>CM066031.1:1539472336-1542383289 GCA_033557465.1 Ichthyophis bannanicus
ATGTGTGACAATCATGTGTGTTTTCTTCTTTTTAAGGAATTTCTTTTAGGAACATGAACCAGAAGTAATTACGTTTAGCATTTCTGCCTTTTTGGTTTAAGTCCTTGCAATCCTAGCTATGGATTTTACTCCTTTTCCCCGATATACCAGAAAAAAGTTGTGCCCACCTACTTACTGTCCACATCCATAGCCATTTTTGATTCTGAATTGTGCTTCTGCCAACTGATATTTTCTGTTTGTTTCTTTCAACTTTATCTTGTGTTATTTTCTGTGATGCCTCTTTTTGTGATGTTTCTGTATTTTTGCAAAAGCTGCCTCTTTAAGCATGGTGTGCTAATGTGATAGCACTCTATTAACCAACGGCCCCATATATTCGTGCCATCTGTCTGTCTGTCTAAATACATGATGTGTCTGTGCTTGTGAAACTTTCTCCTTTCTGGTTTCTCTCATTGAGAAAAACAACTGGTAGTAGTATGACATCTTAATCATGAAAAAAACATAACAGGAGAATCACCAGTTTGCTTTCTTTTAGGGGGTCCTACATAATCTTTAAATTGTACAGGTTTGGTACATGTGCTAACAATTGTAAGTACCAGTATGCTCAAATGCGTAGCAGGCATTATTTTACCAGGTTACATTTTATATAATGGGACCTAATTTTACAAATAATGTGCATTAGCAGCACGGGGCCATACTGTTTGTAAATCATACCCTTGGGGCCGTGCAAATTGGGCACCCCCCCCCCCCCGAGGCAGGAGAGATGAGGCACGCCCGATGTGCAAGTCGCCGGCATGCTATGCAGATCTGTCCTTCCCTGCAAAAGCGAGAAGGCTTAAGGAGCGCATTTTAGCTGTCTGTCGTTGCCTGCCACCACTGAGAGAAGAAAAAGTAGCGGCAGCAGGCAACAACAGACAGCTAAAGGCGCCCCTTAAGCCTTTGCGCCCTGTGCGGCCGCACCGATAGCACAGGGGTAGGTGCGGGCCTGACTGTGTTAATGCATGATAGTAACTATGCCTGTTAGTCCCCTTGCTTTCTAACTCTCCAGTCCTTGATTTTCAGTTACAACATGGCATTTTTAATAAAGATACCTGAAGATATTCTTTTATATATTTCTACTCACAATCCACTTTTTATTAGTGATTGATTCATATATATTGGAATCATTGATAGGTGTTTGGTCTTCATTATATAGACATAAAAGTCAAGAAACCGATGTGCGTGACATTTTTATTGGGCTAGTTCAGTATATCTATGACTAGGAATTAAGAGCTATATTTTGTTCATCAGGTCAATGAAGAAACAGCACATCTACAGTGGGTTTAATTAGAATGGTCAGCAACGTATTACAGATGACATTACATTTTAGTAAGGGAATAGGATAGTGGGCGGGTTGATAAAAGTAACAGTGACTGTACAATTTTACAGTTCCAAGGAACTTCTATCCACCGATTGGTGAGGGAATACCATACTTTAATTTAAATCCATGAAAGCTATCAGAGCCTTTTCCATAAACTCTCTGACGTACCAGTGTTCTTTGAACTTACCTCACAGAGCTATGATATGATTATAGGCTTCCCTTAATCCTGTGGTTCTCAACCCTGTCCTAGTGTACCCCCTAGCCAGTCAGGTTTTGCAGATAGTACTTAATGCATTAAGTGCACCCATACTACCTGCAACATTGATGGTGCACAGCTGATAATACTCGTGCTGAGATATGAAGATATGTCCATGTTCTGCACCTACCCTGCCTACTTCCCTTCTTGTTGTGAGCTAAACAGATAATGAAAAATTAACCCATTGCTCTATTTTTAGTGTATGTGCCGTTACCACAGGCCATTAGTGTGTGCTGAAGCCCATGTTAACAGCTAGTGCAGCTTAGTAAACGTCCCCATTTTTATTCAATTTTGTTTTATATTAATTTGTGATTATTTATTTTTTATTCTCTATTGTTTATTTATTATATGAAATCACTTTTATTTATTTGGTTTAGGTGGTGTGTCCTTCCGACTGTGCTTTTTTTAAGGACCCTTTTTTAAAAGGGTTTTTAATTGTTTTTTTACAATATTTTTGACATTCTTTTTTAACTCTTTCATGGTTTGCCCTGGATGAGCTGTCAACTATCCTCTACAACAGGAAAATCTGTGTTTTAAACAGATGGCATTTTTTTTTCCAGGAAACCTATATCTTCGTATGCTGGAGCCTTTTTTCAAGTTTTTAAATGTTTAGAGATAAGAGGCATAAGGTTTTTATTGTTTTATAGTAATCTGATATGGGTTTTAGGTCACACTACATTTTTACTTTCACTTTCAATTAGAAGTAGACTTTGCTTTGACTTTCAATTTGTGGTGTTGTAGCAGCAGATAAGCATGCAATAAATAAATCCAGGAGTCTTTTCAAGGATCCAAGCCAGTTTAATGTGCACATGGCTCAAGCAATAAGCAATTTCAAAATGGCTGAGCAATGGCTTCTAGTAAAACAACAACTTTTATAGCTTTCTTGTCCATTCTAAGCATAGGCAAACTTTTCATTGGTCCCAGTACCCCTCTCACCCATCTATTGGTCCCGGTACTGATATGGCTACCCAATCGGGACTCTGGTCTGGGCCCAGCACCTGCTTGCCCCCCTTCTAGTCCCAATTACAATGGTCAGTGTCTCCAACTTGTTACTTCTCTCCTCCAAGGTCGCTGAGCTTGTTAAAACATATGGGAAGCAGGGCACTGTAACCTTGCTTTTTGCAGAGTTAATTAATTCCATAGAAGCTGTGCTCTCTTATCAGTACCAATTAGAGCTGTTTTCTGTCTTTTATAAGTTTCGTTTCTGCTTAGCCTATGTTCATTAAAACTGAGTTAAGTTTCAATTCTATGGTGTCATCAGTCAGGGGGGGTTTTCATTCCTCTGGGCCTAACTACAGGCTTCAGTTCCAGGTCAAGCTGCTTAGGCCTGTATGTTTAGTTCAGGGAGCATGGATCATAGGCCTTAGCCTACCACATTACCCCCTTTGATTATTATCACCCGCATGGTTTAATAAGGTGTGAGAATCAAATCACATCATACTAGGTAAAGGTATCACTCTGTGGTATAGGGTAGTAAGTTCACATAGCTAGCATCTTTGTAGCTGTCTTACGCTCTACAGTGTTATTAATAACTGAAGTTATCATTTGCAAGCAAAATGGCAAGAAACAAGGGAGCAACAGGCAGATAGTCAAAGTCCATAGTTTGGCAAGAGTGGGAAAAAGAACTAAAGGATTAGAAGGTTCGGTTTGCATCTTTGTTGTGCTGTCCGTAAAGCTTCTGATTTAGACAGACCCAGCTGTCCATCCTTCGTATTAGATTGTGGTCCAGTCCGAACAAAACACAATCTGTCAAGAATGGGGTGGGCCAATACCCACTCACTAGTAGTATTATGTAAATCAGTCTGATTGTATAGGATAGAATAGTTCAGTTCTTGCGTCTCCCAGGGCCACTGATCTCCCATCTTAGTTCCTCTACAATAGAAACAGTCAGAAGTGTGGAAACTAGATGCTATTGCTCCAGCAAGTTCAAGAAACAAGTTCTGGTGGTGGTATGAGGAATTGCAACGGTGGCTTGCATAGCCCTTGTAGAAAAGTCAAGATCTAGAAACAACTTTTGGATTGGAGAGTATACCAATGCAAGTATAGGAAGAATGATAAAACAAGGTCTGAGTGACCTTCGGTCCAGTTCATGTTGTACTTATACAGGCTGCCCAGGGAGATAAGGCAAAAGTCATTTCAAAGCACTCCAAGGCTGCTGCCAAAATAAAGCAATAATAATAAGTCATAATGGGCATAGTCTCTGCAAAAATGGTGGACATGTCGACTTCCACAACAGATAACAGATGTAGGGTTGATTGTAGATCCTCAAGCTTCTGCCGTACGTAGACCTACCAGCGTTTTGGCAGGAGTAGGGCTGTAGATTCCAAAGTATCACTGTCCTCTGGGATGTCTCAATTTCTTAAAATATCATAGCATAGTCTCTTAGGCTATTATTGCTTCCTTAGAGCAGTTCACTCTTTAGGAGATCAAAACAGTCTTTTCAGAGTATTTAAACACAGTCTCTTAGAAGATTCAATTTCTTAACACAACACAGTCTCTTTCTGATGATTGCAGGTTTTTTCAGATGCGAGGCTTACCTTCAGATAAACAAACAGTCTTGAAATAGTGCAGTTTCTGAGGGACCAATAAGTCTTAGGTCCGTGGTTGTTGTTGTAGGGTGAGGTGCAATGGAGTCTCAGGATGCTGTACAGTAGTCCAGTGATCAGGTTCAAGAGCAGCTGCTGGCTTCCCTTGATTATGATGGATCCAAGGTTCAAATTCTGCGACTTTTACTGCAGTTGGAGTTGTTGACAGGATGACGACATAGGGTCCCCTCCAATGCAGGGCTAACAGTATCTTTCTCCACTCTTTGATCCACACCGAGACTCCAGGCTTGAAAGGATGCAGGGGTGCAGGCAAATTGATGAGTAATCGATTTTGTACTCAGGTATGAAGACTCCTGCAAAACAGAACTTAAAACCAATAGTTCATGTCTAATAATTTCAGATCCTATCTGTCTCATATCTCCTTTTATTTCCTATACAATAGGCAGGGGTTGCCCATACAGAATCTCAAAAAGGGAAACTCCTAAAGACTTAGGCAGGGGCTAAGTATATCCTAAGAAGGGCTATGGGAAGAACCTGGGGCCACTTCAGGTAAACCTCTTGGCAAAGTTTAGACAACTGAGATTTCAGGGTTCTATTCATACATTCTACTTTTCCTAAATTCTGAGATCTATAGGCAGTATGTATCTATTAATATCAATATCTTGGGGCTATACTTAATGGACTTGCGTCCTAAGGTTATCCACCCTCATTCTTTGTACAGGGCCCATATGCATGCAAGGTTGTAAGGGTATACTTGAAATCTGGGTACACATTTAGACAGGGCTCTTTTCCTATTGTTAGTGCTCTAGTGAGGACTATCAGTTCAGCTTTCTGTGGTGAAGTTTCTGGGGCCAGGGCTGAGGACTCAACTACCAAATCAGGGGTCATCACTGCATATCTAGCACAACAATGTCCATTGATGATGAAACTGCCTTCAGCCACAAAGAAAGTCTGTTCAGGGTTCTCCATAGGGACATCAGTCAAATCCAGGTGGCTTGAGAATACAGTGTCCATAATTTCTAAACAGTCATGATCAGGGGATCAAGACCAACTGATTAGAACATAGCAGGATTGAAAGCTTGACTGACCCTTCAGTTGTATCTGGGGTTTTCACACAACATACTCTAATACTTCAACATTCATAGATTTGTTAGCTAGTAATTTCCTTTGTATTTCATATTGGTTAGAACAGAGTGTGGTACAGTAACTTGAAGATCCTGTCTCAAAGGGATTTTTCTTTTAGTTTTTGCTTACTAGGAAGGCTGTAGCTGTAACAGCTTCTCAAATAAGGTCCAAGAGATTGAGTCAACACTCCCAGAACATTTCCTTGCGACTCATGAACATAGAGACTGCAAGGTTTTCTGGACATCGGGTAGACCCAGAACTGGTGATAACATCAGAGCGGTTTTCAAAGATCAAAAGACTGCATTCCTATTCAAGTCCCCATTCCAATGGAGACTTTTTCATTCCTTTGGTAGCTTGATACAATGTGATACAATGGTTTTGCTAGCAACGCAAAATTGGGGATCCATATACAACAGTACCCTGTGGCACCCAAGAAGGCTCTCACTTGCCTCCTGGTGGTTGGAGTAGGAATACTGCATACAGCTACTTTGCGTTCTGGTAAGGGTTCCAGGCGTTGAATTCCGCTGGACAACTGGAATCCTCAGTATTTAACTTGTTTGACATAATTATGCTTTGGCTCTTGAGACTTTGTATCCAGCCTCATTAAAAAGGTGCAAGAGTTCACTGGTGGCTGGTGGACATTCACTTTCTGAGTTGGTGGTTATGAGCAAGTTGTCCACATATTGAAGTAGAATTTTTTCTTTTTTTTTTCTTGAGTGTTCTGGATAACTTGTCAAATCTTTTGCTGAGTGAGGCGAGTTCTTGAATTCTTGAGGTAATCTTGTCCAGATGAGTTGGCCCCGCCTCCTTGTAGTGGGGTCTTGGGCTAAGCGTATACAGAAAAAGGCATCTTTTTAAGTCCAGAATGATGAAATGTATAGCTTCAGCAGAGATCAGTTCCAAGAGAATATAAGGATTTTGGTACCACTGGTTGTATAGTTTCAGCTGCATCATTCATTCTTCTTAGATCCTGCACTGGGCGGTAATCACCTGTCCCAGGCTTCTTGACTGGCTTGAGGGTGACAATGGCAGGGGCTATGTTCTTCGCTAGGCCAGGTGGATTATCTTCTGCCCATCCTCCAGGTGGGGCTATGAGGTTGGTAAGTGTACAGCTTGTTGCTTTGGATGCAGGTGAATAGAACCGCCATTCTTCTTCTTGGGGACAGTTTGAGTTTCATTTTTTTTCTTCCTTCAACAGAGGATATCTGTGCTTGAAGCTTTGCAAGCAGATCTCGGCTCCAAAAATGGAATAGGGCATTCAGGCATATACAGGAACTGGTACATTATTATTATTTTTTTTCTAGTTCACACATGTGGTTCTGCAGAAAAGGCTTTGCGAGAAAAACACAGGGGCTACTGGCTTTAGTATTCTGCTCCTGTATCCCCCATAAAAGTCCATATATTGGTCCCCTATTTTTCAGACTGACTCCTGGGGACCCAGGGAAACTGGAGAGTCCGGTCTGGCCTAGTCTTCATCCATGCTGTAGCCCTCTTCGGCTGCCACTCACGCTATAGCTGCTTCACTCTCGTGCTGAAACACTGTGCTTGGTTTATTGTTTTATGACTTTGCAATCAAGTACTCCCTCGGGAGTCAAGATACGGGCATTCACTTCTCTAATGTCCCTTCTTTTTCTATAATGGGCGTACTCACACCCAGTTTTTCACTTCCTCTGTTCCTTCGATTAGGATAATCTCCTCACATCATTCAACTAAAATATCATTCACTTTCTCTGTTACATTTATTTTCACAATTCACACACCCTCTGATTAACTTTCATTTAACCATTATGCCCGCAAATTCATCCAGTTCTTTGCAATTTCCGTTCATTAGTTCAATCAAGTCCTAAAACTTCTCAGTGTATAATGCAGTTTTTTTCAGTTCTAAACAAGTCTGGTCAGCTGACTTTCACTTCTAGTCCGGAGGGGGTGGACATTCCCCTGTTGCAGAGGTGGCTAGCAAACTACTTGGGAATCTGTAGGGAGAAGTCATCCCCCCTCCGCCCCCCCCCTTGTTCCAGGCTCTGCCCGGGATGATGGCAGAGCTCAGGGAAATAAACAGGCAGGATTTTTTTTTTTTTTTTTTTAAACATTTAACCAAGAATCCTATGTAGGAGAACTATTCTCTGTACAATCTGATAAACACGGGAAACTACGGGGCCATGAAGTAACTCTGGAATCTGCATGGACTCTGACCCCCCTTCCTCCCCCCATGGTGACGTAGTTAACAACAGACAGAAGGCGGTCTGTCAGGCTGCATTTTCCTGTGACTAGGCATAATAATCTCATTCTAAATAAATACAATTTAGATAAATTCCTTCAAATATAAAACTATTTTTTTGCAACATGTTATAAACAACAATCCCAACAGAGAGAACTATTACGTATGGCTGGAAGAAACTAGCTGCCAGCCGTAATCTGCACTTAAGGTGAATAACGTCTCTGCAAAAGATTACAGTTTAGGAAGGAGATATTCAAAAGACATTCCGGATACTTTTTTCAATAAAGCGGGTGGACATCTAGAACACAAATACACATTTTCCTTCCTAGTTCATTTTATTAACAATAAACATGTCTTCTATGAGGCGCTTGCTGTATCAGGAACGAAAAACTCATACACGATTAACCCCTCATTCACTCAGGATTCAAAGCACTTTTAAGTTGCGATCTGCAAAGTCCTGTCAGTGTTCTTAACCACGGCTTTGTGGGGCAAAGGGAAAATACAAACATCCTTTCCTATTGAAACCGGAGACCTACATGATTTCTGCTCGCTTGATCTGTACGGGAATTCGAGCAGGAATTTAACCCTTTCCCGGCTAAGTACAATTTAAAGCAATCACTAGAAAACTAATTATAAATTCATCTCCTATCACACTTTGAATGAATCCTTTATTTTAAACAAGCAAGAAACTTTTCAATCGGGAACTGCGGTTTCATATTTTTTTTTTTTCTTTTTCTGTCCTCTTGCTGTGTGGCTCGTTGGAAACAGCTTAGCTGTTCACACACACACACACACACACACACACACACACACAGAGACAGAGACATGCCGGCATTCCAGGCTAAGCCCCAAAACTATCGGGACCCATAATCCTGACTAAACATTCTTATTAAATGATATATAAATGATATATATTACATAACCACAGCAGAAGGAACATTATTATTCAACTAACAGCATTGAGATTTAAACCTGAACAGAGTTAGAAAGACACTGCACATTCTTTCCTTCAGACACGCCCCCTGTCAGTTTTTCACACTGTGCAGTAGGAAGGCAAACTGGGTCAGACCAGCTTTTGGATTTTTAAAAATGACCGTAGGTGTTTTGGGTCTTCATTCTGCTCTATTAATACAATTTCTTAACCAGTGAACTGTCACAAATTACTCAACAGAATAATCTCATATTTATACAGAAGGGAAACTCGCAGTTTCAACAGATAGCAAAAATCAAATACACAGGACAGACAATACACCAAACGCTTCATCCGTTTCGCGACCTAGACGCAGTCACCCGACTAGGAACTGCGCTAGTCCAGAGTCCACTCTCGCTTGGTCCGTGCTGCCAGACCTCTCATTCACACTTCATTCACACAATCATGCTAGCAACGTATCTCAGAATGCATTCCTTTCTATCTATTCTGACTAGTCTTTTTCCCAATTACAAAAAGGATGAGGGGTTTCACCCGGCGAATTCCCATGCGGGGTTACTCGGCCCTTCCTTGAGAGGTGATCATGCTCTCTTACCAATTCCCAATATCTCGAGATTACAAATTCCAAGTTCCTGTCTGTTCTGACTAGACTAAATCATGATTTTTTTTTTTTTTAAACAGCTGTACCTCGCGAATACTCATGCAAGGATTTTCAAACAAAGACTTAAGTCTTACCAAACAAGAAGGACGATGGCTTCACCTCGCGCATACTCATGCAAGGTTAATAGGACCGTCCTTGAGAGGGGATCAGTGCTCTCATTACCAAATTCCAAATTCCAAGTTCCAAGTTCTCGAGATTACAAGTTACAAGTTTCAAACTGCAGTTCTAACTCATCTGTCCTAGACAGGTTTTCAAAACTATACTTACCAGATCTGGTTCCCAAGCTTCTGAGTTGGATCCTGGACTCCCCCGGGTCGGAAGTGTTGGCCAGCTGGACTCAGTGCCTGCCGAGGCCAGGCAGAACTCCCTCCGATACAAGAGGATCGGTGGGCCCAGGGAAATTCCCCTGCGTCGGATTGGCATGGTTCCAACTGGACCAAACCTCAAGGCGAATTACGTGGATTTATTCACTTGAACACTATCCACCACTCGCACTTCCCGGCCAACGCACCAAGAATGTAGCAGCAGATAAGCATGCAATAAATAAATCCAGGAGTCTTTTCAAGGATCCAAGCCAGTTTAATGTGCACATGGCTCAAGCAATAAGCAATTTCAAAATGGCTGAGCAATGGCTTCTAGTAAAACAACAACTTTTATAGCTTTTCCTTGTCCATTCTAAGCATAGGCAAACTTTTCATTGGTCCCAGTACCCCTCTCACCCATCTATTGGTCCCGGTACTGATATGGCTACCCAATCGGGACTCTGGTCTGGGCCCAGCACCTGGTTGCCCCCCTTCTAGTCCCAATTACAATGGTCAGTGTCTCCAACTTGTTACTTCTCTCCTCCAAGGTCGCTGAGCTTGTTAAAACATATGGGAAGCAGGGCACTGTAACCTTGCTTTTTGCAGAGTTAATTAATTCCATAGAAGCTGTGCTCTCTTATCAGTACCAATTAGAGCTGTTTTCTGTCTTTTATAAGTTTCGTTTCTGCTTAGCTATGTTCAGTTAAACTGAGTTAAGTTTCAATTCTATGGTGTCATCATTCAGGGGGGTTTTCATTCCTCTGGGCCTAACTACAGGCTTCAGTTACAGGTCAAGCTGCTCAGGCCTGTCTGCTTAGTTCAATTAGCATGGATCATAGGCCGTCGCCTACCACAGTGTTACAATCAGTTTAAAGGGACCTGGAGGGCTAGGTTACTTGTTTTTTGCTAAGTGTAAGAATTTCTATAAATTGTGGGTAGAGTGTAGCTGGGAGTGGAATCTGGGTATAACACAAGATGGCCGTATGAGCTGGCTGCTCTGGCCAAAATATTGAGAGCATCAGGTCCCCAGGGTGTCTTACCTCCCTCTACGCTGCTCCTACACCAACAACTCACTGCTGTACATGACAACTTCAAAGCAGTCCAAAAATTAAACCTGTATGTTGATGTCATGTGGCTATAAGAGGTTAAAGCAGGAGCCTCCCTCTCCTTCTAAGATGGTGCTGCCTCTTGATGCCTGGCTTGTATGGAGCCTGTGATGGCTGAACTTCAAGGAATTAAGCAATTTCTGCAGGAAAATTCATAGCAGTGTAGGAGATCAAGGCCAAGATACAGAATCTCACATTGCAGTTTGTGGACTTTCAAACTTGGTTGTTTGCAGGGAAAGACAATGTCTTGAAATTGTTGGAAGACAGTGCCCAAGTTGATAAAAACCAGCAGGCCATCCTATATCTGAAATGTGATCTGGAGGAGGTAAATAACCACAGCTGCTATATTAATATTTATATCTTGGTGCTGAGAGAAGGAGTTGAAAGTGTGGATGTAATTGCCTTCTTACAATTGCTTATCCCCAGGTTACTGCAACTGGACTTACATTTGAAACCGAGAGAGCTCATTGCATGGCAACAAATGCTGCGATGCAAAGCAACAGCCACAGTCAATGATCTTCAAGGTTCTCTGTTCCCAGGAGGCTTTCAAGATACTTGCCAAGCCAAAAATTCTTCATGGCCTATTTGAAGGGTCATGTCTTTTGTATGTTGAAGACTTTGCAAGATCAACTGCAGCTCGGTGAAAATAATTTTGGAGTTGAGAGCTCAGATAAAGATGCGGAGTGCATGTTACAGGTTTTATTATCCAGAACGCTTAGGGATCATTCTATAGAATCAAACACACAGCTTCACTGACCTGAAGAAGCTCCATTAAGTTTTGAAAGAGGCTGTATTCTAATATGGATCACTGAACATGGAGTGTATCTTCTGATATTAGGATAGACAGGACCTTTTTGTGAAAGTTTGTGTTGGCCAATGCTACTGCATACGGTGATGACATTTCTGGACAAATCTGTGGACGTTGTGTTATTGGGGATGAGATGGAGGGGTGTGTGGAGTGAGGCACTAGTGTGATTGAGTATATCTGATCACATTTGGATGTTTGCATATGAAGTATATGTGATGGAGTGGGGGGGGGGGGGGAGCCGAGTGTCAATCATATGTTGTGGCTTTGGTGACATTGGATGGTTCAGAGTGCTTTCTCAGGCCCTCATATTAGCAATTATGGGATTTTGTTTTGTTGTAGTTTGGTTGTTGGAAAGGTCTGTCTGTGGGGCTGAGTATCTGGGATATCAGATACAGATGTGAAGTGGGATCAGGTGGGCAATGAGATAGGGAAAAAGTAGAATGATGGCATTGTTAAAGTTCTGTGGCACAAGGAGAGCGGAGCTCCTGCAGACCAATCTTGGGTGCACAACAAGCAGAAGCAAAAGATGACCACAGTTGCTTAAAAGGGTGCTTTATTCAAGTCCCCAACGCGTTTCGGCTGACGCCTTCCTCGGAGGGAGGGGTGCTTACATAAATAGAAAAACGAAAAATATATTAAAAACATCATATATCAAACACTTCAAAAAAGCAACCAGGACAATGTTAAATAAATACATGAAAATACAATGCAAAATTAAATTAAATTAAAACACATAATTTAATACATGTACATATGAAACTTAAAAAACAATGTAAAAGAACCATATTAAATTATATGAACCATAAGTAACAGTCAAAATATGATTAAAAAAAACATTTAAAACAATTAAAAGACACCACAGAATATAGATGCAGGGCAGAGAAGAAAAGAAAAAGTGAAATGAAACCATTGCAGTTGTAGGTCCACTACTCACTAACTATGCACCGAAGTACCGTTGGACCCTTTAATCATCAATGGCATGTGTATCTTGTCACTACAAAGATGAAGAATAGCAAGTTAATCTGTGTTATGTTTAAAGGAAAATATAAATAAAATAAAAAGGAACCTTGTCAAATTAACACTGCTGAGATAGAAGTAAAATACTGTAGAAACTATAAGTTTATATTATTGCAAATGTATCAAAAAAATGTATCAAAAAAATGAACTTGGATACCTGAAAGAAGAAGCACAATGTAAAAACGTATGTTTTTTGAAGAGACTTCAAACAATAGTAAGAATCTGCAAAAGCAACGTTATAAACTGAGTAGAATAACCTTTTAAAATGTGTCATATGGACAATGTAATTGAGTATAAATATACCGCGAATGGTCCTAGAATCGGATGAGAAGTACTTACTGCGAAATGCAAAACTCCAAAAAATGCATTCATCTTAACGGGTCAGCGCTTAACCGAAGTAGTTCGGACATGGTGCTCTGGGCCTCTCTAACCAACCACCCCTCATTCCCCCGCCCCCACCTTTAGTTCCCCCTCTTTGCCCACAAATGCACACAGACAACCGCTCTTGGGAAATAACTGGTCGCAGCTTTATTAACCTTTATAACATACCGAACATTACAATCCAAGAATAATCCTGTTAACAATCCAAACAGCGGAGCAATGCCTCACCAGCCATGCTATTAGGAAGGTGACCCTGCCTCCGCTTCTGCCGCGGTCATGCCAACGGCAATCTTCCTAATCCCCTTTCCCCGACCTCGCCATGTAACTAGCAAAAGTCAGCCAGGGGTTGTCCGGGTCGGGGGCACCCCGCCCCCACCCCAAGTATAGCCTAAAGCTCCGGACCCCGGACCTCCGGGATCCCGCCACCTGCACAGAGGACATTAATGTCAGGTCGAGGGCACCCCGCCCTCGACCCCGGTACGGCCTAGAGCTCCGGACCCCGGACATCCGGCATCCCTCTACCGGCACCGGTGACATTAATGTCCCGAAGCCGCCCCCCCCACACAAGCTGCGACCGGTGAGCCCCTCACCTAAGCACACATTTCACTAGGGGATAAGTGCTCACCATCCCCTTAACAACCATGCACCCTCACTCTCCACGCACAAATGTCAGATGAGCTAATTGACTTGTACACGGACCCCGACCAGCAACCAGCCGATTCTCCCCCCCCCCCTTTTTTTTTATTTTTTTTATAAAGCCAGCAAGCTGGCCCTGACATTCAGTCCGCCACAGACACCCCACTGGGAAACCGACACCGAAGTGCCGCAAGATTCTTCAATACCACTCGTAGCACTCACTGTCCGCTCCCCGACCCAATCGTCGCCCTTCTGCAAATGTAACCCGATCCATGCCGGCCTGGTCCTTGATCCCCAGGGAGACCGAGCAAAAGCAGTAGGAGTGGACGAAATGCGACCGCGCTCCGCCAGCCATAACAACACCCTAGCCGGCTCCTGACCACCTGAGTCCACACCAGCCACCGATTCTCGCTCACCATCCCCTGCCACAATGGGGTGACCATCAGTCAACCTACCCTAGGCCTTTTCCCCGCCACGGACCCTCCACCGGTTAGCAACTAAACTTCCACCAGTTAGCCTCCAACTATGGCATGCCCCTTCACCTCCCCGCAGCCGAAACCAGCCCGCGAACCCCTGTCCCCCTCTGCCGATGCTTGTAGCTTTTAATCCGGCACCCCCACCACGATCCCCCCCCCCCACAATTGCACAAGCTGGCTGCAAACTGCCTCGTGCCGTCTCAGACATGCTGACACACCATAATCAGCACTGCTGAACTTACCACCACGTCCATCCCTATGTTCTGTCGCTGCATCCTCAGCCCAGCTGCCTGACCATGCTTCCCGCACCCCGAATCCTCATACCTGAAGATTCGCCTCCCGTGCAGGCATGAACGCTACCAACACCACAAGGTGTCCAGAAGGTGTCCAATGGGCCGAACACTAGCCCAGCGTACCTCCAAAATCCCTTCCCTTGCAGTCCATTTCCGATTTCACTAGGATGACCCGCAACCGCCCCTGTCCTGCCCGTACCCGCTGTCGCTGTATAGCCACCCACACCCCCGCCTTGCTGGAATTTGCTACAGACCCACCCGTATGGACCGCACTGAAATTACCCAGCATCAACGCCCGGAATAGGGAGGCATCATACTGCAATCCTGCCCCCCACGGTAAGGCTGAGCAGCGCTTCCCCCAGCAGCCCTTGCGTAATAGGCCCCCCAGTGTCAAGAGGCGTTGACCAAGAATACTCCAACCCCCACAGCCAATCGTACTCGCCGCATCCCTCCCAGCCCATGTTCCATCCCCCCCGCGGGACCCCGCACCTTACCAGGCCTGTTCAGGTCTACCATCGTACCCCTGCGGGAGGGCAAACCTGTCCACCAGCCCTTTTGCCTTCAGGGAGATGCTGAGCCGAATCCCTCGCATTGCGATGCAAACATGCCAATACCACTGCCCTGCTCCGACCACTGCGACATTGTCGCCCCACTCCAGTAACCTGCGGTTGCGCGCTTATCGAGCAACAGCCCTCCATCCCTGAACTGGAACACCAATTCCTGGAAGGCTATTGCTAGACATGCAGGAGTCACGCCCAGCCGGCGAAGAGTTACCAACACGCCCACGCTCCCTTGGAAGAATTCCCGCACCCTTAGACTGGCAATCCCAGCATAGCCTGGCCCGCAAGCCCGCACCCCAATCCGCCCGCATAACTCAGATTCCCACCGCCAGTGGTGCAGTACAAGCACTCCCGACACCACCCACTACTGCAGCAACCCTGCATCAGGGAGCCTGCATTTCCTGCAACGGTAATTGCCATGCAGCCGACCCAGTCATCATGAACACCCGCCGTATGGACCTGAGCAAGAAGGAGGCAACCCGCCAACTCCACGACATCCGAAACCCCGCATAACCGGCACTCCTCCGCACCAGGCCTTCAGTCTTACACCGTTCGTGCTGCAAATCCTTTTGCCCAACCTACCATCCGCTCCCACATCTGTACCGGAAGTACGAAAACAGCAAGTAGGCAACTGCAAATGCACAGCCCATCATCATGCAGTTTCGCACTAACCTCCCCCGCCACAGCAGAAACCACACCGTTGACACCAACAGGGGAGCTGTCCACAACTGCAACTGAGTCCGTAACCCCTGTAGCATCTGCGCCCCAAGACCAAAATGGTCAACCACTGCAACCGTCAGATCATCAAGTAGCATGACCCGTACCCCGCTCCACGGGCTGCAATCATTGGTCAACCACTGCAACCGTCAAATCCACAAGTAGCACGACCCGTACCCCGCTCGATGGGCTGCGATCATTACCGGCATGCCCCACAGCACCGACAAATTATGAAACCGCCGGAATCCGAGGTTCTTCTGCGTGTTTCGGTATTTTTCTATTTTATTTTTTATTATTTTGGTTTTTGGGTTTTTTTTGAAAATTACCTCCCACTCGTACCTAACCCTGCGCTGGAGTGTCGCCGCCCAGGGACCTCACGCCAGGGCCGCTCCCACATTTTCATATACCAGACTCCCACAACCTTCCAGGAATCCCTATGCCCCTTAAGACCTCCTCCGCTCCGCAGTGGGTCTTGTCACAGCCAACTCCTGAAGACCCCAAACGAATTAGTGCAGTAGGCCGGCAGCCCCCCGCTGAATGCTTAAGTGGACCAGCACTGAGGCCTAACGGGCCCCTTTTCCATCATTCCCGCCACGCATCCCCTTTCCAACTTTCCTGCTGCGCATCGTCCCCGAAATACTGAGTCCACATTACGTTATTTGCAGCCAGAAACGTGCAAAAGGACTGGGGACCCCTGTGCCACTCACTTGCCCCACTGCCTTCTATCCACCGCCTCACCGCCACTCTCTCTTATATATTTATTTATTTATTATTATTTTTATTTTATTTATTTATTTATTTATTTTTTTTTTTTAACTCCCGCTTACCCCACTTTGGCCCTCTAGAAGGCGGAACGCTCTATATATCGCCACTTTCAAATCCTCCGGCCAGAGTCTTCAGACTCCATCCCACAGCCTCTCCCCCTCGAAACACGGCTTCCCGCCCCTTCCGCAGAAACATCCGCCCCCCAGCAACGCGGTTGAATTGGTGAACGCCGCGGGGAATGACTCCACACAGGGGAGCTGCCCCGACACCACTGCCCCGTTTTTCACATGCGGATTACCCTTGTGCCTTCCCGCAATCTCTGCCGCCGACCCAGCCCCCCCCCCCGGTCTTCCTGCCACTCACCTGCTGCCCCAGTCTCGGCCATCGTGCTGCCGAAGGCTGAAGCCTCAAGTGTCCACCATCCTCGTTCATCCGGTGCAGCCCGTCCGTTGCTCTCTGCTCGCAGCCGACCACCGCCACTGCACCTGCCAGGGTGCCGAGTTCGTAGCATCGCCTGTGGAGACAAAGAGAACAAAAGAAGAAAATCAAGGTGGGGAGACCACTGAAGACCCGAAAGGGAGCCCATCCCGCAATTCACCCTCTCTCTGTGGAGGCGACAAAGAGTACAAGTAAATGGAGCTCACTCTGAGGAGAAGGATGTTACCAGTGGTGTGCCCCAGGGATCTGTCCTTGGTCCGATTCTTTTTAACATCTTTGTTAGTGATATAGCGGAAGGGCTGTCGGGTAAGGTTTGCCTCTTTGCGGATGATACCAAAATCTGCAATAGAGTAGACACCCAGGAAGGGTAGATAACATGAGGAGGGATCTAGCTAAGCTTGAAGAATGGTCTAGAATTTGGCAGCTGGGATTTAATGTTAAAAAATGTAAGGTCATGCATTTGGGCTGCAGCAATCCAAGGGAGCAATACAGTATAGGAGGTGAAGTACTTTTGTCCACTAAAGAAGAGCGGGACCTAGGCGTGGTTGTGTCTGATGATCTTAAAGTAGCTAAACAGGTGGAAAAGGCGACAGCAAAAGCTAGAAGGATGCTTGGGTGCATACGGAGAGGAATGGCTAGCAGAAAAAAGGAGGTTATAATGCCTCTGTATAAGTCTTTGGTGCGACCTCATTTGGAGTATGGTGTGCAATTCTGGAGACCGCACCTTCAAAAGGATGTGAACAGGATGGAGTCGGTGCAGAGGGTTGCTACCAAAATGATTAATGGGCTTCATTATAAAGCATATGAGGACAGACTTAAGGATCTTAATATGTACACCTTAGAGGAAAGGCGGGATAGAGGTGATATGATTGAGATGTTTAAATACCTCCGTGGCATAAATGTTCAGGGAGAGAGCCTCTTTCAATTGAAAGCAAGTTCTGCTATGAGGGGACATGGGATGAGGGTGAAGGGAGATAGATTCAGGAGTGATATGCGGAAATATTTCTTTACGGAAAGAGTAGTGGATCCGTGGAATAGTCTCCCAGTGGAGGTGGTAGAGATGAGGACAGTAACTGAATTCAAGAAAGCATGGGACCAACACAGAGGATCTCTAAAGGCAAAGAGTGGACTGTTGTAGTTGTTATGGAAGGACAGACTAGATAGGCCATGTGGTCTTTTTCTGTCGTCATATTTCTATGTTTCTATGTTTCTATGTTTCTTCACATTCAAATTGCCCCCAGACAGAGCAGCTACACCTGCTAATGGCACCATAGAGTTCCATTCCAATATAAACAAAATCCAATGCTCCCATATAAAGCCTCTGAAGCAAATTTTTTTTTCCAATTCATAGCTCAAGAATTGTCGCCTCTCCAACTGTGTCCCGTTCAGGCTGAGACATGCACCCTTGCCCTCCTACGTCCTCCTTGCCAGCTACAACTGACCTGGTTGCAACAAAGTGCAAAAACATATTATTTCTCCCCTCCCCCAAGCTGGAACTTCTCTTTTGCCAAATTTGGCAGTTCATACACACAAAAAATGTTTTCATAATATACTTTATACCAAAAAACATCCATATTAGCTGTGTACATCCTTTACATATTTTCCCTGTTTTCAAGCTGTCAAATAAGACACCCTGCACATCGAATTGAACTTGGACTTCAAAACGGTATCAAAACATTCAAAGTTCATTTATCCCAACTCCCAGGGCTTCCCCCACACCCCCGAGACCACTAAAGTCATTGAAGTAAACGTTTTGATTCATTTATTTAGTTTTTTAAAACCCAATCAGGCTCTCAGGACCCCAGAAAGGTCGCCACCCTCTTCAACCGTAATGGCTGCAAGGCACCCCCTGGCACCCTCCCCCACCTCCACACCCGGCCCCCCCAAGTCCCCCCCACCAAAGAATCAAAGCTGCAATCCATGCTCTGGGCTCCTTGGCCCCTCCAATCCACCAACCCGGCCACCAGACGGGCCCATCACAACTCCCGAAACTCAACTCAGCTAACAATAAAAAAGCAATAAAAAACCTTAAAACAGTGAATGATTATTAGTTATTTGTTTTATTTGTGTGTGTTCATGATTATGCTGGTTCAGTCACCCACCTTCCTTTTTATACATATAAATAGCACTTTTCTGTATGATGTTCAGAAGGGTTTGACACTAATTTCAACATATACTAAAATAATTTTTAACATATAACATTTTGACTGGCTAAGATAGTACTTTGGTGTGATCTTCTTTTAGGACTTGTTTTAAGCCATGCCCATAGATATCACCTTAAGTCTCTCAATAGTTTTAGTATTCAGCATATTTATTAATTCTATTTCCTTATTATTTATTTAACTGACTTTTAAGATGGTCAGTGCTTTTAATATTCACCTCAAGTTGTCTCATTGACATTTAATCATTGAATTCCTGCACCATAACTTTATAATTTCATTTTTTACTGACTAGACTTTTGATGATCTTAAGATATCATCAGTTTTTAAGTTGATTTTTAAACCACTCTTTTATCAGTTTGATCCTTATATATTTTTTATTTCATTTATTTGTTCCTTTTGTCATAGGGTGGACCTAGGGCAGCATGAGAGAATGCTGAGCAGTATGAATGATCAAGGAAAAAGTGACAGGATGAATGAAAGAATGCTTGACAGTTGCCAGGGACAATGAAAGCACACGTGCCCAGAGCCCAGAGAGACACACCCCGGGAGTAAGGCACGGGACTCTGCTTCGCCTAATGAAGCGCAGCTGAAGAAAGGTGGAGTCAGAAAATACATAGATAAAACGGACTACCAAACAATCAGAGGGAGGCTACCTTGGAGTGACAGGCTACCTTGGAGTGAGAGGCAACCTTTGAGAGAGAGGCAACCTTGGAGAGAGAGACAATCTTGGAGAGAGAGGCTACCTTCGAGTGGGAAGCAAGCTTGGAGAGAGAGGCAAGCTTGGAGAGAGAGACAGCCTTGGAGAGAGAGGCGTTCTTACAGGCAATCTTGGAGAGAGGAGCCGAGTAGGCAATCCTGGAGAGAAGAATTGTGGAAAGAGTCCAGAGACCTGTGTGGCTCTGAGAGAAGGCAAGTGAAATATAAGAAAGCTGCAACAGCAGATACAGGGGAAAAGAAGGGATATAAGGGATATTTGCCCTCAAAAAGGGAAGAGTCTTGGAGGCATAAAAATACCCTTACAAAGCCTGGACATTCAGAGGCTGATAGCAAGTTTTCTCCTGTTTATAAAAGCATTAAAAGAAGGGAGTTTCACCTACCGAGAGAAGCAGAAGAAGAAATCCCTTATTACAGTGAACTCTTAGCTCCAAGAGAAACGCCGTTACACAGTTTGCAATCGGGTACAGCTGAGCCGGGAGACCTGAGGCAGACCCAGCAGGGAGCGTATCACAATTACTCAGCTAGCAAGCTAAACAGAGACCTGAGCTATCCACTGAAGCACCAGCGGGGGCAGGGTTCTAGAAAACAGCATACAGAGTTTGGTGACCTTCCCCAGGGAAGCAGTGCTACTCAGAGGAAGAGGAAATTCCTAACTAACGAGGCAAATCTGCCATACTTTTATTCTACATTAGAAGTGGGCAATGCAGATTCCACCGGACCAGAATTGATGGAATATGAGGATTCTGGTGCATTAGAAGATACAGAATTAATGGAATGTTCTCTTACTACAAAAGAACCTGAATACTCCTTAAGGTAAAGGTTGGTGTAACCTTAATTCCATAGGCAGGTAGCAAAGGCTACAAACTCTCTCTCTCTCCCTAGCCAAACAGACAAAGTAGGCTGTTTGTTCTTTTCTTTTGTTTGACGATTATATGCTGAAGAAAGCTATTTGTGTTATCCAGTTACTTTATGTTATAAGCCAAGTTAGGCTATTACTTTCTGTTGTTAAAGAAGAAAACCTCAAAGGGACGGGGAATAAAACCCTAAAAGAAGAGAAAGTCTTATGTGTGATTTGTATAGATACAAGCACGGCACAACTACCACCCTCATGAGCCAAACCATACCAGCAGTCAAGGCTGGGGCGGATGAGGTGTGACACTTTATATAAGTTATATCACATTTTTTTTAATTTGATGCCGCCTACTACGTTCCCTTGGTGACTAAAATCGGCTTCCTTTTAACACCGCTTTGACCTGGTGAAAAGCGGTATATAAATGCAGTTAAATAAATAAATAAATAAATAAAATACATCGTTCTAATCACGGCTTCATTCCAGTCAAACAATTTCTAACATCCCTTCTAGAGCAACCATGATTATTCACTGTTTTAAGGTTTTTTATTGCTTTTTTATTGTTAGCTTATTTGCATACACGAAGTCAGCAGAGTCCGTGTCTATAATTGTCGCACTCATACAAATCCCCGCAGTTGATGGGCAGTAGATTCATCGTGCCCTCTTGGCTAGACAAAGATGTTTTAACATAGCACTTCATTTTTTCAGCAGAACACCGTTTTCAAGTATAATTACTAAAGTTATTCCAATAGGTTCCATTCCACATTTTTTAATTAAAAGGTTTTAATATTTAATTTAGTATTACCCCCTTTTCTTGTACATACATATTTTTAAAGCAGTACCAGAATCCTCATCTGATTGGTTGCTGTTAACCACGCCCCTTTTGGCGCGAAAATTGGCGTTCTTCTTTCTTTTAAAACATCAGTCTCAACACAGCGCTGACCTGTTAAGGTGAATGCATTTTTTGGAGTTTTGCATTTCGCAGTAAGTACTTCTCATCCGATTCTAGGACCATTCGCGGCATATTTATACTCAATTACATTGTCCATATGACACATTTTAAAAGGTTATTCTACTCAGTTTATAACGTTGCTTTTGCAGATTCTTACTATTGTTTGAAGTCTCTTCAAAAAACATACGTTTTTACATCGTGCTTCTTCTTTCAGGTATCCAAGTTCATTTTTTTGATACATTTTTTTGATACATTTGCAATAATATAAACTTATAGTTTCTACAGTATTTTACTTCTATCTCAGCAGTGTTAATTTTGCAAGGTTCCTTTTTATTTTATTTATATTTACCTTTAAACATAACACAGATTAACTTGCTATTCTTCATCTTCGTAGTGACAAGATACACATGCCATTGATGATTAAAGGGTCCAACGATACTTTGGTGCATAGTTAGTGAGTAGTGGACCTACAACTGCAATGGTTTCATTTCACTTTTTCTTTTCTTCTCTGCCCTGTGTCTATATTCTGTGGTGTCTTTTAATTGTTTTAAATGGTTTTTTAATCATATTTTGACTGTTACTTATGGTTCATATAATTTAATATGGTTCTTTTACATTAAGGGGCATGTTTACTAAACTCCGAAATTGTGCGGGGCCCCGTTAGTGTGCCTGTGCCATATAAGGAGTGGGCGGTTCAGGCAGAAAAAAGGAAAAAAAACGGGGAGAAAGCGACCGTACTTGTGCGCGGCGTGCAACTGTGCGGGTGCAAGTAGTGCGTGGGAAGGCTAAGTGGCACGCTGCTGGGCACATAAAGGAACAGAGCCGTAGTATATCGGTGAAGACACTGACCAATGGTGCAGGGATCAGGGGTTCAATCCCCCATTGTACGCATTGGAAATTGTTGGTTGAGATATTAATGGTTAAAAGTGCTGTAGGAGGCATATTAATATTTTTGCGGCATAAGGCGGCGCACTGTTATTTTTGGCCGGCAGCAGGCGTTGCGCTTGTAGGTGTGGGCATCATAAGGCGTATCACTGTAAATTGTGGGCATTAGGCATTGCGCTGTTAAATGTTTTGCGGTTTGTGCGGCAGAAGGCGGTGTGCTGAAAACCTTGGAAGGCCTAAGGCGGTGCGGAAATGTCTAAACACAGGAACAGAGCCACAGCACAATGGTTGTGACACTGACCACTGGTGCAGGGATCAGGCTCTTGATCCCCCACAGTGCCCAGTGAACAAGGCTCCCAGAGCAATTATTTTAGGAGGCATATAAATAATGGGCAGCATAAGGTGGCGCGCAGATTGCATAAGGCATCGCGCTAATGTTTTACGAGCGATCTGAATAGTGTGCGGCATAAGGCGGCGCGCTGATGTGGAAGTCCAAGAACAGAGCCACAGCACAATGGTTACGACACTGACCACTGATGCAGGGATCAGGCTCTCAATCCCCCACAGTGCCCAATGAACAAGGCTCCCAGAGCAATTATTTTAGGAGGCATATAAATAATGGGCAGCATAAGGCGGCGCGCAGATTGCATAAGGCGTCGCGCTAATGTTTTACGAGCGATCTGAATAGTGTGTGGCATAAGGCGGCGCGCTGATGTGGAAGTCCAAGAACAGAGCCACAGCACAATGGTGAAGACACTGACCACTGGTGCAGGGATCAGGGTTTTGATCCCCCACAGTGCCCAATGAGCAAGGTTGGCTGAGTTGTTATTTTAGGAGCCATATATATATAATGGGCGTCATACGGCGGCGTGCTGATGGCCATAGGGCAGGGCGGCCATGTTTATGGAGGCAGTGTAATATTGGGAGGCATAAGACGGCTCGCTGATGTACCAACACAATAACAGAACCACAGCACAATGGTTAAGACACTGGCCAATGGTGCAGCGATCAGGGGTTGAATCCCCGGCTGTGCACAACGAGAAAAGTCTGGGTGAGGCATTATCTGTTATGGGTAATATTGCCCTAGGAGGCACATTAATTTTGGCCCACATAAGTTTTTGGAGGCATAAGGCGTTGCGCTGATATCTAAGCACAGGAACAGAGCCACAGCAGAATGGTTAACACACTCATCAATGGTGCTGGCATCATGGGTTCAATCCCCCACTGTGCCCAAATAATAGGCTGGCTGAGCCATTACCTGTTATGAGGAATAGTGATCTAGGAGGCATGTTACAGTTTATAGTAATTGCTACTGCTAGCAAAAGCACTGTAATATAAGGTGATACATAATGCACCCTACAAGGTACCTTAGAGGTCACATTTGAAGGTGCACTGTCCACCAAGGCACCCCGCAATGTTGCTTACAGGGCGCTTTACAGGGTGCCGTATGAGGCAGGGCAAGGTTCAAGCACTGTCTCTGCTGGCATCACTGTGCATTGTAACGCATGGAAACCTTAAGTAGGTGAGCAGACATGCAAGAAGGAACAGCAGTGTAGCACAATGGTTAGGACAGTGACTGATGGTGCAGGGGTCATGGTTTTAAATGAGCAGTGACTAAGGTTGGCTCAGTTACGTCTGTTTTCTGCATGCAACTGTACAGCAATCTGTGCTGCCATCTAAACAGAAGCCCACCCTAGTGCCATAGAGTATTTCACCTTTTAAGGTGCACCAGAATGCACATCATAAACAACCACGTCATCAAAGGCGAGTTATAATGTTCTCCAGCGGCCATGTTGAAATGTTGGCAACTCCCAGGGCACCATAGTAGGTCCCCCATAAACTGACTGAATCGAAGGTGTGACATAAGATGCCCCAACGATGTATAGGTCAACCCAAAAACGTTTCCCAAGAGCACTAAGAGCCCCCAATGTGAAGGGCAGCAGAGGTATGTGCCAAACACACATGTAACCCAAACACTGCACAGAGCTGAAAGGAAAGGCAATGCATAAGTAAAAGAACCACATAGATCACAGGTGCTGTACTACAAAAATCAGCCCAAGGCCATGTGGCAGTTACAGAAATGGACAAACATATTGGGGCTAGCTGTAGCTATGTACAGAGTGATGGTAATGTACCATGCTATAATGATAGTGTGCGCAGAGGATGGGAAGATGTGTCCAGCAAAGGAGGCTGACATGGCAGGATAGGTGAAATATCAGGATGACAGCGGAGTAGCAGTGCTATGCAGAGCACACACACGAGAGGCAACCATGGAGAGATGAAATGCAGGAAGCTGTAGGAGTGCAGGACATGTTGTAGCAGCATGCACATCAGGGTAGGATGGCACAACAGCTGGCAGACAGAAGATGGACAGAAGCATGGCTCACAACTCAGATGAGGGTACAATGTGCTCACAGCACAAATCTGCATACATATGTCCGTTAAAACAAATGGAAACCACATCTGCAGGACAAGCATACACATCCAAGAGAACAGAGAGAAATCACACCTACGACCACTACCACAAATGCAAATGCACCAACCGGTAGGACACACCACCAACGTGAGCGCATTAGCAAAGGCTGCATACAGAAATAGTCCAGGCCATCACACAAGACGCATGCTGGTTGTAAGGACAGGCAAATCCCCAAGAAGAACCATGAACAAATGCACATGCAGATCTGCTGTGTACAGATCAGATCCCACTCTGTATTTGGGAACAGGGACACATGCACACACACAATGAGATGTTATGCAGTGGATACAGCATGCAAAAGAGGAAAGAAACCAAACTCCAAGGGCAGCAGAGGATGCTTGGTGGACCTGGGTAGCAATCTCGGACAGGACAGGAGAGAACTCAACATGAAAACAGGTGTACCACACACCAGCTGAACCTCACCACTACCAAACCCCCAGGTGCACTGCACTGTAAACACCATTACGAAAGAGACCTATGTAACAGATAATATCTGATGGCTAGGCAGCACAGAGTGCACACCTTGCTGTGCACTGACGAGAGACAAGGGTGTGTGTAGAGGTGATGAACCTGCTGTTACCTAATGGTCCAGTTAGCATACCTGAAGATATAAACCAAAATAAATGTGGGGATCCAACCTGCAAACCACTGATTTAAAACACATGCCTCCAACCACACCCACAAACAACACACTGAGCACAAGGCAGAAGTAATAGTCCAAAGGGAGGGTCTGTATGGGAACCTGTAATACCCAGTGATGTGCCAAATGGCAGACACATACACAGCTGCCATCGTACAAGGATGTGAACACAGGTGGGCCATGGACATGACCAGCAAATCAGTAGACACAAGTGTAAATGTGCTCAAAGAGTGGAGGAGTACCCTAGTGTTCACAAAACTGTCTTGCACACAAAACAACCAGGCCTCATTTCACACCAGGACTCCATGTGGCCTTGGGCAAGTCACTGCAGGGACATTGTCAAGGAAACCCTGGAGTCTCAGGGTCACAAGGAGTCATGAGTGATTCAAAGGCACCCATTGTATTGCATGTTTGTCACCATGATCAAGCAGCAAAAGAGACAAATGTCTGTCAAATACATATATTTATTTTGGTCACTCCTCACAGATACTGTAGACACTGCAATCATAATATCAAGGTGAGTCCCTCCCTGGTGAAAGATGGAAACACATTTAGCAGGGTAAAAACCCACATGCTACATAAAGGTCACTGCCTTGAGCACAAATGAATGGCACGAGATGTAATGCTGCATCAGGTGCATGCTATGCACTGGGTAGCAGGCCCACACACCCCACCTGCTGCTGCATGCCTCAAATGTGTGACCCACATATGAGTGCATGTAGACTGTAGACGTTGCATGATTAGGAACCCAAACACATCACTTGTCCCCCCAAACATAGCCATCACGCAACACAGGAGGCCCACAAATGAAAAAAACATATTCTGCCTAAATGTTGTAAAGTGACAAACACATTCTGAAAGTAATGTCCCACCTCCCACATAATGGCTGATCCGCACATCAGAAATGCTACAGTGTACACACCAAATATCATCAAAAGCAGAATGACCATATGCTAACAGGTAGCAGAGGCACATGAACTCAGAGAGAATACAAACCAAACAACCTGCAGAAAGCTGCAGACATAACACCATGCAGGAGGTCCCCTTGCATTGTTTGGTGGGTAGACAGTGTTTGGACACATATAGCATGGTACATGGAATGCAGAAGTGTAGGAGGACAATGGACACCCACACTGACACACACCATATATAATGGGGCAATGAGAGTGTCGTTACCGCAGGGGACAAACATGACTGTGCAGACGTGCAATGCAAGGTGTGGACATACATGCAGAGTGTCACGTCTGTACAGTAAACAAACACAATAACCAGCATGTTAATATGCAAATGATGGACAAACAGCTTACAGTGAACCACACAGAGGCCATAGGTCCACATGCTGTGTTTCACAAACATAGTCAGTCATAAGCACGAGCACCATCCGCACAACAACATGATACAGTGATGCCACACATGCATGTAAACACCCTTGCCAACTCCAAACATCAATCAAGGATGGTAGTGGGCATGAAAGTGTGGTTGTGTCAAAACTTGTATCATGTCCAGGTGGAGGGCAGGTGGACATAGACAATAGGACCGTTCCATATTTGCCCCTATGCCACAAACATGGCTGTATGCTGTTGTTGAAACAAACAGATGAGCATATCCTGTGTGCCATGTCACACACATGGCCAAAACCAATACACTAACCAACTGGGGAGGAATGCCAAAAATACATTGACAATGTCAGTCCCTGATGCGCACAGCGTCCCAAAAGCAAAGTGTCTCTGCAATCCAACAGATCAGTTCAAAACTCCCCATGTAAACCTGCGCATGCATAGTAAAGTGTCACATTCCAATATGACACAGTCCATTAAAGGTCATCTGTGTCCCTGCAATCAGCAGGACTCTCAGCCACAGCATGGCACAAACTGTGTGTTGTACAGGTCTGTCATGGGCAAACCAGCAGTCCAAGAGCAATAATGTCCATCTCAGGCCTGTGTTCCACTCTCATAAGTCAAACATCCAATGGCAGGTTTCTCCAGAAACAATGACATGTTGGTCTGTCCCACAATAGGTGTTGGATGGCGAGCCCAGATGCACTGGAGGAAATGGGTCCGTTATGTCCTCTGCCCTGTGTCAGGAGAGGATAAGTATGGTCTTGTCAGACACCTTGCAAAAACAGTACAAATTGCCAAGAGTCACAATGCACAAAATACAGAATAAAGGGATGCAAAGGCAAACATTACAGGATATGAACATCAAATAAGACGCATATTAAAGCCATCAGTATATTTCAATGCAGACACGGGTGTCACATGGATATGGTTATGACCAATTTCGGCCCACACAGCCATCTCAGAGCTACACACTATATGCATCTGTTTGTGTCAACAGAGATGCAACATGACATGTCCATGAGATAAACAGAAACTCAACAACAGGTACAGCCAGATGCCATCCCCAAATAACAAAGGTGCAACATACCCTGTGCGTGCATCATGTGTACGTCCTCAATTCCTTCAGCTACTCCATAGCCACATTGGGTCACAGTGAAGGGAGACAATGTCAGCCAAACATGTAGAATCACCATGTGAATTCATCGTTGATGCATCTCCACATTATGCCTATATATGAGAGAAAGAAACGTTGCTCAACACTCGTCCCTCAAAACACAAGACACAGTTCTGCTCACAGCTCACAACACATGTTGACCATGATGACAAGGTAAACAGCACTATGGTAGAGGTAGCACACCCAACACTGCCCCCCAGGTGCCCACACCCCTCACAGCACATGATAATGTACCATGCCTGGACACTGCATCACCACACAGTCAACCCATAAACACACACCCACACAGTATGCTTAGGTCAGCGGGACAGCTGTAATACATGCCCTGTATGTGCACAAGT
The DNA here is from genome assembly GCA_033557465.1 of Ichthyophis bannanicus. Taxonomy (NCBI): domain Eukaryota; kingdom Metazoa; phylum Chordata; class Amphibia; order Gymnophiona; family Ichthyophiidae; genus Ichthyophis; species Ichthyophis bannanicus. The sequence goes on from CM066031.1 coordinate 1,539,500,464, forward strand.
GCCAATTTGTGCACATAACGGCACAGTGACATGCATTGATACCCTGTTGATGGCTGATCTAACTATGTTGGGGGAGGCAGCAAGTGTAGGATCCTCCAAACAAGATAAACCACACACACACATGTAGCTCTGCTGTAAATATACCAGAAAAAGTGTTGCAGTTGACATACTGTACACAAACACATGGGGATATGTGTGCCAACAGCAAGATATGGGTAAGGGAGGCTTAAGGAAGATAAGTGAACAACCACAGCTGCCTAATATGACACATAACAGGCGACATGCTGTCCCCCTGACCTCAGGCACATACAATGTAGCTGTAGATCCACCTACCCTGGACCACAGCATCTTGGCTGATGTACCGTCGTGTGCCAATGCTACACACAAACAGCATCCTCATGAAGTATGTCCTGTGGAGTGGAAAACAAATGAGAAAAAGCAATTTGTCATGTTCCAGCAGTGAAACCCACACTGCACCTCCCTGTCCCCAGCTGTCAGACACCACAACATGACCTACCTACTGACTGTGCACTCTCACACTGTACTGATATCCCACATGGGAGAGTCAGCATGTAGTTGTCTGATGGTAAATAAAGGTCTCCCCAATCCCTCTTTCACCTCCCTTCCCTCTCTGTTGTTCCACACACTGGTCTAAAGAGGTGTCTGCACCCACCATGTTTTGGCCGCATCCCAAGGTCACACTATTAGTCTGTGTCACCCATGTTGACACCAATAGCCCTCTCCGGGTGTAGTGGTCCCTTAATGTTGTCTGTTACCACAGTGTAGATAGCTGTGACACCTGGAAATATGCATTAACACCTCCTGTATCGACTGTGCAAATGCATATTCTGCAGTGTACATCTCCGACACCAAAGAATACTGACAGTTGTGTGCTGATGATGTGCTGAAATACATGGCAATGTCAGCACCATGTTGGCCAAACCACACCCCCATGTCTGTTTGTCACCTGACCATGATGGCTGCATGTCATCCCACTGTGTGACAGTGAGAATGTGAAACCATGGATAGGCTATATGTGCACCTGCCCCAAATAACTCTCATCTAGGTCTGTGTGTGTATGTGGACATAACATCCCTCGCTAGGGTGCACAAGGTATTTGTGGATGTGGACTGTGCTATCCTGCCCTACACACAGCATGTACCTCAGCCATGAGGCATATGTTGAGATAGTATCACCTACATATGCCATGCTTCTAATGTAAAAGCGCGAAACACAGAAACCACCCACACATGCAGCGTTACAGTTGGCTACTGTAATTGACCCTTTGGTGATCTGACCCGCTGCACCTCTGTATGTGTGTAGATGTGAAATACTGCAATGAATGACTATTCTCCCAAAAAAACTGTAGCAATGATATGGACCACTGGCTGCACACTGCACATGTCCACATGCTTCACCATTTCCATGTCTGTTCTACGTGATGAGGTATACCTTACGGCACAATGTGGGGTTGCAGCAACACACGTCACAATTAATAAATCCCATCATGGGAACGTAGTCATGCGCATGTGTACTGTGCTATGTCTGACATGTGGCACCACACCTAAGAAACAGACAGACATAGCCAGCTCACAGGAGCATAACACCCACACAAGCACCTACAAATTGTACTAGATAAACAAAAATCCCGCAGGGGAGCTCTCCACAAACATGGGCCTCCCTACCACAGTGAACCCCATACCATATTCCTGACACCGTGCTCCACACACACAATAAGACCAAATAACTGTGTTTGCACAGCAGCTGCTATCACAACCAGCCACTAACTTGTACTGTGACCCCCAAAAGCTCATAAAGGTATATCAACACCCACACCCACAATACACCAACAGCTGCTGTTGTGCCCTGTCCACATTGTTGGTCACACACTCATGGCTATATGTTACCATTAGATGTTCACTGTAATGACAACGCAGTGTTGCATCTGAATGCTAGATGGTCAGAAACATCACCCTTTATAACCATCACACGCACACAACAGCACATATATGTGGGAATACATGCAATACATACCAGTGAATATCTCTGCAATCAACCTCTGCCTGACCGCTGTTCCCGCCTGTGTGTCACCACTGGCACGTACAGGGGGGCACGGTGGATCCTCCTCCAGATCCTCATTCATCTCTGCTGGAATATCATGCCTGAGAGCAATGTTGTGCAGGATGCAACAGGCTACGATTATCTCTGCAACAGTCAGTGGCTTATATTGTAAGGCCCCACCTGTCTTATCCAGACACCTGAAGCGACTTTTCAACACGCCAAAGGTGCGCTCTATGACAGAGCGGCTGGAGGCATGGGCCTCATTGTACCTCCGCTCTGCACGTGTCCGTGGCTGACGCACAGGGGTCAGCAGCCAGGGGCGACACCCATACCCTGCATCACCTGCAGAAAGAAATGTTGCATGTGAATGCATGAGCGTATGCTACCACAAATTGACACAGGTATAGACGTGAGAAACAAATGCAGAACACATCCTGACAGAAAGATATGACATCACAAATATGCATTTGACCAAATAAGACCTATGGTGATAGAAATGGAACACATGGCCTATGGATTCTGTACAGACATGCCAAACAACACAACAGTCCCATTGTTACCTCCACAGATCCTCTATGTGTGTCACATAGTAGGTAATGCCAATACACTTACAACAGGGGGTGCTGACAGACCATCAACGTCAGCTATCAGTTACCCTGGTGATACGGGGTTGTGTGTGCCACTGGGGTATGTTCGCTGGGGCATCTCAATGTGTGTCCAGCAATGATGTGGATGTTGCCTTAAGGGGGGAGGTGGGTACTTCATATCTGACCATTGGACATGCACAATAGGTTGCCTGGTGGCCATTATGAGGCAATGTGGCTCGGCATGTCACCTTGATGCACGTTATCCTTTCTTATGTGTGCTAACATGCCACCCTGGTGGCAGAGGTGTGGCACAATGGTTCAGACATGGACTGCTTAGCCGGGGGTCATGAGTTCAACCCTCCAGTGGGGTTCTGGATTACCTGTCGCATGTATCACACATTATTGGACAGCAGTGCCAAATTGGGCATTGTGTTTTTAAGGTACATCAGTGCTGTGTGAGGCATACATCTTCTTATGTTACAGGAGTGTTACCTGCAGCAGTCTCCTTTCTACATTACAGCGGTACTACCAGGAGAAACACCTTCACAGTGCTATATGTGTCATGTGCAGTGCAGCATTGTTACTAATGGATCAATGCAACCCTCATAACCACAACACACAGTCTGCAGGATTGCCTCTCTAGCCAGACAGGCTTCTTTTCTCATCTCTGGAGCTGTGACCCACACATTTCATAGTTGCCTGTGGAGCCAGAGGTAGTGATTTGCTGTCCACACTGTGGTTAATCGTGAGTGCATGCAATGCCAGGTGTTGTGATGTTAATTAGTGGTGGCAGCTATAAGACCCTCAGAGTGCTGTAATCTTCAGGTGCCCCATAAACAAACTTATCATGCACGTTAAGGTTACAGAGCTGTGCTGTTTTGTCTGGTGCCAGTAGTACATGACATTACACACATACTGCCCCAAACAGCACCCATGTGCCGTGTAAAATAATATTCGCGATGTTACAATGAGATGTTCAATGTATCTCTACTTTGTGCAATGTGAACTGTACTGATGCTGACAGGTGCAGTATATGGCCCAATGTATATATCCAAAATACTTTTCAGGGAAACAGCACAATAAGGATTTGAACCACCAACCTGTTGCTTCACAGGCATTGCATTCACCAGTGGGCTACAGCTCTGGAGCGGTGAACAGATGTCTGGCTGGCTGCAATATAACTTATGCTGAGTGTGTGCTGTGGTTAATAGGGTAGGGTTAGTCCACTCACACCCATGATGCAATGCACATGCAAACAAGCATTCTACAGATAGTCAGAAGATGGGGTAGACACCCCCACAGCACCTAGGCCTAATAGTGGTTATAGACCTTCCGTGTTGCAGGTATAGAGTGTTGACAGACAGTCAGTGTGTGTGGCGTGTGCTCACCCTGAGGGTGAGGTGGGATGCACAGCACCTGTCCTGGCTGAGATGGCCTATGCGTCAGATGCACATGTCTACTGATGTCTGATAGGTTGTCCCATCAGACACACCTACGGTACACCTTTGACCATCTGTATCTCCCAGTCACATCTGGCCCTTGTGGGCTACAATACTCATGGAATAGTGCATATCCACAGTGTGTGCCCTGCCCACAATGTCTATGTGCGGTGTGTGTGTGTGAGGAAAGAAGCTGTTTGGACCCATAGGCAGTGTGTATCACACCACCGAACCTGCCCTGTGGAACCCAGCTTCCCCCAACATCAGATCAACACTCTCAATCACAGCAATGGTGGTAGCAGCAGACAGCGCCATCAAACTCATTACGGCTGCAGTACCGACAACCTACATGGCACTCTCCACCGGTCTGTACCCATCCATATTTCAGGGGCAGACAGACAGTCAGTCCTTACACCCCCAACTCCCACACCACCATCTGACATTTTCCAGCAGCAGGCACTGTGAGTCGCCAGCTACTGAACGCTGCAAGGTGTTCCAGACATACACATGCTAACTGCAGCCAGGCCACTAGCCAGTCCATAGTGCATACTACCAGAGAAAATGTGTGCACCGATAACTGTGACAGGAGCACACCCACCACACAGTTAACTCAGTGATTGGACCCCATAAATACAGAACCCAGATACATCACTACAATATGGCACTATGGTGGAACCTGGCCATGCCATGGTCACTGCTCGGTCAGGGTGAGAGTAACCTCCCAGCAGGACATGCTCTTGACACCATGTCTGTGGAGATGATGGGCAGGCACCACAATGTCCCAGCCATTCACCTGTGGCCTGTGCAGATGCATCCTGCTCATGCCGCCCTGTCTGTTGTATACCCACAATACTTTGCTCCTCATTATGCACATTGGCAGGCCTATAGTGGCAACAGTGCTATCAGTGTGGGGTGCAGAGGGTGTTGGCAGCCACCACAAACTGGATAGACAAACACACACTCCCCCACACCTAGGGGAGCATTGAGCAGATGTAGAGGGATTTGGCAGCCCTGGCCACCGCACCAGTAATGGGCACAGTGCCGCCATGTCAATGTTAAGGTTTACTGTTGGTGTCATTATCCACGGTAGTGGACTCTGTCAGACCCATGACCTGTCACACATTACCCATACATCAGAGACGTAGGTATGATACAGCTCAATGAGCGGATTGTGCTTAACGTAGCCATTTCTATCTGACAGTGATGATCACACGCTTTTGAGATCTGTGTACCGTATCCCCATGTGTAGTGTGGGATTGCTAATGTATGCACATGCTAGTGTTGGGAGGTGCACACAGGGCCCAACATCCTGCCTCTGCATTAGTCTTTGGATGATGTAGCCTGCAGGTGCAGGTGTTTCTGCCCCTGTTGGCTGCTCTGGAGCAGAGGTTCCCATATCCAGTCCAGGTGGGCCAAACAGTGGTCGGGTTTTCATGATGTCCCTGATGAATATGCCTATGATACATCTCCATACCATGGGGGCGTTAACATAACTTGCAGCACAAGCATTTTGTTTGGACACATCATCCAACCTGTGTGATTTGTGACACTCCATGATTGCATTTTGGGGACTCTGCTGTAGGTACTGCATATGTTTCTGTGCTGTTTGCTGTTTAAGGTAAAATATTGTTTTCCAAAAATGCATGTGTCCTCAGCAGGAAAGGTTCAGTCTTTACTACCATGTTTCCTTCATAGGTTATATGTGTGGACTGGGATGGCAGGTACCCCAGCTGGGATTAGAACCGGTGACCTTCCGGTGTTAAAGGCACTGGCTGTGTCTACTGCCCCACCGTCTTGGCACAGCAACAGTGCATTCCCTGGGGAGTCCATGGCTGTTTGTCACACAGGGCCTGTCTGTTGGAGTGCACTGCACCCACATGAGGGGGGCTAGGCCAGCATCTGCTGTGGTGCAGCACCCACTGCCCCCTCTGCCAGCAGTATGCGTCCGCCACCATGCTGACATGGGCTTATATTGGTGACAGCATCACAGCAGAATGACATGTGGGCCTCCATGACTGCATTTTGTGTACTCTGCTGTAGGTGCTGCACATTTTTCAGGGGTATGCGCTCCTTAGGGTAAAATAGAGGTCTTTGGAACATGCTTTTGTTCTCTGCAAGAAGGGTTTTTATTTACTATCATGGTTTATTGGCAGGTAAAGTATGGGGACTGTGTTGCTGGGGGCACCAGCTGGGACTTGAACTGGTGATCTTTGGCTCCCCAACACACTGGCTGTGTTCACTGCACCACACTGCGGACACAGAGACAATGTAGACCCTGGAGATAGCATGTGTGTTTGTCAGACAGAGCCTTTCTGTTGGTGTGCACTGCACCCACGTGACGGGGGCTCTGCCTCCATCTTCTCTGGCCACCTGCCACTGCCCCCCTCCGAAACCAGTAACCCTCTGCCAACATACTGCATGCCCTTCTGCTGCTGGTGCTGGTGCTGCACAGTTTTAGGCCATCCAGTGTGCATGTAGGCGAATGCCTATGCTGCGCGTTCTGGGGTTGGGGTGCCTGCCTAGTCGTCCACGCTTCCCCCAAACTCAAACATGCTGTTGTGAAACATGTGCATGCCATAGGGGACCTGACCATTGGAGTGGGGAACCCTGCTCTATCCTATTTCAATGTGGGATCATTCACCTTGTATGCTGCAGGAGCGGGGACCCTTCCCACATGCATATCTTTTTGGACAGCCTTTATTGGGAGTGTCTGTTGATGTTTCCCATTGCTGTCACCATTACCCAGCTTGGACATGTTTTGTGCTACACTCGAGGGGTTTGGCAGCCCTGGCCAACACACCATTCCTGGGAACAGTACTGGCATGGATATGTTACAAAAGACTGTTGGGGGTCACTCCCCAGGGAGGTACACACTGTCAGACGCCAGACCTGCTGCACACAACACACACACCAGAATGATTGTTATGGTGGAGCTGAATGAGCAAAATGTGCTTAGCGTATAAATTGATATCTGACAGTTTTCAATGGAAACATTTGATAGATGTGTACCATATACCCAGGTGTAGGGTAGCATTGCTAAGGTATGCAAATGCTAGTATTGGGAGATACAGGCAGGGCCCAATGTCCTGCCTCTCCAGGAGGCATTGTCCAATGGGGCCTGTGGGTGTGGGTGTGTCTGGGACTGTTGGCTGCTGCTTTACAGCAGGGTTTCACACACATCAAGTCATGGTGTGGCAAACACTGTTCTGGTTTTATGCTGTCCCTCATGGATATGCATGTGCTACATCTGCATACCATGGGGGTGGTGTATAGATATGCAGCACAGTCATTTGTATTAGAGGCAGCATGGAACATGAATGGTTTGTGGTCCTCCAGGACTGCATTTGGGAGACTCTGCTCTAAGTAATGCCCCTGTTCATGGTGTCTGTGCTTGGGATGGTAAAAGATAGGCGTATTGGCAATGCATATGTCCTCAGCAATAAAGGTTGGTGCTTACTATCATGGTTTATCTATTGACTCCCCAGTGTTAAGAAAATAATTTAGGGAAGCCTGTTATTAAACTCAGTAATTTTCTTGCATTTTTATTGTTTTGGAGTTTATTAGCTTTGCGGGTTATTCTATGGCACGAATAGCAGGGATGGACGTCCCAACGCAACATCCATCCCCACTATTTGTGCCGGCTCCTGCCCCTGTATAACTTCCCCGCTGGTTGTGCGGGGAAGATATATGGGGGTGGGGAAGGGACGGTACAGGGGCAGAGAGTGGATGAGCAGTGGGCAGCCCCCGGCCCTGGACGTACAGGGCCAATTCAGTTGTCGGCCCTCTATGTCCAGGACCGGCAAAATGTCCTGGGAAGTTATTTCACCCCTTGGGTGGAATAACTTTCCTGGATGTGTTCTTTCGGCAGCTCCGGGGTGTGAACGGGGCTGGGGGGGGAGCAAAAGTTAATTCCCTGCAGCGCGATCCTGGCCTTAGGAGGCCTGATCGGGGATTGGGCTGCGGGCTGCAGGTAATTAACCTTTTAGCAGGCGACTGGCATGATGTCATGGCGTTGCAGCTCCATTTAAATTCCCTGACTGAGTTAGTCAGGCTTTGCTGTACTTGCAGGCTGGGATTGAATTGCCGTCCTTACCTGCACATACAGTGCTGTTTGTGATTCTGATCTTGTGTGGCTAGATGTGCCCTGCAGGATCAGAATCGTGATCTCCTTTGTACGTCCAGGTCAGCCCAGACGTACAAAGGAGATCTACAACGGGATCAGAATCGGGCCCTTTGTGTTCTCCCCCCACCCCCACACACACTAAGTTGAGGGAATTACTTGTATTAGTTAATGGGAAATATTTTTGTATTTTTGCAGTTTCCTTGTGTGTATATATATATATATATATATATATTGTCACGAGGTAGACAGCACAGACCCTGAAATATTAAGAAAGAATAGGAAAGAAGAGCTTACCTTACAGCCACAGGTGCAGTTGCAGCATTCACAATGCAGAGAGGCAGGGAAAAGGAAAACAAACTTTCCACATGGTTTTAGTGACGCAGTAAGAATTGAGGGTTCCAATCAGGCTCACCTGGACCCAGACTCACGTTCTACGTTAGATGAGCTGAGAGATAAAAACAGGTGGGAAATCCCACAGAGGCAGAAGTGGAAGCAGAAAGAGAAGTGGAAGGAGAAAGGGAAGGAGAGAGAAGGGAAGCTGGAGCCTGGATTAGGGCTGGAGCAGGAGTTTGATTGTGAGGAGGAAAGCAGAGACCAAAGGAAGTCTGACTGCAGTTCCAGGCAGGCTTGGAGAGAAGGTGAGAACAGAACTCCCAAGCAGTTACAGAAAGACACGTTGCCTTGGAGAACCAGGGCTGAAGAAAGGCAGGCTGAAAAACCCAGGAGGGCTAAGAAAGACAGTAGCAAAGTCTTCCCAGCCAGAGGGGTCCTCATACCGAGGCAAACAGCCCAGCCAACAGAAGGCAGAGGTCACGTCCAGGGAAGCTCACTGAAAGCAGGAAGTGAGTTTCCTTCAGCCAAGCACAGTAACCGGTGTTCCCAAAGAAGAGCAGGCTGCAGGGCGGAGAGAAAGCCTTGGCTAGAAGCAGAGGAGTTTAAAACCATCTTCTCCACAGGAAGAGATAAGTACCCTATCTTTGCTGAAGGGAGAGAAGGGGGTCTGCGGGGGAAAAGCCAGGCTTACACCAAGCTAGTAAACTCTTATTGGCCTAAGCCGTGGGAAGAAATCCCCAGCACAGCTCCTGCTATCTGGGACACCCAAAAGCAACTCCAACTTGCAGCAACTGAGGTTTCCCCAGGGCAAGGCTCGGAGAACAGTTTCACAGGGGCTCAGTGTCCATACACAGGACCAGGTCCTGGCCCTATGCAGTGGGAGAGCTATAGCACAGACAACATCCCTGAGCCCATGGAATGTGCTTTATGTGTGGCTGATAACATAGAGTCTCTCTGTTAAGACAAGGAGCAAGAAAGAAAGTGTATTGTGCACATTGGAAATATGATGGACTATTGTTTGCTGGAAAGAAGCATAATTATTATTTGTTAAGCATCCTCTACACCGGTGAAGCAACTGTTCTTTTATGTTGTCCTTATTCTATGACATCCTCAAGGGAAAGGGAATAAAACCCAACCTTAATTTCACTCTGGTCACGACTACAGTGTCCTTATTTCCACAACTCAAGGCTATACCCGGGTCTAGGCAACCGCCTAGGACCAGCATGGTCTCACAAATGGCGTAGTTCTTGGATGCTAGGAAAAGAGGACACCGTGCAAGAGGGACGGAGTCACCAGCGCCAGAGGACGCAACCAGGAAGGCAGTGGAACCACGCCCAGACAATTCACAGGATCGGGAGCAGTCAAGGGCCTTCTCAAGCCCAGAATCACCACCTGACTCAGGTAATAGTATCTGGGTACAGCCAGGGTGGGATTCTGAGGAGGTATCTGAGGGACTGAATATCCTAGTCTGGTAGCATTGAAAAAAAAAAGAGAGGTTCCGCACTTGTTTTTTTTTTCCTTCTCTGATTATTGCAGGTTGTCAGCATGGAGACTCCAGCGGATATCCTGAAGTGGATGGGGCTCCAGTTTGAGAAGCAACGCGAACTTGCCCAGCAGTGCCAAGAACAAGCCCTAGCTGCCATGCAGATACAGCAAAAGCCGCTGACGGACTTGTTGCAGGTGCTACTGCAGGAGCGGCAAGCCGAGAAGAAAATCAAAGGACACTTTGTTGGGGTAGGCCCACAGACATGTGGAATTTTGTCTTTTGTACAGTGGTCAGGAAAAGACAATATAGACGATTTTCTTGAAGCCTTTGAGCGTGTAGCTCGTGGTGCAGGCTGGCCCGAGCAACAATGGGCGGTTCGCCTAGCTACCTCCCTGACGGGAGAAGCCCTGGCGGCATACAAGGCTATGCCGGCCGCCCAGGCTAATGAGTATACTAATGTGAAAGCAGCCATACGGGATAGGCTAGGCCTGTCACCTATGGTATACCGTAGAATGTTGAGAGCTACAGAAATCCAACAAGGTGAAACTCCGAAGGCACTAGGCCAATGGATTCGTAGCCTAGTATGGAAGTGGCTCATGCCAGAAGGGAAGACAATAGAGCACATTTTAGATATGCTTGTGTTAGAGCAGTTCTTTGAAGCTGTGCCAGCTGAGATAAGGTCATTCCTCACTCTACAGAATTGCCAGACGACAGACGAGGCTGCTCTCCTAACGGAAAGATTCATTGAGGCTCAGATAGCCCATGAACCGCAGGGAGAAGCTAGTGGCTCGCATGGCATGGCAAACTCTGGTAGAGTAACGAAAGACCCAGGATTAAGCATACCAGCTACAGAAAAATGTAGGAGTAAAGGTATAGTGAATGACTCTTGCATAGTATGTTTTAAATCTGGGAGGTTGGGTCACAAGAGGTATGAATGCAAAGAGCGCACAGCACTAATAGGGGAAAGTATAAGCAAGGAGGTTTTCACCTGGGGGTGGAGGTACATGGGGTGCAGGCCGAGGCCCTACTTGATTCCGGGGCAGACCAGACTATGATGTCAGGGCGGTTCTGGCGGCGTTTACAGGCCAGCAACCAATCCGCCCCAAATCAACCGGAAGGCGTGACCAAGATAAAATGCATACATGGGGCGGCTAACCCTTACACCCTGTACAAGCTGTCCATAAAAGGGTTGGGGGTTAAGAAAGAGATTTTAGTCGCTTTAGTTCCCCGTCTCCCTTTCGACCTAGTGTTAGGCCGAGATTGGCCGCTATTCGAGGAAGGGATAGGCGAAGGCCTACTAGGTGAAGAAGAGATCGCTCCTAGGGAGTCCTACGTCCAGCAGGGGGCGAGCCAGGTTGAATCCCGGAAGGCAGATAAGCGGGGAAAGGGTGGGGGGGGGGCCCAGAACAGCTGAAGGACAGAGGAGAAGGAAAAGCCTTAATGACTTTAATCCCGGGACCTTTGTTTGAAAAGCCTAAGAAGGGAGAGGCAGGTAAAAAAACCCCGGAAAACATTAATGAAGCCAAAAAGGAAGGCTTTGTGTTGAAGTACTGTAAGGCAGTCCCAAATGCCCAAGGGCCACAAAGAGCAAGCGCTGCTGCAGCTGGGTACGACCTGTTCAGCGCAGTAGAGGAAGTAGTTCCCAAGAGAGAAAAGGCATTAATAAGCACCGGGCTACAAATCCAGTTGCCAGCAGGTTGCTACGGGAAGATAGCACCCCGGTCTGGGCTCGCGGCCAAACATTTTATAGATGTTGGGGCGGGGGTTATTGACCCCGATTACAGGGGGGTTGTGCAGATTCTACTCTTCAACTTTGGGGAGCAGGATTTTAGGGTCAAGGTAGGGGACAGAGTAGGCCAACTCATATGCGAGCGGGTTGGGTTCCCCGAGATAAAAGAGATGCCATACCTGACCACTGCCAGCTGAGGAGGGGGTGGTTTTGGTTCCACGGGGCAGAATGAGGTTAAGGCTATGGCTGCCCTCGCAGAAGAAAAGGTAGACGAGGACTTAGGACCCCAGGTCCAGGAGTGTAAGGAAAACCCAGCTCCAAGAATGGGGGAAGAGTTGTCACAGCAGCAGAGGGACCAATTAACACGTCTGCTAGCAGGTTTTCGGGATGTCCTCACTCCATTGCCAGGAGAGACAGGGATGGTAGCCCATGAAATTCACACTCCGCCGGGAGAAATAGTGCGGCAGAGGCCTTATCGCCTGCCGGAGGCCCGTAAGAGGGAAGTGGTAGAACAGGTAAGGGATATGTTAAAAATGGGAGTCATCGAGGAGTCCAAAAGCCCCTGGTGCAGCCCGGTGGTTTTGGTACCAAAACCGGATGGGAGTCTGCGTTTTTGTATAGACTTTCGTCGAGTCAACGCCATCTCCCTCTTCGATGCATACCCCATGCCGAGGATCGAGGAGCTGCTCGACAAGTTAGGGCAGGCACGCTATCTGACCACCCTTGACCTTACGAAGGGGTATTGGCAGATTCCGCTTACCCGTGCCTCTAGGCCAAAAACAGCTTTTAGCACACCCCTCGGCTTATTTCAGTTTAAGCGAATGCCGTTTGGCTTGCATGGAGCGGCGGTGACATGCCAACGCTTGGTTGACCAGGTGCTACGTCTACACCACCAATATGCAATGGCCTATATGGACGACATTGTGATACATAGTGAGAATTGGGCACAGCATCTGCCTAGGGTGGAGGCCGTATTAAAAGCCCTACGACAGGCCGGTCTGACCCTGAACCCGGCCAAATGTTTATTCGCTGGGGCAGAGGTGAAGTATTTAGGGCACATGATCGGGAAGGGTATGATGCGACCATTAGGCAGTAAGGTAGAAAGTGTCCAGAAGTTCCCCCGGCCAATAACCAAGAAACACCTTCGTAGTTTCCTCGGGTTGGTCGGTTATTACCGCCAGTTCATACCGCGGTTTGCGGATGAAAGTGCGGTCTTAACTGACATGTTGCGAAAAAATGCCCCAAATAATTTGGTCTGGTCAGCAGAAGCGGAGAAGGCATTCCTCCGGTTAAAAGGGAAGCTTTGTCAAGCCCCAGTATTGCGAGGGGTAGACTTCCACAGACCATTTATCCTACAGACGGACGCCTCGGAATCGGGTCTCGGGGCCGTCCTATCACAAGAGTTTGAGGGAGTAGAGCACCCCATTCTATATTTAAGTAGGAAACTGTCCGGGGCGGAGTTTAATTATGCAACGGTGGAGAAAGAATGCCTGGCGATTAAGTGGGCGGTAGAAGCCCTTCGTTTTTATCTCACGGATCGCCGATTTATACTTGTCACTGATCATGCACCCCTAAAGTGGCTAGGTACGATGCAGAATCATAATCCGCGGCTCACTAGCTGGCATTTGGCCCTGCAGGCATTTAATTTTACTGTAAAATATAGGGCAGGCAAGCTCCACCTTAACGCGGATGCATTGTCGCGTATTCCGTGCTGTACGGACACTTGTCCCTCAGCCCGCAATAGCTTAAGAGGGGGGATATGTCATGAGGTAGACAGCACAGACCCTGAAATATTAAGAAATAATAGGAAAGAAGAGCTTACCTTACAGCCACAGGTGCAGTTGCAGCATTCACATTGCAGAGAGGCAGGGAAAAGGAAAACAAACTTTCCACATGGTTTTAGTGACGCAGTAAGAATTGAGGGTTCCAATCAGGCTCACCTGGACCCAGACTCACGTTCTACGTTAGATGAGCTGAGAGATAAAAACAGGTGGGAAATCCCACAGAGGCAGAAGTGGAAGCAGAAAGAGAAGTGGAAGGAGAAAGGAAAGGAGAGAGAAGGGAAGCTGGAGCCTGGATTAGGGCTGGAGCAGGAGTTTGATTGTGAGGAGGAAAGCAGAGACGAAAGGAAGTCTGATTGCAGTTCCAGGCAGGCTTGGAGAGAAGGTGAGAACAGAACTCCCAAGCAGTTACAGAAAGACACGTTGCCTTGGAGAACCAGGGCTGAAGAAAGGCAGGCTGATAAACCCAGGAGGGCTAAGAAAGGCAGTAGCAAAGTCTTCCCAGCCAGAGGGGTCCTCATACCAGGCAAACAGCCCAGCCAACAGAAGGCAGAGGTCACGTCCAGGGAAGCTCAATGAAAGCAGGAAGTGAGTTTCCTTCAGCCAAACACAGTAACCGGTGTTCCCAAAGAAGAGCAGGCTGCAGGGCGGAGAGAAAGCCTTGGCTAGAAGCAGAGGAGTTTAAAACCATCTTCTCCACAGGAAGAGATAAGTACCCTATCTTTGCTGAAGGGAGAGAAGGGGGTCTGCGGGGGAAAAGCCAGGCTTACACCAAGCTAGTGAACTCTTATTGGCCTAAGCCATGGGAAGAAATCCCCAGCACAGCTCCTGCTATCTGGGACACCCAAAACCAACTCCAACTTGCAGCAACTGAGGTTTCCCCAGGGCAAGGCTCGGAGAACAGTTTCACAGGGGCTCAGTGTCCATACACAGGACCAGGTCCTGGCCCTATGCAGTGGGAGAGCTATAGCACAGACAACATCCCTGAGCCCATGGAATGTGCTTTATGTGTGGCTGATAACATAGAGTCTCTCTGTTAAGACAAGGAGCAAGAAAGAAAGTGTAATTGTGCACATTGGAAATATGATGGACTATTGTTTGCTGGAAAGAAGCATAATTATTATTTGTTTAGAATCCTCTACACCGGTGAAGCAACCGTTCTTTTATGTTGTCCTTATTCTATGACATCCTCAAGGGAAAGGGAATAAAACCCAACCTTAATTTCACTCTGGTCACGACTACAGTGTCCTTATTTCCACAACTCAAGGCTATACCCGGGTCTAGGCAACCGCCTAGGACCGGCATGGTCTCACTATATATATATATATATATATATTGCATGCTCATTTCTGTGCAAGATTGGATCTTGGATATTTGTTTAAATTATATAAATATATAATTTTTAAAAAAGTACTTTGACATCAAGCAAAAAATGTCAATTAATCATCTGCCGTCGTGTTTCTATACCATAGTTTGTCACAAATCAAAAATTTATATTAACCATCTATGGTTGTCCCCTCTCCCATGTCTTGTCTTGTCCCCTCTCCCATGTCTTGTACAACAATTTGTAACTTATACTGATGTTCAAACAGTAATGTATGTGCCAATTAATTGTAAAACTGTAATCTTTTTGTTTTTTATCCCTTTCTTGTTCTGCCCCCCCTCCCCGGGCTTGTACAACGATGGACCGCTTCTGATCGCTGGAAGGAGCGGTGTATAAATGTATGCCAAATAAATAAATAAATAAATAAATGGATAGATACAGTATCTATATGTATATATTGTCGTGCATCGCCCTGGTGGCCAGTGGTCGTAAGGGTAGGTGGGACACAAAAATTATTTTATTATGAGAGGAGGGTCTTTTAAGAGCCAGGTGTAACC
Source organism: Ichthyophis bannanicus (assembly GCA_033557465.1). NCBI lineage: Eukaryota > Metazoa > Chordata > Amphibia > Gymnophiona > Ichthyophiidae > Ichthyophis > Ichthyophis bannanicus. Next base: position 1,539,515,884 of record CM066031.1, read on the forward strand.
TGGTCTTAACAGTTCAGCTCCTAACTCAGAAAAATTGTGAATGCAGAGTAGAGGGTTAACAAGGCATTTATTTCCCTTTACGCATAAGATTCAGCTGGGTTACAACCTAAAGAAAAAGTCCTTAACTTCAGGAATGAAATCAACTCAGGTTAACGGAAAAACTGTTATGCTTCACAGTTGTAACAATGCTTAGTTAAGCTTTCCAGAGTAAAGCAAATGTTTCAGCACTCTTCTTCCATTTAGCAAATGAATAGCATTCTGAAGATAACATATATCATTCACAGGTTTAACAGTGACTCTGCACTGCCTGAAATACACAAAGAACAGTCCATCTCTTCCTGAGATAAAAGGCTTGGCTCTACAAGTTCCACTTGCATCGGCTCAGAATTATCTCTGTCTGTATCAGTGGTTTCACTGGCTATAATTTCTGGCCAGGCCCTAGTCCTGTTCTCTGGATGTTTAAAGAGTTCCTCTAGTGTTTGCCAATGAGCATGGCCTACCCTCGGGCATTGGCTACTTGGCTTATGAGAGGTAGCTTTGCTTTCCTTTCTCACAGGTTTAGCATTACTTTCAAAAGGCTTTTTATACGGTAAGGTTTTCTTCATAGAAACAGAGTCAGTATACCTTGGCTTCCAGCAGCATATAGAACTGGGATTTTCTCCTTCCCACAGTTCTTCAGGAACACAATCCCTGTGCCAGTCTCCTCTCTGAAAGCTCCTGTTACCTTTCGGTTTAGCCCCATGTTCCTCTGGTACAAGCAGGCTTCTTTCTTTCACTCTGCTTTGCCTCCAAAAGTGATTGTTCCTTTGCCCAGCACTAGTTTTCCAAGTGCTTCTCTCTGCTTGGTCCTTGCTTGTGGTGCTTCTCTCTCGTAAACCTTCAGCTTTACCTCCAGCTCCACACCTATAAGCACTGCTCTGCTCTCTCCAGTCTCCAGTCTTCCGTTTATAAAGCTCTCCTGTGTTTGAGCTTTCCGGGCTGACTGTCAGGTGCTCTCGATTAGCTAAGTGTGTCCACTCAGGCTCTGTGAGTGCACGCCTGCTCCCTCTAGCTGTTCTGTGTGGATATTGCATCTTGTGCACATCTTTTTCCTCATGAAAAACAGCTTCTTCTTCTCCTGCATTTTTGCTTTCATCAGCCCCTGCTGCATGACAATATATATATATATATTTTTTTATTATTTTTTTTGCTTGTCCCTTTCCAGTAGTAGATCAAAATGAGTTACATTCAGGAATTTTTCTGGCCCCTAAAGGACTCCCAATCTAAGGCTGTAACTGAGGTAATGGAGGGTTAAGTGACTTGCTCAAGGCCCCAATGAGAATCATTAGGATTCAAACCCTGGCCATTGTGATCCTAGGTTGTTGTGTTAACTGCTAGGCTACTCCTCTGCTCCCTATATATGTGTATATTTATCTCTCTCTATATATATATATCTATGGAGTGGAGGGGTAGCCTAGTATCCAAACAATCAGGGTTTGATTTCCACTAGCACTTCTTAGGCAAGTCACTTTACACTCCCTTGCCTCAAAAGAAAAGGCCTGGCAATCTACTTGCCAAGAAAACCCAGGGGCTGTTGGGTTGCCAGGAGTCAGCATTGACATGACTGCACTTAAAAAAAAGTATATATATGTATAATTCTTCATCTATGCATGTAAAAACTTACACCTCCACCACTCTGCCCAAACTCCACCCGTATGCATGCTCACAGTGAAAGTACACACAATGCAAACAACACGCATACTTTCAAACTAGTCAGTCTTTTATAAGAGGTCATTGAAGTGCTTAAATTTTGACTTTTCGTATGTGTGTGACTAAAATGCCTATATTTATATATGACTTTGTGTAAATCTACAATAACTCTTGGTCTGCTTTTGAAGTGATAAACTGTAATCAATATAAGATGATATTAATCACTCCACTCTAACCTCAGTCAAACGTGACATTGGTTCTCCTACTTATGGGAATTTTTTGCTTATTTCGTGCTTTAAAGGTCTCAGACTTGTCGGCACTATATCATAGATGTAAAGATATCCATCATGGTTCCTAATAGCATCAATGACCAAATTATTTATAAACTATATGCTGGTTAACTTTAAGTGCTCCCCAACGGCATCCCTTGCCGCCTTCTCTCGCGTTTCACTCTTTATGAGCTTCTTCAGGGGGATTCACAACTGAAATGAATTGAAACAGCAAAAAGAATTATAAAAAGATCAATCATTATTTCTCCACGTTTACTGTCTTTAGAAATCCTTAAAACTTTACTCATTTTAAAACTATTTCCACATGCCATTGAAAAACTTCCAAACCTGTGCTGCAGACGCTACCCTCACTGAGGTTTTGTAGATCAGTAAATGTTCAAAAAAATGCCACGCATGCGGGTTATCCTTAAGACTCCCTTATTATACCCTCCTTTGGTGACGTCACTATCTGATGTACCGAACTCCTTTTTGTATCCTACGTCATCTGTGATTTCAAAGACACGCTTCCCAATCGATATACGTGTTCAGAACCTTAGGTGCCAATGTTTGCAAGTTGAATATCCAACGCTGTTCTTTTACTAAAAGCATTTGTTCTTGTGATTTTCCATTTGTACCTGAAACAACCCTCTCAACACAGAAACATTGTAAATCTTCAAAAGTATGATTTTGCTCTATACAATGTTGAACCATCGGTGCCGATGTGATTTTACATTTTAACCGGCTTTTATTTTCTGCCATACGTATTTTAAAGGGTCTTATAGTTTTTCCTATATATAATAGATTGCAGGGGCAGCGCACTGCGTAAACCACGAATGGGGAGTCGCAGGACGTATTATTTTTCAAGATGTAACTCCTTCCATGACAAATGAATTTCTGAATCTCAGTAGTAATCTCACAAATGCTACAATGGCTACACTTCTTGTGGCCCTTTATTTGATCCTCTGCTTTCTCCTCTGTTATGGACCGCAAAACAGCCGGACTTAACTTCTCTTTTAAATTTCTCTCCCTCAGCCATATGCATCGTATTGTTTTCTCTTCCAGACCTGGGACATTACTCAACACATTAATATGCTTCAATAATATTTTTTGTATTCTGAAACTTAATGGAGAATATTTAGTTATTACATTTATATGTCCAGTGTCCGCTGTTTTCCTTTCACCTTTTTTGTTTGTAGCTCCCACCAAACATGATCTCTCATTGTACAATGCTCTATGATATGCTTGTCGAATCACTTTAAGGGGATACCCCCTTTCAAAATTTTCTTTTTGATAAAATCTGGGACTGTTTTTTATATTCCTGTACATTAGAGCAATTCCTTCGAAAACGTAAGAATTGTGAAAATGGCAAACTGTCTTTTAATCGTGGTGGGTGTGTACTACTATAATGTACCCTACAGAGCACAGACACCATAAACATGCACATTGCCTAGAGCAGAGCCTCCCAAATGCAGTCCTGGAGGGCCAAACACCATTCAGGTTCCATGCTGCCTCTGATAAAGATGCCTGTGCTGCATTTCTATGTGCCACCCCCATGGTATGCAGATGTATCTCATGCATATTCATGAGGGAGAGCATGAAAACCCGAACAGTGTTTTGCACCGCAGGACTGGAGTTGGGAACCTCTGCCGTAAAGCAGCAGCCAACAGGGGCAGACACAACCGCACCCACAGGCCCCATTATCCAAAGCCTCCTGGAGAGGCAGAACTTTGGGCTCTGAGTGCATCTCCCAATACTATGTCATGGCGCCAGGCAGATAGCGCCTGTAAAAGTAGAGGAAAACACACAGGGCAGTTTTAAAATCAGCAGTGCAGAGCACATGGCTAGGGGTTGTCAGGGGCAACCAAGCAAAACAAAAGCACAGGCTGTAGAGAAACGCCCAGAGTTACCATTACATCATAGCTCATCAAGGAAGCAGAGACAGCTGCAGAGAGTTGAGCTAACGCAAGTCTCAAGGAATGACGCAGAAAAAAAAAGGTCAGTCTTGAGCAGAGCAGAGACACGTGCAGAGAAACGTACAGGGATACGAGCAGATTCACGTACAGGCACACGTGGAGAAGGAAGGAAACCCAGAGACGCAAGCCAGGAGTCAGTCTCAGTCTCTGAGGCGGAGAGAGAAGGAGACATTGAGAGGACTCAAGGGAAAGGAAAGTACAGCGCTCAGAAAAACCAGGAGCCATACCTGGAAGGTTCAGACGTGGAATCATTCTGCACCTCAGAGGGGTTTATCCAAGAGGAGTTCACGAAGGTTAGTGCTGGGAAGTTAGGCTGCACTAAGCCAAGGTCCGGGTGGGGCCAGAGGGAGACTCCAGGATATAAACCACGAGGAGCAGGGAGAAGAGATAACCACACTAGCAGGAACCTGGGGAGCCAGAATACTTGTCCAAGAGATAATTCCCATGCTTTAGAAAGACGTCCTGTGAAAGGAAGAGAGGGGAAGAAAAGTTTCCACTTCCCGTTTACACACCAGCCAGGCAGAGCTCAGCCTTAAAGCCAAAGTACCTGGACTAGAGGAGCACTGAGTTTTACCCCAGTGGTCAGGAAGTGTGTAGCCCACTAAGGAAAGATTCCATAGTGTGTGGTAAAGAACCTTTCTGCAGTGATAGGGGGGAGTGGTGCTCTGACCCATCCGAGAGGAGGGAAACAAACACTAATCCACAATACAGCCCTGCAAGTTATAATTATCAAGAAGCACCTGAAGATATGGATTGTGACTTTGGTGATGATAATTCTGATATGTGCAAAATGGACTGTACGCTTGTTTTCTCTGATAGCATAACCTCTTTTTGTTAGGGGCCTAAGAAAGCTTGCTGGAGTGAAATCTGTGGGAGAGCACAGATTTCACAGTTCAAAGTGTGTGATTGAAAACCCTGTTTTCCCTCTTTTTGTTCAGTTAAAGCTGACAATAAGCATTTTTGTTCCCATTTGTAGTCCCTCACTTGTGTTATAACAGCTGTATGGTTTATTTGTTTTTTGATATTTGTTGCAAGAATTCTCCCGGGATGGGAAATAAAACCTCTTTAAGCATAGCTACTCGACCACAACTACCTCCTTATTTCGATTAGCTATTGGGACCCAAAATCCCTGAGGGCAACATAAAGTCCTTGCTGTTAGAAGAGGAGCAATACCGAAGCCCCAGGCTCCCGCCTGGTGGGCCAGCAAGGTGTTTGACAACTAGCACTTGCATACCTTAGTAATGCCACCCTAAACCTGGGAATATGGTACACATCTATCAAAAGGTTGCTATGATTACTGGCAGATAGCAATTCCTAGGTTAAGTACAATTTTCGGAGTGAGCTGCATCATGGCAACCTTTCTGATGTCTGTGGAGTGTGCTACAGGTCTTGTGTCTGACAGTGTTTACCAATCTGGGGAGTGACTCCTACAGTATTGCGTACCATAACCATGCCTGCACTGTGCCCAGGACTGGTGTGGTGGCCTGGGCTGCCCAACACCTCTATAGTTGCACACTGCTGGCATAGGTGTGGGGAGTGTGTGTCTGTCTATCCAGTGTGTGGTGGCTGCCAACACCCTCCACAGTCCACACTGCTAGCACTGTTGCCAGTATTGGCCTGCCAATGTGCATAATGAGGAGCAAGATACCATGGGAATAGCCTGGATAGGGTGGGGTGGCCTGGCCTGGCCGCATCTGCACAGGGCATATGGCAATGGCTCGGACATTGTAGTGCCCGGTACCACCTGCACAGACAGGGTGGCCATAGCATGTCCTGCTGGGAGGTCACTCTCACCCTGACTGAGCAGTGACCATGGCATGGCTAGGTTCCCCCATAGTGCTATATAGCATTTCTCTCATGTGATATTTATGGGTTTTCTTTTGGGGCTCAATCACTGACCTATCTGCTTGGTGTGTATGTTGATATCCCTGTTCTGGGTACATGCATCTCCTTCAGGACCATGCACTATGGACTAGCTGGCGGACTGTCTGCAGCTAGTATGTGTCTTGCTGGAACACCTTGCAGGGTGCAGCGGCTTGAGGCTTGTTGCTTGAGAATATCAGATGGTGGGGGGCAGCTGAGCATTTCCAGGCCTGCCATCTGTCTGCTATTGCGTTATGGATGTGTACCGCTCTGTCTGTTCCCCAGTAGGACAGGGGTTGCTGGTCCCCTCTACTGCTGCCATTGCAGGGAGGTAGACTGTGGATCTATTGGTGGGTGATCCTGTTTCCCACCCTGTGCCCAGAGGGTGGGTTGTGTGGTGGTACATGATCTGCCCATGGGTCCATACACCCCCCCCCCCCCCCCCCCCTTCTTCACCTACAGCAGGTAACCATGGCACCAACACAGGATATGCACTATTCTGGGTGCATCATCGCCCATAGGAACTAGACATGACCGGGACATACAGCAGGGCACAGATGTATCCTAGGTGTGTCTAACGGAACTACCTATCATACACTGATGGGGACCTGCAGCATGGCATAGTTAAGCCATGAATGGTGCTGTGAACCTGGTGCTGGGCGCCCCACCTCAACCTTAGGGTGGGCACAGTACCCACACAATGTGACTGTCTGTGGCTACTCTGTGGCAGTACCACACACGGTCTGTTCCCCCTACCTGGCCGAGGTGCTGTGGGGGTGCATACCCAATCTTGTGCCCATCTGTCGACTGCTGATTTGCATGTGCAGTGCATCATGGGTACGGGTGGGTTAACCCTATCCTGGTAACCACAGCATACAGTTTGTGTGGTGACGTGCAGTCCTGCAGCCAGCCAGGGCTTTGTTCACAGCCTTATAAGGTGTCCTATAGGGGACATTATAGGGTGCCTTGGCGGACAGTGCACTTTATAATGTGCCCTATGGAGTGCGTTATGGGGTGCCTTATGCGGCACTTTAGGTTATGCCACCGTGAGGGTGTGTTTGCTGGCAGCACAAATTAAAATACATGTCAAATGCCTCACCAATCACAACTGTAATGTAAAGGGTGCTGCCTCAGCCAGCCTTATACATTAGGCCCACTGGGGAATCAAACCCATGACCCCTGTACCATCCGTCAGTGTTGTAACCATTGTGCTACAGCTCTGTTGCTGTGATTGTATGCCTGCGTGCCTTCTTAAGATTAATGTGCGGTAACGTGCCCTGTAGCACTCGTTAATTTATGGCGCCTTGTAACGCGCGTTCTCGGCAACGATGTACCGCCCATGTCCTTATTTGGGATTTATGTCTCTAACGCAGCTCCTAACGCGAATCGCACTAACGCAGTTTAGTAAACATACCCCTTAGTCTCTTTCCAAACTACTTGACCATTCATGCTTGTAGTACTACAATAACTCTTGGTCTGCTTTTGAAGTGATAAACTGTAATCAATATAAGACAATATTAATCACTCCACTCTAACCTCAGTCAAATGTGACATTGGTTCTCCTACTTATTCTTTGCTTATTTCGTGCTTTGAAGGTCTCAGACTTGTCGGCACTATAGCATAGATGTAAAGATATCCATCATGGTGCCTAATAGCATCAATGACCTTTTCGGCACATTTTTACACTAATGTAAATAAAATCCCACAAGTGAAGTCTTCAAATTATTTATAAACTAAATGCTGCTTAACTTTAAGTGCTCCCCAACGCCATCCCTTGGCGCCTTCTCTTGCGTTTTACTCTTTATGAGCTTTATTGATGCTATTAGGCAACATGATGGATATCTTTACACCTATGCTATAGTGCCGACAAGTATGAGACCATCAAAGCACGAAATAAGCAAAGAATTCCCATAAGTAGGAGAACCAATGTCACATTTGACTGAGGTTTGTGTAAATCTAAGCAGCTTTTTATGAAATCACCTCCTTAATGTCTGAGGTGTAGCAGCAGCTCGGGGTCATGTTTCCTAAACCACATTAGCTGTTAATGCGCCAAATAGCACTTGCCAAGTATGCCATGCTAACAGCTAATACAGGGCAAATGCAGATAGCACAGCAAAGTTTTACACTATCTGAAAAAATAAATTATCTCATGCATAGGCAGGTGAGGGCGGAGATCTGGCGTTTCTGAACTGCATGGTTACCGCACGCATCAACAGCATGTGGCAACCATCAGATCTGCAGACAGCATGGATGCAACTAATGCCACTACCTAAACCTAACGTGGTTTAATAAACAGGCTCCTTAGAGTACTTAGCAGCAGCAAGTCCATTTTTTCTTTTTCATCTCTATTTTTTTTCTTTCACTTTCCTTCACCTCCAGTACTCTTATTAATTTTGTATTATGTAAAAGCGCTCTGATAAGCTGTGAAGGGTGTATAAAAAATCTGCAATAAACATAAACATAAAAAAAACGTTCAAGGTACACATCCATATTATCATGGAGATAAAATTAATTAACTATATTTTCAGTCATAGAGATTTATACAGATGGTAAACTTTATAGACATGGTTATGCTGTAGATACGGAATAGTAGTCAATAATATTGTACTTTAAACTAGGTAAAAGTGATTTCTATACTAGACTTCATATAACCGGGTAGCCGGACCCAGCGCCCCCTCTCTCTTTAGCCCCACCCCCTTACCCCAACCCCCCCCCTTCATTCCCAATAACGGCACTGACATCGACTCTTGGTGACAACTGGTCGCAGCTTTATTTCAAACAACTCATTAACATTAAACAGGTACATTGACCAATCAACCCCCGCGGATTGGTGAACCGCCCGCCGTGCAACTAGCAAGGCGGCCACGCCTCCGCTCCAGCCGTGGTCCCCACCAACGGCCAATTTCCGCCAACCCCTATCCGACTTTGCCATGTTACTAGCAAAAGTCTTCCAGGGGTTGGCCGGGTCGAGGGCACCCCGCCCCCTCCCCCAAGTCGCCTAAGGCTCCGGACCCCGGACCTCCGGGATCCCGCCCGCACTAAACACCCTGTGCCCCCCCCCCCCCCCGGCTGCGACACCCCGACTAAGTACTCCCACCTTGCTTAATGGGTGGGCGGGTGGGCTGCCAGTCGGGCGCCCGCTCGCATGTGCTCCGGGCCAGCCGCAAGCTCCGGAGCACATGGCGTCCCTCTCTCCTGATTGGCTCCGCTCAGGTCTGAAGGAGCGGAGCCAATCATTTTGAATGACGCGCGCAGCGTATCGACGCTGACGCGCGTGACGGCCTCCACATGGCCGAGCAGGGTCCCGCGCCGGGCCGCGCACCCGGTTACGGGCGGGCCCGGGACCCTGCCCGCGCCCTGGTACTAACCGGGTAGCCGGACCCAGCGCCCCCTCTCTCTTTAGCCCCACCCCCTTACCCCAACCCCCCCCCTTCATTCCCAATAACGGCACTGACATCGACTCTTGGTGACAACTGGTCGCAGCTTTATTTCAAACAACTCATTAACATTAAACAGGTACATTGACCAATCAACCCCCGCGGATTGGTGAACCGCCCGCCGTGCAACTAGCAAGGCGGCCACGCCTCCGCTCCAGCCGTGGTCCCCACCAACGGCCAATTTCCGCCAACCCCTATCCGACTTTGCCATGTTACTAGCAAAAGTCTTCCAGGGGTTGGCCGGGTCGAGGGCACCCCGCCCCCTCCCCCAAGTCGCCTAAGGCTCCGGACCCCGGACCTCCGGGATCCCGCCACCGGCACAGGGGACACTCAATACCTGTGCCGCCTCAGTCATAGAGATTTATACAGATGGTAAACTTTATAGACATGGTTATGCTGTAGATACGGAATAGTAGTCAATAATATTGTACTTTAAACTAGGTAAAAGTGATTTCTATACTAGACTTCATAAACTGCTATTTTTGCCTTTCTGTTCTGTTTTGCTCTCCCCCATATAGGAAATTAGGTTTTGGGCATGTAAGATAGGTAAGATGATTTCCAGATGGTTGAAAAGAATGAAACCAAGTAAACTGTTTTTGAATTCTTGGTGGTAATAAATGCCTTATGAAACAGCAACACATTTCTTTGGGAGCTCTCTGATTCCCCTTTCAATATCCTTAATATATTTGGGAGTTATCTTAGATGGACATGTTCCTTCTGATAAATGCAGCAGCGTGAGACATTTGAGCTGGGATTACATTTTGCCTGGCTTCTGTAAATTTGAAATTGAACCTTTGATGTAAGTTTTAAAATTGGACTAAGATATGTTTGTGCAACTTTGCCACAAAACACCTTTGAGGGAAATGTAACTCATTGATTTCATCTACAGTACCTTCAGCAATCAGCATGTTATATAGGAGCCATATTGACACTAGTTGTTTCATCAGATTATATCATTTTAAAATTAGCCTTTGTTTAGCAGCAAGCAAACCCTAGTGACCCTTTTAGTAAAATGCACTATACAATCAGTATAGGTTTTGGTACACTGTAACCTGCACTGTTAGCACATGGCTGTGACAGCTAACACATGCTGATTCCTGTGCTATCTTCACCCTTGTATTAGAGTAGGAAATGGGTGGGATAGGGATACAGAGTGGATGTGGTGAGCAACGCACCATCAGCTTGCAGATATACAATGCATGCTAATTGTGTCTTGCAAACAGCATAAGTACAAATAACTCTTCCTCGATAGGTGAAGTTAGCTGCACCCACGGTTTTGAAACATAGGTCTTTTTCTGTCATCATGTTTCTATCTAGTCTGCCCTTTCATATTCACTACAATATTCACCTTTTTATCTTTCGAAATCTTCTGTGTTTTTCCCATGCTTTCTTGAATTCAGATACTGTCTTCATCTCTACTACCTCCACTGGGAGACTATTCCACGCATCTACCACTCTTTCTGTAAAGAAATATTTCCATATCTTACTCCTGAGTCTTTCCCCTTTCACCCTCATCCTATGTCCCCTCGTAGCAGAGCTTAGTTTCAATCAAAAGAGGCTCTCCTCTTGTACATGTATGCTACATAGGTATTTAAACATCTCTATCATATCTCCTCTATCCTGCCTTTCCTCTAATGTATACATATTAAGATCTTTACGTCTGTCCCCATATGCTTTATAATGAAGACCACTAACTATTTTAGTGGCCATCCTCTGCACCGACTCCATCCTGTTTATATCCTTTTGAAGGTGCAGTCTCCAGAATTGCACACGATACTCCAAATGAGGTTGCACGAGACATTTATAAAGAAGCACTATCATCTCCTTTATTCTGCTGGCCATTCCTCTCCCTGTGCACCCAAGCATCTTTTTGGCTCTTGTCATTTCTTTTTCTACCTGTTTAGCCAACTTAAGATCATCAGAAACAATCATGCCCAGGTCCCGCTCTTCTTTTGTGGACAAAAGTACTTCACCCCTTATACTGTCCTGATATCTTAGATTTTTGCATCCCACATGCATGACCCTGCATTTTTTAGCATTAAACCTCAGCTGCGAAATTCTCAACTATTCTTCAAGCTTAGCTAGATCCCTCCTCATATTATCTACTCCTTTCTGGGTGTCTGCTCTATTGCAAATTTTGGTATCCTCCACAAAGAGGCAAACCTTACCCAACAGCCCTTCTGCAATATCACTAACAAAGATGTTAAAAATAATCAGACCAAGGACAAATCCCTGCGGCACACCACTGATAACCTCCTTCTCCTAAGAGGGAGCTCCATTTACGTGACATCTAGGGGCGGCCCAAGAGGGGGTGTGGGGCCATGTGCGGAGACTCGGTGCAGGGCCTCATTTGCATAAGGGGGCCTCATTTGCATAAATATTTGCAAAATGTTTACATACACTAACTTTTAGTAAACATGCCTCTTAATGAATGTATGGATAAAGAAAGACTAAAGATTTCTACATTACCATAATCCAGTGCCAACCGCCAGGCATATTAGGAACTACTACAAACTCTGCCCATTTAGAACCCATAGCAAACCCGCCATATCATAACAGCACTACCAGGACTCACAAAGCACCATACTCTACCTATCAAAAGGCAACATTGCAAATATTAAACCAATACATTTCAGAGAATAACAATACATGACCTACTGGGGAAAGAGAACAAGTGGCAATGTCAAATAGGAATTACATAAACAGAATACCTCAGTTCAGTTACACATTTAGAACATAGGCCATCACCAAATAAGGAATCACAATTTAGAAACAGGAAGACAATTAAACTGGGAACCCCAAAAGCCAAACTTGGAATATACAACAACACTGTAGAAATAAAACAATAAATTAATTTCCTCTTATACTAAACAAAGCGCAGACGTTAATGATGCACATTTCCCAGAGCTGACATATTCCAGTTAATAAATTCAAAATAAAGAGATATTTTTCTACCTTTTGTGCATTTTTTTTTCAGTTGCAATTGCTGCAGCCACTTTCTTCTGGTTTCTTCGTGTCTTCTGCTAACTCTACATCGTCTGCTGTCCATTTGTCCTTTCTTCTCTCTTCTATTTTTTTTCTATTCTCTCTACATATGCTTTAACATACTAATCTTTCTGCTTTTGCTCTTTCCTCATTCCTATTTCATCCACTCAAATTTTACCCCTCCATCCTCAATCCCCACTTACTCTCCCAATACCCGGTCAATTGTAGATTTGTCTTCCCTCCCACGCAAAATATTTTCCCCCCTCCATTTCACTCTCCCAGCCCCATCCCATTCTAATCCTCCCCCAACATCAGCTCCCTTCTAGTTCCATCCCCACCCAGAATCCGCTCCCTTCTAGTCCCCTCATCAGCCCATTTCCAGTCCTAGCCCCCCATCAGCCCATTTCCAATCCTATCCTAGCCACACCATCAGCCCATTTCCAGTCCTAGCTCCCCCATCCATTTTGAGTCCTATCCGAGTCCCTCCTTCAGCTCATTTCCAACCCCAGCCTCCCATCAGCCCATTTCTAGTCCTTTCCTAGCCCCACCATCAGCCCATGTCAAATCCTAGCTCCCCTCCACTCAGCCCATTTCCAATCCAAGCCCCCCATGAGCCTACTTCCAGTTCTAGCCCCTCCATGAGTCCATTTCAATCCAAGCCCCCATCACAGCCCATTTCCAATCAGCCTGTTTCCTATCAGCCCCGGCGGGTTTAACAGAGCTGCGAAAGAGAAACTCTCCCTTTACGGCTCTGAAAGCTGACGCTGAGGGAGCTGATGCTGCAGGGAGGGTTCTGCCGGGCAGGAGGGGCCCCATGGGACACTTGATTCTGCCGCTGACACAGTGGCAGCGGCAGCAGCAGCCAGTTTTTTTTTTAATTGCCTGGGCTGATACAGAATGTTGTTTGTGCGGGCCTCCTGAAATGCGGCGCCCTGTGCAAACAACATTCTTACTCAATGGACAGGCCGGCCCTGGTGTCACCTCCCACTGAACCAATTTCTAACCCAGTCAGTCACTTTAGGGTCCATCCCCAGGGTGCTCAGTTTGTTTATAAATCTCCTGTGTGGGACAGAGTGAAAGGCTTTACTGAAATCTAAGTACACCATATCTAGGGCTCTCCCTCAGTCTAATTCCCTGGTCACCTAGTCAAATAAATAAATCAGATTTATCTGACAACACCTGCCTCTGGATCCTGCAATGTTTCCAAAAATGTACTCACTACAGAGGTTAGACTAACCAACCTCATCCTTACTTCCGCTTTTGTGTAAAGGGATCACATGTGCCTTTCTCCAGTCCTCTGGGACCACTCCTGACTCTAAAGAAGTATTGAAAAGATCAGTCAGTGGAGATACAAGAATGTCCCAAGTTCCTTCTATATTCTCAGATGTATTTGATCCAAACCCATCACTTTGTCTACTTTGAGTTTAGCTAGTTCCTCACAAACAGTCTTCTGAAAATCATTCAAGATCCCCTTCACTTTTGTTTCTATTTGTGGGTGTTTGCTAACGACCTGCTCCTTGCCCTTCATTTGTGAACACAGAACAAAAATAATTGTTAAACAATTTCACTTTATCCTCATCAGCTTCTACATATTCCTCCCCTTTACCCTTTAATCTGACAATATCACTTTTGCATTTCCTCCTTTCACTAGCATATCTGAAAAATGCTCCCCCCCCCCCACACTTTATTTCATTGGCTATTTCTTCTTCTATTTGTATCTTTGCTTTCCTGACAACTTTGCTATCTGCAAGATGATCTCCCTCTGTGACATCAGAAATACATTCCCCATTGGTAAGCACCAAGTCCAGTATGACTCTGTCAAGTGTGGGTTCTGTTACCAGTTGCCAAAATAGTTCTCCCTGTAGAGAATCCAGGATCTCCTTACTTCTAGATGACACCACAGCAGGGATGTGCCAATCACAGCATATTGAAATCACCTATCAGTAGCTCTTCTCCTTTCATGGCAATATTGCATATGTCTATTCTTAAATTTCCCTCCACTTCTCCCTTTGAGGGGGATCTGTATATCACACCAATGCAAATAGATTTCCCTTTCCCTCTTTTTAGTTTAACCCACAGTGCCTCCTTGCTCCCTTTTAAGCCCTGTAATTCAATAGCTTTAATATTATTTTTGACATATAGTGCCACTCCTCCTCCCCTTCTTCCTACCCTGTCCTTCCTGAATAATGTAAAGCCTCGTATAATTATATCCCAGTCATGGTTGTCCGTGACCCATGTCTCTGTAACCACCACTAAATCAAAGTCAGCCTCTTCCATTAAAGCCTCAAAATCTGGGATCTTATTTCACATGCTACAGGAATTTATGCAGACTGCTTTCCAGATGTTGCCCCTTTTACCAATTTCTACAGAGGTATTTAATGTTTCACTTACCTGGGGGCTTTCTTTACCCATGCCCACATGTTATCTGTTGGGGAAATGCTGTCCATGTCCCTAACAGGTAAAGTTGTGGTTGTTCACTTAATGTATCTTGGGTTTGCTCAAGTGAAGTGGCATTTTAGAAAGGACATCCAAGTCAAATTGGGGACACCCAGGGTGGAACATGTAGAAAAATGCCAGAGATGTCTATGTCTCTGGCCAATGTTAGCAACATAGACATCCCTGATATGGACATCCATGCTGGCAGCCACATAGATATCTTCCTTAGGAACGTGTGTGGTGTGGACATCCATCTCATGCAAGATATCATAAGGACATGTATAGCAAAATAGCAAAACAAAAACATGATGTTGGAGGTGTGGTCTGCCTTTATAGTTTTTTGTTTATTTCTTTTTCTATTCCGCCTTTTTCTGGGCATACAAAGTGGGTTAAATTGGTTCTAAAAAAAATAAAAAAAATTAGAAAAATTGAAAGGAACTCCAGGTTAATGACAGGATAACAGGAATGAAAGCCAAAGAAGGAGAAAACCATACAGCAGCAATCATCAAGAAAAAAACATTTTCTCCTAGTGGGTAGACACTCCAGGAAGTCTTTCAGGCGAAGATATCTCACACCTCAGTAAGTAATTAAAGTTGCCTATCTGGACAGGTCAAAAGCCATTTTGAAGAGATGCTATTTTAGCTTGGCCTTGAAATGTTTAAGAGATGGCTGTAATTGGAGCTCAATAAGGAGGGAATTTCACAGTGAAGGATTCAGAGAGAAAAAGGTGGAGTGCCTTGTGTCCTTTTTCAGTGGGATGTGGAAATGGGGCATCGTTGCCTTCAGGAGCAGATGTGGAAATTGTGTCCCCTTTAATGGTCACCAACACCAAGAATCCCCCAGTTCTCCCACTCCAATCAGGCCCCCTGTACCAGGCACCCACCCTGCTACCACTAGAGGTCCATATCATGTGATGGCATCAGTTTGAATGTGGCAGACGTGGAGGGGGACTGCTCCTAGCCCATTCACCACTTTGACCACCAAGGAGCCCCTGGGTAGGAGATCTCTCTGGGGGAGATCTGGGATGTGTGCCTAGAGAAGAGGGGCCTGATTGGTATGGGAGGACTGGGGGGGATCTTGTGGTTGGTGGCTATTTGAGTGAATGCCACGTGAGGGTGGATGATGCTGAAAGGGAACTTGATTGAGGAATTGATTGGGGTACTAGATCAGTATGGGTAGGAAAGTGATCAGCAAGGGGGGCCTGGATTGGGGTTTGGACTTGTCTTGGGGGGGGGGGGGGCATGAAGCTGTAGCCACTTGTCTTTTCCCAGGCAGAGAATGCGGGCCCATGAGTTAAGTGTCTGCCCTCTATGTTAAATGCATGGCAGATGCTGGGCAGCATTTGCACCTACTATGCAGTATTTTTGCACTTGTAAGGTACAGTAGGTAGAAACTATAGCAGTTTAGTAAACATGCCCCTATGTATTGTTCTTTAAAATGAAAAATACTTGTGCAATGAAATAATATATTTTTATGTCCAATAGCATGAAATGACACTTTCTGTATATGTGTTGACACTGTAAAACGTAGAGCTATTGCTTATATTGATAAATAGCTCACTATAAATCGGTCTTTTCATGTACTGGTCTTTGAATAACCCAAAAGTACAGGTTGTGTACATGTCAGCACAATCACTACACTTTCTCTATCACTCCACCATCCTCCCTTCTGTTTATAAATATATAATATATTGTTTCAACTAGTAACATCCAGCATGGTTTAAAACCTAATATGTTAAAATAACCACGTTCTTTTACCTTCAAGGAGATGAACGAAAACTGCTAGAAAGCCAGTTGAGCATATTTATAGTCTAGGCTTAATGCCCAAGTTCTAATCTATATATATATATATATATATATGTATATATATTACCAGATGGTTTATCGTAGTAAGGCTTGAGCACGTTAAAATACCAAATAGTACAAATTGCCTTTCCAAGAACTTTAGAACCACAAGATAGAACATAAATAAAAGCAACTACTCTGAACAGTTTCAAGCTTTACATTTCAAAACAACAGTTTTCCTCTTGACAAATAAATGTACTATTACCATTCAGCTATCTATTGCAAGAGCAACTGCCCGCAAAGGTGGAATAGCAGTGGGGACTTTTTATTCATGAATTTTTTCCCCAGTGGTCAAGGTGAAAACACACATGTACATTTACATTTCACTTTGAAATGAATTTGGAACAACTGCCTGCATACTTTCATACCTGCTAAGTTTTGCAATTATTTTTCTGAAAAAGAAATGCATGCTTTTGAAAATGTAAAGATATGCAGAGGGGTGCAAGCCCCTCCCAAGATCTGTCCAAAGGAATGTCTTTTTGTAGTTGTGCAACACTGGTTTACGTTCAAAGATAACTAAGAAAATTATACTCTTTATTTATTTATGATGAAAATATAGCATATACAACATGGCATAGCCAGCAGTGGTGCTCCGGCACTAGTGGCCTTTTCAGAGTTGTGGGAGGGGGTTCCGTGGGCTCTTTACCATAAGATCTGGAAGAGATGCTACATCGGCATTTTTCAACTACTCGAGGGGAGGAAGCGATTTGAGTAGAGCAGGAAGAAATGGAAAGAAGATGAGAAGACGGGTAGGCTTAAGAAAGTTTCTCAGAATGTAGAGAATTGGACCAGAACTTTCCTGCGCCTACCTGGTATGTGGGGACATTACATGCCTGGACAATACAGTATGGACTTCTTTTGGCGTATGTGGACTCGATCCTCGAGATTTTGCAGATGTACGAAGGGTGGGCCTAGTTGAATTACAATGAAAATTTTAATAATAAGATGGAAGAGAATATGCATATGTCATGGGGAATCCAGGATATTAATTTATGGTTGACATAGATGTCAGTCTGGTCGGGTGTGGCAGGTGTTTTTTCAGGAAAGGGTGGGTCTGCACCCTCTACTATGGCCAGTTGCTCCTTTCATGCAGTGATGGGTAGCCTTCAACAGAGGGTGGGGTGGTGCAACAGGGGACATCTGTTGGAGGTTCAACAAATCTCCTGTCCCTTCCTGGATTACAAGTTAGACATGTCTGTTCCATGTGCAGAGGCAGGCATTCGGCTCTCAAGTTCAGGAAAAAATGAGCCTCTGGGGCCCCCTGCACCATGGGTCAGTGAGCCCACTGTTTCAGCATGGCCTATACTTCAATGCGGGTTGAGGCCTTATGGCTGTGGTTTCTCTATTACCCGCATTAGTAGGATGGAGCAAATCAGGAGGGGTGTTTTCATTTGGGTTTTATCATCCCATTTCAGTGGCTTGCCATTAGCTGCATTACATGCAATGTGCCTTTGATGTAGCTCTTTGCATCCATTGTTCAGGAAAAGTTGGAGGGTGAGCTGGGGCTGGGCAGAATTCAAGGCCCTTTCAGCGAGTGGCCTTTTCAGTTTTTGTGGAATCCCTGTTAGGAGTGGTGTCCTAGAAAGAACCTTGGAAATTTCATTTGATCCATAATGGGGTTTTTTTCCACTGGGGGCTTCAGTTAATGTCATATTCCTAATGTCTCCTGTGTGGTTCATTATGGGGGTCATTCTGACCCTAGTTTAGTGGGTCTAGACCCGCTAAACATCAGGATCATGCTGCCAGTGACAGAGCTCCCCGCACATATTGCCAATTTGTGAGGGGAGCTCTGTTTATGGGTGGGAGGGGGAGGGTGGTGGGAGGAACAAGGGTGAATGGTGAGTGGGAATGTGACCCTGGATATACAGAGACAATTCTGAGGAGTTGGCAAGGTAGATGGGGAGCCACAGAGCCAGGCCAGTTCCAAAAGGTGAGGGCATGCAGGGAGTTCCCCGCAGCCCAACCCTGGCCATGGAAGACCGGATCTGAGGTCAGGCTGCGGGGAAAGGATGTTCTTTCGTATGGCGCTGTGGGATGCCATGGCACTGCGGTTCCATTCAGGAGCCTGGCTGAGTTAGCTGGGTAGGTGCAGGACGTGCAGCAGATCAGAATTAGGGCCTGGCCTGCACGCCCAGGCCTGTAGACCCAATTCTGATCCCACGGGCACGTCTAGCCCTCATGGGATCAGAAACGGGTGCTACCACTGCACACCTCGATTCTGCCCAGCCGTACAGAATGTGCAAGACAGAATTGACCTCCTTTCAACAGTGCGGTCGCATTGGTCCACCAGTGTGGTTCTGGTGCTCAGGGCCAGCCCATCCATTGTGCAAATATGTTGTTTGCACGGGGCCCTGTGTTTCAGGGGGCCTCTCACCAACAACATCTCGCATATGCTATTTGGCACTGGCAAGGTCGGCTTTAGCGGGAGCCAGAGAGACCCCGGCTCACCTCTGACAGCCGCCGAAGTGAACAGCGCCATTTTTCTTCACTTCAGCAGCTGTTTTCTAATATAGGTCACTGGCGCACCGGAAGTCACAGGGAATGTCCTGTTTCCTGACACTCAGTGTGCCAGCAGCCTATACTAGAACACAGCTGCTGAAGTGAAAAATAGCGCTCTTTACTTTGATGGCTGTCAGAGGTGAGCCAGGGCCTCTCTGTCTCTCTCTAAAGCCAGTTAGCCCTTCGGATAGGGTGCTATGACTGAAAATAACTGATGGTGGGGCTAGGGTTTGAAATGGGCTGAGTGGGGGGGCTAGGACTGGAAATGGGCTGAGTGGGGGGCTTGGAGTGGAAATTGGTTGATGGGGGACTAGGATTGGAAATGGGCTGATGGGGGCAGGCTAGGATAGGACTGGAAAAGCTGATGGGGAGCTAGGACTGGAAATGGGCTGATGGGGGGCTTGGACTGGAAATGGACTGATAGGGGGCTAGGACAAGACTGAAATTGGTTGATGGGGAGGGCTTGGACTGGAAATGGGCTGATGGGGGGACTAGGATAGGACTGGAAATAGCTGATGGGGAGCTAGAAATGGAAATGGGCTGGTGGGGGCTAGCATAGTACTGGAAAGGGCTGATGGGGGAGCTAGGACTGGAAAGGGCTGAATGGGGGTTTAGGATTGGAAATGTTCTGATGGGGGGTTAGGGTAGGACTGGAAATGGTTGATGGGAGGGTTAGGACTGGAAATGGGCTGATGGGGGGCTAGGATAGGACAGGAAAGGGCTGATGGCCCTTTCCAGACCTATCCAAGCCCCTCCCCCCATCAGCCCATCCTTATGGAACTTTCTCCCATGCACCCTAAAATAAAACAACCACCCTACATTCCGCAAACACCTAAAGGCCTACCTATTCACAGAACACTCCCCGCCCCACCTAATCCCCTCAACTACATAACTCAGCAGCACAAAACTTGCAAATGTAAATAGCTGTTTCTATCAATTTAAAAGTTAAAGGTTGTTTATATCAGCAAAATTGTTAAAATGTTCTATTAGAAAAATGTTTGAATGTTTAAATGCTAGGATTGGAAATGGGCTGATGGGGGCTAGGATAGGACTAAAATGGCTAATGGGAGGCTAGGATTGGAAATGGGCTGATGGGGGGTTAGGACTGGAAATGGACTGATGTGGATGGATGGGAGAATGGGACTAGAAGGGAGCGGATGCTGGGTGGGGCTGGAACTAGATGGGAACTGATCTTGGGTTATGACCAGAATGGGATGGGGCTGGGGAGTGAGGATGGAGAGGGGGAAAATATATTTAGTGTGGGAGGGAAGAAAAATCTACGATCGACCGGGTATTGGGAGAGTAAGTGGGGATTGAGGATGGAGGTGTGAAATTTGAGTGGATGATAAAGGAATAAAGAAAGAAATGGAGGAAAGAGCAAAAGGGGAAATATCAGTATGTTAAAGCAGATGTAGAGAGAGAATGGAAAAAAAAAACTAGAAGAGAGAAGAAAGGAGATATGGACAGCAGAAAATGGAGAGTTAGCAGAAGACACGAAGAAACCAGAAGAAAGTGACTGGAGCAATTGTGACTGAAAAATAAAATGCACAAACAACAAAAGGTAGAAAATACTTTTTTTATTTTGAATTTATTAACTGGAGTATGTCAGCTCTGGGAAATGTGCATCATTAATGTCTTTGTGTTTTGTTTAGAACAAGAGGAAATTAATTTATAGTTTTATTTCTCCAGTGCTGTTGTATATTCCAAGTTTGGCTTTTGGGGTTTTGGGAGTATGCCCTCAGTTCATATAAGGTCTACTGGCCAGGGACACTTGTGACATATAGCTTCTTGGAATAGAAGTACACATTTGCTTTTAGATTTATAGAGACCTGTTCTTCTACCTAAGTCTCCTACTTAATAATGAAGCAGAGGTATACATTTTAAGGTTACAGAGACCTTTGCATAGTAGGCTGATAGATAGAAGTAAGATTTCAGTTTGAAATTTCAGTTTCCATTCTGCAGCATTGATGTTTTGTTGTAAACTGCTCTAATGCCTTGGCCTGGGTAGTATTTCAAGTGTAAAATAAAAATAAAAACTGTCTGTTCCAAGCTTGCTTCACAGGGTGGGGCTAATTGAATCATCTCTACAGTCTAAGTACCTGATCAAGTCTGCTCATCACAGCTCTAAGAGACTACACACAGCTAAGTTTTCAGATTTTACAATTGCCTGTTTTTTAATATAACTTATAACTGTTGGATATAGGTTTTTAGGAATATTCTGACTGCCTACATTCCTTGCATAGCCTTAAAATCAGATACCTGAGTGTGCCCTCAGTTCATATAAGGTTTAATGGCAACAAACACTTAAGTTCCCGCCCACCCCTCACTCCACCCACCCCAAGGTTGCATTCCCTATGTAGTCATCATATATATTGACATCTGTCCTTTAATTAGGTGTTACACCCAACCTTTCTCCTTTTCTTCTTCTCCTAGGACTGCTAAATCAGCATGTTGTGTATTCAATGCAATAACTGTGGGGCTTTCATTCTGAGAAGAATAATTTGGAACCTAAGAGCCTGCCCTATATGCCTCAAGTTAGCTGCTATGCATAAAGAATTGACTCTACTAAGGAAAGAATTAGCTGCAATTAAAAATACCTCTTCTAGGGTACAAACTGAATAAAATCCATTACCGTTCCCACAAAGAATCCAACAGCCCAGCAAAAAATGGATCACAGTGGGCTCTGGTAGGTTGCGACCTGTAACGCAGAGACACTCTATATATCAAGATATATCCTTGCATAATGCCTTCTCTGATTTGGATAATGAGAGTGCTCAATCCGTGGAAACTGAAGTGCCCTTAAAAGAGAGAGTCAATGCTCGATCTATTGCTAAAGCACCAAATATGAAGAAAAAAATCCACAAAACTGAAAACTACTACTACTTGGAGATTCCATCATCAGAGGCACCAACTTGGGAACATAGTTCAAAGGAGAGAAGATGGTCAAATGCCTCCCAGGCTCTTCAGCCAACAGGAATACAAACCAAATTGTTGGTATAGTTAGTGCAGAAAGTGAGCACTCCAAAATTGATGTTGTCATCCACTTGGGTACAAATGACCTGGCGAGAAACAGTGCTTCTGCAGTTCAAAAGGACTTCCAGACTCTGGGAGAGAAACTCAAGCCCTTTGTTAACACTATAGCATTCTCAGAAGTTCTACCTGTTCTTAGTAAAGGGACAGAAAGGCTTCATTGCATAAACAACTTTAATTCATGGCTCCAAACCTGGTGCAAACAAGGATTTAGATATATAGGCAACTGTGGAAACAGATGTATCAACAAGAGGCTATACTGTGCTGATGGACTACATCTCTCCATGCAAGGAAAAGGATCCTAAGTGAAAAATTCAAGCAGTATGTGGACATGCAAACTAGGGATGGATGGAGAAGGACAAGTTCAGGACATCACTCCCAGCAAAAGCATAATAACATTGGAAAGAGCCATGTTTTTAAACCACACATCAATGGCAAGTGGGAAGAAATGTGTAGAACAAAATCTATGCAAAATACAGGCAAGTCAGTCAGCAAATGCTGGAAAGCAATGAGCACAAATGCTCAAAGCCTAGACAACAAAGTTCCTGACCTGGAAGCCCTGATGGTGGAAATGGACTTGGACATTGTGGCCATTACAGAAACATGGCTTAATGAGTCACATGAATGGGATATAGCCATAGCTATCTATAATCTATTTAGTAGAGATAAAGAGGGTAGAAAAGGAGGAGGAGTATCTCTATATGTCAAAAGCAATATAAAAGTTGCTGAAATGTAGAGGACGTGGGGAAAAGAAGAAGCACTGTGGATCGTGTTGGAAAGAAGAGATGGCACTGTCATCCATACTGGTGTAGTGTACAGGCCTCCAACTCAAACCAAAGAAATGGATAGCAAATTGATTATTAATATTGAAAAGATAGCCACAAAGGGGGAAGTGATCATATTGTGTAAATTTAATCTACCCGATATGGATTGGAGTATTCCTTCTATACATCTGGAAAGAAGTAAAACAATTGTGGATACTTCCAATATGCACCATTTGAACAAATGGGGATGGTACCAACCAGGGAAAGCTTGATGCTGGATTTAGTGCTCACCAACAGAGATAGCATGTGTGGGCCTGGTTTCCCACAAATGTTCCCCAAATATTACCAATTACCAATGAATAATTCAGACAACAGTTGCTTGGCTACAAAAACTTAAACTTTTTATTTAGCATAGCAAAAAGAATTGTAAATGCAGAATAGAAAATGTCTGTCTGAGAGATGGCAGGCAGCGTTCTCTCTGCAAGGGGAGAAAACACTGCCCACGACCCTCTACAATTGCTGTCTTATCTCTGCTTCAAATTCCAGTAAATTCTGCTTAAAGTTTTAGGTGTTTGCAGGCTTCCTGCAAAGCTCTTTCCCAGGACCCTCTTATGTTTATACAGCTGGATCTGCTTATCAAGGTTTGCTTATCTATGCAGTTGATCGTAAACCTTCTCCCTTTCCTGTGTTTTTCTATCTCCTGGCACTAATTGAAACCTTCAGGGCTAGAGTATTTGTGTTCATTAGTTTGAATTCCTAGCTTGGCCTGTATTTTTTCTTGCTAGGCCCCAATATTCTGCACACTCCTGTACAAAATATGGTTACCCAGACTACTCCATAGCAGGCCGCATATACCGCATATAGTCTCTCTTGTAGCCCACATGCGTTGTCTTTTGTGCCATCCATATACTATGTGCAGTTCCAGCAAAAAGGGTGCAGCCATATAAAGCAAACGTATAAAGCAGACCTGAGCCAAATTATCCCTTCATTCCAATTGTCCCTTCACATGTCAAATATCCAGGTGGGTGCCCATGTGAGCAGCAGTGATCATCACACAGAGTAGTCTGAGATAAAAGCCAAGGTAGAGTCCAATCACAGCAATCTCAAATTCCTAGACTTCAAAAACACTGATTTCAGTAAAATGGCCAAGTACCTGAAAGATGAGTTGGCAGAGTGGGAGGGGATAGGGGAAGTGGAATTGCAATGGGCTAAACTAAAGGAGACAATAAAAGGGGCAACATATACATATGTGAGGAAAGTAAATAAAAACAAGAAGAAAATGAAACCTATTTGGTTCTCCAAAGAAGTAGCTGCACAAATAAAGATAAATACCACAACTTTCACAAAATTTAGAAGTTTGCAAACAGAGGAACACAAAAAAGAATACACGATCAAACTAAAAGAGCAAAAAGAGAAATAAGGATAGCAAAATCAAAGGCAGAAATAAAGATGGCTAAAGATTTGAAGTGTGGAGAGAAAACCTTTTCTAAGGTATATTCAAGAGAGGGGGAAAATCAGAGGTGGAATTGCAGGACTCAAAAATGCTGGGAATGGATTTGTGAAAAGTGACTTTGGAAAGGCGAAAATGCTAAACAAATACTTCTGCTCTGTTTTTACTAAAGAAAATTCTGGAAAGGCACCACCTGTGATTGAAAAATATACAAATGGAATGGAGTAGATATGACACCATTTACAGAAGATGATATGTTCAAACAGCTTGCAAAACTGAAAGTGGACACGGCCATGGGCCCAGATGGGATACATTCCAGGATACTGAAATCACTCAGAGAGGTTTTTGCAGGGCCATTAAAGGATGTTTTTAATAGATCCTTGGAGACAGGAGAAATTCCACAGGACTGGAGAACGGCTGATGTGGTACCTCTTCACAAAAGTGGTAATAGGGAAGCCTTACCTTGGTGACAGGAAAAGTAATGAAGGCACTCCTGAAAGAGCGAATAGTGTACTTTCTCGAAACCAACACGTTGCATGATCCAAGGCAACATGATTTTACCAAAGGACTATCTTGCCAAAAAAATCTGATTGAGTTCTTTGACTAGGTGACCAGAGAACTAAATCAAGGGCATGCGATGGATGTGATCTATCTAGATTTCAGCAAAGCCTTTGATACTGTTCCTCATAAGAGGCTTATCAATAAACTGAACAGCTTGGGGATGGTTCCCAAAGTGGTGAACTGGATCAGAAATTGGTTGAATGATAGATGACAGAAGGGGATGGTAAACAGAACTCATTCGGATGAAAGGAAGGTGATTAGCAGTGTGTCCCAGGGTTCGGTCCTGGGACAGATACTGTTCAATGTATTTGTGAGTGATATTGCTGAGGGACTGAATGGAAAAGTCTGTCTTTTTGCAGATGACACTAAAATTTGCAACAGAGTGGACTCCCTTCAGGGAATGGATAACATGAAAGATCTAAAAAAGCTGGAAAAATGGTCTAATGCTTGGCAGTTAAGATTTAATGTGAAGAAGCGTAGTGTCATGCACTTGGGAAGCAGAAATCCAAGGAAATTGTATGAGATAGGGTGAGAGAGGTTGGTGTGCATGGACTTGCAGAAGGACCTTGGAGTGATTGTTTCTGATGATCTCAAGGTGGTGAAACAGTGTGACAAGGCAGTGGCAAAAGCCAGAAGGATGCTGGGTTGCATACAAAGAGGAATTACCAGTGGAAAGGAGGAGGTACTAATGCCATTGTATAAGACACTGGTGAGGCCTCACTTGGAATATTGTGTTCAGTTTTGAAGACCATATCTCTCAAAGGATATATAAAGACTGGAAACAATTCAAAGGAAGGTGACCAAAATGATTTGTAGCCTGCATCAGAAGATTTATGAGAAGAGACTTGAAGACCTAAATAGGTATACTCTGGAGGATAGGAGGGACGGGAGATATTATTCAGACCTTTAAATACTTAAAGAGTATTAATGAACAAACAAGCCTCTTCAAAAGACAGGGAAGTTGTAAAACTAGAGGGCATAACATGAAGCTTCAAGGAGGTAAACAGAAAGGCAATGTCAGGAAATACTTTTTTCACTGAAAGGGTGGTGGATGCTTGGAATGCCCTCCCGATGGAAGTGGTGGGGGCAAATACAGTGACAGAATTCGAAATGGCATGGACAGACACAGTGGATCCCTTTATAGCAACAAGATAAGATGAAAATAAACATAACTATCTCTTATATCTCAACAAATAGGGATGAGCTACATGGAACGGTGGGTACACCCTTAAACAAAATGGGGAGGGGTGACCTGCATGGAGCGGCATGTGCACCTACTCTTGTCGCCTTGCTGGGCGACTAGATGGATCATACTGGTCTTTATCTGCCATCATATACTATGTTACTATGTTACTGTGGTTAAATGTGGGAAAAGTTAAAAGGAGCCCATCCTCAGAAATTTGCCAGGGTCCCATAAGTGGTTAGAGTAACCTTGCTGTTTTGTACTTGATTTATTTTTTTTACATATTGTATTGTTCAGAAGATAGCCACAATGTGTTATTTTCATCATGATTATAAATCATAAATTCTGTAGCTTTGCATTTATCTCTGCTAGTACAAAATGTTATATCTGAGACCGGACTCATTACTGGGTTGAATCATAGTGTGTCATCATGAACTCACACACCGTGAAATATGTTTGCTGTCTGTTAACCAGTATATAAATATCATTTTTATACATCATATATAAAGTCCACTAACTTGTATGCCTTTTCCAAAAGAATTCCTGTTGTTCTTTTATACTACAATCTATTGGCATTCTGCAGAAATTATAGGACCCAATATTCAGTTTTGGCAACTAGTGCTACTAAAGTGGCTAGCTGCTGCCGTCACCGCTGAAGTTCAAACCCAGATATTCAATGCCAGGACCATATCCAGCAACTGCCATTGAATATCTGGGTTGGCAAGATAGTGATGAAATTAAATAGGCAGTGGCTAGCACCAGGGCATTCTGGGGGTCTTCCAGGGGCAGTACCCAATGAAAACCAGACAGCAGCGATATCTTAAAGGGTGGCCTAGCTTTTCCCACCAAAAAGTAACCAGGCAGCGGCTGACTATCTGGCAGTCCCAGATATTAAATGCCAGTGGTCGGATATGGTCCTGGAATTGATTATCTGGGTCTTACTTTCAGTGGCATTAGCTAGCTGCTTTAGAATGGCTAGCCACCACTGCTGAATATTGGACTCATTATCTTTTAGCCAGGCATTTCCATCATAGAACTTATTGATCCAATATATTGTACTCTGTGTGGAAAAATATTTACCTTTGCTTTGTAGTATCTTGGGGTAGTAAGCTCATTGTTGTAAGATGGTCTGTGAGTTGGTAGACTGGGGTAATGCGCTCATTGCAGGATAATGGTCTGTGAGGCGATTCTTGACATCTCATTTGTATGCACATAATACTGTCATTTTTATTTATTATGTATGTAAATCTGCTTATAATTATGGATGAGCATTCTCTAAATATTTTGAATAAATAAATAAGTTGATGGGTAACAAGACAAAGCTAGAAAACAAGTAGTCTATTCAACAGCAATGACTCTATGCATCAGGTCGTATACAGCAGGTTGTGCTTGTTATCGGTTCTAGGACCAGCTGTTTCATGAAGCACTCATTGCTATCATATAGAAAATGTTATCTTCCCAGTGTGTTCTAATGAGACATTTACCCAATCAATGTCACTAAAATTTTTTCTTCATCCTGGTTAAGTGGACGGGAATATACTCGACTGTTTTACTCGGCCCTGTCACATATGGAATTTCTATCCAAAAAGATTCCAGAATGCATTTTATTTCCTGTGGAATTTTTATTCTGCTTAATTCTATGCACTTCTTAAAATATAGGGGTATTGTTTACTAAACTGCGGTAACATAGCAGCGGCTACATTAACGCGCGTTAGGTAACATTAATGCGTGCTAACATTAACGCGCGTTAACGTTACGTTAACGCGTGTTAATGTAACCTAACACGCATTAGCGTTCCTGACTGCAGTAAACACCGCAGAGGGTGGAAAGATGGCGGAGAGAAGGGGTAAATGGGTGGGGAGTGGGCAGGGAGAGGCTCCCATGACACCAACGTGGGGATCTGAAGGGCTGGAAACTACCACGAGTGAAAACCTGGCATTAGATGCACATTTGCAGGAGAGAGAAACAATTTCAGTGTCAGCAATGTACAGCCTAGCCAGGGAGCCAGAGAAAGGTGATAGTAGTGCTCCATCTGCTGCAACAGTATAGTGGCCAAGTATGAAAGGCCGGTATGGTGATGGTGCAAATGGGGCATAGGGGGACTGTAGGCGGGACATGCAGTGGGGGCAGCTGGGGCACAGGGTGAACTAGGCTGTTGCCCAGATGGCACATAGGAACATAGAAACTGGAAATCAGCAGGACAGCAGCTGACCAGGGACAAACGTGCCCAGTAGTCCATGTTCCACAGTGTCTCATCCAGGGAAAATTACCCAGCAAGTACCCCAAAAGTCACACAGGTACCACTATGCCTGTAATAGGGCAAGCAGTGCACATCAGGGGACTACACTAACAAGGGTCCATAGACCACACCCAGGATGGGTCCCAAACAGTTCGTAGACCCAGCTAACTGAACACACTTTACAGTAGCCCCTAGTAAGGCATTGCAGGGTGTGTCCATATGATTGTTGGAAACATATACACCCAGTAGGCCAAACTGGGTACACCGTACCTGAGGTGCATACCCTAGCCTGTCCACAGTTGGCAGTAACAACACACTCCACCTACATCTACCCGGTCCACCCTAGCCAATAGTTGCTAGAGCACCAGCCTGACATCCCCCCAGCCATCACTCCTCCATGTGGAAGGGACATAACATTGGTAGGCAGTGATGGGGGGGATGTGTGGATGTCCATGTATGCCTCGCCACCCCAGACGCCGCACCCTAGGCACCCGCCTACCTGCACAGTGGATGGCCTAGGACCGCGCATGACCAGTACCGACAACATATGGTCATGTCGGCATGGCAGGGGGGGGGTGTTTGTGCTGGAGGGAGCAGAGCCACCCACCTGCAGTGGACCTAGGCCATGCCCTGTACCAGTACGTGGTGTGCAGTGCAACAGAAAAGCTCTACCTGAGGAAAGTAAGGGTAGCTCCAGGGACTGCTACTCCTCTGTGGCAATAGTGTGGTGCAGTACACACAGCCAGTGTGTCCAGAAGCAGAGGGTCACAGGTGCAGGTCCAAGTTGTGGATCCTACAGAGCATCTACCCACATTTTACCCTACAATGCAGATACAACATCAACATGTGCAAACCCCAAAGCCGCGTCAAACAGGGGTCAAAACACCCACTCACACAGGCTCCACTATCCAAAGCTTCATGCAGAGTTAGGCTAATGGCCCCAGCACAGACCTGCAGTTATCAGCAGAGCACTACTACTACCCCCTGCACAGTTTATCAGTGTTGGCACTGTGATCAGGACCAGTGTGGCGAGCAGGACTGCCAACCACCCCTATCATTGCACAATGCTGCAATAGGGGTGTGTATGTCTATCAATTGTTTTGTGGCTGCCTACACCTCTCTGGGCCCACAATGTCCCACTGTTACCAGTGTTAGCCTGCAAATGTGCATAATGAGGAGCAAGGTATTGTGGCTATGGCCCGGACAGGGCAGACAGGCAGGATGTATCTGCACAGGGTGTAGGGCAATGGCTGGGACACTGTAGTGCCCGACCACCACCTGCATGGACAGGGTGGCCCCAGCATGGCATGCTGTGAGGTCACTCTCACCCTGACAGAGCAGTGACCATGGCATGTCTATGCTCCCACATAGTGCTCAATACTATTTGTTTTCAGTTATAACTGTGTGTTCCTAGTTCTTGGGCCCAATCACTGAGATACCTGATTGGTGTTTATGCTGTATGTCCCATCTCTGGGTACACAGGGAGCATGTACTATGGATTGGCTAGTGGACTGTCTGCAGTTAGTCTGTGCATGGTTGGAGCACTTTGTAGGGTGCTGCAGGTGGAGTCTGACTGTGCCATCTGCTGATGAATGGTAGACTGTTGTGTGGGACAGTTGAGGTTTCCCTGGCTTATTCCAAGCATTACTGCTGGTTTGCCACTGCCACAGTAATCGGCATGGTTCTGGCCCACCAGCCCTGACAGGCTGTCCTCTGCCAGCAGGACTGTGGTTGCTTGTTCTACAGTCAGGTCTCAGGCACCTGTCTCTCCACTCCCTCACCTACAAAATGGGCGATTGTGGGTTCTTTGGGGTATATAGTTTATACCACTTTGACCCGTACAGACAGTGTTACATCCACCTCATGCAAGTCTAGACACCCCTCTGCCATGATAACAGGTGCCGATAGCAGCCAGACCCTAACACTGGGTATGCACAAATCTGGGTGGCATCTGGCCCCACAAGGCCACATGTGACTGAAAAACACAGAAGTACACTTGGTTGCACTGTAACAACTGCCACACACTAGCAGTGATGGGGATGTGCAGCAGAACCTGTCTCTAGTACCACATGTACTGTGGACCTAGTTCTGGGCTCCCATCCTAATCCTTAGGGTGAACACAGAACCTGTACAATGGCATGGTCTGTAGCTACTCTGTGCCAGTATCATGCACTGTCTGTACATCTTACCACGCTGCAGTACCGGAGAGGTGTAAACTCCAACTGGTGATCAGCTATAGACTAATGTTCTGCATGTGCATTGCATCATGGGTGCTGATGGAGTTACCCTATCCTGGCACATAGAGCAGACGGTTTGTGCGGTGACCTGCAGTCCTTCTGTACCTAGCCATTGCTATGCAACAAGCCATGGAGATATAGCCTACTGCAGGGGAATGTGTCACATTCCTCCTCGATTCTCACCACCACCAAAAAGTTGTCTAATAGACAATATTTTGGTGGTGGTGAGAAGTGAGGAGGAATATGACACATTCTATCTAACCTTTTTGATGTCTTGGACATCTGCACCTTGCCCACTCACAATCTTAAATGACAGAGGTGTAAGGCAGGGGTCTCCAAATCCAGCCCTGGAGGGCCACAAACCAGTCAGGTTGGCAGGATAT
This sequence comes from Ichthyophis bannanicus, assembly GCA_033557465.1. NCBI lineage: Eukaryota > Metazoa > Chordata > Amphibia > Gymnophiona > Ichthyophiidae > Ichthyophis > Ichthyophis bannanicus. The sequence continues at coordinate 1,539,546,726 of CM066031.1, forward strand.
CTCTAATGCATATATATCTCATGCATATTCATTAGGGATATCCCGAAAACCTGACTGGTCTTCGGCTCTCCAGGACCAGGGTTCCCCACCCCTGGCCTACTTTTTAGTACAATGACATTATAAACAGTGGTCATGAATATGATTCCTCACTGTTCCCTCTTTTCATGCCTGTCCAACTCAGATATTTTGCATGTCTGTAACAGTCATATCTTTGCAGATCCATGCTGCCAGCCTATATTACCCTCACCACTGTTGCCAACAATCCTTTGGTCCATCTTTCTGCGTCTGTCAGCTGTGTAGAGCCCTGTCTTCCTGTGCAGGCTGCCACCCCATGTCCTGCGCTGGTACCCTTTCCTGCATTGCGCATCTTCATGCTTGCCTCGCCTGTGCCTGATCTGCATGGCAACACCACTCCTCTGACCACCCATCATTGTAACTATCCTGCCACCTCTGCCTCCACTGGGGGACACATATTCCCATCATCTGCCACCAACTGTCTTTCCAGTACTTTACATTACCAACACCCTGTGCTGTGGTACAGTTGCCCACACCATGCTTGTCAGCAGTACTGGAAGCCACATGGGATGCCCGCAGATATGGCAGGTCCAGCAGATCCCAGCTCTCCCTCCTTCACTCACCTGTTCATTGCCTTTCCTGAGTGCTCTATCTATTGTTAGGGCTACATCTGTCTCTGTGTCTCACAGGTCATACATGTCATCCTGAAGCATCTTGCAGCCCTTAGGGCACACTAACCTAGGGCACCGTAACCTTGTTAGGCTACCTTAACCTATGGTTCCATAGCCCAGGATGCCTTCTACGGTGCCTTGTCCAGGGGTACTTAATACGGCGCTTAGCCTATAGGGCACCTTACAAGGCACCTTATGAGGCAACTTATAAGGCACCTTATAAGGCACCTAACAAGGCACCTTATAGGGCACCTTACAAGACACCTTACAAGGTGCCTTGTAATATGTCTTGTAAGGTGCCTCATAAGGAGCCTTGTAACGCGTGTTAGTCTAAGGGGCATGTTTACTAAACTGCGATAATGTTACAGACCACGCGTTAGGTAACGTTAACGATTGTTAGGTAACGTTAATGCGTGGTATGTAACATTAACGTGCATTAACGTTCCCTAATGATCGTTAACGTTCCCGGCCGCGTTAAACACCACAGAGGATGGAGAGAGAGCGGGGGAAGGAGTCAATGGGTGGGGAGTGGGCGGGGAGAGGCTCCCTGCACACTAACATGCTGAACTGAAGGGCAGAATCCTACCTCAAATTAAAACCTGCCGTTAGATGCACATTTGCAGGAGAGAGAAAACATTTCAGTGTCAGCAATGTACAGCATAGACAGGGAGCCCAAGAAACGTGATAGTAGTGCTCCATTTCCAGCAACACCATAGTGCCCAAGTATGAAAGGCCACTATGATGATGGTACAAGTGGGGCAAAGGGGCTGCAGGTTGGACATGTAGCGGGGGCAGCTATGGCACAGGGTGGACTAGGCAGGTGCCTAGGTGGCACATAGGAACATAGAAACTGGAAATCAGCATGACAGCAGCTGACAAAGGCCAAACACAATCCACCTTCATCTACCTGGTCCACCTGAGCTAACAGTTGCCAGGGCACTGACATGACATTCCCCCAGCCAACTCTCCCCCAAGTGGAAGGGACAGACTATTGGTAGGTGGTGATGGGGGGGATGTGAGGATGTTCATGTATGGCCCCATGCCCCAGACCCCACTCCCTAGGTAACCACCTACCCACACAGTGGTTCCTGCATAGCATGTTCCTATGTTTTACCCTACAATGCAGATACAACAGAAACATATGTAAAGCCCAAAGCAGTGGCAAACAGAGATGCAAACACCCACTCACTTAGGCTCCACAATCCAAAGATGCATAGAGAGTCAGGCTGTTGGCCCCAGCATTGACTACAGTTTTCACCAGAGCACTACTACTACCTCCTGCACAGTTTAGTAATGTCGGCACTGTGATCAGGACCAGTGTAGCAGGCAGGGTTGCCAACCACCCCTATCTTTGCACAATGCTGCAATAGGAGTGTGTGTGTGTGTATGTCTATCCATTATTTTGTGGCTGCCCACACCTCACCCGGCCCACAATTTCCCATTGTTACCAGCGTTAGCCTTAATATGTGCATAATGAGGAACAAGGTGTTATGGGTATGACCCGGACAGGGCGGATTGGTCAGGATGCATCTTCACAGGGTGTGGTGCCCAACCACCGCCTGCATGGACAGAGTGGTCGCAGCATGGCATGCTGGGAGAGCACTCACTCTGACCGAGAAGTGACCATGGCATGTCTAGGTTCCCACATAGCGCTCTACACTATCTGCTTTCAGTGATACTTCTGTGTTCCTGGTGCCCCAGTCACTGAGATACCTGCTTGGTGCACATAGTTTTTCTGTAAGTATGTACTATGGATTGGCTAGTGGACTGTCTGCAGTTAGACTGTGCATGGTTGGAACACTTATAAGGTGTGGTTTGACTGTACTGTCTGCTGGTGACTGGCTGACAGTGGTGTGAGGAAGTTGGGTTTTTCCAGGGCTATCCCCATGATTGCTGCTAGTCTGCCCCAGCCACATGTACTGCGGACCTAGTGCGGGGCACCCATCCTATCCCTCAGGGAGAACACAGAACCTGCACAATGGCATGGTCTGTAGCTACTCTGTGCCAGTATCACGCACTATCAGTTCGTCTTTCCAAGCTGAGGTACCGGAGAGGTGCAGACCCCATTTGCTGATCAGCTGTAGACAGCTATTCAGCATGTGCATTGCATCATGGGTACTGATGGGGTTACCCTATCCTGGCACTCAGAGCATACAGTTTGTGCGGTGACCTGCAGACCTTCTGTACCCAGCCTTGTAAGGTGCCTTATAAGGTGCCTTGTAAGGTGCTTTGTAGGGCGCCTTGTAACGCGCGTTAGTCGAAGGCGCCTTGTAACATGCATTAGCTGATATGGCTTGCTGTAATCATGCACTGCCCATGCCTTTATATGGGCATCTGTACCTTTACTGCGGAAGCTAACGCGAGTGAGATTATCGCAGTTTAGTAAACATACCCCTAAGGCACCTTGTAGCGTGCGTTAGCTGCTACAGCTTGCTGTAATTATGCACCGCCCACGCCTTTATATGGGCATCTGTACCTTTACCATGGAAGCTAATGCTGGTGACATTACTGGAGTTTAGTAAACATACCCCATAGTGTCATTCCTCCACTAATTTGATATATTCTTTATTGAAACTTTTTATATACATTCTTAAAGAAAATATGCAAGAAATTATCTACATTTAAACACCAACTCAAAAAAAGAAAAAATAAGAAAGTAACGGTAATACATTTAAGGTTTCCTAGCCCACATTAAGGGTGAAAGAGAGTTCCAGTACCTGGAGGGACCCTAGAATAATCATAAGGAAAGGAACCCTCGTTAACACATATCCATAACATAATTATCATTAAGCAAGAAGAGCAATTAAACAAAGCAGATAGGCAGTAGTAATCACTGATTCAAAAAAGCTTCTAACTTAGTCGGATCTGTAAACACATAACAGTTGCCTTGAAACGTCATTACACAATTATGGGGAAAACGCAAATAGAAAGTGACCCCTTTAGCCAATACCCTTGGTTTCCATATCAAGAACAATATATGACGAAACTGAGTAAAGCGATAAACATCAGGGAAAATAATAGCCTGTGGCCACAAAATGGTACCTTTTATTTTTCTTAAAAAAAACTTGATATTACTATATTTTTATCAAATAACTTTAAGAAGGTAACAACTAGAATAGTATGGTTACTAATTTCATTCTGTGATGATTCCAAAAATGTAGATAGATCCAAACTGCCGGAGCAGAACTCTCACCTTCCTTTCTAAGAGGTCGAGTAATAACATAATACACATTGGACACCTGGATCTCATCAACATTTGAAAGAGACAAAACTTCTTTGAAATATTTCCTTAGTAAAATCATCCCAGACAAATAATAAGCCTGTGGAAAATTTAACAATCGTAAATTTCTAGATCTTATCACGTCCTCCACTAGTTTGATCTGACTTATCACTGCAATATAATTTGTATCTTGCTATCACAATGTGCCATTGGTTATTCTCCTTCTACCAGATCTCTGAGATGCCTATTATGCCTAACTCTCCCATCTTATTGTTTGCACTTTTTTCATTCACATCTAGATAATTTGTATAGTACTTTATAGGGGAAATTTGGAATCATTTATATCTGTCTGCTTTTCATTTAAGTGTACCTTAGCTACTTCAATCTTTACACAACGACTCTACTAGGATATTTAGTAATCCCCAGTGAACAGGAACACTCCAGGATTAAAAACGCACTAGGAAACATCTGATTAGGTGGCTTAATCAGAAATTTTCCTACAGTAAAAGCCAGTTTATGTTGTTTGAACCAGTTTCTATTTTAGCCTGAAAATGAATCTCTTAGGGGCATGTTTACTAAACTGCGGTAATGTCATGTGCGTTAGGTTCTGCCGTAAAGGTACAGATGCCCATATAAAGGCGTGGGCGGGGCATCATTATGGGAAGCATGTCAGGTAATGCGCGTTATAAGGCACGTTATAAGGCACAGTTCAAGGCACGTGCCTTAACATGCCTTGTACTGTGCCTAATAAGGTGCCTTGTAATGTGCCTTAAAATGTGCCTTTTACTGTGCCCAATAAGGCGCCTTATAATGTGCCTTGTACTGTGCCTAATAAGGCGCCTTATAACGTGCCTTGTACTGTGCCCAATAAGGTGCCTTATAATGTGTCTTTTACTGTGCCCAATAAGGTCCCTTGTAATGTTCCTTGTACTGTGCCTAATTAGGAGCCTTATAATGCCTTATAAGGATTGCTGGCAACTGTGGTGAGGGCACTATGGGCTGTCAGCATGGATATGCAAAGATATAACTGTCTCAGGCAAGCAAAATATCTCCCTTGGGTAGGAGGGACAATGAGGAATTGAACCCATGACCTCCACCTAGACTGTCAGTGTACTAACCAGTAGGCCATACCTCTATGCCTGTTACACAGCAATGGCTGGGTACAGAAGGACTGCAGGTCACCGCACAAACTGTCTGCTCTGTGTGCCAGGATAGGATAACCCCACCAGCACCCATGATGCATTGCACATGCAGAACAGCGACTTACAGCTGACCACCAAATGGAGTCTGCACCTTTCCGGTACTGCAGCGTGGTAAGATGCACTGACAGTGCGTGATACTAGCACAGAGTAGCTACAGACCATGCCATTGTGCAGGTTCCGTGTGCGCCCTGAGGGATAGGATGGGCGCCCAGCAGTAGGTCCACAGTACATGTAATGCTAGAGATAGGTCCTACTGCACATCCTCAGCACTGCCAGTGTGTGACAGGTGTCCCAAGCAGTGCAACTGAAAGTTCATCTGTTCTAGTTGTGTTCTGTAGTCACATATGGCCCTGAGGGCCAGACACCACCAAGATTAGTGCATGCCTGGTGTTAGGGTCTGGTTGCCATGGGTACCTGTTATCAGGGCAGTGGGGTGTCTAGATTTGCATGAGGGCTATGTAGCACTACCACTATGGGTCTAAGTGGTATGCACTATATACCCCAAGGGGCCTCAATCACCCCTTTTGTAGATGAGGTTTGTGGTGGGACAGTTGCCTGCACCCTTCAGAATGGCTGTAGTACCAGCAACCACAGTCCTGCTGGCAGATGATAGCCCTCCAGGGCTGCTGGGCCAGTGCCATACCTGTGACCATTACAGACCAGCAATGATGCTTGGGTAAGGCTCAACTGCCCCACACCACCATCTGCCATTCATCAACAGAGAGCACAGTCAGACTGCAACTACAAGGTTTTCCCCCCATGCACAGGTGAACTGCAGACAGCCTACTAACCAATCCATAGTGCATGCTCACAGAAGAACCCTGTGCACCCAGAGGTGGGATGCACAACACAGACACCTAGTAGGTATCCCTATGATTGGGCCCCAGAACTAGGAACACACAGGTATCACTGGAAACAAATAATATGTGGCACTATGTGTGAACATAAACATGCCATGGTCACTGCTCGGTCACAGTGAGAGTGACCCCCCCCCCCCATTCCCAGCGTGACATGCTGTGGCCACCCTGTCCATGCAGGTGGTGGTAAATCACTACAGTGTCTAAGCCATTGCCCTCCACCCTGTGCAGATGCACCCTGGCCAATCCGCCCTGTCTGGGCCATACCCACAATGCCTTGCTCCTCATTATGCACATATGCAGGCTAACACTGGAAGCAGTGTGAGCAATGTGGGCTCAGTGAGGTGTTGGCAAACACAAAACAATGGAGAGAAATATGCACACTCCCACACCTATCTCAGCAATGTGCAGAGATAGAGGTGGTTGACAACCCTACCCACCGCACTGGTCCTGATCACAGTGCCAACATTGCTAATCTGTGCAGGGGGTAATAGTAGTGCTCTGGTGATAACTGCAGCTCAATGCTGGGGCTAACAGCCTGACACTCCATGAAGCAGTGGATAGTGGAGCCCTTGTGAGTGGGTGTCCGTACCCCTGTGCACTACTGCATTAGGGTTTGCCCATGTTGTTGTTGTGGCTGCATTGTGGGCTAAAACTATGGGGAGATACTCTGCAGGATCCAGAGATGGGAATTGAACATCTGACCTTGGACATGCTAGCTGGGTGTACTGCACCACACTGTTTCCACAGCAGCATAGTTGTCCATGGGGCTACCCTTATGTTCCTCGGCCAGGCCTCTTCGGTTGCACTACACACCACGTACTGGTACAGGGCATGGCCTAGGTCCACTGCAGGCGGGTGCCACTGCTCCCTCCAGCACAATTACCCACCCCCTCTGACATGCCACCATGACCATATGCTGTCGGTGCCGGTGGTGGTCATCCCAGGCCATCCACGGGGCAGGTAGGTGGCTGCCTAAGGTGTGGGTTCTGAGGTAGGGGTGCCTACATAGATGTCCACACTTCCCCTGGCACCGCCTGTCAATGTTATGTGCCCCTTGGGATACCTGCTGGGTAATGTCTCCTGGATGGGACACTGTGGGCCACAGACTCATGGGCATGTCTGACCCTGGTCAGTTGCTATCTTGCTGGTTTCCATTTTCTGCATTCCTATGTGCCACCTCGGCAACCGCCTAGTCCACCCTGTGCCCCAGTAGCCCCCACTGCATGTCCCGCCTGCAGCCCCCATGCCCCATTTGCACCATCACCATACCTGGGCACTATACTGTTGCTGCAAATGGAGCACTACTATCACCTTTCTTGGGCTGCCTGCCCATGCTGTACATTGTTGCTATGTTACCGCAGTTTAGTAAACATACTCCATAGAAGCGCAGAATTCCTGGGGAAGGGTGTAGGGAGATATAATAGAGGAAAGGTAGTGAGGAGCTGCAGAGTAAATGCACTTATAGGTCAGCAGAAGAAATTTGAACAGGATGCAGAAATGGATAGGGAGCCAATGAAGTGACTTGAGAAGAGGGGTAATATGAGCATGACGAGGCTGGCCGAAGATTAGCCGTTGAACAGTTTGAAGGGGAGAGAGATGATTCAGAGGCAGACCAGCAAGGAGTAGGTTACAATAGTCAAGACGGGAGGTAATTAAAGAGTGAATAAGTGTCTTAGTAGTGTGTTTAGAAAGGAATAGGCAGATTTTGTTGATGTTATAGAGAAAAAAATGTCAGGTCTTAGCTATCAGATGGATGTGTGTGGAGAAGGAGAGAGAGGAGTCAAAGATGACCCAAGGTTGCGAGCAGAAGAAACAAGGAGGAGAAGAGAGTTATCCACAGAGACTGAGAAATGAGTAAGGGGAGAGAAAGTTTTAGGAGGAAAAATAAGAAACTCAGTTTTGGCCATGTTCAATTTCAAGCGGTGTTGAGACATCCAAGAGCAATGTCAGAAAGGCAGACAGAGATCTGGGTCTGGATTGCCAGAGAGATTTCAGAAGAAGAGAGGTAGATCTAGGAGTCATCAGCATAAAGATCATACTGAAAGACATGGGAAGAGATGAGTGCACCAAGGGACTGGGCATAGAGAGAGAAAAGGAGTGGACCCAAGACAGATCTTTGGGGTACACCAACTGAGGGAGGGATAGCAGCAGAGGAGGATCCACCAGAACAAACACTGAAAGAGCAGTGGGAGAAATAAGAAGAGAACTAGGATAGTACAGAGCCCTTAAAACCAAGTGAGGACAAGGTATCAAGGAGAAGGTTGTGGTCAATAGTGTCAAAAGCATGGTCTAGTGGTTAGGACAAGGTACTTCAGGCTGGAGGGTCGGGGGTTCAAGTCCCACCTGGGGACAGCAATCTCAGGCCGGAGGGATTGGAATTTCTAGTCCTATAGGCACTCCTTGTGGTCTTGGGCAAGCCACTTAACCCTCCAATGCCCATGTTCCCTGTATGTATTAGTGTGTGTGTCTCATATCCCCTCGTGTTAAATGTATCCCCCAATTGACCGCTTTGACCTGGTGAAAAGCGGGATATAAATACAGCTAAATAAAAGCAGCAGAGAGGTCAAGAAGGATGAGGACTGAGTAAAGGCCCTTGGATTTTTCCAGGAACAAGTCATTGGAGACTTTGGGAAGAGCCATTTCAGTAGAATGTAAAGGATGGAAGCTACATTGTAAAGGATCCAGGGGGGCATGAGAGGAGAGAAAGTTGAGGCAATGGTGGTGAACCACATGTTTAAGTAGTTTAGAAAAAAAGGGGAGGAAGGAGATGGGTCAATAGTTAAAAGGACAGGTAGGATCTAGTGATGGTTTCTTGAGGAGAGCTGTAAATACAGCATGCTTGAAGGCTGCAGGGACAGTTGCAATGGAGAGAGATAGGTTGAGAATATGATAGATGGAAGGGGCAACAGTAGAAGAGATGGAGCTTAGGAGATGGGTGGGAATAGGATCAGAGGAGCAGGTAGCGAGTTTGGAGGAGGAAAGAAGGTGTGTGGTTTCCTCCTCAGAGATCATAGAAAAGGAAGAAAGGGTGGTAGAAGGTAAAAGTTGGGAGTGAAGAGGGGGAAGATGGGAAGTAGCTGACTTTGTTGGAAATTGGAGGTGATCTTGAGGATTTTGTCATGGAAATAGAGTGTGGGCAGAATGGGAAGGAGGGGTCAGAGGTGGAGGCACCTTGAGAAGAGAGTTGAGAGTAGAAAATAGACGGTGAGGGTCAGAGGCAAGAGTTAGTCAGATGGACATAATAGACTTGTTTGGCGAGAGCTATTGCTGACTGGAAAGAGACAAGCATGAATTTGAAGTGTAGAAAGTCTGCAAGGGAGTAGGTAGATTAGAGCAGAGACAGGAAATGTTTTAAACTCTGCAGCAATGGAGACATAGTTAGGATAAGTATTGAATGAAATGTTAACGTGGGCTCCACAGACAGACCAGATCATAGAAGGAAAGTTGCAGTTAGTTATGGAGAGGAACAAGAGAGAGCTGAGAAAAACTGAGTAATAGTGCAAAAAGTGCAAATGAGGTAAAAGAGCACACTAACAATGATAAATAAATAAATATAGAGAGAGACAGACAGGACTCACAAAAAACAAGCAGATTCAATGTGCCAAGCAGAGCTTGTAATGGAGCTGTTCTCTGCCCAGAAGAGGCAAATACTACTGCATGGCTACAGCTGTGGCCAAAAACAATGCTGTCTTCTGGGTGGGATCCCCTTCTCTGCCAACAGAAGAATACTCCAAGGTCGTGCCTGTAGCCAAAAATGTCAGTATCCATCAGCAAGGACTCCGTATCCTGCCTGCAGAGGAAGGCTTGCAAGGCCTTGGATTTGTCAAAGAACAGTAGAGATCCATGAAGGTAATTAATAAAAAACAAGGGTTAGAAGCTAGGGGATGGAAAGTAAAGGGATGGGAGGAAGGGGCAGAGAGTCAGAGTGCTAGGGGGTGAGAGAAGAAGGGGTTAGGGGAAGAATGGGGATTGGAAGAGAGAGAGAACCAAAGAGAAGGAAGAAAAGATGTGAGGGAAGAGAGCAAGAGGTTACGAGGTTAAGAACTTCAGTGTTGGAGGGAAAGGCATCAGAATGCCTGTATGACAAGAGAAAGGCATTCAGCACACCCCATTCCCCTCCACTCATACCAACCCCCATCTATGTATGCATGCAGGCAAATACACAGTCCCCACCCTCTCATGCATACATGCACTCACACACACACACTAGCCCTTTCCCGCCTCCTACACATGCAGACACTCTTGGTACCCTAATGAGACAGACTTTATCATGCCCATTCATGTATTGTTATTTATTTATTTACATTCTCTTATATACCACACTATTCTGCATCTTTGCATTAAACAAACTGAAATTACATTGAACAGGGCATTATAACTTGGAGATAACTATTTTATAGGGAACATGGGCTATGGAGGGTTAAGTGGCTTGCCCAAGACCACAAGGAGCACCTGTGGGACTAGAAACCCCAGTCCTTCTGGCCCAAGGTTGCTGTCCTCTAGTGGGATTTGAACCCCTGACCTTCCGGTCTGAAGTACCTTGCCCCAACCACTAGGCCACTCCTCCACTCCATCTCAGACCTACATCATTTTCTCACTCATTAAATGTGCACTTTTCAACTTCTTTTCTCACGTGTTTTCTTGATTTGTAAACTGCTTGTTCCCACTGTATATGTCGGCAAATACACATGTACTCCTGCGTATACTTATAAATATTTGAGAAAAGCATTGTGTTCAGCTGTGGTACTGCTTCATGTTTAATCACATCTAATATGTCAGGAGTCCCAGTAATTTTAAAGGACTCCGTATGTACCCTGGGAGTTACTTTAGATACGTAAATAACTAAATTTAAAGACACAGTTTTAATCTGCCATTAAAAAATCCTTTTATGCCAGTGGTTCTCAACCCAGTCCTTCAGACGCATCTAGCCAGTAAAGTTTTCAGTGAATATGCAGGAGATAGATTTGCATGCACCTACCTCCATTGTATACAAATCTCTATCATGCATATTCATTGTGGTTATCCTAAAAACCTGACCTGCTAGGTGTGACCCTAAGACCAAGTTGAGAACCCCTTAGGAAGATCTGCTCAGGTTGGGATCAAGGATATTCAAATGCTCATCCATGTACTTGTTTTATAATGGAATGATTATTGTAATTTTATTTATTCTGGAGAAGAGAGGCCTGACAATCTACTTCTAGTCATACTGCCAAGAAAATCCAGGGTTTGCCAGGAGTCAGCACTGACTCAAAGGCATACATTGCATTGCATTTATTCTAGACTTCATAGGCCTGTTAGTCAAAGTGATTGATGTGGTAAGCAGAGCTGCTAACCATGTTAATCATGGTGCTCGGGATATTCAGTGGCACTAACCCAGTTAGTGCTACTGAATATCTGTGGTTGCCAGTTCTACATGTCCTGATGCTAACCACTTAGCATTGGGGCATGTCGGGGATATTCCAGGGCAGAGTAGAGGCGGAACTGCTCAGTAACCAGTCAGCAGTGATGTTGAGACACTGCCCAGTTAATGATATGCGGAGAAAACCAGGCACATATCGCTAACAGGGCAGTGCTGCCCGGTTACTGATTGGCCTATGTGGCTAACCTGACTAGTTGATGCCAGGGCTGGATATGACCCTAGCATCGAATAACTGTGTTTACTGTTCAGCGCAGACTGCTAACCACGTTAATAGTGCTAGCCACCAGTGCTGAATATCAGGCACAAAGTGTCCTTGAGCAAGCATTTGCAATTGATACTGTCACACAGTGGCATAAAAATTATTATTATTAGATAGGAGAGTCCATTTTAAGAACCAAGGAAACTTGGTCTAGTGGTTTTAAACTCCAATCCTTTAAAGCAAACAATTAAAGCAGAGTGGTAGGGATGAAAAAGGCTTTTATTCCCTTTACGCATGGGGTCATAAATTGGTCACAACTGAAAATAATGTCCTATACTTCAGGCACAAAAGAAAACGCAAGGTTTAAGGAAACTGTTAACTTCACAGTAGTAGCAGGGCACAAACATAGCTTCCAGTTTAAAGCAAATTTGTACAATTCTTCTGCTCAGCACATAATAGACATTCTGCAGATACCACAAGCAGTTCATACGTCCTCCAAAGACTCTGTGCTATGGGAAATGCAGAGAGAGCAATCCATCTCCTCTGGGTCTGGCAACTGTTCCACCAGTTCCACTTGCATCGGCTCAGGAATTGGTATGTCTAATTCTGTGTTAACAGTCTCTGGAATATTGTATTCTGGAGCTTTGTATATTTCCCTTAATACTTTCCAGTGTCTCGGGCCTAGCCTGGAGTGCTGGCCACGTGTCCCCTTAGTATTAACTGGGCTTTCTCTTCTTAGAGATTCCACACTTCCTTCACAAGAACTTTTACAGGGCAAAGGCTTCTTTGTAGGAATATAATTTTCATACCTTTTATTGCAGCAGCACGATGAGGAAGGGTTTTCCCCTTGGGCTGGCTTCCTCCCTTCAGAAGCTTTGTGCCAAGCTTTTCTCTGAAAGTTTGGTTCCTCTCTCACCCGTGGGAACAGCTCTTCGGGTAAATGCCTGCTCTTGCAACAGCCCAAATCCTGGCTTCCTTGCTCAGCCTGGTTTTTCCTTCCCGGCTGATTCCTACGTGCTTCTTGCTTGCAATCCGTATAAGTCTTTCTCCTCTGCCAGCAAACAGCTTTCTCTTTCTCTTTCTCCTTCTGCCCCAGTCCTCGCTCTTTCTGTGCCTCTGTCTTTTTAGCTTGAGGCAGTTCCTCCTTATAAAGGACTCCTCTCTTTGAGGCTTGTGAAATGTTTGTCATGTGCTTCTGACCAGCTAGGCGTGGCCCTTCAGTCTCCCTGACTGCACTCTTGCTCCCTCTAGCTGGTCCCTGTAAATATTGCACTCTGTGCACATCTTTTCCTTGCTGACAAGCAGGTTTTTTCCTTCTATCAGGGCTCTCATCAGCCTCCGCTGCATCACAATACAAAACCCAGCAGTTAAGTTTATTTATGGTGCTAGAACGTCTGAAAGGGTTTGCAGCACTGACTATCTATTCCTTTCTGTAGTATATTGAAAATTATGATGAGGGTCCTACACAAACAGTCCCTTGTGTACCTCTAAGTCCTACTTACTTCATATTGTTTGGATTTGGGTCATTCATTCACTGATTTGCATTGTTTTTGTATTTATCAGGTGTTCAAAGGGCAAGGGAACTGGAGCAGAGATGAACATCTTTTATTGTGTGAACAGAAATGGATTTTCCATTTGGGCATGGTCTCTCCAGGAGGACTCAATGCACAGGTTGATTGGAATGTCTGCTTGTGAGTCTGAGTCTCGGGTCTTTGCTTTTGGTTTCAGGTGGAACGTTTGGTGCTTAGGGTTTGGGTGATGTGTGTTGTTCAAGGGCTTTGGTGGGCAACGTCGTGGTTTTAAGTAAGGCAGGTGTTTTTTAGGTTAGTTTCATTTTGATATGCTATTTTGTTTTAGTGTTGTATATGCGTAGGGGTGCTTGCTTTGCATTCTGTTTCTTGTTCACGGGTTTGGTGTTTTGATTGGCAAGGGGATTCCTGATACGTCATTGGGTGATTCCATGGATTTCTCCTATTTAGTGTGATGCATGTGCGGCGGTTTTTTGCAATGCTAATAGCTGTGTTGGTGATGTGTTTGTTGGACATTGTGGTGTCAGTTGAAATCGGTGCGTTTCTTTTTTGTTTTGGGGGATTTAGAGGTTTGTTTTTCCTGACAGTACTGACTTTGAAGTTTGATTTTTGTTGTCTTCTCTGTCATAGCGATTTGAGCACTATATGGGTAGGGCATTCCCTTGAAGAAGCCTCTTCAGCAAAATGATCTGGCGGCCTGTGTGTGGCATCGGGTGTGCTTCCCCTGTAACTGTGTGTCTGCCCAGTGGTGTGTCTGGTTCAGCGATGTCCTCACCAGCCAGATAAGTGCTTTTTAAGGCAATGTGTTTCTGCTATGTTTTTGAGAGTTTAACATTTTGATAATTGATTGTGAAGAAAGTAAGAAGGATATCTTAAGGGATGGAAGGAGTTTTTAGAGCCAGAGATGTTCTGAGAGGTATGCTTTATGTGTTTGAAGCTCAATTTACTTTACCTCATTGGATTCTGAGGCTCTTTTCTCTTTTCATGCACATAAGGTTTGTTAGTACCTTATGCGATTTTTGATACATTGGTGGAGTGATTATAGACGATGTTTTTGTTTTGTCTCTTCATTCATCTGGGCAGTAAGGACATTTGTTTATTTATTTATTTATTACAATCTCTTATATACCGCACTATTCGACATTAGTGCGGTTTACATGAAACAAAATGACCAGAACAACAAGCTGTTCTGTTTTTACAGAGAACAGGTGTACAAACTTGGATAACATAGGGGAACTATTTACATGTACTATCTATATACAGGCGTTATGACAAAGCCCAATAATCTCGGATATCGCACCGAGAAAGTTGATGAGGCTATCTAGTAAGGAAGGTGTAGCTACTTTCATTGGTGGCGTTAGCTAGACATATTGCTGACTGGGTAGTACTTGAGGAACAGGTGATATTTGAGTGCCTTCCTGAACTGGGCTAGGTCAGTGATAGTGCGAATGTTCGATGGTAGAGCATTCCAGCATCTTGAGGCGCAAAATCTGAATGCCCTGTTTGCCGTTGTCAGGGTGCATTTTGTTAAAGCCTTCAGAATCATTAGTGTGTTTATTGCTGTGGGTCTTCTGGATCTGTTAGGTGGAATGGCGTGAATGAGCTCTGTTAGTGAGGAGGATGCAAGACCATTGACGGCCTTGAAGAGTTAAAGAGATTGATTTTATTCTTCCAATGAAGAGATATTTTTGTTGCAACTCTGTTATTTCCTTTATGCCAGAAATTTCTGCTCCCAGATAATAGCTAGTAAGGTGTGACATGACACCCGGAATATAAAAGCAGTAGACAAAATCCAAAGGAGGGTGAACATTGAGATTTCTAAGGTTATAGTTTTGTCAGAAGGAGTGATGGTGGCCCATGAGCTATTGACAGTGGATTGCCTGGGGTTATATCACCCTAATGGAGTTCATCTATCTCACATCATTTTAGACATTTTCCTAAGTATGTTCAGGATATGCCGGTGGAGACCGGTGGAGGCATGAGGACTGCAAGCATGAAGATACAAATTGCAGTCCCCTCTAGTGACAGTAGATAAGAGCTGAATATCTCCTTCTCCCCTGGTTTGGCTACCAGGGGAAGAGAATTGGAGGTCAAAGTATACCTGGGGTCTTACTTACAACACCACTCTATGTGATTGGGCAAGTGGATAGGGGACTTGGTTTGCCTGTAGTGGAGGTCACAATCTGGTGTCACCACAAGCTGAGATTAGGGAGAGGAGCTAGCTATATGGTACATGGTACCTTATAGCGATTAGGTTGGCACCAGCTTGTCAAGTGGCAAGGTTTGCTGTTGGTTTAGAAAGTAAGACTGGGGAGTGGGGTGTGATGTCCTGGAGTGAAAGTTGTCAGACCATTCATACTCCTTTTGTTGTGTTTGTTGGTCATACAGTAAAGCTTCAATATTTGATTTGTCAATATCTCCTTGTCAGGTGATCATTGGGGACTGAAGGTACAAATGCCCATGTAATACTTTATATATAAATGTCAGAGCAATTGAAAGTATGACATATGACTGACTGTGTTTGGGGGCCCATATACAGGTAGTTTGTAGAGTTTCTTGTCCAGTAGTTAGGGACTGTCAATGCCACTTTCTGCAGATGATTATCACAATGAGCGGCAGAGATCACATACTGCCTTTTTAAAGCATTCAGAAATGACTGCGAGTGGTACTTAAAATCTGAATCTTTATTTCACTTCTATTCCAATGGAGCTGAATAGAGTGAAAGGACCCCTTTTAATAACACTTAGCATGCACTATCTGCCACATGACTCATTAGAATAGAATAGGCCATGCAGTAGCTAGTGTGTGCTAAGTGTTAGTAAAAGGGGCCCCAGTGTGCCATTGGACATCTCCCATAATTGTCCATGGGAGGAAAAGAGAATAAGATATATTTTTTCAATGCAGTATAATGGAAGCTACTGTATGTGGATACAGAAGAGATTGGCCAGTTATTTCTGCTCTGATCTGGATTAAAGATACTTAACCCTTTCAAGGCCTACTTTAAAATTTTAACCCACATTCTGCAGCCGGGTTAATTTTTGCACATTTCAGGAAAAATGTACCCGTCTTATCAATATGTTCTAATAGTGATTTTCCTTCTGCTATGGTCATGTATTATATACCATTTGATAGGAATATTTAGTCAGAATTTTGGATCCCGAGAGTTTTGGGCTCGGCCTGGAAAGGGTTAAAAAGAAGCATTCTAGGAGATAGCACTCACATACCTGGAGATTGGTGGGTGTTGGGAGTAGGGGAGAATGAGGGTGAATAGGAAGCAGAGCACAGCCTGAAGGATTCAAAATATAGGAGCATTCCCCCTCCTGATTGCTCAAAAAATATCTGCATTCAGAACTTTAAAAGAGTTTGAAGATTGCTGGCATGACATCTGAATATTCCATTTCCCCATAAGGGTTATTCAGAAAACCAGATATTTAGTTGTTGTTTGCAATCTGGAAATCAAAACAGCAAGGGGTAAATCAGCCAGACAGTGATTTAGTAAAAACACCAGAAAATGGATTATGAGGCAAGTTTTCATTTGGGAAACAAAAACAAATGTCAGCATGTAATTAACAGCAGAACCAAAATATAACTTAGGTGATAATTAAAAATATAAGCACATTTCAGAGAAAAATACATTGATTAATGAATACACTTCTGAATACAAATAAGAAAATGAATGCAGACATTATTATACTGCATAAAAAAGAAAGAAGCAGTTTTAGAAACTGATTTCCTCAGCATTTTGCCCCCATAGACAAAGAAAAAGAGAAAAGCTTTTGTAAATCAGCCCCTGAAACTGGTCATGTGAGTTTCATATACCGTGCTTTACGAGGGTAACTTTATTTATTTTATTTATTTATTTATTTTATTTATGCTTTTCTTCTATACCGCTTTTTCCAAAGATCAAAGGCGGTTTACATCTAACATGGTTTTACATGGAACAGCGTTTTTCATAACTATGTACAATTAACTTTTCATGAACAATAACATGGAACAGTGTTTTTAACTATAGTCCAACAAAAAGCACGGTCCACGTACCAACAGCAACCCAGTAAAAACCGTGGAGGCAAGGAAGGAACTATAATACCACCTTTATTTCATAAAGCCAGGCCCGACACAGGCCGTGTTTCGTTTATGCCTTCCTCAGGGGCTTTGGCTATAACAACATATAAAAAATTCATTTAACACAAACAAATTCATCATAAATATACATATATAAGGCACTCAAAACACTAAAAACACTAAAAAATTCATAAAAACTGTAAATAAATAATTAAATAAATAATTAAATACTAACTGCTAAAGTACAGCGAAAGTCTGTAAACCAACAGACAGATAAATAAATAAATAATTAATTAAATGACTGTATACGTATGGTACGTGTATAATCACATATAGAAGAACTTATAGATACATGGGGGCATGTTTACTAAAAGCCGTACAATTGCGTGCCGCACAATAGCGCACGGAAACGCGGCACTCAAACGCTCAGAAACGCTCTTAAACGCCCCGCACAAGTGCGCTTGGGCCCCGCACAATTGCGCGCCGCACTAACGTGCCCCGCAAAAGTACCCGGCCCGCAAATGTCCGATAGAGGCGTGGAAAGGCATTCTGAGGGCGGAGGAAGGCTCCCGAGGGGCGGAGAGACGGGGTCAATGGGCGGGGAAGGGGAGGGGAGAGGCTCCCCGCACAGTATCGGGGACGAATTTGCAGGTTAAAAATAGCGCGAGTGAAACACTCACAGTAGAGGGCATTTAAAGGGAAGAGAAACCATCTCCGTCAGCAATGTACAGGGAAACCGGGGAAACCTGCAAAACGTGAGCAGTGTGATACATGTGCACAGAACAAAAGTGCAAATAAAGATAGAAAAAGACCCAAACAAACATATTAAAAATAGGAAGTCAGCTGGGGAACCCTGATATTAATGGGCAAACATAAGAAACACACCCAGGAAAGCTCCAAAAAAATGAAATGAAGTATGGAAGGGGCTACGGAGCGGAGACCCTTCCAAAAACCATTTCCTTTTTTCTGAGCCTTCCTGGGAGTGTTTGCTATGGTTGCCCATTCATATCACTGTTGCCCAGCTTGGATATATTTATCCCCAGTTCGTCGTGGTCGGTTGAGGGGTTTATTTGCACGTTTGTCACCAGACAAGGTGACTGAGCCCACAGTACAAATGTGCAGAGCAGGGTTTGTGACTCCTTTGGTCAGGTTTCCCACCCCCAGGGACTGCACTATCACTGTGGCCACAGTGTGGTGCAGCAGACAGAGGCAGTACCTCTAGGACCAGAGGGTCACAGGTTCAAATCCAAGCTGGGGCTCCTGCCAACCCAGTCCCCATATTTTACCCACCACTAAACAGAGATAGTAAAGACACTCCTTTATTGCAGAGAACATAAGCATGGTTCACACACCCATTTTGTACCCAACACCACACACACCATAACAATGGGCATTACCGACAGCCGAGTCCCCCAAATGCAGTCCTGGAGTGCCACAACTCAATCAGGTCATATGCTTTTCCAAGATACGGACATGCCAGCATGTTGGCGGTAGGGTACAGGTGGTGGAGGGGGCAGTGGCTGCTAGCCACAGAAGACAGTGGCCGAGCCATGTGCAGGCTGGCACGTCCACTGCAACATAGGCCCTGTCAGATGTACAGTCATGGACTTCCCAGGGAATTCAGCACATCTGTGGTAACACAGTGGTGCAGTGCACACAGACAGTGTGTGCAGGAGCAAAAGGTCACAGGTTCAAAGCCCAGCTGGGGCTACTGCCAATCCTGTCCACATATTTTCCCCACAACTAAACCATGTTAGTAAGGGCAATCCTTTATTGCTGGGGATATACGCATTGGTCATACGCCTATCTTTTACACCACCAAGCACAGACACCATGACCAGGGGCATTACCTAGAGCAGAGTCTCACAAATGCAGTCCTGGAGGACCACACACCATTCAGGTTCCATGCTGCCACTCATACAAATAACCGTGCTGTATATCTATGCACCACCCCCATGGCATGTAGATGTAGCTCATGCATATTCATGAGGGACAGCAGGAAACCCCAACCAGTGTATTGCAAACCTGGACTGGATTTGGGAACCTCTGCCGTACAGCAGCAGCCAACAGGGACAGACACACCCACACCCACACCCACAGGCCCCATTGGCCAATGCCTCCTGGTGAGGCAGGACATTGGGCCCTGCGTGCATCTCCCAATACCAGCACTTGCATACCTTAGCAATGTCACCCTACACCAGGGTATATGGTACACAGCTCTCAAACGTTTGCTATGAGTACTGGCAGATAGATATCCCTACGTTACGCACAGTCTGCTCTATGAGCTCCATCATAATAAGCTATCTGATGTCTGCGGTGTGTGCGTCAGGTCTGGCCCCTGACAGTGTTTACCACCATAGGGAGGGACCCCCAACGGTATTGCATACCATACCCATGCCTGTACTGTGCCCAGGACTGGTGTGGTGGGCAAGGATTCTGAACCCCTCTATAGTAGCACAATGCTGGCATACGTGTGGGAGTGTGTGTCTGTCTATACAGTGTGTGTTGGCTGCAAACACTGTCCACAGTTTTGGCCTGATGATGTGCATAATGAGCAGCATGGTACCATGGGTATAGCTCAGACAGGGTGGGCTGGCCAGGATGCATCTGCACAGGGCATAGGGCACTGGCAGGGACATTGTAGTGGCCGTCCACCACCTCCACAGACAGGGTGACCTCTGTATGTGCTGCTGGGCTTTCACTCCACCCTGACTGTGCAGTGATGGCAGCATGGCTAGGCACCCCCATAGTGCTTCATAGCACTTTCTTCATGTGATATATATGGGTCACCTGTTGGGGCCTAGTCACTGATGTATCTGCTTGTGTGTGCTGCCATCCCAGTTGTGGGTGCATGCATTTCCAGTGGGACTAACCAGCAGACTGTTCACAGCTGGTATGTGCCCTGCTGGAGTGCCTTGCAGGGTGCAGTGGCTGATGGCTTGATGCAGGGGAATAGCAGATAGTGGTGGGGTGCATCTTAGCATATCCAGGCCTACTGTCTGTCTGATATTGTGGTCTGGGTGTGTGTGGGGCTGCTTGGACTGCCCTGTAGGGTGTCTGTTCCCCAACAGGACTGGGGTTGATGGTCCACTCTACTGCCATCATTGCGCAGGGGGGGGGGGGGGGAGGGGGTGTAAAATGGGGATCCGTTGATAGGAGACCCTGCCTGTTTGCCACCCTCGGGGGGGGGGGGGGGGGTTGGTGGTACATGGCCCACCTAGGGGTCTGTGGGGTTTCCCCTGACTGAGACAGACAGAGATATCCAAGGTGTTCCTGCAGAAACTCACAGATTATGACTGTTTTGGAGCTCTGCCATGGCCTCTCTCAGCTGTGGACCTGGTCCAGGGTGCCTCATCGCACACTCAGGGTGAGCACAGTTCCCGCACAGTGTGACTGTGTGTAGCTACTCTGTGCAAATTAAACACCCGGTCAGTACCTCCTACCAGGCCAAGGTGCTGTGTGGGTGCACACGGACACGTCCCCCTACCAGGCCGGGGAGCTGTTGGGGTGCATTCCCCATCTTGTGTTCATCTGTGGACAGCTGATTTGCATGTGCAGTGCATCATGGGTATGGGTGGCCTAACCCTATCCTGGTTCCCACAGCAGACTGTCTGTGTGGTGACATGCAGGCTCTCTGCAGCCAGCTAGGGGCTTGCTGGCAACTATATAGCTGTAGCCCAATGGTTACTTCACTGCCTGTGGAGCCAGCGGTAATGGGTTCGAGCCCACAGTGGGGTTATTTGATAGGGTTGTCCAAAGCTTTTTTTAGATTTAATGTACATATGTTGCTGCCATCAAACACACCCTCAGTGTACTGTACCCATAAGGTGCCTCTGAGGGTGCTTTATAGGGCACCCTATAGGGCACCTTATGGTTGCCGTCCATATAAGGTGCACTATACATTATCCTGTGACGCAACATATATGGTGCCCTATAGGGGACATTCAAGGGTGCCTTGGCGGACAGTGAACTTTAACATGTGCCTTATGGGCCGCCTTATGTTAACACGCTTTGTGAGTGCTTTTGCTAGTAGTGATAACTGAAATAAAAATAGATTGCCCCCTACAGCACTCATCCCCATAATACACACTGCCTCAGTGAGCCTTCTTCATTGGGCACTGTGGGGGATTGAACCCCTGATCTCTGCACCATTGGTCAGTGTCTTAACCATTGCGCTGTGGCTCTGTTTCTATGCTTGGGCATCTGCGCACCGCCTTATGCCGCCCAAACCTAACAGTGCACCGCCTTATGCCGCCTGAGATTAACAGTGCACCGCCTTATGCCGCCCAAAATTAACAGTGCACCGCCTTATGCCGCCCAAAATTAATATGCCTCCTAAAGCACTTTTACCCATTACAGTTAATGCCTCAGCCAGCCCTTTTTGTTGTGCACAATGGGGAATTGAACCCATGGCAGCTGCACCCACAGTCAGTGTCTTAACCATTGTACTATGGCTCTGCTCCTTTGTGTGTGTACATCAGGCGCCACTTAGCCTTCCCACGCACTATTGTGCCCCGCGCAAATGTGCGATCGCTTACTCCCGTTTTTTTTCTTTTCTCTGCCTGAACCGCCCACTCCTTATATGGCACAGGCACACTACCACGGCCCCGCACATTAGGAATGTTTAGTAAACAGACCCCATGGTCACACTAATAAATACTCAATAACTTAATAAATTAGTGACACACAATGAAGTATCTATTTACTCTAAATAAATCCAACTAATAATAATAAATAACATATATATAAAAAGTACATATCATACATATAAAACCATACAGTTATAAAACTAGACTGAAAAAGTTAAATGGCTAAAAAGATCATAAACTAAAAATAAATCAATAAAGATTATTATGAATTAATTAAATCACCCATTTATAAACCTATTTGTGACCAAGAAACAACATAACCCACAATTTGATGTACTAAAAATCCTTTATCACATTCTTACCTATATGATTTTCTTGCCACAGTGATAACTGAAGGGAAAGGAAAAAAGAGAATAGAAGGGCTAATCCAATTAACTGTACCCTATAAAAATCTACAATGGTACAAAAATCAATAATAACCATAATTAAAATTATAAAAATAAATATAAAATAAAAATTAAAAATTATAATAGGGAAATAAAACAGAAAACTACACTACTGGAGGAAACGCTGAACCCAGGAAAACGCAACAGGTAGAGCAAGTGAAGCCTATAATTAATAAACGTACTTAATTGAATATTATCTTATTATCTTATAGGTTGCATGAAATGATAGTATAAATTTATGATCCACCACAACTATTTTACAATTATACGTTTTTTATTTCTTCACCGGAAAAATGTTTTAATTTTGACTAATTAAATTATTCACCAATCATCCCTCTATAAAATTACATCTATACTTAAAACTATTGTACTCAGAACCATTACAACCCTGCTATCCTCTCTATAATATTATAATATAATATAATAAACACTGCCATGATTCTTAATCAACTAAAAAACAGAGTTCTTTAAAATCACCTTGCGTCTTTCTATAAAGGCTTTCCCTAGAAAGACGCAAGGTGATTTTAAAGAACTCTGTTTTTTAGTTGATTAAGAATCATGGCAGTGTTTATTATATTATATTATAATATTATAGAGAGGATAGCAGGGTTGTAATGGTTCTGAGTACAATAGTTTTAAGTATAGATGTAATTTTATAGAGGGATGATTGGTGAATAATTTAATTAGTCAAAATTAAAACATTTTTCCGGTGAAGAAATAAAAAACGTATAATTGTAAAATAGTTGTGGTGGATCATAAATTTATACTATCATTTCATGCAACCTATAAGATAATAAGATAATATTCAATTAAGTACGTTTATTAATTATAGGCTTCACTTGCTCTACCTGTTGCGTTTTCCTGGGTTCAGCGTTTCCTCCAGTAGTGTAGTTTTCTGTTTTATTTCCCTATTATAATTTTTAATTTTTATTTTATATTTATTTTTATAATTTTAATTATGGTTATTATGATGGCTGAGCCGACGGGCCCCGGTCCCGCGGCTGGCCGGGTAACCGGGTTCCCGGGGCCCGACCACATGGCAGCCCTCTTCGCGGCGGTGGGCCGGGGGGGGGAGGGGGGGCATGGGCAGGCTTGCGTGCCTGCGGGCCCCTCACGTCCTCCCCGTGGCGTCTGCGGATTGGCCGCATGGGCGGTTGTGGGGGCGTGGCCTGTACGAGCAAGGAGGGATCGCCGGCTGGCGATCTCCCTCTTCCTCCTTGCTCGTGCCGGCGAGAAGGTTGGCGCTGCGGGGGAGAGCTGGTGAGTTGGGCCTTGGCTTCGGGGCCTTGTTTTCTGGGGCGGGTTTTTTGGCCTCCCCTCTGCCCCCGAGTGCTGGTCTTGGCCGGGTTGGCCGGCTCGATCGCGGCAGTTTTCAAATTTTCGCGGCGCACCTTGCGAGTGCCTGCCGCTTGGCACGTGGGTAGGGGAGAGGAGGGGGGGGCTTCCCGGTCTTCC
Source organism: Ichthyophis bannanicus (assembly GCA_033557465.1). NCBI lineage: Eukaryota > Metazoa > Chordata > Amphibia > Gymnophiona > Ichthyophiidae > Ichthyophis > Ichthyophis bannanicus. The sequence continues at coordinate 1,539,570,393 of CM066031.1, forward strand.
TTGGCGGCCGGTTCTTTTAGCGGGGTGCTGGGTCCCCTCTTGCTGGGTCACCTTTTGTCCCTGCCACTTCTGGGGGGGCCCCGTTTGCTGCTTCAATAAAAAAATAATAATACAAAAAAAAAAAAAAAAAACAGACAGAGACCACACACCTCCAGGCTGCTGCGGCTGCAGCAGTTAGAGGGTCCTGAGCTGCACGTGCCCTTTGGGGGTGGGCTTTTGTTGCCTGGGGTACCCCTTGCTCATGGCCCGAAGGGTTCCATCGCGGGGGGCGGCCAAGGGGTCACGGGGGGCGGCCCAGGGGGCGCGTGGCACTACTAGGGGGCGCGGTGTGGCACGGCCCATGGGCCGTGGTCGGGCCCCGCGTTCTACGACCTCGACGGCCCGGGTCCTCTCGGGGGTCCGGCAGGGGCGAGGGCGCAGCCGGGTGGGCGGGGCTCGGGGCCGTGGCGGAGCGGGCGAGTGTCCTGCGCCCGTCATCGGGGTCGAGTGTGCCTCCCCGGTTGAGTTGGTCCCTCCTGGGGGGGCGTCCCATGGGGTTTCCTCGCCGGTTGTGCTAGCAGAGCCCGAAGGTACGGATAGTCCGGGTGCTGGCGGGCCTGGGTCATCGGGGGCCCCGATTCCCAACCGGTCCTGGGAGGTGGGCGCGGGCTACCCTCCGCTCGCCTCCTCTCCCTATGGGGAGGGGGGTCCTACCCCCAATCCCTCGGTTCCCCTTCCACCGCACGGCTTCTTCGCCCCTGCGGCCTCCTGGGCTTATGGTGCGGTCCCGTGGGGGGGTGTAGGGCCGTGGGGTGGGGGTTGGGGGGGGGCTGGTTTGGCGAGGGGCGTGGTGCGGCTGCGGGAGCGGCGGCCTGGGAGGCTGGTGGGTTGGGGCCTTCGGCTCGTGCGTGGGGGGCCGGCTCGCCGGTGGCTCCCGGTACCCCTGGGGTCTCTGCTGCTTGTTTTTCTCCCTTTCCTCCGCAGGTCCCGACGACTTCGACACCGACCATCTCCATGGCTTCTGAGGACAGGCAGGCCGGTGCGGGTCCTGCGGTCTCCACGGCAGAGCTGGGTCCTCCGGTGCCCGGTGGGTCCTCCGGGGGTACTCTCGCTGCCTCTTCTGGGACGCCTGGTGAGTATATTGGAGGGGCCGAGGTGGGGGGAGGGGACTCCGCTTCGGGCTCCGCTGGGGTGGGCAAAGCCAAGGGGAAGCGCAAGCGGGCGCGCCGCTGCCGGCGAGCGTCCTCTTCCTCTTCCTCCTCGTCGTCCTCTTCGGCTTCTTCGCGCGGCTCAGTTCCGGGGGGGGCGGATGGTGGGGCGTCAGGTGGCGCCCCCGTTATACGTTGTTCCGAATTGTGGGAGTCCGTACCGCGGAAGTTGCGCCGGCGGATTAAGCGCCGTAAATATATTGACATCTTCCGTTTGCTCGATGGTCGGAAGCGCTCCGGGGAGAGCCGGCGGAAGCGCAAGGAAGACGAAAAAGCGGGCAGGGTGCGTAAGGTTTCTCGCAACACCCTCAACTGGACCCGCGCTTTCCTGCGTTTGGCGAGTGTGTGGGGGCACTACTTCCCGGAGCAGTACGGGGCTTTGCTGGCCCATGCTGACAATATATTGGCGGCGTCCCAGGCCCATGAGGGGTGGGCCTGGTTGAATTATGACGAGGAGTTTCGTGATCAAATGGAAGAGAACTGTCAGTTGCAGTGGGGAACGAAGGATATCAATCTGTGGCTGACTCAGATGTCTGTAAGGGGTCGGGTTGGGGGGTCTGGCCCGACGGTCGTCAAGGCTGGGTCATCCCCGTTGGGGGCTGGTGGGCGCTCCTTTCGTGTCCCCACCCCCGTTTTGCCGCAGCAGAAGGGGGGCGCCATCGGGGGGGGACGTTTGCTGGCGCTTCAACAAGGCGTCCTGCCCCTTTCCCGACTGCAAGTTCAAACACGCTTGCTCCTTGTGTGGGGGTGCGCACCCGGCTGCTAAGTGCACCCGCAAGGGTCCCGCGGGGGCCCCTGCGGGGGGTAAGTGAGGCTGCGGCGGTCTCGGCCCGGACCCCGGTACGGGTCGAGGCTATGCGTCCGTGGCTCCTTTTATACGGGCGATCCCGTCGGGGCAGGGCGGCCGGTTTGCTTCTTGGGGGGTTTTCCCGGGGTTTCCGCATTCCCGTTCTGGGGGCGTCCGGGCTCGGTGGAGCCCGCAATGCCGCCTCCGTTCGGCAGCACCGGGAGATTGTGCGGCAAAAGCTCTCGGAAGAGTGTGCGCTTGGCCGTATCGCGGGTCCGTTCCTGGAACCCCCCTTTTCCCCGTTCACAGTCTCGCCGTTGGGGGTGGTTCCCAAAAAGGAGCCGGGCAAGTTTCGATTGATACACAATCTTTCTTGCCCGCCGGGCACTTCGGTAAATGACCTTATTCCCCGCGAGCTCTGCACCGTGCGCTACTCCTCTTTCGATGCTGCCGTCGCCCTGGTACGGCAGTGTGGGCACGGTGCCCTCCTGGCCAAGGTGGACATTGAATCAGCTTTCCGTTTGTTGCCGGTGCATCACTCGGCCTTCCCTTTGCTCGGGTTTTGCTTCGAGGCACGGTACTACTTCGACATGTGCATGCCCATGGGCTGTGCTATTTCTTGTGCGTACTTCGAGGCTTTCAGTACCTTCTTGCATTGGGTGGTTGAACGGCAGTCGGGAGCCTCGAGTATTGTCCACTACCTCGATGATTTTCTTTTTGTCGGGCCTGAGCGGACCCCCACCTGTTCCGCCCTCTTGAGCACCTTCAACGTGTAGCTGCCGCCTTTGGCGTCCCCATCGCTGGGGATAAAACGGTCGGCCCGGGCACTTGCCTCACCTTCCTTGGCATTGAGATTGACACGGCTGCCATGGTAGTTCGTTTGCCGCCGCCGAAGGTTCGGCGCCTTCGGGAGTTGGTGGCTGCCGTCGGCTCTGCCTCGAAGGCCTCCCTTCGCGTCCTGCAGTCGCTGGTTGGTCATCTCAACTTCGCTTGCCGAGTCCTTCCCATGGGGCGCCCCTTCACGAGGCGTTTATCCTTGGCTATGGCCGGTCTGCGGCTGCATCACCATCGGATCCGAGTCTCCGCGGGGATGCGGGAGGATCTGCGGGTGTGGGACGCTTTTCTGGCTGGCTTTGACGGGTGCTCCGTCCTTCAGTTGCCGGAGCTCTCCAATCTTGACCTGCAGTTGTTCACTGACGCGGCGGCGGGCGGTTCTGGTTTTGGGGCCTTTTGTCATGGTTCCTGGTGTGCTGAGCCTTGGCCCGCGGCTTGGGTGAGCTCCGGGTTGGTCCAGAATATTGCTTTCCTGGAGCTCTTCCCCATCGTCGTGGCCCTCTGGGTATGGCCGGACCGTTTGCGGGATCGACGGGTGGTCTTCTGGTGTGATAATGCTGCGGTCGTCGAGGTCATTAATTGACATTCTCCTCGGTGCCCCAGGGTGGCGTCTTTGATGAGGGTCTTTGTGCTAGCCTGCTTGCGCCTAAATGTCACCGCCCGGGCCCGGCATGTGCCGGGCTCTCAGAATGCCATTGCTGACGCTTTATCCCGTTTTCAGTGGGTGCAGTTTCGGCGGTTGGCTCCAGGGGCGGACGAGTGGCCCTCTCGGGTTCCGGAGCATCTCTGGACGATTGGGACCCTGACCTAATGGCTCTGCTTGCGGCGTCGGTGGCGCGCAGTACCTGGGTGTCTTATCGCCGGGGCTACTCTCAGGTGAGTGATTTTCTGGGAACGCACGGCTGGTCTGGGGGGGCGGTTTCGGATGGTCTCGTTGGCCGTTTCGTGTTATGGGCGAGAAAGGAGGGGTGGGCTCGGTCGGCGGTCACAGGTGCGTTGGCGGGGTTTTCTTTCTTTTGCAAGGCTGCGGGGTGGGGGAACCCCCGGGTTTCCTTTTTAGTCGGGCGGCTCCTCGCCGGTTGGGCCCGTGGGACGCCACAGTCGCGGGATTGGCGGTTGCCGGTCTCTCACGAGCTTTTGGTGCGGATCTGTTCGCTGTTGCCGCGGGTGGCGTCCTCGAGCTTCGAAGCAGTGTTGTTTCAGGCGCTGTTTACGACAGCCTTTTTCGGCGCCTTTCGAGTGTCCGAGCTGGTTCCTAGGTCGGCGAGGCGGGGGGGCTTTTGGGGGGCTTGACGCGGGGCACGTCCGGGTCGATCCAGCGCGTGTCCGGATCTTCCTTTCGCGGTCCAAGACGGATCAGTCCGGACTAGGGGGTTGGGTCCTCCTATGTGCCATTTCCCCCCTCTTGTCTTGTCCCGTTCGGGCTTTGCGCGCATACGTGAGCCAGCGTCCGGAGGCTGGTGGCCAGTTCTTCGTCCATGCGGATGGCCGTCCGGTGACCCAGTTCCAGTTCACGGCTGTGTTACGCCTTGTTCTGCGGACTTTGGGTTACCCCGAGCGTAGTTATGCTTCGCACTCGTTCCGGATAGGAGCGGCTACTAGTGCGGCGGCTGCAGGTTTGGACTCACGGGTGATTCAGCGCATCGGCCGATGGCGTTCGGGGGCCTACGCGGGGTACGTTCGCCCATCTGCCCCTAACTGAGCGCCCTCGTGCCGATGCCCTTGGTCGGTGGCTCGTTTGAGTCGTGCTGTGGGAAGTAAAGGGAGGGGGGGTCGGGGGGGGGGGTACTAACCTTTTGTCTTCCTTTTCCAGAGTGGCGGGCTGGTGGTAGTCCACTCTTTTCTGCTTTCAGATGGTGTGTCAGTGGGTGAATGGTGGATCATCGGGCACTCCTTTGTTTACTGGGCTGAGCGTCGAGCGGCGGTTCGGCCGTTGGGTACCCACCTTGGCCTCGCCGCGCATGGAGTGCGTCTGTCCTGGCTGGGTCGCCGTGGCATGCATTGGGGACAGCTCCTGGACTGCGTTCGCATGGAGATGAGTCGGCGGCGGCGGCCGCTCGGGCTGTTGCTCCACCTTGGGGGCAATGATGTCGCCTGTTGGCCCTGCTGGCACCTCATCATGACGGTTCAGAGTGACATTGCCCAGTTGCGTGTGGTCCTCCCCGGAGTGGCCATCATCTGGTCGGACATTATACCCCGCCCGGCCTGCCGGACCCAGCGGCGCTGGTCGAGGGGTCTGTGCAAAATCAATCGTCAGATTGGGCGCTGGGTAGAGCTGACGGGTGGGTTCCAGGTTCGTCACCCTTGGGCGGACCTCGCTTGTGCGGGCCTGTACCGTCTTGATGGGGTCCACCTTTCCCCGGTGGGGCAGGATTTACTTCTGAACGACTGGCAGGAGGCCTTGGAGTATTGATGCTGGTCGCAGCTTTCGGTGGGGGGGGCGGCGCTAGGATAGCGAGCTACCTAGCGCCGGTGGCGGGGTGGCGAGCTGGTGCTCGTCGACCCGGTGGCTCATTTCAGCTTTATGCCGCTTCCCAGGTGAGCGGCTCGGCTCTTCAGGTTGGGGGGAGACGTCCCGGCTGGGGTCTCAACCCGGATATAGGCAACCCCTTCAGCCAGCCTTTGCTAATACGGCGAGGCGGGCGCCAAGGGGTTGCGGGGGGGGGGGGGTAGGGTGGGTTGGATGGTGCCCCCGCTTTGCTAATATTGCTGGTGGGGGGGACACCATCCAGAGGACGGGTGGGGGGGGGGGTGAGGTATTCTGTATTGTTCTGATTATTGTGGGCCCATGTTGGGCCGGTGTTTTACCGTTAATTAATAATAATAAAAGCTGCGACCAAGCATAGTTTGCACCAATACCTGAAGTCTGTGTGCTCTGTCGGGGGTGGTGTGGTTCTGCGGGTGGAGGGGGGGGGGGCTGTGGCCCGGGTCGGGCATCCGGATACCTCGGTTATGATGGCTGAGCCGACGGGCCCCGGTCCCGCGGCTGGCCGGGTAACCGGGTTCCCGGGGCCCGACCACATGGCAGCCCTCTTCGCGGCGGTGGGCCGGGGGGGGGGAGGGGGGGGCACGGGCAGGCTTGCGTGCCTGCGGGCCCCTCACGTCCTCCCCGTGGCGTCTGCGGATTGGCCGCATGGGCGGTTGTGGGGGCGTGGCCTGTACGAGCAAGGAGGGATCGCCGGCTGGCGATCTCCCTCTTCCTCCTTGCTCGTGCCGGCGAGAAGGTTCCCGCCCTCCCTCCCTTCCTTTAGCAGGGTTGGGGGGGGGGCGTGTGTCTGTTGCAGCTTGGGGTGGGGGGGCGTGTGGAGGGAAGGTGAGCGGGGTGGCGAGCTGGTGCTCGTCGACCCGGTGGCTCATTTCAGCTTTATGCCGCTTCCCAGGTGAGCGGCTCGGCTCTTCAGGCTGGGGGGAGACGTCCCGGCTGGGGTCTCAACCCGGATATAGGCAACCCCTTCAGCCAGCCTTTGCTAATACGGCGAGGCGGGTGCCAAGGGGTTGCGGGGAGGGGTAGGGTGGGTTGGATGGTGCCCCCGCTTTGCTAATATGGCTGGTGGGGGGGACACCATCCGGAGGACGGGTGGGGGGGGGTGTGAGGTATTCTGTATTGTTCTGATTATTGTGGGCCCATGTTGGGCCGGTGTTTTACCGTTAATTAATAATAATAAAAGCTGCGACCAAGCATAGTTTGCACCAATACCTGAAGTCTGTGTGCTCTGTCGGGGGTGGTGTGGTTCTGCGGGTGGAGGGGGGGGGGGGCTGTGGCCCGGGTCGGGCATCCGGATACCTCGGTTATTGATTTTTGTACCATTGTAGATTTTTATAGGGTACAGTTAATTGGATTAGCCCTTCTATTCTCTTTTTTCCTTTCCCTTCAGTTATCACTGTGGCAAGAAAATCATATAGGTAAGAATGTGATAAAGGATTTTTAGTACATCAAATTGTGGGTTATGTTGTTTCTTGGTCACAAATAGGTTTATAAATGGGTGATTTAATTAATTCATAATAATCTTTATTGATTTATTTTTAGTTTATGATCTTTTTAGCCATTTAACTTTTTCAGTCTAGTTTTATAACTGTATGGTTTTATATGTATGATATGTACTTTTTATATATATGTTATTTATTATTATTAGTTGGATTTATTTAGAGTAAATAGATACTTCATTGTGTGTCACTAATTTATTAAGTTATTGAGTATTTATTAGTGTGACCATGTGTCTATAAGTTCTTCTATATGTGATTATACACGTACCATACGTATACAGTCATTTAATTAATTATTTATTTATTTATCTGTCTGTTGGTTTACAGACTTTCGCTGTACTTTAGCAGTTAGTATTTAATTATTTATTTAATTATTTATTTACAGTTTTTATGAATTTTTTAGTGTTTTTAGTGTTTTGAGTGCCTTATATATGTATATTTATGATGAATTTGTTTGTGTTAAATGAATTTTTTATATGTTGTTATAGCCAAAGCCCCTGAGGAAGGCATAAACGAAACACGGCCTGTGTCGGGCCTGGCTTTATGAAATAAAGGTGGTATTATAGTTCCTTCCTTGCCTCCACGGTTTTACTGGGTTGCTGTTGGTACGTGGACCGTGCTTTTTGTTGGACTGCATATCCAAGCATGTTTACCCCCTGGAAGGATGTGCTCAGCTTCGGGGAGGATGCGCTGGAGCGGTTTCAGGCACAAGAAGCTTTAATTACATGCAAAGAAGATAGTAATAATGAGACTATGCAGCAATTACTTCAACAGTGGGAGGAATTGGTGCAGTTAATGCAGAAACAAGTTAAAGAAGAGCTCCATGCAGCCTACTTGCTAGAATGTTGCAGATCAGAAATTATTCCCCGAGGCCTTAGAGTTATCAAGGCACCAGGGATGTATTCAGAGGAAAGTGGCTTCGTAAAGTGTTGGAATGCCATATTGAACAAATGTTCATTAGATCTAATGATTCTGCTTATTAGTACAGCGAACCAAAAGTCTGAACTATATAAGGCTGATATAGATGAAAGGTTGATGGCTTTGAAGGGAAAGGATAAACAATTTGAGAGATCACATAAAGATTTTGAAAGAAGAAACAACATAACCTTTAAGAAAGAAATTAAGGATAAAAAAATGGACAAATTTAGAAGGGATGAAGACGATTATTTATATGGGTATGTGTACCCTTGGTGCAAAAATGTAGAAAAAGAACGTATATATTTCAAGAAGAGATCTACTTTGTTTGATTCAAAAGAATCACATGTAGAGGATAGAGTAGAGGAGGACCCTGAGGAACCCAGGAAGAAGCGCAACAGGAGTGCCTCTATGGAGGAGGGCGATAATGGTTCTACATCTCTCCTTTCTTCTGTAGGCACAAAGAATAGTAGTATAAAAGATAAAGATAAAGAAAAGGACAGAGGTAGTCATAACAATAGTAATAATCAGAATAATTTTTTAGATATGGATTCCCTTTGGAGGAAAAATACACGAGAATCATCACGCTCACGGTACCAAAAGAGGGAGGTACCATGGGAAAAGGATCAGCAATTAGAGAGACCCTATTCACAACCCCAGTCTTTCAGAGGGCGAGGACGGGGAAGGGGCAGAGGGAGAGGCCGAGGATGGTCCGACAGATCCTCAGAGAGAAGGTGGTAGAAGATAATGTTATTAATATTTCTCATTATCAGTTAACCCCAGATGAAAATTCATTGCTCAATAAGGGACTTTCATTTGTGCCAGTCCGAGGTTATGATCCCTTTGAAACAAAAATTGATTTATATAAATTTTTCCATAAAATTAGGGTAAAAAATTTCTTTATTAACCAAGGAGAAATTTGTACTGATGTTTCAGTAGTTAAGAAAAAATCCAAATGGCTGCCCCCACCTAATGTGGATCCGCTAATAGAAGTGTTTGAAAAGATGGTATTGAAAGAAGTTGATGGTTTTAAGACAGAGCATTATCCACGATACAATAATCTGACAAAAGGGGAGAAGGAGGCCATAAAAACGCTTCAGAAAAATAATAGTATTATTATAAAACCGGCAGATAAGGGAGGGGCGACAGTTGTTATGGACAAACATAAATATATTGAGGAAATTGAGAGGCAGTTAAAAGATGTTACGTTTTACCATAGACTAGACAGTGATCCTACACAATCTTTAAAAAGATCGCTAGACAGCCTGGTACTTACCGCCTTTGAACTTGGCAAAATCACTTCGAAAGAGAAAGATTTTTTGATAGTGTCATCTCCTGTCATCCCCACCATTTATGTAAATCCGAAGATTCATAAATCTTTACATAACCCTCCGGGGCGCCCAATAGTCTCTGCTATTGGGTCACTTTTCGAACCAATATCTCAATTATTAGACATACTGTTACGTCCGTTTATTGAAAATATGTGGTCGTATGTCCGAGACTCCACACAAGTTATTAATATTCTCAAAGAAATAAAATACTCTGACAAATATTTATTGGTAACCTTGGACATAGAATCCTTATACACTAATATTCCACAGGAAGAAGCATTAGTTTTAATTCAACAATGGTTATATAAGCGCAGTAGTTACACACGTATTCCCACTATGTTTCTCATGGAGATGGCTCGGATGGCCTTATGCCACAATTATTTCTGTTTCAGGAATAATTTCTATCAACAGATAAAAGGAGTGGCGATAGGGTCATCTATGGGGCCGGATGTGGCCAATCTTTATGTCTTCGAGTTTGAAGAGATATATATAAAGGATAATCCCTTCAAAGAACAAATACATCTATGGTTGAGATATATTGATGATATCCTTATTCTGTGGGAGGGGTCTATAGAGGCTTTGTCGGATTTTAACATTTGGATTAACCAGTGTGATGATAATCTCCGGTTCCAGTTGACATATGACCCACAAAAAATACCATATCTGGACTTGCTGATTGAGAAAACTGTAATGGGCTTCTGTACAACTCTATATAGGAAGCCTACAGACAGAAACCAATTGCTGCACTATAGTAGTTTTCACAACATGGCTTTAAAGAATAATCTACCATATGGACAGTTCCTTAGAGCCATGAGAATCTGCACTTCTCCAGAGGAGTATGAACGACAAGCGGATATTATAAAAAGCCGGTTAGATGCAAGACATTATCCCTCTCAGCAAATTAGAAAAGGATATGAGAAGACCTGTCAGATTCCACGGGAGAAGTTGCTGCAGAAGAATACAAAAGAAGACCAAGCCAATTTGGTGTGCCCTCTTCTTTATTCTCATCGCTCGCAGAATATTAGGAAGATTTTACAGAAACATTGGCATCTCATCCAGTCCGTACCTGGGTTTTCGGATTTCAAACTAACTATTGCATACAAACGTAATGTAAACCTAAGGAACATGCTGGTTCCGTCAGCGTTCACGGAAAGGAAATACCTGTCACAGTATAAAGGACATTACCAATGCGGGAAATGTTCCGTATGTGTACATGTGTTATCAGTCAAGCATCAATACACACATCCTGACACAAATAGAGTTTTTCATTTAGACGACTATACCAACTGTGCAACGAGCCACGTTGTGTACGTGGTCCGTTGCCCATGCCAGAAACTATATGTAGGCATGACGACACGCTCTGTCCGTAAGAGGATTATAGAGCATAGAAGTTGCATTAATAGGAGGCTAGAAGACAAACCATTGGTGGCACATTGGTTGGAGCACAACCATAAAACATCAGATCTCAAATTTTTTGTAATTAAGAAGGTGAAGTTAAATTGGCGAGGGGGTGACATAGGACAGACTATAGCGCGATTGGAGCAGCGTTATATCTTCCAACTTAATAGTCTACATCCCTCTGGTTTGAATATGGAGGAGGATCTGTCGGTATTTCTATAATATATTGTAAAATAAAATTTTTTTTTCCAAAAAATACTTTTTCCTTTACAGTGTAAGCTTCTGTGGACATTAGAGGTGAGGTATACTGCCCTGAAGAAAATATGATGTGAATATGAGTAATGCATTCCAGGTTTTAACCTAGGTCTTGTGGACTGAATATGAAAGAGCCTTTGGCATTAATGCAAGTTATTACCTTTACGTTTTTGTGGATAGTGTAATTCTTATGGATATGAAGGTATATATCAGTAACTATGGTCTATGATGGTAGTATTGGTGAATGTTGGTGCATATAAGCAATGCATTCCGGTTTTACCTAGGTTTTGAGGACCGAATACGAAAGAACCTTTTGGCATTAGAGCAATTTATTACTATTATTTTATTTCTTATTTTTTGTGGATAATGTAATTTTTATGGACATTAAGGTATATATCATGAACTATAGTCTATGATGGCAGTATTTGAGAATGTTGGTGACCAATAAGATACGTCCGGTGACGTCACTAAGGTTTCCCGCGCTTTTGAAGAATTAAATAGCTTCACGCAGCTGCGGGCGTCTGTAGTGTCATTCGTAAAAAGAAAGGAGTAGTGCGGGGACGTTTTGAATACTTCCTCTAATCTTGGGTGAGTGTTACATGGGTCTGTTGCAGATGCCACGTTTTTATGACAAATAGGAATTTAAGCTTGACTGTTTGTAACAAGTTGGTGCGATATGAAGGTTTAAATATAAGCAGTTTGTGTTATAAAGGCCAGTAGGCAGTATTTTCAAATGTCGGGTTAAACGCGTTTCAGGATTTCATTAATGAACAGGAGTGTGCTTTGGATCACGATTCACATAATTAAAGATAAGGGATTCGGTTGAAAGGGTCTTGATCATTGAATAAGCCAGTGTATCAGATTTCGTTGGATTAAGGTGGAAGGGTTTCCGATGACCGGTCAGTTGGTTTTGTGAGATAAAGTAGTTTAATCATTTTTTTGAAAAGAGTATGGATAGTGAGCAATTTATGTTGAATCTGATGATAACGTTTTCCCGCGCATCTGCAGATTTTAAAAGTCGGACAAGAAAACAACGGCAAAGTTGGCACTTTGCCAGAATTGGCATATATATCCGGCAAGCGGGAAGGCCTTTATAGAAAGACGCAAGGTGATTTTAAAGAACTCTGTTTTTTAGTTGATTAAGAATCATGGCAGTGTTTATTATATTATATTATAATATTATAGAGAGGATAGCAGGGTTGTAATGGTTCTGAGTACAATAGTTTTAAGTATAGATGTAATTTTATAGAGGGATGATTGGTGAATAATTTAATTAGTCAAAATTAAAACATTTTTCCGGTGAAGAAATAAAAAACGTATAATTGTAAAATAGTTGTGGTGGATCATAAATTTATACTATCATTTCATGCAACCTATAAGATAATAAGATAATATTCAATTAAGTACGTTTATTAATTATAGGCTTCACTTGCTCTACCTGTTGCGTTTTCCTGGGTTCAGCGTTTCCTCCAGTAGTGTAGTTTTCTGTTTTATTTCCCTATTATAATTTTTAATTTTTATTTTATATTTATTTTTATAATTTTAATTATGGTTATTATTGATTTTTGTACCATTGTAGATTTTTATAGGGTACAGTTAATTGGATTAGCCCTTCTATTCTCTTTTTTCCTTTCCCTTCAGTTATCACTGTGGCAAGAAAATCATATAGGTAAGAATGTGATAAAGGATTTTTAGTACATCAAATTGTGGGTTATGTTGTTTCTTGGTCACAAATAGGTTTATAAATGGGTGATTTAATTAATTCATAATAATCTTTATTGATTTATTTTTAGTTTATGATCTTTTTAGCCATTTAACTTTTTCAGTCTAGTTTTATAACTGTATGGTTTTATATGTATGATATGTACTTTTTATATATATGTTATTTATTATTATTAGTTGGATTTATTTAGAGTAAATAGATACTTCATTGTGTGTCACTAATTTATTAAGTTATTGAGTATTTATTAGTGTGACCATGTGTCTATAAGTTCTTCTATATGTGATTATACACGTACCATACGTATACAGTCATTTAATTAATTATTTATTTATTTATCTGTCTGTTGGTTTACAGACTTTCGCTGTACTTTAGCAGTTAGTATTTAATTATTTATTTAATTATTTATTTACAGTTTTTATGAATTTTTTAGTGTTTTTAGTGTTTTGAGTGCCTTATATATGTATATTTATGATGAATTTGTTTGTGTTAAATGAATTTTTTATATGTTGTTATAGCCAAAGCCCCTGAGGAAGGCATAAACGAAACACGGCCTGTGTCGGGCCTGGCTTTATGAAATAAAGGTGGTATTATAGTTCCTTCCTTGCCTCCACGGTTTTTACTGGGTTAGTGTTTTTAACTATATACATTTATACAATTAACATTGGCTAGTAATGCTGTAACTATTTACATTAATCTTCTTAAGTGTGTTGAGGTTTGAGGCTTTTTGATCTGTGGTTAAGGAGGATTGTTATGGAGGTGTAGTGTGCTGGATGGAGGGGATTCATTAAGATTTATAAAGTGTTCTATAAACATATATGTTTTTAGTTCTTTCCGGAATGTCTGGAGATCTTTTATTTTGCGGAGGCTTAGTGGGAGTTTATTCCATAGGGTGGGGGCTGCATATGAGAAGGCTCTTGAGCTTGTGGTTTTTTTGTTTTTCGGATGGATTTTTTTATGTCTAGTGAGTGGGTTGCGTTTTGCCTGCGGGTTCTAAGTTCTTTTGGGGCATGTATTAGAGTGGTTAGATGTGAGGGTGAGATGCCATTGATAAGTTTAAATGTGGTTAAGAGTATTTTGTACGATATTCTACTATTTATGGGAAGCCAGTGTAGTTCGGCGAGGATGGGAGTTATGTGGTCAGAGAGGCGGGCTTTTGCTGTTACTCGAGCACAGATGTTTTGAGCTCGTTGGAGTATATTGGTATTTGCGAGAGGGAGGCCGATAAGTAGACTATTACAATAGTCGAAGTGTGGAGTGATGAGTGTGCTGATAACAGATCTGAAGTCATGTGTGTCTAGTAATGGTCGCAAGTGTTGAATGGTCCTAAGTTTATAGAATATGGTTTTCACTGTTTGTTTTACGTGAGGGAGCATACTAAGTGTGTGATCTATTATGATGCCTAGGTATTTTACTTATTTTTTAACTGGGATTATTGTGTTGTTAATTGTTATAGTTTCAGGTAGAGTAGTATCTGGTTTTCTTGATACGAACATTGCTTCTGTTTTTTTTAGGTTGATGCTGAGGTTATTATTTTCTAGCCAAGTATTTGCTTCGCTGATACAGTCTAGTAAGTTCTGGTAGGTGGGATGATTTGTGTTTATCGGTAGGGTGAGCATGATATCGTCTGCGTATATGTAGTGGTTGACTTTATATTTTTTAAATATATTTGTGATGGGTTGAAGATACAGGTTGAAAAGGAGGGCTGATAGGGCCGAGCCCTGTGGAATACCTTGACCTTGTGTGAAGGGTTCTGAGGTGTTTTGTCCTAATTTAACGCGTATCGATCGGTTTGTGATGTATGATATAAACCATTGAAGAATTGTTCCTCCTATTCCTAGGTTTAGGAGTCTGTTAATGAGTGTGTTGTGGTGGACATTGTCAAAGGCACCAGCTATATCAATGAATATGAGGATGTAACCTTGGTTGCGTGTGTCAGTGCCTTTGATGAGGTCATCCATGAGTGTTATTAGTAAGGTTTCGACTCCGTGAGATGGGCGGAAGCCGAATTGGTGTGAGTCTAGTGGTGCATATGTGTCAATAAAATCTTGTAGTTGGAGCTGTATGATTTTTTCTATTATTTTGGCAATAAACGGTATGCTGGCTATGGGTCTGTATGAGTTCGGGTCCATAGGATTGAGTTTATTATTTTTTATTATAGGGCGTAAGGATGTAAGTTTTAGGGCGTCTGGCATGATGCCCTGGGATAGTGATTGGTTTACAATATTTTGTATATGGATGGCCAATTCAGTTTTGGTGTTTTTTATCCATGATACGGGGCATGGATCTAGGGGGGAGGTAGTGGTGTTGATCATTGATATGACATTGAGGAGGTGTTTTTGATCAATGTTATGAAAGGTTGTCCATTTATTGGTTGGTTTTAAGTCCGTGGGTGTTATGATTGTGCTAGATGATTTGTTTCTTAGTTTGTTAGCAAAATGAGTTGCAAGAGTTTGTGTACTTATTGTTGATTGTTCAGGTTCTGGAGTTTGGGTTCTTGTTAGTGTTTTTATAATTGCGAATAATTCTCTTGGGCGGTTGACTGCCATATTTATTACTTTTGTGTGGTATTCTCTTTTTGATCTATTAATTGTGTCTTTGTATTTGTTGAGAAGACTCAGGTATTGGGTTTTATCATCGCTTGTTTTAGATTTCCTCCACCGTTTTTCTTGTTTTCTTAGTTGCTTTTTTAGGTTAGAAAGGTCTTTATTAAACCATTTTTCTGACTTTTTTTTTATGAATTGTTTTTGAGAAACTTGGGTGGGAGTTGCTGCTTCTTTTATTATTGAGTTCCATTGGTCTATTAAGGTGTTGACTTCAGTCGAGTTATTTGTAAGATTGGGTAATACAGTGTCTAGGAAAGTATCTTTGTTAAAGTGGGTAAAGCGGGATTTATAAGGTGTTGGAGTTGTTTCAGTGTTCGGGTGGGAGAGTGAAAGTAGATTGAAGGTTATTAAGTGGTGATCTGACCATGGTACTTCCGTAATAAGAGGTGAGGATTGTAGTTGGTGTTTATTAAATGGGGTGGGAATGAATACGAGGTCTAGGGCGTTTCCTTTTGTGTGTGTGGGTGTCTGTATGATTTGGTTGTAACCCATTTCTTTCATGGAATCCATAAAGTTGGTTGTGTGTTGTGGGTTAAGTGATGGGAGGTTCAGGTCACCTAAAATGATAAGTGGTTTTCTCTGAGTGGCTGTACATGCAAGTTCTAGGATGGGGGTGAGGTTTTTGTGGTCAGCTGAGGGGGGCCTGTAGATAAGGGATAGTGCAAGGGTTTTATTTTCTATATTTATGATGTCCATACTGTCTATGTTATTTACGTTTGTTAATGAGTACTTGAGCTCTTTTTTGGTGATGATAAGGGCTCCGCCGCCCCTTTTTGCTTCTCGGTGGCAGTTGAAAAGGTCATATTGATGTGTGTTAAGTTGGTTTATGAGGATTGTGTCTGTGGGTGAGAGCCAAGTCTCTGTGATGAGAAGGATATCGGGTTTTTTATCAGTGATTATGTCATTAATTATTGGTATTTTATTTCGTATGGATCTTGCATTTATGAGGATGAATTTTCTGATGGTGTTTGTGTCAGGAGATCTGTTTGTAGGTTTATCTTGTTGGAGATTTATTTGTATTAGTCTTGAATGTCTGGGGGTGTTGGGACGGTGGGCTTGGTTGAGTGTATATGAGTATGGTTGTGGTGTGTTTTTGTATGTGTTGTGAATGATGGGAATGGTGTTATACGCTGTAGGATTTGGTTTGTGTGCATGGATGTTGTGAGCTATGTGAATGGTTAGTATGGTGATAAGAAGGTAGGATTGATACTTTGTGAGATCCATGATTCTTCTGGAATGTGTTGTGTTATGTGGTAACAGTGAAAGATCATACAGTGGTTATGAATGAAATTACTGGCAGCAGAAAAAATAGATGTAAAACTACTGACAACAGTAATTATAGTGCAACGATTGTTATATACTGAAAACAATTGTTAGATACTGAAAACCGTGAGTAGCTGTGTGGAACTTAGTAACAGCAGCTATTAGATGCTAGATACTGACTACAGTAAGTAGCTATGTGGCAAAGAGTAACAGCAGTTATTAGATGCAACGATTGCTAGATACTAACAACAGTAACTGAGTATAATGTAAACATTGCTAGATACTGACTATAATAAGAAGCTGTGAGGTAACTAAAACCGTAGTAGTTGTGAGATTGGTACTAGAAACAGTAATAGTATGTGTTAGGGCTGCTGATAATAACTAAAATGTAGTGCAGCAGTGAGGTAATTCAAAAGTGCACTTGTATAACATCAATCATTAAATATCACTTTACAGCAGTAGAATAGAATTGAAGTTAAGGTATGTCTAGTTAATTTAGTCTGCACACCGAGTTCCTTAAAATAGAGTTTGTATAGGGTATACTTGCAATGGTTGAGTTCATAGGAGGAGATGAATCACTCGTGACTGGATTGGGGGTAGTAGCTGAATTCAACGATGCTATTTCCTCGTTGCTTCTCTGCAGTTTGTTGCGGTTGAAGCTCTGTGAGGGAGATGAGGTACGCGAGCTCGACCCTAGGGGAGCTCAGCTGTACTTCGGTGTAGATGCTGCTCCACTTGGATATTTCTTTGTTGTTTCAGTGCGAAGTGAGTAGGTTAAGCGCCTTAGCCTAAGGGCCTTGCCAAAGGGCCCTCTTGCGCGGCCCTCAGGCGCGGGCCCACAAGGCGCGGGTGCGCCTGTTCGCTCCCCCTTTTTAAAGTGAAGATCTGGGCCCGGATTGAGCAGGGGTAGGCGATGATGCGGTGAGCAGCTGGGTCGCACGGAGCTCTTTGTGATAGCACGTGTGCTGAGCGATCTGCTGCTTCAGCTGCTGGTCTGCGTGCCGGGAGAAGGGACTCCTCCGATGAGCTCTATTGTGAGGTTAGTGACCGGAGCGGTCTGCTGCTTCTTCGGCTGCTCCCGATGCAGGGAGAGGGCTGTCCTTCGGTCAATGGAGCCGCGGGTGGTGATCCAGCTCCTCCTGGAGCTCTGAAGAGAAGGGTCTCTTGCCTGTTCGCGCCCCCTTTTAAAGTGAAGATCTGGGCCCGGATTGAGCAGGGGTAGGCGATGACGCGGTGAGCAGCTGGGTCGCACGGAGCTCTTTGTGATAGCACGTGTGCTGAGCGATCTGCTGCTTCAGCTGCTGGTCTGCGTGCCGGGAGAAGGGACTCCTCCGATGAGCTCTATTGTGAGGTTAGTGACCGGAGCGGTCTGCTGCTTCTTCGGCTGCTCCCGATGCAGGGAGAGGGCTGTCCTTCGGTCAATGGAGCCGCGGGTGGTGATCCAGCTCCTCCTGGAGCTCTGAAGAGAAGGGTCTCTTGCCTGTTCGCGCCCCCTTTTTAAAGTGAAGATCTGGGCCCGGATTGAGCAGGGGTAGGCGATGACGCGGTGAGCAGCTGGGTCGCACGGAGCTCTTTGTGATAGCACGTGTGCTGAGCGATCTGCTGCTTCAGCTGCTGGTCTGCGTGCCGGGAGAAGGGACTCCTCCGATGAGCTCTATTGTGAGGTTAGTGACCGGAGCGGTCTGCTGCTTCTTCGGCTGCTCCCGATGCAGGGAGAGGGCTGTCCTTCGGTCAATGGAGCCGCGGGTGGTGATCCAGCTCCTCCTGGAGCTCTGAAGAGAAGTTTTCACATGCACAACACTGATTTACATGCACGAAAGGCCTCTTATAAAATTAGATCACGATTAAAAGCATGCACAATGCAAGTCAGGATGCATCTGTAGACTAGGCATGCTCGGGGAGGAGTATGGGCAGAGGGTGGGTGGGTTGCACTTTATGTATGCATTTTATCAAAATACACACATCCTTGTGTAATTGATACTCTCTAGCAGGCACAGTATTACACCTTTAATCTAGACATGATTTCTGCAGATGTACCTTTTTAAAGCTAAAGATAGGTGCCTTCTGCACTTCCAAACCTAGCCATCCTTTTATAAAATTACCCCCTAAAAGTGCTAACATTAGAAGATGAAAGAGGTGGTTGCTGCTGCTGCAGCTCAAAGACCATCTTAGTCAGTTGCTTCTTGCCCTCCAACTTTCAGTCTCTACCAGGTTTCTCTCAGTCTCTCAGGTATTCTCCCTTTGAAAAACCAGGATCATCACTGCTGCTGTCACTGCCTGGTGTTCCCATGTCACAGACATGCTTCCAACAGGCTTTGTATGATTGTTTCTCGCATTTATTGCCATTTTATTTGCAGGAAGGCGTCACTGGGTGAGGCTGAGGGATTCCTGTTGTCGGTGAACAATGCACTTTTACTGCTGTTAGCTAACTGGCCCCACTGCTTGTTCTAGAGCACACAACAGTGAATACAATGGTTTATGGTTATGGTTTTAGGCACTTGATATACCACCCTTTACTTATGCATCAAAGCAGTTTACATGTATGTATATACTAACAAGTACTTTTTATTCCCTTGTCTGTGAAGGGCTCACAATTTATTTTATTTACATTCTCTTATATACTGTGCTATTCTGCATCAGTGCAGTTTACATTGAACAAACTGAAGTTACATTGAACAGGGCATTATAACTTGGAGATAACTATTTTACAGGGAACATGGGCAATGGAGGGTTAAGTGGCTTGCCCAAGACCACAAGGAGCACCTGTGGGACTAGAAACCCCAGTCCTTCTGGCCCAAGGTTGCTGTCCTCTAGTGGGATTTGAACCCCTGACCTTCCAGCCTGAAGTACCTTGCCCCAACCACTAGGCCACTCCTCCACTCCACAATCTAAGTGCACCTGAGGCAATGGAGGGTTAAGTGGCTTGCCCAAGGCCACAAGGCAGCTTTCTATAAGAAAAACTGCCGTGCTGACAATGCCATCTCTCGATGGCACACATTGCATTACATTGCTTTCTAACACACAGAAGCAGTAAAGAAAGAGCTTAGCACACTTACTCATTAAGTGACCGATTCTGATCCTGACGTACATCTCCTTTGTACATCTGGGCTGACCTGAACGTAGAAAGGAGATCGTGATTCTGATCCTGCGGGGCATGTCTAGCCCCGCGGGATCATAATCGCGAACAGGTATGTACATGTAGGCCGGGACTGTGATTCAGTCCCAGCCTGCATATTCAGCCATAGCCCGGCTAACTCAGCAAGGGCTTTTAAATGGAGCCACAGCGCCATGACGTCCTGTTGCCATGGCACGGTGGCACCATTTAAAAGCTGTGATGCCAGCCGCTGCTTAAAAAGATAATTCCCTGCAGCCTGACCCCCGATCCGGCCTCCTAAGGCCAGAGTCAGGCTGTGGGGTATTAACTTTGCCCCCCCCCAGCCCTTTCCGTGCTACAAGTCTGGCAAAAAGAAACATCCAGGGAAGTTATTCCACCCTGGGGGTGAAATAACTTCCCCAGTCATTTCGCCAGCCCAGGACATACAGGGCCAACATTCGAATTGGCCCTGTATGTCCAGGGCTGGCGACCACCCACTGCCCACCCACTCTCTGCCCCTGGGCCACCTTCCCCACCCCCGACTAACTTCCCTGCACAACAGGCAGGGAAATTAGTCAGGGCAAGCAGCCGGCACGAATAGCCCCCTAAGGGCTGTTGTTATTAAGTGCCGTCAAATCAATGCCGACTTACAACAACCAACTGGTATAGGGTTGGATTTTATCATGTGCAGGTGCACATTATTACGTTATTTACCACATTTTAGTAAAACTAGCCCTTACTGTTCTAAGGTTGCTTTCTAAAACTCTTTTGTCAGACTGCTTGTATGCAAATGCTAGAAGTCTAAAAAATAAGATGGGAGAGTTAGAATATATAGCACTAAATGAGAAGTTAGATATGATTGGTATTTCAGAGACATGGTGGAAGGAAGACAACAAGTGGGACACTGTGATACCTGGGTACAAACTATATCGTAATGATAGACACTGATCAAATTGGTGGATGGGTTGCGCTCTATGTTAGAGAAGGCATTGAGTCACAAAGGATTAAAGTTTTGCAGGAAACAAAATTTGCTGTAGAATCTCTATGGATTGAAATTCCATGTAAAAAGGGGAAGGCAATGGCAGTGGGGATGTACTATCGACCGCCTGGCCAGAATGAACAAATGGATGATGAAATGCTCAAAGAAATCAGGGAAGCTAACAAAAGTTACAGAACAGTAATATTAATGGGTGAATTCAATTACTCTGGTATTGACTGGGTCAGAGTCATGGCGGAACATGCTAGGGAGATAAAGTTTCTATTTGAAATAAATAACTGCTTCCTAGAGCAGCTGGTTCATGAACTGACCAGAGGGGAAGCCATTTTTTACCTAATCCTTAGTGGAACACCAGATCTGGTGCAAGAGATAAGGATGTTGGGGCCACTTGGCAATAGTGATCATAGCATGATGGCATTTGATTTAATTAATGGAGGAGAGATGGTAAGAAAAAACACAGTACTACCTTTTAACTTTCGAAAGGGAGACTATGATAAAATGAGGAAAATAGTTAAGAAAAAACTAAAAGGAGCAGTTGCAAAAGTTAAAGACTTACATCAAGCTTGGGTGTTGTTTAAAAATACTATCTTGGAAGCCCAGACCAGCTGTATTCCATGCTTTAAGAAAAGTGGAAGGAAGTCCAAACAACTGCCGGCATGGTTTAAAGGTGAGGTGAGAGAGGCTGTTGTTGCCAAAAAAAACATTTTTCAGGAAATGGAAAAAAGAGCCAAATGATGAAAACTGGAAAAAGCACACGCACTGTCAAGTTAAATGAAAGGTATTGATAAGGCAGGCAAAGATAGAATTTGAAAAGAAACTTGCTGTGGAAGCAAAAACGTGTAATAAAGACGTTTTCAAGTAATTCATAGCAAAAAAAACCTGTGAGACAGTCAGTTGGACCATTAGACGATAAAGGGGTAAAAGGGGCAGCAAGAGGGGACAAAGCTATAACAGAGAGATTGAATGAATTCTTTATTTCAGTCTATACTGAGGAAGATGTAGGGATGTTACCCATGACTGAAGTGGTATATAAAGGTGATATTGTGGGAGAATTGAAAGAAATATGGATATACCGGGAAGATGTATTACAACTATTTGATAAACTGAAGAGTAGCAAATCACTAGACCATATGGTATACATCCAAGGGTGCAGCAAGAACTGAAATATGAGATTTCAGACCAGCTATTAGTATTCTGTGAACTATCATTAAAATCATCTATAATACATGAAGACTGGAGGATGGCCAATGTAACACCAATTTTTAAAAAGGGTTCCAGGGGTGATCCAGGAAACTACAGATAAGTGAGCCTGACGTCAGTACCAGGAAGAATAGTAGAAACCATCATAAAGAACAAAATTACTCAACATATTTCTATGTTTCAATGGGACTGTTGTAGTTGTTGATATGGAAGGACAAACTATATAGGCCATGTGGTCTTTTTCTGTCATCATATTTCTATGTGGCATGTTTACTAAACACCGTTGCTGTGCGGGTTCCCGTTAGTGTGCTGGTGCCATATAAGGAGTGGGCGGGCCAGGCAGAAAAAAGAAAAAAACCGGACCGTACGTGTGTGCGTCGCGCTAATGTGCGGGGCCCACATTAGCGCGTGGGAAGGCTAAGTGGGGTGCTGCTGCATAACCAAACAACAGAGCCGTAGTACAACGGTGAAGACACTGACCTATGGTGCAGGGGCCAGGGGTTCAAACCCCCATTGCGCTCAATGAAAAAGACCAGCTGAGGCATCAACTTTTATGGGCAAAAGTGGTGTAGGAGGTATATTGATTATGGGCGGCAGAAGGCGGCGCACTCTTTTTTTATACGGCATGAGGCGGCGCACTGTTCATTGTGGGCGGCAGATGGCGGCGCGCTGATAAAATGGGGGCAACAGAAGGCGGCGAGCCTGTGGGCAGAAGGCGTCGCGCTGATGTGTGAGGGGGCAGCCCAATAGTGGGAGGGATAAGTGGCGCGCTGATGTGCAAATAGCAGGAATGGAGCCATAGCACAATGGTTAAGACACTGACCACTCGTGCAGGCATCATGGGTTCAATTCCCCACAGTGCCCATTGAAGACAGCTGGCTGAGGCATTATTTTAAGGGGCATGCCCATGTTGGGTGGCATAAGGCGGCGCGCTGTTAATGTTACACGGCAGAAGGCGGCGCACTGCTAATTTTGTGCGCCACAAGACGGCGCGCCAATGGCTACAAGGCTGCGCGCTGCTGCTCAAGCACAGGAACAGAGCCACAGCACAATGGTTGTGACACTGACCAAAGGTGCAGGGACCAGGGGTTCAATCCCTCACAATGCCCATTAAAAAAGACTAGCAGAGGCAGTATGTTTTATGTTGTGGAGTGCTGTAGGAGGCCCACTAATTTTATTTTGTGATAACAACTAGAAATGCACGCTCACAGCATGTTAACATAAGGCACATGTGACAGTGCACCGTCCGCCAAGGCACCCTAGAATGTCCCCTATAGGGCAGCATGTATGTTGCGACACAGGATAATGTATAGTGCACCCTATATGGATGGCAACCATAAAGTGCCGTATACGGCGCCCCATAAAGCGCCCTCAGAGGCACCTTATGGGTACAGTACGCTCAGGGTGTTATTGCTGGCAGCAACATATGTACAGTAAATTAAAAAGATGCTGTGGACACCCCTATCACAGAACCCCACTGTGGGTTTGAACCCATGACCTCTGGCTGCACAGGGAGTGATGTAACCATTGGGCTACAACTCCATAGCTGTAAGCAAGCCCCTGGCTGGCTGCAGATAGCCTGCACGTCACCTCACAGACAGTCTGCCGGTGTAAACAGGATAGGGTTAGGCCACACGTACCCATGATGCACTGCACATGCAAATTAGCTGTCCACAGATGGACACAAGATGGGGAATGCACCCCACAGCACCTCGGCCCTGTTGGGGGGAGTGACCGGGTGCACCCACACAGCACCTCGGCCTGGTAGGGG
The DNA here is from genome assembly GCA_033557465.1 of Ichthyophis bannanicus. Classification (NCBI taxonomy): domain Eukaryota; kingdom Metazoa; phylum Chordata; class Amphibia; order Gymnophiona; family Ichthyophiidae; genus Ichthyophis; species Ichthyophis bannanicus. The sequence continues at coordinate 1,539,593,735 of CM066031.1, forward strand.
GCACTGACCGGGTGTTTTACTGGCACAGAGTAGCTACACACCGTTACATCGTGCGGGTTCTGTGCTCACCCTGAGTGTGCAATGAGGCGCCCAGGACCAGGTCCACAACACCTTCCATGGCTGATGGAGGCCAAGCAGGAGTTCCAAAGCAGTGTTAATGTGTAAGATAGCTAGTTTCTGCACAAACACCATGGATATCCCAGTCAGGCCCAGGAACCCCCACCAGGGCCTTTCCCCCCCCCCCCCCGGAACCCCCACCAGGGCCTTTCCCCCCCCCCAGCAGCAAACATGGTTCCCCCATCAAGAGATCCACACTGTACCTCCCTGCAAAGGTGGCAGTAGAGGGCAACATCAACCCCAGTCCTGCTGAGGAATGAACACAACCCCCACCCCACACACAGCCACAACACAATAGCAGACAGACATAGGACCAGGTCAAGGTAAGCTGCACCCCACCACCCGATATTCCCCTGCAGCAAGCCAACAGCCACTGCACCCTGCAAGCCATTCCAGCAAGACACATACCAGCTACAAACAGTCTGCTGGTTAGTCCATAGTGCATGTTCCCAATGGAGACACATGCACCCAGAACTGGTCTGCCAGCATACACAGCAAGCAGATAAATCAGTGACTGGGCCCCAAATAGAAACCCATATCTATCACATGAGAGAAATACTGTATAGCACTATGGGGGTGCCTAGCCATGCTGTGGTCACTGCACAGTCAGGGTGAGCGTGATCTCCCAGAAGGACATGCTTTGGCCACCCTGTCTGTGTAGGTGGTGGCCGGACACTACAATGTCCCTGCCAGTGCCCTATGCCCGGTGCAGATGCATCCTGGCCAGGCTACCCTGTCCTGGCTATACCCATGGTACCTTGCACCTCATTATGCACATTGGCAGGCCAATACTGGCAACAGTGCTGGCAGTGTGGGCTGTGGAAGGGGCTTGCAGCCAACACCCACTGTATAGCCAGACACACACTTCCACACCTATGCCATCATGGTGCTACTATTGAGGAAGTAATTAGCCTTGCCCACCAAACCGGTCCTGAGCACGGCAAGGCATGGATATGGTACGCAGTACAGCTGGGGGTCACTCCCCAGGGTGGTAAACACCGTCAGAGGCCAGGCCTGGAGCACGCACTGCAAACACCTAACAGATTGTTCGGATGGGGTCAACTAGCAGTATGTGCGTAACGTATGGATATCTAGCTGCCTGTGCTCCTAGCAAACGTCTCAGAGCTGTGTACCGTATACCTCAGGTGTAGGGTGACATTGGTAAGTTATGCAAGTGCTAGTTTTGGGAGATGCATGCAGGGTCCAATGGTCTGCCTCTCCAGGAGACATTGGCCAATGAGGCCTGTGGGTGTGGGTGTGTCTGCCCTTGATGGCTGCTGCTTTACGGCACAGATTCCCAACTCCAGTCCAGGTTTGCATCACACTGTTCTGGTTTTCCTGCTGTCCCTCATGGATATGCATGAGCTACATCTACATACCATGGGTGTGGTGCATAGATATACAGCACAGGCAATTTGTATGAGTGGCATCATGGAACTTGACTGGTGTGTGCCCCACCAGGACTGCATTTGGGTGCTTCTGCTCTGGGTACTGGCCCTGTTCATGGTGTCTTTGCTCAGTGGGGTAAAAGATAGACGTATTGCCATTGCATATGTCCTCGCCAGGAAAGGTGTGCCCTTACTATCACTGTTTACTTGGGGGAAAAATATGTGCGCAGGATTGGCAGTTGCGCTTTGAACCTGTGACCTTCTGCTCTTGCATGCAGTGTCTGCGTGCACTGCACCACTGTGTAGCCACAGATTGGGTGGATTCCCTGGCATGTCCATGACTGTGGATCTGGCAGGGCCTGTCTGTTGCAGTCTGTTGCAGTGGACGGTGGCAGCCTGCACATGGCTAGGCCTCTGTCTTCTGTCGCTAGCAGCCACTGCCCCCTGCACCACATGTACTCGTCCGCCAACATGCTGGCATGAGCTCCTCCCATAAAAAGCAGGTGACCTGATTGGAATGTGGCAGTACGGGACTGCATTTGGGGTACTTGGCTGTGGGTAATGCCCATTGTTGTGGTGTGTGTGCGTTGTTGGGTAAAATATGGGTGTTTTCCCCATGCTTATGTCCCCTGCAATACAGGGGTGTCTGCGCTATCTGTGTTTAGTGGTGGGTAAAATATAGGGACTGGGCTGGCAAGTGCCCCAGCTGGGCTTTGAACCTCTGACCCTCTGGTCCTAGAGGTACTGACTCTGTTCGCTGCACCACACTATGGCCACAGAGACAGTGCAGCCCCTGGAGGTAGTAAGCCTGGCAGGATGGAGTCACAAACCCTGCTCTACGCAATTTTACTGTGGGCATATGCACCCTGTCTGGTGACAAACGTGCACATAAACCACGGAAATGACCACGGGAACTGGGGGAAACAATATCACCACGCTGGGCAACAGTGATATTAATGGGCAACCATAGCAAACACTCCCAGGACAGCTCCACAACAGGAAATGTTGTTTGGAAGAGTCGCCGCTCCGTAAACCCTTCCAAAATTCATTTCTTTTTTCTGGAGCTTTGTTGGGTGTGTTTTCTATATTTGCCCATCACTATAACTGTTCCCCAGCTGTATTACTATTTTTAATAGTTCTGTTGTGGTCATTTCCTATTTTTATGTGCACTTTTGTGCTGTGCACCTGTATCACACTGCTCACGTTTTGCTGGTTTCCCCGGTTTTCCTGTACATTGCTGACGGAAATGGTTTCTCTTCCCTTTAAATGCTTTCTACCGCGAGTGTTTCACTCGCGGTAGTTTTTACATGCAAATTCGGGCCCGATACTGTGCGGGGACCCTCTCCCCTCCCACTCTCCACCCATTGACCCCGTCCCTCCGCCCCTCCGGAGCCTTCCTCCGCCCTCCTTTAGCCGTTCCACGCCTCTATCGGAATTTGCGGGCCCGCACTTGTACGGGGCCCGTTAGTGTGCCGCGTACCTGTGCGGGGGTGACACGCACGTGTGCAGGGCGTTTAAATGCGTTTATGCGCGTTTCAGTGCCGCGTTTCCGTGCGCTATTTTGCGGCGCGCACATTTCCGGTTTTTAGTAAACATGCCCCTATGTTTCTATGTAACATGTAGATAGTCATGGCTTAATGGAAGACAGCCAACATTTAGGGGTATGTTTACTAAACCGTCTTAACGTGCGCTCTCCCACGTTATCGCATGATAAGGCACCTTATCGCGTGATAATGGTGCCTTATCGTGCGATAAGGCACCTTAGCGCGCGTTAACACGCGCTAAGGTGCAAACAAGCACTGAAGGCGGAGAAAGGCTCCCGGAGGGCGGAGGAAGGCTCCCCAGGGGCGGAGAGAGAGGGTCAATGGGCGGAGAGTGGGAGGGGAGAGGCTCCCTGCACACTAACGCTGTGAAATCCAAGGCTGAAAACTAACGCCAGTGAAACCCTGGCGTTAGAGATGATTTAAGGGGAAAAGAAACCATTTCCGTCAGCAATGTACAGCAAAACAAGGAAAACCTACAAAAAAGTGATAAGTGTGATACATGTGCACGGAACAAAAGGGCAAAGAAACAGTGAAAATAAACCAGAAGAAAATGTAAAAAAAACATAACCAAGCTGGGCAATAGGGATATCAATGGGAAACATCAAAAAACACCCCTAAGAAAGCTAAAAAAAAAAAGATATGAATTTTGGAAGGGTCTATGCTCTGTCCCCATACAAGGTGAATGACCCCACAGTGAAATTGCGCTGATCAGGGTTTTCCTCTCCATTGGACAGGTTTCCTATGGTATGCACATGTTCCACAACAGCAGGGCGAGCATGTCAGAATGGGCAACTGGACAGATGCTGGAAAAGGGGACACAGAGGGCTGCAGGCGGCACATGCTGTGGTGCAGCTGGGGCACAGTGCGGACTAGGGTAATGCCTAGCTGGCCCATAGGAATGCTGAAACAGTAGAGCAGCCAGACAGCAACTGCTGAGGGCCCAACTTGGGCAAGAGTGTGCTTCCCACGGTGTCACAGGGAATAGTACCCAGCAGGTACCCCCAATGGCACGGAACATTGGCAGGCGGTGCTGGGGGAAAGCGTGGACAGCTATGCAGGCACCCCTACCCCATAACCCGCACCATAGGCAGCCACCTACCCGCACACTGGATGGCCTGAGACTGCGCAGCACCAGCACCACCAGCAGAAGAGCATGTCAGCATGGTGGCAGAGGGGTACTGGTGGTGGAGGGGGCAGTGGCAGCTGCCCAGAGCAGACCATGGCCTAGCCCTGTTTAGGTGGGTTGCCGTGCACTGCAACAGACAGGCTCTGTCTGACAAACAGTCACGGTATCTCCAGGGAACATACTATCTCTGTGGCAACATGGTGGTGCAGTGAACACAGCCAGTGTGTTCAGGAGCAGAAAGTCACAGGTTCAAGTACCAGCTGTGGTTCCTGCCAACCCCATCCCCATATTTTACCCACTACTAAAACATGCTAATACAGACAGAACCTTTATTGCAGATAACAGAAACATGCCCAATAAACCTACATTTTACCCTACAGAGCACAGACACCATAAACATGCACATTATCGAGAGCAGAGTCTCCCAAATGCAGTCCTGGAGGGCCAAACACCATTCAGGTTCCATGCTGCCTCTAATAAACATGGCTGTGCTGCATGTCTTTGCACCTCCCCCATGGTATGCAGATATATCTCATGCATATTCATTAGCGACAGCATGAAAACCAGAGCAGTGTTTGGCCCACCAGGACTGGAGTTGGGAACCTCTGCCTTAGAGCAGCGGCCAACAGGGGCAGACACAACCTCACCCACAGACTCCATTATCCAAAGCCTCCTGGAGAGGCAGGATGTTGGGCCCTGCGTGCATCTCCCAATACTAGCACTTGCATACCTTAGCAATGCCACCCTAAACCTGGGAATATTGTACACACCTATCAAACGGTTGCTATGATTACTGGCAGATAGCAATTCCTAAGTTAAGCACAATTTGCTGATTGAGCTGCATCATAGCAACCTTTCTGCTGTCTGTGGAGTGTGCTTCAGGTCTTATGTCTGACAGTGTTTATCACCCTGGGGAGTGACCCCAACAGTATTGCGTACCATATCCATGCCTGCACTGTGCCCAGGACTGGTGCGGTGGCCAGGGCTTCCAAGAGCCTCTATATTTGCACAATGCTGGCATGGGTGTGGGAGCGTGTGTTTGTCTATCCAGTGTGTGGTGTCTGCCAACACCTTCCTCAGCCCACACTGTTGCCAGTGTAAGCCTGCCAATGTGCATAATGAGGAGCAAGGTACCATGGGTATAGCCTGGACAGGGTGGCCTGGCCAGGATGCATCTGCACAGGGCATAGGGCAATGGCTCGGACATTGTAGTGCCTGACAACCACCTGCACGGACAGGGTGGCCACAGCATGTCATGCTGGGAGGTCACTCTCACCCTGACTGAGCAGTGACCATGGCATGGCTAGGTTCCCCCATAGTGCTATATGGTGTTTCTCTCATGTAATGTTTATGGTTCCCTTTTGGGGCCCAATCACTGACCTATCTGCTTGTTGTGTATGCTGACATCCCAGTTCTGGGTACATGCATCTTCTCCAGAAACATGTACTATGGATTAACTAGCAGACTGTCTGCAGCTAGTATGTGTCTGGATAGAATGTATTTCAGGGTGCAGCAGCTGGAGGCTTGCTGCTGGATAATGTCAGATAGTGGTGGGGGGCAGCTGAACATTTCCAGGCCTTCTGTCTACCTTGCCTTATGGATGTCTACAGATCTGCATTGCCTGCCCTGTATGCAGGACTGGGGTTGATGGTCCTCTCTACTGCCACCATTGCGGGGAGGTAGAGTGTGGCTCTGTTGGTGGGAGATCCTGTTCCCCACCCTGAGCCACAGAGAGTGGGTTGGGTGGTGGTACATAATCCACCTATGGGTACAAATACCCCCCTTCACCTACATCATGTGACCATGGTACCAACACAGAGTATGCACTATTTTAGGTGCATCATAGCCCATAAGGGTTACACATGACTAAGAAATACAGATGTGTCTGCAAGAACTACCTATCACACACACTAGCACTGATGGGGACCTGCAGTATAGCCTATTTCAGTCATGAATAGTGCTGCGGACCTGGTGCTGGGTGCCCCACCTCACCCTCAGGGTGAGCACAGTACCCACACAATGTGACAGTCTGTAGCTACTCTGTGCCAGTAACATACACGGTCAGTACCCCCTACCAGGCTGAGGTGCTGTGGGGGTGCACATGGTCAGTTCCCCCTACCAGGGTGAGGTGCTGTGGGGGTGCATACCCCATCTTGTGATCATCTGTAGACTGCTTATTTGCATGTTCAGTGCATCATGGGTACGGGTGGGTTAATCCTATCCTGGTAACCACAGCAGACTGTTTGTGTGGTGACATACAGTCCTTCTATAGCCAGCCAAGGGCTTGTTAATAGCTGTAGCCCACTGGTTACTTCACTGCTTGTGGAGCCAGAGGTCAGGGGTTCCAAACCCACAGTGGGGTTGTTTGATAGGGCTATCCAGAGCATTGTCAATTTTTAATGTACATTAGTGCTGCCAGCAAAAACACCCTCAGAGTACTGTAACCATAAGGTGCCTCAGAAGGCGCTTTATAGGGTGCCCTATAAAGCGCCTTCTGAGGCACCTTATGGTTACAGTCCATATAAGGTGCCTTATAAGTTGTCCTATGGAGCGCCTTATAGGGTGCCCTATAGGGGACATTATAGGGTGCCATGGCAGACAGTGCACTTTATAATGTGCCCTATGGAGTGCCTTCTTTGAGGAAACAAGCCTCTCACAGATATGTGTCCTTTAATTTTGCTTCTGATGATTCTTCCGAGACTGACACCAGTGATCAGGGCACTTCGGGGAGTACTGCGGCCCGATCAGAAGTAGTGGAACGAGGTCGTGGGAACTCGCGTAATACATGCCGTTCTCGTTGATTTTATCAATCGGATTTTTGGCAGGGACCGGACACCAGATCTCGAACGAAGAATCGTCAGTTATAAATCTTTCTGGTGTGGCCCTTACCCTGGAACAACGTCGGGTATTGGAATTGGGTCTCTCCTTCGTTCCAGCTTCGAGGTATGATGGTTTTTCCACGTGAGTAGCACTGCACCGATTTTTTCGGAAGTTGAGAGTTATACACCATTTTTCTAATTTTCCTGGACCAGTGGAGGTCTCCGTGATTCGTAATCCTTCTCGGTGGCTCCCTTCGGGGACACCTGATCATGTAATTTCAACTTATCAAACCTTAGTTTTTCAGCATCTGTTGCGGCTTGAACAGCAATTTCATAAGAGCTATGGGGGCTCCAATTTACCGAGGGAGCAGCTTCGGGCTCTAGAGGAGCTTCAAAATTTGGATATTGTAGTCAGGCGGGCAGACAAGGGGGGTGCCACGGTGTTGATGTCTCCAGATCAGTATCAGCGTCAGGTCCTGTTTCATCTCCAGGACCGTACTAACTATGTGCAGCTTGGGTCGGATCCTACTGAGGTGATCCAGGCACGAATTTCTAAGCTGGTTTCGGAAGCATTTCTCCGCAATTGGATAACCCGCCATGAGATGGGATTTCTGTTGAAGAAATGTCCGGTCACGCCAATTTTTTATCTGGTCCCAAAAGTACATAAGTCCTTGTCTGACCCGCCTGGACGTCCTATTGTCTCCTGCCGCAATTCTCTATTAGAACCGCTTTCACAATTTTGTGACTTATTTTTGCAATCGGCAGCAAGGCAAGTTGGCTCCTATCTTCGAGATACCGGGGATTTTTTGCAGAAATTACAGTCATGTCATGAGATCGAGACCTATAGTTATCTAGTGTCCCTTGATGTGAAGGCTCTTTATACTAACATTGACCAACATGAGCTGCTGATATATCTGCAAACTTACCCCCTTGACATCCCGGACCGGATTCCACACACTTTTTTGTTAGACTTGTTGGAACTTGTCTTAGTTGAATTTTTTTTTCTTTTTCAGGGTGTGTTTTATCGTCAGATCCATGGGATAGCTATGGGGGCCACGGTTGCTCCATCTCTGGCCACAATTTATATGGCAGCTTTTGAGCAGGAGCATATATATTCTGATCCGGCCTTTTGTAAGGTTCCGTTTTGGAAACGCTTCCTTGATGACATCTTTTTCATTTGGACGGGAGATCGCAGGGATTTGGAGTGCTTTATACAGCGATTAAATACCCATGTGCCCCACATTCAGTTTACTGCAATGACTTCTGCTGATACAATACAGTTTTTGGATGTTCAGGTATCCCGTGCTCCTGCGGGATTTGTCACAACTCTGTATCGGAAGGAGGTGCAACGTAACACGTTGTTGAGTTATCACAGCTTCCATCCTCAGGCTTTGAGGCAGGGCTTGCCTTTTGGACAGTTTTTACGGCTCAGACGCAATTGTTCGTCTTTGCAGGCTTTTAAGCAACATGCCCGAGAACTTATACAACGATTGGTGGCGCGGGGCTATCCATCCCAAGTGATCTCCCGGGCATGTAAGAGGGCTCATTATTTACATCGGGAATGGCTGTTGTCTCCAGCACCTCCGAAGGTCCAGGACTCTGTCATCACTGGGATTTTGCCTTACACACGACAAATGTCTCAAGTTACTGGCTTGTTGCGTCAATTTTGGCCCATGCTTGGGGTACATACTTGTTTTCAGAACAAAACCTTGCAAATAGCTTATTCCCGCACGGCCAATTTACGTGACAAGATCATGCACACAGTATCACCTGAGGATCGCCCTTTGCAGTTACATCCTGATGCTGGCCATTTCTCGTGTGGCTGTTGTGCTTATTGTGCTGGAACTTTGGAAGGGGCTGAGTGGATAGATGGCCATACCTCTCGTAAATACACCACATGTTGGCACACGGACTGTTCATCGGAATTTGTGGTATATCTGATAGTATGCCCGTGTTCTCTATACTACATAGGTCGAACTAAGAGAGCCTTTCGTACGCGCCTTTCAGAACACGCCTCTTGCCTTCGGGTTAAAAAGCTGACAGCCCCTATGGTGGAACATCATTTGTCTATGAGCCATTCATTTGCATCTTTACAATGGCACGTTTTGGATCACATTCCGCCTGATCCTCGACAGGGTGATCGTGAGCAAAAACTCCAGGTTCGAGAACAACGTTGGATTTTTCTTCTAAAATCGGTCACCCCTGAAGGACTGAATTCCCAATTGGACTGGCATACCATACTGTGAGTGAAGCTCAAAACACCCTTGGGATTCCCTGAATGGTGGGTATTCCCTGATTGGGGGTTGGGCTAACTATCTGATTGGTCAGGATCTCCTCTTTTTGAACTGATGTCAGACGCCGGCGATAATATAGCAGGCAAATTTCCTGTGGCCTGTAAGCTGCTGTTTTACCTCTGCTGATCTTTCCTGACCTGAAGCAGGGTTTTTCGGAACTACAGGAGTAAAACCCGAAACGTGCGCCCGTCGTGCAGTGGAAGTTTTGGCGCTTGGTGGCATACAGCTAAGTTTTGGGCTACGGTCCATTTTAACAGTTCTAATTAATAAAAGGGAGTAATCATGGTGGTATCTCTTAATACGTATTTGTGATACTGGGATGACGATACTCCGACAAAAAAATTAGACATAAGAAAAGGGGGACTTTTTGATTTAATTGGACCTTTCTTTGAGGTGCCTTATAGGGTGCCTTATGTGGCACCTTAGGTTATGGCATGTGAGAGTGTGTTGCTGGCAGTAATAATTAAAATACAAATAAAACAAGAAACAATACTTACATGTGTGACCAACTCTCCTTTAAAACCCCCAGTATCAGTAGGTAGGGTTTAAGCGAGTGGTTTTTCCCCACTGAACAGCTACTTTCACAAATCCTAAAGCAGAGCTTCTTGGGAGATGTAGTCCCTTCGCTGACCAATGAGGAGCAGTTGTGGATTCAAAAGTGGTTCAAGCAAACAAAGGATTTATTTCCCCTCCTGGGGTTGGATTTTTAACCAGGAAATAAGGTAACACAAAACCAGGTACTTTCTGGTATAAGGACCAATTAAAGGTTTTCAACATAAAGCTTACTTCAGCATAAACACATTAGTTTCCAGCATTTCAAGGTAACAGTTCTGTTTCTTCACAACTGTATGCTTTTAACTCCAAGCAGTGCTGCCTTTCTCTTTAAAGCATGAATTCAACGTAATGATATTATCTCATTAGAAAGAGTTATCGTACAGTCCATTACTTCTTCCTTATTATTTACATGCTCTGGCTCAATGTCCATTAATTCTTCCTCTGAAACAGGAAATGTTTGTAACTGCAACCCTGGTGCCACGCCTTTCCTTACTGCTCCAGGCTTCTTGTGATACTCCTGAATTAAATACTGGTTCAGATAAGCATTCTCAGTACAGTCCTTCTCTTTACAGCCCCAGCTCTCTGGGTAAATGAAATCACTATAATCATTAGCACCCCAGCCTTTAGGCTTACCTTTAAACCTAGCTGGTAGAGGTTTTCTCTGTGGCTTGGAACTGGCTGTAGGTTCCCAACCTGAGCTGTGCACAGAAGCTTTCAATTGTCTTCCTGGCTTTCTTTCTTTTCTGTACTCCCCAGAATATGGCAGGTAATCCAGACTGCCTTTGCTGTATCCTTCCCTTGGGGTTTCTGTTCTCTTCCTGAAGGGAAGCTCCGTTTGACCCTTCCACAGAGACTCTGTCCTTCTCCTTTCACTGCTCTCTTCACTGCAGCTCTCGTTACCTTCGTGACCCACCTCACCTTTGCCTAACTCACCTAACTCACCTTTGCCTAACTCCATAGGCTCAACTGTGACCTCTTTATTAGAGTGAATTCTAGGGTAGAGCTTGACTCCTCCCCCTAACAGGTATGCTGAATCAACTTGTGACTCGTTCTCTAAGTGGTAGCATGGGCGTATCCCTTTCCCTTGTGCTTGGTTTCTGTGGTAACCAGAAGCCATGTGCTCTTGTTTACATCTCAGCACTGCTCCTGTTTCCTGCTTTTTAGCTTCTTCTAACGGGCTGGAAGGACCCACTATGTCACAGATCCCCCCCTTAAAATATTACGGGCTGCCGGAGCCTGCGACAGACAGCACGTAATCCGGGAAAGAGCGTCTGCATTACTGTGCAATTTACCCGCTCTGTGCTGTACGACAAAGTCGTATGCTTGTAGAGCTAAATGCCACCTAGTAAGCCTGGCATTACTGTTCCTCATTTGGTGTAGCCATTTCAATGGCGCGTGATCCGTAACTAAGTAAAATTTACGGCCCGTGAGGTAAAATCTCAGAGTCTCGATCGCCCACTTAATCGCGAGACACTCTCGCTCCACCGTGGAATATTTTTGTTCGGCTCTGGACAATTTTCTACTGAGATACGTTACCGGGTGTTCAACCCCTTCAAATACCTGTGACATTATAGCCCCTAATCCCGTCTCGGATGCGTCTGTCTGCACAAGGAACAGTGATTCAAAGTTAATCCCCCTGAGCACTGGGGCCTTACATAACCTGTCTTTTAATGCTACGAACACCTTTTCAGCATCTGGTGTCCATTTAATATTATTAGGGGCATTCTTCCTAAGCATCTCTGTGAGTGGAGCGCTTTCCTCCGCAAATCGCGGGATGAATCTGCGGTAGTATCCTACCAAGCCCAGAAATCCCCGCATTTGCCGTTTATTAACTGGCCGTGGAAAGTTCTTCATGCTTTCAATTTTGCTGGCTAATGGCTTTACCATTCCTCCTCCCACCATGTGGCCTAAGTATTTGACTTCCCTACCAGCAAAAAGACATTTCCCAGGATTAATAGTCAGGCCCGCTTTCCTCAAAGCGCACAGGACTGCCTCTACTCTGGGTAAGTGCTGGGCCCATGTAGTGCTATGAATGATAATGTCATCCATATAGGCCCATGCATAGTCGTGATGTGGCCACAAGACTTGATCGACCAATCTTTGACAAGTGGCCGCAGCCCCGTGAAGTCCAAATGGCATACGCCTGAACTGGAACAGCCCTATCGGTGTTGTGAAAGCTGTCTTAGGCTTGGATGCTTTGGTTAATGGTATTTGCCAGTAACCTTTTGTTAGGTCCAATGTGGTCAAATACTTAGCCTGGCCTAGTTTATCTAATAAATCCTCAATCCAAGGCATGGGGTATGCGTCAAACTCAGAAATATTATTTATTTGCCTGAAATCTATACAGAAGCGGAGGCTTCCATCCGGCTTAAGCACTAACACGATAGGGCTTGACCATGGGCTTCTGGACTCTTCTATCATGCCCATTTTAAGCATGTCTTTTACTTGTTCTACCACTTCCATTTTCTTTGCCTCCGGCAACCTGTAGGGTCGTTGCCTAATTATTTTTCCAGGTAAGGTAATAATTTCATGGGCAACGATGTTGGTTTCCCCCGGAAGCGTCGTCAGAACATCTGCAAATTTATTCAATACTTTCTTTAGTTCCTGCCGCTGTTGCCCTGACAGCTCCACCCCTATATGTGGTTCTGGAGTTTCCCTCCAATCAGTGGGCTGTGGGCCAAAATCGTCCTCTTTCTGCTCTTCAGTGACAGCGGTTAAACCTTTTAATTCCCCTACCCCGGTAGACCCAAATCCTCCTTCTCCCCTCCCTGTGGGGGCCAGTGAAGGTACCTCCTCTACCTCGGGGAACCCTACGCGCTCGCATATCAGCTGCGCTATTCTGTCGCCTATCTTAACCTGGAACTCCTCCTGACTAAAATTAAAAATCAACACATTAACTACCCCCCTATAATCCGGGTCAATGACTCCAGCCCCTATATCTATAAAATATTTGGCTGCTAAGCCTGACCTAGGCGCTATCTTCCCATAACATCCGGGTGGGATCTGCACCCTTATCCCGGTGTCTATCAGGGCTTTTCCTCCTCAGGGTATCACACTATTTTCCGCACTAAACAAATCGTATCCGGCAGCGGCTTCCGAAGCTCGCTGCGGACCCCTGGCCTGGGCTGAAACCTTGCAGTATTGGAGCACAAATTTTTGCTTCCCTGTGGTTACTCCCTTTTCACCTGATCTGTGTTGCTGACTATTCCTCCCAGGTTTCCCTAACAAAGGACTTGAGACTTTGGTGGCCATGGCCTCTAACCTGGGTGAATCTGGCGACTCTCTCTTTGCCTCCAAGGAGCCTGCTTTACCTGGGGTGGGTGCTAAACTCATTTCAGCAGTAAGGCCTTCCTCTAGCCCTTGACTAAAAGGAGGCCAATCTCTTCCCAGGACAACACTTTGTGGAAGGCGGGGTACCACTGCCATTACCATCTTCCTTTCTGTTCCCAAACCTTCTATACCTATTTCATATAAGGGATAATGGTGGGCTGCTCCGTGTATGCACCTTATCTTAACTTGCCCCACTGCTTGACTCGGCGCTGCTTGAGCTTGTATGGCTTCCCAAAGCCGTCGGGACACCATACTCTGGTCCGCGCCCGAGTCAAGTAGCGCTTGGGCCTTTATGCCCTCTACTTGGACTGGGAGTAAAAACCCTGCTTGGATCTTTTCTCCCTTACCAGACACCAAAGCAGTACGTAGCATACAGTCCTTTTGGAAATGCCCAAAGTTTCCACACTTAAAGCATTTTCCCTTCATAGTGGAAAAACTCATGTTTTCACAAGGTGGTTTGCATTGAATGTTCCTATTTACATTACCGGCTTTTGCCATGCCCAGAACGCCGGATTTTGAGGTCTTAGCAAATTCAGCCTCAAAATACCGTTCTGTCATGTTGGCAGCCTCATCTGTTGTCTTACAGTTCTGCAACATGAGAAACGTTTTAACTTCCGCTGGTACAGCTTCCATGTATTGTTCCAACATTACATTATCTAATACAGATTCTACATTCTGTTGCTCAGGTTTGAGCCATTTCCAGGCTAACCCTTTTATTCTATAATACAGGCTTTTAGGGGTTTCTCCAGGCCTTAGCTTTGCCTCCCTAAACCTGCGCATGTAGAATAAAGGGGTGAGCCCCAACCTGTCTCTTACAGCATTCTTAACTGTGTCATAATCCAGCGCTAAGGTAGCTGGCATAGACTTGTACGCAGACAAGGCCTCTCCTGATAAAGACATTGCGAACCTTATGGCCCACTGCTCCCTAGGCAGCTTTGTGGCCTCCGCGATACGTTCAAATGCATCCACATAGTCATCTAAGTTGTCAGTAGGAGACAATTGTCCCAGCAAAAGTGTACCGGTACCATATAGTCCTACCCCGTGGGTATACCCTGGTAAGTCCTTTGCTGGCTCCTGCTGCTGTTTTGCCAAATGTTCTATGAGCGTGTTGACTGGTCTCAGCTGTTCCTGGAGGGCAGTCATTGTCTGGTCCTGGACCCTTCGCGTCATCTCCAGTTGCTTGTCCCATTGCAAAGACATCCACCTCAGCATTTCTTGAGGGTCCATTTTGGATATCCTGGTATCTGCAAAACACACAAAAAAAAACCCAAGTGTGGCCCAAAAAAAAGAGAGAAAAAAAATTCCTTTTTTTTTTTTTCCATGCTGTGCACTATCCCTGTGCACTACCCTTTCTCCTCTGTATCCTTCTCCACCCGTGCCTAGCCACAATTACCTGGCACAGTGCAGAGTCAGGCACTGAGAAAGGGAACTCCCCAGTCTGACCGATCGTCAGCCGAGCTCCGGATCCTTTTATTCCTAGGTGTCATCTCTTGCCGCTGGAACCTCGTCCTTTCGATGTCCTCTAGTCCAGGTAAAAATCCAAACTACTACACCATTTGTGACCAACTCTCCTTTAAAACCCCCAGTATCAGTAGGTAGGGTTTAAGCGAGTGGTTTTTCCCCACTGAACAGCTACTTTCACAAATCCTAAAGCAGAGCTTCTTGGGAGATGTAGTCCCTTCGCTGACCAATGAGGAGCAGTTGTGGATTCAAAAGTGGTTCAAGCAAACAAAGGATTTATTTCCCCTCCCGGGGTTGGATTTTTAACCAGGAAATAAGGTAACACAAAACCAGGTACTTTCTGGTATAAGGACCAATTAAAGGTTTTCAACATAAAGCTTACTTCAGCATAAACACATTAGTTTCCAGCATTTCAAGGTAACAGTTCTGTTTCTTCACAGCTGTATGCTTTTAACTCCAAGCAGTGCTGCCTTTCTCTTTAAAGCATGAACTCAACGTAATGATATTATCTTATTAGAAAGAGTTATCGTACAGTCCATTACTTCTTCCTTATTATTTACATGCTCTGGCTCAATGTCCATTAATTCTTTCTCTGAAACAGGAAATGTTTGTAA
Organism: Ichthyophis bannanicus; assembly: GCA_033557465.1. Lineage (NCBI taxonomy): Eukaryota > Metazoa > Chordata > Amphibia > Gymnophiona > Ichthyophiidae > Ichthyophis > Ichthyophis bannanicus. The sequence goes on from CM066031.1 coordinate 1,539,608,983, forward strand.
CTGCAACCCTGGTGCCACGCCTTTCCTTACTGCTCCAGGCTTCTTGTGATACTCCTGAATTAAATACTGGTTCAGATAAGCATTCTCAGTACAGTCCTTCTCTTTACAGCCCCAACTCTCTGGGTAAATGAAATCACTGTAATCATTAGCACCCCAGCCTTTAGGCTTACCTTTAAACCTAGCTGGTACTCAGCCCACACTGCTTGCACTGTTTCCAGTGTTAGCCTGCCAATGTGCACAATAAGGAGCAAGGTACTGTGGGTATGGCCCGGACAGGGTGGCCTGGGCAGGAAGCATCTGCACAGGGCATAGGGCAATGGCTGGGACATTGTAGTGCCCAGCCACCACCTGCATGGACAGGATGGCCACAGCATGTCCTGCTGGGAGGTCACTCTCACCCTGACTGAGCAGTGACCACGGCATGGCTAGGTTCCCCCATAGTGCTATATCATATTTCTCTCAAGTGATATTTATGGGTTCTCTTTTCTGGGGGCCAAATCACTGACTTATCTGCTTGGTGTGTGCGCGCATCCCAGAGGGTGGGTTGGGTGGTGCTATACAATCCCGCCTATGGGTCCAAACACCCCCCCTTCACTTAAATCATGTGACCATGGCAGCCACACAGAGTATGCACTATTCTGGGTGCATCATAGTCCACAAGAGCTAGACATGACTGGGAAATACAGATAGACACAGGTGTATCCTAGGTGTGCCTGCAAGGACTACCTATCACACACTGGCACTGATGGTGACCTGCAGCATAGCCTATCTCAGCTAAGCCAGGTGCTGTGGACCTGGTGCTGGGCACCCCACCTCACCCTCAGGGTGAGCACAGGAACCGCACAATGTCTGTAGCTACTCTGTGACAGTAACACACACAGTCGGTTCCCCCTACCAGGCCGAGGTGTTGTGGGGGTGCATACCCCATCTTGTGATCATCTGTAGACTGCTGATCTGCATGTGCAGTGCATCATGGGTACGGGTGGGTTAACCCTATCCTGATAACCACAGCAGACAGTTTGTGTGGTGACCTGCAGTCCTTCTGTAGCCAGCCAGGGGTTTGTTAGTAGCTATTGAGATGTAGTCCACTGGTTACTTCACTAACTGTGGAGGCAGAGGTCATGGGTTTGATCCCACAGTAGGTTTATTTGATAGGGCTGTCTGAGGCATTTCCTTTTTTAATTTAAATTAGTGCTGCCAGCAAAAACACCCTCACAGTGCTGTAACCTTAAGGTGCCTCATAAGGCGCCCTATAGGGAACATTATAAGGTGCTTTGGCGGACAGTGCACTTTATAATGTGCCCTCTGGAGTGCCTTATAGGGAGCCTTATGCGGCATCTTAGGTTACGGCACTGTGAGGGTGTGTTTGCTGGCAGCACTAATTTAAATTAAAAAATAAAATGCCTCAGACAGCACTGATTTAAAGTGAAGGGTAATGCCTCAGACTGCCTTACTCATTAAGCCCACTGGGGGATCAAACTCATAACTTCTGTTTCATCAGTCAATACATTAACCATTGTGCTACACCTCTATTGCTGTGTTCCCAGGTCAGCGCACCTAATTAAGGCTAACGCGTGTTAACGTGCCGCGGCTCCCTCTATCGTGCAATAACGGACTTTATCGTGCGATAACCCAAAATGCTACCTTAAGACCGGAACGCCCACTACCTTATATGGCATTCATCACAGTAAGACTGCAACTAACGCCGGTAACATTAAGGCGGTTTAGTAAACATACCCCTTAGTGTAAGATTTGTAGCTCATGCTAACAGTTGCAGTGACCGGCTAGGCACATGATAAATCTCACGCTAACTGTAAGGGTGGTTTAGTTAACATGTCTGTAAGGTTTTCAAATGTATTTCAGTAGATATTAGAACAAAGTTAACTTTGTTTAATTGCAAGGTTAGAATTTCATTATTTTCTGCTTCCTTTCGTTGTAAAGTATGAGGGGTATTTAAATGACATGTCAACTATTAAAACCAAAAATAGATATTTGCATGTTGCCCCTTGACCATAAAGCATTGCATATTGTCCAGATTGTTTAAAGTGAGAAAATCTAGCTTAATTGTTGATTAACGCTACCTGGAAGCTGTTGCATTGCTGTCACTATTACGACATTTAACAGTGTATACTGAATTTCTAATTAGTGGCACTATGCCAAATCAATCTAAATTTATTTGAAGATTTCAGGAACTTGTTCTGTATATTTAGTTCCCTCATGTCAACATTGTTCCTGTCAAATACTAATATTTCCAAGACTGTGATAAAATGACTGTTGTATTCACATATACTGTAGTACCTGTTAATTAGTGATATGCCAGATGGTTCAGCAAATGGCTAATGTTTTGAATGGTGCCTACTTGCAGATAATACTTGCCTCTTAGTTGGTCAAACCTACTTATGTATGAGTTGGGCACATTCTCCACAAACACACACAAGCACTAATACAATTATCCCTTTATTTTGCCATTATGGTAATACAGTAAATGCTAACTTGCTGCAGTTGATTATAATGGGGCAAGAATCAAATTATCCATACTGAGACCCTCACCATGTATACATTTCACTTGTGGGCTTTGCACCAGTTCTTAAAGCAACAGTAAACACATACATAAAAAAATAAAAAAAGCCTTGCTAATTTGGACCATGGTCCATTAATCCCAGTAACCTGCCTCAGCTGTGGCCAGTCTGGATCACAAGTACTCAGCAATTCCCAAACAGCAAACCTTATTCACATAATTCATTTCCAGGGATGACCAATAGCTTTCTCAAATCTATCTGACTCAAGGACTTTTCCTCTTGGAAAGTGTCCAAATCTCTTTTGAGCCTCACTATCTTAGATGTTTTGACTCTATCCTCTGGAAACAGATTCCACACCTTAACTATGCATTGCATAAAAATACTTTCTACCATCTGTTTCTAGCTCTACTTTCTCCAATCTAGAGGTGGAGTGCAAGGTTTTTTAAAGGACCACTACTGCAGTGCCACTTTGCTGGCATAAACTGAAGGAATACACCTTTGGCAACTCTTGAGAAGGCTCAATATTCACTCCTGATCTCATATTTTTTCTGATGTGGCCATGTCACCTGGATTAATGATTCCAGTCAAATGCCATATTTAGCAATAGTAATCCATCTCTTGTTTATCACCTGATACTTTCTCAGCATGAGCCTTCCGTGCATTACAGAAACCTTAATTATTATCAATCAGTAATGGTGAGATAACTACATCTGTGTTCTTCTCCTGCCTTTTAAGAATATAAGATATGTCATACTGGGTCAGACCAAGGTCCATCAAGCCCAGTGTCCTGTTTCCAGCAGTGGTCAATCTATGTCACAAATACCTAGCAGTTTCTCCAAAAGACACAGTTTCCAAAATGCTTATATTTGGGCAAACAGTTGATATTGCTGGTCCCCTTTAATAATAGTTTATGGACCTTTCCTCCAGGAACTTGTCCAAACCTTTTTTAAACCCAGCTACACTAACAATTTTTACTACATTCTCCAGTAGAACAAAGCGGAAGCTAAGGACCACGGCCAAACACAGAGGAGTGGTTAAAAAACTCTTTATTAGCACTGGATCTGCTAATAAAGAGTTTTTTAACCACTCCTCTGTGTTTGGCCATGGTCCTTAGCTTCCGCTTTGTTCTACTATTTCTCCTGCGGAAGACTATCTTCTTTTTCCTTTTACTACATTCTCCAGTAACAAATTTCAGAGTTTGATTACACATTGAGTGAAAGAAATATTTTCTCTTATTAGTCTTAAATAGGTTACCCTGTAGCTTTACTGCAAGTTCCCTAGTCTTTCTATATTTTGATGGCATAAACAATCAATCTACAATTACCTGTTCCACTCCATTCATTAATTTATAGAACTCTATCATATCTCCCTTCAGACATATTTTTTTCCAGGTTGTAGAACTCTAACCTTTTTAGTCTCTTTTCATAGGAGTATCCTTCCATCCCCTTTACCATTTTGGTGATTCTTCTCTGTACCTTTTCTAATAACACTATATACTTTTTAAGATACCGCGACCAGAATTGCACACAATATTCAAGGTGTGGTTGCACCATGGAATGATACAGAGGCATTATAATATCCTTTGTTTTATTCTCCATTACTTTCCTTATGATTCCTAGCATTCTATTTGCTCTCTTTGCCATTGTTGTACACTGGGCAGAGGGTTTCAACATGTTAGCCATGATAATGCCTAAATCTTTTTCCTGGGTGATGGCTCCTATGTGGAACCTTGCATTGTGTAATCATAGTTTAGGTTGTTCTTTCCTAGGTGCAAAAATTGCACTTGTCCACATTAAATTTCCTCTGCCATTTGGCTGCCCAGTCTTCCAGTTTATCAAGGTCCTCGTGTAATTTTTCACAATCCTCATGGGTTTTAACAACTTTGAATAATTTTATGTCATCTGCAAATTTGATTATCTCACTCATTATTCCCATTTCCAGGTCATTTACAAATATGTGAAAAAGCAATGGACAGGTCCTTAATGTATGCCTTATGAGGATAAAAAGCTGCACCTGAGAATGAATATGACACTTCCTTTGCTTTAAGAGGTTTAAGCACCTATAAAGGTATGATTATGCCAGGAGTGGGTGGGAGTCAGGGAGGGAGGGAAAGAAGACTTATTAAAAGCTGGCTGATACACAGTACCATGTCATGTGCTTCTGAGGTAATCTGTGACCAATTTCATGGGTGATCAACACAGTTCTTGCTTGGATAAAGGGAGTCTTTCAAAATGCCCCTTTGATATGTCACTTGTTTTTTACATCTGTTTAAAGCACTTTCACAGGTCTCTTGCCCCTATCTAGATGACCTCTTTGTAAAGGTCTCTAGAAACAATTTATTGTTCAAAGAATACTTACCCTGCTTTTCCTTTTATGTTGTTATGCTCTGATTTGATTTAAATTAAAGCTCTTTGCTGATACTAGGCCCTGACTGATTTAATAAATACACTGGATTCTAATTTACACAGATTAATCAGCTTTAATCCAAATAATTCCTTTTCTCCCAAGATTTAGAAAAATTCCCAGAAGTAAATACTTTCAATTGTAGATCTCTCTCCAGAAGTAGCAGTTCCTTTTTGTAGTCCTTTAATAATAGGGTCTTAAAGGGAAATGAGGGTGTGCAATCCTCAATGTTAATTCTGTGCCAGTCTGAAAACTAGCAGTTACTTAACATAAACAATCATTAAAAGTTGATTTGTCGATTCCAGCTCAGTCTTTTATTTGCTTCTGCTCTACTGTCATTCCTTGTTTTTTCTAGCTTTGGAAGAGTTTCATCCTATTATTGTAGACTAACTTTACAGTGTCAGGAGTTACTAATCCTTGCTGATCTTTATGTTCACAAGGATGCTCCGACTAGGTCAAGGGCTAAGAATTAATGCAATTTGTAGAAACCTCAGGGTTGTGGAGCCTTTGAGGGGGTTGCTTTATGCCATGGGATTGATTTGACTTGGGGGATTTTTCCCTGGTCAGATAGAAAATGCATGTCAATATCAAATAACTCCCTCTCCCAGCACCTTCCATGTCTCCATGATATTCATGATCATCTGTAAATAGCCACTTTGACATACACCTGTAAATGCTATTTAACAATCTTCACATGTAAATGCTGCTATTTATAAGTGGAGATGCTTCATAAATAGTCATTCTAGTCACTGAACTACTTTTGATGCTCTCTCCCTTCTTGATCTTCTTGACCTCAATAGGAAACTTGTAGGTTCCCAACAAAGTACACAGATTCCACATTACTTATTCCAGGGTAAGCAGTGGATTTCCTGGTCCTATTTAATATTGGTTTATGGACATGTCTTCCAGAAACTTGTCCAAACCTTTTTAAACCCAGCTACACTAATAACTTTTACTGCATCCTCCAGTAATGAATTACAGAGTTTGATTACGTGTTGAGCCAAAAAAATATTTTCTCCTATTAGTCCTAAATAGACTACAATGTAGATTTATTGGGTGTCCACTAGTCTTTCTACTTTTTGAAGGAGTAAACAACCAATCTATGTTTACTCGTTCCATTCCATTCATTATTTTATAGACCTCTATCATATCTCCCCTCAGCCATCTTTTTTCCAAGTTGAAGAGACCTAACCTTTTAAACCTTTACTCATAGGGGTATCTTCCATCCCCTTTATCATTTTGGTGGCTGTTCTCTGTACCTTTTCTAATTCTGCTATATTCTTTTTGTAAGATATGGCGACCAGAAATACACACAATATACAAAATGCAGTCACACCATGAAATGATACAGAGGCATTAAAATAACCTTTGTTTTTTTCTTGATCCTTTTCTCAGAAATGCTTCCCACTTCATGTGCAGGACCCAAAAGGCAGGCTGAGCTCCAGAGTCTCAATGTGTGGATGAGACTATGGAGCTCTTGTCTTCTATAGAAAATGTAAGAACCCCAGATTCTCTACACTTTACCTACTCAATGTCACCATACCTATGCTCCCTTCTGTTAAAAACCTGGATGCCATTCTAGATAAGCAACTAAGGGGTATGTTTACTAAACCATCTTAAAGTGCGCCCAGCGTTAGTGTGCGGGATGCCATAAAAGGAGTGGGCGTTCCAGTCTAAACGTCGGGGGGGGGGGGGGGTTGTGTTTGGACCCATAGGCAGATTATATAGTACCACCCATACTGCCCCCTAGAGCTCAGTATCCCCCACCAACACATCCACCTCAATCCATCAGGAGTACAGACAGCTTACAGGGCAGTCCATGCAGGTCTGTATGCATCCATTGGGCAATAAAGGACAAACATTAGGACTGGAAATGTTCAGCTGCCCCCCACCAATATCTGACATTCTCCAGCTGCTGCACCCTGCAAGGTGTTCCAGCAATGCACATAGAAACTGCATACAGCCTGCTAGCTAGTCCATAGCACTGGAGAAGATGTGTTCACCCAAGACCTGGAATGTGAGCACACCCACCAAGCAGATAGGTCAGTGATTGGGCCCCCAAAAGGGAGACCCATATATATCACTTCATAGAAACACCATATAGCACTATAGGGGCACCTAGCCAAGCCATGGTCACTGCCCGGTCATGGTGAGATTGCCTCCCAGCAGGACATTCTGTGGCTACCCTGTCCCTGCAGGTGGTGGCTGGGCACTACAATGTCCCAGCCATTGCCCTATGCCCTGTGCTGCTTCATCCTGCCCAGGCCACCCTGTCCAGGCTATACCCACAATACCTTGCTCCTCATTATGCACATTGGCAGGCTAACACTCTGAACAGTGCAAGCAGTGTGGTCTGCATAAGGTGTTGGCAACCACCACACATTGGATGGACAGACACACTCTCTCACACCTGTGGCAGCATTGTGCAACTATAGAGGTGTTTTGCAGCCCTTGCCACCTCACCAGGCCTGGTTACAGCACAGGCATGGCTATGTTTCACAATACTGTTGGGGTCACTCCCCAGGGTGCTAAACACTTTCAGATACCACACTCCACAGGCATTGGGGAGGTTGGTATGGTACAGCTCAATGGGCAGTTTGTGCTTAACTTAGGAATTGCTATCTGCCATTATTCATAGCAACCTTTTGATATATGGGTACCTTATCCCCGGTTTTAGGGTGGCATTGCTAAGGTATGCAGGTGCTAGTATTGGGAGATGCATGCAGGGCCCAACATCCTGCCTCTCCATGAAGCTTTGGGGAATGGTGCCTGTGGGTACAGGTGTGTCTGGCCCTGTTGGATGCTGCTCTAGGGCAAAGGTTCCCAACAACCGTCCTGGTGGGCCAAACACTGTTCGGGTTTTCATGCCATCCCTAATGACTATACATGAGATACATCTGCATACCATGGGGGCGGTACAGGGACATGCAGCACAGGCATCTTTATTCGGGACAGCATGGGACCTGAATGTTGTTTGGCTCTCCAGGACTGCATTTGGGGGACTCGGGTATGGGTGATTCGCATGTTTATGATGTCTGTGCTCTGTAGGGTAAAACATAGGCGTTTGGGGCATGTTTATGTTTTCTGCAATAAAGGTCTGGTCTTTACTGCCACGGTTTAGTGGTGGGTAAAACATGGGACCTGGAATGTCAGGGCCACAGCTGGGATTTGAACCTGTGACCTTCTGCTCTTGAGTGCACTGTCTGTGTGTACTGCACCACATTGTGGCCACAGAGATGCTTTATTCCCTGGAGATACCATGACTGTTAGTCAGACAGGGCCTGTGTGATGCAGTGCATGGCACCCACTTACACAGGGCTGGGCCACTGTCTGCTGTGCGCAGCTGCCACTGCCCCCTCCACCACCAGTACCCCTCTGCCACCCTGCTGACATGCCCTTCTGCTGGTGGTGCTGGTGGACCGCAGTGTCAGGCCATCCAGTGTGGGTAGGCGGCTGCCTATGGTGCGGGTTCTGGGGTAGGGGTGCCTGCATAGATGTCCACACTTCCCCCAACACTGCCTGCCAATGTTCTGTGCCCTTGGGGGTACCTGCAGGGTACTATCCCCTGTGACACTGTGGAAGGTACACTCGTGCCCATGCTGTGCCCTCATCAGTTGCTGTCTGGCTGCTCTACTGTTTCAGCATTCCTATGGGCCACCTAGGCATCACCCTGCTCCGCACTGTGGCCCAGCTGCAGCACAGCATGTGCCGTCTGCAGCCCTCTGTGTCCCCTTTCCCAGCATCTGTCCAGTTGCCCATTCCGACATGCCCACCCTGCTGTTGTGGAACATGTGCATGCCATAGGGAACCTGTCCAATGGAGAGAGAAACCCTGCACAGCACAATTTCACTGTGGGATCATTCGCCTTGTATGGGGACGGAGTGTGGACCCTTCCACAATTCATATCTTTTTTTTGGTGCTTTCTTTGGAGTGTTTTTTGATGTTTCCCATTAATATTACTATTGCCCTGCTTGGTTATGTTTTTTCTATATTTTGTTGGGGTCATTTTCAATGTTTATTTGCACTTCTGTTCCGTGCACATGTATCACACTTATCACTTTTTTGTGGGTTTCCCTGATTTTGCTGTACATTGCTGACAGAAATGGTTTCTCTTCCCTTTAAATCATCTCTAACGCCAGGGTTTCACTGGCGTTAGTTTTGAGCCTCGGATTTCACAGCATTAGTGTGCGGGGAGCCTCTCCCCTCCCACTCTCCGCCCATTGACCCCTTCTCTCCGCCCATGGGGAGCCTTCCTCCACCCTCCGGGAGCCTTTCCCCACCTTCAGCACTCGTTTGCGCCGCTGCGCGCGTTATCGCGCGATTAGGTACCTGTGCGCCTAAAAAAGCACCATTATCACACGATAAGGTACCTTACCGCGCGATACCATCACAGGGCGCACTTTAAGACGGTTTAGTAAACATACCTCTAAATGTCCAGTAACAAATTTTTCATTTATTTAAGCAATGTTTGTATATGCTGCAAGGAGGTAGACAATAAAAAAGGGTGGGGAGGGAGTTGGAGCTTAAGGAAAAAAAATGGTGAATTGTAGGAAATAGGAAGGTGAATAGGAAGGGGAAGAGATTGGAATAGGGTGAAAGGAAGGGAGGGTGGATTGTGCAAATGGTAGAAAAGTCTGAAATGAGTGAGATAGAATGGATGATGTGTGCAAGTCTGTATGAATATGTAAGAGCTTGGGGAAATCCCGACTTTATATCAAACAGTCGGTCTCTTGGAATATACTGAATGCTCCTAAACAGTATGGAATGCAAGTCACAAGAAGTATAAACTGATGGCGTAGAGGTTTAGCTGGGAGGTTCTTAGGCTTGCTGCCATTTCATAATTGGGCGGGTAATCAACAAGAGAGCTGGACTGAATGAAATCAAGATTGCCACATGGAATGTGGGAGGAATCCATAGTCCAGTGAAATGAACTAAAGATCTAACAGTTTAAAAACAATAAGGGGTTGATACAGGATTCTTACAGAAAACACACATCAGAATTATAACACAAAAAAATAAAAATAGACTTGGTGGGAGAAGTAATTATAGCCATGTATAATAGAAATACAGAGGGGCAGCAATTGTTATACATAAAGTAAAACTTCCACTTTACTATATACAAAGGGGTCTATTTGTGCCCCTTCCATTCCCAGCAGAAGCCTCCCGTATGAACAAGGAATTTGTACAGGGAGACTTAGGAGTATGTTTACTAAACTGCGGTAATCGTGAATAACGCGCGTAATGTAACGTGAACGATCGTTACCGTTACATTACGCGCGTTAACCGTAGTTAACGATCGTAAACTCCCGCGGCACGCTAAAACACCGCAGAGGTGGAGAGAGGGCGGAGAGAAGGGGTCAATGGGTGGAGAGTGGGCGGGGAGAGGCTCCCCTCACACTAACGTGCTGATTTTCAGAGCTGAATTCCAACGCGAATGAAAACCTGCCGTTAAATGCACATTAAAGGGGAGAGAAACCATTTAAGTGTCGGCAATGTACAGCCCAGGCAGGGAAACAAAAAAAAGTGATAAGTGTGATACATGTGCACAGAACAAAAGGGCACAGAAACACTGAAAATGACCCCAACAAACTGGAAAAAAACAATAACCAAGCTGGTCAATAGTGGCATCAATGAGAAACATCAACCCCTCCCCCCCCTGGAGTAAGCTCCATAGAACAGATATAAATCGTGGAAGGGTCTATACTCCGTCCCCTTACAAGGTGAATGGGCCCACAGTGAAATAGGGCTGCTCAGGGTTTTCCCCACCATCAGACAGGGTTCCTATGGCATGCACATGTCCCGCAACAGCAGGGCAGGCATGTCGGAACGGCAACTGGACAGATGCCGGAGAAGGGGATACAGAGGGCCGCAGGCGGCACATGCTTTGGTGCAGCTGGGCCACAGTGCGGACTAGGGCGATGCCTAGGTGGCCCATACAAATGCTGGAACAGCAGACCAGCAAGACAGCAACTGCTGAAGGCCCAATATGGGCACGAGTGTGTTTCCCAAAGTGTCACAGGGGATAGTACCCAACAGCAACCCCCAAGGGCACGGAACATTGGCAGGCGGGGCTGGGGGGGAGCGTGGACGTCTATGCAGGCACCCATACCCCAGAACCCGCACCATAGGCAGCCACCTACCTGCACACTGGATTGCCTGAAACTGCACACCACCAGCTCCACCAGCAGAAGGGCATGTCAGCATGGTAGCTGAGGGATACTGGTGGTGGAGGGGGAAGTGGCAGCTGGCCAGAGCATACCGTGGCCTAGCCTTGTGTAGGTGGGTGCCATGCACTGCAACAGACAGGCCCTGTCTGACCAACAGTCATGGTATCACCAGGGAATGCACCACCTCTGTGATAACATGGTGGTGCAGTGCACAAAACCACTGTATTCAGAAGCAGAAGATCATAGGTTCAAGCCCCAGCTGTGGTTTCCGCCAACCCAGTCCTCATATTTTACCCACTACTATAACGTGCTAATACAGAAAGAACATTTTTTGCAGATGACGTAAACATGCCCAAAACACCTACATTTTACCCTACAGAGCACAGACACCATAAACATGCCCATTACCTAGAGCAGAGCCTCCCAAATGCAGTCCTGGAGGGCCAAACACCCATTCCGGTTCCATGCTGCCTCTGATGAAGATGCCTGTGCTGCATTTCTATGCGCCACCCCCATGGTATGCAGATGTATCTCATGCATATTCATGAGTGACAGCATGAAAACCCAAACAGTGTTTGGCAACGCAGGACTGGAGTTGGGAACCACTGCCGTAAAGCAGCAGCCAACAGGGGCAGACACACCCGCACCCACAGGCCCCATTATCCAAAGCCTCCTGGAGAGGCAGGACTTTGGACTCTGCGTGCATCTCCCAATACTAGCACTTGCATACCTTAGTAATCCCATCTTAAACCTGGGAATATGGTACACATCTATGAAAAGGTTGCTATGATTACTGGCAGATAGCAATTTCTAGGTTAAGTACAATATTCTGAGTGAGCTGCATCATAGCAACCTTTCTGATGTCTGTGGAGTGTGCTACAGGTCTTGTGTCTGACAGTGTTTACCAATCTGGGGAGTGACTCCTACAGTATTGCGTACCATAGCCATGCCTGCACTGTGCCCAGGACTGGTGTGGTGGCCTGGGCTGCCCAACACCTCTATAGTTGCACAATGCTGGCATAGGTGTGGGGAGTGTGTGTCTGTCTATCCAGTGTGTGGTGGCTGCCAACACCCTCCACAGCCCACACTGCTAGCACTGTTGCCAGTATTGGCCTGCCAATGTGCATAATGAGGAGCAAGGTACTGTGGGAATAGCCTGGATAGGATGGCCTGGCCTGGCCGCATCTGCACAGGGCATAGGGCAATGGCTCGGACATTGTAGTGCCTGGTACCACCTGCACGGACAGGGTGGCCATAGCATGTCCTGCTGGGAGGTCACTCTCACCCTGACTGACCAGTGACCATGGCATGGCTAGGTTCCCCCATAGTGCTATATTGTATTTTTCTCATGTGATATTTATGGGTTTCCTTTTGGGGCCCAATCACTGACTTATCTGCTTGGTGTGTATGCTGATATCCCTGTTCTGGGTACATGCATTATGGACTAGCTGGTGGCCTGTCTTCAGCTAGTATGTGTCTTGCTGGAACACCTTGCAGGGTGCAGTGGCTGGAGGCCTGCTGCTGGAGAATGTCAGATAATGGTGGGGGGCAGCTGAGCATTTCCAGACCTGCCGTCTGTCTGCTATTGTGTTATGGATGTGTGCTGCTCTGCATTGCCTGCCCTGTAGGGGGTTTTATCCCTAGCAGGACTGGGGTGATGGTCCCCTCTACTGCCACCATTGCAGGGGGGTAGGAAATGGATCTGTTGGCGGGGGATCCTGTCCCCCACCCTGAGCCCCAGAGGGTGTGTTGGGTGGTGGTAGGTAATCTCCCTGTGGGTCCCAGCACCCCCATTCACTTACATCATGTGACCATGGCACCCACACAGGTTATGCACTTTTCTGGGTGCATCATAGTCCACAAGGGCTAGATGTGACATACAGGTGACCACAGGCATATCCTAGGGGTGTTTGCAAGGACTACCTATCACACATTAGCACTGTTGGGGACCTGCAGCATAGCCTATCTCAGCAAAACCAGGTGCTGTGAGAATGGTGCTGGGCACCATACCTCTCCCTCAGGGTGAGCACAGGACCCGCACACTGTGACGGTCTGTAGCTACTCTGTGCCACTAACACACACCGTTGGCACCCCCTACCAGGCTGAGGTGCTGTGGGGTGCATACCCCATCTTGTGATCATCTGTTGACTGCTGATTTACATGTGCTGTGCATCCTGGGTACGGATGGGTTGACCCTATCCTGGTAACCACAGCAGAATGTGGGTGTGGTGCCGTGCAGTCCTCATGTAGCCAGGCACAAAGAGAGCGGGAGCTCTTGCTGATACAACAGGAACACAAAGAGGCAAGAGATGTGGATGATCACACGTGCCTTTATTAAGTCCCCTATGCATTTTGGCGTGAGCCTTCTTCAGGGGGATATAAAGGCACTATTGGTAAGACATGAAAATCCTAGAAAGCAGGTAGATTCCTTGCACACTGAAATAAAGGCACTATTGGTAAGACATGAAAATCCTAGAAAGCATGTAGATTCCTTGCACACTGAAATATTAAAAAAACGAGCACCACACTTGAACGAGACATTTTTATATGTCTCGTTCAAGTGTGGTGCTCGTTTGTTTAATATTTCAGTGTGCAAGGAATCTACATGCTTTCTAGGATTTTCATGTCTTTCCAATAGTGCCCTTATTTCGGTGTGCAAGGAATCTACATGTTTTCTAGGATTTTCATGTCTTACCAATAGTGCCTTTATATCCCCCTGAAGAAGGCTCACGCCGAAACGCGTAGGGGACTTAATAAAGGCACGTGTGATCATCCACATCTCTTGCCTCTTTGTGTTCCGGTCCTCCTGTAGCCAGCCAGTTGTTTGTTAGCAGCTCGAGCCCACTGGTTACTTCACTGCCCGTGGAGCCAGAGGTCATGGGTTCAAAACCCAGAGTGGGGTTCATCAATAGAGCTGTCTTAGGCATTGTCTGTTTGTATTGTATATTAGTGCTGCCAGCAGAACCACCCTCAGGGTACTGTCACCTTAGGGTGGCTCATAGCGCGCCCTATAGGGTGCCTTATAGGGCGCCCTATAAAGCACCTTATAAGGTGCCTTATACGGCGCCCTATAAAGCACCTTATAAGGTGCCTTATACTGCACCCTATAAAGCACCTTATAAGGTGCCTTATACGGCGCCCTATAAAGCGCCTTATATGGTGTCCTATGGGGGACATTATAGGGTGCCTTGGCACTTTATAATGTGCCCTATGGAGTGCCTTCTAGGGTGCCTTATGTGGCACCTTAGGTTACACACTGTGAGGGTGTGTTTGCTGGCAGCACTATTAATGTACAACTAAACTTCCTCACAGCCCAATACTTAACCCTTTCCAGGCCAAGCCCAAAACTTTCGGGATCCGAACATCTGCCTAAATATTCCTATCAAATGGTATATAATACATGACCATGGCAGAGGGTACGTCACTGTTGGAACATATTTAATAAGACGGGTACAATTTTCCTGCCATATGCAAACATTACCCGGCTGCAGAATGTGGATTAAAATATTATTGTAGGCTTTCAAAGGGTTACACATGATGCCTCAGCCAGCCTTCTTCATTAGGCACACTGGGGATTCGAACCCATGACCCTTGCACCATTGGTCTGTGCAGTAACCATTGTGCTACAGCTCTGTTTCTGTATTTGGGTGTCTGCGCGCCTTCTTACGCTTAACGTGCAGTAATGCGCCCTGTAACAATCGTTGCTGCGCGGCGCCTTACAACGCGCATTATTGCGCGTTATCTGTAACGATGTACCGCCCATGTCCTTTTTTGGCTTTCTTTCCACTAACGCGGCTCCTAACGTGAATCACACTAACGCAGTTTAGTAAACATACCCCATAGTCGGTGTTGCGGAGCGAGGGCGAGGCGTGGGCGGTCTGCGACCCCGGACGTACAGGGCTGATTCTGAGGTCAACCCTGTATGTCCAGGGTCAGCAAACTGGACAGGGGATGGCAGGCTTCGGCAGCATCAAAAAGGTGAGAGGGTGCAGGGGATTTCCTGCAGCCAGACCCTGGCCATGGAAGGCCAGATCAGGGGTTGAGCTACGAGGAAAGAGGAATGTGATGGGCGCCATGGCACTGCGGCTCCATTCAGGAGCCTGATTGTGTTAGCTGGGCAGGGTTCTGTATGTGCATGCCGATCATAATCGGGTCCTGGCTTGCATGTACAGACCCTAGATCCAATTCTGATCCCATGGGGCACGTCTAGCCCCCGCGGGATCAGAGTTGGGTCTGCCTCTGTGTGTCCTGTTTCAATCAAACGCACAGGGCATGGACATACTCTATGGAATGTGCCTCAAAGTGAATACATTCCCTGAAGGAAGATATGTGGTTGTCCTGGGGGAATTATGTGAAGTTAAAATATTATTATTTATTTATTATTACAAGCTTTTATGTGGTGTGTATTGGCCCAATAGCTATGATCATACCTTCATTACTACTTTACTAATGGATATCTATACAGCCTAGATAGAGCTTTTAATATGGTTCAAAATCCTGCAAGAGACTATAAACTGACAAAACAAGTAAAGAACATTCATAATCAGAGGGAAATAAATTTTCAAATAAACAATTGGGATGATAGACATCTGGTGCACACTGCACCCAAAGGAATCTGAATTCACCCATTGCTCTGTACTTCATTGGTTATAAAGTCCAGAAGTCCAACCATGAAGCACATCACAATCGCAGAAACAAAAGCAGACTAGCCAAGAAAGAGGTGTAACCCTAAACCAATGACAGTAGAAAAATTATGAATAAATACTAAGGATTCAGACCATGCTGCTGATAGACTGTGGCATGAACCCTTGGTATTTATCCAATGTTTTAATACTGTCATTATGTTCCATCTGTACCAGAGGTGCTTCCTTCGGTCAGTTGTAATCATTTCTCTTACAAGTTTTCAACGCTGCATGGCCTTATGGCTTTATCCTATGGAGGGTTAAGTGGCTTGCCCATGACCACAAGGAGAACTTGTGGGAATAGAAACCCCAGTCCTTCTGGCCCAAGGTTGCTGTCCTCTAGTGGGATTTGAACCCCCGACCTTCTGGCCTGAAGTACCTTGCCCCAACCACTAGGCACTCCTCCACTTTCACTTTTTTGTCATTGAAGTTTTTTTATTGTTCTCTTCATAAAGTTTTTCTGTTTTTGTATTAGTGTTTATGTATAATTCCTGCATGATAACTGTTTGACATACATGATTGCTTTTAGATAATTTATTATTAATTTCAATTTTTAATTTGTGTTATTATGATTTTTTGTGGAATTTTTAACAACTGATAATGTTTATTTATGGTATACCATTTTAGTTTAGGATGTCTTTCCTTTGTATAATTTTATTTATTTTATTTCACTTGTATCATTTGATATTTTTAACTTCTGTTGTTTACAGCCATTATTATTGTATAATTGTGTTTACTATAAATATTTTGTAGAGGTCTATATCCCTTACAAAGACAGTGCTGAAACACGGCTGTGTCAGGTCCTGTGGCTTTTAGAGTTTCTCCTCAATAAATTGGTTTTGTTTTTTTCCTCGCTCTTTACTGATCTCCTCATCTGTTGTATGCCAGGCTAGACCATCTACTAATATCAGAGATGATGGGCCCGATTTTGCATTGGACAGGGCTAAGCGCTGTAGCCGCATAGCCCTGCCCACCGACCCCTTAACCCCAAATTTTCACTTCCAAAGTGATGGAAGTGAAAATCCGGGGCTTGCCACACAGCTGGAAAGCCGCCAAGCCTAATCAGACAGCAACGATTTTAGATGCTTCCCGGTTAGCCCCGGCACTTTAAAGATAGGCAAGGGTTTTCCTTGCCTATCTTTATGGTGCAATGCGTTAACCGGGCAGAATCCAAAATCACTGTTAACTGGTTAACGCCATTCCCTGCTTCTATTCTGGCCTGGAATGCCCTGATGCTAACCGGATTGGATCGGGACGTATAGGGGACTTAATCAGGGATTTTCAAAGGTTCTAGCCATGTTGGTGCCTTTGAATATCCCTGATTGAGGCATCTACACAGTAAACATGGGCTGTTAACCATGTAAATACCTTTGAAAATTGAGTCTGATATTCTCAAAATTAAAAGAGGCAAAAATACATGCAATGGTAGTATCTGATCATGACGATGTTAGTATAAAAATCAGATTAATTAAGTATGCACTAGATATGATTTGGCGAATGCCCCCTTCATTATATACATGATCATGAATTTCTTATGGAAAGCATGGCAAGATTATGAACATAAAAACAACAATGAAGAAACAAATATAACAATTTATTGGGAAGCTGCAAAAGAACTGCTGAGAGGCAAAATTATTGTTTTTAATGTACATAAAAAGAAATAGCTATATAAGCAATTTTTAAGTCTTTTGAGAGAACTACAGAAGTATAAAATAGGAGATATATCTAAAATGACAGAATAAATGAGAAGAAAATATGTAGAAGTGAGAAAGGAACTAAACAAACTGTTCAATAAAAGGGCAAAAGCAAATATACAGCTATACAAATAATGTCTTCATAAATGGTGAAATAAGACAGGGAAATTGCTTGCGAGACTGGTAGCCCTATATAAAGAGAAGAAAATGTTTTGAGCATTAAAAGGCATGATGGAGGGCTATGCATGAAGACAAAAGATATTACCTCTCAATTTGTGTCTTTCTATAAAAAACTGTATAGTGAGGAAGTTAGTGATGCAGCACAGGAAGAGGTTTTTTTAGAGGTCCACAGTAAGTGGCATATTTGGTACTCCCCTAAAAGCCAAGGCGGCTTCTTCACACTGATCTACATTGGACTTCCTTAGTGTCATACACCTCTCTCTCCAGCCATTTTCTAAGGTATTGCCCAGGAGGTAGCTATCAGTTTGCTCATCCTTAACACCACGAAGAAGGCCAAGGTGAACGCCAGCCAGAATACGATGTTTTTTGACTCAGAGGAATGCATTGTCATAAGAACTGATGATTTGGATGTCGTGCACGATTGGTTTCATACTATCAGGAAGTATGGGTGTTTATCAGGCCCAGACCCACATCTATGTCCTCCATAGAAAACTTGGACGAGAGCTATTCTGGCCATTACATTTCATAAAGGTGACCCAATCCCATTTATACAGTTAGAATGGTGTACAGGATAATGTTGACCATGGAGGGAGAATGCTTCTGCAAGATTAACTACACCATTAAACTCAAGGTGAATTCAAGGCACAGTTTTTACATCCTGCTGATTGTATCTTGATGTGCAGATTTGGTGATGCTGCTCATTTCTAATGTTGGCTGTGCTAGCCCGCCTTGCTATTTATTTTATTTTTATTTATTTACAGTTTCTTTTATACCGCGCTATTTGACATCAGTGCGGTTTACAATGAACAGAAACTACACGTCACAAAAATTGATCAGTGCTTACAATGAACAGGACAATGAACTGGGTATACATTAAACATGCTATGCTGACCATCCACACCTGCTGCCATATATCTAGTCTTCCACTGAACTGTTTCCATAGTGCCAGCTGCCTCCAAGTGGAGACTTTCTAGGGTGCCCTGCCTTATAGCCAGCTAGCATTTCCTGCCTATGTGATATCATTTTGCTCAGTTAACTATCAGCAATGCAAAGAAGCGTGGTCTACCAGAGGGTTTCTAAACTACATTGATAATCTTGTTGTGCTTGCTTAAAGTTTCCCTACTAAATAATTGCCAAGACTCCTTCTAATATCATAGTAACATGGCATATGATGGCAGATAAAGAACATCATTGTCTATCTAGTCTGCCAAGCAAGGTGGCAAGAGTAGATGCACCTGCCGCTCCGTGCAGGTCACCCCACTTCATGGCTTTGTTTAGGGGTTTCCCACCATTCCGTGCAGGTCACTCCTATTTGTTGAGATAGCAGAGACTGTTAAGGTTATTTTGATTTTATCCTGTTGCTATAAAGGAATCCACTGTGTCTGTCCCATGCTATTTTGAATTCTGTCACTGTATTTGCCCCTACCACGTCCACTAGGAGGGCATTCCAAGCATCCACCAACCTTTCAGTGAAAACGTATTTCCTGACATTGCTTTTCCTTTTACCCCCTTGCAGCTTCATGTTATGTCCTCTAGTTCTGCAGCTTCCCCTTCTTTGAAAAAGGTTTGTTTGCTCATTAATATTCTTTTTTTAAAGTCTGTATCATATCTCCCCTGTCCCTCCTCTATTCTAGGTCTTCAAGTCTCTTCTCATATGTATTATTGGCACAGAAACCAAATCAGTTTGGTTACCTTCCTCTGAACCATTTCCAGTCTTTTTATGTCCTTTGTGAGATATAGGGGTATGTTTACTAAACGGCGCTAATGTCGTAGCTGCGATGTTATCGCACGATAATGGCCCATTACTGTGTGAGAACGTCACGTATTGTGTGATAATGTCTGCGGCAGCGTTAAGGTGCGCAGAGGGTGGAGTAAGACTTCCCAGAGGGTGGAGTAAGGCTCCCCAGGGATGGAGAGAAGGGGTCAATGGGCGAAGAGTGGGCAGGGAGAGGATCCATGCACACTAACACCGTGGAATGAAGCTCTGAAAATTAGCACCAGTGAAAACCTTGCGCTAGGCACAGTTGCAGGACAGAGAAACCATTTCAGTCAGCGATGTACAGCAAAGGCAGGGAGACCCAGAAAAGTGATAGTAGTGATACTTCTGCAGCAACCAAAAAGGCAAAAACCATAAATAATGACCAGAACCAAAATTGAAATCCAAAACACCGAGCTGGCTAATAGAACAAATAATGACAAGCGGTAATGAACACAACCTATAAAGAAGAAAAAGGACGAGCTCACTTTTGGAAGTGTCAATTCACAGTCCCCACACAAAGTGAATCTGCCAACATAGAAATAGTGCTGATGAAGGTTTTCTGTGGTGTGTATGGAATAGCTTGCCTTTGTGGCTTACACATGGGCAGCAACAGCAGAGTGGGCATGTGGGAAAGGGCACTATGGTGATGGTGTAACTGGGGTACAGGGGGCTGCAGGCGGCACATGCAGTGGGCCAGCTGGGGCACAGTGTGGACTAGGCAGATGCCCACCTGGCACATACGAATGCAGAAACTGAAAAGCAGCAAGACAGCAACTGACCAGGGTCCAATATGGCCACGAGTGTGCATCCCACAGTGTCCCAGGGGATAGCACCCAGCAGGTATCCCCAAGGGCACAGAACATTGGCAGGCGGTGCCGGGGGAGGTGCTGATGTCCATGTCAGCACCCCTACCCCAGAACCCACACCATAGGCACCTGCCTAGTGTCACACTGGATGGCATGGGACTGCAAACCACCGGCATAAGGGCATGTCAGCATGGTGGTGGAGGGGGTGCCGGAGCCGGAGGAGGTAGTGGCAGCTGCCCACAGCAGAGCAAGGCCAATCCCTGTATAGGTGGGTGGCGTGCAGTGCAACAGATAAGGTCTGTCTGAGGAACAGTCATGGTATCCCCATGGAACAACTTGCCTGTGTGGTAACAGTGTGGTGCAGTACACACAGCCAGTATGCCCAGAGGCATAAGGTCATAGGTTCACATCCCAGCTGGGGCCCCTGCAGACCATGTCTCACTATTTTACCCTACAGAGTGCAGACACCATAAACATGTCCACTGCCTAGAGCAGAGGTTCCCAACCCCAGTCCCGGAGGTGCAAGCACCAGTCAGGTTGTCAGGATGTCCCTAAGAAATATTCATGAGATGCATTTACATGCACTGCCCCCATTGTATGCAAATGTATCTATGCATATTCATTAGCGACATCCAGGAAACCGGAATTGTGTTTGGCCCACCAGGACCGGAGTCTGGACCCTCTGCACCAGAGCTGCGGCCAACAGACGCACAAATACCCACACCCACGGGCCCCACTATACAAAGCCTCATGGAGAATCAGGCTGTTGGGCCATGTGCGGAGCAGCAGCTACCACCATCTGCACCTCTATACCGTAGCAATGCGGTCAGAACCATGGAAACATGTTCCATATATGTATCAAAAGCTTGCTATGATCAATGTGAGATCACAAGTCCTAACTTAAAAATATTTGCTAAAAGAGATTCATCATACCAACCTTTCTGATATCTGTGGAGTGTGCTGCCATATGTGTTTACAAACTGTCTACCACCCCGGAGATTGACCCTAATAGTATTACATACTGTCACACTGCCTACATAGTGCCCAGGACTGGTGTGGTGGCCAGGGCTGGCAGCCACCTGTACCATTGCACAATGCAGAAATAGGTGTTGGAGTGTGTATATGTCTATCCAGTGTTTTGCGGCTGCCCACGCCTTACTGAGCCCACAATGCTTGCACCATTTCCAGCGTTAGCCTGCCATTGTGCATAATGAGGGCCAAGGTATTGTGGGTATAAGAACATAAGAACATAAGATATGCCATACTGGGTCAGACCAAGGTCCATCAAGCACAGTATTCTGTTTCCAACAGTGGCCAATCTAGGTCATATGTACCTAGCAGTTTCCCCAAGAGACACAAGTTCCACAATGCTTGTACTGGGTCAAGCATTGATATCTTCGGTCACTTCTTAATAATGGTTTATGGACCTTTCCTCCAGGAACTTGTCCAAACCTTTTTTAAACCCAGCTACACTAACAGCCTTTACTACATCCTCCGGTAACAAATTCCAGAGTTTGATTACACGTTGAGTGAAAAAATATTTTATTTTATTAGTCTTAAATAGTTTACCCTGTAGCTTCATTGCATGTCCCCTAGTCTCTCTATTTATTTATTTACATTCTCTTATATACTGTGCTATTCTGCATCAGTGTGGTTTACATTGAACAAACTGAAATTACATTGAACAGGGCATTATAACTTGGAGATAACTATTTTACAGGGAACATGGGCTATGGAGGGTTAAGTGGCTTGCCCAAGACAGTAAGGAGCACCTGTGGGACTAGAAACCCCAGTCCTTCTGACCCAAGGCTGCTGTCCTCTAGTGGGATTTGAACCCCTGACCTTTCGGCCTGAAGTACCTTGCCCCAACCACTAGGCCACTCCTCCACTCCGCACTTTCTATATTCTGATAACGTAAACAATCGATCTACATTTACCCGTTCCACTCCGTTCATTAATTTATAGACTTCTATCATATCTCCCCTCAGCCGTCTCTTTTCCAGGTTAAAGAGCCCTAACCTTTTTAGCCTTTCTTCATAGGAGTATCCTTCCATCCCCTTTACCATTTTGGTGGCTCTTCTCTGAACCTTTTCTAAAATCGCTATATCCTTTTTAAGATACGGAGACCAGAATTGCACACAATATTCAAGGTGCGGTCTCGCCATGGAACGATATAGAGGCATTATAATATCTTTTGTTTTATTTTCCATTCCTTTCCTTATCATACCTAGCATTCTATTTGCTCTCTTGGCTGCCGCTGCACACTGGGCAGAAGGTTTTAACATGGTATCCACAATGACGCCTAAATCTTTTTCCTGGGTGATGGTTCCTAATGTGGAACCTTGCATCGTGTAACCATAGTTTGGGTTGTTCTTCCCTAGGTGCATAACCTTGCACTTGTCCACATTAAATTTCATCTGCCATTTTGATGCCCAGTCTTCCAATTTATCAAGATCCTCTTGCAATTTTTCACAATCCTCTTGGGTTTTAACAACTTTAAATAGTTTTGTGTCATCTGCAAATTTGATAACCTCACTCGTTATTCCACTTTCCAGGTCATTTATGAATATGTCAAAAAGCAGCAGACCCAGCACAGATCCCTGGGGTACACCACTATTCACCTTTCTCCATTGGGAAAATTGGCCATTTAGCCCTACCCTCTGTTTTCTATCTTTTAACCAGTTCCTGATCCACAATAGTACACTGCCTCCTATCCCATGACTCTTTAGTTTTGCCAAAAGTCTCTGATGACGGACCAGAGCAGAAGTATTCGTTTAGCAATTTTGCTTTTTCAATGTCACTTTCCACGAGTCCATTTGCAGCACTTCTGAGTCCTGCAATTCCACCTCTGATCTTCTTCCTTTCCCGAATATACCTGAAGAAGGTTTTGTCACCACACTTCACGTCTTTAGCCATCTTTTCCTCTGCCTTTGATTTTGCTATTCTTATTTCTCTCTTGGTCTCTTTGAGTTTGATCCTGTATTCATTTCTGTGTTCCTCTGTTTACGAGCTTTTGAATTTGGCGAAAGCTGTGGTTTTTGCCCTTGTTTGAGCAGCCAATTCTTTGGAAAACCAAATAGGTTTTCTTCTCCTCTTGTTTTTGTTTACTTTTCTTATATATTTATCTGTTGCACCTTTTATTGCCACCTTTAGTTTAGCCCATTGCAATTCCACTTCCCTTATCTCCTTCCACCCTGTCAGCTCCTCCTTTAGGTACTTGGCCATTTTATTGAAGTCGGTATTTTTGAAGTTTAGGGCTTTGAGCTTGCTATGTTTGGCCTGTACCATGGCTTTTATCTCAAACCACACCGTGTGATGATCACTGCTGCTCACAGGGGCACTCACATAGACATTAGACACGCTATCGCCGTTGGTGAGCACTAAATCCAGTGTTGAGCTTTCCCTGGTTGGTTCCATCACCTTTTGTCTAAGTAACGCATCTTGGAGAGCATCCACAATTTTTTTTGCTTCTTTCCAGATTTGCAGAAGGAGTAATCCAATCCACATCAGGTAGATTAAAGTCACCCAATATGATCACTTCCCCCTTTGTGGCTATCTTGGCAATATCTGTAATCAATTTGTTATCTATCTCTTCAATTTGTGTTGGAGGTCTGTAGACTACAGCAGTATGGATGACAGTGCCATCTCTTCTTTCCAACACAATCCAGAGCGCTTCTTCTTTTCCCCATGCCCCCTGCATTTCAGTAGCTTTAATATTGCTTTTCACAACACAATTATATGGTCAGTTCAGTGGAGCAGATTAACTGTTGAGCTATAAATGAAAACTATTGCTCCAATAAAATCTCCAGAACTCTAATCCATTACACGTTCCCAGTAATTAAATAAGTAATTTAAATCTTATTATTAAAAGCAACGGGTCTCAGACTTCAAAGAGCTGTGGTCTTCATATGGCTTCGACCTAATGCTCTAATTTGCATCAATGACCCCTATTGTTGCTTATTGATCAACTTTTAACTTAACTTCAAAAATGGAACTTGTAAAAAGAGAAGGATGTGTGCTTATCTTAGATTTGCCCTTCGTCAGGGGCTAAGATTTCTAAATTCGTCCTCATTTTGCTTGTTCCAAATATCGAATTTTTCTCCAAATGTTCTGATATTCTTCATGCGTGAACTACATTGCAGGTCTCATTCCATTTTCCAAACTGTTTGGTTCTGACAACGCCGCCGGTGAGCTATATACAAAGTGTGTCCATCAGTAAAACTGTTTGAGGCTACGGCCGTCTATGCCTGTAACAGTCTGACATTGAACTGAAATCAGTGTGCACACCCCAAAGCACCCTCAGCTCAGTTGCCCAAACTAAGGTGCCCTGTAAAGTGCCTTAGCTGTGGCCCTACACTATCCCGGTAAGCAGAGCAGAAAGTGTGTGCAGATGACCTGGTGTTGCTGTGTAGCCCGCCATTGCTATGTTAAAAGGCATAGCACACTGGTTAGTGCAATGCCTTCACAGCCAGTGGTGATTGGTTCAAGACCCCAGTGTGGCAACATCAAGATAAATGCCTAAGGTGTATATTGTGGTAAGAATAGTCAGACCCGTGTCTGCAGCATAAATCTTGTACCCCAAGGTGCCTCACAGCATGGTTTGGCAGGAAGTGTATGATAAGGCACCCCATGAAGCAGCCTGGACAAAGGGAAGAAAGCCTGTTATGCCATGTATCTTGGCAGCACCACTATTTTCCATGTACCGGCTGTGGAATTGGCACGTAGCTAGTGTGCAGTAGTGATGTGCATGCGTCAGCGAGGCATTGGAGAAGATGGTGATGTGGTCAAGGAAGCCTGCCTTCAACCGCCTGGAGCTGCGACACCTTGCAGGACTAATCTGCGCTAGGCAGCACAAACCTTTTCTAGGCTCCTCCAAATGCCAGAACCTCTGCCGCATTATTTAGACAGATTTGTATGCCACCTTATCCTTCAATCAAGGTGGTCACGTCACATCACAATTGGAGGGTTACATTTAACATTAGGGTACGTGTAAACATTTGGACAGTACAGTTACTTATCAGCATATAGACAGTACAATTGAAGGTAACATTTAACATGAGAGTATTTAATAACTCGGTATGATAAACTTGTGTATGTGGGTAGGATGGGTGCGTACTTAGTTGGCAATGGTTGTAGTGTTTCAGTAAGGGTTTGGGATGTTGCCTGGATGCTCATGTGTTTCTATAACTAAAAATGTTTTGAGGTCTTTGCGGAAGTCTGTGAGGTCATCTAATGCCCTCATGCTTGTGGGGAGGAAGTTCCATAGTGTGGATGCCAGTAGTGATGGTGCTCTTTTTGAGGTTGTTTGTTTGGTTTTGTGATAGCCTGCAGGTGTGCAGATCATGATGTCATTATTGGATCTTCTTGGTCTGTTGCTGATATCTGGTCAACAAATTTTTACAAAAGTCATGTTACTGAAATAAAAATAGTCATTTCTTATCAATTTTTATATGCTGAACACAAATATGACAGTGAAATTGCAAAGTTGGCTCTAGCTTTTTGGTAATCTACAAGAATTAATGTTTACATCATGTCAATAGTAAATATAATAGGACTTTGGTTAATACCTGTAAAAAACAAGTCATAGACTACTTCTTAGATTTTTTCGCCTGTCTATTGTACAGCTGTTCGGGAGTTTCTCTGGGGAGTGTCCAGCAGTAGTCAGCCAGCATTGTAGTGGACCATTTTCCCTGGTATCTTTGCTCTATCATTGCGATATCCTGGTGAAAACGTTCGCCCTGTTCATCACTAACCATACCACAGTTGTCAGGAAAGAAATTAAGATGGGAATCAAAGAAATGGATCTTTAGAGACATATTGCAGCTTAGTTTCTGATACTGCATCAGCATGTCTTCTACTAGTTCCTTGTAGTTTTCTGCCCTAACATTCCCGAGAAAGTTTGTTGACACTAGGCGAAAAGCATTCCATGCTTGTTTCGCATCACCCTGCAGCAAGTTGTTGAACCGGTCATCTTTGAAGAGCTCTCAAATCTGAGGACCCACAAAAACTCCCTCTTTAATCTTTGCTTCGCTGAGTCGAGGGAATTTTTCATGCAGGTATCGGAAAGCTGGCGAAGTGCGGTCCATGGCTTTCACAAAGTTTTTCATCAAACCTAGTTTGATGTGAAGAGGTGGTAGCAGGATTTTGTGAGCCTCAACCAGAGCTGGGTGCTGGATATTCTTCTCTCCAACTGTTACATTTTGTCTGTGATTCCATTCCTTCCGCAAGTAGTGCCAATCCCTTGCTCGGCTCTCCCACTCACATAAGAAACACGTGTATTTTATATATCCCTGCTGCAGTCCCATTAAAAGGGCAACTACCTTCAAGTCACCACAGAGGTGCCAGCTGTACTTGTTATAGTTAATGGAAGTCAGTAGATGCTTTAAGTTATTGTATGTCTCTTTCATGTGGACGACATGCGCTACTGGAATAGATGGAAGATGGTTTCCATTGTTCAAAAGCACAGCCTTCAGACTCAGTTTCGAAGAGTCTATAAATAGTCTCCAGTCTTGTGGGTCATGAGTGATTTATGCAATGTGATGCAATATTACATCATTCAAGGCTTATTTGGGATGTTGCTGATGTCCTACTGGATAAATTTACATGGTGAAATGTCAAAAATGAACTACATGCAATATCTTCACAACGAGAGCCAATAAAATTTTTTAAGGTTATATTCGTGTTCAGCTCACCAAGATACTGGCAAGAGCCAAATACAAAACAATAATGATACTGACAAGAGCCAAATACAAAACAATAATGATCATCTTCAAAGTCATTCACCATCTCTCAGCAGATGTACTCCAAAACATTATAACAAGGGATAGACTGGTCAACATGGAAATCGTTACTGACGGCCTTTTAAAGTCAATAACGATTTCCATGTTGACCAGTCTATCCCTTGTTATAATGTTTTGGAGTACGTCTGCTGAGAGATGGTGAATGACTTTGAAGATGATCATTATTGTTTTGTATTTGGCTCTTGCCATCAATGGGAGCCAGTGCAGTTGTTGTAGGACGGGAGTGATGTGCTCGGTCCTTGATGTGTCTGTAATGATGCGTGCTGTGGTGTATCATCTGTAGTGGGTGGAGTGTCTGCTGAGGAAGGCCTTGATATAGTGAGTTTCCATAATCAAGCAGTGGTGTAATGAGTGCTTGGCACACTGTGCGGAAGTGGTCCTGACGGAGTATTGGTTTGATTTGTCTGATTGTTTTCAATCGTTGATAGGCCTTGTTTGCGGTTTTGGTGATGTGGAATTTCAGGTTTAGCGCTCTGTCTAGTGTGATGCCCAGATACTTAACTTCTTCTTTGACTACTATGTGTTTGTCTAGGATGCTGATAGTTTGTGGAGGTATGAAGATGGGGTTCCTGGTGATGAACATTGCCTCAGTATTATCGTAGTTGACCGTTAGGTTGTTGGCTATGAGCCAGTCATTCATTTCGTCGAGGCATTTGGTTATTGTTGTGGTGTTTAGTGCTTGCAGGTTGATTGGAGCGTACACCATGATGTCATCAGCATAAATGTGATAGTGAAGTTTGTGGTGCTTGATGATGTTGCATATGGGCTGTATGCAAATGTTAAAGAGCATTGATGATAGAGCTGAGCCCTGAGGTATTCCCTGCTTGACGGGGAATTGTAGTGATTTCTTTTGGTCGCATTTGACTTGTTGCGTTCGCACTTGCAAGTATGATGTAAACCACTTCCAGGTGTTATTGAATAGTCCTATCTGTTGTAAGCGTTGCAATAGCTTGGTGTGGGACACAGTGTCGAAGGCCGCCGAGATGTCCATGAACACTAGCAGGAATCCGTTTTTTATGTTGTCCATGCCTCTTAGGAGATTGTCAAAGAGGGAGGTGAGTAGTGTTTCCATGCCGTGTTGGGGCTTAAATCCATGCTGGTGTATGTCCAGTGGGGCATTTATATCAATATGGTCCTGAAGTTGCCTTCCATGATTTTTGCAAGGAATGGTAGGCTGGATATGGGATGGTATGATTTTGGTTCGGAGGGGCTGAGATTGCTACTTTTAAGTATTGGTCGTATCATTGCATGCTTGAGGGGTTGCGGCATGTATCCTTGTTGGAGTGAATCTTTGACGATTTTTTGAATGTGATGAGAGAGTTGGCTTTTTGTATCTTTGAGCCATGTCACTGGGCATGGGTCTGATGGTGAAGTTGTTGTGTTTAGTCCAGATATAATGTCCTCTACTTGCTGCTTTGTTGGTATGTTGAAGCTCTCCCATGTTTGATGTTGCTTTTTTATCGTGTGGTCGTTTGTTTGTGGTGTAGTAGAGCATATTTGGTTGGTGGTTTTTTGACTTCATGTAGTCTGCATATTTTTGTGGGTCAAGATGGTGGGTGCATTGTTGCATGTCGTCCTTGGTTAGCTTTTAGGCAATACTAAAGAGTTCTCTTGGTCTATTAGTAGATTTCATAATTAGGTTGGTATGGTGTTGCTGTTTACGCTCATTTATTAGGTTGTTATATTCCCGTTGTTTGTCTCTGTATTGGGTTAGGAGGTTGTGTGATTTGTTCCGTCTCCATTTTCTTTCCAGTCTTCTGAGTGTGCGTTTTGCAACTTTGATTTCATATGAGTACCATGGGGCGTTGGATCTCTTGCGTGTTTGTGGTTCTTTGATGGCTGAGGCAGATGCTGCGTTGGATATTATTGTGTTCCATTCTTCTATGTTAAGGTCAAGGGTGTCGTGTTCCTGTTGAAGTTGTGGAGTGATTTTGTTTATGAATGAGTCTCTGTTAAATGTTTTGAACCATCTAGCTGTTCTTTCATCTTCTTTGTGTTGGGCGGGGTTGTTCAGGGTCATGGTGAATTCAATCACATGGTGGTCTGACCAAGGGACTGGCGTGATTGTTGGTTTTGTGGTCTTGTTCTATTCCACTAATTGCATTGGCATGAAGATCATGTCCGGAGCTGTACCATGCTGGTGCATTGGGGCTTTAATTGTCTGGCAGTATTTTAATGACTCCATGGCTTTTAAGAATGTTGCGGTTTCTCTAGTGGGTGCAGATGTTAGGTTGTAGTCTCCTAGTGCGATGAGAGGTTTGTATCTTCTGTTATGTGTGCATATCATTTCGATTACTGTGGATAGGTGTTCAGTTGTGGTTCCAGGTGGTCTGTGAGGGAGATGCTTAGGTACTTGTTGGCTATAGTGAGTGTGTTAGATTTGATTGTGTTAGTGGTGGTGATTGTTTTGAATCTGTATTCTTTTCTGGTACGTATTAATACTCCTCCTCCTCTCTTTTGTGTTCTGATGCAGTTAAATGCCGAGTATCCTGTTGGGGTTACTTGGTTTAATATGACCTGGTCTGAGTCGTCTAGCCAGGTCTCGGTGATGCATATTATGTCCAGTTTCTTGTCATGGATGAGGTCAAGGATGGTATTTGATTTGTTCCTGATAGATCTGGCGTTTAGAAGAGCACACCTGATGTTTGTTATTATGATTGGGTTTGTGTGTTCGTTATTTGTGTGGTGTGTGGGTGTATTACGTGTGGCATTGTATGGTTTGTGGGCTGTATGCTTTGGTTGTTGGCGTTCTTTGGATAGTTGTGATGCCGGTGTGTATCTGGGTTGGGTGGTATGTAGGTTGATCAAGGAGATTTGCTCGTTGAGTCTGATGCTATAAAAGCATAAAAGCAAATAAATTAACTAACAAAAGAGCTTTTTCTCATGCTGCCCCCTCTATTTGGAATTCCCTTCCGGAGGACTTACGAACTATAACTGAAATCATGGAACTCCGTAAAAAACTAAAAACCTATTTATTCTCCATGCACTACGGCAACATAGATAACCCCTGGATACACTCAGATAAAGGTTAAAAATATGACAGAGTAATACTTATCCCAAAAATTTAACAGACATTACGCTATTATATAAACTCTACGATCCAACCCTGAGTACCCCCAACATGTACCTGTATATAGTTTTTTGTACATAGTTTAATAAGCCAGTTTTGCTATTTTGCATTAGTTCAAGCTGTTACCCATTACTTTTATTGTTACAAAAATGTTCGATGTAAAACTAAGCTTTTGCTATGTGGAATGTTGTTTTATTGTGAACCGCAACTGAACTCTGGAAGTTGCGGGTTATAAATATATGTTAAATAAATAAATAAATATGTGCAGGGTGTGAACATATGGAGGAGTGTGAGGTAGGCCATGAGGTAGTGGGTAGTGGAGTGTATTTTGTAATTTGTAATTTTACTGACCTGGGAATAGATTTGTGATTTACTGACCTGGGTTCAGCTTGATTTGGGTCATATAAGTGTAGTTCTGCATTGGTAGTGATGTCTTTACTCTGTGTGTAGTGTTACTTGTGGTTGGTTAGCAGCCTAGCTATGAGGTAGTAGTGGAGTTAATAGAATTAATAGGCTATGCAGCTTGAGTTGTTTTACAATGCAAACAGTGGGTAGCAAGTTCTATGCATTCATCTACAAGCAATGGATTGTCCAGTGTGACACCCCTCCCTCGTCTACCCCAGTATGGTGGCAGTAAAGAGAGGGGGCACAGCATATGTTACTCTGTTATCGCTGTTCCCTGGATGTGCTTGTGTAGTTGTAGCCCAGTGATCACAGCCAAAGTAGGTTAAGAGTAAACAATATGTTTATTGTTCGCACCAGGTTTTCTTCCCCCCAAAACAGAGGTCAAAGGATATCAAAACATAACAGATAAAGTCCGGTATAACAGCCTTCCTGATACTTCTCAGGGTATAATAGGTAAATCAAAGGTCAGCTTCTCTTTGTGCGTTCCACTTTCCAAAACATCTATATTCTTCTTAACAGCGATACTTTTTCTCACATAAGACATTCAATAAAGAACTTCCAAAGTTGTGGTTTTTCTGGTCCACCTCTACATGAGTAATTCTCTTCTAGCCTCCAAGTAAAACTGAAGCTTCTTCCATGAGCTTAATCTTTCTTCTGTATAAAACTTCTCCCAGAAGAAATCTAGGTTTCCTGAAGCTATCTCTTGGAATTAGGCAATTAAATAGGATTGGCAGTGAGACAAGCTTCCTGCCTGCAATTAAACTCCAATCTCTAAAACACTTTTATAACAGCCTTAAAATATTGCATATGTTTAAGCTGTACATTAAAAGTCTCTTTGGCAGATACCGCATTCCATTTCAGAGCCACTACTATAAGATAATGGAATATCAGTTTGCATGGGTTCCTCTTCACTAACTTGAGCTTCTTGAATATGAGGCTTACTTGAATCTAGTGCTCTTAGGTGTTTGAGGAGACTTTGTAACTGCTTCTCTCCCTTCTCTCTAACTGTCCTGCGCTCTTGCAGGGATATCTGTTTATTAACCTTCTTAAAGAGCTGAGCATAAGGATTTCTTTCTTCCTTGTCTTGCCCGGGTCTTATTCTCTGGTGAGGAGGTACGTATCTCTTCTGACTAGGCTTTACAGGCACTCTTAATATCTCCTGTTCATCAGAATCTGTATCTAGGCTTGTGTCACGCTGCTGCCAATTAAGAGCATGCTGAGGTGCACCTGTGCTAGCCTCTAGCTTGCAGGTTCTGACACGTTCTCTGCTGTGAGGCAACGTTTGTCTTTCATACACTGGGATTTCCCTTCCACCCAGTTTCTCTCTTGTCTGTCTATTCCCAGGGAAACTATCAGCAGAAATGCTTCTGTCCCTTTCAGACAAAGACTCTATACTTTGTTTAAAAGACTTATAGGATTTTCTGACCTGCTTTGGCTTTGCTTGAGGGCTATTCCTTCCTGGGAGGACTTTCAGCTGTTTTCCCCGAGACGTGGCTTCCTCTGTGCAAGGTGGCTGGCAACCGTCCAAGTAATTGGTTCCCACCTGGTCCCTCTTGCTACGAGCTCTGCCTCTTTGGGAAATCACGGCTCTCTCTGTCTCTCTGAGAAGAATGCCTGACTCCAAAGCTGTATCTGCTTCCTTGGAGTCCCTTTCTCCTGGCTGTGCCAAAGGTAGATCTCTGCTTTGCTTTCTCCGTTCCTGCAGCTTCTGTTGCCTGTGTAGCTCCTCGTTCTCCTCCTCTCTTTCCTTTTGTTCCCCCTGTTCCTCTTCCTCCATTGAAACTACCACTTCCTGGTTATGAGGACTGGTTTGTCCAATCAGGCGAGAGTCCACCCCTTTCCCTGATAGGCTAGCTCTCCCTGTCAGCCTAGAGCTAGGGTGTGGCTCCCTTTCACGTCTCTCCTGCCCTGCAACTTTGTGTGCTGAGGTTTTAACCCTCTCTTGCCCTGTATCTATGGCAGGTTCAGAGTAAAAAGTG
Source organism: Ichthyophis bannanicus (assembly GCA_033557465.1). Taxonomy (NCBI): domain Eukaryota; kingdom Metazoa; phylum Chordata; class Amphibia; order Gymnophiona; family Ichthyophiidae; genus Ichthyophis; species Ichthyophis bannanicus. The sequence continues at coordinate 1,539,641,447 of CM066031.1, forward strand.
TGTTTAAAACCCTTTTTCTTGCGCTCTGACAGCTCTGCCTTGTCACACCAGGTAAGGTAGCAGAATTAGCTTGCAAGCAATGGATTGTCCAGGCAAGGTAGCAGGATTAACTTACAGGCAGTGGATTGTCCAGGTAAGGTAGCAGGATTAATTTATAGGCAGTGGATTGTCCAGGTAAGGTAGCAGGAATAATTTATAGGTAATGGATTGTCCCAGTGATGTAGCAGGTAGCAATGTAGCAGGCGGCAGAGGCAATGTGTAAGGAAGGGGGCCAGGGTCGCTGATCATTGGCCGCTACTTGGTCCGCACCTAAGGGCCACGCCAAAGGGCCCTCTGGCGAGGCCCTCAGGCGTGGTCGCGCCCGATGGCGCTGATCTTATGCAGCCACCGGCCCAGAAGCCCTCTAGCTCCACCCTGATCATTCGGGGGAGCTTGTAGTGTGCGCCAGCAGTTCTTCGCGTCCGATGGTGCTGATCTTATGCAGCCGCCAGCCCGGAAGCCCTCTAGTTCCACCCCTATCATTCGGGGGAGCTTGTAGTGTGTGCCGGCTGTTCTTCGCGCCCAATGGCGCTGATCTTATGCGTTAGGAGGGCATGGGAGCGCATCACGATGAGGTACAATCGTATTGCGGACTACCCACGCGAGGTAAGTGTATGGGGACAGGTCACACAATGCAAGGTGTGCAACACATTATCCAGCAATGAACACACATCATACATGTACAACATGGTAGAGACAAGGTGTGCAACACATTATCCAGCAAAGAACACACATCATACATGTACAAAATGGTAGCGACACCAGTCTTTGGGCCATCCAGTGCTGAATGTAGCTGCGTATGCTGCTGTGTGTAGGTATGCCCTATCCCCAGGAGGCTAATCCCCAGGAGGCTAATCCCCAGGCTGATCACAGAGGTCCAGTTGTCAGCCTGGTGTTATGGTACCTGCTGCTTTTGATGTGTGTAAATCCACCCTAACCCCAGGAGGCCTTAGATCTGCCTAAAGAGGTCTTGTAAACAGCATGCTGATATTGTAGTTTCTGCTGTTGCAGGTTCACACATCTGCCCTCCCCCCAGGCGTTCTGAGACCTGATTACAGAGGTCTGTAATAAATCCTGTTAGTATGGTAGTTTATGCAGGGTCAGGTCACACATCTGCCCTATTCCCAGGAGGGCCCATACCTGATTGCACAGGTCTGTTATAGATCCTGATGGTATGGTAGGTGCTGATGTCGATGTGTCTAAATCCATCCTACCCCCAGGAGTCCTGAGACCTGATTACAAAGGTCTGTAATAAATCCAGATATTGTGGTAGTGTATGCAGGGTCAGGTCACACATCTGCCCTATTCCCAGGAGGCCCAGACCTGATTACATAGGTCTGTTATAGATCCTGATGGTATGGTAGGTGCTGATGTGGATGTGTCTAAATCCACCCTACCCCCAGGGGTCCTGAGACCTGATTACAAAGGTCTGTAATAAATCCAGATATTGTGGTAGCGTATGCAGGGTCAGGTCACAAATCTGTCCTATTCCCAGGAGGCCCAGACCTGATTACAGAGGTCTGTAATAAATCCTGTCAGTATTGTAGTGTATGCAGTTTCAGGTTCACACATCTGCCCTACCCCCAGGAGTCTTGAGACCTGATCAAAGTGGTCTGTTATTCATCCTGGTGTTATGGTATCTGCTACTGTTGCTGTGTTCAGATCCACCCTACCCCCAGGAGGCCTGAGACCTGATCAAAGTGGTCTGTTATTCATCCTGGTGTTATGGTATCTGCTGCTGTTGCTGTGTTCAGATCCACCCTACCCCCAGGAGGCCTGAGACCTGATTACAAAGGTTTGTAATAAATCCAGATATTGTGGTAGTTTATGCAGGGTCAGGTCACACATCTGCCCTATTCCCAGGAGGCCCAGACCTGATTACACAGGTCTGTTTTTGATCCCGATGGTATGGTAGATGCTGCTGCGGATGTGTTCCAATCCACCCCACCCCCAGGAGTCCTGGGACCTGATTACAGAGGTCTGTAATGAATCATGTTAGTATGGTAGTGTATGCAGTTGCAGGCTCACACATATGCCCTACCCCCAGGAGTCCTGAGACCTGACCAAAGTGGCCTGTTATCCATCCTGGAGTTATGGTCGTTTATGCAGTTGCAGGTGAAAATATCTGCCCTACCCCCAGGAGGCCTGAGACCTAATCAAAGTGGTCTGTCAGTCTCCCTGATGTTAAGGTAGTTGCTGCTATTGATGTGTTCAGATCCAACCTTCCCACAGGAGGCCTGAGACCAGATCAAAGTGGTCTGTTATTTATCCTGGTGTTATGGTATCTGCTGCTATTGATGTGTTCAGATCCACCCTACCCCCAGCAGTCCTGAGACCTGATTACAAAGATCTGTATGAAATCAAGATATTGTGGTAGTTTATGCAGGGTCAGGTCACACATCTGCCCTATTCCCAGAAGGCCCAGACCTGATTACATAGGTCTGTTTTGGATCCTGATGGTATGGTAGGTGCTGCTGTGGATGCGTTCCAATCCACCCCACCCCCAGGAGTTCTGAGACCTAATGACAGAGGTCTGTAATAACTCCTGTCAGTATGGTAGTGTATGCAGTTGCAGGTTCCCACATCTGCCCTACCCCCAGGAGTCCTGAGACCTGATCAAAGTGGTCTGTTAATCATCCTGGTGTTATGGTAGTTGCTTCTGTTGATGTATTTTACTCCACCCTACCCCCAGAAGGCCTGAGACCTGATCAAAGTGGTCTGTTATTCATCCTGGTGTTATGGTATCTGCTGCTGTTGATGTGTTCTACTCCACCCTACCCCCAGGAGGCCTGAGACCACATCAAAGTGGTCTGTTATTCATCCTGGTGTTATGGTACCTGCTGCTGTTGATGTGTTCAGATCCACCCTACCCCCAGGAGGCCTAAGACCTGATTACAAAGGTTTGTAATAAATCCAGATATTGTTGTAGTTTATGCAGGATCAGGTCACACATCTGCCCTATTCCCAGGAGGCCCATACCTGATTACACATGTTTGTTATGGATCCTGATGGTATGGTAGGTGCTGCTGTGGATGTGTTCCAATCCACCCCACCCCCAGGAGTCCTGATACCTGATTACAAAGGTCTGTAGTAAATTCAGATATTATGGTAGTGTATGCAGTTTCAGGTCACACATCTGCCCCATCCCCAGGAGGCCTGTACCTGATTGCATAGGGCTATTATAGATGCTGGTGTCAGGGTACCTGCACCTGTTGGGGTTTCACAGCTCTGCCCTAAAACCAGGAGGCCCCAGACCAGATCACAGATGTTAATAGCTCAGCTAGGTGTGGTGGGCCATGTTCCTGTTGCAGCTGCCCACAACTGCCCTATTCACAGGAGACCTTAGTCCTGACCATAGAGCTATAGTAGAAGGCCTGGTGTCATGGTAGTGGTGCCTGGCGATGTGTTCAGGGCCACTCACCTCCCGCTCCATCTCAGAACACATCACCCATGTTTTGTAAGGATATCATGGTGCCATGGCGGGTGTGTCGGCTGATGTGTGTAGGTCAGGCAAACACACAGGTGTGTGCTGGACCACACAGGGAGTTAGGGAACACCTCCCCTGGAGACCAGCATGGTCAACCCACACATGGCATGGTGCTGCCATGTCATGCAAGGAGAGTGTAGGAACAGGGTAGGGGGATCCGGGGGTTGCGCACAGTGCACATAGGTGGCACCACACACATGCCCCGACCCATAGCCACACATGCAGGCGGCGCTGGTAACAGGTAGTAGAGGACACACTGGCCAGAGCAGCAGCAGCAGCAGAACCCTTCTGCTCACAGTGATGTGTGATATGCATTGGGCACCCACCAGAGATATCTGGACCCTAATACTCTCACCAATTGCTTTCCCCCCCAGGTAGAGGATCTATGGGAAAAGGGTCGGGAGTTGCGGCTGAACTGCCCGGAGGTCCTCACCCGCCTCAAAAGAAGGGCGCTGGAGCAAAGTGGCGGTGAGTGTTGCGGCCTCTGCAACAGAGTACAGCATGTCACAGTGGCCCAACAGCCTGTGGGAAGCCAAACTATGTGCATGGGGTATGTGACTCACATGATGGTGTGCTAATGACTGTCTTCCCCCACAGAGGATGCTGCTTCTGGTGAGGGCCCATGTACATCAGGGCCAGAACAGGCCCCACAGTGCCAGTCCAGCCAGAGGAGGAGGAGGAGGAGGGGGCAGAGGCCGAAGAGGAAGAGGACAACATGGAGGAGCGGAGGGTGGGGTGAGGCGGGAGGGAGAGGAGGGGGAGGGGGAGTTTTATGCTGCAGGGGGTGAGGCGGGCGAGGGGGAGGTGGAGGAGGAGGTGGAGGATGAGAAGGAGGAGAGCGGGGAGGGGGACGAGAGAGAGGGTGGGTGGGAGGTGTCAGGGGGGAGGAGGGGTATGTGGAGGGGGGAGGGTGGCTCTGTGGGTGGGAAGAGACACAGGGCAGCACAGGGCACTGTGGGTCCCTGCCAGCTGCCACATGTGCGTGGTGATGGTGGCCGCCTGGGGGTAGTGTTCCCACGCATTGCCACAGACAGGGCCCACGCATATGCCACCACACAAACACCGGGCACCTGACGTGGATGTGGTGGCAGGTGTGTGCGGGACCTGTATGTGGCAGTGAGTGGTGCGCTGCAATGCCAGCGGAGCCAGGACCGCACCATCCGGTGGCTGGCAGGTGCCATTCAGTGGCTGGCTGCCGAGATGCACATGCAGCGTGCAGCTGCTATGGGCGGTGCATCTCTACAGCCATCCCTTGAAGGGCATCCCCAGAGCCTTTAAGGGGCACAGGGGCGCCCACACATGTGCCCTGTACTGTCCTGTCATCCGGGATAGAACATGGTGTGTCATGTACATATTAGTCATTCTAATTGTTATAATAAACAAGTTTGTACATACAGCACAATGGTCACGTGTCTCCCTTACAGACAGACTGGACGTGAGCATGGGACATGTGTGTATTGTCACAACGCCCCCCTGGTGGCACTGGGATGTCACAGCAGGGAGGGTGGACACAAAATATTTTATGGTGGAGTTTAGCTCAAAGACAGGGCCCAGGTTTTTATAGTCCTGGTAGCCTTCTGGGTAACCAAAGCTCCAAAGAATATAACAGTCCGAGTGTAGGGAGAATAAAGGCTTTTATTTCTCGTATTGCAAATAGGTTCAATAGCTCAGAATTTACATCAACACAAAAATGTCCTTGCTTCAGGTTGAAAGAAAAAGAAACATGAACTGAGTTAGACCTGTTAACTTCACAGCAGTACTATAAGAAACACAGATTCAAACCTTCCCCCAGACCACAGCTCTACTCCTCAGCTAAGGGCTCAAAGCTTTCTGCCAGACAATAGCTGCAATCCATCTCGGGGTCCGAAAGGTCATCCGGGAATTCCACCTGCATTGGTTCACAGTCAGGAATATCTAGTGGCTCGCATTTAGGCTTTTCGTACAATGTTTTACGATGTCCCAATGCGCTGCATCCAAAGGTAAGCCTTGGTTTTGTACACCTCTAGAGTGAGGACAGTTTCTCTTGCCTACTGCTCTTATACTAGAGAGTTTCTTGTTTGGCACAGGTTTGTATTTTGTAGCACAAATAGTTCTAGAAGGACAGCATTCCTCTAGGCCCTGCTCCTCCTGCGTCACAGCATTCATAAAATCACAATCAGTAAAATAGTGATTACCTTTCCTTTTGGGTTTATCACGGCCAAGTGAGGGTTGATGCTTGTTCCTGCTCTGGTTTGGCTTCTCTGACACCAAGGTAGGCCTCCAGTTCTCCGGCCGGCCTACTGCTGGGTTAAGCCACACTTGCACCACAGCTTCTTTCTCTCTGGGCCAGGAATGTTACCTTTCAAAGTAACTCTTTCACCTCCTTCTTGGTTACTCCTCGTTGTGTCTTTCAAAGGTTGCTGGCCTCTGCCAGACTCAGGTCCAGGACTCTCTGGCACAGTCCTTCTCCTTCCAGGGTTAGCTTCTTCTTTGTATCTTTCCCACTTGGAAAGTGTATCCTCTCCCCTCTTGGGATATTTGAAGCGGATTCCTTCACCTGGTTCTGTTGAGTCTGCTGGGCCGGTTCCTTCTGTCAGGACTCCTATTCCCTGGTCCTTCTCTCCTTCCAGGAAAGCTCTCCTTTCTCCTTCCAGGGTTAGCTTCCTTCCTGTGTCCCTCGTGTCTCCTGTGTCTGGGCTTTTAAAAGGAATTCTTCCCTTTCTGGATTGGGTGCAGGCCGGTATTGCATCATTGGCTCTGGGGTGGCTCCTCAGTCCTCCAGAGGTCCCTCTTGCTCCCCCTATATGGCTCCTCGCGATGCTGCAGCTGGCGTCTGCCTCTTTTTTCTAAGTTAAAAGCATTTTCTTCTGTCTGCAGAGGGTCTGCAGTACCACAGTATGCATGGTAGACATAGGTAACATACATGGACCATCTCCACACGCAGGTGTGGGGACTGCCCATGTGCGTACGCATCTGTGTCACCTGGTTCCACTGTGATGTGCTGATGTGCAATGTGTCCCAACAGCTATGGTCACATGCATGCTGCCTGTGATGTGTAGGCTGCATATCTGATGCACCATGCTCGGGGGGGGGGGACAATAGGGGAAAAGGCTAGCAGCAGGTATGTGGCCGGAAGGGTAAGAGGGACTGCTGTACCCAGGAGCTGCATGAGGGGATAGCTGGTGGGGCCGTGACAGGTGGGTGCTGGTCAGGAGGATGAGCGATGGAGAACTACAGGCGCTGGGAATGAGTAACCAGCTGACTGTAGGTAGATATCTTTGTCTGCCTTTGCCCCCGCAATCATAGGTGTGTCAGAAGCCACGTAGGCTCTGGTGTGGGCAGAGAGGATGGGCACACATGTGTGGAGAGTAATGTAGAGCATATGGAATGTTAGAGAGTGACATATCCATAAAACATACATGTACCACCATAAATATTTTGCTGGTCGATGGGAGAGGTAGGGTATACCCAAACACATAGGTAGAAGGGCGCTCACATGGCACAGTGCTCGGCACACAGGGAATGGTATTACATATGTGCGGTGATTGGTGGCAGTGCAGACTCCACACCCCTATGGGAACAGCGGTGGCACATGTGGCCAGGATGATAACATGGGTTGCAGGGTATGCAGGGGAGCACAGTGGCACACACTGGAGATGTACACATAGGTATACATAGGTTATGATATTTTTATTGTAACAGATGTGTTGACCTCGTCTCCACCCTCACATCCTGCCTCTCCACCCACGTCCACAGTGCCCACGGGCCAACTAACCCCTCTGTACTGGGTCCACTGGTGCCGCTTATGGAGCTGGTGCTGGCTGCTGGTGACGTTGAGCGATGGCCTCCTGGGCATCCGTAATGCGCACTAGCGCTGCTGCCATCGTCTCAGCTGTGGTGCGCAGCTGGCTCACCTCCTCCCTAATGGCCATCAGAGCCTGACGAGTGGCTGTGGGAAGACACAAGGTGATGTGTGAGACATGTGTTGCACCCCCCACTGTGACCCATACACATGTCTGGCGTATCTCAAAAGACTGGTCTGCAGAGCCACCATGTATGCGATGACTAGCAACGCAGTAACATGTTTACATCTGTGTGTCCCATGACCCATCCTCAGGCCAGGAAGTGATCCTGCTGAGGTGTTATGGAAGTCACAGATATGACACATGGTACTGTGTTGCAGTGCACTGTGTGACTGCCTGATCTGCGCACTGGTCGTATGGGACTGGACGGATAACATGGGGATGCATGGCACACAGATAGATATCTGGGGGTGTTCTATGCTCTGAACCTGATGCACAGTAATGATTACCACAACTGTCTATGCTAGGTACCATTATCCAGGGAGAGGGGTCTGCCGAGTAAGTTGTATAGGTGATCTGGGGTGGGTGTATACCACTGTACATCTCCTTGGGGTATGTGGTGCTGAATAGTGGGCAGATGTATGAGCTCATCAACATGATGACACCAGATGACCCATGCTACAAGGGGCGGAGTGCACATGGCACAGACCCCCACTAAACATAAGAACATAAGAACATAAGATATGCCATACTGGGTCAGACCAAGGTCCATCAAGCCCAGTATTCTGTTTCCAACAGTGGCCAATCTAGGTCATATGTACCTAGCAGTTTCCCCAAGGGACACAGGTTCCAAAATGCTTGCATTGGTTCAAGCATTGATATCCAGGGTCCCTTCTTAATAATGGTTTATGGACCTTTCCTCCAGGAACTTGTCCAAACCTTTTTTAAACCCAGCTACACTAACAGCCTTTACTACATCCTCCGGTAACAAATTCCAGAGTTTGATTACACGTTGAGTGAAAAAATATTTTCTTTTATTAGTCTTAAATAGTTTACCCTGTAGCTTCATTGCATGGCCCCTAGTCTTTCTATATTCTGATAAGGTAAACAATCGATCTACGTTTACCCGTTCCCCTCCGTTCATTAATTTATAGACTTCTATCATATCTCCCCTCAGCCGTCTCTTTTCCAGGTTAAAGAGCCCTAACCTTTTAAGCCTTTCTTCATAGGAGTATCCTTCCATCCCCTTTACCATTTTGGTGGCTCTTCTCTGAACCTTTTCTAAAATCGCTATATCCTTTTTAAGATACGGCTACCAGAATTGCACACAATATTCAAGGTGTGGTCTCATATGGAACGATACAGAGGCATTATAATATCTTTTGTTTTATTTTCCATTCCTTTCCTTATCATACCTAGCATTCTATTTGCTCTCTTGGCCGCCGCTGCATACTGGGCTGAGGGTTTTAACATGGTATCCACAATGACGCCTAAATCTTTTTCCTGTGTGGTGGTTCCTAATGTGGAACCTTGCATCGTGTAACCATAGTTTGGGTTGTTCTTCCCTAGGTGCATAACATTGCACTTGTCCACATTAAATTTCATCTGCCATTCTGATGCCCAGTCTTCCAATTTATCAAGATCCTCTTGCAGTTTTCCACAATCCTCTTGGGTTTTAACAACTTTAAATAGTTTTGGGTCATCTGCAAATTTGATGACCTCACTCGTTATTCCACTTTCCAGGTCATTTATGAATATGTCAAAAAGCAGCGGACCCAGCACAGATCCCTGGGGTACACCACTATTCACCTTTCTCAATTGGGAAAATTGGCCATTTAGCCCTACCTTCTGCTTTCTATCTTTTAACAAGTTCCTGATCCACAATAGTACACTGCCTCCTATCCCATGACTCTTTAGTTTTGCCAAAAGTCTCTGATGAGGGACCTTGTCAAAGGCTTTCTGAAAGTCCAGATACACAATATCAACCGACTCACCTTTGTCCACCGGATTATTCACTCCTTCAAAAAAACATAGCAGATTAGTAAGACAAGATCTTCCTTGTCTAAAGCCATGTTGGCTGTCTCCCATCAGGTCATGACTATCTACATGCTGAGTAATTTTATTCTTTATGATGGTTTCTAGCATTTTTCCCGGTACTGATGTCAGGCTCACCGGTCTGTACTTTCCCGGATCACCCCTGGAACCCTTTTTAAAAATTGGTGTTACATTGGCGATCCTCCAATCTTCAGGTATTAGAGATGATTTTATTGATAGTTCAGAGATTACTAATAGCAGGTCTGCAATCTCATATTTCAGTTCTTTCAACACCCTTGGATGTATACCATCCGGCCCAGGTGATTTGCTACTCTTCAGTTTATCTAATAGTTGTAATACATCTTCCCGATGTATCGATATTTCCTTCAATTCTTCCGCACCTTTAAATACCACTTCAGTCATGGGTAACATCCCTACATCTTCCTCAGTAAAGACGGAAGCAAAGAATTCATTCAGTCTCTCCGCTATCGCCTTGTCGCCTCTTAGTGCTCCTTTAACCCCTTTATCATCTAATGGACCAACTGACTCTCTCACAGGTTTTTTGCTGCGAATGTATTTCAAAAGGTCTTTACTTCACATTTTTGCTTCCACAGCAAGCTTCTTCTCAAATTCTCCCTTTGCCTGCCTTATCAATGCCTTGCATTTGACTTGCCAGTGCTTGTGTTGTTTCCAGGTTTCGTCGTTTGGCTCTTTTTTCCATTTCCTGAAAGATGCTTTTTTGGCAACAACAGCCTCTCTGAACTCACCTTTAAACCATGCTGGCAGTTTTTTTGACTTCCTTCCACTTTTCTTACAGCATGGAATACAGTTGGTCTGGGCTTCCAAGATAGTATTTTTCAACAACAGCCAAGCCTGATGTACGTCTTTAACCTTTGCAACTGCTCCTTTTTGTTTTTTCTTAACTGTTTTCCTCATTTTATCATAGTCTCCCTTTTGAAAGTTAAAAGGTAGTACTGTGGATTTCCTTACTATCCCTCCTCCACTAATTAAATCAAAGGCGATCATACTATGATCACTATTGCCAATTGGCCTCAACAACCTTATCTCTTGCACTAGATCTGGTGTTCCAGTAAGGACTAGGTCTAATATGGCTTCCCCTCTGGTCGGTTCATGAACCAGCTGCTCCAAGAAGCAGTCATTTATTTCATCTAGGAACTTTATCTCCCTAGCATGTCCTGACGTGACACTGACCCAGTCGATACCGGGGTAGTTGAAATCACCCATTATTATTACTGTGCTGTGACTTTTATTAGCTTCCTTGATTTCTTTGAGCATTTCATCATCCATTTGGCGCTCGATAGTACACCCCCACTGCCATTGCCTTCCCCCTTTTACATGGAATTTCAATCCATATAGATTCTACAGCAGATTTTGTTTCCTGCAAAACTTTAATCCTTTCTGACTCAATGCCCTCTCTAACATAGAGAGCAACCCCTCCACCAATTTGATCAGCTCTATCATTTCGATATAGTTTGTACCCAGGTATCACAGTGTCCCACTGGTTGTCCTCCTTCCACCATGTCTCTGATATTCCAATCATATCTAACCTTTCATTTAGTGCTATATATTCTAACTCTCCCATCTTATTTTTTAGACTTCTAGCATTTGCATACAAGCATTTTAGAGAATGTATTTTATTCATATTAATTTGGCTATTGTTAGACATGGGTAATTTGGGATCTTTAAACTCTGTCTGCTCCATACTTGAGGGCATTTGGGCTACTTTACTCTTTTGTGGAACCTCTCTGCTTTTGGTAGTATCCGTCAAAGATACATTCTTCCGAACCATCCGCTCTTGGGCGACTGTCGGCTTTCCCCTAATATCTCGTTTAAAAGCTGTTCTATCTCCTTTTTAAAGGTTAATGCCAGCAGCCTGGTTCCATCCCGGTTAAGGTGAAGCCCATCCCTTCGGAAGAGCCCCTTCTTTCCCCAGAATGTTCCCCATTTCCTAACAAATCCAAAACCCTCATCTCTGCACCATTGTCTCATCCACGCATTGAGACTCCGGAGCTCTGCCTGCCTTTTGGGTCCTGCGCGTGGAACAGAAAGCACTTCGGAGGATGCTACCCTAGAAGTTCTGGATTTCAACTTCCTACCTAAAAGCCTAAATTTAGCCTCCAGAACCTCTCTACCACATTTTCCTATGTCATTGGTACCGACATGTACCAGGACAGCAGACTCCTCCCCAGCACTATCTAAGACCTTATCTAGGTGGCGCGTGAGGTCCGCTACCTTCGCTCCAGGCAGGCATGTTACCAGGCGATCCTGGTAACATGCAAACCTACGTGCTATGGTGTCATAATATTGGGGAGCACATGGAATGTCATTGTGGATGCTACATCAACCCCCAGGGGGCTTGTGGTGTATTCTGTTACCCACCTTCCACATCATGTCTTGATGAGGCAGTATGGGCCCTCAGCTCTGCAAGGATGACATCCATGCTGGTGTGTGGGGTGCCTGATGTCCCCGGACCTGTATTGTGGGGTGACTCCCCTCTGACTCCACGTCCCCCACAGCCCGTGTGCTGCTGGTACTGGCCCCCACTTGTGCGTCGGCATCCGCTGTCCTGTCCTCTGCCTCAGCCACCACATTGTTTCCTGGGGTCTTGCCGCCAGTGCTGTCCGCATCCCCGGACTCGCCGGCCTCTGGCCCCTCCACATCCTCTGGTGCCGGCACATCCTCCTCCTCATATGCCTGAATGGCCTGGATGTCACCTGGGGGGTAGAACGGGGTACACAGCAAAGATGAGTTTGTGCAGGGCACATATGTATACCTGTGGAGTACCTCCCCACCAACAGTTTAGTGATGTCTGCCTGTACCTGCTGTTATTGCACCTACGATGGGGACAGCACATGTGCGTACTGTGAGCTGTACCTGACAAGGGGGGGAGGGGTGGCCTCTTGCACATGCACAGGGGAGCCGCGGGTATTGCGTGCATGGGGAGACCACAGTGCACATGCACTGTGCATGTGTGTGTGAGCGTGAGACCTGCACATGTGCTGTGTGCCGTTATGTGCATGCACAACATGCATAGTGGCCACGCTCACGCTGCTGCTCATGTGCAACACGTGCAAGGATGCGCAGACATAAAACGAAACCATAACTACACATGCACACGTGGTAAACACAGAAGGGTATGTGTAGGTGAGAGAGACATGGCATGCGGTATTGGTTGTTGGTGAAGCAAGGAGAGTGTCAGAGGCAGGTTTGGTGTGGAGAATGGCTGGGTTGGTGAGTGCTGGTGAAGTTGTGTGGCTGGGTTGGTGAGTGGTGGTGAGGTGAGTGGCTGGGTTTGTGTGAGTTAGAGGATGTGAGGGGAGTTGAGTGTATGGCAGCCTTTGTGGTTACTGCATGTGCACCTGGAGATGTGCAGGGCCTGCAGTTGCCTGACCGGGGAGATGGTGTCCATGGGGCTGAGGCACAGGGCATGGGTTCAGTCCCGCTGCAACACAGACCTGCAGCTGTGGGGGCAGGCCAGGCAGGGCCTATGCCGGCACAGCACAGGAGGTGTGCGGAGTTGCAGGCTCACCAGCCTCGCCTCTATAGGCCCAGGGCCCAGCTTCAGGACATGCGTGAGGACCAGGTCATCTCCCTCTACTGCCTGAGCACAGGGGCTATTAGGGAGCTCTATGAGGATCTAAGACCTGACCTCGAGCCCCTAACTGGTCGGTCACATACCATACCGAGTTTGGTCAAGCCCCTTGGTGCCCTACATTTCTTTGCCTCTGGCTGTTTCCAATCATCTGTGGCCTACACAAAACCCTCAGTGTGTACCATGTGTGCATGTATATTTATGTGTTTTTCTACGTCTGCGCATCCTTGAGCATTGCGCATGCTCAGCAGCACGAGCATGGCCACTGCGCACATTGCACATGCTCAGGGGAGCTGCGGGTGTTGCGTGCAGGGGACACCATGGTGTGCATGTGCTGTGTGTGTGTGTGTGAGCGTGAGACATGCACATGTGCTGTGTGTCATTACGCGCATGCGGCCGGCCTCACATCATATGCACGTACCGGCACTCATCACATGGGTCCCGTGCACGCAACTTATACTGCTCCTCTGCGCATGCGTAACGTGCGCAAGGACACATGGATGTAAAACGAAACCATAACTTACACATGGTACACAATGAGGGGTTTGTGTAGGCGAGGGAGATGGGGCGTGCTTGTTGGTTGTTGGTGAAGCAAGGAGAGTGTCATAGGTAGCTTTGGTGTGGAGAGTGGCTGGATTGGTGAGTGCTGGTGGAGTTGTGTGGCTGGGTTGGTGAGTGGTGGGTAAGGTGAGTGGCTTGGTTTGTGTGGAGGAAGTGAAGGGGGTTGAGTGTATGGTGGCCTTTGTGGTTGCTGCATGTGCACCTGGAGTTGTGCATGGCCTGCGGTTGCCTGACGGAGGAGATGGTGTCCATGGGGCTGAGGCAAAGGGCATAGGTGCAGTCCCGCTGCAACACAGACCTGCAGCTGTGGGGGCAGGCCAGGCAGAGCCTGTGCCAGCACAGCGCAGGAGGCATGCGGAATTGCAGGCTTGCCAGCCTCATCTCTACAGGCCCATGGCCCTGCTCCAGGACATGCGTGATGACCAGGTCATCTCCCTCTACCGCCTGAGCACAGGGGCTATTAGGGAGCTCTATGAGAATCTAAGACCTGACCTCGAGCCCCTGACTGGTCAGTCACATACCATACCGAGTTTGGTCAAGCTCCTTGGTGCCCTACATTTCTTTGCCTTTGGCTCTTTCCAGTCATCTGTGGCCACAGTGGGTGGCATGAGCTGCCCCACCTTCTCACGCTGCCTTTACTAGGTACTGCGTGCCAAGAACATGCCGGGTGGGGAATTACATTGCCATTCCCCACACTAGGCAACAGTGGGGGACTCTGAACCGGGCCTTTGAGGCATTTGCCTGGATACCACACGTGATGGGAGTTATTGATTGCACACATGTTGCCCTGGTCCTGCCCAGAGACAGGGAGGCAGTGTTCCGCAACCGCAAACACTACCATTCCCTGAATGTTCAGGTTGTATGTGATGCAGATATGCATATTCTGAATGTGGTCCCTAGGTTTGCAGGGTCCACCCATGACTCCTATATCCTGCATCACTCGGCACTATTCAGACAATTTGAGGCAGGACAGTATGAGGACTGTATACTGCTGGGTGGGTATTTTGCATCTCTGACATGCACATGATGATCCTCTGATTAACCGTATGTGCACATGTCTGTCTTTGGAGTATATCCCTAGTTGTGTGTGTGTCTCATCTGTCCCTAGTTGTCTGTGTGTGATCTAACATTGGGGGGGTGGGGCCCTCCAGCTCTTCCTTGCTACAGTGCTGTGTCTTGATGGTAGGATGCACGCTAGCATTTGTGTCATGGTTGCAGATTATGTTGATTGCAATCCTTACACCTACCCCTTGTTTTGTGTGTCAGACCTTCAAACACTGCTGCATAGTTGTGGTGTCCCATCATGTGATGTCATATGTTTGTGTCAGCATTGTTTGTGCTTTTGGTTTGCACGTACATACTTTTCACCATGTGTGTGGACGTCAGCTCCTGCTTTAACGTTTCACATTTATTTCTGCGGGTGATGCAGGATATGGGTGTCACCCCTGGTTGCTGACCCCTGTGCATCAACCATGGACACGTGCAGAGATGAGGTACAATGAGGCCCATGCCTCCAGCCGCTCAGTCATCGAGCACACTTTTGGCGTTTTGAAAAGTCGCTTCAGGTGTCTGGATAGAACTGGCAGGGCCTTACAATACAAACCCATGACTGTGGCACAGATTATTCTGGCCTGTTGCATACTGCACAACATTGCTCTCAGCCATGATCTCCCAGTCCAAATTAATGAGGATCTGGAAGATGATCCTATGTGCCCTCCTGTACGTGGCTGTGGTGACACATGTGAAGGCACAGCAGTCAGGTGGCAGGTGATTGAGGAGGTGTTCTCATGTAAGTACTGCATATGTTTGAACATACATTTCTTTACATATGTGTTTACTACTACTACTGGTGAACATTTGTATCGCAATAGCAGTAAGATGCAACACTGCACTGACATATGAGAGACAATGCCTGGCCATCGGATCTTACAATCTAGTCAGGACTCAAACACAGAAGATGTGAGCAGGGCACCACAGTGGGTGGAGGTGGATTATGTGCGTTAGGATTAGTAGGCTTGGGGGGGGGGGGGAGGTAAGGTGTCACACATGAGTTGTAGCTGATTGGGAAAGGGGCTGCTGTACAGCCACAGGTAGTTAGTTCCAGCTTTTGGGTGCAGCAAGGTGAAAGGTGTGTAGTCTGGGGTCAGCAGTAGGTGAGCAGCCCATAGATGGGACCAGTTGCCAAGACGTGTGTGGTTCACATTTTGTAATATGAAGCACTTGATTTGATTGTATGCTCTGCTGAGCAGGGGCTGTGTGTTACTTGTTTCGGTATAGTGCTACTTATGACAGGTAGCACCATATACATGCTCAGTAGTAGTTGTATTAGTGGTATTTGGGATCATCAAGGAAAGGTACTGCAAAGCCACAGTGTGACTGCATGTATAGGTCAGCAGGCGAGCCTTGACATGGATGGGGAGCACATATCTGAGATAATCTGTCATAGTGCACGTATGTTGTTGTTCACTTCTTTGCGCTGCCCCCCCCCCCCAAACCCTATATGTTGCTGTTGACACATATATCCACATGTGTGCCTGGCCAGTTTGTCGTCTCCAACACTGTTTCTGGGACACATCCAACAGAGCTGCGTGTGTCTTCAGGTCCTAAGTGTCCTGGTGGTGGGCTGCACATACACCCTTCCCTTACCAACAAAAAAGCACTGTGTCACGCAAACTAGGATCCCAAGCACTGTTCCCTCTAAGCTGTGCGCGTGTGCGCGCGCACACACCTCACCGAGTGAGCGCACATACTTTACAACAGAGCGCACAAAAATTACGGTTCTGATTCTGATAGAAAACAACACAGACTTTCTTAAAATTGAAAAGCTGTTGTGTATTTATGGTTTTCACAAGTTCTACAATATTTTCTAGTGCAATCAATGTGGTGTACATACCGTATTCTGACGTGTAGTCAAATTTTAAAGTATATAACTCCGAGTGTCGTTATGTGGCGCACAAAAATTTAACCTTCCTTCAAAAGCTGCACAGCTGATATTTTATGCGCGCACACAGCCTACAGAAAATTAGAGGGAACATTGATCCCAAGTCCAAAAACGTAGCACCAAGAAGGGATAGCTTAAAAGGTTTGTATTTATAATAGAGATTGTGTGCCAAAGACCCTAACAGGCTGTGTTTCATCACCACTTCGTCAGGGGTATCCCATCCGGTCCCATCGCTTTGTCTACTTTAAGTTGAGATAGTTTTTGAAAATTGTTCAAGATGTCCTGTTCCTATTTGTGGGTGATTTCTGAGGTCCTGCTCCTGGTCTTCATCTGTGAACACAGAACAAAAATATTTGTTAAGCAATTCTGCTTTATCCTTATCAGCTTCTACATATTCCTCCCCTGCACCCTTAAATCTGACAATACCACTCTTGCCCTTCCTCTTCTCACTAATATATCTGAAAAATGTCTTATCCCCCCATTTTATTGCATTGGCTATTTCCTCCTCCTTTGAATCTTTGCCTTCTTGACTACTTTGCTAGCTTCTCTAAGTTTTTCCAAATACAGATGCCTGTCTTCCTCTCTCTGTGATCTCTTGTATTTCATGAAGGCCTCCCTCTTTTTCTTCACTTTTTCAGCTACTTCTTTCGAAAACCATGGTGGTCTCCTTTTCCTTTTGCCTTTATTTACCATTTTAACAAAAAGGTTGGTTGCCCTTAAAATATCCCCTTTCAGTTTTTCCCACTGTTTTTCTACATCCCTCAGCTGTTCCCATCCAACTAACGATTCCCTGAGGTATTGGCCCATCTTCGCAAAGTTAGTCTTCCTAAAGTCTAAGATCCTCACCTTTGAATGGATTCTAACAGCCCTAGTCCTAATACTGAACCACACCATCTGGTGATCACTGGATGCAAAATGATCTCCCACTACAACATCAGAAACACTTTCACCATTGGTAAGCACCAAGTCCAGTATAGCCCCTTCACATGTGGGGTCTGTTACCAATTGCCTGAATAGTTCTCCCTGTAGAGAATCCAGGATCTCCATACTTCTAGATGATACTGCAGCAGGAATGTGCCAATCAACATCTGGCATATTGAAATCTCCTATCAGTAGCACTTCCCCTTTCCTAGCAATGCTGCGTATGTCTTCAATTAACTCTCTGTCCACCTCTTCCTCTTGTGAGGGAGGTCTGTATATCACAC
The DNA here is from genome assembly GCA_033557465.1 of Ichthyophis bannanicus. Classification (NCBI taxonomy): domain Eukaryota; kingdom Metazoa; phylum Chordata; class Amphibia; order Gymnophiona; family Ichthyophiidae; genus Ichthyophis; species Ichthyophis bannanicus. The sequence goes on from CM066031.1 coordinate 1,539,659,109, forward strand.
CAATGTAAATAGATTTCTCTTTCCCTCTTTCTAGTTTAACCCACAATGCCTCCCCTCTCCCTTTTAAGCTCTGTAATTCCAAAGCTTTAATAGTAGTTTTTACATATAGTGCCACTCCTCCTCCCCTACTTCCTACCCTGTCCTTTCTGAATAAAGTATAGCCAGGTATAGTTACATCCCAATCATGGTTTTCTGTGAACCATGTTTCTGTAACTGCCACTAAATCCAAGTCAGCCACTCCCACCAAAGCTTCAACATCAGGGATCTTATTTCCCATGCTACGGGCATTTATACACACTGCTTTCCATATGTTACCCCTGTTACCCATTTCCATAAAGTTATTTAATGTATCACCTACCTGAGGGCTTTCACTTACCTGGGGGCTTTCTTCACCCATCCCCAACGAATCTAGTTTAAAGCCCTCTTCAGTAAATTAGCGAGTCTACTACCGAAGACGCATTGACCTTTCTTGGACAGATGGATGCCATCTCTGCTCTGCAACCCTTGGAACAGCATCCCATGGTCTAGGAAACCAAAATGCTCTCGATGACACCATCCACGCAGCCATGCATTCATCTCCAGGATGCGAGCCTCTCTGCCTTGGCCTTTACCCTCAACAGGGAGGATTGAAGAGAACACCACCTGTGCACCTAACTGTTTCACCCTCTGTATGGGACAATATGGCTTCTGTGTGGGTTACTGTAACATGTTTGACCTTTCTTTCATTCTCTATAGACAGTTTATTGTGTTTGTTTACTGTACAGATGTGTCACTCTACATTGATTTACAAACCTAGCATTGCATGTCTGCACAGTCCTATTTATCCCCTGAGGTCCGGCACTCACATTGCCCCGTTATATTTGGAGTGTGGCAGTGTGGGTGTCCATTTTCTTCCTCATTTGTGCATTCCATGTACTGTGATATATGTGTACAGACACTGTATCCACACCACCCATTGCAGGGGACCTTCTGCATAGTGCTATTTCTGCATGTGTCTGCGGTTCATTTTATTTGAATTCACTGTGTTCATGTGCCTCTTTTACCTGTTACCATATCCTTATTTTGCTTTTGGCAATTGTTTTTGGTTACATTATTGCCGCTTTGACACCTATATCAGGCATTATGTGGCAGCTGTAACATATATTTCGATATCTGTGTTTGCACTTGCTTACTTTTAGCATTGTATGCTGTTTAATTTTTGTGCCTCCTATATTTACACACAGATATGTTTTTGGGTAATAAATTATGACTACTGTGTGTTGGGCCCTCATCATGAACCACCTACTGTCTACTTGCACACATATGTGAATGAGGCATTTGGGGCATGTGCCAGCATGTGGGGGGTGGGGGGCTCCTGCATAGTGCACACCATGCACCTACTGCACATTATTTCTCCAGACCATCATCTGTAGATTGCCCAGTGACTTTTCTGTGACATGTGGGTTGCTGCCCTGCCAAATGTGTTTTCACTTTTTTCACCGTTATCCATACACCTTGATATTATGTAAGGTGGTATCTATGCTATGTCTCATGGTTAACCAAAAGAAAAATATGTGTTGGATGTACATTTGTCTCTGCTGCCACTTGAACAAACTAACACACGTATTTAGTGATTTCCTGGTCAGGTACATGGCCCACCTGTGCTCACATCCTTGTACGGTGCCAGCTGTCTATCTGCGAGCCGTCTGCCCCATCACTGGGTGTTACGGGTTCCCCTAAACACATTCACTTTGAGGTAATATCTTTGCATTGTGCTTGAAGGGGTTGTTTGGGATAGTGGTTCCTGACATGTGTCAGTATGCATTAGGTTGCAGGTTTGATTCCCACATGCTAATTTATTTTTTTTTTTGGGGGGGGGGGTTGTGCTAATCTGACCATGAGCTGCCTGCAGGTTCGTCACCTCTCCACACACCCTTCCATCTCTTCACTGTACAACACAGTGTGCCCTATGTACTGCCTATCCATCACATATTAGCTGTAACATATGTCACTTTCTTTGTACTATCCACACAGGCAGTCTGCTTGGGGGATTGGCATTGCTGTTGTTCAGCTGATCTGGGCCACACCTGTTTGCAGGTTCAATTCTCACATGCTTCTGTTCTGTTCCCTATTTTGATGGCAGATCACAGTCTGTAATTGGGACGAGAGCCACATATAACTACATGCACACACATAATGAAATGTTATGCATTCCATGCCGCCCTGTGGGTCTAGGTTCTTTCCTATTTTGCATGCTGTATCCACTGCATAACAGTTCATTGTGTGTGTGTATGTAGTTATATGTGGCTCTCATCCCAATTACAGACTGTGATCTGGCTGTACACACCAGTTCTGCATGTATATTCCATCATGGTTACTGTTGGCAGTTGCCCTATCCTGGCAGACAGCAGGGGTTTTGTGTGGTGCCCTGCAGTGTTCTTGTATGCAGCCTTTGCTATTGAACTCACATTGGTGGTGTAGCCTACCAGTTTGTGCATTGACATTTGTGCTAATGGTCATGGGTTTGATTCCTCTCTGTTCTATTTCATTTGTATGCCTGTCCTACTCAGCTACTTTTCATTCTTGTAACAGTCATATCTGTGCAGATCTGTGCTGTTGGCACATTGTCCCCTTGTCACAGCTGCCAAACATACTTCTGTCCATCTATGTGTGTCTGCCAGCTGTGTGGCGTCCTGCCCTGATGTGCAGGCTGCTACCCCATGTCCTGCACTTGTACACATTTCTGCATTGCAGCTGTACCTGCTTGCCTCACCTATGTCTGCTCTGCATAGCACTGCTACTCCTCTGTCCTCCTGTCATTCCACCTATCCTGCCACCTCTAACTCCTCTGCTGGACATGTCTTCCCATCCTCTGCCACACACTGTCATTGTTGCACGGTACATTACCATCACCCTGTGCATCGGTACAGCTGTGCACGATATATTTGTACACTTTAACAGCTGCCACATGGGCTGGCCGTAGATTTGTCTGGTCCATCAGCTCTGATCTACTTCCTTTCTTCACTTGTGCATTGCCTTTCCTTCTTGCACTATGCAGTGTTAGGGTTACATCTGTGTTTGGGCCATAACTTTCTGCCTTGTCAGCTTGGGGCACCTTACTGCTCTTGGCCACCATTTTTTGAGTCACATATAGATCCTTGGAGCATCTTTGGCGGCACCATAGATTCTGACAGCTTATGGTGTGCCTTATATGGTGCCTTGGGGGTTGCCAACCTTTCGTGCTGCCCTCTGGGGCACATTATGACCCGCCTTGGCTGACATGGTGGTTTATGATGTGCCTTCTGGTGCGCCCTAAAAGGTGCATTAGATTACGACACTGGGGTGCGGGTATTTTTAGCTGGCAGCACAGATTGTTGGAATGTGTCTGACTGTTCCAAGCAGGAAAAGGAATTGCCTTCCACACCCTTATTCATTGGGCCCATTGAGGGATTGAACTCATGACCCCTGCCTCAGCCATCATTGCATTAACCAGTGTGCTACACCTCTGTTGCTGTGGTTGCACGTCAGCGTGCGAAGTTAAGGTTAACGTGCGTTAACGTGCCATGGCTCGCTCTATCGCATGATAACGGACATGCACACCCTCTATCACGCGATAGCCCGCCATTGCTACCTTAAGACCGGAACGCCCACTCCTTATATGGCACCCTTCACATTATCTCTGCAACTAGCACCGGTAACATTAAGACGGTTTAGTAAACATACCCCATAGTCTCCAAAACTGAACAAAATATTCCAAGTGAGGCGTCAGCAGCGACTTGTACAATGGCATTAGTACCTCCTCCTTTCTGCTGGAAAGTCCTCTCTGTTTGCAACCCAGCATCCTTCTGGCTTTGGCTACCACCTTTACACACTATTTTGCCACCTTGAGGTCCTCAGAAACAATCACTCCAAGGTTCTTCTCCTGATCCTTGCACACCAACCTCTCACCCCCTATTGTATACAATTTCCTTGGATTTCTGCATTCCAAGTGCATGACACTGCACTTCTTCACATTAAATCATTAGGCCATTCTTCCAGTGTTTGTAGATCTTTCCTCATGTTATTCACTCCCTCAGTGGAGTCCACTCTGTTGCACATTTTTGAGTCATCTGCCCATAGTCAACAATATGGGATGGTGATGTACTCTAGAGTGCTGCCTACACATGGTAGCTTTTCAGGACTTGCAGGACAGACCAGCTTTCCTTCAATAGAGGATGTGAAAAACCAGAGCTGGAAAAGAACAGCCTGCCAGGGAAGAAGGATGGTACGCATACCAAACAACTGATGCCTTTTACCCTTATTACCTGTAGCTACTACAATTTAAGATACATACTCATATCTACCATCATCTAAAATCCACATCTCTCACATCTATGCTTACAACAGCAGTGGAAGTACACTGTCATGCTGGGGCAGGGAGGGGAGAGGGGAAAGAGGACAGGCACAGTATATGCAAGCTAATGTTTGGTGAGAAAATACATTACAGCATATGGAATAATGCTAACTCTGGAACAACCATCAGTGCACTGATCTCAATAACTGCTTTCATGAGAGACAAGCCTTAACTGAATAACAACATCCAGTTTGTGTGTGTTAAATTATATTTGGTTACTCCTACTAGATACCTACCAATTTTAATTGTATATCTAGCCAAATGGGATGTATATGTTGTTTTATAAGTCCATTAAGCCTGCCTTGTCAAAATTCTTGTAAAGCTATCAGTCTCCATTCATGACCAAATAAGGGTATGCACTCCTTTTTTGACAATCTGACCTCTTGCAGTAGAACCATGAATAGCACTATCCCTATGGGTGAACTGGCACCATTTTGAGATAGAGAGTGGCTGATACAGTGAACCAGTTTGGTGAACCAGTTACCTAGTTAAAATACTTCAAGTAAAGCTACAGTCCTTTCACCTATTAGGATGTCTTCAAATTCATTATAGCTAATTTATTTACATGATTATTTCCCTGTACATAGTTACTACTTAAATCAACTGTTGCTGATTTAAGCAAATTCTTCCCTTATAACCTATCACTTCCTGTTAAGATGTAACATGATTTTACAGTTCAATATAACGTTCCTTTGAGTTCTCTGTAAACCTCTTTGATTCACGAAAGGCGGTAAATAAGCACAAATAAGCACAAAAAAATTAATGTATTTATTTATTTAAATAAATACAGGAGTGAGTGGTGTTTTATCTTGCATCGATCACCTCTGGACCCCTTAGGTCCTGGGGGAGGCAAAGTGAGGAGGGCCAAGAATCCTGTATAGAAGGGTAAGGCTTTAGGGTGATGTCTTTGAGTGAGATTTCTTTCATTTCATGGGCTTGGGGCATCTGGACTACTTGGCTACAAGGGAATGGGGTCCCACCGGTGTGAGGAGGTCCAGAGACCTCCAAACCAGACCAGTGGGCCTTTTAAATTTTAGCATTTTCATGCAGTACTTGTAGGAATTTTTCATGCATTGACAAAGGCAAGAATGCATAAAGTTCCTGCCTGTGACAACATAAGAACAATTCTGTGTTCAGGTTGTCAATGTACCAAAGCTTCACTTGCATCTCCTAGCTAAATTTTGCAGAAATTGGTACTGTTGCCTAGGTCCTGTAGAAATTCCTGTTATTTTCTTAGAACAAGTGTTGACCAACAGAATATTACTGACAATGACAGAAATGATGGCATTGTCTGACATATTAATGCATGTCACCCTCCCCCCCCCCCAAAAAAAAGAGCCAATTGACAAAAACTGGAAACAATATAATTACTGGCAAGTTAGATGAAAGTCATTGATAAGGCAGGCAAAGAGAGAATTTGAGAAGCAAAAAACCTGTGAGAGATTCAGTTAGAACATTAGATGCTAGAGGGATAAAAGAGGCACTAAAAGGGGACAAGACCATAGCGAAGAGAATGAATGAATTCTTTGCTTCAGTCTTTACTGAGGAAGATGTAAGGATGTTACCCATGACTAAAATGTTATTTACAGGTGATACCGCAGAAGAATTGAAAGAAATATTGATACACCAGGAAGATGTATTACAACTATTTGATAAACAGACGAGTGGCAAATCATCTGGACCAGATGGTATATATCCAAGGGTGTTGAAAGAACTGAAATATGAAATTGCAGACCTATTATTAGTAATCTGTGAACTATCATTAAAATCATCTGTAATACCTGAAGATTAGAGGATGGCCAGTATAATGCCAATTTTTAAAAAGGGTTCCAGGGGTTATCCGGGAAACTAAAGACCGGTGAGCCTGATGTCAGTACTGGGAAAAATGATAGAAATCATTATAAAGAACAAAATTACTGAACATGCACATAATCATGGCTTAATGGGAGACAGCCAACATGGCTTTAGCCAAGGAAGGTATTGTCTTACTAAACTGTTATGTTTTTTTGAAAGTGTGAATAAACAGGTAGAAAAAGGTGAGTCAGTTGATATAGTGTATCTGGATTTTCAGAAATCCTTTGAAAAGGTCCCTCATGAGAGACTCTTGGAGAAATTAAAAAGTCATGGGATAGGAGGCAGTGTACTATTGTGGATCAGGATCTGGTTAAAAGATAGAAAGCAGAGGGTAGGCTAAATGGCCCCAATTTTCCCAATGGGGAAGAGTGAATAGTGGAGTACCTCAAGGATCTGTGCTGGGTCCGCTACTTTTTAACTTATTCATAAATGACCTGGAAAAGGGAATAATGAGTGAGGTAATCAAATTTGCAGATTACACAAAATTATTCAAAGTTTTTAAAACCCATGAGGACTGTGGAAAATTGCAAGAGGAGCTTGATAAATTGGAAGACCGGGCATCCTAATGGCAGATGAAATTTAATGTGGATAGCTGCAAAGTTATGCACCTAGGAAAGAACAACCCAAATTCTAGTTACACGATACAAGGTTTCAGATTAGGAACCACCACCCAGAAAAAAGATTTAGGGGTATGTTTACTAAACTGCGTTAGTGCAATTCGCGTTAGGAGCCACGGTAGTGACAGAAACCCCAAATAAGGACATGGGCAGTACATCATTACCACTAATGCGCGTTCCAAAAACTAACGAGCGTTACAGGGCGCCGTGGCACGTTACTGCGCGTTAATCGTAAGAAGGCGTACAGACACAAAGCACTGAAACAGAGCTGTAGCACAATGGTTACGCTACTGACCGCTGTTACAGGTAGCATGGGTTCAAGTCCCCAGTGTGCCTAACGCATCACCCTGTACATTACATAGGGAATGAGGAGGCATGTTTTTCTTTACGTTCAGTAGTGGTGTCAGAAACATACCCTCGGAGTGTGCCTAGCCACGTACGTTGGTGCGTGTGTGGCTGCGTGCGTTGGTGTGTGCGTGGCTGCGTGCGTTGGTGCGTGCGTACAATTGTGCATGGGTACGTGTGTTTTTACCAGCGTGGGCACCTTATATTACAGACTCTTTAGGCCGGGTGTCTTGCACCTATGCATTATGCAAACAGATGTACGTGTGATGGCCTATGGTTTATCAGAGCCTGTGAGCAGGTGCTGGGTTTTCACAGGGTTGGATTGGGCCAGTCACACCCATGATGCACTGCACATGCAAATCAGCTGTCCACAGATACACACCATGGGGAATGCACCCCCACAGCACCTCGGCCTGGTAGGGGGAACTGACCATGTGCACCCTCACAGCACCTCGGCCTGTTACGGGGTACTGACCGTGTGTTGTACTGGCACAGAGTAGCTACACACTGTCACATTGTGCGGGTACTGTGCTCACCCTGAGGGTGTAGTGAGGCGCCCAGCACCAGGTCTACAGCACCGTCCATGGCTGAATAGAGACCATGGTGCAGGTCCAAAGCAGTGTTAATGTGTGAGATAGGTAGTTTCTGCACAAACACCTTGGATATCTCTGTCTGTTTCAGTCAGGTGTAGCCCCCATCCCACTCAGCCAATAGGTGACAAACAGGGTCTCCTAACAATAGATCCACATTCTACCTCCCTGCAAAGGTGGCAGTAGAGGGGAACATCAACCCCAGTCCTGCTGAGGAACAGACACCCCACAGGGCAGTCAATGCAGCTCTGTACACATCCATAACACAATAGCAGACAGACATTAGACCTGGATATGGTAAGCTGCACCCCACCACTATCTGATATTCTCCTGCTGCAAGCCATCAGCCACTGCACCCTGCAAACCACTCCATCAAGACACATACCAGCTGCAAACAGCCTGCTAGTTAATCAATAGTGCATGTGCCCAGTGGAGATGCATGCACCCAGAACTGGGATGTCAGCATACACAGCAAGCAGATAAATCAGTGACTGGGCCCCAAAAGGAAACCCATATCTATCACATGAGAGAAATACTATATAGCACTATGGGGGTGCCTAGCCATGCTGTGGTCACTGCACAGTCAGGGTGAGAGTGATCTCTCAGCAGGACATACTGAGGTCACCCTGTCTGTGTAGGTGGTGGCCGGGCACTAAAATGTCCCAGTCAGTGCCCTATGCCCTGTGCAGATGCACCCTGGCCAGGCCACCCTGCCCGGCCTATACCCATGGTACCTTGCTCCTCATTATGCACATTGGCAGCCCAATACTGGCAACATTGCTGGCAGTATGGGCTGTGGAAGGTGTTTGCAGCCACCACACACTGGATAGACAGACAGCCACCCCCACACCTATGCCAGCATTGTGCTACTATAGGGGTGTTCAGCAGCCATACCCACCACACCAGTCCTGGGCACAGTACAGGCATGGATATGGTACGCAATACTGTTGGGGGTCACTCCCCAGGGTGGTAAACACTATCAGAGACCAGACCTGCAGCACACACCGCAGACATCAGAATGATTGTTATGGTGGGGCTCAATGAGCAAAATGTGCTTAACGTAGGCATTGATATCTGCCAGTTATCATAGGAAACGTTTGATGGCTGTGTACCATATACCCAGGTGTAGGGTGGCATTGCTAAGGTATGCAACTGCTAGTATTGGGAGGTATAGGCAGGGCCCAATGTCCTGCCTCTCCAGGAGGCATTGGCCAATGGGGCCTGTGGGTGGGTGTGTGGGTGTGTCTGGCCCTGTTGGCTGCTGCTTTACGGCAGAGTTTCCCAACTCCAGTCCTGGTGTTCCAAACACTGTTCGGGTTTTCATGCTGTCCCTCATAAATATGCATGAGCTACATCTGCATACCATGGGGGTGGTGCATAGATATGCAGCACAGGCATCTTTATTAGAGGCAGCATGGAACCTGAATGGTGTGGGGCCCTCCAGGACTGCATTTGCGAGACTCTGCTCTAGGTAATGCGCCTGTTTATGGTGTCTGTGTTTGGTGTGATAAAATATAGGTGTATTAACCATGCGGATGTTCTCTGCAATAAAGGAGTGTCTTTACTATCACTGTTTAGTGGTGGGTAAAACTATGGGGACTGGGTTGGCAGGAGCCCCAGCTGGGATTTGAACCTGTGTCCCTCTGGTCTTATAGGCACTGGCTGTGTCTGTTGCACCACACTGTGGCCACAGAGACAATGCCGTCCCTGGAGGTAGGAAACTGGCCTGGCGAGTCAGAAACCCTGCTCTGCACAATTTTACTGTGGGCTCATTTACCTTTTATGAAGACAAACGTGCACATAAACCTAAAAAATGACCTCGAAAACAGGGGCACACACCCATAACCAAGCTGGGCAACAATGATATCATTGGGCAACATTAAAAAACACTCCCAGGAAAGCTCCAATAAAATGAAATGATTTTTGAAAGGGTCTACGGAGTGTAGACCCTTCCACACATCATTTATTTTTTTTTTGGAGCTTTCCTGGGAGTGTTTTTTATTGTTTCCCATTGCTATCACTGTTGCCCAGCTGAATTATAATTTTTACACTGTTTCTTGGGTCATTCTAAAGTTTTATTTGCAATTTTGTTCTGTGCACATGTATCACACTGCTCACGTTTTGTTGGTTTCCCCGGTTTTGCTGTACATTGCTGACGGAAATGGTTTCTCTTCCCTTTAATATGCCTTTAACGACAGGTTTTCATTCGCGTTGGAATTGAGCTCTGCACTTCAGCGCGTTAGTGTGAGGGGAGCCTCTCCCCGCCCACTCTTCGCCCATTGACCACCTTCTGCGCTGTTTTAACGCGCCGCGGGGCTTTACGATCATTAACTACGGTTAACGCGCGTAGTATGACGTTAACGGTCATTGGCGCGTGATTATGCGCGTTATACTGCACTTACGATCGTTAATGTCATACAACACGCGTTATTCACGTTTACCGCATTTTAGTAAACATACCCCTTAGGCATCATCGTGGATAACATGTTGAAACCTTCCTTCCAGTGTGCGTTGATGGCCAATAAAGCAAATAGAATGATAGGAATTATAAGGAAAGGAATAGAGAATCAGACAAAGGATATTATAATATCTCTGTATCGTTCCCTGGTGTGACTGCACCTTGAATATTGTGTGCAGTTCTGGTCACCATATCTTAAAAAGGATATAGCGTTATTAGAAAACTTACAGAGAAGTTCCACCAAAATGGTAAAGGGGATGGAAGGATGCACCTATGAAGAGTGGCTAAAAAGGTTAGGGCTCTTAACCTGAAAAAGAGACAGCTGAGGGGAGATATGATAGAGGTCTATAAATTATTGAATGGAGTGGAACGGGTAAACGTAGACTGTTTACGTCATCAGAATATAGAAAGACTAGGGGACATGCAATGAAGCTACAGGGTAACCTATTTAAGACTAATAAGAGAAAATATGTTTTCACTCAACGTGTAATCAAACTCTGGAATTTGTTACCGGAGGATGTAGTAAAAACTGTTAGTGTAGCCGGGTTTAATAAAGGTTTGGACAAGTTCCTGGAGGAAAAGTCCATAAATCATTTTTAAAAGGGACCCGGGATATCACTGCTTGACCCAATACAAGCATTGAGGAACCTGTGTCTTTTGGGGAAACTGCTAGGTACTTGTGACCTAGATTGGCCACTGTTGGAAACTGAAGATTGGAGGATGACCAGTATAATGCTTGATGGACCTTGGTCTGACCCAGTATGGCATATCTTATGGTCTTATGGTCTTATCACCTATTTACTTTCTGCTTGCATGTATAATATGTGACAAGGTGATTAAAACTATCCATTTTGCTTTTGTTGACATTGTAGTGTATGATGATATTTGATTTCACTTTTCCCTCATGCACAACTATATTATGATGCATAGGAAAAAGGGAAAAACAGAATTTCCTTTCTGGGATATGGAGAGGGGAAACATGTGATAAAAGTATATGTTCTCTGTCCTCAAAGGAAGATCATTAACAGTAGTTTTCTACATTTAAGGAGATTTAAGGCTTATTGCATTTAATACCAACATATTGTAAGTTAAATTTTCAGTTAGTAAAGCTTCTGTTCCTTCTACAACTCAAAATAAATAAATACAAATTTTCCTTCACCAACCATCAGCAAATTTCTTCCACTGTGGTTTCATGGATCAACCAATAAGCACATCACAATGCTAAAGTGCAGTGCCAAAGTAAAGATCTGCATTCATTAGAATTTAGTTTGTTAATTTTAGTGTTTGTAAAATTAAACATATAGGGTGAAATTTTAGAAGCTCAATTTGTGCTTTGGACACCTGAAAATAGGCATAGAGGTGTCCAAAGCACAGAGATGTCTCCAGAGCCATTTTAGAAGCTGGCTCTGGGGACCTTCCCAGCGTGAGGATGTCCGACTCTGGACGGAGGCGTGGCTGGAGCATTCCCAGGACCATGAAGGCATTGTTGCAGAAACATCATGGATGTCTGGCGTCATGTCTAACTTAAAACCAGCTCCTAGGCATGCATAGTGATGAGCAAACATCTGAAAAATGCTCATTCAGGCTGAAAAACATCCAGAGGATGTAGAGAAGAAAGCACTCTACCATTCCCAGTACATTTTCAAGGAAAGGAATATGAACCCTGGCTGTCCTGTTCTTAACCAACTTTTCTAACCATTATGCTATCCTAGATGTCCAAGTTCTGGAATATGATTCTGGAGATGTCTAGGTAGTCTTCCCTGCAGACATCCTTATCAGGTATGTCTAGGTTTGTGAAATCACATTGACACTTGGACGTGCCTGCATTTTTTTTTCAGATGTTCTGGCTTAGACGTCCTAGATTGCACTTGGACGGATCTTCTAAAATACCCCCTCCCCATAATAGCCTACAAATTAACACATGTACAACTGAGTTGTATGCTTCAAAAGGCTCTAACATGTTCTAAAAAGGTTTTGAAAACAAATGTGTGAAATGCCCGAAAATCAGGAAAAAAGCCAAATGTTCAGAAAATGAACCAAAATCTTTTGTGCACCTCCCTAGTAGGAGAACATTGCAAGTCCATATTCAGTAGAAAAATGATTTTTTTTTGGGAGACTCATCTGAAAATACTGACACAATATTTCTATCTGAGATATTTACCTTTTCCTCTAGCATGTTAAATTATCCTTCCATTTCCATGGAGAGATGAACAGATGGATGGATTAAGAGATACTCATTTCTTTTATATAGTTCTTTTTAACATTCTTTATATTGGAAAGCAGAGAAAGGACCAATAAATACGATGAACTTCACCAGAGGTCACAATTAAAAAGCTAATTGATTATGCTACTCCTGGAGGAATTCTGTGCAATTGCACAGCACAGAGTTTGTGCAGATTTCCCCACCTGCACAGAATTCTGCATTTGCTGTGCAGAATTCTACGTAAACATCCAGGGAGTCATGTGGTCTATCCATGGGCATCCCATCCCCTGTGGACAGACTGCTCGAGAGGGCCATGATCATAGCCAGGATGGCAATGTCTCCTCGCAGAAGATAGGATCCCTTTGGGCATTCAGGACAGTCCTATTGGTGATCATGGCCTTCTCAAGCACTTCTGTCTGTGAGGAATGGGATTCCCGCAGGCAAGCAGCCTTTAGGAGTGGAGGAGTGGCCTAGTGGTTGGGGCAAGTTACTTCAGGTTGGAAGGTTGGGGGTTCAAATCCCACTAGAGGACAGCAACCTTGGGCTGGAAGGACTGAGGTTTCTAGTCCCACAGGTGCTCCTTGTGGTCTTGGGCAAGCCACTTAACCCTCCATAGCCCATGTGTCCTGTAAAATAGCCATCTCCAAGTTATAATGCCCTGTTCAATGTAAACCACACTGATACAGAATAGTGCAGTATATAAGAGAATGAAAATAAATAAAATAAAGGGAGAGATAGTCTGTAGGAAAACAGAGTTGGGTATTGGTGAAGGGGCTGTGGGAAGGGAGGGAAGGTGCAAGGGGTTGGAAGGTGAAGAGATGAATGTATGGGAAGTAAAGGCATATTTTTTCCACCAAACATACACTCCACCTCTACACCACATGCACACAGACACAGACACCCCATCTCCACACCCAGTGGAAGTGGTGAGAGAGGGAGGAGGAGGAGTAGGGCCATTCCCTTCTGTTGTCCCTGTGCAGTGGCCCATTAAGAGCCTGATTTATTAAGCTTTTCCCATAGAAAATTGGAAAAGTCTTAGTAAATCAGGCCCTAAAACGTAAACAAGAAGCTGTGATACACCTTTTTTGGGGAGGGGGTATGCATTGAGACCCAGATTTTGGTGGCTGGCTCCTAGATTCCAAGAAAATTTGTCAATGCTTGGACTAGTCATTGAGACAGGCTCATGTGTACAAGTTTTAAAAGTACCTGACCTTGCCTCACTGTTAGCATTTTCAAAGTCACAGGAGCATTTCTGTTTGCTCCCATGGCTGTGTTAGACTTCTGATGCCAGCAAGCAATGTTTTAAAAAAGGTAAACAGAAGGGCTTCCTGTTTCTGACAGGAAGTGCTTCTGTTTACCTTTTGAAAGCATGCAGTGCCAGCATCGGAATATAGCTCAGCCACAGGAGCAAAGGAAAATGCTCCCACGGCTATGTTAAAAAGCTTCTGCCATCAGGCAGAAGAAAAAGGCTGATGATGAGTTGGGGATGACTTGAAGCAGGAGAAGGGCTGATGGTGCATTAGGGGTGGGGGGGGGGTGATCCTGGGAGATGGGCTACTGGTGAGTTGGGAACTGGCTGGGGGCTGGGGAAGTGCTGCTCGCGAGTGGTGGGGGAAGTGGCTTATGGCTGGAGATGTGTGTATGTGGGGGAAAAAAGCAGGAGGTATATGCCTAGGAAGAAAAAAGGAGAGGAATGGAGAGAAAATATTTAGTGCATGGGCAGAGGAGAAAGAAGGTGAGGTAGTGATATCCAATGAGGGAACTGAATTTATTTTTAACCGTTGTTTATACCACTTTATCATTTCATTAAAATCAGTTTACATTGTAACTTAAAGTTGGTAATGCACATTAAACATGGACATTGATAACTTAGATTTTTTTTTTCTGAGGCAATGGAGGGTTAATTAACTTGTTTAAGGCCACAAGGAGTGCTAGTGGGAATTGAATGCTGGTCTTTTGGGTCCTAAGCTAATACTTTAACCATTGGCTATTCCTCCACTCCAAGGGTAGATATTAGGGATAGACATCAGTAGGAATCTTTCTAGGAGTTAGAGGGAGAGGGAGAATTGGGGAGGGGGGAGGGGAGTGTAGGTAAGAACTGTGATTTGAATGAGAGAGCTGAGAGAAAAGAGGGAATTTCAGATCTAGAAGGGGGGTTAGGTCTTATGATGGGAAATTCTGTGCAAACAATTACTAAAACAATATGCAGAATTATTTAATTCTGTGTGCTGAATTTAAATTTTTTTGCATAGAATTCCCCCAGGTGTAAATTATGTAGACTTACATAACAGATTTAGAAATTCTATAAGGAATGCTAAAAGCAGAGCAGACTGTGACTCAGATCACAACAATGCAAGGCCAACGTATTAAGCCACAATAACATCAGCTTTCAATACAGGTTAACATCCCAGTTTATATATATGAGTTAATGGCTTGATGTACTTAATATTATAAAGCCTTTATTCTATGAAGCCTTAATAGGCTATTTTATGATGAGCAGAACCACATATGCATTACTAGTGGTAGCAATGCATGTGCATTGCTGTAGTTGGTAACATATATGCATTACTGGCAATGGTATTTCTGGCCTCAATGTCTGATCTCTAACCCTGTCCCCTCCTTTAAAAATATATTTTTAATATGCAATCAATATACATTCTTGAAATCAGAATGCCAAGCAATAAACTTTAGCCCACAAGACTGAGGAGGCAAGATACAGGAAATAAAGCAAGGAAAAAAATTCAAAAGATATCAAGGAAGCTTCCAGAAGGAAATTAAATATTACGGCTAGCAACATCAACATGGTTTGATTTTTCTCTAGACACAAGGAATTCTGGTAGCTGTGTAAAGGCACATTTTACAGTGGGATATCCAAGTGCAATCTGGGACGTCAAAGTCAGAACGTCTGAAAGAGAAAACACGCACATGCAAGTTTAGGAACAATTTCAGAAACATGGACATGCTGATATGGACATCTACATAGATATCCCCAGAACAGCATTACTGAACATAGATGTCTAATAGCATAATGGTAAATGTAGTGGGCTAGAAGCAGGGTAGTCATGGTTCAAATCTCAGTGTTCATCTTTGTGATCCTAGACTAGTCACTTAACTTGCTATGTTTTAAGGCCAAAACACGTACTTTTCCTGATGTCTATTTCTGCCTGCATAAGGTCTAAACACAGACGTGCCTGCAGATGTCCCCATCATTCCTGAAATCAAACGGAAACATGTAAGTCCATTGTACCTCCACCACACCTCCTTGCCTACTTGGACATCCCTGCACTGAACACATCTGTGCATGTCATTTGTGGAATGGCTTTGGAGACGTCTCTGTGAATTCAATGTCCACATGCACATCTTCAGATGTCCTAAATCACAACTAAGCCTTTTAAAATGATCTTCTTAGGGTTAAAAAAAGAATGTTCTTAGCCTTATAAGTTACAAAGCATTGAAAAGGAAACTTTAAAATGAATGCAGCTCGGGACTTCCAGTGACGGCATCGGAGCAAATGACGGTGTAGCGCTCGGCTCCGCCGCCTTCGGCCGACTTTAAGGGGGGAAAAATCACCCCAAAACACCCCATGAGAGGAATAAATGGCAGAAGGTGCTTGAGGGAGACCCCCAGAAGAGGCAGCTGTAGAACGGAGCGCGGATTGGGGAGACGTGGACAGTGGTGAGAAGTGGAGGGCTGCCGGGCCGAAGGACCACGCGCCTAAATACAAACTGGGGGCGTAGCGAGAAGCGGCCCAGATGAGACAGGAGGGATTGCCTGTGCCGGACAATGGAGAGGGCAGAAAGGCAAAGGCAGTACAGATTGCTGAGGCCCATGTCTGTGAGTCTGTGGGGGCATCAGAGAGCGACCGGGTGAAAACAGAGCAGCTGAGAGCCTGGTGAGAGCTTGATGCGCCGGGGGAATAGCAGTATAGTGAAGGCAAGAGAAGGTGCGCAGGCGGTGTGCTCAGCCCTGGAGAGGAGGTGCGGCAGTGTATACTGTGAGTGACGGGAGACTCTTAAAGCACGGGGCAAGACGTGGTGGAGGCCATAGCATGCATCGGGGGCAGTGCTGAGCGCTAACTGGGATCCCAAAATTGCTAAGGCACGGTGTAGAGGAGGCCTCAGATCACCACTAGTATATTTCATAAACCCCTGTATTGAGCAGTGAAGTCCAGGAGAACAGGACCAAGAGCCAAGGAGGTCCAGAGTGGAAGGTCAAAGAGAGTTAAGAAGTGAAGAGAAGGAAGGGGCCCATCTCAGAGGCCAGCACAGAGCAGATGGAGAGGACCAAAGGGGGATTAGCCGCTAAAACGAAATTGGCGGAGTTTAAATCCCCATATGCCACCCCACAAAGAGGGAAGGAAGACGAACAAGAGGGGAGGGCAGAGATGGAATGCCCAGAAGAGCAAGAGGAAGCAGCAGAGCAGGACGCCAGTCCAGGGATGGTGAAGCTGCTCAAGACGTGGCTGTCGGAGATGAAGGAGGACATCAAGAAGGAGATCAGTGGGGTCAAAAATGAATTAAAATAATCTATACAAGCCCTGAGACACGACATTGTGGAATTGGGGACACGAGTGGCAGAGACAGAGAACCAGCTTGAGCGGCAAGAAATGGTGCTGGAGGAGCTCCAGAAGGGTTGGGAGGAAGTGAGGAGAGCACAAGAGGAGCAGCAGAGGATGATGGAGGACCTGGAAGACCGGTCTCGATGCTGCAATGTGCGAATACGCGGCCTACCAGAAGTAGCCAAATACAGAAATTGTGAGGAGGTGGCGACTAAAATATTTCAAGCCCTACTATTATCGGCATTTCCTACGGATGGTGAGGAAGAAGAGGAACTGCTAATAGAACGAGTCCATAGAGGACTGGGTCCAGTAAGACCGAACCTGTCATGCGACTTAGTGATCTGCTTGAGATCGTTTAAAATGAAAGAAAAACTTCTGCGGGCGGCCAGAATGTCGCGACAGTTCACCTGGGAAGAGCACAAGTTAGAAGTGTTCCAAAATCTTTCAATAGGCACGCTGCAGCGCAGACGAAACCTCAGGGAAGTGACGGCCTTCCTGCAGAGAGAGGACATGAGATATAAGTGGCTGTTTCCATTTGGGCTTCTGATATCACATAAGGGAAAGTCGAGACGAGTGCAATCGTGTGAGGAGGCCTGGAGAGCACTTAAGGAGTGGGGACTTACAAACCTCCCGGAGGGGGGAAAACCCCAGAGCGGGACCATGAGTGCGGCAGTGGCGAGTTCCAGGAGAGAAAACACGAGATGGCAGCGAGTACCAGCGGAGGGCAGACGACTGGAGAGAAGGAGTAAGGAGAGCCAAGTCGGGCGAGAGGAGGAACAGGATGCTGGATGAAGTGATGGACATTATGAAACAGGGCTTTTTGACATGTATTTAATGTGTGGGGGTAGAGGATAGGGAAGGGAGGAGGACTAAGGGGACGGATGGAAGGGGGAAGGGGAGAATGGAGCCAATGAATGGGTGAGGTTGGGGGGCGGGTAGGGGGGTTGGAGAGGGAGGTTAAAGAGGGTATTAAGGAGGAGGGGGTAGACTAGAGGGGGAGGCAGATGAGAGGTGAGGGAGGGGTATATGCAGGCTGGTAAGTGAGAGTCAGGCCACGGCCCGATAGTCAGTCACGGTGGGGAAAGTCGTATCTCCCTTACAGGGAGGAAGGAGGAGGGTAGGGGTTAGGGTGGATGGGGAGGGGGAAGGGGAGGGGGTGAGGGGTGCAGGGGAGAGTAGGGGGGGAAGGAAGAGAAGGAAGGGCAGTGAGGGGGGAAGGGGTGGGACAGTAGGGGATGGAGAGGGAAGAGAAGGGGGGAAACGGCATAGGTGAACTAAAAATTGTTACCATGAATGTGAAAGGCCTGAACTCACCCTTGAAGAGGCAACAATTGTATAAGGAGTTGAATAAACAGAAAGCCTCTCTTGTGCTACTGCAGGAGACACATTTGTTACGGAGACTTGAGTCTGTGGTAAAACCTAAGGGATATCCTGAAATAGTGTTTGCATCAAATATGAGAGAGAGGAAGAAAGGGGGGAGGGGTGGCTTTGCTGGTAAGTGGGACACTCAAAGTAGAATTACATGCAATAATCCGTGACAAAGGAGGGAGATATTTATTGGTGCGTATGAGAATCGGAGATGAGTGGTTTTGTGTGATAAATGTGTATGCACTTACCGGGTCACAAAAAGATTTCTGGGAAGAAGTGGAAAAGAAAGTGTGTCTACTGGGAGAGGGAGTGAGGATCTGTGGAGGAGACTTCAATATGACCTGGGAGGTGGGGAGAGACTCTACAGGGAGGGGGTAGGGGAGAAGAGCGGACAAGAGGAGATATCGAAATTTTATAAAAGAAAATGATTTGGTTGATGCATGGCGATTGCACAACCCAGGGAGGCATCAGTACTCATTCTATTCAGCAGTTCACGGGACCTACTCTAGAATAGATATGATTTGGGTAGGGAAAGAGATAGCAGGGAGGATTCGGGGGGAGGAGGGGGGAGATAGAAATGATTACTTGGTCAGATCACACACCAGTAGTGGTGCAATTAGAAGGTGGGGAGGAGAATAGGGGAGTGAAATATTGGAAACGAAATGAGGCATTATTGGGAGATGCCAGAGTGGTGCAGGAGTTGGAGGAGAAGATCTCAGAATATTTTGTGCACAATGATAATGGAGAGGTTAAGGCGGAGGTGATGTGGGACGCGTTTAAGGCGGTGGTGTGTGGTATATTGATCAAGTGGGGGGCATGAATAAAGAGGGAAAGGGAGGGGAAAGAACTCCATCTGCGACAGTTGCTGGTTAGGTTGGAGGAGGTGGATGCGAAAGATCCGAGCGGGAGGTTTAGGGGGGAGGTCTTGGAGACTAGGGCCAAATTAAATGTGATGGAAGCAGAAGTGGTCCAATATCGACTGAAATTATTAAGGCAAGAATTTTTTGAAGGAGGCAATAGAGCGGGAAAATACATGGCGAGGAGACTGAAGCAGCAGAGAAATAAGACATTGATTACGCAAATCAGGGGCCCGGGAGGGGTGGAAAGGGGACGAGCAGAAGATCAGAGAGGCGTTTGTGGACTACTATCGGCGGCTGTATGAGGCAAAACCAGACAGGCCGGATGGAGAGATAAAAGATTACTTGGAGGCAGCAGGACTTCCACACTTGGAAGATGGGGAGAGAGATGAACTAGATAGAGAGATACAGGTTGCGGAGGTGGAGGGGGCTATTAAAGGCTTGGAATCCGGGAAGGCCCCAGGGTTGGACAGACTCACGGTCTGCTTTTATAAAAAGTTTAAAGGAGTGCTTGTGCAGCCTCTGACAAGATTGTTTAATTTACCAAAGGAAGGTGAACGATTAGCAGAGATGATGGGGTGGGCAGGGATTACACTAATTCATAAAGAGGGGAAAGATCAGCAGGAGTGTGTGCCTTATAGACCCATTTCGCTGATAAATCTGGATGCGAAGCTGCTGGCCAAAGTCTTAGCAGGGAGGCTCAACCAAATTTTGGGGAAGATCATACATGAGGATCAGGCAGGCTTTATACCAGGGAGGCAGGTGTCAGACAACATCCGGAAGATATTAAATGTGATTTGGACAGCGAAGCGCTCAACGGATTAGATGGTGTTACTCTCGTTAGACGCTGAGAAAGCGTTAGATCAGGTGTCGTGGAAATTCCTAGTTACCGTATTGGATTTTATGGGGTTTGGAAAAGCTTTTGTGGACTGGATCAAAGTGTTATACTTGGATCCTAAAGCGTGCGTGAGGGTAAACGGGGGGTACTCAGGGCTCTTTCCATTGGGGAGAGGGACTAGACAGGGGTGTCCGCTCTCGCCACTATTGTTCGCTTTATCCTTGGAGCCGCTAGCAGAGAAGATAAGAAGGCAGCAAGAGAATAAGGGGGTGATGGTGGGGCGGAGGGAGTATAAGTTGACCATGTTTGCCGAAGACATTCTACTGATGATTACTAAGCCAAGTGAGACGCTACAGGCAATTATGAGAGAGTTACAGGATTATGGGGGGTTAGCAGGATTTAAAATTAATTGGAGTAAATCTGAAATCCTAAATATAAGAGGAGGGGAAGAACTACAGAGGAATCTACAAAAGACATTTCAATTTAGGTGGGCAAAGAGGTCTATTAAATACTTGGGAGTTTACTTGGGGAGTGACCTGGGGGATCTATACAATTTAAATTACAAGAAGGTTTTTGGGCAAGTAGAAGTACAGTTGGGGGCGTGGAGTAGGAGTTATATATTTTGGATGGGGAGAATGGCCGTGACGAAAATGATGTTACTTCCCCAGTTTCTTTTCTGTTTTCAGGTACTTCCAATTGAAGTGCCAGCAAAGGCATTGAAGCGACTGCAAAAGCAGGTGGAGGGGTATATATGGGGGGGCAAGCGACCCAGGTTGGCCGCCCAGACCCTGCAGGCGCTAAGGCGGGAGGGAGGTATGGGAGTACCAAACTTTAGGAAGTACTATATAGCGGCGCAGTTGAGGGCAGTGTATTCATGGCTGAGGGAACAGCACAAACATTGGGTGGTTATGGAAGAAATGGGATTTGAGCCAGGGGAGTTGGAGAGACAGGTATGGGGCGGGAGGGGTAATAAGGGGGAGAACCCAATGGTAGGTCATACACTGGAGATATGGCAACGGCAGAAGAAGCAGATGATAGGGGGAAAAAGTTGTGCGCGCGATGTTGCTGATGGCGTGTTGTGAAGGAGGGGTTGGCCCAGAGGTAGCCGTGTTACACAGATGGGCGCAACAAGGGTTAAAGCAAGTATCCCAAATAATCCATGGGGAAGGAGAAAGAGACTTTGAAGGGATACGAGACCTGTATCACTTGAGGGAGAGTGACAGATACTACTTCTACTTTCAGATGAGATCATATGTTAGGCAGAGAAAGCATTGGGAGGATATTTTAAAAGTACCGGGATGGTTTGAAAGCAGCTGTTTAGGTCCAATGGGGAGGAAGGGGATTATCTCCCGGATTTATAAAGGGCTAATGGAGAGAGGGAAGGAGAAGTTAAGTTATATGAAGGCATGGGAGAGGGATCTAGGAGTGTCATGGGAGATCGAGGAATGGGAGCGGGTTGCACAGGACATAGCGAGAGCTTCCATTGCTACCTCCCTCCGAGAGAATGGGTGGAAGGTGCTGTCCCGATGGTATTTGACACTGGAGCGTTTGTATAAAGCGGGGGTTGTGAGGACGGATGAATGTTGGCGTCGGTGTGGAGAGAAAGGAACATGGTTGCATATGTGGTGGTCATGCCCAATAGTTCAACAGTACTGGGGGAAAATTGGGGAGATTGTGGGGGAAATCACAGGTTCTACTTTAACATTGACGCCAGAGTCATGTCTCTTATTAAAGGAAACAGAGGAGAGAGAAGGAATTTGGAACATTGTGTGGCAATGTATACTTGCAGCAAGGTGTGAAATTGCACGTCATTGGAAGGATAGTGCTATGCCATCCTTGAAAAGTTATGGTAGTCGCTTGGGAGATCTATATCTAATGCATCGGTTAACAGGGCTACAGAAAGGGCAGGTGGAGAAGGTAGAGCGTCAGTGGAGGGGAATGTGGAAATGGATACACAAGGGGGGCGGGAGGGGGGTAAGGATAGGGGGTGTGAGGGTGGGGGCGCAAGGGGAAGAGGGGAAGGGGGGGAATAAGGAACTCATGTCTCCATGGGAGTCAAGGGGTTCTTGTGCAAGTTTAGGGAATCAATGTATAAGGGGAAGCAAGGAGAGGGGGGAGGGGGAGGGGTGGTGGGGGGGAAGGTGGGTGAGGTTAGGGTAATAAGGCTGGTCCAATGTATAAGTAGTGGGAGGAGGGACAGTTCGTGATTGTGACAGTAATGTGGGCAAAGGTGAGGGTAAAGATAGAATGTGCCTGTGAGATACAGAAATGTTACAACTGTATTATGGATTGGTTGCTGTGTTATTGCTAAATAAAATATCAAGTTTAAATAAATAAATAAATAAATAAATGCAGATCCAAAAGCAAGGACCCTTGATTTCAAAGCCAAGCTGAGTTTCATGTGAAAAATCAGGAAAAATGTGTATGTTTGCTCGTAAAACAGCTCAATACAATGTGTGCCTTGACTCCTGGCAACCCAGAAGTTCCTAGGTTTTCTTGGCAGTGTCACTGGAAGTAGATTGCCAGGCCTTTCTTCTGAGACAATGCAAGGTTAAGTGACTTGCCCAAGGCCACAAGAAGTGCTAGTGGGAATTAAACCCTGGTTGCTTGGTTACCAAGCCAGTGTTCTAACCACTAGGCTAGTCCTCCACTCTTAAAAAACTCATGCATGCATTTAAAATACCACTGCAAGGCTGTATTATAGTCTGACCCTAGAGGAAAAGTTGCAAGTAAGGTAGTTCTCTAGGTTATATCCTCAAGTGAACTTTCAAGGAAACCATTCAAATCCATTGAATCTTGCAAGCCTCAAGGACAAATATTGCGCTTATTCCACTGAAGGTAAATGTTTCTTAGGTATCTTAAAAACCTCAAGCATATATTTACACAGCAATTCAACTGGTGGTAGGAGTGCTGACTGGAAAATTCAAAAAGTGCAAATGATTACACCTACTTTGATTCTCAAAATGCTCCAGCTTCCACTCCACTAAGTTTGTTCTTGGCTACCACCGCAATATGAAATCACACGTAAATAATATTGTAAAAGCTGTATACTTCAAGATCCGCACACTCAGGCACTTACGTTCCTTACTAGACCCAGAGGACTTCAGAACCATCTACCAAGCACTCATATTACCGCATTTCGATTTCACCAATTCCATTCTGCAAGGACTCCCACAATCCACTCTAAGTTCTTTACAGCTTGCTATGAGCACTGCTGCAAGGGTTCTACAAGGAGCGCCCAGGAGTGAACATGTTACACCTATCCTCAAGCAACTCCATTGGCTCCCTGTACAAGGCAGGCTCATGTTCAAAACCTTGATTCTCACTTACAAGGCCATCCATGGTCTATCAGTCAACTCACTCACTGAGCTCATACAAACCATACCACCAAACAGATCGAGAAGACAAGTAGCACTAAACTCTCTAATAACACCAAAAGCCATAACAACATGCAGCCAATCAACTGCGAACAGAGCTTTCATGTTTTGTGCTCCAAAATGCTGGAACTCCCTACCACCTGACATCCGTGCAATAACCAACCTAACCCAGTTCAGAAAGGCCCTTAAATTTAACCTATTTATCAGGTACTATCCTATATGAAGTGCAAGATAATAGTCCCACCACAAATTTAACCACGGTTTTCTCCTGATCCTAGCACTCCTGCTAACTTATGTAAACAGCTCTATCATGTAATCAATTTAACAGATTATATATTCTATGTATATAGTTCCCCCATGTTTAACAGATTATATATTCTATGTATATAGTTCCCCCATGTTTTCCAAGTTGATACTCCTGTTATATGTAATACCGAACAGCCTGTTGTTCTGGTCTTTTATGTTCTCTGTGAACCGCGCTGATTCTAAATAGTGCGGTATATAAGAAAGTTAAATAAATAAATAAATAAATTATGGTCCATTTGTTCTGCAAAATGCACCTCAAGTAGTTCCAACCTTTCCCCTCGTTGGTTCTGCACATGAGAAAGGTTGTCCACAGTCCCAGATGATGAATACAAATTCTCTTTAACTTTCTCAGAAAAATTCAGAAGAGAAATATTCAAACCTTTGATGGTGTCCCTTAATGAATTGAGGTCTCTCTGAAAAGCCAAGAGCTGATAAGATGGACCATTGTTGTTCACCAGCAAACTGCTGCTCCATGCTTGCAGGGCAGTGGTGGGGGCCTCCTCTATTTGCACCATCTGAGCCTCATCCAACAGGACATCCAACAACAGTGCACTGTATGCAACACCAAAGCTTGTAAGTAATGGCAGAGCAATATGGGGATCGGTGCTTAAAGAAACCTCATTAATGTTGAGGTTCAGTGATGAAGCATTTGCTAGACCTCTAAAGTGGTGTTTCTTCCTGTTTCCCACCAGATTGCAAAACCCTCACGTGTCTTCTGGTTTGCCCACAAAACAGACCATGACACAGAGGGGAGTATCTTCAGCATCCCCTTTTTTGGATGCATGGCCTCGTAAGGAAAGGGCCCTATTAAAACTAATTGAGGCAAATGGAAAACCCTTTCTCTGTTCTTAGGTTTCCTCTTTTTTCATTCTTAAATCTTTCTTTAACAAATTCCATTATTCTACCATCCATCTATTAAACATTAATTTGACCAGTGCATAAATTTATAGCACTTGAGGAGCTCACTCATTGGTTCTATTCCAATTTAGGAACAGCAGCCTAATCATTGATTTCATGATGTCTCCTTTTCTTTCTCTTTTTCAAAATGTTTTCATTAACATAAACTTATCTTAACTCCATTCCGACATGTCCATTCAAGGGTTGTTATTCATAAGTTGGAATAGAAGAACCTAGAACCAATGAGTGAGCTTCTCAAGTGTTTTAAAATTATGCACTAGTCAAATTAATTTTTAATAGTTAGCAGAGTAATGGACTTTGCTAATGAAATATTTAAGAATGAAAAAAAGAGAAAACCTAAGAAGAGAAAAAGGGGTTTCTGTTTGCTACAATTGGTTTTGACGGGACTGTTTCCATGTTTTTGTAGCTTCATTAGGTGGTCTTTATAATTTTTAGATATTTTCTCATAAGGAAGGGTCCAGCACCTATCCAGAGGACCACCAAAGATAAGAGCAGCTGGCAAAAGCGTCCTAACGGGATGCGATCTTGCCCCCCAAAATCCCTTTTTTAAATTCAAATAACCTGTTTTTTTCTTTTCCTACCTAGCATGCACAAAGAGATCAGAATATTTCAGACAAAATCTCAGATAGACAAACAGTTCCCTAGTTAGGGAAATTCTAATGTTGCTACTTAGTAAGTAAGGAGATATTTTTATTAGGAATGCACATGCTATCAAAAGCTGCTCTGGGCTCCCAAATGAAAACTGCACTAATGTAGAAAACCTCTTATAGGGTCACTGTAACACGGATGCACCAAACTCAGTGACACTTAATGTCTGAATTTTAACCGTTTTTATCTTTCCAAAACACTGTCCAGGCTCCTTATGCTTTCCAATGACTCTCAGAAGGCGAGTAATATGTTCAAAGTGTGCCCTGTGACATTGATGGCTGCATTTTCATATAGATGCACAATGAGGAAACCCACAACTTTGTGCAGTCACCTTTATTTATTCCCCTAGCAAAAGTGATGAAGTGGCATCATAAGAAAAAATATACTACAGCCATGTGCACAGTTCATATATTTTGATGAAAGTGGGAAGGCATCATTTTGAGTAAAATGTCAGCGTACTTTTCTTTAAAATTAATATAAAGAGATTGTTTAGCTTTGCTTTCTTTATTTATATACTGCAATCATTTTTTTGTGCAGTGGTTGATATCAGGGAAAACTAAATGTAATTTATCAAATGATGAATCACTTTTATGGATCATAATTTATGAGTTGCATACATGGGTCTCCATCTGTTATTTTCTTTGCTGAAGATAAAAGTCAGTAATATGTTACATGAACACACATTTATCCTTTGTCTCACAAATGCACTGTTATACCCCCTGCCTTACTCTGTTGTATCTTACTCACATAGTGATATTAAAAAGGAGACAATGGTCCTGTTGTAGCAATTCTCTCATTGGTGCAACACAGGAAGCCCCATTTCCTTTCAGAATGGCATCCTACAAGGAGAGGTAGAGTACCCTAGTCATTAGAGCAATAGGCCAAGGCCCTTATGACTTTGGACAAGGCACTTAACCCTCTGTTACCTTAGGTAAAAGCTTAAACATGAGCCATCTGGAGATAGGGAAATAGCAACCATAGTTGAATGTAACTCACTTTGAACTATTATTGGGAAAGTATTAGCTAAGTTAAATATAAATATACAGGGTGGCCCAAAAAAAGTGAGAACATCTCGTAGCATATAAGTCATTTAAAAATTCAAAAAGACAGATGTAAATGATTGACACATTTAAAAAAAAAGATGGTGGGACGGAAATTGTCGAAATAAAGACGTTATATAGCTAAAAAAGGTAAATAAGTAAACTATTTAAGCTTTTAATTTACGAGATGTTCTCACTTTTTTGGGCCACCCTGTATATATTGACTCCAAGGAAGTAAATATTAGACAGAGCAGACAACCCTATTTCTGCTAATATGGCCAAAAATATCCTTTAGTGGATTTTAAGGAGGGCTATGAAATGCAGAAAACAGAGAAAACAAGAATTTGGCAGTGCTGTTCACAGATTTCCACAGATATATGCTTCTTTCAGGTAATTTCAAAAGGATCTACCATAGTAACTATGAAGATAATTATGTAGGTCCCCAAAGTGAAAATGACACCCGGCTAAAAATATGCTCAAACCTTTGTAATGTTCACAGGTTTAGCTATATTTAAAACAACAAATTTACAGAAGGGAATGTACTGACCAGCATTGGCTCAAGTGGAGAGAATTAATCACCGCAGGTGAACCAGGACCAAACATCACTAGTGCATCCCTGGAGGAGGAGTTAAGGAAATCTCACCTGCTGATATGCTACAAGTTGGGAGCCAGGCTGTGGTGGGCGTTGAGACCTCTGCTGAAGGTGGAAGGCTTGAAGAACAGAAGAGAGAGTTGAAGGCATCAAAGCTCTTTGTTCCCACATCAGGGACCATTTTTTAACACCTTTGCCTGCTCCCTCATCAGATGTGACTTTGAACAGGTCTGGTCTTTAGTGTCATGAATGGAGACATCTTTGTCTGGGTTTGTGTTCACTAGTTATGAGATTTTACAAAAGTCACTGCATGGCTGTGAATCTTTAATAGGACTAAATATAGCCTTTATGAAATATAACATTTTCCTGAGAATAGCAAGGCCGCGGGGCCATGTGCACGTGGCTGGCACTAACCGGGGGGGCGGCAGCATATGCGCCTGTCGGCTGTATGCCGATGCGGTGGGTGGGACGCGAGTGGGGCTGCGTTCCCATTGGCTCCCGCGAGTTGTTTGGCGGTGCGGGAGCCAATGTGAAAGATAGAGCAGTTGGTGGGGGGTTTTGAGCGGGGACGCGGGGTGGCTCCGTCCTCTTTCGGTCGGCTGCCAGAGACGCCGGACGCGTGAGGAGCTTGGCTACTTTTTGACGGTGGGCCTGGGGCCGTTAAGGGGAGCGGAGGGTGATAGGACTAGCGCGCATTGTGCGCGAGGCTGCAGGAATTTTATGCTGGGAGCGGGGGACGAGGATAGCAGCGCAACGGTCGAGCCGGCAAGTTGTTTTATAATTTAAATTTGCATAAGTATCCTGTGCTGCCTGGCCGTGGCTGCGGGTGTTATAAAAAATTAACAAGAATAAATAAAGAATAAATATCAAATAAAATAGACCTAATGCACCGAAGCAAGGACAGCGAGGGGGGTTCAGGAAAGGGAAAAGGGCCAAGCAGGGGGAGAAGGGTGGAAAGGGCTGCCCGGGTTGAGGGCCAGTCGGGGCCTGATACTAGCGTGGAGCATGAGGGTAGCGGCACCATAGGGCAGGGTGGCAGGCCTCAAGGTGCAACAGCAAGAGGGAAGTCAGTGCGAGGGGGGGCTAAGGGCAGGGCTGCTAACAAGGCAGGAGTTGGGCGGGGGGCAGTAGGCAGGCAAGGGGGCCTAGCAGGGGAAAAGGGGGGTGGGGGGGCAGCAGGCTGGAAGTGGGGCCGGCCCAGGCACAGAGCGAGGTAGCTGGCGATGCGCGGGTGTGTGAGCCATTGGGAGATGGTTGGATGCCTCGGAGTAGTTGGGGTGACAGGAGTTGAGGGCTATTTAGGGGTTCGTCGGGGCAAGGGGCAGGGTGAGGGTCTGATGGACGCTCAAGCGGTGGGCCAGTTCCCCTTGGGGGGGGTAGGTGAGTTAGGGGAAAGAGATAGGTGGGGGCTAGCAGGTTCTGTAGGGTGGCAAGAGGATGTGAGAGGCGGTTCCTCGCCAGCCTGGGAGCATTGGCAGGGTGGGGGGCAAGGCTCCTCGCGGGCAGAGTGGCTGAGGGCTTGGCAGCCACCATGGGCTATGGTGGGTGTCTCTTCGCCCTTTCCTGTTTTCTCTCCACAGGTACCCCCTGTTTGGCAGTATACGGGGAATCCTTGGTAGAATGTGTCATGACATAGAAATGGCACGATGTTGAGCATGGCGGGGAGTCAGGTGGCTGGAAGAGCGGCTGGTGAGATGGAGACAGCTGTTCAGACGGCGTCGGAGCGTCAGGAGATCGGTGTCTCTACGGAAGTGGTGGAGAGCGCTTCAGGTGAGTTGGCAGTTGACCAAGGTGCGGCGGCTAGGGAAGAAGCAGGTACGGCAGGCAAGGGGCGTAGGAAAAGGGGCCGGAAGCAGAGACATTCTTGTCATAGGCGTAGGAGATCAGAGTCCTCTTCCACGTCGTCCACCGACTCGTCGTCGGGTTCAAGTTCGGTGGAGGGAAGTAAGTGTCGAGAACGGGGGGGCCGGCGGGGGGGGGGGGAACTGGCGGGGCTATTCCTACAGTAGCGGCGTTCTCGGAGTTATGGAGGGCATACCGAGGAATTTGCAGCGGAAAATCCAAAAGCGGCGCTATATAGACATTTTCCGGTTGTTGGAAGGCCGGAAGCGATCAGGGGACAGTAGGAGGAAGAGGAAGGAGGATGAGAAGGCAGGTAGGGTGCGGAGAGTTGCACGGAATGTTGTGAACTGGACGCGAGCCTTTTTACGGCTAGCTAGTGTGTGGGGGCACGTGCACCCGGAGCAGTACGGTATGCTTTTGGCATACGTGGACTCCATCTTAGAGGCGTCTCAGACGCATGAAAGTTGGGCTTGGCTCAACTATGATGAGAAGTTCCACGATAAGATGGAAGAAAACCAGGCGTTGTCTTGGGGGACGCAAGATATTAATTTATGGTTGACGCAGATGGCGGTCAGACCTGGCGCTGGAGGGGCGAGCGGGCCTAAAGGGGGATTGGTCAGTGCAGCGGGTGCGGGGAAGCCATTTCGTGTGGGCGTGTCCCCGACGGTGCAGAGAACGGCGGGTGAGGGGGCACCGGAGATGTCTGTTGGCGATTCAACAAGTCTTCGTGACCCTTTCTGGACTGTAAATTCCGGCACGCTTGCTCTGTCTGTAGCAGAGGACATTCTGCCCTCAAATGTGTTAAAAGAGGTTCTGCGGGAGCCATTGTGCCCCCCTCGAAGTCATAGGAGCTTGTGGAGCTTGGCACCTACTCCTATTAAGATCCAGGCATTGCGTCCATGGTTGCGGAGGTATCCCAGGAGGAAGGACAGTTTAATATTGGCCGGGGGGTTTCAGTGGGGGTTTCAGATTCTTGTTGTGGGTAGGGTTGCTGCAGGTAAGGCTAGGAATTCGCCTTTGGTTCGACAGTTTGCCCATATTGTAAGGGATAAGTTGGCCGGGGAGATGGGGTTGGGACGGGTCACTGGCCCCTTTGTAGAGCAGCCATTTGCGGACTTTGTGGTCTCCCCCTTGGGAATAATACTGAAGAAGGAGCCGGGAAAGTATTGTTTAATCCATAATCTTTCATTCCCCATGGGTTCTTCGGTTAATGACCACATCCCAAAAGAATTGTGTGCGGTGCGCTATGCATCTTTTGACCAGGCCGTAGACTTAGTGAGGGAATGTGGCCCGAGGTGTTTGATGGCGAAGGCGGATATTGAATCTGCCTTCCGGTTGTTGCCGGTGCACCCGTCGGCTTTTCATTTGTTGGGATTCCGCTTTGAGGGGCAATGTTATTTTGATAAGAGCATGCCAATGGGTTGCACTGTATCCTGCGCTTATTTCAAACAGTTTAGTACTTTCATGCATTGGGCTCTGGTTCAGCAGAGGGGTAGTGGACAGGTAGTGCATTACTTGGATGATTTCTTTTTTGTAGGGATGGCTCAGTCTGGGCAGTGCCGGGAATTGTTGGATTGCTTTATGCAGTTGGCACAGGAGTGGGGTGTACCATTGGCAGCCGGGAAGACGGAGGGCCCGGCGACATGTATTACCTTTTTGGGGGTGGAGCTGGATTCTAGTTTAATGATAGCAAGGTTACCGGCAGACAAGGTAACTAGGCTGCGAGTATTGGTGGAGAACGTATTGGTCTCCAAGAAGATGACATTGCGGGAGATGCAGGCCTTAATAGGTTCCCTTAATTTTGCGTGTCGGGTGATTCCTATGGGCAGACTCTTTTTGCGGAGGCTGGCAGCAGCTACGTCGGGGGTTGTTAAACCTCACCATCGGATCAGGGTTTCGAGTAGCATGCGAGTGGACTTAGGGGTATGGGATGAGTTTCTGCGAGATTTCAACGGTATCACGGTGTTGCGGGTGATATCCAGTGTGGATTTACAGTTATATACTGATGCGGCTGGAGGGGTGGGCTTGGGTGTTTATTTCGGGGGCTCATGGTGTGCGGTGGGGTAGCCGCAGTCATGGCGCGATGCCGGCATTACTAGTAATATAACCTTCTTGGAGTTGTTCCCGATTTTGGTGGTGCTGGCTTTGTGGCCGGACAGGCTCCGGAATCGCCATGTAGTGTGGTGGTGCAACAATGAGGCAGTGGTCAGCGTGCTGAATAATTATGCCCCGCGATGCAAGCAGGTTGCCGACTTAATGCGGCAGGTGGTCTTAGCCTGCTTGCGATTGAATGTCGTGATTAAGGCTCGGTATATTCTGGGGAGTACTAACATGATTGCTGATGCTCTTTCCCATTTTAAGTGGGAGCTGTTTCGGACCTTGGCGCCAGAAGCAGAAGAAGAAGGGGCTTCGGTCCCAGAGCACTTATGGCAGATTGGCCTGGGGACATGACAGACCTGCTGAAGAATTCAGTGTCGGCTGCGATGTGGGAGGCGTACCAGAGGGGCTGCAGCAGTGTGGTGGCTTTCCTGCAGGAGCAGGGATGTCGGCAGGGACCAGCATCGGATTTGCTCCTTGATCAGTATGTTTTGGCAGCGAAAGTTGCAGGTTTGTCGCGGTGCGGAGGAATTTGGTGGGGTTTTCATTTTTTATGAAAGCTGTTGGGTGGGGGGCTGCGGGGGGGTGTTTCTTGATGCGCAGGCTGTTGCAAGGATGGGAGCGGTCCGTTCCATCGCCGGGTGATGGGCGGCAGCCTATAACGCATGACCTGCTGGGTCGATTGTGTTTCGCATTACCGCAGGTGGTCTCGTCCTGCTATGAAGGCCGGCTTTTTCGGGCAGTGTTTGCAGTGGCATTTTTTGGTGCTTTTCGGGTGGGTGAATTGGTGGCAGAGTCGGGTCGAAGCTCGCGGGGTGGAGGCTTGCAATTACACCACGTGGTGTTGGTAGACAGAGGGGTTTGCATTCACCTGGTGCGTTCCAAAATGGATCAGACGGGTAAAGGTGCATGCGTAGTCTTGAGAGAGGTGTATGGGGCTCCTATGTGCCCGGTTACTTTGCTAAAAGCGTACTTGTGTGTACGTCCGGTTGGTGCGGACAGTCTCTTTGTGCATGAGGATGCGCGGGTGCTTACGCGTTTTCAGTGTACGGCGGTCCTGCGGATGTCGCTGCAGCAGATAGGGGAGGATCCTGGGCGGTTTGCTCTGCACTCATTCAGGATCGGGGCGGCTACCAGTGCGGCGGCGGAAGGTCTGTCGGAGCGGGAGGTCCGGCGGATTGGCAGATGGAGGTCACAGGCGTTCCAAAGCTACGTGTGTTTATAGGGGTGGGGGTGACTAACGTATTATTTCTTTACGTTACAGATGTATTTCAAGGTCTGTGTCGCTGTTGGGTGATTGGCCACCCATTCGTTTACTGGGCCGGTCGGCGAGCAGCAACACGGCCTGTTGGCCTGAATCTTGGACTGGACACGTCCGAGGTGACCGTATCATGGCTGGGTGAGCGCGGACTGCGGTGGATCCAGCTCTTACCTTTGCTGCGGCACCACAGGCGCCTGAGCGGGAAGCCGGATATTTTGTTGATTCACCTGGGAGGCAACGACTTGATGTCCTGGACTTGTCGGCAGTTGATTCATGCAGTGCACAAGGACCTGGGGCGGTGTTGGCAATGTTCACCGGCATAGTTCTGGTTTGGTCGGATATCTTTCCAAGGCCTGCTTGCCGGGTTCAGCGGCAGTGGTCCAGAGGGCTGACAAAAATTAATCGCCAAATTGGCAGATGGGTTGTTGAGCATGGGGGGTGCCAAATTTTGCACACCTGGGTTGATGTTGAATGCGCGGGCCTGTTCAGGTCGGACGGAGTGCATCTATCCCCGGTTGGGATGGACTTGCTCTTCAACAACTGGCAGGAGGCCTTGGAGGATATTATGTATAGGATGCAGGCTGGTCGCAGCTTACCTGTTGGGGGGCTGCTCAGGTCAGTGGTGGCCTGAGCCGGTGGCGGGAGCTGGAGGTTTCCGGGGTCCGGAGCCAGGTGCAAGCATTAGGGCGGGGGTGGGGTACCCACGATCCGGACAATCCCTCTCGTTTTTGCTAATAATATGGCGAAGCCGGATGAGGGAGGGCGAGGCGATTTTGTCGGGGCCTGTACCCGGTGGAAGCGGATGCGGTGTCACCTTGCTAATAACATGGCTGGTGATGGCACGCTCTGCTGGGGGGGGGGTAAGTTTATTTGTTGGATTGTAGTTGGTTATTGTTGAAAGTTAATAAAGCTGCGACCAGTTTGATTCCAAAAGAGGTGTAATTGTCTTTTATGGGAAGGATCAGGTGAAGGGCCTAAAAAGGTGTGGGGGGGGGGCGGAGTAAGGGCTGAAGCGATGGGTCCACCATACTCGGTTATAGCAAGGCCACGGGGCCATGTGCACGTGGCCGGCACTAACCGGGGGGGCGGCAGCGTGCGTGCCTGTCAGCTGTACGCCGATGCGGTGGGTGGGACGCAAGTGGGGCTGCGTTCCCATTGGCTCCCACGAGTTGTTTGGTGGTGGGGGAGCCAATATGAAAGATGGAGCAGTTGGTGGGGGTTTTTGAGCAGGGACGCGGCATGGCTCCGGCCTCTTTCGGTCGGCTACCAGAGACGCCGGATGCCCGCCCACCCACCCTTGTTGCACGGTGGTTTAGGCTGTGGGTGTTGGGTTGTTGCAGCTGGATGGGGTTGGCAGGATCCCGGAGGTTTCTGGGGTCCAGAGCCGGATACAAGCATTAGGGCGGGGGTGGGGTACCCCCGACTCAGACAATCCCTCAGGTTTTTGCTAATAATATGGCGAAGCCGGATGAGGGAGGGCGAGGCGATTTTGTCGGGGCCTGTACCCGGCGGAAGCGGATGCGGCGTCACCTTGCTAATAACATGGCTGGTGATGGCACGCTCTGCTGGGGGGGGGTAAGTTAATTTGTTGGATTGTAGTTGGTTATTGTTGAAAGTTAATAAAGCTGCGACCAGTTTGATTCCAAAAGAGGTGTAATTGTCTTTTATGGGAAGGATCAGGTGAAGGGCCTAAAAAGGTGGGGGGGTTGGAGTAAGGGCTGAAGCGACGGGACCGCCGTACCTGGTTAATAAGATTTAGAACTTGGAGAAGAGTTTATGGTTTACTAATTTTCCTAAGTCTAAGCACATATTGTCTATAGATATGCTAAAAAAGTATGTCTTTGAAGTACTGAAGTACTCTCCTGAAGAATTCCCTCCTATAACTAACTTATACTATACCTATTCAAGCTGATTTATAGCACATAATCATAAAATCACATTGCAGTCATTAAAATTTAAATCCCAGAATAGCAATACAGTCCAGTTTCTAACTTACATTTCTACTTCCCACTCAAAAATCAGGTCCCAACAACCCCCCCCCCTCAAAAACATAACCCATAGCCATGCTTTCATTGCTTTCCTAAAATCCACATAATCCATCTGCTGTAGAATAGCAAAAGGTATGGTGTTGCTTCTGAAAATGCTCTCCCATGAGTGAACTGCAAACGCACTTCTTTGACTGTGGAACAATTGACTTTCTTGTGAGGATAAAGGAGGATAGGCCAAAATATATTCTTTTAAACAATCCCTTATATTCAAATGTCCCATAGCATGGAGTGTGTTGAATGGCAGACTAGATAGGTCATATGGTCTTTTTCAGCGGTCATGTTTCTATGTGCTGAACACCGCTGCCAATAGTTTAAAAATGAGTCGTTCCTCAGATGGAAACCAATGAAACTTCTGCATACTAGACATGACATCATCTGATCTCCTCTTATCCTACACCAACTTGGCTGTAACCTTTTGTAGCAACTGGATCCTCCATAAAACCTTTTTTTGGACGTCCCATTTATGCCCCATTTCCTGCATCTCAAATGTATTTGAAGTCAAAGTCCTCTCAACTGCTTTAAAACCCTCTGATTATTTGGCTGAAACACCAAAAGTCACAGCAGTGTTGGAGTTATCTACTGAACATACAAAGTATAAAATTATACATACATAAAAAGCCATATTTGAGCATAAGTGTAAAAATGTGCATACTAACAATAAGAGTTCTGCAAACGCATGTGTGAATAAGCTCAATATGAGTATAATATAAGTCTATGTGTATAAACAAAATATAAAAGCAGATACATTACCACAAAGAAAAAGCAAAACAACATATAAGGGGAACAAGTCACTCTTCCCAATCTGCATAAAATGAGGGAAACATGAAAACTTGTTATGAGAGTGACAGAAAACAAAAACCCTGATTAAAAAATGAAGGGCTTTAACAGGTGATATATAAATGACAATGACATATCAAGAAAGGCAAAGGAAGTAAATAAATGCATAATGTTAAAAGAGAATCTCATAAATAAACTAACATCTAAAAAACATATTAAAACACAAATATGGGACTATGCATGTTGACGTTGGAAAAACTATCAACACATGTGTCTATAGAGGCCAATCTAAATATAATATGAATATATGTGAAAAAAGATGAAAAAAAGACCACAAAGGGAAACACACAACGTATAAGGGGGGGGGGGAGGGAGACCCCTCTTCCCAAATTGCATAAAATAAGGAAAAACATGAACATTGTTGGTGAAGGGACAAAAACAAAGTGCCCGATTAAAAACTAAAAAGGCAAAGCTTAAATGACAAGAATACATTAAAAAATAGATAAGACCATAATCTAAAAAGTGTGTCTCATATATCAGCTGACAACTAAAAGTGTGTCCACACAATTATAATAAACTTTGGAATCCACAAACCCTTGCATAGAGGGTGAACGTAGAGAGAAGACTAGAAGGCTAAAAAAGCGACTATACGATGTTAATAATGAGCAGATAAATTAGTGTACAAATATGTATCACTTATTAAAATATTAATAAAACCACCACTTAAGGGAATGTACTGGATGTGAATGTTATTTGACTAACAAGGAAACAAAAAACATCGGTAGGCTCCACACATTTCAAAGAGCGAAACCGAACCTAAAAGCGGCAAATCGCCCAAGCCATGGGGACCAAAAAGTACAATGGTCAGGAGACAACTTATAAAGGCAAAGGTAAAATGTCTCCAATGAATGGGAAAAGAAAAAACATTATGTAATATAGGCAATGTAGACCGAACAAAATACAAAAGGTTTATAACTAACCAGCGAATAGCCAGACGGAAAGAAAATACTGTGTAATCATACAATCCTGAAATGGTAAGAGTGTAATTAGTTCTAAACAGACCAAACTTATGCTCGCAGCCTAAAGACGACAAAGAGCCTGTAATAGCCATAACATCAACCTTTAAACAAAAGTTACTACATATACACTAAAAATATACATTGATAAAATGTATCCAATAAATAGAAAACAGTTTATAAAAGCCGAATGTTCGGACCAGACATAAAAAACAAGTAAAATGCCAGTAGAAGGGAACAGAACACGAATCTAATCTAATCGCAATGTGGTCTCCCAATAAAAACATATTTAGTTGACAGCTGACATAGTTATCATTGCATTCCATTCACACTAAAAAACATACTGTATGGTTCAAAACAAACTTGCTTGCTATTGTATTTGCTCACATGACAGGGAAAAAAACCATCATATGAAGTAAGGCATATAAATAAAAGGAAACATTATTACTAAAAACAGACATTGTTAACAAAGACTAAAAAACAGCCAAGAAAGAGATGAAGTGCAGACATTACCAGCGTCATCGCTGTAGGCGGGAAAACGCCACGCAGGAGCAGAAGAGATATTTAAATAACATCAGACCACCTCCCACATAAATTGATGGACAGGAGCAAAACCAGGGGAGGGGAAGGAGGGAGGGGGAAGGGGGAAAAGGTGGGGGGAAGGAAGGGGGGAAAGGAGAGAATATACCTCAGAACAAAAACTCCGATGTAACACAATTATTCTTATAAAACAAAACAAAAAAGATAACAGTTATACAATATTGGAGCAAAAAAAGTAGGGAAAAAATATATAATAGAAACTCCAATGTGACATAGGATTGTTTGTAACATGTGCATATATGGAAAGAATATAAAAATATAAAAAAAATAACAGATTGAGTACTAGAAGAAATAAATAAAACATATTAATAAAAACACATCCACATATTGGATCACAAAAAAATGTGGTATTCGATCTTTGGGGCAACTGTATCAAAGGGAAAAATGTACCTCTGTTCCTCTTGAATTAACCTGCGGTCACGGTCCCCACCCCAAGGGTGATTATTAATTTGTCTGACAACAAAAAACTTTATATCATCAAGAGTATGTTCGGATGAGGACCAATGTTCCACCAAGGGGGCTGTCATAATTTTCCTTTTAATGCAGCTCTTGTGTTCCTGAATACGTGTCTTAATTGGTCGAATGGTTTTACCAACATATAAAAGGGAACAGGGGTAAATAATGGTAAGGCCGCGGGCCCCCCCGGCGTGCGCGCGGATGGCGTTAACCGGGGGGGTGGCCGGTTGCAGGCAGCTCCGTGATTGCGTGGGTCCGCGTTGGCGGGCTTGCAGCTTACGGGGCTCTCATTGGCTCCCACGGAGCCCCTGTGGTTCGCGGGAGCCAATGAGAGGAGCGAGAGCCAGGCGCGAGGGGGGAGTGTGGTGGGGGCTTTGGGGCTCCTCCGGCCTTTCCCTCGTGGCGGCCGGAGGAGTCAGACATGTGCAGGTGCAGCGGAGGGCTCAGGCCTCGTGGCGAGAGACGCGGTGAGCATTACAAAAATAGAATTTTAAACTAAAATAATTTGGTCGGGTCCTCCCCGGTTGGGACCTCTCTTTTAATAATGCTCCAGTGACGCTTCTATTCTAACAGGATTTCTTGGGCTCCGTTTACCGGCAGAGGTCAGGGTTTTTTTCTGGTTGTGCAGGGTTTTCTTTGTTTGCCATGGGCAGGCAAACTAGAAAGGGTGCCAAGGGGATTGCGGAACGGGGAGCTCCTCAGGGGCGTGGGACCAGGGGGGTAGCTGGGCGGGGTGCTCCTCAGGGGCGTGGGGCCATGAGGGATCCGGAGAGAGGAGGGCGGGCATCCTCCGGCAGTAGGGGGGCGCAATTTGGTGGCATAACTAGGGGGCGCGGTGCCGGGCAGCGCACTAGGCCTGTCCCCAGTCCCTCGGGGTGCAGAGGTGCAGTAAACAGCTCAGCCGCCACAGGTGGCAGGCGCAGGGGGGTGTGGGACCCAGGGGAGTTGCTGCCTCGTCACCGGGCAGTTCAGGGGAGCTTTCCCGAATGGGCGCCACACGGGAGGCTGGTGAGTCGGTAGGGCCAGTTCCGGCGCCGGCAGCACCGGGAGCGGCTCGGGAGGCAATGGGGCTAGGGCAGCCGCAGTTGCCGTGTGGGGTACTGGGGGTGGGGGATGGTTCTCTGATGGGTGACGTCCAGGCAGGGGGGGTGGGGAACTCTAGTAATTGGGGGGGTTGGCGGGGCGGTATGGGGGGGCCGGGGGTTCTCGGTGTGGGCTGCTCGCCTACCTGGGAGCATTGGCAGAGCGGGGGGCAAGGCTCTTCGAGGGCAGACTGGCTGGGGGTGTGGCAGCAGCCTTGGGCCGTTGCAGGTGGCGCTGCGCCTTTTCCCTTTTTCTCTCCGCAGGTGCATCAGGGATGGACGTACCCAGGATCACTGCAGCCTGGCACATCGCAGAGAGCGGAGGCGGCTCCACTTCCCAATGAAGCTGCTGACCTGGCACAGGCCCTGACGAGTGCAGTGTCGGAGAGGCAAGGGGCCACTACAGTGGCGGCGGAGGCAGCCGGTGCAGCAGGTGAGTCTCTCGTGCAGGTCCCTGTAGCGGCCGCATCGTCCGACGGTCTGGGGAGTGGGGCGTCCAAGAAAAAGCGGCGGCATTCCCGCCGTCGGCGTCGGGCATCGCGTTCGGAGTCCTCCACATCTTTGGGATCTTCGTCTCATTCATCCGTGTCTGCGGGCAGCAGGGGCGAGGGGGTCAGGGGGTCTGGGTCTGTGCCTACCGTAGCAGCTTTCTCGGAGCTTTGGGAAGGCGTGCCGAGGAAACTGAGGCGGAGAATACAGGAGCGCTGTTATATTGATATTTTTCGATTGCTTGAGGGTCGCAAGCGTTCCGGGGACAGTAGGAGGAAGAGGAAAGCTGACGAGAAGGCGGGGCGGGTGCGCCGGGCGGCACGTAATGTGACTAATTGGACTCGTGCCTTCTTGCGTTTAACCAGTGTTTGGGGGCGGATTCATCCGGAGCATTATGGGATGCTGTTGGCTTATGCAGACTCCATATTGGAGGCGTCTCAGTTGCACGATGGTTGGGCATGGCTCAACTACGATGAAAAGTTCCTGGATAAGATGGAGGAGAATCGGTCGCTGTCGTGGGGCACTCAGGACATTAATTTGTGGCTCACACAGATGTCGTTCAGAGCAACTAGTGGGCCAGTGATTGGTGTGAAAGGCGGGCTAGTCACTGCCTCTGGGGCGCCGCGGCCCTTTCGTGCGGGGGATTCGGTGCCAGCGCAGAAGGCGGGTGGCGGTGGGGGAAACGGGGGATGTCTGTTGGCGTTTCAACAAGTCCTCCTGTCCCTTCACTGACTGCAAGTTCAGGCATGCATGTTCAATCTGTAGCGGGGGACATTCCGCCCTTAAATGTGTTAGGAGGGGTGCGGGCGGTGCCGGCTTGCCCCTGCCGAAGCAATGAGAGCTGGTGGGGAGTAGCCCCGACTCCTGTTAGGATTGATGCTTTCCGGGGGTGGTTGAGGAGATATCCCATAAAACAGGATAGGGTTATTCTGGAGGGGGGTTTTCAGGAGGGGTTTCGGATTCCTACGAGCGGGCGGAGGGCGGTGAGCGCAGTACGGAACGCTTCTTCGGTGCGGCGCTTTGCCAATGTCGTGCGGGCGAAGTTAGCGGAGGAGATCGCTTTGGGGAGGGTAGTGGGACCGTTTGGGCAACCGCCATTTGTAGATTTTGTGGTGTCCCCTTTGGGGGTCATCCCAAAAAAGGAGCCCGGGAAATTCCGGCTTATTCATAACCTGTCCTTCCCCTGCGGGGCTTCGGTTAACGACATGATCCCTAAGGGTCTCTGCGAAGTGCGGTATGCTTCTTTTGACTCTGCGGTTGACCTCGTCCGACACTGCGGGAGGGCATGCTTGATGGCAAAGACCGATATTGAATCTGCGTTCCGTTTGTTACCGGTTCACCCTTCGGCTTTTCCTTTGTTAGGGTTTCATTTCGAGGGCAACTATTACTTTGATAGGTGTATGCCTATGGGGTGTTCGATTTCCTGTGCTCACTTCGAGCGCTTCAGCACGTTTCTGCATTGGGCTCTGGTGGACCTGGTTGGTCTTGATCAGGTGGTGCATTATCTCGATGACTTCCTGGTTGTCGGATCAGCCCGGACGGAGCAGTGTCAGGCCTTGTTAGCTGGTTTTATACAGCTGGCGCGAGCGTGGGGAGTCCCGTTGGCGGCTGAGAAAACCGAGGGCCCCGCGACGCGGCTCACCTTTTTAGGAATTGAATTGGATTCCATGGCAATGGTGGCGCGCTTGCCAGAGGTCAAGTTAATGAAACTCCGGGTATTGATGGCGAATGTCTTGTGCTCCAAGCGGCTGACCTTGAGGGAGATGCAGTCCTTGATTGGGTCTTTGAACTTTGCCTGCAGAGTGATTCCGATGGGTCGGGTAGTCATGAGACGATTAGCAGCGACCACTGCAGGAGTCACTAAACCACATCACCGGCTGCGTGTGTCACAGAGCATTCGGGCCGACTTAGCCATTTGGGATGCATTCTTGCGGGATTTCAATGGCATTACGGTGCTCAGGGACAAGGAGATTTCCAATCGGGATTTGCAATTGTTTACTGATGCAGCTGGAGGTTGGGGCCTCGGCGTTTACTTTGGGGGATCCTGGTGCGTGGCTGAATGGCCCAGTTCCTGGCAGATAGCGGGTCTCACGGCTAACATCACTTTTTTAGAGTTATTCCCTATTCTGGTCGTCCTGTTGTTATGGCCGGACAAGGTGCGCAATCGGCGCATTGTGTGGTGTTGTGACAACGAGGCGGTGGTATCGGTGATAAATCATTACACGCCACGCTCTAGGCAGGTGGCCGACTTGATGCGGCAGGTTGTGTTAGCTTGTTTGAGACTGAATACTGTCATCCGAGCTCATCATATTCCGGGAAGTTCTAACAAAGTCGCTGATGCTCTTTCCCGTTTCAAGTGGGAGCTGTTCCGATCGTTGGCGCCGGAGGCAGATGAGGAGGGCCTGTCTGTCCCAGATCAATTATGGCAGATTGGCCTCCAGGGGTGACCGAACTTTTGAAGCAATCAGTTTTGGCGGCTACTTGGACGGCGTATCAACGGGGCTGCAGCAGCATGGTGGGCTTCCTGGAGGACCATGGATGGAGCGGTGGTCCGCCACCTGATCAGCTTACGGGTCTGTATGTGTCCGCAGCGAAGGCGGCGGGTAGTTCTCGAAGTACGGTGAGTAGAAATCTGGCGGGTTTTGCTTTCTTCGCCAAGGCGGTGGGATGGGGGGCTGTTTGGGGGGGGTTCTTAACGCGTAGACTGTTACAGGGCTGGGGCCGAGCCTGTCCCTCACCGAGGGATGGCCGATGGCCCATCACTTACGATTTGCTGCAGTGTTTGGATGCGGCCTTGCCTCAGGTGGTTTCTTCCGTTTTTGAGGGCGTCCTTTTTCGGGCAGTATTTTCCTTAGCCTTTTTTGGTGCTTTCCGCTTGGGGGAGCTTATTGCGAATTCCCGGAGGGTGGCTGGAGTGGGCAGCCTGCAGGTGCCCCAGGTGAAGTGCGAGGAGTGGGGGATCAGTATTTATTTAGCGCGTTCCAAAACGGACCAGTTGGGGCACGGAGCGTGGGTTTGACTGCGAGCTATACGGGGGATTGGCAGTTGCCCAGTCGCTCGGCTAAAGGCCTACTTGCAGGTGATGCCTAGGGGAGGGGGGACGTTGTTCATCCACGAGGATGGCAGGGTGCTTATGCGCTTTCAATTTACGGCGGTGCTGAGACTGGCTTTACGCTGGATCGGAGAGGACGTGGGGTCGTTTGCCCCACACTCCTTTCGTATTGGGGTGGCGACGAGCGCGGCGGCCTCCGGGTTACCCGAGGAGGCAATCCGGTGCCTAGGCAGATGGAAGTCGGGGGCCTGTCACAGATATGTGCATTTGTGAGGGCAGTGGGGGGCTGGCTAACTGTGGTTCTCTTTGTTTTGCAGAGGTTTTTCCAGAGTCCTGTCACTGTTGGGTCCTCGGCCACTCGTTTGTTTTCTGGGCCAGCAGACAAGCAGCGGCACGCCCGATTGGGCGGAATCTGGGATTGGAGGCCTTTGGGGTGACTGTCTCATGGCTGGGCAAGCGCGGACTGCGATGGATTCAGCTCTTGCCTTTGCTGCGGCACCACGAACGGATCCGAGGGACACCAGCTGCCTTGTTGATACATTTGGGTGGCAACGACCTGGTGTCCTGGACCTGCCGACAGTTGATTCGGACTGTTATTAAGGACTTGGGAGTGATCCTGGGGATGTTCACTGGGGTATTTCTGCTTTGGTCAGATATCATTCCAAGGCCAGCTTGCAAGACTCAGCGGCATTGGTCGCGGGGGCTGACAAAGATTAATCGCCAAATTGGCAGATGGGTGGGGGAGCGGGGGGTGTGTGTCAAATTTTGCACCCATGGGCCGAGGTGGAGTGCGCTGGCTTGTATAGGGTGGATGGAGTGCATTTGTCCCCTGTGGGGATGGATTTGCTCCTCAATGATTGGCAAGAGGCCTTGGAAGGTATGCTGAAGACCCAGGGCGCTGGTCGCAGCTTGGCCGGGGGGAGGGGCGGCTCAGGTCGGGCAGTGCCTGAGCCTGTGGTGGGATCCCGGAGGTTTCCGGGGTCCGGAGCCGGAGCCAAGCAGTAGGGCGGGAGTGGGGTACCCCCGACCCGGACAGTCCCTCAGGCTTTTGCTAATAATATGACGAAGTCGGAAGAGGGAGGCTAGGCAATTTGCCAGGGCCTGGACACGGCGGAAGCGGAAGCGGTGTCACTTTGCTACCCACATGGCTGGTGAAAGAATGCTCTGCTGGAGGGGGGGGGGTAAAGTTAATGTTGGAATTGTTGATGGTTATTGTAATGTTGTTATGGGGGCAATAAAGCTGCGACCAGTTGTATTCCCAATAAGTGTTGTGTATTATTGGTCATTGAAGGGGGGGGTTGATGGGCAGAGGTGGCGGACCGGTCCACCTTACCCAGTTATGGTAAGGCTGTGGGCCCCCCCGGCGTGCGCGCGGACGGCGTTAACCGGGGGGGTGGCCGGTCGTGGGCAGCTCCGTGATTGCGCGGGTCCGCGTTGGCAGGCTTGCGGGGCTCTCATTGGCTCCCGCGGAGCCCCTGTGGTTCGCGGGAGCCAATGAGAGGAGCTGGAGCCAGGCGTGAGGAGGGAGTGTGGTGGGGGCTACGGGGCTCCTCAGGCCTTTCCCTCGTGGTGGTCGGAGGAGTCGGACGTCCCGCCCGCCCGCCCCTTGTTCGGGCATGAGGGTTGGTTGGGTGAAATGTTGGGTTGTTGCAGCTGGGGGGGTGTGGCGGGATCCCGGTGGTTTCTGGGGTCTGGAGCCGGAGCCAAGCAGTAGGGCGGGGGTGGGGTACCCCCGACCCGGACAGTCCCTCAGGCTTTTGCTAATAATATGGCGAAGTCGGAAGAGGGAGGCTAGGCAATTTGCCGGGGCCTGGACACGGCGGAAGCGGAAGCGGCGTCACTTTGCTACCGACATGGCTGGTGAAAGAACACTCTGCTGGGGGGGGGGTAAAGTTAATGTTGGAATTGTTGATGGTTATTGTAATGTTGTTTTGGGGGCAATAAAGCTGCGACCAGTTGTATTCCCAATAAGTGTTGTGTATTATTGGTCATTGAAGGTTGGGGGGGGGGGCTGATGGGCGGAGGTGGCGGACCGGTCCAGCTTACCCGGTTATGACATACACTACATGTGTAAAGGTACAGTCAGTCCTAGTATGCAACTTATATTGTACATGAGTAATAGGATGTGAAAAGACGGATAGTGGAATAGCATGCTTACACACCGAGCAATTGTTGCATCTAAAATATCCTTTCTATCTAGGGATAACATTTGAACACGGGGGCATATAAGAGGAGACTAATTTGTCAGCCAGATTGTGTTCTCTATTGTGAGCAATGGTAAGGCGCTGATTAGAAAAACAGGAGCTAGTTTGGAGAATGTGCCAATGGGCCCTTAAAAGTTTCTGTATCTTCCATGAAAGATGTGAAACCACCTCACGCGCTTTTTTTTAAACTAATTTTACAATATCATTGA
This sequence comes from Ichthyophis bannanicus, assembly GCA_033557465.1. NCBI lineage: Eukaryota > Metazoa > Chordata > Amphibia > Gymnophiona > Ichthyophiidae > Ichthyophis > Ichthyophis bannanicus. The sequence continues at coordinate 1,539,703,183 of CM066031.1, forward strand.
TCAAGTTTCTGCAATTTCCTCAATTTGTGTTGGAGGTGTATAGGCTGCACTAGCATGGATGGTAGCACCATCTCCTCTTTCCAAACCAATCCACAGTGTTTCTTCTTTTCTCAAGTCCCCTGCATTTCAACTGCTTTAATACTTTTTCTGACAGAGGGCTACTCCTCCTCCTTTCCTGCCATCTCTATCCCTCTCTATCCCTCCTAAATTTATTATATTCAGGTATGGCACAGTCCCATTCATGAGACTCATCAAACCATGTTTCCGTAGTGACCACAATGGAGTGGAGGAGTAGCATAGTAGTTAGGGCAACAACCTGGAACAGAAAGACCAGGCTTCAAATTTCACTGCTACTCCTTGTGACCTTGGGTATGTCACTTAACCCTCCACTGCCTCAGGTATAAATTAGATAATAAGTTCTCTGGGGACAGGGAAATGCCTACTGTATCTGAATGTAGCTCATCTTGAACCACAATTGGAATGGCATGAACAATGTCCATTTCCACCATCAAGGCTTCCAGGTCAGGAACTTTATTACCTAGACTAAGTATTTATGCTCATTACCTTACAGCAGGCTTTGGTAGGCTTGCCTCTGTTTTGCTCGGGTTATATTTCTGACTCCTCTTCCCCTGTGTTATTGATGAATGAGTTAAAATGATGTATTTTGATGTTTTTACCATTACTATAATAGTAGCAGTTATAACCCTAAACATAGGCAAGGAGGGAGATCACCTGCATAGAGTGGTAGTTATAACCCTAATCACCTTAATGTGCAGACTAGATGGGCCATGTTAGTTTTTATCTGCCATCATTTATTATGTTGCTAAGTATACTGTATGTAATCTAAATTGAGGGTTTAGGCTAGTTAGTAGTCATGTGCATTTCAGGTTTGATTGGGCATTCATTTGTGTGTCTAAGAATTTAGCATGTATCCAAAATGCTTGTATATGTGTATATTGATTGTGCATGTGTTAATTCGTAGGCATATACATACTGTACATGCATAAGCAATTTGCATGCATAGTAGGCCTGAAATTATGAAGAATATTAAAAAACCCCCTTCAGTTCATTTTTCATTGAAACAAAGTTGCTTTTGGCCCCGCACATGCATCTCAGTTAGACACCATAAGCCAAAATTCTCACTGGGTCCAGTCTCATCTCTAATGCTCTTTGGATGTCATCAATGTTTTCATCATCAGTATAGGCACCAGAGTCCTCACAACTAGGCTTTGAGGTTCTTGTAGCATCTATGATTTGAGGGCACTGCCTATTTCTTTCATGATTTCAAATAATTCCTTTGAGGATTTCCATGTATTCAATATCCCATCTAATTCATGTTTTCTTTTTGCTACCATAACCTCCCTAATTGATATCTCTTAAATCATAACTCCAATTCTAATCAAACTTCCTTTTTTTTTCAAACTCCTCCAATGACACTTCTGATTAAGTTGATGTAGTGAGCAGGAAAACCATATTTGATGCTCCCTCTGACTTTTGTGTCAGCATCAGTTTTCAAAGAATGATGTCAGATGGCATGGGCTAAGAAGAGAAGGAAACTGACAGTTGTATATCAAGTAAATGCATCAAACCAAATCAATCACAGATCATGCATGTGCATGCTGGACAGCATCTCAGGAGTGTTACGCTGCATAAACTTGCAGAACTTCAATTTCACGGCAGAAATGCTGTCTTTGTCCTTTTGCTAAAGTCAGCATTTTGCAGTAACTGTCAACTTGCTCTCTGTCTTTTTCCACAGCAGTTGGCATGACTTCTAATATCTTTCATTTATAACTGTATACCTGGAACCTAGCTCCATGCATTACATTGAATACATAATGCAGCACAAACTGTACTTCTTCCTACATAAAAGAAAGTTGATTTATAATGTTCAAGCGGGCATTCATGCAACTTTTATAGCACCTCCTTTTTTCTTTCTCTTTTTCTCTCCCTAGTATTGAAATCTGTCCAATAGAACAAATCAAGAGGTATAATGTCACATTAGTATTCTAGGCAGGGCTTACAGCAGCCTTAAGTAGGAATAAATATATTTGATTTTACTCTGGGAGAAAAATAAAAGTTGCACATGTATTTTGCTGAATCTGTGAACACAGTGGCTTGTGCTATTGGAACATAAGAACGTAAGATATACCATACTGGGTCAGACCAAGGTCCATCAAGCCCAGTATTCTGTTTCCAACAGTGGCCAATCAAGGTCATATGTACCTAGCAGTTTCCCCAAGGGACACAGGTTCCACAATGCTTGTATTGGTTCAAACATTGATATCCTGGGTCCCTTCTTAATAATGGTGTATGGACCTTTCCTCCAGGAACTTGTCCAAACATTTTTTAACCCAGCTACACTAACAGCCTTTACTACATCCTCCGGTAACAAATTCCAGAGTTTGATTACACGTTGAGTGAAAAAATATTTTCTTTTATTAGTCTTAAATAGTTTACCCTGTAGCTTCATTGCATGTCCCCTAGTCTTTCTATATTCTGATAAGGTAAACAATCGATCTACGTTTACCCGTTCCACTCCGTTCATTAATTTATAGACTTCTATCATATCTCCCCTCAGCCGTCTCTTTTCCAGGTTAAAGAGCCCTAACCTTTTTAGCCTTTCTTCATAGGAGTATCCTTCCATCCCCTTTACCATTTTGGTGGCTCTTCTCTGAACCTTTTCTAAAATCGCTATATCCTTTTTAAGATACAGCGACCAGAATTGCACACAATATTCAAGGTGCGGTCTCACCATGGAACGATATAGAGGCATTATAATATCTTTTGTATTATTTTCCATTCCTTTCCTTATCATACCTAGCATTCTATTTGCTCTCTTGGCCGCTGCTGCACACTGGGCCGAGGGTTTTAACATGGTATCCACAATGACGCCTAAATCTTTTTCCTGGGTGGTGGTTCCTAATGTGGAACCTTGTATTGTGTAACCATAGTTTGGGTTGTTCTTCCCTAGGTGCATAACCTTGCACTTGTCCACATTCAATTTCATCTGCCATTTTGATGCCCAGTATTCCAATTTATCAAGATCCTCTTGCAATTTTCCACAATCCTCTTGGGTTTTAACAACTTTAAATAGTTTTGTGTCATCTGCAAATTTGATAACCTCACTCGTTATTCCACTTTCCAGGTCATTTATGAATATGTCAAAAAGCATCGGACCCAGCACAGATCCCTGGGGTACACCACTATTCACCTTTCTCCATTGGGAAAATTGGCCATTTAGCCCTACCCTCTGCTTTCTATCTTTTAACCAGCTCCTGATCCACAATAGTACACTGCCTCCTATCCCATGACTCTTTAGTTTTGCCAAAAGTCTCTCATGAGGGACCTTGTCAAAGGCTTTCTGAAAGTCCAGATACACAATATCAACCGACTCACCTTTGTCCACCTGATTATTCACTCCTTCAAAAAACATAACAGATTAGTAAGACAAGATCTTCCTTGTCTAAAGCCATGTTGGCTGTCTCCCATTAGGTCATGACTATCTACATGCTGAGTAATTTTATTCTTTATGATGGTTTCTACCATTTTTCCCAGTACTGATGTCAGGCTCACTGGTCTGTAGTTTCCCGGATCACCCCTGGAAACCTTTTTAAAAATTGGTGTTACATTGGCGATCCTCCAATCTTCAGGTATTAGAGATGATTTTAATGATGGTGCCATCTTTTGAATACCCTCAATCTTATTCCAGTTATTTAAAAAATATCTGCATTAGAGGATATCTCCTGAATATGTCCTTGTACAACAGTAGTTTGCAAAATTATATTATTGACTAATAGACACTAGAAACCACAGACATATATTGATCATGATTTTGGAAAGGCTGTGAGCTGCACATTTCTGCTACATGCATATTCGTATGTGCAAGTCTCTGATGAGAGTGTTCCAGAGGCATTTCTGGGCATCCTCTGTATGTCCATGACATATTTTGCAAATGCCTGCAGACATCTGGCTGGTACCCCTAAACTTGCCAAGTCATACCTGCTATAAAACATGAATAAGCAGGGGACTGTGTCATTGGTGATTGGAAGAGTTTGATTTGTGAATCATTCACTCTAAAGTCATATGTGTCCATGTAGGTGTCTTTTGAGCTATGCTCTTTATCCCTTCTCTCTATCCATTATTTATTTGTAACCTCCCCTGCAATACCTCCCTCATCACCAACATCCCTACTCCCACCCTGCCAAATTTGCAAATCCCTTGCACCCTGTGCACCCCACCCTGGCCCTGGATATATCAGTGTTTCCATTGCCTAGGTGTCCTCTGCCTACTGTGTGCCTTGCTGTAACCCCCCACCCCCAGCCTCTGTGTCTATGTGAGCTTCCCTGCTTTCTGTCTATGTGTGCCTTCTTGTAACCCCCAGCCTCTGTGTGTTTCCCTACTACCTGTGTGTGTGCACACATGTGTGTATGTATCTATGTGTGCGTTTGTTAGTAACTGTGAGTGCTTGGGAAAGTGAGCATGTGTGGGAATTAGGGGAAGTGTATGTGTACTGCTTTGGCTTCTGGTGGTGGGAGTAACTGGGTGCTTGTGGTGGGAGGTAGCAGTCATTGATTACAGTAACACATTGTGCTGGCTTTGCTGCAAGACAGTCATGAGGAGAGTAAGATACTATCAGGAACTACTCATATCATGGGGGTCTATAGGCCCAGAACCCAATTCATGGACCTCACGGTTGAGCAGTGCCTCACTTTGGGTCTCAGTCAGTCATCAGCTGACACAGCAGATTGCTGTGAGCTCATGGAAGGGGAGAGAGAGAAGGGGTTTCTTCTTTCAGTGGAGAATAGGTCCCAATATGTACGATGATTGGGATGGTGGGTGAGAAGATTATGTCACAGGGATGGTAGAGCTAGAGATGGTGGTGATATCTGGTGCAGGCAACATCCTCTTAGGAGCCTGAATAGATGGGCCAACAGATGACACTGTCGTGGGTGGCACAGTGGAAGGGGAACCATGACTTGTGTTGGCATGTTTTGCTGCAGGAACTGATTCAGATGCATGATCGTCTCATCTAGGTGTTCCATAGTGTTCAGCTGTCTCTCCTGCAGAGCAATGGAACATCTCAACAGTTACAACTTCTCATCATGTTGAGCCTAGTGTTCCCAATTCTGCTGCAGGGCCTGTTCAGCGCAACACAGAAACTCCAGACTGTCAGTGAGAGCTTTGTTGGTCCTGGCTGTCATCCCCTCCTGTATTATCTGAAGCAGTATTGTCATCAAAGGGAGATGGAGGCAGAAGCTGGAGATCAACCCCCTCCATGTCAAACCCCACTTCTACCACCCAGTCAGTGGCATTGGTTACATCCTCAGCACCTTGTTGCTCCTGTTCTCTGGACCCTAGCTCTGCCACCTCAGCTGGTTTGACACCATCATCCTGGAAAAGAATCTCCTGTGGCACAGGTTTTACTACTGTAGTCAAAGCTTTGAAAGACTGGGAAATTGTAACTGTTGAGATGTTCCATTGCTCTGCAGGAGAGACAGCTGAAGGCCACAGAGCACCTAGATGAGACCATCATGCATCTGAACCAGTTCCTGCAGCAAAACATGCCAACACAAGTCATGGTTCCCCTTCCACTGTGCCACCCACGACAGTGTCATCTGTTGGCCCATCTATTCAGGCTCCTAAGAGGATGTTGCCTGCACCAGACATCACCACCATCTCTAGCTCTACCATCCCTGTGACATAATCTTCTCACCCACCATCCCAATCATCGTACATATTGGGACCTATTCTCCACTGAAAGAAGAAACCCCTTCTCTCTCTCCCCTTCCATGAGCTCACAGCAATCTGCTGTGTCAGCTGATGACTGACTGAGACCCAAAGTGAGGCACTGCTCAACCGTGAGGTCCATGAATTGGGTTCTGGGCCTATAGACCCCCATGATATGAGTAGTTCCTGATAGTATCTTACTCTCCTCATGACTGTCTTGCTGCAAAGCCAGCACAATGTGTTACTGTAATCAATGACTGCTACCTCCCACCACAAGCACCCAGTTACTCCCACCACCAGAAGCCAAAGCAGTACACATACACTTCCCCTAATTCCCACACATGCTCACTTTCCCAAGCACTCACAGTTACTAACAAACGCACACATAGATACATACACACATGTGTGCACACACACAGGTAGTAGGGAAACACACAGAGGCTGGGGGTTACAAGAAGGCACACATAGACAGAAAGCAGGGAAGCTCACATAGACACAGAGGCTGGGGGTGGGGGCTGGGGGGTGGGGGGTTACAGCAAGGCACACAGTAGGCAGAGGACACCTAGGCAATGGAAACACTGATATATCCAGGGCCAGGGTGGGGTGCACAGGGTGCAAGGGATTTGCAAATTTGGCAGGGTCATGGTTCTCCTTCCACTGTGCCGCCTACCACAGTGCCAACTATTGGCCCATCTGTTCAGGCTCCTAAGAAGATATTGCTTGTACCAGACACCACCACTACCTCTAGCTCTGCCATCCCTGAGATATAATCTGCTCACCCACCATCCCCATCAACGTACATACTGGGATCTGTTCTCCACTGAAAGAAGAAACCCTTTCTCTCTCGCCCTTTTCATGAGGCTCACAGCAGTATGCTGTGCTAGCTGTGCTAGCTGAGGACTTGACTGAGAAAGGCTTCAAAAGACTGGAATTAATGACATGGTCTTGAAATGGTTCGTTTCATACCTAACAAATAGGAAGCAGCAGGTCAGATGTGGGAATGAGCAATCCAATCCATTCACCTAACCCCAAGGTATCCCTCAGGGATCAGCACTATCCGTCCTATTTTTTAAAATTTACCTTCAACCATTATGCACTATTATAAACAATCACAATATAAAATATGAAATATATGCAGATGATATTATGATTTATGCCCCATTTAATACTGATCAGCCAGATTACACTCAAATTTCAATGTGCCTAAATGCAATGTCTCAGCAAACAAAGCCTCGCATTTCAAAATCAGAAGTCTTATATGTCATGAAGAGCACTACATTCTCACCACCTAAGATTATAAAGATTTTAGATTATGACCTGGCAGTTAAGAAGGAAGTAAAATACCTGGGTGTAACCCTTGATCAAAACCTCAGCTTCCAAGCTCACATTAAGAGAATGACAAGGAATGCATACTATAACACCTGCACTATGGCAGTTTTGCTGGCTTCCAGTTCACATTCACTCCAAATTTAAATCCCTGCTAATTATCTATAAAATTATACATATGTTACCAACAACTCTTCAATCATTAATTACTATGGAATCTAATAATAGGCAAAGAAGACCTGCAAACAAAAGTTTGTTATCCATCCCAGGGCAATGTGTGAGAGCAAGAGAGACAACTTGTAACCAAGCCATCTCCCTGTACACTCATTCACTTTGAAACACCATGCCGGAGAACATAAGATCCATCTCAGACATTAAAGATTTCAAGAAAGCACTAAAAACTCTCCTCTTCAAGGAACACTTTGGAATGGACTCTTTAAAATAACCTCCCTTTGTACCTAGATAGCTTGCTATTCTCTTAACCTATGTAATCCTCCAAGTTAAGAATCCCTGGTTCAATGTACATTTCTTGTTGATGTTTTATTTATTTAGCATTTCTTCTATACCACCTTTCCATGTTATCAAGGCGGTTTACATTGAACAGAACAGTTTTACATAGAACAGTTGTCATTAAACTTTTTACATCACAAAGTTGAGTTATATAACATTTCAACAACAACTATTTACAAGTCTAATATGTGCTACTCAGTTTAGGTTGCAGTTGATATTGTGGAAGGGGTGACTGGGAGGGATATTTGAGTGTTAAGTCTGTGGGTCCAGTGCTGTACCAAAGTATTCGATGAACAGGTCCGTTTTTACTTTTTTTCCGAAAGTCAGAGGAGTCCTTAATTGATCTTAATTGCTGAGGGAGTAAATTCCAGAGGGAAGGGCTGAAGTGTTCAAATGCTCTTTGGAGTGCTATTTGTGAGGTATTGCTTTTGATGGATATAGCTGACAGGGTATTTTGATGCTGTGTCCTACTTGACCAAGTGTCTGGCATCTTCTGAATTAGTTGTTTTAAGCAGTCAGCGGACTGGTAGTTCATAATCTTGAAGGTCATCATTATTGATTTGTACTTTATTCGGGATTGTATGGTCTTGCCTTTTTGGATCCAGTGATTAGTCATGTTGCAGTGTTTTGTGCTAGTTGCAAGGGTTGGTTTGTGCTTTTGGGTAGTCCTTGAAGTATTAAGTTGCAATAATCCAGGAGTGGCGTGATTGCTGTTGTTGTTAAGTGCCGTCGAGTCGGTGTCGATTCATGATAGTTTTCCTAAATTGTGTTCGGTCTTCAGTCAGGCAGCTCATTGTTGACAGACTGGTACCCATAGCTGCCGTTATTATTGCCTGACATACGGTGCAGAAGTGGTTATAGTCTAGTAGCGGTAGTAGGTTTTGTAGGGTCTTCATCTTGTAGTACGCTGTAAATGTGTAGGACGCTGAAGTTTTATGTAAACTGCATTAAATTTAAGATAATGCGGTATGGAGAACCTGTTAAATAAATAAATAAAATTAAGCATGCTGCAGCATAAATGTGATGGGACCAGTGCTGTTATCTGAAGCCACACAGCTAGTTCCCTATGCCATCCCCTCAAATACCATACATACAAAGCACATATATCAATCTGCACAGGGATCGTCAAAAGATGCAATGCTAGTTTTGAGAGAGGGAGGTGATGAGCATGGAGTGCTCAAAGAGATAGGGCAGAGTTGGAAGCTGCTTATACATCACCATAGCAGAAGGGCATGGACATGGCCTTTGTGGAAGCCTCTTTCATTTGTTTTCCCATTCAATGTGCAGTAATAGGAAGTTGTGAGATGTGGTATGTACAGTGTCTAGGCCAGTGATGGCTAACCTTTTTGAGCCCGAGTGCCCAAACTGCCGCACAAAACCAAAGAATTTCCTCAAAGTGCCAGCACGTCAATTAAACCTCAGCTCAGTTACACATGCAGAACATAGACCATCACCAAACAAGGAATCACAATTTAGAAACAGGAAGGCAATAATTAAACTGGGAACCCCAAAAGCCAAACTTGGAATGTACAACACTGTAGAAATAAAACTATAAATTAATTTCCTCTTGTACCAAACAAAGCACAGACGTTAATGATGCACATTTCCCAGAGGTTTCATATTCCAGTTAATAAATTCAAAATAAAGAGATATCTTTCTACCTTTTGTGCATTTTTTTTCAGTTGCAATTGCTCCAGCCACTTTCTTCTGGTTTCTTCATGTTTTCTGCTAACTCTCCATCGTCTGCTGTCCATTTGTTCTTTCTTCTCTCTTCTAGTCTTTTTTTCCATTCTCTCTCTCTACATCTGCTTTAACATACTAATATTTCTCCTTTTGCTCTTTCCTCATTCCTATTTCATCCACACAAATTTTACCGCTCCATCCTCAATCCCCACTTACTCTTCCAATACCCGGCCAATTGTAGATTTTTCATTCCTCCCACACAAAATATTTTTCCCCTCTCCATTTTACTCTCCCAGCCCCATCCCATTCTAATCCTCCCCCAACATCAGCTCCCTTCTAGTTCCAGTCTCACCCAGCATCCATTCCTTTCTAGTCCCTGCATCAGCCCATGTCCAGTCCCCGCCCCACATCACCCCATTTCCAGTCCGAGCTCCCCAATCCATTTTCAGTCTGAGTCCCTTCATCAGCTCATTTCCAATCCTAGCCCCCCATCAGCCCATTTCTAGTCATTTCCTAGCCCCATCATCAGCCCATGTCAAATCATAGCTCCCCTCCACTCAGTACAATTCCAGTCCAAGCCCCCCCATGAGCCTACTTCCAGTTCTAGCCCCTCCATGAGTCCATTTCAATTCAAGCCCCCACCACAGCCCATTTCCAATCTTAGCTCCCCCCAACAGCCCATTTCCAGTCCTATCCTAGCTGCTCCATCAGCCCATTTTCAGTCCTAGCTCCCTTCCCTCACAGCCCATTTCCATTCCAAGCTCCCTCCCCATCAGCTATTTGCAGTTCAAGCCTCCCCTTCCACTCAGCCCATTTCCAGTCATAGCAACCCCCCAACCCATTACCAGTCCTAGCCCCCCATCAACCCACTTCCAGTCCTAAACCCCCATCACCCCATTTTCAGTTTAAGCCCCCCTATAACCCATTACCAGTCCTAACCCCCCATCACCCATTTCCAGACATCCCCCATCAGCCCAAAGCCCATTACCAGTCTTAACCCCCCCCATAGCCCATTATCAGTCCTAACCCCCCATAGCCCATTACCAGTCCTAACCCCCCATCAGCCCACTTCCAGTCTTAACCCCATCAGCCCATTTCCAGTCAGCCCCCCACAGCCCATTGCCAGTCCTAACCCCCCCCCCATCAGCCCACAGCCCATTACCAGTCCTAACCACATCAGCCCACCTCAAGTCCTAACCCCTCCCCATCAGTCCATTTCCTGTCCTAGCCCCCCCCCTTAGCCCATTATCAGTCCTAACCCCCCCCATAGCCCATTAGCAGTTCTAAACCCCCCATCACCTCATTTCCAGACAGCCCCCCATCAGCCCACAGCCCATTACCAGTCTTTACCCCCCCCTAGCCCATTACTAGTCCTATCCCCCCCAACAGCCCACAGCCCATCCAGTCCTAACCCCTCCCCATCAGCCCATTTCCTGTCCTAGCCCCCCCCCCATAGCCCATTATCAGTCCTAACCCCCATCACCCCATTTCCAGACAGCCCCCATCAGCCCAAAGCCCCGTAGCCGTCTTAACCCCCCCATAGCCCATTACCAGTCCTAACCCCCCATCACCCCATTTCCAGACAGCCCCCATCAGCCCACAGCCCATTAGCAGTCCTACCCCCCCCCTAGCCCATTAGCAGTCCTAACCCCCCCCCCCCCATATGGCATATTAAAAAAAAAAAAAAGCTGGCTTTGGCTGCTGCCGCTGCCGCGGCAGCGGCAGAATGCAATGTCCCGCGGGGCCCCCTCCGCCCGCTAAGCCCCTCTGCAAGGGCTTTCAGATTCGCGAGGGAGAGCTTCTCCCTCGCGTCTCTGTTAAGCCCGCAGGGGCTAATGGGAAATTTCCCATCAGTCCCTCGCGTCTAAAGGGGCTGATGGGAAATTTCCCATTAGCCCCTGCGGGCTTAACAGAGACGCGAGGGAGACGCTCTCCCTCGCGAATCTGAAAGCCCTTGCAGAGGGGCTTAGCGGGCGGAGGGGGCCCCGCGGGACACTGCACTCTGCCGCTGCCGCGTCCGCGGCAGCAGCCAGAGCCAGCTTTTTCTTTTTTGCGGACCTACCCGCGTGCCAGCTGCAAGGCCTTCGCGTGCCACAGCTGGCACGCGTGCCATAGGTTCGCCATCGCTGGTCTAGGCTATCAGAGTACCAGACTGCCAGTGCAGGTATCCAAATAGAGAGTGTAGGAAATACAACAGTGCATGCCTCAAAAATGTTTGGTGACTGTGATCCAATTTGCCTCCATCACTAATACTTCTCTCAGCACACATGCCAATTATATGTGCGCCGGTAGAGTTTTGGTGATAGGTGTTTCCAACCTCAAATAGTGCATGCAGGTGGAAGGGACATAGCAATATAAGGTGGCATGACATGCAGGGAAGGAAGGAGAGGTGTATGGTCCATACACTTACTATGTTCCTTGGAGACCCTCAATGTATCCAGGTCTCCCACTCCCCTCACTGTCTCCTCATTTATAGAAAGGAGCACTTGCTGCTCCAGCACTATGAGGGTCTGTGGATGCCCATTTGGTCCCCTCTCCTGGGGCTTGGACTTGGTCTTCCTCATGGATAACTCATTGAAACCCTCCATCCAGTGTGCATCAGTGGCCAAGAAAGCAAATAGAATGCTAGAAATCATAAGGAAAGGCATGGAGAATAAAACCAAGGATATTAAAATGGCTCTGTATTATTCCATGGTGAGACCGCACCTTGCATATGGTGTACAATTCTGATCGCCGTATCTTAAAAAGGATATAGTGAAATTGGAAAAGGTGCAGAGAAGAGTGACCAAAACGAGGAAAGGCTTACAGGTATTAGGGCTCTTCAAATTGGAAAAGAGATTGCTGAAGGGAGATATGATAGAGGTCTATAAAATAATGAATGGAGTGGAATGGGTAAATTTAGATTCAAAAAGTAGAAAGACTAGGGGACACACAATGAAGCTACAATGTGGCACATTTAAGACTAATCAGAGAAAATATTTTTTCACTCAATGCGTAATCAAACTCTGGAATTCATTACCGGAGAATGTAGTAAAAGCTGGTAGTATAGTTTGGTTTAAAACAGTTTTGGACAAGTTGCTGGATGAAAAGTGCATAAATCATTATAAAAGAAGACTGGGGAAATCCAGTGCTTACCCCTGGGACAAGCAGCAAGGAATGTGTATATCTTTAGGAGCCCAACAGGTACTCGAGACCAGGAATAGCAACTGTTGTAAACAGGATACTGGATGGACCCTTGGTCTGACCCAGTATGGCATATCTTATGTTCTTTTGTTCTTATGTTCTTATGACGGTTGCTGACAGATGTTGGGTAATGCACCTAGAGGACCTCGGTTATCTGACAATTTAGCATTTTCACTCATCCAGCAATATATATCAGTCAAGAAAACCTCCAATTTTTGTATTTGAATTGCCTAAGACTTACCCAGTAGAAGGTACAGCTGAGTGTTGCCCTGTTGGGATATTTTGGCTTAGGGATCATTCTGCTCAGATCTGCTTCATCTGTTTCTGTAACTGCACTCCTGCCTATCTGCAATTTACACGGGTACCCTGTTTGAATGGCACAGAAGAAAACACATGTGAGCTATGGAGAGAGTATATGTCGTCAGGCCTGCTACAGTCTGGCTAACCATATTTTGTACAGGAGTGTGTAGGATGTAGGCCTACTGAGAAAAAATACAGGTCAAGCTGAAAACTAATTAGCACAGATACTCTCAGCTCTGAAGAAATGCAATTAGTGCCAGAAGACCATAAGCGGGCCCCAAGGAATTCAGGAGAGATACACTCCACAGCACAGATAAGCAAAGACCTTGGAGTACAGCTGCAGGCCCTAAGACATAATCATGGGAAAGGGGGGGGGGGGGTCCCAAGGGGGGAGCCTTAGCTCTGCAAGCAGCACTCTGACTTTTTTGCAGAAGGTTCTAAGTTTTGTAAATGGCTTTACAACTATTTGTGCACACGGAACAAGACTCAGTGCAGGAGTTGCTACAGAGAAGGATATATAAGAAGGCAAGCCACAGAGCTCAGGGGAGCGGCCTTCTCTCTCCCCGATGGGAGGGAGAATGTTGCTCGCCCTCAGATCTCTAAGACAGACATTTTTTCCTGTGCTTATGGAGTTTGCTTGTACTAAATAAAAACAGAATTTTTGCTGACAAGTAACTGTGATCTGAGTTCTTTTTTTTTTTGCTTTTCCTTCCTGGTGTACGGGTCCCCTGTGCCCAGGCAATCTTGGTAATTATTAGGGATGCTTTGTAGGTAAGAACCCGCCTACAGCCCGCAAATACCTGAAAAAAAATGCAGCAGGGAAGATAACGCTCCCCGTCGAACACCAAAACATATTGGACACACACAAGATGATTAAGAAGCAAGTTCTATTTATTTACATTCTCTTATATACTGTGCTATTCTGCATCAGTGTGGTTTACATTGAACAAACTGAAATTACATTGAACAGGGCATTATAATGTGGAAATAACTTTTTTACAGGGAACATGGGCTATGGAGGGTTAAGTGGCTTGCCCAAGACTACAAGGAGCACCTGTGGGACTAGAAACCCCAGTCCTTCTGGCCCAAGGTTGCTGTCCTCTAGTGGGATTTGAACCCCTGACCTTCTGGCCTGAAGTACCTTGCCCCAACCACTAGGCCACTCCTCCACTCTATAAGCTAGCCTCTATTGGAGAAGAAAGATCTCAACCAAAATAACTGTGTTCCCAGCTCCCAAGGAAGTAAGCCACTGCATACAATGATCTAATAAATCAAATGCTGCAGAAATATTAAAGAGCACATTGTCCTCTCTATCCAAATAGGATAGCAGATCTTCAAGAATTGCCAGCAAAGCTGTTTCTCCATTGTGAGAGTATCAAAATAAAGACTGTCAATTAGGAAGACTCCTCTTACCATCAACAAAATCCAATAATGGGATAAGAACTGCCTTCTCAATAATCCTCGATAAAAATGGAAGGTTTGATATTGGTCTAAAATTTCCTTTTTTTAACAAACATTGAACAGCAGCCACTTTCAAATTTTAAGGAACAATCCCTTGACTCAAAGTATTGTTTACAATAGATTAAAGCAAAACAAGAATCTCATCCTTAATTAATCTAAACACTCTGGGAGGGCATGGATCCAGTGAGGAATATGTCAGATGCACTAATTTACACATGGATTCTACTTCTTCCAAAGTTAATAAATGAAAATGTGCAAATTCTTCCCAAGCTCCCAACCATATTTGAACAACATCTGAACTCATCTACCCTGTTAAACCATGTACTTTACTTCTAAGGACACCAACATTGTCATAAAAATATCATGCTAAACAATCTAAATTAACTTTAGGAACAGCAAGACTTTGCTTCCCCTGCAGCAGGTCTAACAATTCTACAGAGAGTTTACGCTGCAAAAGGTCTTCAAGACGTTTAGAATAATAAGCCCTCTTTGGCTTCAGAAATTCAGCTTTATATTCCTCGGCCTTAGCAGCCCACAATTTCTTAAAAACAATATCCCGCATGTTACGCCGGCTCCTTTCAAATCTCCGAAGATCACGCTTCAGCTCCTGACAAGCACTAATATACCATAGAACACACTTGTCCAAACAAGCTTTAAGCACTTCTTCAGGGACTACACACTGATAAATCGGATAATCACACTTATAAACCAGATAGATAACAAAAGATGCACAAAACTCTTCTTGAAAATCCCTAATAGCCAAAGCAAATTGATAAGAATCAATATTGGCCACATCAAGTACTGGGGTGAAGCTTTCTGAGAGAAATTAGCCATTTTTAAATTAAATAAAACCATAAAATGATTGGACCAGAGCACTTTAGTCAAAGTCAAATTGGCAGCACGTTGTACCCATCTGTGTTGGGGAAGTGCAGGTAGAGATATATGTGATGGAAATGGATGTGAATGTTGGGGTGTGTGGATGGAGGCAGATTGATGGATGTGGAGGTGTGTGTGTAGGGGGCTCTAGGTGTGGGCATCTGGCTGTGGATATATTTTTATTTATTTATTTATTTATTTACAATCTCTTTTATACCGCGCTATTCAACATCAGTGTGATTTACATGAAACAGAATGACTAGCACAGTGCAGCAAGCTAATCTGTGTTTACAAAGAACAGGTACTACAACTTGGATAAAACTGGGGTAGCTATTTAAATTTAGGCAACACGTTATGTCGTGTCAAAAGTAATCGTAGTCATGGATGGCTTGCGGGGTATGTTGCTGTGGCTGTACTAGATGGGGGAGGGGGCTATTGGAGCGCTGTCTTCCGGGTAGCATTTGAGGAAGAGGTGGTGCTTCAATGCCTTCCTAAACTGGGTCCTTCAATGCCTTCCTAAACTGGGTTCTCTCCCTTACAAATCCTCTGTCCCCCTGCACTTACACACTGTCCTTTCTACCCTCTTGCTTGATTTCTTATCCCTACCTTTCAATACCCTCCACCCTCCATGCTCCCTCCTGCCCTTCCACTCACCCATGAACTCTTTCCATCCCCTTCCATCCTCTCCTACCCAACTGTGGACTCTCTCATCCTTCCCTGACTTTCACTCCCTCCTTTGTGGAAGAGCTATCATTGTTCCCTTCCCCTTATGCCCTGCCCCTCTTCTTATCCTCCTCTAACTCCCCCCCCCCCCTTTCTCATTACTTCCTCTTTAACTCCACCCATTCCCTCAATGTTCTGTCGCTCCCTCACTCCTTCCCTTCATTGTTGCAGCTGGTTCTTCTTGCTGGCAGGACCCAGTAACTCCCACCAGCACTTTAGATCACTGCTTCCCTCTTCCGGTTGGTAGGACCCAGAAATGTTAATTAATCAAAGGCTATGATTTATATATACAGAGGATATTTAATACTGATGGTAAGCAGCCCAAGAGCAATGGGTAATTCTGTCAAAAAATGTTTGGAGGTAAGATTTAGAATTAGAAATATACCCTTACAGTAGTTAGACATTATTAATTATAATGGATATATTTGGAAAATTATTTATTTATTTATGCTACTGATTTTTATATGCCACTCTATTTTGAACATTAAGATTGCTTACATAAAATAGGGCTAATAACTTGGAGAACTTAACAGGGCAAGCTATATATTAACTTTATGGGGGAATAGGAGGTAAGGATAATTATGTGGTTGAGCTCTTAGGCATTTCAGACAGGTAGAACTCTTTTTTTTATGGGATGTTGTCATAATAAAGCCGGAATATGTATGTCTTTAGAACCTATGGAAGCTGGAGTGATCAAAGTTGGATTGGAGTGAGTCAGGCAGCGTGTTCCAAAGGGCAGGAGCATATAACGAGAATGCTCTATTGCAGGTTGACTGGTTGCTTAAGAGGGTGTTTTGCATTCCACGTCACCTTAGTCTGTTATTAGGATTCCAACGGATGGTGGTTATAAGGGATTCTACAGATATTTTATATAGGAGTTTAAATATCATGAGCACGTCCTTGTGTTTTGTTCAATCTAATATCGATAACCAATGTAGATGTCTTAATATCGGCGTGAAGTGCTCTGATCTGCTTGATCCATGTAGGGTACAAGCTGCAGTATTTAGGGACATTTGGAGTGGTTGCAGGGTGTGTTTTGGTAGGCCTTCGTAGATAATATTATAATAATGAAAATATGGGAAGATGTAAGCTTTGAAAATGTTTTGAACGTCGGTTGAATCAAGCAGTGGACATAGGTGATGGAGGGTTCGTATTTTGTGGTAAATGGATTTAGTGGCATTGCTAATGTAGGATTGCATATTCAGTTGCTGGTCAATGGTGATTCCAAGGTAGAAATTCTCCTGTTTTACCTCAAGATCCACGTTGTTCACATTCTACCTGGGGTAGAATGAATGTTCGGACTCTGGTTATAAATAATACTTCAATCTTTTTGCAATTAAACACAAGGTTGTGCCTAGAAAGCCACTGGGAGACTATATCAAAGCAATTTAGTAATCCTGTGTATTTGGGATTGTCTGTGGAGAAAGGTGCATGTTTATTTTTATTTTACTCCTAAATACAACCATCTTTGAAGATATTTTATAGTTAAAGCAGGATATAAGTGCTCTTTTAAATTAAATTAAATTTAAAAAAAAAAACATTTCCCTTGGGAAGCGACCACAATTCTTTCAACACAATTATTTTCTGTGCAATTTAGGAAGATGATTACTCACTCATCCCAAAAATATGTGTAGATAGATGACAGGGAAACCTAAACAGTGGTTTTATGCCAACCCCACCTTAAAATGAAGCATGACAGCTATCCTGTTGTGAAAGCTGCATTAGTATAAAATTATCTTTCTTTGAACTTCATGAACTAGTACGGTAACCATTAATTAAACCTTAGTTGCACATTTGACATTTGAAATTTTGAGTAACAGCAGAAAAAGCATGCACTTCAAGTAATTCATCTGTTATTCTCCTTTGGAATCATCAAGATAGCAGCAATTTAAAAACCATTTGTTGGCATGGAAACATCCACTTAATTACAAACAGCTTCAAATAATTAGCCTAAAACACATTGTACAGTTGAGTGTTTGATTAAAAGTCAATTTAGAGAAACAGATCAAGTTCTTCCTTTTTGTGTCTTGTGCTATAAAAAGATTTTAAGTCTTTCAAGCAATGCTTTGTTTTCTGGAGCAAAATATCCATGTGTTACATTAAAAATTGTAATTTATTTTAAAAATGGGTTGCATCTACTTGAATATATTGTTGAGAACAAAAGGAAAGGAGCAAATGGATGTATTTGTCCTGTAGATCAGTTTTTGAAATAGTGCCGTAGATTAAATTCATAGGTATCTACAATCAGAGATAACTTTCCCAGAAGCCAAGCTAGCAGCCAGGAAGAGGACTTTGATCATGCAAAATTGAGAACTAAGCCTGAGAAAACAGTAGATGGTGGTGTTTAATGACCCATACAGAAAACCAGTAGGGATGTGCATTCATTTGAAATATCAATCAGGAAATAGGAAGGAAGGTCACCAGCAATACAAAAGTTAAGAGCAGGATGGCTAGAGCCAGTTTCTGTGGAGATGTGATACCTCTTCCAGAAACTACCTGCTTTTTTTTAACCTAAAAGTCACTTGTTCAAGGCCAGCCCCTGACTGTTAGAAATAAAGCCAATTGGGTTTATTTATTTGCCTGAAACCTCTAGTGATCTTTCAGCTATGTTTTTCATGTGGGCAGCAGCCAGAGCTATATCTTTAAATAAAACAAATGCCAAAAAATGAAACAAAATAAAATGAAACAAACCTACAAACAACACAGGATTTTTTTGTTTGTTTGTTTTGCCTGTACATCCTGGAGGAAGCTGTCTGATTGCTACAGCTAATAAGTTCATTCTTCCTGACTGGTTATAGCCTGCAGAATGAGCCAATCAGTAGCTAGAAGCAAGGAAACACTATTTCCAAATCCTGCAATTACAAGGGTGGGGACACAGAGAGGAGAGGGCTAGAGAGTGTTATGTGGAAGGAGGTAGGGGTGCAGGCAGCAAGTGAGTAAAGGTGGAGGCACAGAGAGGAGAATGTAGGGAAACATGTGAGTCTGAAAGTTCCCTGAGGAGAGAGATGAAGGAAGAGAGAAAATCTGTGCAGCCCAGGTATACCAACTTTTCTCTTT
The DNA here is from genome assembly GCA_033557465.1 of Ichthyophis bannanicus. Taxonomy (NCBI): domain Eukaryota; kingdom Metazoa; phylum Chordata; class Amphibia; order Gymnophiona; family Ichthyophiidae; genus Ichthyophis; species Ichthyophis bannanicus. The sequence continues at coordinate 1,539,722,029 of CM066031.1, forward strand.
CCTCTGCTTCATCCTCACTAAAACCGTGAATCACTGTCCACCTCTGATTAAACTATATACTGCAAAGAATAAACATAAGAACATAAGATGTGCCATACTGGGTCAGACCAAGGTCCATCAAGCCCAGTATCCTGTTTCCAACAGTGGCCAATCTCGATCATAAGTACCTAGCAGTTTCCCCAAAAGACACAGGTTCTACAATGCTTGTATAGGATCAAGCAGTGATATTCTGGGTCCCTTTTAATAATGATGTATTGACTTTTCCTCCAGGAACTTGTCCAAACCTTTATTAAACCCAGTAACCCTGGTAACCCGTAGGCCCTCCTCGCCCTCCATATTTCCCCTTCGCCCGGACCCCCCCCCCCCCGCTTCTACTTTCCAATACAAAATACCACAGAACACCGTATTATGGTACAACCTTGGTCGCAGCTTTATTCCACACATATATAAAAACCAGCCCAAACATGGGCAAACATAATCAACATCCCCTCATAACTCCCCCCCTCCCCAGCACCAGACAATGCCCCCACCCGCCATACTATTAGCAAGGTGGAGCATCGTCCTCCCCCGAACCCCACCGCCTGCCTCGCCATGCTAGTAGCAAAGGCCGGCCCACACACCTATATACCGGGCCGAGACCCGCAACCGGGATATCTCGCCCCACGCCCGGGGAGCTCTCGCTCCCCACTGCTCCTAAATCAGCTAAAGCCCTGCCGCCTCGGCAAGCGCTGGCTCTCTACCCCGCCATCGGAGTGAGGTAGTTTACCTATCCTCGCACCGACCCCCCCCAATAAAGCTGCGACCAACCCACATCTCCAGCATTTCCTGCCAATCATTTAATAAAAGATCTTGACCCACAGGAGATAGATGCACACCATCCGTACAGTACAACCCTACACACTTTGCATCTGCCCACGGGTGCTGCACCTGCCAGCCACCTGCCTGTTGCAACCACCTCTCAGTCTGCCAGTTGACTTTCACCAGGCCTCGCGACCAGCGCCACTGAGACTGGCAGGCTGGCCTCGGGATGATGTCTGACCAGATAATCGCCACTCCTGGCTATTCCTCCTGCAGCACTCGAATGTCCCGCTGCACCGCTCGAATGAGCTGCCTACAGGTCCAATTGGAGAGGTCGTTGCCACCCAAATGTATCAACACCCCGACTGGTCGCTGCCGCCGGTCCGCCTGTCGTCACATCCAAGGCAGAAACTGCCACCAACGCATGCCGTGCTCCCCCAACCACAGCAACCAAATGTTGTGGGTTACAAGGCCCAGATGCACTCCTTGAGGGCGCAGTATGGCTCTCCGCTCAGCCCAGTACACGAAGGAGTGCCCTATGATGCACCATACACCAACTGGACCCCTGCCCGCATATTTGGTCTGTAGGTGTAGCTCTGGCTGCGACCCTGAAACATGAAACACATCATTAATGCCCCCCCACACACACACCCACTCCCTTTCACGTCTGCTCCAGGCGGACATAGCCCTCATACGCCCCAGACCGCCACCTACCGATCCTTTGAATCACCTCCCCCTCAAGCCCCGCTGCTGCCGCACTTGTGGCAGCCCCAATCCTGAAGGAATGCGAAGCAAACTGTCATTCCTCATAACCCAACCGCCGCAGCGCCAAGCGCAACACCACCATAAATTGAAACTGTGTTACAGGTTTTGCATCCTCATGGTGGAAAAAACAGCCCGCCGCCATTGGCCGCCGATGCACATATGCCCTGAAATTCCGCACCGGGCAGGAACCCAACCCAGGAATCCCCCTCAACAATACCCATCTACCTACCCCTTGCTGGTCCGTCTTCGAGCGCGGCAGATAAATACGCACTAACATCTCCTCCAGGACCACATGCTGCACCTCCAGGCTGCCCGAAACCTCCCCTTTCATTGACTTGGGAACTAACTCACTAACCCGAAATGCCCCAAAAAAGGCCGTAACAAACAAGGCACTACAGACACTAGCGGTTGGGGCAAGGCACTACAGGCCGGAAGGTCAGTGGTTCAAATCCCACTAGAGGATAGCAACCTTGGGCCGGAAGGACTGGGGTTTCTAGTCTCACAGGTGCTCCTTGTGGTCTTGGGCAAGCCACTTAACCCTCCATTGCCCATGTTCCCTGTAAGTATTAGTGTATGTGTCTCATATCCCCTCGTGTTAAATGTATCCCCCAACCGCTTTGACCCGGTGAAAAGCGGGATATAAATGCAGCTAAATAAATAAATATAAATAAGGCACGGAACAACGTCGTCTCGAATTCGGACACCGCCACATCCGGCAATATGCCCCATATCCGCAAGAGCAGCTCATGAGATACTGGACGATGCCAATCCCGCCCTTGGGGTCGTTCGTTTGCCCACCCCGCCATCATGCGCTTCACCAGAAATGACGCGCTAGGGCTACCCCAGCCCGCCACTTTGCTGAAGAAGAAGAAACCCGCCAACACCGCCCGCACATATGACCGCGAGCATCCTTGCCATTTTGCCCAAACTATGAACGCACCCCCCAACCGGTCCTCTATCCTCCCCCCTCTCAAGCCATTCTCACATAAAAATATCCCGCACTGTAGCATAGCCGCGTTTGTATGATGCCCACGTACCTGGAGCCACAGGAGACTGCAACAACTCCATCACTCCTGAGTCCCAATCTGCCAAAGATGCTCCGGCACCCCTGCCGCTGCTTCGTCCACCCCCGGGGCCAATGCCCGGAACTGCTCCCACTGAAAACGAGACAAAGCATCAGCAATAGAATTTTGCGAACCCAGCACATGACGCGCCCTAGCTGTGACGTTGAGACGCAAGCAGGCTAGCACAAACACCCTCATTAGTGCCGCCACCCTCGGACACCTGGGTGAGAGCCTATTAATAACCTGCACCATCGCCGCATTATCACACCAGAACACCACCCTCATATTTCGCAACCTCTCAGGCCACACCCAAAATGTTACCACTATCGGGAACAACTCCAGGAACGTTACGTTATGCGTCAACCCACTCTTTATCCACGATGGCGGCCAAGCCGCCGCGCACCACGACCCCTGACAATACAAGCCAAACCCCGAACTACCCGCCGCTTCAGTAAATAACTGCAAATCTATGTTCGATACTTCCAAAGATTGCACCATGGAGCAGCCCTTAAATTCTGCGAGAAAAGTATCCCAGACCCGCAGATCCGCTCGCACCCCACCATCACACGGATATGGTGATGCGGGCGCCGCACCCCTGCCATAGCCAGGGACAGCCTCAGCACAAAAGGCCTCCCCATAGCAATCACTCGACATGCAAAATTCAGGTGACCAACTAGCGCCTGCAATTCCTTCAGCGTCACTTTAGAAGCAGATCCCGCCACCGCCACCAAAACCTTCAGCCGCTCCACTTTATCCAATGGCAAGTGGACCACTAACTCCACCGAGTCTATCTCAATCTCCAAGAAAGGCAGGCACGTCACCGGCCCTAGTGTCTTCCCTACCGCTAACGGGATCCCAAATTCTGCCGCCATCTCCTGGAATAACCCCAGCAACGTTGCACATGCCTCATTTTGCGCCGGACCCACAAATAAAAAATCGTCCAGATAATGCACAATAGATTGCCCCCCGACCGCTGCTCTAGAACCCAATGCAAGAAGGAACTAAAGGCTTCGAAATAGGCACAGGAGATCGCGCAACCCATCAGCAAACATTTATCAAAATAAAACTGGGAGTCAAACTGAAATCCCAACAACGGGAATGCTGATGGGTGAACTGGCAGAAGCCGAAATGCCGATTCAATGTCCACTTTCGCCATCAACGCACCTTTTCCACATTGGCGCACAAGATCCAGTGCCACATCAAACAGAGCATAACGAACTTAACAGGCCTCACGAGGAATATGATCATTCACCAAGTCCCCTGGCGGAAAGGACAAGTTGTGTATCAACCGATAACGACCTTGCTTTTTCTTAGGAATGACCCCTAAGGGCGAAATCACGAAAGGTGAAAATGACGAGTGCTTGAAAGGACCAGCTACTCTGCCCAAAGCGCATTCAGCAGCAATCTTTTTCCGGGCCACCTCCACCAGGATATGCACTGAGCTAGCATTACTGGCCACCACAGGGGACACTTCACCCTGATACGGAATACGAAAACCTTCTGTGAAACCCCACCTTAACATCTTCCCCGCCTTGCCGTGTCTACCTGCCTCATAACGCTCCAACCACGGCCGTAACACCTGGATTTTGATGGGGGTAGGCGCCAACCCCCATATCACCCCCTCATTTACCCCCGACCACCACTCCGGACACTCCCTTATGACTACACTTTGCGGCCGAGTGACCTCCTCCACAGAGTGTGCACGCATGCCGGAACTTACAGTCCGGGAAGGGACATGAAGCTTTATTAAAGCTCCAACATAGGTCTCCCACGGGCCCGCTTTTGGGCGATCCCGGTACTGTGCCCGTCGCACGAAAGGTCCGCGGGCCCGATAACGGAGCCTGCCCCGCTGTAGTAGCCGAACCTCCACCGCCCACCCCATTCCCTTTCTTGGGCGATATTTGGGTGAGCCATAAATTAATATCCTTCATCCCCCAGGAAAGCTGAGTATTCTCCTCCATCATATCACAAAATTCTTCATCATAATTGAGCCACGCCCAGCCTTCGTGCGCCTGCGAGGCTGCCAGGATAGCATCCGTATAGGCCAGCAGTTCCCCATACTGACCCGGGTCAGCATGCCCACAAACACTCGCCAACCGTAAAAAGGCCCGCGTCCAGTTTAAGGTATTGCGGGAGACCTTCCGAACCCTCCCAGCCTTCTCATCTGCCTTACGCTTCTTCCTACTCTCCCCCGAACGCTTTCTCTTTTCTAGGAGCCGTAATATATCAATGTATCTCCGCTTATGGATCCGCCGCCTCAATTTACGCGGAACGCTTTCCCACAATTCCACGCAATGCACGACAGAAGACGCCACCCTATCTCCGTGACCCCTCGCAGCCGCTGAGTCATCCGAAGAACTCGCCGAAGACGAAGAGGAAGATGACGATGAATTACGCCTACAGCGATGCCCATGCCTTCTCTTTGCTTTGGCCTTGCGCCCAACCGTAACCGCCTCCCCACCAGATGCCCTCTCCCCACCTTGGCTACCCGTAGTCCTACCACACTCACCCTCTGCCACTCACTCGCTGGACTCCTGCACTGCCAAGGCCGGACTAGCGTGCTCCGTGTTCTGGACCATCACAACTTGACCGCTTCCTGCAGCCCCAGCTGCTGCCACACTTGCGGGGACCTGCAGAGGGAGAGAAGTACCAACAGCAGCAGGACCGACCCCAAACCACGCAACACCCCAACCATGCCCCCCCTTGCTGCCATGCCGACGTACCTAAACCCCCAGCTGCCCAATGTGCCCCCCCATGCCGGCTGCCCCCCCAGACGGAAATCCAGCACCCCACCAATCCCCCCAGCCATACCCCCATGGTCCCACGCTCAGGGGCTGCCCAGCCACCTGAGGCACATTTGCCATCCCTTCCATCGGTGCGTACTGAAGCATAGGCCCGCCCTGCCACCAGGGAACATATGTGCTGACCCCTGGCATGCTGTTTAGGACACTCCCTGGGCTCTGACCCGCCTCCTCTACACCCCCAGACCCACCCCTCTGTCCATCCCTCTCCCCCATGCAACTCACCTGCCCACGGGCACTCCCATCCACCTGCATGCTCCCCTCCATCTCCCCCCCCAAGATGGACCCGCTGCCCCCTGACCCCCTTGCCCTAGGCCCCTAACTTCAGCAGCAGACCCCCCCTCTAAGGAAGAAGATGAAACCCCCCTTTCCATCCCTACCAGACCCCCCTACCCCTTGACTTGGCCCCCCTGCTTGCCAAACGGGCATTCTGACCGCCTGCCCTGGCCCCCCTGGCCAAACCGACCCATAGAGCCCTGCCTCCCCTCCCCCCAGCCTTAACCCTGGAGTCCCCCCTCTCCGCAGCCCGCTTTGTGCCTTCTCTGAGCGTACCATTTCCCAAATCAGACACCAACCCCCAGCAATACAGAGAACTTTTCTACGTTTGTTTGTTTGTTTTTTGTTTTGTTTTGTTTTTATTAAGGCCCCACCACTTCAACCGGCCCCCACTAGCTCCCCCGCCAAACACTGGGCTAAAATGCCACCGCGCCTCACTTCCCACCCCACCAGCACAGCCCAACACTCACCCGGACCCGGCAGAGCCAAACTGTTCCCCCCTGCATACCCTCCGGCCGTGCGCTTCAGCCACGCTGCAAGGGGAGCTCCGTAAAATGCTTCCTTCCCCGATGAGGAGCTGTGCCGAAAGGGCAAGACACGCGGCTCCTCACCGTCTCTAGCTCCGCCCCCCATGCCTAGCCAATGAAATCGCTCCCACATGCCTTGGGAGTGATTTCTATCCGCCGCACGACTCCACTCTTCCCCCCCCTTCCCCGAACCCCACCATGTGATAGAGGCCGAGGCCGGGCCCGGGCCCAGGTTACTGTCGGCCGCGGGACCCGGCCCGGCGGCCTCACACATTTACACTAAGAGATTTTACTATATCCTCCAGTAACAAAGTCCAGAGTTTGATTTCACGTTGAGTGAAAAAATATTTTCTCTTATTAGTCTTAAATAGGTTACCCTCTAGCTTCATTGCATGTCCCATAGTCTTTCTATATTTTGATGATGTAAACAAGCAATCTGCGTTTACCTGTTCCAGTCTGTTCATTAATTTATAGACCTCTATCATATCTCCCCTCAGCCATCTCTTTTCCAGGTTAAAGAGCCCTAACCATTTTAGCCTTTATTCATAGGGGTAGCCTTCCATTCCCTTTAACATTTTGGTGGCTCTTCTCTGTACCTTTTCTAATAACGCTATATCCTTTTTAAGATACGGCGACCAGAATTGCACACAATATTCAAGGTGCGGCATTATAATATCTTTTGTTTTATTTTCCATTCCTTTCCTTATGATACCACAATGATGTCTAAATCTATTTCCTGAGTGGTGGTACCTAATGTGGAACCTTGCATCGTGTAACCATAGTTTGAGTTGTTCTTTCCTAGGTGCATAACTTTACACTTGTCCGCATTAAATTTCGTCTGATTTTGGATACCCAGTCTTCCAATTTATCAAGATCCTCTTGCAATTTCCCATTATCCTGATGGGTTTTAACAACTTTAAATAGTTTTGTGTCATCTGCAAATTTGATAACCTCTCTTGTTGTTCCTATTTCCATGTCATTTATCAATATGTTAAAAAACGGCGGACCCAGCACAGATCCCTGGGGTTCTCCACTTTTCACCTTTCTCCATTGGGAAAATTGGGCATTTAGCCCTACCCACTGCTTTCTATCTTTTAACCAGTTCCTGATCCACAATAGTACACTGCTTCCTATCCCATGACTTTTTAGTTTTGCCAAAAGTCTCTGATGAGGGGCCTTGTCAATTTTTTTCTGAAAGTCCAGATACACTATTTCAACCAACTCTCCTTTGTCTACCTGTTTATTCATACCTTCAAAAAAACATAACTGATTAGTAAGACAAGATCTTCCTTGTCTAAAGCCATGTTGACTGTCTCCCATTAAGCCGTGACTATATATATGTTCAGTAATTTTGTTCTTTATGATGGTTTCTACCACTTTTCCAGGTACTGACATCAGGCTTATTGGTCTGTGGTTTCCAGGATCACCCCTGGAAACCTTTTTAAAATTGGCGTTACATTGGCCATTCGCCGATCTTCAGGTATTACAGATGATTTTAATGATAGTTCACAGATTACTAATACCAGGTCTGCAATCTCATATTTCAGTTCTTTCAACACTCTTGAATGTATATCATCTGGTCCAGGTGATTTGCTACTGTTCAGTTTATAAAACAGTTGTAATACATCTTCCCGGTGTATCAATATTTCTTTCAATTCTTCCGCAGCATCACCTTTAAATACCACTTCAGTCATGGGTAACATCCCTACATTTTCCTCAGTAAAGACTGAAGCAAAGAATTCATTCAGTCTCTCTGCTATGGGCTTGTCCCCTCTTAGTGCCCCTTTTATCCCTCTATCATGTAATGGTCCAACTGACTCACTGTTTTTTTTTTGCTATGAATGCCCTTGACAAAGTCTTTATTACGTGTTTTTGCTTCCACTGCAAGCTTCTTCTCAAATTCTCCCTTTGCCTGCCTTATCAATACCTTGCATCTAACTTGCCAGTGCTTGCACTTTTTCCAGTTTTCATCATTTGGCTCTTTTTTACATTTCCTGAAAGATGCTTTTTTAGCAACAACTGCCTCTCTGACCTCACCTTTAAACCATGCTGGCAGTTTTTTTGGATTTCCTTCCACTTTTCTTAAAGCATGGAATACAGCTGGTCTGGACTTCCAAGATAGTATTTTTAAACAACACAAAAGCTTGATGTAAGTCTTTAACCTTTGCAACTGTTCCTTTTAGTTTTTTCTTATCTATTTTCCTCATTTTTCCATAGTCTCCCTTTCGAAAGTTAAAAAGTAGTACTGTGGATTTCCTTACCATCCCTCCTTCATTAATTAAATCAAACGCGATCATGCTATGATCACTATTGCCAAGTAGCTCCAACACCCTTATCTCTTGCACCAGATCTAGTGTTCCACTAAGGACTAGGCTTTCCCTTTGGTTGGTTCATGAACCAGCTGCTCTAAGAATCAGTCATTTATTTCATCTAGAAACTTTATCTCCCTAGCATGTCCTGCCTTCATACTCACCCAGTCAATAACGGGGTAAGTGAAATCACCCATTATTATTACTGTGCTGTAACTTTTGTTAGCTTCCCTGATTTTTTTGAGCATTTCATCATCCATTTGTTCATTCTGGCCAGGTGGTCGATAGTACACCCCCACTGCCATTGCCTTCCCCTTTTTACATGGGATTTCAATCCATAGTGATTCTACAGCAAATTTTGTTTCCTGCAAAATGTTAATCCTTTGTGACTCAATGACCTCTCTAACATAGAGCACAACCCCTCTACCAATTTGATCAGCTGTGTCATTACGATATAGTTTGTACTCAGGTATCACAGTGTCCCACTGGTTGTCCTCCTTCCACCATGTCTCTCAGATGCCAATCATATCTAACCTCTCATTTAGTGCTTTATTTTCTAACTCTCCCATCTTATTTTTTAGACTCCTAGCATTTGCATACAAGCATTTTAGAGACTTTATTTTATTCATATTAATCTGACTATCAGTAGGCAGGGGTAATTTGGAATCTTTAAGCTCTGTCTGCTCCATACTCCATACTCTGTCTGCTTCATACTTTTGTCTTTATTGGAACCTCTCTGTTGATATGTTCTAACTTTAGTTTTTTGGTAGTATCCTTTAAGGATACATAATTCTGAACCATGCACTCTTGAGCAACTGTCAGCTCTCCCCTATTATCTAGTTTAAAAGCTGCTCTGTCTCCTTTTTAAAAGTTAACACCAGCAACCTGGTTCCACCCCAGTTAAGGTGAAGCCCATCCCTTAGGAAGAGCCCCTCCTTTCCCCAGAATATTCCCTAGTTCCTAACAAATCCAAAACCTTCATCCTTGCACCATCGTCTCATCCATGCATTGAAACTCCAAAGCTCTGCCTGCCTTTTGAATACTGCGTGTGGAATGGGAAGCATTTCTGGGAATGCTATCCTGGAAGTTCTGGTTTTCAACTTCCTACCTAAAAGCCTAAGTAACCTCCAGAACCTCCATACCACATTTCTATGTCATTGGTACCTACATGTACCAAGACAGCAGACTCCTCCGCAGCACTATCTAAGACCTTGTCTAGGTGGCACGTGAGGTCCACTATCTTTGCATCAGGCAGGGATGTTACCAGGTGATCCTCACGTTCACCAGCCACTGAGTTATTTACATGCCTAATGATCGAATCACCAGCTATAACGGCTGTCCTAACCCTTCCCTTATGGGCACAGGGCCCTGGAGAAACTTACTTGGTGAGAGAGGGTTTTACATCACCTGGAGGACAGGTCCTAGCTACAGGATCACTTCCTACCACACCAGGGTGATGCTCTCCTGTCATGTGACCTCTCTCCTCCATGGCAACAGGGATGCTGCCAAACTGCAGGTGGGACCTCAGTACTATATTCCTGTAGGTCTCGTCTATGTACCTCTCTGTTTTCCTTATGTCCTCCAAGTCTGATACTCTAGCCTCCAGAGATCTGACTTGTTCCCTGAGAGCAAAGAGCTCCTTGCAACTAGTGTACACATAAGACCCCTCACCAACTGGGAGAAAATCATACATGTGACACTCAATGCAAAAGACTGGAAAACCCCCATCTTGCTGCTGGACTGCTGTCTGCATCTTAGTTTTAAGGTTGTGTTTAGGTATTTAAGTTCTTTACCTACTAAGTGGTAGGGATACGTACACTAATAAAACTAGACCTAATATGTTTAGTGTACTTTGTTCACCTGAAGCTTAATTAATCTCAGGTCCTTAATGTATGCCTGATGAGGACAAACAGTTGCAGCAGAGTGAATATGGCACCTCCTTTCCTTTGAGAGGTTTATGCACCTATAAAGCTACAATTATCCCAGGGATGGGTGGGTGTTGGGGATGGAGGGTAAAGACTTATTAAAAGCTGGCTTCTACACAGTACCCTGTCCTGTTCTTCTAAGGTAATCTGTGACCAATTTCCAGGGGGAGTCCCACAGCCTTTGCTGGGATAGAGGGAGTTTTGGGTTCTAAATTTAACCAGAAAGCTCTCTGCTGTGTTTTAAATTTAAACTGAAAGCTCTTTACTGCTACTAGGTCCTGACTGATTTAACAAATACACTGGTTTCATAGATTAATCAGCTTTAATCTAAAGAATTCTTTTTTCCCCAAGATTTAGAAAAATTCCGAGAAGTAAATACTTACAATTGTAGATCTCTCTCCAGAAGTAGCAGTCCCCTTTTGTAGTCCTTCAAGAATCTGAAACAAAGTGGAAAGCAATAATATCTCATGTGGACACCTCTATCCCCCATTTTGCAGGAAAAGGATATAGCCCGAGGGAAGCCTATCATGTCATCCATGAAAGAGAAGTTCCTACTCTTGTGATTGCTTTGCTTCATTACCCAATCTAGGTACTTTTTAGGCAGATGAGAAAATAACTGTGGCAGGCACAATGTCATCAAGTAAGCAGCACATGGATGTAGTTAGTATACACACATGCCACATGCTCCCCACAGCTTCTTCTCCTCCCCTCCCTTTGCATGCAGCCTTTTTACAAAATGCATACTTATCACAAAGCTGGCACTCATGTAGCTTAGTATTATTCTACTTTAAGTAACTTCATGGCTCAACACAATTTCAGTTTTTATCCATGGAGGTCACTATCTCTGTGCGCGAGATGGTATTGAGTTATGACATTGCTGAATTTGGAAGGATACTGGCCTCTCTCATTGAAAGGATACCAGAGCTGTCAAGTTAACCAGTTCCAGGAGTGAGATTTTAAACTAATTCTGGATTTCTCAAAATCTTTTCCTGATGCATTATGGGTCATGCAGCATTAATTCCAATTGGTAAAATCAAGGACTACAAATCCCATACTGCATCGCAATACAAATTTAAAACCAGAACTGACAACAAATCTAACTCCTGGACCTGGGTTTGGCAACTCTGGAAAACTGACCTCTACAGAACTAGAAAGACACTTTTATTCATTCCTGTTAGTGTCAGTTTTTTCAGTTGATTGACATTAGACATTTTGTACGTCAATGCTAGCAGTGAATGATTCAGGGGCTACCTGGTAGGCTCACTCCTCCTCTTGAAGAATCCTTGTTTGTATCAATTTATTTGGAGATTATTTTTGAGGTTATTGCTGTAGACATTTTCCATGTTCTATTTATAGTAGGATCATGAGTGTTTTTACATATGAATTGTGGTGGCGAGACTGTAGTAGAGCCTGAGAAAATGGTGAAAAAACAGTCATTTTCCTCTGAGCAAGGAAATAGTTCAGGGAGTTTTAGGGTTAAAACTCCAGCTAAAGAAAAAAACTGCATTCACAGAGCTGTTGATAGTGAGCCACGCCCCAGCTCCAAGGTAACCAGGGGAGGTGACGAGGATTACCCAGGGGTGGAGCTTGAGGCTATAGGACATTCACACTCATATAAGCTCAGGGAAGCAGGAAAGAAAGGGGAATGAAGGGAGGAGAACACGAGGGAAGGAGTGATCACCAGGGAAGGTGTGTCCAAGAGAGGAGACTCTTGCAAGGAAGCAGGAAGTAAGGAAACCAGGAGGAACCCGGTGAGAGGAAGGTGTTCCAGCAGCTGTCTCAGGAGGAATCCCTATTGCACACAGCATTCAGGAAGCTCTAGTTCTGAAGGTAGTTCAGCTTGTAAGAGAATTACAGCTGGCTGGGAGGATGGGAGAGTTTGCCCTGTGGAAAATGCTGGTTATGAGCAATGTACGGGAGTGTCCTTAGGAGAGCCGGTAAGAAGTGTGTCCTCTTCAGCAAAGTCTGGGAAGAGACTGGGTGCTAGAAGAAAGGTGAGTACATTGGAAACCTTACAAAGTTTGATAAAGGATAAGGATCTCCTCAAGCCTTCCAGTGTCACTCAGCATAGAGAGGAGTCTCAGTGGGGAAAGGTTTTTAAGTTGTTACAGAAACTAAAACCTGCAGTTTCAGACGCTGAGTCCAGCCAGGTGCCAATTGACTTAGATGATGAGAGCATGCAGATAGATGAATGTGCTTCAGATAATGTTTCCTCCGTTTCAGAAATGGACTGCTCATTCTGTGTGTGCCAGAAGTGAAAAAGCTCTAAGGTTTTAAAGTTATAGAAAACCCAGAAGCTTATCTAAGTGCTTAACCTGCTGGAGAATTATGCAAATGAAGTGCTAACATTCTTGTGCTAGCCAGGAAGATTCAAAGGACTGATTTGAATGCTTGCAGCCTAGAAGCAAATGTTTAGCAGCTTGAAGGAAAGGAAGCAAATGTTTAGCAACTTGTAGAAAAGAAGTGAAGTGCTGTACAGAGCTCAGCTGAAGTAAAGGTTTGTGCTGAATCAAGCCAGGAACCTAAAGCTAAAATCTTTAATGAAGGAAAAGATTTACTGCTGTGTTAAACAAGCTGAGAAACAGTGCTGCTGTGTTTGCTATAACAGTTTGCTATGAAGTTTTTGTTACCTTTTTCAACGGAGAAGCATCCAATTTATGTTGTTGTAATTGTGAACTGCTGAAAAGAAAAGTTCATTGGCTAAGAAAAAAAAAAATTCCTGTTTGCCTTGAAAACCCCGGCCATTCTTTATTACACAACTACACTACCCAGCAGCCTTGGCTCTGGGAACTCAACTAACAGAAAAGGGACATTAAGAGGTACGCCCTCTACTCCTAGGCAACCGCCTAGCCAGTAGGAGGTGCGACAGAATGTAAGTCATGTGTTCTATTTGAATTGTCACTGAATAAAGTAAATTTTGTACTGAATGTCTTTATATTATTTACAGCTTTACTTGAAAGTGTTGCTTATCCCTATTTTATTGGATTATAAATATATGTGGGAGAGGGGGGTGTTCATGTAGCCACTGTAATTACATTCAAGGTTTGGTTTTCCTATAATGCATGAAATGAAGCCACTTGGAGATGCTAGCTCAGAAGTGTTTGTTAAACCAACCTTACCTGAAGTGTCAGGCGGTGGCATCTGTGGCTACAGCCCCTGGGGGAGGGGGACATGAGTGTCATGTTGTGACTCACCACATGCAGCTCACCAAAATATGTCAACAGGCAGCACCGTTGTATCAGTGGGTGCATGCCTGCATGGATTACTGGAGTTGCCACCCTGCTCTACCACCAGCGGTGGGGCTTGACACATGACTTGTGTGCCAAGGTGATGACCTGTGCCTCGAATTAGGATAATCAGTCTTGTGCCAACAGAGTGAGTATGTGGTCTTGGTGTGTAAATAAATCATGTAGCCAGCAATCCAATCCAATCCAAGTACAGACCATATGGTTCTAAAACATGCACACCCTGCTTCCTCACATGCTAAATGATGTCCTTCAACATTGAGTGTACTGGGGCCACCTTCATAACTCAGTACACAGCCGGACACAAGCATCCCATACACATGTGAATCAAGAGTACCCATTGTGCATGGGAACAAATGTGAGTGGTACGTGACTCATTCAAAAGCACACACCATCCAATGGATACATAGTGCAGTCTGATCAGACACCCAGGGCCTGGAATATGTGTGTTCATGTGCTATGACCTGCCACTGCGACTGGATACATCACATCAGGAAGATATCCCTGTTATCAATCCAAGTTATCAATGTCCCAGCTATCAAACTCGAAGTTATCAATGTCCCTGTTTAATGTATGTTTACCAAGTTTAAGTTGCAATGTAAACCGCTTTGATTGAAATGATAAAGCGGTATAAAAAACCTGTTAAAATATCCATGTCACATGTATGGGCAGCATAGCAGGGAAGTGCAACATACAGACCCCCTGAGACATCCAGCTAAGACAACTCACAAACCCCAATGCACAAGGATGTCACAGAACCTGCAGACAGCTAAGCATGCATCAGCAAGCCCCAAGCCCTGCCCCGTGCAACCGGATAACATCCCCCTAATACCCCTGTGCCACAGACACCACACAGCTGCCCCTGTGGCTCCAAACGCAAGTTGCCAGGGTCTGTAACTAAGGGGTCACTGGTTCAAGGCCAGTCTGTGGATCCACAGTGGTATGCAAAGTTGTGTTTACTTTATCAGGCTTTCAGGCAAAGGACCTGCAGGTGCCACCCAGCACGTTATGTCAATCATTGTTCCACACACTGAGATGTCAAATACATGAACTGCACAATGAAAGACTGGCTGGAAGAGCAAGCTACATGTAATATCATAGGGTGGTGATAGCATTAGTAATGTACAGAGCACATTAATGATACCTGCAAATAGGCAGGGGTGGCCAACAGATGAGCATTTTTGGAGCACAAAGAGCCATGCCACAATGACAACTTACAAAAACTGTGGATTTGTGTGTGTGTGTATGTCTCTCCATTGTTATGTGGCTTTCTGTACTTCACTGTGCCTCACATTGCCTAAGCTCTTCCCAGTGTTAGTATGCAAATGTGCATGACAAGGAGCAGAGGATTGTGAGTATGGCCTGGAACAGAGCAGATTGGCCTGTATGTGTATGCCTTGGCAGTAGGGTCAATGGCTGAGACTTCATTATGCCTATCTGCCACATGCATGGCCTGGGTGGCCTGAGCATGTCATGCTCAGTGGGCACTCTCACTCTGACTGAGCAACTTCCATGACACAGTTATGTATCCACATAGTGCTATAGTCTCTCTGACTCCAGTAATGTAGGTGCATTCTCTGTCTGGGGAGCCAATTACTGAGCCACATACTGGGTGTCCATGTCATTTATCCCAAGCCAGGGTGCACATGTTTGCTCTGTGCACATGCATTGTGTGCTGACTGGCTGCAGATGTTATGTGCATGGCTGAAACAGCCCAGTGGTGAGCAGTAGGTACAGTCTGACTGAGCTCTTTGTGGTGGATTGTTAATCTCAGTGGTTGGGATAGCAGTTATTACTGGCCTACTGTGGTCAGGGCAAGACCAGCAGCAGCCCCACTGCATTATGACATCAGCTTGTTCACAGTGGGGACTAACATGTACTGTTCTAGGAGGGTCCCTGTCCAACAAGACCAAGCTATGACTAGCACCTACATCATGCTGCAATTGTGCAGGAAACAAGGTAACTAGCATAACACACTACAGACAATACCTGCCACACACTGACAGCAATGTGGACCTACAGCACAGCCAGTAGAGACCATTTCTAGCAGTGCACGTTCTGGGGACCAGGTGCTGAGAGCCTATCCTCACCTCAGGGTAACTGCTAAAACCACTCAGTAGCACGGTCTGTAGCTGTTATGTGCACGTCACACCCACTGTCAGTGCATCTTACTGAGTGGATGTGATGGAAGAGTGCATTCTCCATTTGGTGATCAGCTGCAGACTGTTGTTACCTGTGCAATGACTCATGGATACTGGAGGGGCTAGCCTATACCAGCACACACAGCAGGCAGTCTAGGCAGTGACCTGCAGGCTCTTTGAATCCTGACATTAGAGTGTAGGGAGGTATGGCAGTATAGTCTACTGATTAAGGCAATACCTGCATACAGAGGGCACAAGGGTTCAAATTCCACTTGGTCATTTTGGACCTCTATGCTACTGAGGCCATTTCCCTGGTTCTACTGTGACTTGCAGACACTCATCCTTCTACTTTGTTATGCATTCTAGCCACACTTTGGGTCAGCAAACATGCTATTCCACATCATGGACTTTTGTGAGCATGGCATTATTGTCTTAATACAGCACATTGTAGGGAGTCTGGCATGCTCACCCTGAATATATCAGGACCTTGCTTGGAGGTGTGGCATGATAGCACTGGCAATGGCTTGAGGGCCAAGATAACACAGTTTGAGGCCCACTAACACTTCTTATGGGACATTTCGGAATGAGTTACTGTCACATTTTATGTCAGACACAAACTTCATGGTCTGACAACACCTCCTTGTAACCTTGTGCAGGTCACTTAACCCACTAATAGCTCATCTGATTGAAGGTCTGTACAGTCCGTGGTTTTCATCAGAAATTAGTAATTGACAGTAAGATATACCCTGATGTGACTACTGCTTCAGCAGTATATTAACCAGCAGTTGCATGCATACATCTGTAACCTACTGGGAAACATGAGTCATGTGTGACATCATGTCTGTTACTGTACAGCTTTGGCTCCCTTCCATCTCTCCAGTGCATACAGACACATCCTACCCCTCGGATATCCACTTGTAGATCTCATGTCCATATGTACCCCATTTGCCCAGTATGAATAACACATGTGCAGTTGTTATCACCACATTTGGCTGAGGTGTTGTATAGTGGCTGTATAGCTAGGCCAGGTGTGAGTCCAACATGTCTGGTATCAGGCCTTCCAAGTGGCAATGCCACACATTTTCATGCACAGTACAGATATGCTGAGGATGGCATCTATGGCACATTGGTGCTACCAGCCCATAAAAAACTCTCCTCCACCACCATCTGTCCTTCAGTCCATCCATCCACCTCTGTCAGCTGGGTGCAATCATGTCTTCTCATGCAGACTGCTACACCATGGCCGACACTGATACTCTTTCCAACAATTTGGCTCCGCACACACACCTCTCCTGTACCTGATCTGCACGTTGCCATTCCTACTCTGTCCTCCTGTTGTTGCACATATCCTGACACTTCTAACTACACTGGGGGACACGTGCTCCACATCCTGTGCTGCACACTGACATTGCACCATATTATATTGCCATCCCCTGTGCATCCATACACCAGCCTCCCACATGCTCATCCACTTTACTGGCTGCCACATAGGGTGCCCACTGGTCTGGCAGATCCATCATCTCCCACCTGTCCTTCCATCCATCATCTTCAGATTATCTTTCCTTGCTGCTCCTTTATCCAATGTTAGGGTTACTGCCATTTTCAGTCGTTAAGGTGCCTGCTTGACATCTTAATGCCCAATGTCCCATTGTTGTTGTTGTTGTTAAGTGCCGTCGAGTCAGTGTCGACTCATGGTGTCCCTCTGGATATTTGTCCTAAATTGTGTTCAGTCTTCAGTCAGGCGGCTCATTGTTGACAGACTGGTACCCGTGGCTGCTGTTATTGTATTGACTCATCTCATTGCTGGCCTTCCTCTTTTGCATTGACCTTCTATCTTGCCAAGCATGATGTCTTTCTCTAATTATCTCTCTCTTCGCATGATGTGGCCAAAGTATAAAAGTCAAAGTCTTGTCATCTGAGCTTCTAAAAAAAGTTTAGGTTTGATTTCCTCTAGAACTGACTGGTTTGTTCTTCGGGCAGTCCATGGTATATGCAGTATTCACCGCCAGCACCATAATTCAAAGGCATCAATTTCTTCCTGTCTATCTTTTTCACTGAACAGCTTTTGCATCCATATGATGTTATTGAAAATACCATGTCTTTAATGAGTTGAATCTTTGTATGGACAGAGACATCTCTGCTCTTGAGAATCTTGTCTTGGTCTTTCATAGCCATTCTGCCAAGAGCAATGCACTTGACTGCTTGTTGCTTCTTTATTGATAGTTGATCCAAGTAGGTTAAAGTTGTCCATGATTTCAATTTATTCTTCTTCAGTGATGAACTTATTGATTTTGCCAGTTGTCATGATCTTTGTCTTCTTTACATTAAGGTGCAGGCCCATTTTAAAACTATGTCCCTTGATCGTGAGAAGCAAATGTTTCAGATCATCTTCACTTTCAGTTAGTAATGTGGTATCATCAACATAGCGAAGGTTGTTGATGAGTCTTCCACCAATCTTCACACCTCTGTTGTCTTCACACAGTCCTGCTTCTCTGATGATTTGGTCTGCATATAAATTAAATAGGTAGGGGGAAAGTATGAAGCCTTGTCACACACCTTTGCTTATTTTAAACCATTCTGTTTCTCCTTGTTCCGTTCGAAAAGTTACTTCTTGATCAATGTACAGCACATTAAATAGTTCATAGAGGCCTTAATGCTGGAATGTCTCATACACACCCAGGGTCTTTTTCACATCATAAACCCTTTTCGCTGCCATTAACGCTCAGTAATGCACGCCCCCTTACTGCTATTTAGTAAAATACACCAAAGTTTCCATAGCTTAGTCGTGTCATGCACCTCCTAATCGAGAAAGAACAAACAGAATTTATGAAAGAAAGATATATAAGCAATAATGATAGCAATCGGGGCTGGAACCCCCGCCCACCCAAAGTAAGGACAGGTGGCAGGTAGGTTCCCGCTGCCCAATCCGGGTCTGGTTGCCCAGCAGGGTAACAAGGGTCATGGCAACAAGGGGTCAGTGCTGTGGGAGTCGGAAGGGCATGCAGTGAGGACATCCCCGCATGTATGCAGGGGCATGCTGAGCAATCTCAGGGCACAATCCTGCACCTGTAGGAAAGTCTGGCTCCCACAGTGCAGAATTAGGTCATAATGGGCCCGTCCTGCTTGGGAGCATCCAAATGATCCAGACATACCCCTAATGGAATCAGGCTCCACATCTTTTACTAAAATTAACTGCATCTTCTAGCTCCTGTTTTAGATGTTTAATTGCTTTAGTGCTAGTTGGAGCCTGTGCCGTTTCTTTTTGAATCATGCCTACTTGGTCTTCCAAGGTGGCAAGATGTAATTGTGATGTACTCATATGAGCTGAAAGATGCTTGACCCAACAGAGACGTCAATGTGGTGTTCCATCATAGACTTGAGCTCCCGCACATCTTGTAAAACCAAATCCCCTGAAGAATCATTTTTATCTGGTAAAGGAGGAATCTTCTTCTACCATTTTAAACGAGAGAGGAGGCTGTATTGGGCATATGAAAATTGGGACTTCTTCTCAGCCATCAATAGATTAATCAAAAATGTGTTTAACACCTTCTAGTCCACTATTGGTCTTTTTGAGGATAGTAGTAGTTACATATCCCACAGAGCAGAGGGCTTAAGCAATCATCTTGCCAGGCTCCTGATACCAGAACCGAGATCTTTGAATCTAATGATTTGGATGAATCAGATATAGGATTAGTAGGTTCAGGGGAAGGAGATATTTCTTGTGAGGATAACTGATGTGTAAGATAGTAGAGATATATAGGTCACTCAGCTGGTACATCCCTCCTATATAATTTATTAGATAGTGACAGATACCTCGGCTCATTACTATCTCATCAGCATCAAAGGATCTCACAATAGTATGCAAGGATTCAGAGAGCAATCTAGAAAGATAATATAGATTTGAAGCCACTTCCTGCAAGACCAATGGTTTGCTGAGTACCTTTACTTTAAGAAGAGTGTCAGCCAGGAGAAGAAAGTGAGGCAATTGTCCAAGATGTTAAAGCTTGTCATGAGGCTGGTGCCAATAAAGATGCAGAGTTGAAAAGAAACTCTGTTTTTCACAGAGCTCTAGGTGTGCAATTACCTCAAAGCACAGCTAGAGGGGGCAGGAGTGATTCTACAGAGGTTAATGAGGCTAGGAGATCTAACCAGTTGCACCTGGAAATGAGCCCGGGAGATTCAAAGGGAAGATCCCTTTATAAACAGAAGCTTAATGCTAGCAAAGCAAAAGCAGATGCAGACACAGACACAGACGCAGACACAGAAGGAGAAGGAATCCTCCTTGAGCAAGCCCAAAAGGACAGAATCCACAGAGGTAGAGTTCAGAGGGGCCAAGCTACGAGAGCCGCTGTTCAGAGGGAGTCTGCTAAGGAAAGCAGTCAGGCTGGAGGGTATGCCACTCCCTGTTTAAGCAACGTTCCTGAGTCCAAAGCTGAAAGACATACACGGAGAGCCAGAGAGCCAGGTTTGGAGGAAAGCCTGCAGGCATTGGAGTATGCTGAACAAGCTTTACCAGGTACCTGAGGAAAAAGAGTTTCTAACAAAGCTACTGTGTCACTGAAGAATAGAGCTGGAGAATCCACACCAGGTTTTACTAAGCTTTCAGGAAGTCCAGCACTGCCCAGAAGCTACCGACAGAAAACCTGTTGTCACAGAGACGTTCATGAGAGAGAAGGCTCCAGAGCTTCAAGCTACAGAAACTCAAGGTATGGAAGTTTTATTCCTGCTAATGAAAGCTTAACTCCTAAAAGCACTGCTAAAACTAAAGCTCACTTTATAAGAAGAGGAAAGAAACCAGAGTGGTTTGAAGAGCCACCAAAGGACTTTAAAGCACAGTCTTATTGGAAGCAAGATACCAGAGACAGTCCATATAAACCTGTAACTGCCAGGGATAGTGTGTGCTCTGAGGGGGAAAGTAGTGAAGCAGAATTTATGGAAATAGAAAATGCAAACACTATTCCCATTCCTCAGGAAGAAGCTATGGATTGTAGTTTGTGTATAGCTTCTAGCCTAGAATTCATAGCCACAAGAAGTCTTGTTTAATTGCTTTGCCCTGGAATGAATTGAATTCCTCCCTTTAACCTTTCAACTAATTGTGAAGATATTAACAATTGGTTTTACCTGCTTATTACTGGACCCTTTATGAACAAAGGACATTCTTTAATTTCTAGTGTCTTAATGAACCCTTGCACAGAGGGGAAATAAAAGCCTTGTCTCCCTACACTCATGGCTTAATTATTGAGTTCTCACAAGGAGCTGAGATACCTGAGACCAATCTCCACTTTGGCCTTAAAATACCCCACGCTCCTTAAAAATAAATATGTTGTACAGCATGCCCTTACCGCCATTGACCACTAGGGGATGCCACGCACGACAAGCTATACAATTTGTGAAAGCAATATCCTGCAGGCTGGTTTCTGGGCATCTTGTCCTCCAGTAGAAGCAGCAGTAGCAGCAGCAGGAAAACTGCAGTTACTAACCTCCTTTCACAGTGACTCTGCAGGCAAGCAGCAGTGGCAAACCACGTTGCAGCAGACTGGGTGGTGGCAGTATCAAAAGTGATGACACAGCACTTTGGGGAACTAATTGTTCTGGATACCCAGTAGTGAATTTGGGTCTCAGGCGATTGTTCCACCTGTTAACCCTCCATTACAAAGAACTTCGGAGCACACCCAAATAGACTACAGATCAATTGCAGGCTATGGAAGCAGTTTTATAGCTGAGCCCATAACTGTATGTAGCCAGCATGAATTTAAGAAGCATAAGTTTTAGAAAGAGAAAATGCTTCTATACTTCTCCTTCTTTAATTGCCTCCTATGCATGTAACCAGCAGCAGTAGGCACACTTGTGTATTTATACCTGCTCAGAAGCAAATGTATGTCTGACAGGTTGTACATGTCTATTTTAACATTTTGCAAAGAATATGTACAAACCCCAAATCCTTTCCAACTCTGCCACAAGGAACATCTATAGTGCTGTGTACACTTATAGAAAGTATAAATAGAATCACTCCCTGCATATGCTATAATGCAGTGGTGATTTTTGCGTAACCTACTTTCTACATATAAAATTGTGTTTTACAGATAGAAAGCCCCAAGGGAAAGATCGGACCTAAATGGTTTTACAAGTTCATAAATGATTTTGAGAAAGAAACGAGTGAGGTCATCAAATTTGCAAATGGCATAAAATTATTTTGAGGACATAAAGGGCCCGATATTCATTTGTGACAGTTATGAGCCTCTAAGGCGCATAGCTGTCTCTGCCAAATTTTAACCCCAGATATTCAATCCGGGGCCATATCCAGCCACCGGCATTGAATATCTGGGGTCGCTGCACAGCCACACATGGCGCAGAAGTAGTTGATATTCTGCTACTGCCCGATTAGCTCTGGCAGCGAAAGTTAGGACAGCTTTTGCTGCACCTAACTTTCACCACTGAGGGATAACAGGGCATGGTTATCCCTGGGTACCACCCCCGGGATGTCCCTGATACTTCCCAATGTTAAACAGTTAGCATCGGGGAGTATAGCGGCGTTACTCGGGAATATTCAGCAGCATGAACCATGTTAGTGCTGCTGAATATCTGGCTTAGGGGCATTTACATGGTTTGAAGCTCTATAAACCATGTAAATGCCTGTGAATATTGGGCTCAAATATATTAAAATGACAGAAGATTGTGAGGAATCTTAAAAGGACCTTGTGATACTAGGAGACAGTATATAAAAGGCAGATGATATTTAATGTGAACGAGTGCAAATGATACACATAGGGAAAAATCCTAACTATGGATACAAATTGCTGGATTCTGAGTCAGGAGTCACCACCAAAGAGAAAGATTCAGGAGTCATTCTGGATATAACGTTGACATTTTCAATCTAGTGGACTGTGGCTGACAATAGAATGCAAATAGAATGTTAGGGATTATTTGAAATAAAATGAAAAACAAAACGGATAATATCATAATGCCTTTATATATGTTCATGAGTATTTTTTGAGTTCTGGTCACCCCTTCTCAAAAAAATATATAGCTGAACTAGAAAAAGTTCAGAGAAACAACACAAAAATGGTAAATGGGATGGAACTTATGGAAGAGGTGGTGAGGCTGAGAAGCATTTGAGACAACAAGAAGTACATTGATGAGATGCTTTTTGAAACATCCAGTATTGCCATGAAAGAATAAATGTTACTGATGGGTGATTTCAATATGCCAGATGTTGATTGGCACATCCCTGCTGCGGTGTTATCTAGAAGTAAGGAGATCTTAGATTCTCTATGGGGAAAACTATCAGGACAACTGGTAACAAAACCAACACGTGAAGAGGTCATAATGGACTTGGTGCTTAACAATGGGGAAAGTATTTCTGATGCCATAATGAGATTATCTTGCATTCAGTGATCACCAGATGGTGTGGTTCAGTATTAGGACTAGGGCTGATAAGATCCATTCAAAAGCAAGGGTCTTAGACTTTAGGAGAACTAACTTTGCCAAGATGGGACAATACCTCAAAGAGTCATTAGTGGGATGGGAACAGCTGGGGAATGCAGAAAAGCAATGGGCAAAACTGAAAGGGGATATTTTAAGGACAACAAACCTTTTTGTTAGAAAGATAAATAAATGTAAAAGGAAAAGGAGGCCACTACAGTTCTCAAAAGAAGTAACTGAAAAGGTGAAGATAAAGAGGGTGGCTTTTATAAAATACAAAAGATCACAGAGAGAGGAAGACAAGCATCTATATTTGGTAAAACCTGGAGAAGCTAGCAGAGTAGTCAGGAAAGCAAAAATACGAAAAGAAGGGGATTAGATATATTTTGGATATGTTGGTGAAAGGAGGAAGGGCAAAAGTGGTATTGTCAGACTCAAGGGTTAAGGGGTTGAATATGTAGAAGCTGATGAAGATAAAGTGGAATTGCTTACAAATATTTTTGTTCTGTGTTCACAGAAAAAGGGCCAGGAGCAGGACCTCAGAAAACATCCACAAATAGGAACAGAAGTGACGGAGATCTTGATAGATTTTCATAAGAATATTCATGAGGAACTAAATACGAGGTAAACTAAAAGTAGACAAAGCAATGAGACCGGATGGAATACATCTGAGAATATTGAAGGAACTTGGGGACATTCTAGTGGCTCCAGTGATGGAACTTTTCAATGCTTCTTTAGAGTCAGAAGTTGGAGAAAAGCACACATTGTCCCTTTACACAAAAGCAGAAGTAAGGATGAGGTTGAAAACTACAGGCCTGTTAGTCTAACCTCTGTGGTTTCTAAATTATTGGAAAGTCTGATAAAAGAGATAATAGTGAGGTTTCTGGAGTCCAGTAAATTGCAGGATCTGAGGCAGCATTGGTTTACCAGAGGCAGCTCTTGTCAGACAAATCTGATTGATTTCTTTGATTGGGTGACCAGGGAGTTGGACCGAGGGAGAGCCGATCAAAGATGTGATGTACTTAGATTTCAGTAAAGCCTTTGACACTGTTCTGCATAGGTGACTTATAAACAAACAGATCATCCTAGGGATAGACTCTAAAGTTACTGCTTGGGTTAGAAACTGGTTGAGTAGAAGGCAACAAAGGGTACAGGTAAATGGAGCTCACTGAGGAGAAGGATATTACCAGTGGTGAGCCACAGGGATCTGTCCTTGGTACGATTCTTGTTAATATCTTTGTTAGTGATATTGGAGAAGGGCTGATTTGTCTATTTGTGGATGATATCAAAAATTGCAATAGAGTAGACACCCAGGAAAGAGTAGATAACATGAGGAGTGATCTAGTTAAACTTGAAGAATGTTCGAGAATTTGGCAGGTGAGATTTAATGCTAAAAAATGTAAGTTCATGCATTTGGGCTGCAAACATCCAATGGAGCAGTAGAGTGTAGGGGATGAAGTACTTCTGTCCACAAAAGCAGAGTGGGGCCTTGGCGTGATTGTTTCTGATGATCTTAAAGTAGCTAAACAGGTTGAAATGGTGACTGTGGAAGCCAGAAGGATGCTTGGGTACATAGGGAGAAGAATGGACAGCAGAAAAAAGGAGGTGATAGTACCTCTGTATAAGTCTCTGCTGCAACCTCCTTTTAGTATTGTGTGCAATTCTAGAGACCACAACTTCAAAGGGATATAAACAAGATGGAGTAGGTACAGAGAGTAGCTTCTACAATGGTTAGTTGTCTTCATTATAAAGCATATGAGGACAGACTTAAAGATATTAAGATGCATATGTTGGAGGAAATGGGGGATAGAGGAGATATGATTGAGATGTTTAAATACCTCCATGGCATAAATGCACAGGAGGAGAGCCTCTCTCAATTGAAAGCAAACTCTGCTACAAGGGGACATAGGAAGCGGGTGAAAGGGGATAGACTCAGGGGTAATATGCAGAAATATTTCTTTATGGAAAGAGTGGTTGATGTGTGGAATGGTCTCTCAGTAGAGGTAGTATAGACGAGGATAGTATCTGAATTCAAGAAAGCATGGGACAAACACAGAAGATCTCTAAAAGAAAACAGGGGACTATGTAGTTGAAATGGAAGAGCAAGCTAGATAGGCCATGTGGTCTTTTTCTGCTGCCCTTTCTGTTTCCAAACACCTCCCTTAAGAAGAAAAGCTAAACAGGTTAAGCTCCTCAGTTTGGAGAAAAGATTGTTGTTGTTGTTAAGTGCCGCCGCGTCGAAGTCGACTCATGGCGACCCTCTGGATAGCTATCCTAAATTGTGTTCGGTCTTCAGTCTTTGGTACGACCTCATTTGGAGTATGGTGTACAATTCTGGAGACCGCACCTTCAAAAGGATGTGAACAGGATGGAGTCGGTGCAGAGGGTTGCTACTAAAATGATTAATGGGCTTTATTATAAAGCATATGAGGACAGTCTTAAGGATCTTAATATGTACACCTTAGAGGAAAGGCGGGATAGAGGTGATATGATTGAGATGTTTAAATACCTCCGTGGCATAAATGTTCAGGGAGAGAGCCTCTTTCAATTGAAAGCAAGTTCTGCTACAAGGGGACATGGGATGAGGGTGAAGGGAGATAGATTCAGGAGTGATATGCGGAAATATTTCTTTACGGAAAGAGTAGTGGATCCGTGGAATAGTCTCCCAGTGGAGGTGGTGGAGATGAGGACAGTAACTGAATTCAAAAAAGCATGGGACCAACACAGAGGATCTCTAAAGGTAAAAAGTGGACTGTTGTAGTTGTTGTTATGGAAGGACAGACTAGATGGGCCTTGTGGTCTTTTTCTGTCGTCATGTTTCTGTTTCTATGTTTCAGTCAGGAGGCTCATTGTTGACAGACTGGTACCCATAGCTGCTGTTATTGTATTGAACCATCTCATTGCTGGCCTTCCTCTTTTGCGTTGACCTTCTATCTTGCCAAGCATGATGTCTTTCTCTAATGATCTCTCTCTTTGCATGATGTGTCCAAAGTATGAAAGTCGAAGTCTTGTCATCTGAGCTTCTAAAGAAAGCTTAGGTTTGATCTCCTTTAGTACCGACTGGTTTGTTCTTCGGGCAGTCCATGGTATACACAGTATTCGCCGCCAGCACCATAATTCAAAGGCATCAATTTTCTTCCTATCTTTTTCACTGTCCAGCTTTCACATCCATATGATGTTATTGAAAATACCATGGCTTGAACAAGAAGAAACCTTTGTATGGAGAGAGACATCTCTGCTCTTGAGAATCTTATCTAGGTCTTTCATAGCCATTCTGCCAAGAGTAATGCGTCGTCTGATTTCTTGACTGCTTGTTGATTCTTTATTGATAGTTCATCCAAGTAGGTTAAAGTTGTTCACGATTTCAATTTCTTCTCCTTCAACGATGAACATGTTGATTATGCCAGTTGTCATGATCTTTGTCTTCTTTACATTAAGGTGCAGGCCCATTTTGAGACTATGTTCTTTGATTGTGAGAAGCAAATGTTTCAGATCATCTTCACTTTCAGCCAGTAATGTGGTATTATCAGCATAGCGAAGGTTGTTGATGAGTCTTCCACCAATCTTCACACCTCTGTTGTCTTCATACAATCCTGCTTCTCTGATGATTTGTTCTGCATATATATTAAACAGATAAGGGGAAAGTATGCAGCCTTGTCTTACACCTTTGCTTATTTTAAACCATTCTGTTTCTCCTTGTTCCGTTTGAACTGTTGCTTCTTGATCAATGTACAGATTGTGCAAGAGAACGATCAGGTGTTCTGGTATACCCATGCTTCTTAATGTGGCCCACTTACTATTTCAATAGCACTGGAGATCAAACCTAAGCTTTCTTTAGAAGCTCAGATGACAAGACTTTGCCTTTCATACTTTGGACACATCATGCGAAGAGAGAGATCATTAGAGAAAGACATCATGTTTGACAAGCTAGAAGGTCAACGCAAAGGAGGAAGGCCAGGAATGAGATGGATTGAGACAATAACAGCAGCTACGAGTACCAGTCTGTCAACAATGAGCCGCCTGACTCAAGACCGAATACAATTTAGGATAGCTATCCAGAGGGTCGCCATGAGTCGACTCTGACTCGACGGCACTTAACAACAACAACTAGATATATGCAGTTCCTGCTTGACAAAGCTTTCAATATTTGACAGAGAAGATGAATAAGAGAATACCGAGTCGTATTTCTTATGAGAAATGATTAAAAAAAAAACCATGGATGTTAAACAGGAAAATAAAAAGTTAGGATTTAAACTAGGGATGTGTGTTCATTTGAAATGACACGGGAAGTATCAATGACATTTATTTTGTCATTTCATATCCTTTTTAATCTGACCCCCCATGGCCTGACCTTATATCAATGAGCCTTGGTTGGAAGGTAACATCTTTCAGGAGGAACAGGGCCAGCTTAATAGGTGAGGAGGTGACACACTGGTTTTGGGCATATAAGATGCAATGTCGCAGGAATCCTGACTCACTGACTTGCCCCCATTACGTACAGTCTGTGGGCTTCTCTTCCTGCCCTCCCTGTAGCTGCATTAAAGTTTAACAGAACTTCAAGAGCATTTTCCTTTGCTCCTGTGGCTGTGCTGCGGTGAAGTTGCCGATACTGTGTTACTGTATATAGTTTACCATTCTCTATAAACCAGTTTCAAGTTATTAATTGTAAACCGCTTTGATCCGGAGACAAGCGGTTTAAAAATCTTGCTAAATGAAATAGATAAATAAACTTCCCAGAATGCCAAAATCATCATTTCCTGCTTCTTGCTAGAAACGGGACGTGTTTGTTTTGGCCTGCTGAAAATGCTACAGTAAGTGGAGAAGTCTCACCCTCGTTCACTTTGTTAATGACATAATTTTTAAGCAACTGTGAGATTTTCATGTTCAAGACTTAAAACTTTTCACAACAGCTTAACAACATGCTTCTGTGATTACTCCAAGCTGTGTGTTTTTAACAAAAATTTTATTCCTTCTCTCAATATGGTGTGAAAAAAAGCATAAGAAAAGTATTACTTTTTCTATTGGCAAGTATTGTACTGCATTTTGGGAGTAATTTTCAAAATCACACATAAGTGCTTAACTGTAGCTTTACATAGTTCTTCTTTGACTGCCTGCAAGGCCTAAGAGTATACATGGACTTTGCACTTCAACCTGTGTGAGCAGAAAATATCTGGAAAAGATGGAGATTTGAAAATAAAATCTGCATGCATTGTTTTCCTCCCCCTGCCTAAATGCCTCAATTTCTAAGGCATATGGCTGGAATGACTCAAACAAAGAGCCATAGAGAATGCCATGATTGTCCATAAAATGCAGCCAGATGTTTTCGCTCTCCTGCAGTCCAACATCCCCAGTGACTGAGCAAGAGAGCAGCTCTACCTGTGCAAGGAGAAGTCAAGAAATAGGAATAGGGGAGATGTGTACTCCAAGAGTGAAGGAGAGAGAGCAACCCAGGTACACCAGAGCGAAGAGTGCCTGTAAAGCAGTACTGGAGATCTGCATCTAGAGAAGCCACCAGCTCTAAGGAAGAGAGGAATTACAAAAGCTCATCAGTGGCCACTGACCCCAGAACCTGGAGTGAAGACAGGGCAATAACGGAGACTTTTACCTGCACAGCTACCAGCTCAAGCTGCACTGAGAAAGATTATTAGAGCAGGAGGGGGGAAGTGGAATGCTGAGCCTATTTGTTACTCAGAGCAAACACCTCCACTCTCGTGAGCTTATGCCCTCCCATGATGAAATCCTCCCCCTCCCCCCAGTAGGGCAGTACTGAAATTCAAGGTTTGCGTGAATGGAAAACTTACGAAACTCGTTCGCTGGCTTGTAGTGCTGCCTCTGTGCTGGGCCTGGAGTTTGTTCCCTCCTGAACCAAAGTCTTGCGATACTGTGAGACTTCAGCCTCAGAAGGAACAGTCACCAGGCTCAGCACAGAGGCAGTGCAGCAAGTCAGCGAAGGAGTTTAGTATGTTGCAGGCCTGTAATTTCAGCATCCCCCTCCTGTCCAGCTTTTGGGGTGGACCACACCCACCGCTAACCTTTCATATGCCACTGGGAGTGAGGTTCACACAAAGGGTAATCACAAGTGGCGATTTGGAGAAGCTTGGTGTGAAGTACCAACACCAGGGAAGGCGTACTTGATTGAATTTTTGTAATGCAATGGAATGAGAGGAGAAAACATCGATCTGCTTATAAGACATTTTTCATTCAAAGCCGCCATGCATTAGCTGCTTCTAACATAGTAATCCTTTTATTCTTTTTATGTGATCCAAAGAGGTACTGTTGCATTTCAAAACGATAAACTCAGTTCTGCATCAGGGCAAAGATATTTCCTTTAGTAAAAATATATGATGTGACAGATAGTGCATATTACTACTATTTTTGCTAAGGGAACTATCTTTGCCCTGACGCAGAATTGAGTTTATCCTTTCGAAATGTGATGGTCGTGGTCGGCAGTATTGATATTCCTATATTAATGTGAAACTTTTCCTTGCATTTTATATAGTACCTCTTTTGATCACACGAATAAAAGGACTACTATGCTAGAAGCAGCTAATGTATGGCAGCTTTGAATGAATTAATCCAATAAAAATAATTTGTTATAGTAAGTATTCTTCAATATGCAGGATTTTCTTTTGTCATGTGGGATTGTTCTTTCTGTATAGATCCAATATAATATATATATATATATATATATATATATGAATATGACAGTTTTGACAAAACTGAGTTAATTGTTTGTAACAGAGTTCTATTCTTATTGTTTCCGCCACCTATTTTGAGAAGGGGAGAACAGTGCATAGAGCTTTAAGTGCCAAGGCATCCCAGTGTATACTGGTCCCATTCAAAGAACCCTCTAATTTATTTCCAAGTGTAGAGACTAAAGGTCTGCATTGCTCTTGAAGTGTTGTGACTACTATCTTCCATACAGTATAGGGGACCACTGTAAGGACTACACACATGCATGGGTTTACATTACAAGAGACACATTTGTCAAATAAAGAATCTCTAAAACTCTCTAGCAATAGATTTGAGGTAAGGGAATTTTCATCCGAAGTGGTTAAATTAAATGGTGTGGCCATCCTATTTTGTCTCTAGATTACATTTTTCTGGATTCCCCTCTAGTCTTCACCAGTTCAAAGTTAGCAGCTAGGTGCCAGCCAAGGTAGAATGCTGGCCTGCCCAAACCCCACACTCCCAGGGAGAGGGATGGGGAAGAGACTCCCACCACAGGATCCAAACAAGAAAAAACAATTGGGTAAAATTGCAGTGTATGTTTATCAATGACTCTGTGTAATGTATATGGTGCCATAGTAGATTCCCTGTACTTCTTTGATCTCTGGGCAAAGATCTTAGTTCGATCTGGGGATTTTGTAATTATCCTGGATGGGGACTTTAATCTAGTAAAGGATTTAATTCTAGATCACCCCTGTTCCATTGTGCTGTTTTTCTATCATATTGCATTTAAAAGTGGTCAGAGACTGCTTTGACTTAATGAAAAATATATTCAGTAAAGATTTTATTTGTGGAATACCGCACTCATTGTCTAGAAAGCAGGGGTTCTTAACCCTGTCCTCGGGACCCACCTAGCCAGTCGGGTTTTCAGGATAACCACAATAAATATGTATGAGAGAGATTTGCATACACTGCCTCCATTATATGCAAATCTCTGCCATGCATATTCATTGTGGTTATCCTGAAAACCCGACTGGCTAGGTGGGTCCCGAGGACAGGGTTGAGAACCCCTGGTCTAGAGCATTCCCTTTGTAAAGTTTCTAAGCCAAGGATCTAGAAAGCTCCGTCTGCCAGGAACCCTTAGCAGGATTTTCTTTCAGCTGAGGAGAGTGAAGATATGGACCCAGTGAACTCAGTGAGTATATGCATACCCAGAAAAGGGGCACAATGGGCCTAAAGGCATAACAAGTTTGACCTTAGGTGTGGCAAGTTTGGAAATAAAGGGGTATGTTTATTAAACAGCAGTAAGGGAGCATGTGTGCCATTTACATGTGGTAACGGCACACATATCCCCTTAACGCCACAAAAATGCCGGGTTTCCATGCATAAAAGGCTCCTGCAGTGTAAAGGGAAGAGGAGGAGGAGAGCGGGCATGAAGAGGCAGAAAGTGGGTGGAGAAGGGGCAGTAAAACCATGTGTTACTTTAACGCCTCTTGCATTAACCCACCTAACAGCCCCTTAATGCCGGTAACCTTACGGCAAAGTAGAACCTTGCGGAAAGGGTGTCTGCAGAGGGGAGAGAGCCTATTTAATGTGAGCAGTGTGATTAAATGACAAGGGAGCCCAAGTCAGTGATAGTAGTGCTCCTTTAGCAGCAGCAGCGTGGTTCACAAGTAGGAAAGGGCACCATGCTGATGCTGCCAATGGAGCAAAGGCTGTAGCATATTGGTCATGCAGTGGTAGGTTCAGGTGGATATTGTGGACCAAGGAGCTGCCCAGGTGGCACATCGTGGCATAAGAACAGAGGATCCGCAGATATAACATCCTGGGTTTAGACCATGGTCCATCAAGCCCCATATCCTCTGTCCCACAGTGGTCAATCACACTCACAAGATCCCCTAGCTGGGTACATAAAATGTACCCATGTTAAACAATGCCTGTAGTGGGGCAAGCTGTGGATCCGCAGTGCCCCCAGCATAATGGTGCAATGACCGTTCCCCTGGAACCTAATCAAACTTCTCTAAGCACAGTTGCACGAGGAGCCTTTATGACATCTTTGTGATCGGAGTGCCAGAAATTGCCTACACATTGCCTGACAAACTATATACTCCTATCAGTCTGGAATGCATTACACTGTAGCGGCATTGCCTGTCCCCTTGTCCACCCATATTTTGATGGCGTAAACAACTGATCAACATTTACCAATTCCACACCAGTCAGTAATGCATAGACCCACAGCATATCTCCCCTTAGCTGTCTGTCCTCCAGGTTGAAGGGGCCTAACCATTTTAACCTCCGCACATAGAGACATCCCCCCATCCACACCATCTGTGATGTCCGTCATGATCACACAGTGATTGGCGAAACACAGACATACGGCAGCTATGGAAATGAGAACTGACACATGGGACATGGCACACTAGGCAGAGATCCCAGAAGGTCCCCCCATGATGCTGCTGAACCCAGCTGTGGAGGAAGAGGCCTATAGTGCCTGCAGCTGTAGCCCTCCATGTAGCTGGAAAATGCAGGTGCCCGGGGAAATACCACAGCAGTGTTTGCCATCCTCCCCCTGAGACAAATCGGTGACAGGCAGTAATGGTCCCCTGCATAGTCAGATCTGATCCCACTTCATCCAGGCCTTGCACCCAAGGTGCCTGCTTAATCCACATGTTTAACATGCTGGGACTGCACACCACTACCACTGACAGCACATGGACATGTCTGCATGGTGTGGTGGTAATGGTTGCATGGGCCGTGGCACAGCCAGCAGCAGACAGAAACCTTGTCCTGGTCATGTGCACCTTGTGCATTGCAGCATGTGCCAAAGACCAGCCAAAGGGAAGCATTCAGCAACAGGGGCTGTTATTCCCATATAGCAGCACTGTGGTGTAACACACACAATCAGTGTGTATATGTGCAAAGGGTCACAGATTCAGGTCCCTGCTGTGGTTTCTGCATTGCATGTTCCTGTGGACAAGGTTTAGCTGACAGTGCAAGTACAGCTCCAGCATGTGCAACTCACCAGGTGGCCAACAAGGGTAGAAATACCCCAGCAGCACTGACAGGCTCCACTATTCACAGCTGGTTGAAGGCTAATAGCACACTGACCGGGTGGTAATAACATGCGGTGAGGCCAAGGCACACTAATAGCGCCTGCACATCTTATCAATCCTTGAGCTGACATAGAGGCAGGAGTGTCAAACAGGATTGCCAACCATCCCCACTTTTGCACAGTGCACCAATGAATGTGTATGTATGGTTCCCCTTTGTCCTGTGGTTTACTGCACTTCACTTTGGCTCATATTGTCCGAGTTGTTTCTAGCCTTTGTTTGAAAATATGAATAATGCAAGGCAGAGGATTGTGGGTATCACCTGAAATAGCGCAGATTAGCCAGGATGTGTCTGCTACAATGGTATGGTCCATGGCTGAGACATCATTGTGCCTGTCTGCTGTGCACTGCCTGGGTGTTACAGAATGTCATGCTGAAATGGCACTCTCACTATGACCAAAAAGTGACCACAGCATGGCTATGTATCCAGATAGAGCTGTTATTTTGTCTGACTCCAGTCATGTGATTGCAATATCTCTCTGGGGATGCTAATCACTGAACAAAATGCTGGGTGTCCATGCTGATTATTCAAAGGCAGGGTACTTGTGGTTTATCTAAGTACATGCCATGCATACTGACTACCGGACCAACAGCAGTTGGTCTGTTTATGGCTGACACAGCCCAGTGAAGGACAGCAGGAGCAGTATTACTACATGTGCTGTGGTTGATTGTTGGTTCTTGATGGTTGGGGCAGCAGTGGTTCATGGCCTACTCACTGGGGATGGGGCAAGACAGTAGTAGTAGCACTACCCCAGCCTATATGCCCCCACTGCAGTAGCTGTCTATGGCATCAGCATATTGACACTGAGCACTGACCTGCACTGTCATTGGAGTTAGTATCCAGCATGGGCAGAACACAGGACCCAGCTGTTGCTGTCATCTACAGCATGCAGGAATCCATGAGAAGAGGGGAAAAAAAAGCATAATACACTAGCAGTGATGTGGACCTGCAGCATAGCCACCAGAAACCATTTCTAACAGTTCAGGTTCAGTGGATCAGGTGTTGGGCACCCATCTTCGCCCTCATGGTGACATCTGAAACCACTCTGCAGCACGGCTTGCAGTTGTTATGTGCTTGTAGCACACGCAATCAGTGCATCTTACTGAGCTGATGTGCTGGATCAGTGCATTCTCTATTGGTTCTTCAGCTGCAGACCTCTGTTTTGCATGTGCAGTGCCTCATGGGTAGTGAAGGGCCCAACCTATACAAGCATACACAGAAAACAGTTTGATCAGAGACCTGAAGGCTCTGCACAAACATATAAAGCTGTGTGGAGGTCTAACCTACTGGTTGGTGCAATGTCACCATAGTCAATGGTCCAGGGTTCAATTCTGACTTGTTCAATTTGTGCCTGGGTGCTACTCAGG
Source organism: Ichthyophis bannanicus (assembly GCA_033557465.1). NCBI lineage: Eukaryota > Metazoa > Chordata > Amphibia > Gymnophiona > Ichthyophiidae > Ichthyophis > Ichthyophis bannanicus. The sequence continues at coordinate 1,539,756,449 of CM066031.1, forward strand.
TCACTTGCCCACCTCGCATAGTCCTGGCTTCTCTGTGACCTGCAGACAATCATCCTTCTACATTTCTATACGTTATGGCCACACGTTGGGTAGCCCAACATGGCATTCCCCAGCATGGACATCTGAGAGTATGACTTTAGTAGCTCTGCCGCAGCCCATTGCAGCGGGTCAATGATGTATATGCAGCAGATGTCTGGGACAACTGTTATGGATGCGTTTTTCTATTGTGTCATCATTGTGACCTCCCAGCTTTACATAAAGATGATATATCTTGTACATTCAGGTACATAATACTCATTGCATAGCCATCCCCTGCACTGTTCTGATATCATTACTTGCTCCACATGGGGCAAATGGGTTCAGCTTCTCCCCTTCTGTCATACCACTCTGTCAGGTGTATTGTCTTGCAGTTGCACAGGCTGAGACACCAGTCCCACCCACACAAATAGTGTTTCATGTACCCCATGGCACTGTTATTTTTGGATCGCATACAAAATGCTTTTGGCCAGTAAGATCTCATACATCCACCCATCACACACATTGCAAACTCTCTGCTTGGAAAATCAATGGCACAGTCCTGCACCCATCATTTATTCATCAGGGGGATTCATGTATTTGCCAGTGAGTTGCCCCACTATGGCCATCAAGGGTCATTTGCAGCAGTTAGCCATATCATGCACACCACTTTTCTTGCTGATATGGCTCTCACATAATGCCCTGGGTCTAAGGAGGTCTGGGGCTAAACAGCATGTCCCAAGCTCTGAGATTATAATTCTTTGTAATTATATCAGGCAGTGTTTTGAGCCACTGACTCCAGAAGTATATACTTTGGGTTCTTGGCTCCCCAAATCAGTTGTGATGGGGCATGGCAGCGAATGATCTACTATGCAAATGTTTCATCACAATTATTGAAAACCTGCCATTCTGTGCAAATTTCCTCACCAGTACAATGAAGCAATGGGGTTCACTGTAGCATGAGCTAGTGGTTTATTTACAACCAGTTAAGACTGAATGCTAATATTCTTTGTTCATTGTGAAAGTTTTCTAGACACTGACACCAGGAAGTACACAGCAGATTGCCTGTCCTGTTGCACTGGTGGAAAGAACTCAGTATCATAGGACTTGTGCCAGCATCAGTCTATATTAGGATTATGGCATGTGATAAGTATCCTTATCAGTACAGAGAGGCAACAGAGCTCAGCCCATCAGCAGATGGTGAGCCATTATATGTTGTCCATCAGTCAGCCATGTGTTCCAGTTAAGGAGAAGCACAACTATAAGACTGAGACACTTTTGGACCTAAGGTAGCATTGCCCATTTTAGCACTGGTGGCATGGTAAGTGTGTCAAGGGCATGATAAGATAGCACTGTGGTTAACCTAGTATTGGCATGGCCCAAAGATCAAGCTGGCAGACCTGCTCTTAATAGTCTTGCTGTATAATGCCCAAGGTGACCAGTGTGGAGACAGAGAGCCCAAGTGTTCAGCTTTTATTGTCACCTTGTCTAGTGGCCAGCTGTGTCCTGTTGTACAGGAATCCAGGTACAGTTATTTTGGCAATGGCAGACTGGCTACATTGGAGGAGGTCCCAGGACTAGGTCATCTGTCCAAATCAAAGTTAGGAACTGTGGGGTAAAGGTTAGAGGGCATTCCTAGCATTCTTGGGCCATTCTGCTAGGGCATTATTATTATTATATATTTATCATACAGTAACAGAGGAGGTTTCTTCTTTCTGTCTGTCTGTACAATCAATTACAAATGTCTACTCCAACTGTACCAATAGCTAGTTTTCTTTATAGCAGTAACCAGACATATTTCAACTCTAGTAATAACCTAAGGCTATATTAGAGCTGAAATATGCCCGGTTACTGTTGGCTACACTTCAAAAATCATCTTTCTTACTTCAAAAAGCATAGCAGGAGTTGCTATCACAGAGTGGCAGATACACCCAAAGTGAAAACCATATGGTGGGGGTAACTTGCTTGGTGCGACAATTATAATCCAAAATAAAAAAGCTTAGAGCAGGGGTAACTGGCATGGAGTGGCTGTTACAACCCAAAGTAAAAAGCATAGAATAAGGGTAGCCTGCACAGAGCAGCAGTTACAACCCTAAATACCTTGTTAGGCAGACTAGATGGCCATGCTGGTCTTTATCTCCTATCATTTACTATATTACTGTATTACTATGTGAGGCAGCTATTCATCTAACACCCCACTTTAGTCCTTCCTCAGCTCTCCTGAGAGTGCTCACTTGACCTAGATTCCCTTGGAATAACTGCTGATCTGCCCATGTGCACCCCACTGCACTCATCTTCACCCTGCCGTGCTCACCCCCCCCCCCATCAGCTTACCTGCATTTACCTTCATGCCTTCACCTCTCACTCTGACTGCTGGATTTCTACAACTCCTACCACCGCACAAAATACTGCTCTATTTATTTACATTCTCTTATATACCATGCTATTCTGCATCAGTGTGGTTTACATTGAACAAACTGAAATTACATTGAACAGGGCATTATAACTTGGAGATAACTATTTTACAGGGAACATGGGCTATGGAGGGTTAAGTGGCTTGCCCAAGACCACAAGGAACACCTGTGGGACTAGGAACCCCAGTCCTTCTGGCCCAAGGTTGCTGTTCTCTAGTGGGATTTGAACCCCTGCCCTTCTGGCCTGAAGTACTTTGCTCCAACCACTAGGCCACTCCTCCACTATTGCTTCCCTGGTACTATCTTCCCTCGACCCCATCAGGCTTCTGCCTCAACCACGATGCCACCCATACTGTCACACTTCTAGCTTCTGTGGGTGCATACCTCATTTGTTCCCCAATCATCCTGCTCCTGTGAATACATATTCTGTTTCTCCACCACTTTCCTGCTACTGCATTATCATGACTTCCACTATTGTTTATGTGGTGCCTCCTTGGGTGTACTTCTGGGTCTGGGACCAGCCTGGCTGGAGTCGCCTTGAGGGTGGGCTCCGTCGACCTCATCAGTTTGGCGCCTAGTGCCTCCACCTGGGGAAGAAAGATGTTAGCGGGTAAGATTTCCCTCTTTTCAACCCAGGAAACCTCTCTGAAAAGCACTGCTGTGAACAAGGCTGGCTTAAATTGTATTTACAATTTATTTACAAAATATATACATCAAGCATTGTGATAAAATAATGCGGTATATACAACCTGTATTATAATAAGTAGTTCAAGCAGATACAGTGAAACAGAAATACAGGACAAGAGATAAGGCAATCCAAACAAGCAACTTTAACCTTATACATAATGTGTCAGCATCCCGTTTGTCTTTCCTGGGCGATATTGCAAACTGAAGTTATAGAGACATCTCAGCTAGCCACTGGTAACCAGTCACATCCAGCTTAGCAGTGATTAACACATAAATCAGTGGATTATTGTCCGTTTTGACCTTGAATTCCATCCTATACAGTCTCTGAACTTATCCACCACAGACCACTTAAGGGCTAAGTTTATGAGCTGGATAATTTCTCTCAGTCTTGCTCAGGCTGTGGCTTGCATATGCTACAGGCCTCAGCCCTTCAGGGTGCAGTTGATACAAAACTGCTCCCAACCCATCCAGCCTAGCAGCTCATAAGGGTTTCCTGGGTCAGCAAAAGCTAGCACAGGAGCTTTACACAGACAATGTATGATTTCTCTGAAGGCAACTTCACAATCTGGAGACTGCCCTTTTATTGGCTCAATTTTCTGTACTGCCCCCATTCAACTCACTGTTGCCAACTTAACCCCTGAGGGTAACTGGATGGGATGAGCAGATTCATTTTTCAACCTAACAAATGCTCTCTGGGTCTTTTCCCCACTCAGTGCCAGTACACCATTCTGTACCAGTAATCCTGCTGGTGATCGATCCTCCACTGGGACCTTTGTGATTACTGTTCTGTTGGTGAGGGTAATATCGACAGACAGATGACTGCTTAACTCCTTAAAAACTCCCAGGGAAATTTTAGAGGGGTACTTACTCCTTTGTCTGATCTCCCCCACCTGGTCTAATCCCTCACTCCTATTTCTCCCACCTGTAAAATATGCTTGTAGCAACATAATTCCTGAAAGGGAATACCAGTTTTGGTTTCCCATGGTACTTTGGTAAGCCTGTAGTAGCCTGCCAAACATGTGGGAGTTGCTGCCTAACAGTACTGGTGTTGAAGATCCTAACTGAGGATCTGGACACATTAGCATCAGAGCTTCTAATTTCTGGCCTTTGCTAATAAAGTGCTCAGGGAATTCTGCACTCACCACTATATATCCCTCAAGGGGTCATTCTGTGGCATGAATTATGGGGATGTATGTCCAGCCTGGATGTACATCCCCACTATTTGTGCAAATGTGGCTGCTGGCAAAAGGATCCCCGTACAAACATCAGAGTTGTACGGGGAGCCTTATATGCGGGGAAGTACGAGGGCAGGACATTTCCCAGACATGCAGGGCCTATTCTGAGGTCGGCCCTGTATGTCTGGGGTCAGCTGGGTAGATGGGGGACTTATTCCACCTCAGAGGTGGAATAAGTCCCCCTGGATGCGTTGTTTCGGTGATGGCCGGCAGGGAAAAAGGTAGGCAAGGGGGCAGGAAATTCCCTGCAGCCGGACCCTGGCCATGGGAGGCCAGATCAGGGGTCTGACTGCAGGGAAAGGAACTTTTCAGCAACGGCTGGGGATGCAGCTCCTTAATGGAGCCATGGTGCCATGGCAACATGATACCATGGCACCACGGCTCCATTGAGGAGTCTGACTGAAGTAGCCGGTTAAGTGGCTGGACCTCTGGGGTGCCTGAATAGGGGCATGTTCCGGATGTCCACCACTGTGCTGCAATTCTGCTCCCGTGGGGACATCTTACCCCCACGGGAGCAGAATCGGCTGGATGTCTGTACATCCGGAAAGCTGGGAGACGTACATGACAGAATGTACCTCCACAAGGGCAACTGTGATCACTTCAGCACAGGCGGTGATCTGTGTATCCCCTCTAAATGTTTACTCTCTAGCTCTGCTAGCCCAGTGATTGTTATTGCAGGCTGCTGTTTTAATGTTGCCCCTTATCTGACCTACCCAGCAACCAACTCTTCAGTTGCATACAGTAACCATTTACCCTTGAGTCTACATTATTCAACACACTCTTAAACTCCCACCTTTGGGGGAGGGGGTTCATCTACATCCAAACATATATGGACACCAGTTCTTCCTTCTATGACCATTGAAGTATGCAGCAATTAGGTGTTTTCCACTGCCTTCTAATCAATGCTGGTCAGACACCACAAAGCAGAGCAGCCTTTCCCACTCTCCCGAGGATCACTGGACACAAGAAACAAGCAGATGCCACTGCTATAGCAGATTATGCTGTGGCAGAAATGATGGCCATTTTGGCTTCATAGCACGGGTGTTTCCAGCACTCTCCTTCCATAATGCTGGAGATTCGAGAACTTGTAAAAGAGCTGGTGGGCTTCTTGATCCACAGCTTTGATCCTCTGTCACCTCTCCAAGGCTCAGTGTTTTGGATTAGGAGCCACTCAAATATGAATCACCTAATTCTGCTTAAGAAGTCTTCTGGTATTCCGTATATCAAAAATAATACACCCAGTGCTCCCTATTTTTTAACAAAATGTTTTGCTAAAGTACTTCTATATCACTTTATTCTTTAGAAAAATGTTAAACAAATTCTTTATTAAAGGAGAGAAGCATCACTTTCTGGTCTCTCGTGGCAATTTTACAGCCAAAACTCCTGTTTTCGTCATTTGCTTCTCTACTTTCGATTTTTATATTAGTATATGCACTCAATTTAAATCATGATTCCACTGTGCATCGATGTAAAAAAGCCTCTCGGCTTTTGTGACCACATCTTGTTACATTGTCACTATCTTTGTATATGTAAACATTAGTTTGTATCATATTCTGCTTCAGCAATACTTAATACAATGTAGTCGTCATTTTGTGTGTGAAGGTTGGATAAAACTGCAGTTGACAAAATCTCAGTCCTGCAAAGTGTTCATGCAACTTACATCTGGCATTTAGCTCAAATGTTTTGCCTTAGGGATACCAACATGTCTGTGGGATAGTGGATCGCATTTATTCTCAAAGTCCTTTATGAAAGCCACAGGGATCCTTAAATGTTAAACTGTCTCGGTGTCTGCACTTGCTCACACCGCAGTTCCAGATGTCCTATAGATGCTACAATACCCACTTTTACTGTAACGATCCATACTAAATGGAGCCACACACAAAATTGCCATGAGAGACCCATAGGTGATATTTCTATCCTTTCATAAAAAATTGTTTAAAATGTTTTCAAGAATAAAGAGATATAGAAGGAACTTAGTATAAAGTGATGTTAATAATATAGAGAGTTCTGGCTGATTACAAGCCATACATTCTATGCGTTGCAAAAGCCCTTATGGGAAAAAGCACTTATGATGGGGCCAGAAATGGGTCAAGGCGTGTCTCCTTCAGAAGTGAGGTTGCCAGATTATTTTTTGCAGATAAATCTGGGACACTTATCAGAAGTAGGGGTGGAGGAGGAAGAGGAGGAGGAGGAGAAGAAGAATACCTTAGCCCCAGGTTTGAGCAAAAAGGCATGGAGGAGATGAGTCGTTACTCTATCTTCCTCCCCTTCCTTCCATCCATCCCATGACAGCAACAATATCACTTCCAAGCAGACAAATCCACAGAGAAATAGAAACAGTGATGCATTTCCCCCAAATCTGTACAAAATAGAAAAATAACACAGGTACACTACCAAAAAACTGCCTCCAGTTTTGCAACTGATTCCTATAGATTTTGGGGTGCAGAATCCAGGAAAAATAGCCAAAATGTTCCATCACGTCACGTTTTCTTGCAAAATTAGATTTCTTACCCATATAAGGAATGTTCACATAATTTCTTTTTAGCCGACTGCAGTTTATTTTCTTGGCCCAAAATAGAGGTTGTAATGGTTAACTAACTAGAAACACTCCCTCATGATATTTTAGAGTGTTTTGTATTCATTTTATACATTAACAGGACAATTGGGAGACGGGGGGCTAAATCCAGTACTCGCGCTGGCGCATGTTCTTTCCTGTTCGCCTCGCCTCGTTCGCTCGCTCGCTCAAACACGGTGGTTGCGACATGAACGTTCCTGTCAAATTTCAGTTTCTTGCAAGTTCATTATTACCTTTTGTTTGCTCAGTCGTAATCCAGCTTTATTCCGAAGTCGTTCACTACAGTTGTAGTTTGCAGTGCTGTGTATTTGTGATGGCTCACAGAGCCAGAGGTTGCGTCAACTCTCCGGACAGTTTTTGTTTTATTTGTGGGGAATATACCGTGAAAAAGCGGCAGAGGAACATTTCTGCATTTATTAAAAAAGTATATTTTGCCTATTTCGGTTTGAAGTTAGGCGATCAAGACAAACCGTGGGCTCCTCACAAAGTGTGCAAGACATGTGAGGAAGATCTACGCTTATGGATGAAAGGTAAAAAACAAGCATTTCGTTTCGGAATACCTATGATGTGGCGTGAACAAAGAGACCACAGCAGTGACTGCTATTTTTGCTCTTGCATTGTGAAGGGATACAACTTAAAAAATAAGAACGTAATAAGTTACCCCAACCTTCCCTCAGCAATTAGGCCTATGCCTCATAGCAACGAAGTACCTGTGCCTGAACCACCAAAATCTTTGGATCATATATCAATATCCCCAACCTGCAGCTCCACTAGATTCACCTCCACAACATAGCAGACCAAAGCACTCATGGATCAACTTCGAAAACATCTCAGCTGAAAGCATGCAAAACATCATCTCATTGCTCAACACAACCACCTCCCCCCTCGACCCTTATCCAGTTAGCTGGATTAAGTCTACCACACCTGATCTCACTCTTCTCTTTTCCCTGCAAAACTCACTTGATTCTTTCTGCTATATGGCTATCTATCAATCTGCCTAAAACCCTCTTCAAATCACCCTCTCCTGAAAAACGACACCAACCCATCTTCTTACAGACCCATCGCAAGCCTATCTTTCCTATCCAAAATAATCCAGAAAATGGTCCTAATCCATCTTCAAGATTATATTGAATATATGCTCCATTCAACCTTCAGCAGCATGGTTTATGCCCTTAACATGGAATGGATACTCTCCTAACCTTGCCTCCAAACAACCCCATAAAGGGAATCCAGAGCACCAATCAAGAATTTATCATTTTATTCCTCAAAGTTTCTGCTGCTTTTGACACCATCAACCACAACACTGTCCTACAGCATCTCCAGTCAATTGGAATACAGGGAACAGTATTAAAATGGTTATAAGAATCCATCCACAACAGAACCCAGAAGATAATAATTGGACTGCCATTATCATCACCATACATTCAAACTGGAGATGTCCCACAGGGATCCACTCTCTCAGCTCTCCTCTTTAATATCTATCCCTCTGCAACATCATCCAAATCCAAAATGTCAATTACCACATCTACGCAGATGATATTATGCTCTACACGCCACTTAACCTCAACAAGCCATCCTACCATAACTCCAGCAGTGCTTCTCAGACATCTCACAATGGTTATCTGCAAATCACTTGCCTATAAACCTGAATAAAACAGAAGATCTACTCATCACCAAGAACAATTCATTCACACACATACACACCCCTCATCACCCTCAACAATACAGAAATCCAAAACAACTTGGGAATCACTCTTGATAGTCACCTCACTCTAAAAACTCAAATAATGAACACTGCAAGATCAAGATCAATCTACCACAAAACCCACACCCTTCAGCATCTCAAAACCCTCCTCACCCCATCAGACTTCAGCTCAGCCCTACAAGCTCACAATACCCCACATTGACTACTGCAATTCAATATATCACAGATTTCCAATGTCAACACTCCAGCCTCTACAAATAGCTTTCCAAATGGCAGTAAGAGCCATCATAGGAACATCCAAGTGTGAACATATCACCCCATCCTCAAACACCTCCACTGGCTCCCACTGCAAAACAGAATACTCTACAAAATCTTTCTAATGACTCACAAAACTTTGAGCCATCAGTCATCCACCTACCTTTGCTCTCTCATCATACTACAGCAATTGAACAGACCACAAAGATCCTCCATCATGAACACTCTGACCACCCTCCACACTCTAACAAAAAGCTCCCAACAAGCCCATGCCAGATCTTACGAGCTCTATGCCTTGTCAATCTGGAACTCCCTTCCTGCCCATATAAGAAACACTACAGACCTCCTAACTTTCTGTAAACACCTCAAGACCCACCTCTTCCACCTCCATTTCGGTCCTACCACCTCCTAATTCCTCCTCCCCAAATAGCAAAACAACACTATTGTACAGCACCAAGGACCAAATCCTACAATAACATGCATATAGTTTGACAACTTGTCTATATTTAATCTAAGATAAGTACCTCTCATTCCTGTAATTAATGTACAAAGTTGCCTGTTTTAATGTAAACATTGTACAATTAAAGTTCTCTGTAAACGACTTTGACCTTTGTGAAAAGCAGTATATAAATATATTGCCAAATAAATAAATAAATAAATTGTATGTTTATTTCCTTGCTTGGTTCAAGAATTCTGATGTTTCCTGATGTTTCTAGAGGTACACAATGTAGGCGCTGAGAGTTCTTGGCCCTCAAGTAGGTTTGCCAACTGGCTTCAGATGTATCCAAAAGGCTTGATCCAGTACTAGGTTTACCCCATTGCATGCAGGGACTTGTAGTCTTGCTTTTCCTATGGAGTACAATAGAGAAAGCAAAACTACGTATTCCTGCATGCATTGAGGTAAACCCAGCTCCGGATCAAGCTTATTGGGCACATCTGCAGATGACACAAAACTATTTAAAGTTGTTAAAACCCAAGAGGAATGTGGAAATTTGCAAGAGGATCTTGATAAATTGGAAGACTGGGTATCAAAATGGCAGATGAAATTTAATGTGGACAACTGCAAAGTTATGCACCTAGGGAAGAACAACCCAAACTATGGTTACACAATGCAAGGTTCCACATTAGGAACCAGCACCCAGGAAAAAGATTTAGGCATCATTGTGGATAACATGTTAAAAAACTCGGCCCAGTGTGCAGCGGCGGCCAAGAGAGCAAAAAGAATGATAGGTATCATAAGGAAAGGAATGGAAAATAAAACAAAACATATTATAATGCCTCTATATCATTCCATGGTGAGACCACACCTTGAATATTGTGTGCAATTCTGGTCGCTGTATCTTAAAAAGGATATAGCACTATTAGAAAAGGTTCAGAGAAAAGCCACCAAAATGGTAAAGGGGATGGAAGGATACTCCTATGAAGAAAGGCTAAAAAGGTTAGGGCTCTTTAACCTGGAAAAGAGACGGCTGAGGGGAGATATGATAGAAATCTATACATTAATGAACGGAGTGGAACGGGTAAATGTAGATCGATTGTTTACATTATCAGAATATAGAAAGACTAGGGGATATGCAATGAAGCTACAGGGAAAACTATTTAAACTAATAAAAGAAAATATTTTTTTTCACTCAACGTGTAATCAAACTCTGGAATTTGTTACCAGAGGATGTAGTAAAGGCTGTTAGTGTAGCTGGGTTTAAAAAAGGTTTGGGCAAATTCCTGGAGGAACGGTCCATAAACCGTTATTAAGAACGGACCCAAGATATCAATTCTTGACCCAGTACAAGCATTGTGGAAACTGTGTCTTTTGGGGAAACTGCTAGGAATGTATGACCTATATTGGCCACTGTTGGAAACAGGATACTGGGCTTGATGGACCTTGGTCTGATCCAGTATGGTATATCCTATGTTCTTATGTTCTGATCTGGAGCCAGATGGCAATCCTACCCGCAAGAGTAGGGCTGTGAGTCTGGGGAGCCTCAATGAGTTTAGGATTTCATTGTAAATGTTTTCTTTCAGTTGAGAACAGTCCCTAGTTCAGGTCATGGTCCCAGAAGGTTAGTGCTGGGTATGCTGGTCCCAATGTAATTTTGTTGTTTCCTTTTTATTTAAGTTTTCCTTTCTTTCTTGCCCCCAGAATGATTACGGTATTAGGTGTTACCTTGATATTTGCTAGTTGTATTACACTTCTTGTTTCATTCAAGAATTTTTGGATGTATTATTGAAATTGCATAAATAATAAATAATAATTAAAAAAAATGGTCCATGAACATTTAGAAGGGGAGCGCTATTGGGTGCTGGGACACGCTTGCAGCCACCGGGTCCTGCTCTCCCCTTGTGGGATTAAGCTCCAGCAACAGTAGCAGCGGCGGGAACATCGGCCATCGGCCATCTGCTTAGCTCTGCCCAATCGGGGCAGAGTCCTGCTGATAAAAGAGAAACGCTATCGGGCGTGCCCACGCCTGGCAGGCCCACGCCTGAGGGCCTCGCCAGAGGGCCCTTTGGCATGACCCTTAGGCGGGGAACTGAGCACAGCTCTATCCGATTGTCGACGAACCCCACTGGTCCTTAATTGCACTACAATCTGAGGTGCGACCAAGTTACATTATCACAGTTGACTTCAGATACTCCGGATGACCACGAACTGAAGTCTCACCTGCCGACTACCCTACATGAGATCCAGCTACCCTTCAAGCTCCAGCAACTAGAGTCTCATAGGCCTACAGCAGCAACACAAACGAATACTAGCTATGAACTCATTCCAGCTCCAAACGTAAGCAACTCTTTTCATCTTTTCATACACAATGTTGCCTAATGTTCCAAACCAATCTGTAGTTTTCTTCATGTCAAAATATATAACTGCTTAATGCTATACTGTTACAACTTGTTCTACAAAAGTATCTAATTACTGTGACATTCACTGCTGCTAATATACAAAAGTATCCAATTTACTGTGATATTTACTGTTGCTTATATAACCCCTCTGAACACATGCTAATCCCAGCTATACCACTGTCCCTGCTATTCACCCCCACTCACACATTATCCCCTATTCCATATCCTTTATTGCCACCATACTCCTAACCTATCCCAGAATGGCCCCTCCTAATTCTTGTTCATTCACCCTGAGGTTTGCCCTCGTTACACTATACATCTCCTTGCTTACCTTCCCTTATGCGCTAACCCTGACCCATAGAGCCTCCATTCCAATAATCCACTCTCCCAGAAACCGTACTGATGTTCATCTAAAGGAAAGTTAGTGTCAATATGGTCTTGCAACTGTATTTGAATTACTTTCTCAATGATTTTAGCTAGGAAAGATATACTGGCTGTGGGACGGTAAGAAGACGGGTCGTTGATGTTAAGGGATTTATTTTTTAGAAGCGAGCGAATTGCTGTGTATTTAAGGTCATCTGGCATGAAGCCTTGAAGTAGAGATTGATTTACTATTTTAAGAATGTATGAAGCAAGTTCAGACTTTGCTGCCTTAATCCAATGTACTGGGCAAGGATCAAGTAGTGAGGTGGTTGTATTGAGATTTGATATTATCTCTAGAAGTTGTTTGTTTGAGATTAGATGGAAAGAGCTCCATTCAGTGATATTTGCTGTGGTAGGTATCATGATAGAGCCTGGACGAATATCATGTTTAAGCTTGCTAGCAAAATGGTTTGCTAGGAGTTGGGGGTCTATTAGAGTTTTGTTCATGGTGGGATCTGGAACTTTGGATAGTGATTTAATAATCTGGAAAAGCTCTCTTGGCCGGTTGATAGCTTTTGATAATGTTCTAGTGTGATATAGTCTTTTAGCGGTATTTATAGCTTCCTTATACGCTTTGAGGTTTGTGAAGTATTGTGCTCTGAGTTCAGGTGTTTTTGATTTGGGCCATTTAGCTTCGAATTTCCTGAGATCTTTCTTTAGTGTAGCAAGTTCTGAAGTGAACCATTTTTCAGATGAGTTTTTTCTTAGTCTTTTGTTTGACGGCAAATATTTAGCTTCCGCCCCTATAACAGATTTCCAAGTTGATACTAGATCATTGAGATTGTTTGAGTCATTGTCTAGTTTTGTAAGGAGTGATTCAATAAAGTTTTCCTTGCTAAACTGGCAGAATCTTTGTTCTATGGGTTTATTATTGGTATGTGCTGAAATAATGTGTTGGAAAGGGAGAGAGAAATGTATCAAGAAATGATCGGACCATGGGACTTGAGTCATAGTAGGTGGAATAAATTGTGGTAATTGTGTATAGTGTGAAGGGAGGAATATTAGATCTAGAATGTTACCTTTGCAGTGCGTAGGGTGGGTAATTATTTGTTTAAAACCCATTTCCTCCATTGCTTCAAGGAAGGATTGTACATGAATGTTTCATAGGGAAGCAAGGTTAAGATCTCCTAAGATAACATAAGGTTTCCTCAAGGAAGAGTTACATGCAACCTCGAGGATAGTGTCTAAGGTCTGCATATCATTTGTTGGTGGTCTGTATATAAGGTATATAGCCATGGTATGACTTTCTATTTTGAGGATGTCTATTCCATCATGCTTATCAAGTAACGTGGATGAGAGATTGAGGTTAGTTTTAGCTATTATAAGAACACCTCCACCTCTTTTTCTCTCCCTATTACAGCTGAGAATAGTATAGTCATGTATTCTTAGTTGATTAAGAAGAACTGCATCAGATTTGTTTAGCCAGGTTTCCGTTATGCAAAGGAGATGAGGTTCTTCATCAAGAATGAGGTCAATTAGAATCGGGATTTTGTTTCTAATTGACCTAGCATTGATGAGTATGCATTTTAGTTGTGTTGGCTGGGTAGTGCTTTGTTTGGGGTAGTCAATTAGAGTTGGATTCAAATGGATCAACCTTCGAATATGAGTGTGCTGGGGAGTGTGTGGATTCCTTATTGATGGATGTCTGAAATCATATTTTTGGGTATCATGCCTGGGCCTGTAAGGGATGATGTGAATGTGTGTCAATGTAGGATTAATTATAGTTGGGGTTAGGGAGAGAATGGGTGTGTGTGTTGATAAATAAGAATACTAGTGTACCCATTATAATGTTTAGAGTGATTGTTAACAAACTTCTAAGTTCCATTGTTAGTTAGTAAGAGAGGTTCTGAGGCTACTGAGTAAAGGAGATTCAGTGTAACAAATAGTAACAAATAGTAAATATTCAATGTAGCAAGTAGTGTATATATTCAATGTATCAAGTAGAATAAGTATACTACGGTATATACCAATGGCAATTAGTGTAGCATACTATGATATTAAAATATTATAAGACAAAGTAAGCAGAAGTGTTGATCACAACTCACTAAACAACATGAGTTATTAGCAGGCAGTGAAATAATTATTCTGACTGAAATCAATAAGTAATGGTTAGAGTCGGTGTTGGTGTAGCTTATCTGTGGTTGTTGTTGAATGAGGCGCATGGGCAGCACAAGGCCGCTTCGTTTCTGTGGGCGGAGCAGGCAGATCGTCTCTACTTGGGTGGGCTGTAGAGCAGTGAGGCGTTGGCCCAGGTGGTGCTCTTTTCTGCGGGGAGGCTTCGGTCCAGGTGAAAAGCTCTTCTCCCTCCTGGGAGAGCTGGATGCTCTAGATGTTGCAGTTGAGTGGCCGCTTTGTTGGATTGGAGCCGGAAGGAGCTCAATTACCCAGATGTTGAGTATATCCCGGGATGTTGCTGTTGGATGTTGTAGAGGCTTCGGTCCAGGTGAAAAGCTCTTCTCCCTCCTGGGAGAGCTGGATGCTCTAGAGGTTGCAGTTGAGTGGCCGCTTTGTTGGATTGGAGCCGGAAGGAGCTCAATTACCCAGATGTTGAGTATATCCCGGGATGTTGCTGTTGGATGTTGTAGGGGGTCTAAATGGACCTGGCCTAAGTGCGCCACCTAAGGGCCACGCCAAAGGGACCTCTGGCGCAGCCCTCAGGCGCGGGCACGCCTGATAAGGGCTCTTTTTTAAATCTCCCATCTGGTGCCCTGATTGGGCAGATCTTCTTGGTGGGGGCGGTGTGGTGCTCCGGCTCGCTCTATCCCCGCCGGGAGAGCTGGACGAGAGCCGGAGTGCTGCAGCAGAGAAAGGGGCTCGCGCCCGGTCAAGGCTCCTTTTTAAATCTCCCGCCCATTGCCACGATTGGGCAGATCTTCTTGGTGGGGCGGTGCGGTGCTCCGGCTCGCTCTATCCCCACCGGGAGAGCTGAACGAGAGCTGGAGTGCTGCAGCGGAGAAAGGGGCTCGCGCCCGGTCAAGGCTCCTTTTTAAATCTCCCGCCCGGTGCCCCGATTGGGCAGATCTTCTTGGTGGGGGCGGTGTGGTGCTCCGGCTCGCTCTATCCCTGCTGGGAGAGCTGGACGAGAGCCGGAGTGCTGCAGCAGAGAAAGGGGCTCGCGCCCGGTCAAGGCTCCTTTTTAAATCTCCCGCCCGGTGCCCCGATTGGGCAGATCTTCTTGGTGGGGGCGTTGCGGTGCTCTGGCTCACTCTATCCTCGCCGGGAGAGCTGGATGAGAGCCGGAGTGCTGCAGCGGAGAAAGAAATGGAGACGCTTTCATGACCCTATTGCACATATTGCCTACACAATTAAACTCCAAACCTACTGCTCTGAAACCCTCAACCATAAAAGAGAATTTAATGAAAATATGATCCAACGGTCACTTAATAAACCAAGAAAGCTTTTCTCCATTGCCAAATCCTTAATAAATGAACCCTTACAGCAGGACCAGCCACCAAAAATAACTTCACAAGCTATAGCTAACTACCTGATCTCTAAATTCCTCCCGCCTTCATCAACCAATCACTCCCAGCCTATTGCTGACTACAGCACCCAACCACATGAGCCAACCCCCTCAAACTCATGGTATGAATTTGATCCCTTTACTTTAGATAACGTATCTAATGTTATAAAAGATTTAAATGCCTCAACCTCTGCCCTTGACCCTTGCCCTGTCCCTTGGATCCAATCTACCAGAAGTTCCCTCAGCCCCTACATCCTGTATATTGTACAAACCTCCCTCCAGACTGGATCTGTATCACATCCACTTAAGTGTGCCACTATCCGTCCAATCCTAAAAGGAACAAAACTTGACCCCACTTCCCCTACCTCCTACAGACCCATCTCTAGCATCCCTTTCCTTGCAAAGATAACCGAGAAGCTAGTCCAAACCCAACTTCAGAACTATATTGATGATTACTCTCCCCTCGATTTATTCCAACATGGTTTCAAAAAGAACTATGGAGTTGAAACCCTCCTTACCTCCCCACTAGATTCCTTGTACCTGCACACCCAGAATCCTACCCAAGGATGCCTACTCATATTCCTTGCTTATCCGCTGCTTTTGACTCCCTTCCTCACCATCAACTCCTAAACAGACTCCATGAAATAGGACTGAGAGTCACAACCCTAAACTGGTTCCGATCCTTCTTAGATGATAGAACCCAACAGGTCCGTATTGGAAATGATACCTCCCTTCCATTTATCCTAAAACAAGGTGTCCCCCAAGGATCTAGTCTATCTGCTCTACTATTCAATATTTTCCTTCAACCTGTCTGCAAGATTTTCCAAAGCTATGGCATTCAGTACCAATTATATGCGGATGACATGATGTGCTTCACCCCATTTAACCTTACTAACCCTAACTTTACTAAACTAAGTGAATGCCTAACCAGCCTAAAATCTTGGCTCTCCCAGCACAACCTCCTAATTAATCAATCCAAAACTGAGGTTCTTCAGGTATTCTCCAATGCCTCATACACCCCACCTCCAACCCTTATTATTGGCGATCTCACACTCACTATAAAAAAACAAGTGAAATATCTTGGTATTATCCTTGATCAGAACCTCTCCTTCACTGATCAAATAAAGAGAACCACCAATACAATATACACAAAGCTACATACCCTCTGGAACCTCAAACCTCTCTTAAGCCCTGACTCTTTTCGTACTGTCTGTCAGGCCCTCACAATCCCTTCTCTTGATTACTGTAACCATATCTATCATGGCCTTCCTAAGAACACCATGCAACCGCTCCAACTAGCCCAGAACACGATAGCATGGCTTATAACCAACAACCCCAGATGATCCCACATCACACCAGTCCTCTATGATCTCCACTGGCTCCCCATTCAATACAGAATTAAATTCAAAGTGCTTACCCTTACACATAAAATCATCTCCAATGAGTCAGCTCCATGCCTCTCCCCACTCCTTCCCTTCTCCAATAATACAAGAACACGCCGCTCCATTACCAAAAACCTACTGACCATCCTAACAACTAAAAGACATTGCAAACAATCTACCAGTAACAGGGCCTTCTCCCTCTATGCTCCATCCTTATGAATACCCTTCCTCACGAGCTGTGAAACTGTTCAAACCACTCCGAGTTCTGAAAGAAGTTAAAAACTCATCTCTTCCTCAAACATTTTTCCCTACCACCTTAGTACCTAACCCTTTACATCCACCTCCCCTCCCCTGCCCTCTCAAAAATCTATCATGCAACCATTTGGTATCCCTGTATATACCTTTGTAAATAGTTGATCGTTGTTCATTGTAATTAGTTCATATTGTTTACCTATGTATCCCTGTTACTTTGTTCCATGTAAACAGTTGAAACATACTGCCACGAAATGTTCTATGTAAACCGTCTTGATTTGTAGAAAGATGGTATATAAAAATTGTTAAATAAATAAATAAACATGTCATTTACACCCGTCAGTATGTACATTGACTTGCAGGAAAAATGGGCCATTTTAAAACAGCCCATTTACCCAGTTAGATGATTTTTGGAAATTGCCATCATTATGCATGTATGTATGTGCATGTGTATATATACTGTATGTATTGTCACCCCTTTGTCGTGCAGCGCCTCCTGCTGGTCACAGCTGGTACTGCACCCGGGTGTAAAGTACTGGCCTTTTCAATATTTATAGTCCTTGCCAGTACACAAATAAGTTGTGACACCGAAATCGGTTTAACTGGGTTTTATTCCCCGTCCCGTAGGATTCTTTCAAAAGTATAACAATCAAATCAACATAACCCTTCTCGGGTAAACAAAAAGAACTATAACAAAAATAGCTTTCCTTTCAGCAAACAAAATATGAATGGAAGCAGAAATACAGCTTGTCAGGTTTCCAGATAAAGGCTTCTCTGGAGCAGTTCAGCCTTCTATCTGAGAGACTCTATTTGGTCAGCTAGTATCAAACTACAGTCCATCTGTTCAACAGGCAATTCAATGTTATCCTCTATTGCATAAGGCTCATACTGCATGGGAACACTGTCATGTACAGATGCTTCGTCACTTCTCTCCTGAGGTAGTTTGTTCAACAAACTTTCCAGCTTGTGACGTACTTGACTCTCTACAGAATGTATCTGTTTGGCTTTACCATATTCTCTGGAGTTGCTCAACCAGGAGCCTTTCCTCTGCCTCTGGTTATCAGGCAGAGTAAAGCAGTTAGCTGCCCAGCTATTAGAAAGTGGAACCTTTGTTCGGGGTTTTGTTTTAACAGGAGCTTTACAAACAGCTGTTGTCTCCAACGGCAGTTTCTGAGAAGGCTTATGCCAGTTATATCCCTCTGAAGGATTCTCTCTCACAGGTGACAAGCTTTGTTCTATATTCTGTCTGTAGCCCAGACTCTGGAGTTTTCCTGCTTTCATTAAGTTAGCATTATAGGGCTTTTGTTTCTCATACAAATGCCTCTCATAGCTCAGCTTAGCATTTCTCCTCTCTGGCTCAGAATAGCTTTTCCTAGCTTGTAACTTGTGTCTTAGGGCATGGCTTCTATCAAGGCTGCTGCATACACTGTCCCTGTCTGAATTCAGTTGCTCATCTCTTTCACTTAATTGTTCATCAGACTCACTCAGACTTTCATTCAGCCAGTGCCTTCTGCCTTGCTGTAGAGACCTGGGATGTCTGTGTCCTTCCCACTCTGGATATCTCCTCTGCCTGGGAATATCCTTTCTCCTTGGGTCTTTCAACTCTCTTGGTTGCCTTGATTCTCTTAATCTCCTTCGTCTCTCAGGTCTCCCAGCTTCCTCAGCTCTCTCTGCTTCCTCCTCCTGTGAGCTGTGCTGATTATTTACGTAATCCCCAGCTGCACCACACCCTAGCCTATTGGGGTCAGGTGGGACCTTCCTTGCCTCCCTACTGGCTGGGTGATAATTCCAGGCTTGTGACCTCACTCCCTTATACCCATTCTGATGCCCTTCTGTCATGTGCTCTCTCCACACGTCACTGTTTACTTGAGGAGTAGTGTTTTTTAGCTCCACAGGGGGCTCTAGAGAGTCTGCTCTGTGACAGTATGCATATATATATATATACACATACACACACACCCACATTCATATATATTTATTTTTTATTTATTTTATTTATTTACATTCTCTTATATACCGTGCTATTCTGCATCAGTGCGGTTTACATTGAACAAACTGAAATTACATTGAACAGGGTATTATAACTTGGAGATAACTATTTTACAGGGAACATGGGCTATGGAGGGTTAAGTGGCTTGCCCAAGACCACAAGGAGCACCTGTGGGACTAGAAACCCCAGTCCTTCCAGCCCAAGGTTGCTGTCCTCTAGTGGGATTTGAACCCCCGACCTTCCGGCCTGAAGTACCTTGCCCCAACCACTAGGCTACTCCTCCACTCCATATACAGTAATGATGGTTATTTTGGAAGCCCAATTCATGCACTGGATGTCTGAAAATAGGCATAGAAATGTCCAAGCACAGAGCAATCTGGAGGGTGTGGAGAAGGAGCTCCACTTGTACCCCCTTTATTTTACAATATGTCAGTAAATACTGATGGGGAATGGGGCTCGTGTTTTCATTTTTCATTGTCACTTATGCTAGCTTGCATGAGATGCACATCCTCACACCATGCTTTCCTAAGGGTGATATCTATGTGGTTGTCAGCTTGGATGTCTATGTCAGGGACATCTATGTTCCTAAAATCAGACAGAGACAGAGATGTCCATTCCGCCTTGTGCATCCCCGATTTGACTTGGATGTTTGAGTATTTAAAAGTTAGGGGCCCAATATTTGAAAGGCATTTACATGATTTACAGCCCAGTATCAGGCCCTAGATGTCTAGTTATGCATTTTTACAGGATTCTGGAAGGGGTGGTGTTGAGATGTTCATGACTATTGAGTTTAATTATCAAAATCTAAGGGTGGGCCTAGAGACCTGAAGGTTCATGTGGGCAGGGGGGGGGGGGAGCAAGGCTACAGGTTCATAAGAACATAAGAACATAAGATATGCCATACTGGGTCAGACCAAGGTCCATCAAGCCCAGTATCCTGTTTCCAACAGTGGCCAATCTAGGTCATGCGTACCTAGAAGTTTCTCCAAAAGACACAGGTTCCACAATGCTTGTATTGGGTCAAGCATTGATATCCTGGGTCCCTTCTTAATAATGGTTTATGGACCTTTACTCCAGGAACTTGTCCAAACCTTTTTTAAACCCAGCTACACTAACAGCCTTTACTACATCCTCCGGTAACAAATTCCAGAGTTTGATTAGAACACCCAGTACCCTTCCACTAGCCCTATTTTTCTTTGGCAAATATTTATTCTGTCTTGCAGGAACTTATATTGCAATCCCTTTTCCCACTACTGACACCCTATAAGCATGGCTATTTTAGAGGTATTTGTAAGAATGCGCACATGGCTGCAAAGGGTACTTTTTACAAACCTTGCATTAATTTTCAAAATGACAATTTGTACATACTATTAGTTTGAAAATTGCCTAAGAAAAGTACTTATACACATTTACACATGCTAATTTGTAAATGGAGATTTTCTATTCAAAAGTATGCAAAGTTTTTGAAAATTCAAAATTAGTTACGTAAGCATCATTTATAAATGGTGTTATTGCAATAGTGAACATCAAATGCCATTTAACATGAATTCATTGGGGATTTGGATCAGGAAGAGTTTGTTTCGTAGGGGATAGGATCAAGATTTAGGGGAAGGAGGAGCCAATGTGGCCAGCTATTTTTTTTTTTTTATGAGCAATGGCTGCACTACCAAGCTGCATTAAGTGCAGTCATGATATCGGTAGTCATGACAACTAGAGCAGAGCAACATCCAGACATGCTAGGGGTTACCAGCTGGCAAGCCCACTTCCCATCCTAACCATGCTCTATTCTGCACACAGCATGCAGTTGGCATGTTAAAAGCATGTGCTAGCTGTCATGCTAGCGTAGCAACTGTTACCAAGTTCATGTGCTAAACTCCAAGGTAACTGTTACTACAGCTAGAAAAGGGTCCCTTACTTGGGTCATTATTTTCTTACTAGAGAGAGCATGTCTTTTCCTAGTACATATTTTAGATCTTGGATATATTTTTTTCAGATGAAGTGTTTTCTATTACAGTTAAGGACTTTGGGGTAGATATTCAGACCATGGTGTTTAGTGCTGCTAAAGCATCTGACCAGGGCCGTGCCAAGGATTGTGTGAGTGCTGCAGCCGTACAGGGCACAGGCACTGAAACAGCACTGATATCATCACTGACATTCTAGGAAGCTCAAAAAGAGTGAGTTACTGCATGTGGCTGGGTCGGAGGGGGGTGCAAGATTTGTTAGTTGCACAGGGTGCTTTCTAGCTTGGTACAGTCCTGCACCTGACGGCCACGACCAAAAGTAAAACCAGATATTCAGCGCAGAAGTCTATCTGGAGTACAGCAAAATTTCTGGTTTCACTGGCCACAATTTTGCTATATTCAGCTGCTACACAGACAGCAAAATCTGCAGAAAGTTAGGACAGCCACTGACCTGTCTCAGCTTTATGTGGTTTGCCTAGCTTATTAGTGATTGAATATCTCCACTAATGGGTAAGTGCTGGGACCACCCCAGATCCACTCAGACTAACCTGAAACTGATTGCATGATTGTAAAGTAATCTGTGGGGATATTCAGTAGAACATAACAGTTAGTCTTCTTGAGTATCAGACCGAGGGTGGGTTAGCCAGTCCGACTAACTGGCTAAACCCTTCTGAATATCAACCCCTTTGTATATTTGTTCATAGCTCAAATTCAGCTTGTAGACATACAAGTTAAAACATGCTTGAGATTTACTGTCCTGAGTTAAACAAAAGTGGCCAGTGGCTAGTGACCTACCACTTTGTCATAGATATTGATATTTTGCTCTTGCAAATTTGAAGAATATGCCAAGTAAATACAATCAATAATTTGAACACAAAAGTATTATTTTTTCAACATTAATTTTTTTTCTGTAGCACTAAAGTCAATATATTTGATATATCAAGGGAACAAATGACTGCATGGAAGTGCTCTAATGGAAAGAGAAGGTCAATGCAGTACAGTAGGTTTTACTTGGAAGTATTTATTTTTAGTAAATTGACTTCCAGCAGTTAGCAATTAATGAGAGTTATGTAATGTCAATTTCTTCTTTTTTTTTAAGTTTGTGTAGTGTATCATTTGTATGAGACCCTTCTTTCATCTTCCAGTCTGTAATTTTAATCTGAATTATTTCCTTTTGCTTCCTTTATTGTTTTTTTTACTTTTTAAAGAGAATCATTCTAAAAGTGTGTTACAGGACTAAAACACAAGATTTACCCCTTACCAGGTGGTAAAGGGCAAAAGTGTGTTATTTTATCTTAACACAATTTTTTTAACCCTCCACATGGTGAATACTAATGAGATGTGAAGAATGTGAATACATAAAATACACCTCATTGATGTTCAAATAGAATAAAGCAGCTTGTGGTAATCATTCTGTTAAAATACAACCAAAAACAAAAAAATACCCAAAACAGGGTGAATCCCCAGTCAAACAAATATAATGAAAAAGGATAGTCCCAGATAGAGTAAACTCAAAACTTCAGTATCACTTCTTGTCGGACTTATAGTGAGGAATTAACCCCTATAGTGAAATGTCCATTTAATCATTTTATTGCAGTAAAAGCAGCCTGTTTGGTCATGAAATACTTTACTTAAATGAAAAAGAGTAATCACTGATGGTTTTGCATCCTTGGTGGTGACCTTGCTCTTGGTTCACTTTTCACAGAGGAATCGATGACGCAGGGTCTTAGAAATCTGTATGGACCCGAAATATAGTACTGCGTCATGGATATGTTCTTTTGAAGTTTGAGTGAACATTGCTGGAGGGGAGGGGGATGGCCATCATATTTCAGCTAAGTAAAGCATTTCATGACCAAACAGGCTGCTTTTACTGCAATAAAATGTTTAAATGGACATTCCCCCAGCACCGTGAAGTAGTCAGGGCCTCCCAAATAACCCCCCTTCCCTATAGATACATTAATGTCCCCCCAAACCTCAGTAATAGACTCCACCAAAAGATGTTTTTGATTTTGTAGGTTAGTCTGTGAACTGCCCCAAAATATATTAATGTGCAGGTTATAAATTCTGTCAAATAAACTAAATAAGACCCCCAATCCCAGATCTACATCCCCTGTCTCTGAAGACCTCCTCATCATCTCCTAAAGTTATTCAGGCTTACATTTACTAATCCCTGCTGGTCTAGGGCTAAAACAGCTGAAATAATCCCCTCTTGCCCCTGCCAACATTAGTGCAGGGTTCCATATGACATCTGCGACACCCAGTAGTAGCCTTGCAATACTACTGCTAGAGGTCTGTTTGACCTAATATGGCAGGTTAATCCATAGTGGTAATAGATGCAGGCAGGAAAAATGGGGAATCACTCTTATTTATTTATTTTATTTATTTTATTTATTTTAGTTTCTTATATACCGCACTATTTAGTATCAGCGCGGTTTACATGGAACAGTGAAACATAATGAACAAACGTTAGTTTTACAGAGAACAAGGAAATACAACTTGGAAATACAACTCTTGCCAGCGTACCCATGGACCACCAAGGACTAGTAAAGTTAGGCTTAGTGGCCTATGGGGAGGGGGGTCTTCAGAGCCCAGGGGATGTAAATTCAGGATTGGGGGGGGGGGAGCTTTTGGGGGACTCCACTACTTGGGCTTTGGGAGTTCTGGGATCTCTTTAGGGAATGGTTTAGTTTAGGGACCCTGAGTCTTTGGTGCTGCTGGTGGAGGGACCCTCGTACCACCAGTTGTATTTTAGCAATGCAACAACTTTAAGACTGTATCTCAGAGCACTGGGCCATATGTTAGCAGCTTGATGGAGTGGAGGAGTAGCCTAGTGGTTGGGGCAAGGTACTTCAGGCTGGAAGGTCGGGGGTTCAAATCCCACTAGAGGACAGCAACCTTGGGCCGGAAGGACTGGGGTTTCTAGTCCCACAGGTGCTCCTTGTGGTCTTGGGCAAGCCACTTAACCCTCCATAGCCCATGTTTCCTGTAAAATAGTTATCTCCAAGTTATAATACCCTGTTCAATGTAATTTCAGTTTGTTCAATGTAAACCGCACTGATGCAGAATAGCGCGGTATATAAGAGAATATAAATAAATAAATAAATAAATAAACTAGGGAAAAATAATGCCAGCTTTGAATTGGTGTTATTTTTCCCTTCAAATAATGCATCTTGTGATCACCACAAACTGTTATTCCCCTATCGCAGGAGTCACTAGTCTGCAGTACGGAGTTGCCACCGGTTAGAGATGCCTGAGGTAAATTAAGCTGCAGTAAAATGGGTTATTTAGTCCTAATTTGCTTCAGGTTATAGTTGTGTGTGTATGTATAGCTATGAATATGAAAGAAAAGAGAGAGGGGGAGAACTGTGAAATTTCTCAGTTACTAAATGCAATTACAAGAGGGGTGATCTGGAAACCATTCAATTTCCTCTGAAGCACAGTATCCTATACCAGCAAGATATTAGCCTTTTGAAGTCACATGCTGAGGTGACTTCCCTGAGTAAGGCAGACTTTTAGCAAGCAGAGGGAAGGGCTAAATGGCCAATTTTCCCAATGGAGAAAGGTGAATAGAGGCGTACCCCAGGGATCTGTGCTGGGTCCACTGCTTTTTAACATATTCGTATGTGACCTGGAAATGGGAATAACATGTGAGCACTGTTCCCTCTAAGCTGTGCGCGTGTGCGCGCGCACACACCTTGCCAAGCGAGCGCACATACTTTACAACAGAGCGCACAAAAATTACGGTTCTGATTCTGATAGGAAACAACACAGACGTCTTAAAATTTAAAAGTTGTTGTGTATTTATGGTTTTCACAAGTTCTACAATATTTTCTAGTGCAATCAATGTGGTGTACATACTGTATTCTGACGTGTAGTCAAATTTTAAAGTACATAACTCCGAGTGTCGTTATGTGGCGCACAAAAAATGTAACCTTCCTTCAAAAACCGCACAGCTGATATTTTATGCACACACAGCCTACAGAAAATTAGAGGGAACATTGCATGTGAGGTAATCAAATTTTCAGATGGCACACAATTATTCAAAGTTGTTAAAACCCAAAAGGATTATGAAAAATTGCAAGAGGATCTTGATAAATTGGAAGACTGGATGTTCATATGGCAGATGAAATTTAATATAGACAAGTGCAAAGTTAAGCACCTAAGAAAGAACAACCCAAACAATTGTTAGACAATGCAAGTTTCTACATTAGGAACCATCACCCAGGAAAAAGATGTAGGCGTCATCATGAATAGCACGTTGAAACCCTCTGCCCAGTGTGCAATGGTGGCCAAGAAGGCAAATAGAAACATAGAAATATGACGACAGAAAAAGACCACATGGCCTATCTAGTCTGTCCTTCCATAACAACTACAACAGTCCCCTTTTTACCTTTAAAGATCCTCTGTGTTTGTCCCATGCTTTTTTGAATTCAGTTACTGTCCTCATCTCTACCACCTCCAATGGGAGACTATTCCACAGATCCACTACTATTTCCGTAAAGAAATATTTCCGCATATCACTCCTGAATCTATCTCCCTTCACCCTCATCCCATGTCCCCTCATAGCAGAACTTGCTTTCAATTGAAAGAGGCTCTCTCCCTGAACATTTATGCCATGGAGGTATTTAAACATCTCAATCATATCACCTCTATCCCACCTTTCCTCTAAGGTGTACATATTAAGATCCTTCAGTCTGTCCTCATATGCTTTATAATGAAGACCACTAATCATTTTAGTAGCCACCCTCTGCACCGACTCCATCCTGTTCATATCCTTTTGAAGGTGTGATCTCCAGAATTGCACACTATACTCCAAATGAGGTTGCACCAAAGACTTATACAGAGGCATTATCACCTCCTTTTTTCTGCTAGCCATTCCTCTCCGTATGCACCCAAGCATATTTCTAGCTTTTGCCGTCGCCTTTTCTACCTGTTTAGCTACTTTAAGATCATCAGACACAACCACGTCTAGGTCCCGCTCTTCTTTAGTGGACAAAAGTACTTCACCCCCTATACTATATTGCTCCCTTGGATTGCTGCAGCCCAAATGCATGACCTTACATTTTTTAACATTAAATCCCAGCTGCCAAATTCTAGACCATTCTTCAAGCTTAGCTAGATCCCTCCTCATGTTATCTACCCCTTCCTGGGTGTCTACTCTATTGCAGATTTTGGTATCATCCGCAACGAGGTAAACCTTACCTGAAAGCCCTTCCGCTATATCACCAACAAAGATGTTAAAAAGAATCGGACCAAGGACAGATCCCTAGGGCACACCACTGATAACATTGTTTTCCTCAGAGTGAGCTCCATTTACTTGTACTCTTTGTCGCCTCCCACCCAACCAATTTCTAACCCAAGCAGTAATGTTAAGGTCCATCCCTAGGGTGCTCAGTTTGTTTATAGGTTGCCTGTGAGGAACAGTGTCAAAGGCTTTACTGAAATCTAAATACACCACATCTAGGGCTCTCCCTCGGTCCAACTCCCTGGTCACCCAGTCAAAGAAATCAATCAGATTTGTCTGACAAGACCTGCCTCTGGTGAATCCATGCTGCCTCGGATCCTGTAATCCACTGGACTCCAGAAACCTCACTATTTTCTCTTTCAGCAGCGTTTCCAATAATTTACTCACCACCGAAGTTAAACTAACCGGGTAGTTTTCAACCACATCTTTACTTCCACTTTTGTGTAAAGGCACCACCTGAGCCTCTCTCCAGTCCTTTGGCACCACTCCCGACTCCAACGAGGCATTGAAAAGGTCAGTCATTGGAGCTGCTAGAACGTCCCCAAGTTCCCTCAGTATTCTAGGGTGTATCCCATCCGGTCCCATCGCTTTGTCTACTTTAAGTTGAGATAGTTTCTCACGAACACAGTCTTTTGAAAATTGTTCAAGATGTCCTTTGCTTCTGTTCCTATTTGTGGGTGTTTTCTGAGGTCCTGCTCCTGGTTCTTCATCTGTGAACACAGAACAAAAATATTTGTTAAGCAATTCCGCTTTATCCTAATCAGCTTCTACATATTCCTCCCCTGCACCCTTGAGTCTGACAATACCACTCTTGCCCTTCCACTTCTCACTAATATATCTGACAAATGTCTTATCCCCCCATTTTATTGCATTGGCTATTTCCTCCTCCTTTTGAATCTTTGCCTTCTTGACTACTTTTCTAGCTTCTCTAAGTTTTTCCAAATACAGATGCCTGTCTTCCTCTCTCTGTGATCTCTTGTATTTCATGAAGGCCTCCCTCTTTTTCTTCACTTTTTCAGTTACTTCTTTCAAAAACCACAGCAGTCTCGTTTTCCTTTTACCTTTATTTACCATTTTAACAAAAAGGTTGGTTGCCCTTAAAATACCCCTTTTCAGTTTTTCCCACTGTTTTTCTACATCCCTCAGCTGTTCCCATCCAACTAATGACTCCCTGAGGTATTGGCCCATCTTCGCAAAGTTAGTCTCCCTAAAGTCTAAGATCCTTCCTTTAAATGGATTCTAACAGCCCTAGTCCTAATACTGAACCACACCATCTGGTGATCACTGGATGCAAAATGATCTCCCACTACAACATCAGAAACACTTTCACCATTGGTAAGCACCAAGTCCAGTATGGCCCCTTCACGTGTGGGGTCTGTTACCAATTACCTGAATAGTTCTCCCTGTAGAGAATCCAGGATCTCCTTACTTCTAGATGATACTGCAGCAGGAATGTGCCAATCAACATCTGGCATATTGAAATCTCCTATCAGTAGCACTTCCCCTTTCCTAGCAATGTTGCGCATGTCTTCAATTAACTCTCTGTCCACCTCTTCCTCTTGTGAGGGAGGTCTGTATATCACACCAATGTAAATAGATTTCTCTTTCCCTCTTTCTAGTTTAACCCACAATGCCTCGCCTCTCCCTTTTAAGCTCATAAATTCCAAAGCTTTAATAGTAGTTTTTACATATAGTGCCACTCCTCCTCCCCTACTTCCTACCCTGTCCTTTCTGAATAAAGTATAGCCAGGTATAGTTACATCCCAATCATGGTTTTCTGTGAACCATGTTTCTGTAACTGCCACTAAATCCAAGTCAGCCACTCCCACCAAAGCTTCAACATCAGGGATCTTATTTCCCATGCTACGGGCATTTATACACACTGATTTCCATATGTTACCCCTGTTACCCATTTCCATAAAGTTATTTAACGTTTCACCTACCTGGGGTCTTTCACTTACCTGGGGGCTTTCTTCACCCATCCCCAACGAATCTAGTTTAAAGCCCTCTTCAGTAGATTAGCGAGTCTACTACTGAAGACGCGTTAACCTTTCTTGGACAGAAGGATGCCATCTCTGCTCTGCAAGACTTGGAACAGCATCCCCTGGTCTAGGAAACCAAAACGCTCTTGATGACACCATCCATGCAGCCATGCATTCATCTCCAGGATGCAAGCCTCTCTGTCTTGGCCTTTACCCTCAACAGGGAGGATTGAAGAGAACACCACCTGTGCACCTAACGGCTTCACCCTCTGTCCCAGAGCTATGCAGTCACTTTTGATACGTTCCGAGGTATACCTGGCAGTATCCTATCAAATAGAATGCTAGGAATCATAAGTAAAGGAATGGAGAATAAAACAAATTATATTATAATGCCTCTGTATTGTTCCATGGTGAGAGTGCACCATGAATAGTGTGTGCAATTCTGGTCACCATATCTTAAAAAGGATATAACAGAATAAGAAAAGGTACAGGGAAGAGCCACCAAAATGGTAAAGGGGATGGAAAGATACCCCTTTTAGGAGAGGCTTAAAAGGTTAGGGCTCTTCAACCTGGCAAAGAGGCAGCTGAGGGAGCTATGGTAGAAGTGTATAAATTAATGATTGCAGTGGAACGGGTAAATGTAGATCGATTGTTTACGCCATCAAAAAGTAGAAAGACTAGTGGACATCCAGTGAAGTGTAACCCGTTTAAGACTAATAAGAGAAAATATTTTTTCACACAACGCATACTCAAACTCTGGAATTCGTTACCAGCTGTTAGTGTAACTTGGTTTAAAAAATGTTTGGACAAGTTCCTGGAAGAAAGGTCCATAAACCAAAAAGGACCCAGGAAATCCTCTGCTTGCCCCAGTACAAGCGTTATGGAATCTGTGTATCTTTTTGGGAAATTGCTAGGTACTCTTGACCTAGATTGGCCACTGTTGGAAACAGGACACTGGGCTTGATGGACCTTGGTCTGACCCAGTATGGCATTTCTTATGCTCTTAGGTTCAAGTTAAAGCAATCAAATTACATAAACACTTCTGTGTAATTACTATAAAAAATTGAAATATTATTTGTTCTATAATTTGGGAACTTTTTGCATAGCAAAAATTGTTTTTTGGACAAAGTTCTACTCCTTATAATATGCTGTTTAGGGAATCACAGTTTCCTGAGCACTTAGGAGATAGTTAAGGCTATGTGTAATGGTATGGTCAAAAGCGAAGAATATGAGTTCCATATTGCAGTAATCTGGGCAACTGCAACCAACCTAGCGCAATGTGGGGAGGTTATTCCCTCCATCATATATATATATATATACATACAATAAATACACAGCAATGATGAGGATACGGGGAGAATATATCTATATCTATTCACATACACACACACATATAAATATATACAGTATATATGACTTATTGCCAGAACTTTGGGAGTTATTATGACCAAAAACAATCTTTCCTCGGTACTAGCATCTGTGTACCTATATGTTTATTTTTAAATGCTCTTTGTGTATTGGGATACTATTCAAGTAATACATCAAAACTGAGTAGAATATACTTTTTCATGCACAGAAAAGTAATGCACTACTTTTTTTTTTATCCAAAATATCATCTGAGCTGAAGACTCTGTCTCTCTGAGAAATTCATACACACTCCCTTTCACTCTCTCTCTGAGAAATACACACATTCGCTCTCTTTGATTCTACATCAATACAACTCAATGATATTAACCTAATAATTTCATGCTTTTCTCATACTAACTTAGGTAGCATGCTCATGAGCTGGAATTGGAAAACATTTGTATGTATCCGTCCCCACTTAAAAAAAAATATTATATATCCCAATGTTTTCCAATAAATATTTGATCTCATATTTGATATTTGGCTTTGTTTTCTAATATGTCAACCATTAGATATTGGGGACCCGATTTTGATTTAGGCAGGCTATACTCTGTATCGGTGCATAGTCTGCCTGACGACCCCCTTAACCCAGATTTTCACTTCCACGGCCATGGAAGTGAAAATCAGGGTTATGCTGGATGTGCCGGCAGCTGCTGAGGGTAGCAGCAATTTTCAATGCTACCTGCTTGGTCCGTGCACCTTAAAGATAGGTGAGAAAAAACCTTGCCTATCTTTAAGACACAGAGGACTAAGCGGGTAGCATCGAAAATTGCTGTTACCCACTTAGCCCTTTCCTCCACCCCACTCCACCCCGGAATGCCCCCAACGCACCGCGATGCTAATCGCATTGCATCTGGTGTGTTAGGGACTTATCCGGGATTTTCGAAAGCACTACTCATGTAGGCTGCTTTTGAAAATCCTGGATAAGGCATTTACATGGGTAACTAGGGCAGTTACCCATATAAATGCTTTCAAAAATGCCACTCTGAATTTTCTGAACTAGGTAATTCAGCTAGAAATTTTATAAATGTTTTCCACATGTAAAATTAGGTTTCACACATGGAAAGAGACATTTATAAAATACTGTACCAGTTAAACACTTAGGGGTATATTTACTAAACCGTCTTAATGTCACCGGCACTAGTTGCAGCGATAATGTGAAGAATGCCATATAAGGAGTGGCCGTTCCGTTCTTAAGGAAGCAATCGCGGGTTATCACACGATAAAGTGTGCCGTGTCCATTATCATGCAATAGAGGGAGCTGCGCACATTACTGCGCGTTAACCTTAACTTCGCGTGCTGACCTACAATCACAGCAATAGAGGTGTAGCACACTGGTTAGTACAATGACTGCTGAAACAAGGGTCATGAGGTTGATCCCCAGTGGGCTCAATGAATAAGGATGACCAAGGCAATTCCTTTTCCTGCTCGTAACAGTCCAACAATCTGTGCTGCCAGCTAAAAATACCCGCACCCCAGTGTCATAAACTAATGCACCTTTCAGGGCACCCCAGAAGGCACATCCTAAACCACCACGTCAGCCAAGGTGGGTTATAATGTGCCCCAGAGGGCGTTTTGAAAGGTTGTCAACCCCCAAGGCACCATATTAGGTGCCCCATAAGCTGGCTGAATCTAAGGTGTGGCTAAAGATGCCCCAAGGATGTATAGGGCACTCAAGAAATGTTGGCCAAGGGCAAATAAGGTTCCCCAAGTTGAAAAGCAAGAAAGGTATGGGCCAAACACAGATGTAACCCAACATTGCACAGAGCACCAAGGAAAGACAATGCACAAGTGATGGAAGGAAGTAGATCTGAGCTAATGGATCAGATAAATCTGCATTCAGCCCATGTGGCAGTTTGAAAAATGGACAAACATATCGGGGCCAGCTGTAGTGATGCACAAGGTGATGGTAATGTACCATGCAACAATGACAGTGTGTGGCAGAGGATGGGAAGATGTGTCCAGCAGAGGAGATAAAGGTGGCAGGATAGGTGCAATGACAGGAGGACAGAGGAGTAGCAGTGCCATGCACAGCACACACAGGAGAGGCAAACAGGAACAGCTGCAATGAAGAAACGTGTACCAGTGCAGGACATGGGGTAGGAGCTTACACATCAGGGCAGGACGGCACACAGCTGCCAGACACACATAGAAGGACAGAAGGATGGCTGGCAACTGTGATAAGGGTACAATGTGCTAACAGCACAGATCTGCACAGATATGACTGTTACAGGAATGAAAAGTAGCTGTGCAGGACAGGCATACAAATGAAAGAAGACAGAGAGGAATCAAACCTATGACCATTAGCACAAAAGTCAGTGCACCAACTGGTAGGCTACATCACCAATGTGAGGTCAGTAGCAAAGGCTGTATACAAGAATACTGCAGGGCATCACACAAGAAGCCTGCTGGCTGCCAGGATAGGCAAACCTACAACAGTAACCATGATGGAATGCATATGCAGATCTGGTGTGTACAGCTCAAATCACAGTCTGTAATTGGGACCAGAACCACATATAACTACATGCACATACACAATGAAATGTTATGCAGTAGATACAGCATGCAAAAGAGGAAAGAACCTAAACCCAAAGGGTGGCAGGGGATGCCCTGTGGAGCAGGGCAAAATATGGAACAGAACAGAAAAGGAGCATGTGAAAATTGAACCTGCAAACAGGTGTGCCACAGACCAGCTAAACCATAGCAATGCCAATGCCACAAACAGACTGCCTATGTGAACACTACAAAGAAAGAGACATATGTAACAGCTAATATGTGATGGATAGGCAGCACAGAGGGCACACTTTGGTGTACAGTGAAGAGGTGGAAGGGTGTGTGGATAGGTGATGAACCTTGCAGTTAGCTCATGGTCAGTTTAGCATAACACAAAAAAAAAAACCATGTGGGAATCAAACCTGCAACCAATGGTGTTACAACACATGTCTGTAACCACTATCCCAAACAACCACACCAAGCACACTGCAAAGATATTACCTCAAAGGAAATGTGTGTATGGGAACCTGTAACACCCAGTGATGTGGCAGATGGCTGGCAGATAGACAGCTGGCACTGTACAAGGATGTGAGCACAGGTGGGCCATGTACATGACCAGGAAATCACTAAATACGTGTGTCAGTGTGTTCAAGCAGCAGCAGAGACAAATTACGTCCAACACATATTTTTATTTTGGTTAATCATTAGAGATAGTGTAGATACCGCCTAACATAATATCAAGGTGATTGGATCCCAGGTGAAAATCTGAGAACACATTTTGCAGGGCAGCAACCCACATGTTACAGAAAAGTCACTGGCCCATCCACAGATGATGGACAGGAGAGATAATGTGCATCAGGTGCATGGTGTGCAGTATGCATTAGGCCCCCACCCCCCACATGCTGCTGCATGCCCCAAATGTGTTAGTTACATATGTGTGCAAGTAGACAGTAGGTGGTGCATGATGAGGGCCCAACACACATCAATCATGATCTGTTTCTTAAAACATATCTGTCTGCCAACACCGGAGGCACACAAATGAAACAGCATATGTTGTTAAAAGTAAGAAAGTGTAAACACACATTTCAAAATATATGTTAGAGCTGTCACATAATGCCTGATATAGGAATCAAAGCTGCAACAATGTAACCCTAAACAATCATCAAATGCACAATGAGGATATGCTAACAGGTAGCAGAGGCACATGAACACAGAGAATTCAAATGAAACCATCCGCAGAAACATGCAGAGATAACACTATGCAGAAGGTCCCCCTGCACTGGTTGGTGTGGATACAGTGTCTGTACACATATATCCTGGTACATGGAATGCACAAATGAAGGAAGAAAATGGACACTCACACTGCCACACTCCAAATATAACGGGGCAATGTGAGTGTCGTTACCTCAGGGGATAAATAGGACTGTATAGACATGCAATGCTAGGTTTGAAAATCAATGCAGAGCCTCACGTCTGTACAGTAAACAGACACAATAACCTGTATATAGAGATGGAAGGAAAGGTCAAACATGTTACAGTAACCCACACAGAAGCCATATTGCAACATGCTGTGTTGCACCAACATAGTCAGTCACATGCACATGCACCGTGTACGTTGAAACATGATACAGTGATGCCACATATGCACTGTAACACCCTTGGTGATTGCAAACAGCAATCCAAGATGCTGGTGTGCCGTAAATTGGTGTCGTGGCAAATACTATGTCATGTCGAAATGGAGGCTAGGTGGAAATGGACAAGAGGACCTCTCCATTGCTCCCCCTGTGCCACACGCATGACTGTATGCTCATGTTGAAACAAACAGATGAGCGTATCCTGCGTTCCATGTCACACACATGGGCAAAACACAACAACACAATGTCAGAAGGATGTACAACATAGAGCGACAATGTCAGTCCCTGCTGCACACTTGGGGACCAGTACACAGTGTCCAAAGTGCAAAGGGTGTCTACAATCCAACAAGTCATGTTACGACTGTCCTTGAAACCCTGGGCATGCATAGTCAAGTGTGACATCCCAATATGCCACAGTACTGGAAAGGTCATGTGTGTCTCCTGCGATGAATATGACACCCAGCCAGAGCAGAGCAGCAACGGTGTGTTGGACAGGCCTGTCATGCCCAAAGTAGCAGTCCAACAATAATACTGTCCATCCTAGGCATGTGTCCCACTCGCAGAGGTCAAACATCCCATGGCACCATTTCCAAGGGATAGTTCCATGGTGTTGTTGTGTCCTCCAACAGGTGGTTGATGGTGACGCCGGATGCACTGTAGTAAATGTGCTTTGTGTGTTCACTGCCCTGTGTCAGAAGAGGATGAACAATGTATTGATATGCTGCTTGCAACATCAGCCCGAATTGCAGAGAGTCAAACATCAATATGTACGTAAGGAAACGTCACATGGGCAAACATAACATGAACACAACACAGAACACACTGCATGTTGGGGACATTTTGAATTGGAACCGCAGACGAGGGTGTCACATGGATATGGTCATGTCCATGCCCATGTTACACAGGCATTTCACAGCTTCACCCCATGTGCATCAGCGTTCATGTACAGAGACCCAGCAGGAAATGTCTATGAGACAGACAGTAAATCATTAACATGTAAAGGCTGATGTCATTCACAAAAGACCAAAGGTGCAACCTACCGTGTGTTTGCAGCAAGTGTATGTTTGGGATCCCCTGAGGTGCTCAAAGGCCACAACACATCACAGTGAAGGGATAAGATGTCATTGAAATATGTAGAGTCACCATGTCCCCATGTCCAGCCACTGTTGATGCATGTCCACATTATGGTGATATCTGTGATACAAAAATGCTGTTGTGCAGTGGTCTGTCAGCACACAAGAGATAGGTCAGCTCACAACACACAACACATGTCCACAATGTCCACAAGGTAAACAGAAGTAAGGTAGAGATAGCACAGTCACCACTGCTCCCCAGGTGTACAGACCCTTCACACCACATGATAGTGCAAACTGCATGCACACTGTATCATAACAGAGCCACCCCCCCCCCACACACACACACACAGTATGAGAAGGTGAGCGTGGCACCAGTAACATATGGCCTGTATGTGCACAATGGGCGAATAGTGGAGATAAAGGCCTGGCAAATGCTATGATACACTGCTGTTGTCTGATGCTACAATGCCATGGAAGAGTGTAAGTGGGGCCCACCACCAGAACACCTAGGATCTGTAGACACACACAGCCCTGTTGGATGTGTCCCAGAGACAGTGCCGGAGAAGACAAACTGTGCATGAACACATGTGGATATGTGTGGCCAACATCTACATATGGGGTACCGGGGAGCCCGGTAAATAGGTTACCCACAACATATGTGCAGTAGACAGATAACCTTTGACATGTGTTGCTCCTGACTGTCCACACACACAAATCACCTGTATGTCCACCTACCCCAGTGTCCTGCATGTTGAATAAGCTACACACAGCTGACACTGCACTACAGCACCTGGAACGTCACCAAGCATGTCCTGTGGATCGAGAAACACAAGGGAAACATACATATGTCATGTTGGAGCTGTGCAACAAACACACCAGCTTCACGTCAACATCTCTCATAACCCCCTAGACCCATCACAGTCTGGCAGTTCGTCATGACATGGTACCTAATTGTACCCACCCAAACATGCCACTGACGTGTTCCTGGTCAGGTCCAAGGGCCTGTAACCTGTCCGTCCCCTATGGGACCTGTCTGCTGCCCTCAAGACCATTGACCACAACCGTCACTGTGCTACCCTGTATGTGCTTGTCCCAAAGGTCTTGGTACCAGCTTGCCACCCCCATATGTCTCCCACAGCACCCTCAGTGTGTGTTCCTGTGGGTCCACCTCCCCTGCTAACCCACTCCCAGGTGCTGTATGAAAGGGAGCATGCAATGGGGGTGGTGCATGTAAATCTATCTCATGCATATCTATTAGGGACATCCTGACTACCTGAATGGTGTTTGGCCCTCCAGGACTGCAGTGGGACACTCTGCTCTAGGGATTGCACATGTTTATGGTGACTGTGCTCTGTAGGGTGACATATAGGCATTTATGGCATGTTTCATTCCTCTGCAAGAAAGGTTCTGTCTTTATTACCTTAGTTTACTACTGCATAAAATATAGGGACATGGTTTGCAGGGGCCACAGCTGGGACTTGAACCTGTGACCCTATGCCCCTGAACACACTGGCTGTGTGTACTGCACCACACAGGCAAATTATTCCCTGGAGATACCATGACTGTATGTCAGACAGATCTTGTCTGTTGCAGTGCATGGCACACACATAAATGGGGCTTGGCCGTGGTCTGCTGTGGGCAGCTGCCACTGCCCCCTCCACCACAAGCACCCCTCCACCACCATGCTGACATGCCCTTATGCCGGTGGTGCTGGTGGTGCGCAGTCCCAGGCCAGCCAGTGTGCCGGTAGGCAGCTGCCTATGGTGTGGGTTCTCGGTTGGGGGTGCCTACATGGACATGCGTGCTTCCCCCCGGCACCGCCTGCCAATGTTCTGTGCCCTTTGGGGTACCTGCTGGGTAATATCCCCTGGGACACTGGGGAACACACTCATGCCCATGTTGGACCCTCATCAGTTGCTGTCTTCCTGCTTTACAGTTTCGGCATTCCCATGTGCAACCTAGGCATCTGCCTAGTCCGCAATGTGCCCCAGTGGGACCACAGCATGTGCCACCTGCAGCCCTCTGTATCCCATTTCGAGCATCAGTACAGTTGCCCTGTCCTATGTGCCCACTCTGATGTTGCTGCACATTTGCACGCCATAACAAACCTGCCCAATATAAATGACAAACACCCTGATCAGCGGTATTTCAATGTGGGATCATTCACTTTGTAGGGGGACAGAGAATAGACGCTTCCAAACATGATATCTTCTTTTTTATGCTTTGTCAGTAGTGTTGCTTTATGTTTCTCATTAATATCACTATTGGCCAGCTGGGTTATTGGGATTTCAAATGTGGTTCTGGTCAATTTATCTGTTTCTTTGCTTTTTTGGCTCTTGCGCATGTATCACAACTATCACGTTTTTGGGTTTCCCTGCCTTTGCTGTACATTGCTGACTGAAATGGTTTCTCTGACCTGCAAATGTGCCTAGTGCCAGGTTTTCACTGGCGCTAATTTTCTGAGCTTCATTTCACGGCGTTAGTGTGCACTTCATCCCCACTCTCCGCCCATTGACCCCTTCTTTCTGCCCCTGGGGAGCCTTCCTCCGCCCTCTGGGGGCCTTGCTCCATCCTCGGCACACCTTACCACCGCAGCAGACGTTATCAAGCGATTCATGACGTTCTCGCACGGTAATGCACCATTATCACGCGATAACCTCACATATCATGCGATAACGTCGCAGCTGCGATGTTAGTGCCGTTTAGTAAACATACCCCTTAGAACTATGCACAGTCTGCAATCCTATGCATGCTTGTAGATTTGGAGTCTGATTCCAAAATGGGCACATCCATGCCCCGTGCATGTCCCCAGAGAGAATGAGCATGTACAGTACTGATTCCAAATCTCCACATACAAACACACACACAGGGATATAGCATTAGTGTGTGCCTGTTCCTGGAAAGTATACCTTACTGGTGGCCTATCATGGCCTATCAAGCCATCTTGAGCAATGCACATGTGTAGGCCATGTGCTCAATGCCCATGTTGTACCTGCTGCTCCATCTACGAGTATGTGCAACACTATAACCATCCCCAACCCCATGTCCTGCAGACCATGTGCAACTGGAACCAGGAAGAAGCCTTCCCACCTTCATAATGCACACATCAACATGGCTACCAGGTAGCCTAATTTCAGTGATATGGAGACGAGGCTGCTGGTGACCATGGTTCTGAATCAGGAGAAGACTCTCCTCCCCACCGGGCATAGGTAGCCAGCCCACACTGCAGCAAGCAGGGCCTGTAAACAAATCAGGACCAGCATCTCCCAGTAAGTATAATATAACACAGAGAGACAAACCTGGAAGCAGAGAGAAGTGGGCAGGCTGAAGCAACACAAAAGTTAGCACAGAGACAGGCATGCACCAAGGTGTAGAGGAAGGGCAGGGAAAGCCAGGACCTGCTCCTGGCAGAAAGCATGCAGGCTGCACAATGACAGCACAGCACAGCATGGACAGAGCAGCCCCACAGCAGGGGCCCAAGAAACAAGGGAGAACAGGATTCAAGCAGGCCCACAGTGAAGGCACAGGGGGACACAGAAACAGATGGAAGGGACACACATAACAGAGTGAAGTCCCTGAATGTCAACCATAGTCCAAGGTCACAGATTCTCCCTGAGGATACCAAATAAAATGACTGTACAGACCCCAAGGTGGGAAGTGAACCCAGCACCCTGAGCACTGGGGGGGGGGGGGAATACAGAGCCACCAGGCCAGAGCTGAGAGGACTCACAGGACCCAGGAAGTGAGAGCACTGGGTGCATGTACACCAAATGCAATGACCAGCAGACCCCCTCCC
Source organism: Ichthyophis bannanicus (assembly GCA_033557465.1). Classification (NCBI taxonomy): domain Eukaryota; kingdom Metazoa; phylum Chordata; class Amphibia; order Gymnophiona; family Ichthyophiidae; genus Ichthyophis; species Ichthyophis bannanicus. The sequence goes on from CM066031.1 coordinate 1,539,795,271, forward strand.
CCCTCCCCAGGCATGCCAGGGTGATACCTCACCAATAGCAAATGGGACCAGGGCACATGACATGCATGCACACAGTGCCAGCAGCATCCCGCTTCCCCCAGTGAATAGGCAGGCCCATGTCCTGGCATGGAGGAATGATGAGATGTGTCTTCCCCACAGGCATTTCCGGATCTTGCTTGAAATGGAGGCATTCCATGTGCAGTTCTGCACAATCTGCCACACAAGTCCATGGCTGATAAGGTGCATCTTCCAGCAGCTGCAGGAGGAGCAGATAGAGTAGCCATGCAGATACCCAGTCTGAGCAGCAAGCCTTCAGGCCCCTCAACACAGAGGCAGGGCACCACAAGTAACAGCACACACTGCTATGACATGGACACCACAGAAACATCATGCCCCTACCCATGGTTCCACAACACACAGTCCCAGCCTGCACCACCCCACCCTCTGCAGAGCTAGGATGTGGTGGAACACCCTGTGTGTGGTCCCACTTCCGCAGAAACCACAGTAATGCTGTAACAGGAAGAGCAGGGTGGGGACATTGTGGTACAGATACCATGATGTCCCACAGAACACAATGGGCATTGATCATGATAAGGCAACACAAAGAGACCTGCCTGTCTTCCCCATCATAGTGGCAGTGACAGGAGCAATGTCCAGAGGCTGACACAGGAACTGTATACCTGATGAGATCCACCCATGGCCCTGGAATGACAGCACCCTGTGCCTCTGGCATATCAGGAAACCTGTTGCCCATGGATGACCTGTCAGACACAGAGCAGCGACACCAAAGCCATGCAGCTAACCATGGTTCTAAGTTTTATGTATTTTACTGTTCTATGTAAATGGCTTATTGTTCATGTTATATGTAAACTGCACTGATCTTGAAAAGTGCGGTATATAAAAACAAATAAATTAATAAATAAATAAATAAGCTCTGTCCTCCACAGTGGCAGTATAGCAGGAAGAGGACTCCCTACCCCTGTCCCCATATGGCTCCACCCACAACACTATGGAGGACAATGATGCAGATATGCCCCCTGGCCCTAGTGGGAGCAGCAGCATGACCACCAGCAGGGGCAGCAGCAGCAGCACACCGCTGAGTCCCATTCTCCTGTCAAGCCCAGCACCATCAGCAGATGATGAGGAAAACAAGGAGGGCAAGGCAAGGATGGCTGTATTATTCCCTCCACCACTTCTGAAGGGGACAGAGCTGACAGCAGTGGGCAACAGGATAGAGGCCAGGTCCCACCAGTGGCATGCACCAATGCTGCTGAGACAGGGGGCATAAGAACATAAGATATGTCATACTGGGTCAGACCAAGGTCCATCAAGCCCAGTATCCTGTTTCCAACAGTGGCCAGTCTAGGTCATACATACCTAGCAGTTTCCCCAAAAGACACAGGTTCCACAATGCTTGTACTGGGTCAAGCATTGAAATCCTGGGTCCCTTCTTAATAATGGTTTATGGACCTTTCCTCCAGGAACTTCTCCAAACCTTTTTTAAACCCAGCAACACGAACAGCCTTTAACATCCTCTGGTAACAAATTCCAGAGTTTGATTACACGTTGAGTGAAAAAATATTTTCTTTTATTAGTCATAAATAGTTTACCCTGTAGCTTCATTGCATGTCCCCCTAGTCTTTCTATATTCTGATAACATAAACAATCGATCTACATTTACCCGTTCCACTCCATTCATTAATTTAAAGACTTCTATCATATCTCCCCAAAGCCGTCTCTTTTCCAGGTTAAAGAGCCCTAGCCTTTTTAGCCTTTCTTCATAAGAGTATCCTTCCATCCCCTTTACCATTTTGGTGGCTCTTCTCTGAACCTTTTCTAATAATGCTATATCCTTTTTAAGATACTGCGACCAGAATTGCATACAATATTCAAGGTGTGGTCTCACCATGGAATGATACAGAGGCATTATAATATCTTTTGTTTTATTTTCCATTCCTTTCCTTATGATACCTAGCATTCTATTTGCTCTCTTGGCCGCCGCTGCACACTGGACAGAGGGTTTTAACATGTTATCCACAATGACGCCTAAATCTTTTTCCTGGGTGGTGGTTCCTAATGCGGAACCTTGCGGTGTAACCATAGTTTGGGTTGTTCTTCCCTAGGTGCATAACTTTGCACTTGTCCACATTAAATTTCATCTGCCATTTTGATGCCCAGTCGTCCAATTTATCAAGATCCTCTTGCAATTTTCCACAATCCTCTTGGGTTTTAACAACTTTAAATAGTTTTGTGTCATCTGCAAATTTGATAACCTCACTCGTTATTCCACTTTCCAGGTCATTTATGAATATGTCAAAAAGCAACGGACCCAGCACAGATCCCTGGAGTACACCACTATTCGCCTTTCTCCATTGGGAAAATTGGCCATTTAGCCCTACCCTCTGCTCTCTGTCTTTTAACCAGTTCCTGATCCACAACAGTACACTGCCTCCTATCCCATGACTCTTTAGTTTTGCCAAAAGTCTCTGATGAGGGACCTTGTCAAAGGCTTTCAGAAAGTCCAGATACACTATATCAACCGACTCACCTTTGTCCACCTGTTTATTCACACCTTCAAAAAGACATAACAGATTAGTAAGACAAGATCTTCCTTGTCTAAAGACATGTTGGCTGTCTCCCATTAGGCCATGACTATCTACATGCTGAGAAATTTTATTCTTTATGATGGTTTCTGCCATTTTTCCCGGTACTGACGTGAGGCTCACCGGTCTGTAGTTTCCCGGATCACCCCTGGAACCCTTTTTAAAAATAGGTGTTACATTGGCGATCCTCCAATCTTCAGGTATTAGAGATGATTTTAATGATAGTTCACAGATTACTAATAGCAGGTCTGCAATCTCATATTTCAGTTCTTTCAGCACCCTTGGATGTATACCATCCGGCCCAGGTGATTTGCTACTCTTCAGTTTATCTAATAGTTGTAATACATCTTCCCGATGTATCAATATTTCCTTCAATTCTTCTGCACCTTTAAATACCACTTCAGTCATGGGTAACATCCCTACATCTTCCTCAGTAAAGATTAAAGCAAAGAATTCATTCAGTCTCTTCCGCTATCGCCTTGTCGCCTCTTAGTGCCCCTTCAACCTCTCTATCATCTAATGGACCAACTGACTCTCTCACAGGTTGTTTGCTACGAATGTACTTGAAAAAGTCTTTATTTTGCGTTTTTGCTTCCGCAGCAAGCTTCTTCTCAAATTCTCCCTTTGCCTGTCTTATCAATGCCTTGCATTTGACTTGTCAGTGATTGTGCTGTTTCCAGGTTTCTTTGTTTGGCTCTTTTTTCCATTTCCTGAAAGATGCTTTTTTGGCAACAAAAGCCTCTCTGACCTCACCTTTAAACCTTGCTGGCAGTTTTTATGGACTTCCTTCCACTTTTCTTAAAGCGTGGAATACAGCTGGTCTGGGCTTCCAAGATAGTATTTTTCAACAACACCCAAGCTTGATGTAAGTCTTTAACCTTTGCAACTGCTCCATTTAGTTTTTTCTTTACTATATCTTCATTTTATCATAGTCTCCCTTTCAAAAGTTAAAAGATAGTACTGTGGATTTCCTTACTATCCCTCCTCCACTAATTAAATCAAAGGTGATTATGCTACCTCTGGACACTCATCCTTCATCCCCTGGTGGAGGGGGAGTGTAGTATGCCAGGGAAGGTGGTGGTGGAGGTCCCATGGAGTGTTGTGGGGGAGGTTGCAGAAACACAGGGTAAGGGGACAACAGGAGCAGAGAGGGAGTGGTGGGTGAATGCAAGGGGAAAAGTAGGCATCCTGAGTGTATGGAGGGTAGGAGTGAGGGTGAGGGGATGGAGTTCATGCAGGGGGAGCATGTGGGGGAGGGTGAGTGACTGGAGGGTAGGAGTGAGGATAAGGGTATGGAGTGCATGCAGGGGGAATGTGTGGTGGGGAGTGGCTGGAGGGTGGGAGTGAAGGTGAGGTGACAGAATGCAAGCAGGGAAAGCATGTGGGGGAGGCTGAGTGGCTGGAGGGTGAGAGTGAGGGGACAAAGTGAATGCAGGGGGGAGTGGCTGGAGGGTGGGAGTGAGAGTGAGGAGATGGAGTGCATGCAAGGGGAGCATGTGGGTGAGGGTGGGTGTGCAGAGTGGATGGGGGTTCTAAGTGTGGGAGAAGAGTGTCATGTGATGGTGCAGCTGGAGGGGGATGCAGATGTGGAGGAAACAGTGGGAGGACCAGGATATGGAATCTGAAGGTGCCAGGAGGCTGTGGTTGTGCCAGGGCATGACAGTGATGAGGGCAGGGATGCAGCAAAGGTGCATCTGGGAACTGTATGCCCATGTGCATGGGCCACAAACCCCACCACTATCTGATGTAGGGTCTAATGAGGGGGCCCCAGAGGCAGGTGGGGGCCCCAAAGACATGCCAACCATTGACCATCTGGAGTGTGTGTTTGCATGCAGCCTTGCCCGTCTGCACAGACCCTAGTCCCACCTCTCATGCCATGTTGAGGGCCTCAGGGGTGAGGTGCAGGGCCCTTAGGGGTAAGCTCAGTGGCCTGCGAATGCTGCTGGAGGCCCACCTGCAGCCCCCCCACCACACACACAGTCACACAGCAGGCAACCCAGTGGGGCATTGAGGGAGCCCCACCATCTGGGAGGTGCACAGGGGCAGCCATACCACCATGCAGCATGAACCATGCCAGTGCCCACTGGTACAGCAACAGCCACCAAGGCAGACCATCCTGCAGTGCTGTTGGCCCTGTAGGTGCAACAAGAGCAGGGATTTAGTGCCATGGGGCACACCTGTTTGCCTGTGTGTGTGGACACTATTTGCCCATATTCCATGTCTGACTCATGCATGTTTTCTGGGCAAATACAATTTTATGATGCTCTACATGTGTGCCTTGTATGCCTATATGGCTGTGACCCATAGCAACTCTGACCAATACCAGACCAGGACATATGTGTAGTACTATAGGGGAGGTGCAGTGCTGCAACACCACATATTCATGGTAGCCTATGCAAGCCAGAGCCAAATAGCCAGGCAGAATGGCCAACACAGTAGCAAAAGACAGAGCAAACACTCATGGGGAATGGGAAGGAGTCACACGAGACGGGAATGGAGCCATGAACATGTGGCAGCAGCATAGCCAGCAGTCCACAGGAGGGAGGCATGGCCTAGTGGTTGGGGCAGGTTACCTCAGGCCAGAAGGTCGGGGGGGGGGGGGTTCAAATCCCACTAGAGGACAGCAACCTTGGGTCAGAAGGACTGGGGGTTTCTAGTCCCACAGTTGCTCCTTGTGGTCTTGGGCAAGCCACTTAACCCTCCATTGCCCATGTTCCCTGTAAAATAGTTATCTCCAAGTTATAATGCCCTGTTCAATATAATTTCAGTTTGTTCAATGCAAACTGCCTTGATATCATGAAAGGCAGAATATAAGAAATGTTAAATAAATAAATGCCTAGGGCAATGGAGGCCACTTGCTGCTCATTTGCTTGTGGTGATTTTAACACTCTGTCCATAGACCACTTTTTTTGAGTCTGTGGTGTATGCCAGGCAGAGGGGGCAGGATGGGGAGAGGGGCATGACCCAGAGACAGCCATGGATTTGGCAGACACAGATCACAGCAGCAGGCCAGATGGGTGGGTTCCCTGTGGAGGGACCCATGACAGGGAAAGTAGGGAGACACAGCAGACAGACTGCATAGCAGCAGCCCAAGAAGTAGAAATGAAGTGGGAGCCAGATGTGCTGCATGCTGCATGTGGTGATAGGCAGTTGATCTGTAGCACTGTGCAGCACCAAACAGACAAAAGGGGGGATATAGGGGGTCTGGGAGTATACAACAGCACCGATGGTGTGATAGGCATGGCAGGAGGTGACAGTTTGGTGGATGGGGGTCTCAGGTGTGTGACATATGTAGACTATGCAAGCCATTGCACTGTAGGTGGGCTGGCTGTCACAGCAGTGACAGAAGCAGTGGAAGGGGCTGGGGGCAGGGTCCACATGCTGCCACAGACAACTGGACCATGTGTGGGACTGCCTGTGTAGCGGCCTCACCAACCCATGGTGACAGGTACAGCCCTGGACCTGGGAATGCAGTGCTTGATGGCTACCATGCATGCCCTGTGTGGCTGGATGGACCTGTGCTAGGGATATCATGTGCATGCTATGCATCATGTGCATGACCCACCCCACCCCATTACAGCTGCCACATGTGTGGCATTAACAAAAGGCAGGTGACAGATGCACAAGAGATAGGTGGACTATGCAGTGTGTGTATCCTAGCTGTGGCTGATGTAGGTACCATGCCACAGACACATGCCACCTGGGCCCCCCTGCACTGCACCATGTCCAACCACCTAGGACCCCCTGCACTACACCATTGGAACCCCCCACTGGTCACATGGCACAGCACACATGGGGGCTACAGAAGCACAGCATGTGGGCAGATAGACACCACGACCCTTGGACAAGGCTGCCAGAATGTTGGCTGGGATGGGCTCCAAACCCTGGAGCCAGTGGCAGTACCCATACCACTGGGTCATGATGAAACACTGCTGTACCCAATTTCCCTGGCAGGCAATGTGCACAAAGCACAGATGCATGGCCCAGCCATCCAGGCCATGTCTTGATGATGTGGACATACATAGACCCGTAGTGGCAGCAGCACATGCTTCAACCCTTCCCCAGACACAGGTATGTGCATCAGGTGGTACCGGCAGAGGCTGTATGACACAAGCAGTCAGGCAAAGTGTGCCTGGACAAGGTTGTCCCATGTTGCTACCCCCTGCCAGTACTACAAGCCCAGCAGCATCCAGCTCATCACCATCACCCAGGGCTGGCTCAGGCTCAGCTGGCAGTAGCTGTCATTGCCGGAGGTCATAATTGTGGAGCATACAGCATGCCATGCATTCATCAATATAGCATACCTTTGCAGGCCTGTAGATCAGTTGCCTCCCCCAGATTGTCCAGACATCTGAACGGGCACTTCAGCACAGATGTGCACAATGGTATCCCATTGTGCATACGATTGCACTGTTGCTGTACTGGGCTGCTAGGGGAGTAAGGAGGTCAGCAGCCAGTTACATAGGGGGTAGCCCCAGTCACATGCATTGGGAGACAGAACATCAAACCATTGATCAACTGGTGTGCCAGCGAGGGGGGCATGTGTTACCAACTCACCCCGGGACTCCCTCCAGCAACAACACCATCCCGTGTGCGGCTCTCCCGGGAGGGATCGAACCGCCGGGACCAAAGCTCCGCCCTCCCACAGCAGGCTGAGCTGCCCAATCGGGGCAGCCAGCCAGGATTTTAAAAAGAGCGCCATCGGGTACAGGACTCACTCTGGGACTCCCTCCAGCAACAATACCGTCCCTCATGCGGCTCTCCCGGGAGGGATCGAGCCGCCGGGACCAAAGCTTCACCCCCCCATAGCAGGCTGAGCTGCCCAATTGGGGAAGCCAGCCAGGATTTAAAAAAGAGCGCCATCGGGTGCAGGACTCACCCTGGGACTCCCTCCAGCAACAACACCATCCCGCATGCGGCTCTCCCAGGAGGGATCGGGCCGCCGGGACCAAAGCTTCGTCCCCCACAGCAGGCTGAGCTGCCCAATCAGGGCAGTCAGCCAGGATTTAAAAAAGAGCACCATCAGGCGCGCCCATGCCTGAGGGCCTCGCCAGACGGCCCTTTGGCGTGGTCCTTAGGCATGGCCACAAGAGCAGCCACAACACAACCACAACCCCAAAACAAAAAATAAGGCCCAACAGGAGATAGAGAACATCAAACATCAGGAGAGGACTCTATCAGCAAAAAGAAAAAGCCTAAAGCTACAACATCCTAAGTAAGCCCACCCAAACTCAACATGGCCACAACCATATACCTGCCGATATGCCTCCTCCTAACCCAACTCATCCCACAACACACAGCCAATCACTACCCAACCACTAACACCCTATGGCTATCAACAACCATGCCAACCCACACCCCTCCACAGCACACAACCTGGAGCGCACTTAAGAAAGACGAACACAACAAACAATCAAACCACAAGCCCAACTCACACACAAACCTAAAAAAAGACCCCAGAACAGCAAACACTCCAAAAACCACCTCCATAGAGCTCATCAACGCCAGATCAATAAGAAACAAAATAAACATGCTCACAGACCACATAGAAGATCAACAACCTGATATCCTCTGCATCACCAAAACATGGCTCACCCCCACTGACAATGTACTCCTCAATAAATTAGTCCCCCCCACTTACACAGCATTCAACAGCCCACACACACACACAGGAGAGGAGGTGGGGTTTTGATCATTGCAAAGAACACCCTAAAGCTTAAACCCCGAAGCTCCCCAAACTCAGACCAATGCAACACAATCATTGTAGAAAACAAACAGATGACCCTCTGCCTCATCTACAGAGCTCCCCATGCTCCAACAGATGAACTAGCCTCCACACTAGAGGCTGTCTCTGCAGTCAACACAAACCACAAGCCACTACTACTACTGGGAGACTTCAACCTCAGATCTGCCAACAGCAAGGACAAAGAAACCTTCTTACAAGCTATGGACTCCTTACAATACACTCAACTGATCAACACTCCGACACACAGACATGGATCGTCACCAGACCTCATATTCACCCCCAAATACCTACTAGACAGAGGTGGCATCTTAACACTCACAGTTACTCTGATACCTTAGTCAGACCACTACAGAATTAAAATAGAAATCATATCACAAGGGGAGAGACACAACAAGCCAAACGACTCACCACCCGTGCAAAGGAGATTCAAAACCTTTGACAAGGAACAGTTCCTCCAGGACACACTACCCCACATGGACCCTGAAACAGAGGATCTAGATTAGCAAGTAATCAAATGGAACAGTGTCATCAATGTTGCAGCCAAAGACAATGAACACAAAGCAAGGAAAGCATCCAACACCAAAAGACAACACACCCCATGGTACTCAAAAGACATACACAACGCAAAAAGAGATCTAAGAAAGCTAGAACACCGCTGGAGACGCTCCAAAATCTCCCACCATCCAGGCACTATACCTAACGAAGCAAAGGAAATACAATGAACTCATTAACCAGACAAAAAGGGAACACTACACAAACATCATTCTAAAAGCCTACAACAAACCAAGGGAACTATTCAAAATAGTAAAAAACCTAACCAATGAACCCAATCCCAAAAAAGATGTGCAGATAGACCCACAAGCCTTCACAGATCACCTACAAGAAAAGATGGACTCTACACCACAATAAATGACAAACAGAACCTCCAACCCAACCAAACACACCAAAGCATGGGATAAATTCAACACCCCATCTACAAGACAGCTTTCAGATATCATCACCGCGCTTAACACAAGCACCGCACCAACAGACCCATGCCTGGTAACATGGATTAAGGCAACAAAGGAAAGCTTCATCCACACCATACACAACATAGTACACAACTCACTGGCACAAGGAACCATGCCAGACCAGCTGAAACTAGCTACTATAAGACCGATCCTGAAGAAATCCACACTAGACAAGAGCAACCCAGCTGCCTACAGACCCATCTCCAGCATACCACTACTACAAAAGATTATAGAAAAAGCTGTACAACACCAACTCCAGGACCATATCGACACACATGCCCCACTGGACATACACCAGCATGGCTTCCGCCCAAACCATGGGGTCGAAACACTCCTGTTATATCTATTCAACAACATAATCCAAATTATTGACAACCACAAAAAAGGAACACTAATGATCTTCCTAGACATCTCAGCTGTGTTCGACACAGTGGACCACAGAATCCTCCTAACCAGACTACAGAGCATTGGAATAAACTGCACCACCCTAAGACAGACAGTTCCAGGTTAAGACTGGTTCCAACACGTTACGACCAGCAAAGATCAAGCAAGGGGTACCACAAGGCTCCGCCCTATCCACACTACTATTCAACCTCTATATTCAACTGATTTGCAACATCATGAAAGAACACAAGATACATTACACAATCTATGCAGACAACATCATGATATACACCCCAGTCTACCTCGACAACCCTGACTACACCAAAATAATAGACTGCCTCAACCACATGTCCAACTGGCTCCAAAAAAACAACCTTACCATAAACTACAACAAGATAGAAGCACTTCTCATCACACGAAACACCAGCTTCATCCCTCCATCCTCAATCAATTACAACAATACCTTTAAAACAGGAAGTGAAATACCTCGGAGTGACCCTTAACAGTGAGCGAAACCTACAGTCACACATCAGCAGGACCACCAAAAACTCATACTTCAAGATGAGAATAATCAGACGCATCAAGCCCCTCCTCACGCAAGATCATTTCCGCACAGTCTGTCAAGCCCTAATAACTCTCATCCTGGACTTCTGCAACCCAATCTATATCGGCATGTCTAAACAGTCACTCAAACCACTACAAATGGCCCAAAACACGGCGGCACGAATATTATCCGCTTCATCAAAACAAGACCACATCACCCCCATACTAAAAGACCTCCACTGGCTCCCAATCAGCTCCTGCATCAAATACAAGACAATCCTAAACATATTCAGAATCAAACATAGGAACTCAGCACTCAGCCTTCAACCTCTTATACAACCCGACAACAGCACAAGACCTAGGAGAAGAGCCACATCGGACACAATCAACACTCCAAAAGACTGCACAAAGGCCCGCAAGTCTACCGCACGAAGAGCACTATCAATGGCGGCACCTAAAATGTGGAAAGCACTCCCTGATGAACTTCGATCAACAAATGACACTAAGGACTTTCGAAAGCAACTAAAGACTTTGCTCTTTGTGGAGCACAATGGCCTGAGCACATAATGGGATCATCACCCCCGGACTAATGATTTACCCGCATGCTCATTGCACACAACACTGTATAAAGCTCATGCTGTAAATAGCACAACCCAATCAATCTACTTACACTCACGCACATTCACTGCACAGTATAAGAACACATGAGAACACAAATGCCAATTGAAATCGATTGTGTGCTATGCACAACGCTTTGATTGAAGGATAAGGCGGGATATAAATACCCTTTAAATAAATAAAAATAAATGTTGTGGGCTGTGGACAGCTGACGGTGTATATGTGCGGCTGTGCCTGCTGGTTGGATGGTCTCAGGGGGGCCTGTGGGGCATTGTGTGCCTGAAGCTTACCACAATTGAATGGGTACCCCCAAAGGCATCAGGAGTGCCTGTTTTGGGGGACCTGGGCATCATGACAGATGTACTGTGCTCCTGTCCTGTGTCTAGCCCACTTTAGGCCCGCCTCTGGCCAGCAAACAATGGGGCTGCATGACCCATCAGGACATACAGCCCCACTACCCACCTTTCCAGTATTCTGCCTCTGTCCCCTGCTACATGTACAGAGCTGCTGTGCATGCTGTGGGGGATGGGGGCATGATGGGGCAGAGAGGGGTATGGGGTAGGTGAGACCAACCCCCAGACACACAAGGCCAGGTTGGCTCATGGCCATGAATGTCTGGGGATCACCAGGGGGATGCATTACGTAACAGATCATGTGACACTGATTGCACACAGGTGGACTCTAATCAATGAATTTTGTGACTTCTAAGGTTAATTGGTTGGACTAGATCTTATTTAGGGGTTTCATAGCAAAAGTGATGAATACATATGCACTCACAACTTTTCAGTTTTTACTTGGTTTTTTTTTATATATACATGGTATTTTATTGTTGTTACACTTCACCAATTTGGACTATATTGTTAGGTCCATTACCTAGCATCCACATCAACCTCCATTTTCATTCCAGGCTGTAATGTGACAAAATTCAAGGGGATGAATACTTTTCACAAGGCACTGTATGTGATTTTCTAGAGGCTATGTAGAGCCACGGTGATTAATTCAGGGAACTGTTGGAGGCAATGTGGAGAAACAGGCAGTCTGATAATAGGTGGTGGGAGTGTCAGGAAGTGCAGAGATACTGGGTAGGGATTATCATCCTTATGGAAGAGGTTCTCCAGATGACTCTTCCATAGAGTCCAGCAGTTTATCAGCTTCGCAAGCAGGTGATTGCCTTGCCTGTGAGAGTGAGAGGTTTTTTGAAACACTGTATTGTGGCTGTGAGGTGTAGGATTGCCACAAATTGGAACAGACAATGTTTGCTGGGAATGGCTGTATTTGTATGGAAACCATCCCAATCAAAAAAGGTTTGCTTCTTCAGATGCCAGTCAAAAATAGCTTGCTTCACAAAAACTGGATATCATGAATGTCTTCTTATAACAATGTTGCACTGCTCTGAATACATACAGTGCTGGAGAGAAAAGACCTCAGAATATCAGGCCAACACAATGGCCAGCAATGTCACTGTAACAGCCAAATGGCCATTCACAAACACATCATTATCATTTACCATCACAGGTCAGAAAAAACCTCCAGCACAAATCACCTTGCAAACACACAATCAGCTCTGTTATAGGTAAATGACACCATTACCACCAACAATACAGAGCTAATACAGCAAGGGAGACAGAACAAAACACTTAGCTGCCAATGTAATGCACTCCAAAATACTGCTGGCATGTACTCATAGCACTACAAAAACAGCCATGATTCAACTCCGACGCCGAGCGTATCACAATCACTGTTTCAGAGAACCAAATCCTCTACCTTTATTCAGCTAACCACCCGAATCATTCTGCAAACAAAAACAGAAAACAATAGCTTCGGAGATATCGCTGTGATTTTGCGGTCCACATGCACATCTTCAGACATCCTAAATCACAGCTAAGAAAAAGAAGCTCACTCAACTCAAAAAGCAAATATTGTTGTTGTTACGTGCCATTAAGTTTATGGTGACTTTATGGGCAGTATCTTACATCATGTTCAGTTTTTAGTCAAGTGGCTAATTGTTGATTGAGTGGTATCCATAGCTGCTGTTATTGTATTGATCCATTACACTGCTGGCCTTCTTTTCTTGCACTGACTTTCAATTGTGCCAAGCAAGATGCCTTTCTCTAATGATTCTTTGGGTAGTCCATGATATACACGATGGGCCCGATTTTCATCTAGGCAGGCTATGCGCCACATTTAAGGTGCAGAGGGCTAAGTGGGTAGCATCAAATATTGCTGCTACCCATTTAGCTCTTTCCCCGCCCCTGCTCTGCCCCGGAACACCCCCAACACTCCCCGGTGCTAACCGCATAGCATCTAGGCGCATTAGGGAATTATACAGAATTTTCCAAATGTATTACCTGTGTGGGTGCCTTTGGAAAATCCTGGATGAAGTATTTACACGGGTAACTAGTACAGTTACTCATGTAATGCCTTCGAAAATGCCACCCGGTATTCTTTGCCAGCACCATAATTTGAAGACATCAATTGTCTTACTATCATTCTTCTTTACTGTCCAACTTTCTTATCCCTATAATATTATTGAAAATGCCATGCTTTGGACAAGTTAAAACTTTGTATGAAAACTTTCTCTGCATTTTAGAATCTTGTCAAAGTACAGCACAGCTATTCTGCCAAGATCATTGCATCATCAAATTTTTTGACTGCTTGTCATTTCATTATTGCTCTAAGCAACAATTCAAACCATCATGTTTTCCACAGACTTTTGCAAACAACTCAAGAAACACTTCTTCCAGAAACATTTTGGCAATGAGTAACTAACAACATAGAAAAGCAGAAACTCATGCCCACAAGCACATCCTCCCCCTGTCCCACCCTCATGAAACCCCTGATCTCACTCCCCGCCACCCCCATAAAACGTCTATGACTCGGGGCGGAGCCAGCAGCGATACAGAGTGGCTGTGTAGGAGATTTGCTCCGGTGGCTGAATTAAAATCCTGAGACTTTTCCCCTCTCTCCCGGTTTACCGGCACTGTTTAATCGCTCTAAAAGCTCCCTGAACATGTCCTGCAGTAAACCTACGAAGTTAGACTTCGCGTTAAGTCAGACTGCTGGGACGAAACGGAGCAAGACAGACCCGCTCTCCCCGCAAAAGATGGCGGCTCCACGAGACTCAGAGGGGACGATGAAGGAAGTTTTAGGTGAGATTCGGGCGGTGAAAGAAATGGTTTGCGGCGAGTGGCGATGTGATGACTCAAGTGCAAGAAGATCTGCAAGACATGAGGGCGCAGATGGAAAGATTAACCGGCCGACTGGACAAGATGGATGTCCTGCTAACCACACATGAGGCTCAAGCTGTGCAATGTCGCAAGGCCCAGAAACGCATGGAGAAATTGGAGGCGACCATAGAGGATCTCAGCAACCGCAGCAGGCGCAATAATATCCGAATTATAGGCGTGCCAGAGGGAGCTGAGGGCACTGACCTGAATGCGTTCTTAATACAAGCTATCCCGCGGATGCTGAAAGTGAGTCTCACGGGCCCCCTTGAATTCGAGAGAGCTCATTGAGTGCCGGCACACACAGGCCCGCGCAAACAGCAGACAAGGCCCATCATCTGTTGCCTACTGCGGTTCCAGCACGTCTCTCAGATCCTGGCAGCGGCCCGGGTAGCCTCAGATGTCTCATATGAGGGTCGTAAAATCTCTTTCTTTCCAGACTTTTGCAAAGCTACGACTGAAAAACGGAAGCAGTTTTTGGCGCTGAGGCCTCGCCTGCAACACCTTCAAGCAAAATTTGGGTTGTTTTATCCGGCCCGCTTCAAAATCACCCTAGATAATCATACCCGAGCTTTGAGAGTCCCGCAGATGCAGCTCGGTTCGTGGAGGAACAAGAGGCTTTGGCGATGGAATGACTAACTTTTAATTAGTCCCATTCTGAGTTAGAATTGTAATGCACTATCCTGCCCGGATGGCAATGGCCCTTAATAGGGCCCCATGCTGGTAGGTAGCAGGGGTGGGCAGTGTTTCATGTTGTTGTTGGGGTTTGTTCAATAACTGAGTTCACTGAAAGTGTATAATTGATATACCTGTCTGCTACGGGTGACAGAGGGTCTTGGTATCCTGGATCTGCTTATAGCTTGTGTGGGGGGAGGCTTGGGGCCTATTATTATACTTTGGTATTACCGGTTTCAGCATTATGTAATCACAGGTCTGTTATTGTCCATTCTGTGGGGGGAGGGAGAAATGTCTACTTGGAATATTATGGTATTGTTGATAGCCACTGCGGCTGCTGTATGCATGCTGGCTCACCCAATTGATGGCATCAGTTGCTCTAAGGGGAAGCACCAGTCGCCTTGTAAGCCCTTCTTAGTCAGCCCTGTACATCAGTCACCCTACGTATGGGCCATCCAGATGTCGCCTAGTTGTAAGTTTTACCTCCTTATGCATAAATGGCCCCTTTAAAGTTATTGTCATTAAACGTCAAAGGCATCATTCATCCAGCTAAGCGCAAGAAGATATTAGCATATGCTCTGAAACAAAGAGCAGACGTTGTAATGCTACAAGAGACGCATCTTGTTACCAAAGAAGCTCTAAAGCTGGAACAAGGGAAGTTTGTTCTCGCAGCACATGCCCCAGCCTTGGGGAAAAAGAACGGTGTGGCGATATTAGTCAGGAAATCGATGGGAGCCCTTTTTCAAAAGCTTCGATCGGACCCAGAGGGAAGATGGGCGGGAGTACAACTTACGCTGGATGGTCAAGTGGTGGGGCTACTGAATGTCTATGCCCCTAACTGTGATAGCCCCAGTTTCTTCTACACTTTGGCAGAACTGTTACAGGAATATGATGGGATGCCTCTTATTCTGGGAGGGGACTTCAATATGGTCCCAGATCCACTAATCGACTGTAAGCCGGCCAGAGGCAATCGGAAATCCAGAGCACTGGAGGTATTGACGTCAGTTATTTCGGAGTTTGGCCTGGTGGATATCTGGAGGCTTCTTCACCCACTAGACAAGGATTATACCTTTTATTCTCATCCCCACGGCTCCTTCTCCAGAATAGATTTTTTCCTAATCTCCCGCGTGCTCATTCCAAAGATACGGAGCGCAGAGATATTAAGCATGCACATTTCCGATCACGCCGCCATAACTCTAGATGTGGATTCGCTGTTGGCCGAAGAGAAGGGCTCGGGATGGTTTTTCCCTAGAGCATTGTTGGCTGACGAGGCCTTTAGGGAATACGTGCGACGGGCCATTGCAGAATATTTTGAGGTCAACAACCCTGCAGATACGTCCGCCTGGGCATGGTGGGAGGCCTTCAAGGCTTCAATGAGAGCTAAGATTACCAGTTTCTCTATCGCTGTTAGACGGCAGGAGACGGCTGAACTTTCCGCCTTGGATCGGCAGATCCGTGCGGGAGAAAGACTGTTGCAGAAACAAGAAAGCTCTCATATTGTGTTGTATCTCCAAAAGCTACGCTTTCAATACAACTCTTTGTTAAGCAGAGAGGTTGCGCAGGCTGACTTTGGATCTTCCGCAAGATATTACTTTGGGGCAAAAACAAACCTGGGAAATGTTGGCTACAAAATTAAAACCTCGTAAGGAAAGGTCCCGTATCGCAGTTCTTGAGGGGGCCAACGGAACAGCGGTAACGGATAGTACGGGCATCGTGGAATCCTTCCGTAAGTTCTACAGAGCCTTATATACATCTGAAGTGCAATGGAAGTTGGAGGAGGTGGATAGTTTCCTGGAACACATAGAGCATCCTCGTCTTGGACGGGAACAACAAGAGGCCCTGAACTGTGAGTTGGTGCTCCGTGAAGTGCAAGAGGCCTTGATGAAAATGCAGACGGGCAAAGCCGCAGGGCCGGATGGCCTCCCGGCAGAATTTTACCAGACGTTCGTGAAGGAACTTCTTCTCCACACCTGCTCACGTATTATCATTGTCTGCAGAAAGCTGATAACAATACAGGTGCCTTCGCGGCGGCCACTATTGTGGTATTGGAAAAGCCTGGGAAAGACCCAAAGCAGGTGGGCAATTACCGGCCCATCTCTCTCCTCAACGCAGATTATAAAATCTACTCTTCTGCTTTGGCGAGCCGAGTTAATACGGTTCTTCATTTGCTCATACATCCTGACCAGTGCGGATTTGTTAGTGGGCGCTCGACAGCGGATAACGCCCGGCTCCTTTGTGGTGTTATGGAATTAGCAGAAGGATCACATCAGCCGTTGATTGGCTTATCACTCGACGCCGAAAAGGCATTTGACAGGCTGGAATGGCCATTTTTATGTCGTGCGCATTGAATGGTTTGGTTTTCCTGCGCAGTTTATAAACATGGTCCGAGTCTTGTATGCCAACCCAACAGCAAGGATCCTCGCCAACCAAGTCCTCTCTGACTCCTTTCCCCTTTATAGGGGTACCAGGCAAGGCTGCCCGCTATCTCCACTGTTGTTTAATCTGGCTTTGGAGCCCCTTGCATTGATGGTGAGACAAGCAGAGGAGGTCCAGGGAGTTGTACTACGAGACCTCCATATCAAACTTTCGGCATACGCCGATGATCTGGTCTTCTTTCTCCAACCAGCTTCGATCCGGCCCCTGCTACAGTTGATTCACGCTTATTCCGGCTTTTGCCGGATACCGGGTGAATTGGGGGAAATCGTTGGCTTTTCCCTTATGTAGCCTTGCCACAGCGGATATGGTGCAACAATTCGACTTTCGATGGGAGGAATCCTCGATAAGGTACCTTGGTGTCCAATTCAGGGCCCCGCTCGACGAAACTCTCAAAATTAATGCCGACAAGATCAAGGAGATTGCCCGCAATTTCACATTGCAATGGTCCCCGCTCCGTTTGACTTGGTGGGGAAGACTGGAATCTATCAAGATGACCTTAATGCCTAAGATAAATTATATATTGGGTATGATCCCGGTATTGCTTCCAGCTGCTGTATATAAAGAGGTAGAACGCATACTTGTCTCCTTCTTATGGAGCGGAAAAAACCCCCAGGATTGCCCTTAAGAAACTTAAAGCACTCAAGCCCGATGGGGGTGGTGTTCACTTTCCAGACTTCCTTTGGTATCACATGTCTGCAATCCTTAAGCAAGGCAGTCTCTGGGCTGCTGCATCGTTTTTAGCTCAAAAACCAATGTGGCTTGAGCTTGAGGAACGGCTGGTTATGCCGGTCCCTGGATATCTCCTGATGAGTATGTTAAGTCCTGACGAAGGCACAAGATGGGAAGAGTCATCATTTCTACCCAGAGAGCCTTTCAAAACCTGGCACAAGTGACTGACACGGCTAAACTTCTTTCACGGCAGCTGTCGCTCTGGCACAATCCTCTACTAAAGATCAACAAGGCTTCCTTTGCCTGGACCACATGGCAGAGTAAAGGAATCTGGACGATAGGTCAGCTTCTGGAATCGGATAGTTGGAAGTCTTTCGGCACGCTTCAGAAAGAATTTGGAATTCCGGATAAAGGTTACTATCAATGGATTCAATTACGACATTGTTTGGCTCAGGGGCAGAAGGCTCCGAATGATTTTTCTGTGAAACTGGCCGCTGAAAGATGTAGCAGAGAGTGTAACTGCCCAGAGAGGCGGAATGTCCAGACTATATAGCCTATTCTGCTCCCATGGTACGAAAATGGTGAGGGGACCTCAGAAGGTGTGGGAAGAAGAGACTGGTATAGTCTCGACTCAGCTTGCATGGAATCGCTTCTGGGGCCCCAATGTTCGTGTTGCCCGATCTGCTGCGATAACGCAATCGTTGTTTTTCTTCACCCATAGGGCGTATATCATTCCGACAAAGCTATCCAAATGGTGCAAAGAAACATCCCCATACTGCTGGTCCTGCTCACAAGAACTTGGTACTCTCCGACATATGTTCCTAGACTGCCCATGCCTACAAGACTTTTGGGGGCCGGTATGGCGCCGTATACAGCGAATATTTCATTTTTCTGCACCGTTGTCATGGAGTATTGTGGGGCTTAGAGCTCTGATGGACATCCCCTCGCTTCCCAATAAGCATTTTTTTGGAGTTAATTTCATGTTGGCGGTGGCAATAAAGCAGATTCTCGGTGCATGGAAAGACTCTACAGCACTATCCTGGCTTGCTTGGTGGCAACAAGTGTGCATATATAGTAAATATGAGAGAGCCTCAGACATGGTTGTCAGATCCCAGGGAGGGAAATGCCTGGTGGATAAATGGGCTGCTCTGGATGTTTTTGTAGGTTTGACTGGGGAGACTAATGTTCCTTGAAGGGCTTGCAAGCTGGCTGACTGGTGCGGGGTGGAGATGTGGGTGACTTTTTTATGGTTGTTATTGTTTTTTTTATTGTGGTTGTTATGGTATGTACATGTAAGTTTTTTAAAATGCAAAATAAAAATTTAAAAAAAAAAAAAAAAAAAAAACGTCTATGACTCACTCCCCCTCCACACAAACATCCATTTTGTATATAGTTTTGCTTGTTTCAGTTTCACAAAAATGTTCATTGTAATAGTTCTAATGCTATTCATAACTTGTTCATTGTAAAAACGTAGTTCTTTGTAAACCACTTTGTCTTGTAGAAAAGGTATATCAAATTTGTTAAATAAATAAAATTCCAGCCTCAAATAGGAATGCTAAAAAATGCTCAAGGATCCATGTTGAATGATGTTGTGAAGATCAAGAAAAAGTAGAAAGAACACACTGAGTCATTATATCGTAAAGATTAAGTCAATCAACAGCCATTTCACACCTGTACCTTATGATCAGGAAACCATTGCTGATGAAAGAAGAAGTCAAAGTAGCATTGAAAGCATAATCAAAGAACAAACACTGAGCATTGATGGCATTCCTATTGAAGAATTACAGTAATCATATGCAGCTGTTGCAAGGCTCTGCCAGGAAATTTGGAAAACATCTTGGCCAACTGACTGGAAAAGATCTGTGTTCATACCAATACTGATGAAAAGCTGATCGGACACACACTCCATGTCGTGGGCTGGGTGTTAATATTGTTTAAGAAACTGTTTGTTTTAATGTATTATTACTTATTATTGCTTTTGTTTTTTCTTTTGTAAAAGATTGAAATATCAATAAAAAAAATTAAAAAAAGAAAAAAAAAAAAAAAAGAAAAGCTGATCGGACTGACTTGAGAAATTATTGTACATTCGATCTCATCCCGTATACCAGCAAGATTCTACTCAAGATGACTACAATTATCCTGGAACGAGAGCTGCCTGAAGTGCAAGAAGAGTTCAGGAAAGGGAAAGGAGCAAGATACATTGTTGTCAATATGAAATTGAACCTTGAAAAGACAAAATAATACCAAAAAGGATATATATATATATATATAGTATATATATGTTATTGGCTACAGCAAGGCCTCTGATTAAGCTTTTCCACTGGTGTAGTCAGTTTTATTTTTGTACAATCCATTGGGCAAAGTCTATGCATAGAGTTGCCACTTGTATTGCTGGAAGAAAGTGAGATGAATAGATTATTGGTCTTACATAATTTTATTAGCCTTTCTCCAAAGTTGTTTCTGTTACCAAGGCCATATTTGCCAAACACTTTATCTTCTTCTTTGTTACCTACTTTTGCATCCCATTCACCCATGGCTATCAATATATCTTGCTTGCAGGATCCATTGATTTAAGTTTGTACTTCTTCCTAGAATTGGTCAGCGTATTCTTCTTCTGCAGCTACTGTTGGTGCATATACTTGAATAACAGCTGTTGATGGCACTCTGTGTAGATGAATAGAACTTAAGGGTTCACTTAAGTGTTGCATTGTATTTATTGCAGATCTTGAAAAGACAATTTAGTCCTTCTCCCCAAGAGAATAAATCAACCCAGAAATAGATGGATTACAGTAGATTCAGGTAGATAGCACTGGCATCCATCCTACAAACTGTTGCTTCTACAAAATTTCTTTGCTGCACTGGAACATTATGATGGTTCTGAAAGTGGAGCAACAAATGTCAAGAATTAGACAATGTATACAGAGCACTAGCAAAACATTACAAAACAGAAAATTCATACTTCCAAGAAACTCCTTTATTAGAAATACTAACTTAGGAACTTCATCCAAGGGTTCCATTAAGGTGAAATTCTTTCAAGAATACAAACCAAATACTAAGCATTATCAGTGAAGAAAACAAGGATACTATAATAGATGTTATAACCCAAATGGGTGGGAGGGGTAACCCATAAGGCTGTGTGAGGCACGGTGTGCAGGAACTGCTCTGTGACCTTCCAGAAGAACGGGACTGTGTATACAGTACAGGAGTGGAAGTGCAGGCACTGAGGTGGACACTCCCTTCTGACATCATCTACCACAAGGACCTTTTAAACTCCACTGATGATTTGGAGCATGCTCTGAAGGGGCATATCCGATGTGGCAGGATACACCCCTTTGGAGCCCCTTCAGAGCATTGACGGAGCACTTTCAGTGTTGGTGGAGGTCTGAGTGTTGATTTTGTATAAGGTACTGTTGTTTCTTATTTTTCTATCTGTGTATTAGATGGAGAAATGGAAGGATAAGATCCAGGCTAAAGCTGTTCCTCCTGGTCAGAAAGCAGATAGGGTTGTGGGGCCACTCAACAAGCATGTTGTGTTTGGAGCAGGCTTCTCAGCCTCTCCTGGGGAGGTTTCATTGAGCTCCAGCAATCAGATTCCTAAGCCTCCTCCCAATCTGCTTCTCGTCTCTATGATTCTTTCTGATTCTGTTGAGACTGGCTTAGAGACCTCTACTCATCCTACAGACCTGATGTCAAAACCAGTTTATTTGCCTCAACAAGACAAGGCCCAGTCTAATGACTTACAGGATCAAGATATCACATTAAAATACTTGCAGCAAGCAATTGTTGGGGTAGATTTAAAATGGTTAAGTACTGTATCTTCTTCATGTCTCTTCTCACAAGAGTCTGTGAATAAGTTACAGGAGATGAAAAATGGGTTGCTAAGTATTACCAAGACTACTTAACATATTGTAGGGTCATCTACAGAATTTGCAGATGACCAGTACTTCTTCTATTATTCATTGGCAAATTCATTATAAATTAGAAGCTCTGGAGATTTTCTCCCATGCTCATAATTTCTCTCTGGAAAATCTTCGGATGAACTATTTCTCTGAAGTATTAATGCTGACAGATGAGGTTCTTGTCCAGTCATGTTATTATTTGCCTACTAGACTTCATGCTTCTCAACCTGGGGACGGGGAAATGGATATATTAGTTCCTAATGAAAGTCAAGATTTGGCTAAGTTCTTGGCGTATTCTCAAGATATAATATCTAGGAGGTCTACTTTGCTGGTTACTTTTGTTTCCAAGGGTGAGAAGATCAAAATTTTGAAACTTTTCTTTAAGTTTAAGAATGCTTTATTCTGCAGGCAGAAGCTTGCTGTGTTCTCAGATGTGTCACGGAACACACAGCTTTGCCACAAACAGTTTCTGTTTTTTTAAGTCCAAGGTGTTGAGGGTGGATGCCCCCTTCTTTCTGAGATTCCCCTGTAAGGAGATCATTCTGAGCCACAAATAGTGGGATGTCCATACCGACTATTTGTGCCTTCTCCTGGCCCCATCATCCTTCCCCTTGCGTTGTACGGGGAAATTAGACAGGGGCAGGAAAGGGGCAGATCTGGTGTGGCATTAGGGTGGGCAGTTGGCGGTCATCAGCCACGGATGTACTGGGCCGATTCCAATGTTGGCCCTGTACCTCCAAGGCTGACGGCATAGACGGGGAACTTATTAGCAGAGCCGCGAGAAAGGGAAACTCTCCCTTTGCGGCTCTGAAAAGCCCGTGCTGAGGGAGCTGATGCTGCAGGGAGGGCTCTGCCAGGCAGGGGGAGCCCCGCGGGATGCTTGATTCTTCCGCTGCCATGGTGGCAGTGGCAGCAGCAGCAGTAGCCGGTTGTTGTTTTTTTTTAATTTACCTGGGCTGATGGGGGGAGGGGGATTAGGACTGGTAATGGGCAATGGGGATAGGACTGGTAATGGGCTATGGTGGGGGGCTAGGACTGGAAATGGGCTGATGGGGGGTTAGGACTAGTAATGGGCTATGGGAGGCTAAGACTGGAAATGGGGTGATGGGGGCTTAGGACTGGAAGTGGGCTGATGGGGGGTTAGGACTGGTAATGAGCTATGGGGGGACTAAGACTGAAAATGGGGTGATGGGGGGTTAGGATTGGAAGTGGGCTGATAGGGGGCTTAGGACTGGTAATGGGCTATGGGGGGCTAAGACTGGTAATGGGCTATTGGGGGGTTAGGAATGGTAATGGGCTGGGGGGGTTGCTAGGACTGGAAATGGGCTGAGTTGAAGGGGGGTTTGAACTGCAAATAGATGATGGGGACGGGGGCTTGGAATGGAAATGGGCTGAGTGGAGGGAGCTAGGATTTGACATGGGCTGATGGTGGGGCTAGGAAAGGACTAGAAATGGGCTGATGGGGGGCTGGGATTGGAAATGAGCTGATGGAGGGACTCAGATAGTAATGGAAATGGATGGGGGAGATAGGACTGGAACTGGGCTGATGGTGTGGCTAGGATAGGATTGGAAAATTTGCCGGTTGGGGGGCTAGGTCTGGAAATGGGCTGATGCGGGGACTAGAATGGAGAGGATGCTGGGTGGGGCTGGAACTAGAAGGGAGCTGATGTTGGGGGAGGATTAGAATGGGATGAAGCTGGGAGATTGAAATGGAGAGGGGGAAAATATTTTGTGTGGGAGGGAAGACAAATCTACAATTGGCCGGGTATTAGGAGAGTAAGTGGGGATTGAGGATGGAGGGGTAAAATTTGAGTGGATGAAATAAGAATGAGGAAAGAGCAAAAGGAGAAAGATTAGTATGTTAAAGCATATGTAGAGAGAGAATGGAAAAAAAAAACTAGAAGAGAGAAGAAAGGACAAATGGACAGCAGACGATGGAGAGTTAGCAGAAGACACGAAGAAACCAGAAGAAAGTGGCTGGAGCAATTGCAACTGAAAAAAAATGCACAAAAGGTAGAAAAATATCTCTTTATTTTGAATTTATTAACTAGAATATGTCAGCTCTAGGAAATGTGCATCATTAACGTCTGGCTTTGTTTAGTACAAGAGAAAATTAATTTATAGTTTTATTTCTACAGTGTTGTACATTCCAAGTTTGGCTTTTGGGGTTCCCAGTTTAATTATTGTCTTCCTGTTTCTAAATTGTGATTCCTTGTTTGGTGTTGGTCTATGTTCTGCATGTGTAACTGAGCTGAGGTTTTCTGTTTATGTATTTCCTATTTGGCATTGCCACTTGTTCTCTTTCCCCAGTAGATCATCTATTATTATTCTCTGAAATGTATTGGTTTAATATTTGCAGTTTTGCCTTTTGATAGGTAGGGTCTGGTGCTTTGTGAGTCTTGGTAGTGCTGTTATGATACGGCGGGTTTGCTATGGGTTCTAAATGGGCAGTGTTTGTAGTAGTTCCTAATGTGCCTGGCGGTTTGCACTGGATTATAGTAATGTAGAAATCTTTTAGTCTTTCTTTATCCATACACTCATTAAGAGGCATGTTTACTAAAGGTTAGTGTATGGTAATGTAATGTAAATATTTATGCAAATGAGGTCCCTTATGCAAATGAGGCCCCGCACCGAGTCTCCGCACATGGTCCCACACCCCCCCTTGAGCCACCCCTGGGAGGAGTAGCTCTTTATGTGAAAAACAATATTAAAGCAACTGAAATGCAGGGGTTTGTGGGAAAAGAGGAAGCAATATAGGTCATCTTGGAAAGAGAAGATGGATCTTCCATCCACATAGATGTTATCCACAGACCTCAGACTCAAACAGAAACTGGACAGAGATCTGGCCATGGATATCCAAATGCCGGTAATGAAAGGAGAGGTGCTGTCACTAGGAGATTTCAATTTGCCAGATGTGGACCAAATGAAAAAGAAGTAGAGAGATTGCGGATGCCATGCTCAGACAGCTGGTGAAGGATCTATGCAAGAAGGGGTGACATTTGATCTAATACTCATAAATGGAGACAGTGGAGGTAATTCTGTAAATAGCAACTGGATTTATGTACTTATTTGCATGAATTAATGCCACCTATTCAATAAGGCTGAATCTGTGTGGATTTAATTTTATAGAATACTAGCATAGGTAGTTATAAGAACATAAGAATATAAGATATGCCATACTGGGTCAGACCAAGGTCCATCAAGCCCAGTATCCTGTTTCCAACAGTGGCCAATCTAGGTCATACGTACCTAGCTGTTTCCCCAAAAGACACAGGTTCCACAATGCTTGTACTGGGTCAAGCATTGATATCCTGGGTCCTTTTTAATATTGGTTTTTGTACCTTTCCTCCAGGAAACTTGTCCAAACCTTTTTTAAACACAGCTACAATAACAGCCTTTACTACATCCTCTGGTAACAAATCCAGAGTTTGATTACACGTTGAGTGAAAAAATATTTTCTGTTATTAGTCTTAAATAGCTTACCTTGTAGCTTCATTGCATGTCCCCTAGTCTTTCTATATCTATATTCTATAAATACATGTAAATGAAATCACAGTCAGCTCTAGGGCAGGTATAAATGACCATGGTATATCTTATGCACATTGGGTCATATTGTATAAGTGTAAATTTGCTGCTCGCCACACATGCTCCGTCCAAACTCTGCGCCTGTCAACACCTACAGTGAAAGCATGCACGATAGATCCATGACGTGTATTTTCAGAAATACTGACTAATCCATGTGTCCAAGTGGCCATTTATGCATGCAAATCATTAACATACCAGGTAGAAAAGGCGACGGCAAAAGCTAGAAGGATGCTTGGGTGCATACGGAGAGGAATGGTTAGCAGAAATAAGGAGGTGATAGTGCCTCTGTATAAGTCTTTGGTGCGACCTCATTTGGAGTATAGTGTGCAATTCTGGAGACCGCACCTTCAAAAGGATGTGAACAGGATGGAGTCGGTGCAGAGGGTGGCTACTAAAATGATTAGTGGTCTTCATTATAGAAGCATATGAGGACAGACTGAAGGATCTTAATATGTACACCTTAGAGGAAAGGCGGGATAGAGGTGATATGATTGAGATGTTTAAATACCTCCGTGGCATAAATGTTCAGGGAGAGAGCCTCTTTCAATTGAAAGCAAGTTCTGCTACGAGGAGACATGGGATGAGGATGAAGGGAGATAGATTCAGGAGTGATATGCGGAAATATTTCTTTACGGAAAGAGTAGTGGATCCGTGGAATAGTCTCCCAGTGGAGGTGGTAGAGATGAGGACAGTAACTGAATTCAAAAAAGCATGGGACAAACACAGAGGATCTCTAAAGGTAAAAAGGGGACTGTTGTAGTTGTTATGGAAGGACAGACTAGATAGGCCATGTGGTCTTTTTCTGTCGTCGTATTTCTATGTTTCTATGTTTCTATTAACATAAACATGCACGGAAATCTAGCTTCACCTTGTAGAATCTCTCTCAGTGTGTCTAATGCCCATGTGTGTGCCCATTTGGGCAGAAGTAATCATCACACAATATGGTTTGATATAAGAGCTATAGCAGAGTCCAGACACACAAATCTCACACTCCTGGATTTCAAACACATTAACTTTAGAAGAATGGGGAAATATTGAAAGGAGGAACTCACAGGATGGGAGGAAATAAGGGAAGTGCAAATGCCGTGGGCCAAACCAAAAGGAGCTATAACAGTATCAACTGATCTCTATTTAAGGAAATTCAATAAAATCAAGAGGAGAAGGAAATCAATATAGTCCTCTAAGGAAGTGTCTAAAAATAAAAATTGTAGCAGTTGCAAAATACAGAAGATCAAAAGTCAAGGAATGCAGAAAAGAATACCAGATAAAGCTCAAAGAGGACAAGAGAGAAATCAGAACGGTAAAAGCATGGGCAAAAGAAAAATGGGTGAAGATGTAAAGCAAGGTAACAAGACATAAGAACATAAGATATGCCATAATGGGTCAGACCAATGTCCATCAAGCCCAGTATTCTGTTTCCAACAGTGGCCAATCTAGGTCATACGTACCTAGCAGTTTCCCCAAGGGACACAGGTTCCACAATGCTTGTATTGGTTCAAGCATCGATGTCCTGGGTCCCTTCTTAATAATGGTTTATGGACCTTTCCTCCAAAAACTTGTCCAAACCTTTTTTAAACCCAGCTACACTAACAGCCTTTACTACATTCTCCGGTAACAAATTCCAGAGTTTGATTACACGTTGAGTGAAAAAATATTTTCTTTTATTAGTCTTAAATAGTTTACCCTGTAGCTTCATTGCATGTCCCCTAGTCTTTCTATCTTCTGATAAGGTAAACAATCGATCTACGTTTACCCGTTCCACTCCGTTCATTAATTTATAGACTTCTATCATATCTCCCCTCAGCCATCTCTTTTCCAGGTTAAAGAGCCCCAACCTTTTTAGCCTTTCTTCATAGGAGTATCCTTCCATCCCCTTTACCATTTTGGTGGCTCTTCTCTGAACCTTTTCTAAAATCGCTATATCCTTTTTAAGATACGGCGACCAGAATTGCACACAATATTCAAGGTGCGGTCTCACCATGGAACAATATAGAGGCATTATAATATCTGTTGTTTTATTTTCCATTCCTTTCCTTATCATACCTAGCAATCTATTTGCTCTCTTGGCCGCCGCTGCACACTGGGCCGAGGGTTTTAACATGGTATCCACAATGACGCCTAAATCTTTTTCCTGGGTGGTGGTTCCTAATGTGGAACCTTGCATCGTGTAACCATAGTTTGGGTTGTTCTTCCCTAGGTGCATAACCTTGCACTTGTCTACATTAAATTTCATCTGCCATTTTGATGCCCAGTCTTCCAATTTATCAAGATCCTCTTGCAACTTTCCACAATCCTCTTGGGTTTTAACAACTTTAAATAGTTTTGTGTCATCTGCAAACTTGATAACCTCACTCATTATTCCACTTTCCAGGTCATTTATGAATATGTCAAAAAGCAGCGGACCCAGCACAGATCCCTGGGGTACACCACTATTCACCTTTCTCCATTGGAAAATTGGCCATTTAGCCCTACCCTCTGCTTTCTATCTTTTAACCAGTTCCTGATCCACAATAGTACACTGCCTCCTATCCCATGACTCTTTAGTTTTGCCAAAAGTCTCTGATGAGGGACCTTGTCAAAGGCTTTCTGAAAGTTCAGATACACAATATCAACCGACTCACCTTTGTCCACCTGATTATTCACTCCTTCAAAGAAACATAACAGATTAGTAAGACAAGATCTTCCTTGTCTAAAGCCATGTTGGCTGTCTCCCATAGGTCATGACTATCTACATGCTGAGTAATTTTATTCTTTATGATGGTTTCTACCATTTTTCCTGGTACTGATGTCAGGCTCACCGGTCTGTAGTTTCCTGGATCACCCCTGGAACCCTTTTTAAAAATTGGTGTTACATTGGCGATCCTCCAATCTTCAGGTTTTAGAGATGATTTTAATGATAGTTCACAGATTACTAATAGCAGGTCTGCAATCTCGTATTTCAGTTCTTTCAACACCCTTGGATGTATACCATCCGGCCCAGGTGATTTGCTACTCTTCAGTTTATCTAATAGTTGTAATACATCTTCCCGATGTATCGATATTTCCTTCAATTCTTCCGCACCTTGTCGCCTCTTAGTTCTCCTTTAACCCCTTTATCATCTAATGGACCAACTGACTCTCTCACAGGTTTTTTGCTACGAATGTACTTGAAAAGGTCTTTACTTCGCGTTTTTGCTTCCGCAGCAAGCTTCTTCTCAAATTCTCCCTTTGCCTGCCTTATCAATGCCTTGCATTTGACTTGCCAGTGCTTGTGCTGTTTCCAGGTTTCGTCATTTGGCTCTTTTTTCCATTTCCTGAAAGATGCTTTTTTGGCAACAACAGCCTCTCTGACCTCACCTTTAAACCATGCTGGCAGTTTTTTGGACTTCCTTCCACTTTTCTTAAAGCATGGAATACAGCTGGTCTGGGCTTCCAAATAGTATTTTTCAACAACAGCCAAGCCTGATGTACGTCTTTAACCTTTGCAACTGCTCCTTTTAGTTTTTTCTTAACTGTTTTCCTCATTTTATCATAGTCTCCCTTTCGAAAGTTAAAAGGTAGTACTGTGGATTTCCTTACTATCCCTCCTCCGCTAATTAAATCAAAGGCGATCATGCTATGATCACTATTGCCAAGTGGCCCCAGCACCCTTATCTCTTGCACTATATCTGGTGTTCCACTAAGGACTAGTTCTAATATGGCTTCCCCTCTGGTCGGTTCATGAACCAGCTGCTCCAAGAAGCAGTCATTTATTTCTTCTAGGAACTTTATCTCCCTAGCATGTCCTGACGTGACACTGACCCAGTCGATACTGGGGTAATTGAAATCACCCATTATTATTACTGCTCTGTAACTTTTGTTAGCTTCCTTGATTTCTTTGAGCATTTCATCATCCATTTGGTCATTCTGGCCAGGTGCTTGATAGTACACCCCCACTGCCATTGCCTTCCCCCTTTATATGGAATTTCAATCCATATAGATTCTACAGCAGATTTTGTTTCCTGCAAAACTTTAATCCTTTCTGAGTCAATGCCCTCTCTAACATAGAGCGCAACCCCTCTACCAATTTTATCAGCTCTATCATTACGATATAGTTTGTACCCAGGTATCACAGTGTCCCATTCCTTTTTAGATATTTTGTTAAGAGAAGGAAGGCCATAAGAGGAAATGTAAGACTAAAAAATGCGGAGAAATGCTATATGGAGCATAATGAAGAAATGTGGAGCTGCTGAACAAATACATCTGTATTCATAAAGAAAATCCTGGAGAAGGACCACATATGACTGACAAGGTCATATGGAATTGAATGGAAACCACACTGTTTATGGAAGAAAGCGTCTAGAAACAACTTGGACAACTGAAAGTGAACAAAGCCATGGGGTCCAGATAAGATATATCCTACGATACTGAGGGAGCTCAGAGAGATTCTGGTGGGTCCTCTTAAGGATATGTTTAATATATCTTTAGAGAAATGACTGTAGAAGGGTTGATGTGCTCTCTCTTCACAAAAGCAGAAACAGAGAAGAGGTGGGCAGCTACAGGCTAATAAACCTTACCCCAGTTGTTGGGAAAATAATGGAGATGCTACTAAAGGGAAAAATAGTGAACTTTTCTCAATCAAATGGGTTGCAAGATGTCAGGCAATTTGGTTTCATCAAAGGCAGATTGTGCCAGATGAATCTAATCAATTTCTTTGACCAGAGAACTTGATCAAGGGCATGCCCTAGACATGATCTGCATGTATTTCAGCAAAACATTTAATACTGCTCCATATAGACAGCTCATGAATAAACTGAGCAGCCTGAAAATATGACCCAAAATGATGAACTGGATTTGAAACTGGTTGATTGGCAGATGTCAGAGAGTGGTGGTGAATGGAATTCCCTCAATAAAAAGAAAGGTAAGTAGTGGAGTTTCTCAAAGATATGTACCAGGACTGATTCTTTTCAACATTTTTGTAAGTGGCATTGCAAAAGGGTTATAAGGAAATGCTGCACTTTTGTGGAAGATACAAAGATTTGCAACAGAGTGGACAACATGAGAGAGTTGACAACATGGGAAATGATCTACAAAACTAAAAGAGTGGTTTAATGCTTGGACAGTTAAGACTTAATGCAAAGACGTTCAAAGTGATACGCTTGGAGTGCAGAAATCTAAAACAATGTATATGATAGGGGGTGAGAGGATGTACACAGAGCAGGAGAAGGATCATAGGGTAAGACTTCAAGTTTGCGAACAATGTGACAAGGTGGTGGCCAAAGTAAGAAGGATACTAGGCTCCATAAAGTGGGACATAATCAGCGGAAAGGAGAAGGTGATAATGTCCGTGTATAGGTCATTTGTGAAACCTCACTTGGAGTACCGTGTTCAGTTTTGTAGATTATATTTCACTAAGGAAGAGAAGAGTCACCAAAATGGTATGGGGTTTGTGCCAGAAGCCATATGAGAAGAGATTTGAAGACCTTAATATTTATACTTTAGAGGAAAGTAAGGACAAGAGAAATAATATACAGATATTTAAATACCTGAAGTGTATTAATAAGAAAACAAACCTCTTCCAAAGATGGGGACGTTATAAAACTAGAGTACATGAAATGAAGCTGAAAAGAAAAAAAATTAAAAGCAACATCAGGAAATAAATTTTCATGAAAAGGGTGATGGATGCCTGTAATGACCTCCCACTGCAAGCAATGGAGACACCAATGGTGATGGAATTTGAAAAAGCATAGAATAAGCACAGGATATCCCTATATACGAAGAGGAGCATTCCTGCTCAAAAATAAAAAAAGGTTATGGGGATTATTTTAGAAGCATTCCCACACCTAAAAGATAGTATTCACATGTGCATAATAGAACATGTGTGAATCACCAATAATTCACTGAGAAATCTTCTTCATCACAATCTCCATTTAGCAAACCAAAGCTGAACATTTATAAGGGTGGAAGGGAGTGAAGAGCTCAGATTGTGTCCTCACCAAGGTTCTCAACCATAAAATGCTTTAATTCTAGCATTTGTCCAGTTACTTTGAATGGTCCTCACTTGTCAGAACCCCCCTCCCCCTTACATCGGTTTAAAGCTGTCAGCATTAATAAAAAGAACACTTATTGCAAAATTTCTATTGTACAAACCACTAGACAATGGCTAGCATTTTGAAAAGACTTGCTGCATCAGGGGTGTTAACCTAAAACATATTATTAATATGACATATGGGTGTGTTTACTGAAGAGCGTTAAGGGTGCACCAGTTAGCAAGTGAAAATGGTAAGGGTGTTATTGTGTGATAAAGGCTGGCAGGGACAAAGCATTCTGGTGGTAAGGATGCTTGGTTCCCCTTATTGGGCACTAACAGGATACAGAACATTAAGGTGCCAAGCATGAACCTTAATGCCTGAAAGTGGCGGGCACCTAATCACAGGATAAGGGAGCCCTTGTGAAAGTCACATTGTATGTGATGGATAGAAGGAAAGATAAGAATTGATGGACATGTCAGATCCATATGTATCCTATGTGTCAGTCAGTAAGTGGAATGAGCATGTGGGAGGCATCTGTACTGTATCAGTGAAATCTGCTGTAATGTCATTATGTGGCATTGGATTGGGAAGAAGTGTCTTCTGGTGGAGCCAATGGGCATAAAAAGGATGACTGAGCAGAAGTGGTCTGACCCGTCATTATGGGTTGGCACTATGGTACTGTGCCAGGAGCCCCACACATCTAAGGGGCCCCGTGCGCTCCAGCAGCTGCTTGTTGTAATGTTTTAGTTTTATAAGTCCTTTTTATGTTTAAGAAATTTAAAGTTTAATTTTTTTATTATGTTATTTCTTTACTTATTCTAGTTTCAATTTATTTTTTTTACATTTTTATTTTACACTCGTAAAGTTTTTAAAGGTTATTTTTAAATGTTTTGGTCCTTCGTTCAGCTTGTTCGGTGTTCCTGAACAGTAGACTGTAGACCGGGAACCAGGCTATCATAATCTACTTCTGGTTTAACTTGTAAACACTGAAAGATGCTGACACCTCACCTGACAGCGTAACATTTAATTTAAATAATATTAAATAGTATTAAACTACATAGAAGTCTGAAGGTCTGATATGTTATATAATATAATACATATGTTTGCTATCCTTTGTAATGTAAATGTAATGCAAGCACAAGTTTTGTCACGGTTGTCTGCTATTATTAAGTTTTGCTGGTTTAATTTAACCATGTCTGTGTGGTTAGTTTTACTGGTTACCATAATATTAACTTGCTTATATATTTTATATTACAGATTATATAACAAAACTACAGTTAATGTAACGGCATGACTTCAAGGGAGCGTGACATAAACCGCAAGTATAAGTCCGGTTGGCAAAAACTCCATGAACAGGCGCAGCGGGATGCTGCCGCTATAACTAGAACGTGGTCGATTATGACGTACTTTGGGCAGACAACTCAGCCCTGCATGACCGCTCCAGCTCAGGAGGCTGAGGTAGGAGTAGATGTCGAAGCTTCAATGACTGCGACTACTAATGTAAATGAGACAGCAGTTAAAACTGAAGAGAAAATGGAAGTGTCCGCCATTCCAGCAGGCAGAAGACGCTGCAACGGATGTTACCGAGTTTCTAGAACATGATGAAGTTCCAGTTCGGTGTCTATCTGCTGTCTGCTACTCTACAGACCTCAGCGAATGGCCCGTCGAGATTGTCAATGACATGCGCGAGTACTGGGCGACAGCAGGTAGTGAACAATGTGCCCACTGGGACTCGGATTTCACTCCAACCAGAGCAGTCTATGCAGTCAATGGAAAACCAAGGAAATGCTCTCGTGACCTGTTCAAAACAACTCATCAACTGTTGAAGGAACCTATTGATCATTGGCTCTGCCCATAATGGCAATTATTTGGGAATCATTCAACTTATATCAAAATTTGATCCCTTCATGGCACAACACCTGCAGATGCATGCTAACAAGGGAAAAGGACACACTTCATACCAGTGTGCCAACATCTGCAATCAACTAATTCAGCTGATTGGCCAGTCAGTTGTCGATTGGATTAAGGCCGAAGTTCTGCCTGCCAAGTACTTCTCAATCTCAGTTGATCTGACGCCTGATATAACACACCAGGATCAGCTGACAGTGATTATTTGTTACGTGTTGCCATCTGGCCCTGTTGAGCTGTTCCTTACATTTCTACCTCAGCAAGGTCACAAAGGTGAACAGCTTGCTTCAGTTTCTGCACAGCTGGGGGATCAACACTGACGATTGTTGAGGTCAGTTGTATGATAATGCCAGCAACATGAGCAGGACCTTCTGAGAGAAGTTGACTCTGAGTGCATTATCCGTGACTTTGCATTAACACATGTTCGAACTTCAACGTGTTGATACTTAGCTAACTGTCAGCAGTCAGCACGTGGAATGTGCATTAATGCATTGCAAAGTTAGAATGCTTGAAAATGTAAATTTCCAATTTAATTGTTAAGTGTTTGACAGGTTGACAGCTGTTTGTGAATTGTGATGTGGACATATGATTGTCGGCTTTGTCGGTCAGTTTGTCAGTAATTGATTAAAGTTGATCTCAATGATTTGCAATGAAATGATGTCACGAGTGACTTTAGTGAGGAGTCCATGACATGGGCAGCTGGGCTCATCATGTGGGATGCGGCCCATCCGGGGCTCCTGAAGGGCGCCAGGTGCCAGTGGCCTCACACTGGCAAAAGACGGGCCAGGAAGTGGTGATGTGTGGATCATACACAGGAGAGATGTAAGTGATGCAACCTAATGAATAAAATGTTCCTCTGTGGGCTATGGTGTAGCAGCTGGCAGGAGAATACATGTCTGTACATAATGTGCATATGCTGATGGGCTGAAGAATGGATGGTGTAGATGAGAGTGCAGTATGGATTTGCTGCCCTGATGTACCTAATGTGACCGCACAAATGCAGTTGCTGTGTGTGTGAAAAAAGCACAGCTGTGCCACTTGTAAGTCCCAATACCAGCTATTTGGGTATGACAGGGAGAGAGCCTCTTTCAATTGAAAGCAAGTTCTGCTATGAGGGGACATTGGATGAGGGTGAAGGGAGATATATTCAGGAGTGATATGCGGAAATATTTCTTTACGGCAAGAGTAGTGGATCCGTGGAATAGTCTCCCAGTGGAGGTGGTAGAGATGAGGACAGTAACTGAATTCAAAAAAGCATGGGACAAACACAGAGGATCTCTAAATGTAAAAAGGGGACTGTTGTAGTTGTTATGGAAGGACAGACTAGATAGGCCATGTGGTCTTTTTCTGTCATCATATTTCTATGTTTCTATGTTTCTAAAAATATATGCTAGCATCTGCAGCAACAGCGATGGGATTGACTTGATCAAAATTGAAAACCAGAATATAGCTATTTGCTCTCTCTATAGACCACCCTCCAATAACCACTCTAACCTAACCACTATACTTGATTCCTCATGTAACTCTCCTACCAAAAAAACTCATACTAAGAGACTTTAACTTAGCACCTCTCTGCCTGCACCAATCCACAATATTCGTAGACCTCATGGAAGAAATGGTCTTTAAACAAATAATATATCACCCTACATTTTAAAGGTAACACCTTTGACTTTATTTTCATCCTAAAACCCCTCACCCTACACCCACAGTTCACCACCACTACATTAACCCAGGTCCCATGTTCAGACTACTTGATAATTCGAACAAATATTCCAATCAACCTTACTACCCAGGCACCACTCAAAAGCTCTGCTCAAATCACTTGATTCAGACACTTCAGAAAAGAAAGCTTCCTTAATGAAGTTATTCCACAACTTGAATGCCAACCTTTTGACCATGAAGAGGCCATAGAGAACTGGTTTTACATAATTAACAAGGCTGTGAAACCCAAAACCTCCCATAAGAAAAGTAATTGCAGAGATTCAGAAAAATGGTACACACAAGATATACAAATACTCAAAAAGGAATTCCTTAAGATCGAAAAAAAAGGAGAATAAGGAAAACACCTGAAAACAAGGACCTTTACAATGCAGCACTT
The DNA here is from genome assembly GCA_033557465.1 of Ichthyophis bannanicus. NCBI lineage: Eukaryota > Metazoa > Chordata > Amphibia > Gymnophiona > Ichthyophiidae > Ichthyophis > Ichthyophis bannanicus. The sequence goes on from CM066031.1 coordinate 1,539,830,659, forward strand.
AACACCTATAAAAGATGCCATTTTCAGAGCAAAGAAAATACACCACACAAACACCCTAAACAAGGCCATTAATTGCCCTAGGGAACTCTTCAAAATTGTAAAAGCCTTAACCAAAACACACCTAAACACTACTGCCGAAGTTCCAGTCAACCCACAGACCATAAACTACCTAGCAGCTAAACTAAAGAACAAAAACCTCATTCCTGTCCATCCCATCAATGAAGATCACTCCAGCACCAATAATTGGCATACATTCTACCACATCAATAAGAAACAATTATTAGAAACAATTACCAAAATCAACACCACCACATCCACATCTTACTTAGATCCATGTCCAGTTTCATCGATAAAAGCACCAAGAATGAACTAACCCATATCATCTTGGAAATTGTCAATCAATCTCTCCAATCAGGAATAATTTCAAACACACTCAAACTATCTGTCATTTGCCCCATACTCCTCTTGGTGCTATTTGATACCCTCATCTGTGGTATAGATAATACTAATCAAGCATATATTATGGTATTTTTAGACATCACATCCACCTTTGATAATGTAGACCACAATATCCTCCTAGAAAGACTTAAACAGATAGGCATAATGGACTAGCATTTAACTGGTTGCAATCCTATTTGTCCAACTGCCTACAATATGTGAAAATTGACCAGGAATCCTCCTCCACCTTCCAACAGGAACAAGGAATTTCCCAAGGCTCCGCTCGCTCTGCCCTTCTATTTAACTTATACCTTCAACTCATATGCGCAATTTTTAAAAAACACAACATTAGATACCACATCTACGCAGATGATATCATGGTATGCACACTGGTAGATGCAAAAAAAACCGTCATACAGCAACATCACAAAATGTTTACTCAAAGACGAATCATGGCTAAATTCAAATAACCTCTACATAAATTAAAAAAACAACAACAAAAAACAGAGGTCCTCTTTGTAACCAGAAACCTAGCATACACATCCCCTACAACAATTAAACTCCGTGATAACATCCTCTTAGTTAAAAATGAGGTCAAATAACTAGGCACCATCAAAGATAGATCACTCACCATGACAACTCAAAGAAAACAAACTACCAAAACTATATTTTACAAACTCAAAACAATTCAACACCTTAGACCCCTCCTGGAAACACTTGACTTCTGAAATGTATTCCAAGCCTTAATTACACCTCACTTGGACTACTGTAATGGTCTTTTACAAGGTCTGCCAAAAAAGAACATTCACTTCCTCCAATTAGCCCAGAATCTCACTGCTAGGGTTATAACTAAAGCAAGCTTAACTGAACACATCACACCAATAATCTATAACCTTCACTGGCTCCCAATAGCTATTAGAATAAAATATAAAACTATAGTAACAACATTCAAACTGATTAATAACATTCCCCCTCCTTCCTAACCACAAAGATCAGACCCTACCAGAAGGTAGGAGCAGAAGAAGTAAACCACATCTACTAACAATACCCTCATCAATCCGCAAAACTAAACAAGTAACCAGCAACAGGGCCTTTTCATACACAGTCCCCTCCCATTGGAACGCTATACCATATCCCCTCAGATCAACCGGAGACCTCCAGACATTTAGAAAGGAGTTAAAAACCTTCCAATTTATCGAGCACTACTCAACAGCCCCCCCCCCCCCAGCAATATGAACACCCAATCCACCAGCCCTGCCGCACCTAGTTAATCCATAAATGCCAGTTCCCTCTTTTCCCTTGATTACTCACCTATAAACAGCCCTAGTTACTAAACCATTAAAGTACATAGTTTAATGTCTACCAACTTCCACTATAAACTGATTATATGGATAGATGGTATGTAAATAGTATATTGTAACATAGTTAATGCATTGTTCCATGTAACTTGTTAACTGTTCAATGTAAACCGCCCCGATCGCTGGAAGGGGCGGTATAGAAAAACTGTTCGAATAAATAAAAATAAAATAAAAATAAACTGGACAAGTGTACCTCAGCCATATGGAACAAGTAAGGACATGTGATGATACCTGCAGGTGGCCATCCCAGGAGTGGGATGTGTCTGCATGTACTGCATAAATGTGATGGAGGCAAAGATGTTCAGTCAGAGTTATAATGAAATATTCCAAACATATACAACTCATGTGAAAAAAGCATAAGAATTTGTGTCCTGCAGTCCCTGGACTGTTCCTGGCAGTATACTGAAGTGAGTTTCCCATAGCCACAAAGAGAACAAGTGGGATTCAAATCCTGGTCTGTCATTTACTGAGCCAGTGCTCTGGTCATTAGGCTACACTCTCACACTTTTATGAACAGCAATAGAACCAAAGAGATTTCAGGTCCTTGTCTGCAATGGGCAAAACCCAGGACATGAAACAACGTAGCTTGCACATTCTGAGACAGTGGTACACCACACCTAGGGCCTGCCTACAGTGGCATACATGCAGTACTGTAGCTGCATAACAGACACACAGCTGCAGAATGCATCTCTTTTCCAAAGACCAAGCCACATGTAAGGTCAAGATACCTGTCCCTCAACTGTACCTCCAATGCCAAACAACAATCTCACACAGAGGGGTGGGGAGAGGGTGTTGATACGAAGCAGTTAGGACTGTAAAGACCATAGTTAGCAGCCCAAAAACAACTGCTAGCTTTACCTTCTAGGAAATCCAATCAGCTGGATCAATCACAGAAGTGTGCATGCGTTGGCTAACACTGGGCTGTGTCAACCATTCACATACCATCTATGCCCAGTCTATTATCCACTATGAACACATTGGCTTTGTATGAACAGCATGGACATCCAGCAACCTGTCAAGTAACTGTACTGCCATAAAAGAAACAGTACCAACATCACTACAGCATGAGATACTATAGTCCCATGAGGATACATAGCTGTGACATGGTCACAGTTTGGTCAGAGTGAGAGTGGCCTCTCAGCATGCAAAGATCAGTGCATCCAGACCATGCCCATGGCAGACCCATGCTAAGATGGCTCAGCCATTGCCCTTACCTCCGACTTATATACATCCTGTGCAAACTGCTCTGTTTTAGGCAATACCCACAATTCTCCGCTCCTCATTATGTACCCTTTTATTTTGAACATGGGGACAGCTTATGCAATGCAATGCACAGTGGAAAATGGGCAAGAGGCAGGCTGTGAGTGCATGCTGGCCCATATTGGCCTACATTCTTCACATACCCAAATATGGTGTCCCCCTATACAGCTTTTGGCAGTGAGGATTGAACATAGTGCCATGTTTGTACTCCCAAATGATGTCATGTCCAAAGCCAAGTACACCACAAAAAACAGCAAACTGCCACGTAAAGCCAAAGAAACCAACCAAGAACGTGGCAGTGAATACGAAAAACGCCTTTATTAGTCCAGGGGATGAGTGTCGCCGACCCAACACAGGCCGTGTTTCGTAAGAAACTTCTTCAGGGGTGTGTGGCTCTAACACAAATAAATACATGAATATCAAAAAAGAAAATGATTAAAACCGATCGTTAATTAAAAAACAATCGGTTTATACTTATTTATAATCATTTATTATTAATCTGTTATAGTTATAGATAATAATTTTGTTATATATATGTCATTATTTATGGAAACAACATATTTGTGATGGATGTTCCCTATTGTTTTTGTTTTTATATTTTAACATTTGTGAGTTGTATATTAACTTTCGATTGTTTTTTAATTAACGATCGGTTTTAATCATTTTCTTTTTTGATATTCATGTATTTATTTGTGTTAGAGCCACACACCCCTGAAGAAGTTTCTTACGAAACACGGCCTGTGTTGGGTCGGCGACACTCATCCCCTGGACTAATAAAGGCGTCTTTCGTATTCTCTGCCACGTTCTTGGTTGGTTCCAAAGCCATGTACACTGCAATACTGGCCAGTGCAGCACATGCACTCTTCCATGCTGCAGATGAATCCCCCCCCCCCCACCCCGAAGAGTGCATGGTAACCTGGCAGGTTGGACATGGGGTTGAATGTTCGAACAGTTGCTGGCAACACATACACTACCATACCCTGCCTTCTTGTACTCTAACAACATTCTTGTGACTGTTAGACTCGGTGCCCATGGGGAGCCAGTGAGGCTGTCATACAGGCCCTTTGAATTAATGCATGCAGACAATGCATAGACCGGCAAAGCATCTGACCTTGTGAACATATGCTTTAGCCTGCAATTCCACTTATGAAGGGCACAGTCTAAACATGTATGGTACTGCTCCCCCCACCCCAACATTCACCTCCAGGCACTGCCATCCCATTTGGTGGCAGGTGATGCAGAAACCAATATGACAACCTTGTGCCACATTTTAGCAGTTGGGATTGTGCATGTACCATTCAGAGGTCAGTGTCCCACAATCACAATCAGGCACACAGGTGCATTTGGACTCTCATTTGGGGTTATAGGTAATGTAATGCTAAATACTTTGGCCAATGATCAGTAGGCAGTGTTGAGATTATTTTTATTTTATTGTGTGCAAATTTGCATGATATAGACCTGCCTGTATGCGCATATACTGCATGGAACAAAGAGTCTGCACACTCTGACTGCAGCATAGGACAAGAGCAACATGCATGCAGCTATTTATTTTATTTTATTGTATTTAACTGTACTTATATACCGCTGATCTACAAGTCTAAGCAGTTTACATTTAACAACTGTTACAGTAACAAATGTAACTAGGCAAATACATAGAACTATTAATTATGAACATTATACAATGGATAGAATATAGATGAGTGTCATTGATGGTAGATGGATGGGGGGAGGAATAACATTGGGGGATGGTACACTGGTGTAAAGTTGATTATGTTGTTTCAATGGGGAAGTGTTCAAGGATCAAGTAAGATTTTAGGCTTTTCCTGAAGTTGAAGTGATCATTTATGGTGTGAAGGTGGTCTGCTGTTGAGTTTAATAATGCCGGTGTGAAGAGTGAGAATGCTCTCTTAGAAGCGGTGGAGTTGTTTTTTCTGTTTGAAGAAGGTATATGGAACATGCTGAGGGAACTGATTCTTCTATTTCTGTTGCTAGGAGGTTTCTCTATTAAATCTTGTAGGTAGCTGGCAGATAATCCGTGTAATAGTTTGAAGATTGTGTGGATGGCCTTGTGTTTAATTCGTTAAATGATGGGCAACCAGCGCAAGTGTTTGAGTACTGGGGATATGTGTTCTGTTTTAGTTATTCCATAGAGGATCCATGCTGCTGTTTTCATGGCCATCTGGAGTGGGTAGCTTGTAGATTTGGGTAGGCCTTGTAGGATTAGATTACAATAATCGAGATGCAGGAAGATAAGCACCTGAAGGACTGTGTGGAAGTCATTTGAGTCCAAGAGTTGTCTAAGATTTTGGACCATCTTGAGCTTGTGATAGATGGTTCTTGTAGTATTGTTTATGTGTGGGGATAGTGTGAGGTGCTGGTCCAAGATTATTCCCAGATAGCGGACTTGGGGCTTGACTTGTAGTTGAGTACTGGCAATGGTAGAGAGCCTGCCCATCCGGCTCCTGCTGCCTGGTCTCCCCTGGTTGCCTGACTCCGCCCCCAACAGTGACGGAACCGCGTTCCAGCGGCCGTATTGGCAGAGAGCCTGCCCATCCGGCTCCTGCTGCCTGGTCTCCCCTGGTTGCATGACTCCGCCCCCAACAGTGACGGAACCGCGTTCCCGCGGCCGTATTGGCAGAGGTATTCAAACCTCATACTATAAAGCTGAAGCGCCTACAATAGTGGATTTTACCTTTGTTTCTAATGTTACTGCTGCATTTACTGCTGTGTTTCTTCCCCCTGTGTTTTCTCCCCAGAGCCTGCCCATCCGGCTCCTGCTGCCTGGTCTCCCCTGGTTGCCTGACTCCGCCCCCAACAGTGACGGAACTGCATTCCCGCGGCTGTATTGGCAGAGGTATTCAAACCTCATACTATAAAGCTGAAGCGCCTACGGCGCTTGTCGCCACGGCACGCGACATAGGCTCGCGCCTAGGGAGCACGACGTGCTCCTTAGGTGCGCTCCTTGGGGCCGCTTCGGAAGCGCAGGACGCTGCATTAATCTGGTCCCTTGTTGTTGTCTTCTTCCAGCCATTCTCCTTTTTGCCACGACCGGACCTGGGAGCACGATAACTTCTCCTTCGTTTGCCTCCTGCATCCCTCATCGGCTCTTTCAGGTACCAACCACCTTTTTCTCATCGCTCTCCCCTATCCCATCTTCTCCCTGCTCTATGTCACATATACCGGTGCATTGGGGGCGTCATCCTCCCCCGCGGCCCTGCCAGCGCTTTCGTTGTTTTACCAATCTTCTCCTCTGCTCCTCCTTTTCTCCTGCCCTCTCATCTCCCTCTTCTGGCTCTGCCCTCTCCCCAGTTGCCTTCAAGATTGGCCTTATTAACTGCCGTTCTCTCAGATCCAAGTCTCTACTGGTTCAGGATCTCATCTCTCAATCCTGCTTTGACCTCACTCTTCTCACTGAGACGTGGTTGAAGGAGGGGGAGGATGCCCTCCTCAACCGCTGTCTTCCTCCCGGTTTTTCAGCAGCCTCTGTCCCCCGCATAGGCCGCGCGGGTGGCAGGGTGGCTGCTATTCTTGGCCCCTCCCTTGCTTTCACTCAGCTCTTTCCACCTTCCCTTTCTTACCCTGAGGCCCTCCTCCTCCATCTACATACCACACCTCCAACTCACGTACTTCTCATCTACTCACCCCCAGCTCTCCGTCCCGACCTTTGGGACTCTCTACTCCGCTCCCTCTCTGATCTCTCCTTACTCTTTCCTCATCTCCTTATTGCGGGTGATTTCAACTTGCACCTTGATGCCCCTTCCTCTCCTAGGGACCATGCTTTCCTCGCCCTCCTCCACGATCTCTCCCTTCTTCAGCATGTCTCTTTTCCTACCCATTCTGCTGGTCATACCCTAGATCTCCTTCTGACTCACTCATCCTCCACGCTCTCTCTCTCTAACCTGTCCTCCTCCTCTCTTCCATGGTCAGATCACTTTTGCCTTTCAGTCTCCTGTTACCATTCTGGCATACCACCAGTCCCTTCTATCTCTTCCTCTCTCCCTCCTCTCTCCCACTCCATTACTCCCTCCCTAGCCCAGCAATACCCTCCAGCTACGGACTTGCTCCCCACTGACTTCCCCTCCCTGTCCCCTACCTCTCAAGCCTCGACTTGGTTTTCCTCTCTTTCCATTGCCCTTGATCAAATTGCTCCCCTCCGTCAGCGCTCTTCTACTCGTCGACCCTCACACCCCTGGTATCATCCTGGTCTTCGCCTACTCAGATCTCAACTCCGTAGAGCCGAACGACACTGGCGTAAATCTCCATCACCGTCCTCTCTCTCTTTTTTCAAATCTCAACATTCCTACTACCGCTCCCAGGTTCACCTTGCCAAGGCCTCATTCTTCTCTGCTGCTATCGCTGCTGCCCCCAATCAGACACATCACCTATACTCCACGCTCAACTTTCTCACCTCCCTTCACCCCTCTACTCCAGCTCAACCTGCTCACCCTCTCCCTGCCCCTTCCCTCTTGGCCTCGGCTTTTTCCAACAAGATTTCTGCACTAAGGCTTCCTTACCCCTCCATCCCCCTCCTCTGTCCTCTCCTCCCCCAGTAGCCTCTCCCCCTCCTACTTCTCCACTATCTCACACTTGGTCTTCCTTTTCGCCAACCTCCAACACGGAACTTTACCACTTTATCATCTCATCTAATAAAACTTTCTGTTCCCTTGACCCCATTCCATCCTCCTGGTTGCTTGTACCCTCTTTATCTTTTCTTCCCTACTTGCAAACTATGTTGAACTCCAGTCTCTCCTCTGGCTCTTTTCCCACTCCCTGGAAGCACGCCCTCATCCGTCCATTACTTAAGAAACCCACTCTCGACCCTCTTGATCCTAGTAATTACCGTCCAGTTTCCAACCTTCCTTTCCTTTCCAAATTACTTGAGAAAATTGTCTTTGCACAGCTCACTCACCACCTGGATTCCACCAATCTCCTTCATCCTCGCCAATCTGGCTTCCGCACTGGACACAGTGTCGAGACTGTTCTTCTAGCTTTCACTAACTCCCTGCACACTGCTCACGACCAGGGTGACATATCGGTGGCGGTAGCACTTGATCTGTCTGCTGCCTTTGACCTGGTCGACCACTCCCTTTTACTGTCTCACTTGCATGATATCGGCCTTCGCAGTATGGTGTTACGTTGGTTTCACTCTTTTCTTTACTCTCGTTCTGCTGCTGTTACCTCTTCCTCTTCGGCCCACTCCCCCTCTGAGTCCTTTTCACTAGTCTGTGGGGTTCCTCAAGGTTCTGTGTTGGCTCCTCTCCTTTTCAACATCTTCCTCACTACACTCACACTACTTATTCAGCAGTTTGGAATTACAGCCTTTTACTATGCCGACAACATTCTCCTTCTTCACCACACCTCCTCTGTCTCCCCCGACTTAGCCCCGTTGAATGCCTGCTTAGCTGCTGTCTCCAACTGGTTAACACAAAATTGTTTACACCTTAACCTTTCAAAAACCATAGCCATCTGGTTCTCCTATGGTCATCAGCCCCCGCCCCTGGCCCCATCCTTTTCTAATGCACCTGTCCCATTGGTTACCACTTTTCGTTATCTCGGGGTTCTTTTTGACTCAGATCTCTCCTTTTCTGCACATGTCTCCCATGTCTCTAAACTTTCTTTCTTCCACCTTCATCAGATCCGTGCCATTCGCCCCTTCCTCTCTCCCTCTGCTTTAACCACTCTACTCCTCACCCTTGTTATTTCTCGTGTTGACTTCTCCAATTCCATCCTCTCTGGCATTTCTAAATTTCAGCTCTCACGACTACAACGCATTCAAAAACACCGCGCCGCCCATCTGGTTACCCACTCCTCCTCTAGGGACCACGTCACCCCCCTTCTTCTCCGACTTCACTGGCTCACCATCTTCTTTCGTATTCAATTCAAGCTTCTCATACTAGCCCACAAAGCACTGCATACTTCTACCCCTCATACCTGGCCGACTTACTCCATTTTCACACTCCACGCCACACTCCTCGTTCATTCCACCTTAACAGACTTGCACTACCATCCCCTTCACACGCTCATCTCCAGTCCACACGCTCCTCAGCCTTCTTCTTTGCAGGCCCTGCACTATGGAACTCCCTCCCCCCCCCCCCTCTCCGCCTCGAGCCCCACTACCCCACCTTCAAACGCTCCCTTAAAACTTACCTGTTCTCCCTCGCCTTTGATCTTCCCTCTCCCTAGTCCTGTCCCTCTTTCCCTCCCTCTGCCCTACCTGCTCTTGTCTCTATCACTTTCTCTATTTGAATTGTAATTTCTTTTCCAGTTTCCGGCCTTGTGCCACTCTGTTTATATTTTTTATTGTGAACCGCTCTGCCTATTAATGAAGAGCGGTCAATCAAATAAATGAACATGACATGAACATGGTAATGTGGGTGAACAATGTGAAGTTATAATCTAGAGATGTATAGGACCACAATTTTTTTGTAGTTTAAGTTCATGTTGTGTTCATGGAGCCAAGCTGTTATGAAGGTGAAACATTTTTTTACATGGGTTAGGGTAGGGTTGGTGGTGTCAATTTGGGCGTAGACCATAATATCATCTGCATATACAGTAAGTGGTAACATAGGTTGTGGCTTGCATGATGGAGCAAATTGGTTGAAGGAAGTGGTTGAATAAGAATTATGATAGGACAAAGTCTTGGGAGACTTCTTGTTGTTGTTGAGTATGGCTCAGATGGCCTGTCACCTATTTTGACACAGAGTTGACGGTCTGACAGGTAGGATGTGAACCATTGCAGCGTGGTGTTTTTTTAGTCCGATTGCTTGTAAACAACAAATGATCAGATTGTGTGGGTCAAAGGCTGCCTTGATGTCCAGGAATATAAGTATGTATCCTTTGGTTTATCAATTCCTTTGTTGAGGTTGTAGATTAATACAGTAAATTGTGAATTCCTCCTAGTGCCACCAACTGAGTGATTGAATTGGACATTCACAATGGCTAGCCTTCCTCCTGAGCCTAGTTCTCTATAAGCTGCAGCTGTGCCAGATGAGCTCACACAGTTGACATTGTAGCAGCGGATTGTATGCAATAAATAATACCAGGAGTCAGTTGCAGGATCCAAGCCAATTTATTGTGCACAAGGCTCAGACAGGAAAGCATCCAAAAAGGACTGAGCAATGAAAAACTACAGCAGATTCATTATATACAATTTCACAGTTTGATACAAGCAGACTTTCTATTGGTCCCAATGCCCCTTGCACCCATCCAATCAGGGACCCTCTCTGGGCCTGGCTCCTTATTCCCACTTTCTGGCTTATTCTAACAAAGGCATAGTCTTAGACATAGATACATTTCTACTTCAAGGACATTTCTAGCTCAGAGAATGCAAGGACAGAACAAATCAAGAATAAAGAACTTATACAATCTTCATGGGGGAAGGAAAGGGACTTTCAAAAAGCAGTTTAAAGCAGATTTCTAAACTTTGGTTCTTTTCAATACTACTCTCAGGTGGGGGTTAGGATCTAGGCCTAGTTTACAGGCCATAGCCTACCACATTCCCCCCTTTGATTATTCTCAACCTGAAAAAGAGAGGGTGAGAAATTAATCACCTATCAAAGTCACCTTAAACTGAGGCTTCTTCCCCGGATATAGCTTGATACTTCCACATGGCTAGTACCCTGGTTGCTGCCTTACGTTCAACTGTACTGTCTATGATTGAGGTAAACATTAGCAAGCAAAGGGGTAGGAAACATGGGAGAAGCAAACACATAGCTACCACTTAAGTTCTTTTCTTCCACAGCTTCCGCCGTACGTAGACCTGTCAGTTTCCGGTGGGTGACAGGAGTAGGGCTGTAGGTTCCTCAAGCTTCTTCCGTACGTGGACCTGCCAGCTTCCTGTGGTGGCAGGCGTAGGGCTGTAGATTCTACATTAGTACACAAATGTGGAGACTCTGTAAGACAGAACCTAAAGCCAACAGCTCTTGTCTAGTGATTTCGGATCCAATCTGACTCATATCCCCTAGCAGCGGGATATAGAAATGGGGCCTAAAAGCTTTTTCCATAGCTGTTTTCCTATAATGTGTGGCTTGGTGAAAAGCATGGACAAAGGCTGGGCCCAATGATTCAGGGATTACAGTTGGACCTGGGGGCTGGAGTCTGTGTACACATTCAAGCGGAGCCCTGTCCCTATTATCAGTACCCTAGTGAGGGCTATCAGTTCAGCCTCCTGTGCTGAGGTTCCTGGGGGCAACGCTGAAGATTCAACTACCATGTCCAGGGTCACTACTGTATAGCCAGCACGATGTTGTCCATTGATGACAAGACTGCTTCCATCCACAAAGAAAGTCTGTTCAGGGTTGTTCAGTGGAAGATCGGTTAAATCAGGGCAACTGGAGAACACAGTATCCATTACTTCCAAGCAATCATGGTCGGGGTGGACCTGGACCAACTGGTAATAGTGTAGCAGGGTTCAGAGCTTGACTGACAATCAACTGTAATCGAGGGTTTTCGCACGGCATGCTTTGGTACTTTAGCATGCTGGAATTTGTGAACCAGTAATTTCCTTTATGTTCCATGAGGGTTAGGACAGAATGTGGCACTGTAACCTGGAGACTCTGACCTAAGGTGAGCTTGTCGGCTTCACTCACCAAAAGAGCTGTTGCTGCAACGGCTCTCAGGCAAGGTGGCCATCCTTTTGCAACAGTATCCAGCTGCTTTGATAGATAGGCTACAGGTCGCTGCCAAGATCCAAGGGTTTGGGTTAATACACCCAGAGCATTTCCACTTGACTCATGGACATACATCTGGTAGGTCCAAGGCTGGTGATAACATCAAAACTGCTTTCAACGATTTGAATGCTTTATCCTGTTCTGGGCCCCATTCCATGGGAGATCGCGCTCCTTTCCTTTGGTGGCTTGGTTGAATGGCTTTGCCAAGTGCGCGATGTTGGGTATCGATTTTCGGAAGTAGCCGGTAGCTCCCAAAAAGGCCCCTCACCTGCTTTTCTGGTGTGGTGGGGGTAGGGATGCGGCATACTGCTTTCCTTTCGCTCAGGTCCCAATCTCCGGACCCCTCTGGACAGATGGAATCCCAGGTATTTTACTTCTGTTTGGCACAACTGCGCCTAGGCTCTGGAGACCTTGTATCCAGCTTCATTCAGAAGGTGTAAGAGATCACTGGTGGCTTGCACACATTCAGTTTCGGAGTTGGTGGCTACAAGCAGGTCATCCACATACTGGAGCAGGACTCTTTTTCCTAGAGTCACAGAGTAACTGATAGATCTTGATTAAGAGCAGCACTGAAGATGGTGGGTGAGTTCTTGAATCCTTGAGGTAATCGAGTCCAGGTGAGTTGGCCTCGCCTTCCGGTGGTCGGGTTCTCCCATTCAAACTCAAACAGGAGTTGACTGGTGGATGCCAGGCATATGCAAAAGAAGGCATCCTTTAAATCCAAAACAGTGAAGTGAGTAGCTTCAGCAGGAATCAGTCCCAAGAGGGTGTAGGGATTTGGTAATACTGGATGTATGGTTTACTCCTATGAAGAAAGGCTAAAAAGGTTAGGGCTCTTTAACCTGGAAAAGAGATGGCTGAGGGGAGATATGATGGAAGTCTATAAATTAATGAATGGAGTGGAACGGGTAAATGTAGATCGATTGTTTGCATTATCAGAATATAGAAGGACTAGGGGACATGCAATAAAGCTACAGGGTAAACTATTTAAGAATAATAAAATAAAATATTTTTTCACTCAACGTGTAATCAACTCTGGAATTTGTTACCAGAGGATGTAGTAAAGGCTGTTGGTGTAGCTTGGTTTAAAAAAGGTTTGGACAAGTTCCTGGGGGAAAGGTCCATAAACCATTACTAAGAAGGGACCCAGGATATCAATGCTTAATCCAATACAAGCATTGTGGAACCTGTGTCTTTTGGGGAAACTGCTAGGTACGTATGACCTAGATTGGCCACTGTTGGAAACAGGATACTGGGCTTGATGGACCTTGGTCTGACCCAGTATGGCATATCTTATGTTCTTATGTTCCATCAAAGGTCATTGGCAGCAGTTAGTCATATCATGTACACTTCTCTTGTGACTGCTCCATATGAGCATTCATGGACAATCCTCACTTTCCTGCCTACATCTGGAACATGCTGCCCCACCCAGACACTGCCCTGACCTATGGAATGCCTCACATTGACAGTACTTCTGATACATGCCCACACCTCACAGGCACTGTAGTATAGTTTATGGCATGATGTTGACTTTCAGGACTTTATGCCGCTCAAACTCCCTCCCCCACTCTGCTGCAATCCCTCTGCTGACTCCGCTGCCGCCAACACCCACTCATGACACTGCCAACACTCACACTGACCAACATCACTAGGCAGCCTCCTAACTCACCTAGTGAACAGTACAGGCCTGCTTTTAGGTCAAGCATGCTCATCACACATACTTCCACATAGCCAGGCATAAGGTGAGTCAGCTCCATCAGCTATTATCTGTCCTTGCATCCATACCTTCTCCAGTGGCTTCCCTGCTCCCTTTTCAGCATTTCAGTGGCTTGACACCTTACCGCCTCCTGTCCTGTTGCCTCACATTAAGTGTACAGTACCGCCCTTAACACTGGAATGCCTCCAACATGCCCAGCACACTTGCCGCACGGTAACCACTTATTGTTGCCGTTAACGCAAATTAACGGGAGCTCCCTTACCTCCATTTAGTAAACATACTCCAAAGGAATACCAAATGGATACCATATGTGTTTTATTGACTTCAGGAACGCTTTTGACTATGAAAACCATGAGAAACTCTGGGCCACATTAAAAAGCAAGGATATACCAGAATGCCTGATAGTTCTCTTGCGCAACCATTACATTGATCAAGAAGCAACAGTTTGAACGGAACTAGGAGAAACAGAATGGTTTAAAATCAGCAAAGGTATACAACAAGGTTGCATTCTTTCCCCCTACCTCTTTATTACCACATAAGTTAATTAAATCAAATTAAAACCACAGCAAGAATCATCCAGAATGCAAAGAAATGAGACCACATCACCCCAATTCTGCGGGACCTACACATACTTCCCCTCGATGCAAGAATTAAATACAAAGCTATTCTATTCACCCACAAAGCCATCCACCAAACACAGAGCACCCAGCTCCGCACCCTACTGCCTCGTCCACCCCACAGCAAAACAACCAGACAGACCTCCAGCAACTTCCTCACCATCCCTCACAAAAGAACCAAATGCACACAACGGACCTGCAACAAAGCCTTTGAACTTTATGCTTCGTCCCTCTGGAATTCTCTACCGAACCACCTCAAGAACAATAGCGACCTCTTGTCATTCAAAAAACAGCTAAACCATCCTATTCCAAGAATATCTCAAAACAGAAACAAACTCCCACAAATAACTGCCCAATCCCCCACCCACTCATCAAGAACTTATGATCAAAAACTATGTACTTTGTCCATGTCTATGTCCATCCTTTGCCAAAATCATCAATGTTGCCCTCCTGGTGATGGCCCTACCCCTTTAACTGATTACCCCCCCCCCCCCTTTTTTTGTTACATCGCTTTGACCCGGTGAAAAGCAGGATATAAATACAGTTAAATGAATAAATAAATAAAACCCAAATTATTAATTTAAAAAAATAATAATTAATTGTATATTAATTATTTCTCTGGAAACATTTTATATTCCAAACCCTCTGTAGATTTAGTGATGATATTTTGAAAAGAACATGCAAAAATCCATAAAGGAATTCAATCTGTGTGGCTTATCCTTTTCAAATTAAATAACCTCTGTGTTTCTAACTGCAGCAATCTTCTCTCATGGTTGCTTCTCCTCATGTTCAAAGGAATGTGATCAATAGCCATTATTTTTAAAGCAGCTAAGGAATGTTGATAATCTATGAAATGCTGATTTCTTTACATGTTTCAGACAATATCTTTGTTTGTTTACATTTGTCTTCAGTGGCCTGGTTGTCATTCTTATATATATATTTTCAGACAGCAAAAAATTATTATATGCACTATTTGTTCAGTACTGCAGTTGGTACTGAAACATAAATCATGTGTTCTCCAAGCTTTATAGAGTCCACATTTAAAATGTCCCATTTCTACAAATATGTTAGCAGTCTTACATTTACTGCCGATATCAGATGGACCAATCAGTTCCTTCAAACTACATCCTCTACTGTATGCAATAAGGGACAATCCTTAGAGCTACCATGTAACCATAAGACTGACAAGTGTTTTTTGATAAAAGATGATATCTTTCCTGATAACTGAGAATATTGAAAACACGGGTCATTTCATCTTCCTGGGAAGCAACAACCTGCTTGGACTGTAATAAATCTTCCTGCTTGTTCAGTGCTCTCATATGAGCTCTCTTTGCCACACTGGTTGGATACCCTCTATTTATCAATTTTTTGCAATGGTTCTTCCCCGGAGCTTAAACTCATTGACATCTGAACATATTTGTCTATATCACAAAAACTAGGAGAAGGGCAGACTGTCATTCAAACAATACAGATGGCAACTACTGTAATCGAGAAAGGTATTTCATGTACACTGTAGTAAAAAAAAAAAAATCCATTTCATCTTTAAATGATATTCACGTCTAAGAAATGGATGTCTGGTGAATCATGAACTGCTCCTGCTCTCATCAATGGTACTCAGAAATATGGCTGCAATCTTGCAGCACTGCCCCTTAGTGTGAAGTTAGAGGGCAGCATCACGTGATCGTGGCCATTTTGCAAGGCCAGTTGATGGTAGCAGGATCAGGGAGGACTGCTCCTGTCCCCTTCACCACCGGACCACCAGGTCTTCACGGTACAGCCTGTGGCGATTTGAGTGGGAGGAGGGCCCCCGAAGCCTAGCTGGGTATCAATGTTTAACAGGGGGAGAGGGGAGAAACCCCAACTGGCTTGCTGGAATTTTTTACAGGAGTGGGAAGGAGGTACTTTGGTCACCTGACTAGCCAGGGCAGTTTCTCTTGTCAGCAGGGTGCATCGATCCCCCCAGACATTTCCCATTGGGGTCAGAAGCTGTCCAGGGGGGATCAGTGCTGGAGGAGGGGCCTGTACTCTTTAAATATTGTTGGTGCTATGGATCTATAGATCTGTGACACCGACAAAATTGTTTAAGGAAGGGATGACTGGGGCATGGTTGTTCACAGTAGCAATCAAGGCACAGGGCTTATGAGAGCTCTGCACACCAGATCATTTTCTGTCCTCCCTATTGATTTACCATGGAGGCATTGCGGGACTTCCCACGCTACCTGCTGATACAGGTATTATGGGTTTCTGTGCTAAATCCAAAACCTCTGCACTATCTGCAGAGATTTTAGCCGTACCCGGGGGCTTTTTGCAGCTATCGCACCACGATAGCTGCAAAAGGCTAATGCAGTTTAGTAAACACGTCCCCAAAGTAACCATAATGAACTGATGGAGGTTGAGAAAGTATTTCAGTGGTTTGTCTTGTTTCAGTTTGATGTAATTGAAGCCTTTTTGCAATCCGCGAGGCCGCGGGCAGGGTCCCGGCGGCTGACTTTAACCGGGTGCGCGACCCGGCGCGGGGACCCTGCGCGCGGCCGAGTCGGGCGCGCGGGGGCATCTTTTGAAATGATTGGCTCCCATGGGTTGCGGCCGTACGGGAGCCAATCAGGAAGGCCATTACTGCGAGGTGGGGGGGGGTGATTACCGGCTGGCAGCCTCCGCGTGTCAGTTCTTGCGGAGGCTGCGTTCGGGGTGCCGGCGTCGTCTTGTTAGGAGCTGCGGCGTGCTGTGCAGAGGCCTGGGGAGTGTCTGGGTTTGCCGGGCAGCAGAGGAGCTACAGCGTCTTTCCTGTTGGTGGGGGCAGCTGCGGATCCCCGGCGGTGGTAGACTTCGGGCGGTTTGCGGCAAGTACGGGCAGTTCTTGGAGGTATTTGAGGGGGGGGAGCGTTGTAGAGGGTATCTTTCCGGTGGCCCGTTTTTCTCCCGGTGTGTGGCCGCCGGCTGCTGTAAGGAGCTGTGGGTCCTGTTTTGCAGCGGGTTGCTTCCACGGAACGAGATTAAATCACACATGCAGCCCAAATAAGGGATCCAAGCCACTTCCAGAGAGGGTTAAGGGGGCAGCAGCTCCATTCAGCTGGGTGGTGTCTTTTCCCAGGGGTGTGCTTTTCAGGGCCTGTTAGGGGATGCCTGGGCCATGCGGTCGGGCAAAATCAAGGGGCTTGGCCCTGGCAGATACTTCGGGGTCTGGGGTGGGGGGGGGGGGGGGGTCACGGTCTCACGGGGCGGCGGGGTTGCCTGACATCGGAGGTGGGAAGGGGCAGAGGGGTCGGGAGGCTGCTGTGGGGGGGGCAGAGGGAGGCAAAGGGGGTTCGTATGCTTGGCAGGGGTGGGGGAGGTGCTCAGCCCCTCAGCGGAACGTTGGGGGTGAGTGGGAGGCTTAGGGCAGCAGGGGGGGGGGGCACTGGGGGGTGGGGAAAGTGATGCGGGTCCGTCGGGGGGTGGGGGTGAGTCGGGGGCTGTTTTTGGGGTACAGGGGCCGGGGGGAGGGTTGCGGCTGGTTGGGGCCCAGTGGGGCCCTGGCTATAGTGTGCCCGCTGGCTGGCTCACA
Organism: Ichthyophis bannanicus; assembly: GCA_033557465.1. Lineage (NCBI taxonomy): Eukaryota > Metazoa > Chordata > Amphibia > Gymnophiona > Ichthyophiidae > Ichthyophis > Ichthyophis bannanicus. Next base: position 1,539,848,262 of record CM066031.1, read on the forward strand.
GGTACCGGTGGTTATGGTGCTTCCGGGGGGACGTCACCTTGGGAGCAGTGGCTGAGTGGGGGTCAGGGTTCGTCTCGGACCGACTGGGGCGGTCCTTGGCCTCCGGCTTGGCCCCTGGCTGTTCCACCCCCTGTTTTTCCTTTCATGTCTCCTCAGGGGCAAGTCATGGCGCAGCCGACATGGACGTCAATTCCAGGATGCGAGAGCTTGTTGGGTCCAATATCGGGAGCAGTGTCACAGCAAGGAGTGGCAGCGGAGTCAGCGCGGGGGCATCTCCTGGAGGTTGAGAGTGCTGGCGTCGAGGACAATTCTGCGGCAGCTGGGACGGATGCGGCATCAGCACCTGTTCGCGGTGAGCCTGGTGAGTATCTTGGGGACGGGGGGGAGGGGAGGGTCCAGTCGCCCGAAGGCAGGCCGGGTAGGGGTTCGCGTAAGAAGCGTCGGCAGTCTTGTCGGCGGCGGCATAGCTCGGGTTCGTCCTCATCCTCTTCCTCTTCGAGTGGGTCGTCTTTGGAGTCTGGTCGACACGCGGGGGATAGTGGGCGTGGGCTGGCTCACGGTGTGGGTGGAGGGGCCGCTTCGGTGGTGGTTTTTCCAGAGCTGTGGGAGGGTGTGCCGCATAAATTGCGGCGAAAGATCCGGAAGCGGTGCTATATCGATATCTTCCGATTGCTAGAAGGGAGGAAGCCTTCAGGGGAGAGTCGGAAGAAGCGGAAGGAAGATGAAAAAGCTGGGAGGGTTAAGAAGGTGACGCGTAATGTGGTGAATTGGACGCGTGCCTTTTTGCGGTTGGTCAGCGTGTGGGGTCGCCATGAGCCGGGGCAGTATGGTATGTTGCTTGCCTATGCTGATTCCATCCTAGAGGCGTCTCAGACGCATGATGGATGGGCTTGGCTGAACTACGACGAAAAGTTCAGGGATAAAATGGAGGAGAGTAGATCGCTGTCGTGGGGCACACAGGACATTAACCTGTGGCTGACTCAGATGTCGGCTAGGTCTGGGGTCAGTGGGGGGGGGGTGGATGGAAGGGTAGTGGCGGGGTGGTGGGGGGGGCACTCGTTCCTTTAGCACGGGGGCAGTTGGGGTGCCGCAAAAGGTGGGCGCGGCGGGGAACAGTGACCTGTGTTGGCGGTTCAACCGGTCCACTTGCCCTTTTCCCGACTGTAAATTTCGTCACTCCTGCTCCTTGTGTGCAGGTTCTCACTCCGCCACCAAGTGCGTTAAACAAGGCGCCGCCGGCGCGGGCGGTCCCGCTCCTAAAGGGCACTGAGTGGTTGGGGCGGGCGCCTTTGCCGATTCGGCTGGAGGCTTTGGAGGGCTGGCTAAGTTGCTCTCCTCGACGGCGGGAGGCAGTGATTCTGTCCTTGGGTTTCGTTTCGGTTTTGTATTTTGACAAGTGTATGCCGATGGGCTGTTCGGTCTCTTGTGCGTATTTTGAGATGTTCAGTACCTTCCTGCAGTGGGTGCTGGTTCGGGCGTCCGGATCGTCGCGTGTGGTCCATTACCTCGACAATTTTCTGTTTGTGGGTTCGGCGCAGTCGGAGGAATGCCCGGAGATGTTAGCTGCGTTTGTTCGGCTGGCGCGCGAGTTCGGGGTACCGTTGGCGGATGGGAAGACAGAGGGTCCGTCCACGCGGTTGACCTTTTTGGGGGTGGAGTTAGATTCGGTGGAGATGGTCGCACGTCTGCCGCAGGACAAGGTTGATCGTTTGCGGATTTTGGTGGCTAACGTGTTGTCAGCCTGCAAGATTTCCGTGCGGGATTTGCAGGCGCTGTTGGGGTCTTTAAATTTCGTGTGTCGGGTGATTCCCATGGGGAGGGTGTTTTCGCGTAGGTTGGCATGCGCTACGGCCGGTGTGCGGAAGCCACACCACCGGATTAGGGTCACCGGGGCCATGCAGGCGGACCTGATGGTGTGGAGTCGTTTCTTGGTAGACTTTAATGGGACTTCTGTTTTGATGGAGTCTGAGGTGTCTAGTGAGGCATTACAGTTGTACACTGATGCGGTGGGGGGAGCGGGCTTGGGAGTTTATTTCCGTGGGGCCTGGTGTGCGGATAGTTGGCCGGCATCTTGGCACGCTGCGGGACTGACCCGGAACATCACATTCCTAGAGCTCTTTCCGATTTGCGTGGTTTTAGAGCTATGGCCGGAGCGGCTTCGGAACCGAATGGTGCTCTGGTGGTGTGATAATGCGGCAGTGGTCTGTGTGGTTAATCGCTGCTCCCCTAGGTGCTTGAAGGTGGCGGGCTTGATGCGTGACGTCGTACTGGCTTGTTTGCGTTTGAATGTGTCGGTACGAGCGCGTCACATCCCGGGACGCACTCACGAAATCGCTGATGCTCTTTCTCGTTTTCAGTGGGAACGATTCTGGGCTCTGGCCCCAGAAGCAGACACGGATGGATCGGTGGTCCCGGAGAGCTTGTGGAACATTGGCCTCGCGAGATGCTAGACTTGCTGAAGAACTCAGTGTCTGCGGGGACTTGGTCTGCGTATAAGCGGGGTGTGACCGGATGGTTGCCTTTTTGGTGGCTACGGGGTGGCAGGCGGGTGGGGTTCCAGAGGGTTTGATTGGGCGTTATATTGTGGATGCCCAGTGTGCCGGTTTCTCTCGTTCAGCGGTGAGGGCGCACTTGGCAGGATTTAACTTTGTTGCGAGCGCGGTGGGTCGGGGTGTGCCTGCGGGGGGGGGGGGGGGGGGGGTTTTGCCGCGGGGCTTTTGCTAGGGTGGGAACGCGTTCAACCTACACCGCGGGACTCGAGATTGCCCATTACGCATGAGCTCCTGGTGAGGGTCTGCGGGGTCTTAACGCAGGTAGCCTCGTCTGCGTACGAAGCTTCTTTGTTTCAGGCTGTGTTTTGCATCACCTTTTTTGGTGCTTTGTGGATCGGTGCGTTGGTCGCGGACTCTGGGCGGGGGGAGGCATTGGGGGGTTGCAGGCGTGGCATGTTCGGGTGGAGGGCGGGCAGTTGCGGATCCTGTTGGCTCGCTCTAAGACGGATCCACGGGGAAAAGGTTTGTGGGTGTTGCTGGGTGAGGTTGGGACCCGCGGGTTTGCCCGGTTCGGGCGGTGCAGCGGTATTTGTCGGTGCGTCCGGGGTTAGTGGTTATTTTTTGTGCATGCGGACGCGCGGGTTTTGACCCATTTCCAGGTGTCGGCGGTATTGCGCCTGGCGTTGCGTGCGGTGGGGGAGGACCCTTGTGCGGTTTGCGCCTCACTCTTTTCGTATTGGGGCGGCTACCACCGCGGCGGCAGCGGGCTTGCCTAGTCAGGTGATTCGAGACATAGGTCGGTGGCGCTCTCAGGCTTTCAGAGGCTATGTACGGCTGTAGGAGCCCGGGGAGGGGGTCAGGTTTTAACTGTTTATTTCTTTTGCAGATGGGGGTATCGGGCCTGGCGAATGCTGGGTTGCTGGTCATTCTTTTGTCCACTGGGCGGGTCGGCGTGCGGCTGACCGGCCTATCGGAGTTAATTTGGGACTTGACCCGGCGGTGGTGGCTGTGACATGGCTGGGCGTTCGAGGACTTCTCTGGTTGCAGTTGCTGCCTTTGCTACAGCGCCATGGGAGGACGTCCCGGGGTCCGGCTGCCCTGATTGTGCACCTGGGGGGCAATGACCTGGTGTCCTGGTCTTGCCGTCAGCTGATCCAAGCTGTTCAGGATGATTTTGGGGTGGTTCTTCGAATGTTTTCAGGTGTTATATTGTTTTGGTCGGACATTATTCCAAGGCCGGCCTGCTGGGACCAGCGTCGCTGGTCACGGGGCATGACCAAGATCAATCGTCAGATTGTGCGCTGGATTTGTGAGAGGGGTGGTTACCAGATCTTGCATGACTGGGTGGATGTGGGGTGTGCAGGGCTTTATCGGGCTGATGGGGTTCACTTGTCCCCAGTTGGTATGGACTTGCTCCTTAATGACTGGCAGGAGGCCTTGGAATATATGTCTGTCTATGATGTGCGCTGGTCGCAGCTTCGGGTGGGGGGGGGGCGGCACATGAACGAAGTTATGTGCCGGTGGCGGGATCCCGGAGGTTTCCGGGGTCCGGAGCAGCAGTTTATAATTGGGCGGGGTCGGGGTGCCCCTGACCCGGTCAAACCTCGAACGACCTTTGCTAAGGGCATGGCGGAGTCGGGAGAGGGGCATGGCAACTTGCCGGGTGGCAAGTATGGCATTAGCGGTGGCAGGTGCTTTGCTATGGTATGGCTGGTGCAGCCAGGTGCCGCTAATGGGGGATAGGAAGTTTAATGTTGTCTTGTTTTAATTGCTGTTGGGTAATAAAGCTGCGACCAGTTTGTGTTCCATGAAATTATGGTGTTATGTCTTTTGTCGGGGTGGGGAGGGGTAGGGGTGGGGGGGGGGGGGTTGAAAGGGTGGGGCCCGGAGTGCCGGGTCCGCCTGCCCCGGTTATGGTTTGGTGAGAGACATATGTAGGAATACTCACCATGTTTACCTAGCCAGAAGGGGTAGTGGAGAAAGGAGTGGGAGTGGTTTAGGCAGGGCCTACAATGCACATTTGGACTCCCCATATTACACATATTTCTCTCTTTCCTGTCAACTCATTGCTGTTCCTTCTTTTTTCTGCACTTTTGTCTAGATTAGAGATGCTTTTATGTTTTTATTGTAATCCATTCAAATTTGTCAAGAGAAGCAGTATAAAAATGTTTATTAAACTATAAACTATATAGAAAATCCATATCTCAGTGATAATATCCAGACTTCAGCATTTACACCTGCCCCCGACATGAATGCCTGCCAGCAGGAACAGTACCATGAGATTACCACTAGGGGTCATCAGTGACATTTTTGCTCTGACTATGTGCTGATCAGGAGCAAATGAGCATTTCTTCTGCTCCAAACGACCACCAATGATCCCTGGTAAGCCTGTGGTTAGGCATCTGGTGTGTGCGTTAAGCAGTCTGCCAGGGGGGCATGTATCTGTGGGGGCCTTGAAGGGAGGGGGATCTGGGTTGCCTGCAGCAGGCCTTGGCTGCTGTTCTTCATAGAAAGAAGATGAAGGATTGTGGCTAATTAGAGAGGGTGGCTGGGAGGATCAGAGATACATGAGGAGGGGGGGCTGTTGATGGGATCACGGCTGCTTAGGGATGGTGGTTGGGGGATTATTGCTGATTAGGAGGAGGGGCCTTAGACAGAAGGTGGAGAGGGTAGAGTCAGGGAGGCAGCATGGAGGGAGGTGACACATTTCAGGGCAGTGATGGGGGGCGGGGGGACTGACCAGTGCTGCTAACCCCAGCATGCCCTATGTGCCAGTGCATCGATTTTAAGATGCTTCTTCCACATATAGGTGGGGGGAGTTTTCCATGGCTTTTTTCCCCATAACACAGGTTTGCTGCTTTTTCCAGATGTGTTGAGGCATACCCATGCTGTCCTTCAGCTATTTTATAAGGGGCTCTACATTTGACAGAACTGCGTTTAAAACACTGTCATAAATCTCCATGATCTGACATGAACATGTGATTTCCTCTATCAACATTCTTTCTAAAATGAGCCTTCACATGATTTCACACTTCAGATGTGCATAGCAGTGGTAGCTGCCACAGACCCTCAGTTACAACTAAAAAGTATAGGGCAAGGGTAACCTCCAAGGAATAGCAGTTACAGCCCTGAACATTTGCTGGGCAGGCTAAATGGCCGATGCTGCTGTATCTCCAGGAACAAGCAGAAATGAGTCCTCACATATGGGTACGTCGGAACCGACGGAGCCTGCGCGGGAAAGCTCCCCAGCTTCCCAGAAAGGAAGCTTTTGGGGCCTCCCACAGCGCATGCGCGCTGCCTTCCCGCCTTCCTGACCAACTCTCTCTTCAGTTCTTCTTTTTCCGCGGAGCCAGCAGGTCGTGTTCCTGTCACCGCTTAAGAAATGTTTATTTTAATTTGTTTCTTTGACCGCGTGTCTGCCTTCCACGATTCCGGACCGGTACCGCCGGTCGTTTTTTCGTTTATTTAAAAAAAATAATAATAATAATTACTTTTTCTTCACTTGGTGTATTTTTTCTGTGAGGCCTCTAGGCCTTCTCAGGTCTCCCTCATGGAAAAACCAGCTTCTGGTTTTAAAAAATGCATTAAGTGTACCGGTACTATTTCAGTTACAGATACCCATGAGTGGTGTCTTAAATGTTTGGGGCCTGACCATTCCATTCCGGATTGTCCATCCTGCTCTCTGATGTCCAAAAGGGGCTTACAGAACAGAGCAGCTAAATTTCATATGTTGTTTTCTACCAATACTCCAGCATCAACATCCTCCAGGTCTTCTTCTCCTGATGGATCTCAGGTAACCAAACATTCTTCAGGCAAGTCCTCAAAAGGCAAATCTCCCTCTAAGCAGCGAGAGGCCCTTGCATTTGACCCTGAGGACCCTGCCCCAGCCAAACAACCCCGGCGGGAAGCTCCGGCTTCCAAAGCTCCTCCTATGGGGTTACAGGTAGACATCGATGGCACGGCCTCGACCGATCTCCTGTTAGACTGCTCTGGGGTACCGGCTAATACTGGTACCCTGGACTTTCCAGGCAGTTGTGGCGACTATGGGTACTACGGTACAATCCATGCAGCAGGCCTTACTGGCTTTCATTAATGCTGCACCGCCATCGGTACTTGCGACAATCGGTTCCGACTACGATTCCGGTACCGCAACCGATACCGGTACCCAGGGCATCTACTTCCAGTAGCATGCCGGTTCCGGTCTCCGGTTCCGGAGATTTCTTCGATACCGCTCCGATTCCCGGTACGCCCGATGTCGATACCGATCGGTACGCGTATCGATCTCTGGAAGCAAATAGACGATACTTTGAATCCTCTGAAGATTCTGATACATCAGATGATTCTGCTGACGTCTCCTTTACTCTTCCTGAGGAGCCCTCTTCTCCAAAAAGGAGAATGTCTCCTCCAGAGGATTTGTCCTTTCAAGACTTCATCATTGAAGTAGCTAAAGGACTCTCCATATCTGTATCCTCTGAAAAGGAACCTAGAGCAAAAAAATTGGATATTTAGGATACTCTAAGGTTCCCCAAAGAGGCAGCCACCTTACCCATACATGAAATTCTTCAAGAACACATGATGGACTTATGGGAGGCTCCTCTCACCCTATCTCCACATTCTCGACGTTTGGACACCATGTATCGGGTTCCTCCTTCTCCTGGTTTTCAAAAGACTCAGCTTCCTCACCACTCTATTGTGGTGAAGTCCGCTATGAAAAAGAGAAAGAGTACCAAAAGGCACTCTTCTACCTCTCCAGGAAGAGAATGTAGGACTCTGGATGCTTTTGGGAGAAAAATCTTCCAAGCTAGCATGCTTATTGCCAGAATCAATTCATACAGCCTCTATATGGGCATGTTTTTGAAAGAGATTGTATTAAAGATACATCAGTTTCTCCCCTTTATCCCAGAGGATAAGCAAGAGGAGTTCCTTCTTTTGCTAAAGCAAACTCAAGATGTTTCAAAGTTCTCCAACAGAGCAGCCTATGACTCTTTTGAGGGGGCAAGCAGAGCCTCTGGCATTGCCATAGCTGGTCGCAGATTGGCTTGGCTCCAGGCCTCTGATTTGGAACCCTGGGTACAAGAAGGCTTGGGCAATCTGCCCTGTACAGGTGAAAATCTGTTTGGCAAGGAGTGGCAAATCAAAGCCACTCAAATGGATGCAGAGAATGCTGCTTTAGATAGACTTTCTAAGTCTACCTCTACCCCTGCCAAGAAAAAACCTTTTAAGAAACCTTTCTATAAAAAGACCAGATTTTTCCACAAATACTGGCCAGCAATCTTCCCAAGTTCGCTTTGCTCCTAAGCGTCAGCAAACTAAACAGGCCAGAACAAAGTCTACAGGGGCTGCTACAATCCAGCAGTCCCAACCCCCTCAGGGTTTTTGACTTGATTCTAGAGAACTTAACCTTTCTGGCTCTGCAACAACCAGAACCTCTCACCATTCCAGGAAGGTTAGCTCATTTTGCTCCCAGATGGGAACAAATCACATCAGAACCGTGGACCCTCTCTATCATCAAAGAGGGCTACAAACTACATTTCTCCAGCCTTCCTCCCCATTTCATGGTGAGACAATTCAATTCTCCCCCTTCTCTCCTGTACCTGTTGGGCCAGGAGGTGACCACTCTTCTCGCCCAAAAGGCAATAGAAGAGGTTCCTCTTCCTCAACAAGGGTCAGGTTTTTACTCCCCTTATTTTCTCATTCCCAAGAAAACAGGGGGGTACAGACCCATTCTGGATCTCAGAGAATTGAACAAATTCCTATACAAGGAGAAATTCAAGATGCTTTCTCTAGGCACTCTCTTTCCATATCTACAGAGTCAGGACTGGCTTTGTTCTTTAGATCTCAAGGATGCGTACACACATATACTCATCCATCCATCCCACAGAAAATTCCTACGGTTTCTGTTCCAGGGAAAACATTTCCAATACAGAGTCCTTCCCTTCGGTCTAGCCTCTGCTCCAAGGGTATTTACCAAATGCATGGCAATAGTAGCTGCATTTCTACGCACTCTGGGAATCTTTGTCTTCCCATACCTGGACGACTGGCTCATCCGAGCTCCATCTCAGTCCGAGGCTCAGACTTCCCTGGACCACACCAGACGCATACTGCAGTATCTGGGACTTGTCATCAATCTGCCAAAGTCTCAACTCACCCCTACTCAGTCCCTAGAATTCATAGGGGCCTGGCTAGATACCACCACTGCAAGGGCCTATCTTCCTCAGGCCCGTTGCCACCGTCTAGTGCACTTGGCCTCTCAAGTTCAGTCCAAAAGCCACTTGACGGCCAGGGAGATGCTACAACTGCTAGGCCACATGGCATCCACAGTTCATGTGGTGCCTTATGCATGCCTACATATGAGAGCAGCTCAATGGACTCTGTCCACCCAGTGGACACAAGCCTCAGGAGCTCTCTCAGACCAAATAGCAACCTCAAAACGTCTTTTTTGTTCTCTCCAATGGTGGATATCTAATCAAAATCTGTTGTTGGGGGCCCCCTTCCAACCTTTGTTACCCCAAGCAACTCTCACTACAGATGCCTCCCAAGCAGGTTGGGGAGCTCATCTCCAAGACCTCTCCACTCAGGGCACTTGGTCTCCACAGGAGACCACCCTTCATATCAACCTTTTGGAGCTGCGAGCAATTTTTCCCTTGCTCTCAAGGTCTTTCATACCCTCCTCATCAACATGACAGTTCTTGTTCATACCGACAATCAAGTAGCCATGTTCTACATAAACAAACAAGGAGGGACTGGCTCTCTGTCGCTTTGCAACGAAGCTCTAAAACTGTGGGCCAGAGAGCATCGGATCCATCTCCTGGCAGTGTACCTCCCAGGAATCCAAAACTCTTGGGCAGACAGACTCAGTCGAGTTCTGCTTCCACACGAATGGTCCCTGCACATGGATCAGGTACTCAGAATCTTTCAGGAATGGGGAACCCCGGACATAGACCTCTTTGCAAGTCCGTACAATGCCAAACTTCCCCGGTTCTGTTCCAGGATTCCGTGTCAGGGAGCTCAGGCCAAGGATGCCTTCCTTGTCTCCTTCATTGGGGTCAGGCCTTCCTATATGCCTTTCCACCCATTCCCTTGATTCCCAAGACTCTATTCAAACTTCAGAGGGATCAAGGATCTATGATCCTAATAGCTCCACGCTGGCCACGCCAAGTGTGGTACCCTCTACTTCTGCATCTCTCCCAGGCACCCTCCCTGGATCTGGGAGCTGCTCCAGACCTTCTGTCTCAAGAGGAGGGGACTTTGTGGCACCCAAACCCCAAGTCCCTTCACCTCAGAGCTTGGTTACTGAAGGCCTAGACCTTCAAGACTTGAATCTTTCTCAACAGGTGAAGGATGTCCTCCATGCATCTAGGAAACCTTCCACCAGGCGTTCTTATGTTTTTAAATGGAAAAGATTTTAAATTTCGTGTGCTGACAAAGGTCTTAACCCTCTAGCACTACCTTTGAATTCTTTACTCGAATATCTCCTGCATCTTTCCAATGCAGGACTTAAAACCAATTCTGTAAGGGTCCATTTGAGTGCTATTGCAGCATCTCTTCAGCCTATCAATGGACAATCTGTTTCCTCTCATCCTCTTATTGCAAGATTCATGAGAGGTCTAACTTTAACTAAGCCTCCCATTCGGCCTCCTCTGGTGGCATGGGACTTAAACGTGGTTCTTGGTCAGCTTATGAAGCCACCCTTTGAACCCTTAGCCACTACCTCCTTAAAATTCCTTTCCTGGAAAGTCATTTTCCTTATTGCAATCACTTCTGCTCGCCGCATCAGTGAACTGCAAGCTTTAGTGGCTAATCCACCTTATACAAGGTTCCATCATGATAAGGTAGTCCTTAGGACAAATCCCCACTTTATGCCTAAAGTGGTCTCACCTTTTCATCTTAATCAAGAGGTATATTTACCTGTCTTTTTCCAGCTCCTCATGCATCAAATGCAGAGCGGAACCTTCATACTCTAGACTGTAAAAGAGCTCTTGCCTTTTACCTCCACAGGACACAGCAACATCGAAAGTCTTCTCAACTTTTTGTTGCTTTTGATCCTTCTCATTTAGGACTTCCAGTCTCAAAAAGAACACTGTCCAATTGGATTGCTCAGTGTATTTCTTTTGCTTACCAGAGTAAGAACCTTTCTCTGGAAGGCTATGTCACAGCTCACAATGTCAGAGCCATGGCCACATCTATGGCTCATCTTCATTCTGTATCCATTGATCAGATCTGTCGAGCAGCCACCTGGGCCTCGGTTCATACCTTCACAGCCCATTACTGCTTGGACAAGGCCTCCCGCCGGGATGCCTTGTTTGGTCAGGCTGTCCTCAGACACCTGTTCCATTCTTAAACAACTCCTGCCCACCTTCCCTGAATGGATGCCTGAGATCCATAGGAAGATGAGGAACCCTTGGGGGGGGGATCTCCCCGGCATCTTAGCTAGGGAGTCCCCATATGTGAGGACTCATTCCTGCTTGTTCCTGGAGATAGCACAGTTACTTACCTGTAACAGGTGATCTCTGGGAACAGCAGGAATTAGTCCTCACAACCCACCCACCTCCCCTAGGAGTTGTATCTCTCTCTCTCTCTCCTCTTTTTCCTTTCCTCTCTCTATTGTCTCAGCTTTAAACTCGAACTGAAGAGAGTTGGTCAGGAAGGCGGGAAGGCAGCGCGCATGCGCTGTGGGAGGCCCCTAAAGCTTCCTTTCTGGGAAGCTGGGGAGCTTTCCCGCGCAGGCTCCGTCGGTTCCGACGTACCCATATGTGAGGACTAATTCCTGCTGTTCCCAGAGATCACCTGTTACAGGTAAGTAACTGTGCTTTATCTGCAATCATTTACTGTATTACTATGGGCCCGATTTTGGGATACGGGTTATGGGCCCGATTCCCCCTCTGGCTCTCCCCATATTTCCTGAGCAGCAGGAAGGGGAGGACCAGTGGGGGGCAGAAGGGGGTGGGGCTGGGGTGGAGTGGTGGTGTGCCCCATGGCAGGACATACACAGTCGATTCAGGTCATGGCCCTGTACATCCTGCCGGGTCAAAGGGGACCTGCTGCTTATTCCACCTCAAAGGTAGAATAAGCAGCACTGACCTGGCAATTGGGCCCGGGGATCCCCCCCCCTCCCACCCCCAGGGCCAGGGCCAGGTGCATGGGATCCTCGCCACCCGATCAGGCCCCCTCAGACCAGCTGTGGGTTGGGTGGTGAGGTAGATTCGGGCTGAAGCCGTGAGTGTCAGGGGCGCCTGTGGGGAGGATGTTCCCACAGGCAGCAGGGGCACATTGGGTTCTCCATGGGCCCGATTCTGTGCACGGCAGGAACATTTTGTTCCTGCGCTCCAGTATCAGATCCTCACTGGCCCATCTTCCTCGGGGATGTCCGGACAGCTTGGGATCCTCATTACTATGTAACTCTGAATTGCATGATTTTCAGCCCACTCCTCCACTTCCAATACTATATTCTGCAGTTACCAAGAGAAAAACTGACCATTGCTAATGCAAAAAGCAAAAAAAAGTTGATGCAATTCTAAGTTGAATTACCCTCCAAACAAATTGTGAGAAATTTCTTTAAAGTGTTGTTACAACATTTGTTCAAAAACGCTAACAACTGTGGTACTAGGTTAAAAAAAGGGTAGATAAAATCAGAACTTTTTTCTGAAAAAAAGGTGCCAGTACTTACATACAGGGATGGCTTTAGGAGACAACTAGTACTGCTAATCATTTGTATAGCACTACAAGGCATACGCAGCATTGTAGAGACACATATAAGAGACAGTTCCTGCTCATTGGAGCTTACAATCCAGTCAGGACAAACAACACAACAATTGAGGACAGGGATGCATCTAGGGGAATGGTAAGGAAACACATAGGAGACTAGGCGGATCAGGATTCAAATGCAGCCTCACAGTAGCCGTTCTTTCATTGCAGCCATGTCCCTTGCAACCCGCCACAGTTCATATGAAATAGCAACATTGCATATGGCAACACCGGACTCCAGAGAAATATCAGTGCAATATGTTATTTATTTATTTATTTATTGGGTTTTCTATGCCACCTTATTATATATTCAAAGTGGTTTACATTTCAACTCACATAACTTGCATTATAACAGGGAGCTTAACTTGGATGCTTACAGTGTAACTTTCATTATAATAGGGGTCTTAACCTGGGATAGTTAGTAGTGTGTATGATGTTAGAATTTCTCTATGCAATCAAATTTGGTTGCCATTATGTCAGATCATAATGATCTGTGAAGAGATATGTCTAATACTTTTGTAAAATCCCATAAACTTCTATGGCTCTCACGTTTTCTAGTAGAGCATTCCATAATGTGTTTGGAATGAGGAGAAGATTTTTGTGAATGGTTCTTTTTGGTCTGTTTTCTGGGTCTTTTTCTTTAATGTCTGGAGTCTGTCTGGGGATAATATGTTTAGAATTTTAAATATGCTAAGTAGAACTTTGAATTTGGTGCACACTTGGATCGGCAGCCAGTGAAGCTGTATCAGAGTTGGTGTTATGTGTTCATTTCTTGTGTTTTTTGTGATCAGTCTTGCTGCCATGTTTGGAGGGGGAGTGTTACATATTTTGGGAGGCCTTGATAAATTATATTACAGTAGTCCGTGGTTGGTGTTATTATTGCCTGGCATATTGAAGTCATTATTGCTGAGAAGAGATTTGAGTTTTTGTAAAGTTCTCATTTCATGGTGTACTGTTTTAATAGTCTTGTTCATGTGTGCTTGGAAGCTAAGGGGGTCATTCTGAACCACGAATAAGCCCCATGTAAGTACGGGATAGATGTGTTACCAATGGAAATGTCTAGAGCAATATTCCAGAACATTGTGTCCCCGCTCGTACACGCCACTTAAACAGGGAACTCAGAATGTGGGCGGGAGGGGGAGGAATGGGGGTGTGGTCATATGTGGGGTCATACAAAGCATATTCCAGTGTGCCCATGTATGTCCCCGGCAGTTCACCCAGAAGTCCACGTTATACCTGCTGAAGTGTGGAATAAGGGCAGGACTTACCTCGGTGGCGGGAAAAGTAATGGAGGCACTCCTGAAAGAGCGAATAGTGAACTTTCTCAAAACCAACAGGTTGCAAGATCCGAGGCAACATGGTTTTACTGAAGGACGGTCTTGCCAAACTAATCTGATTGAGTTCTTTGACTGGGTGACCAAGGAACTAGATCAGGGGCATGTGATGGATGTCATCTACCTGGATTTCAGCAAAGCCTTTGATACTGTTCCTCATAGGAGGCTTGGCAATAAACTCAGTAGCTTGGGGATGGGTACCAAGATAGTAAACTAGATTAGAAATTGGTTGACTGACAGACGACAGAGGGTGATGGTACATGGAGCTAACTCGGATGAGGGGAAGGTGATTAGCGGGGTGCCCCAGGGTACGGTCCTGGGCCCGGCACTGTTCAATGTATTTGTGAGTGATATTGCTGAAGGACTGAATGGAAAAGTCTGTCTTTTTGCAGATGACACAAAAATTTGCAACAGAGTGGACTCCCCTGAGGAGTGGATAACATGAGGAAAGATCTACAAGAGCTGGAAGAATGGTCTAATGCTTGGCAATTATGATTTAATGTGAAAAAGTGCAGTGTCATGCACTTAGGTAGCAGAAATCCAAGGGAAATGTATGCGATAGGGGGCGAGAGGTTGGTGTGCATGGTTCAGGAAAAATACCTTGGTGTGATTATCTCTGATGATCTCAAGGTGGCAAAACAGTGTGACAAGACGGTGGCAAAAGCCAGGAGGATGTTGGGCTGCATACAAAGAGGGATTACCAGCAGAAAGGAAGAGGTACTTATGCCATTGTACAGGTTGCTGGTGAGGCCTCACCTGGAATGCTGTGTTCAGTTTTGGAGACCATATCTTGCAAAACATATAAAAAGACTGGAAACTGTTCAGAGGAAGGTGACCAAAATGATTTGGAGTCTGCGTAAGAAACCTTATGAGAAGAGATTTCAAGACCTAAATATGTACACTTTGGAGGCGAGGAGGGATAGGGGAGATATGATTCAGACCTTTAAATACTTAAAGAGGAACGATGAACAAACAAACCTCTTCCAAAGAGGGGGAAGCTGCAAAACATAACATGAAGCTGCAAGGTGGAAAATTGAAAGGCAATGTCAGCAAAATATTTTTTCACTGGGTGGGTGCTTGGAATGCTCTCCCGATGGAAGTGGTGGGGGCAAACACAGTGACGGAATTCAAAACAGCATGGGACAAGCACAGCGGATCCCTTTACAGCAACAGGATAAAAACAAACTAAACTGAACCATCTAACATCTGAAAAAATAGGGGTGTCCTACATGGAGTGGTGGGTCCACCCCTAAACAAAGACATGTGGAGGGGTGACCTGCACAGAGCGTCAGGTGCACCTACTTTTGCCGTATTGCTGGGCAGACTGGATGGACCATGATGGTTTTTATCTGCCGTCATTTACTATGTTACTATGACTTAGAATAAATCCTGCTCCCAACTGCAATGTGTCCCATAGAGATGAATGGCTATGACATGTCTGTATTGATATGGCGTGTCTGCTTTCTGTCTGGGGAAGCACAGGATGCTGCAGTAAGGATTGGAATGAACAGATGGGGGGCATTTGTATGGCACAGTAACATTAAGAACACCCTGACAGTAATGTTAGGTACTGCAATAGTCTTCAATCTGGCATGTGCTGTATGTGCCAGAGGGGCAATGCATGGCCTCCCCAACACAGTCCTTGGAAAAATTGGAACAAAGCTGTAGGGATGGTATGTGTATGACCAAGAAATGTAGATCTGATGTGTAGCCCTAAGTTGCCATACATTCATGAAGCAGCAGTAGTTGTGTGTGTGTGTGTGTGTATATTGGATGCATGAGGGCTGCAGGAGAGGCCCTGTGTGATGATCTTCACATCTGGGGGGGGGGGGGGAATGTATGCCTGGTCAACTCCTGCACCATAGAGCTGACAGTAGCATCACCAGGTGCCAGTGTGCATGTGCAGTATATTCTGACAAGCTGTTCTGCAGAAACATAGCAGGGCATGTCCCTGTCAATAGTGTGGGACTCTCAGAGTGTGGGCATGCTGCAGTTCACACAGCATTAATACATATCCAATTGTACCATCAGGAGTATGTATTGCTCATGTTTTTCACTGTTGCATGTTCTCATCCTGATGGGTCCCTCTTATTGTCAGGGTTATGTGCTGACATGTAGCTGTAGGGACCCATTCTGGACTTTCCTGGAGCATAGTTTGCAGTGCATATACTGTTTGCAGTGGTATGCACCGCAGGCATCCCTAAGGTGTTCTGCATAGCCCATGTATGTGTTGCTGTCAGGGCAATCACCTCCCCTGTCACTTGCTGTTACAGTAGCCTTGGTGCACTTAAACAACCTTCTACTATTCTGGCATGCAACAGACAGGTTTACATAGTTCTGTTTACATGCACACACCTATCTCAAGAGTATTCCTGTTTTGTTTACATGACTACAACACTGTCAGTGTTAGCAGCAGCTAAGGAGATAGGCATTCCAGCGGGGGTGTGGCCGATTGGAGACGGGGATCATCGTACACATATATAAATACAGTGAGCGTGAAAATGGTGTTGAAGGATGCATAAATCATAATATCATCTGCATAGATGTTGTATGTTGTGCTCCTTTATTATAGCACATAGGGGCTGTAAGTATATATTGAATAGAGTTAATGACAGAGCTGAGCCTTGCAGTATTCCTTGAGCCTGGGTAATAATCCTTGACTCTTTGTGCCACATTTGACTTGCTGTTTTCTGTTTTTTAAGTAGGAGGTGAACCATTTAATGATAGTGTCACAGAGTCCTATTTCTTGTAGTATTATTAGTATGTTTAGGTTATTAAGTGTGTTGAATGCTGCTTTGATATATCAATGAAGATTAGTATGAATCCTTGCTGTAGATTATCTATGCCTGTAATTAAGATGTTGAGATGTTTGGGTTTGAAGCCATACTGGCATTGGTCTAGTGGTGCATGTTGGTCCAGATGATCTTGTAGCTGTTGTTGCACTATTTTTTCAACTATTTTGCAAAGAATGGCAGGCTGGAAATGGTCCTGTGCATGCTTTGTTTCATGGGTTTCTTGCTTGGTGTTTTAATATAAAACAAATATAACAAAAAAATCTCTGTGTCTACTCTTTAAGCTGAAAAAATGTATCAATTGTTATAATAAAGAAGGGGCTTAGCTCTTATACAACACAGGCCACTTAATCAGGCCAACACTGTTCATAGAACACTACGGACATGTCACTTAATCAACAAGAACCACGTACTCACCCCTTCCAACCCTGATAAGAAATTGTATAACGACACAGGATATATCTTATGCCCTAATTGTTCAGATCATTGTATTATAGCCCATGCTGTACCATAGCGCACACTGTACATAGTTCAACCTAATCTAATACACTTTCCCCCACATGCAAATCATAACATTTCTTTCACTGCATGAATTACACCTCCACTACTTTTGATTGTATTGTTGTGACACCGCCTTGATTGTAGGAAAAAGCGGTATAGAAATACTGTTAAATAAATAAATAAATAAATAAATTCATGTGGAACTCCATTCTGGGAGGGGGAGGTCTGGGCCGTCTGGACGTCCCCACTGAAGACGGAGTCATTAGGACCTGATTCTGGTCTGTGGGAGACAGAATCAGGCTTGAGGATGGCCCAGTGTGCCCCTCCTGCCTGTGGGGACGTCCTCCCTGCAGTCTGTGATAAGGAAGCTTATCATAGCTCAGGAAGGAGCTATAGAAAAGGTGAAGTGACTCTGAACAAGCAACCTGTCAGTTCTGGTAGAAATAAGAAAACAGAATTTTCTCATAAAAGACTACCAGTCCCAGAATGCACCAGGTTTCCAACAGCCATTAGAGGAGCTGAAGTGGGGAAACGTGTGTTCAATCAGGAGGGCTATGAGGTAATCCCTAAGCACTCATCTCAAAGGGCAGGGCCTGATTCAGCACAGCTGCGCTGTGTTAGGGAGGAACACTCATCTAAGCAGAATAAGAGTAGAGTTTATTCTACAGATGACCATCTTCATGATCACCTTGGATATCCAGAGAATTGTCCTCAGTATCCTGAGAATCAGCTTGAGTTTGATCATCAGTTTCATCTGAAGGATCATCAGAAGCAGAAGCCAAACCGGACGGACAGAGAGGGAAAGAGACCCTTTGGAAGAAGGAAGAGAAAAACCTTTGAGAGGTCTAGAAGAGTCCAAAGCAGTACGTATACTGGGAGGTATTCCAAGGGCCAGCATACACCATTGGACTGGGGAAAGCCAGAGGAATGGTGCTGCAGAGCTAGGAATCACCAGAGGCTACCTGTGAGGGAGACGGCTGCACGTGGAAGGGACCCTAAGACCTGTTCCAGAAGGTATGTGAAGAGAGATCCTGTGTCCAGGGATCTGGATTGGAAGGCTGGACATAAGAACTGGACTACATACTGGCCAGGCTATATAGAGAGGAACTCTAGCAGCAATGGAAGCTCAGGTATGAACGCTGATCTATGCCCTAGCTATAACCTTGAAAGACAGCAGGGAAACAAGTATTCTCCTGAAAATGCTCCATTGAGAGATTCATCTGTGCCAATCCATGATATTGAACCCATGCTTGTTGAACAAGGGGGAATAATAGCAGATGAGGATCCTGTTTATATGGACTGCTCTTTATCTAAACTCCGTTGGTAACTTTCTGTTATAAAGTACAGCAACCATCACAAAGAAATACAAATTTGTTCTTTAATCTACTCAGAAAAGCTCCTGAAGCAGGATTTGACCCACACAGTGGAAGGCAAGCCAGCTAAGGGGTTTCAGCTGGTGACTGCTAGCAATTAAGCCTTACCTAATTGCTTGTGAGCTAGGAGAGAATCACTTCTGTATCTATGTGGGAAGTAATCAGAAGTTAACCTGAAAAGAACAGTTTGTTTCTTGCTTTGTGGCTTTTCATTTGTTGTTTTCCTGATTTTGACTTTGTTTTTCCAAGTTAACACTGAAAGCAAGTAACCTAATTTATGTGCTACCAAGCATATCTGTGTTGGGAGAAATAACCCCATAAATAAATATCTTATTGGCTTTACCCAAGAGCACAACTAAATTATTGTCAGCAGCTGTGTCTGGTGTGAATGAACTACATTGCCCACAATACCTTGCAAATCATATAGAAATATGCACTTGCCAAGAGTGTGAAGATTCTCACCCATGCAGCCGTCTGACAAATGGCATAGTTTTTCGGATTGCTTTTGCACAAAAGGGATTTACTTGCTGAGGATTACAACTAAAGTTCAAGTTTAAAGCTGAAAAAAAAAGATTTTCCCTCAACTGCACTTTGGAGGAGAAGTGGATGTCCCAGGAGGAAAAGACCCTGTGCAGAGCTGGATTCATCACTGAGACAAGGTAATAAGTACCTGGGCATGTCTAGTGGTGGATGTGAGTAAGGCACAGGGGTAATTAAAAAAAAAAAAAGAGTATAGAAAAAACACCTGTTTGGAAGGTGGTGCACTTTGGTTTTTTTTTTTTCTTTATTTTCTTACAGGGTTCCAGATGGATTCAAGGGAACTGGCTGAGTGGATGGCAGCCCAGTTCAGCAGGCAGCAGGAGCTAGCACAGCAGGCTCAGGACACTGCTATGAGAGCCTTAATGGACCTGCAGAGGCCAGTGCTTGATCTGGTGCAAGCCCTAGTTGAGCTGAAGAACCAAAGTGGAACAGATGCAAGACCAGCAGTAAATACTGGTACACCACATGTGGACAGTGTGGGACTCAATCAAGGAATTGGGGCATTTAGTTTTGGGAAGCTAACTCCAGATGATAATGTTGATGATTTTCTAGAGTCTTTTGAAAGAGTGGCACAAGCATTAGCATGGCCAGAGACCCAGTGGGCAGTAAGGCTGGCAGCCTCATTAACTGGAGAGGCGCTTGCAGCTTACAGAGAAATGCCAGCAGCCCAGGCTTTGAATTATAAGGATGTAAAGGCTGCTATTAGAGATCGCCTAGGGTTGTCTATTTCAGAGTATAGGCGAATGTTTAGAGCTACTACATTAAGAGTGGGTGAAACACCCAGGGCTCTGAGTCAGAGAATCAGAGGTTTAGCTGTAAAATGGTTGGAGCCTGAGCAAAAGACGGTAGAAATGTTATTAGATATTATAATGCTTGAACAATTTATGTCTGGGGTGCCTAAAGATATGCACACTTTCCTTATACAGCAAAATTGCCAAAATCTTGGAGAGGCAAGTGGCCTAGTGGTTGGGGCAAGGTACTTCGGGCCGGAAGGTCGGGGGTTCAAATCCCACTAGAGGACAGCAACCTTGGGCCGGAAGGACTGGGGTTTCTAGTCCCACAGGTGCTCCTTGTGGTCTTGGGCAAGCCACTTAACCCTCCATAGCCCATGTTCCCTGTAAAATAGTTCTCTGTGTGCTGTGCTTTCCTGTCTAATCAATGTGTTTATACCTCAAAAAGTTTCCTGTCATGATTTGACAATTTCCAATCTGTAATCAAACCGCTGCTGATCGCTGGAAGTAGCGGTATACAAATGTATACTAAATAAATAAAAATAAATGCTAGCAGAGAGATTCTTGGGAGCCACGCAGGCTTGCCATAGAATGGGTGGCCCTCTGAAGATAGGTGCTGAGGCAAGATGTGCTGTATCAGAAAAGAAAATAGTTAAAAGTATTTCTGAAAATAAATGTACTGTGCCAAACCACATGACACAGGGGAGTGAAAAGAAATGTTTCAAGTGTGGAAAATGGGGACACTTAGAAAAAGGATGCCAGTCACACACTAGCTTAATGGGTGTGGAGTTAGAACAGCCCAAGGAAGGATTTCTTTTGATGGTTGATGTGCAAGGAATTACCATAAATGCTTTGTTAGACTCTGGGGCAGACCAGAGTATGATGTCAGAAAGGCTTTGGCAGAGAATAGAGGCCCAAGAAGGATTTATGCCTAGAACCCCTGAAAGCCAAGTTCACATCGGGTGCATTCATGGTGCTGCAACATCACATCCCACCTATAGGCTAAAGGTTAAGTTCCTGGGGGAACAAGAGGAAGTCCTAGTAGCAGTGGTGCCTAGGCTACCCTTTGATTTGGTTCTAGGAAAGGACTGGCCAAGATTTAAGCAGGGTCTAGTGGAAGGGCTAGGAAAGAAGGAGGGAGAAGGTTTAATAATGGAAATAGCTCCCGGGCCTTTCTTTGGAAGTCCTCAGTCTCTAGCTAAAAAGATGGTTCAGCTTCCAGAAGGCCAAACTATGGGTAATAAGAGGGGCTTTGTATCCACCCGATCGCAGGCTAAGGTAGAGAGCCAGCAGGAGGAGGAGGGGGAACAGGCAGAGTTATTAGGAGACTTACCCTTTCATGATGATTTAATAACCCCATCATCTGGTAAAGTAAGAAAGTTGAAAGCAAAAATGCGGCGTGAGAGACTTTGCAGAGCACAGGGTAGGGCTGAGATGTTAGCTGGTCAAAGTTTACCCTGGGTGCCAGCTGAGTTAGTGGAAAAGTTTCCTAACTTTCCACAAGAGCAGCGAGCTGATCAAGCTCTCACCCGGGCTTTTAAGTATGCTCAGGAGGTCAGGGAGGAATTGCCCAGATTCAGACTAGATAATGATATATTATATAGAGAGAGTCAGGACCCCAGGAATGGGACCATACGTAAACAATTGGTGGTACCCACAACTTTCAAAGGGCTAGTACTTAGACTAGCATATGATCATCCAGTGGGAGGTCATAAAGGGATGCAAGGAACGCTGGATCAAATACTTATGCGTTTTTACTGGCCAGGTATTTTCAAAGAAACTGCCCAGTTTTGTGCTGCATGTCCAGCGTGTCAGCGAGTTACAGCGGCTCACCCACCGGTGTTGCCATTGATTCCCATGCCAATTATCACAGACCCAATCGGTCGCATGGCCATGGATATTGTAGGCCCATTAGTCAAAACGCCCCGAGGTTTCCAATACATCCTAGTTATGGTAGATCAGGCAACAAGGTTTCCCTGGGCCATACCATTGAGGAATGTGGCTGCAAAAACAATAGCTTTAGAGCTAGTAAAATTGTTTTGTGAAGTGGGATTCCCAAGAGAGGTGTTGACTGACCGAGGGTCCAATTTTGTATCCAAATATTTGGCCCAGGTCTGGGATGCCTTTGGCATTCATCACGTAAAAACCTCAGCCTACCATCCACAATCAAACGGTTTGGTGGAGAGATTCAACCAAACTCTCAAACAAATGTTGAGAAGGGGGTTAGCAGAAGAGGTAAAAGAATGGGATATGTTATTGCCTTTTGCCTTGTATGCCTGCAGGGAAAGAATTCAGGTGTCCCTAGGTGTAACCCCATATGAATTGATGTATGGTAGGGCTCCACGGGGTTTGTTAGACATTTTGAGGGAACAATGGATTGATCCTGAACCAGGAAGTCAGGAGGTGCCACTGTTTCTACTTGACTTGAGAGCACGTTTGAAAAGGACGTCGCAGGTTGCTGAGAGGAACCTGCAGGACAGTCAAGTTCGCCAGAAAGGGTGGTATGATAGGAAGGCCAAAAGCTGCCAATTAAGCAATGGTGAAAAGGTTTTGGTTCAAGTAGCAGGTACAGCTCCAAAATTTGAAGTACAGTGGAAAGGGCCATGGAAGGTTGTTAAACAAGTGAGCCCAGTATCTTATATGGTAGAAAATGCAAGAGGGCGTAGGCAGACCTACCATATTAATGTACTTAAGTCTTGGAAGGAGAGGCCTGTAAATAATAATGTCCCTGAAGCCAGTCAGGAAGTAAGTGAGCTTCAAAATGATAACACTCTCGTAGGTATTACGGACTGTAGGAAAGAAGTTTCACCAGTTAAACCAGTCCGTAATAACTTAAGCAGGGGGGGTATGTGATAAGGAAGCTTATCATAGCTCAGGAAGGAGCTATAGAAAAGGTGAAGTGACTCTGAACAAGCAACCTGTCAGTTCTGGTAGAAATAAGAAAACAGAATTTTCTCATAAAAGACTACCAGTCCAGAATGCACCAGGTTTCCAACAGCCATTAGAGGAGCTGAAGTGGGGAAAACGTGTGTTCAATCAGGAGGGCTATGAGGTAATCCCTAAGCACTCATCTCAAAGGGCAGGGCCTGATTCAGCACAGCTGCGCTGTGTTAGGGAGGAGCACTCATCTAAGCAGAATAAGAGTAGAGTTTATTCTACAGATGACCATCTTCATGATCACCTTGGATATCCAGAGAATTGTCCTCAGTATCCTGAGAATCAGCTTGAGTTTGATCATCAGTTTCATCTGAAGGATCATCAGAAGCAGAAGCCAAACCGGACGGACAGAGAGGGAAAGAGACCCTTTGGAAGAAGGAAGAGAAAAACCTTTGAGAGGTCTAGAAGAGTCCAAAGCAGTACGTATACTGGGAGGTATTCCAAAGGCCAGCATACACCATTGGACTGGGGAAAGCCAGAGGAATGGTGCTGCAGAGCTAGGAATCACCAGAGGCTACCTGTGAGGGAGACGGCTGCACGTGGAAGGGACCCTAAGACCTGTGCCAGAAGGTATGTGAAGAGAGATCCTGTGTCCAGGGATCTGGATTGGAAGGCTGGACATAAGAACTGGACTACATACTGGCCAGGCTATATAGAGAGGAACTCTAGCAGCAATGGAAGCTCAGGTATGAACACTGATCTATGCCCTAGCTATAACCTTGAAAGACAGCAGGGAAACAAGTATTCTCCTGAAAATGCTCCATTGAGAGATTCATCTGTGCCAATCCATGATATTGAACCCATGCTTGTTGAACAAGGGGGAATAATAGCAGATGAGGATCCTGTTTATATGGACTGCTCTTTATCTAAACTCCGTTGGTAACTTTCTGTTATAAAGTACAGCAACCATCACAAAGAAATACAAATTTGTTCTTTAATCTACTCAGAAAAGCTCCTGAAGCAGGATTTGACCCACACAGTGGAAGGCAAGCCAGCTAAGGGGTTTCAGCTGGTGACTGCTAGCAATTAAGCCTTACCTAATTGCTTGTGAGCTAGGAGAGAATCACTTCTGTATCTATGTGGGAAGTAATCAGAAGTTAACCTGAAAAGAACAGTTTGTTTCTTGCTTTGTGGCTTTTCATTTGTTGTTTTCCTGATTTTGACTTTGTTTTTCCAAGTTAACACTGAAAGCAAGTAACCTAATTTATGTGCTACCAAGCATATCTGTGTTGGGAGAAATAACCCCATAAATAAATATCTTATTGGCTTTACCCAAGAGCACAACTAAATTATTGTCAGCAGCTGTGTCTGGTGTGAATGAACTACATTGCCCACAATACCTTGCAAATCATATAGAAATATGCACTTGCCAAGAGTGTGAAGATTCTCACCCAGGCAGCCGTCTGACAAGTCGTCTCAGACATCTGTGGCTCTGGCTGCCCAATTCCCCACTGTCCAATGCACAGTTGGCCTCCTGCGGCCCCAGGGGTGGCTCCCCTGCCCCAATTCACAAAAAATGCTGATATATACCACCTCTGAGGTGGTATCAGCAGCACACACTTGCAGGCCCGGCAGCACGTACAAGGCCGTGACCTGAAACAACCATATACTGTATGTGCTACCGGGCAGCCCACCTTGACTGGCTTTTATCTTACAGTATGGACCCAATTCTCCATTTAAAAGCCGCAATGCCGGCTGCCTGCAAAAAGAGTTAATTCCCTACAGCCTGACCTCTGATCCGACCTTTCAAGGCCAGGGTTGGGCTGCGGGAAATTAACTCTGGCTCCCCCAGCCCTATCTACGCATCTAACAAATGACGTCCAGGGAAGTTATTCCACCCAGGGGATGGAATAACTTCCCCGGACATTTCTCCAGCCCTGAACATACAGGGTTGACTTTAGAATTGGCCCTGTATGTCCAGGGTCGGCGACCGCCCACTGCCCACCAACTTTCCGCTCCCCGGGCTGCCTCTTCCCCACCCCCGACTAACTTCCCTGCACAACCAGTGGGGAAGTTAGTCGGGGCCCGCAGCTGCCATGAATAGCGGGGATGAACGTCCCATAAAGACGTCCATCCCTGCTATTTGTGGTTCAGAATGACCCTGTAAGTGTATATTTATTTATCTGTTCCAACGCTGACAACATTTCGCATAAGCTGCTTTAGGAAAATGTGCCTTAAAAATAAAACATTCAATTACTATTGTATCAAACTCTCACAACTTAGAATAACTATCTCTTATCCTGTGTAAACAAGGCACTAGGTTCTGTGTTTTTGATATGTGTTGATATGAATGTGTGAATGTTGAGGACATGTAGATTAGTAGATGTAGAGCTCAATGATCGGGTAAAAGAGTATGTTTGTGTAGCATGGAATGGAAGGAGTTTGTTCTAAATAGTAAAAGGTGGAATCAGGATAGATTATAATATGATATTTTATGTTATGATTTGATTTAAATATGAGGGTTGTAGATTCAGAGTATTGGATGATTGGAGGACCTGGGTTGAATGAACTGTGAAGTTGGGGGATTAGAGCAGTTTAGTTGAGAGGTTCACTGTAGTTCAGAAAGTTTTTGAGATATGTCTGAGTGAGTGATGGCCCTAAATCAGAAGAAAACCAAGCAGCACAATTTGCTTGCTTAAAAGTAAACTCATGTACCATAATCTACTTAGTTAAACCTTACATTCTCACTTTAGACATCTTAAAATTAAAATCCCCTAACAGCATAACCCTCACTTGATTTGCAGATTGTCATGTTGTTCGGGCTTGTGTGCATCAGTGATGCCAAGAACTAAGCTATTGGAAACATAAGAACATAAGATATGCCATACTGGGTCAGACCAAGGTCCATCAAGCCCAGTATCCTGTTTCCAACAGTAGCCAATCTAGGACATATGTACCTAGCAGTTTCCACAAAAGACATAGGTTCCACAATGCTTGTACTGGGTCAAGCATTGATATCCTGGGTCCCTTCTTAATAATGGTTTATGGACCTTTCCTCCAGGAACTTGTCAAAAACCTTTTTTAAACCCAGCTACACTAACAGCCTTTACTACATCCTCCGGTAACAAATTCCAGAGTTTGATTACACGTTGAGTGAAAAAATATTTTCTTTTATTAGTCTTAAATAGTTTACCCTGTAGCTTCATTGCATGTCCCCTAGTCTTTCTATATTCTGATAACGTACACAATCGATCTACGTTTACCCGTTCCACTCCATTCATTAATTTACAGACTTCTATCATGTCTCCCCTCAGCTGTCTCTTTTCCAGGTTAAAGAGCCCTAACCTTTTTTTGCCTTTCTTCATAGGAGTATCCTTCCATCCCCTTTACCATTTTGGTGGCTCTTCTCTGAACCTTTTCTAATAACGCTACATCCTTTTTAAGATGTGGCGACCAGAATTGCACACAATATTCAAGGTGTGGTCTCAGCATGGAATGATATAGAGGCATTATAATATCTTTTGTTTTATTTTCCATTCCTTTCCTTATGATACCTAGCATTCTATTTGCTCTCTTGGTCGCCGCTGCACACTGGGCTGAGGGTTTTAACATGTTATCCACAATGATGCCTAAATCTTTTTCCTGGGTGTTGGTTCCTAATGTGGAACCTTGCATCTTGTAGCCATAGTTTGGGTTGTTCTTCCCTAGGTGCATAACTTTGCACTTATCCACATTAAATTGCATCTGCCATTTTGATGCCCAGTCTTCCAATTTATCCAGATCCTCTTGCAATTTTCCACAATCCTCTTGGTTTTTAACAACTTTAAATAGTTTTGTGTCATCTGCAAATCTGATAATCTCACTCGTTATTTCCTTTTCCAGGTCATTTATGAATATGTCAAAAAGCAGCGGACCCAGCACAAATCCCTGGGGTACTCCACTATTCACCTTTCTCCATTGGGAAAATTGGCCATTTAGCCCAACCCTCTGCTTTCTATCTTTTAACCAGTTCCTGATCCACAGTAGTACACTGCCTCCTATCCCATGACTCTTTAGTTTTGCCAAAAGTCTCTGATGAGGGACCCTGTCAAAGGCTTTCTGAAAGTCCAGATACACTATATCAACCGACTCACCTTTGTCCACCTGTTTATTCACACCTTCAAAAAAACATAACAGATTAGTAAGACAAGATCTTCCTTGTCGAAAGCCATGTTAGCTGTCTCCCATTAGGCCATGACTATCTACATGCTGAGTAATTTTGTTCTTTATGATGGTTTCTACCATTTTTCCCATTACTGACATCAGGCTCACCGGTGTGTAGTTTCCCGGATAACTACTGGTAGGTCTCCCAAGATGGACAAGTCTCAGCTGAGGTGCCAAACTAAGACAAACCACCTATTTGGGCAGCAGCAGAATGGTATGGTGTTGGCGGTGTAGGATCACGTTCCTGTGACAATGGCAACAACACTAGCATTACCTGTGTGGAAGAAAGGCCAGACAATCTACTTCCATGTCTTGCCATGAAAACCCAATGGATAGTCACAGCAAAACACATTTTAGTATAGTGCTGGAAGATGAGATCCCCAGATCACTGGCTACTGAGGATGAACTGAAGACTTTCTCAAAGTAAATCCAGTATTAATGATATGATTGGATCAAAGCCCTTGGGATGTCTGACTGCTGATGTAGCTGCATATGAAATGAGAATCAGAAGCTACAAAGATGACTTACATATTGGGACATGGAATGCATGAAGCATGAATCAAGGGAAGTTGGAGGTGGTCAAGAATGAAATGGAATGTGTACAACTCAATCCATAAGGTGTCAATGAACTGAAATGGACTGGCACTGGGCACTTGGCATGGTATGCAATGCTGGAAATAAAAGACAAAGAAGAAATGGTGTTGCATTTATAATTAAGAAGAAACTTGCAAGAACTGTAATGAAATACAGTCTGTGAATGCTTTATTTCTTTTTGTCTGTGGGGAATGGCCATCAACACAACTATTATTAAGGTATATGCCCCAACAACAGCTGCAGAAGAGGAAGAAGTGGATCAGTTCTATGAACAAGAACAAGCTGAAATTGATAGAACATGCAAAAGGGATATCCTGATAGTCATGGATGACAAGAACACAAAAGTTGGCAACAAAGAAGGCAAAGTGTTTGGAAGAAGGGAGGAGTGGCCTAGTAGTTGGGGCAAGTTACCTCAGGCAAGAACGTTGGGGGTTCAAATCCCACTAGAGGACATTAATCTTGGGCCAAAAGGACTGGGGTTTCTAGTCCCAAAGGTGCTCCTTGTGGTCTTGGATAAGCCACTTAACCCACCATTGCCCATGTTCCCTGTAAAATAGTTATCTCCAAGTTATAATGCTCTGTTCAATGTCATTTCAGTTTGTGCAATGTAAACTGCCTTGATATCATGAAAAGCAGTATATAACAAATGTTAAATAAATAAAATATGGATTTGGCAACAGAAATGAAGCTGGAGAAATTCTGATAGAATTCTTCAAGACTAATGATCTATTCATCTCACATTCTTCCAGCAACACAAGTAATGACTCTACATTTGGACTTCACCAAATGGATTGTACAAAAATCAAATTGACTACATCTACGGAAGTCAACATTTCAAAAACTCAATAATATCAACAAAGAAACAATGGCCAAAAAATGACCAAAGACACTCTTAAAATTGTTTAGAAATTCAGATAAGCTAAAGATAGAGGAGAGAGGTAATCACAGACCTCCTGCATATAGCAAGATAGGACAAAGAGAAAATTACAATGATTCATGCAAAAAAATAGAACCAGAAACTTTCAGAAGAAGAATAAGATCTGCTTTCCTAAAACTAGGGGAGTTAAAAGAAAATTCCAGCCTCAAATAGGAATGCTAAAGATGTACAACAATACATGTTTGATGATGCTTTGAAGATCAAGAAAAAAATAGAAAGAATATTGAGAGTCATTATAGCATAACGATCAAGTGGATCAACAGTCATTTCAACCTGTATCTTATGATCAGGAAACAATGGTGATGAAAGAAGAAGTCAAAGCAGTATTGAAAGCAGTGTCAAAGAATAAAGCACCAGGCATTGATGGCATTCTCATAGAAGTATTACAGCAATCTGATGCAGCTGTTACCATACTTACAAGGCTCTGACAGGAAATTTGGAAGACAACATCATAACCAACTGACTGAAGAATTGTGATCCAACTGACTGTGGAAATTATTGCACAATCACTCTTATCCCATAGGCCAGCAAGATTCAACTCAAGATCATCCAGTAGAGGTTTCAACCATATCTGGAAAGAGAACTACCTGAAGTGCAAGCAGGATTCAGGAAAGCATGTGCAAAAGAGACATCATCGTGGATGTGAGATGGATCCTTGAAAAGACAAAGGAATATCAAAAGGATATTTGTACAGTATGAGGGTCATTCTAAAATGTTTGGATGTCTGCAGACATACACATGGACATCAAAATCACAGACGTGTCTCCATAATCATTCCATAAAAGCTGTTTACAGACATCTGCAGTATGGGGATGTTCAAGTAGACATAGGGATGTGATGGGGGCTTGTCTGGGGAGGGGTAATGGACTTATACTTTACCATTCAATCCCAGAAGCAGCAGAGCTGTCTGCAGGCACATGCAATTTTATTCCTGCTGCAGGCATGAATATGTATCAGGAAAGTGTTTGTTGTCACTTTAAAGCATTCAGAGAGCATAGAGAATTAAGCAACTAGCTTTAGACTACAAAGACATACACTGGGATTTGAATCCTCGCCACCCAGCTCTTAAGCCACTACTCTAACTGTTATGCTATTAGATATTTTAGTTCTGAAGCACTCCCCTGCAGATGTCTATATAGACATTTGATAAATGTGCATATTGGGCATGTCCACATTTCTGGAATTGTACCTAAACTTGCACATGCCTACCTTTCTTTTCAGACATTTTGGCTTTGACATCCCAGATTGCACTTGGGCATCCCATTTGGAATGTGCCTCCATGTGTTTTATTGATTACAGCAAGGCTTTTGACTGTGTAAACAAGGAGAAACTCTGGGTCACACTAAGAAACATTGGTATACCAGAACACCTGATAGTTCTCGTCCACAGTCTTTGCATTGATCAAGAAGCAACAGTTCAAACCGAACAAAAAGAAACAAAATGGTTTAAAATCAGCAAAGGTATATGACAAGGCTGCATATTTCCCCCTACCTGTTTAATTTATAGGAAGAACAAATCATCAGAAAAGCAAGACTGTATGAAGACAACCGAGGTGTGAAGATTGGTGGAAGACTCATCAACAATCTTCACTATGCTGATGGCATCACAATATTGGATCAATCAATAAAGAAATGACAAGCAGTCAAGAAATCTGATGATGCATTGCTCTTGGCAAAATGGCTATGAAGAACCTAGACAAAATTCTTAAGAGCAGAGATGTCTCTCTCCATACAAAGACTCAATTTGTCCAAGCCATAGTATTTTCAATAACATCTTATGGATGCAAAAGTTGGACAGTGAAAAAGATAGACAGGAAGAAAATCAATGCCTTTGAATTAGAATGCTGATGAAGAATATTGTGTATACCATGGATTGCCTGAAGAACAAACCAGTCAGTAGTAGAGGAGATCAAACCAAATCTTTCTTTAGAAGCTCAGATGACAAGATTTTAATTTTCATACTTTGGACACATCATGCAAAGAAAGAAATCATTAGAGAAAGACATCATGTTTAGCAAGGTTGAAGGTCAATGCAAAAAAGGAAGGTGAGCAATGATATGGAGCAATAGAGTAAGAGCAGCTATGGATGCCACTCTTTCAACAATGAGTCACCTGACTGAAGACCGAGCACAGTTTAAGACAGCTATTCAGAGTCGCCATGAGCTGACACTGACTCGACAACACTTATCAACAACAACAGCAACAGCATAAAATTATCCATATCATGAATTGAACTAACAATCCATTCCAAAACATCCAATCAAGCTGTCACAGGACAGTCAGGATGGTGTTAGACAACACAAAGATTCAATAATGCACCATTCAACAAAAGCAGCTCACAGGAAACATCTACTGTGTTATCTAGCCTATCAAACTGAAAGATAGTACGATGGATCACCAAGCCATTCCTTCCCACCTCTGCCCCAAATGCATGGTTGATGAACATAAGAAAAATCTGGAGGACTAAGCTGATATAAAATAATGAAATTAGTATCAAACAACCAAGTCTCAGTAATACATGAAATATGAAGCCATAATGGTATACCATAATTAAAGTCCTGAAAGTTAAAATTAGTTATGTTATACTGTATTTGCAATCACACTATGAGAGTTACTTATAAAGAACCACATGACCTGAAGAAGCAAGCTGGACTTGGAGGCTTGTACACCAATAGACAACCCTTCAGATTTTACCATAATTTGTGATTTAAAAAAGCTAGAGTGAAGTACAACATAGAGAGAGAAGACAGCCCTGATGTTCTTTTTTTGAAGGTGAAAGCATTCTGATCTCGTGTTATTAACAGCTACCACCACTCCAGGTTCCCTGTGAAGGCATATAAGAGCCTGAAATATGTTACCCAAGAAGGAAAATGTGTTGGTGTCTTCAAACAGATATTTGCAGGAGACAAAAACTGTCCTTGTCTCGAAATTAACAAGGAACACATTGTTATCATTTTTTGTCTTTCACAAGAGATAGTTGCAATTAACGTTTTGATATCATAGCCTAAGCATCTCCTAGAGATAAAACAAGTCTTTTCTGAGCAGTTAATTTGTTTAAAACAGTTTTGAGTCACACAGCAAAAATATTTGAAATTATTTTAAAATCTGCATTATTCAGTGATATGGGTTTGGAAGAGAAGACTCGCTCCTTCCCATTAATATGTGCAGAATCAGAAAATGGATAGATTGGTTCCCCTTTCTACCTTTCAATTCAGATCTTTGCCAAACACACATCTTTATTTTAGCATACCTTTCCAAAATTGTCCAAGGTGTTACAAAAGCAAAAATCAATCATCAAAGAACACAGTAGAAAACATAATTAGAAAGGCATGCCATATATCAAGATCTGCAGAGCAAACCTTCAGCATATAAATATCAGACTAGAGGACAAGAACCTGATGTTGAATTGAAAAACAGAACAACTAAAGCAATTGACGGAATATGAGACCGTAAATCTAGATAACAAATAATTCTAAACAAATGACTACAAGAGCCAAAATCATCAGCTAAAAGCCCTAACTAGAAAATATACCTTCAGCACTGAAGGCTTTATCAGTTGCCAAATACCTTTGCAAAGAGTCATGCTTTTCCTAACTTCTGAAACATTTATCTGTAGCTGAGTATGTCACATTTGGAAACTGATTCCAAAGGTGAAGTATGATAGAGGAAAAAGCTCTAGATTACTTTGAGCTCTGCTATGAGTGGATCTACCATCCTCCTTGGGGAGGATCTCTGTTGCCAAACTGGAGTGAAGTGAGCTAAACATTTCATATCAGTAGTTAGTTGCTTGTCCAAGCAAAGCCATAAAATCCTGAGATGGTATTTGAAACTGGCTGCAAAACTTCACCAGCATCAAGTTCAATACTTGCAGTACTGGAGCCCATTTCTGGGACTGATCCTGATCAAAATCTAGACACATTGTAATCTCTTAACATATTTGTCCTTCAGAACAATGTAAAAAGAATTATGATGATACAGCCTGCTATTAATACAAACATAAATAAGAATGTCAAGGCCAGCCATGTCTATTTGTGCCTTAGGCATGAAAATTAGACTGTGAGCCATCTGGAGAGAGTCCTGAGAAAATTATGTCCTATTATGCACTGGTTGAAAGCTAGAGAACAGAGAGTAGGTTTGCATGGCCAATTTTCTCAATAGAGAAATGTGGAGTACCCCAGGGCTTTGGAACATATTTAAACACGAATGACATAATAAAATTTCCAGATGACACAAAATTATTGAAAGCTGTTGAAATCATATGAGGATTGTAAGAAATTGCAGGGGCACCTTGCAAAACGGGGAGACTGGGCCTCCAAATAGCAGATGATTTTTAATGTGGGCAAGTGAGAA
Source organism: Ichthyophis bannanicus (assembly GCA_033557465.1). Taxonomy (NCBI): domain Eukaryota; kingdom Metazoa; phylum Chordata; class Amphibia; order Gymnophiona; family Ichthyophiidae; genus Ichthyophis; species Ichthyophis bannanicus. The sequence continues at coordinate 1,539,880,729 of CM066031.1, forward strand.
ACGATGCACATAAGGAAGAATAACCCAAATTATAGTTACATGCTGCTAGGTTCATGTTAAAGAGTATACATTAGGACTTCCCTGACCTCTTTAAAAAGCAGTCTTCCCTAAGAGGAAAGACAAGGGGGAACTGGGAGTTGCAGGTGGGGCATTGGTATAACACAAGCAGGGAGGAGAGTCCAAGACAAGGGGAAGGAAAAGACAGGAGAGGACAGGTTTAAGCAAAATCTTTGTTCAGAGCATCAGAGCTAACCTGCAGCTAGTAAGTGATGTATTTTGATTTTCTGTTTGGAAGAAATAAAAGTTTGATGTATTTGCATTGAAGACACACACAGTGCCTGGTTTCTCGTCCTAAGAACTTCAGCCCAGGACCATTCAACCCTGCCATTGCATGTTGCAGCAGTAGTGGAATGTGGTTCCCACCTTAAAAGACTTCAGACCCCTTGCTATCTTTGAAAGCTCTGAACCGCACCACAGAGTGACACTGATTATAGGTCTAGAGGGCTTAGCCTTGCCCTGGTAGAGAGGTAGCAGAAGAAGTTAAAGCTGGACGGGAGTTTTGTTTTAGTAAATCAACAGTTGGGGAAGGAGAAAAAATAACAGTAATCTGTACTGATCAGAAGGGCCTAGCAATGGTAGAACAGATATTTCAAGCCCTAGCAAAGGGGCAGTAGCAGCTGCAGGACACATTTTCATAGATGGTCTGAATTGTTCAAATATAGTTTGACTGACCTTTTAGGCTCCCATGATGTTGAAGATAATCCCTGGAGGTAATCTGGCCTATTTTTGTTTCCCCAACAGCCAAGAAGAAAACTGCTTTCTCTATGTCTGAGAAGGTGTTCCACTGGCTATGTTTCAATGCATAATGACCACATATTATTACAACCCCATGACCAAATATTATAACCCCATGACCACATATTACAACCCCATAGCAACTATGCTGCTGCTTTCTTGGACGACATTGTAATTTACAGCACGGCAGGTGATCAACCTGAGAAGGTTGAGCTAAGAGGGAGGGATTCCCCAGCCTTCCTTAAAAGCAAGTCCATCTTAAGTGGAAAGAGAGCAGGGAACCAGCAGTGATGGGCAGGACCTCAGGAAAACATAAAGGTCTTTCACTCAGAGAAGGAAGGAGAGGCCCAGACAAAGGAAGGAAAGGCTAGGAGAGGACATGCCTAAGCAGAATCATTGTACAAAGCATGTGGACGTTAACCTGCAACTAGTAAGCTAGGTGCTTTGCTTTCTCTTTGGAAGAAATAAGTTTGTTTTCTTTGCAGAAAAGACAGAGTGGCTGATTTGTTCTACAAAGACCCGCCCTGGAGACCCAGACACTGACTGTTCGACCCTACTATTACAGTTCCACATTAGAGGTCACCACCCAGGAAAAGGATTTAGGCATCAAAACCTCTACTCACTGTGCTGCAATGGCTAAAAAAGGGAAACAGAAAGTTAGGAATTATTCAGAAAGGAATCGAAAATAAAATGCAGAATACCATATCGCCTCTGCATTGCTCTATGATGCAATCATACCTTGAGTATCGTATGCAATTCTGGCCAACAGATCTCAAAAAAGATAGAATAAGAAAAGGTACATAGAAAGGCAAAATGATAAAGGGCAGGGTAGTTCCACTATGAAGAAAGGCTAAAGAAGTTACAGCTCTTCATCTTGAAGAAGACATGGCTGAGGGTAGCTATTATAGATGTAGGGAGGAGTGGCCTAGTGGTTGGAGCAAGTTACCTCAGACTAGAGAGACAGGAATTCAAATCCTAATAGAGTACAGCAACCCTGGGCTGGAAGGACTGGGGTTTCTAGTCACAAAGGTGTTCCTCATGCCCTTGGGCAAGCCACTTTTGCCTCAGGTACAAAAACATAGACTGCAAGCCCTTCAGTGAAAAATATATATACAGTACATGAATGTGCGCTGCCTTGACTGGTACTATATAAGCTTAGTTAAATAAATAAAATCCTAAGTAGAGCGGAACAGGGAAATGTAAATCAATTTTTAGCACTTTCAAGAAGTGCAAAGACTAGATGACATGCCACAAAGTTTACATTTACAGCAAATAGGAGAAAACACTTTTTCATTCCTCACATAAACTCAGAAATTTATTGCCAGAGTATATATTAAAAGTAATTAGCATAACTGGGTTTAAGAAGGCTTGAACAGGTTCCTGGAACAATTATTAAGGGAGATTTGGGAGAAAATCTCTGCTTATCTCTCTGGGAAAGCAGCATAAAGCCTTGCTACTTTTTGGGGTCCTGCCAGGTATTTGTGAACTGGATTGGTCACTACTGGAAATAGGATACTGAGCTTGATGAACTCTTAGTATAAACCAGTATTGCGATTTTTATGTTCTTGTATCTATTACAGTTTCTTTGTTTTTGGGAGATTTGTTCCCCAAACATTGGAGGTTCAATGACTTTCCTGTGCTCCTTATTATTTCTCTTCAGCTGCCTTGCATTGCTGTAGCTCCAAGTCGGATGTCCTAATTTCAACCTGACTGCAGTGGTAACCTAGACTCATGTGTGCATGATGAAAATGATTCTTAGATGTATGGGTTTTATGCTCTCTCTCTACCCTATGAAGTACCATTATATCGGAGCTAATCATTTGTATAAAACTGGCAAGGTCTAGCAGAGCTAGGGCCCTGCTCACTAAGTTGTGTTAGCTGTTAATGCTACAATTAATGCAAGCTAACAATTAACACAGACCCTTAGGAGTCAATGTGCATTATCTGCCGTGTTAATAGCTAACATGAAATAGGGAAGAGAACAGGTAGGGAACTACACCTTACAGCTAATTACCGTGTATTAAGGTGGCAGATAAAATAGCACATTTAACACCACCTTAATAGATGTAGCTAGCTGCATCGCATTATCTGCAATGCAGTGGGCTATGAGCACCAACAATTTTCAGGCTCATTTTGGTTCATCAGACTATACCCATTGTCGTGAAGTGCAAGGTTCAGAACCAAGGGAGGCAGAGGATTCACTGCAAAGTGAAACCAGAACTGTCAGTGCTGAAACAAGCATGGAGGGTTGGCATGGAAACCCTAAACAAAGAACGTCACAGAGTGTTAGGGAACGCCCATCCCCTGAGCTAGCTCCTGCCTCATCAGGGAAGTGGGAACACCTGGTGGGAGGTGTGGCTCAGCACAACGGAGAAAGAAACTTAGATAAAAAGCCTTTAGTTAAATATAGGACAGAGAAGGGGAAGGAGAAAGAGACAGACATAGTCTCAGATACGGAGACAGAAGGAAAAGGTAGCACAGCAAGCGTGGAGAAAGCTGAAAGAAGGAGAAAAGCAGAGAAAGATAGATACTCCGAGGGCAGCCAAGGTCTGTGGCTGAGAGAAGGGAAAAGGGAAAGAAATCCCAACTCCACTCGGAGGAACTTCTCAGAGGAAGAGAGCTGGGGAAGATATTCAAGTCCAGTTCCTAGGGAGCAGTGCTCAACTACAAAAAGCACTGGGGATTTTTACTATCCAAAAAGCAGAGACGTTTATTCTGGGAACCAGAAAAGACAACCACGCTGTGCTCACAACAGACAGCCTGCAGGTAAAGCTTATTTCCCTGATACCAAGCTTTTATCAAAGGGGAGAGAAAAGTTTTACCAACCTTTTTGTAGCCAAGGGAGATTCCTGGGAGAAAGCAATTCTAAAGGCAGACACAGAATTCCCTGTAGCCAAACAGAAGAGGAAAACGTGTATCCTTTTAATTACAGAGGGCTGTGTGCACAGGAAGCCAAACACCCAGACTCACAGAGCAGGTTGGGGGAAGGGAACCCTGTAATTGGAACGGAGAGGTTTGCATGGCAGGCAGAAGAACCCTCTCTAAGAGACCTTAAGGAAGAAGGTGATCTTATGCAGTGGGACCCTTATCAACCCCCTGAGTCCGAAGTGTTTATGGACTGCTCTTATATGGTGGCAGACAATGTGCAGTCCCTTTGTTAATAATACTGGATTTTGCTGAAGGAAGAAAAACAGCCAAAAGAAGTATTTTGGAGGGAAACTGTTTTATTCTTTTTGATTCCGTAACAGCTGAAGATAAGCATTATTTAAGTTGTCTATTTTTGTTCACATCAGGAGTATGGTTTCTTTGTAAATATATTCTTTGTTCATGGTCATCAACATCCAACCCCGGGAGGGGCAATAAATCCTAATTTAACCTGAACCACTCGTGCACAATTTGGACTCATTCTTACTACTGTAGGACTACATTACCCAGGAGGCCTTTCCAAACCTCCATTTAAAGTTCACAGTCTAAGAAACACAACTACCCACTTGCCTTGCCCATGCTAAATGCCTCTGGGAGGGTGAGTGGTGACACCATTCAGTTAGTCTTCAGAAACCAAACCATTCATTCATGGGCTGTTAACTGTGCAAATGCCTTCGAAAATCGGGTCCTTAATCTACAAGTATAGTAATGGAGGATAGTAGATGTGAGGGCAATTTGTTACTCCACGATAGCTAGGGTTGCTTATCAGTCTGTCTAGGTGGGTATCCCCTTCTTACATCAGCACTCCATGCTCATTCCTCCTGATAGAAATGCTATTCTTTATTCAAGAGTATAACAGTGTTCCCTTGCTAGAATCTACAAAGAAGTATAGTAATGGAAGGTTCAAAAGAACTCTGAAGAGAGAGCTCAAGACTCGTTGATGGTGGTAGGCTGGTAGTAGCCTCCCAGACTCGGGTTCTTAGAAACAACATGTCAAAGTGGGTAGAAGAAAAGAAGTGAATGAAGACAAGCCAAAGGCATTCACAGAGATACAAATCAGAATGGTGAGGAAGAGGGGCCCAGAAAAAGCCAAAGAACATTGATCGCAGAGCCATCCAGCTAGAAGGGTGGTGACACAGTTATATGATATATGGGGGGGGGGGGGGGCAGGGTGGAGGTGAAAGCCATACAATGACAAGCCTATGGCACCCACAGAGTTGCCAAGGAGGATGAGGATGAGTGGCCCAGAAAAAGCCAAAGCAATGAAGGCATAGAGGTAAAAGCTCTTGTTTCCCTGACCCAAAAAGAGGCAGTACAATTCAACATGGGAGTCATTTATTTATTTATTTGTTTTATTTATTTAGACAGATTTGTATCCCACCTTATCCTACAATCAAAGGGGTCACATTACAAACGGAAGGTTACAAATAACATTAGGTACATAAAACATTATACATAACACTAAACAAAACTAAGGCAAGTTGATGTAAGTAATAGTAGACCAAATGGTAGAAACTATTGATTGTTTACTATCTCATAAGTTTCTGCGAAAAGCAGGGTTTTTAGGGCTTTACGAAAATCTTTAATATCACTCATAGCCCTTAGGTCTTTTGGGAGAGAGTTCCAAAGTCTGAACGCCAGTAATGAAGGAGCTCTTCTCGAAGTCACTTGCTTGGTCTTACAATATCCAGCAGGAGTGCCAATTCTATTGTTATTATTATTGTTGTTTCTTTTTGGCCTATTAATAATATCCCTTGTTTTAATACTCTGTAGTGCATCTGCCGATAGATGATTATATATTCTAAAGATAATTAAGAGTGTTTTGAATTTAGCTCTGACATTCACTGGAAACCAGTGCAACTGCTGTAAGACAGGGGAGATATGATCTATTATTGCAGTACCAGTGATAACCGAGGCAGGCGGACCCAGCGCTTCGGGCCCTACCCTTTCCCCTGCCCCCACACCCCACCCCCCTTCATATATAAGACCCTCACACCAAATTCATGGAACACAACTGGTCGCAGCTTTATTAACCATCAACAATTACAACAAACCAACATCAAACTTCCTAACCCCCCATTAGCGGAACCCGGCTGCACCAGCCATACCTTAGCAAAGTGCACGCCACCGCTAATGCCATAACTTGCCTCCCGGCAAGTTGCCATGCCCCTCTCCCCGACTTCGCCATGCTACTAGCAAAAGTTGGCCGGGGTTTGATCGGGTCAGGGGCACCCCGCCCCCGCCCAAGTGTAGCCTGCTGCTCCGGACCCCGGAAACCTCCGGGATCCCGCACCCCCCAAGCTGCAAAACCCCATACCCAAACCCATCCCAACACCGGGTGGGTGGGAGGGATGCCGGCACCCCCGAAGCAGCCTCCACACCGACTGCACACGTGGAGGCTGCCGGCCAGGAACTCGACCCCCCACTCCCAGCAACAACCCCATTGATTGGCTCCCACACGGTTGCGGCCGACGGGAGCCAATCAATTTAAACCCCGCACTCATGCGCCCCACCAGGGCTGTGCGCAAGGGTCCCCGCGCCGGGCCACGTGCCCGGTTAAAGTCGGCCGCCGGGACCCTGCCCACGGCCTCACGATAACCAAGGCAGGCGGACCCAGCCCTTCGGGCCCTACCCTTTCCCCCGCCCCCACCCCCCACCCCCCTTCATATATAAGACATCACACCAAATTCATGGAACACAACTGGTCGCAGCTTTATTAACCATCAACAATTACAACAAACCAACATCAAACTTCCTAACCCCCCATTAGCGGAACCCGGCTGCACCAGCCATACCTTAGCAAAGTGCCCACCACCGCTAATGCCATAACTTGCCTCCCGGCAAGTTGCCATGCCCCTCTCCCCGACTTCGCCATGCTATTAGCAAAAGTCGGCCAGGGTTTGATCGGGTCAGGGGCACCCCGCCCCCGCCCAAGTGTAGCCTGCTGCTCCGGACCCCGGAAACCTCCGGGATCCCACCACCGGCACAGAACCCTGTTCATGTGCCGCCCCCTCCAGCCCCTAGCTGCGACCAGTGCACATCTCGGACCGACATATATTACAAGGCCTCTTGCCAGTCGTTAAGGAGCAGGTCCATACCGACTGGAGACAAATGAACCCCGTCAGCCCGATAAAGCCCCGACCACCCGACGTCCACCCAGTCATGCAAGATCTGATAACCTCCCCTCTCGCAGACCCATCAACCAATCTGTTGATTAATCTTCGTCAGGTCCCGAGACCACCGACGCTGGTCCCAGCAAGCCGGCTTTGGAATGATGTCCAACCAGAACAAAATAATACCCGGAAACATCCGAAGCACTACCCCCAAATCGTCCTGCGCTGCCCGAATCAGCTGCCTGCAGGACCAGGACACCAGGTCATTGCCCCCCAGATGCACAATCAGGGCTGCCGGCCGCGGCGGCATCCTCTCATGGCGCTGTAGCAAAGGCAGCAATTGTAACCAACGAAGTCCTCGCACGCCCAGCCATGTCACAGCCACCACCGACGAGTCCAAACCCAGATTCATTCCGATAGGCCGGGCAGCCGCACGCCGTCCCGCCCAGTGGACAAAAGAGTGGCCAGCAACCCAACAGCCACCAGGCTTGACAGCCCCATCTGCAAAAGAAATAAACAATTAAATTCCCTAACCCACAACCCGAGCCCCTACAGCCGCACATAGCCTTTGAACGCCTGAGAGCGCCACCTACCAATGCCCTGAATCACCTGCTCAGGCAACCCAGCCGCCGCCGCGCTAGTGGCAGCCCCAATACGAAAGGAGTGCGGCGCAAACCGCTTAGGGTCCTCCCCCACTGCACGCAACGCCAGGCACAGCACCGCCGTCACCTGAAAACGGGTTAAGACCCGCGCGTCCGCGTGCATGAAAAAACTACCCGGTGAACCCCGGATGCACCAACAGATACTGGCTCATAGCCCAAACCGGGCAAGTCACCGGGTCCCGGATCGCACCCAACCATACCCACAAACCTTTCCCAACTGATCCGTCTTGGATCTCGCCAAAAGGATCCGTAACCGCCCCCCTTCCACCCGAACATGATGCGCCTGCAGCCTGCCAACTCCCCCCCCCCCTGCCCGGAGCCCGCGACCAACTCGCTGATACGAAAAGCCCCAAAAAAGGCAAGGCAAAACACCGCCCGAAACAAAGTGGCTTCGTACGCAGACACCGCCACTTGCGATAAGGCCCCGCAGACCTTCACCAACAGTTCATGCGTAATGGGCAACCTAGAATCCCGTGATGCAGGGTGAACGCGCTCCCAACCCTGCAGCAACCGCCGCGGCAAAACCCCCCCAGCCGGCAAGCCCCAACCCACCGCACTCGCAAAAAAGTTAAACCCCACTAAATGCACATGCACCACCGATCGAGAGAATCCGGCGCCCTTGGCCTCCACGATATATTGACCAATCAAGCCCACGGGAACCCCCCCCAGGCTGCCACCCATGAGCCACCAGAAATGCGACCACCCGGTCACAGCCCCGTTGATATGCAGACTAAGTCCCCGCTGACACCGAACTCTTCAGCAGATTTAGAATTTCACGTGGCCAATGCTCCACAAGCTCTCTGGGACCACAGAGCCATCCTTGTCCGCTTCTGGGGCCAGAGCCCGGAACCGCTCCCACTGAAAACAAGAAAGAGCATCAGCGATCTCATTAGTACACCCTCACCGAGCCCTCACCGACACATTCAACCGCAAGCAGGCCAATACTAGTTCCCTCATCAAGCCCGCCACCAAGCACCTAGGGGAGAATCGATTGACCACACTGACCACCGCCTCATTATCACACTACCAAAGAACCTGACGATTCCTAAGCCGATCAGGCCATAATTCCAAAACCACACGAATCGGAAAGAGATCCAAAAATGTGATGTTCTTGGTCAACCCTGCAATGTGCCATGACTCCGGCCATCTATCTGCGCACCAGGCCCCACCGAAATAGACCCCCAACCCTGCTCCCCCTGCCGCATCCGTGTACAACTGCAAGACATCGCTGGACACCTCGGACTCCATCAAAACTGAAGTCCCATTGAATTCCTCCAAAAAACGACTCCACACCCTCAAATCTGCCCTCATAACCCCCGTGACTCTGATCCAGTGATGAGGCTTCCGCACCCCGGCCGTGGCACATGCCAGCCGCCACAAAAACACCCTCCCCATCGGAATCACTCTACAGGCGAAATTCAAGGACCCCAACAACGCCTGCAGCTCTCTCAAGGAAATCTTGGGGATGCCATAACGTTAGCCACCAAAATCCGCAAGCGGGCAATCTTATCCTGCGGCAAACGCGCCACCATTTCCAAAGAATCCAACTCTACACCCAAAAAAGTCAGCCGCGTCGTCAGACCCTCCATGGTACACCGAACTCCCGCGCCAGCCGCTCAAACTCAGATAACAGCCCCTGACATTCCACCGACTGAGCGGCACCCACAAACAAAAAATCGTCCAAGTAATGCACCACATTCAGCGAGCCGAACCGCTGCACCAGCACCCACTGCAGGAAGGTACTAAACATCTCGAAATAAGCGCAAGAGACCGAGCAGCCCATCGGCATGCACTTGTCAAAATAATACCCCCCTTGAAAGCAAAAACCCAACAAAGGAAAAGCAGACGGATGTACGGGTAACAATTGAAACGCCAATTCGATGTCAACCTTCGCCATCAGGGCAGACCGACCGGCCGCCCGCACCATCCGCGCCGCCCTATCAAAGGATGCGTACTGGACCGTACAAAACTCATGGGGTATGTGATCATTAACGGAAGCCCCGATCGGACAGGACAAATTATGAATCAACCGGAACTTACCCGGTTTCTTCTTGGGGACTATTCCTAATGGAGAGATCACCATGTCGGGAAACGCGGGTTCCCTGAATGGACCAGCCACTCTCCCCTAACAACTTATCCCGAACAACCGCAGCCCAATGTCGCACTGACGGGGAGTTCCTTTCCCTCGGCGCCGACATCGCACTCTGCACCGGAATAACAAAACCGAAACGAAAACCAAACGACAAAATCACTGCCTCACGCCTCCTAGGATAGCGACTGAGCCACCCCAATAAGGCCTCCACCTGAATCGGGGACGGCACGCGCCCATACGCCTCACTGCCCCTTAGGCACAGGACCGGTAACGCCGACGGCACCTTTCTTAAGGCACTTGGTGGCCGGGTGCAGACCTCCACACAAGGAACAGGCGTGCTGAAATTTACAGTCGGGAAACAGGCAGGAGGACCGGTTGAACCGCCAGCATACGTCACTGCCTCGCGCCGTGCCAGCCTTCTGCTGCACAGCGCCTGCCCCCGAGCGAAAGGAACACACAGCCCCCCCCTGCCACTCTGACACTAATTTTTCCACCGCCCCCCCCCCCCCCACTGGCACTAGATCTAGCCGACATTTGAGTCAGCCAAAGGTTAATGTCCTGCGTGCCCCAGGACAATGACTTATTCTCCTCCATCTTGTCCCTGAACTTTTCATTATAGTTCAGCCAAGCCCACCCGTCATGCATCTGAGACGCCTCCAGGATGGAATCGGCATATGCCAATAACATACCATATTGCTCCGGAGCGTGGTGACCCCACACGCTGGCCAACCGCAGAAAGGATCGCGTCCAGTTCACCACATTACGCGCCACCTTCCTAACCCTACCGGCCTTCTCGTCCTCCTTCCTCTTCTTCCGACTCTCACCAGAACGCTTCCTCCCCTCCAGCAAACGGAAGATATCAATGTAGCGCCGCTTCCTAATCTTGCGCTGCAGCTTCCGTGGCACTCCCTCCCACAATTCCAGAAAAACAACCATCGACGCAGCTCCACCACCCAAACAGGAGCCCCCCGGCCCCCGCTAACCCCTTTCTGCCGACCCGGCTCCCCCGCAGACCCTGCCGACGAAACACTCGAAGAGGAAGAAGACGAGGACGACTCAGAGCTATGACGCCTCCGACAAGACCGCCTGCGCTTCTTCCGTGAACCGCCCACCGCCTTCCCCCCCTGCAACCACACCTCCCCATCGCCCACACCCCCCATCAACTCACCAGGCTCACCACCAGCAACTGCAGAAGCCGCGGCCATACCATCCGCAACGTGACTGTCCTCACCGCCGGCCCGCGCGATATCCAACGGCCGTCCGCCTGAAGACTCCTCCGCCACTCCATAGTGCGTCGCAGCACCCACCACCGGATTCAGCCAGCTCTCGTGACCAGCAGCGCCCGCCATCCATGCTGGCTGAGCCATGACCTGCCCCTGCAGAGACATAAAAGGAAAAACAGGGGAGGGGGAACTGCCGGCGACCAAGCTTGAGGCCAAAGACTACCCCAATCCGCCCGAGACATACCCTGTCCCCAACCCAACCAGTGTTCTCATGGCGAAGGCCCCCCCAGCGGACCATAGCCACTGGGACCAGGAAACCAACCTGCAGGTACGCCATATCCACTACCCCACTGGGCCCCATCCGGCCGCAATCCTCCCCAGGTCCCTGCACCCCCACAACACCTCCGCCACCCCCAAACCTCCCAGCACACCCCCGACACCCCCACTCCCCACCACATTCTCAGCTCCCGAAGCCCCAACCACCCCCAATATCCCACCCCCTACCCCTGGGTCCCACCGGGGGAAGGGTCACCCCGCACACCCCCGTCCCCCCCGACTGCCGAACCCCTTGTGCCCCTTTCCGCCCCCGCACAGCACCCCCCCTAGAGGCCCCATGACCCCACCGACCCCTCCCCCCTAGGGCTGGGCAACCCCCTGCCCACCCCGGCCCCCCACCAAACCTAGAACCCCTCCGCCCCCTCACCCCAGCAGCACCCTCCGGGGCCAAACTCCCCTTTTTCGCCCGACCACGTGGCGCAGGCATCCCACCAGGCCCAACACCCCTGCTGAACAGGCCCTTCTTAAAGTGTATTTTTCAAAAGGTTTTTTTATTTTTTTTTGGTTATTTTGATGTTAGGCCACCCAAATAGGAGCCACCACCAGACAACCCCCACACTCACCAAGCGCCAGAAACCCCACACACAGCAACCCAACAGGGGGCCAGTACAACCCCCAGACTTGCCTGCGGGCTCTTCTGCGCTGCCCAACCACCAGGACCCCGGCTGGTGCTTAGAAGCGCTCCGCTGCCGCCGCTGACCGTCTGCCGCAAAAGAAAACTCACTCCGGCTGCACAGCCCAATGAAGAGGACCCCGGTCGGTCGCACAGAAGCGCTCCTTTTCTGCCGCGACAACAAACGCTGACACCCCCGAAGCAGCCTCCACACTGACTGCACATGTGGAGGCTGACGGCCAGGAACTCGACCCCCCACTCCCAGCAACAACCCCATTGATTGGCTCCCGCATGGCTGCGGCCGACGGGAGCCAATCAATTTAAACCCCGCACTCGCGTGCCCCAACCGGGCCGCCCGCAAGGGTCCCCGCACCGGGCCCTGCGTCCGGTTAAAGTCAGCCGCAGGGACCCTGCCCGCGGCCTCGCGATGATGCATGCAGCGGTATTTTGAACCATCTGGAGAGGGTGTAAAGTCTGTTGAGGAAGGCCTTGATACAGCAAATTTCCGTAATCTAAGAGGGGGTAATGAGTGCTTGACACACTGTACAGAAATGGTCTTGATGGAGTAACGGCTTGAGCTTTCTAATAATCTTTAAACGATGATAGGCCTTGTTTGCAGTCCTAGCAATATGAGATTTAAGTTTCAAAGCCTTATCCAATATTATGCCTTATCCAATATCATTCTTAACTACAATGGATCTATCTAGTATGTTAATAGTTTGTGGTGGAATGAAATGGGGGTTTCTAGTAACAAACATTGCCTCTGTTTTATCATAATTAAGTGTAAAGTTATTATCTGAAAGCCAGGTACTCATGCCTTGGAGGCATCTAGAAATTGCTGATGTGTCAAGTGATTGTATGACTATTGGAACATATACCATGATGTCATCAGCATGAAGGTGATAATGGAGTTTGTGAAGTTTAATGATGTTACAAATAGGTTGGATATAAATATTGAAAAGTATAGAAGACAAAGCTGAACCCTGTGGTATTCCTTTAATAATACGGAATTGCAAGGATTTTTTTTGGTCACATTTGACTTGCTGCATATGGCCTTCCAAGTAGGAGGTGAACCAATTCAGGGTATTCTTTCGTAAACCTATATGATGTAACCGGTGCAGTAGCTTAGAGTGAGATACTGTGTCAACTAGCTCATCTTATCTACCTGTTTATTCTCATCTTCAAAACAATATAACAGATTTGTTAGACAAAACTTTACTTGGCTAAATCCATTTCAGTCACACTTTACTAAGTCTGGGTGGATTTGTTGGATTGCTTGTCCAAGTTAAAGATAGAGACCAATTTTCAATGTTTAACGTCATTCTTCAACACTTTTGTTTTGGTCTTTTGATGTTGAGTGGCCTGGAGGTTTGACATCTTATAAATAAATATATCAGCATATGCAGAGCTATGTATGTCTTGTAGTGCTATACAAATGATAAGTAATAGCAGTAAGCAGTATCAGCGTGTTGTGCATGAGTGATTTACTATGGCACACTTACTGAGTCTTAGAAGATAAATTTAAAGGAAAGTGGGACTACAGGAGAATATGTGTTGAAGCTATCCTGTGTTCTATGATGCACATACTTTTTTGCTATACTTTCATTTTGGAATTAAAATAAAAGGACTACAGATGAGGGGGACATAGGAATAGTGAGGCACCCTCTGTCTGACTTGAGTTCTGGCATAAATATTTTTCTTTTTTGATACCTAAATTTTTCTCTTATTGGTGAATATTCCTTTTTCTTTGTATCTGGTAGGTATGGTTGTTTTTGTATTTATATGAGGAACATTCGTCATTCAGCTATAGGAGACTATAGGAATTACTAGTTAATTAATGGCTTGTATTTTATCTCATGTTGTTAAAGCGCTTTTCAGTATCAGTTTTAATCTCCTATAATGTTTTTTGCTGATCTTTTCTCTTAATAATTTTTACTGGATTGTTCCTTCATCTACTCTTAGATAATTATATATGCCTTTCTTTTTGAATTCCTTTGTTACAGTCATCAGAGAGATGTTTTCATTTGATCAATTTTCCTCTAAAGAAAGTTGCCTTACCACATTTGTCCAGGTCAAAAGTCATCCTGATATCATCTGAGAAACTTTCTACTACATGGAGTTCTTCTACTAGATGTGGATCATTGGAACTACAGAGCTTCAGCATTACTTGGTCTTTGCTTACATACAATTTCCTCTTATTGTTCTTCTGTTCTATTGCCATGATGCTACTGGAATTGATATGATTGTATATGCTGTCGACATTTATTACAGGAAAGACTATAGAGTTTAGGTAGACAAGTTATTGGTCGATAATTTTTGGAAACATTACTTGGATTTCCATTAGGAAAGAGTAGTGTTCTTGCTGTGATTTTTGCAGTTTGCCAGTTCTTTGTTGAGAGATGTTAACTGAACCAAAAATTGGTCATTCCATTTGGGCCAGGGCTCTTCCAGTTTCAGACTCTTTTTAACCTGCCTTCTAACTCTTTTGTTGTTACTTCAGGCTATTCATAGCATTGATATTTGCCTTTTCCAAATGCTCTTGTATGTAGGGTAACTGTTTCTCAGTTATAGTCTACAGGTTTCTCATATAAACGTTTCTAAATTTTTCTGTTTCAGCTTTAGTTGGTAGTAGTTTTTCCATAGAGATGTTCTTTCCCAGTTCCCTGCAGAACTGTTTTAGGTTCTCTCTAAATACTGTATTTGGATATTTCTCATTATTTTTGGTGGTCTTGATCCTTTGAGGTATTCAGTTATCAGGGACATCTCTGCACATAATGATTTAATTTTCCTTTAATACATGCTTTCCATGGAGAATTTTATTTCTCTTTCTGCTTTGTTTCTGACCTTTTATCCTCTTTGGGTGGCTTCTCTCAGTAATAATTTTATCTGAGCAATACTGCATCCAGTTAATTTCAATGATATTAATAGATTATTTATTTATTTACTTAACTGTTTTTCTCTACCGCTTAATCATAAAATCAAAGTGGTTTACAGTATAAGTAACAGGAACATTAACTTTACATAGAACAGTGCTTAGCATAACATAAGATAATTATAACAGTAATTTACATGTTATCATATACATCTGAGTGAAAGGTATCTTGTATTGTATAAGAGGATATTGTTAGTCCTTAAAGTGTTCTTTGAATAAGTGGGTTTTTAGTCTCTTGTGGAATTCTGAGAGTTCTGATATTATTCTTAATTCTGTAGGGAGTAGGTTCCAAAGGTCTGGGGTGTGTAGAATGAGAATGTTCTTTTCTCATGTTTCCTGATTGCATTAGTTAGCTCAGATGGGAGAGCCAACTTATTTTGCTGGTATTTCCGTGTTTCTCTGCCCTTTGCTGCTGTATGAATAGTAGATTCTAGGCATGGGTGTTGAGATATTATGAATGATCTTGAAAATTATCATTATTGTTTTGTATTTTATCTGGCTAGCCAGTGGGAACCAATGTAGCTTTTTAAGTTTGAGTATGATATGGTCAGATCTCTTTGTTCCCATTATGATTCTGGCCGTTGTGTGTTGTGCAAGTTTGAAATGATGTAATGACTGTTTGGGGAGACCTTGGAGTACGTTGCTATAGAAATCTTGGTGAGGGAATATCATGCTTGGAATACAGTTCTGAAATCTTCTTCGCTGATGAGAGGACAGAGGTTTTTTAGGACTCTTATTGATTGATTTTTATTGATTTTGTGATGTTGCTGGTGTTTTTAAGTGTTGGTCTAAGTTCATTCCTAAGTATTATACCACCTTTTTGTTTCCAGGTTTGAGTTGGCAATTGTGATTGTTTTGGGCAGAGTAAATTATCTGTTCCTGGAGAAATATAGTACTTCGGTTTTGTTTACATTGATTTTAAGCATGTGGTTTGTCAACCATTGAACTAGGTCTTTGAAGCAGTCTGATATATGATTTAGGTCTGGGTTGGCTAAGTTGAGTGGAGCATACAACATGATGTTGTCAGTGTAAATGTGGTAGTTTATTTTGTGTTTATGAAATATGCTGCATATGAGTTGTATGTATATGGTGAATAGAAGTGCTGATAGTGACGATCCTTGTGTTGCTCCTTGGCTTTGTCAGTATGGTGTTGATTTTTTTTGTACCTGTCCTCACTTGTTGGTATTGGTTGGATAGGTATGACTGAATCCATTTGAGGGGTGTTCCTCCAACTTGAATAGAGGTGAGTCTGTTTATGAGAAGGTTGTGAGGGATAGAGTCAAATGCTGAAAGAAATGTTCATAAATATGAGAATGAAGCCCTAATGGAATTTGAATACTCCTTTTATTAGAGTGTCTTAGAGTGATGTAGTTAGCATTTCAACACCGTAATGTTGTTTGAAAACATGTTGCTGATTATCTAGTGTGGCATGGTTGTCCGGGTGGTTTTGTAATTGTTTTTGCACAACCTACTCAATGATGTTTCTCAGGAAGGGTAGGCTACTTATTGGTATATAGGATTCTACAGGATGCTGAGTTACTTTGGTCTGTAGCAGTATTTTTCAGAATTGGACCTATAGATGCAGTTTTAAGTTGTTCAAGCAGGTGACCTTGTTCTAGGGCTAGGTTAATTGGCTTATGGATGTATGTTGACAGTTCAGTTCTGCATAGTTTCACCCATGAGACTGGACAGGGGTTGAATGGGGATGTGGTGGTGTTCAGGCTATTTATTATTTGCTTGATGTTTTCATTGAGATCTGTTCAAATTTGTGCCAGAGTGTGTCTTGTGTATTGGTTATGATCTCTGAAATTGTTGTGGCTGTTTGATTGTTGAACTTGCTTGGAAGTAGTTTGCGAGGGTCTGTGGGTAGGGTGTCGTGTTTGTGTCAACTCTGTTTGAATCTCTTATGAGTGAGCCATGACACTAAATAATCCCCTAGGATGATTAAGGGAGGTTTGGATAATCGGTGTGATATTGTTTCTTTTGCGCGTTGATTTTGATTGCAATAATTTTTTATTGGTTTGCAAATTGATGTTGGTCCTCATTTGATTTTGTTTGTCTCCGTTTCCTTTCAGTTTGTCTTAGTTGATGTTTTAGGGATCTCAGTTCTTTGGTGTACCATGGTTTGTTGTGTTTGTTTCTCTGTGACTGTTTGTGGACACTTGAGGTGGTAGCTGCCACTTTTGGACTTAGCTTTGTTCCAGGTGCTTACTAAAGCATTAAGGTCTGTTGTGTCTTGGTGTAGTTGTGGGTTAATCTCATATAGGAAGTATTGTTTATTGAATTGTTTGAATCTTCAGGTGGATGAGTTGTTGCTTTGGTTAGTTCTTGTGATAGACTGGAATGGTATTTTGAATGATAGAATATTGTGGTCTGACGAAGGGATCTGTTGAATTAGTGGAGGAGTTGTCTGACCATAGAGAAGTATGTCTTTGGGGATGAAAATTAAGTCAAGCTTGCCTCCTTTTCTGTGTGTTAGTTTGCTTACTGTTTGTAGATATTCCAGTTCAGCCATGACCTCTAAAAATGCTGACTCTTGTTTTGCTGTGAGACTAGAGAGATTGAAGTCTTTTAATTGAATTAGGTATTTGTGGTGTGAGTTTTTGTAGAGCATCTAAAAAATTGTTGATAGGTCATCAGAGTTTATTGTTGTGCTCTGTATATCAAGGTAACGATGTAGTGGTTGTTTGATAGCACCAATATGTCTGTTGTGTCTGTGTTGATAGTTTTGAGTGTTCTGAATCCAAGGTTGGATTTGACTGTGACCAGTACTCCACCTCCCCACTTGTTGGTTCTTGGACAGTGGTGTATATTGTAATCTGGTAGTTTTAGCTGGGTTATTAGTACTGAATCTTCCTTTGAGAACCATGATTCTGATATGCATAGGATGTTGATGTTGTTGTCCTTGATGCAGTCTGTGATTATAGGTGCTTTATTTCTTGCAGAGTGAGTGTTGATGAGTGCACATAAGAGCTGTGTAGATTTAATTTATCAAGGCTTTCTTGTATGGTGATTGGAATATGTATGAGCCATCGAGGGTATTCATGCCATTTAGTGTCTTTTTGGTGTCTTTGGTTCCCAGATCTCTGTAGCATTAGTATGTTGATGTTAGTCTGTATTAGTCCATAACAGAGGTTGACTATGTAACACTAGTCTGAATGTGGCAATGGTATGAGGTTGCAACTCTTGCTTTGTGGTAGGTTGCAGTAAATTGCCTTTATGATATCTTGGATGTGTGTGTTGTGTCTTGCACCTGTTATTCTATGAGTGGAGGTCCTTTTCAGACCAATTTGTTAGTCAATCTAATGCAATATGTCTGCAGAATGTCGAGATTGAGGCTCTAATGTTGATGTTGTACATGGTGGAGGTACCAATTATTTGGAGAAAATTTCACTTACCGTTAATTTCCTTTCCTGGAATACTGCTAGACCAGTCCAGACAAACGGGTTATGCACCCCTGCCAGCAGATCTTGGAGACAGAGGAATTCTACCAGAGCTCTGATAGGCTGGAGCCTGGTGATATAATCCTACCCCTAGGGGTCTCCCTCAGTTACGTCCACAAGCTAATGCAACATGAACTGTAACATCACCCCAGAGGGTCTCAAGTGAACTATATACAAGGGAGCCGAAGAAACTCCCTAGAGCTGAAAACAGTATCCACCTACGAACCCATGGACTGCCCCATGGCGAGGCATACCGGCAAAGAGAAGAACCGCGGTCGGCGGCTGCACCGCACTAGCGGCACTCCAACCAACAGCAGGGCGGGTCCTGGACTGGTCTAGCAGTATTCCAGGAAAGGAAATTAATGGTAAGTGAAATTTCTCCTTCCAGTTCATACTGCTAGACCAGTCCAGACAAACAGGCAGTACCCAAGCTACCTGCATTCAAGGGGGGGAAAGTCGCCGACAGCTCAGCAACTCCAAAACGGACCTCCTGACGGGCATGAACATCCAACCTATAATGACCGACAAAGGTGGACAGCGACGACCAAGTCGCCGCCTGGCAAATATCGAGAGGAACTACATGAGACCTCCCGGCCTACAAAGTTGCTTGCGCCGAGAGGAGTGAGCACGGAGTCCCGGTGGAGCTGGCTCTCCCAGAAGAAGGTACGCCGCCTCAATGGCCTCCCTAACCCATCTAGAAATGGTAGATTCGGAGGCTGCGGATCCCCGACGAGAACCCGCGAACAAGACAAAAGAGCAACAGTCATATGGAAGGGTTCCGCGACCCCCAGATACCGAAAAAGAACCTTCTTAAGGTCCACCGCCCGCAACGGAGACCGACCACTGTCACACTGCGCCTTTGTTAAAGACGGAAAGAAAAAGAGGCTGGTCAACAGTGAACGGTTGTCAGCACTTTGGGCAACAAAGGAAGGGACAGTTCTCAGAGAAACACCTTCGGAGGAAAACGAGAGATAGGGATGTCGACACGAGAGAGCCTGGAGCTCAGAAAGACGGCGTGCCGAAGTTATGGCCCACCAAGAAGACTGCCTTCAGAGTCAAATCTAGAAGAGAACATGCCCTCAGAGGCTCAAAGGGAGGAGCAACGAGGGCACAGAGGACAAGCACGAGAGCTCACGCCTGTACAGGCGAACGCAGAGGAGGCCGGAAGGTCTAACTCCGCGGAGGAACCGAGACACGTCCAAATGCGAAGCTATCGATCGCCCCGCTATAGGACCCCGAAAACAAGTTGAGGCGACCACTTGTACTCGCAAGGAATCGAGCGCTAATCCCGTATCCACTCCGGCCTGTAAAAAGGACAGGATATCCGGAACAACCGCAACGCCAGGGTGAGAGGTTATTTCGCGAACACCAACCATCAAGAGACGCCAAACCCGAGCGTAAGTCAGCGTCGTGGTAGACCGCCGCGCCGTGAGAAGCGTCACGACCACGCTAGGCGAATAGCCGTAGCGAGCAAACCGGCGGCGTGGAATTGCCAGGCCGTAAGCAAGTAAGGAGCTGGGTCTTCCATCTCCACCGGTCCCTGAATCAGAAGGCTGAGAAACGCCTCGAGGCGGAGCATCGACGCCCCAGACAGACGGAAGAGATCCGCATACCATGGTCCACGAGCCCAATTCGGAGCCAGCAGGAGTACAGGGTCGCGACGGTCTCGGAGCCGCTGGAGAACCATGCATATCACGGATCAGGGAGGGAAAACATACAGGAGAAGATGAATCGGCCACGGTTGAGAGAGAGCATCTATGCCGTGCGTTCCCTCGTCCCTCCAATGGCCGAAGTACAGCAAAGCCATGGCAGTCTGCGCCGTAGTCATTAGATCCATGGTCAGTAGTCCCCACAGGTGAACAATGGACCGAAACGCATCCGGCTGCAGAGCCCAGCCTCCGGGCTCCAGAGAGTGCCGGGTGAGAAAATCGGCCTACACATTGTTCACTCCTGCGATGTGCTGTGCCGACAGCATGAAGATGTTCCTCCGCCCACGGGAGGAGCAAATTCCTCTCCTGTGAGACATCCGGACATTGCGTGCCGCCTAGGCGGCTTAGGTAAGCAACCGTCATGGCGTCGGACAGGATCCGAACCGCACACCGCCACATTAGAGGCTGAAACTGAAGAAGGGCGAAGCGCACTTTCCATGTCTCGAGAGGATTGATAGACCCTTGGGCTTTGCGAGGTGACCAACTCCCCTGCGCTGAGGCTAAGCCGCAAGGCGCTCCCCAACCGGAGAGGTCGGCGATTGGCGTCATCAAGATCCAGCGCAGAGACTCCAGAGGGACCGCCCATAGAAGATTGTGTGCCTGAAGCCATCAGCGGAGGCTGCGGCGCACCAGCAGAAGCAAAGGCAACCGGATTCGATAATTCTCCGATACCGGCGACCAACGAGATAGAAGCGCCGTCGGCAAGCAGCGCAAGAGCGCTCTTGCCCACGGAACGAGGGCTATCGTTGCTGCCATGGACCTCAAGAGTTGAAGGTAGCCCCAAGGCCGAGGCGCTGCTTGATCCAAGCAGCGGCGGAGCTGAAGAGAGATCTTCTGAAAACGTTCCTGAGGTAGAAACACCCGTCCCCTACGAGTGTCGCACCCAGCCCCGAGAAAATCCAGGACCTGAAGCATTCCAAAATAGACAGAGTAACGGCCCCAGTCCTCCTTCCAACGGTGGACCGGGACGAATGGCTTCTAAACGCTGGAGCCTTTAAATGAAGCAACATCCGCTGCCCATTGACGCAGGCTGAGCCATCTCCGAGCTACCGACACCGGTGCTAGGAAGCAAGCTGACAGCTGCAAGAGATCACAGAATGCCTCTGCCCGGAATGCAGCGATGGATTCGAAATGAACCAACTCGGGAACACCTGGAAGCTGCGGAATCCATCGAAGGGAGGCCCGAGCTGCCAGACCTCCGCACACCTGCAAGAAGGAAATAGCGGGCGAAGGAAAACCGGACTGTAGCAGTCTCCCAACTCTTCAGGTCTAGCTGGTCGCGGAGCGCCTCTCCGCCCTCAACCAGAAGTGTGGTATGCCTGATGACCCTGGTCAGAATGCATCAACTGTCGGGTATGTCAGCCAACGGTCCAAGTGAAAGGGAGACCAAGGGTATAACCGACCAATACCGCGTGCCGTACGAATGCTCTGGAAAATGGGATCTGGCTGCAACCGGAGTTGAGAATCCGGAGGAGCAGGCGTGTCGGCTAGGGAGAGCGACTCCATCACCTGTGTGATTAGAGCCGGCAACTCCTCTACCGAAAAAGGCTGAGAACCGTCAGCGAAGAAAACAGACGGAGAATATTCCCTATCTCCGTACTCCTACGAGTCAGGGCTGACCTCCGAAGATTTAAAGTCTTCTTGAATATCCATAGTACCCCGCAAGGCACATGCTACGCCCCAAGGAGGACATACTGCTCTAAGGTCTGAGGACTTATGGGACCACTTGCGAGACCACGCCAGATGCTCGCCTGCTACTGGACAGGTGTAGGAGATAATCCAAAAGACTCCAAAAGTCACAGGCGTCATGCCAGATGGAAGAGTGTGAGGAAGGCATTGTCAGTCAAGGCTGCTGTGACCTCCAGCGGCTGTGGAAGCGACATGGGAGCTGACTGAATCTTCTCCTGCAGGAAGATCCTGCAGCAGGGGCTCTGAGGAGGGGAGGAGATAAGGTGCTGATGAACCCAGCTAGCAGCGCAGTGGGAATGGGGAAAGTTTCTGGGATGCAGCGTGCAGGTGGAACACAAGCAATCTATTAATGCCCCCTTTGGCTGATTACATATCTCATATAAGACAGCCAGAGAAAGAAGCATTGTAGAGACTTAAACCACCTTTCCTCTTCTTGTGGTTTTTTTTTTTTTTTTTTTTTTAGCATTTAAAACAAAAAGCAAGGTAGGCTCAGGGAAACCCAGGACTCTTCAAGAAAAGGAACTTGAAAATCCACGTGCCTCCACAGCATGTTGAAATGTGTGGAAACTGCTGTCTAGAGCTGTTTCCTCCAAAAAGAAACACTGAAGAGAAAAACAAAATGGCCGCTGGCACAGAAAAAACTGTCAGGTATTCACTGAGCTGAGAAGGGAACTGTCAGTCATTCACTGTGCTGGCACAGAGAAACTTTCAAAGTCAGGGTAAGGCAATTACAGTGACTGAAAGTAGGGAAATTAGAGTGTGATCCCTCCGCAGCCATTCAGACCTCCATGGTAGGGGCTGAAAGGTGTTCTGGGGAGGGATGTAGAAGCTCAAATCCAGCTGTAGGAAGATTACAGTGAGTATGCTTAATTAGGCCGAGCCCAAAACAGTCAGGATCCAAAACACTGACTTAAAATTCCAATCAAATGGTATATTGAATAAGACAGGTACAATATTCAGTAAGACGTACAAAGTAACCCGGCTGCAGTTTGTGGATTAAAAATTTAAAGCAGGAACTTCAAAACTCAGAGGCAGCCGGTCCGGATGCAGTTTGAAATGATCCCAGAGCATCTGGGGCAAGTAAGATAAAATCAGGCTACTCACAGTTTTCTTTCAGAAAATGATACCTGAACTTCCTGGAGGCGTCCAAACTCTCGTGGGAAAGACTCAGCGCAGCGTAAAGCCAATGGAGAGCTCCACTGAAGCCAAGCTCAGGAGTACCCAAGTTCATCTGGGGAAGCAAGATGCTGGGGGAAGAGCACAGCTGATTCATGAGGTCCCTGTGTTTCTTCTGACAGTCTATGCAGCGTAAACCTGAATAAGGATAGTGAGAACTAAAAACAAATAACTGCATCCCGCAGGAACAGGCATTTAACAATATCCCCCATAATAGGTAATGCCTCAGCCAGCCTTCTTTATTGGGCACAGTGGGGGATGGAACCCATGAGCCCTGCACCATTCGTCAGTGACTTAGCATTGTACTGTGGCTCTGAATTGCATCCTGTTCTCTATTCATGCCTTCCGTACTTTTTATTCATTATGTTAATACATAGGCAGAGAAAAAGAGAACCCCTTCACAACTCACAGCTAGCAAGTGTTGTGAAAAAAAAAACCTTAAACAGCAATATAGCTGTTAGAAGCCAGCAGAGAAGGAATCTGGCTTCCCGCCAAAAACCGGGGCTCATTAGCTATTCAAAATGGCCGCCGGCAAAAATAAACCTCAAAAGAGTGAATTAAATCCCCCAAAAGCTAAGGAATTAACTTAATAGGTCAAAGGAGAAGGTGGGAGGGTTGCAGGCATGAGAGAAATGCCTCAAATCACTGAAAAATCAA
This sequence comes from Ichthyophis bannanicus, assembly GCA_033557465.1. Classification (NCBI taxonomy): domain Eukaryota; kingdom Metazoa; phylum Chordata; class Amphibia; order Gymnophiona; family Ichthyophiidae; genus Ichthyophis; species Ichthyophis bannanicus. Next base: position 1,539,904,094 of record CM066031.1, read on the forward strand.
GTAAAATAAATCAAGTTACCACAGAGTTGCAGACAGCAGTGGGAGAAAGACAGTTTCTGTACTTACAGTACCGAAAGTGCAGAGAAGCCACGGACCGCTGCTCAAACCACTGCAGCTGCCTCACCACTAAAATCAGCCCCAGGGGCTGGATTTCAGGAGGCTTACCATCCAGCTAAATAGCCCTCATGACTAGTGCTGGGGAGTCTGTACATCAGCGATCTCTACTGTGACAGAGGACACAGGAGCTTCAGCTGGAATCATCCTGGTGCTCAGATAAGTACACTGGCAACTCAGTGCAAAATCTCTCCAAGAGAAATCACAAAGAAATAAAGCATTTTAAATTTTTTTTGAAGGAGCATAAAATATAAAGCATCCAGATCTGCTGGAGACAGAGAAAAACTGAGGGAGACCCCTAGGGGTAGGATTATATCACCAGGCTCCAGCCTATCAGAGCTCTGGTAGAATTCTCTGTCTCCAAGATCTGCTGGCAGGGGTGCATAACCCGTTTGTCTGGACTGGTCTAGCAGTATGAACTGGAAAGTATGATATGCTCTCCATCAGTAATTGAATCTTTTTCTGGTATCTGTCCAGTAAGGTACACTCTGCTCTCTCTTGTATATGATTGAGAATGTTAGTTGCTGCTGTTTCAAGAATTGAAGTGGTATAGGTAGTGCTGGGAATCTTGTTATGTGTTGTAGCTGTGGGTTGTGCTAGTTGTTAGCATTGGAAAGTGGTCAGCAATTTTTGGTTGCCTAGGTCTGGCCTGGATTTCTGTCAGTCAGATACTGTTTCTAAATAGGGGTGTGGAGGATCCTTGTGGTGAGTATAGTTCTTTGCGGTGTGTGGGTGATCCCTCTCTATTTTTTTATCTTTTGGTTTGTGAGGAGGCCGGTGTGCTTTGCGCAGTTCTTTATTATTTATTTATTTTATTTATTTTAGTTTCTTATATACCGCACTATTTAGTATCAGCGCGGTTTACATGGAACAGTGAAACATAATGAACAAACGTTAGTTTTACAGAGAACAAGGAAATACAACTTGGATAACTTAGGGAAAACATGCACATCAAATATTTACATAATAAGCAGTAAGCATTGAAAAGTTGTTTATGAACCTACAGAAAGATAATAAGTATAGTGACAAATATGTAGAGGTTTCTGGAAGGAAAGGTGTGGCTATGGTGGAGTATGGTTGATCTGGTAATGTTGATAAATAAGTAATGTTTTAGTGCTTTCCTGAATTGTTGTGAGATCGGTGATGGCTCGGATTGCTGGTGGTAATATGTTCCAACACTTGGGAGCATAAAAACTGAAAGCCCTGTTTGACGTTGTTAGTGTGCATTTTGTTGATGCACTTGGGATAATTAGAATGTTTGCTGATGTGGATCTTCTGGATCTGTTAGGTGGGGTGGGCTGAATTAGATCCACTAGTTGTGAAGCGGTTATGCCATTGATGGCTTTAAAGGTAAGCGTCAGAGTCTTGAATAGTATTCTTCCGTGTGTTGGGAGCCAGTGGAGTTGAATTAAGATGGGTGTGATGTTGTCAAAATCTCGATGCTCCAGAAAGAACTCTAGCAGCGGCGTTCATGGCTAGCTGAAGGGGGTTCAAAGTAGACTGTGGGAGGCCTTGGAGAATGGCGTTGGTGAAATCAAAGTGGGGTAGGATAAGAGCTTGGTATACCAGTCCGGAAGTCACTTGGGTCCAATAAAGATCTGAGGTGTTTGAGTGTCCGGATCTTGAAATATACGGCTCTGACAATGTAGGATATGTGAAGCTTCATGTCCAAGTGTTGATCTAGAGTAACTTCTAAGTATCGAATTGTAGACTTTGTTTGGAGTTCAGCTTTTCTCACTTTTATATGAGGTGGTGGGGTAAAATTCGGATTTCTTGTGATGAAGAGTACCTCCGTTTTCTTATGTTGAATACGGAGGTTTTGAGATAGAAACCATTCTGATACTGCATCAAAACATTCAATGAGAGTTGAGAGGTCCATTTGCTTTGTGGAGAATGGCATGTAAGAAGGATATCACTGCGTATATCTGACATTGGACATTGAAAGATCTGATGATGTTGCAGACAGGTTGTACGTAAATGTTAAACATGAGAGATGATAATTATTGCTTGAAGTTGTCTGCTGTTGGATTTCCCACTTGGTGTGGGTTGTTGCGGCTCTTTTTCTTAGTCTCCACCTAAGGGCTATGTCAAAGGGCCCTCTGGCTAGGCCCTCGGGCTTTGGCATGCCTGAAGGCACTTTTAAATTTAAAGTTCTCCTGGCCCCATTGGCTTGGCAGTGGGGTGCAGGGAAGAGCTTATCTTCCCACTCTCTTCCCCAATGCCGATCAGGTCTGTGGTGCCGGTCCTGCGGTTCCTGTGCCTGACGGTGCTTTTAAATTTAAAGTTTAATTTATTTAATTATTTTTATACCGCTTTAACTTAGAGGTATTTTTACTAAAGAAGGATAAGGGCACAAAGTTGCCATGTGAATGCGTTATTGGCGCCAGGAAGCACTTACCGCTATGGGAAGCACCAGTAATATGGGCTTACCAGCCTGTAAAATGTTGCCAGGTGGTAAGTTGCAAAGGGGTGTGGAAGCAACGTTAACTGGGTAGAGCATAGGAGCCAGTGTGTGTTCCCCTAACAGTCATTCCACTACTGTGCGTTACAGGTGCAGCTACTGGGAACCTTAAGGGCTGGTTTGTAAGACAGAGAGCTGTTCACACCCATTAAACACCACACAGACTACTTACATGTACGGAGGGGGAGCAATCAGCCTGGAGCCCTAAAATTAGTGGTGGTAGTGGTCTATTGGCAGTCACAGTATGGTGCTCTTTCACTAAAGGGCACTATGTTGTTGGTGCCAAAGTGGCAAAGGTAATGCCATGTGAGTGACTGAGTAGGGCCAGTTAGTCTGCTAAGTGGACAAAGTAACTGCCTAGGGTGTACATCTACAATGTCTGTTATGACTCTGCTATGACAGCAGTGACACACATACATGTCACCACTGTCACAAAGGAGTTGTGCCACTGCTACCACACATCCAAGTTAGCAGTGTGTCGGGGTTGGGATGGCAGTGACAGCAGCTTCTGCACTTAGCGCTTGCTCTGTGTGTCACGTGCAGTGCTGCTGTGTCTACAGTCCCCCTGGCAGGTAAAATGGAGCCCATGCTGATTCCCCCTTCTGTGGTGGTGAGGATTAAGGCAGCAGCCACATGTTCATGTCATGCTGCCCCTGGCCCTCTCCGACACTTCCTGTTGGAAGGAGCCAGGAATTGTCTACCATGACTAGCCACATGTGTGCCACTGCTTGAAGGATGCCCACAGCACTGAAGTGGTGGCTTTGCCACACTTTCAGGGAAGGAGGGATCAGGCCAGCATGCTGTCCACCATGATCAATAGAACTAGGCATCTGCCTAATTTTCCTAGTGGATGTGCTGACCCTTACTACTGTAAGCCATGAGCAGCTGAGTTAGGATTGACCATGTATTTCCCAATGAGAGACAACAGTGTATGATCTGTAACCTCCAGTGTGAGAGAATGCATGGACATGCATGGAGATGTAACCCACCCCTATTTGCAAACCAGTGTTACACGCCCTGATGTAGCTTCCTTACTAAAATTGTGTAGTCAGTGGCCGTAAGGGAAGGCATTATCACCAGATTTACGAATTGGAAAGGCACAGTACACACCAGTTCCTTCAAAAGGAACTGGGGAAGTATATATAATAAGTAAACTTAGATGGTATGTATGAAGTTTACCAATAAAGTTATTGCAAAGTGTCTTGATATTAATTTTACGCAGGTTCTGACACTTTCTTGTATTTCTAGCTGAAATAATCTTTCCAGTTTCTCAGGAGGACATGAAAGAATAAACCCAGCATACATTTCATCTTGTATTGCACCAACTGGTAAGTATAATTATTTTAAAAAACAACAACAATATTTTCTTTTACAGAAGAACAACCATAACACGTTACAACTCTAATGAAGGAAACCCTAACTATTCTAACCAGTTAAGTATCTCTTCTGGCTAATGCAGCATATGAAGTGTAATTCTCTGTTAACTTCAATTGTTAACTCGTAAGTTCTGATGCTTTTTGTAGATTTATTTTTCTTTAGGGTGAAAACGTATTACATCAGTAACAGGTAAAAAAAATGTTCACTCTCTTTCTTTTGCTCTCCTTTTCCTTGTTTAAACAACAAAGCTTATGTTAAGTACTTCACTTAACTTTATTCAGACATTCAGGTAAGATGTGAAGCTGACTCTTTGTCCAGGTAACTGCGAGGTTGAAGTGTAGGGGCCCAAGTTTCGCGCAGGAACCGCCGCACCTCTGTATCCTCGGAATCCGGAGTACCTGGCTCCCTAACTTAATCAAAATAAAGGGAAGCAGAGGGAGGAAATGACGTCACCGATCCGAGCGGGAGCGTGAGAGTGGAGCTCCGACGGCCCATGTGAATAATTGGTACACATTCCACGAACATCGGCGGAAAATACCCCGAAATTGGGGAGTAAGCAGGTGTTGAAGCGTGCTGGAGGGCCGCGATGAAGAAAGGCGCGGCGGAGCTGAAGGCATTCGCATATAAAGGAGGATCGGGGAGCGCTGGTGCAAGGAGTAAAATGGCAGCGCCTGGAACATCAGCGGGGGATGGGGCGAAATCCCCGTCGGGAGCGGCCCAGGAGCAGACGAGTGAGATTGCGGGTCTTCGGGTGAAAATAAAATCATGGTTCGGCGAACTCAGGCAAGACCTTGCCAGCTTTCAAGGAGATGTTCAATTATGGCTGGAAGACCTGAAGGGAGAGATAGATAGAGGTGGGCGGCCGGCTGGAGGAGGTGGAAGGCAAAGTGGAGGCCCAGGACAAGGCAGTACAGGGCTTGCAAGCAAGGGTGGACGCCTGTGATGGAGATCTGGCGGAGCTGTGGTGGGCGAAGGTTGAGGACTTAGAGAACCGCTCCCAGAGGGCCAACATTAGAGTCCGGGGAGGTGCCCGAAAGCAATGAAAAGAGGACTGCATGCGGCTTGGTGGCGCAACTCAGCAAGCAGATATTGGAGCAAGCAGAGGGGCCGGAGACCACGCGGTGTTTGACATTGGAACGTGCACACCGAGCTCTGGGCCCCCGCCGAGGGGCAGGCCTCGGGATATAGTGGCCTGCTTCCATGAATATTTACTAAAAATGCCATCATGGAGATTGCTAGGCGGCTACCGGACCTGAAGTGGGAAAACCACCGGGTTGAACTTTATGCAGATCTCTCTGCCATCACCATTCGAAAAAGGCGGGAAAATGGCCCCGATAACGAAGAGGCTTCGCGAGCAGCAGGTCAAATATAGGTGGACTTTCCCATTTGGCCTTCAATTCTCTATTGACGGGACTGCCTCTCACGTTAGGACACCAGAGGAAGCGGCACGTGTGCTTAAGCAGGCGGGCTGGGTGGACGTCCCGGTCCGTCCGGCGGTGGAACACCTGCGAGTGTACACCGTCTGGGGAGCGAGCAGGCGGGTGGCAAAGAGCGCAAAAAGGAGACAAGCGGCTGCGGCGGCAGCAGCAGAGACGCTCACCCAGACCGGGACCCGAGGACAGTGGCTGATGGACTGGCCTGTAGGGCTCAGGCACAATAATTGGATATGATTTGTGTACCATTGGTTATGTGTTATGGTTTTTGAGGGGTCTGCGGGGAGGTGATGCCATGCCTCTTATGGATCAATATAGTGGGTCCGGCAGGGCGGGGGAGGGGGAGGGGGGGGAAAAGGGGGGAGGGGGGTGCGGGTGGGGGGAGGGGGGAGTGGACGGGGATCTCATACCCAAGTGGGAGCTGTGTGACGGGGAGGGGGGGCGATGTGCTGGATGGATAAGCTGCGGGTGATTACGTTGAATGTGCGTGGGTTGAATGCACCGGTTAAGCGGCAGAGAGTATACAAGGAAATAGAATGTTTGAAGGGGGATATAATATTCTTGCAAGAGACCCATTTGAAGAAACAGGATGAGTGGCGAATGTCCCATAACAAATTTCGGGACCAGTGGTTCTCCTCCAACAGATTAGCGGTGCGTAAGGGGGGGGGTGGGTATACTAGTTCGAGGTACTATACCGCATGAGGTGTGGTGGCCATTCAATGAGACCGGGGAGGGAGGTATATCTTTCCTTAAGCTTCAACTGCATGGCCAGATCTTCACCTTTGTTAATCTTTATGGCCCGAATGATGCACAGGGGCCCTTTTTCCAGGAGTTAAATTCCGCCCTTGACAAGTTCGCCGAAGGCCAGGTGATTATGGGGGGGGACTTCAATTTGACTATCAACCCTAGGCTGGACAATTCCACAGGGGGCGGGGGAGGGGAACGCTAGAGCTCGACGGCTGTTAAAGGCTATGGGTGATAATCTTGGGGTGGAAAGACACGTTGGAGGAGAATTGAGGGTCGGGTCGGGAGAAAGATTATACATTTTATTCTCCGGTTCACCATTCCTTCTCCCGCTTGGATATGATCTGGGTTTTGAGACCCCTACTACCGGAGGTTGCGAGGTGTGAGATAGGCGAACGGACACTCTCTGACCATGCGCCAGTGTGGATTGAAATGCGGGTGGGGCCCCAAGGGAAGAAGAGGGGAGGCTGGTTGCTTAACGAATCTCTCTTGGATGACCCGCAGGTAGTGTTAAGAGTGGAGAAAGGGATAAAGGATTATTTGGTAGTTAATGATAAAGGGGCGTGTGGCATAGCTTCGATCTGGGAATGTTTGAAGGCGGTAGTGCGGGGGGAGCTGATATCTATTGGCTCTTATATGAAGCGGTTGAAGGAGAGTAAAAAGGAAGCCCTACGGCGCAGATCCAACAATTGGAAGCGCTGCAGAAAGTGGGGCGGGTCCCGCAGCAGCACGAGCAGGAGTTGCGACGCCTCAATCGGGAACTGGGGGAGTTAGACCTAGCGGAGCTTAAATTTGCACAAGATAAATTGAAGCAGATTGGCCACTGTTGGAAACAGAATACTGGGCTTGATGGACCTTGGTCTGACCCAGTATGGCATATCTTATGTTCTTATGTTCTTAGTTCTTTGAATGGGGCAATAGGCCATCGCGTCTCTTGGCACGGCGGCTGCAGAGGCTACGGACTCGGAATTTTATCACAAAAATCCGGGATGCGCAGGGACGTGAGTTGCGGGGCGGTAAACAGATTCAGGATAGGTTTGTGGAATTTTATAAACAGCTGTATGCGGTGGAGGGGATTAGCTCCCAGGCCCCGGTAGAGAAATTTTTGCAGGTCCAGCTCCCGAGTTTGGGGGTGGAGGAGGCGGCGTGGATTTCCCGTCCTATTGAGGAACGGGAAGTGGCCTTGGTTTATCAAGGGGTTGCCGGCCTCGAAGGCTCCGGGCCTGGATGGCTTCCCAAATAAGTTCTATAAAAAGTTCGCAACGGTCCTGTGTGAGTGAGCCGTTAGCCAGGTTGTATAACTCGTTTGCAGGAGGGTGACAGATCCCTGAAACAATGCGTATGGCAGGAATAACTATCTTGCCGAAAGAGGGGAAGGATCCCCAATTGTGTGGCTCCTATAGGCCGATATCGCTCTTGGGGTCGGACTTTAAGATTTTTTCAAAGGTTTTGGCCAATAGGCTCAGGGATTACCTGCCACGGTTGATCCACGAAAATCAGGCCGGGTTTGTTCCCGGGAGGCAAGCGGGGGATAATATAAGGAGGGTGCTGAATGCGGTATGGCAGGCGAAGAGCTGTGCGGAACCCCTGGTCTTGTTAGCTATAGATGCTGAAAAGGCGTTCGATAGGGTCTATTGGCCCTATCTGTTTAAAGTGATGGAGCGGATGGGGTTGTGGGGGGCATATTTGGAGTGGGTGAAAGCTATTTATGCTCGGCCACTGGCTAAGATTCGAATTAACAGGGAATATACGGACGCATTTGAACTATTTCGGGGGACGCGGCAGGGGTGCCCACTTTCCCCACTTCTATTTGTGTTGTCTATGGAGCCGTTGGCCCAGTTTATCCGTGAGAGCACTGAGGTCTGGGGGGTGGTTGGGGGCCGCGTGACCAGTAAAATTTCCCTATTTGCTGATGACCTACTATTCATACTGACCCGACCTTTGGACTCTCTGGCAGCGTTAGCTACCATATTGCAGGAATATAGGGAGTGCTCTGTTTTTAAGGTTAACGCATCTAAGTCAGAACTGCTTGATATTTCTTTGGATAGGGTGTCCCGGGAGCGGATTAAGGGTAGGTTTCCCTATAGGTGGGCGAGTGAGGGGATAAAATATTTGGGAATACATCTCACCCCGGCGGACGGGAATCTATTTGGGGCTAATTTTGGGCGCCTGGAACGTAAGATCCGGAGGGAATTGGAGGTTTGGCAGAGTAAGGGGCTTTCCTGGCTGGGGAGGATTGCGGCCGTGAAGATGGTGGTGCTGCCGCAGTGGCTGTACCTTTTTAGGTCATTGCCCATATGGGTGGGGAAGAAAGCAGTAGAGCGGTGGCAGCGATCCCTGATGCAGTTTGTGGGGGGGGGGGAAGGCCGTGTCGTGTGGCGTGGCGGATTTTAATGAAGGGCAAGGACAAGGGGGGGTTGGCGGTCCCCGATCTTGCGCGTTATTTGGAAGCTTCACAATTGGGGGCTATAGTGGACTGGTGGGGGGATGAGGTGAAAGAGTGGGTACAAATGGAAGTGGATGAGTTGGGGGTGCAGAACTTGGGGGAATGGATGTGGCTTCCGCGAGAGCGGCGGAGAGGCATCCTGGTGAGGAACCCCTACACTAGGCGGACGGTGGACCTATGGAATAAATGGCAGCAGGGCTGGTTGGGAAGGGGTGGTCGGTCTAGATTGGTGCCCATTAGGGGGAATCCAGAGTTTCCCCCGGGACTGGAGTGCCCAGCTTTCATCAGGTGGGCGGAGAATGGTTTGGTACGGGTGGGACAGCTGCTGGATGGGCAACAAATTGTGGCGTTCCACACCCTGAGGAGTCAATATCATTTGGAGGGCTCTGAGGAATATCACTACCTACAACTCAGCCATTATGTCCGGCATAAAATCTTACCTGAGCTGGGTATTGAGGTGATGGGGCTCCTGGGGCCATCCAAGCGGGTGGTTACGCAGTTTTATAATCTTATGGGAACTGCGGGGGGGAAGGAGGCTTTCCAAGTGCAGTGGGAAAAGGATTTAGGTGGTTGTTGGGATGAGTCACAGTGGGAGCAAATTTTTAAGATACGATATAAGGGGTTGTTGGCGGCGCACCTGTTGGAGAATAACTATAAAATTCTGTATAGATGGCATTTGACGCCGGTGCGGCTGCAGGTTATGTACCAGCTCCTGGATGGGCAATGCTGGCCGCTGTGGAGCGGCGGGTACGTACTTGCATGTGTGGTGGGAGTGTCGGGAGCTGCATGAGGTATGGGGAGCAGTGTTTGAGTGGGTGAGTGGGATTTTAGGTAAAGAGCTGACGCCCATACCGGCGGTGGCCCTTCTTGGGGATACGGGCGGAGGGGTTGAATAAGGCGGAGTGTGGTTTTCTGAATCTCTGTTGTGTGGCGGTGCGCATCTTGGTGGGCAGGCGATGGAAACAGACGGTGCTTCCGGGGCTGGGGGAGGTTCAGGCGTTGGTGGGGCAGATTTTCTTGATGGGTAAGCTCACCGCACTAAAGAATGGGAGTATGCGGAGCTTTTCCAACATCTGGGGGAAATATTTGGAGCGGGAGAATGCCCCATAGGGTATTGTTATAGGGTTGGAGGTCCTGGGGTGGGGGGGGTATTGGGGGGGGGGGAAATCTTTTTGGGTGTAAGTTGGACAGTGTGGGCAGTGTGGTATATGGGGGACAGTTGGTTGTTTGCTGTGTAGAGATACGAGGATACCGTGCCTTAATTGTTTGAATGTTACTGTTGCTGGTTTTAACTGGGGTTGTTTGGCACGGTCCCTAGACTGTGGATAGCTTGGGGTGGGTGGGGGGGTGATATACTTGGTGGTATGTTCTGCACTGTTTTTGTTGATGTATGCAATAAAAAATTTTACAATTAAAAAAAAATAAAGGGAAGCAAAACCCTAACTTTTCCCTAATGTAGGTATATAACAACCTAATTTATTCTTATCCCTCAAACTTTGTTAAGTTCCCTAACTAATAAAATAAAATTAAGCAAAGTCCCTATTAAGGTCCCCTGTGTCTGAACTTAGGTCCCTATACTGAAGAGCTTAAGGAACTCCCTACTTTCATACAACCATCCTTGCACCTTATTTACTCAGACTTGAACTCAGAGCTACAGTACTACATGTCCATTCCACAACAGTTAAATTCATTCCATCTTCAACATAGCTTGTGCACGGAAACTGTAGTAAATTATGTAATCTCTGTAGAGCTGGTACACATACATTATGGGTTTATTCCCTAAATAACAGTTTCTGGTACAGGTTATATTACACCTGTTCTCATTAAAATGTCTATTCAGCACATTTCATTACTCTTGTCACCTTTAGAGCATTTAAACCAACATACTTTTTTGTAGTGAGCCCTATTACTTGCATCACTATAAGATATGTTCACCCGAGTCAATTATACAGTATATAATAATATACAAGGCTTTTTATAAGTAAAGGTGTGATTCTCACTGTCTTCCAAATCTCTGCATCCCCTTTCAGAAACTCTGCCACCATACAAAAGCAAAGTTCCGCTCTATTACCAAAATCATATTCACACAGGTCACTCAGTCGCTAGACTCACCCATGAGCTCTTTTTAATACACACTTGTCTGCGGGTTTTAACAGCTCTCTCCCTCTCCCTTTTTTTTACTCTCTCCCCGCCGCAACCAAGGCAACGCTGCCTCAAATGACATCATCAAGGGTCCTCTAGCCAATGAAAAGCATGCTTGCACCAGCACTCCAACAACATCAGTTACCATTAATTCTATTTTGCAGCTAAAATCTCAATTTTGCCTTTCAAAACTCCCATTAGAAATAATGGTATACTGGCATGGAAATTAGCATATGCATGCTGGGGGTTTGGATTTGAGCTTCAGGATGGAAATTGAGCAAAGTGAGAATTAGTGTTTGGGATGTCTTCCACGCACTAGCTGTCATGACCATTGATAGTGTAGTTGCACCTAATGCCACTTTAAGAGTTGGCGTTAGTAGTAGTCATGCTGCCAGGAATCCGGTAGCAGGCCTGCTGCCCTAAGGGCTTTTAAAGAAATCCACATGGTCAGTCCCTCATCCCCCAATCAGCACTTCTAATGGTAGTACCGTAAAACTACAGCTAGGGGTTAACACTGCAAGTTTGAAAGCCAGCAGCTACTGGGGTGGGAGATAAGGGGGACCACTTTTCCTAGACCACGAAGACTACCAGGTGACCACTGAGTAAGCTCTGAGAGGGGTTCAGGTGGGTGGGGTTGGCTCAGTGATGGCTTTGTAGGAGGGTGATGCTGTTGGGAGGGTGGGCTTTTTCATGATGGGGGTCTGCCTGCCAGGAATTTCTTCAGGGAGATGGCATGTGGAGGGGGTTCTGTCCCTTTAAAAGGGTGCTGATCAGGGCAGGGTGTGCAATTATGGGCTTGATATGATCGGGGCAGAAGGTATCTTTGAAAGGCATCAGATAAGGGGCAGTGAGAGGGATATTCATGGCCAAAATCATGTTTTGTTTTGTTTAGTTTTGTACTTTTGGCATTAGAACCACTGGTACATGCCTTGCAGAAAGCATCAAGGCATGTAGCTCAAACCCATGCTGTAAGTGTCTGCTGTATGTGTTAATGTAAGGCAGATGCTGGGCTGGGGAGCTTATTTTATAAAGGCAAATAGGCTTAAAATGGGAACCTTTTTAGATCTCTCACATAGACATCCTCTTATAAAATGACCCCCTCCACCATCACCACCACCATGTCTATCAGAAAGAGAAGTGAGTTAAAATTGTGTCCATACTAAACCATACAGTTCAGGATTAGCATATGTATTTTAAGGATATGTTCTTGCATTTTAAGGCTTAGTAGATACATTCTTCTTGTGGTCTGAACTGAAGAAATAATATTGTAAAGATTAAAAACTTTTAAAGTTCTCTAGGGAAGACATTATCTGTTGGAGATTGTTTTTAAATTTTAAAACTTTTTTAATTTGGTTATGTTTCAATTTAATTCAGTTCTCAGGTTAAACATCCTACTGTTTGATTATGACAAATTCTGTTTGAAAAATTGCATTTCACGTTCTTGATATAAACAATTTATTTCTCTCTGGAGACTGCAGCACTGAAGAAAAATAAATTATCTACTCTGTTTCATCATTCAGGGAATAGTTTCTAAAGCACCCAAAATGATTATACTTGTTGACATTTTGCCAAGCACCGAAGCTGTGGTGTTTCTTAATTTGCATTAATTAGGAAGCTGTGGAGAGCAGACTGCATTTATACAGCTTGGTCTGTTCCTATTTCCAGAGCTAATCTGAACTGTCCACAGTTCCATAAAACAATATAGCATAATTCAAACAAAAATATTGTGCAGTAATGAAGACCTAAAGCCATGACCCCCACGGGTTCATAATTCAGGTAGTTTTGTAGTCCAGCTTTCTTCTTTCATCTTGGACATGAACTGAAGTGACTTCTTGTGCCTAATCATATTGTATTAAGCTGCTTTTGGAGTACATCAAATAATTCTATAAAAGTGGTAATGCGGAAAAGGTTGAAAATTTCAGGTCAATTACCTTGATGTCAGTGGTTGTAAAATTAATAGAAAGGATAGTGAAGCACTTTGAATCCAACAGGATCTGAGCAGAGGAAGATTTCATCAGGAAAATGTGATCTACTTCTTAGTACTTGTGACCTCTAAAATGCTTGTATGCAAATGCTACAGTGTAACCCACTTAAGACTAATAAGAGAAAATATTTTTTCATTCAATGTGTAATCAAACTCTGAAATTTATTATCGGAGGATATAGTAAAAGCTGTTACTGTAGCTGGGTTTAAAAAAGGTTTGGGCAAGGACCTGGAGGAAAGATCCATAAACCATTATTAAAGAGGGTCCCAGGTAATTCACTGATTGCCCCAGTACAAGCACTATGGAACCTGTGTGTCTTTTTGGGACCCTGCTAGGTACTTGTGACCTGGATTGGCTACTGTTGGAAACAGGATACTGGGCTTGCTGGACCTTGGTCTGACACAGTATGGCATTTCTTATGTACTTAGATTTCTGCAATGTTTTGGTATTGTCCCATGTAAAAGGCTCATAGAAGAATGGTGCAGCCTAAGACTAGAAGTTCAGGTGATGGACTGGGTTAGAAATTGAGGAATAGACAAGAGAGGCCCCACTGCAGTGAGCTGTACTATTCTTTAGCACAATGGTTTACTCAAGATTTTCCTACATTAATCTTACTCCTGATACAATAAAACGTTTACTGCAAGAAACTCTGCTAAAGGGTAGTGCAGTGTGCATGCAAAATGCATGCAAATTGTTGAATGACAAATTGCTCCTGATGTAAAAAAACATGCTAAAATCTAGTGTGATGTTGACTCTTTTCCTATCCCTGAATCTGCACATTAGTTAAGGGCTGGGATAAAGATGCAGGGTTGGAGCAAAAGGGCATTGGAAGGTGGCTAACTCCCCCCCCCCCCAAAACCCCTCAATATCCCTGACACCTACAGTTCACCCCCAAGAAATCCCATGGTAGTCAAATGGGTCACAGACACCCCCCCCCCCCAAACTCAAAGCCATCTTGACAAACTATCTCACCCCACCCCCTCCCAGACATCCTCAGTATCCTCAACACCCCCACAATTCCCTGGTGACTCAGTGAGCCTCAGACCCTCCATTCCTACTGATTCCCACTTAACTCCTTGAGATCATGATTTTCAGCTGCCAGCTATCCAGACAATTTAGGATGCATGAATAGCAGGCCTAATTTGCTATTTGGATACGTGCCGGCTGATAATTACACTGTTCGGATAAGTACTGACACTTACCTGGATAATGACACTCAACCTCGTCAGCAGCAGCTCCTATCTGAACACTGCTTCCAAATATCCCATCAATATTTAAGCACCGCAGTTGACTGCTGTGGCATTCAAATATTGACCTCATTGAAAATGGGGCCCCATGTTTTCAGCTGAGAATTCATCTTTATTTAGGAGCTTAAAAGTTATGCTTATAAATTTAGGCCTGCCATTCATTTTCTTAGTGCAGAGGCTCCTAATCTTCTTCTCCCTGCCTTAAACCTGCCCCATTGCCCTCACTTTTTATGTTTCTAAATTTAGAAGTATAGTGAAATATTGTGTATAAATATAAACCCTCAGCTCTAGTAAATTCTCACAGAGGCCAATTTAGGAGCATAACTCTCAAAGTTAGGAGCATAAACCTTTTGAATATTGGGCCTTTTATTGTCTATGCTGGGAATCTTTTTAAATAACTTACTGTTGGTCCTCAAATTTCATTGCTAAATAAAAAGAAAAGATTTCTATATATATAATTTGTTCTCTAAAGTTCCTGTTGAATCCTAATTTATTTATTTATTTGGTTTTATATACCGCGCTATTTCGCATTCAGTGCAGCTTACAGGGAACAAAAACAGAAATTGCATAGAATAAGTTTAGAGAACAACAGCAACTTACATAGAAAAATCTTGGGAAATAATTACAATCACAATTACATAGAACATGATTATTTCAAAACCAATTAGACTTCAGATTAACAGTGTAACCATATATAATCTAATGATTTACGAACACTGCCTTACATGCTTGTGATAAACTGTTTGGACTACTGTAAGGGGGATGTTTTCTAAACCACTCTAAATGAGCAAGTGTGCCGTTAGCATGCACTAATGGTGCATTTGCACCCTTAATGCACATAAAATGCCGCCTTAGCGCATGCACTAAAGGGACCGGCATTGTAAAGTGCCCTATGGGTGGAAAGTAGGCGGAGAATAGCGGTCAATGGACGGAGAGAGGGTGGAGAGTACGGGTCAATGGGTGGAGAGTGGGCTGTAACAAGACCCTGTTCCCTTTACGATGGCACCTTAACACCAGGAACTTTAGCACATATCTAAACCTGTCGGTAAGGGTGCATTTTGAGGAGAGAGAGCCTATTTAAATGTCTGCAATGTGCTGCACAGACAGGTGAGCCCAAGTAAGTGCACACAAGCCCTCACCTGGTTTGCAGCTTGCAGCTTGTTGTGCTGTGAGGGCTTGTGTGCATCAGTGATGCTGAGAACTAAACTATCTGGCAGGGTCTCCCAAGATGGACAGGTCTCAGCTGAAGTGCCAGGCCAAGACAAACCACCCATCTGGGCAGCAGCAGAATGGGATAGTGTTGACGGTGGAGGATCACATTTCTGTGACAACGGCAACAACACCAAACTTAAAATGCGCGGAAGAAAAGCCCAGCAATCTACTTCTGTATCTTGCCATGAAAACGCAATGGATAGTTACAAAAAAACAAATTGTGCTATAGTGCTGGAAGATGAGACCCCCCAGGTTGGAAGGCACTCAACTAGCTACTGGGGAAGAGCTGAAGACTTTTCAGAGTAAAGCCAGCATTTATGATGTGGTTGGATCAAAGCCCTTGGGACGTCTGACTGCTGATGTAGCTGTGCATGAAATGAGAGTCAGAAGCTGTAAAGATGTCTTACGCATTGGAACATGGAACGTACGAAGCATGAATCAAGGAAAGTTGGAGGTGGTCAAGAATGAAATGGAACGTGTACAACTTGATCTATTGGGTGTCAGCAAACTGAAATTGACTGGCATCGGGCACTTTGCATCAGATGATCACATGGTCTACTATGCTGGAAATGAAAGACAAAGAAGAAATGGTGTTGCATTTATAATAAAGAAGAAACTTGCAAGAACTGTAATGAAATACAATGCAGTCAGCAAACGCTTAATCTCTATTCATCTACTAGGAATGCCTATCAGCACAACTATAATTCAAGTATATGCCCCAACAACAGCTGCAGAAGAGAATGAAATTGAAGAGTTCTATGAACAAGTACAAGCTGAAATTGTCAGAACATGCAAACAGGATATCCTGATAGCCATGGGTGACTGGAATGCAAATGTTGGCAACAAAGAAGAAGGCAAAGTAGTTGGAAAATATGGACTTGGCAACAGAAATGATGCTGGAGGAAGACTGATAGAATTCTGCAAGACCAATGTTCTAGTCATCTCAAACACCTTCTTCCAGCAACACAAGCGGTGACTGTACACATGGACTTCACCCAATGGATTGTATAAAAATCTAATAGACTGCATCTGTGGAAGTCAAAGATGGAAAAGCTCTGTAACATCAACAAAGACAAAACCTGGAGCTGACTGTGGTACAGATCATCAACTACTAGTATGCAAACTCAAGCTAAAGTTGAAAAAGAGCAAACCACTCATGAATGCAGCAAAATATGACCTTGAGAATATACCATTGGAATTTATAGACTGCCTGCAAAATAGATTTGCTGCTTTAGATACAAATGACAGAGCTCAAGAAGGTTGTGTTGGAAGAAAGCGAGAAGTCTCGACAAAAGGTGAAAAAGAAAAAAACGGCCAAAATGGATAATGGAAGAAACTCTGAAAAATGTCCAGAAACACAGAGAAGCTAAAGCCAGAGGAGAAAGAAAGACAATCGCAGAACTCAACAGAGATTTCCAACGTGCAGCAAGAAAGGACAAAGAAATGTACTACAATGATGCATGCAAGGAAATAGAAGCAGAAACTATTAGAGGAAGAAGAAGATCGGTTTTCCTAAAGCTACAAGAGTTAAAGAAAAGGTTTCAGCTTTGAATTGGAATGTTAAAAGATGCTCAAGGTTCTATGTTGAATGATGCTGAGATCAAGAAAAGGTGGAAGGAATATACAGAGTTTTTTTATATGATAAAGATCAAGTGGACCAACAGCCGTTTCAACCTGTACCTTATGATTGGGAACCATTGGTGAAGAAAGAAGAAGTTGAAGCAGCATTGAAAGCCTTATCAAAGAACAAAGCACCAGGCATTGATAGCATTTCCATAGAAGTATTACAGCAATCTGATGCAGCTGTTACCATACTTACAAGGCTCTGCCAAGAAATATGGAAGAAAACATCATGGCCAACTGACTAGAAAAGATCTGTGTTTATACCAATACTAAAGAAAGGTGATCCAGTTGACTGTGGAAATTATCGCACAATCGCTCTGATCCCACATGCCAGCAAGATTCTATTGAAGATTATTCAAGAGACTACAACCATACCTGGAACAAGAACTACCTGAAGTGCAAGCAGGGTTCAGGAAAGGACGAGGAACGTGCGACATCATTGTGGATGTGAGATGGATCCTTGAAAAGACTAAAGAATACCAAAAGGATATCTATTTGTGCTTTATCGACTATAGCAAGGCTTTTGACTGTGTAAACCATGAGAAACTCTGGGCCACATTAAGAAGCATGGGTATACCAGAACACCTGATCTCTTCTTTTGCACAATCTGTACATTGATCAAGAAGCAACAGTTTGAACGGAACAAGGAGAAACAGAATGGTTTAAAATAAGCAAAGGTGTAAGACAAGGCTGCATACTTCCCCCCTACCTGTTTAATTTATATGCAGAACAAATCATCAGAGAAGCAGGATTGTATGAAGACAACAGAGGTGTGAAGATTGGTGGAAGACTCATCAACAACCTTTGCTATGCTGATGATACCACATTACTGGCTGAAAGTGAAGATGATCTGAAACATTTGCTTCTCTCAATCAAAGAACATAGTCTCAAAATGGGCCTTCACCTTAATGTAAAGAAGACAAAGATCAGATCATGACAACTGGCATAATCAATAGGTTCATCGTTGAAGGAGAATAAATTGAAATCATGAACAACTTTAACCTACTTGGATCAACTATCAATAAAGAAGCAACAAGCAGTCAAGAAATCAGATTCTCAAGAGCAGAGATGTCTTTCTCCATACAAAGATTTGACTTGTTCAAGCCATGGTATTTTCAATAACATCATACGGATGTGAAAGCTGGACAGTGAAAAAGATAGACAGGAAGAAAATTGATACCTTTGAATTATGGTGCTGGCGAATACTGTGTATACCATGGACTGCCTGAAGAACAAACCAGTCGGTACTAGAGGAGATCAAACCTAAGCTGTCTTTAGAAGCTCAGATGACAAGATTTCAACTTTCATACTTTGGACACATCATGCGAAGAGAGAGATCATTAGAGAAAGACATCATGCTTGGCAAGATAGAAGGTCAACGCAAAAGAGGAAGGCCAGCAATGAGATTGATTGATACAATAAGAACAGCTATGGGTACCAGTCTGTCAACAATGAGCTGCCTGACTGAAGACCGAACACAGTTTAGGATAGCTATCCAGAGGGTCGCCATGAGTTGACTCTGACTCGATGGCACTTAACAACAACAACATGTTGATGGTGCAAATGGGGCAAAGGAGGGTGCATATGGATCATGCAGTGGGGGCTGCTGGTGCACAGGGCAGACCAGGTGGCTCCCTAGGGAGCACATAAGAACATAGCAGTAGAAAATATGCTAGACTGCATTAGACGAAGGTCCATCATGCTCAGTAGTCTGTGCCCAACAATGGCCAATCTAGGTCACTATTACCTAGCAGTTTCCCCAAAAGACACAAAGGATCCACAATGCTTGTAATGGGGCAAGCAGTGCAAATCCACGGTCCGCTTTAACAATGGTTTATGGAACTTCTAAACATTTTTTAAACCTTGCTACACTAACAGCCTTTACTACACCACCCGGTAAGGAATTGCAGGGTTTGAATATGCATTGACAGAAAAGATATTTTCACCTAGTAGTCCTAAATGGGTTACACTGTAGCTGCATTGAAGCTCCCCTAATCTTTCTGCATTCTGATGGCATAAACACTCAATCAACGTTTTCATGTTCCACTCTAGGCAATATTTTCTAGACCTCTAACATAACACCCCTCAACCGTCTCTTCCCCAGGTTGAAGAGACATAACATTGGCAGGCAGTGATGGGGTCTCTGGAGAGGCAGATGGTTGTGAAGGAGGATGTGTGCCCATTCATGTATGCCTCTGCCCCCCCCCCAAATCTGCACCCTAGGCATCTGCCTACCTGCATGTTGGCTGGCCTGGGACTGAGCACCATCAACCCTGACAGCACATGGGCATGTCAGCATGGCATATGGGTGTTGGCAGACGGGGCAGTGGCATCCGCCTGAAGCAGACTAAGCCATACCCTGCTCCATTGCACTCCCTTCGCGCCTCTCAAAGCCGGCACGGAGGGGCTCAGCCGGGGATTCGGCAGGGCAGAGGGGGCCCCGCGGGACCGTCCATGCTGCCGCGGGAACGTCCATGCTGCCGCGGCAGCTTTTTGTGGGCCCTTGCCAGCTGTGGGCCCTACGCCATGGCGTACATGGCGTATAGGTAAATCCAGCCCTGGGTACTGGGGTCCTGGTGCTGAGTGCCCATCAACACCCTCAGGGTGACTGCAGAAACTGCTCAGTAGCACAGTATGTAGTTGCTCTGTGCTTGTATCACACACTGTCAGTTCTTCTTATTGAGCTGAGGTGATGGATGCATGCATGCACCATTCAGCTATAGACTGCTGTTCTGCATCTTTGGTACTGGTGGGGCTACTCTATAGCAGCACACATTTTAGGCAGTGACCGGCAGTCTCTTTGTATCCATCAAGTGCTACATGAAGAGGTGTAGCCTACTGGTTAAGTTCAAGGTCTCTGTAAGCAGAGAACAAAAGTTTGATTCCTACTTATTTGTTTTGTGACTGTGCTATTCAGATCATTTTCATGCCTGTAACAGTCAGGGCTCTGCAGATCTATGCTGCCAGCTCAAACCACCCTCTCCTCAGCTGCTATCCATCCTTCAGGACATCACTCTGCCTCTGTCAGCTGTGTACAGTCCTGTCTTCTTATGCAAGTTGTTACTCCATGACCTACACTGGTACTCTTTTCCACATTTCAGCTCTTTGTGCTCTCCTTTCCTATGCCTATTCTGCATGTCACAGCTACTACTCTGTCCTTGCAAACATCCTGCCACTTCTGCCTCCACTGGGGGACACATTTTCCCCATCATATGCTATACACTGTCATTGCAGCACTTTGACATTGGCACCACCCTGTGCATTGGTACAGCTGCCTTCAACATGTTTGCCTGCTTTACTAGCTGCCACATAGGGTGCCTGCAGATATGGTGACAGGCTCATCATCTCCCACCACTCCTTCCTTCAACTGTACTTTGCCTATCCAGCATTAGGGTTACAGCTTTTTTCATGCCTTATGGTGCATACTTGTCAACTTAAAGCACCATACAGCCCTTTTTTGTTTTAAGTGCCATCAGGTCAGTGTTGACTCATAGTAACCCAGCTAGCTCTTGTTTTTTTGGCAGTGTATCACTGGAAGTAGATTGCCAGCCTTTTCTTCCAAGCAACAGAGGGCAAAGTGACTTACCCAAGGTCACAAGGAGTGTCAGTGGGAATTGAACCCTTGATCTTCTGGGTATGAGGCAGTTGCTCTAACCACTAGGCTACTCCTCCACTTACAGCACTTAGGGCACCATAAGTTAAAGCACCTTAAGTTAAGGCACTTTAAAGCCCTTAGAGCACCTTAAATCACATTTGTCAGCCTTAACATGCATGCTTGACACCTTAATGTGCAATGTCCAGTTAACATGCATTAAACGGCCAAGGTGCCCTGTTAATGCACATTAAATGGCCCATTGTTCCCTTTATGCTGGAATGCCCCCTACCTGCCCACTGCCTTATATGGCTTCAGGCACCTTAATGTTGCCCTTACCACTGGTATCTTTACCGCGGTTTAGAAAACATCCCCCTAAGTCTCCTTATATCTTCCTCCTTGCAGTGAGTCTAATTGATTCAAAATGCAGCCGAAAAGCTACTCTACAATTACAAAAATCTGATCATGTAAAGAGGATCAGCAGTTTAAACCACAGGTCCTATAACATGGCCAGACCCACTTCCGAGGTGCAGTAGTGGGGAAGGGGGCCATGTATTGTTCTGGCTAGGGGTAGTCATGGGTTAGGAGTGCAGATTTGGGCAGGCTGAAGGCTAGTTCTTGGGGACAAGGGGTGCATCCTGCATGGTTTTTTTGCTTGCTTTGCCAGCTGTCTCCCAGGTCGTGGGGCCGCAGTTTCAACCTTGGTGTTGGTTTGCCATTGGTAAGCACCAGGTCCAGTATGCAGTCATGTGTGGGTTCTGTTAGCAGTTGCTGGAATAATTGTCCCTATAGAGAATCCAGGATCTCCTTACGTCTAGATGACACAGCAGCAGTAATCCAAACTGTTCATCACAAACATATGCAGCAGATTCCAAAAATTATTAGGATTCAACAGGGACTTTAGAGAACAAATTATATGTATAGAAGGATTTTCATTTAGAATCTAGGAAATTTCATAAAAAAAAATGAAAACTAACAATTCTTTCTTGCCTGTTTGCATCCCTAATTGCTGTGATTTATTTTTTTGAGCATGAGTTTCTTCCTGCTCTTTGGTACTCCCAACTTAATCAAAACCAAGATGGCGCTCTAGCACCTTGAACCTTCATTCACTCCGCCTCTCTATTTATATTCTGTCCCCTAGCATACCTAGTTGGGTCATTGCAGTGACAGTCCTCTGATGGGGGTCAAGCACAGCGGCACCTTCCAGAATCCTATAAACATGGGCTTTGAATAAAGCACCTGGGTATCACTCTTAAGAAGCGGTAATTTTCCAATTTAAAAAAGTGCCTGCAGCAGCCTCTACCTTCCATTTCAGTTGCAACTGGAGAAATAAAAGATACAAGATTTCAGGTCAGCAGCTCGGTAGAGAATCCCCACCACCACTCTTTAAGAGCAACAATTCACCCATGGGGATGAGGTTTCCCATCTCCAGATGACCTGGGATCAGAAAATTTGACTCGGGATGAAATTAGGAAACTTCCTACATAGTACTTGCCAGCGTCTTCTGGCCTTGCTGTCACGATTTATCATATGTGTAATAATTGCAGCATTTTATGCTACTTGAGCCTTCTCTTTGTACTCAAACATTATAGCACCTTATTACATTCTCTTGATGGTTACTAAATATGATCTGATGGTTATGATTAGTTTATCATTGATGACAGAAAAGATGAGCTGCAGTTTAATAAATTTTCTTTGCAGGTCATATAGTTCATTCATGATCTTCTCAGCTACTGCATGAAAGTGTAATATCTTTCAGATTACATTTTCCTGGTACTTTCATTTAGGGAGCTCGAAACACTTGGACATGTGCTTACATTAAGGGAGCATTTTGACTGGTCTGCAATGTCAAAGGGACAGGTTAATTTATGGGCACTCTACAATTACCTGAAACTGCTGTTCAGCATTTAAAACTGCAAATCTCACTTTCCTTTGATACTAATATAAGTTTGTACTGGATTCATTATTAGGTGGTTACTGTTATTTTCTCCTCTTTGCATATACTGTAAATCATAGGGAATAAACATTTTTTATAAATGATAAAAGAAACATTAGATATTTTTTGACAAACTTGGCAACTAGATGCCTTGGTGGTTCCATGTGTCAGAATATGATCGAACTAGGCAGATTGGGCCTGATATTCAAAAAAAGCTGAACTCCTAAGTTATGCTCATAAATTTGTGTCCTTTGTTCAACTAAGCCTAAGAATGACATTTTCAGCTGAAAATTCACCTAAAAGCAAAAGGCTCTTATATAGAGGTTTGACCCTCAGCAGTAGTACTGCAAGACTATTGCTATGGGTTTGAGCTTTATTTTGAACCTGGCGCTGGCCTAGGTGATCTTCAAGGAGGTAGAGAAGTCTTTGAGAAGGAGGTTGTGAATTGGAGTCTGAAGTGGGGGGGGGGGGGTCTTAAGGAGGCCTTATCATGTGGATTTGGGTTGTGAGATCTATGTGGGAGGGGTTTTCTTTGGGGTTTGCTGTCTCTTTTCTGTGGCCAGGCAGGGGGCACCCCATACTGTAGCTTGTTAATAAAAGTGCTGGCCCCTTTAAGAATGCAGCTGTGTACCCAGTGTTCCCGGCCAGGTAAAAAGTGCCAGCTCTGAGCTGGCATTATTTGTCCAGGAATAACAAATCCTGTGTTTAATGCAAGCTGCGCTATTTAATTTTCATAATAATGAATCACTTTACATGTATTTGCATGTTTTGCATCTCATTATAATGCATCCCCTGTTAACTAAAACTAATGTGTTATGATAATATAATATGCATTTTTGCCTTTTAATGTGTGTTAAGAGGCAAAAATCATGTGTTATTCCCTTAAACACATTAGTAACTACCCCTCTGAATTACTTTTCTAAATTTAGGCTGAAGGTGAGACACAATTCAGGTACTCAAATTATTTTCCTGCCTATGAGAGTTTTATGATCTAAACTATATATACGATTGAGGTGATATGATTTGCCAAAAATTACAAAAGATGTCAGTGGGAGAACAAGGATCTGAACACTGGTTTTTGAAGTTCTTATTATGATTCTGTAACTGTTAGGTTACTCTTCCACTGGCTGAGTACAGCAAGAAAAAATTGGCATCTTAAGTCATTGGTGATGAGTCTGCTCAACCATTCAAAGAAAGCAGAAATCAAAAATATTTACACAAACACACAGCACTAGTATATGCTATGAGGTTCATTCTGGGTGGGGCCCGTTTGGCCCGTCCAAACATCCAAAGTCTGGATAGGCTGGATTTGCACCCTAGTCTGCACCTGCAGGAACTAGTCATTCCCGCAGGAGCAGAATCAGGGCAAAGGGCTTGGGCGGGCCGGACTGGCACCGATTCAGCCACCCTGCACGTCCAGCCATGGCCCCATCTAATCCTCCCAATGCTCTTACATGGAGTCTTGGTGCCAAGGCACATCAAACTTGTTTTTCCCCACCGCCCGACCCCTGGAGGGACCTGCCGAGGCTGGGATCAGGCTACGGGGAACCCTTTGCAGTCACTCACCTGATTTGGATGTGATTCTGAGGTGGAATAAGTTCCCCGGTCATCTTTGCATCTCCCAGACATACAGGACTGTGACCGGAATCGGCCCTATACATCCGGGGTCACGGGCCTGCCTCCACCCCGCCTATGCTCCTCCTCCAGCCCACCCCCTCCCTCCCCCATTCAGAGCTCCCTGCACAAAGGCCTAGTATGTGTGGGGAGCTCTAGTGCCGGAATAGGGTTCATGAGAACAGTGGGGGGTTGGATGTCCATCCCTGCTATTCACGGTTTGAGATGACCTCCTATATGGATAAAGTTACTTTTGATTCAGAACTATACCTCTATAGTGCTAAGTAACAGGAGAAAACTGGTAATACTGAAATGCTATACTCAACTAGAAAGAAATGAAGTATATTGCTATCTAGCCTGCAAAAGGTAGGAGGGACATTATCAAAGCATTTCTTTAGTTAGTTATTTTGGGTGCTTGATATACTGATGATAAGCAAATAGCTATCACAACTGTTTACAAGGTAAATATAAAAAGAGAGAAAAAAACAGAGAGAAAGAAGACAAGGAAAGACAGATGTGGGGGTGGGGGCAGGGGGGTTGTAAAGTAAGCAGGTTATGTGCCGGCAGAGAAGAGGGAGTCAGAGGGCACTGGCCTGTGGAAGATTTGTTAAAGCAGCCAGGTCTTGAGGCTTTTCTTGAAATAAGGAAAAAAAGGCACATACCAAAGAGAGAAGGAGATAGTGTTCCACAGGGATGGGCCAGCGTATGCAAAGGAAGAGTTTCTAGAAACCACAAGGCACAGAGCAGAGGGCAGGGAGAGGGAGAGGAAGGCATAGTTGGATGATTGAAGGGAGCGACTTGGAAGGTAAGGGGAAAAACGAGTGGCAAGGTAAGGAGGGCGTGATGTGAATAGGGCTTGGTGGACCAAACAATGATTTTATAATGAATGTGAAAAGAGATAGGAAACCAGTGCAAAGAGATGAGAAGAGGAGAAACATGATATTCAATGGGCAGTTGGATGCTCTCCAGTTAATGGTGATATTCAACCACTAACCAGATAGCTTAACCAGTTAAAATTAGGGCAGACAAATAACAGTGCTAAGTTTAACTGGTTAGCACCATCCAGTTAACGGCTGAATATCGCTGCTAACCAGATAGTGTTACTGATGTCTGGTGAGTCCGGATATTGAATAGTGGAAAACAGATATGTTCTGCCACTTAACATCCAGTCTTTATGAAAGCAGCAGAGTTAGGCATTTTAACTAGCTTAGATGCTGCTACTGACTATGCCCCCTACAATTTTACACAAAAAAATAAAAAATAACATATGCCCAATGGGTCAGAACAAAAATCTAGCATCCTATATTCTACAGTTGCTAATTCAGATCACATTTTCCAGCAACACTATGCTCATTACCTTGACCAGTGGTATAAATTACAATGATGGGCCCCCAAGCAATATTTTGCTGAGAGCCCCTCATTGTCATGGTAGTGGTGTGCTCCTTCATGTGGAGGGCCCCCACCCACATTGCAGCAGTGGCAGCAGCACAGTAGACTTGCTTTATCATGTTTTCCGCCCTGCCCCGCTCTTGTAAGTTTGTTGCAGGGAACAGCTGCTAGGCTTGTGTTCCCTGTGGTGAACATACAAGAGAGGAGCAGTGCAGCAAGTATGATAAAGCAAATTTTCCATGCCGCTACCTCTGTGTAGGCCCCTTACTGCCCGGGCCCCCCACCTGCCTTGCAGGGGCTGCTTGAATGGAATTTACGTCAATGACCTTGACCACATCTTTCAGAAACAAAGTCCACTGAGAGAAAAAAAATCTTCAGCTTTTTTACAATGTGCTACCTAGCAAATTCATGGGGCATCTCTTAGGAGATATTTTACAATAGCACCAAAACCATGGCGTGTTAGGTGCAACACTACCACATTAACTGCTGGCAGTGTGGAAAGTGTGATCCCGCAGTTAACATGGAACCTTGTTCCCTAATGCAGAGTACAAATAGCATGAGTACTGTCATGCCCATAGCCCCTTACATGTGTATGGAGGAGCGTGCTTGTTATATAAAATTACCCAATTAAGCAATGTTCCAGACTGGCTATCTTGCAAAGGATTCTGGTGATGGTAGTCCAGTCATACGGTGCTTGCCTTAGAGGTCAATGAAAACAATTGTAGTTGGCTCAAGTGTAGGCAATGACAGGATATTTATTTATGAGGTTTAATCCAGATGCACACAGATTCACTTGGTAACACCTTAGGATGTATTCTCCAGGATTTTATATTCAAAACAATAATAATACAACTGAATGGTTAAGCAAATAGCTTGTAAAGTCCATTAACAGAAATTTTCTCTCAGTCACTGCTGACAAACCTTGCTTAGCAGTGCCGGTGTAAAGGAAACCAAAAATAGTAAAAGCTTCTTCACAAAAAAAACAGCTTTTTACATTCTACATTCAAAGCACTTTGTATCCAATGTGTGCATAGCCTGAGCTGTGTACTGCTCTGGTACCAGGTGGCTAACAAGCTTCAATCAACAGCTCTGCATGTGTCTGCACAAGTATTTACACAAACTTCTAGTGCCAGTTACTAGGATGTTCCTTTTATGTTGATCCTACTTTCAGGATTCCTCTGTGCTAGCAACCTTGCATAAAGAACAGTCCATGAGACTATCGTCTCCCTCTGTAATTATGGCTTGGTCTTCTACTTGCATAGGTTCTATGTCAGGAGCTGTATCAGAGGGCTTTATTAACTGACCTTCCTTAGGACGGGAACTGTGTCTAAACACCTTGCCTTGCTCTAAGTTAAACAAACATTCATAGTTCCTACCTGAGTTGCTGGCATTAGGCTGTTCTTTCAAATATTCTGGCCAGCACTGTTCCCTCTAAGCTGTGCGCATGTGCGCGCGCACACACCTCGCCGAGCGAGCGCACATACTTTACAACAGAGCGTACAAAAATTATGGTTCTGATTCTGATAGAAAACAACACAGACATCTTAAAATTTAAAAGTTGTGATTGTAATTACTAGAAATTTTCCTCTTCATTTAGTATTCGTCTATTTTCATTTAATTTGATTAAAGTCAATGTGGTGTACATACTGTATTCTGACGTGTAGTCAAATTTTAAAGTATATAACTCCGAGCGTATATAACTTCCTTCAAAAGCTGCACAGCTGATATTTTATGCGCACACAGCCTACAGAAAATTAGAGGGAACATTGCTGGCCAGTATGCATTGGAGTTTTTATAACCTGTCCTCCAGTCTATATTCCTGGACCTCAGGGCATCTGCTCCATACCTCTGCTTAGGGTTCCTAGCTGCAGTTCTCCAAGCCATTGGATTTCCCCAATCCCTTGGAGCTGGCTTCTCCCAGGAATCTCCCCAAGAACATGGATCTCTCAGAGCTCCTCTCTCCTTGCTCTCACGCTTGCCTTCAAGCCTCCTCTCAGGCTTCCTCTCCGTTCCAGGCTTTCCTTCTCTGCCAGGCCTTCCTTGTCCCCCAGGCTTTCCTTGACTGCTCTCTGCATATTCTGTTCTAGTTTTAAAGTTCCCAGTTTCCAACCCCTCCCTTGCAAACCTCAGGTGTTGCTGATCAAAGTCTCTCCTGACAGCTGAGTAATTAGGAGTGACGTAAGGGTTTCTCAATCTGGGCTTAAACTGCTGCACCTCATCTCCACTAGAGGCTCTCTGCAGGCCACTGCAGCCTGGAATAACCTGTCTTTTAGGTAAATATGGAGTTTCATTCCTGTGACCTGGCAAAATAGGTCCCTTGATTAGGGTAAATTCCCTTCCTTTATCCTTATTCTCTGGGCTCTGGGCAGCTTCCTCATCACAGTACACTTAACTCCACCTATTGAGGTGGCATTAGGTGAGCCAGAACTAATTGCAAAGGTCACAGTTAGCACATGGTGTTTACCCCACGCTAACTGTACAGTCCTCACCAAATCCAATCTCTGCCTCTAACCTGTTTCCTTACCACCCCAATGCGCCATTCACAAGGAAATCACACCGCACTAACTGTCATGGTCCCATGTTAGCTGTCAATGTGTCTCAACGTGCCTTTAGTACATGCCAGAACACATACTGACAGCTACTGCCCTTTAGTAAAAAGACCCCTTTAGTCTTAGTACTGTTTGAAAAATGTATCTTCTATTCACTCTTTAATCATTCAACCCCTGTATCATCTCTCCTCTGCCAACTCTTCTCAAAGTTTAAGATCCGTGGCCTGGTTAACTTTTTCTTCATAGGAAGACCATTCCAATCCCTTATCATTAAATTTACTCTTCTCTTTACCTTTTCTAGTTTTGCTATGCCTTTTATTAGATGAGGCAAGCAGAACTGCAAGGTGCAGAGGCATGATAGATCAATACAGAGTTATTATAATACTGTCTGTTTTATTCTCCCTTTTTCCAAATAATTCCTAACATTCTATTTGCTTTTTCTTTTGACTGTCACCCTAGACTGAGCTCGGGATTTCAATGTATTGTTCATAATAATTCTAAGCAGCATATTTACTAAAGATTAACACACATTAATGAATGTTTGAATTCCACTTGTTCTCTTGGTGGTTGTGGAAAACTCACTTCAATATACTGCCAGAAACAGTACAGGTTCTTCATTGACTGGGAGACACACATTCTTATACTTTTTTTGTGTTACAATAGCACATTGGGTCTGCAAACATGCACATTACAGTCATGCCCATCTGACAGCATGACTTTATTGGATCTGCTGTAGCCCATTGCAAAGAGCCGGGCATGTTCATCCTGCAGATGTATAACACATGAGCTGTACATGATTAGAATATTTCATCATGACTGTGACTGGACATCTTTGGCTCCATCACACATATGCAGTACATGCGGGCACATCTCACTCCTGGGATAGCCACTGGCAGGGATCGTGTAGTACTTAATTGTTCCATATGGCCAATATGAAAGGTACTTGTCCAGTTGTCATATGCACATGTGTCAGGAAGATTGTGTGAAGTCCAATTCAGATTGGGAGATGTCCGGACCATCCAGATCTGAAGTCGCCCGATTCCTCAACTGCGGGAATGTTTATCTCTTGGACAAACCAGATGTTCCCTTTTTTATTTCCTAAATGATGTAGTATTGTAAACCGCTCTAATACCTTTTGGTCTGAGCGGTATATCAAATTCAAAATAAACATAAACATAAACATTTACTTGGCTATCTCTCCTTATGCTCCTGCTGGAGCCCTGGTGCCATGGTGTCTCGTCACCATGGGCACCCGGGATGCCATGCAGGAACATAGCCAGCTGAATACCATGAGCATGCACTTCCTCATCACCCAACCCTCAGAGGGAGATGCTAGGGCCAGGATTGGGCGGCGGACGTCTACTGCCTCTGTGTTGTGTGAGGGTGAGGTGTTCCTGGCTCAATCTCTGCCGATCGTTTGACTTATTCCACTTCGGGGGTTGAATAAGTCTGACATCCATCTTTGCACTGCCAGTTGAACAGGACCATGTTTGGAATAGACCCTGTACATCTGGGGTTGTGGGCCTGCCTCTGTTTCACAACTGTCTGCCCTATCTCCCCTCCCCCTTCCCAACCCTGTCCAGAACCCCTGCACAAATGCCCTTTACATATAGGGATATATTGGGCCAGAAGAGGCTAACAGAAAATAGTTGAAGTTGTACAGCCAAATCAGACAAATATCCCCACTAATCACTGTTTTGAATGACCCCCTATGGTGGTTAGAAAAGATGAGACAGCTGTCATACTGTCAGACGGCTGCCTGGGTGAGAATGTTCACAGTCTTGGCAAGTGCATATATCAATATGATTGGCAAGGAATTGTGGGCAATGCAGTCCATTCACACCCGACACAGCTGCTCACAATAATTTAGTTGTGCTCAAGTGTAAAGCCAATAAGATATTTATTTATGGGGTTATTTCTCCCAACACAGATATGCTTGGTAGCACATAAATCAGGTTACATGCTTTCAGTGTTAAACTTGGAAAAACAAAATCAGGAAAACAACATTTGAACTTGTCAGGCAATCAAAGCAAAAGAAATAAGACCTGGTTGGTAACAAACTGGTCTTTTCTGTAGGCTTTAGCTAATATTTTCTTAGCACGTATCAAACAACAAACAAAATCCACAAAGAAAGGAAAAACTGTTCTTTTCAGGTTAACTTCTTATATCTTCCCACATAGATTCAGAAGTGATTCCCTCAGAGCTCACAAGCAATTAGGTAAGGCTCAATTGCTAGCAGTTACCCAGCTGAAACCCCTTAGCTGGCTTGCTGCTCTACTGCGGGGCTAAAAATCCTACTCAGGAGCTTTTCTGAGTAGATTAAAGAACAAGTTTGTATTTCTTTGTGATGGTTGCTGTGATTTATAACAGAAAACTACCAAAGGAGTTTAGACAGAGAGCAGTCCATGTAAACACATTCTTCATCTGCCACGTCTCTCCCCTTCTTCAACAATCATGGGCTCAATATCATGGATTGGCACAGATGAATTTCTCAATGGAGCACTTTCAGGAGAATACTTGTTTCCCTGCTGTCTTTCAAGGTTATAGCTAGGGCATAGATCAGTGTTCCATACCTGAGCTTCCATTGCTGTTAGAGTTCCTCTCTATATAGCCTGGCCAGTATGTAGTCCAGTTCTTATGTCCAGCCTTCCAATCCAGATCCCTGGACACTGGATCTCTCTTCACATACCTTCTGGCACGGGTCTTAGGGTCCCTTCCACGTGCAGCCGTCTCCCTCACAGATACCATCTGGAGATTCCTAGCTCTGCAGCACCATTCCTCTGGCTTTCCCCAGTCCAATGGTGTATGCTGGCCCTTGGAATGCCTCCCAGTATACGTACTGCTCCGGACTCCTCTAGATCTCCCAAAGGCTTTTCTCTTCTTTCTTCCAAAGGGTTTCTTGCCCTCTCTGTCCGTCCAGTTTGGCTTCTGCTTCTGATGATCCTCCAGATGAAACTGAGAATATCCAAGCTGATCATGAAGATGATGAGGATAAGGATCCTGAGGATAATTCTCTGTAGAATAAACTCTACCTTTATTCTGCTTAGATGAGTGCTCCTCCCTAACACAGCGCAGCTGTGCTGAATCAGGCCCTGCCCTTTGAGATGAGTGCTTAGGGATTACCTCATAGCCCTCCTGATTGAACACAGGTTTCCCCACTTCAGCTTCTCTAATGGCTGTTGGAAACCTGGTGCATTCTGGGACTGGTAGTCTTTTATGGGAAAATTCTGTTTTTCTTATTTCTACCAGAACTGACAGGTTGCTTGTTCAGAGTCACTTCACTTCACCTTTCCTATAGCTCCTTCCTGAGCTATGATAAGCTTCCTTATCACACATACCCATATAGCTGGTAATTGGAACTTCTCTGTGGCACAGCTACTATTTTTTCACACTCACTACAACTGCATTTGTGCAGGCACATTAGGTACATCAGGGCAGCAAGGCCATACTGCACTCTCATCTACCGCCATCCATCCTCCAGCCTATCTATCAGCATATGCCCAGCTGCTTCACCATGGCCCACACAGGAACATTTTAAACATTTGGATGCATCACTCACACCTCTCCTGTGAATGATCTGCATGTCTCCACTGCTGTTCATTCATCCTTTTGATGCCCGCATTGTGGCGATGTTAGCTCCTCCAGAGCATGCTTCTTCCCAATCCTATGCCACTCACTCACATTATAGCAGATTATATAGGCACCCCTCACTGATACAGTACAGATGCCTACCACATGCTCATCCCACTTACTGACTAACACGTAGGTTACATATGGATCTGACAAGCCCATCACCTCTTACCTTTCCTTCTATCACCTAAAATGTGACTTTCACAGGGTTCCCTTATCCTGTGGTGAGGAAACTGCCATTTTCAGGCATTAAGATGCCTGCTGGACACCTTACCACCCAGTGTCCTCTTAGCACCCGATAAGTAGAGCCAAATGCCCTTAATGCCGGAACGCCTATGCCCCACCTGACCTTTACCACACGATAACACTTTACCACTGCCGTTAATGCTTGCTAACTGGTGCGCCCTTAACGCTCTTTAGTAAATATACCCCTTAACCGTGATTTGGATATCCAAAGACGTGCACATGGATCTCAAAATCACAGAGACATCTTTGGAGCCATTTTACAAATGATGTTTTGAGATGCCTTCGGTGTGAAGATGTCCAAGTAGGCAGGGGGCATGATGAAGGCTTGTCTGGAGCAGTGCTATGAATATAGACATCCTTGTTGGATTTCAGAAACGGAGACATTTGCAGGCATGTCCATGTTTAGACTTCCTTCAGGCATGAACATGCATCAGGAAATAGCTTGTTGTGGCCTTAAAACATCCAAAGGGTGTAGAAAAGATGAACAATTAAGTGACTAGCCTAAGATCACAAGGGCCCTCACTGAGATTTAAACCCTTGTCCTCCTGGTTCCTAATTCATTTCTTTAATTATTTGACTATTAGACATCCCTGTTGTGAAATGCTTTTCTGGGACATCTATGGAGACATCTCCATAAATGTCCATGTTTCTGAAATAATGTTTCTGAAATCGTGCCTGAACCTGCACCTACATGCTTTTTTTTCAGACATTCTGTCTTTGACATCCCATTCACGATCCCTAACTTACCAATCAGCTCTTGTCCGATTGCTTCAATGAAATTACAACCTGGCTAAATGCCCAAAACCTCCAAATAAACCATTCAAAAACTGAAGTGCTAAAAATTCCCCCAACACACATAACACTCCAAAACCAAGAAATTAAAATAAAGAATGAAGTAAGATATTTAGGAATTATTCTAGATAAACACCTTACAATGGATACCCATATCAGAAATACCACAAAGAAAATTTATTTCAAGCTTAAAATTCTTAAACAACTAAGGGGTATGTTTACTAAACGGGGCACTTGTGCGGTGCGCACATGAGCGCCCTAAAATGATGCATATAAGTGCTCTTAAGCACCCCGTACGCGTGCGCGGCACATTAACGGGTCCCGCACGCGTGCGCCGAAAACACGCACGTTTGCGGGGCGCTCATGTGCGATAGAGGCGTGGAAAGGCGAAATGAGGGCGGAGGAAGGCCCCCGAGGGGCGCAGAGATGGGGTCAATGGGTGGAATGTGGGAGGGGAGAGACTCCCCGCACAGGAGCGTGCCCGAATTTACAAGGAAAAAAATACCGCCAGTGAAACACCCGCGTTAGAGGTGATTTAAAGGGAAGAGAAACCATTTCCGTCAGCAATGTACAGCAAAATCGTGGAAACCCAAAAAACGTGAGCAGTGTGAAACATGTGCACAGAACAAACTCGCTAATTTAACATGAAAATAACCACAACCAAGTATGCGAAAATCTTAATTCTGCTGGGCAACACTGCTATTAATGGGCAACAATAATAAACACTCCCAGGAAAGCTCCAAAGAATTGAAATGAATATTGGAAGGGTCTATGGTCCGTGGACGCATTCAAAAGCACTGCAATGTAATGGAACTGTCCTGGGAGTGCATATCAGGTTTTCCAGTGATATCACTGATGCACTGTTTGGTTTATTTCTGTGACTGCACCTATTTGGAGGACATATTTGTGTGTGTTCTGCACCTCTGTCCCCATACAAAGAAAACGTGCCCACAGTAAACCTATGCAGAGCAGGGTGTCAGGCTCGTGCGGCCAGGTTTCCTATCTCCAGATACTGCACTGTCTCTGTGGGCACAGTGTGGTGCAGCAGACACAGCCAGTGACTGTATGACTAGAGGTTCACAGGTTCAAATCACAGCTGTGGTTCCTGGCAACCCAGTACCCATATTTTTAACCACCACTAAACAGTGAGAGTTCACACACTGCTTTACTGCAGAGAACATAAGCATGGTCTCAACACCTACATTTTACCCCACACCGCACACAAACCAGAGCAATGGACATTATGTACAGGCGAGTCCCTCAAATTCCGTCCTGGAGTGCCACAACGCAATCAGGTTATATGGGTTTGCCAGATAAGGACTGCACCCTCTGCACCCTCTCACATTCAGGGTGAGCACAGGAGCCGCACAATGTGATGTCCAAGACTAACTCTGTGTCATTAACCTACACGCTCATTAATCATGTTCATACGTAGGTGTTTCAGTGGCTGCATAAACCATATTGCTTATATTTGTAGACTGCTTATTTACATGTGCAGTGCATCATGGGTATGTGTGTTTGAAGTCTATCTTGGTAAAGAAAGCAAACAGGTCATGTGTTGGCCCATACTCAAACTGTAGCCAGCCAGGGGTGTGTTAGCAGCTATGGCAGTGGTTCTGAAGCAGTCCTCCGTGAAAGTCTAGCCATGACGTGTGTTTATGTTAGTACAAATGAAGATGCATGAGATATATATGCATTACAGATGTCTTGCCAAACGGAGTGGTGTGTGGCCCTCCAGGGCTGGCCATCAACAACCCTGCCAAACATCTCTGTCATTAACGTTTGTAAGTGGGCAAGGTGCTGATGTGCAAGACATCAAAAAGTTCACATAAACTGTGTAACATGCTTCTCTGCCTCTCACCACCACCAACATCTTATTGATTATACAACTGCATGGTGGTCATGAGAATTGAGGAAGTATGTCACAGTGAGTATATATGCTTTTCATGTCACTGACATCTGCACTTTGTACAGTCACACACCTAAATGACAGAGGTGTAAGACAGGGGTCTAAAAATACAGACCTGTAGGGCCACAAATCTGTGAGGTTGCCAGGGTAGCTCTGATGCCTATAGATCTCATGCATATTAATTAGGGCTATACTGATCAGCAGACTGGCCTAGGGGTTCAAGGAGGAGTGTCTCTCATACACAGAGCTATGGAGATTTCGCCCCCTGTGACGTCACAACGTGTAGAGACATAGGTAATGCCTCTGATTCTACAGTGGTCTAATCTAATATGGCTCTCTGAGGCCTCTTCCCTTTGTAATGTCATTTGGTGGTGCCACCAACAACACCCTCAATGCTGTAGCATGAAGGTTCCTCAAAAGTACCCTATAAGGTTCGTTTATTTGAACATTAGAAGGTGCTGTTGTGGACACTGCACCTCATATTGTCCTCTCTGAAGTGACTCATAGGGTACCTGATGTGCCACACTAGGTTATTGCATTGTCACAGTGTGTTTGTTCAAAAAACAAATCCAAAAAGCAAAGGCCACACAAACCACTGTTGATAGTAGATAGTAATGTGCCAGCAAGTCATATAGATTAGGCTGACGGTGTGAAGGAAAACACGACGTCTGTAACATAGGTAGGTATGACAGTGAATGTGGCGCACACCCCAGCCACTCACTCTGTATGTCAGCACATCCACCTAACATCTACATCCATGTCCATCGCATGCCAATCTCAATAAGCTCAATATGTGTGCTATGCAACCTAATGTGGATGTAGCATGTGCAGATGCAAACCCCCCCCCCCCCCCATGCCATCACATACATAATTTATGGGTTGACATTGAGATGGAGTAGTGAATATCATCTATTGCGACACATTTCCCCATATCACCAGGGTGCCTGATAGGCCAATTTGATGGTCCCTCAAAACACCTTGTTGAAGTAGCAGTTGTAGTGGCAGTCAGTGCAATGTGAAAGGCGTAGCACATCACATCAAACAAATGCCTAAGAACCAGTGTGGAAGTGATGATAAGTTCAAGTCCCAAATGTGTCAAAACCATAAGGTCATGAAATATTTATGTGTTTTAAATAAGAGACACACACAGCACTGTATATTGCAGTTGTGGTGCGCATGTGCGCAACTCGTTCCGCAAAACAATGTGCGGGGTGCAGTTGAACGTCATATGTTTATAAATTGCGCCAGTTGCGGGACGCTGTGGCACAAAAAATGTATAAAACATGCAGCAGATGCGGAGCGCAATGAGACGTGTTACGTCGCCAAAGTGCGCCAATTTTTGGGGCGCAGTTGGACGTCATACGTCCCTAAACTGCACCATTTGCGGGGCGCAGTTGCACGTAAAACATTGGAAATGTGTGGCATTTGCGGGGCGCATGCGCGTCAATGACGCTGCGTGCAATCAGGTGATAATATCTCAAAATGGCGACCAGAACAAGAAAGCCTGCATTCACTCCTCGGGAGCTCCGCATCCTGTCTCGCCTGATTTCCACAAGGCAGGATAAGCTCTTCCCCGGGCAAAACAGGTACAGGGACAGCAGAAAGGTCCGCAGGGCCTGGGAACGGCTACAGAGAAGATTCAATAGAGAAGCTGACTTCCCAAGGGAGGTAAGTGGATGGGGACAGGTCATTAGAAATAGACATATATATCTAGAGCCTGTGTGCATTGCAGATCCTCATGCTGTTGGGGTCAGGTATTGTGTGTCAGTAATGTGCTGCAGCTGAACATACATCCCATATTGTCTTTGTATAACATGTGACAGGTTTGACCTGTACCCAGGTGGTGATGGATATGGTCACACAGGTCATGATGCTAGCCTTATTACCTGGCAGTTGCTGCTGTGGACGTGCCAACACATACTGTAATAAAGCAAACCTATAGATCAGCTTAATTAGATCCAAATCACATCATATGAATATGGTGAAATGTGTAGCTGCAGCAAAAATCCTTTCCGTCCACAGAAAGGGCATGTGAAGCAAAGCATTAATGGTATGTCAATCACCCAGGTGATCTGGTTGTTTTTGCCAATGTTGTTCAATATGCCCCCCTATCCCCAGTGGTCCTGAGAGCTCATCACAGTGGGCTATCAGTCACCCTGGAGATACGGTTGTGTGTGCTCAAGCAATGTAATACATACACCCTATCACCAGGGGACTAGAGAGGCCATCACACTGGCTCACCTGTCATCATGGTGATATTGGTCTGTGTGCTGTCAAAGTACAAAACAATATCCCTATCCCCAGGGGTGCTGTAAGATCATCACAGTGGCCTGTCATGTATCCTGGAGATATGGTTGTTTATGCTGAACTAGTTCAAAACATCTACCCTATTTCCAGGAGTCCTTAAAGGCCATCACAGTGGCCTTTCATGTATCCTGGAGATATGGTTTTGTGTGCTGAAACAGTTCATTACATCTTCCCTATTTCCAGGAGTCCTGAAAGGCCATCCCAGTGGCTTTCATGTATCCTGGAGATATGGTTTTGTGTGCTGAAACAGTTCATTACATCTTCCCTATTTCCAGGAGTCCTGAAAGGCCATCCCAGTGGCCTTTCATGTATCCTGGAGATATGGTTTTGTGTGCTGAAACAGTTCATTACATCTTCCCTATTTCCAGGAGTCCTGAAAGGCCATCCCAGTGGCCTTTCATGTATCCTGGAGATATGGTTGTTTGTGCTGAACTAGTTCAAAACATCTACCCTATTTCCAGGAGTCCTTAAAGGCCAACACAGTGGCCTTTCATGTATCCTGGAGATATGGTTTAGTGTGCTGAACTAGTTCAAAACATCTTCCCTATTTCCAGGAGTCCTGAAAGGCCATCCCAGTGGCCTTTCATGTATCCTGGAGATATGGTTGTTTGTGCTGAACTAGTTCAAAACATCTACCCTATTTCCAGGAGTCCTTAAAGGCCATCCCAGTGGCCTTTCATGTATCCTGGAGATATGGTTTTGTGTGCTGAAACAGTTCATTACATCTTCCCTATTTCCAGGAGTCCTGAAAGGCCATCCCAGTGGCCTTTCATGTATCCTGGAGATATGGTTGTTTGTGCTGAACTAGTTCAAAACATCTACCCTATTTCCAGGAGTCCTTAAAGGCCATCACAGTGGCCTTTCATGTATCCTGGAGATATGGTTTTGTGTGCTGAAACAGTTCATTACATCTTCCCTATTTCCAGGAGTGCTGAAAGGCCATCACAGTGGCCTTTCATGTATCCTGGAGATATGGCTTAGTGTGCCGAACTAGTTCAAAACATCTTCCCTATTTCCAGGAGTCCTGAAAGGCCATCACAGTGGCCTTTCACTCATCCTGGAGATATGGTTTTGTGTGCTGAAACACTTCATTACATCTTCCCTATTTCCAGGAGTCCTGAAAGGCCATCACAGTGGCCTTTCATGTATCCTGGAGATATGGTTTAGTGTGCTGAACTAGTTCAAAACATCTTCCCTATTTCCAGGAGTCCTGAAAGGCCATCACAGTGGCCTTTCACTCATCCTGAGATATGGTTTTGTGTGCTGAAACAGTTCATTACATCTTCCCTATTTTCCAGGAGTCCTGAAAGGCCATCCCAGTGGCCTTTCATGTATCCTGGAGATATGGTTGTTTGTGCTGAACTAGTTCAAACATCTACCCTATATCCAGGAGTCCTTAAAAGGCCCTCCCAGTGGCCTTTCATGTATCCTGGAGATATGGTTTTGTGTGCTGAAACAGTTCATTACATCTTCCCTATTTCCAGGAGTCCTGAAAGGCCATCCCAGTGGCCTTTCATGTATCCTGGAGATATGGTTGTTTGTGCTGAACTAGTTCAAAACATCTACCCTATTTCCAGGAGTCCTTAAAGGCCATCACAGTGGCCTTTCATGTATCCTGGAGATATGGTTTTGTGTGCTGAAACAGTTCATTACATCTTCCCTATTTCCAGGAGTCCTGAAAGGCCATCACAGTGGCCTTTCATGTATCCTGGAGATATGGTTTAGTGTGCTGAACTAGTTCAAAACATCTTCCCTATTTCCAGGAGTCCTGAAAGGCCATCACAGTGGCCTTTCACTCATCCTGGAGATATGGTTTTGTGTGCTGAAACACTTCATTACATCTTCCCTATTTCCAGGAGTCCTGAAAGGCCATCACAGTGGCCTTTCATGTATCCTGGAGATATGGTTTTAGTGTGCTGAACTAGTTCAAAACATCTTCCCTATTTCCAGGAGTCCTGAAAGGCCATCACAGTGGCCTTTCACTCATCCTGGAGATATGGTTTTGTGTGCTGAAACAGTTCATTACATCTTCCCTATTTCCAGGAGTCCTGAAAGGCCATCCCAGTGGCCTTTCATGTATCCTGGAGATATGGTTGTTTGTGCTGAACTAGTTCAAAACATCTACCCTATTTCCAGGAGTCCCTAAAGGCCATCCCAGTGGCCTTTCATGTATCCTGGAGATATGGTTTTGTGTGCTGAAGCAGTTCATTACATCTTCCCTATTTCCAGGAGTCCTGAAAGGCCATCACAGTGGCCTTTCATGTATCCTGGAGATATGGTTTAGTGTGCTGAACTAGTTCAAAACATCTTCCCTATTTCCAGGAGTCCTGATAGGCCATCACAGTGGCCTTTCACTCATCCTGGAGATATGGTTTTTGTGTGCTGAAACAGTTCATTACATCTTCCCTATTTCCAGGAGTCCTGAAAGGCCATCCCAGTGGCCTTTCACTCATCCTGGAGATATGGTTTTGTGTGCTGAAACACTTCATTACATCTTCCCTATTTCCAGGAGTCCTGAAAGGCCATCACAGTGGCCTTTCATGTATCCTGGAGATATGGTTTAGTGTGCTGAACTAGTTCAAAACATCTTCCCTATTTCCAGGAGTCCTGAAAGGCCATCACAGTGGCCTTTCACTCATCCTGGAGATATGGTTTTGTGTGCTGAAACAGTTCATTACATCTTCCCTATTTCCAGGAGTCCTGAAAGGCCATCACAGTGGCCTTTCATGTATCCTGGAGATATGGTTTAGTGTGCTGAACTAGTTCAAAACATCTTCCCTATTTCCAGGAGTCCTGATAGGCCATCACAGTGGCCTTTCACTCATCCTGGAGATATGGTTTTGTGTGCTGAAACAGTTCATTACATCTTCCCTATTTCCAGGAGTCCTGAAAGGCCATCCCAGTGGCCTTTCATGTATCCTGGAGATATGGTTTTGTGTGCTGAAACAGTTCAAAACATCTTCCCTATTTCCAGGAGTCCTGAAAGGCCATCACAGTGGCCTTTCACTCATCCTGGAGATATGGTTGTGTGTGCATAAAGAGTGTAATAGATCCTCCCTTTCCCCAGGAGTTAAGTGAGGCCATCACAGTCGGCTATCACGTACCCTGGTGATATGGTTGTGTGTGAATAAAGAGTTTAATAGATCCTCCCTTTCCCCAGGAGTTAAGTGAGGCCACCACACTTGGCTATCACGTACCCTGTTGATATGGTTGTGTGTGAATAAAGAGTTTAATAGAGCATCTCTTTCCCCAGGAGTTAAGTGAGGCCATCACAGTGGTCTATCACGCACCCTGGTGATATGGTTGTGTGTGCCTAACCAGTTCAATACATTCTCCCTATCTCCAGGAGTCCTATGACCTGTGTAAGGTCGCTTGTCTATTATCCCACTGCAATGGGATATGCAGCTGATGATGTGTGGCACAACACGCAACCCCCATGGGGCCGTAGGCCACATTGAATTGGTGGGTATGGCAGTCACATGTTGTGGTAGTTTATGACAGGTAAGTTGCACCTCTCACATAGTCTGTGAGGTCACTATCTCATCACACATGTCTGTGATGTATCACGATGAAAAGCTATGTGCACATGTTGATGTGTGTATAGGTACAACATCTCCATGACCTAGGCAAAGATATTCCCAAAGGCTGTAACAGAGCCATATTCCCCTCACTTTATGCATAGTTAGGTTACCCATCCTCACACCTCCTACAAATCCATTACCTTGTAGCAGGTGAACAGAACTGATGTTGTAGGAAAGCTACAGTCACCTCTTGTGGTTGGACACCACAGACACAAGCAGCCACATGAGCACAGGTGGCAATTGCGTAGTGTGTTTGTTTGGTGTCTGTCCATGGTTTATCAAAATACACCTGCTGTTATCATACAGGTCTTAGGTCATAGTGACATTTCTACAAGATATAGGCCAGACTGGGTCATTACTACGTCTGTCACGCACAGTCTTCTTTCCAACAACAGTGTTATAAGTAGTCCCTACACAGCTTGCACGTACCCCATGTGAAACATTGTTATCCTGGGACGTGCATAAACCCAAATGTCATGGGAGTGGGCCCTGGCAAGGTGAATATGGACACCCATACAATGTTCCTTGTAGGAACAAATCAGTGACGTTTGGTAGAATATGATGTTGCCATTGGGACCGTTGTCCAGGACATGTGTAGGTGACGTCACAACAAATGGCTTGCAAGACCAAAACAGGGTTACCGGGGTTAGCAAGTACACCATCATTGTCATTCTCAATGTGGCATGGTCAAGCAACGTCATGCAAGGGGGCCACAGGGTATTGTTTTGATGCGTTTAGGCTGGCAGTCACACTGCAGATAGGTGTCACTGCACACATATCCACAGATGCAACTATGTATGCAGGTCTCAATGGGAACACAAAATGGCACAGCACCAGCAGGATGTTCTCCATACATGTGGGTGTCATTAGTACCGACAGAGCGTGTATGCAAACAGTCTACAATGTTGTATAGGAAAGCTATTGTAAGCAACCCACAGCACCTGTGTATGGTTAGGTTTCCTGTCCAAAAACACTTGGCCCACGTAATGGCTTCCCACAGATTAAGCGGGTCATTGTACCTGGCCTTGCTTATAAAAGTGTATGGTACGGATCCCCCTGTGCCACTGTCATTTTGTTTCTCTGCAGTCCTGCAAATATCCTAGAAATGACATATTCCCCAAGGTACATTGCACCAACACAATGAAACGTCTGGCGGAAATGAAAACACACCTTGTTACACCACCCCCGGTGTCAGATTGGGTTCTGATGCCACATCAACCATGGGGAAGGCCCCCTTGCTTCCAGAACATATGTGGTGCATGTGCAGGTATTGTCTCTGTCACTGACAACCATTGTTGCTCTCGACATAGGTGATGGCTATCACCAAATATGTTGAAATGTATGGGCAGGGGGATATCAGCCAAGAGTGGCATGCAGGACACATGAGCCAACCTGAGTAACCTCTTCCCCACCAACGTGGCCTAGCAACAAGACGTGTTGCAAGCCCATACTCTTTCACCCGTGCATCTCATGTAACCTAAACCAAATGGTTATGGCTCACAAAGGAAAATACCCATCATGAGAGGTGTACTGTCAATGGCATTGCCATTGAGGTGGACATTCGAAACATAGAAGGCCAGTGTGAGTGGCAAGACCCCAAAACCACTATGGAACCCCATGATGTAAGACATGCCTCATCCTGTTGCATTAAACCTGCTCCATGCTGTGGCCACCTGGCGTGGGCCACTACTCATACACAGACATCATCAGTGTTGTTTGAACAGAGGACTGTGGCCATTGATCACAATGTGCCATGTGACCATGTGGCAGGCACAAGCTACGTTCAAACACAGATCATCCAAAATGCAACACCTGTTGGTGTAACAATTGCATGACTGTCAATGACAAATGCAACATGTGTTTGGCTGATTACTCGTATGTTCACACCAATACCATAGCACAATGATAGTGTGGCCAATTGGTATCACAACATCATGTTACCTGAGCCTACATACATTGTTACCATGCATTCACCTGAGGGGTGTGATGACTGTAACATCTCAGAGGGGAACAATATACCTTCCAAGGACAAGCGTGCCTGTACGAAGTGGAGAATGTCCTCCATAAAATATATGTCCTGGCAGAATTGTAAAAACCATGTCATTGGGGGCGTGCCCATGTCATTAGTAACACGATGTGAGCATAGGCCATGGGATACATAGATCTTCCAGTATGTGTACAAATCATAGGGCCAAGACATCCTGCCACTACAGCACATTATACGGAGACACCTTTAGAGAAGGTGGATGATTGCCCCTACCACCTATGCACAAAACCACAGGTGCCGCTGTCAACTGGTCTGCAGGTCGAATCCCTCCCAAATCACTCTGTCATGGTTAAGTGTGCTAGGGGGGACATAATGTTGACAAACATGATGCCACCCAAACCCCTGTCAGGGTGTATAAAGCTTTATTTGTGTGAGATTGATTGGTCGCCCATACATTCGTGCTCTCTGACATGACAGGTGCCTACATCGAGAACATGGGTATGTTCCTGATGGGTCTTCCAAACACATGTACTATTGTTGTGTGCACATGTCCCACATCACAAAGAACCAGACTCAAAGGCACCGGTCATGCATGTCCTGTAAATTTCACATGATGTGATCAGGGCAGCCTCCTACTGTGTGTCATGCAAAGGTAGAGTACCAGACATTGCTATTGGGTCACATACATCTTCCTGCCCTCACGTTTGTCACCTGCAACAATGTGTGCAGGTTAAGTGGTCAACATTCCCTGTACTGTTGACAAACGTATGTCTAGAAAGCAGCACTACAATGTTGCTGTGATGAACCCATCACATATTCATGATCCTGCAAAGATGAGAGCTGTATAAAAACACGTCACCATGACGAAGGAATTGTTAAAACATTCCTAGGTTAGTTAACTCCACTCTGCAGTGCAAGCTTCTACAAAGGCTCAAACTGCTAATATGCTTAAGAAGCCAATAGCTTGTTAGCTGCAGCAGACTCAGCAGCCTCAGCCCCTACAGTGCATTGGTCTCTGTGTTGGAGTACCTAACCTCCATGGCACTGCAGGGGAAGAAACGGACCACAAGTCAAGGAAAGTTAGGACACATCAACAACAGATGTAGGCAAATAACATCAGAACCCTGGACTCTGTCCATCATACCAGAGGGTAAAGGCGTCATGCACATAGTGGGGGTAATCATGTGGCAGACCTCACCTCACATACGTACTGGGTCAACACATCGTTTAACGCACAGAGCAATGGAAGAGGTATCCCATCACTAACATAACTTGTTAATAAAAAAGAAAAACCAGTCAAAAATATGGTTTATTGAGGTCACACACACATCTGACATCTCAGAGAGGTGAAACAGTTCCTGATCCTGATGACATTGCACATGAGCTATCGACAACACATAATTGCTAACCCACACACACAGAAATGGCTGTGTTGTGTAGATCAAATCGATGCATACACACATCCTCTGTGTCCCCAACCACACCGAAGGTCTTGTTATTCCCCCCATCAGGGAAACAACAATCTCACATATGTTCTCCCCACAACGGTGCCACAGCAGCCACAGTATGTAGAAAGTGCATGTTTGTGTTTGCTGGTGTGCTCCGTACTAGGGGTTTATTTGGTAGTCACAACGTGGACGTATGCCACATCCAGCCACAGTCACTAACGCATGTCCATGCATCTCTCCCTTGCACAATGTTTGAAGTCCAATATGTAGGCCCACTCAGCTATTTTGAGCAATGTAGTCAGACCCCTATGCGAACCTTGGAGCTGCTCGGTTCAGGGCTACATACCTGCCAAACAAAGACATACCTGACTCAGCGTCACTGTCATGGCATTGTGCAACGTGTTTGGACAAACATACAACAGACGCATCTCGCACCTCATGAGATGCATGAGTTGCTACGTCACATGGCATCAACGGTGCATGTGTTTCTATACGCATGTCTCCATATGAGACCTGCGCAGTGGTTACATGATTTACCTAGTGAGTGGAAACATCTGACTGTATCCCAGATGTCACAGACAATGGAAACCCCATACCATGTGCCTGGACTGATGGTTGAGATCAGTGACACTGATGAAGGGCACAGCTTCCCATAAATAGTCACACCTCAGATAGCATGTTAAACTGGTGTGGGCAAAGTGGCCTGTGCCGCACATGATCTCTAAACCTCCAACCAAGGCACGAGCATATGTCAGTAGAGGCAGCTCCAAAATAAGCCCTCTGACCTCATAGATATGATCCTTGATAGTAATGTGTGACATTCACGTCTACAAGTCACTGGAATTTGACTTTGCAACAACAGTGATGTAGCTATGGTATAGGTAACATAACAAAGAGGACAGAGCTCTGTGTCACCTTGTGAAGATGCACCCTAACTGTGTGTGTCTTCAAAACAGCAGCAGATCCATTTGGTGTTTGTCAAGTCCCCTGCAAAGCACTATTCTTAGCCATACAAACGTTTTGGTGTTGTGCTGTTCCACACATCTTTTGCAAAAATCTACCCACTTTGGTGAGGAGTTCAACTCTGGCCAACTCAGGAGTCATACATCTTTGTACGTCCGGAATATGCAAAT
This sequence comes from Ichthyophis bannanicus, assembly GCA_033557465.1. NCBI lineage: Eukaryota > Metazoa > Chordata > Amphibia > Gymnophiona > Ichthyophiidae > Ichthyophis > Ichthyophis bannanicus. The sequence goes on from CM066031.1 coordinate 1,539,948,990, forward strand.
TCGTAATGTTACAAGGCAGCCCTCCCAGCTCAGAACTAATAAGCACTGGATGAGGCCCCCCTCAACTGGGAACACTAATTCCTATACTGCTTACATGCCACTGCGTTGTCTGCATAGACCCCATTGCAACCCCTGAGTGCGAGAGGCCACATGATCATTAAAAACCTACACATGCACTAACGTTTGTGATACACTCTGTTAACACATATGATCCAGGTGTATCCACTGTATGTGTGGTTAGCTTCAGACGTATTGTTGGGGGAGGAAGGAAATGTATGGCAGAATGATCCCCCGTCACAACACCACAGAGACTGTCTACTGATGGCTGTAGATGCTTTGCCACTCCCGCTGGTGTGAAAGCGTAGTTGTTGTGGGTTGTGTGTTCTGTCACCTTCCATAGGGCCCTCATGTGCCATGGGGTGGCTGTGATAGCTTATGTGGGCCACTCAACAGGCCTGGAACCCCTTCTCTCATGCATATGGAAAGATGTTTGTGACGTACCCCATTACTTAACAAACATTGGTTTCCAAACAGAGTGAGTCCTGGTCCACTAAAGCTGCATTGCTGCTCCATCAAAACCCCTCACTGCCCAACCAATGTCATCCCATCCTGTAGAATCAAATATTCATGAGAGGCCTGCAACCTGCAAGACCTAGACTTACAACACCTCCAGAGACATGTGACCCCATCTGCTGCCTGGCCAGCGGATGCTGACGCACTTGGTGGCCGTTTAGACGACATCCATAGGGTGTATGACTGTGTTTGTGAAATAACATCCTGCAATCACATCATCGAGTCAAAGTGGTGGAGACATTTATACATTGCCTTATGCACCCCACACAATATTTACTCATGAGCATGTCATGCTACGGTCACAGCCACACATTTGGCATAAGGTAGATTCACTCTCTCAGTGAACACAGGAAATGTCGGTACCTGTAGTCTGTCAACAGTCGCATGCTGCAAATGCACACAGGACACATCATACCCCTGACTGTGCAGGAGATGTGACTTAACATCTGCAGAGTACGCAACAAAGGCCACTGCCTCAACAACTATTCAGATCTTTAAAATGTTTGCATGTGGGTTCATTATTGCCCCATCTCACAACGACTGGAGCACTGAGTGGTTCAACCTGTTATGTAACGTAGATAGCAGCATTCACTGTTAGCCCATGTAGAGACACACAATATGAGAGTCATGGCAGAGTCATGGTGTCAAGTACACACCTGACATATAGACTACATTTGTGGACGCAGCTACCTACACCAGCCTACATGGGCACGGTAAGCTCAGATAAGGGCACCTGCAGGTGTTGTATGTTTGTTTAGGCTGCTCTACCAAACATACCCCATACATACTACACCCCAACCTGACTCTCACACAGGATGGCCAGCCAACATGGGTGGAGGTACAGACCCTCCACAGCACATGATCAGTTTTGTAACCCTTTCCTGCCCTCCTCATCCCACTGTTTCCCACATGTGTGACTTAGCCATGTTGGTAGCTGCTGATAGCATAGTTCATTGCCTGTAACAGGTGGTCTCTAGACACAGCAGGATGAACAAATTAACAAACATCCCTCTCCCCCTTGGGTTCTGTCGCATTCAGCAACTGCTCCAATGTATCCCTTCACCCGCTCCTGGTGTGCTAAACATACACAACAAGAGATACAAATATTGGACAGCTAGTAGCATCACGCAAGCACCATGGCATGGCTCCAGAGACTGACATATGTGACGATGACCAACATTGGTGAATAGGCTCAGTTGGTAATGGTGTTGTCCACATGTGATAACACATTCCATGTGCCCATGAAGATCCCCTGTGACAGGTGTTGAACTATGCTATACATGAAACACACATCAGTGGAGCTGAAGTGTCCAGACCCAGGACACACTGTTCTATGTTTATGTTGCCCACCCACCAGATGTAAGTGCTCACTCATGCTCCCACCCATATTTTCTCACACACACAGGTCGAGGATCTGAGAAAGAAAGGGAGGGAGCTGCGCCTGCACCATGGCGCATACCTTGAGCGCGTGAAGAATGCAGAATCATCACATGGTGATGGTGCGTATTGATGACGTGGCTGCCCACCATCAGAGGTCACAGTGGCCCATCAGTGTGCATGGTACCTGCATGGGTACATGTGATGTGTCACACACATCTACGTGTGCTGATGACTGTCATCTTCCACAGATGGTGATGACAGTGACGAAGACCCCTGCACCTCTGCCTATGCCCTCCGAAGGCCCACCTCCCGCGCTGCCGTGGAGGTGGTAGTCCTGGACACCAGTGGGGAGGAGGCAGAGGGTCGTGAGGAAGACACAGCGGAGGGGGTCATGGGGGATGCTGGGATGGAAGGTGTGGGTGCCAGGGTCACAAGGGGGGGTGAGGGTGCAGGTGATGTGGGTGGGGGGGAGGTGGTGGGGGGTGTTGGGGAGGAGTCAGGGGGGGAAGAGTGGCCACAGGGTGCCTGGGAGAGTGACATTGAGGACAGTGCAGCACAGGGCACTGTGGGCTCCCGCCATCAAGGGCAGGTGGCTCCAACATCCAGGGCCCCACACACATTGCACGCAGATGCCACCACACAAACACCAGGAACAATGTGTGTGTGTGGTGGCAGATGTGTTGTACATCTGTGTGAGGCTCTGGATGCACTGGAGCAGCGGGTGCACCGGTTGGTGCACCTGCAGGAATGGATGGCGGGAGCCATGGAGAGGGTGGTTGCTGACATTGAGCATCTGCCATGTCGGCAGCCACCCCCTGAAGGGCGTCACAGGCATTATTGATGGTGCCTGTGACGTCCACACATGTGCCCTGTGCTGCCCTGTCCGCCATCACGGGGCAGGCTGAGGGAGGGTGGGGTCATGTGGGGGTTCGAGGGTAGTGTGGGGGAGTGTTTTTAGGGCGGGTGTGTGTGTGGGGCTGGGCGTGGGTTTGTTTGGGGGGGGTGGTTGATGGCATTTTCCCCCTACCCTAAATATGTATATAGTTTTATTTTTGTATGTAAATATTAAACTATTTTATCAGAACCCTGTAATGGTCACGTGTCTCACGTAGCATATGACTATAGATGCCAGCATGTCATATGTGTGCAGCCACATACATCCCTGACGGGTAAACATGCGTGTGATACCTCAAATTGGCACCACATGCAGTGTGTCTGGAAATTCATGTGTGTAGGGGTGTGATAGCAGGGTGCTGCATTATATGTTACAATGTAGTGGCTGCCCCAGAGACGTACATGCCACAGGGATGGATATACATGACCCACATGTTCTCACATATATGAGCAGGCAAAATATGCAGCACACACATGTCTGCCTCTGTAACATGCATCCCTATGGTGGGTTGGGGGGCATGTGACCACTAATATAGGTAAGGGCAAGGGTCCCACATATGCCACCAACGTGTCGTGTATGACGGGTTGCAGACGGTGATGTTTATGGAACGTAAACAGGCCATTTATAACACAGTCCCCCTGTGTCCACATCAAGGGTAGTGAACCGTGGTTCTGTAGAGCCGCAGGCCAGTCAGGTTTTGGAAATATTCCTAATGAGTATGCCAGAGATATATATGAATTGGAGATATCCTGTCTGCGTGACTGATTGTTTGGCCCTCCAGGGCTCGCTTTTGAGAGACCTGGATTACACCTCTGCCATTTAGGAATGTGAGTGGGCAAGGCGCAGATGTCCAAGACATCAAACATGTTACCTAGAGTGTGTCATATTCCTCCTCACCTCTCACCACCAACAACATATTGCCTTTGCCACCACCCTTTGCTGCTGGTGAGAAACAAGGAGCAATGTTACACATTCCAAATAACCATTCGATGTCTCTGACATCTGCACCTAGCCCAAAACAATCTTACATGACAGAGGTGTAAGGCAGCGCTCTCAAAATCCAGTCTTTGAGGGCCACAAACCAGTAAGGTGGTCATAATAATTGTAATGCTGATATATATCACCAGCAGAAACATTAGGGATATCCTCAGAACCTGACTGGTCTGCGGCTCCACAGTATCACGGTTCCACACCCATGTTCTACATGGATGTCTGTGCACACTGTGCCGCTGCAGCTCAGAGGCTGTGGTGACACATTGTGCTAGTGAAACATTACATATGTGTGCATCATGGAAATAGTATATGCGTGTGGCAAAGTAGCTTATGCAGTGGACATGGGTGCAGATCATATGGTCCTCCCACCCCCCCTCTCAGAGATACACATGGGACCAAATGGACACTCTTTGGAAGGACACAGTGTATCTATTTTTGGACAGCTGTTTATTGTCACAGCTATTCTCTCATATGAAACTATTGTTACAAACATGTGTGTAATACATTTCAAAGATCCCCCCAAGCCAATTACATAACACAAATACAACATACTAATCACATATGTCTTCTTTCACATATAACCCAAACCAAGCCGCAATAACAGAAAAAACTATGTACATAGTTGCTAAAAATGAACAGTGCAACAAAGAGAAACCTTTGCTTTCTTGCTGTACATTTCTATATTATCATAGGTTACTGACTGCGTGGTCGGCCACGCCTGCCACATCGGGCCCCTCTCCCTGGCAAGGCTATACCCTCCTCCGGATACATTGGTGGTGCTGGTGCAGGTGCAGCTCGGATCAGAACATCATGTATGCCCTCAAGGGCCTCACACATGCGAGTTAGTGGTATGGCTACGACCCCCTCATGTAATGTCCGGAGTTCAGCACAAACATCTCTGGTGTTCTGCTCCACAGCACAGCGAATCCACTCCAGAGCATGTCGATTGGCTGTGAATGGGACACAGGGTGGTCAATGAAATACCTCTCCACTAATACACCTTCATAAAGCAACATGTCATGCACATCCCACACTAATGCTAATGTGATAGTGCTGAGTCATATGGGAACATGGTTAGGGGTAGAATACATATATCTCACTGTACTACAACTAATAGAAACACAGAGAACACTATACAGGAAGAAGATGTGTGAGGGCAACACAACAGTCATAAAATAGCTTCTGCATACACACCCACATACTACTGACGTGGCAACAGAATTGGGCAAGGACAGTCATCTCATATCCATTATGTAGGGCAGGTGCAGCATGCAGCAGCCATAAACACCTCAGATGGCCAGCAGCAGTGTTGAACCGAGGAGTATTTGGAAATGTCTGCACAGGTACAGCCACCTTCTGACACATATTCTCAATATGTACAGGTAATAGGTGATGTGTTATGAACTCAGTGGTATGGTATGACAGCACAGGAATGTCACACCTTACCTGCACATGTGCACTGCTGGCGCGTGTGTGTGACACGTGAGAGTTTCATGTGCACCTTGTGTACCACTGATGAGGGCTTGGGGATCAGATCTGGTACACTTTGGAAAAGATCTGTAGAGTTCAGACAGAGCAAGGGAAGCAACATAGGAGGCCATCAGTGGTGGGCAACAACCAGGAAAATAGTGACGGGGTATGTTGAGGGAAGCACATCTGCTGGTACTGACTGGTGAAGGACAGTGATAGCCTGAGTTGGCGGGTTATATGTCTGATTTCAATATCCATCAGGGGTTTGAACGGGGGGTTGTGTATTGTATAGGAAACACACATAGGTAGTCTGCTCAGCTATGTGCTTACGTGTGTCAATCCAATACAGGTCCAAGCGCACCTTTGATCACGTGTGCATTTGCACTGGTCATGCTCTTCCAGGGGTTTGCACGTACGGAACATTGCGGATTTCATCACCCGTCTGTAAAGGATATGAGAATCTGGCTACTGCCGTTGCTGCACCAGCAATGACAGAATGGAGTGTTGTCTAGGTCGCCCCTGTTTTCCTATCATGTGTGCAAGTATTTTATTATCTGTAAAGGGATAGTGTCTACCTTCTGTTGCTGTTTAGGCCACATGTGCTTTTGGTAACTGTCGTCTTGGCTTCTTTGGACACAGGGGTGTGATGGCTAGCGTGTCAGTAGGCACGCTGCCTTAAGGGAGACGCAATGCAGACAATGTTCCCTGTCCATGATGTGTGGCTCTGCAGAGGGGACCAGCAGGCAGGGGGCTTTTTCTCCTCCCCCCCCCTCAGACACTCCTTTCTGCTACAGCTACAACAACATCACAATAAAGCAGTGGATTTGTGCAAAACATCACATAGCCAATGGTGGGCTTCTGGTCATGACGTTAAGTGCATAGGGCTGTGGTTTTTTTTGGGTTAGGACAGTATATGTGTTTTTAGTGAGTGTGTAGGGGGTAAGGGGGCATTTGTGGGGGGTGGACACCTTCAACCGACCATAGCTGATTGACAACAGTTATGAGGTGTGGGATGACGGGTCATGTATGGGTCTAGGGTTTTGCAGTATGTGGCATAGAGATGCACATGAGCTGTTGGGCCATGTTATGACAGGAACTGTGTGTTATGTGTTTATGGAATTTGCTAGTCTCCATGAGATGTTTGTACTGGATGTAGCCTCATGGGATGGCTTATATTTGGGTCCGACTGTGTGACGGCAAATCAGGTTTGACCTGACCTAATGATTGTTTTATGACATGACAATGTATGGTCTGATGGGTTACATTGTCAGTAGAAGGGCTGGATGTGGGGATGTCAACATTATCCGGATGGATGTGCTGGTCCTTGGAATTGCCTGGTGCAAGGACTATACTGATTTGTATGCTTGGTGGTGTAGAAAATGTACGGGAGCTGATGTTGGGGAATGACTAGAATGTGATGGTGCTGACAGACGTTAATCCCGTGAAGCATTTACGTGCTTTTGTGGGAGTGGGTGATACCTTATGAACATAGCTGCTTATGTGAGTGTAGTTGAGGATACACATTGGCATGCTGAAAACGTCATTGATAGTGTGGGATGTGAGAGACCTACTACAAGGAAAAGATGGTTATGTTACAGCAAATGTGACAATGTAGAGTGGATAAAACAGTACAATAGAGCTTTTTGAACACATAAACATCAGACAATGGTGAGTGAGCAGAACTCATGAACAGGCATTGTGAACGTGGATGCAGCAATTAGGACTTGGGAAACAGTCAAAACAACTACACAACATATGTTTTGCGCTTTCTCATTTGACATAGCATATGGATCCTTACAGGCTGAGCTTCAGTATGTTTATTTTTTACCTTGCTGCAAGGGATAATGTATGTATCACTGTACTGATTGGTCAGATATTTCTAACTACCCACTGGCCATTGTACTAATAGTAGAACTTATACAGTGTTGTGTCAAATTCCCTGGTTGTCTTTTGTGGCTCCAATAACACTTTTTAACTAGGTTTTGTTTTTATTTGGTTGTTTGCTCTACGATGATGTATCTGGCTATTTCGTAAAGGAGATGAGGTCTTTAGTTTATGTTATTCCTCATTGGGCTTGACAATTGCTATCATCCACCAGTATGTTATGTGAGGTCTTTGTGTAATGCTGTAATGTTTGCATTTGGAAAGGAGGGGTTGGGTGATGTGCCAATTCTGGTCATGTTGTGTGGATACGTGGTGTATGATATGGTCTCAACATGGCAAGCTTTTGTTGTGGTTACTCATATGTGTTTAGGTTTTGTTTGCAGCACAGTAATTGTTAAGGGTTTTAGTCCTTCTTTAACCATTTGTTGAGAAATAGACATGCTTCATACTCATTACTGTATGGTTGCATACAACACATATTGCAAGTATGACACTTATGATAATGGGGACCATCACACGGTATGGGGACATAGGCCCACAATTTAACTGGGACACACATGCTCACAGCCTATGCAATCTGTTGATGGATTGTTGGCATTACAGTAAGGGGACATTGTGTTTTCCTTTTCTGTCTGCAATACAGTCTATGTTATGTCTTTATGTACAGGGGAAATTGAGGGATGTCTTCTCCAAACAAGCCAACATGTTCATTCTGTACGTTTGAGACCCCTCTGTAGATCCTTATCTATGGTTGACCTGACATATTTTCACACCTCTCTCCATATGCTATGTATTTTGACACCTGCAGATGCAGACTGTGGGGAATGAAGTCTTTGTGATGTTACATCACAGAGGAGGGTTGCATTGCTTTATATATGGTAGTCTATTTTATTTAACTATCATTTAGTTGTCATCCTGTGGTTTACCAGACATCTGGGTGTCTGCAATGAGGTAGACTGTTGCAAGGGCAAGTTTTGATCTTTCTCATACCAACAACATGGTGGCCCTTATACAACAGTCCTCTTAGGCCTGCATCTGTGGGTGTCACCTGACCTTAGGTGATTCTGTTGTGCGACATAATAACACCATATATTATACCCCACACCGTTCTTTACAGAAACAATATCCCAACAACATGAGCCATACATGTGATATCTGTGGTGGTTATGTTGCAACATTCACCACACAAACACCAACTAGTGACTATTGGTTTTTGTTTTGAAAGTATGACTGTCGTTTGTCACCCACCTTCAGCATCGCGACGTGCAGATGCGCCATGGGACCTTAACTCCGCCATCATCATCTGAGGGTCAGGGCTATCGGTGTATACTTGCGGCCTGGGTCCTTGGATGTTCTCCCTTGATGCTGCCCCTAGTGGTGATATACTGGGTACAGGTGTCTCTATGGGCTCATCAACAGCACTTGTGCTGCCCCCTGAGACAGCAGGTTCATCCTCCAACAGACTCATTGGCACTGTGATGTCAAAATCACCCTCTTCCTCCACCTCCTCCTCCTCCTCCTCCTCCTCTTCCTCTCCCATTTTACTGTAGTCACCTGCATATTGAACAATAACAGAGAAAACACATATGTTTCAACATCATCATATCTATAGATGTGTGGTACAGACACCACAGAGATGATGGGGTGGGTATGTGCGTGTGTGCTGCATACCCGACCCATGACACCCTCCCATACATGTTTGTCGACGTCATTCAGCTGTTTCTGGGGCACATGTGTGTCGTGTGGCCATGCACATGTTGCATTTTTTCCATGTGTATTTTTTGAGTGCCATGCCACATGTGTCCCCCATCACATCCCTTCCCCTATCTGTGCAACATATGTCCACACATGTGTGAGAATACAACACCCTTACACTTGTTTTGACCATACATTGCCTGTTTATGTTTAATTATGCATAGGAAATATTGTCTTTAGACATACTATATGCTCATTGTTGGATATGTTTGGCTGTGACCCATTGTGCCGTGGATCCCAAGTAGCCAGCACCTGTGGGCCACTGAGAAGCACATGTAGCACTGTGCAAATAGTATGTCACACACACGTTACCTGATTAGTGTGCCACAAAATCATATGGTGCTTTGCAATCACAGATGTGCAGGTTGGATAGGAATTGTTGTGTGTAGTTTTGGAAACAGATGGGGAGGTTGCTGTTTTCGAGGGACACATATGTAATGTTGTGACAGGACATGGCAACAACACAGTTTGTGCATGGCCATAACACACACATGTGACACCACTTTTTAAACATGGTGTGGATTGGGTCACAGGTATGGGAGTGTCTGTGCAGCTGAATGATGTGTACTGAAGGGACATTGTGAACATGAATTTATACCTGGCAATTACTATACATACCTGCGTCAGGATGTGCCGTGTCAAGGGCCTCCGGCAGTCCACGGAGATAGATGTGGCCCAAACGTGTTGCCAGCTCTTGTTCCAATGGTGTGAGTGATGGGATAAAAGGGCCCCCACCACCTGTGCCAAGCGCATGTTGTCTTTCAGCCACCATGTGCTGGCGCACCCCTCTTTTTATATCAGAGTACCTCTTTTTGAGGCTTTCAACATCCCTTGTGGGGCCCCCTGCCTCTGACATTGCAGCACGCACCTCCTCCCATACTGCCATTCGGGTGGCCACTGTTGTGCGACTGCTGAGCCTGCCAAATAAGAGGTCATAGTTTTCAATTACATGCGAGAGTAGGATATAGTTCTCTCTATCACTGAAGCGTAAAGCTCTTTTTCGCTGTGGACCAGGCACAGGTACCCCTTTTTCTCTTCCCAGTTTGGACATATTGTGCAGGCTGTGGCCCAAAAGATGGTCCTGCATGTCCCTCCCTAGGATGTGCAGTCTGTAGCGTCGGTGTATCACCCACCACAGGTTGGCCCACATCCTCCACACCCTCACCCTCACCCTCACCGTCTCTCTCCCTCTCTCTCTCCATCTCTGTATGTTTTAAATGCTCCTTTCAACACAACAGCACTCACTTAAACAAAACAAAACAAAACACAGCATGCAATACAGACTTACAAAAAGTTACAGTACAGGACACAGTAAAGGACACAATAACAAAGGGAACATAAAAATTATATTAGCACAAAGTGAGGAATCTACTCTGCTCCTAACTATCTTTCTCTGCCTCTCTCCGCTGCCGTACTCCCTGGACTGACTCTCTCCCTCCTTCCTCTGGACTACTCCCACCACAGCCTCTCTACCTATAGTTTTTGTTATCCCTCACTGTGCTTCTTTCCTGTGCACTAGTCCCACCACTGTCTCTGTTTCAGACTTTATCTATGACACCCTCTCTCTCTAACTGTAACTCCTTTATCAACCCTCAACGTGATGCACGTGTGCAGGCCTATTTATAGTGTATTGCCACGTGTCTTTCATTGCACATGCGCAATTGGGCGGGCGTGACGCTCGTGCGTTGGGCGCGTGCTCGCCAACGCATGGGTGGCCGTACGCGGACAAACGCACATGCGCCCTGAGACACTGTACTGCGCATGTGTCGCAGTACGCATGCGCACTACAACGACTACCGCATGGGTGTCTGTGTTTTGTGCGCATGTTCACGCCGGCGCACATACGTGTGGCCACGCACTGACCGACGCCCATGCGTAGAGTGGCGCACGCGCGCCACCAACGGGCATCGCATGCGATCAACTGCGCATGCGCATTGTGCGCAAACCACACACCCCATAATACCATATATTACCATCACAACATTACCCACGTTGAGGGTTGTAGACGAAGAGCAGGAGGAGTGTGGTTGGTGTGAAGAAGAACGAAAGTCTAAGCAGTTGTACTAGAGGATTGTATTGGTGTTTGTATTGCTTATTATATTGTGTTGTGTGTGTATTGTCAGGTGTTGTTTTTACTTTTGGATACTGTATAGTGTGGTTTGTGTGTTTGTTAGAGTTTGTGTGGTTGTTAGAGTGTGTTTCGGTAGTGGGACGGGAGGAGTTTATGGCAGCAATTTATGCTTATGCATGTGTCCTGAGTGGTGGGCAGATGCTGCGGTTGCCGGACAGGGGAGATGGTGTCCACGGGGCTGAAGCACAGGGCATGGGTGTAGTCCCGCAGCAACTCAGACCTGCAGCTGTGGAGGTGGTCCAGCCATGTGCTGTGCGTTCACGGCACAGAAGGCGTGCCGAGGTGCAGGCTCGGCAGCCACGCCTCTACAGGCCCAGGGCACAGCTCCAGGGCATGCGTGAGGACCAGGTCATCTCCCTGTACCGACTGAGCACAAGGGCTATTAGGGAGCTTTATGAGGATTTAAGACCTGACCTCGAGCCCCTGACTGATCGGTCCCATGCAATACCAGGTTTAGTCAAGCTCCTTGCTGCTTTACATTTTTTTGCCTCTGGCTGTTTCCAGTCATCTGTGGCTGCAGTGGGTGGCATGAGCCGCCCATCCTTCTCACGATGTCTCCACCAAGTACTGCGTGCCATGGTCAGCCGGGTGGGGAATTACATAGCCATTCCCCACACTAGGCAACAATGGGGGACCCTGAACCAGGCCTTTGAGACATTAGCAGGGATACCACACGTGATGGGAGCTATTGATTGCACACATGTTGCCCTGGTCCCGCCTAGAGACAGGGAGGTGGCGTTTCGCAACCGCAAACACTACCATTCCCTGAATGTTCAGGTTGTATGTGATGCTAATCTGCATATTCTGAATGTGGTCCCTAGGTTTCCAGGGTCCACCCATGACTCCTATATCCTGCATCACTCGGCAATCTTCACACAATTTGAAGGCGGACGTTATGGGGACTGTATTTTGCTGGGTGAGTATGTCAGGTGTCGTAATGTATGTATGTCTTTGTAACTTTCTTTATGTTTACTCACATATCTAGCAAACTCGTTTAAACCCATAAACTTAGATCAACATATGAGCAATGTTAGTTTGGGGACTGTTGTATGTTTAGATTATTACAGGGGTATAGACGTACACAGACAGCAACTACAAACAAACATAGACCATCAGACTCCTAACATTATATGATCCTGACATTCACATGGTGTGCAGGTGACAACACCCCTGTGCATGTGGCTAGGCTGTTGCACAATCCCTCATAGTGTGTGGTAATATCAACTGCACACATTCTGAGGGGGGGGGGGGTTGGCCCTCAAATGCACGTATCATGATGGGTCATTGCCAAATAATGCTTGTATGTCATTTAACCTTGAGATAATTGCTCATCCATACAAGTAACCCTTCTCATGTGTGTGTTGGGTTCACACACTCACTCTGGACTGTTGTTGCTACCCAGGAGCCAGTATATAATATGAGGGGGTGTTTGGGAATATCTGATGTATGCTTTTGCCCTTTCCAGCTAGCAGCACTCGTGTGGATATGTATGGTCACGCATTTGGCCTATGTCACAGCAGGGGTGTAACGAAGTATAGTTGGTGCAGTACCTTGGCCTACTGTAGATGATCATGATTTAGCCACATATTGGCCAGTGATCCTCATGTAGTTTAACATAATGGAAAGGGGATGCCTAAAGCTGTGGGCTAAGTGTGTGCATACAGAGTTGTATTGTTTACAGCTACACATGAAGGTAATGTACCGATGTGTATCTCTTTGAGGTTAAGACATGAGTAGTACAGTGTGCAGGTTTGCAGACCCCACCTTCAGTGGGATGTTCCCAGGATAGACACAGTGCACAGGATTGGTATTTAAACAATTTCTGTTTAGCAATATACAGCATAAGGAGACAGAGTATGAAATCTAGATATGTTGCCCGTACAGGACAGGATGCATCTAGGTGATATGGTTCACATTTTTACCAGCCTCCATGGCATACATGTTCTGTTTTTTTCCCACCCTCTCATGGCAGCATATTTTACCTAGGTTACTGTTCAGACATACAATATGAACATGTGACAAGTGAATCGTTACTATAGTCTCTCATTGGCAGTGGTGCCAATGTGGACAGTAAATGCATTACAATACCCATGTCGCGCACACACACACACAATATGTTACAGTATAGATGGAACTGTTGGGGTATTTCCCATGAGTGTACTGACTTTCTAGGCTATGTGGTCCTTTTCTAACAGCATATGTTTTTTTTTGAAAGCTCATTAATTGTTCAGTTATATGTTGATGTCAGAATTTGTTTTGTGTAGGGTTACTACATCTTAACATATGTCAGTTATGTTGAATATTGACACCCACATTTTTTTTTATTTCCAAGGTGATGCAGGATATGGGTGTCGCCCCTGGCTGCTGACCCCTGTACGTCAGCCACGGACACGTGCAGAGCGGAGGTACAATGAGGCCCATGCCTCCAGCCGCTCAGTCATCGAGCGTACCTTTGGCGTGTTGAAAAGTCGCTTCAGGTGTCTGGATAGGTCAGGCGGGGCCTTACAATATAAGCCAAAGACTGTTGCAGAGATAATCATAGCCTGTTGCATCCTGCACAACATTGCTCTCAGGCACGATATCCCTGCAGAGATTAATGAGGATCTGGAGCAAGATCCAATGTGCCCCCCTGTACGTGCCAGTGGTGACACACAGGAGGGCACAGCAGTCAGACGGAGGTTGATTGGAGAGATCTTCTCATGTGCGTATTACCTACCCACACGGCTTTTTAATCCTATGTGTGTTATGCTTACAGCAGTTACAGTTTATGTCAGGATATCATTTGTATGCGACACCACATTAGTATTTTAGTGATAATTCACAACTCACATATAGGCATGTGTGTGGCACAAACAATGTGGCCAGTACACAACAGCATTTGGTGCCAGATGATGTGGGTGGTTGCTCATACGACTGTGTGTGATTTTTAAGGTTAAATTTACAGTTAGTGGCTGCCTGTGTTAGCACCTGTTGTTGTTGAACACAAATGATGTTTTGTGATGATATGGGTGGAGAACAGTGTTAGCCATATGGTGAGATGTTCACAGTGTGAGACCAGTCCACGTTTGGGGACATTAGTCCAGTGGGTTGAATTTATATGTTTCACCTTTGGGGTGTACATTTGGTTCTTAAACTCCTGTCAGCTGGCTATGTGTTGCTTTGTTATTATGGCCGTATCAGGACATACATATCACAAGACAGATGCTTAGTAGTAGTTTCTGCGGATATTAGGGAATCTATGTGAAGGGTGTTAATGTCACCCTACAGTGTGTCGGAATGTATACTGCACCAGAAAGCCATGACATGGACATGTTATAGGATGGGGATCTGAGCATTGTCCAGCCAGAGAGGTAGTATTGCCACATTTACATGTTGGCGAATTGACCTTAAGTACAGTGCTACATATGTACACAGATACAGAGGATAACCTACCCCATATCAGCAAGGGGTGCGTTACAGTGGGCAGGATGAGCAAAGAATGTGTTGGTGGCTTATGGTTGTGCAGAATTCTCAGGGAGTACATGGCATATCTTGCTGATAAAATCTCAACATATGCCATCATGCCTCAGCTACAGGCTGGGTATGTGAGTAGTGTAGGATAGTACAGTCCACATTAGATAGATTGCATAGATAGTCGGACAGGGAAGGGGAGGATTATGTTGGCAAGGAAAACCAGACATATGTGAGAGTTGTTTCTCTGAGGTACACATATAGGCTATCCATGCGTTGACATTCTCAATGACACACAGTGTGATGGCATGCAGCCATCATGGTTTGCGTAAAAACATACATGGCATTGGTGTTTTAATGACATGACGCACACATTGACAGCTATCTGTGGAGATCATCAGCAAATAGCTGTCACTATGATTCAAGGTATGACATCTACACACCAGGATATGTATTTGGTCCCTGCATACATGAGACACTCGTGCATATTCCATATGTGTTTCCAGAATTGTAAGCGACTTAGCATTCAACATTGACACACCCCTACACAAAGATAGGGGGCATTGTTGCCAATATAGTGGATCTGTGTGACTCGTCTGTACTTTGTGATGAGGTGCAAACATGGTGGTTGCTGACATGTCTGTTGATCTTTCTGTACAACAACACAGAGGTACGATGGGGACAAGATTGATTATGGACACCTGAAGATAGCCTCATACAACTCTGTGCTGCCTCTCACATGTGAGAGATCTATACATTGTGATAGGGAGCAGTCAGACATTAGGTGATGGTGTGGGGTATGAGAGTTGTGGACAGGAAGGTGCAGTGTGTGATACTCTTGTAGAACATGACATATGTTTGTTACTGTTGTGTTTCCCAATGCACAGGACATAGTTTATTCAGATGCTGTTGATGTGTTGGATTGGCATGTGACTGAACATCACCCAAAATGCTTTGCGTTGGGGTAGGTGGATGTACAGCGAGATTGTGTGTGCCTGGGGTCATGTGGAAAACATATCTTCATTGCTCTATCATATTGGGCAGATGTTGTGTTGTTTCGTTTTTCACTTCAAGCTCCATCAACCATCCCTTGCTGTTGTCACACATATCCCCATGTGTTTGTGTTCAGCATGTCCTGTGCCACACTCTATATGTGACAGGTACAGCAGATCTGCATGTGTGTGTAGTTAAAGTTTGTATTTGGTTTGCCTGCACTTGCTCCCTACCCCAACATTGTACCATAAGCCAACAACAGGGTATTATTGCCGGTTCACGGGGCCTTTATATGTCTAAAGGTCCACTTGGACACATACAGGCCATGTGTTGCAGCTGGAATGCAGAAATTTGCATACTTTGTGTGTGGGTGATTACAGGTTGCCTGTGTGATGAGACACTCTTCAGGCATAGTACATTATCATGTACTGTGAGGGGACTGTGCACCTGGGGGGCAGTTGTGACTGTGGTATGTCTTCCGTAGTGCTGTTTACCTTATGAGTATTATCAACATGTGTTGTGTGGTGTGAGACAAAATGTGTCTTGTGTTCTGAGTCACCACTGATGTTCACCTTTATTTATTTTCAGATATGACCATAATGTGGACATGCATCAGCAGTGGCTTGACCTTTTGTTTGTACACGTACTGCTGAGATTCTCTCCCTTCACTGTCACCTCTTATTGCTGTGTAGTGGTTCATGGGATTGCTGACATACACCTGATGCACACACAAGGTAAGTTGCACATTTGTTAATTGCAGATTTGTATCTATGTTTACCTGTTGATGAATCATAATTGTCTTATATGCATGTAATGTTTCCTCTATGTGCACATAAACAGATGCATGTCGTGTGTAGCTGTGACACACCTGTGTGACACGAGCATGGACATGACCATACCCATGTTTTACCCGTGTGTGTGTTTAGGATTAATGATGTCATCACCAATGTTTTGTTGAGTAATGTTATCATGTACTGTGTGGTTTAACATACCTTTCTTGTGAATTTGCAAAGGTGTAACGGTGTGCATTGTGTGGTGTTTTTCAAAGGTGGCTAACAAGAACATACGTATCCTCTCATGACACAGGGCTGAGTACATACCGGACACGTCTATTACAGTGCATCTGGTGTCACCATCACCCACCTTTTGGAGAAACAACACCATAGACATTTTACACCAGAAAGTGGCCCATTGGATGTTTTACCTCTGCGAGTGAGACATATGACTGCGATGGACAGTATTACTATTAACCTACTTAATTCTCCATTACAGAGGTGTTCTATGCACTGTTTGTGTGATGGTTCTGCAGGGAGTCCTGCTCATTGTTGAGAACACACATGAACTTTCAAAGAAAGTGGAATGTTGACATGTCACGCTTGACTATTCCTAGCCATATTTGGTGGAACACTATTAACCTCACCTGTTGGATTGCACATAGTATTGTTACTTTTGGCAGTGTTCCCCCCGTGTGCAGCAGCAAATGACATGGACAGTGCAGCTGATGCATTCGAACACAGTTTTAGTATTGTTAAGTTTTGGCCCTGGGTGTGACATGCCACCCAGGATACGCTCATCTTTTTCTTCCTAATCAAGCATACAACCATGTTTGCGCCATACGGCCAACGATGGAGCACTCCTATTGTCTATGTCCACCTGCTTTCCACATGCACATGCTACAAGTGTTACCTCAACAATGATTTTGGACACACGACCATCTTAAATTAATGTGGTCAATGTGACAAGGGTGTTTACGTGCATGTGTGGCATCACTGTATCATGTTGCAATGTGGATGGTGCTTTTGCATATGACGGACTATGTTTGTGAGACAAAACATGTGGACCTCAGACTTCTTTGTGGCTCCGTGTAAGATGTTTGGCCCTCATTTCCTTGTTCAGATGCTGCTTATTGTGTTTGTTGGATGTGCAGACGTGACAGTCTGCATGTATGTCAACACCTTGCATTTCCCATGTGCACAGTCCAGGCTATGCCCTGTGGTAGGGACACTCACATTGCGACATGATGTTTGCAGTGTGGCAATGTGGGTCACCGTTGCACTTCTTCAATTGTGCATTCCATGTATTATGTTATATGTGGCCAAACACTGTCTACTCTGAAAAAGTTGCAGGGCCACCTCCTTCATGGTGGTATATGTATAGGTATGGGAAGGTCGTTTAGTTTGTATTTTGTTTGTGTTCATGTGCCTGTCCTACCTGTTAGCATATACTCATTGTGATTTTGAGGAGAGTTTGTGTCTACATTGTTGCAGCTTTGATTCCTAGCTCAGCCATTATGTGAGACCTCACACATTACTTTCCCAGCGTGATTTTCACAATAAAACATTTTCTCAACATAGGCTTTTTTGGTTTGGTTGTCTCCTGTGTTGCAAGATGGATATGGTTTGAGGGACACATGATGTGTGTTGTGTCCTCAATATGCAGCGCCAACTCTCTACATGCACTCATATGTGCATTACACCTTTGCAGCATGCAGAATCAGGTAGGGGCTGGGGGTCTGCTGCCCAGTGCATTGTATGCAGTGGATGCACATTATATCTCCTGCTCTTCATTTGTGGTGAATGAATTAACTTTTCTGTGTGAGTTGGATTTATGCCCTATTAGAGGGGTTTCAATATTCCATCAGAGATGCACTCACCTTCATATTATGATGGCACTGACTACACTATTTGTGATGTGTAAACCAAATAAAGATATTTATTCCACAAACATGTGACTCTTTTGGTGATTGAGCAGGGTGATACAAAGGCACACATTGCATTGCCTGTTTATCAGTCCTGCGTCTTTGTGACCCAGAGACTGCATTGTTTTTTTGTCAATATCATTGGATGAGGATTAACTGGTCTTTGTTCCACGGTAATGAGGGGTTACATGACTTGACCTAGGCCACATGGGGTGCTAGTGGGAATTGATCAGTGTTTGCTTGGGTCCAAGGCCATTTTGTTACCAGTAGGTTAGTCCTTCTCTCTTTGATCACATTGACACTTGTCTGGGGCCATTTGCCACACATGTACATGTGCCACCTGTGCTCGCATCCTTGTACAGTGACAGCTGTGTATCTGGCAGACACATGTAACCTCACTGGGTATTAAAGGTTGCCATACAGTGTGCTTAGTATGCTTGGCTCAGTGTGCTCAGTGTGTTACAGTGTACTCAGTGTACTGTTTCTGGGAGTGGCTACAGTCATGTGTTTATACTCTGTAGTTTTTTGTTTTGATTAGCACATGTGCTATATCCTTTGTTTTCTAATCTGCTAACTGTACCATGAGGTAACAGCAGGTTCCTCACCTCTACAAACACCCTTCTCTCTCCTCACTGTACATCAAGGTGCATCCTGTGTGCTGCTTAGCCATCACATATTCTTTTTTTTCAGAGGTGTCCCACTTTAGGGTGTTTACATGGCAACACAGCAGGGGGTTTTGGTTTTCTGTGATTCAGGTGTTGTGTGTTACACCTGATTACATGTGGAACTTTCTCGTGTCTTGATCCAAATTATTAACATGATCCACATACCGTCCTCTGTTGCCCTTGTGGTATATTTTTCCCCTCTTTTGCATGCTGTATCCACTGCAGAACATTTCATTGTGTGTGCACATGTGCACCACATCACAAATACAGACTGCAATTGTATGAGTAATTAGCAGATCTGCATGTGCATTTCCTCATGCTTACTTTTTGGTGTTTGCTTGTCCTGACAGTCAGCAGGCGGTTTGTTTAATGGACTGCACTCTTTCTTTATGCAGTCTTTGCTAAGGAGCTCACATTGTTGGTGTGGCATGCCGGTTTAGCCATTGTGATTTGTGGTAGTGGTCATTAGTGTGCTTCCTCTGTGGTGTCTTATATTTGTATGCTTTTCCATAAAAGGTGTTTAACATTTGTTTGAGGGTCATATATGTGCTGATGTGTGCTGTGAGCATATTGTACCCTCAACTGAGTTGTTACCCATCCTTCCATACAATTTTCTGTAATGGCAACTGTGTGCCATCCTACCCTGATGTGCATGCTGATAACCCACATCCTGGCCTCCTACACATTCCAGCATTGCAGCTGTCCCTGATTGCCTCTCCTGTGTGTGCTCTGCATAGCACTTTTACTCCACAGTCATCCTGATATGTCACCTATTCTGCCATTTGAGCCTCCTCTGCTGGCCACATCTTACCATCCTCTTTCACACACAGTCATTATAGCACGGTACATTAACATCACTCTGTGCATGGCTGTAGTTAGCCAGAATATGTTTGTCCATTTTAATGGGTGCCACATGGGATGGGGATGATTTCTGCAGTACAGCAACTGATCTTCATCCCTCTTTTAATTTTGTATTGTTTTTGTGTTTTAGCTCTGTGCAGTGCTTGTGTTACGTGTGGGTTTGCCACATACCTCCTTTGCCATTCAAACTGAGGGATGTTAGTGCTAGTGGGTAACGTTTCTGAGTTCATCTCTACATCCTTGGGGCATCTTTTGCCATGCCTTTGATTGACACAGCTTATGGGTTACGTACAATAGTGTCTTGGGAGTTGACAGCCTTTCAACATGGCCTTTGTGGAGAATGAGGTTTTCATTTCCTAGCAACGTGTGTTTATATTGTGCCTTCTGAAACACCATAAAAGGTGCATTAATATCTGGCACAAGGGGGTAGTTCTTTTGAGACAGCATCACAGATTGCTGTACAGTTGCACACAGACAGTTGACATACCTCTGCCAACCTTATTCACTGGAACATTCAAACCATGAACACCCCTCCATCATTCACTATCTCCACAAGTTGTCAGCATTCACAACAGAGGAGTATTGGCTTCTTCCCCAGAGCTTGAGTTTAATGGAGCTGTAGTACTCTCCACCGGGCATAGGGCAGTTTACAAGATAAGATACACTCTAATCCCCTGTTGATATCAGTCGACAGGGACTGTGTGCAGTCGCTCCTTGCTACATCAAGAATGGCTGACCCAGTTCTGCCATACCTGATTTAGCTGGGTGAGGCTACAGACAGGCCCTGCAACTGATTACCATATCAGAATAACTCTGAACCCCTGTTGATATCAGTCGCCTGCCCCTGTCTGCAGCCCCTCCCTGCCAAATCAGGTATGGCAGACCTTGGTCAACACACCGACTTACAATTCCCATACGTTACAATGCACACTGCTGCCATCTGGGACAGTGCTCTCACCTTACCCTGCCTCATATAGCACACTTGGCTACACTTTCACCAACATTGTAGGGTGCCATGGCGGACATTGCATTTTCACATGTGCCCTCTGCATTAACCGATGGGCGACGTTCTGTTACACTGCTTTGAGAGTGTATTTGCTATCAGTTATGATTCTACAAATATACAATAAGGTACTCCTAAAACAATATTACCCCTAACAGCTACTGCCTCAGCCAGCTATCTTCATTTTGCACTGTTGGGTATCGAACCCCTGATCCCTGCAGCATTGGTTGGTGTGGTAACCATTGTGCTGTAGCTTTGCTCTCTGATTTGCACATCAGCACGTCACTTATGCCTTTCAGTATTAACATGACTCAGAAAACAGTAGCGTGACGCTTTCTGCCCAGCATACCACCGCCTTATGCCACCCATTATTTATCAGCCTCCTAAAATTACACAGCAAACAGCAGTCTGCATTGGTCACTGTGGGGATTGAACCCCTGATCCCTGCAGCATTGGTGGGAGTTATAACCATTGTGCTGTGGCTCTGCTCTTCTAATTTAACATCCATGCGCCACTTATGCAAGCCAGTATTACATTGCGTCAAAAACAATTGCGTGCCGCGTTATGATGTCCATTATTTATATGCCTCCTAAAATAAACATACCTCAGGCAGCTGTCTACATTGTGCACTGTGGGGGATCGGACCCTGATCCCTGCACCATTGGTAAGTGCCTTAACCATTGTGCTGTGGCTCTGTGTTTCTGTTTGCACATCAGCGCCCCACTTATACCTTCCATTATGCGATTGCCGCCGTAACCGGCGCACCGCCTTATGCCGCCCAGTAGTAATATGCCGCCAGAAAACATCAGCGCGACGCTTTATGCCGCCCAGTATTCAAATGTCGCATAAAAACATCAGCGCGCCTCCTTATCCCGTCCAGTATTGATGTGAGCCAAAAAACAACTCAGCGGGCTGCTTTATTTGGCCCAGTATTCCTCTGCCTCATAAACTAACACCTCAGCAAGCCACTGAGCATTGTGGGGTTTCAAACCCCTGATCCCTGCACCATTGGTCAGTGCTTCAACCATTGGGCTGTGGCTCTGTCCTTCTGTTTGATCAGCGCGACACATATGCCTCCCGTTCGTCTCTCATTTGCGGTAAGGTGCGGAGCGCACACGGGCGCCGCGCACCTTAGCGCATCTGTCAATCACGGCTTTTCTTCTTCAGGACGGAACGCCCACTCCTTATACGGCACACTCACTCTACCGCGACCCGCACTTTACCGGCCTGTTAGTAAACATGCCCCTTAGTTTAAGTATTTTTTGTCTGCTTTTATTCTGAACACAGTGCATTACACCACTGAGCTCAGTATCCACTATTTCATGTAGAGTTAACCAATCTCACTATATCTGATAGAAGTCCTTTGAACCCTGTAAAATTTTCCAGGGGCTGGAGCACATATTCAAACACCAAAAATCTCAAACCTCCTGAAGGTGTTTTGAAGCTTGTCTCATGTAGGTTTTATATAACTGCAGGGCAGTAAAGGTAGCCCCAGTTTTTAGTGATTGGAATATATTAGCTTTGGGAATGTGCATTTTGTATGCCTTTGCATTTTGCTCACTACAGGACAATGTACATTTCTGTTTTTCTTTCTTCAGTATTCCATTACTGAAAGTCTAATTTCTTGGGCTTTCTTTCAGCTTTTGTATGTGTGCGTCTGCTTCTAATTTGTAGTTCCTTGTTCTGTATTTGGTTAAGGTCTATCTGTGTTCTGCATGAAAGGTGTTCTGTTAGCATGTAGTTTCTGTGTGGGGATCTTAGCAGGCCAACCTATTCTATTTCACCAATACCAGGTGTTGGGATTCTAGGGCCTGATGTATTTTTATAATGCTGCCTTTTCCTAGGTAAGGTTGTTGCTGTTTCAAGTCAAGTAAAGTTCAGTATCTTTTTTGGCAGGAATTTGTGTTATTTCATGAAGCGCCTTGGCAGTGGATAGAGCTTATATTGCTGTTACTGAGGTGACACCAGAATTTGAATATAATTTTTTTCATATCTTGGGTTGTAAAGTGAAGCATCCTATTTCTGCTGGGTACCCAATGCACTTCTTATGCTCTTATGATTATCATGATTATTGCTGTTTTATTGTAGTTATCTTGTTCTCTGCCTTGATCATTAATCCAACCACCAGGTCTCAATAAACAAGATTGTCCTACCTTGGATATCTTATATAGCAGATATAAATGCATGTGCATACTGGCTTTATAAAATATGTGGCATGCACATACCTCAGATATATGTCCTAGACATACCCCTAGCATGCCCATTTTTATATACACACAATTAAATGCAACCAGTTTTGCTTACTCACATTCTCTTTCTTTTTAAAATTGATTCATGAGCATAACCATTCTTGTATGCATGTATTTCAATGTTTATGCGCCCATACTCTGCATAAGCCTTTCAAAATTATCCCATTAATTAATTTGATTTTTAGTTTCATTAATAATGCTTCAAGTAGACCTCAATAAAGAGCATGACACACTTAGGTGTGCATTTCAGTAACATATCCTTAATTTAAATTTAAATTAAAAAAAGGTAAATCTTTAGTGAGTGGACAGCTTTGCATTTCATGACAGATGCTGGGGCTAGTGTTTGCCTGAATTACATTTTGACAGAGGGGTATTGTGTAGTTTCAAAGAGCAAGCCTCATCAAACATATGCGACCGCTATATTAAAGTGAAACAGGAGCATTGTTCTAAGCTACATGGGTGGTGATGCACCCAACCATTCAGGTATGGAAGCTGCCCCTATGAAAATTCAGGCATGTAGCAAGATATGGTGTGCTTCTAGAACATGCTGTTTTTATGCTGCATGCGTAAGAAAAGAAGCAATCAGTGTGGGTAAATGAAAACAGGATAAGGCACCACAGAGCAGAAAGTTTAGCAGTTAGGTAGAGGCCAGACTTTGTTTCCAGTGACTAAACTGTATCTTCTCTGTATTTCAGAGTTACAAAGAAATGGATTACTTCACCTTGAGGATGATATATTATTGTACACCAAACTTTGCAAATTGGGGTATGGTTACTAAAACCCGTGCTGGTAAGGTATGTGTGGGCCACATTACCAGCGTGGGGGGGGGGGGGCCTTGCTCTAACGTTAGGGGGTGTGTGTATCCATCCTTCTGCAGTCAGCAAGTGCAAAGACATAGTGCCCTGCAAGCCAGCATGCAGGCACACTAGATGCCACCCAGTGAGGTGGTGTTACGTGGACTTGCGCTGAGTGCAACAAGTACAGCGCAAACTACTAACGACTGCACTAGTTGCGACTTGCCATACACGCCTCCCTTCTGGTCCTGAGCTGTTCACTCTCTGCCCTATCATGCGCGGCCCAGTTAACGCAGGATTCTTAGCATGGAGGCCCGTGCTACTTTTTAGCATGGTGCTCCAACTTCGTGCTAAAGCCCCGCTACCGGGCAGTGCACTTTAGTAAACATGCTGCACTATGAGCAGTTTCCAGCATGCTGATTTTCTAAAGGGATTTGCATGCAAATGATTCCAGTCTAAAACTAGCACACAAAGGTTTGCAGTAAAATGTTCACAAAATCTTTAATCACACCTCACTAAGATATCATTTCTTTTTTTAGAAAAAGGGGTTGTGAAGGCAATTGTATGTGGAGTTTCCCTGCACTTTAAGGTGCCCTTTTACTAAATGTTTTAATGTGCGTTAATGTAGTTAATGTGCATTAAGTGCCCAAAGCCCTTTTAGTTCTATGGGTGCAATGGCACTTAACGAGTGTTAATCAAGTTAAGACATGTTAACCTTTAGTATAAGGACCCCTAGGAGTTAATAAGCTGCTCTACATGATTTTGCATCACAGCAGCTCATTAGCTACAAATTTAAAGAAAGTGTTGCATGTGGAAAGTATAATTTTACTTTCTGGAAAGGAAATTCTGTTGCAAATGTTGTATCATACACTAAAAGAGCAAATAGCATGTGCTATTACAAATAATGTGTGCTATTTGCCATTTTAGTGTGCAATTCACCATTTGCAACATTTTATCCCGTCAGGGCCCCTTTTACTGAAGGCCACTATGAATATTCCATTGTTGCAGCGGCTGCTGATTAGGTGTCAGGGGCATGTTTAGTGTGTCCTCGGCAGCTAATGTGTAAAGGGTTTCCCTCACCTGCGCTCCACTAGGTTGGGTTCACTTAACAACTCCATTTTGGGAGCCGTGATGCCACTGAGCATGCAGCACTTGTCCTGGCGCTAACAGCAATGTGCTCTCCATGCCCACTCTTTGCCCATGTCTCACACCATCCCAGCACCGATTAACATGCGTTTTAGTGTGCGAAGGCGGGCACTATTGGACGTTAGTGTTCCTGACTTTCTGTAGTTGTGTGTTAAAATGCCCTTTAACCAGCTAATGGGCTTTATAAAAGAGGCCCTTAGTGCTTTACTATCCATGTCTGACACTAGTGCAAGTCTTGTTAAGATACGTTGCCCTCCTGTATGTGATAATTGGGGCAAACACTCCTTACATCCAGCATTGGAGGGAGAGGGGCAAAGAGGGCAGCTGCCCTGTACCCACAGCTACAAGGGACCCTAGAGAAGTAGTAGCATGGAAGGCTCTATTGCAGTGGTTGCTGCATCTCATCCAATCACAATCGTATTCCATCTCAAATACCTTGCTGGTCCTGCCCTGCCGACACTTCCTTTTCACCAGCAGGGCCTTTGAAGAGTGCACATGCTTGAAGATTCCTTATTTGTTTATTTTATTTGTGCTGCTGCTTGTAGGTTTGGTGAGATATGGCAGTGCTGGCCATCACAGCAGGAGGGTAGAGGATTTGATAGGAAAATGGTGGTTGGGGAGGGGGAGATTCTGACTAACTCTCTTGCCTCTGATCCTCTCCGTCTCCTTACTACTCTCGGCTCTCTCCTCAAAGTGCCTCTGCCTCTGATCCCTCCCTCCCTTTCTGCCCAAACCCTGGCTGACTATTTCCATGACAAAAGCCACAAGATCACCCTCCAATTCCCCACAAAGTCAGCTACTTCCCCTCCTCCCCCTCTTTACTCCCAGCTCTCCCCCTGCCCCCTACCTCTGCTACCCTCTCTTCCTTTCCTGTGATCTCTGAAGAGGAAACTGCACACCTTCTTTCTTCCTCCAAACTCACCACCTGCTCCTCTGATCCTATCCCCACCCATCTCCTCAACCCCATCTCCTCCACCGTTGTCCCTTCCATCTCTCATATTCTCAACTTATCACTTTCTACTGCAACAGTCCCTGCAGACTTCAAGCATGCTGTGGTCACACCTCTCCTCAAGAAACCCTCACTTGATCCCACCTGTCCTTCTAATTATCGACCCATCTCTTTCCTTCCCTTCACTTCTAAACTACTTGAACGTGCGGTTCACCACCACTGCCTCGACTTCCTCTCCTCTCATGCCCTCCTGGATCCTTTACAGTCTGGCTTTCATCCTTTACACTCTACTGAAACGGCTCTTGCCAAAGTCTCCAGTGACTTGTTCCTGGCAAAATCCAAGGACCTTTACTCTGTCCTCATTCTTCTTGACCTCTCTGCTGCTTTTGACACTGTTGACCACACCCTTCTCCTCGATACCTTGTCCTCACTTGGTTTTAGGGGCTCTGTACTATCCTGGTTCTCCTCCTATCTCTCCCATCGCTCTTTCAGTGTGTGTTCTGGTGGCTCCTCCTCCTCTGCTACCCCCCTCCCTTTCAGAGCTGCGAAGGGAGAGTTTCCCTTTCGCGGCTCTGTTAAGTTCGCCGGAGCTGATGGGAACTTAACAGAGCCGTGAGAGAGAAACTCTCCCTTTGTGGCTCTAAAAACCGACATGGGGAAGAACTGAGGCAGGGAGGGAGCCCCGCGGGACACTTGATTCTGCTGCGGTGGCAGCAGCCAGCTTTTTTTATTTTTAAATATTCCCTGGGCTGTTGGGGGGTAGAGGGTTAGGACTGGAAATGGGCTGCTGGGGGGAGGGGGTTAAGACTTGAGGTGGGCTGATGGGGGAGGGGTTAGGACTTGCGGTGGGCTGATGGGGTTAGGACTGCTAATGGGCTGTGGGCTGATGAGGGGGTTAGGACTGGTAATGTGCTATGGGGGGGGCTAAGACTGGAAATGGGCTGATGAGGTTAGGACTGGAAGAGGGCTGATGGGGTTTAGGACTGGTAATGTGCTATGGGGGGCTAAGTCTGGAAATGGGTTGATGGGGGGTTAGGACTGGTAATGGGCTATGGGGGGGGCTAAGACTGGAAATGGGCTGATGAGGTTAGGACTGGAAGTGGGCTGATGGGGGTTAGGACTGGTAATGTGCTATGGGGGGGCTAAGTCTGGAAATGGGTTGATGGGGGTTAGGACTGGTAATGGGCTATGGGGGGGGGCTAAGACTGGAAATGGGCTGATGGGGTTAGGACTGGACGTGCGCTGATGGGGGTTAGGACTGGTAATGGGCTATGGGGGGGCCTAAAATGAAAATGGGGTGATGGGGGTTAGGACTGGAAGTGGGCTGATGGGGGCTTAGGACTGGTAATGGGCTATGGGGAGGGGCTAAGACTGGTAATGGGTTGGGGGGTTTCCTAGGACTGGAAATGGGCTGAGTGGAAGGGGAGGCTTGAACTGCAAATAGCTGATGGGGAAAGGGACTTGGAATGGAAATGGGCTGAGTGGAAGGGGGGCTTGAACTGCAAATAGCTGATGGGGAGGGGGGCTTGGAATGGAAATGGGCTGAGTGGAAGGGGGGCTTGAACTGCAAATAGCTGATGGGGAGGGGGGCTTGGAATGGAAATGGGCTGTGAGGGGAGGGAGCTAGGACAGGAAATGGGATGATGGAGGGGCTAGGATAGGACTGGAAATTGGGTGTTGGGGAGCTAAGATTGGAAATGGGCTGTGGTGGGGGCTTGGATTGAAATGGACTAATGGAGGGGCTAGAACTGGAAGTAGGCTTATGGGGGGCTTGGATTGGAAATGTGCTGAGTGGAGGGGAGCTAGGATTTGACATGGACTGATGGTGGGGCTAGGAAAGGACTAGAAATGGGCTGATGGGGAGCTGGGATTGGAAATGAGCTGATGGAGGGACTCGGATAGGACTGGAAATGGGCTGAAGGTGGGGCTAGGATAGGACTGGAAATGGGCTGATGGGGGACTAGGACTGGAAATGGGCTTATGCGGGGACTAGAAAGGAGCGGATGCTGGGTGGGGCTGGAACTAGATGGGAGCTGATGTTGGAGGAGGATTAGAAGGGGGTGGGGCTGGGAGAGTGAAATGGAGATGTGAAAAATATTTTGTGTGGGAGGGAAGAAAAATCTACAATTGGTTGGGTATTGGGAGAGTAAGTGGGGCTTGAAGATGGAGGGATAAAATTTGAGTGAAGGAAATAGGAATGAGGAAAGAGCAAAAGGAGAAAGATTAGTATGTTAAAGCAGATGTAGAAAGAGAATGGAAAAAAACTAGAAGAGAGAAGAAAGGACAAATGAACAGCAGTTGATGGAGAGTTAGTAGAAGACACGAAGAAACCAGAAGAAAGTGGCTGGAGCAATTGCAACTGAAAAAAAAATGCACAAAAGATAAAACAATATCTCTTTATTTTGAATTTATTAACTGGAATATGTCAGCTCTGGGAAATGTGCATTATTAACGTCTGTGCTTTGTTTAGTACAAGAGGAAATCAATTTATAGTTTTATTTCTACAGTGTTGTTGTACATTCCAAGTTTGGCTTTTGGGGTTCCCAGTTTAATTATTGTCTTCCTGTTTCTAAATTGTGATTCCTTGTTTGGTGATGGTCTATGTTCTGCATGTGTAACTGAGCTGAGGTATTCTGTTTATGTAATTCCTATTTGACATTGCCACTTGTTCTCTTTCCCCAGTAGGTCATGTATTGTTATTCTCTGAAATGTATTGGTTTAATATTTGCAGTGTTGCCTTTTGATAGGTAGAGTATGGTGCTTTGTGAGTCCTGGTAGTGTTGTTATGATACGGCGGGTTTGCTACTGGTTCTAAATGGGCAGTGTTTGTACTAGTTCCTAATGTGCCTGGCGGTTGGCACTGGATTATAGTAATGTAGAAATCTTTTAGTCTTTCTTTATCCATACACTCATTAAGAGGCATGTTTACTAAAAGTTAGTGTATGGTAACATTATGCAACTATTTATGCAAATGAGGCCCCGCACCGAGTCTCCGCACATGGCCCCGCACCCACCTTGGGCCGCCCCTGACTGTAACCTACTCCTTGCTGGTCTCCCTTTGAATCATCTCTCTCCCCTTCAATCTGTTCAACACTCTGCTGTGTGGCTCATCTTCCACCAGCCTCGTCATGCCCATATTACTTCTCTTCTCAAGTCACTTCATTGGCTTCCTATCCGTTTCCACATCCAGTTCAAACTTCTTTTGCTAACCTATAAATGCATTCACTCTGCGGCTCCTCACTACTTTTCTTCTCTTATCTCTCCTTACAACCCCCCTTGGGAACTCCGCTCTTCTGGCAAACTGCTTCTATCTGTGCCCTTCTCTACTATTGCTAACTCCAGACCGCTCCTTTCACCTTGCCGCGCCTTATGCCTGGAACAAACTACCTGTGTCTGTACGCCAGGCACCTTCTCTAACCCTCTTCAAATCCAGGCTGAAAACTCACCTCTTCGCTGCTGCTTTTGGATCTTGACTCACCTGATCTCCTTTTTCTTTGCCCTTGCTTTATCCCTGCCTACACCTTCTGTGCTTGTCTTGACTAGATTGTAAGCTCTGATGAGCAGGGACTGGCTCTTACATGTCTGTGCAACGCTGCGTACGACTTGTAGCGCTATGCAAATGCTCAGTATTAGTAGTAGTGTAATGCATGACCGGGTAGTATGGGCAGGGAAAAAAGATGGCGAGAAATGCTGGAGATGAGGAAGGGAAGTCTATGAAGAAGGAAGGAAAATGCTGGACCTGGGGGAAGGAGCCTAAGCAGAAGGAAGGGAGATGCTGGGCACAGGGGAGAGGGCCTAGAGAGATAAAAGGGAGTCACTGGACACAGGAGATGGAGGGATATGCGGGACACTGGGCATTAGGGAAAGAGAGAGGGGGAGATGTTGCACATGGGGAGGATAGGAAGAGAGAGAGGAGGAGATGAGGATTTGGGGGATAGGGAGAGAAAGAGAGAGAGAGGCATTGGATATGAAGGGGATAGGGAGAGAGAGATGGGGAGATGTTGAACAGAGGAGAGAGAAAGTGAGGGGGAAATTCTGGATGGGGAGAGAGAGAGAGTGGAAATTCTGGATGGGGGAGAGAGAGAAGGTGGAGATGCTGGATAGAGGGGAGGAAGAAATAGGGGATATGCTGGAAGGGGGAAAAGTGGAGAGTTAGCGAAAGACTGGGGAGAGAGAGATGCAAAATGGGAGGGCTAGTATGAGGGTTGAAAAGCTTTAGGTAGATGCAGTAAAAAGAGGATAATTGAGGGCTGGATGGTAAGAAGAAGCATGAAATCCAAGTGGATAGAGAGAGAAAAATAAATGGAGGAAAGATTAATTGAAAAGCTCATTGTCAGAGATGGATGTAGGGGAGGAAATGATGAAGACAAGAGGAAGGAGAAAAATGGCAAATGGACAGGAGACCATGGAAAGAGAGTTAAGAGAGTCTGAAATTCACTTAGAGAGTCATAGATCTACCAGAGGAAGACATACATGAGGATGCAGACAGAGATTTTGACTCCGCAGAGGATGTGGCAAAAAGCTAGAGATAGCCACCCACTGCAGCAGCTATAGCTGAAAGGAACAGCTTCATATTACAGAACCTTTAGCGGACATAAAGGTGCAAATATTTGCAGTATGAATGTGAGAGTTGTCATACAATCTTAAGATTCTATTGTTCCCTCTTATCCGCACAACCACTTCCCTCATCTAAGTATGTGCATCCTTCCAGCCATGCACTCCTAAGGAATGGTGCAGTGTCTGAGGTGGTGCTGCCCTCATCATTCCCCTGTCCAACATGTGCAGAAAAGCTAGTGGCGCAGGACACCTGGAGGCAGTGAATTGTTAGCCTCAGCCCAAAGCCTCAGATAATGTGCAATGTCCCAGAGAGAAGCAAAGCTGCTGGCCCGATGGCCTGCCAGTTCCCACAGCAATCACAGCTACTCCGTCTGCTGCTGGACCTGCTCCCACAGTAGCTCTAGTGTGTCCAGTTGTTCCCGCATGCCCCCATCTCATTGGCTATGTGGCGAGTCGGGATGACCTTTTCTGCCTACTTCTTCTCCAACCTCATCTCCTTCTCTTCCTCCTCTTCCACCTCCGGTGTCTTCTGGACCAGAAATGTGAGTGATGGATTACGGCGCAGCTCAGGTCCAGACTCCTGAGGCTGCTGCAGGGGTAGCTGTGACTCCTGCATAACCTCTGCTGCCTCTTTCTGCTGAAGCTGTGCTGGCACCTTTCATTGTTCCTCTGAGGGTCTTGCCTCCACTTCCTGCCTAGAGGTCCCAGGTTGTGGTTGGTCTGCAGAGAACAGCCATGGCTTAATCAGATGCTCATATGGGCAGAACACCCACTCAATGTCCTGCTGTATTTAAGCCTTGTGGGTACAGAAGATGGCAGCAGTGACCTGGCCCATGTTGTTCACCATCGAATATCAGTGGATGAAATAATAAAATTGATGACAGTGAGGCAGCAGTCAAGATTTGTTAATTGAAAACACCCATTATGGTGGCAAACAGCCATTTCTGAGTGTAAAAATATAGCATGCATTTGAAACATATTTTAAATGATCAGCAAACCAAGAATTTTAATATAAAAGTGTGCTTATAAACAGAGACCAACACAGCAGAGTCTAGCTGCACTCTTTTGAGCTGGTTTCTAAATATATTTTAGCATTTATGCTTGTTTTAAGTGGCATATGGTTTAAAGAGCTCCATCTTGGTAAACTCTTTTGGTTTACTTTTTTTATGTCACTGTGATTCTGTTGTTTTCTTGAGGTGCTTTTAGTAAGGCAATTATGCCTTTTTGATAGTAATTGCTTGTTCTATTTCATTATGCCTCACTCTAAGTTTTAGACAGGTACATTTAATGTGAGTTTTCTGCCTATCATTATGTATTATATTTACAAAGCTTCTCTAAGTTCTTTGGATTCTATGGGTAAGGTCTTTTTAAATCAAGGAAAGTGATTGTTCACTTATTTTTATATTTTTTTCACTTGGGTGTCTTAAAAGTGCCAGTTACTTCTCAATGTTAACATGTTTTTCACTCCCTTTTTTGTTTTTTATGATCTTTTATGTGCTCCATTTTTCTCCCCAGTATGTATCATTCACTTTTCATATTTTTAAATATAAAATGCATATTTTTATTTGTTTTATACACTTTATAATTTTATATGTATGTAAAGTGTTTTATGATCCCTGATGCAGGCATGTTCATGCTGAAACATGGCCATGTTGGGTCGTTTTAAATAAATTGCTCATCGGACTTCCATTGTTCTCTGCTTAAGTTTGTTCTGCACTGTGACTTTTGTGGGGACTTCTCCCTATTATTGATTTTCTGTACCAATTGAACACAGCTACGTCCGTTCAGAGGTACCTAGATGAGTTTATACTTGTATGAGAAATGTTTTTTGTGTTAGTCTAGTTCTGTATATGGTTGTTGAATGTAGTCAAATTTTTAATTCTGTTTGAAGAATTGCAAATGAAATTTAATTGATTTTGTTTTCATTCTGTCCTCTTTGACCTACTATGTTATTGCCAGACATGATTAGCTATTGTCCACTATCTGACAGAGCGATGGGATAGCAGGAAAGGGAGTAGGTCCCCCCTGCCCTGTTGTTCCTCAGGTGCTAAGAGCCACTACCATCTTTATCCAAAAGCTATCATGGACACCCTGCCATGAATATGGACAGGGCCGGATTTACCTATACGCCATGTACGCCATGGCGTAGGGCCCACAGCTGGCAGGGGCCCACAAAAAAAGAAAAAGTTAATTTTTTTTTAAAATAAAATTTAAAAAAAAAACCTGCTGGCTGCCGCCGCGGGGCCCCCTCTGCTGCCGCGGCAGCACCGACTGACCCGCGGGGGCCCCCTCTACAAGCTGACTCCGTCGGTTCGTTCCTTCCTCCCTCCCTCCCTCCCTCCGTGCAGGCTGTGAGAGACGCGAAAGTGTCTCCTCGCGTCTCTGTTAAGCCCGCAGGGGCTGATGGGAAATTTCCCATCAGCCCCTGCGGGCTTAACAGAGATGCGAGGAAGACACTCTACCTTCACGCCTCTCCCAGCGTGCACGGAGGGAGAGAGGGACCGACGGAGTCAGCTTGCAGAGGGGGCCCCCGCGGGTCAGTCCGTGCTGCCGCGGCAGCAGAGGGGGCCCCGCGGCGGCAGCCAGCAGGTTTTTTTTTTAAATTAAATTTTACTTTAGGCCGACGGGGGTGGGGGGGTAGGACTGGTAATGGGCTATTGGGGGGGCTGGGGCTGGGACTGGAAATGGGCTGGGGGGTTAAGGCTAGAGGTGGGTTGATGGGGTTAGGACTGGTAATGGACTGTGGGCTGTTGGGGGGGATTAGAACTGGCAATGGGCTTTGGGTGGGTTAAGACTGGTAATGGGCGGTGGGCTGATGGGGGGTGTCTGGTAATGGGCTATGGGGGGCCTAGGACTGGAAAGGGGCTGGGG
The DNA here is from genome assembly GCA_033557465.1 of Ichthyophis bannanicus. Taxonomy (NCBI): domain Eukaryota; kingdom Metazoa; phylum Chordata; class Amphibia; order Gymnophiona; family Ichthyophiidae; genus Ichthyophis; species Ichthyophis bannanicus. The sequence continues at coordinate 1,539,982,307 of CM066031.1, forward strand.
GAGTTAAGACTGGAGGTGGGCTGATGGGGTTAGGACTGGTAATGGGCTGTTGGGGGGGGTTAGAACTGGCAATGGGCTTTGGGGGGGGTTAAGACTGGTAATGAGCTGTGGGCTGATGGGGGCTGTCTGGTAATGGGCTATGGGGGGGCTAGGACTGGAAATGGGCTGGGGGGGTTAAAACTGGAGGTGGGCTGATGGGGTTAGGACTGGTAATGGGCTGTGGGCTGATGGGGGGGTTAGGACTGGCAATGGGCTATGGGGGGCTGACTGGAAATGGGTTGATGGTGTTAGGACTGGAAGTGGGCTGATGGGGGGTTAGGACTGGTAATGGGTTATAGGGGGGCTTAAACTGAAAATGGGGTGATGGGGGGTTAGGACTGTAAGTGGGTTGATGGGGGGGCTAGGACTGGTATTGGGTTGGGGGGTTGCTAGGACTGGAAATGGGCTGATGGGTGGCTAGGACTGGAAATAGGCTGATGCAGGGACTAGAAGGGAATGGATGCTGGGTGAGGCTGGAACTAGAAGGGAGCTGATGTTGGGGGAGGATTAGAATGGGATGGGGCTGGAAGAGTAAAATGGAGAAGGGAAAAATATTTTGTGTGGGAGGGATAAAAAATCTACAATTGGCCGGGTATTGGGAGAGTAAGTGGGGATTGAGGATGGAGGGGTAAAATTTGAGTGGATGAAATAGGAATGAGGAAAGAGCAAAAGGAGAAAGATTAGTATGTTAAAGCAGATGTAGAGAGAGAATGGAAAAAAATCTAGCAGAGAGAAGAAAGGACAAATGGACAGCAGACGATGGAGAGTTAGCAGAAGACACGAAGAAACCAGAAGAAAGTGGCTGGAGCAATTGCAGCTGAAAAAAATGCACAAAAGGTAGAAAAATATCTCTTTATTTTGAATTTATTAATTGGAATATGTCAGCTCTGGTAAATGTGCATCATTAACGTCTGCGCTTTGTTTAGTACAAGAGCAAATTAATGTATAGTTTTATTTCTACAGTGTTGTACTTTCCAAGTTTGGCTTTTGGGATTCCCAGTTTAATTATTGTCTTCCTGTTTCTAAATTGTGATTACTTGTTTGATGGTCTATGTTCTGCATGTGTAACTGAGCTGAGGTGTTCTGTTTATATAATTCCTATTTGACATTGCCAGTTGTTCTCTTTCCCCAGTAGGTCATGTATTGTTGTTCTCTGAAATGTATTGGTTTAATATTTGCAGTGTTGCCTTTTGATTGGTAGGGTATGGTGCTTTGTGAGTCCTGGTAGTCATGGCCGGATTTACGTATACGCCATGTACGCCATGGCGTAGGGCCCACAACCGGCAGGGGCCCACAAAAAATAGAACCAGGGGTTTTTTTTTTTCAACTCGATTAAAAAAAAAACCTGGTGGCTGCCGCCGCGGGGCCCCCTCTGCTGCCGCGGGGGCCCCGTCTACAAGATGGTCTGGTCCGGTCGGGTCGGGTCGGGTCGGGTCCGGTCGGGTCTCGTCTCCCTCCCTCCCTCCCGGCTGCGAGAGACGCGAAGAGAGAGCGTCTCCTCGCGTCTGTGTTAAGCCCGCAGGGGCTGATGGGATTTCCCATCAGCCCCTGCGGGCTTAACACAGACGCGAGGAGACGCTCTCCCTTCGCGTCTCTCGCAGCCTGCAGCGAGGGAGGGAGAGAGACCCGACCCGACCGGACCCGACCCGACCAGCTTGTAGACGGGGCCCCCGCGGCAGCAGAGGGGGCCCCGCGGCGGCAGCCACCAGGTTTTTTTTTTAAAATTAAATTTAACATCAGGCCGGGGGGGGGGTAGGAGCCCTACCCCCCCCGGCCTACAGTAAAATTTAATTTAAAAAAAAAACCTGGTGGCTGCCACCGCGGGGCCCCCTCTGCTGCCGCGGGGGCCCCGTCTACCAGCGGGTCGGGTCGGGTCCGGTCGGGTCGGGTCGGGTCCGGTCGGGTCTCTCTCCCTCCCTCCCTCGCTGCAGGCTGCGAGAGACGCGAAGATGCGTCTCTCGCAGCCTGCAGCCTGCAGCGAGGGAGGGAGAGAGACCCGACCGGACCTGACCCGACCCGACCGGACCCGACCAGCTTGTAGACGGGGCCCCCGCGGCAGCAGAGGGGCCCCGCGGCGGCAGCTACCAGGTTGTTTTTTTAAATTAAATTTTACTTTAGGCCGGGGGGGGGGTAGGACTGGTAATGGGCTATGGGGGGGGTAGGACTGGTAATGGGCTATGGGGGGGGTTGGACTGGTAATGGGCTATGGGGGGGGGGTAGGACTGGTAATGGGCTATGGGGGGGGTAGGACTGGTAATGGGCTATGGGGGGGAAGGACAGGTAATGGGCAATTGGGGGGCTGGGGCTGGAAATGGACTGGGGGGGGTAGGGCTGGTAATGGGCTATTGGGGGGCTGGGGCAGGAAATGGGCTGGGCTGGGGGGGTTAAGGCTAGAGGTGGGCTGATGGGGTTAGGACTGGTAATGGACTGTGGGCTGTTGGGGGGGGCTTAGAACTGGCAATGGGCTTTGGGGGGGGTTAAGACTGGTAATGGGCTGTGGGCTGATGGGGGCTGTCTGGTAATGGGCTATGGGGGGGGCTAGGACTGGAAATGGGCTCGGGGGTTATGGCTTGAGGTGGGCTGATGGGGTTCGGACTGGTAAGGGGCTGTTGGGGGGGGATTAGAACTGGTAATGGGCTTTGGGGGGTTAAGACTGGTAATGGGCTGTGGGCTGATGGGGGTTGTCTGGTAATGGGCTATGGGGGGCTAGGACTGGAAATGGGCTGGGGGGTTAAAACTGGAGGTGGGATGATGGGGTTAGGACTGGTAATGGGCTGTGGGCTGATGGGGGGGGGGTAGGACTGGCAATGGGCTATGGGGGCTGACTGGAAATGGGTTGATGGGGTTAGGACTGGAAGTGGGCTGATGGGGGGTTAGGACTGGTAATGGGTTATAGGGGGGGCTTAAACTGAAAATGGGGTGATGGGAGGTTAAGGACTGAAAATGGGGTGATGGGGGTTAAGGACTGTAAGTGGGGTGATGGGGGGGCTAGGACTGGAAATGGGCTGATGGATGGCTAGGACTGGAAATGGGCTGATGCAGGGACTAGAAGGGAATGGATGCTGGGTGAGGCTGGAACTAGAAGGGAGCTGATGTTGGGGGAGGATTAGAATGGGATGGGGCTGGAAGAGTAAAATGGAGAAGGGAAAAATATTTTGTGTGGGAGGGATAAAAAATCTACAATTGGCCGGGTATTGGGAGAGTAAGTGGGGATTGAGGATGGAGGGGTAATATTTGAGTGGATGAAATAGGAATGAGGAAAGAGCAAAAGGAGAAAGATTAGTATGTTAAAGCAGATGTAGAGAGAGAATGGAAAAAAATCTAGAAGAGAGAAGAAAGGACAAATGGACAGCAGACGATGGAGAGTTAGCAGAAGACACGAAGAAACCAGAAGAAAGTGGCTGGAGCAATTGCAGCTGAAAAAAATGCACAAAAGGTAGAAAAATATCTCTTTATTTTGAATTTATTAATTGGAATATGTCAGCTCTGGTAAATGTGCATCATTAACATCTGTGCTTTGTTTAGTACAAGAGCAAATTAATGTATTGTTTTATTTCTACAGTGTTGTACATTCCAAGTTTGGCTTTTGGGATTCCCAGTTTAATTATTGTCTTCCTATTTCTAAATTGTGATTACTTGTTTGGTGATGGTCTATATTCTGCATGTGTAACTGAGCTGAGGTGTTCTGTTTATATAATTCCTATTTGACATTGCCACTTGTTCTCTTTCCCCAGTAGGTCATGTATTGTTGTTCTCTGAAATGTATTGGTTTAATATTTGCAGTGTTGCCTTTTGATTGGTAGAGTATGGTGCTTTGTGAGTCCTGGTAGTGCTGTTAGGATACGGCGGGTTTACTATGGGCAGTGTTTGTAGTAGTTCCTAATGTGTCTGGCAGTTGGCACTGGATTATAGTAATGTAGAAATCTTTTAGTCTTTCTTTATCCATACACTCATTAAGAGGCACGTTTACTAAAAGTTAGTATATGGTAACATTATGCAAATATTTATGCAAATGAGGCCCCTTATGCAAATGAGGTCCGCACCCCCCTTGGGCCGCCCCTGCTGGGGGCCCACAATTTTTGTTGGCGTAGGGCCTCACTCAAGGTAAATCCGGCCCTGCTGGTAGTGCTGTTAGGATACGGCGGGTTTACTATGGGTTCTAAATGGGCAGTGTTTGTAGTAGTTCCTAATGTGTCTGGCAGTTGGCACTGGATTATAGTAATGTAGAAATCTTTTAGTCTTTCTTTATCCATACACTCATTAAGAGGCACGTTTACTAAAAGTTAGTATATGGTAACATTATGCAAATATTTATGCAAATGAGGCCCCTTATGCAAATGAGGCCCCGCACCCCCCTTGGGCCGCCCCTGCTGGGGGCCCACAATTTTTGTTGGCGTAGGGCCTCACTCAAGGTAAATCCGGCCCTGAATATGGATGCTCTGGTTCAGCTGAGTGGATAGGGCACAATCATTTTTTATCGTTCTGATGCAATACATTTCTTGACACTTTGTATTTAAAATTTAGAACACAGCATTAATTTTCTCTTTTCTATTATCCCCACCTCACTGCTCCCTCCTGGGTCCTCACACTCCTACTCCCCATCTGTAGCCCACTGCTCACCTCTCCTCTCCTCTCATCTCATCTTGTCAGTCCCAAACCCAGCAGAGATCTTCAGACATCAGCAATGACAAGAGGAATCAGAATGGGGCCTTTCAGGGGACACATGCCTACAGGCCTTAAAGAAATCCTGCCTCTCGTGTGGGATTTCATGGTAACAGAAATCCCATACAAGAGATGGTGCAGGGCCACTGATCATGCCCCCTGCCCCTCTCCCCTTCCCGACAGCGTTTGCAGTGGTTTTAAGTCCTGTTGCTGCTGCTTAAAGATCTATCACTGGCAGAACAGGACTGTGTGCTTTTACCTTCAATCTGGCACATGGAAAGCACTGACTTTATTTGGCACCTTCAAAGTTTGCCATTTGCTTGTGCCTAAATACAGACCAGATAACATACTTGTTTCTACATCTCCAATTATGGAATGGATAAAATGACAGAGCAATTTCTTTGCAGTTACTTTATGATGCTGTGTGGTTATTTGCCTCCAGTTAGTGCAGATATTGTATGTAGCTTATTTTAACGAAGTCTAGTAATGCTGTAAGTCATCTTGAGCATCATTTAGAATGGTGAGCTAAAAATTAAAGATTAGCACTTATTATTATATGGTTTAAATAGCAAATAAGTAATCAGGACTATTGGCATCAGGCTTGTATGGTATGAATTACCTAACTGAAACTGGTATGCAAGCAATACTAAATAGCGAATAGGCTCATTTATTTATTTAGACAGATTTGTATGCCACCTTTTCCTTCAATCAAGGTGGTCACGTCACATCACAATTGGAGGGTTACATTTAACATTAGGGTACGTGTAATCATTTAGACAGCACAGTTACCTAACAGTATTTAGACATTTCGACAATGTTTGGACAGTACAATTGAAGTAACATTTAACATAAAGGTATTTACTAATGAGGTGTGTTGAATTTGTGTGTGTGGATGGGATGGCTCATGATTAATATACAGTAAATTATCTCAGATCTCGAGCCCATTTTAGGATAGAGTTATGGAGGTAAACACCAGCACCACTTTTGATTCAATTGCTTTTTTCAGTACCTTTCAATGAGGCTTTTGTTCTCATCATCTATGTAATAGACAGTAATCAGCTGTTGATGCCGTCTACATTTAATCTATCAGTTGCATTTGATGATATTAATCATGCAGAGGGCTATGTGGTAAACTTCAGCAGGCATGTTAAGGTTCTCATGTCCACACTAAAAATAGTCTATGGTGCATTCTATTATTCATTGTGCTTGTTGGCAGAGTTTGTAAGAATTTTGGGAGATGGGTAGGGAGGGGGTACCATAAATGTAAATATTATTGTGGTTCAAGTCCCCCGGCAGACATTAGTATCTCAGTACCCTGGGAATTGTTTGATAGTTTATTTATTTATTTATTTATTTATTTAACAGTATTTCTAGACCGTCTCTTTATGAGATAATAAAAAAGTTTTAAAGTAAAAATAGTCTGCTCTGCAAGAAGACTTTGCCATGCACGGTAAATAGGTCCAAAAGGACATGTTTGTTCATGTATACAAACTGCATATGCTTAGTAAATAGCAGGGCTTTTTTTGGGGGGGGGGGAGGGGGAGGGGTATGCAGTGATATGGACTACCAGCACTTTTTTCATTGCCTGCTAAAATTGACCCATGATCCTCATGTATGAATGAAACAGCCTTGCATATGAGTACCGGCACCTTTTTTTCTAGGAGAAACGCACCGATAAATAGCGTAGTTTGTTCTTCCTTCACACTATTTACTGAGTGCATGCTAACTGATGTTGACTTACTAATGTGAGACTGTTACTTACCAAGGGGAAGCTAAATAATCTCATCACACTAAACTGAGCATAAATTCAAGAGGGCTTAGCTAATTGGAAACAGACTAAAAATTGAAGGCCATGTCAGGAAATGACTCTTTAGAAACCTGCACCCATAGGCCCTTGGGATGAATACATTTGATCACGTCTCTTTGCTAAAACAAAACAAAGCTGAGCCATACTTTCTGAGGAACTTCTTGTTCACATATTCATGCAACAAATATATCTTCTAAAAATACAGTTATATATCACAGAGACTCTTCAAGCATTGCTCTACATCTCAAAACATACAATGCACAGAGGTGTCATATAGTAGTTTTGCCAACTGACCAGTTTTAGGCTGCCTCAGCTGACTTTAGAAGCTGGAGGCCAGTGGCTGGCAGGACTGTAAAACCAGCCAATGAAGAGCCGGTTTTCTACCAACTGCCAATCGCTCCCATACTCCATTGTTACGCAGCTCGGGGCATAAGCATCAGAATGGGGAGCATCACACCCACCAAAATTTCCCCATCTGTATCATCCCTGCTGAATGGGGACCCCATCCCTCACTGGCGACAAGAAGAAGCTGATGTGCAGCTGTGGCTGAGTGTCTGCCAGCGAGGACCCCACCCCCTGCTGGTGGCAAGAAATGAAGAATCCCACCACCATCCCCACCAGTTTGATCCAAGACCATAATGGGGAAATGTGGCATTAAAATGTCAGCAGGAGTCCCAATGTTTCGCCAGCATTTTAAGGCCACAGTAAGTAAGTCAGTACCTTAAAAGAAGAGAAAGGGCGGAGCATCCAGGTAAGGGGTGGGGTTGGAAGTGGCCCAAGTTTGAAGGAAGAGGTGGGGCTAGAAAGGAAGAGGGGCAGAATGTAGAGAAACAGGTAGAGAAGGACATAAGGAGAGGGACGAGGCTGGAGGATAAACCGAAGAGAGGGTGGAAGAGAAGGCATGAAAAGCAGGGAAGGGAGAGAGAGAGTAAAGCTTGGTGGAAAGGGAAGAGTATGTCTGGATGGAAGGGAAGAAGGGAGAATATTGGAGGGAGGATAATAGTGCAAGGTAGAGAGGAACATGCCTCAGCCACACACCACACACTAGTCTTGAAGGACTAGAAAAGGGGACTGTTACTTCTGGAGAGAGATCTGCAATTGTGAGTATATACTTCTGGGAATTTTCTGAAAGGAATTCTTTCTATTAAAGCTAATTAATCTGTGAACCCACTATTTTTTGTTAAATCAGTCAGGGCCTAGTAGCAGCAGTTTAAGTTTAAATTTAAAACACAGAAGAGAACTTTCTGGTTACATTTCATACCCAGCAGAGAACTTGTAGTTTAAATTTAATAGTCACTCAGGGCCCAGTATCAGCAAAGTACTTTTAATTTAAATTTAAAACACAGAAGAGAGCTTTCTGATTAAATTGGGAACCCAGCAAAGAGCTTGTAGTTTAAATTTCATATTAAGTTAGAGCCTAGCAGCAGCAAAGAGCTATAATTTAAATCAAATCAGAATATAGCTTACCTCAGCAGCACAGGACAGGGTACTGTATAGCAGCCCTCTTTTAATAAGTGTTATTTCCCTCCCTCCCTCCATCCCCAACACCCACCCACCCCTGGGATAATCGTAGCTTTATAGGTACTTACACATCTTAAAAGACAGGGGTTGCTCTCAGGTGAAGCTCGTTACCCAAATCAGTCATACACTAAGAACCTCAGATTAATTAAGCTTCAGGTGAACAAGGTATATTAAACATATTAGGTACAGTTTTATTAGTATAAATATCCATAGCAACCCTTAGTATGTAAAGAACTTAAAGATCTAAACACAAACTTAAAACTAAGATGCAGACAGCAGTCCAGCAGCGAGATGGGGGCTTTCCAGTCTTTTGCATTGAGTGTCACATGTATGATTTTCTTCCAGTTGGTGAGAGGTCTTACGTGTGCACTAAGTGCAAGGAGCTCTTTGCTCTCAGGGAACGAGTCCGTTCTCCAGAGGCTAGAGTAGCAGACTTGGAAAACATAAGAAAGACAGAGAGGTACATAGACGAGACCTACAGGGATATAGTCCTGAAGTCCCACCTCCAGTCTGGCAGCATCCCTGTTGCCATGGAGGAGAGAGGTCACGTGACAGGAGAGCATCACCCTGGTGTGGCAGGAAGTGATCCTGTAACTAGGACCTGTCCTCAAGGTGATATAAAACCCTCTCGCACTGAGGAAGTTTCTCAAGGGCCATGTGCCCATGAGGGACAAGTTAGGACAGCCGTTTTAGTTGGTGATTCGATCATTAGGCATGTAGATAGCTGGGTGGCTGGTGGACGTGAGGATCGCCTGGTAACATGCCTGCCTGGTGTGAAGGTAGCGGACCTCACGCAGCACCTAGATAAGGTCTTAGATAGTGCTGGTGAGGAGTCTGCTGTCTTGGTACATGTCGGTACCAATGACATAGGAAAATGTGATAGGGAGGTTCTGGAGGCTAAATTTAGGCTTTTAGGTAGTTTATTGTTTATTTCACACTTAATATACCGCCCCCCATAACATCGGGGCGGTTTACAAATTAAAATTAATAATTATAGAAAGAGAAAAAAGAAAAGAAATTACAATAAATGATAGAAAGGGAAGAATGTAAAAACAAAACAAAAACAAAAAAAAAAACAACCCCTGAACAATCAGGTGACAGAGAAATGGAAATTCAGGAGGGGAAAGCTAGGGAGAATAGATGAGTCTTAAGGAGAGAACGGAATTTGGGATATGATTCTTCTGTACGGAGGTTGGTGGGAAGGGAGTTCCAAAGAGAGGGTCCTAAATAGTAGAATGCCGATTTCCTGGTAGATTGCAGATGAGCTTTGGAGGGTGCTGGAAGGTGAAGGCGATTAATATGAATGGACCGAAGACTGCGTGAGGGAGTAGATCCGAGAGGTAGACAGGTGTGGAGAGATAAATGGCTCTGTGGGTTAAAGTGAGGATCTTAAAGGATATCCGGAAGTCAATTGGCAGTTGAAATCCAGAACTTCCAGGGTAGTGTTCTCCGAAATGCTTCCCGTTCCAAGCGCAGGACCCAAAAGGCAGGCAGAGCTCCGGAGTCTCAAGCGTGGATGAGACAATGGTGCAGAGATGAGGGTTTTGGATTTGTTAGGAACTGGGGAACATTCTGGGGAAAGGAGGGGCTCTTCCAAAGGGATGGGCTTCACCTTAACCGGGATGGAACCAGGCTGCTGGCATTAACCTTTAAAAAGGAGATAGAGCAGCTTTTAAACTAGATAATAGGGGAAAGCTGACAGTCGCTCAAGAGCAGATGGTTCCGAAGAATGTATCCTTGAAGGATACCACCAAAAGCAGAGAGGTTCCAAAAAAGAGTAAAGTAGCCCAAATGCCCTCGAGTATGGAGCAGACAGAGCTTAAAGATCCCAAATTACCCATGTCTACCACTAGCCAAATTAATATGAATAAAATACAGTCTCTAAAATGCTTGTATGCAAATGCTAGAAGTCTAAAAAATAAGATGGGAGAGTTAGAATATATAACACTAAATGAGAGGATAGATATGATTGGAATATCAGAGACATAGTGGAAGGAGGACAACCAGTGGGACACTGTGATACCTGGGTACAAACTATATCGTAATGATAGAGCTGATCAAATTGGTGGAGGGGTTGCGCTCTGTGTTAGAGAGGGCATTGAGTCAGAAAGGATTAAAGTTTTGCAGGAAACAAAATTTGCTGTAGAATCTCTATGGATTGAAATTCCATGTAAAAAGGGGAAGACGATGGCAGTGGGGGTGTACTATCGACCACCTGGCCAGAATGAACAAATGGATGATGAAATGCTCAAAGAAATCAAGGAAGCTAACAAAAGTTACAGTGCAGTAATAATAATGGGTGATTTCAATTACCCCGGTATCGACTGGGTCAGTGTCACGGCAGGACATGCTAGGGAGATAAAGTTCCTAGATGAAATAAATGACTGCTTCTTGGAGCAGCTGGTTCATGAACCGACCAGAGCGGAAGCCATATTAGACCTAGTCCTTAGTGGAACACCAGAACTAGTGCAAGAGATAAGGGTGTTGGGGCCACTTAGCAATAGTGATCATAGCATGATCATCTTTGATTTAATTAGTGGAGGACGGATAGTAAGGAAATCCACAGTACTACCTTTTAACTTTCGAAAGGGAGACTATGATAAAATGAGGAAAATAGTTAAGAAAAAACTATTTTCTTAAAAGAAGCAGTTGCAAAGGTTAAAGACTTACATCAAGCTTGGGTGTTGTGGAAAAATACTATCTTGGAAGCCCAGACCAGCTGTAGTCCACGCTTTAAGAAAAGTGGAAGGACGTCCAAAAAACTGCCAGCCTGGTTTAAAGGTGAGGTCAGAGAGGCTGTTGTTGCCAAAAAAGCATCTTTCAGGAAATGGAAAAAAGAGCCAAATGATGAAACCTGGAAACAACACAAGCACTGGCCAGTCAAATGCAAGGCATTGATAAGGCAGGCAAAGGGAGAATTTGAGAAGAAGCTTGCTGTGGAAGCAAAAATGCAAAATAAAGACTTTTTCAAGTACATTCATAGCAAAAAACCTGTGAGAGAGTCAGTTGGTCTATTAGATGATAGAGGGATTAAAGGGGCACTAAGAGGCAATAAGGCGATAGCGGAGAGTCTGAATGAATTCTTTGCTTTGGTCTTTACTGAGGAAGATGTAGGGATATTACCCATGACTGAAGTGGTATTTAAAGGTGCGGAAGAATTGAAGGAAATATCGATACATTGGGAAGATGTATTACAACTATTAGATAAACTGAAAAGTAGCAAATCACCTGGGCCGGATGGTGTACATTCAAGGGTGTTGAAAGAACTGAAATATGAGATTGCAGACCTGCTATTAGTAATCTGTGAACTATCATTAAAATCATCTCTATACCTGAAGATTGGAGGATCGCCAATGTAACACCAATTTTTAAAAAGGGTTCCAGGGGTGATCCGGGAAACTACAGACCGGTGAGCCTGACGTCAGTATCGGGAAAAATGGCAGAAACCATCATAAACAATAAAATTACTCAGCATGTAGATAGTCATGGCCTAATGGGAAACAGCCAACATGGATTTAGACAAAGAAGATCTTGTCTTACTAATCTGTTATGTTTTTTTGAAGGTGTGAATAAACAGGTGGACAAAGGTGAGTCGGTTGATATAGTATATCTGGACTTTCAGAAAGCCTTTGACAAGGTCCCTCATCAGAGACTTTTGGCAAAACTAATGAGTCATGGGATCGGAGGCAGTGTACTATTGTGGATCAAGAACTGGTTAAAAGATAGAAAGCAGAGGGTAGGGCTAAATAGCCAATTTTCCCAATGGAGAAAGGTGAATAGTGGTGTTCCCCAGGGATCTGTTCTGGGTCCGCTGCTTTTTGACATATTCATAAATGACCTGGAAAGAGGAATAACGAGTGAGGTTATCAAATTTGCAGATGACACAAAACTATTTAAAGTTGTTAAAACCCAAGAGAAGTGTGGAAAATTGCAAGAGGATCTTGATGAATTGGAAGACTGGGCATAAAAATGGCAGATGAAATTTAATGTGGACAAGTGCAAAGTTATGCACCTAGGGAAGAACAACCTAAACTATGGTTACACGATGCAAGGTTCCACATTAGGAACCATCACCCAGGAAAAATATTTAGGCGTCATTGTGGATAACATGTTAAAACTCTCGGCCCAGTGTGCAGCGGCAGCCAAGAGAGCAAATAGAATGCTAGTTATCATAAGGAAAGGAATGGAAAATAAAGCAAAAGATATTATAATGCCTCTTTATCGTTCCATGGTGAGACCGCACCTTGAATACTGTGTGCAATTCTGGTCGCCGTATCTTAAAAAGGATATAGCGATATTAGAAAAGGTTCAGAGAAGAGCCACCAAAATGGTAAAGGGGATGGAAGAATACTTCTATGAAGAAAGGCTAAAAAGGTTAGGGCTCTTTAACCTGGAAAAGAGACGGCTGAGGGGAGATATGATAGAAGTCTATAAATTAATGAACGGAGTGGAACGGGTAAACGTAGATCGATTGTTTATGTTATCAGAATATAGAAAGACTAGGAGACATGCAATGAAGCTACAGGGTAAACTATTTAAGACTAATAAAAGAAAATATTTTTTCATTCAACGTGTAATCAAACTCTGGAATTTGTTACCGGAGGATGTAGTAAAGGCTGTTAGTGTAGCTGGGCTTAAAAAGGGTTTGGACAAGTTCCTGGAGGAAAGGTCCATAAACCATTATTAAGAAGGGACCCAGGATATCAATGCTTGACCCAGTACAAGCATTGTGGAACCTGTGTCTTTTGAGGAAACTGCTAGGTACGTATGACCTAGATTGGCCACTGTTGGAAATAGGATACTGGGTTTGATGGACCTTGGTCTGACCCAGTATGGCATATCTTATGTTCTTATGTTCTTACCAGGCACATACACACACTACCGAGAGATGCAGCTTCCCAACATGCACACTCCCACCTACTCATGCAGCCTCCAACACAAACATACCCAACCACACAGTCCCCAACACATAGTAGTACACACATGCATGCAGTCCAACACACACATGCATGCAGTGCCACACACACATGCAGTACTGTACACATATAAGCATGTAGTCTCCAGCATACATACATACACTGACACGCACACGCACACAGACACAGCAAGATGTGTTTGCAAGTTTGTGAGGTCTGCGTGTTGCTGTACATCTGCTCTGTTAACATTAATGGAATCTTTTCAGTGGCAAGTGAGTGCTTGTAAGGCTTGGTTTCAGTTAGCTGAGAGCAACGTTGAGCATTGTAGTATCGATATATGTAGGTTGTTGAGTGTATGATGAGTGAGTGCATGTCAGGATTGGATTTATGTCTTGGTCTGATACTGCAAATAGGGCAGGGAGAGTGGTCTGATGCTGAGATGCTGGTAGCCAGAGCTGAAAGAGGACAGGAAGAACGAGGAGAGTGAAAGGGTAATTCCCCACTGCTATGCAGGTAATTTCAAAGTGCTGATCAGACTGAAAAAGAGGATTGATGTTGGGACTGGTGGCCTGACACAAGGCTGGGAATGGGAGAAGGGGCATAACGGAATTTGAATAGAATGTTTTTGTGTGTTGAGCTATAAAGTGAAATGTTCTGCTCTGCTCTGCTCTGTAACCATTGTTGGTTGAGTTTTCTTTCTTTCTTTCTAACAGTTTATACCCTCTTCTGACCAGTCAATTAAAAGGGTGCACAGAACAATAAACAATGTAACAATCCCATAGTAGACCCCCATGAAAAATCTCAATCCTGTTCCCCTGTAAACAAATCTGCCTTTAGCAACTTACAGAAACCCAAAAGATTCTGCCATACATGAAGTCTGAAAGGCAGAGCATTCTGTTGCCCTAATCATCCGAGACCGCCACTGCACCGAACAGTCCTGCTCCAGCCCCAGAACGTCCAGCAGACAGCCTTGCAAGGACTGCGGCCCCCTAGAAGGGTCATACCAATGCAGGATGTCCTGAAGATATCCTGGCCTTACCTCATGCATTACCTGAAAAGCGATAACCAACCGTTTAAAACTGCAGTGCACCCGAATAGGGAGCCAATGTAATTGAATCAACAAAGAGCTCACGCTCTCTGTGCTGCGCTCCCATCAAAAACCTTACCACAGCGTTTTGGACAACTTGTAGCCGCTGAAGAAACCTCTTTGGCAGCCCCATATAGAGCACATTGCAATAATCTAAGATCTCCAATACCAAGGCTTGCACCACTAACCGCAATGCCGAATTCGTCAAATATGGGTGCAATTGGCGAGCAAGCCAGAGCTTCAACCACACCAACTTTACCACCTGAGCAATATGCTTATCCCCCACCCTCCTCTCTCCAGCACCACTCCCAATGAATGAAGCTGTTCTTTCCACAGAAAAGTGCAGCCACCCAGACTTGGCAAGATATGTAGGTCTGCCTGCTCCACATCCCCGAACCGGAGCCATACTGTCTTCTCTGGGTTCACCACTATTCCACTTTCTACCAGTCAGTCATGCACTCTAGCCAAACAGTGATTAAGATTAAGGAGGGCAAGCTCCTGGTTGCCATGCAACAGTGCCACATTCTGTAAATCATCCGCCTATGCATAGAACCCCATGCCAAAAGACCGCACCAAGGCCCCTAATGACTGGAGGTAAATATTGAACATTAACGGCGAAAGGGGTGAGCCCCACGACACCCCCCAGACGCAGTTGTATACCTTGGAGGACCTGGTGGGCCTATGTACTGGGAACCACTTGTCACACATAAAGGAATCAATCCACTCAAGGATCTTCCCTCCAATACCTAAGTGACGACAGCGCTCCAACGACAAAGGCTACTTCACTAAATCAAAAGCTGAGGCTAAATCTAAGGACAAGAGCAATACTATTAACCTCCATCCAACCACCTATACACTTGATCCAACAATGTCACCAATAAGGTTTCTACTCCAGTTACCAGACAGAAACCACCTTGACTACAATCCAATAAAGAATTATCCTCCACAAACCCATCTATCTGTGAGACAACTTCTTTTTCAATTAACTTGACCAGTATAGGCAAATTTATTTATTTAACTTTTTTTTTACCACTTTATCATTTTAGTCAAAGCAGTTTACATTGAGGCCAGTTCTGAAAATGTATACATCCAGGCAGTGGGCACGTCCAAATGGAAACATGCAGAAATAGAATCCAATTCTGCACATGTGGGGATAAATGCAGCCACATGCACAAAATCACCCACATAGACATGCTAAGCGCGGCCCACACACAGTGCTATGTTGTACAAAGACAAGTATATGCCAACAACAGCTCATCGTATTCCAAAAAGACCCTGCCTGTCTCCGCAATATTCCCACAAACAGCCATGCCCCCTTTCAAAATGGCCAGCTGTGAAGCTGCTGTGGGCACGGACAGAGCTGTTCTGAGGTTGAATGACAATGTAAGATGGCGAGATTCACAGGTGGATGCAAATTAGACAACAGACACTAATCCGTGGTATGCACAGACCACTACAAAGCACACACAGTGTACAGTACTGTAGCAGGAAAATGGTTAGAGAGTGAACCTACTGGCACAAGATACAGTGCAGCACTATGGACATGACAGTAGATGCCCTCCCGAGGTATGCACGTTGTGAACGACTCAGGAACAACTGTACAATGCTAAGTAAGGACATGATCCCAGCAGAATAGGCCCCCCATAGGCAGCTCCTCATTACATTTCCTCTCTTATCTCTCACTGCACCCACCCCCCTCGGGAACTCCACTCTTCTGGCAAATTGCTTCTATCTCTGCCCTTCTCTTCTACTGCTAACTCCAGACTTCGCTCCTTTCATCTTGCTGCACCTTACGCCTGGAACAAACTACCTGTGTCTGTACACCAGGCACCTTCTCTGACCCTTTTCAAATCCAGGCTGAAAACTCACCTCTTCGCTGCTGCTTTTGGATCTTGACTCACCTGATCTCCTTGTTTCTTTACCATTCCCCCTAGTTGTATCCCTGTCTACAGCTTCTGTGTTGTCTGTCTTAACTAGATTGTAAGCTCTGATGAGCAGGGACTGTCTCTTACGTGTCTGTGCAGCTCTGCGTATGTCTTGTAGCGCTATACAAATGCTCAGTATTAGTAGTAGTGGTTGTAATCCTCCTAATGCCAATCCTGACTTCTGCTGTCTTTTGTACAATACAGGGGAAATGCATTTCTTTCTCTTTCTCTGGTGTTGCACTACATGCAATGTCTGGCTTTCTATGGTTTTAGTTTAATTTTGTCTACATATTTCTATTTTCACTTTCTAGTCACTTATTGGTGAAGGCCTATCTGTACCATGTCCAGCTTTCCTTATAGGTTTATTGATGTTCTAGGCCCCACTGCAATATTTATGGTGCTGCCTTTTTCTAGGTAGGGTCCTTGTGTGAGATTTGGAAGTTAGTACTGGCATGGTAGATTTGCTCTTGGTCCTGAATGGCTTTTTTGTATTTTGTATTTTTTTATTTATTTATACACATTTATATACTGCATCTTCCAGAGTTCAGTTGCGGTTTACAGTGAACAACAATTAACAAAGCAAGTTTGTTTTACAAGGAACGTCATATTATAAGTATAATGAATAACAAAACAGCATATGTATTGAAGAACGAAGTAATTAACTAGACAGAATATATTGTCTAAACAATGTGAGACAATACAGAACAGAATAAACTATATACAAATATATATATATATATATATGGAAGTGAAAGGACATAAGAGATTGGATCATCAAAAGAATTCGACTAAGTGTGGTATCTGTTTGAGTGAAAGGGTTTTTATTTGAAACAGTCAGTATGACTTCCAGGGTCAGCCCAATCATAGAAATATGATAGACAAAGATCACATGGCCTATCCAGTCTGTCCTTCCATATCAACCACTAAGCTCTGGTGTTGTTAAGTGCTGTCAAGTCTGGATAGTTGACCTAAACTTTGTTTAGTCTTCAGCCAAGTGGCTCATTGTTGATAGAGTGGTATCCATAGCTGCTTTTATTGTATCAATCCATCTTATTGCTGGCCTTCATCTTTTACGGTGACCTTCTACCTTGCCAAGCATTATGTCTTTCTCCAATGATCTCTCTCTTAGCATGATGTGTTCAAAGTATGAAAGTCAAAGTCTTGTCATCTGAGCTTTTAAGGAAAGCTTAGGTTTGATCTCCTCTAGTACTGACTGGTTTGTTCTTCGGGCACCTCATGATATACACAGTATTTGTCGCCAGCACCATAATTCAAAGGCATCAATTTTCTTCCTGTCTATCTTTTTCACTGTCCAACTTTCACATCTATATGATGTTATTGAAAATACCATGGCCTGGACATGTCAAATCTTTGTATGGAGAGAGACATCTCTGCTCTTGAGAATCTTGTCTAGGTCCTTCATAGCCGTTCTACAAAGAGCAATACGTCATCGGATTGCTTGACTGCTAGTCTTTTCTTTATTGATTGTTGATCCAAGTAAGTTAAAGCTGTCAACTATTTCAATTTCTTCGCCATCAATGATGAACTTATTGATTTTGCCAGTTGTCAAAATTTTCGTCTTCTTAACATTAAGGTGCAGACCCATTTTAAGACTATATTCCTTTATCTTGAAGAGCAAATGTTTCAAATCATCTTCACTTTCAGCCAGTAATGTGGTATCATCAGAATAGCAAAGGCTGTTGATGAGTCTTCCACCAGTCTTCACACCTTGGTTGTTGTCATACAGTCCTGCTTCTCTGATGATTTGTTCTGCATATAAATTAAAGAGGTAGGGGGAAAGTATGCAGTTTTGTCATACACCTTTGCTGATTTTAAACCATTCTGTTTCTCCTAGTTCCATTTGAATTGTTGCTTCTTGATCAATGTAAAGGTTGTACAAGAGAATGATCAGGTGTTCTGCTATACTCATGCTTCTTAATGTGGCCCAGAGTTTCTCATGGTTTACACAGTCAAAAGCCTTGCTATAGTCAATAAAACACATATGGATATTCTTTTGGTATTCTTTTGCCTTTTCAAGGATCTATTTCACATCCGCAATAATGTCTCTTGTTCCTCGCCCTTTCTTGAACCCTGCTTGCACTTCAGGCAGTTCTCGTTTCAGGTATGGTTGTAATCTCTGCTGAATGATCTTGAGTAGAATCTTGCTGGCATGTATGATCAGAGCAATTGTGTGATAATTTCCACAGTCAGTCGGGTCACCTTTCTTCAGTGTTGATATAAACACAGATCTTTTCCAGTCAATTGGCCATGAATTTGTCTTCCAAATTTCCTGGCAGAGCCTTGTAAGTATGGTAACAGCGTCATCTGATTGCTGTAATACTTGAATGGGAATGCCATCAATTCCTGGTATTTTATTCTTTAATAAGGCTTTCAATGCTGCTTTGACTTCTTCTTTCATCACCAATGGTTCCTGATCATAAGGTACTAAGCTCTACACTCCCTTTTTTCCTTTAGTAATCATCTGTGTTTGTCCCATGCTTTCTTCACTCTACTACCTCTACTGGGAGACTATTCCATGCATCTACCACTCTTTCCATAAAGAAATATTTTCACAAATTATTCCTTAGTCTATCTCCTTTCATGTTCATCCTATGCCCTTTCATTGAGACAGGGTGACAGTTTCTGGGGGGTGGTGAATAGGGGATTCAAAGCTAAACAATAAATTCTGACAGCCAGAGGGGCATACTTAAGATTTGCCTAGGGTGCCAACACTTTGAACCAAGCTTGGAGCCAGCCCTGATTAATTCACAATATGGTGATTTTTGTTTGTATGGTAAGTTTTATGGGGAAGTTTCTACCTCTGTTCTTCTCTACACAGATTGTTGAGAAAGGGACCGAGAAAGCGGAGTTCGATGGATGTACTGTAGAATATATGCTTGGATTTAATGCCATATCGGAGAGCATATGTGTGTTGGAGGGGCCTGAGAAGGGGACTGTGGCAGAATAGGTTTTGACGAGTTCAACCTCTTGTACTCCCCCCTTTGATATAGCCTGCAGACACTAAAACCTGCACTGTTGCTCTCTCTGCAGTTATTTTTTGTGAGCAGGGCAGGGGATGGAGCATGGCTAGCCACACGTTTTTCTCTTTCAAAAAGTTGGCAACCCTATCATATAGGTATGGAGACAGACGGGTTTCAAAGTATTGGCATGGTGATCAGCATCTTCCCATGAGCTGCTTTTCTTGGGCGACTCATACCCACTCCTTGCCTAGTCACGAAAGCAGGGACCCTCTCATGCAGGCGTCTCCCCAAGGACAAGTTACTAGACAGTCATCTTGCACCAGTCTTTCCTCTCTCCCCTTCCCAATCATGAAAATAATATTTTTCAGGTTTCCAGCAACACAGGCGACACATGGAACAAAGAAAGAGAATGATGTAACAGAAGAGACACACTTGAGAACTTTAAAAATAAACCCATTTTTATTTTCACAAAGTAAATGTATTTACAAGTAACATACCTCGTATTAACAGTGGACAAAGGCTTTTGCTGTTAATGATATCATTTACTGTGGCCAAAAACCATAGTAGGTGTTCAAAGATTTGAGGTTAAACTGTAGTCTGAGCCTTGAAAACTTTCTTTTTCCATTGACCAATTACTATTTTTTGAATGCAGGGTTCATATCTGTGAGATTCAAGGCAGTACTACAGGAAGGTCAGAGAGGGATGAATATTCTGATGGCAGTGCCTTTCTAAGTCAGGGTGGGCAGATTCCTTCTTGGGTCATTTGTTTGCTTAATCAGTCCCTAACCACATCCTCTCATACCACTTTGAAGATCCTCACACAAAAGACAGATGGTTTGAAACATACTCATGTCAGTTTTTTGCTCTCCTTGATCTATCTGCTGTGCTTTAACCTCCTCATCTGGAATGTAGTAGCCCTCGCAATGTTTCCTCTCTACTGTCAAGCAATCCCCTTCAGCCAGACTTGCCTGTGTGTCCTTCTCCCAGGAGAGGTTATGAGAAAATGAGAACTCAGCACACTACTATTACTACTACTGAACATTTGTATAGTGCTACAAGACATACGCAGTGCTGCACAGACACATGTAAAAGACGGTCCCTGCTCATCAGAGCTTACAATATAGTCAAGACAGACAACACAGTAGCTGTAGACATGGGATACAGTTAGGGGGAATGGTAAAGAAACAAGGAGATCAGGTGAGTCAAGATCCGAAAGCGGCAGTGAAGAGGTGAGTTTTCAGCCTGGATTTGAAGAGGGTCAGAGAAGGTGCCTGATGCATACACAGTTTGGCACACTGACGCTATTTAACTTCCCCTCGATATCATGTGCATGCTATCTAACCAATGTCTTTTTGGGTTCCACACAAAAGAATATCATAACTCATGCTATTAGGGGCATCTTTTACCTTGCTCATGCTAAATCCCTTTCCATCACTCAATAATTAACTTTATAAATGATTTTCTAAGCCTACACTACACTTTAGTAAACATGCTCCTAGTTCAGGCATAAATCGTTAACTGCTTTACTGCAGATCTCTCTGCTATTGCAGAATGAGGGAACAGTTTCAATGTTTAATGCAATGAAAGTGAGAGCAGAAGTTCTGTGTTCCAGCTTCACATGTACTTTCAGCAAGTTTAGATGCCATGGTTTTATTTCACTATACCTATGTGAGAGGCAAGATTTCAGTAATATAATCATTCTGGAACAATAAAAAATGAACATCATAGTACCCTTGCCAAGTTTTAGAAAAATAAAAGCACTTACCCCAATTAATGCACTCAAGAGTTCTCTTGTAACCCTCAGGAAAGCGATAAAATGTGGCCGGGTCTAGCAGCTTTATTGTCTCTGTCACTGGGTTCAGCTTAAGCTGTCCTGACCAGATTTCACAGACACGCTTGTCCTGCTGCTGTAGGTACTCAGATATATTAGAGTATTCAACACACACCTCATGCCTAATGAAATATTACAAGCATTAAACATTTAAAGAGGTTAAAATGTGAAATTAAAATGACGGGCCATTGTCTTATGGGTCTCCTGTTTGATCATTAATTACCATCATATAATGATTCTATCTCGATAAATATAAGGCTAGGTGTAATGCTATCATTCACATAATCTAGCTATTATGCATTATCTTAAATGATATAATCTGTAGTTCAAAAAAAGTAAACAATAATATATAAGGGATTATTTGAGGACTTGCTTTATTTCAAAAGTTAAGGTAATCCATGATACCATCTCAATCTAGAAATATCAACAGGCCCAACAGTGAGAGCGATTAACGCAGTTAGTTGACCTGTTAACCATGCTAATCACCTTGACTGGGATATTCAGCGACACTTAAGCGGTTAGTGCCTCTGAATATCTGTGGGTGCCACTGCTAGACTCCCCGATGCTAGCCGGCTAGCATCAGGGCATTCCATGGGTGGGGTGGAGGCTGCACCCAGCAAGAGCTAGATTGACCTTGAAAGGGGTGGCCTAACTTTCACTGCTGAAGCTAACCAGGCAGTAGAAGAACATCGCCGTTGCTGGATTAGCTTCTCTCCTATCCGGCCGACCTGGTGGCAGTATGTGACCCTGGCACTGAATATCTGAGTCTTAGGTCAGCGGCGGCAACTAGCTGTTTACGAACGGCTAGCCGCTGTCAATATCAGGCCCAAAATTGATGGGTTTCAAAAGCTGATTTCAAAAGTCGTTCAACCTAAAATTCCGTCAGTCAATTAATATCAAATTGTATACATTTTATTTGAACATTAAACATTCTTATTTAATAATTCTTAATGCCATTTATTAAATTTAAGATTATAAATTCCATTTTCAAGTACTGAAAAGACTAGATTCTGAAAAAGGAACACAGTAATTTTTCTTCATTTAAGCTGAAGGAGGAAATATCTCTAAATTAAAAATAAGTTTTTAACACCACTGGTTTCCTTCATTGCATCTATAGTATTTGAGACACAAGATTTCTGCAATATAATCAATCCCTCCCCTGACCAAATGATTCCCATACAAAATGCCTTCACGGCACTGGAAACAGATGGCATGCCAGAAAAGCCATTGAAGCGGTAAGGGTTGAAGAAAGACGCTGACCAAAGGTTCCGTAAGAACAGAAAAGTCTTGTAAGAGACTATTATAAAAGACATTAACTTGGGTGCACATCTAAAGGGAGACAAGTACTACTACTTATCATTTGTATAGCGCTACAAGACATACACAGCGCTATACATGAACACTGAAGAGATAGTCCCTGCTCATAGAGCTTGCAATCTAGTCAAGACAAACAAACAAAACAAATGGGGGGGGGGGGGAGAGGGGGGGGTCAAATGCCTACTGAAATTCTTAGTTAGCCAGAATACAGACTAGTTTGTTAGTGTTATAGGAACAGAAAGAAGGGATTCTGAAGGTTATATCATAGTCCACTTTAGGACCAATGACCTGATTAGAAACAGAATTGATATAGTTCAGGGGAGCTCAAAAGTTTAAGGAAGGGGCTAAGGCATCCACAAAGATACACAGCATTTTCTCACCTGTTCATTGTAAGAGAGAACAGAAACGTCTCTATCATATTGCTGACTTCAATACCCAGTCCAAATCCTGGTGTAAAGAAGAGTGTTTAGATATATTAGAGTAGCAGATGTTTATGGAACAATAAAAGACTATGCTGTAGGGATGGCTTGCATCTAGTTGTGAAAGGGAAAATGATTCTAAATGATAGACTCAAAATGAAGTTCCAGATCGTCCTGCTAGACAAGTCCAGAGAAGTTTGTTGTGTTGCCCTACCAGCAGATTGGTGGAGACAAAGAACCAATGAAATGCCCAGGTTTCAATGACATCACTCCCATGCCTCTATTCGCCTCAGCCACCAGAGATTTCTTCAATATTTCTTTGTCTCCAGCAGATAGTGGATGGATTTTCTACACTCTGAAGAAAATCTGAATAATTGAGAGGAAAAGATTGATTTAAATGCTCGTGAACAACCACCTTGAAGAGGGAAAATTGGTTCAGCTCCATGCTCTTATCCTGTTAAAGACCTGTTGAGCAGCCAGAAGATTGGAAGGATCTGGAAGAGTTCAGCAGTCTCACACAACCTCAATGCCCCCTCCCTTCTCCTCTGTCCCGCCTGCTCTCTCCTGAAGACTGCAGAAGGCTCTCAGAGAAATCTGCCTGCCAGCCACAGTGAGGCTGATTCCATATTCCAGATGCCTGGGCCGTGGGCATGCACAACACCTGGACAGGGCCGAGTTAGACCCGATTCCGCAACCATTGGGCCTAGACTCACTTGCGATAGCAGAATCAGGGAGATAGCACTCGAACCTGCCCGTCCTTACCTGACCATGCAACCAGTGGTGCAGGTGCGCCGTGGTGTCCTGTCGCCATGGCAGCAACCCGTCCACTGTGCAGCACAGAATCAGCTGTCACCCTGCGGCCCCTGCACTCCACTGCCCACCTGTAGCTGGTGGCCAGCATAGGCTGGATCGGGTCTGCAGGAGCCACAGCCAGCCATCACCATGAGGGCCAGGAGGGTTCGTCGTGCATATGCTGCTCTGCCCGGACCTTATTCCACCATAGGGCAGGAATAGGATGTATGTCCATCAGGGTGCTGGGGTACATACACAGGCAGTTCCCTAGCTCTGCCTCCTCCTGCAAATGTACAGTGCTTCTTGCACAAATGCAGTGTATGTTCAGGGTGCGCTGGATTCAACATACGCGTGGGAGGCTGATCACAGGTTACTCATCTGGCCTGCACGTACACCATTCAAAATGCACCTTAGTGCCTACAAAGCAAAGAAGCAATTTCTGGGGAGTAGAGCTGAGTCTGGTATGAATTTTTGCCTGGGGCTCTCAGGGGGTGAGGGGGTTCATGGACAACCATGAATGGGATGTAATTATATCAGGCTATACTTTATTCAGGAAGGAAATGGTAGGAAGAAGGGGAACAGAAGTGGCACTATATGCAAAAAATAATATTAAAGCTATAGAATTGCAGGGCTTAAAAGGGAGCGAGGAGGCACTGTGGGTTAAACTCGAAAGAGGGAAAGGGAAATCCATTTTCATTGGTGTGATATACAGATCTCCCTCACAGGGAGAAGAAGTGGATGGAGATTTTATAGAAGACATGCAGTATTGCCATGAAAGGAGAAGTGCTACTATAACATAGTAACATAGAGCCTGATTTTCATTTAGGCAGGCTATGTGCCGCATTGGTGCATAGCCTGCCCGCTGATCCCCTTAACCCGTATTTTCACTTCCACGGGGACGGGAGTGAAAGTCCAGGTTGGTTGGACATGCCGGCCAGCCACCGAGACTAAGTGGGTAGCAGCAATTCTCCAGGACCAAGCAGGAAGTCAGTCCTCACATATGGGTGACGTCGGCGCCAACGGAGCCCTCGCGGAGCAATTTTCCCCAGCTTTCATAGAAAGCCTTTGGGAATTGCAGCGCGCATGCGCGGTCGCCTTCCCGCCCAAGGGTGCCATCTTAGCCAGTCTTCTTTTTTCCGCGGAGCCCTACAGACGTACCCGTCGTGTCCCCGCTAAAAAAGTTGATTTTCGTGAGTTTTTCTCGTTTTTCAATTCGGCCGGTCGTTTTCCTGCCCGGACTCGCGACGCCGTTGCGAGTCCTTCTCTTATTTTTCGTTTTTTCAGATTTTTGGTCAGTTTCGTTTTCGGTTTTTTCGCTGGCAGCCCGGTCCTTTGACCTTGCAGGGGCCCTTTTTCCCCTGATGGCTGCCAGTGGTTTCAAGCGGTGTGGTCAGTGTGACAGAAATATGTCACTCACTGACACACACGATAATTGCCTCCGCTGCCTGGGCCCGGATCATGAAGAAATGATCTGTGGAGCCTGTGGCAAAATGTCCTCCAAAGCGTTGAGGAGTCGGCGGCATCAGCGGGATAGAATCTTCGCTGACCCCAGCCGTACCCGGACCTCGTCGGAGGCCTCGGCATCCAGAGGCTCCAGCTCTGACCATCGCCGAAGCTCCTCCGACAGGGGTTCTCCCTCCGGAGACCATCGACAGAAGACAAAACCCGCGAGGGCGGCGTCGGTGGACGCTCCTGGCTCCGCGAGGGCCAGGTCGCATAGCCCTGACAGCCGTCCCGGGTCTTTGGAGAAGGAGCACCTCCCGAAGCGACCTCGCCTGGAGTCGGAGTTGCCTGCTCGGGTAAGTCCTGTGGTCCTTCTGGACTCGCCTCCGAGAGGTCCGACGTCGGGCCCGACGCCGTCGGGGCCCGAGTCGGGGGCTGCTGGGTCACCTGAGGTCAGACTCAGGTTGACGGCCTTGGCGAGCAGACTATCTGCCTTCATGGACCAGCAGCGGGCACTGATCGCTAGCCTCGCTGGCGCCGCTGCCCCGACCGCCGGGACGTCGACGTCTAAGTCGACCCCGGAGACCGAGCCGATCCTCGAGTCCATGCGAACTCGAGTCGATCCTCGGTCGAGGTCACCCTCGGCCTCCCGTTCGGGACCGAGGTCGTCGCCGCCGACTCCCTTGGCGTCGGGGCGGCCGACGCCTCCGCCTGCCCGAGCCGATCCCACTGATTCCTCCTCGGAGTCGGTCTGGGAGTCTGAAGAGGAGGAGTCACCTGATTCCTTTCGGACTCGGTGTGTCCCCTCGGACTCACCTGAGTCCGAACCTCGGAAACAGTCCCCTCCGGAGGATGCCCGGTTCTCGGACTTCGTCAGGGATATGGCCAAGGCTTTGGCCTTCCCTGCGGATCCCGAGGAGGAGCCTCGAGCCGAAGAGCTCGATGCCCTTCAGTACGACTCTCCCGCCCGGGAGCACTTTACTGTACCGGTGCCTCCCATGGTGGAACGACTACTCTTCCGCATGTGGGAGGGTCCGGCCTCGTCGCCGGTATTGAGCAAGCGGGTCGATTCCATCTATCGAGTCCGCAAGAGTCCTGGCTTCCAAAAAGCACAGCTGCCACACCATTCCATGGTAGTGGAATCGGCCATGCATAGGCTTAAGAGCCAGAAAATGCACTCCTCGGTGCCTCCTGGCAGGGAGGCCCGTAACCTGGATGGCCTTGGTAAGAAGTGTTTCCAGGGCTCTATGCTGGCTTGTCGTGTCCAGACCTACCAGCTATACATGGGCATGTATCTCCGAGACCTGGCTAAAGAGCTAGCCGGATTCTCCGCCGGACTGTCCGAGGAACCTTTGCGGAGGTTCCTAGCCTTAACAACTGGTATACGGGAATGCTCCAAATTCATGTCCCGAGCAGCCTATCATGGCTTTGAAGCATCGGCTCGTGTGGCCGCAGCTGGCATCGGTGCCCGCCGACAGGCTTGGCTTCAGTCGTCTGACCTTGAACCTTGGGTGCAGGACAAGTTGGTCGATGTCCCCTGCAGAGGTGAGAACCTCTTTGGCAAGCCCATGGCTGAAAAGGCTGCACAAATCGAGACGGAGACTCTCACCAGGACCAGGCTTTCTAGGAAGACCTCCGCCCCTTCCCAGAAAAAGAAGGGCTCGGGAAAGAAGTCCTTTTACCCGAGAAAGGCGGCTGCCTATAAACACTACCCCCAATATCAGGCCCCTCCAGCTCCCCAACAGGGTCAGCAGGCCAAGGGATGGGGTAACGGGTCCCGTAGGCAGCAAGCCCCCAAGCCTGCACCACCAGCCCCTGCTCAGCAGGGTGGGGGTTTTTGACTTCCTCAGCATAGCCTCTCCCCCTCAGCTGGTTCCTCCCAGCACCGGAGGCCAGCTGGTTCACTTCGCCCACAGGTGGTCCAACATCACTTCAGATGCCTGGGTGCTTCAAGTTGTGCGAGAAGGATATCTTCTCCACTTCCACCAGGTCCCTCCCTCTTATTTTCCGGGAGAACCTCCTCGACTCCCTCTGCACAGGGACTTACTCCTTCAGGAGTTAGCAAGTCTTCTTCAGGACCAGGCTGTGGAACCGGTGCCCCACCACCTGAGAGGTCAAGGCTTTTATTCCAGGTATTTCCTAATACCAAAAAGGACAGGAGGCCTCAGACCCATCCTGGACTTGCGCAACCTCAACAAGTTCCTTGTGTGGGAAAAGTTCAAGATGCTTACCCTTGGAATCCTTCTGCCCTACCTCCAGCAGGGAGATTGGCTATGCTCCTTGGATCTAAAGGATGACTACACGCACATCCTCATCCACCCAAGCCACCGCCAGTACCTAAGGTTTGTGGTGGCAGGAAATCACTACCAGTACAGAGTACTGCCCTTTGGCCTATCCTCCGCACCGCGAGTCTTCACAAAATGTCTCGCGGTGGTAGCGGCCTATCTCAGGCTTCACGGCCTCTATGTCTTTCCGTACCTCGACGACTGGCTCATCAGAGCGTCGTCCTCTCTGGCAGTCGCCAATGCCACACACCGCACGGTGACTCTTCTGCAGTACTTGGGCTTTGTCATAAACTTCGCAAAGTCCATTTTGCTCCCCTCACAGGATCTCGAGTTCATCGGCGCAAGACTGCACACTCCTCAGGCTCGAGCTTTCCTGCCTCTCGACAGGGCTCAACGGCTCATGGACCTAGCCGGCCGTTTTCGCAGCCAGTCCCTGGTCTCCGCCAGGCGCTTCCTGAGACTACTCGGCCATATGGCTTCCACCGTCCACGTGACCCCCAATGCTCGCCTGAATATGCGGCCGGCTCAATGGTGCCTTCGCCAGCAGTGGCAACAAGCCACCGGCGGACTAGCTGACTTAGTGCGCCTCTCCAGACCGCTGGCCTCTTCCCTACAGTGGTGGCTTCATCGGCCGAACCTGGTGCTCGGAATGCCGTTTCAGTCGCCTCAGCCGGCTCAAGTGCTGACGACCGATGCTTCCCTCCTGGGTTGGGGAGCTCATTGCCAGGGGGCATGTACTCAAGGTCTCTGGACCGCGTGGGAGTCTGCTCAACAGATCAACTTCCTGGAGCTCAGAGCTATTCGTCTGGCGCTCAAGGCTTTCTCCCACCTGACTTCTCACCAGTCCGTCCTTGTCCAGACGGACAATCAAGTTGCCATGTTCTACGTGAACAAGCAGGGGGGCACGGGCTCCTTCCTTCTCTGCCGAGAAGCTCAGAAGCTCTGCTCTTGGGCCGTCAGTCACGGCATTCTTCTCAAGGCAGTTTATCTCCCAGGCCAAGAAAATTGCCTGGCGGACAAACTCAGCAGGATACTCCAGCCGCACGAGTGGCGTCTGGATCCCTTGGTAGTTCAGAAACTCTTTCTGAAGTGGGGCCTCCCCACGATGGATCTCTTTGCCAGTCCTCTCAACCGGCAACTTCCTCGCTTCTGCTCTCGTCAGCCACATCCCCTTTGGGTAGCGGCAGATGCTTTTCTGCTCTCATGGTCGGAAAGCCTTCTCTATGCTTTTCCTCCCATCCCGCTAGTCTCTCGAACTCTGTTCAAGGTTCTCCGGGACAAAGCGTCCATGATCCTGGTGGCTCCTCGCTGGCCCAGACAGCCGTGGTTCCCACTCCTGTTACAATTAGCGGCGGAGGATCCGTTCCCTCTGGGGTTTCAACCGGATCTCCTAACACAGGATCAGGGGTCTCTGCTACACCCCAACCTCAGATCTCTCAACCTAATGGCCTGGCGGCTGAAAGGGTAGTCCTTGCTCCCCTTCTCCTGCCGGCAGAGGTGGAAGAGGTCATCCTAGCTTCTCGGCGCCCTTCTACCCGCAAATGCTACGCCCTTAAATGGCGTCGCTTTTCCGTTTGGTGTGTACAGCAGTCTCAGGATCCCTTCTTCTGCTCGGTGTCGGTGATCTTGCAGTACCTGCTCTACCTCTCTAATCTGGGACTTAAGTCCAACTCCGTCAAAGTCCACCTCAGTGCTCTTTCAGCACACCATGTGCCGGTGGACGGCAGACCTCTTTCCAGCGACCCTCTCGTAGCACGGTTTCTCCGAGGTCTCCTTCTACTTAAACCACCTCTGCGCCCGCCAGCACCTGACTGGGATCTGAATGTGGTTTTACAGCGGATCACCTGTCCGCCTTTTGAACCGATGGCTACCTGTTCTCTGCGTTTTCTTTCGTGGAAAACCTTATTCCTGATAGCCCTCACTTCCGCTAGACGCGTAAGTGAATTGCAGGCCCTCGTGTCTGATCCTCCCTTCACTCGGTTCTACAAAAATAGGGTAGTCCTACGGACTCACCCAAAATTTCTTCCAAAAGTTGTCTCCCCTTTTCACATCAATCAGGAGGTGGTACTTCCAACCTTCTTTCCCAGGCCTCACTCCAGCCGAGCTGAACGAGTCCTGCATACCTTGGACTGTAGAAGGGCATTGAACTTCTACCTTGACCATACGCGGGAGCACCGTAAAGCTGCTCAGCTTTTTGTGTCTTTTGACCCCAATAAATTGGGGCTCCCGGTCTCCAAGCGTACTCTGTCCATCTGGGTTGCTGACTGTATCACTTGGACTTATGGGGCAGCCGGACTCTCCTTAGAAAGTCGAGTCACGGCTCATTGTGTTCGGGCGAAGGCTACGTCAGTGGCTTACCTCCGCTCTGTTCCGCTGGCAGACATCTGCCGGGCCGCTACTTGGTCTTCGAGCCAGACTTTTGCGGTCCATTACTGTCTCGAGAGGGAGTCCCGCAGGGACAGTGCTTTCGGACAGGCAGTCCTCCGAAATCTCTTCGAGGTTTGAGCAACTCCTACCCTCCATCCCGGATGGGGGCTACCGGTGGGTAATAATTCAGCGAAGATTCCTTCCTTCTGTACTGCTGAGCTAGAGGGAGCTCATTTTTGTGCTTAGGGTCTCCGGTAGCCTTAAGCTTGGGAGTCCCATATGTGAGGACTGACTTCCTGCTTGGTCCTGGAGAAAGCGTAGTTACTCACCTGTAACAGGTGTTCTCCAGGAGCAGCAGGAATCAGTCCTCACAACCCTCCCTCCTCCCCGTGGAGTTGCAATCATCTGCTTAAGTTTTTTTGCAAATTTTTATGCTGTCTTTTAGCTATGTCATCAGACTGGCTAAGATGGCACCCTTGGGCGGGAAGGCGACCGCGCGCATGCGCGCTGCAATTCCCAAAGGCTTTCTATGAAAGCTGGGGAAAATTGCTCCGCGAGGGCTCCGTCGGCGCCGACGTCACCCATATGTGAGGACTGATTCCTGCTGCTCCTGGAGAACACCTGTTACAGGTGAGTAACTACGCTTTTTCAATAGTACCCGGTTAGCCCTAGTGTCTCAAAGATAAGCGAGGAAAACCCTCGTCTATCTTTAAAGCACTGAGGGCTAACCAGCTACCATCGAAAATTGCTGCTACCCGCTTAGCCCTTTCCTCCACTCCCGCTCTGCCCTGGAACACCCCCGACACTCCCCGATGTTAACCGCATAGCATCGGGGCGCGTAAGGGACAAACCAGGGAATTTTTTAAGGTTTTGTTGAAGCCATGTTTGTAACATGTCAAGGCATTTTTCTAGGGGAGTGAAATCCGGCTGTGCTGCGTTTAGGCGTGTGTACAGCATCACATCGTCAGCATAGATGTGGTAGTTGATGTTGCACCTCTGAAAGATTTCACAGATTGGTTTTATGTACAGGTTGAAAAGTAGTGATGACAAGGCAGATCCTTGCGGGATGCCCTGTGTTTGGGGGAAGGCATCAGCTTTATCGTTGTTGAATAGGACTTGTTGCATCCTGTTGGAGATGTATGATGCAAACCATTTTAGGGGGGTCCCTGTTATACCTATTGATGATAGTCGTTTTAAGAGGGTGCTGTGATGTACTGTATCAAATGCTGCCGAGATGTCTATAAATACAAGTATGAACATGTCCTGTTTGTTCTCAAGGCCCCTGAGGAGGTTGTCGAGGAGTGCTAGCAGAAGGGTTTCTACTCCGTGATGTTGGCGGAAACCATATTGATGCATGTCTAGGGCTTTCCTATCGTCAATGTGATCTTGCAGCTGCTGCTGCACCGCTTTTTCAATGGTTTTTGCTAAGAAAGATATACTCGAACTGAAATGAAATGTCCACTCCATTGCAAATTTTCATGTCATCTGCAAAAGGACAGGCTTTTCCATTCAGTCCTTCAGCAATATCACTTACAAATACATTGAACAGTAGCAGTCCCTGGACTGATCCCTGGGGCACGCCTTCTCCCATTAAATCATGACTATCTACATTTTCAGTCATTTTATTCTTTATAATGGTTTCTACCATTTTGCCTGGTACTGATGCCAGGCTCACCGGTCTGTAGTTTCCCAAATCACCTTTGGAACCATTTTTGAAAATTAATGTTACATTGGCCATTCTCCAATCTTCCAGTACTACAGATGATTTTAATGATAGTTCACAGACTAGCAATAGTTGGTCTGCAATCTCATATTTCAGTTCTTTTAGCACCCTAAGATGTATACCATCCAGTCCAGGTGATTTGCTATTCTTTAGTATATCAAATAGTTATAATACATCATACCAGTTTATTGAAATTTGTTTCAATTCTTCTGTATATCACTTTTAAATACCATTTCAGGCATGGGTAACGTCCCTACATCTTCTTCAGTAAAGACCAAAGCATTCATTCAGTTTGTCCACTATAAACCCTTAGCCCCTTTACCTCTCTATCATCTAATGGTCCAACTGACTCTTTCATAGGCTTTTTGCTACAAATGTACTTGAAAAAGATTTATTGTGAATTTTGCTTCCATGGCAGGCTTTTTTTCAAATTCTCTTTGCCTGCCTTATCAATGCCTTGCATCTAACTTGCCATCTTGATGTGGCAGGAAGTGATCCTGTAGCCAGGACCTGCCTTCCAGGGTATGCAATATGCTTTCACACCGAGGATGTCTTCAGGGACTTCTGCCCAGGAGGGAAGGGTTAGGTCTTAGTTGGTCATTCGATTATTAGGCATATAGATAGCTGGGTGACTAGTAGGTGTGAGGATCACATGGTCACTTGCCAGCCTGGTGTGAAGATGATAGACCATAAGTGTAGCCTAAATAGGATTTACATAATGCTGGGAATGAGCCTGTTATTTAATCTTTATGCATTTTACAAAACAACTTCTCATCAAAGAGAATAGACGCAGTCCCCCGGTATATTACATTGACAAGCAATTCAAAAAGAAATTAAAAAGAAATATACAAGCATGGATCCACCGGTTCTGTGGAGCATCTAAAGCACTATGCCTAAGAGGAAGGGGAAACTGTGAGGGACTCCTCCCCAGCTGCAGCAGACCACTTCCAGTATTTCCCTGGTTATTGGTCCAATTTTGCTTCTTTCCTATGGATCCAGGAAGGGCACCGAGAAGAAAACAGCATTAACCTGGCTATGTCGATGCTGGGGCTGAGAAGCCTGGCGTTTTCTTCAGGGTGCGACCTAATGCTGGATCTGTGCCCACCCCCATCCTGCTCTGCCTATGGACTTTCTCAAAGGGGTTCACCTGGTGCTGCTGGACCCATTGTAGGTTTGACGGCTTCTCCGGGGGGAGGAAATGCGCCTGAGTTGAGCCAGGCAAAAGAGGAACAGCAGGGGTCAACGGTTGCGACTTTAGGAGGGGAGCGGAGTGCATGAGCGGGTGACTTCGGATCTGCTTTGTCAGCATCAGGAGAGTGTAGAGCTTCTGCAGGGTCTGTAGAGGCCCAGACGGACTCCTGTGCTATGCCCCCCTTCTCTCTCGAACGCCTAGACCATATTACATTGGATTGTATTTGGACAGCCATAACGAGGTACAGCAGACTGAAGAGTGGCTTAATATTATGGTCAAAGATATTACTGGCCAGAAATTTAAAACTGAGATGTTAGAAAATCAGTTGAGAGCCACAAATTTGCATCTACTAAATTCCCCCAGGTCTCCTATGATCGCTGCACGGGAAATGTTTAAAATTTACTTATCCGAAGCCTTGGGAGTTCCACTTGAGTCCCATCCTCCTCTCACTAAGATCTATTTTGTTCCAACAGGAAAGAAATCAGTTGGTGAGGGGTGAAATCCCCTGATGTAGCGACTCCTCCTATGGACATAATGTATCAGTTTTTGGAAACATTGGTTTTGGATACAGTTATCACTGCTACATTGATAATAACGTTGACACTGTCTTCAGAAAGGGAATGGCTGCTTAAATTGTAATTTAAAAAGCGATCTGTTTTATTTAAAGGCATGTTTGTGCATATTTTTCCAGACTTAGCATGAGATACTCAGAAGAAAAGAAGGGAATTTTCGATTCTGAAGCCGGGGGTGACTCAACTGGGGGGTTAATTTTTCCTTAAATTTCCATGTAAGAGGTATGTTTACTAAACCGTCTTAATGTCGCAGCGGTGGTATTATCACGTGATAAGTGATGTTATCGCACGATAATGTAACATTATCGCGCGATAACATCACTTATCGCGCGATAACGCAGCGGTGGCGTTAAGGCACACTAACGATGTGAAATCCGGGTCTGAAGGGTGGAGTAAGGCTTCCCAGAGGGCGGAGAGAAGGGGTCAATGGGCGGAGAGTGGGAGGGGAGAGGCTCCAGGCACACTAACACTGTGAAATCTGGGTCTGAACACTAACGCCAGTGAAACCCTCGCGTTAAGGTACATTTGCAGGAAAGAGAAACCATTTCAGTCAGCAATGTGCAGCAAAGGCAGGGAACCCAGAAAAGTGATAGTTGTGATACATGTGCAGGGAACAAAGAGGCAAATAAACATATAAAAGGACCAGAACCACATCTAAAATCCCAATAACCAAGCTGGCCAATAGTGATATTAATGATAAACATAAAGCAACACTACTGACAAAGCGTATAAATTAAGATATTATGTTTGGAAGGGTCTATGCTCTGTCCCCCTACAAAGTGAATGATCCCACATTGAAGTAGCACTGATCAGGGTTTTTGTCATTTATATTGGGCAAGTTTGTTATGGTGTGCACATGTGCAGTAACAGCAGAGTGGGCACCTAGGCAAGGGCAACTGCACTGATGCTGTAACTGGGATACAGGGGGCTGCAGGTAGCACATGCTGTTTGCCAGCTGGGGCACAGTGCGGGCTAGGCAGATGCTTAGGTGGCACATAGGAATGCTGAAACTGTAAAGCAGCAAGACAGCAACTGACGAGGGTCCAACATGGGCACGAGTGTGTGTCCCACAGTGTCACAGGGGAGATTACCCAGCAGGTACCCCCAAAGGCACATAACAATGGCAGGCAGTGCGGGGGGGGGGGGGGGAGTGCGAATGTCCATGTAGGCACCCCTACCCGAGAACCCACACCATAGGCAGCTGCCTACCAGCGTACTGGTTGGCCTGGGACTGTGCACCACCAGCACCACTGGCATAATGGTATGTCAGCATGGTGGCGGAGGGGTGCTAGTGGCAGAGGGGGCATTGGCATCTGCCCACAGCAGACCATGACCTAGCCCTGTTTAGGTGGGTGCCATGCAATGCAACAGACAGGGTCTGTCTGACGAACAGTCATGGTATCCCCAGGGAATGAACTGTCCCTGTGGCAACAGTGTGGTGCAGTACACACAGCCAGTGTGTTCAGGAGCAGAAGGTCACAAGTTCAAGTCCCAGCTGTGGCTCCTGCCAACATTTTACCCAGTACTAAACCATGGTAATAAAGACGGAACCTTTATTGCAGATAAAATAGACATACTTGAAACGCCTATATTTTACCCTACAGAGCACAGACACCATAAACATGTGCAATCCCTAGAGCAGATTTTCCCAACTGCAGTCCTGGAGGGCCAAACACCATTCAGGTTTCATGCTGTCCCTAATAAATATGCCTGTGCTGCATTAGTATGCGCCGCCCCATTGTATGCAAATGTATCTCAGGTACCACCAGAAACAGCAAACTGCCACGTGGGCAACCAAAGAACAGTCAGGAGACGTGGCAGATGATTAAGCCTTTATTATTCCACGGATCAAGCGTGCCATCCCAAACAGTGTTTGGCCCACCAGGACCGGAGTTGGGAACCTCTGCCCTAGAGCAGCGGCCAACAGGGGCATAAACAGCCACACCCACAGGCTCCACTATCGAAAGCCTCATGGAGAGTCAGGCTGTTGGGCCCTGCGCGCATCAGCATCTCCCAATACTAGCACTTGCATACCTTAGCAATGCCGCCCTAAACTTGGGAATATGTTACACATATATCAAAAAGTTGCTATGATTAATGGCAGATAGCAATTCCTAAGTTAAGCACAATTTGCTGATAGAGCTGCATCATAGCAACCTTTCTAATATCTGTGGAGTGTGTTTCAGTTTTGGTTTCTGACAGTGTTTACCACCCCGGGGAGTGACCCCAACAGTATTGCGTACCATAGCCATGTCTGCACTGTGCCCAGGACTGGTGTGGTGGCCAGTGCTGCCAAAAGCCTGTATATTTCCTCATTGCTGGCATAGGTGTGGGAGTGTGTGTCTGTCTATCCAGTGTGTTGTGGCTGCCTACACCTTACTCTGCCCACACTGCTTGCACTGTTTCCAGTGTTAGCCTGCCAATGTGCATAATGAGGAGCAAGGTACTGTGGGTATGGCCCGGACAGGGTGGCCTGGGCAGGATGCATCTGCACAGGGCATAGGGCAATGGCTGGGACATTGTAGTGCCCGGCCACCACCTGCAAGGACAGGGAAGCCACAGCATGTCCTGCTGGGAGGTCACTCTCACCCAGACTGAACTAGTTCCCCCATAGTGCTGTATAGCATTTTTCTCAAGGGATATTTATGGGTTCTCTTTTCTGCGGCCCAATCACTGACTTATCTGCTTGGTGTGTGTGCTCACATCCCAGTTTTGGGTGTACGCATCTCCTCCAGGAACATGCACTATGGACTAGCTAGCAACTGTCTGCAGTTAGTATGTGTATGGCTGGAACACCTTGCAGGGTGCAGCGGCTGGAGAATGTCAGATAGTGGTGGGGGGCAGCTGAGCATTTCCAGGCCTACTGTCTGTCTGCCATTGCCTTATGGATGCGTACCGATCTGCATTGACTGCCCTGTAGGGTGCCTGTTCCCCAGCAGGACTGGGGTTGATGGTCCCCTCTGCTGCCACCATTGCAGGGATGTAGAATGTGGATCTGTTGGTGGGGGATGCTGTCCCCCACCCTGAGCACGGGTTCGGTGGTGCTACATAATCCGCCTATGGGTCCATACACCCCCCTTCACTTAAATCATGTGACCATGGTACCCACACAGGATATGCACTAGTCTGGGTGCATCATAGTCCACAAGGGCTAGATGCGACTGGGAAATACAGATGGACATAGGTGTATCCTAGGTGTGTCTGCAAAGACTACCTATCACACACTGGCACTGATAGCAACCTGCAGCATAGCCTATTTCAGCTAAGCCAGGTGTTGCAGACCTGGTGCTGGGCGCCCCACCTCGCCCTCAGTGTGAGCACAGTACCCGCACAATGTGTCGGTCTGTAGCTACTCTGTGCCAGTAACACACACGGTCAGTTCCCCCTACCAGGCCGAGATGCTGTGGGGGTGCATACCTCATCTTGTGTTCATCTGTAGACTGCTGATCTGCATGTGCAGTGCATCATGGGTACGGGTAGGTTAACCCTATCCTGGTAACCACAGCAGACAGTTTGTGTGGTGACCTGCAGTCCTTCTGTAGCCAGCCAGAGTTTTGTTAGTAGCTCTAGAGATGTAGCCCACTGGTTACTTCACTGACTGCAGTGGCAGAGGTCATGGGTTTGATCCCACAGTGGTGTTATTTGATAGGACTGTCTGAGGCAATTTCTTTTTCAATTTCAATTAGTGTTGCCAGCAAAAACACCCTCACAGTGCTGTAACCTTAAGGTGCCTCATAAGGCACCCTATAAAGAAATATGCATATCCCCATATCAGTATTAGACCACTAAGTAAATCAAAGGACAAGAAATAGGAAAATAAAAATTATCCCAAGGGGAAAGGAAAATCTACAATCCCCCAAGTGACACAGCCAGCTTCCAGGGAGAGAACTAAATAACAGCTGATCCCTCACGACCTACCAGCAAGGTTACTACTTGCTTTGGGTCAAAGAAGAGAAATTGTTTGCCATCCAGGAAAATAAAACACCTAGACAGGAATTTTAACAGAAAGGACCTTCCCAGGGCAAGGACCCTAGGTTTTAAATCCAAGAAGTCTGTGCACCTCTTTTGCGTTGCTCTCAAGAAATCAGGAAATACTTGTATTCTCACACCCAAAAAAACAATTCATGCATATGACGAAAATATAAACGCAATACGGTATTATGATTCATCTCAAGAGCAAACCATGGTGATTCTGTCTGTAACAACATCAAGTGAGTTCTCCAAAAGCCCAGTAAGGTCAAATGACCCCTGCTGAGCTTGGGCATGATCCCCCTCAGAAAGCATGGCAGCTGGCCTCATGGACAGCTACAGCACTCTGGCAATAGGTGGTAGATTGTCCGCAGACATCCTCAGGACCTCTTGAAAATATTTTTTAACCATCTCAGCTGAGGCAATTATAGGAGACTTGGGAAAGTTGATAAAATGCAAATTATTCCGTCTGCAGAAATCCTCCAAGTATTCTAGCTTGCAAGCCAAAGAGGAGGCAAAAAAGATAAATGCAAGTCTGTGTTGACTCCTGGCGACCCAGCAGCTCCTGTGTTTTCTTGGTAGTTTGACCAGAAGTAAATTGCCAGACCTTTCTTCCAAGGTAATGGATGGTTAAGTGACTTCCCCAAGGCCACAAGGAGTGCTAGTGAAGCAGGAATCAACAGGCGGTAGTCCCTCACACCCTCGGAAGGAACACACACAGACAGGCTAGTGTGCAAACAAGATCTTTTATTGTGTACACAGTCTCAGACAGAGCCGGCACCCTGGACAAAAGATTTGAGCCCCGAAATGGCGTCCAACTCTGTCTTATATACAGAACAGTTTTCCTAAAACATGTCACCTTCTCATTTGTCTCAGATATCTCCTCCTCGCCAATCAGCAGCTCTTGGGGGGCTTTCACAAAACTTTCCTGTGTAGTCTGTCTAAACTGGTATGCTCTGGTCTGCTGGTTTCAAGGGGAAAGGTTTGTGCTTACGTTTCGTTGCACTGTGGTGGCTCAGGCTTGGTGGGGGAGGGAGGGGTGTTTTCACTGCTACCTTCCTGGCTGCCTCACTAGTAGAAATCAAGCCCTGGTCTCTTGGTTAGTAAGCCAGTGCCCCGTATGGACGGAAATCGCCCCCTTCTTGCGTTACGATTTGGACACTCATTCTTCCAGTGTCCCTCCTCTTTACAGTAGGCGCACTGATTGGGGCACAGGGGATACCTCGGCCCTCCATGCCCTCGACCTCGTCCACGTCCCCTACTCCCTTCCATGGCCCAGGCTGGAACTGGTGGTCGCTCGGCTAGGGCAGCCGCTAGGAAGTCCGCCGTTTTCTTCATGCAACGTTCGGATTCTCGCTTTTGCTCCTGGTCATGATTCACAAACACCTTTTGTGCCACTTCCATCAGCTGTGCAGCGTTCATGCCCACAAACCCATCCAATCTCTGCAGCTTCCGTCGTATATCACCCTGGGCCTGTGCCACGAAAGCAGTATTCACCATACGAAGGTTCTCAGGAGCTGCTGGATCGTAAGGGGTGTACAGTCAATATGCCTTAGAGAGGCGCTCGTAGAAGGCCGCCGTGCTCCAACGGGGTCATTCGGATCCCACTGAGGGTCTTCATTCGGAAAGTCCACAGCTGCTTGCTGCTGAGGATTGATACCTCTAGCATCATCAGGATAAGCCTCAAGCCACGCAAGGGTAGCTCGCACGATACGGGTTCGTTCTTCTGTGCTGAATAAGGTAGAAAGCAGCTGTCTACAGTCCGACCAAGTAGGCTGGTGTGTTTGCATAATACTGGTCATAAGGTCTGTCAATTCCTGGGGCTTTTCAGTATAGGAGGCATAGTGGGTCTTCCAGTTCAGCAAGTCAGTAGTAGAGAAAGGCACATATATCAGGCTAGAAGGTCCCACTGCCACATGTCCAGTGGCATCGAGGATAGGGAGTCCCTGTACTTGCCGTAGTGGCATTTCGAAATCCTGCTTCGTTAGCTTATCTGCGGCAGACCGTAGGCGGTGGGACAACAGGGTAGATGATTTAAGCTCAGCCGGGGTGCTCCCAGGGGGTGAGACTGCGGCACTGGAGATAGTACTGGGAGTGGGAGGTGAGGATGATGATGATGGACTCAGTCCATGGGACGCAGGGGTCTGAACGGGTGTATCACTGTGAGGAGAAAAATCTGAAGTAGAGCTGGAATCTGCAGAATCCTCCCTAAGCCCTGCACTATCTTCCCCAGGGGAAGGTACATCTATCGGGGGTGTGGGGCCCTGTATCCCACAACACATGTTTTTCAGATATCACCAATTACCAATTAGCAACAAATTACTCAGACTACAAATTGCTCGAATACAATGCTTTTTATTTGGGTACCAAAACAAACAAACAGCAACTGCTTTGAGCAAAAGTCTCTGTCTGAGAAAGGTGGTGGACAGTCCACTTCCCTTACCGGAATTGGGGAGCAGACTGCCCACTGAGTTATGGAGCCGTCCCCTTATATAGATATTCTCTGTCACAGAACTTCTAGAAGTTCTGATGTCATCCTCAGAAAGTCAGAGTTACTTGCAAAGAAAGAAAAACTCTGCTAGAACTCCTTCTCTGAGGCTCCCTCCCATGAATAATGCCAATTATGCCTTAGGGCTACCCTCCCTACAGCTGGTGCTCTCAAGGTCTTCTGGTCTTTGCTTAATTGTGCTTCTTATCTGTGCTGTGGAGCAAATCTTTCCTGCATTCCTTGGGCCCTTTTATGGTCTTTCATCTCCCGGTGCTAAATTACATTTTCTTTTTCTTCAAGGCTGAAAGTATGTTTTCTGCTAATTATTTCTCTGAGTTGACCTGTATTTCTCCTCTGAGCCTGACTTTGTGTACTTCTACTCAAAGCAAGGCCTCCAGACTACAGCAGGCCGCAAAGCTGTCTTGTAGCATATACTTTCTTAGCCCACAGGACATTTTCTTTTCTTCATCGTGCAAACTGCAGGCAGGCCATGATTACAGTCACAGATAGCAGCTGAAGGAGCAAAACTATCCCTAAACCGAAATATAAACCCAAAATATCAAAATATCCCAACATTCTCCAATTTTTCTTTTTCTTTTCTTGCAGAGGGGAGTGAAAGTAATCCCGCTAAGGGGCATGGACCATTTGGGACAGAGAGGGATCATCTAAGAGGCAGCAGCTCACACTGGTCCCTAGATACAATATACAGGGTTTTAGCAGAAGACTAAATCAATGTACATCCAAATGCAATCAGGAGAGGAAGTGCACAACACATAATAAGAATACAAGCAATAAACATCAGCATCAAAATTAAAATTCCCTGTAACCCACCCAAAAAGGAGAAAAAGTCATAATGACTGCGGTACAAGGGGGGTTTGACCCATAGTGTGACCAGAGCGGGGAAGCGACAATACATTGTGAGCAGGGAGCGGTCCCAATCATATAAAAAGAGCAGAGCAGGGCACAAGAATAAAGAAAACATCATACTTATCTGACTAGAAAGGACAAAATCCTAACAGCACAAAAGAATAATAGCAATGGAGAACACAAGGGAATCAAAAAGTTCAGCAGAATGTCAGTTCAAGGCAGGGGTTTGATTGAGAACTTCTTTGGAGATGTGGGTTGTATTGTGAACACGCAGAAGTAAAGCTAATTGTCCATCAGGATGAAGGAACTCAATAAGTAGTACAAACATGATGGAGACAGCAAGGAGGAAACAAATGGTGCCCCAAGGAGCAGGTTTGGCAGCAAACATCTTGGTCAACAACAGTTCATACACGAAGGAAGTAGATAAAA
This sequence comes from Ichthyophis bannanicus, assembly GCA_033557465.1. Taxonomy (NCBI): domain Eukaryota; kingdom Metazoa; phylum Chordata; class Amphibia; order Gymnophiona; family Ichthyophiidae; genus Ichthyophis; species Ichthyophis bannanicus. The sequence continues at coordinate 1,540,022,939 of CM066031.1, forward strand.
CAGAGGTGACAGTTGGAGAAACCTTCAAATGACTGACATGAGTCCAAGTGTCGGTATCATTCAAGCAGGCAGCAAAACGGGGATGCAACAGTCCTGAGATAGTAGAGCAGTCCCAAGATGCACAAACAAAGTTTCTTGCTATAAACAGTAGTCCCTATGAAAACAAGTTGACAATAATCAGCTGGGTACAAACTATGTAGTCACCACACGATCAGCAACCTCCTGGAACAGGATCCGAAGCCCTGCAAAGTAAATCAGAGAGGCTCTGGTCTAACCTCTCTAGTGTAATTAGCCATATCAAATAGACAATGTGGGAATCACTTATTCAAAACAGCCTTAAAGAGGTAAGCCTTAAGTATGGCTTAGAACAAAAACAGAAATAGAGACTGCTGCACTAGCTTCCAGGCATAAAAACAAAATGTATGGAGTTGTAAGGAAGAAAAACGAGAGATAAAAATGCCTAACATCAAAGATAAGGATTAAGTACAACAGCAGTGAAACCCTGATATTCGACAATACATGATTACATTAAAATATAATACAGCAGACACTTGCCACATCCCAGAGAGAGAGCAGAAGGAGAGAGAACACACAATACTGTTTATACTATTCTACATAAATTGCAAACAAGCTTGAACCAGTTCAAAAAGTCACACAACAGTCCACATGATGCTGTTTCAGTAGGGGTCGCTGTTGTCCACAGGCACAGCCAACAGCACTGAAGAGCCAGTTCAATTTCTTGTACTGCATCAGATCTGAAGTAACTTCTTATCAGACTGTCTTTCACTCGCTCCACTACTCCAGCTGCCTGAAGTCTACAAGCACAAACAAAAGAATGTTGTACTCCCCCCTCCCCCTTCTTCTTCTTGGAGTACTACCAATCCCACGTAACTCAACCAGGCAGCATCTTTATTTGGCAGGGCTGCTAAGAACATTAGACAATTATTAAAACTTAGTATCTTTTCTTTTAATATACCACTTCACCCCTCACAACATGTTTTCCCCCTTTTTTCTTTTTCTATTTAGTATTATTTTTTTTTTTTTAGGCAGAAAATACAAATTTAGATTCTTATAACAGTATGAGGAATTGGTGTAATACTAAAATGGAGATATGTGCTCATTCTAAATCAAAACAAAGAATACTTTTTTTTCTAGACACTGACACATAAAATTCAAATACAGAAAAACAGGTGAATTTACTGAAAAAAAACCAAACAGTGTAGTTAACTCCCCTGGTGCCACTGGCCTGTTCACCAGCCCCCAGCACAGAGCTCAACAATGCCAAGTAATTAATTTGAATCTTACAGTTCGGGAAACATGCATTCAAATGATTTATACGGTTTTTTTTTTTGTTTTTGTTTTTTAATGAAAAGTTGGCGAATATCTGGAATGCAAACACTCCGCAAGATGAACTTTTTCTCACTTAAATTAAAACCTTACCAGTGACTGGTGTTAAGCTGATTTGAAACCAAAGAAGTTATTATTTTTTTTTTTTTAAGACAAATTACTCAGCGCTTTGAAGCCAGCCTTGGAGTTATCTTAGCCAAATAATCCTGACTTTCAAAGCAGCCGTAAATTACCATGCAGCTGAAGGAAAACAGAGCAGTCGTAAACACTAAGGGTTACAATAAAACAAAACATTGTTTGAGAATATTAAATCCTAAATAAGCATAGTTGCAGCTCTGTTTTGTTGTTTCTGTAATTTATGAACAATAATTATGTCCTCCATGAGGTGCACAATATATCCCCTCTTTAGTTTACAAAAATTTATTTTTTTTATTTCACTAGCACATGCAGTGGGAACCAAATATATATCAAAGATAAAATCCAAACACGATTAATGTCTTATTCACTCAGGATTTAAATCATTCTCAGGTTGCAATCTGGTAACAACCAACTCAGAATGCCACATTGTCCTTCAAGGTTCTTAACCTCTACTTTGAAGGTTAAAGGAAAAACAAAAGCAGTTTCCTTAATTTTCCATCTTCCTGGTCTGCTTTGCTCAGATTTAGTAAAGAACTTCTAGGCAGGTCAATTCCAGGGACCAGAAAAACCAATTAAGAAAACATAAATTGTGCAAGTGTTATGCAGAGCTAAACCAGGCACTTTCAGAAGGGGAAACGGCAGTACTGGTAGATACTGCTTTTAAAAAGCAAAGGAACTTTTGAATCACTGCAGTTATCACAGCTGTTAATGGTCTTCTATTTCTAATAATTTTATGGAATATATATATATATATATATATATATATGATATTACCACGAGACAATAATCAGATCTGGTAATATTGTTTTAATTACATAATTCACTTGTTTGAATGTAGTTGTATCATTTACTTTCTTCCAAAACTTACTGGACTTAACATGGCAAGCAATTCAATTTGGTTTTGTTTCGTTTTTCTCCAGTTAGGTTACTAACTTCCATCCTTCCTATAAAACACTCAATGTTTCTTAACCTTTGTCACGGCACACACAAACGACACTGTTTAGCTAAAGACATCAAAGCATGGAAGATCTTCCCATTCATTCATACTGCATTGCATTGCACTCAGTTAAAAAGATACTTAGAAAGCTAATTACAGAGGAATTATACTTCACCAAAAAGAGTTCTGTACTTCATCTCCTGTAGAGGCAGTTATTCATTCAACACAGCTAGGCACTGGCCAGGTGACCTGCAATGTTCAAGGAACAAACCTCGAAGTTCAGAACTCCATAATTACAATTGCTATGTACAGTGTTATGTAACTAGACTAGTTCTTTTCAATTGATCTAATTGTTGCCGTCTCTGGTCTGTGAGCATCCCAGATAAGGAGTTTTCCTCTTTTTTTTATTTATAACAGTCTGTTATTCTCCTGCACTGTCCCTCTTCCTATATTTTGTAGACCTGGTGTTTTTCACTGTTTGGGGACACTTTAGTTACAGGCAAGATCCTGTTAATAACTTCACTTTTTTACCGATATACATATAAATCGAACCTCTTTATCTGCAGAGGAGCGAAGTTTTTTTTTTTTTTTTTTAAATCCAGCACTCAAACAAACACACAGTTCTTATGCTTCGTCCAAACCCAGCCGTTCCCCTCGCAGAGATACGGAAACGTGGATAAGGACACACAGGCGCTTCGCTCTAATTTTGGGCGTACAGTCTCACATATACACCAAGCAATCCTGAAACTTTGAAGACTTAATGTCTGGGCAAAAACTTACTTTCCCTAACATTTACAGAACACCCTAATCAGTTACATAGCAGCACAATAGCAGAACAGTGATCACATAAAAGCATAAAGTCACTACTCACCCACCGGCAAGTCTTCTGTCGTTGATGGGGTAGACAGGAAACAAATACTCACAAGCGGAGTCTTCCTAGGGGATCCAGATGTCACTGCATCACACAGGGACCGCATGCACTTCTCCTGAACCGGCAGGAGGGAATCACGTCTTCTAGGCCAGCAGAAGGAAACTCTTCCCCTGTTCTATTTTTTTTTTTTAATGTTAAGAACAGGAGGTAGCCTCTTCTCCTAATGAGAAGGAATTCACATCCCCTGTTGTTGTCGTTTAAAACAGGAGGGAGCCTTCCTGACAAAAACGCAGCCAAAAGCGTAGTCAGAAGAATCCTTGGGCAATTTAGAAAAAGGTTAGGAGTGACTACACTCAATTTAGAAGTGAGATGCGGCACCCAGTAGGTTGCGGCACCAATTGTGGGGCCCTGTATCCCACAACACATGTTTTTCAGATATCACCAATTACCAATTAGCAACAAATTACTCAGACTACAAATTGCTCAAATACAATGCTTTTTATTCGGGTACCAAAACAAACAAACAGCAACTGCTTTGAGCAAAAGTCTCTGTCTGAGAAAGGTGGTGGACAGTCCACTTCCCTTACTGGAATTGGGGAGCAGACTGCCCACTGAGTTATGGAGCCGTCCCCTTATATAGATATTCTCTGTCACAGAACTTCTAGAAGTTCTGATGTCATCCTCAGAAAGTCAGAGTTACTTGCAAAGAAAGAAAAACTCTGCTAGAACTCCTTCTCTGAGGCCCCCTCCCATGAATAATGCCAATTATGCCTTAGGGCTACCCTCCCTACAGCTGGTGCTCTCAAGGTCTTCTGGTCTTTGCTTAATTGTGCTTCTTATCTGTGCTGTGGAGCAAATCTTTCCTGCATTCCTTGGGCCCTTTTATGGTCTTTCATCTCCCGGTGCTAAATTACATTTTCTTTTTCTTCAAGGCTGAAAGTATGTTTTCTGCTAATTATTTCTCTGAGTTGACCTGTATTTCTCCTCTGAGCCTGACTTTGTGTACTTCTACTCAAAGCAAGGCCTCCAGACTACAGCAGGCCGCAAAGCTGTCTTGTAGCATATACTTTCTTAGCCCACAGGACATTTTCTTTTCTTCATCATGCAAACTGCAGGCAGGCCATGATTACAGTCACAGATAGCAGCTGAAGGAGCAAAACTATCCCTAAACTGAAATATAAACCCAAAATATCAAAATATCCCAACAGGGGTGGAACCTGTTGTGGCACGGGCGGGACAGGGAGATAAAGCAAATTGGAGGGGTGTGTAGGAACCTCTGGAGAGTCCCATCCCTGGTAGATGGGGGCAGGCGTTCGTCCCTTCCGGCGGCTGGAAGCTGCCACCATTATCTTACACTGATCCTCATGGCAGCGCTGCAGCCATTTTGGCTGCTTCTGGCATACAGCCAGCCATGAATCAATGTAGGGAAACTGATCCGGGTGATCCTTTACTACAATCTGGTGGACTAGGGACACAGTGGGCAGATCAGTGGACCCTTCAGGGGGCCACAGCTTCACTAAAGCGGGCCACTCCCACCCACATAAAACAGATAACCGAGAGGCAGAAAATGGGACCCCGTAATCCTCCCCGAATCCAGATTTAAAATTATGGAGCATACACTGCAAGGGCATCTGCCCTTTGGAACCTCCCGACCCCATGCTCAATGCAGTAATACTGACAATATTTCCAGTTCACAAAGGGTTAATCCGAAAAACAGACAGACACACTGAACACCGAACAGGACATTAAGAGGGGAAAAAAAAAAAGAAAGGAATGCCCGAACCTTAACTCCGCCTCCCCAAAGGGAGGAGGGAGCACTGAGAGAGCAGAGAATAAAAATCCAGAGTCATGAGGGAAGAAAAGGGAATAAAGGGAACATAAGCACATTAGCAACAGATATACATACCCATCCACCCCCAACCACCACAGACTGGATGAGCAGTGGTTTCAGAACCCCCCCCCCCCCGGGGGCCCTTACTCAGACCGCTCGCACGGGTGATCAAGCCGTTACAGAATTACTCAGAACAGAATACGCAGAAGTACTCACCAGACCTCCGGCCGGACAAAGTTTGGATGCCAGTCTATCCTGCCAGTTTCCAGGGGTAGTCAGCCCGTCGGGACCGACCAACCAGACACGTCAAGGTGTCCTTCCGGAGCACAAGGGGTCCGGTGGTGCCGAGGACCATCGACGACCCGGGAGCCGGTCCCGACCGGTCGAGCCCCGGTACTGCAAGACTGCAGAAGGATTCCTACCGTGGGTGCGAGGTGTAGGGCTTTCCGGCCAATGCACCAGGAAATGAAGCAGGAATCAACAGGCGGTAGTCCCTCACACCCTCGGAAGGAACACACACAGACAGGCTAGTGTGCAAACAAGATCTTTTATTGTGTACACAATCTCAGACAGAGCCGGCACCCTGGACAAAAGATCTGAGCCCCGAAATGGCGTCCAACTCTGTCTTATATACAGAACAGTTTCCCTAAAACATGTCACCTTCTCATTTGTCTCAGATATCTCCTCCTCGCCAATCAGCAGCTCTTGGGGGGGCTTTCACAAAACTTTCCTGTGTAGTCTGTCTAAATTGGTATGCTCTGGTATGCTGGTTTCAAGGGGGAAGGTTTGTGCTTACGTTTCGTTGCACTGTGGCGGCTCAGGCTCGGTGGGGGAGGGAGGGGTGTTTTCACTGCTACCTTCCTGGCTGCCTCACTAGTAGAAATCAAGCCCTGGTCTCTTGGTTAGTAAGCCAGTGCTCTAACCCTAGGTTACTCCTCCACTCCACAACTGTAGAGGACCATTATTAAAATCACAAACCACCCTTCCCTCACAAACACAATTTTTTTCATCTCACCTTTCTCTCATGGAGATGGGGAAAGGGAAGGGACCAGCCTAGTTGACTACTGGCTTATATAATGATGTGATGACAGAAGAAAGAACACCATGTAACTGAAAAACATCAGTGCTAATAAGATCAGTTTTATAGGTAAATAAATGATAAACTGAAAAACACAATTTTTGTTTTATCAATGCTTTTAGTTCATACATAAAAATCATAAGTCCTAATTATACTGTGTTCTCTCATAATATGATTTGTATGTTTTATTGTATAAACACGTTCTTATTCAAAATTAAATGTTACAGGCATTACAGAAGGAAGGAGGAGTGGTCTAATCATTGGGGCAAGTTGCCTTAAGCCAGAGGGACTTGGGCTTCTAGGCCTTGGACAAACCCCATAACCCTCCATTGCCTCAAGTACAACAAAAGCAATAGATTGTGAGCCCTTTGGGGACAACCTGAATGTACACTGCTTTGACTCAGTGAAAAGCAGTACGTAAGCATTGCCAAATAAATAAAGAACTCATGAACATATCCTGGAATGACCCCCTTCTACTTTAGTTTGGTATCTATTATTCAGTATCTCTTACCCGTATGTGCAGGACTGCTGCTGGATGTCGTAATGCAGTGTTTCTCTGGCCAGTCCTGGAGTACCCCAAGGCAGTCTGGCACATCCACAGTGAATAAGCATGAGAGAGATTTGCAGACAGGGCATGCAAATCTCTCTCACAGGCTGGAACATCTTCCATTTCATTATGTATTACCTCTTACGCAGTTGAGGATAGACCTAATCAATTGCATTTTACATTATTTTTGTTGTTATAGTAATAACAAGAAAATAGAAAGTGGTGTTCCTCTCAGGCTAAACGTGGAGACCTTCCTTCAACCTTTATGTATTGCCCTCCGCCATCTGAGCTGCCAATCCCATCCATTTAGGAATGTCTATGTGAGGGCTGGAGGATGAACAGCATTTCTAGTAGTGTAAGTTTATGCATCAGGCCTCAGAGGACTAAACATCTTAGATAATTATCATTTAGTAAGTGCCAGGTTTTCTATTGATTGCAACACGTGCCCTTAATGTAATAATCTTAATGCCTGTTACCAGGCTTTGCTGAGAACGTAGCTCCCTATGCTCACAGCAAAGAATACTTTTCTTTATTTAGATTTAGATTCTGCTTTTTCATCAGCAGCTACAATCTAAAGGCCTGATATTCAAAAGGGTTTGTACGCTTAACAGGACCTCTTCAATGGAGAAATGAAAGGGCAGGAGCGAATGCGATGGGACAGCTGCTTAATGTGACAGCGGACCCATTTGGAGCCCTGTGCTTTGGGCCGCGCTCCCACTGACATATTTTCAAAAACAAAAGAGAAGCAAAGGAACTAGGAGCAGGAAGTTTCTTGCCGCACCTGCCCATTGCATTGTTTGTTGCACTGATGTGTTTTGGCACTCGGTGGGGGCGTGGCCCAATAAAGGTATGCAGGAGTGGTGCTGTCTTCCCTTTCAATTGACTGCAAACCCATCCTACCCTCCCGGCAGCTACAGACAGTAGAAGTGTTTTATATTAGTAATAATCCGTGTTGTTATGCAATTGTTATGCTCTATGACTGGCTATATGTTTCACTTGTTGCATCTGACTTGTTGCAGTGCGGTTGTTAGGCTTTTACTGGCTACATTCTTCATTTGTTGCAGGAACTAGCAGTTACTGAAGACATACAGCAAATCCTGACAAGGGCGCCCTGGCTGGCAACAAGGTGGGGCGCCCCAGCAAGTCTCCTGATGTGACGGCTGACCAGGCACAGGCAGCCACACTAGGTAGTACAGTAAGGTAGTCAGCATGGCAGCAGGTTTAGCTAAGTTCGGCAAGGTGGACTTAGCATGCCAAGTTCCGCCAGATGGTTCCGCATGTAAAAGTTCACCGCACCTTGGCTCGTATGACTGGACAGGATCTCTACCCCCTTTTCCATTGTTTGATTGCTGTTAATAAAGCTGCGGCCAATTTGACCCACCATCATGGAGTCGTCTGACCTTTTGGGTGTGCATTCCATGACAACTTTTGGCGAGGCAGATGGATAGTGTGGACTGCCTACGATAACCCCACTGAAAGGGATATTCGGAGGCACTGACCAAATAGTGGTGCTGAATATCCCTTCTAACTGTCACAGCAATACCCAAAGAGTGCACAGGCAATCCATGTGCAGGGTGAGGGCAGTCCTAGCACTTATCCAGCTAGTGACGATTTTCAGTCCACTAACCAGATAAGTGGACACATAAAGTTACTTTACAAAAAAGGACGTCCTAAGTTTAGACAGTCGTGCTATTGAGATAGTGGCTGAATATCACCACTATCCAGATAGCACCGGCAATCAGTGCTGAAACAGGATCTTCAATGCTGGAGGATTTACGGATTCGGGTGCTGAATATCCAGTTCCATTTCCAAATGCCATGGCTGACACTTAACAAAACTCTGACCACACAGTTCAAATATCGACATGTACGTTTTTAAATTGATTTCATATTTTATTTAAATGGTTTGGTGGAAAAAAAAACATATTTATAAGGTTTCAGTGAATTCTTTAGAAGTGTGAACAGTAATTATAAAAACAGAGCATGTTCGAGTTTGTTTCTCAGTTCTTCATGGCTTAGTACCACTGACCTCTACTTGTTAGGCTGCATTTCTCAAAAGCCATACAAAGTGAACTAGGTCATCTCAGGAGGTTAGCTCTTAGGAGACAACTTTCATATCAGGGAGTGTCTACAAATAAACAGTTGTGTTTTTTGTATATAGCCCGACTTTGACTAGGAGTCCCACTCCTGCCTCACAGATCCCAACCTGACTTTCAGGCCTCCATTGCTTCAAGTAGGGGTCACATGCAGAAGAGGCAGGCAGCTTCCATGCCACCCCCCACCTCATATATAGGTCTCCCATGTTGCCACCACCACTGGGCCCACAGTCCTCCATTACAGCAATACAGGGTCTGCATGCACCCTTTGGGTGTTACAGTGCTTTCAGTCTCTACTGCCTAACGAGACAAAGAGGTAAAAAAGATGTGAAGCGGGGGGAAAGAGGAAGGAGGTTAGTACATAGGGCGAGAGAAAATGAAGGGTGGCTGGAGACAATAGATGAGCACAGGAAGGGAGGATAGGGCAAAAGACAGAACATGAGGGGGGCTGAGGGCAAAGGGGGAAGAGAGGGGATCGGGGAGCAGGACCGTCATAGCTCCACATCCCTCTGCATCCTCCTCAGGCCATCTCTTTCAGGGAGATACAGCTGCTGAGTAGAGGGTGGGAGCCAAGTTCATTTTTCTCGTGGGGAGATGCTGATGCTACTGAACCCCTGTTTTTCACCTATGGGCGAGAGGAGCTAGGTTGGAGCATTATTCTTGTGGGAGGTGTTATGCAACATACTAGCCCCTCTCCCCACAAAAGAAATAACTAGGGCTCAGCCTAGTTTGGTGGAAAGGCAGTTCTGTTTCTTGTTCTCCAATTTCGCACTGCATAATATAGTTAACCATTGCTCAGAATCCGGGTTGTGCCATCTGCTTCTTGGACCACTGGTGGCCCAATGCTGTTGTCATCTGCTTTGCTGCTGCCACTGTCACCACCACTTGTTCAGCTCAACAAGCGCCATTTCCTGAGTGGACTGTGGGGTACCCTCTCCAATCAGACTTACGATACCAGCAACATTACTGACTGTATCACACTGCACGTATAGGAAACACAAATGTGAGTAATTCAGGCACACTCATAGGAGAAGGGATGGGGCTGTGGAGGGCAAGGCATAGGCAAGAGAAGGGAGCAAGGAGAGGAGGATGAGTGAATTAGGGGAGGGTGTGAAGTAGAAGCAAAAATGGATACGGAAGAGAGAGAACTGGGAACAGAACAGATGGAGAGTAAGGAGAGAACAACAAATGAGAGGGAGGAGTGAGAAAAACAGAGAATGACTGAAGGAGCACAGCGAGAAGAAAGGATCAGAGGAGGTGAGAAAGTAGCGTTAATAGCAGGAGAACAGATGTGAGGGAAGTGAAAAGAGGAAAAAACACATTTGAGAAGGGGAGAGTTTTGCAGAGAACAGAAAGGAATGAAAACTAAAAAGACAACAAGTGAAATGGAGAAGGAAAGAACTAAAAACAAAGGATGTTATTCAAATGCACACAGCAGATATTATCAGAGAATATTATAGATTTAAAAAACAAACATTTAATGAAAATAATTGCAATAGAAGATTTACTTTCTGCATCTTGAGGATACTAGAAATCAATGAAATTATTTGCTCCACGTATTAACTATTCCAAAAAATACCACAGGAATCGGGGAACAGGTCTCAGACTAATTCGGGGAGGAATGTGAGAGGTAAACCTCTTCACCGTACCTTTCCCCTTTATTGCATCAAGGACCTGAACTCGTTTTTCCCCTTTTTTTTGTTACTTAAAGTTCTTATAACAAAAGCTCGCTCACTTATTTCAATGATATTTCAATAATAGTAATCTGTAGAGATGAAAAGAGTCAGAGCTCAACAACTCCGTTATGCAGATGTTCCTAATTCATTTCAAAACTTAGCTCGATGCTTATCTGTTAAGGCAGTCGGAGTCTGGGCTCAAATCCCAACGCAAATCCTCAGCGCTCATGCGTTTCACCGACTCTGCGGTTTCATCGGGGGCTGACTTCTCTTATAGAAAACTTGCAACTGGCGTTCAACGTTGTTAATTCTAAAAAATGAGAAGCAAAGCAAGTTCAACCAGCTCAGTATTTTTGGTATACTTTCAATAGTTAAGGACTAGATTTCCATTCATCAAAGACACCAGTATCATAACAAACTGAGACCTTCCCTCACCATTCTCTCTCCAGGTTTGCGGTTCAATGAAAAAACGCCGCGCATGCGTAAATCGGGTGAACACCGTCACCCTTTATACTGGTTCTTCCTACTATAGTTCAATTAATGGGGACAGCTGTAAAGGCAAAACATTTACCAGTTCTCCTATAGCCACCGTAGCACCCAGTAGCTCATCTCCTCTTACTGGTCCACCCTTCAAACTGAAACTTCGCCTCTCTTCCACATCTTTAAAGCACCAATAACCACCCACTATGTGTTATTCGTCCCACAGCCAACATTCACGGCCTGGGCTCAAACACAGGCTGTCCAATCGATCTGTGTGTTTAGACCCCCGGGGTGAGTAGATCGTAATGTGTAGATCCAATGTTGCTCACATCGTAACAAACATTGATCTCTTGTTTTACCCGCAAAACCCATACACACTTGATCGATACAGAAACAGCACAATTGAGTGAATTGATGATCCATTCTTAAACAATGAGCTACTATCGGTGCCTCTACCTTCTTGCACCGCAATCTACTGCGGTGCTCGCCAATTCTAATTCGCAGGGAATGAATAGTTTTACCTATGTATAATAGCTGGCAAGGGCAGAAGATACCATACACCACGTGAGTCGACCCGCAAGACGTTCGCTGTTTTAGGGCATATGTTACATCATGATAGGTGAACTCCGTCAATTCCAAAGTGATACCACAGATGGCACATTCACCACATTTCGTATGGCCCCGTTGAGTATAATCTCCCAAAGGGTTTAGTGGTCGCAATACTGTCAGACTCAACAACTCCTTCAGATTTTTGTGCCGTTGCCATACGCAGCGGATCGTTTTATCTTCCACACCTGGGATATTATGGAGCACATTCATATGGCGTTTGAGAATCTTCTTCAGATGACTACTATAAGGTGAAAACTTTGTAATCAAATTCACTTGTTTCTCATCGGATCGTTCTTTTTCTCCTTGATGTTGTAACAACAGATCCCTATTATTAAATCTCGCTCGTGTGTATGCCCGCTTGATGACACTATCCGGATATCCTCTATCCTGAAAATTCTTTTGTAAAATCTTAGACTGCTTCCTGAACTCGATATCTTCTGAGCAATTGCGCCTGTAGCGTAAAAATTGCGAAAACGGAAGACTGTTTTTGAGTTGAACCAGATGAGCGCTGCAATAATGTAACAGCGCATTTTTATCCACCTTCTTTTTATAAACGGAAGTGAGCCAATGATTTTCTCCCTTAGAAACTTCAACATCCAGATATACTATGTGTGTCACATCATAAGAAATGGTGAATTGGATGTGAGGATCCCGTTGATTCAACCAGACAAAAAATTCTTAATATTTTTAATATAGGATCTGTTATCTGACATTCATCATAGCAACCTTTTGATATATATGGAGCGTGTTTCCATGTTTATGACGGCATTGCTAAGGTATGCAGGTGGTAGTAGTGGTAGCTGCTGCTCCGCACAGGGCTCAAAAGCCTGACTCTCCATGAGGATATGGATAGAGGGGCCTGTGGGTGTGGGTGTTTGTGCCCCTGTTGGCCACTGCTCTAGGGTGTGCACATGTTTATGGTGTATGTATTCCGTAGGGTAAAATATAGGGATAAGGTCTGCAGAAGCTGCCGCTGGGACTTGAACCTGTGACCTTCTGCCTCTGAGCACACTGGCTGTGTGTACTGCACCAAACTGTTGCCACAGAGGCAGGTCATTTCCTGGGGATACCATGACTGTTCTTCAGACAGATCTTGTCTGTTGCACTGCACTGCACCCACCTAAACAGGGCTTGGCCTTGGTCTGCTGTGGGCAGCTGCCACTGCCCCCTCCACTACCAGCACCCCTCCCCCACCATGCTGACATGCCCTTCTGCTGGTGGTGCGCAGTCCCAGGCCATCCAGTGTGCTGGTAGGCGGCTGCCTATGGTGTGGGATCTGGGGTAGGGGTACCTACATAGACATTCACGCTTCCCCCGGCACCACCTTGAATATTGTGTGCAATTCTGGTCGCCGTATCTTAAAAAGGATATAGCGATTTTAGAAAAGGTTCAGAGAAGAGCCACCAAAATGGTAAAGGGGATGGAAGGATACTCCTATGAAGAAAGGCTAAAAAAAGTTAGGGCTCTTTAACCTGGAAAAGAGACGGCTGAGGGGAGATATGATAGAAATCTATAAATTAATGAACGGAGTGGAACGGGTAAACATAGATTGATTGTTTACCTTATCAGAATATAGAAAGACTAGGGGACATGCAATGAAGCTACAGGGTAAACTATTTAAGACTAATAAAAGAAAATATTTTTTCACTCAACGTGTAATCAAACTCTGGAATTTGTTACCGGAGGATGTAGTAAAGGCTGTTAGTGTAGCTGGGTTTAAAAAAGGTTTGGACAAGTTCCTGGAGGAAAGGTACATAAACCATTATTAAGAAGGGACCCACAATATCAATGCTTGAACCAATACAAGCATTGTGGAACCTGTGTCCCTTGGGGAAACTGCTAGGTACATATGACCTAGATTGGCCACTGTTGGAAACAGAATACTGGGCTTGATGGACCTTGGTCTGACCCAGTATGGCATATCTTATGTTCTTATCTTATGTTCTTATGTTCACCTGCCAATGTTATGTGCCCTTTGGGGTACCTGCTGGGTAAAGTCCATTGGGGCAATGGGGGACACACACTCGTGGACATGTTTGCCCTTGGTCAGTTGCTGTCTTGATGATTCTCCATTTTTGCCTTCCTATGTGGCACCTAGGCATCTGCCAAGCTCCCCCTGTGCCCCAGCTGCCCCACTGCATATCCTGCCTGAAGACCCCTGTATCCCATTTGCAGACTCACCATAGTGCCCTTTCGTACTTGGGCACTATGCTGTTGCTGCACATGTATCACTACTATCACTTTTCTGGGTCTCCCTGCCTTTGCTGTACATTGCTGACTGAACTGGTTTCTCTCTCCTGCAAATGTCACACCAGTTCTATATGATCTCCACTGGCTCCCCATTCAATGCAGAGTTAAATTCAAAGTGCTTACCTTTACACATAAAATCATCCCAGTGAGTCAGCTCCATGCCTCTCCCCACTCCTCCCCTTCCTCAATAACACAAGAACACGCCGCTCCATTACCAAAAACCAACTGACCATCCCTTCAACTAAAAGACATTCCAAACAATCTACCTGTAACAGGGCTTTCTCCCTCTATGCTCCGTCTTTATGGAATACCCTTACTCACGAGCTGCGAAACTGTCAAAACCACTCTGAGTTCCGAAAGCAGTTAAAAACTCATCTTTTCCTCGAATATTTCTCCCTACCACCTTAGTACCTACCTTTTACATCCACTTCCTGCCCCTACCCTCTCAATTATCTATTATGCAGCCATGTGATATCTCTGTATATACCTATGTAAATAGTTGTTCATTGTTCATTTAATTAGATTATATTGTTTACCTATTTATCCCTGTTAACTTGTTCTATGTAAACAGTTCAAACATACTGCCACGAAATGTTTTATGTAAACCGTCTTGATTTGTAGAAAGACGGTATATAAAAAAGGTTAAATAAATAAATAAATAAAATGTGCCTCTAACGCGAGGTTTTCACTGGCGTTAATTTTCAGACCTTCATTTCACAGCATTAGTGTGCCTGGAGCCTCTCTCAGCCCACTCTCCGCCCATTCTCTGCCCATTGACCCCTTCTCTCCGCCCTCTGGAAAGACATACTCCACCCTCTGTGTGCCTTAACGCTGCTGGAGATGTTATCGCACGAAATGTAGCACTATCGCACGATAATGTTACTTTATCGTGCGATAATGTAACGTATCACGCAATAACGTCGTGGCTGCGACTTTAGCGCTGTTTAGTAAACATCCCCCCTAGTTATTAGTAATGCACGCTCATGATATTAAGACACACTAATGCAGTAGTGCACATCATGGCCGTACCGAGCCAGAATTGCGCCCTATGCGACTAGCACATTGGGTATGCCCTCTCCCACCCCCCCCCCCACCCCCGCACATCCATCCAGCCACTTTCGGCTCTTACCTTGCTGCTGCCACCCTCTGTTTTCTCCACAGCGGTGCTGGCAGCAGGTCAAGAGAAGAAAGTGGATGGACAGAGGTGGAGGAGAGGGCACGCGCCCGATGTGCTAGTCGCCGGCACTTTAAGCAGATTTGTCCCTCCCTGCTCTGACATCGTGTCAGAGGAGGGAGGGACCTGACCTGCTTAAATTGCCACAAAAAGGCTTAAGGGGTGTATTTCAACTGCCTGCTGTTGCCCTGCCGCCACTGGAGAAGAAAAAGTGCGACAGCAGAGCAACAGCAGACAGCCAAAATGCGCCCCTTAAGCCTTTATGCCCCGTGCGACTGCACCGCTCTCACAGGGCTAGGTACGGTCCTGGTGCACATTATTAACTCTGGGGCTTATATACAAAAGGCAAAGTGACTTTGCAAAAGTGCACTTCATGTGGAAAAAACCCCAAAAAGCCTAGGAACTTGCAAAAATGCCAAAGTGAAGGTGTTTGCTGTTGCTTGCACAAAGTGCACTTTGCAGTATTAAACTTTCACAGAAAGCATGTCACACAAAAGTTTATTTACATTTCATATTAACGAACTGCTGTGATGCAAAATCATGCAAAGCAGCTCATTAATCCAAAAACCAGCGTGGAAAAGGCTTCAAAGGCCCCTTGTTGACCGAAAAAAATAATATTTTCTTGAGCTGGTTGCAAGGAAGAAATGCCTTTTCATGCAGCAGATGGCCTCCCTCCCCTGGGAGTAGTTTAACTTTCTGATGTCCTGTTGGGCCTGACACACTCCTCTAGTCCCGATGTGAAGCTAAAATGTTGTAACAGCTCCTCTCTCTGAAGTCCCACCTCTTCCTTAAAACCTGCATCCTCACAAAGTAATAAGCCCTCCCACTCTCCACAGCTGTCCTGTAATCCCTCCCCCCCCCCCACAGATCCCCCCCCCAGCACCCTGACCTCCCCCCACAGCATCCTGCATCACCCCAGCGATGTTTGGGGGGTAATGAGGCCAGGAGTGATCCCCACTCACTCGGGTCCCAGCAGCTGCTTAACTCCAAATGGTGTCGGCCAATTCCTAGTATGACGTTCCTGTCTATGGCAATACTTGAAAAATTTCATGCAAACTTTTAACTAAGGATATAAATAAATGAAGAACTTATTTGCATAGATGGGTACTAAACCGTAGACATTATCGCGGGTTAGTGCATAGATTCCTGTACTTGTTAACTGGCTAATTGGGTAAACCATTCTGCAGAGTAGACCTGCATGACAGGCCTTGGGCATCCTGTTTTATATACAGGTCTAAAAGATTCTGAGTTTAGTCTTCATCATGAAAGTTACTGAGAACTTATCACAGGAATCTGTGGATAGGAAGGTTCAAGCAAAAGTATTACCATTTACATTATAGCAAATCAGCTGTGTATAAAAGAGAAATTTGTTTCAGAGCATTTGTTTCTCAAAGAATATCTAATTTTAATTTCTGATTATACACGTATTTATAGCACAGTACATGTGCCAGGCTATAGTTATCTTATATGAGGTTTCCTCACTGAGACCCCCCATGTTACTTGTGTCCTACACTGAATTGCTCTATTCCACTTAACCTAAATTGGGTTCCAAATCTAAATCATGAAGCTGAGGTTGTGGAAAGCATTATTTATATCAGTTCTTGCGCAGCCCTGAATAGCCGTCAATAATTCTAATGCACTGTTCCAGATCTGAAATAAGGTAGTGTTTTCACCAGGTCTTTATGTTTTCATTTGGCAGAGAAATGGCAGCCATTTCATTATGGACCACGACCATCACAAATTAGAACTTTGGAAAGTAAAGAACTGTGGTTTTGCAAAGGTTTGGACTGTCCTCCAAAAACTGAGACAAACCTACCAAGGACTGCAGTCCCCTCCCCCATCCCTCAAAGAAAACCATAGAGCAAGAGACAAGCCTCTGTGATTTTGGCTTGAGTCACTGCCAACTCATGCTATCCCTGGCCATCTCTAAAGTCTTCAAGGCATCTCGGTTCCACCCACAGGCATGTCAAGGGGTAACAAAAGCAGAGATTACAGTGGAAATCCAGTTTGGGGTTAATAACTTGACTTTTCAGCTAAAACAGAAACAGAGAGTATGGTCTTTTAGGGAGACTTTTTACTTGTCTTTATTTTGTTTTCTTGTTGCATTGATTTTAATTTACATAAAAAGGTTTTGTTCAAGCTTTACAGCACCTTTTTCATAGCTGTATGCGAGATGGCCGAGGTACCCACAGGATGTATGTGAAGCTGCGGCTGATGATAGCTCAGGAGGGAAGTGGTATTGAACCGTGGCCACAGTACTTTATTAAAAAGATCTGAGAAGTGCTTAGGCTTTTTGCCAAAATAAAGACCCCACAACACTGGGAAAAAAACAAGGTAATCACACTTAATGCAGACCATTAAAAGCAATTAGAGTTCATTGTTAGTTTCTTCAAACCCCAAACCAAAATAGAATATGAAAAGAGCTGACTGTGACGCCACCATCAGTTTCTCAGCAACGTCCTTGTGATATTTCTAATTTAGCTAATTGAAATCTGTTATTTCTTCTTTTCACAATGTGAATAAAACGTATCCAAGGAATAGTTCATTGTTTTGGTGCTTGCATAGGTACTAGCAAATTCTAACCTGTGTGTACTTATTTGCTAAATGACTTCATATGCAAAAAGCTTTGCATTCACTGGTAGATAAATCTCCCATTTTTAAGACATTCATCAATGGATGGATTAGTGCCGTCTTGAAAAAAGAGCAAATTACCCTTTTGCAGAATGATGAACTAATGTAATTCATTCAATAATAACAAATGATAAAATCCTCTACCACTGCTAAACCTTCAGTCTATTCTAAATCAGTAGTTCCTTAAGGTTTTTTTTTTAATATAATTCAGACCCAATTAGGAGATACAAAATTACATAAGGACCCACAGCATTTTCTTATACAACAGTCAATATGTTATATCTATATGGAGTGGAGGAGTAGCCTAGTGGTTGGGGCAAGGTACTTTGGGCCAGAAGGTCAGGGGTTCAAATCCCACTAGAGGACAGCAACCTTGGGCCAGAAGGACTGGGGTTTCTAGTCCCACAGGTGCTCCTTGTGGTCTTGGGCAAGCCACTTAACCCTCCATAGCCCATGTTCCCTGTAAAATAGTTCTCTGTGTGCTGTGCTTTCCTGTCTAATCAATGTGTTTATACCTCAAAAATTTCCTGTCATGATTTGACAATTTCCAATCTGTAATCAAAACCGCTGCTGATCACTGGAAGTAGCGGTATACAAATGTATACTAAATAAATAAATATCTCTAGTGTTTGCCAAATGATGCCACAGCTAGAGAGAATATTTGCTTTATAGCCAAAAGGACATCAATAGGTTTACTGTGGACTGACCGGCTTTTATACTCTTGTTTTTCTAAGGTGCTGAAGCATTTTTCTGTGGACATGTGGAGGGTAATTTTATAAAATAGTCCCACTACGTCAGAAGTTTCCTATTTCTAGTGTTATCGCCAGAGTTTCTGGATTCTTCACATATAAACTTCAAGTTTATTAGTATGGATCAAAATATGGCAGTTGTGTAGGTAACATCGCAACCTATATTGGATTTCCTGTACTTTCCTTCCTGATCTGTAATTCAAAGTATTTCCGTTTATTCAAACCTTGAGTTACAAATAGCACATTAAGGGGTATGTTTACTAAGCAGTCTTAACGTGCGCTCTTCCACGTTATCACGCGATAAGGTACCTTATTGCACAATAATGGCGCTTTATCGGGCGCAGAGGTACCTTAGCACGCGATAACGCGCGCAGCAGCGCAAATGAGCGCTGAGGGCGGAGAAAGGCTCCCAGAGGGCGGAGGAAGGCTCCCCAGGGGCGGAGAGAGAGGGTCAATGGGCGGAGAACGGGAGGGGAGAGGCTCCCTGCACACTAACGCTGTGAAATCCGAGGCTGAAAACTAACGCCAGTGAAACCCTGGCGTTAGAGCTGATTTAAAGGGAAAAGAAACCATTTCTGTCAGCAATGTACAGCAAAACCAGGGAAACCTACAAAAAGTGATAAGTGTGATACATGTGCACGGAACAAAAGGGCAAATAAACGTTGAAAATGACCTGAACAAAATTGAAAAAAACATAACCAAGCTGGGCAATAGTGATATTAATGGGAAACATCAACCGCCCCCCCCCCCCCCCGAGAAAGCTCCAAAAAAAAGATATGAATTTTGGAAGGGACTATGCTCCGTCCCCATGCAAGGTGAATGAGCCCACAGTGAAAGTGCGCTGAACAGGGTTTTCCCTCTCCATTGGGCAGGTGTCCTATGGTGTGTGCATGTTCCACAACAGCAGGGCGGGTATGTCGGAATGGGCAACTGGACAGATGCTTGAAAAGTGGAACAGAGGGCTGCAGGCGGCACATGCTGTGGTGCAGCTGGGCCACAGTGCAGACTAGGGTGATGCCTAGGTGGCCATAGGAATGCTGAAACAGTAGTGCAGCCAGACAGCAACTGATGAGGGCCCAACATGGGCACGAGTGTGCTTCCCACAGTGTCACAGGTGATAGTATCCAGCAGGTACCCCAAAGGGCACAGAACATTGCCAGGCGGTGCTGGGGGGAAGCATGGACAGCTATGCAGGCACCCCTACCCCAGAACCCACACCATAGGCAGCTGCCTACCCACACACTGGATGGCCTGAGACTGCGCTCCACCAACACCACCAGCAGAAGGGCATGTCAACAGGGTGGCAGAGGGGTACTGGTGGTGGAGGGGGCAGTGACAGCTGCCCAGAGCAGACCGTGGCCTAGCCCTGTGTAGGTGGGTGCCATGCACTGCAACAGACAGGCCCAGTCTGATGAACAGTCATGGTATCCCCAGGGAATGTACTGTCTCTGTGGCAACATGGTGGTGCAGTGCACACAGCCAGGGTGCTCAAGAGCAGAAAGTCACAGGTTCAAGTCCCAGCTGTGGTTCCTGCCAACCCAGCCCCCATATTTTACCCACTACTAAAACGTGCTAATACAGACAGAACCTTTATTGCAGATGATGTAGACATGCCCAAAACACCTACATTTTACCCTACCGAGCACAGACACCATAGACATACGCATTACCTAAAGCAGAGTCTCCCAAATGCAGTCCTGGAGGGCCAAACACCATTCAGGTTCCATGCTGCCTCTAATAAATATGGCTGTGCTGCATTTCTATGCACCGCCCCCATGGTATGCAGATGTATCTCATGCATATTCATTAGGGACAGCATGAAAACCCAAACAGTGTTTGGCCCTCCAGGACTGGAGTTGGGAACCTCTGCCCTAGAACAGCGGCCAAAAGGGGCAGACACACCCGCACCCACAGGCTCCATTATCCCAAGCCTCCTGGAGAGGCAGGATGTTGGGCCCTGCGTGCATCTCCCAATACTAGCACTTGCATACCTTAGCAATGCCACCCTAAACATGGGAAAACTGTACACAGCTATAAGAACATAAGAACATAAGATATGCCATACTGGGTCAGACCAAGGTCCATCAAGTCCAGTATTCTGTTTCCAACAGTGGCCAATCTAGGTCATATGTACCCAGCAGTTTCCCCAAGGGACACAGGTTCCACAATGCTTGTATTGGTTCAAGCATTGATATCCTGGGTTCCTTCTTAATAATGGTTTATGGACCTTTCCTCCAGGAACTTGTCCAAACCTTTTTTAAACCCAGCTACACTAAAAGCCTTTACTACATCCTCCGGTAACAAATTCCAGAGTTTGATTACACGTTGAGTGAAAAAATATTTTCTTTTATTAGTCTTAAATAGTTTACCCTGTAGCTTCATTGCATGTCCCCTAGTCTTTCTATATTCTGATAAGGTAAACAATCGATCTACGTTTACCCGTTCCACTCCGTTCATTAATTTATAGACTTCTATCATATCTCCCCTCAGCCGTCTCTTTTCCTGGTTAAAGAGCCCTAACCTTTTTAGCCTTTCTTCATAGGAGTATCCTTCCATCCCCTTTACCATTTTGCTGGCTCTTCTCTGAACCTTTTCTAAAGTCGCTATATCCTTTTTAAGATGCGGCAACCAGAATTGCATACAATATTCAAAGTACGGTCTCACCATGGAACGATATAGAGGTATTATAATAGAGCTATCAAAAGGTTGCTATGATAACTGGCAGATAGCAAGTCCTACGTTAAGCACAATTGGCTGATTGAGCTGCATCATAGCAACCTTTCTGATGTCTGTGGAGTGTGCCTCAGGTCTGCTGTCTGACAGAGTGAGCCCAACAGTATTGCGTACCATAGCCATGCCTGCACTGTGCCCAGGACTGGTGCGGTGGCCAGGGCTGCCAAAAGCCTCTATAGTTGCACAATGCTGGCATAGGTGTGGGAGTGTGTGTCTGTCTATCCAGTGTGTGGTGGCTGCCAACACCCTCCACACTGCTAGCACTGTTGCCAGTATTGGCCTGCCAATGTGCCTAATGAGGAGCAAGGTACTGTGGGAATAGCCTGGATAGGGTGGCCTGGCCTGGCTGCATCTGCACAGGGCATAGGGCAATGGCTGGCACATTGTAGTGCCTGGCCACCACCTGCATGGACAGGGTTTCCACAGTATGTCCTGCTGGGAGGTCACTCTCACCCTGACTGAGCAGTGACCACGGCTTGGCTAGGTTCCCCCATAGTGCTTATATAGTATTTTTCTCATGTGATATTTATGGGTTTTCTTTTGGGGTTCAATCACTGACTTATCTGCTTGGTGTGTATGCTGACATCCCAGTTCTGGGTATCTGCATCTCCTCCAGGAACATGCAGTATGTACTAGTTTACAGACTGTCTGCAGTTAGTATGTCTGTGGCTTGGACACCTTGCAGGGTGTGGCGGCTGGAGGCTTGCTGCTGGAGAATGTCAGATAGTGGTGGAGGGCAGCTGAGTGTTTCCAGGCCTACTGCCTGATGGATGTGTACAGATCGGCATTGACTGCCCTGTAGGGTGTCTGTTCCCCAGCAGGACTGGGGTTGATGGTTCTCTCTACTGCCACCATTGCAGGGAGGTAAAATGTGGATCTGTTGGTGGGAGATCCTGTTTCCCTCCCTGAGCCACAGAGGGTGGGTTGGGTGGTGGTACATAATCCGCCTATGGGTCCAAACACCCCCCCCCCCTTCACCTACATCATATGACCATGGCACCAACACAGGATATGCACTATTCTGGGTGCATCATAGCCCATGAGCTAGACATGACTGAGACATACAGATGTATCCTAGGTGTGTCTGCAGGAACTACCTATCACACATACACTAGCACTGATGGGGACCTGCAGCATGACGTATATCAGCCATGAAAGGTGCTGTGGACCTGGTGCTGGGTGCCCCACCTCACCCTCATGGTGAGCACAGTACCCGCACAATGTGACGGTCTGTAGCTACTCTGTGCCAGTAACACACACGGTCTGTACCCCCTACCAGGCTGAGGTGCTGTGGGGGTGCATACCCCATCTTGTGATCATCTGTAGACTGCTGATGTGCATGTGCAGTGCATCATGGGTACGGGTGGGTTAACCCTATCCTGGTAACCACAGCAGACAGTTTGTGTGGTGACCTGCAGTCCTTCTGTAGCCAGCCAGGGGTTTGTTAGCAGCTGTAGCCCACTGGATACTTCACTGCCTGTGGAGCCAGAGGTCATGAGTTCACACCCACAGTGGGGTTATTTGATAGGGCTGTCCGAGGCATTGTCTATTTTTAATGTACATTAGTGCTGCCAGCAAAAACACCCTCGGAGTACTGTAGCCATAAGGTGCTTCATAAGGCACCGTATAAGGTGCCTTCTACGGTGCCTTATAAGGTGTCCTATAAAGAGCCTTATAGGGTGCCCCATAGGGGACATTATAGGGTGCCTTGGCGGACAGTGCACTTTATAATGTGCCCTATGGAGTGCCTTATAGAGTGCCTTATGCGGCACCTTCGGTTACGGCACGTGAGGGTGTGTTTGCTGGCAGCACTAATTAAAATATATATAACATGCCACAAAAAGCAATACTTACACGTAACAGCTAATGCCTCAGCCAGCCATATGCATTAGAATGTAGAGTAAATGAAACTATCCCTCCAATCAAAAACTCCGGCAATGATCTATTATCTAATAGCAACCTATAATCAATATATTTTGTAGAAGAAAAACAAGGTCTCAGACTTTTAACCAGGCACTCTCCTGCAGACTATGTCAATGGATATGTGCCATTTTTGCATCAATGACCTGTTTTCTCTCTTATAAGTGTTATATTCATGGACAGGCAAGTTCTCATTCCATGTAGATAATAAACAATTTAATTATTCTTATCTTGTGATGCCCCGACGCCTTCCTTCGGCTGCCGCATCACGTTTCACAAGCTGGCTGGTTTCTTCAGGGGGTTAAGCTTGAAATCTCCGCTAAATCCCAGCAGTTTCTCATCAGAAGCAGTGTACGTGTCTCCAAACTGGCACTCACTGGTTTTGTTTCAGAATTCGGATGTTTGGCGTGTTAACCTAGAGCCTGTCGGCTTCTTAAAAAAAAAATGCCACGCAGTATGCATTAGGCACACTGGGGGATCAAACTCATGACCCCTGTACCATCAGTCAGTGTATTAAGCATTGTGCTACATCTCTGTTTCTGTGTTTACATGTCTGCGTGCCTACGTAAGATTACCGCGCATTAGCATGCTTAGCGGCATCTCGCCCGATAATGTGCACAGCGCGCGTTATCGCATGATAATCCCGTTTTGCTGCGTGGCTCCCAAGAATCTCTCTGCTAGCATGGTTGCCTCTCCAAGATTTTGGCAATTTTGCTGTATAAGAAAAGTGTGCATATCTTTAGGCACAGCAGACATAAATTGTTCAAGCATAACAATGTCTAATAACATTTCTATTCTACCGTCTTTTGCTCAGGCTCCAACCATTTTACAGCTAAACCTCTGATTCTCTGACTCAGAGCCCTGGGTGTTTCACCCACTTTCAATGTAGTAGCTCTAAACATTCGCCTATACTCTGAAATAGACAACCCTAGGCGATCCCTAATAGCAGCCTTTACATCCTTATAAATCAAAGCCTGGGCTGCTGGCATTGCTCTATACGCTGCAAGCGCCTCTCCAGTTAATGAGGCTGCCAGCCTTACTGCCCACTGGGTCTCTGGCCATGCTAATGCCTGTGCCACTCTTTCAAAAGACTCTAGAAAATCATCAACATTATCATCTGGAGTTAGCTTCCCAAAACTAAATGCCCCAATCCCTTGATTGAGTCCCACACTGTCCACATGTGGTGTACCAGTATTTACTGCTGGTCTTGCATCTGTTCCACTTTGGTTCTTCAGCTCAACTAGGGCTTGCACCAGATCAAGCACTGGCCTCTGCTGGTCCATTAAGGCTCTCATAGCAGTGTCCTGAGCCTGCTGTGCTAGCTCCTGCTGCCTGCTGAACTGGGCTGCCATCCACTCAGCTAGTTCCCTTGAATCCATCTTGAACCCTGTAAGAAAATACAAAGAAAAAAAACCACAGTGCACCACCTTCCAAACAGGTGTTTTTTTTCTACACTTTTTTTTTTTCCAATTATCCCTGTGCCTTACTCCCATCCACCACTAGACATGCCCAGGTACTTTTTACCTTATGCCAGTGATGAATCCAGCTTTGCACGGGGTCTTTTCTTCCTGGAACAGCCACCTCTTCTCCAGAGTGCAGTTGAGAAAAAAAATCTTTTTTTTTTCCAGCTTTAAGCTTGAACTGTCTTTTTTTCTTCTGACTTGATTTGTAATCCTTTTAGCAAGTAAATCCCTTTGCGCAAAATCAATCCTGCCGACTATGCCATTTGTCAGACGGCCGCCTGGGTGAGAATGTTCACAGTCTTGACAAAAGCATATATCTATATGATTTGCAAGGATTTGTGGGTAATGTAGTCCATTCATTCCAGACACAGCCGTGAACAATAATTAATTATACTTGCTCAAGGGTAAAGCAAATAAGATTTTTATTTATGAGGGTTTCTCCCAACACAGATAATGCTTGGTAGCACAGAACTCAGGATACTTGCTTGCAGTTTTAAAGTTAGGAAAACAAAATCAGGAAAAAAACCAACATCTGAACTGGTCAGGTAATTAAAGCAAAGGATTAAAGACCTGGTTGGCAACAAACTGGTCTTTCTTGTAGGCTTTAGCAAATAATGTCTTAGCAATGCAGTAAGCAACCAAATAAACCCACAAAGTAGGAAAAATGTTCTTTTCTTCAGGTTAACTTCTTATATCTTTACATATAAATTCAGAAGTGATTCCCTTCAGAGCACACAAGCAATTAGGTAAGCTCAATTGCTAGCAATCACCCAGCTGAAACCCCTTAGCTGGCTTGCTTTCACTGTGTAGCTCAAAATCTTACTCAGAAGGTTTTCTGAGTAGATTAAAGAACAAGTTGGTATTTCTTTGTGATGGTTGTTGCACCTTGTAACAGAAAACTACCATTTGAGTTTGGACAGAGAGCAGTCCATATATTCACATTCTGGTTCTAAGACCTTTCCCCTTTCTTCAATAATCATAGGTTCAATATCTTGGCTTGTCACAAAGGAATTTCTCAATGGAGCACTACCAGGAGAATAATCATTTCCCTGCTTCCTTTCAAAGTTATAGCTAGGGCATAGATCAGTGTTCATACCTGAGCTTCCATTGCTGTTAGAGTTCCCCTTTAAATAGCCTGGCCAATATGTAGTCCAGTTTCTGTGTCCAGCCTTCCAATCTAGATCCCTGGACACTGGATCTCTCTTCACATACCTTCTGGCATGGGTCTCAGGGTCCCTTCCACGTGCAGCTGTTTCCCTCACAGGTACCGTCTGGAGATTCCTGGCTCTGCAATACCACTCCTCTGGTTTCCCCCAGTCCAATGGTGTATGCTGACCTCTTGTCTGTCTCCCAGTACACGTACTGTGCTGGACTCCTGTAGACTTCCCAGAGGCTTTTCTCTTCCTTCTTTTAAAGGGCTTCTTGCTCTCTCTGTCTGTCCGTTCTGACCTCTGCTTCTGATGAGAATGAAGATCAGGATCCCGTGGATGATCAAGATACCAATGATCATGACATCCCAGCTCTGGATGATTCTCTGTAGAATAGACTCTATCTTTATTCTGCCTTGATGAGTGCTCCACCTTAGCACAGCGCAGCTGTGCTGAATCAGGCCTTGCCCTTTGAGATGAGTGTTCCATCCTAGCACAGCGCAGCTGTGCTGAATCAAGCCCTGCCCTTTGCAATGAGTGCTTGGGGATTACCTCATAGCCCTTTTGATTGAACACACGTTTTCTCACTTCAGCTCCTCTCATGGCTGTTGGAAACCTGGTGCATTCTGGGACTGGTAGTCTTTTATGGCAAAATTCTGTTTTCTCATTTCTACCAGCACTGACAGTTGCTTGTTCAGAGACACTTCACC
This sequence comes from Ichthyophis bannanicus, assembly GCA_033557465.1. NCBI lineage: Eukaryota > Metazoa > Chordata > Amphibia > Gymnophiona > Ichthyophiidae > Ichthyophis > Ichthyophis bannanicus. The sequence continues at coordinate 1,540,049,326 of CM066031.1, forward strand.
TTTTCTATAGCCCCTTCCTGAGCTATGATAAGCTTCCTTATCACAGTACCACTAAGTTGTTTTTCTAACAATTCATATCTTTCTACATGTTATATCTATGGGGGATGTTTACTAAACTGCGGTAATGTGATTCGCGTTAGGATCCGCGGTAGAAGCAGAAATCCTATATAAGGACATGGGCGGTACATTGTTACCGATAACGCGCGTTAGAAGGCACCATAAATTAACGAGCGCTACATGGCATGTTACCGCGCGTTAATCTTAAGAAGGCGCGCAGGCATGCAAGCACAGCAACAGAGCTGTAACACAATGGTTACTTACTACACTGACTGATGGTACAGGGGTCATGGGTTCGATTCCCCAGTGGGCCTAATGTATAAGGCTGGCTGAAGCATCACCCTTTACATGTAAGTAGTGATTGTTGAGGAATTTGATCTGTATTTTAATTAGTGCTGCCAGCAAACACACCCTCACGGTGGCATAACCTAAGGTGCCGCATAAGGTACCCCATAACGCACTCCATAGGGCACATTATAAAGTGTACTGTCTGCCAAGGCACCCTATAATGTCCCCTATAGGACACCTTATAAGGCTGTGAACAAAGCCCTGGCTGGCTGCAGAAGGACTGCACATCACCACACAAACTGTCTGCTGTGGTTACCAGGATAGGGTTAACCCACCCGGATCCATGATGCACTGCACATGCAAATCAGCAGTCGAGAGATGGGCACAAGATTGGGTATGCACCCCCACAGCACCTCGGCCTGGTAGGGGGAACAGACCGTGTGTGGTACTGGCACAGAGTAGCCACAGATAGTCACATTGTGCGGGTACTGTGCTCACCATGAGGTTGAGGTGGGGCGCCCAGCACCAGGTCCACAGCACCTTTCACGGCTGAAATACGCCATGCTGCAGGTCCCCATCAGTGTGTGATAGGTAGTTCCTTTAGACACACCTAGAATACATCTGTGTCCTTCTGTATTTCTCAGTCATGTCTAGCCCTTATGGGCGATGATGCACCCAGAATAGTGCATATTCTGTGTTGGTGCCATGGTTACCTGCTGTAGGTGAAGGGGGAGGGTGTTTGGACCCATAGGCAGATTATGTACCACCACACAACCCACCCTCTGGGGCTCAAGGTGGGAAACAGGAGCACCCACCAATAGATCCACATTCTACTTCCCTGCAATGGTAGCAGTAGAGGGGACCATCAACCCTAGTCCTGCTGGGGAACAGATAGAGCAGTACACATCCATAACGCAATAGCAGACAGACAGTAGGCCTGGAAATGCTCAGCTGCCTCCCACCATTATCTGACATTCTCCAGCAGCAAGCCTCCAGCCGCTGCACCCTGCAAGGTGTTCCAGCAAGACACATACTAGCTGCAGACAGTCTGCCAGCTAGTCCATAGTGCATGGTCCTAGAGGAGATGCATGTACCCAGAACAGGGATGTCAGCATACACACCAAGCAGATAAGTCAGTGATTGGGCCCCAAAATAAAACCCATAAATATCTTATGAGAGAAATACTATAATAGCACTATGGGGGAACCTAGCCATGCCATGTTCACTGCTCAGTCAGGGTGAGAGTGACCTCCCAGCAGGACATGCTGTGGCCACCCTGTCTGTGCAGGTGGTGGCCGGGCACTACAATGTCCGAGCCATTGCCCTATGCCCTGTGCAGATGCATCCAGGCCAGGCCACCCTATCCAGGCTATTCTCACGGTACCATGCTCCTCATTATGCACATTGGCAGGCCAATACTGGTAACAGTGCAAGCAGTGTGGGCTGTGGAGGGCGTTGGCAGCCACCTCACACTGGATAGACAGACACACACTTCCCACACCTATGCCAGCAGTGTGCAACTATAGAGGTGTTTGGCAGCCCAGGCCACCACACCAGTCCTGGGTACAGTGCAGACATGGTTATGGTATGCAATACTGTTGGGGTCACTCTGTCAGACTCAAGACCTGAGGCACACTCCACAGACATCAGAAAGGTTGCTATGATGCAGCTCAATCAGCGAATTGAGCTTTACTTAGAAATTGCTATCTGCCAGTGATCATAGCAACATTTTGATAGCTGTGTACCGTATTCCCAGGTTTAGGGTGGCATTGCTAAGGTATGCAAGTGCTAGTATTGGGAGATGCACGCAGGGCCCAACATCCTGCCTCTCCAGGAGGCATTGGATAATGAAGCCTGTGGGTGCGGGTGTGTCTGCCCCTGTTGGCTGCTGCTTTACGGCAGAGGTTCCCAACTCCAGTCCTGCAGTGCCAAACGCTGTTCGGGTTTTCATGCTCTCCCTCATGAATATGTATGAGATACATCTGCATACCATGGGGCTGGCACATAGAAATGCAGCACAGGCATCTTTATTAGAGGCAGCATGGAACCGGAATGGTGTTTGGCCCTCCAGGACTGCATTTGTAAGAGTCTGTTCTAGGTAATGCATATTTTTATGGTGTCTGTGCTCTGTAGGGTAAAATGTAGGTGTTTTGGGCATGTTTACGTCATCTGCAATAAAGGTGCTGTCTGTATTAGCACGTTGTAGTAGTGGGTAAAATATGGGGACTGGGATGGCAGGAACCACAGCTGGGACGAACCTGTGACTTTCTGCTTCTGAATACACTGGTTTTGTGCACTGCACCACCTTGTTGTCACAGAGTCAGTACGTTCCCTGGTGATACCATGACTGTTCGTCAGACAGGGCCTGTCTGTTGCAGTACATGGCACCCACCTACACAGGGCTAGGCTACGGTCTGCTCTGGGCAGCTGCCACTGCCACCTCCACCACCAGTATCCCTCTGCCACCATGCTGACATGCCCTTCTGCTGGTAGTGCTGGTGGTGTGCAGTCTCAGGCCATCCAGTGTGCAGGTAGGTGGCTGCCTATGGTGTGGGTTCTGGGGTAGGGGTACCTGCATAGACATCCACGCTCCCCCCCAGCCCTGCCTGCCAATGTTCCGTGCCCTTGGGGGTAGCTGTTGGGTACTATCTCCTGTGACACTGTGGGAAACACACTCGTGCCCATGTTGGGCCTTCATCAGTTGCTGTCTGGCTGCTCTGCTGTTTCAGCATTCGTATGGGCCACCTAGGCATCACCCTAGTCTGCACTGTGGCCCAGCTGCACCACAGCATGTGCCGCCTGCGGCCCTCTGTATCCCCTTTTCCGGCATCTGTCCAGTTGCCATTCTGACATGCCCGCCCTGATGTTGTGGGACATGTGCACGCTATATGAACCCTGTCCGATGGAGGTGAAAACCCTGAACAGCGCTATTTCACTGTGGGCTCATTCACCTTGTATGGGGACGGAGCATAGACCCTTCCACGAGTAATATCTTTTTTGTGGAGCTTTCTCGGGGGGGGGGGGGTTGATGTTTCTCATTAATAGCACTATTGCTCAGCTTGGTTATGTTTTTTTTCCAGTTTGTTGGGGTCATTTTCAATGTTTCTGTGCCCTTTTGTTCTGGGCACATGTATCACACTTATCACTTTTTGTAGGTTTTCCTGCCTATGCTGTACATTGCTGACACTGAAATGGTTTCTCTCCCCTGCAAATGTGCATCTAACAGCAGGTTTTCAATCGCATTAGGATTCAGCTCTTCAGATCAGCGTGTTAGTGTGAGGGGAGCCTCTCCCCGCCCACTCTCCGCCCACTGACCCCTTCTCTCCGCCCTCTCTCCTCCTTCTGCCGTGTTTTACCGCGGCGCGGAACTTTACGATCGTCAATTTAGTTTAACGCGCATTATGCAACATTAACGATCATTAATGCATCATAACACGCGTTATGATGCGTTAACGATCGTTAACATTACATAACGCACATTATGTACCGTTACCGCAGTTTAGTAAACATACCCCTATATGTGTTCCTCTGCCCTACGTTCTTCTCTTTTTTTCAATTATTTTTTTCAATTATGTTTTTTCAATTATATCTTGACAATGATACCATTTTATATGTTGGATATTCTCTTTTTACTATATTGTATATTATATTTATATGTATAATGTTCTTATCATTGGAGTTTATTTCACTTGATTTTATTTTGTTTTAAAAGCTGCATACCCCCTGAAGAAGGCATTTGCTGAAACGCGTTGGGGACTATCTAATAAAGATTCCTGTGACCATCACATGTCTCTTGCTCCTTGTGTTCCACTGGCTTCTACTGCAAGAGCGGCTTGCTCTTCTTTGTGTCCACGGGTAATTTTGTAAAGCCACACTATGGGGCCCTTTTACTAAAGGATAATGTGGGTTAAGTGTCCTTGTGCACATAGAAATAAAGGGGTTGTGGGCACTTAACGCACGTTAAGGTTTTAATGAGCATTAAGAAAGTTAAGTAAAAGGGCCCCTTAGTTAACCCTAGTGTCTATTTTGTTCCTATTCTATAACGTCAAATAGGCTCATACTTGACTTTATGAAATACTAGTGTAAGAGGCATGGGATGCACCATTAAATGAAGGTGTAATCACTTACATCAGCCCTAGAACTGCTAGAAATTGCCATGCCCACCTTTTGCAAGTGGATATGTAAACTATTGAATTCCATAATCAACGTGCATACTTACTTGCACTACCCACACACCACGCACATGCCACACATGTCCATGCCTACAATGAAAGTGCCCATTGTGCAAGCAACACATGCTAGTTGGTATTTTATAAGCGGTCATTTACGTGTGTAAATAGAACCTTAATGTGTAAGTGACTGAAATACTGACATTTACATACATTGTTAGTGCCTAACCTAGAAGCCTCCTTATAAAGTCACCATCAAAGAAGGTACTTTTGTAAAGGGTCATTTATATTCAGAGGCAACATCTGTGTCTGTTTTGGGGTTATTCTTTAAAGACAACAGATGCAACTATGTGTCTTTATGAAATAGCCTCCCAAATGCAGCAGAAATCTTGGTTGAAATGCACCAGCATACACTAACACCTGCTTGTCAAATGCAATGTGTGCCTTTGAGTCAGTACTGACTTCTGGCAACCCAGCAGCTCCTGGGTTTTCTTGGCAGAACCAGAAGTAGATTGCCAGAACTTTCTTCCAAGACCATGGAGGATTAAGATCACAAGATGTACTAGTGGGACTTGAACTCTGGCCTCTTGGTTGGGAAGCCAGGACTTTTAACCATTAGCCTACTCCTCCACTGCTTACTTGGCAGCAGGTGTAAATGGGATGCATGTGCATATTTTGTAAGTATGGAGTGGAATTTTAGAAGAGGTGTCCAGGAAGAATCTGGGGCGCCCAGAGCAGAAGGTCCAAAAATCTGGGGGAGTGGCAGCAATGAAGGGAGGTACATATAAGTTCCTTCTGAAATCGCTTCATCTCTACCCCAAAAAATGCATGTCCCAGTAATCGGTTCTGCAGATGGGCCCCACGCAGCTAGCAAGCTGGGATATGTGAACAGATATAGGCCATATCCTTGAATTGCATGGCCTCGGAACCAGGTACTTGGACATGCCAACAGAGATATTTCAGAAGGGAAGGGACTATGTTATGAGATTAGCAATCTGAGTCTCTCATTTCAGATACCCAGCAGCGAGTCAGTAATATGTTTTGAGTATGTATTTACATGCAGATTTAATTGGTCAGGAGATATTAACTGTGGCGATAAAAGCACATTTTGCTCTGCCCCCCTAGAAGCATTGCAGCTATGAAATGAGCACTTCTTTGCACCTTATTCATGGGCCAGAGTTGGTTTAGGTATAGACGTCTCAACAACCAGGGCTAGACATGCTTGTGCCATTCTGCGATGTGCTTCTCTGTTGCTCTGCCCCGGCCACGCCTCCTTCCTGCCCCTTGCTATATGGATGTGTTGGTACATCTATATACCCGGTTTCTAAAATGGGTCCAGGGACATCTCTGTTGTTTGCATATCTGAATACCCATTTTCAGACATCCAACTCATGAACAGAGCTTCTAAAATATCCCCCTATGCACATAATTTATAATTCTGTTGGCACTGCACCAAAATTATAACCCTCAACATGCCTGTCACACAAAATGACTTGCCTTCTTGCCACCATGTGTGTTTTTACATGTGTGTTCAGTCGCACAATTTTATAAAAGTCCTTTGTGTGTGAAAAACAAAGTTTACTCACAGAAAAAAACTATAAAATTACTCTTAAAATGGGAAAACCTCTTCAGTAAATCAGGCCCTAACTGTCTCTAATGCATCACTATCTCAAATCCATTTTCTTAAATGTATGATGTATTGGCAGAGCCCCTGGCTTCCTGTGGCAGATTTTTTAAGATTCTGTGGCAAGAGTTTAAAAATTGTGCACAAATCACGTGTCACATTTTCATAAATTTGCGTATAAATTTGTGGAATTATAAAAATGTCATTTTCTAGCATTTCTTGTGTATCCAATTAATTTCTCTGTGGGAAAGAAGTGTTGATTGGTGCTAGGAAGGGAGGAAGGGGATAGTGAATAAGGGATCTGAGGGATGGAAAGAGAGTGGGGAATTTCAGAGAAAGGGATGTCGGGCAGGAGGGGCAGAGAGGCAGGAGATGGAAGCAGGAGCAGAGGGATGAGAGAGGGGAGGACAGGATAGGAAGAATCATAAAGCAGAGGAAAGAAAGACAAAGGGAAGGAGAGACAGAGAGGGGTCTTGGAGGGATGTGGACAAAGAGAGGCTCCTGGATGGAAGAGAGGGACTCACAGAGAGAGAGAGAGAAATGATCTCCTCGCACCCCACAGTCCCTCTCACCCCAGAGCTTCTGTGATCCCCTTACTCTCTCCAATCCCTACTCACACCCCACAGCACTACCTATGATCACCTCTCTAATTCCCATCTCGGATCCCCTCACTTATTTTACCCATCCTCTCCACACCACTTTGGATCCCATCACTCTCTCTCCACATCTCCCCTCCAATCCCCTCACTCACTCTCTTCTCTCCCTCCCCACAGTTCCCAGCCCCTCTGATCCTCTCACTTGCTATTGTCCCCTTCATCTCTTCCCTCAATCACTTTTTTATCCTGAGATGCTGTGCTGCTGCTGTCTTCCTCTTCAGAAAACCTCTTCTCATGGGGAGAAGGCACCACTGCTTCCTGGACACTGCTGTTCCTGCTGCACTCTGGGCTTCAGGGTTGGGGAATTTTTTTCCCCTTCCTCAGGTGCTGATAGCCAAGTCTAGACATCAGATCCCAGAGAGCAAGGATTTGATGTGTGTGTGTGGGGGGGGGGGGGGGGGGGGGGGGAGGGGATTCCAAACACTGGAGAGCCAGAAGAGGAGCAGAGGAAGATTGGAGTGTAACAGTGATGCTCCTTTGAAGCAGCACTTACACATGGGCCTAAAGTAAGCAGGCAAAGGCTCCTCTTTGGCATGGGCTATGTTGCTAAACCCAACCTGCCCATCCAGCCTTTGTGAAATCATGAGAGATCGGGGCCCAGCCTCTTGCTATATCCCAAACCAGAACCTTGAAACGTCTAGACTAAAACTTTGTGGAAATGGTATATGCAGATGATTCTCAACTAGGGTTGCCAACGTTTTCACCGAGAAAAACCCGACACCTGTGGCTCACCATGCTCCACCCATTCTCCGCCCCTAGTCCCACCCCTGCCCCAACCCCAGCCCCACCCACAAAAATTACCGAGGATACGTGTAGGCTAACTTCCTTGATCAGATAATAATTAAACTGGGAACCCCAAAATCCAAACATGAAATGTACAACACTGGAGAAATAAAACTATAAAGTAATTTCCTCTTGCACTAAACAAAAACGCAAAGATGTTAGCAATACACACTTCCCAGACCAGACATATTCCAGTTAATAAATTAAAAATAAAAAGTATTTTTCTACCTTCTGTTTGGGTGTTTTATTTTTCAGTTGCAATTGCTCCAGTCACTTTCTTCTGGTTTCTTTGTATCTTCTGCGAGCTATCCATTTGTCCTTTCTTCTCTTTTAGATGTTTTCCATTCTCTCTCTATTTCTGCTTTAACATACTGATTGTTTCCCTTTTGCTCTTTCCCACAATTCTTTCTTTATTCCTTTATCATCCGTTTAAATTTCACCCTTCCATTCTCAAGCCCCTCTTACTCTCCCAATACCCGGCCCATCATAGACTTTTCTTCCACACAAAATATTTTTTCCCCTCTCCATTCTCATTCCCCATCCATTCTAGTCCTCCCCGAAAATCAGTTCCCTTATAGTTCTAGACCCACCCAGCATCCACTCCCTTCTAGTCCCATTCTCCCATGCCCCACATCAGCCCATTTCCAGTCCTATTCCAGCTCTTCATCAGCCCATTTCCCGTGCTAGCCCTCACATCACAGGCCATTTCCAGTCCTAGCCCCCCCCCCAATCACAGCCCATTTGCAGTCCGAATCCCCCCACACCATCACAGCCCATTTGCAGTCCGAGTCCCCCCGCACCATCACAGCCCATTTGCAGTCCTAGCCCCCCCCCCCACCATCACAGCCCATTTGCAGTCCTAGCCCCCCTAATCACAGCCTATTTCCAGTCCAAGTTCCCCCTCCCTCCACCATAGCCCATTTCCAGTCCAAGTTCCCCCCCCCCCCATAGCCCTTTTCCAGTCCAGGTCCCCTCCACCCCCATCACAACCCATTTCCAGTCCATGTCCCCCCCCCCCATAGCCCTTTTACAGTCCAGGTCCCCCCCCCCATCACAGCCCATTTCCAGTCAAAGTCCCCCCCTAGCCCTTTTCCGGTCCAGGGCCCCCCCCCCATCACAACCCATTTCCAGTCCAAGTCCCCCCCCATAGCCCTTTTCCAGTCCTGGTCCCCCCCCCAATCACAGCCCATTTTCAGTCCAAGTCCCCCCGCACATCACAGCCCATTTGCAGTCCTAGCCCCCCTACTCACAGCCCATTTGCAGTCCTACCCCCCTAATCACAGCCTATTTCCAGTCCAAGTTCCCCCTCCCTCCACCATAGCCCATTTCCAGTCCGAGTCCCCCCCCCCATAGCCCTTTTCCAGTCCAGGTCCCCTCCACCCCCATCACAACCCATTTCCAGTCCATGTCCCCCCCATAACCCTTTTACAGTCCAGGTCTCCCCCCCCCCCATCACAGCCCATTTCCAGTCCATGTCCCCCCCATAACCCTTTTACAATCCAGGTCCCCCCCATCACAGCCTATTTCCAGTCCAAGTCGTCCCCCCCCCCCCCCCATAGCCCTTTTCCGGTCCAGGTCCGTCCCCCCATCACAACCCATTTGCAGTCCAAGTTCCCCCCCCCCAGCCCTTTTCCCGCCCAGGTCCCCCTCCCAACACCGCCCTTTTCCAGTCCAGGTCCCCCTCCCATCACAGCCCATTTGTAGTCCTTGGCCTCCCCCCCCCCACCCCGACCAGCACCGCGGCTGTCTGAGGGGCTTTAGAGGGAGCCGGGGAAGCCCGCACGAGGTCCCGGCTCCCTCTGTACAGCCGCCAGCGTGAAGAGCCTTTTCCTTCACGCTGGCGGCTGTACCAGCCTTTTAATGTTTCTTCCTGAGTCTGTATTTAGTTAGTTACAGTACAAAAGGCAGGGCTGGCCCGTCTACTAGGTGATCTAGGTGGCCGGCCCAGGTGGGTGATGGCGGGGGCACACATGCCCGACCGTGCCACCCCCCCTTCCCCAGCTGCTGCCAATTCCATTTCGGTGGGAGGCGGACAGCAGCAGTATGTCCAAAAGCGGCTGTATTTGGAAATACTGTTACTGCTGCTGCCCGCCTCCCCCTCCTGAGATGGAATCGCGGCAGCTGGGGGGGGGGCAGTGCTGGTGGTGGCAGCTGCAGCTGGGGGGGGGGGGGAGCAAGGCCGAGGTTTCTGCCTAAGACAGCAGAAACCTCGGCCTTGCTACCCCCCCCCCAGCTGCAGCTGCCACCACCAGCACTGCCTAAGACAGCAGAAACCCTTGGGCCGGCCCTGACAATGGGGCATATTTCTACTACTATTACTACTTATCATTTGTGTAGCATTACTGTAGCAGCAATCGCTGTGAAAAGCTCTTATTCAATCACTCACCCACAGAAGGAAAACTCACAGGCAGGCTGGAATGCAAACAGGATCTTTAATGTGCACAGGATCAGACAGAGATACCAGCAACCTCCACAAGGGTCTGAACCCCGAGGGACGGCCTACAATGCCTTATATACAGTACAGTTTTAAACTCATTCTACAATCCCATTTGCCACAGGTATTTCCTGCCCACCAATCAGCAGCCCCTGGGGAGGTACCTGGGTGACCTGTCCAAACCGGTATGCTCTGGTCTGTTGGTTTCAGGGCTAGGGAAATACTGTGCTCAGACCTGGAGTGGGGGAAGGGTGCCTACTGGAATCTCAATGTCTCTCTTAGCAGGCTGATTACCTCATGGCTTGCGGGGGAAGGGTCAGGCTGATCAGAGCCTCATGGCTTGCAGCATGGCTTGGGGGAAGGGCTATCTACAGTTCGCAGCATGGCTTGGGGGAAGGGCTACCTATAGCTACCTCATGGCTGCCTCATTCCCCCCTTTTTAAGTAAGACCTCAACCGCTAGAGGCGGTTGAGGGCTGTATTACTGGAGGCAAGCCGCAGAGGAGTATATTGGGTCAGGGCCATGACCGTGGCAGCCGCCTTGCGTTCTACCAGGGTGCCAAGGGTGGAAACAACCTGTAAGGAAAAAGGCACTTGGTTAAAATGTACGGTACAGCAATGGGACAAGTTAAGGTAGAGAGTTACGTATACAAAGGTCTGCATGTTCAGAGCAGTTTGGGCAAGTAATACTGCTGTGTTAGTAGTCTCTGCACTTGTTTGAAAGCAAGTCTATATCAGCTAAGGCACCTTTTCTCAGTCTGATCCCGGTTCCAGGAAAGGTGTCTGTAAATCAGTCTCTCCGGTGGTCCAGAGTTCGTCGGCAGTCTGTTAGAACCCCGTACTGGGCAGAAGTGTCAAAGCGTAGGGGCTGGTTTGGAACTGTGACAGAAGTCCAGGCTGGAACAATTTCTGGTGCAGCGGCCTTGACACGAGAGTGATGGATCCTCGGAGCAACTTCAGCCACCTTGACAGCCGTGGGGGTGGTCCGCAGAACAGTATACGGGTCTCGCCACTGGGGAGTCAGCAGATCCTGCTTCCACTCCTGGATCCATTATCACTGGAGGTTCCTTTGCTGGTAGGAAATATTCCATTATGCCCTTGACTGATCTCCACATGTTTACAGATCAGACAAGTGCACGCGCGTGTTCTGTAATTCTGACAAGTTTTAGAATCACACCAATTTTTTTTTTTTTTTTGCCTGTGAGAATTTGTCATCAATTTATCCCTCATCATTTTTTATATTCATTAGCCAGATACATCACTTCACATCATTAAATTGCCTTCACCAGTTTACTGTCCATCAGAGTCCTTCCACATCATTAATTACCTTCATCAGTTTACTGTCCATCAGAGTCCTTCCTCTTAATATATCACTTTACCCCTCACAACACTTTCCACCAACTACATACATAGGTCCTTCAATTTTTTTCTTTTTCTATACCATACTAATGTATCCTTATCTGGCAAGGCTGCTAAAACAATTGTTAGAGACATAGTATTGTTGTAAACAGTGTCCATTTCCCACTAACTTAATTGGTGCAGTTCTAGATTGGCATGGGTGCTCATTCTAAATAGCGACTGTCTAAACAATCTTCAATATAAAACGATACATCAATTCCAATAGAAAGAAATATGGCTCCTAACATGACAGCCACATATCTCTCATGTATGGCTAGAGTCTATTGTACACCTGGTTCCCAGTGAGAGTACTGTAGGAAACTTAAAAATACTTGGACTGATCTTGAAAATGCAGTGGTCCACAAAGATTTATGTAAGCTATCCATTAATTATGGTGTCAAAAGAGATCCTCTTGAGGTGAGAGACTAAGAGGGCACAAGGCATTGGTGGTTGGGCCTCATGGCGATACTCCTTCTGGTTCTTCTTGGCCTGCAAGGCATTTGTGAATAGGCCTCATGGCAATACTTCCTCGGGTTCTTCTTGGCCTATTCCCCCCTGCCTATTCATGTCTCTTCAGAGGCATAAATGTACAAGGTTCGTGTTTTCTCAGGCCTTGTGGGTCCTCGAGGAGTCTTAGAGCAGTCAGAATTCCAGTGGCCCAGATCATCACACTTGGAGTAGCACGTTTTATTGCCTTTTTCCTAGGCTGTCGTCTCACCTTCTGCCCCTCTCTCTCATTCATTTTCTCAAAGCTCTCCTGGATCATTGCTGACAAGTAAGATTTAGTTTTATCCAATCAACTCGAGTTAATGTTATCATTATATTTGTAAATAATATTTTTACAAATATTTCCATATTTCTGGGAATCACAGTTCCATCTTTCCACTAAATTTGCTTTATATACTTGGGAACCAAGCGATTTCAGATCAGCCCCTTTCCAAAATTTAATATTTACTCATCTTATTGCTGTGTATACTGGACCTCTACATAATGTACTCCTACCAGTATATTTGGTAACAAAGTACAAATGTATAAACTAAAAAGATTTGTATCTCACAGTGCTATAATATATTGTGCTCCTGAACTCTGGACACCAACATGTAAAATTCAAATACAGCAGGACAGGTGAATTTATTCTAAATAGCACCTATGATGTTACTGTCCTGTTCATCATTCATGAGCACAGAGCTTAACAAGGCAAAGTGATTACCTTGTATCTTATAGTTCAAAACAGGCATGAAACTGATACTTTATAAGAAGGTTGGTGGATATCTGGAATGCAATATCATTGTAGTATCAGAAAAATGAATACAGTTGATCAAGGCAGTTTAAGGTACCAAGCAGGAAAGAACGCAATCATCAGCACAGCATTTACTGTCTGCAGAATAAACTGCCAAAGATGGCATATCATTCAGAAGTATTACTTGCTTAAGTTTGTATGTGCAGTCAAAACCAAATATATGTACCAGAGAAAATCCAGGCTTTAAAGGACAAGTAAAAAAAATCTTCATTTCTTCATGATCTTATAAGGATTTTTCTCCAGCCTTTGTTTGCTTCCAGCAGACATTTGAGGATGCTCAAAGGAGGCACCTCATGGTTCTAGAAGCTCAAACTCTACAATTAAAATTGATGACAAGAGGATTGTTTGCAGGCTAGGTGTGGCTAGGTGAATTGGGGTTCTTTGTCCTCTAGGATAAAGAACCCTATTTTTTTTTTTTTTTTTTCTTTTTTTTTTTTCTTTTGTCCTCTCTAATGGGCCTCCATTCATCTGCTAGAAGAAGGAACTCCTCCCAGTATCTTTCTATAGCTATGCAAACTATTTCAGCAGTTCCAACTATCCCCCAGTCACCGCTGAGAGGTGTGACCAAAACACCTGGTTCCCTGACCACTGATCATGCATGTAACATAGCAATGAAATTGGATATGCATCAAACAATGCAATTGTCTTCCTTCACTGATATACCAGTACCACAGTCCACACACAGCAAACCCCCCCCCCCCCCCCCCTTTTCCAAACTGTCCCCTTCCCTGCAATCAGTAGACCTGGTGTTTTTCACTGTTTGGGGACACAGGGGCGACTCGTCAATAACTTCACCTTTTACTGATAGAGTATCAAAATCAATCCTGAAATATAAAGACCTAATGTCTGGACAAAAACTTTCTTTCCCTAATGTCACAAACAAACACAGAGCCACTAACAAACACAGAGCCACTAGCAATTTTTACATAACAGTACATTAACTATATGGGCCAGCCATGAATCCATACAGGGAAGCTGGTCCGGATACTCCCTCACCACAATTCAGCCTCCGGACCCCATGCCCCAATCACAATTCACAAATCACAATGTTCAGTGTAAATTTTCTAATCTCACCTCTGGGAATACAACATACAATATAATCCTGGTAACAGGCAGAGTCTGGCTGCACAAAACGCACAGGACCACAAAGGGAAAAAGAAAGAGGGAAAACAGAAAACAGAGACGTCTCAGCAGCGAATACTCACACACTCTCCTTCCCCAGCAGCAGCTTGTTACAAATACATCACAGACACTCTCTCTAGCTGTATCATAGGATCTAACTTTCACCATGAGGACATTAGAAATACAGTATGAGAAATATAGCTAGCTATTTTCTAATGTCCACTAGATGGAGCTCCAGGATCACTTTAACCATAAGGATAAAAATACAGCTAGTTTTTAAATGACCACTAGATGGAGCTCCAGGATCACTTAAAACACAGGTAATAGTAGTAATTACAGCTAATGTCCACTAGATGGAGCTCCAGAGTCACTTTAAGTATATTGCAGTGTAGCTTACACGTGGTCTTTTCAAGATGGCCGCCTCCACGTGTGTTCTACTGCCCGATTCAGCTCTGGATACCTCCGGACAGACTCAGCTGTTCCCAACTTCAGAATCGGGTCAGCCGGGCCTCAAACATGCGGGAGGAGGAGGAGAAAAATACACTTTTAAAATCGGGGAGCCAGCCGGACCTCAAACATGCGGGAGAGGAGGAGAAAAATACACTTTTAAAATCGGGGAGCCAGCCGGCCCGCGGCACACAGAACAAGGACGGAGCAGTTTAAAAAGGGGCCCGCCGGCCCGCGGCACACAAATTACGGTCAGTATGATTTTTTTTTTATTTTTTTTGCTTGGGGCAAAAATTAATTTAATAGCTTTTGGCAGCGCTGCACTCTTAATACCCTTTAAAGGGGCTCAGCGGTGCATCGGGACAGCAGGGAAAGGCAGAAAATTCAGCGGGTCAGCAGGGGGGGGCTCAGCGGTGCATCGGGACAGCATGGGAAAGGCAGAAAATTCAGCGGGTCAGCAGGGGGGCTCAGCGGTGCATCGGGACAGCATGGGAAAGGCAGAAAATTCAGCGGGTCAGCAGGGGGGCTCAGCGGTGCATCGGGACAGCAGGGAAAGGCAGAAAATTCACATCGGGGCACAACGGAGAGAGAAGTTCACATCGGAGCAGAAATTAACACAGCGGCAGCATGGGAGGGGGGACAGAAATTTACGTTGGAGCACAGAAACTACATCGGGGGTTCAGGGAAAGGCAGTAGATCCACACCGGAGCACATGGAGGGCAGAATTCAACATCGGAGCACAGAAATCACACAGTAGCAGCATGGGGGGAACAGAAACTTACATCGGAGCACAGAAATTACATCGGGGGTTCAGAGAAAGGCAGTAAAACCACACCGGAGCACATGGAGGGCAGAATTCACACCGGAGCAGAAATTAACACAAATTAGAAACGGAACGGAAGCATATTAGAGCCCTCTCCTTGCAGTCACGCTTCAGAAAACTCTCCACAAGCAGAACGGAAAGAAGAGAAGCAGCGATCTATTCTTTATCTCAGGTATGTTTAACTTATCAAGTGCTATATTTAGTTACATTTTTTTTTTCTTTCGGCAGCGCTTTTAAAAGATCTCAGATTACTGCAGTTTCAGATATTCAGATTTTACCGGTATTCAGATTCAGATACAGGACGAGCAATGGCTTCAGGGCCACTAAGGCCCGTACTAGGACTGCTCGTGCAGTTGATCAGGCTGCTACAGGTTCCCAGAAATTACCAGGACTCACAGATAGAGTACAGAACTAGCCCCAGACAAGGTAGCAGTACTCACCAGAACTCTGATCAGACAGGAAGTTTGGATGCCAGTCTATCCAGCTGGTTTTTCAATCGGGGATTCAACCGCAGGGACCAGCTGTCCAGACAAATCAAGGTGTCCTTCCGAGCACAAAGTGGCCCGGGGGCGCCAAGGACAGTTAATCACCTGGAGGGGCCGGTCCCTGACTGGTGGAGGCCCAGATGCTGCAAAAGCAGAAGTCTTCCCACCGTGGGTGTGATGAGAGAGGCTTTTCTTTTAATATTTCCCGGCCAATGCACCAAAATGTAGCAGCAATCGCTGTGAAAAGCTCTTATTCAATCACTCACCCACAGAAGGAAAACTCACAGGCAGGCTGGAATGCAAACAGGATCTTTAATGTGCACAGGATCAGACAGAGATACCAGCAACCTCCACAAGGGTCTGAACCCCGAGGGACGGCCTACAATGCCTTATATACAGTACAGTTTTAAACTCATTCTACAATCCCATTTGCCACAGGTATTTCCTGCCCACCAATCAGCAGCCCCTGGGGAGGTACCTGGGTGACCTGTCCAAACCGGTATGCTCTGGTCTGTTGGTTTCAGGGCTAGGGAAATACTGTGCTCAGACCTGGAGTGGGGGAAGGGTGCCTACTGGAATCTCAATGTCTCTCTTAGCAGGCTGATTACCTCATGGCTTGCGGGGGAAGGGTCAGGCTGATCAGAGCCTCATGGCTTGCAGCATGGCTTGGGGGAAGGGCTATCTACAGTTCGCAGCATGGCTTGGGGGAAGGGCTACCTATAGCTACCTCATGGCTGCCTCATTACAAAGCATATACAGCACTGTAAATATACATGTAAGACAGTCTGTGCTCAGTAGAGCTTACAAACTATGCAAGACAGATAAATACAACAAACGGGGACTAGTGTAAAATTAAGAGGAAATGGTTATATCACACGTGGGTGGTAACCAGGAAAAGAAGGGGGTCAGGATCCAAAAACATTCTCAAAGAGGTAGGTTTCAGCAGAGGAGTAGCCTAATGGTTAGAGCACTGGTTTAGTAGCCAAGCAACCAGGATTTGATTCCCACTAGCATTCCTTGGGCCAGTCACTTAACTCTTTGTTTCCTTGGAGGAAAAGCCTAGCAATCTGCCTCCACTTACAGTGCCCTGAAAACCTAGGAGCTGCTGACTCATCATTGACTTGAAGACACACATTGCATTGAATAGGACCAGAAAAGGAGCCTGATATATTGCCTCAGGTAGTCTGCTTCACACATATGGTATAGCAAAATGGAACAAAGTTTGCAGTGGAAAAGAAGGGCACAGATAAAAGAAATTTGCTTGATGAGCAGAGTCCTGAAATGAGGAGCTGCAGAGTGAATGTGGTTGACATGGATAGGGCGCCAGTGAAGTAACTTCTGAAGAGGGGTTATGAGAATATAGCATGTATATTAATGTGTGCCATTCCAACCAGGGCCAGCCCAACACAAAGAGCAAGGCATTCAAAGCTAAACAATAGATTTCTACAGTCTTAAAGTTTGCTTAGGGTGCCAACACCCTGAGCCAGCCCTCGATCTGATTTTGTGCAATGTGACCCATTTGCTAATAATGCACATAAATGGCTTTGGTGTGATTTAGTAAATGTAGGCGATAGGCATTAAGATTTGCCCTCTTCGGGGCAGATGTAACTTTGCGCAGGAGTTTCAGGGAGGCAATTTTATAAAGGGACATGGGAGTATGTGTCCGCTTTATTAAATAGGTTGAATATATGCACTTGTGTGCCTTCATAACATAGGCACCCTGGTATAAAATTACAGATCATACATTGTGCCTATTTTATAAGGACAACATATAAAATAAACATATGTGTAACTTTATAAATTGTGCAGGACCTTGTGGAGAGGCAAAGTTACACGTGCTCTGAGGCACACATAACTTTTCCACCTAAGTCTTTGCAGATGTGTCCCAATTTTATAACATGTTGTTTTGCAATTCTGGGATGCCGACAAGCTTTGTGTTGCTAGCACATACATAGCAGGATGCCAAAAGGTGCCTTTTATTAAAGTATGATATAGAGAGGTATAGCCTATCAGGGCACTCCCAGTAGTAGGACGCAGTTCCCCTGGAGTTGGAGGGAACTATAAAATCTGGTATAAGGAGGCACTAAGGGCAGGGCCAGAGCAAGGAGATGAGGTACCCTATGCGGACCTCATCCCTTGTGCCTCTCCCCTACTCCCTCTAGTGCCCATTGCTACCCCTCTCCAGGATCTGCAGCAGTGCAATGGCCGCAAAGAGCCCTGTGATGTTTACCTTTAAGCTTCGGCACCACGGGGCTGTTTGTTTCCACCCCCTCTCCGATGCCTGATGCCAACTTCCTGTTTGCAGCAGGAAGTCAGTATCGGGAGTTGGAGGGGCTGAGACAAACAACTCCATGGTGCCGAAGTTTAAAAGTAAGCGCCAAGGGGCGGTTTGTGGCCATTGCCACCACTACCTGTCACGAGAGGGGCGACAGCGGCAGCAATGGGTGCCCCCCGGAGGGCTGGCACTCTAGGCAATGCCTAGTTCAGCTAATGGCAGCGCTGGCCCTGGCTAAGGGTCTTTTCTCCACTGTAATATGATCTGAGAAAGGCTGATGAAGAAAGTAGAGTCTGGGTGAGCTATAGACTAGGACAACAGATTGGTGAATTTTTATTTATTTATTTATTTGTAGAGGCTCTTGATATACCGCTAGGGCCGGAGCATACAAGCAGTTTACAATAAAATAAAGAACTGCTGGAAATAGAAAAAGAGTGGAACATCAGTCATTGATAAGACAGAAAGTACAGGACAGATAGAAAAGGACAGTAGAGAAGGCAAGAGAGGAGAGGTACAAAAGTCACCATTGGCCTTTTGAGTTACACATAAGAGGAGAAGGAAGGACAGATTCCATAAGGATGTGTACGGAATCAGCGAATAAGTGGAGCCTAGGACTCGAAGGAAGAGTGCTTAGGAAGGACTGTGGATAGAGAAAATAGGAGTGGGGTTTCTTCTGAGAGCCCCAGGGCATTGTACATTTGAAGCATTTAATTAGAGGATTTGCTTCCCACTGGCAAATATACTATGAGTAGTTCCCTCAAGGAAGAGGAGGAGGACAGAGAGTCAACCAAGGAGGTCAAAGATTGTGAGCTCCATTTAACCTTTTTGTTCTTAAAGGATGTTGGGCCTGATATTCGGCGGAAGAATCTAGTGCAATTATAGGAGCTAGCCATTGCCACTGAATGCTAAACCCAGATATTCAATGCCAGGGCTATATCTGGACACTGGAATTGAATATCTGGGTCCACTGGCAAAGCAAGGAGCTAATTGGGCAGTGGCGATATTCATCCACTGCATGGTTAGCTTTGGCAGATAAAGTTAGGACAGCCTTTTTGCCGCCGAGGGATAGCCAGGCAATGGCTGAATATTGCCGTTGACCAGTTATCCCCGGGTGCCACCTACAGAACACCTCCAGAAGGCCCTGATGCTGAGATCAGAAGGAGAGAGATTGTTACAGTGCCTGGTAGCATCTGAGAATCATGGGGTGAGGATGTTAAAGCAGAATCTTGAAACTTCTAGACTAAACTCTGTGGTTCAATAAGTTCCCCTAGATGCCAGGGGACAGCAGGCCCAGGCAACGGCAAAGGGTGGAGGGGGTGCAGGAGATTCCCCGCAGCCCGACCCTGACAGAGGAGCCTGACTGAGTTAGCTGGGCAGGAGCCTGTACATGCAGGCTGACCAGAGTCTGGTCCCAGCCTGCACTAACAGGCTTAGATGCGATTCTGATCCCACAGGGGCTAGACATGCCCCGCGGGATCAGAATTGTGTCTATCTCTGTGTGTCCGGTTAAGACTGGACACTCAGAGACCAGGATGCACATTACATAATGTGCCTCTTTATGTATAAAATTGACTTAAACATGTTAAAACTATGTTTATGTGCATAAAGAACTGAAATGAATAGATATAGTTCCTGTAAAGGCACATTTTAGAAAGGCTGTTTAGGTGGGATGTCTATGTCAAACTGTATGAAATTCTGTGGGAGGGGCATCAGTGAAGGTAGGCATGTGTAAATGGCATCTAAAATCGCCCTATCTCCACCCTCAAAGATAAACGTGTCTGCTGCGATACAGAATGGAACGGGGATGTGCAGAATAAAGGGCCAGACCATTGCAGAAATCCGGCCACACAGGAGATTGAGACGTTAGCGGTATCAGCCACATCGATGTGCAGGTGGCAGTATTTCAGGATATGCACATATATATTTTTGCAGATACACATCCTAGCCTGCCGTTCTGGAAATGGAGATGTGCAGCAGCACAGCAACAGACCATAAGGCCCTGCTAAGTGCCTACTAGGTTATTTCGAGTTGGGAAAAGTATTGAGGCGTGAGGGGGAATTCTTCTCTTTGAACTATTGATAACTAATAGAAATGAGCACTTTCCAAGTATCTATTCATGCCCAGGAGCAGCTATAATCATGGACTTGTTTGCCACCGGTTTTATACATATGGCCCCAATCTGCACTTGGGCACACATATGTATCTTTTCTGGAACGCCCTGGACACGCCTCTGGCACGACATGACATGATTGTGCTGGATACGTGTAAGTTCAGGGTGTTCTAAAATGGCTCTTGGGATGTGGGTGAGATTGGGACACCTGAATGGCCAATTTCAGACTTACAAATCACAAACAGAGCTTCTAAAATGACCCCCACAGTGCATATTACATGTAATAAGCAAAACAAGGAACTTATTGCAACAGTTGAAACTGACAGTATAGTACTGATTCTTGTTCAGTGCAACTGGAAGGGTCTATCTGAAGCTGCTTCAATTATACAATTATAGGCTGAAAAACTGACTGAAGGAATGAATGTTGAAGCCTGAAGAGATGGATGGTGAAGCACAGTGAAAAGATAACGAAATTCAAGGGGGGATGGAGAAGGAGAAAGAGGCTGTGAGTAGTCTTGGTTGCTGTGACCAAGATGAAGGTTTTTGCCATAGAAGGAGGGATGCAGAAGAATACCCAAAAGGTTAGGGAGCTCCGCAGTGGACCAGTAAGGTCAAAGGTTGTATTTTGGCTGAGGTATGAGCCAGGCAACATTTAACTTATTGGAGCAAAGATCACAGGACCAAAGCAGGAAGTTGCTTGTATTATTATATGTCTATCAGGACAATATATAAACTGAATGGGCCCAATTTTCAATTAGGTAGACCATGCACAGCAGTGGCGCATAGCCTGCTCACTGATCCCCTTAACCCGGATTTTCACTTCCACGGCAGAGGAAGTGAAAATCTGGGTTTGTCTGCATGCACCGGCAGCTGCCAAGGCTAAACGGGTAGCAGCGATTTTCGATGCTATCCACTTAGCCCTCTGCGCCTTAAAAATAGGCAAGGTTTTTCCTCGCCTATCTTTAAGGCACAGAGGGCTAAGCGGGTAGCATCAAAAATTGCTTCTACCCATTTAGCTCTTTCCTCCGACACTGCTCCATCACGGAACACCCCTAACATGCCCCGATGCCATGTGGATAGTTTCTGGGCATGTTAGGGACTTATCCAGGATTTTCGAAGGGCACTGCCCGTGTAGGTGTCTTTGAAAATCCCGGATAAGGCCTTTACACGGGTAACTAGGGAAGTTACCCATGCAAAGGCCTTCGAAAATTGGGCCCAATGAGTATGCAGACACAACTGTGGGGGCAGAACATTAAATGCATGAAAAAAAGAAAAGCCAAATTAAAACAAAATTTTTCTCACTTTTATAGATTCCACTGGATATGTTTTAACTATCTCCAAGCTAGGCATGGTAACTTTTGAGTCAATATTTATCAGAAGCATACAACTGCCACTTCCACCTGTGACAATGGTGTTTTTTCTCTGGCTGCAAACCATGTTGTTACAGATTGCCAAGGCACAGGAAAATAAGAGTCTCTCTGTGCTCCATGAGCTATATTGAACTTAACTTTGTTCTGTTCTTATGAAATACAATTTTAGATTTTTTATGGTACATGTAAATATTACAAGGCTCTGCCAGGAAATTTGAAAGACAACATCATGGCCAACTGACTGGAAAAGATCTGTGTTTATTCCAATACTAAAGAAAGGTGATCCAAATGACTGTGTAAATTATCGCACAATCGCTCTGATCCCACATGCCAGCAAGATTCTACTGAAGATTATTCAACAGAAACTATTATCATACCTGGAACAAGAACTACCTGGAGTGCAAGCAGGGCTCAGGAAAGGGCGAGGAACGAGTGACATCATCGCGGATGTGAGATGAATCCTTGAAAAGACTAAAGAATACCAAATGGATATCTATTTGTGCTTTATTGATTACAGCAAGGCTTTTGACTGTGTAAACCATGAGAAACTCTGGGCCACATTAAGAAGCATGGGCATACCAGAACACCTGATCGTTCTCTTGCACAATCTTTACATTGATCAAGAAGCAACAGTTCGAACGGAACAAGGAGAAACAGAATGATTTAAAATCAGCAAAGGTGTATGACAAGGCTGCATACTTTCCCCCTTCTTGTTTAATTTATATGCAGAACAAATCATCAGAGAAGCAGGATTGTTTGAAGACAACAGAGGTGTGAAGATTGGTGGAAGACTCATCAACAACCTTCGCTATGCTGATGATACCACATCACTGGCTGAAAGTGAAGAAGATCTGAAACATTTGCTTCTCAAGATCAAGGAACATAGTCTTAAAATGGGCCTGAGCCTTCAACAACCTTCGCTGTGCTGATGATACCACATCACTGGCTGAAAGTGAAGAAGATCTGAAACATTTGCTTCTCAAGATCAAGGAACATAGTCTTAAAATGGGCCTGAGCCTTAATGTAAAGAAGACAAAGATTATGGCAACTGGCAAAATCAATAAGTTCATTGCTGATGGAGAAGAAATTGAAATTGTGGACAACTTTAACCTACTTAGAGCAACTACCAATAAAGAAGCAACAAGCAGTCAAGAAATCCGACGACGCATTGCTCTTGGCAGAATGGCTATGAAGGACCCAGACAAGATTCTCAAGTGCAGAAATGTCTTTCTCCATACAAAGATTCGACTCGTTCAAGCCACGGTATTTTCAGTAACATCATATGGATGTGAAAGTTGGACAGTGAAAAAGATAGACAGGAAGAAAATTGATGCCTTTGAATTATGGTGCTGGTGGCAAATACTGTGTACACCATGGACTGCCCGAAGAACAAACCAGTCTGTACTAGAGGAGATCAAACCTAAGCTTTCTTTAGAAGCTCAGATGACAAGAATTCAAGTTTCATACTTTGGACACATTATGCAAAGAGAGAGATCATTAGAGAAAGACATCATGCTTGGCAAGGTAGAAGGTCAACGCAGAAGAGGAAGGCCAGCAGTGAGATGGATCAATACAATAACAGCAGCTATGGGTGCCAGTCTGTCAACAATGAGCCATCTGACTGAAGACCGAACACAATTTAGGACAATTATCCAGAGGGTCGCCATGAGTCGACACTGACTCGATGGCAGTTAACAACAACAACAACATAAATATTTCATCTGACCACACCAAAACACCAAGGTCCACCAGGGTCACTTTAATCTATGGGCAAAAGGGGCAATTACCCTGAACCCTGAAAAGTAAGGGATCCATTGAATGAGCACACAGTGCTTTGTCTTGATAACTTTCTTGCCCATTCCTGAATCTCAGACAGCAAAGAACAGCCCTTTGCTTCTGCTCTGATCCCTTCCCCTCTCAAGCAGCTAGCTATCGTGAACAGGGCTGGAGAAGTGTGAAGCTAAAATGAACTGAGCAGAGTGCAGTCAAAAAAGAGCTAGTCTGCTCCCTAACCTAGTCCTCTTCCATCAGATTGACTCCTCCATCCTTGTGTGCAGGATTTTGTGTTCTTTCACAAAGTATCTAGTAATGAAGGTACTTTGGGTCATTGTTATTAAAGCGAGGAAAGAATTAAAAAAAAATTTCTAGTTCAGGCCAGCTAAAGTGAACAAAGTCCATTAAATGTATTGGGGTAAATTGTGACCATCGTTTAGCGGGGATATATATCTGGGTTGGATGTATATTCCCGCTAAACCCCAAGGTACTGATTCCACCCACAGAGCTCCCCGCACATACAGCAGAGATTTGCGGGAAGCTCTGTATGGGGGTGGGCCGAGGGAGCAGTGAGGGCGGGCCAGAGGCGTGACCCCTACTCTGGACATATAGAACCGATTTTGTTGACGGCCCTGTATGTCTGGGGTCAGTGATCTGGACGGGGGACTTATTCCACCTCAAAGTGGAATAAGACCCACTAGATGGCAGCAAAGGAAGAATCCGGGCCTGGAAAAAAGAAGTGAAGAGGTGCAGGGGGCCACGGCAGGCCCGATAGGGGGTCAGGCAGTGGGGAAAGGATCATTGCTGCATCTGTTGAAGATCGGGGCTCCTACATGGAGCCGTGTGCCATGGCAATGGAATGCCATGACACCGCGGCTCCATGCAGGAACCTGGCTGGGCTAGCTGAGGAAGAACTTGCACAACCAATTCTGATCCCGTGGGGGCACCTAGCCCCCCGTTGGATCAGAATTGGGTCCAAATATGGCCCGTCCATATTCTGGATGCCCGGATGGGCCAGAGGCGCCCAGACCTGAATTGGCCTCATTAGGTATAGTTGTTTTAATATAAGTATCCCCAGCAAACCTAAGTTTGTAAACAACATAAATACCTAAACAAAATCTTAAAACTAAGATGCAGACAACAGTCCAGCAGCGAGGTGAGGGCTTTCCAGTCTTTTGCATTGAGTATCGCATGCATTGATTTTCTCCGAGTTGGTGTGGGGTCTTACGTGTGCACTATGTGCAAGGGGCTCTTTACTCTCAGGGAATGAGTCCGATCTCTGGATGCTAGAGTAGCAGACTTGGAAGACATAAGGAAGACAGAGAGGTATTTAGACGAGACCTACGGGGCGCAGTACTAAAGTCCCATCTCCAGTCTGGCAGCCTCCCTGTTGCCATGGAGGACAGAGATGATGTTACAGGACATCATCACCATGGTGTGGCAGGAAGTGATCCTGTAGCTAGGACCTGTCCTCCAGGTGATGTAAAACCCTCTCGCACTGAGGAGGTTTCTCCAGGTCCATGTGCCCATGAGGGAAGGGTTAGGACAGCCGTTATATTTATTTATTTAACTTTTTTTATATACCGCTTTTCAATTTATCAAATTCAATTTACAGTGAATGGAACAAGTCATACAAGGAACAGTATAAGAACTATTTACATTTAACTGCTTATAACACCATAACTAGATACAATATGTATAGATATTAAGATTAGTGTCATCATGTTATGAGGGTGGTTGTGTATGTTGTTCCATTCCGGTGGTTGTCTGTGTCATGTGCTGTTGTAGTGTTTGTTAAAGAGGTAGGTTTTTAGATATTTTATGAAGTCAGCAACGTCTGTGGAATCTCTGAGGTGATGTGGGAGTGAGTTCCATAGTGTAGGTGAATAGTATTCGGATGCTCTGTGTAGCAATCTGTGTGAGGAGTTGGATGGTATGGAGGGTATTGAGAGGGTATTTTGATGGAGCTTCCTTCTTGAATGGGTGTTTGGTACTCTTTTGATGATTTTGCTTAAACAATGAGCAGACTGGTAGTTTAATATTTTGTATATCATCATTAAGGCCTTATATTCTATTCTGGATCTGATAGGTAGCCAGTGGAGGTCTTTTAAGATGGGGGTGATATGCTCATGTTTTTTTGATCCAGTAATTAATCTGGTTGCAGTATTTTGTGCCAGTTGCAGGGTGTGGGTTGTGCTCTTGGGTAGGCCGTGGAGAATCATATTGCTGTAGTCTAGGTGCAGGGTGATTATTGCCTGGCAGACAGTTCTGAAGTGATTCTGTTCTAATATGGGTCATAGGTTTTGAAGCAATTTAATTTTGTAGTAGACTTTGGAGGTGGTTATGTTGATATAAGTTTGGAAGTTGAACTGCTGATCCAGATGTATTCCAAGATATTTTACCTCATTCTTGATTGGGATTGGACAATTTCCAATTAGTATGTTGTTTGGTGGGTTGAATGAAGTGTTTCTTGTGATTACGAGGGCTTCAGATTTCATGTAATTAATTGTTAAATTGCGTTGTGCTAGCCATTCGGTCGTTTCTAACATGCATGCAGAGATGGATGAAAAGTCTGGGTTAGTGGTGTCGATAGAGGAGTATACCATAATGTCATCTGCGTATAGATGATAGTGTATGTTGTGCTTTTGTATGATGTTGCAGACTGGTTGAATATATATGTTGAAGAGTAAGGCAGATAGGGCTGAGCCTTGCAGTAGGCCTTGATGTATGGTGAATGGTCTTGATTGTTGTTCCATATCTTTACTTCTGTTGTTCTATTGGTTAAATAGAAGTGGAACCAGGCTAGTGGGGTGTTACTTATTCCAATCTCTGCCAGTCTGTCCAGGAGTGAGGAGTGCAATCTAAAGTCAAATACAGCAGAAATATTGATGAAAATAAGAAGAAAGACGAATTTGCTATTTTCGATCCCTTTGTGGATTGTGTTCATCAGAGATGCGAATAGTGTTTTGACTCCGTGGGATTCTCGAAATCTGTGCTGAATTGAGAGGGAAGTTTGAGTTATAGTTGGTGATTCAATCATTAGGCATTTAGATAGATAGGTGACTGGTGGATGTGAGGATCGCCTGGTAACATGCCTGCCTGGTGAGAAGGTAGCGAACCTCACACGCCACCTAGACAAGGTTTTAGATAGCGCTGCAGAGGAATCTGCTCTCTTTGTACATGTTGGTACTAGTGACATAGGAAAGTGTGGTAGGAAGGTTCTGGAGGCCAAATTTATGCTTTTAGGTAGGAAGCTGAAATCCAGAACTTCCAGGGTAGCATTCTCAGAAATGCTTGCTGTCCCATGCGCAGGACCCATAAAGCAGGCAGAGCTCCAGAGTTTCAATGCGTGGATGAGACAATGGTACAAGGAAGAGGGTTTTGAATTTGTTAGGAACTGGGCAGCATTCTGGGGAAAGGAGGGGCTTTTCCAAAAGGATGGTACCAAAATTTGCAATAAAGTAGACACCCAGGAAGGTGTAGGTAACATGAGGAGGGATCTAACTAAGCTTGAAGAATGGTCTAGAATTTGGCAGCTGAGATTTAATGTTAAAAAATGCAAGGTCATGCATTTTGGGCTGCGGCAATCCAAGGGAGCGATATAGTATAGGAGGGGGAAGTACATCTGTCCATAAAAGAAGAGTGGGACCTAGGCATGATTGTGCCTGATGATCTTAAAGTAGCTAGACAGGTAGAAAAGGCAATGTCTAAAACTAGAAGGATGCTTGGGTACATAGGGAGAGAAATGGCGAGCAGAAGAAAGGAGATGATAGTGCCTCTGTATAAGTCTTTGCTGCAATCTCATTTAGAGTATTGTGTGCAATTCTTGAGACCGCACCTTGAAAAGGATATAAACAGGATGGAGTTGGTGCAGAGGATGGCTACTAAAATGGTTAGTGGTCTTCATTATAAAGCATATGAAGATAGACTTAAGGATCTTAATATGTATACTTTAGAGGAAAGGCGGGATGGGGTGATATGACTGGGATGTTTGAATACCTCCGTGGCATAAATGCACAGGAGGAGAGCCTCTTTCGATTGAAAGCAAGCTCTGCTACAAGGGGACATAGGATGAAGGTGAAAGGCGATAGACTCAGGAGTAAAATGAAGAAATATTTCTTTACGGAAAGAGTGGTAGATGCGTGGAATAGTCTCCCAGTGGAGATGGTAGAGATGAGGTCAGTATCTGAATTCAAAAAAGCATGGGACAAACACAGAGGATCTCTAAAGGAAAAAAGCAGACTATTGTAGTGGTTGATATGGAAGGACAGATTAGATAGGCCATGTGGTCTTTTTCTGCCATCATGTTTCTATGTTTCTTATATACTGCTTTACTATGAGTCAAAACAGTGTATATTCAGGTACTGTACATATATATATACAAGGTGTGACAAAAAAGAAACAAGACTGTGGCAGCCATGCCCATGACTCAATGCCAGTTGGCTAACTGCTTATGTCACTGTGTTCTGCAACATCTCGCCACTATTCTGCTATAATATTTTTCATCTCTCTCACTCTGTTTTTCTTTTTCAGGTTTTTTTGTAGCACACTGCTCCATCGCTTTGTCACGCAACTGGAGGTGGCAGAAATATGGAGCAAAGAATCAACTTGAAATTTCTGGTTAAGTTGGAGGAGGGCTCAACTGAGTGTCTCCAACTTCTCCAAAAGATTTATGGAGAAGATGCAATGTCAAGGCCACGAGTCTTCGAGTAGCACAAATGCTTCAAGACTGGCCGTGAGGAGGTGGCGGATGACCCCAAGTCAGGATGGCTTTCCACGACAAAGACGGCTGAGAACATTGACAGAGTGAACCAGCTGGTGCGGAGTGATTGCAGATTGATGGTGCGGATGATAGTTGAGGAGCTCAGCCTGACCAGGGAGTCAGTGCAGACCATCTTGGTGCAGGAGCTGGGGATGTGGAAGATGTGCGCCAAGATGGTGCACGGGCTTTTATCGGATGACCAGAAGGAGCACCGGGTCAATGTTTGTCGAGACTTGCTAGAGAAGATCGGAGAAGATCCAGAGTTCATTGGCCAAGTCATCACAGGAGATGAGACTTGGGTCTTCCAGTACGACCCTGAAAGCAAGAGACAGAGCCTGCGGTGGAAGACTCGACTGTCACCCAGACCGAAGAAAGCACACATGTCCAAATCAAGGATCAAGGTTATGCCGATCGCATTCTTCGACCAGAAGGAATTGGTCCATCAAGAGTTTGTGCCTGAGGGTCAGACAGTCAATCACAACTTCTACCAGCAGGTCCTCAATCGCCTCCATGACCGGGTTCAGTGCAGCAGGAGGGCTCTGTGGAGAGAAAAGTCGTGGCTGCTCCACCATGACAACGCACCTGCACACACAGCACTCAATGTGAGGCAGTTCTTGGCCAACAAACAGATCACAGCTCTCGGCCACCCTCCTTATTCCCCAGATCTCACACCGTGCAACTTCTGGCTCCTACCTAGGCTGAAGACTGTGCTCAAAGGAACTCATTTTGCCTCTGTAGAAGAGATCAAGGCCACTGTGAAGAGGGAGCTGAGGGACCTCAAGGAGGAGGACTTTACTGAGTGCTTCTGTAAGTGGCAGAAGCGAATGCAGAAGGGGGATTACTTTGAAGGGGTCAATGCATAATAAAACATTTATGGGACAGTCTCGTTTCTTTTTTGTCACACCTTGTATATATATATATATATATTCCGCTTGTCCCTAAAGGGCTTACAATCTGATGCAACAAAGGGTTAAGTGACTTGTCCAAGGCCACAAGGAGCACCTGTAGGACTAGAAACCCCAGTCCTTCCAGCTTAAGGTTGCTGTCCTCTAGTAAATTTGAACCCCTGGCTCTCAGGCCTGAGGTAACTTGCCCCAACACTAGGCCATTCCTCCAGAAAACAAACTGATATTGTCACAAACTGGCTTGGTTTCTGCATCACAACAAAAATAATTCAGCATTGCAGTACCAAGTTTGATACCACATTAACTCACACAACATGATACAACAGAGTGGTAACTAGGCTTTTTTAAATTAATGGTAAGTGTATCACCAGGTATCTTAGCACCACTTGGTACTATCATAGGACTGTATTAGGAATAGAAGTACATAAGACATGCCATACTGGGTCAGATATTAGGTCCACCAAGCCCAGTATCCTCTTTCCAATGGTGACCAATCCAGGTCACAAGTACCTGTCAGGTTCCCAAAAGGTAGACTGATTCCATGTGCTTATCCCAGGGATAAACAGTGGATTTTTCCAGTCCACTTTAATAATGGTTTATTAACTTTTCCTCCAGAAACTCATCCAAACCTCTTTTAAACTGGGCTACATTAACAGCTTTTATTACATCCTCCGGCAACAAATTCCAGAGTTTGAGTACTCGTTGAGTGAAAAAAATATTTTATCTATTTAATCTTAAATGTGCTACACTGTAACTTCACTGTGTATCCTCTACTTTTTCTACTTTTTGAAGGAGTAAATAACTGCTCTAGCTGCTTTGTTTTATGAGATTGTTACCATAGATATAAAATGGCTCAGAGTGGAAGAGTAGCCTAGCAGTTAGAACAACTGCCTAGTATCCAAAGATCAAAAGTTCAGTTCCCACTGGCTGACCTTGGGCAAGTCACTTTATCCTCCATTGCCTTGGAAGAAAAGGCCTGGCAATCTACTTCCTGTGAAACATTGCCAAGAAAACCCAGAGGCAGCTGGATTGCCAGGAGTCAGCACTGACTTGACAGCACAAAAAAAAAGAGAAATATTTCATGAAGTTATCAAAAGCAGACATTGAAAACTCCACAACGTCTAATTTCTAATTATATCTGCATGGAGTGAGTCCTACCAAAGCATCATTTTACAAAATCAACTAGATCTGTAAACCTCTGTGCAGCTAAGGGTCCTCTGTGCTTATCCTATGCTCTTTTGGGTTCTGTTATTATAGCCTGGAGAAAGAGGCAAGTATATTATTCAATAATTGGTTAAAGGTCTATAATTTGCACTGATCACACCAAATGCCCTTAATTAAGAAACATAAATATGGCTTAGGGAAATTAGCACAATGTCCCTAGCCAGAAAGTGGTTAAAAAACAGAAAGATAATGAGTTTTATTAACTCTTATAACAGCTGCCAAGTAGCATTGCATTCAAATATTGGGTCCTTTATTTAGTCACTCCCAAAAGAGCCACTTAAATGAGAAAGTGGGTCAATAACTAATTGATCAGCAAAAAATCTTCTACTTCCCGTCACTGGCCGAGCTACATGAAAAATGATTACAAAGGAACTATGCTAAATGCAAGCATCCTTAATTAAAGAGAGCTAATCCTATATTACAAAAGTCAGCTTTCATCTGTAACACCCCTCCCTCACACCCTTTTCAATCCCCTCCCCGCACTCTTGAGTGCAGATTTGACTGGGGTGACCTGGCACAGTTGTTGCTGAAGTTCCACAAATGCAATTGATGTGTCTAAAGTCGAGAAACCCCCAATGTAGCCATGCTCATTCCCCACGGCTCGGGATGACTCATCATTGGAGGACGCTATGGTAATATCATATCTAGCACCTCACAGCCCTGCAGCCTGAACACCACTGTGGATGAACTTGTTTCTAGGACTTACTGTGAAGAGAGGAAGACTTGACCCTATTCCCAGGGTGACATCAGCTCTGCAGTTATGGCTGTTAAACACAGGTCTGATCGAAGAGAACTAAAAGATCCATTGCCAGGAATTACTGTAGAGGGAGGGAGGACAAAGAGCCTATCTGCAGCCCAGTCTCCAGCCCAAAAGGTGCTGCAGAGGGACCAATCAAGTAAGATTTCATTTTGACCTTTTAAGGTTTCCATTATTCTGTTATAAGCCTGCCTTACAGAGTGTGGTTAATTCAATCAGTCTCTGATGCATGAGCAGTAATAAAGGTATGCATTTTAAAGTTCCAGGGTCATTTGCATAGTAAGCTGATACATAGAAGTCAGATTTCATTTTAAACTTTCAGGTTTCCATTGTTCTGTTACAAGCCTGCCTCTAAGGGTGTGGTTAATTTAAATCAGCCTCTGCTGCCTGAGCAAGTGATCTGATCCAGCAATTGCCATCATAACTTCAAGAGACTCTACAAAGCTGGTTTTTTATATAAATTTTCCTTGCCTATTGCTTGCCTGTTTTATTTTCTTATAATACTTCTTAGGCATTGTGGTATGTTAGGGTAACTGCACCAAAGGAAGGGGAAAACACAAAAGAACTAGAAAAAAAAAACTTGCTCCTCCTATCTTTCTGTCTCTATCACATTTCTACTTCTCACAGCCACCTTGATCTACAGTCTAGTGGCAAACAACCTACATTTTGGTTATAAGATTAGGAAACTTTAGCTTGCCTACATTCCTTGCCTAGCCTTATAAATCAGAACTCTGAGTGTACCCTCAGTTCATATTAGGTCTACTGGCCAGGGACACTTATATTCCCCCCCACCTACCCCTCACCCCACCTACCCCAGGGTTGCATTGCCTATATAGTCATCATATAGATTGACATTTCTCCTCCAATTAGGTGTAAAACCCACCTTTTTTTCCTTGTCCTAGATCTTCTTTATAACCATCTTAATAGCATGTCATGTATTCAATGCAATAGCTGTGGTGTCTTCATTCTAAGAAGAATCATATAGAGCCTAAGAGCTTACTCTATATGTCTCAAGTTATCTACTATGCATAAAGAATTGATTCTATTAAAGGAAAAATTAGCTGCAATTGAACACACCTTCTCTAGTGTACAAAGTGAAAAAATATCCACCACCGCTCCCAGAAAGAATCAAACAGCCCAGGAGCAAATGGATCACAGTGGGCTCTAGTAGGTTGTGACCTATAACATGGAGACACCCTCTACATCAAGAGATATCCCTGCATAATGCCTTCTCTGCCTTGGCAAATGAGAGTGCCCAATTAGTGGAAACTGAAATGCCCTTAAATGAGAAGGTTAATGCCCAATCTACTGATAATGTACCAAATATGAAGAAAAATAATCACAAAACAGGAAACTACTACTACTTGGAGTTTCCATCATCGGAGGCACCAATTTGGGAACACAGTCTAAAGGACAGAAGATGGTCAAATGCCTCCCTGGCTCTTCAGCCAGGAGGAATACGAACCAAATTGTTGGCATAGTTAGTGCAGAAAGTGAGCACTCTAAAATTGATGTTATCAACCACTTGGGTACAAATGACCTGGCTACAGTTCAAAGAGACTTCCAGATTCTGGGAGAGAAACTCAAATATACCTTGGACTACCGAAACAAGCCATCAAACCACTCCAACTGGCACAAAACACCGCAGTACGAATCATATCCGGAACTGCAAGACAGGAGCACATCACACCCACCTTAAAGGACTTACACTGGCTTCCAATCGATGCACGCATCAGATACAAAACTATCATAAACCTATTTAAGATAAAACAGCAAACATCAGCCAACAGCTTGCACACCCTCATACAACCAGACACCAGCACACGTCCTAGAAGAAAACAAACACACAACCGAGTCAGCACCCCAAGTGAATACAAACACACACGCAAGGACACAACAGACAGAGCACTCTCCATGGCTGCTCCAACAATATGGAACAAACTACCGGACGATTTGAGAGCAACTACAGACCTCAAGGACTTCAGAAAACAGCTGAAAACCATGCTGTTCATAGAACACTATGGACACATCACATAAACTAAGTAACTGTATAGCAGCACACGTTACCGCCTAACACTATATGTATAAAATGTTTTTAGCACCACTGTATATAGCCCACATTGTACATAGCTCAAACCAATCTAGCTCACAATATAACACACACCCAACTAAATTTCCACCCTCACTGCATGTATAACACACTCACACTACCAGATTGTTTGCTGTGATACCACCTTGATTATTATGATAAGGCGGTTTAGAAATACTGTTAAATAAATAAATAAATAAATAAATAAATCCATTGGTAACACTATAGCCATTCTCAGAAGTTCTATTTGTTCTTGGTAAGGGGACAGAAAGGCTGCATCGCATCATCAACTTTAATACATGGCTCCAAACCTGGTGCAAACAATCTTGGAAAAATCTTGGAAAAACTTGTGTTTATATGGCTCTCTGCCCATCTGGACTCTACCCTCTCTCTCCATCCACATCAATCCGGGTTTCGCAAAGGCCACAGCACAGAGACCATTCTCACTTCCCTTCTGAGTGAAGTTCACCAAGCCCACGATCGTGGTGATCTTTCCCTTGTGGTGACCTTAGATCTTTCCTCTGCCTTTGATATTGTGGATCATCACACTCTTCTAACTCGGCTGGCTGACCTTGGGATTTGTGGGTCTGTCCTTGCCTGGTTTCGTTCTTTTCTTTCCTCTCGCACTTTTTCAGTAAAGACTAGCTCATCTACCTCCTCCTCCCTACCCCTTTTTTGTGGTGTTACCCAGGGCTCTGTCCTAGCTCCTCTTTTTTTCAACATTTTTCTTGCCCCTTTAGCACTTATGGTCTAACAGTCAGGGATTTCTGGATATTTCTATGCTGACTACATTCTTCTTGTTCACCACACTAGTTCCCTCTCACCGGATCTTTCCGCTCTTAACCTTTGTCTCACCCGTGTCGCTACGTGGATTTATTTATTTATTATTTATTAATTTTATTTATTTATTATGTATTTATTTTATTTATTTATTTTTCTTATATACCGCACTATTCATCATCAGTGCGGTTTACATGTAACAATAACTGTGCAGTGAAGACAATCTATACTGAACTTACAATATAACAGAAATGTACAGTTTTAACAGGATAACTACATTACAAATAACATATGTTAAAGAGAAACTAACTATTTAAACACTAACTTTCTCCATGTTAACCCCTCTAAATCAGCTGCTCTTTGGCTCTCCTTTAACACACCTCTACCCACCTGCTCTCCACTTTTTCTCTCTACTCCTATCCCTTAAGTCTCTTCCCTCCACTATCTCGGAGTCACCCTCGATGTCTCCCTTTCATTTCACCATCACATCTCTTCACTGGTTCGTCATTCTTTCTTCTTTCTCCATCAAATCCGAGCTGTCCGCCCTTTTCTCCCTTCCTCCTCTCTCACTTCTTTAGTTATCTCTCTAGTTCTATCGAGGTTAGATTATTGTAATTCTGTTTTAGCGGGTCTCCCAAAATATCAGCTTCGACGTCTTCAATTAGTCCAGAATACAGCTGCACGTTTACTCACTTATTCCTCCCCCGTGACCACATTACTCCCCTCCTCCTCCATTTACACTGGCTTCCACGTAACTTCCGTTTTCATTACAAAATACTCATACAAACTCATAAAGAATTGCACACTGGTTCTCCCCAGTATATAGCCGATTCCATTCGTTTACAACCTTCCCCCCGTCTTCTCCGCTCAGCACATGGTTACCGTCTCTATCTCCCTGCTCCATCCTCAGCTCACTTGGAAACAACACGTCACTCTGCTTTTTACTTCCTGGCCCCAGCCCTCTGGAATTCACTCCACTTGCCCTCCGTACCGAGCTATCCTTTCAAAGATTTAAGTCCCTACTCAAGACTCATCTCTTTCAGCAGGCTTTTGATTTCCCAGATCCTTAAGACCGGCCTTCCCACCAGTACTTTCCCTCACTTGTCTCTTTCCCACTTTTGCCTTTTCTGCTTCTTTCTGTCCTGTCCAAATAATGGCGTTCTTTTTCCTTTTCTTGCTTTTATTTGTTGATTATGCTGTACACCGCCCTGACGCACCTGCCTGGGCGGTATATCAAGTAACGAATAAAGATAAAGATAAAGAAAACAAGCCAAGGAAATTCACCATATGAAGTTGGTATTATGGTATCTGAAGCACAGCATACACAATGAAGGTCATGAACATCCATCTAAATTCAGATAAGTGATATTTTTGTGCTAAGAACTGTGAGCTGAATGATTTATTTGTGGAGACCTGATGCAGAAGTTAAACATGGAACATCGAAACATGATAACTGTGGTCCATTTGTATTCGAATCATCGTGGTTGACAGAGACATTGATAAATATATTTTGTAGCAGCTTTTTGGCAGAGATATCAATATATTTAAGAGGTTTTGTAATGCTGTGAAGAACATGAAGTTTTTAATGCTTGAAAATAAAGCAAAAGCTGATACAAAATATATTTATCAATGTCTTTGTCAACAACGATGATTCTAATGGACTAAAAAGTAATGATGGCAGCTGAATGATAGCAGCTTTTGGAAAATAGTCTGACAAAAAGAATTAAAAAATTAAAAAATTAAATATTTGAATTTTGTTGTGGGTGATAGAAAGTTCACGATTGAATATCTGATAGAGCAATCCACCCCTGGTACCATACCTTATAACATATTTGAGTTTGGAGACTGAAACGGAACCACAGTCCTTTGTTATGTAATTGTTTCTGTTTATACTTGGAGAGCTGAAGTTGTGCTCCAAAATTGCCCTGATGCTAATGCCTGATGTTCAGGAAGGTGATGGGTCAAGCAGTGTCTACTGTTGCCAACTTTTCCATAAACCATAACTGGACAGCCAGCAGCAGGAAGTTGTGGGGAAGAGATCAAATCTCCGTGAGCAGAAGTAGAGGAAGGCTGTAATTGCAGCAGTGGCGTTTTGGTGGGGCCAGGGCCCGTGTGGCCCACCCCTTTCAGATGCCTATGCCCTGAGGAATTCTGCACCAAAAACATCGCACAAAATAATGCAAAAATAGCTGCTATAATTTGTTTTACGTAATATATTAAATAGAACAGTATTTAAACATTTTTAGAAACATATTCACATACTTTAACACAGTGCAACAGTGTAATAATGCTTATATCATTACAACTGAATAGAGTACTCTAGAACCAAATATTTCAAGCCTCTCCTATCCTGTTCATCTCTCTCTCACACGCATACACACATACACACACACACACACACACATGCTTGTGTATGCGCAGCTGCTGTGAAAATTCCAAATCCACAATGGGACCATGACACTCCCTTATTTATTTATTTGACTAGATTTGAATACCACCCCTTTGATTTGAAACAACCGGCACAGAGGTTTACAATAATCCAAAAAGTCCAGAAGAGATTAACAGAGATCAGCAAAAACACAGGGCAGGATACACTGGGTCAGAGAATGAGTAGCATAGCAGGAAAAATGTATTTAACAAAAAGACCATTTCCAAGAAACCAGTGATACATAAGGGCATGAAAAGGAGAGGAGGGGGGAGAGAGACCCCATTAACTGCATTACAATACCTAAAAACCTAAACTTCGCCAAATGCTTTACAGTGAACCCAGTGAATAAAAATTTCCTAGCAAATTAATTTTAAATAGCACCGAATAAATATTTTTGTTTGAAGTTTCCATTTTGTGTTTTTCTTTAGTTCTTGGCAGCCATTGCTCTTCCTTTCCACCGTACCTCACTCCATTTCTCCCTCCCACTCCTAGCCCACCAACCTAAGATCCTGCGGGCGATGCGGAAAACTTGCGTGGCCTTTAAGCACAGATAACACCACCTTTAAGCACAATTACCACCACCGCCAAATGCAGAAAAGATGGGTGCGCATATAAACAGCAAAGGAAAAGCTAGCACACAATTAATGGCGAGTATTTTCATGTATTTAAATTATAGGCAAAAGAGCTGCACACAATAAAAGCCGATGCAGAGAAACCCGTAGAGAATTTTGCAACCAGCCTTAGTGCCAGTAGCTCTACACCTGGTCTTGAGGTGGCTTAAACGTCTAGTGCATGCCCCCGACAGTATTTTGATGGCATCAAGGGCTTTCCCTGATGCCAAGATCATCTGAGGGGAAATGTCAAAGATGATTTATGCATTGAGGAAAGCCCCCAATGCCATCAAAATACTGTCGAGAGCCAGTGCCCCCTACAGAAATCTAATCCTGGTGGCCCAGTGACCCTGATCCCCCCTCCCCCTCCACATTCCCTTCCCCTTTCCAACTAAAAATAAACCTGGTGGCCCAGGGGCCCTGAACCCCCTCCACATCCCCTTCCCCTTTCCAACTAAAAATAAACCCAGTGGCTCCAAACCACCACCCCCACCCAACTAAAAATAAACCTGATGGCCAGAGGCCCGGAACCCTCCACTCTCCATTCCGGTACCTTTACAAATGAGTGGGAGTGCTGCCCACACACTCCTGCTCCTGTGCTGCCATCTTGAAAAATGGCGGCACCAGGCCCTGCATGGTGCATCCTGGTGCTCCTTCACTGCTTCATTGTCATTTCTGATGCACATTTCAGCTAGCCAGCACACTCA
Source organism: Ichthyophis bannanicus (assembly GCA_033557465.1). Classification (NCBI taxonomy): domain Eukaryota; kingdom Metazoa; phylum Chordata; class Amphibia; order Gymnophiona; family Ichthyophiidae; genus Ichthyophis; species Ichthyophis bannanicus. Next base: position 1,540,086,702 of record CM066031.1, read on the forward strand.
AAATACATGGAGGCTCATGCCAAGTGGATGGAATGGAACCGGTAAACGTAGATCAGTTGTTTATGCTGTCAAAAAGTAGAAAGTCTAGAGAACATGCAATGAAACTACAATGTAACCCATTTGAGACTAATAAGAGAAAATAGTTTTTTACTTAACGCATAATCAAACTCTGGAATTCATTACCGGAGGATGTAATAAAAGCCATCACTGTAGCTGGTTTTAAAAAAGGTTTGGACAAGTTCCTGGAAGAAAGGTCCATAAACCATTATTAAAAAGGACCTGGGAAATGCACTGCTTACCCCAGGATGAGCATTGTGGAACCTGTGTGCCTTTCTGGGAACCTGCCAAGTACTTGCATCTTCGATTGGTCACTGTTGGAGCAGGATACTGGGCTTGATGGACCTTGGTCTGACCTAGTATGGATTTTCTTATGTTCTTATAGTATGTTCTAAGTGCAATCTGGGATGTCAAACCCAGAACATCTGAAAAGAAAGGCAAGTTCAGGCACAATTCCAGAAACCTGGATATGCCTGATAGGCACATGTATCAAATGTCTATATGGACATCCCCAGGAGAGCAGCTTAGAACCAAAATGTCTAACAGCACACTGGTTAGAGTAGCAGTTTATGTGCTGGTTGGTCAGGGTTCAAATCCTAGTTGTGGGACTTTGTCATCTAAAGCTGTTCTCTACACTCACTGAATGTTTTAAGGTGAAAACAAATACTTTCCTGATACCTATTCCTGTCTGGAGCAGCAATAAACATGCATGTGCCTACAGACAGCTCTGCTACTTCTGGGATCAAACGGAAACATTTAAGTCCATTGCTACTCCCCAGACACACCTCTGCCACACCCCTCTGCCTACTTGAATGTCCCCCTTACTGGAGACTTCTGTGAACGGCATTTGTGGAATGGTTAGGGAGACGTGTCTGTGATTTCCACCTCCTCATGCATGTCTGCAGACATCCAAACCACAGCTAAACCTTTTGGAACAGCGGTTCTCAACCTGTGGGTCGCGACCCCCACGGGGGTCGCCACAGGATTTAGCAGGGGTCACCTCACTCCAGTTAAAAAAAAATAAAAAATCGCACACATTGCTGCTGCTGCCGAGTCTGCTTCTCGGCAGTGGCAAACTCACCACCTCCCTTCTTCTGCAGCCACGGCTCCCTGTCTCTTAAGGAACCGCAGCTGTGCCTGTGAAAACATTGCGTAGCCTTCCCGTCTCTCGACGGGTTCCATGAAGCATTGTCCTGCCTCCAAATGAAGTGGTAAACAATTTCCTTTGGAGGTGGGACAATGCTGCATGCTTTGGAAGTGGGACAATGCTGCATGGAGCATGTCGAGAGACAGAAAGGCTCCGCAACAGCTTCATAGGCACAGCAGCGGTTCCCTAAGAGACAGGGAATCGCGGCTGCAGAAGAAGAGAGCAGTAGCAGGCAGACATAGGGAGAGGGGAGGAGGGAGCAGGGAACCTGCAACGGGGCTGACATGGGGGAGGGAGGGAGGGAGGGGGCTGACATGGAGGGATGGATGGATGGAGGGAGGGGGCTGCCATGGATGGAGGGAGGGGGGCTGACATGGATGGAGGGAGGGAGGGGGAGGGGGCTGACATGGATAGAGGGGGCTGACATGGAGGGAGGGAGGGATGGAGGGGGCTGACATGGAGGGAGGGGGGCTGACATGGATGGATGGAGGGAGGGGGGACTGACATGGACAAAGGGGAGAGACAGGGAGACATATTGGACAGACGGGATAAATGCTGGACAGAGGGGAGAGACAGTGTGGGTTAGGATTATAATGGGCTGATGGGGGGGCTAGCACTGGTAATGGGCAGATCGGGTGGGGTGCTAGCACTGGTAATGGGTTGATTAGGGAAGGCTAGGACTGGGAATGGACTGATCAGTGGGGGGTAGGACTGGTAATGGACTGATGAGGGGCTAGCATTGGAAATGAGCTGATCGGGGAGGTTAGGACTGGAAATGGACTGATTAGGACTAATAATGGGCTGATTAGGGGAGCCTAGCACTGGTAATGGGGTGAGGGGGGACTAGCACTGGAAGTGAGCTGATTGGGGGGGGGGGGGCTTCAACTGGAAATGGGCTGATGGGGAGTAGAACTGGTAATGGGCTGATTAGGGGAGCCTAGCACTGGTAATGGGGTTGAGGGGGGACTAGCACTGGAAGTGAGCTGGTTGGGGGGGGGCTTCAACTGGAAATGGGCTGATGGGGGGGAGGTAGGACTGGTAATAGGCTGATTAGCCAAGCCTAGAACTGGTAATGGGGTTGAGGGGGGACTAACACTGGAAGTGAGCTGATTGGGGGGGCTTCAACTGGGAATGGGCGATTGGTGGGGAGGGGAGGATAGAGCTGCTGGTCTTGGAAGAAAACCCGGGGGTAGGGCTACAAATGGGCTGATGCGAAGGGATGGGAGAATGAGACTGGAAGGGAGTGGATGCTAAGAGGGGCTGCCATGGTATTTGGACTAGAAGGGGACTGGAAATAGACTGATGGAAAGAAGTGAAGAAAACAAAAGAAGAGATAAGAAATGGCAGATGGACCATAGACCACAGAAAGAGAGCTAAGAGAAGACAGGAAAGCAGAAGCCTCAGAGCGGGACCAGAATGATCAGAGAATAAATTGGTCAGATAACAAAGGTAGAAAAAATAATTTTATTTCATATTAGTGATTTGACTACAAAATCATAATCATTTTAAAATCAAATATTGTTACTTGTTATTGTGATTAATTATTGTGGTTTAAATAAGTAAATTTTATAAATAAACAAATGATTACAGCAACAATGTGTTAACGGTAAAGGAAGAGAGATGCATTTGATTTTATCATTGGGGGTCACCACAAATTGACCAATGGTAAAAGGGGTCACGGTACAAAAAAGGTTGAGAACCACTGTTTTATAATGACCCTCATGGGGGGTAATTTTATAACAGGTCGTCTATGTATGAAGGCAAAATATGTGCTTGTTTCAAGCCTATTTTATACAGACTCATAGGCCCCTATGTGATTTATAAACTACCAGGGGTCAACTGGCAATAATCATGGCTGAATTGAAGTCATGGATGTTTATATCAGCTCAGAAGCAAAGTTGTAAGTACACACATATACAATTTATGTGACTGCACATATTTAATAAAGAACACGCATACTTTGCAACTGTGCCCACACACAGGCCATGTAAACGTAGATGCATTCTTATCACTGTGTGTACAGGGCCGGCCAGTCCACCAGGCAGACTAGGTGGCTGCCTAGGGTGGCAGACCTTGGTGGGCGGCATGGCACAGTGACCATGGCAGGCCATTTGCTTCGGCACACATGGCCTGTCACTTCTGACCCCCCTTCAACAGGAAGCTGCATTGGAGGGGCTGGGGTCAAAAGTGTCAGGCCATGTATACCGAAACATATGGCCTGCTGCGGGCACCAAAGCGGTGGCATAATTCCGCTGCATTTAAACTGTTGCTGCTGCTGAGCCACCCCTCCTGCCCACAAAGACAGAATCAGTGGCAGCACCATGACCATGAGGGGGGTGCATCAGCGGGGGAGGGAGGGGCACAGCCGAGGCTTCTGCCAGGGGTGACAGAAACCCTTGGGCCTGGCCTGTCTGCATTCCCATTTTTCTTCTTTTAATCAGAAGAGAATAAGCCTGTGCTGCCTTCTCCTGGTAGAACTGTTTTGTTCGATGCTCCGCATGACTCTAGTCTGTAACAATCAATACCCGCATAGAAAACACTGAGAAGAATCTTGTATTCTAGATTTGTAAGCTGTTTCTCCATGAGCAGTTAATGTTATAAAGCCCTGATAACATACAGTACAGCCAACTATTTGCATTTAAGCTAAGTTTCTCTAAGTTTAAGTCAAAATCATTTGCATTCTAAATACTAATTTTAAGTGGCAGCAAAAGGAAGAATCAATGTCATGTAAAATGCAGATCAGGTTTTGTTTTGATTTGTTTATCATATTCACTGTTGGCAAAACTATATTATATAGGTAGAAACCTGCACACAAAACATATATACTTTGAATATTTTTCTATAGTGCCTTCGAGTCAATGCTGACTCCTGGGTTTTTTGGCAGTAAATTGCTGGGCCTTGCTTCTGAGGCAATGAAGGGTTAAGTGACTTGCCCAAGGCCACAAGGAATGCTAGTGGGAATTGAACCCTGGTTGCTTAGATACCAAGCCAGTGCACTAACCATTAGGTTACTCTTCTAAATAGCACGAATTTCTACATTTGGGTCTTTTGTAGCCAGAAAGTTCTCCTTGACTGACATGCCCTTCAGGTGCTTTTGATATCTCCAGCATGTATGCAAAGCTGAAGTGGGGCTGTCTTGTTCTGTAAAAATGAATAGAGAAGCAGGTTAGAGGACATGCAGATAAATAATAGATGACTGACAGCACCAGACCACAATTAGGCCAAGGTTAATGACCACCTATTCCAGAGAGAGAAGGAAGTCTCTTCAAAAAGTAATCACTGTTCTCTAAGTATATCTCTTTAACTGGCATGTCCATGAAGGTCAGGTAGAAGAAAATGGATGTGCTATTGCATACAAGAAAATGTATCAATAGTTTGGCTCCTGATCTTAAATGGCAATGAGCTGTTCTGTTAACATTAGTACTGCAGATTACTATCAGCTTGTCTAATATGGTATATGCTCAGTGCAGTCAACATCACTGGCCTGTCTGCAGCACCTTGACTGAGATCATTTTAACTCTTACTTAACATCCATAGCAGCAGCAGCAGAAGCCAAGGAGAGAATCACAGAGTCAGGGGGTGCAGGCGGGGGCAGGCAACTGGCGAGGGGAGGGGGCAGGCAACCAGCATGGGGGGGGGCACACCGGATGTGGAAATAGCACAGGGTGCAATTATGACTTGGTATGGCCCTGAGCGCCACTATCTTTGTTTTTTCTTTTAATGCAGTTTTCAACAAGTATACAAGAATTAATCTTGCTAGAAAAGAGCAACAACTGAGAATAATACAAAGGAAAAAATCCAAGCTGGTTACAATAAGGAAAAGAAAATACTATCGAATGTGCCCACCAGTTCACAAGATGGATAAGAAGGATGGACAGTTCCAAAGAAACAATATAAAAGGAAGCAAAGCATACACATGAGCAGGGACGGCCCAAGGGGGGGTGCGGGGCCATGTGCGGAGACTTGGTGCGGGGCCTCATTTGCATAAGTGGCCTTATTTGCATAAATATTTGCATAATGTTACCATACACTAACTTTTAGTAAACATGTCTCTTAATGAGTGTATGGATAAAGAACGACTAAAAGATTTCTACATTACTATAATCCAGTGCCAACCGCCAGGCACATTAGGAACTACTACAAACGCTGCCCATTTAGAACCCATAGCAAACCCGCCGTATCCTGACAGCATTACCAGGACTCACAAAGCACCATACCCTACCTATCAAAAGGCAACACTGCAAATATTAAACCAATACATTTCAGAGAATACTGGGGAAAGAGAACAAGTGGCAATGTCAAATAGGAATTACATAAACAGAATACCTAGCTCAGTTACACATGCAGAACATAGACCATCACCAAACAAGGAATCACAATTTAGAAACAGGAAGGCAATAATTAAACTGGGAACCCCAAAAGCCAAACTTGGAATGGACAACAACACTGTAGAAATAAAACTATAAATTAATTTCCTCTTGTACCAAACAAAGCGCAGACGTTAATGATGCACATTTCCCAGAGCTTTCATATTCCTGTTAATAAATTCAAAATAAAGAGATATCTTTCTACCTTTTGTGCATTTTTTTCAGTTGCAATTGCTCCAGCCACTTTCTTCTGGTTTCTTCATGTTTTCTGCTAACTCTCCATCGTCTGCTGTCCATTTGTCCTTTCTTCTCTCTTCTAGTTTTTTTTTTCCATTCTCTCTCTACATCTGCTTTAACATACTAATCTTTCTCCTTTTGCTCTTTCCTCATTCCTATTTCATCCACACAAATTTTACCCCTCCATCCTCAATCCCCACTTACTCTCCCAATACCCGGCCAATTGTAGATTTTTCATCCCTCCCAAACAAAATATTTTTCCCCTCTCCATTTTACTCTCCCAGCCCCATCCCATTCTAATCCTCCCCCAACATCAGCTCCCTTCTAGTTCCAGTCTCACCCAGCATCCTTTCCCTTCTAGTCCCTGCATCAGCCCATTTCAGACCTTGCCCCCCATCAGCCCATTTCCAGTCCTAGCTCCCCCATCCATTTCCAGTCCGAGTACCTTCATCAGCTCATTTCCAATCCTAGCCCCCCCCCCATCAGCCCATTTCTAGTCATTTCCTAGCCCCACCATCAGCCCATGTCAAATCCTAGCTCCCCTCCACTCAGCCCAATTCCAATCCAAGCCCCCCCCCATGAGCCTACTTCCAGATCTAGCCCCTCCATGAATCCATTTCAATTCAAGCCCCCACCACAGCCCATTTCCAATCTTAGCTCCCCCCAACAGCCCATTTCCAGTCCTATCCTAGCTGCTCCATCAGCCCATTTTCAGTCCTAGCTCCCTTCCCTCACAGCCCATTTCCATTCCAATCCCCCTCCCCATCAGCTATTTGCAGTTCAAGCCTCCCCTTCCACTCAGCCCATTTCCAGTCCTAGCAACCCCCCAACCCAATACCAGTCCTAGCCCCCCATCAACCCACTTCCAGTCCTAACCCCCATCACCCCATTTTCAGTTTAAGCCCCCCCTATAACCCATTACAAGTCCTAACCCCCCATCAGCCCACTTCCAGTCCTAACCCCATCAGCCCATTTCCAGTCAGCCCCCCATAGCCCATTGCCAGTCCTAACCCCCCCCATCAGCCCACAGCCCATTACCAGTCCTAACCACATCAGCCCACAAGTCCTAACCCCTCCCCATCAGCCCATTTCCTGTCCTAGCCCCCCCCATAGCCCATTACCAGTCCTAACCCCCATCACCCCATTTCCAGACAGCCTCCATCAGCCCACAGCCCATTACCAGTCTTAACCCCCCATAGCCCATTACCAGTTCTAAACCCCCCAAAAGCCCACAGCCCATTACCAGTCCTACCCCCATCAGCCCACCTCAAGTCCTAACCCCTCCCCATCAGCCCATTTCCTGTCCTAGCCCCCCATAGCCCATTATCAGTCCTAACCCCACCATAGCCCATTACCAGTCCTAACCCCCCATCACCCCATGTCCAGACAGCCCCCATCAGCCCACAGCCCATTACCAGTCTTAACCCCCCCCATAGCCCATTACCAGTCCTAACCCCCCCAACAGCCCACAGCCCACCTCAAGTCAAGTCCTAACTCCCTCCATAGCCCATTACCAGTCCTAACCCCCCCCCCCCACATCGGCTCATGGAAAATTTAAAAAAAAAAAAAAAGCTGGCTGCTGCCGCCGCGGCAGCAGCTGAATGGAGTGTCCCACAGGGCCCCTTCTGCCCGGCTGAGAGTGTCTCCCTTCCCATTAGCCCCTGCTTCCCATCAGCCCCTGCAGGCTTAACAGAGACGCGAGGGAGACACTCTCCCTTCGCGTTTCTGAAAGCCGGCGCAGAGGGGCTCAGTCAGGCAGAGGGGGCCCCGCGGGACACTCCATTCTGCTGCTGCCGCGGTGGCAGCAGCAGCAGCCAGCTTTTTTTTTTTTAAATTTAATTTTTAAAAAAGCAGAATGTTCTTTACGCGGGGCCCCCTGAAACGCGGGGCCCTGTGCAAAAAACATTCTTGCTTAATGGATGGGCCAGCCCTGCACATGAGAGGCAGTAGGAGTTACATATTATAGCCAAATGTCTCACTCTACCTATTAATAGGGCTTGATCTAGGGGGGCTTAACTGTGTCAGCAAGGGAAACTGCCAACTTAGAAATGAAGGTATACAACTGCTGGGGATCTAGAAAACATAACAAAGATCTGCGACTAAAAAGCTGTTTGATTATTTTCATCTACTTTCCATGTATTTTGGTGTGCTGAAAACGAATAAAATATTGAAAAACACTCCTAGAGGTCATGACAAAATCAAAGCAAATAACCACCAACACTGCTTTTTCATATTATGCTCCCAGCCAATGGAATAAACTCCCACTATACCTCAGAGAGATTAAAGACCTTACGTCTTTCAGGAAGGAACTTAAAACCTACCTATTTAGTCAACACTATAGCAACCTACAACCTGGAACCAAATTCACTACACAAAAACATGCAACAAACCAAACACAGGTCTACCCCACCTAATGCCGGACTTCATTTCTCATCCACTCAAGTTAGTCTACTCCCAATACTTTATTTATGATCACAAATAACTATTATAGTCTCTTACTAACCATGTAAATCTACCTTTCTGGTTCCTTGTAACATAGTTTTATGACTCCTTGTAACATAGTTTTATACTTCCTTTTATGTTAATAACCCTCACATTGTTTTCCACTTAACCTAGTTATTATGTAACCTAGTTTATGTTCACCTAATATTTAATGTAATTCAATATTGCACTGTTCTGCTATATTGTTGTTTAAGTTCCTTGTTTTTACTCAACTAATGTTTAATGTAATTCAATATTGCAATGTTCTGCTATATTGTTGTTTAAGTTCCTTGTAAACCGCCCCTGATCTCTGGAAGGGGCGGTATAGAAAAGCACTGAAATAAATAAATGAAATAAATGATTTGCCACAACATGCAAAATTGTCTTCAAATTTATTAAATTTTTTCAAATTACTTTGCATACTTTGGACTAAAAATTGGAGATCAAGATAAAGTCTGGGCGCCTCATAAAGTGTGCAAATGGTGTGTTGAGGACCTCCGAAACTGGTTCAAGGGTAAGAAAAAATCTTTCCGTTATGGGATTCTTATGGTATGGCGAGAGCAAAAGAACCATAGTGACGACTGTTACTTTTGTTCATGCGATGTGAAAGGGTTTAATTCCAAATGGAAGCATTCCATTTCATACCCCAATCTTCACTCGGCAATTCATACCCTCCCCCATGGCACAGATATACCAGTACCCAAGCCCCCTGCTACCTTGGAAGAGATACCTAGCTCCGATGAAGGTGAAGTCATACTTGAACCAGATGACGAATCAAGTTCTGACTTTGAAGATGATACAAGACCAAAATTGTTTTCTCAGGAGGAGATGAATGATTTGGTATGTTACTTGAATCTTCCCAAAGATGCCGCTGAGTTACTCGGATCAAGGCTGAAAAGCAGGAATTTATTGTTGCCAGGAGTGTCATCTTCATGGTTCAGACATCGTGAAAAGGGGTTCGTTCCTTACTTCGCCCAGGAAGACAAGTTGGTTTATTGCATCGATGTCGAAGGTCTGATGGGTCAATTTAAAATCCAATATGATTCAGAGCAATGGCGTCTTTTTATAGATTCTTCAAAAAGAAGTCTCAAAGCAGTTTTACTCTACAACGGTTTTTACGCTTCCATACCTGTAGGTCATTCCGTACACTTGAAGGAAACCTACGAGAACTTGGAATTGGTTCATCGTAAACTTAAATATGAAGACCATGGTTGGCAAGTGTGTGGGGACTTGAAGGTCTTGTGCATGCTGCTCGGGCAACAAGCTGGGTATACCAGATATCCTTGTTTTCTCTGTCTATGGGACAGTCGAGACCGACAAAATCACTGGACCAAGAAGAGTTGGCAGCCGAAGGTGCTAACAGTCGGTGAAAAAAATGTCCTCCGAGAAACTTTGGTACCTTCCCATAAAGTTATTCTACCACCTCTCCACATAAAATTGGGATTGATGAAGCAATTCATAAAATCACTTCCAAGAGATGGAGAATGCTTCAAATACTTGGTCACCAAGTTTCCAGGCCTGTCGGAGGCAAAATTGAAGGAAGGTGTGTTCGTCGGACTAGACATTAGAAGGCTTATAGTTGATCAAGAGTTTGTCAATACCATGACGGATCCTCAAAAAGAAGGGTGGATAGCATTTAAAGAAGTTGTACAGAAATTTTTAGGCAATAACAAAGATCCTCACTACAAAAAGATCGTCGGACGAATGCTGAAAGCATTTCAAGCTTTAAGTTGCCTGATGAATTTGAAAGTGCATTTCCTCCAGTCTCACCTTGACTACTTTCCTGAAAATTTGGGAGCTGTGAGTGAGGAACAAGGTGAACGATTCCACCAAGACATTAAAGAGATGGAAAGGAGATACCAGGGAAAATGGAGCATTACAATGATGGCAGACTACTGTTGGATGCTTCAAAGAGACATTCCAGATGCTACTCATAAGCGTAAATGCACCAAGAGGAGCCTCACAAGGAAGAAGAATCGAGTTTAGTGTGTGTAGGTGAGCTCATTTCAGTTCAAAAAAGGATTTTCATGAAAATATTGTAATAAGTCTATTTCCATTTATTTTGAGGTATTGCCTTATTTAACATAGTTACCTAAATTGTCAGGAAACGTGATGTCCTATGACAAAATGGAGGTCATTTTCGGATTCAGCGCACCAAAAAACATAAAGATTACGTGGAATAACCAAAACAGCTCTTGAAAAAAGTTTTTTTGCAGACCTATGAATCCCAGCCAACTTGACCAGGCATTTACAAGAGAAACAAAGAAAGAACAATCCCCCCAGCTGAAGCACTCCAGATTCAAGAATCAAAAATTGTTCCTCCTCTTTTGTGTAGATCTAGAAACATCTGGGAAAATCCTAATGATAGAACCCATAAACGTTTTGATTGGAGATCGAAAAAACATTTTTAATAACCAATCTTGGTCAACGTCTAGTGCCAGGGTGATTAGTAAAGTAGCAGTCACCCCAGAGTCAGATCCCGACCGCTCCAAGAAACCAGTTAAATCCAGGCTATCGGAGAGAGGGCCGGGGAACAACTTAAAACCTGACCCGCCCCCCCTCAACCAACTTAGCAACAGACAAATAGTAAGCACGAGAGACTGGCGGAATAGATTTTAATGGAATCTTCCAAATAATCAAAAATTTCTTTAAAAATTTCAATGGTGAAATATACAGAACCTTGAGAAAGTTCAGCACTCTTAAGTTCCTGCCTCTAGACACATTTTCCAGAGCTTCAGCTTTCCGTTGCAAATTTTTGGAATCATGCATAACAGCAGTTACTAAGTTCTGGATACCGTCCACCCTCTGATCCAATGTAGAAACTTTCATCAGCAGGTCTCTCAAAAGTAGTTCAGGTGCTTCAACCTTATGTCTGAAGTTATCAAACTGGCTGCAGATAGCCTGTAATTGTCCAGACAATGACGGTTCAAGTTTAAAAAGTGCATCCCATACAGTCTTGAGTGAAAAAGCATCAGGTCTCACCAGTACCACTTGAGGCTCCAATGTTGAAATCTGCTCTCCCACTGTACCAGGTTGCTGCACCAGAGGAGTCTGCAAACACTTCACTCCCGACAGTGGATCCAGCTGGCCCCTATCAGCCCACACCTCTCCAGCAACTCTGGCTCCAACCTCTGTTACCTGGAAATTCCTTCCAGGACAGAGGGGCTGCTCAACCTGTGAGGAAGGACCCACCACATTCTCCATTGGTGCCCCACTCACTGCAGCCTCCGAAATCTTACTTGCCGGCTGAGCTGAAGGAAATTGGCACGGTGGACTTAGAGAAACCTCAGGAGTCCTCCTTCCACCCCCACATTTGCTAGAGAGTCGCACAAAGCTTTCGCCTCCACAGGGCACCAGGAATGCGTCCACCGGCCTGGTACTCCCCAGGGGCTCCAGCAGCAGCAGTGCCTTCCATTTATGAGCAGTATGAGGCATGGGTCAATAACATGACAGGTATGAAAGGCTGCCGTGGAACTCCTCAAAGGGCATCCTCATGCACCGCTGCCATCTTCCTTGAGTACCACTATCTTAATAAAATCAGTTTTTACGTGTAGGGTCAGGCATTTGTCTGCTGGTTAAATCTGAGTTACCTCAGAAGAACAGAGCTGCAGTCAGTAATCTGATAGAAAGGTTCTAGATAAATATTAACCCTGTTCAATATAAATGTATAGGGCAGCTCTATCAGAGAGAAGTAGCTCAGAGAGTTATGCTAAATGCCTCTGGATATGAATATTTATTCATGTATTAAGGTTTATTAACCCACTTTATGGAAATATTCACCCAAGGTACTATACAACAGGTATAGAAAAAAAAGAAATCTTATGTAAGGGAGAAATTAATTACTCTACTTTCAACAAAGGAATGTATATTAGCAGTGGTATTCAAAAAGGAAGGATATACTAGGCATTAGTTTTTGTATGAATTGAAAAATTGATGAAAATTGTGATTTTCAGTTCATCCCATGACTTATAGCTGATGCTTGGAAAGAAACCCCAAACTATCATTTGTTAACTTCATTTTTGTCAAGTACACAGGTGCTGCCAGACACACTGCAGCCAATCTGAGGGGAAGAGGAAAAGGTCAAGGAGAGGTCACCAGCAACCAGCATGAGGCATCTTAACCAAAAGGGCTGCAAGACACAGCCCAACTGAAGCCCTAAAGAACTGTTTTTTTGTGACTTTCAGAGGGTAAGGAAGGGAAGGGTGCTGGGGGTTAGGATTGCAAAGGAGAAGAAAAAGGAGTACAAGAACAGCAGCTTCATGTTTGTCTTTGAAGGAGTAGGGACTTAGAACTTTAAGGCAGAAAAAACAGAGATCTTCAAGTCTGACTTGAGCCAGTGAGGAAGGGGTGGTGAGGCTCGCTACTTGAAAGCACAAAAAAAAAGATTGAAAAAAAAACAGCTTGAAGGGAGCAGAGTGTTCTTGCCTCCCTTAGTGCTGCTGTGTGTGTCTGCTTTTACAATTAGTAGGCTTCCTCCTCCTATCTGCTGCTTCGGGGAATGTCTCTCTGGAGTGGAGGGAGGAGAAGATCAGGAAAAGCAGAGAGAGGCTAGGAAAATTCTTCCTTTACAGTTTCCCAAATGGCAATTGCTTATTGATTTAAGTACTGCTGGAAGGTGTGCACCTTATTTGTACAACACAGCCAGTGGCAGTGGGGAGAACAGGTTACTGTATCTAATCTACCAATTCCATTGCACAAGCAGAAGATATGATGACATAATTTTTTGTAACAATTTGTTCACCTGCTTTCTGTAACAGCAACTGTGGGGCTGGAAGAACACCTTTTTTTATATCTCTATTCCAGCTCACTTTCATTGAATACAGTTAAGTAAAGCAAAAGTTAAAAGCTAAAAGACAGGAAGTCTTATTATTATTATTATTATTACTAACAATTATTAAGAAGGGACCCAGGATATCAATGCTTGACCCAGTACAAGCATTATGGAACCTGTGTCTTTTGGGGAAACTGCTAGGTATGTATGACCTAGATTGGCCACTGTTGGAAACAGGATACTGGGCTTAATGGACCTTGGTCTGACCCAGTATGGCATATCTTATGTTCTTATGTTCTTAAGTCCTTGCTCCCAAGAGCTGGGAATCCAGTCCAATAGGAACCAGTCCTTTGAAGAGTGTGAACGGGTGGACAAGGTAATGGCATTACTGTGCTTACTCCATGTAAGTCATCAATCAGTAATAGGCCATATGGTCTTTATCTGCCATCATTTTCTATGTTTTTACCTTGCGAACATGGCATACTGCATCATTTGGCATAAGAGCACCCTTTCCAGCTCAGTACTAAAAAGGACACTGATTCTAAGTTGGGAACTCCATCCAGGAGTGGAAAAGAAGTGGTGGGAAAGGTATAGAAAAAATGAAATCCCTTTCTTAAGTGGAGCCCCTAGCCTCGCCATTTAAATAACATGGCAGTGGGCATGATGAGCATCAAAGCCAGCCTCCATTGAAGAGATAGGGTGGTGTTGGCAGTACTTTCACAGGGAAGGTGGCAGGCAGCAGGCAGCATTGAGGGTGGTAACACAGTGCTTTGGGGAAATAATAGCTCTAGATGACCATCTCTGAAGATGGTTCAGAAGGTTGGGTTTCAGAGGTTGCTGTATCTCTTTTTCTGATTACTGACTACTGAGTGCCTTGCAGGACAATTCTTAGTAAGCAGTTGATCCTCAACCTGTATCAGTTGTGTCGCCAGCTGCAAGTAGAACTGGCAAAGGCAGAGGCTGATAGTAGCATACATGTCACCACTGACATCTGGACTAGTCAGAATGCTGCGGCAGACATCTACCACTCCCTGAGAGCACACTGGAGGCTGCTGAACAAGGCAGGAACAGGCTGTAGGTATAAGGGAGCAACAGGAAGAGGGTACTGATGGGCTATGCTGCACTGCACTGCCAGGTAATGGATGATAGCCATACTTGGACCATATCTTAGCAAAAATAAGGACTAGCACATAGGCACTGTCCATCTAGGCTTCTTTGTAACAAAGGATGGGATGAACATGGCCAAAGCAGTGAAAGGGGGGGGGGGGGGGCTTTCAGGGAATCAAATGCTTTGCGCACTTGCTGCATTTGGCATGGGGAGTAAGGGAAGTGGCAGCTCTATCCTGAGGCAATTGATTGAGAAGTGCTGAAAAACAGCAGGATATTTTTGGGCATGAGCTGCATGAGAAGCAGGATACAATAGGGGCACCTGCGTATCACTTCAAGTACAACGCTGCCACCAAGTGGAATGAAAAGCTGGAGATGTTAGAGGAACTATGGGTGTCCCTGCATCAGATGTCATTAGAGACCAAGATTAATATTCAAAGCACCCTATGACACCAGGATCAGGCAAATATCACACAGGTGATAGAAGTCCCAAAGCCCTTGGAGAAATTGAGTTTCACAAGGGCTACCCTGAGCCTTCTTATCCTGGTAGTGAATACTTTACAGGTGAATTTAGAGGATTTTTGACAGTAACAGGGATTCACAGCAAAGCTTTTGGTGATGGTGGACTCCTTGCATGGTCAAGTGGGAAAAAGGTGGCAACTACTTACTTATTGAATGAATGAATGAATGTATTTACATATGTATGTATGTATTGCTCCCTGCTGAAGGGCATCATGGAGGTTTACAATTAAACTCCAATATCAAAAAGTACATACAGAATAAATATCTACATACAGTACATACATAAAATATCATCAAGAACCATGCTTTCAAAAGTTTGCAAAAGCATAGATAATTGGGTAATTCCTAATCTCTAGCAGCAAAACATTCCACAAAAGCGTCCCAAATAGCTAAATGCAGATTTCCTAGTACTTTTTGAGTCGGTTTCAAGTAATCCAGGGAGACTCTACCAGGCCTTTTTGCAATGACCTCAAAGGTTGAGCAGGCTCATAAGGCTTCCGTTGAGATGAATGATACTCTGGTACACCTGTATACCAAGCTTTGTAAATCAAACAACATAACTCTTCCTTCAAGAGGGAGCCAATGCGAGTATGCAACTTACAAAGAATGAGGGTAATCCTCCTTATGAAGAAGGATGCTTATATGCTAAGTGGTCTCTGTGTCCTATGGGTGAAGGAAACGATGCTCTGCGGTACAGCTCACTGATTTACTGAAAGGAAAAGCGGGTGACTGAGATGGAGAAAAAGAGTGTCAGAGGCATGGGGCAATGGGGGAGGTGATACAGCAGGGGGAATAAGGAAAGCGGTTGATTGAGGTGGAGAAAAGGATTGTCAGAGGTATGGGGGCAGTGGTGGAGGTGATGCAGCAGGGGAAATAAGGGGTTGCTGATAAGTCTTTGGCTTTCCCTATTTCCCCTGCCTTTTAACTAAAGAGAACTATATCATGTTGAATGTCATTGTTTTGAATGTGACTGGCCAAAATTTCATGATTGTAACTCATATACTTTTTTTCTGTAGCTCTGAAGCCAGAATGTCACAATACAATGGAGATTTCACGACAAAAGATTGCCAGGCAGTGATGAAATATCTTTTCTTAAAAAGGAACTCGGCCAAACAAATCTATGATGATATGTCGGTTACATTAGGTGATAAGTGTTTTTTCTACTCTATGGTCAAGAACTGGGTTACTAAATTTAGGACAGGACATTTCAGCACTGAAGAAGATGAACGTCCTGAGAGACCAAGTGAGGTGACAAGTCCAGAAAACGTGGATGTCATTCATTCTATGATCCTGGAAGATCAAAGAATATCAGTTAAAAAGATAGCAGAGACACTGAAGATATACCGAGAATGTGTGGGCTATATCATCCAGGACATTTTAGATATGAGGAAGCTCTCAGCCAAATGGGTTCCCAAATGCTTCAATGCTGATCAGAAGCATGATTGAGTGATTGCTTCACATGCCATTTTGGACCGATTTCATAGGAACGCTGTGGAAGTTTTGGATCATCTTGTCACTATGCATGAAACTTGGATCTATATGTCTGATCCAGAGACCAAAGAACAATCCAAAGTGTGGAGACACAGCAGTTCCCCACGTCCTCAGAAGTTCAAGCAAGGTGATGCCGTCTGTCTTCTGGGACAAAGATGGACTTTTGCTCATTGATTGCTTGGAAAAGGGTGCCACCATCCCTCAAACTACTACGTTTCAATTCTGAACAAATTGAAATGGAAATTGGTCTACAAATGTTGAGGCAAGCTTTCAAAAGGGGTCTTGTTTCTGCAGGACAATGCCTCGCCTCACACTGCAGCCATTATGCAGCAGAAATGAGCTGATTTATGCTTTGAAGTGCTGAAACACCCGGCATACTCACCTGACCTGACCCCTTCTGACTATTCCCTATTCCCTATCCTCAAAAACACTTGAAGAGAAGAAAGTTTTCAAGCATTGAGGAGGCTGCATCAGCTGCTGATGAGTGGTTTGCAAAGCAACCACCAAAGTTTTATTTGGAGGGCTTGAAGAAGTTGGAGCAATGAAATAATAAGTGTGTGGGGCTCAGGGGGAAATATGTTGAGTAAATAAATATTTTCAAACCCTTAGCTTTTTGCTTTCTTTACAAAGCAGTACTGGTTACTTACCCCCCCCCCCCCCCCTCAGGGTTTACATGCCAATGGCTCACAAGCTCCAGCCAGGGAAATCTTTGGTGACTAAAGCCTTGTAGCTACAATGTTAAAAGGCAGAAATCAGTCTCCCAGAAGTCAGACACCTGCACAAATTTCAGTGGCGTGCTACCTTGCAGAGCCCATTGAGGCCATGCACAAAGATTCCATGGCATACTGAGCACATCAGTCAGCAGTCTGGCCCAGGCCCCGCGCCAACAACATCCTGCACACTCTCGGCTCACCTCCCTATAGCGGCTCGCGGCTCCCGGCAGACTCAGCAACAGCTCCTTACAGTCGCTGAAGTGAAGAGAGTTGTTTTCCTTCACTTCGGCAGCTGTGTTGTAATGTAGATCGCTGGCACGCTGAGTGCCGGGACACCGGAAATTTCCTTTCACCTCCAGCGTGCCAGCGATCTACATTACAACACAGCTACCGAAGTGAAGGAAAACAACGCTCTTCACTTTGGCGGCTGTAAGGAGCTAATGCTGAGTCTGCCGGGAGCCGCAAGCTGCTATAGGGAGATGAGCTGGGGCCTCTAAAGCCTGCTGTGGGGCTCTTTGGGGAGGGGGGCTTGGGCTTGAAATGGGCTGGGGGGGGGCCTAAGATTCGAAATGGACTTAGTGGAGGGGCCTAAAATTGGAAATGGGCTAGGACTGCACATGAACTGATGGGGAAGACTAGGACTGGAAATGGGCTTTTGGGAGGGTAGGATTGCAAATGGACTGAGTGTGGGGGAGCTTGGACTGGAAATGGGCTGATGTGGTTCTGGAATAGGATTGGAAATGTTCGATGGGGGGCTAATTTTGGAAATGGCTGATGAGGGTCTAGGATTGCAAGTGGGCTGATGGGGCGAGCTTGGACTGGAAATGGGATGATGGGAGCTGGAATAGGACTGGGAATGAGTTGATGGGGGGGGCTCAGACTGGAAATGGGCTGAGTGTGGGGGAGTTTGGAATGGAAATGGGCTGATGGGGGCTGGAATAGGACTGGAAATGAGCTGATTGGGGGGTATAGGACTGGAAATGAGCTGATGGGGGGCTCGGACTGGAAAAAGGCTGAGTGTGGGGGAGCTTGGACTGGAAATGGGCTGATATGGGCTGGAATAGGATTGGAATTGGCTGATGGGGGGCCTAGTATTGGAAATGGCTGATGGGGGGGCTTGGACTGGAAATGAGCTGATGCGGGGGGGGGGGGGGAGAATGGAACTAGAAGGGAGGGGATGCTGAGTGGGGCTGGAACTAGAAGGGAGCTGATTTTGGGGGAGGACTAGAAGGGGATGGGGCTGGGGGAATGAGGATGGAGGGGAAAAAGATATTTTGTGTGGGAGGGAAGAAAAATCTACGAGTGGCTGGGTATTGGCAGAGTAAGTGAGGATTGACGATGGAAGGGTGAAATTTGAGTGGATGATAAAGGAATAAAGAAAGAAATGGGGGAAAGAGCAAAAGGGGAAAGATCAGTATGTTAAAGCAGATGTAGAAGAGAAAATGGAAAAAATCTAGAAGAGAGAAGAAAGGACAAATGGACAGCAGACAATGGAGAATTAGCAGAAGACAGAAGAAACCAGAAGAAAGTGAATGGAGCAATTGCAATTGGAAAATAAAAGGCCCAAACAACAAAAGGTAGAAAAATACTTTTTTATTTTAAATTTATTAACTGGAATATGTCAGCTCTGGGAAATGTGTATCGCTAACGTCTTTGCATTTTTGTTTAGTATATGAGGAAATTATTTTATAGTGTTGTTGTACAATCCAAGTTTGGCTTTAGGGGTTCCCAGTTTAATTATTGTCTTCCAATTTCTAAATTGTGATCTCTTGTTCTTTGTTTGATGATGGTCTATGTTCTGCATGTGTAAACCGAGCAGAGGTATTTTGTTCATGTAGTTTCTATTTGACACTGCCACTTGTTTTCTTTCCTCAGTAGGAGATGTATAGGTATTCTCTGAGATGTATTGGTTTAATATTTACAATGTTGCCTTTTGATAGGTAGGTTTGGTGCTTTGTGAGTCCTGGTAGTGCTGTTATGATACAACGGGTTTGCTATGGGTTCTAAATGGGCAGTGTTTGTAGTAGTTCCTAATGTGCCTGGCGGTTGGCACTGGAACATAGAAATCTGGTAGTCTTTCTTTAACCAGAAACGCATTAAGAGGCATGTTAACATTATGCTAATATTTATGCAAATGAGGCTCTTTATGCAAATGAGGTCCTGCAATGAGTCACCCCCCTTGGGCCGCCCCTGGTTTGGCCAACCCTGGCCAAAGTTGCACAGCATTTCTTGTCCTGCCCTCCAACCACTAGTGAACATATATTCTGCATGCTAGGGGATATCATGGCTCCCCACTGTTCATGGCTAGCACTGAAGTTGGTGGAAAAGCTAGTGTTTCTGAAGGCAAACCTTCCCTGGATTGGTTCCCTTCATTTTCATATGACTGGGAGGAAGAATGAATGTAGAACTTTACAGAGGGGCTAGTTTCCCACATTCTCTGCCATCAGTGGCTACCTTTCAACACCCAATGCCAAAACATAATAGAAAAAAAGCAATAAATAAAAAAAGAATAAATAAAGTCAAAACCAAAACAAACAGAAAGAAAATAAAACAAAAAGAACTGAAATCTATTTCTGTTGCTGATGCCAGTCTCACTGTCCTGTCATTTCTGTCATGGCCTGTCCCTTTGTTGCCAGACTTGACCTTGAGATTCAAACCACAGTTGAATTGCTGTGATTACATATCCCACTTCTGCTCCACAACCACTCTGAGGCCTGATATCACTTTTCCAGTGGCTCCATTTAAACCCACATGCCAAAACAAAAATAAAAAAAAGTACAGCCAAAAAAAGAGAGAAATACCTTCTTTCCCCTTGTCTCTCTCTGTGTTTGCACTGCTCTCATCACTTATCTCCCTGCTGCCCTTCATGACTACTGTACTGATTTGGGTGGTTCATGCCACCCTTCTTGCTCTGTGACTCTGTGACCAGCATGCTTTGGCTTTTTCTAGACAACTCCTCATCCTCCCCCTGCTTTACACCTTTGCGGGTGCCTTTGGATTGCCAGTGCACAACTTCCACTCTTCTAATGTTATGCTGATTTGTTGCTACTGTTTGTGCTGTGTGAATCTGCAACCAATATGCTTTGGCATTTTCTGGGCCACTCCTCATTCTCGCCCTGCTTTGCACCTTTGCGAGTGCCTTTGGCTTGTCAGTGTTTGCCCCTTTGTGTGTTCTGTCACCTGCTTTAGCACACAGTTCCTAACAACTCATGTTTGGGAGCAACTGAACCTAGCACAGTGGGGAAACACTACCAGCCTACCACTGTCAATGAGCCTTGAGGGCTCTCTTCAACATTCTTTTCAAATTTCCATTATTGTATTTGTTTGGAGGTTTATGCAGGAGAGCTCCTCTACTGCTATAACCTTGAGTGAAGAATGGTATTTCCTATATCAAGAGGGATGAGCATGGAAAACTGATGGAGAAATGGGACACCTGCCTAGCCAGCTTGAGAGCTGAATCAACTCTAGCTATCATGAGGTGACAAACTGCCCTAACATCCACCACCCTCCATTACTGTACTTGTCGACTAAAAACTGTACTTGCCAAGTCATCGACTAAGAAACCCTTAGCTTGTTCTGAATATCTAGAGTGCATTCCATGAATGCTTCTTTCATTGTGGCACCTCTTCTATCAGAAGAGATAAGCGTGGTGTACTGAGGGAGGAAGGGCATACCCTCCTAGCCAGCCATAGCCAAATCAACCCTAGCTATCATGGGGTGACAGACTATCCCCACATCCACCATTACTGTACTTGTCAGCTGCCACATCTATTAACCTTTCATCATAGGGCCTTCCAGCCTATCTTTCTTCTGCACTGGTCTTCCTCAGTTCTTCTGGGCTATCACCACCAGTGCTGCAGTCTCGCTCCCACTTCTTCTGGAGCCTTTACCATGGCGCATCCTCTGATTCTTATTTAAATTCTTTAGCATGTCATCTGAACAGTCCATAAATGCTTCCACCCAAAAACGATCTTCCTCTGTACTTAAGATTCCTATGCTGGGACTGAAGTGCTCAGTGCCAGGACACACAGCTTAACTGAACTCACCCCATTCCTGTATCCAGGCTTGTGTTGCCTTTTCTGCTGTTTTGTTTGCTTTCCTCTGATGCTGTAAAACCTTGCAGCTGACCTGGGTGTAGTGTTGCTCTTCCTGGAATAATTTAGGGCCTCGAGTCAATCTGGGTGTTGTGTTGGTCCCCTTGGCATGTATAAGGTGTGGAAGCTGATCAAGATGCTGTGCTGGTCTCCTTGCCATTATACTCCTCTCAAAGTGCCTTGGAGCCAGATTCTGGTAGGGGTACATCCGGGCCGTCTGGATGGCCCCAAGCAAGACGGGCCTGTCTGGACCCGACTCTGGATCGCAGGAACAAAACATTCCTGCGGTGGCCAGAATTGGGCCCGGGGATGGCCCGGCATGCCCCTGCTGGCTGAGGGGATGTCCTCCCTGCAGGCACCCCCGACTCCCTTGGCTCCGGCCCCACTTTTCCCTGCCGCCCAACCCAAAGCTGGCCTGCCATGGCTTGGATCAGGCAGCGGGGACACCCTCTGCACCATTCCCCGACCCAGGGGGGAGATCCCTGGCCTCGATCGCACCAAAAGCACTGCTTATTCCACCTTTGAGGTAGAATAAGCAGTGCGTCCCCACAAACCCAGTAGCATTACTGAGTGTCTTGCAGGACAATTCTTAGTAAGCAGTTGATCCTCAGCCAGTATAATCAGTTGAGTCGCCAGCTGCAAGCAGAACTGGCAAAGGCAGAGGCTGATAGTAGCATACATGTCACACTGACATCTCGACTAGTCAGAATGCTGCAGACACCTACCACTCCCTGAGAGTACACTGGTGGCAGCTGAACAAGGCAGGAACAGGCTGTAGGTATAAGGGAGCAACAGGAAGAGGGTGCCGATGGGCTATGCGGCACAGCACTGCCAGGTAATGGATGATAGCCATACTTGGACCATATCTTAGCAAAAGTACGGGCAATGCTGCAGGGCTGGCATACAGGCCACAAACAGAGCATGGTGCATCTAGGTTTCTTTGTGAAAGATCTATCTCATATACATCTTGGAGTGGAGGAGTAGCCTAGTGGTTAGAACATCTGCCTAGTAGCCAAAAGATCAAGGGTTCAATTCCCATTGGCACTCCTTGTGACTTTGGGCAAGTCACTTTACCCTCCATTGCCTCAGAAGAAAAGGCTGGCAATCTACTTCCAGTGATACATTGCCAAGAAAACCCATGAGGACAATAACTAAATTCAAAAAAGCATGGGACAAACACAGAGGATCTCTAAAGGGGACTGTTGTAGTTGTTGATATGGAAGGATAGGCTATGTGGTCTTTTTCTGTCATCATATTTCTAGGTGGCTGGGTTGCTATGAGTCAACACTGACTTGATGGCACTAAAAAAAAAATCTCATGCATATTCATTGTGGATACCCTGAAAACCTGACTGGCCTGGGGGTACTTGAGGACTGGGTTAGGAACCACTGCCTTAGTGACTGGTCAACTGAACTATTTTAATGATCTTCTGAATGGTATCCCTTGGTATGGAATTAGATGCCTACAGCTGGTCCACAATTCCACAGCCCATTTAATAATAGGTAACTGGATTAAGAAAAATAATTACTCCAGTTTTGGCTAGGTGGCTGCCAATAGTATATCATATTCATTTTAAGATCCTGCATTTGGTCCTTAAGGCCATGAGAAATTAAGGAACAGGATATTTGAATTAGTTATTACAATGGTATCAACCAGAAAGGGAACTTTATTCTTCACAGAAAGCTTTGTTACACATATTATTCTCATAATGGTACATCAATGCATTACTCAACAGTTAACTAACCAGTTCAGCATCCAAGGAGAACACTCAGCTTAACAAGATGACATCAATAGCAGGTGAGAAATATATCAAGTACACTCAGAACAATCAGTCCAAAGAGCTAATATATGATGGAGCTACAGGTGGATCAACATTAGATATTTCATTTACATTGCTTATGGCCTAATGAATTGAATAAGAAAATGAATGGTTCTCCATCATATAATTGCTCTTTGGACTGATTGTTCTGAGTGTACTTTATATCTTTCTCACCTGCTATTGATGTCATCTCGTTAAGCTACTTTTTCCTTTTGTAGGTTCCACTTATTTAACCTGGAAATAGAGTATCAGCAAGATAACGGGTATGACTGGTTTTGTGGAGAGAGCAGAAGTTCCCTCTGTGCTGCACTTATTTATTTAACTTTTTCAATATCCTGCTTTCTACTACTACTACTACTATTACTACTGAGCATTAGTATAACGCTACAAGACATACGCAGTGCTGCACAGACATGGAACACAGTCCCTGCTCATCAGAGTTTACAATCTAGTCAAGACAGACAACACAATAGGTGTACACATGGGATACATCTAGGCAGGGGCGGCTCAAGGCAATCTGCTGCCTGAGGCGAAGTATGAAAAGGTGCCCCCCCCCCCCCACCTTGGAGGGGGCGGGGCTTTTTCAGAAATCCAATCAGAGACTGAACCAAACCAAAAAGCCGATTAGATTATATGGAGGAAATGCAAGATGTTTGCACACAGGGCCATATCGAGCTGCAATCACAACCTGTGCAACTTGTAGCTCGGGCCACAAAAGTCCAATTACTCCAATAGTATGCAAATATTTCCCAAACAAATCTCAACGTTTCCTATCTTGTTTGGATTTTTGAAACCGGGTCTCAGACTAATAGGGAGCTACAGTGATAACAGAACCACTCATTGCCCCTTGTTCGCATCAATGACCCGTCTTTATGTTTTCAATTCACTAGATTTAAAGTTTCACTCCAAGTGAACAATGGAACAGTATAAAAGTCAGGCTTATCTTTATATTGATGTCCCAACGCCAGACTCAGCGCCGCTACGTTTCACGAAAGCTTCGTTTCTTCAGGGGCTTACAAGCCGACTTCAAATGTTATCAATAATTTCTAGGAAAACGGAAATATCATGCTTAAAATCTATCAGCTTATAAAATTATTTTAAAAGATTTACATATCGCTCTATTCTGGATCAAAAACAGCTGAATGCTGCTTACCAACTGCTTTCACCCGAGACATGCACCTCATCAGGTACAAAAACGCCGCGCATGCGGCTTCTGATGTTCAAAACCACTAATAAACGTTTGGGACAATTAAAACACTTTGACTCTGATGAACTAATTGAACTAATTGAGTGCACAGATTCCAGTCAATTTGTGTATTAAGACCTCCCGGGCTTACTGTCTGTAAAACATATATCCAGCGTTGTTCCCGAAGAATTAAAGTTTGATCTTGTAGCTCGGGCGCATGCCCCTCCCTCTCCCCCCATACCTCCGTCAAGCGCTGCCTGCTCTTTCCCTGCTGCTGCCACCCTCTGTTTTTTTCACGGAGGTGCCAGCAGCAGGGAAAGAGCAGGCAGTGCTGGACGGAGGTATGGGGAGGAGAAGGGGGGCATGCGCCCGATCTGAAAGGCGCTGGCACTTGAAGCAGATCTGTCCCTCCCTACTCTGACATCGAGTCAGAGGAGGGAGGGACCAGACCTGCTTAAAGTGCTGCGAAAAGGCTCGGAGAGCGCATTTCGGCTGCCTGCTATTGTCCTGCCAGCGGCGCCAGGGCGATAGCAGACAGCCGAAATACGCCCCCCCAAGCCTTTCCACCCTGTGCGGCTGCACCACTTGCACAGGGCTAGGTATGGTCCCGTTTGCAAACCAAGGAACTAAAAGACAGCAAGAACTAACAGCACAGTTTATAAAACTAAATTATAACTCATTTTTATTTTCTTGTTATAAACTGCGTTATGGTTCTTGCTTTTTTTTTTTCAACATATATTTTGCATCCACAGTAGGTGCAGAACAGAACCAGGACATTCACCACAGAACTCAATATTTTTTTTAAAAAATCTGATTCTGATCATCTCACTAACAACCAGGGGCGGCCCAACAGGGGTGCGGGGCCATGTGTGGAGACTGAGTGTGGGGCCTCACTTGCATAAGGGGCCTCATTTGCATAAATATTTGCATAATGTTAGCATGTGCTAACTTTTAGTAAACATGCCTCTGAATGAGTGTATGGATAAAGAAAGACTAAAAGATTTCTACATTACTATCATCCAGTGCCAACCGCCAGGCACATTAGGAACTACTACAAACACTGCCCAGTTAGAACCCAGATTTCAGCAGATTTCAGGAGTGGCCATGGGGGCGACGTTTGCCCCATCCATTGCTAACCTTTTTATGGGTTTCTATGAAGAGCAATTATGGCAATCTTCTCCATTTTCATCGTATATTAGACTTTGGCTACGCTTTATTGACGATGTCTTCTTGCTGTGGGGGGGCCCTATTGAAGTCTTTCAGGCATTCATATTGTGGCTAAACACTCAAAGTTCTTTTATTCAGTTTACTCATACAGTTCATGTGAATGAAATAATGTTTCTAGATCTACAGATTCGCAAAACACCTACAGGATGGCAAACAACCATTTACCGTAAACCAATTGATCGCAATACGTTGCTTCACTACCGTAGCGCTCATCCATTACGACTGAAGGAAGGCTTACCTTTCTCCCAATTTCTGCGATACCGCAGAAATTATTCTGATCTTACGGATTTTAAGAATAAAGCTAAAGATCTATCCTATAATTTTCAATCACGGGGTTATCCGAATAGGATAGTGTCTCGAGCCTATCGTCGGGCGCTTTTCTATGATAGGGCAGCGCTACTAGCTAAAGTGAAGCCTCAGGAACAAACAGACCCCGAAGTGATCAATTTCATCACACAGTATTCACCTTATAGTTTTAAAATAAAGAAAATTCTACATCGACATCTTGATGTGTTACAGACAACCTCGAGTTTATTCAATAAAACCATCCGTTGTGTTTGGCGACGTAATAAAAACTTGAAGGAGAGACTGAGCCCCTCAATTTTGCGACCTTTTCCCTATCAAATTACAAATGTTGAAACTCCAGGTCATTTTAAATGTGGACGCTGTTCCGTTTGTACAGTTACTAAAGAAATACAAAAATTCACTTATAATCAACGAGAATATACTTTGCGCCACCATACAACTTGCGCTTCACAATATGTAGTTTATGCGATATTGTGCCCGTGTGCACTTCTTTATATAGGCAAGACAAACCGAGCCTTCAGAACACGACTTTTTGAACACAAAAGCCGGTTAAAATGTCAAGTGACACAAGCACCATTAGTTGCACATTGTTTGGACTTGGGCCATACGTTCGAAATGCTACAATGTTTTTGCATTGATCAAGTTTCAGTTCCTATACAAGGGAGATCACTGATGCAATCTTTGTTATTCCGTGAACAGAGCTGGATTTTTCGGCTACAGACTTTAGCCCCTAAGGGGCTCAATCTAGAAATTGAATGGGGTGCATTGCAAGCCATTAACTAATTAATAGCAGGAAATGAAGGGGGAAAGGACACTATAAAACTGTCCGGTTCCTTTGTTTCCGCTCATGCGCAATGTTTATTGGAACTCTGGACTGCAAGAAGAATACCAGACAAAAGCAAAAATTCAAGGAGTTACAGTTCGAGTTATGCGTAATTTCAGCTATCGTTTTGGGTATGATTTGAACAGTAATGCTAGACTTCATGTTTTTATTGAAAGGAAAAATAGTTTTAAACTGGTGTAGATTCACATAATATTTTAAAAGATCTTTTTCATTCACTAATGATGTTTTTTTCAGTTAAAGCCTGGCGTTATGTTCCATCTCCTGAAGAACCTCTAAAATTAGAGTGAAACGCGGTGATAACGTTTAATGTGAAGCGTTGGGGAACAACTAACACACTGTTTACAACTGAAGTCAAGGCTTTGAGAAGAGAAAGTTAAAGGTTTTTCTGAGAAGTACAAAACCTACAAGATAAGTGTCTACCAGTACATCATTAGAGACTGTTAAGTTGTCTAAAAACACTAGGGAAAGAGGGGGTTATCAATTAGAAATCATTCATTGGAACTAGTCATTGATGTCATAGGCGCCGCTGGTGGATTTGAGTTTTCACACCCCAGCTCAAAGGCAGCCGCTTGATCTGAGACAGTTCCTGGATAACTATATTCATTAAAGGTATTACCCTCCTCTATAGATCTATATCAGGAAGTTATATTGGAGAAATTTTCCTACTAGACAGTTAGAACCCATAGCAAGCCCACCGTATCCTAACAGCACTACCAGGACTCACAAAGCACTATACCCTATCTATCAAAAGGCAACACTGCAAATATTAAACCAATACATTTCAGAGAATAACAATACATGACCTATTGGGGAAAGAGAAAAAGTGGCAATGTCAGATAGAAACTACATAAACAGAATACCTCAGCTCAGTTACACATGCAGAACATAGACCATCACCAAACAAAGAACAAGGAATCACAATTTAGAAACAGGAAGACAATAATTAAACTGGGAACTCCAAAAGCCAAACTTGGAATGTACAACAACACTGTAGAAATAAAACTATAAATTAATTTCCTCTTGTACTAAGCAAAGCGCAGACATTAATGATGCACATTTCCCAGAGCTGACATATTCCAGTTAATAAATTCAAAATAAAGAGGTACTTTTCTACCTTTTGTGCATTTTGTTTTCAGTTGCAATTGCTCAAGCCACTTTCTTCTAGTTTCTTTGTGTCTTCGAAACGACAAAACCTGGAAACAGCACAAGCACTGGCAAGTCAAATGCAAGGCATTGATAAGGCAGGCAAAGAGAGAATTTGAGAAGAAGCTTGCTGCGGAAGCAAAAACGCAAAATAAAGACCTTTTCAAGTACATTCGTAGCAAAAAACCTGTGAGAGAGTCAGTTGGTCCATTAAATGATCAAGGGGTTAAAGGAGCACTAAGAGGCGACAAGGCGATAGCGGAGAGACTGAATGAATTCTTTGCTTCGGTCTTTACTGAGCAAGATGCAGGGATGTTACCCATGACTGAAGTGGTATTTAAAGGTGCGGAAGAATTGAAGGAAATATCGATACATCGGGAAGATGTATTACAACTATTAGATAAACTGAAGAGTAGCAAATCACCTGGGCCAGATGGTATACATCCAAGGGTGTTGAAAGAACTGAAATATGAGATTGCAGACCTGCTATTAGTAATCTGTGAACTATCATTAAAATCATCTCTAATACCTGAAGATTGGAGGATCGCCAATGTAACGCCAATTTTTAAAAAGGGTTCCAGGGTGATCCGGGAAACTACAGACCGGTGAGCCTGACATCAGTACCAGGAAAAATGGTAGAAACCATCATAAAGAATAAAATTACTCAGCATGTAGATAGTCATGACCTAATGGGAGACAGCCAACATTGGCTTTAGACAAGGAAGATCTTGTCTTACTAATCTGTTATGTTTTTTTGAAGGAGTGAATAAACAAGTGGATAAAGGTGAGTCGGTTGATATTGTGTATCTGGACTTTCAGAAAGCCTTTGACAAGGTCCCTCATCAGAGACTTTTGGCAAAACTAAAGAGTCATGGGATAGGAGGCAGTGTACTATTGTGGATCAGGAACTGGTTAAAAGATAGAAAGCAGAGGGTTGGGCTAAATGGCCAATTTTCCCAATGGAGAAAGGTGAATAGTGGTGTACCCCAGGGATCTGTGCTGGGTCCGCTGCTTTTTGACATATTCATAAATGACCTGGAAAGTGGAATAACGAGTGAGGTTATCAAATTTGCAGATGACACAAAACTATTTAAAGTTGTTAAAACCCAAGAGGATTGTGGAAAATTGCAAGAGGATCTTGATAAACTGGAAGACTGGGCATCAAAATGGCAGATGAAATTTAATGTGGACAAGTGCAAGGTTATGCACCTAGGGAAGAACAACCCAAACTATGGTTACACGATGCAAGGTTCCACATTAGGAACCACCACCCAGGAAAAAGATTTAGGCGTCATTGTGGATACCATGTTAAAACCCTCGGCCCAGTGTGCAGCGGCGGCCAAGAGAGCAAATAGAATGCTAAGTATCATAAGGAAAGGAATGGAAAATAAAACAAAGGATATTATAATGCCTCTATATCGTTCCATGGTGAGACTGCACCTTGAATATTGTGTGCAATTTTGGTCGCCGTATCTTAAAAAGGATATAGCGATTTTAGAAAAGGTTCAGAGAAGAGCCACCAAAATGGTAAAGGGGATGGAAGGATACTCCTATGAAGAAAGGCTAAAAAGGTTAGGGCTCTTTAACCTGGAAAAGAGACGGCTGAGGGAAGATATGATAGAAGTCTATAAATTAATGAACGGAATGGAACGGGTAAACGTAGATCGATTGTTTAACTTATCAGAATATAGAAAGACTAGGGGACATGCAATGAAGCTACAGGGTAAACTATTTAAGACTAATAAAAGAAAATATTTTTTCACTCAACGTGTAATCAAACTCTGGAATTTGTTACCGGAGGATGTAGTAAAGGCTGTTAGTGTAGCTGGATTTAAAAAATGTTTGGACAAGTTCCTGGAGGAAAGGTCCATAAACCATTATTAAGAAGGGACCCAGGATATCAATGCTTGAACCAATACAAGCATTATGGAACCTGTGTCTCTTGGGGAAACTGCTAGGTACATATGACCTAGATTGGCCACTGTTGGAAACAGAATACTGGGCTTGATGGACCTTGGTCTGACCCAGTATGGCATATCTTATGTTCTTATGTTCTGCTAACTCTCCATCGTCTGCTGTCCATTTCTCCTTTCTTCTCTCTTCTAGTTTTTTTTCCATTCTCTCTCTACATCTGCTTTAACATACTAATCTTTCTTCTTTTGCTCTTTCCTCATTCCTATTTCATCCACTCAAATTTTACCCCTCCATCCTCAATCCCCACTTTCTCTCCCAATACCCGGCCAATTGTAGATTTTTCTTCCCTCCCACACAAAATATTTTTCCCCTCTCCATTTCACTCTCCCAGCCCCATCCCATTCTAATCCTCCCCAACATCAACTCCCTTCTAGTTCCAGCCCCACCCAGCATCCGCTTTCTTCTAGTCCCCGCATCAGCCCATTTCCAGTCCTAGTCCCCTATCAGCCCATTTCCAATCCTATCTTAGCCACACCATCAGCCCATTTCCAGTCCTATCCGAGTCCCTCCATCTGCTCATTTCTAATCCCAGCCCCCCATCAGCCCATTTCTAGTCCTTTCCTAGCCCCACTATCAGCCGATGTCAAATCCTAGAGTTTCCCTTTCTCGCGGCTCTGTTTAAGCCCGCGGGGCTGATGGGAAACAGGAAATCAGAAGTCAGTCACACACTCGCAACATCGACCCTCACCAAGTACAGAATAAGTAACCACAATCTAAAGTAAAAATAATATGTAGACTAAATTTAAATTGAAACCCCAGGAAGCCAGAGTCCACATCCAGTGCAACATAGGATAAATAAGAGATGCAGTTCCCCAATACTGTGTAAAATATAAAAATAGCACAAAGTCCAATCGCTAAAATTAAATAAAATTATTTTTTGTACCTTTGTTGTCTGACCATTTTATTCTCTGATCATGCTGGTCCCGATCTGAGGCTTCTGCTTTCCTGTCTTCTCTTAGGTCTCTTTCTGTGGTCTATGGTCCATGGTCCATCTGTCATTTCCTATCTCTTCTTTTGTTTTCTTCACTTCCTTCCATTAGCACATTTCCACTTCCAGTAACCCTCCCCAGTATCAGCCCTCTTTCCAGTCCTTCCCTCCCAGTATCCTCCAATGTCAACTGCCTTGCATTCCCACGACTGCAACTGGTGTCCATTCCCTTCCAGTCCCCGTTCTTCCCCGCTGTCCAGCCCCTTCTAGTCCAAATACCATTCCAGATATTAGCTCACGTCCATTCTCAGTGCCACCCCCCCAGTCAGCTCCCTTCCAGTCACCCTACCTATCTTGAAGGACTAGAAAGGGGGGACTGTTACTTCTGGAGAGAAATCTGCAACTGTGAGTATATACTTCTGGTAATTTTCTAAAAAGAATTTTGTATTAAAGCTACTTAATCTGTGAACCCACTGTTTTTTGTTGGATCAGTTGGGGCCTAGTAGCAGCAATTAAAGTTTGAATTTAAAACACAGAGGAGAGCTTTCTGGTTACATTTCATACCCAGCAGAGAGCTTGTAGTTTAAATTTAATAGTCACTCAGGGCCAAGTAACAGCAAAGTACTTTTAGTTTAAATTTAACACACAGAAGAGAGCTTTCTGGTTAAATTTAGTACCCAGCAGAGAGCTTGTAGTTTAAATTTCATAAGAAGTTAGAGTCTAGCAGCAGCTAAGAGCTATAATTTAAATCAAATCAGAATTTAGCTTACCTCAGCAGCACAAGACAGGGTACTGTGTAGCAGCCCTCTTTTAATAAGTGCTATTTCCCTCCCTCCCTCCCCACACCCACCCTCCCCTGGGATAATCATAGCTTTATAGGTACTTACACATCTTAAAAGACAGGAGGTGCTTTCAGGTGAAGCGCATTACTCAAATCAGTCATACACTAAGGACCTGAGATTAATTAAGCTTCAGATGAACAAGGTATATTAAACATATTAGGTACAGATTTATTGGTATAAATACCCATAGCAACCCCTAGTAAGTAAGAACTTAAAGATCTAGACACAAACTTAAAACTAAGATGCAGACAGCAGTCCAGCAGCGGGATGGGGGCTTTCCAGTCTTTTGCATTGAGTGTCACATGTATGATTTTCTCCCAGTTGGTGAGAGGTCTTACGTGTGCACTAGGTGCAAGGAGCTCTTTTCTCTCAGGGAACAAGTCCGTTCTCTAGAGGCTAAAGTAGCAGACTTGGAAAACATAAGACAGACAGAGAGGTACATAGACGAGACCTACAGGGATATAGTCCTGAAGTCCCACCTCCAGTCTGGCAGCACCCCTGTTGCCATGGAGGAGAGAGGTCACGTGACAGGAGAGCATCACCCTGGTGTGGCAGGAAGTGATCCTGTAACTAGGACCTGTCCTCCAGGTGATGTAAAACCCTCTTGCACCGAGGACGTTTCTCCAGGGCCATGTGCCCATGAGGGAAGGGTTAGGACAGCCGTTATAGTTGGTGATTCGATCATTAGGTATGTAGATAGCTGGGTGGCTGGTGGACGTGAGGATCGCCTGGTAACATGCCTGCCTGGTGCGAAGGTAGCGGACCTCACGCACCACCTAGATAAGGTCTTAGATAGTGCTGGGGAGGAGTCTGCTGTCTTGGTACATGTCGGTACCAATGACATAGGAAAATGTGGTAGGGAGGTTCTGGAGGCAAAATTTAGGCTTTTAGGTAGGAAGTTGAAATCCAGAACTTCCATGGTAGCATTCTCCGAAATGCTTCCTGTTCCACGCGCAGGACCCAAAAGGCAGGCAGAGCTCCGGAGTCTCAATGCGTGGATGAGACAATGGTGCAGAGATGAGGGTTTTGGATTTGTTAGGAACTGGGGAACATTCTGGGGAAAGGAGGGGCTCTTCCGAAGGGATGGGCTTCACCTTAACCGGGATGGAACCAGGCTGCTGGCATTAACCTTTAAAAAGGAGATAGAGCAGCTTTTAAACTAGATATTAGGGGAAAGCCGACAGTCGCCCAAGAGCGGATGGTTCGGAAGAATGTATCCTTGAAGGATACTACCAAAAGCAGAGAGGTTCCACAAAAGAGTAAAGTAGCCCAAATGCCCTCAAGTATGGAGCAGACAGAGCTTAAATATCCCAATTTACCCATGTCTAACAATAGCCAAATTAACATGAATAAAATACATTCTCTAAAATGCTTGTATGCAAATGCTAGAAATCTAAAGAATAAGATGGGAGAGTTAGAATATATAGCACTAAATGAAAGGTTAGATATGATTGGAATATCAGAGACATGGTGGAAGGAGGACAACCAGTGGGACACTGTGATACCTGGGTACAAACTATATCGTAATGATAGAGCTGATCAAATTGGTGGAGGGGTTGCGCTCTATGTTAGAGAGGGCATTGACTCAGAAAGGATCAAAGTTTTACAGGAAACAAAATCTGCTGTAGAATCTATATGGATTGAAATTCCATATAAAAGGGGGAAGGCGATGGCAGTGTGGGTGTACTATCGAGCACCTGGCCAGAATGACCAAATGGATGATGAAATGCTCAAAGAAATCAAGGAAGCTAACAAAAGTTACAGCGCAGTAATAATAATGGGTGATTTCAATTACCCCGGTATCGACTGGGTCAGTGTCACGTCAGGACATGCTAGGGAGATAAAGTTCCTAGATGAAATAAATGACTGCTTCTTGGAGCAGCTGGTTCATGAACCGACCAGAGGGGAAGCCATATTAGACCTAGTCCTTAGTGGAACACCAGATCTAGTGCAAGAGATAAGGGTGTTGGGGCCACTTGGCAATAGTGATCATAGCATGATCGCCTTTGATTTAATTAGTGGAGGAGGGATAGTAAGGAAATCCACAGTACTACCTTTTAACTTTCGAAAGGGAGACTATGATTAAATGAGGAAAACAGTTAAGAAAAAACTAAAAGGAGCAGTTGCAAAGGTTAAAGACGTACATCAAGCTTGGGTGTTGTTGAAAAATACTATCTTGGAAGCCCAGACCAGCTGTATTCCACGCTTTAAGAAAAGTGGAAGGAAGTCCAAAAAACTGCCAGCATGGTTTAAAGGTGAGGTCAGAGAGGCTGTTGTTGCCAAAAAAGCATCTTTCAGGAAATGGAAAAAAAGAGCCAAACGACGAAACCTGGAAACAGCACAAGCACTGGCAAGTCAAATGCAAGGCATTGATAAGGCAGGCAAAGAGAGAATTTGAGAAGATGCTTGCTGCGGAAGCAAAAAACGCGAAATAAAGACCTTTTCAAGTACATTCGTAGCAAAAAACCTGTGAGAGAGTCAGTTGGTCCATTAGATGATAAAGGGGTTAAAGGAGCACTAAGAGGCGACAAGGCGATAGCGGAGAGACTGAATGAATTCTTTGCTTCGGTCTTTACTGACGAAGATGTAGGGATGTTACCCATGACTGAAGTGGTATTTAAAGGTGCGGAAGAATTGAAGGAAATATCGATACATCGGGAAGATGTATTACAACTATTAGATAAACTGAAGAGTAGCAAATCACCTGGGCTGGATGGTATACATCCAAGGGTGTTGAAAGAACTGAAATATGAGACTGCAGAACTGCTATCAGTAATCTGTGAACTATCATTAAAATCATCTCTAATACCTGAAGATTGGAGGATCGCCAATGTAACACCAATTTTTAAAAAGGGTTCCAGGGGTGATCCGGGAAACTACAGACCGGTGAGCCTGACGTCAGTACCGGGAAAAATGGTAGAAACCATCATAAAGAATAAAATTACTCGGCATGTAGATAGTCACAACCTATTGGGAGACAGCCAACATGGCTTTAGACAAGGAAGATCTTGTCTTACTAATCTGTTATGTTTTTTTGAAGGAGTGAATAAACAGGTGGACAAAGGTGAGTCCGTTGATATTGTGTACCTGGACTTTCAGAAAGCCTTTGACAAGGTCCCTCATCAGAGACTTTTGGCAAAACTAAAGAGTCTTGGGATAGGAGGCAATGTACTATTGTGGATCAGGAACTGGTTAAAAGATAGAAAGCAGAGGGTAGGGCTAAATGGCCAATTTTCCCAATGGAGAAAGGTGAATAGTGGTGTACCCCAGGGATCTGTGCTGGGTCCGCTGCTTTTTGACATATTCATAAATGACCTGGAAAGTGGAATAACGAGTGAGGTTATCAAATTTGCAGATGACACAAAACTATTTAAAGTTGTTAAAACCCAAGAGGATTGTGAAAAATTGCAAGAGGATCTTGATAAATTGGAAGACTGGGCATCAAAATGGCAGATGAAATTTAATGTGGACAAGTGCAAGGTTATGCACCTAGGGAAGAACAACCCAAACTATGGTTACACGATGCAAGGTTCCACATTAGGAACCACCACCCAGGAAAAAGATTTAGGCGTCATTGTGGATACCATGTTAAAACCCTCGGCCCAGTGTGCAGTGGCAGCCAAGAGAGCAAATAGAATGCTAGGTATGATAAGGAAAGGAATGGAAAATAAAACAAAAGATATTATAATGCCTCTATATCGTTCCATGGTGAGACCGCACCTTGAATATTGTGTGCAATTCTGGTCACCGTATCTTAAAAAGGATATAGCGATTTTAGAAAAGGTACAGAGAAGAGCCACCAAAATGGTAAAGGGGATGGAAGGATACTATGAAGAAAGGCTAAAAAAGTTAGGGCTCTTTAACCTGGAAAAGAGACGGCTGAGGGGAGATATGATAGAAGTCTATAAATTAATGAACGGAGTGGAACGGGTAAACGTAGATCGATTGTTTACCTTATCAGAATATAGAAAGACTAGGGGACATGCAATGAAGCTACAGGGTAAACTATTTAAGACTAATAAAAGAAAATATTTTTTCACTCAACGTGTAATCAAACTCTGGAATTTGTTACCGGAGGATGTAGTAAAGGCTGTTAGTGTAACTGGGTTTAAAAAAGGTTTGGACAAGTTCCTGGAGGAAAGGTCCATAAACCATTATTAAGAAGTGACCGAAGATATCAATGCTTGACCCAGTACAAGCATTGTGGAACTTGTGTCTCTTGGGGAAACTGCTAGGTACATGTGACTAGATTGGCCACTGTTGGAAACAGAATACTGGGCTTGATGGACCTTGGTCTGACCCAGTATGGCATATCTTATGTTCTTATGTTCTTATGTACCCTCTGTTCATCCCCCTTCC
The DNA here is from genome assembly GCA_033557465.1 of Ichthyophis bannanicus. Taxonomy (NCBI): domain Eukaryota; kingdom Metazoa; phylum Chordata; class Amphibia; order Gymnophiona; family Ichthyophiidae; genus Ichthyophis; species Ichthyophis bannanicus. The sequence goes on from CM066031.1 coordinate 1,540,122,317, forward strand.
AGTGCCATTTGCATGTCAGCTCCCTTCCAGCCTCCTCCCCATTACCTAACCACCTACCACTCCCATCCCCAAGGGTCAGCTCCCTTCCAGTTCCCCTTCAGTACATCCCAGGTGTCAGCTCCTTTCCAGGCCCCTCCTTCCCCCGTGTCAGCTCCCTTCATGCCCCCTCCTTCCCCTGGCAGACCCTCCCAATATCCGCTCCCTTCCAATCCCATTCTACCATCCTCCCGCATCAGCCCATTTGTAGCCCCAGCCCCTGGTTTTCTTCCAGGGCCAGCAGCACTCTCCTCCCCTCCCCCATTAGCCCATTTCCAGTCCCAGCCCATTTCCAGTCCTATCCCCCTTATCAGCCCACCCTAGTCCTAGCCCCCAATCAGCCTATTACCAGTCCTAGCTCATTTCCAGTGCTAGCCCCCCATCTGCCCATTACCAGTCTTAAACCCCCCATCAGCCCACCTCCAGTCCTAACCCCCCCATCAGTCCACTTCCAGTCCGAGCCCCCCATAGCCCATTACCATCCTAAACACCCTCCATCAGCCCACCTCCAGTCCTAACCCCCCATCAGACCATTTACAGTCCTAGCCCCCCCCACCATCAGCCCATTACCAGTCCTAAACCCCCCATCAGTCAATTTCCAGTCCTAGCCCCCCATAGCCCATTACCAGTCTTAAACCCCCCATCAGCCCACCTCTGGTCCTAGCCCCCACCATAGCCCATTACCAGTCCTAACACCCCCATCAGCCCACTTCCAGTCCAAGCCCTGCCATAGCCCATTACCAGTCCTAAACACCCCCCATCAGTCCACTTCCAGTTCTAACCCCCCATCAGCCCATTTCTAGTCCTAGCCCCCACATCAGCCCACTTCCAGTCCTAACCCCCCATCAGCCCACCCTAGTCCTAAACCCCCCATCAGCCCATTTCCAGTCCTAGCCCCCCCCCCCACCATCAGCCCATTACCAGTCCTAAACCCCCATCAGCCAATTTCCAGTCCTAGCCCCCCATAGCCCATTACAAGTCCTAACCCTCCCATCAGCCCATTTCCAGTCCTAGCCCCCCCATAGCCCATTACCTGTCCTAACAGCCCATCAGCGCATTTCCCGTCCTAGCCTCCCATAGCCCAGTCCCACTCCTAACCCCCCTCATCAGCCCATTTCCAGTCCTAGCCCCCCCTATCAGCCCATTACAAGTCCTAACCACCCCACTCCCCCCGGAAATAAAAAAAATGAACCTTTCTGCTGAAGCCGCTGCCACCGCAGCAGCAGAAAGTGCCCCACGGCCGCCCCGGCAGAGCCCTCCTGTCTCCCTCAGCGCGGCTTTATAGAGCCAATAAGAGAGAGTTTCCCTTTCTCACAGCTCTGTTAAGCCCACCAGCACTGATGGGAAAGAAATGATACTGCCAGGTATCCCACGGAGGGTATCAAAAGTGACTTCATGGCTCTGGGACAGAGGGTGAAGCAGTTAAGTGCACAGGTGGTGGTCTCTTCAATCCTCCCTGTTGAGGGTAAAGGCCAAGGCAAAGAGGCTCGCATCCTGGAGATGAATGCATGGCTGCGTGGATGGTGTCATTGAGAGCGTTTTGGTTTCCTAGACCATGGGATGCTGTTCCAAGGGTTGCAGAGCAGAGATGGCATCCATCTGTCCAAGAAAGGTCAACGCGTCTTCGGTAGTAGACTGGCTAATCTACTGAAGAGAGCTTTAAACTAGATTTGTTGGGGATGGGTGAAAGCCCCCAGGTAAGTGAAAGCCCCCAGGTAAGTAATACATTTAATACCTTTATGGAAATGGGTAACAGGGGTAACATATGGAAAGCAGTGTGTATAAATGCCCATAGCATGGGAAATAAGATCCCTGAGGTTGAAGCTTTGGTAGGAGTGGCTGACTTGGATTTAGTGGCAGCTACAGAAACATGGTTCACAGAAAACCATGATTGGGATGTAACTATATCTGGCTATACTTTATTCAGAAAGGACAGGGTAGGAAGAAGGGGAGGAGGAGTGGCACTTTATGTAAAAACTACTATTAAAGCTTTGGAATTACAGAGCTTAAAAGGGAGAGAGGAGGCATTGTGGGTTAAACTAGAAAGTGGAAAAGAGAAATCTATTTGCATTGGTGTGATATACAGACCTCCTTCACAAGAGGAAGAGGTGGACAGAGAGCTAATTGAAGACATACACAGCATTGCTAGGAAATGGGATGTGCTACTGATAGGGGATTTCAGTATGCCAGATGTTGATTGGTACATTCCTGCTGCAGTATCATCTAGAAGTAAAGAGATCCTGGATTCTCTACAAGGAGAACTATTCAGGCAATTGGTAACAGACCCCACACATGAAGGGGTCATACTGGACTTGGTGCTTACCAATGGTGAAAGTGTTTCTGATGTTGTAGTGGGAGATCAGTTTACATCCAATGATCACCAGATGGTGTGGTTCAGTATTAGGACTAGGGCTGTTAGAATCCATTCAAAGGTGAGGGTCTTAGACTTTAGGAAGACTAATTTTGCCAAGATGGGCCAATACCTCAGAGAGTCATTAGTGGGATGGGAACAGCTGGGGGATGTAGAAAAACAATGGGCAAAACTGAAAGGGGATATTTTAAGGGCAACCAACCTTTTTGTTAAAATGGTAAATAAAGGTAAAAGGAAAAGGAGACCGCTATGGCTTTTGAAAGAAGTAGCTGAAAAAGTGAAGAAAAAGAGGGAGGCCTTCATGAAATAGAAGAAATCACAGAGAGAGGAAGACAGGCATCTATATTTGGAAAAACTTAGAGAAGCTAGCAAAGTAGTCAGGAAAGCAAAGATTCAAAAAGAGAAGGAAATAGCCAATGCAATAAAATGGGGGGATAAGACATTTTCAGATATGTTAGTGAGAAGAGGAAGGGGGAGAAGTGGTATTGTCAGACTCAAGGGTGAAGGGGAGGAATATGTAGAAGCTGATGAGGATAAAGCAGAATTGCTTAACAAATATTTCTGTTCTGTGTTCACAGATGAAGAACCAGGAGCAGGACCTCAGAAAACACCCACAAATGGGAACAGAAGCGAGGGACATCTTGAAAAATTTTCAGAAGACTGTTCGTGAGAAACTAGCTCAACTTAAAGTAGACAAAGTGATGGGGCCGGATGGGATACACCCTAGAATACTGAGAGAACTTGGGGACGTTCTAGCAACTGCACTGACTGACCTTTTCAATGCCTCATTGGAGTCGGGAGTGGTGCCAAAGGACTGGAGAGAGGCTCATGTGGTGCCTTTACACAAAAGCGGAAGTAAGGATGTGGTTGAAAACTACAGGCCGGTTAGTTTAACTTCGGTGGTGAATAAATTATTGGAAACGCTGCTGAAAGAGAAAATAGTGAGGTTTCTGGAGTCCATCAGATTACAGGATCCGAGGCAGCATGGATTCACCAGAGGCAGGTCTTGTCAGACAAATCCGATTGATTTCTTTGACTGGGTGACCAGGGAGTTGGACCGAGGGAGAGCCCTAGATGTGGTGTATTTGGATTTCAGTAAAGCCTTTGACACTGTTCCTCACAGGCAACTTATAAACAAACTGAGCACCCTAGGGATGGACCCTAAAGTTACTGCTTGGGTTAGAAATTGGTTTGGTGGGAGGTGACAGTACAGGTAAATGGAGCTCACTCTGAGGAGAAGGATGTTACCAGTGGTGTGCCCCAGGGATCTGTCCTTGGTCCGATTCTTTTTAACATATTTGTTAGTGATATAGTGGAAGGGCTGTCGGGTAAGGTTTGCATCTTTGCGGATGATACCAAAATCTGCAATAGAGTAGACACCCAGGAAGGTGTAGATAACATGAGGAGGAATCTAGCTAAGCTTGAAGAATGGTCTAAAATTTGGCAGCTGGGATTTAATGTTAAAAAATGTAAGGTCATGCATTTGGGCTGCAGCAATCCAAGGGAGCAATATAGTATAGGGCGTGAAGTACTTTTGTCCACTAAAGAAGAGCGGGACCTAGGCGTGGTTGTGTCTGATGATCTTAAAGTAGCTAAACAGGTAGAAAAGGCGATGGCAAAAGCTAGATGGATGCTTGGGTGCATATGGAGAGGAATAGCTAGCAGAAAAAAGGAGGTGATAGTGCCTCTGTATAAGTCTTTGGTGCAACCTCATTTGGAGTATGGTGTGTAATTCTGGAGACCGCACCTTCAAAAGGATGTGAACAGGTTGGAGTTGGTGCACAGGGTGGCTACTAAGATGATTAGTGGTCTTCATTATAAAGCATATGAGGACAGACTTAGGGATCTTAATATGTACACCTTAGAGGAAAGGTGGTATAGAGGTGATATGATTGAGATGTTTAAATACCTCCGTGGCATAAATGTTCAGGGAGAGAGCCTCTTTCAATTGAAATCAAGTTCTGCTACGAGGGGGCATGGATGAGAGTGAAGGGGGATAGATTCAGGAGTGATATGCGGAAATATTTCTTTACGGAAAGAGTGGTGGATCCATGGAATAGTCTCCCAGTGGCGGTGGTAGAGATGAGGACAGTAACTGAATTCAAAAAAGCATGGGACAAACACAGAGGATCTCTAAAGGTAAAAAGGGGACTGTTGTAGTTGTTGATATGGAAGGACAGACTAGATAGGCCATGTGGTCTTTTTCTGTCATCATGTTTCTATGTTTCTATGAAAGTCAATGTTAAGGTGATGGATGGAAGGACAGGAGGGAGCTGATGGACCTGCCATATCTGTGGACACCCTACGTGACAGCCAGTAAAGTGGACGAGCATTTGGGAGGAAGCCGTACCGATGCACAGTGGGGTGCCCATTTAAAATGGTGCAATGTCAGTGCTTTGCTTAGGATGGGGAAGATGTGTCTCCCAGCGGAGCCAGAAGCGGCAGGATGTGTGCAGCAATAGTAAAGAAGATGATGTTGCTAGCAAGGATGACCTTTGGGAAGAGGTAGTCCGCCTCACCCCAAAAAACATTAGGGAAGGGAAGCATGCTGCATCTCTCCTTGATTATTGCAGGGCTTAAGTGATACCAAGGGACCCCAGAATGTACAAGGCCCTAGGGATGTATTTATCAGTAATTTGAATGCCATATTGAATAAATGTTCACTAGACCTAATGATCCTCTTGATACATACATCTAAGCAGAAGACTGATTTGGCTCACCTTTCTGTTGAATAATTCTGTGTTGAAATAAATTGTGTCTCAACAGTGGACCTTTGTGTCATGTGCAGCTTGCACAAGAAGACATGACTGCACACAACTGACAGAGGCGAATGGGTGGGCTGAAGGAAGGATGGTGGCTGAGGAGAGGGTGATATGGGCTGGCAGCACTGATGTGCTGTAAGTGCCATCCCCAACATATATGTAATGTGTGTGAAAATGTGCACCAGTGCCACTTGGAAGTCCTGTGGGACTCACATCTGTCCCAGCCACATAGCCACCATACAACAGCTCAGACAAATGTGCAGGTGTCATCCAAATTGGGAAAATGGGGCACGTACAGACATGAGGTGATACCTGCAGGTGCCTAGCCGAGGGTTAGGATGTGTCCGCATGTACTGCAGAGATGTAATGGAGCCAAAGCTGTACAGTAACAGTAAAGATGTCATACATGACTCATGTTGCCCAAGTAGGTAAGCTGTATGCATGTAACTGCCTGTTAGTATACTGCTGTAGCACTGCAGTCACACCGGGGTACATCTTACTGTCAATTTGTAATGTCTGATGATAAACAGGGACTGTATGGTCCTGCAGTCAGCTGAGACATTGTGGGTTAAGTGATTAGCTCAAGGTCACAAGGAGGTGTTGTAAGTCCATGAAGGTTGTGGCAGACATAAAATGTGACAGAAACACATTCTGAAATGTCACATAAGGATTGGTAAGGGGCCTCAAACCCTGGTATCTTGGTCCTCAAGCCATTGCCATGACCATCATGCCATGCTTCGAAGTAGGGACCTGATATCTGCAGGGTGAACATGTCTGACCCCCTGCAATGGGCTGCAGCAAAGTCAATAAAGCCATGTTCTCAGAAGGTAGTGTGGCCAGAATGCATAACAAAGTAGAAGGATGAGTGTCTGCAAGTCACAGCAGTGCCTGGACTGTTACAGGCAGGGAAATGACCTGAGTAACACACAGGTGCAATATGAACAAGTGGGAATCGAACCCTTGCCCCATGCTTAGAGGGACATGGCACTAACCAGTAGGCTACACCTCCACACTGCTTTAACCTGCAATATCTAGAGTCAAAGAGCCTGCAGGTCTCTGCCTAACCTGTCTGCTGTGTGTGCCAGCATAGGTTAACCCCTCCAGTACCCATGATGCACTGCATACGCAGAACAGCAGTCTGCAGCTGATCACCAAATGGAGAATGGACTGATCCATCACATCAGCTTAGTACGAAGCACTGACAATGTGTGCTTCAATCACATAACCACTACAAACCTTGCTATTGAGCAGTTTCAGCGGTCAGCTTGGGGGTGAGGATGGGTGCCCATCACCTGGTCCCCAGAACTAGCAGTGTAAGAGATGGTCTTTGCTGCAGATCCCCATTGCTGCCAGTGTGTAGTAGGTATTGTATGTAGTGTGTTATGCTAGTCACCTTGTTTCCTGCACACTTTCAGCATGCTGTATGTGTCAGTCACATCTGGCCCTGTGTCCTGCCCCTGTTGGACAGGGATCCTCCTAGAAAGGGCTTGTCAACATCCAGTGCTAAACTTCCATGGATGCATCCAGGATTGCTATTAGAGTCCTGCTGGTCCTACCATTACCACAGGGCATGGGCCTGGAACACCTCCTGCCCCAACCACCTAGAAGTAACAATCACCCACAGCAAGCACAGTCAGACTGCACCTGCTGCCCACCACTGGGTTTTCTAGCCATGCACATACCAACTGCAGACATTCCGCTGGTCAGCACACATTGCATGTGCACAGAGCAACCATGGCCACCCATCATTTGGTTCAATGATTGAGCCCCCCCCCCCTTCCCCAGACAGGAAGTGCACCCACATCACTAGAGCCAGACACCATACAGCACTATTTGGATACATAGCCGTGCCATGGTCACTGCTTGATCAGAGTGAGAGTGCCCTCCCAGCATGACATGCTGTGCCCACCCAGTCCATGCACGTGACAGACAGATACTATGACATCTCAGCCATTGACTCTACCTCTGATGCAGACACATCCTGGCCAATCCGACTTGTTTCAGGCCATACCCAGAATACTATGCTCCTCATCATGCACATTTGCAGATTAATGCTGGGAACAGCTTAGGCAATGTGAGGGTCAGTGAGGTATAGAAAGCCACAAAAGAATGAGGAGACATACATACACACACACACATATACTCACTCATATCACTGTGCTGTGCAAAAAATGGGAATGGTTGGCATTCCTGCCTGCCACTTCGGTCTCGATATCAGCTCAAGCATTGTTAACATGTGCTCATTGTGCAGGGGCTAGTAGCACACTCTGATGTTAACTTTGGCTCAGTGTGCTGGTGCTATCAGCCTGATTCTCCATTCAGCTGTAGATAGTGGAGCTTGTCTGTGTGGCTGATGGGTGTTTGTACCCTTGCTGGCCAATTCATTGGGGGCTGCATATGCTGGTGTTGTACCTGCACTGTAGGCTAACGTTTTGCCACAGGGACATGCAATGCATGATCCACAGCTGGAAGTTGAACCAGTGACCCTCCACTCATATATGTACCAACTTTATGCATTGAGTCACAGAGCTGCCATATGTCTACAACAGTCCCTGGGGCTGACATACTTCCCATCAGACAGACCTTTGCACATGTTGCAATGCACAAGGTGCACAGGACCAGGACATGGCTTTGGTCCGCTGCCCCCTCTGCCAACACCTCCATACCATGCTGACATGCCTGTGTGCTGTCAGTGTTGGTGGTGTGCAGTCCCAACCCATCCAACATATGGGTTGGTGGGTGCCTAGGGTGCAGGGTCCGGACGGGGGGAAGACAGAGGCATACATGGAAGGCAACACAGTCCCCCCAACCATCTGCCTCTGCAGAGACCCCATCACAGCCTGCCAATGTTATGTCTCAGGGAGAGGATGACAGGTACTGCTGTGATAATCCCCTAGATGCCTGCATGTTGCAGCTACCTATAGGGCTACAGTTGCTGGCGCTATCGGCCTCTTCCCCCACAGCTGGGTTCAGTGGCAGCAGGGGGGGCCAGCTGGGTTGTCTTCCTGGGGTGCCAGGACCCTTGGACCGCCCCATGTGGCACATCTCCTTTCCGCAGAAGTAGCATATCTGTGGGCTGCCACTGTCACTGTGGGATCATGATGGACATCATAGATGGTAATGCAGATGGCAGGATACCGAGGCTAAAGAGGATGGGGCTCTTCAACCTGGGGAAGAGATGGTTGAGGAGAGATATGATAAAGGTCTATAAATTAATGACTGGAGTAGAACGATCGTTTACACCATCAAAATTAGAAAGACTAGGGGGCATGCAATGAGTCAGCAGGATAGCCCATTTAGGACTACTAAGGGGAAATTTTTTTTCAGTCAAAATGTAATCAAACTCTGGAATTCATTGTCGGAGGATATAGTAAATGCTGTTAGTGTAGCTGTATTTTAAAAAGGTTTGGACAGGTTCCTGGAGAAAGGTCCATAAACCATTATTAAAGAGGACCCAGGATATCTATTTCTTCCCCATATATAAGCATTGTGGATCCTGTGTGTCTTTTGGGGGAAACCATTAGATATTTGTGACTTAGATTGGCCACTGTCAGATACAGGATACTGGGCATGATGGACCTTGGTCTGACACAGTATGGCATATTTTATGATCTTATGTTCTTATTTGCCACCTGGGCAGTTGCCTGGTCGGCCCTGTGCACCAGCAATCCCCACTGTATTTCCCACATGCCACCTCCTTTGCCTCATTTACACCATCAACATAGTGCCCTTTCATACTTGGGCACTATGCTGTTGCTGCTAATGGAGCACCACTATCACTATCTTGGGCTCCCCTGTCTGTGCATCACTTTGCAAACATTAAAATAGGTTCTCTCTCCTCAAAATACACCTTTTCCATGAGGTTTTACTTTGTGCTAGGGTTCCCAATGTTAAAGGGCTTTAGCACACATTAGCGCAACAGGCGTTAAGGGAACACCCGTTGTTAATACCATCTCTCCATCCTGTTAATGCCCACTGTCTGTTTACAGCAGCCTGTTAAAGCGGCTTTTTCACTGCATTAAGGGTGCCAATAAAGGGCGTTAACGGCACACTGGCTCCCTTAACGCCCTTTAATAAACATAACCCTTAGACAGTAATTTCTGAGAAAAAAACAAAATATGACCTGGATAGGATTAATGCACCCTTCACTTATAGAAACATAGAAACATGATGACAGAAAAAGACCACAAGGCCCATCTAGTCTGTCCTTCCATAACAACAACTACAACAGTCCACTTTTTACCTTTAGAGATCCTCTGTGTTGGTCCCATGCTTTTTTGAATTCAGTTACTGTCCTCGTCTCTACCACCTCCACTGGAAGACTATTCCACGGATCCACTACTCTTTCCGTAAAGAAATATTTCCGCATATCACTCCTGAATCTCTCTCCCTTCACCCTCATCCCATGTCCCCTCGTAGCAGAACTTGCTTTCAATTGAAAGAGGCTCTGTCCCTGAACATTTATGCCATGGTTGCACAACATTTGGCAGTGATGACAGTCTGAAAACTATCTTGTAACCATCTATATGTTTTGTACATCTGTCCTTTGGTAGTTTCTCCCACTCTTCAACTGCAATTTGTTCCAGCTCATGAATGTTTCCAGGATTCCTTTTACCAATGGCAGATTTCAGCTCTTTCCAAAGGTTCTTAGTTGGATTGAGATCAGGGTTCATTGCTGGTCGGTTTAAAACAGTCCATTTGTTCCTTTTTAACCATTCTTTTTTACTTTTGGATGTATGTTTTGGGTCACTGTCCTGCTGAAGGACCCATGACCTTCAACCTAGACCTAGCTTTCTGACACTAGGTAGCACATTTCACTACAATACCTTAGTAGTCATCTGGCTTCATGATTCCTTTAATATGTTCTAGGCCTCCAGTTCCTGAGGAAGCAAAACTGCCCGCAACATTATGGAACCTCTACCATATTTAACTGTAGGAAGGGTGTTTTTTCCTTATAAGCTTCTTTTCTTTGCCTGTAATTGCATCATTGGTCTGTATTGCCAAAGAACTCAAGTTTGGTTTCATTTGTCCACAGACATTTTCCCAGAAGGACTGTGGTTTCTCAGGGTGGGTTTGGGCAAAGATCAGTGTGCTTTTTTACGTCTGTCTTTGAGCAGTCGGGTCCTCTTTGGCCTTCGTCCACAAAGTCCTTCTTTGTTTAGTGTGCGGCATATGGTGTGGGTTGAAATCTCTACTCCAGATTGTTCCAGGTCAGCCTTAAGCTCTTTAGACGTTGTATGTGATGTTTTTCCAACTGTTCATACTAACCGTCAAAGACTTCTTGGATTAATTTTCCCCTTCCCATCACGTCCTGGGAGGTTCTTGACAGTTCCATGAGCAGAAAACGTCTTAGTAACATTGTGAACTGTAGACACAGGAATCCCAAGGTCTTTGGAGATGGCCTTGTACCCCTTTGAAGTTTGATATTTGGTGATAATGGCTTTTCTGATGGTCTCAGGCAACTCTCTCATCTTCACCATTGCGAAAATGGAACAAGGAGTGAATGTGGCCATGTTAAGCATTAGAGCCATCATTCATTGGTTGGTTCTAGTCATGTGAGTACTGACAATTGATCACAGGTGCGTCTAATTTTACTGCAATGGGAATGCGGTTCTTTTGTTCAAACTAATTTGAATTGTTTATAAGGGTGCAAAAATCATGTCCTCGCAATGTCCCAGTTTTTATACTATTTCTTACTATTTCATTTTCTAATTGGTCTTGTTTTATTTGATTCTTTTATGTGTCAAATATGTTTGCATGTATAGTCCAAAGCCATTTCACTGGCCATATTTTTTAGGAGATATTGGACATTAAGTGATTGAACAGTAAGGGTGCCAATAATGTTGAATGCAACCATATTTGGTGTTGGCTCATTTTATTTCACTTTATTCATATTTATACCCCACTTCTCCCCAAAAGCCCAAAGAAGAAAAACTGAATAAACAACACAAACACATATTTTTTTTAACAAAATAGAGCAAATGCTGAATAAAATACAGAGTACTTTCAAAAAATACTCACGCCATAGTTAATGCAGTGAAATCTGTAGAAAGTCCATTTAAAAATCAATTTCCAGTATACTGAGTCAGTCTTTTAATATGTAAGTGTTCTGCAATAGGGGCAAATTTACAGTTTGCAATCAGAATACTTTGTATAGAGAAATACACCTTGCTTCTATGATGCTGCATATGTTGCTGAGAAAAATACTTCACAGCAGCTACTCAGAAGTGAGTATGGCCCGTGGAAGGCCATTTTATTAACAAGATGCTAAAGAGAAGAGACATGGGTGACATGCTTATTAAAAATAAAAAGTGCACCTTTAGCATGCCACCTACATTACTTCACCCACAAAAACAACAGTAATTACTACCTGCTCATTTTACTTGAGTGCAATGCAGCCTTCGTTAGGCCTCTGCTCCCTCAGATGTTGAAACACTAAGTGAGACAGTCACCCAGTTAATAAGCCACCTTGGGTATTATCACTGCATGTGTCCAGCTCAGAGTGAACTCTGAAATGAGGCCTACTTTATTTAATGGACAACAGTGATGGTGCATCTAGAGACAGATGTGTGAGTGGAGAGGTATAACAAAACATGTCAACACTTTCACAACCAACTGAGCTGTTGAATTGCTTTAATAAGTAAAATTTCACTTACTTCCTTTACTCTAGATTCATTAGTCCTTAATATGAAACTAAATTTGTTCAATAGTCGAGTCTGAACAGTGGTTGTTAAGTTTCTTTTGTAGTTGAAATGAAGAAGATTCTGTACATACAGTATGTTAAGCACAACTCTCAGATAGCTTAGATCAGTAGTTTAAGACGCACACAACTTTGCTAAGGCTGGCAGTAGTTTATAGACATTAATAAAGGGGTCTTTTATTAAAGGGCACTATGATGTTGCACCTAACACGCCGATAGTGCCAAAACCATGGTGCTTTAGGTGAAACATCACCATGTTAACTGTTGGATGCATGGAAAGCATGTTCCCAGCAGTTAACATGGAGCCCTGTGCCCTAACATGGCATGCAAACAGCACAGGTGCACTTAACTTCACCTACTGAGACGGTGTTAGGTGAATCCATGCTATTTGCAAGGATCAAAGAGCACAGTATTTACCTCTGCGCTAACTGTGCAGTGCTCATGTCCACTCCACTCCCCTAGTCTGCTCGCTTATCACCCCAATGTGTGATTAGCATGGAAATCGGCCCATGCTACCCGTTATGGCCCCACGCTAGCTTTCAATGCATGTCCCAGAGTGCCTTTAGCAATCTCCAGAACACATGCTAACAGCTAGCACTCTTTAATAAAAGACCACCTTAATGTTATTTGTGAATTGCAAGCTATTCTGCTGATGACTCACAGCTATTCCTTTTGTTTTTGTCAGCCATTCACCTTTTTTCTGAGCAAATTATTATTTTTAATATCAAAATTATTCTTTTATGACAGTGTGAACAGCTGTGTTCTGGGCCTGTGGGTAAAGCTATAAAATAGCAGCCAACATAACCCAGGTTCAGAATACAAAAGTCTTTATTATAAAAACAAGAAAACACAAACAATACCTGGCTTTCGCGTTGAATAATGAATATTATCATTTATGTAAGTTTTGGGGTAACCAGTAGAGAGCCCCATGGGTAAATGCAAAGTTCAATGAATATGAGGAGACTGGATTTTTTTTTCTAAACTGTATCACTAATTTTTGTGGATGTGGGTATTATTGCTAAACATGTGTAACCACGGCCAGCCAGTGGGTTTGCATAGCAACCATTCACACCATCCAACTGACTGGGGGCACAACGTCTAGGACCCAGCACTTCCCCTAAAGGCTGGCTTCCAGGGTTTTGCCAAGGGTCCTTGGGATGAGACCAGCATACTCTGAGAGATCTATTGCTCTCTGCTCCACTCTTACTGCTCTTTTTCTACCAAAAACTCAGTCTAAGACATATCCACTGCCCCTCTCAGAGAGCAGCTTCCCGTGGCTCAGAGTCCCTGAATTCCTGTGTCTCCCTGAAGACTTCTTCCTCTTCAGTGGATGCTGCTCCTGGCTGTTCCCTCCCTGTGATGCTTTGGCTTAAGCAACCTCAGACACCAATCCTTAGAAGTCATTTGCATAAAACAAGGGCGGCACCTTTTATTCCCCTTCTCCTAGGTGCTTAGCCCAGGGGCAGAGGCACCATGCAACATTTCAAACTCAGTGTGTTTAATGACATGCAATACATCTCTCTTAATATTCTTGTGCTTAGCTAAATGAGTTTTCAACTTCCTCTTTGTTTTGCCTACGTAAATGAGATCACAGGAGCACTGGATAAAATACTCTACACCACTAGCATTGCAATTAGAAAACTTCTTCAACTCAACCTCATATTTGTTGTGTTAGCAAAGGAAAGAATCTGTCTGAATCATCTGTCTACAAAAAAATATAACTGCCACACCTGAAGTGTCTGCAGGGTTTATCAACAATTGTCTGAGGATGTAGGGCAGAGGGGACCAAAGCATCTCTCAAGTTTTGACCCCTAGTGTGTGCTATCAGTATTTCTTTATTTTTAAACAGTCTTAGTCCTGTACTATAGGCCAAACTCTGTTAATAATTCTTTTAGTCTCTTTCTCTAAATGAGAAAACTGTAGAGTACACACTGGATGTACCATATCACTCTTGGTTGTCTTGCGTTATTGACTCAGAGTGCTAGAACAACACACACAGTAATACTTGTAGTACAACTACCGCTTCTCCCTTCAACTCTCAATGCATTCTTGTACAATGGGACACCAATCAAGGTGGCAATCCCTATACACCATTTATATATCTCCAATGGGAAATCTGTGGAGAGAACAACTCACCAGGATTTCAGTTCACTCTATCACTGGGACACCTATTGAGCTAACAATCCACTACTTAACTGTAGGTCCATTCAGAGTCATTCTAAAAAGAAAGATGTACTAATGTTGAAAAATCAAATCTCAAATAGAATAATAAAGTGAAATACAATAATCTAAGTACAATTATGTTATCATAGCAGAAAATAACTAAAAGGGCAAACAAGGATAGGATGCAGAACACTTATTTTTCATATTTTTTCATTTTTTATAGAATGGATTTTATTATTTTATGAGTTTTTATGCAATAATTTTTTTACTTTGTATTATCATTTTTAACTATTTAAAAAATTTTAGGATTTTTTTCCAAATTTTCTCTTCTTGTAATCATTTTTTAAAAATCTAAACACTCCTGTTCCACTTTACAAGTTCTCTAAACATGCAGGTGGAACTATTCAATGGTGGTGGCTAAAGTAGTTAAAAGCAAAGCTATACGTTCATTTGAAAAAAAAAAGAATTATTAACAAAATTGTCTATTTTGTTTCATAACACTGAAAATATTCATCACAGGTGAGCCTCAAACCAGTAAATCTTTTGGTTGGAAGACAGATTTCTTGTAGAAGAGCCACCATATCTCCATGGAAGCCTGATCTAGCAAGCATTGTTGTATTTCTGGTGACAGCAGTAAAAGTTCAAAGGTCCCCCCATTATTGCCCTTACCCCATGGTGCTCCACATTGTCGCACCCATACCAGTCCCCCTGTGTGCGCATGGCAACTTACTTTAATTTGTGTGTCACACTGCCTCCAGTCCAGGCCCAAAGGCTGTTACCTCCCTGGCTGAAGCTCAGGGTGTGGCTGTTATCACGAGATTTTAGCCCTGGAGGTAACAGTTGATGGGCCTGGAGCAAAGGCAGCATGGCAAACAAATTAAAGTGAGTTACCAAGCCACCATGTGGGCCCATTTCCTGCTCAGGCCTCAGCCATATCGCGGGAGCTGCTTGGGTGGAATTTTTGTCACTGGCTGGTGATTTTCCTTTCTGTTTCCTAATTTGCCCAAAGTTTGTCTGTTCTGCAGCTATATGTAAAATGCTAACTGGATTTATTGCCTTGTGAATCTATTGACTCCTGCTGGAGATATTTATCCAAAGATTTTTCTTTTACCATGTTCTTGCGCCAGAAATTCTGTGAAACCAAAACTCTTGTATTAAGGATAATTTTTGTTCCTGTTTCCTGACTGGCTCAAAGTTTGTCTGGTCTGCATCTCTATGTAAATGTTAACTGCATGCCCAGGTTTCAATGACATCACTCCCATGCCTCTATCCAGTTCAGCCACCAGAGGCCCCTTCAGTATTTCTTTGTCTCCAGCAGATGGTGAATAGATTTTTTCCGCTCTGTAGAAAATGTGAAGAATGATAGGAAAAGAGATTGATTAAATGCTTGTGAACAACCACCTCAAGCTCTGAAGGGGTGACTCTCACTTGAGCATAACATGGGAGGCTCCACTAGACTGCAGTCTTTTTGATAGCCATGAGAAGGGAAAAATTGGTTTAAGTCCACGCCCTTATCATGATAAGGGCCTGTCAAACAGCCACAAATTGGAAGGATTTGGAACGATCTGGAAGAGTACAGCAGCCGCACACAATCTCAGCACCTTCTCTCTCCTCCTCCTTTTCCCCCTGCTCTCTCGTGAAAATTGCAGAAGTCTCTCAGAAGGATCTGCCTGCCAGCCACTTTTCACACGGTGCTGCTGAAAAATAAACCCAGCCAGTGAAGCAGTTTCAGGGGAGTAGAGCTGAGTCCAGCATCGATCCTATGACCAGGGCTCTCAGGGGGTGAATACAAGGCTTGACCTCATCATTGTCCTTGTTGGAGGATCCTTTACTGAGAGGAGGGCTTCCAGATTGTAGGTTATCCTCCCCAGAATTCTTTTCCATTTTGCATCAGGCCTGGGCCTTCTGGAATGGAAATTCAGTCTCTGTGGCCTCTTGGTGCCCCAATATGCAGTCTCATATTGGGCAGGCTGTAAGCAGAATACCTGCTTGATTGCCTTTGGCTTAGCATCCCTGGAGTGGCACACTCCCTGAAGATGAAGAATACTTGGAAGCTGTCCAAGATGTTGACTATGCCTCAGACCCAGATGAATTGGTATTGGACTCTGATGTGGAGGACAATATCCTGTCACTTTCAGATTATGAAGAGGCTGGCATGAGCCAGCTATTCCAGAAGGAGGAACTGGTGGCATTGATTTCCAGGGTCTCATCTGCCTTGAACTTCACAGATGCTTCTAGCATGGAGCAGGAGTCGAAGGCACACCCACTTCTTCAAGGAATATGAAGATCCACTACTGTATTTTCATTCCCAGAGGTGATCAAAGATATTATCCAGTACAAGTGGGACTCATCCAATTCCCTTCCTGAAAGGTTAAGGGTCTATAAGAGGATCTATGCTCTCTTGGAGGAGAAGCACGGTGAGTGGTTTGACATTCCCAAGGTAGATGTACAAGTCATGACAGTTGCCAAATTGACCACCATTCTCTTGGAAGGTGGATCAGCCTTAAAGGGTGTTCTGGACTGGAAGGTTCATTCCTTGCTGTTGTGGCGGCTATTCTACAGCGGGGGGTATGCACCAGTTTGACTTTTCAAGCTCTGCTCCAGTGGATTCAGTCTTTTCTGCCTGATGATACTACTTCTTACTTGGAGTCGGCTACAGCCTTCCTTTCTGATGCCATATGAGATTTGGTGTGCCTGGTGGCCAGAGATGGTATCCTGACTACTGTAAACCATGTAACTGCCTTTGAATATCGGTACCTTAGTCTCTTCACAGTTCTCTCCATGAAATAATCTCAGCATTTCCTCTGGTCTGCTCCTACAATGTAACCAGATGCTCAGCAATCCAGGGAAGAGTCCTCAGTTCAAATGGTGTACAAACTTGGGTTGGGTTTCTTAACTAAACTTCCTTCAGAGAGAATCCCTGTCACCAAATATCTTGTGTCTCGGAGTCATTCATTGACCATGACGCTGGCATGTTTTGGATGGTTCTGCCAACTTATGTTTCAATTGGGATCACTGCTTAACATGGTGGTGGTCCCATCTGGAGGCCTACAATTGCCTGTGCCCCTGCCAACATGATGCTCCTTTGTTTGGCTGGCTAGGCAGTGGTGGGAAAAGTTCCAACCAATGCCAACTATCGCAATGGTTGGCATAGTAGTGTGACGTCAGCAGTGGAGGGACCGTAGACAATATAAGTTGGCATGAGAGACTGCTTCCTCCTCTCATGAGCCAGTGAGAGGCAAGGAAGCCACCACATGGGAAGCAAGCGAGGAAGATACTGCATAATTTATTTAGACAGATTTGTATACCTCCTTATCCTACAATCAAAGTGGTTACATGACGTCACAATTAGGGTTACATTTAACATGTGGATACTATACAACATTCAACATGAGGGTATTTAACAACATATAGACAGCACAGTTGGAGGGTTACATTTCGTGTGAGAGAGTCTCTTCATGATTCTAGTTGGGCTGTTTGTGTATTGAGTTGGCTGTGGTAGCTGCAATACCGCTCAAGTGGGTACTATTGTCTATCTGCTCATAAGTTTCTGCAAAGAGCAGAGTTTTAAGGATCTTGCAGAAGTCTGTGATGTCTTCTAATGCCCTTAGGCTCGTTGGGAGGGAGTTCCATAGTGTGGGTGCCAGTAGTGATGGAGCTCTTCTTGAAGTATTTTGTTTAGTTTTGTGGTATCCTGCATGTGTGCCGATCATGTTGTCATTATTGTTCCTTCTTAGTCTATTAATGATATCCCTTGTTATGATTTCTTGTAGAGCATCTGCTGCTGGATGGTGGATGATTTTGAAGACAATCAGGATAGTTTTAAACTTGGCTCTGGCCATCATTGGGAGTCAGTGTAGTTGTTGTAAGACTGGGGTGATGTGCTCAGATCTTGGGGTGTCAGTAATGATACGTGCTGTAGTGTTTTGCACCATTTGGAGTGGGTGTAGGGTATGCTGAGGGAGGCCTTGATATAGCGAGTTTCCGTAATCAAGCAGAGGTGTGATGAGTGCTTTGCATACCGTGTGAAAGTGGTCTTGGCGGAGCAATGGTTTTATCTTTCTTATGGTCCTTAGACGTTGAGCTGGGGGTCACGTAACTAGTTAGCATGGAGGAGTCTCGTTTGTTATTGGAATTAACCAGACAAATCGCTCCACCAACTAAGAACAGCCATGCATAATATGCAAGCAAATAAGCCATCGCATGAGAAATAAGTCAGGAAGCTACCACATGTTTCTTGCTTTGATCACTGCTACTTAAGCCTTCAGATCTACTGCTGACCATCGCCGACCACCTCAGTTCATGCCCAAAGTACACAAGAGCTGTCTGGTGGTGCTAATACTTTGCTTGCTAACCTCTGCGCTTAGACTCTGCTGTCCCTCAGATTACACAGTGTCAAATCTGTTGTTGAAGAAGCCTTCCACTTTCCTTGCAGCACTGAGTCTCCCTACCAGTGGCCCATCTTCTTCCCAGCAGCATGATGAGCATGCTGCTTCACCAGCCTTACAACATGCCTTGCAAGACCAAGAACTCTTCAGTAGCTGCCAGTCCTGTGACTGCCAAGATCATACCACCAGGCACTTAAGCAGCATGCCAGCCACCAGCTGATCCCAGCCACCCCCCCCCCCCCCAGTGCACCCTACTCCTAGTGTCTTTGATTATTCTGTCCAGTCACCAGACAGTTGCAAAGGCATTATGCTGGGAAATGGCTATTCCAAACTGATGACTGCAGCTGTAAGTTTTTTATCAGAGGTGCTCCTGCACCCAAGGCCCCACCTGGGGATTGGAAGCATCCAGAAACATCCCTCCAGTGCCTTCTGGGAGGATCCCCCATGATCCAGCCCATTTGAATTGGATCCTCCAACTCAAGGCCATACTGAGCCATAATTGCGCTCTGTGTGACTTGCACATCTGGCATGCCTGCCCCCCCACCCCCGCCATCATTTCTCTGCCTTCATGTCCAGCCAGCTGCCCATCCTTGCCCTGCGGACACCACTTTTTGTCTCTCAGAGGGGGCAGCAGTGGAACAGACCTGACTTCCAGTTTAAGAAAAAACCCACGCGGGTCTTGTATGCAGTTCTGTTCCCTCCTTCCCTTCTCTGATGTAGGCCGCATCAGAGGAGGAAGGGACCAGGCCAGCCATTCAAACGCGGGTCTTTGCAACTCCATGTTTGAATGGCTGGCCTGGTCCCCCCCTCCTCTGACATGACCTATATCAGAGAAGGGAGAGTGGGATCAGAACTCCATACAATAGCAGAGTTGAAGGACCCGTGTGGGGTTTTTTTTGTTTTAAATTGGAAGTCAGGTCTGTTTTGCTGCTGCCAGTGCGACCACCACTGAGAAAATAAAAAGTGATGGTGGCAGGGCAACAGCAGGCAGTGTGGGGTGGAGATAAGGCCGGCAGCCCAAAATGTGCCCCTAAGCCTTTGTGCCCTGTATGGCTGCACTGTTCGCACAGGGCTAGGTATGGAGTTGCTCCAACCCACCAAGAGGTAGGTCCACAGTGCTGTCCTCCAGGCTCACTGACCACCTGCCCACTATCTGAGCCCATCAGATAGTCCCCAGGAGAGCCCCATGCAGACCACGCCAGATGGACTATTCTGACCATCAAGATCCATCTGCCCTACTGACTGAGCACAATACCCAAAACCAAGGAGAGAAGCTACCCACGTCCCCTCTATGCACCTTGGGCAAACCCCATTATTCTGCTCGCTGTCACCTACAGTCAAGTCTCCCGACCAGGATCCTCCACCCAGTGATCACACTCCACATCACCTCAGAACTCAGATCTGGAGCCATACAATCAAGACTGCAGTGTGCACTGTGGATCCTCAACCACCCCCTCTGATTACAGAAGGTTCTGGAAGCTTTGGCACCACAACAGTCATTGCACACCTCACAAGCAACAAAGGAGACATTCCAGTTTCTCCATTGGGAACAAGACTTCCAGATGATCCATGAGCACATCAAGGAGCTGTCACTATTGTTTCTGAGAATCATGTCACTGACACCAATATTAGCAATGCCACCATCATCACCTTGGTGTTACTACACCCCATCAGACAGCTCACTGGAGCCCTCCCTAGCATCCTCTCTAGCATCAGGGGGCAGCACCTCTGCCATGCATTCCCACAGAGGAAACACATTCAGCACAACACAAGTGCCAATCATCCATCCCGCCAGTGGAACTGCAATGAGACACCAACAACTCAACATGCCCGTGAGCAAGCATTTCATCCAGAAAATGTCCACAGTAACAGCTTCAAACCATCACTATAACAGAGCACACCACAGGAGCACCAAGCACCTTAGCTCCTTCTTCAACAAATCGGAATCATTCTAGCATCCATACCCAGGCACCATCCAAAGGCAGTCCAAAACCCCCAAAAACCCAACTTCCCTCAAAACTCATTTTGCCTAAAAAAAAAGTGCAGGAGATCCTGATCCTCCTCATTTTCCAGCTCCTCTCATCATTATCCTCATCTGCCTTAGAGGCTGAAGGAGCCAGAGGTACCAGTATACTGCCCACTCTTGATCCCAGAATGAAGATGCTATTGGAGACTGTCTGTTGGTCATTCAAGAAGAAAGCCTTAAGGAGGAAGTATTTCAGCATCTTCAAGTTGCTTAAAGGCAGGTGTAGGCACAATGCTATGAAGAGAGCAAAGACAGGCCATCTCCTGTATCCAGCCAGCCTTCCAGTTCTACACAACATCATGAATTAGATTCTAGTATATGCTTGAATGATAAACATCACCTGCAGGAAAATCCCTTCACAACTTGGCCCCATGCTAGCTTATCCGGGCACAATTGTCAATACTTGGAGGGAATACAAGGTCTACACCTGGTTCTCATATAGCAAGCATTTCCGTGAAAAGATGAAGATGAGATCTGCTATGTCCCAGGGAGTAGATGGCATTGGAATATGGTTGCAGAAGATGTCTTCCAAGTATAGGCAGAACTTCCAGAAGTGCCGTCCAGCCACCACACACAAATTGCCAGCAGAGTTTTTAGCTGTGGAATATGCTTATTTCATGATTGCAAGTCCCAGCACATCTGCCTCCCTTGTGTTGTACCTCACCCAGGATCATAGTGCACCAAAAAGCCCCATCCCAAGACTATTCCTAAGTCAAACCACGCCTGTATATATTTGAAATGCACCAATTCAAAACTCTCATCCAAAAGATTCCAGTATGGCTTTACAAAACCATTCCATTGTCTCCTCCAGGGAAATATCATACAATACACATGACCCCTGTGACCTTTGTAACACATCGTCCAGGAGAAAATTGAGGCAGAGATCACTCTGCAGAAATGATGGGCCCTTCATGGATTCTGCATGCCCTCACTTTTGCATTTCCCCATTAACTGTCATCCACAAAAGGAACCTGATATGTACAGGCTGATATAAAACCTGTCGTTCTCGGAAGGAAATTCTGTCATTGACTTCATCTCCATTGAGGTCTGCACAGTACAGTACGTTTCCCTTTACCATGCTATAGCAGCCATTTGTGCAGCAGGCAGGAACTAAAACCTTGTAAAGGCCAACATTGAGTTGGCTTCCCCCTATTCCCCATCCACCTGACCTGCTTTCCACTCTTTGGTTTCCAGTCCTATGGCATGTACTATTCTGATAGATGTGTGCCAATGAGTTATTCAGTCTCCTACTCTGCATTTGAGCATTGCATTCCTCCCTGGGTTGTCCAGAAGAAAACCAGCATACGTTACCTGGAATATTTTTTCTTCATTAGCCTTGAGCATACCAATACCTGCACCTTGCTTCTAAGTGCCTTCCAGGTCCTAGCTGAAGAGTTCAGCATCCCACTGGCCAAAGAAAAGATGGTTAGTCCCAAGCAGTGTCTCTCCTTCTTAGGCAATGAGGCACAGAGAAAAAAATCAAAATCTTTGTAGGGCTGTGCAAAATGACCCTTCAGATGGCACGATCTCTAATTGGAACTCTCAATTTTGCATGTCAAGTGATACCCATGGGATGACCTTTTTTGAGATGCCTCTCGCATGCACCAATGAGACTAAAGAAAAGTCCTTACTAACTGCGACTGTCTCGAAATATAAAGTAGGATCTGGATCTTTGGTTGTAGCTCCTGAGCACCTTTAATGGTGTGACTCTGTGGTAGACTGGCCCTCTCACTAGCAATGACCTTGTCCTGTTCACTGACAGCATGGGTGTTTCCAGGTTCAGGGTCTATTTCCAGGATGCCTGGTGGGCCATCCCTGGTTCAAAGGCTGGGTGACTGGGGGTTTTACCAAAAATATACCATTACTATTTCCCTTATATGTTGCCCTCTCTTTATAGAGCAACCATCTTTGCGACCACAAAGTGATTTTCTGATGTGGTAATGAAGTGGTGGTCAGCATCATTAACAAGCAGTCTGCAAAGTGCGTTCTGTAGCCAAGTTATTTAAAAAGTTTGTATTAAAATGATTGCAACTCAACAGTATGGCTCAAGCACAATATATATCTGGCATAAATATTTATTTTATGTATTTAATTAACTGTGTTTATATACCGCTGATCTACGAGTCTAAGCGGTTTACAGATAACAACTTGGCCACGTTGGCTTGCATGGAACATACATAACTCAATAGGGTACATAGAACTAGCTTATAGGTAACAGTGATAACTTAGTAGAAACATTGAACTATATACATTGAAGAGTACTTGGCATGTAATAAATAAAAATAACAAACTCACACCCATTAGATGTACTTGGGAGTGGGGGTTGGTGGGGGAGGGGTTGGGGAAGGTTGGGGGGTGTTGATGGGACAGTTGGGGGGGCTGGTGGTACAGTGGTTATGTATTCAAGGAACAAATGAACTTTTAGATTTTTCTTGCAGTGCGGAGATGGTCTGGTAGTGCATTCCATAACGTCAGAGCAAAGAGTGAGAAGGCTCTTTTGTATGTTGTGGAATTGGTTTTCATGTTTAAGGATGGCATGTGGAGTGTGTTGGTAGAGTTTGTTCTTCTGGATCTGTTATTAGGGATTTTCTGTATTAACGTTTGTAGGTGGGTGATAGAGAGTCATGGAATAGCTTGAAGATTGTGTGGATAGCTTTGTGTTTGATTCTTTGATTGATGGGCAGCCAGTGCAGTTGTTTGAATACTGGGGTTATATATTCAGTCCTTTGGGCATTGCAGAGGATGCATGTAGCAGTATTCATGGCTAGTTGGAGTGGTTGAAGAGTAGATTTAAATAGGTCTTGCAGGATGATGTTGCAGTAGTCAAAGTGAGGGAATATGAGTGCTTGAAGAACTGTGTGGAAATCGCTTGGCTCCAGGAGTGGTCTTAGGTGTTGCACTGTCTTGAGTTTGTGGTAGATGGTTCTTGTGATGTTGGTTATATGAAGAGAAAGTGTGAGGTGTTGATCAAGGATGATCTACAGGTAGTGTACTTGCGGTTTGACTTGGAGTTGTGTTCCAGTAATCGTTATGTGAATAGGTGGTGTGAAGTTGGTGTCCTTGAAGATATATAAGACTTCAGTTTTCTTAAAATTTATATTCAAGTTGTGTTTAGTGAGCCATGTTAAAATGTATTTATTTATTTAACAGTTTATTAATATCGCTTTCTCATTTCAATCAAACCGGTTTACATTGTAACTTAAATTTGGTAAATGTACATTAAACAGGGACATTGATAACTTGGATTTTTCTGAGCAATGGAGGGTTAAGTGACTTGCCCAAGGCCACAAGGAGTGCTAGTGGGAATTGAACCCTGGTCTCATAGGTTTCATGCAAGAGCTCTAACCACTAGGCTGAAGGTGAAGCCTTTCTTTACAAGGGTGATGGTTGGGTTGGTGGTGTTGACAGGAGTGTAAAACATGATATCATTTGCATATATGTGGTAGAGTAAGTTGTGTGTTTGTAGTATGGTGCAGATTGGTTGGAGGAAGAGGTTAAATAACAATGAGGATAGAACCGATCCTTGGGGAATTCCCTGCTGTTGTAAGGCTTTGAGGTTTCATTGCCCAATTTTACTTGGAGATGGCACTCTGTGAGGTATGAGATGAACCATTTGAGTGTGATGCCTTGCAGGCCAATTGCTTGCAACAGCATTGTGGTGGAGTAGCCTAATGGTTAGAGCACTAATGTAGTAACCCATGGGACCAGGGTTTGATTCCTACTAGTGCTCCATGTGGCCTTAGGCAAGTTACTTATCCCTCTTGCCTCAGAAGAATCCAAGTTATTAATGTCCCTGTTTAATGTATATTACCAAGTTTAAGTTACAATATTAACCACTTTGACTATATAATAAAGCAGTATAAAAAAAACCTGTTAAATAATGAAATAACATTGTTGATTCCCTATCACAATTTCAGTGGGACACCTTCTGATGGGTGGCACAAATGGCAGACAAACTCCCAACACCATTGCCAAAATCAATGTGGGACCTCATTGAGACATAGTACTCCAACTCATCCAGTGGTTGCTAGTCCTTCACACATGGACAGCATATTGCTGTGGGATTGCTTCTTTTCTGGCATCCATGGGCTGGCAACAGGGAGCCCTGGAGACAAGATTAGTGGCCAACGATATAGCCATGGCTAGGGTAGAGGGCTTATCTGGACACATTGTTCAAGCTCACTTCACTGCATTTTCATTTTTTACCAAACTCACAGGATGCTGCAACTCTGCAGAGAACTTTCTCTTCAGAACCTTGCTGAAAGGCTGGGTGCAAGGCTCACCAAAGCAATCCAACAAAATGAGGTCTGTCTCCCAAGACCTCCTGAATAAGCTGTGGATATTGCTACAAACCACGTGCTCTACCACCTATGAGACACACTTGTTCTGCACAGCCTTCTCTTTAGCATTCTTTGGAGCCTTCAGGATCAGCAAGTTGGTCACCCTCTTTAAGATCTGCGAATCACCATCCAGCCTGCAGATTTCCAACATTGTACTGTCCAAGGATCTACTACGCATCTCCATCAGTAGGGCCAAAAGGGTATTTATTTATTTATTTAACATCTTTTTTTTTATACATTCTTTCTACAAGTCAAGATGGTTTATATAGAACATAGTGCTTAAATATTGAACAGTATAAACAACATGTGCATTACATTTAACAAGAATATATAGTTTGGGTCTGAGAGGAGAGGGATATAGCGAGTGACATTGCAGTTAACTGCGATATAAGTCATGAACTTAACTATGTACAATGCATTAAAGATCTTGGGGATGGTCTAAGGTTAGGACAATTCTAGTGAAAGTTAACGGACAAACCATTACACTCAAGGCCGTACCTCAGCTCTGCACATGTCCTGTAGCCAATGTACACAGCAATTTGGCGATATGTCCTAAGGGACTACAACAGCCCCTGATTCACTTCAACGGCACCCCTTTGACTTTGTTCCAGTTCTCAGAAGTATTCAAGAAAACTTAGCATCCAAAAGGGTTAGAACTTCAGCACCCACTTCTTCTGTTTAGGTTTGGCAACCACAGTGGATGATGCTGGCTTGCCTATCTGGGCGGTCAAGAACTTAAGGTTTGGTGATCCCATACCTATGCCCTATATATACACCCCCAATGGGGAGCCTCAGGCACAGTGACAGTCCCGACTTCCACCACCCTGGCGGCATAGTCCAAACATACTCGATGATCATTGCCCATTGTGTCTTTTAGACCACAGAATGGAGCACATGGTATGGATCACTGGGCATGCCGTCATCTGCTTGGCAGCTGAGAGGGTGTCCAGGGAGCCATTAGAACCTCACCTGGGTTTGGCAAGTCACGGAGTCCACCTCATCTGGCTCAGAACCTCTGGGATGAGCTGAGTGCAGTTCCACCCTTTCCTTCAACATCAATTGCGAGCATACATGCATCCCAATGCCATAGTAACTCATTTGGGGGTCCCTTTCTGGAAATCAACTCATTGACATAGTCAAAGACAACCTCCTATGGACAGCCAGTACCATGCTGTATGGTCTGACCTGATACCATGCCTCAAATGAGTGGGTACTAGGGTATGAAACAGATAGCTTAAAAATGTTAACAGTCAGATCAACTGCTGCATAATATAAGCCAGAGACTGACAGATCCATCATGATTGGGTATACCCTCCAATACATGGCAACTTCAGAAAAGATCACATCGATCTCTCTTGTCACTGGCCTCAATTTGTTTCTCAATGATACCCAGGAAACATTGGAAGCCATCCTCGCAGTCAGCACCCAATGATTCGAGGTTCAATGACACTATTCACCCAAGGGAGGGATATTGGATTGGGGGACCTGGGAAAAGCAAAACTTCACTGAATCAATGGCAGTTACCTGAGTTGAACACCAGGCATCCCCAAGTCTTGACTGAGGGGAAGGGCACCCTAGCTGGTGGCTAGGCTGGGCATCCTGGCAAGTCCTCCTCAAAACCAATGGCCAGTCCAGCGTTGGCAACCCACAACCCTAAAGCAAGACTGTGAGCACAGGTATGGGCCTAGTTCAGTGTGGCAAGGTGGGCCCTGCTTACTGTTCCATTGCAAATGACATCTTACTAGAATAGTTCAGCATACATAGGCTCGGGTGACCAGGCATGATCTCCACCCCTATAAGCTTGTACTACTCAATAAAGGCTGCAAACATTTGACCCATAAGAATCTAGTGAACTTTGTCATAACTGTGTTATGGTGTGATTGAATGTTGACAGATTGAGGGGCTGGACAGATGGGAGTTACGTTAATTATGCTTCACCTGAATTACACTCATCTTCTGACCCCGACTACTCACAGATAATCACATGTCTGAGTGATATAACAGAATGGCTCAATGCACACAACCTAAAAATCAACTTTAAGAAAACAGAAGTGCTCTATGTTTCCAGAAATCCAAGCTTTACCCCCACCCTCCAACAAAATTCAGTTACATGAAACAGAACTTGAAGTCAAGGAGGAGTTAAAATATCTTGGAGTAATCCTGGACCAATCTCTAAATAAGGTCTCCCATATAAAATCAGTTACGAAAACCATATACTTCAAATTACGCATGATACAACATCTCAGACTCTTGTTAGAAGATCACGATTTTAGAACAGTCTTTCAAGCACTAATAACTCCCCACATTGATTACTGCAACAGCATATTACAAGGCCTACCAAAGAAAACCATCCACCAACTCCAACTAGCCCAAAATTTGGCGGCACACATTTATTTATTTATTTATCCAGATTTGTATACCACTTTTTCCTTCAATCAAAGTGGTTGGTTACACAAATTGGGTTTACATTGAATAGGGGTGACACAATGTACAAATATACAAATATACTGAAGTGGACGGGGTTATCTTTACATTCATGCGTGGTTAATGAGGTCCTTAGGCTGCTTGGTCATAGCATTTTATATAAGGCACAACACACCGATCATATCACCCCGATTCTCTATGACCTCCACTGGTTACCAATCAGAACAAGAATAAAATACAATACTTGATGATTAAATTCAAGCACCACAACAAAATAGCCATAACCCCCCTGTCCTCACTCCTCATATCCCCTACTAAATCTAGATTACGATGACAATGCTCACAAAACAACTATGCCATACCCAATCACATCTGCAATGCTAGCCAATCTACCAGCTCCAGAGCTTTTTCATACATTGACCCAGTATTATGGAATGTGCTCCTTGACAACCTAAGAGCAGTAAAAGATCTTCTACAGTTCCAAAAATACCTAAAGACACATCTGTTCATCGAGTATTATGGTAGCTCCTTTGATGCATCCCAAGCTCAAGCTAAATAGATTCACTCAGCAACATCTGGCTATTGAGAATGATAATCCCTACTGCAACATTGTGTATATAGTTACTGCAACATTGTATATAGTTGATTGTAAGATAGTTCTCACAAGTTAACTGTACATTAAGTTCAATGTAAAGTTTTCTTCTATGTTCTATGTAAACCGCCCCTGATCTATGGAAGGGGCGGTATATAAAATTTAAAAAATAAATAAATAAAAATCTAGCAAGCTCACATATGGGTAGTAGATACCCCAAATCTGCCACACATACAGTCATTGAAGGGCAGCCCTCCCTCCGCTGAATGTTTTTAGTATTTTGTCCTCTATCTTGGAGGGGAAATAGGTATCAGGACCTATAGCACACTGACTGGCTCTCTGATACCATCTGATCAGTGGCGTTTCCAGCACCCTCAGCACCTGGGGTAGGTGCAGCTCACAGCCCCTCCCCCCATGTGGCAGCCCAGAGAGAAGAGCGGCCACACCTGGAGCAGAGACAGCATGGCAAGCCAGCATTCTGGTAAGTATATTGTGCTGCCTCTGTGGGTCCAGCAGGGGTGTACCCCCTCTCGGCTGGCACCCAGGGTGGACTGCCCTCACCACCACACCCTTGGTATGCCACTGCATCTGACTATCCTACACTAGAGTTCCTGGGCTTCACTGTACTCATTGCCACTGCAATCACATTGCTAATAGGCTTATCTAGTATACTGGATCCTTCCTGGGCCCCAGTGAAGCTTTCTGGTATTTATCCTGCCAACTCTTCCAGAAGCGCTGGGTCCTTCATCATGGCTGGAGCCAATCACAGTAACTGATGATTGTTCTGGGGTTGCATTGTCGTATCACTTAGGCCGAAACTTTGGCTCCTTACTAAGATTTGGAGCACTCATCTGATTTGAAGAACAACACATTGCAATACCAGCAATTAAGTTTCACCAACAGTGGGTCCTGTTCATGCTGGCAGTGATGGCATTGAGCCCTCTCAGTGGAGGCTCCCCCCTCGATGGACAAAAACATATGGGGGCATGCTGAGCACTTGGTATGCTCCTATGCCTTCTGCTGCAATGATGCCTCTGCTGTACTTTGGGACCACTCCCTGTCAGTCACATATGCTCAAGGCAGTAGGCCTCATGGTATGCTGTGACCTACATATGTCACACGTGCTGCTCAGAATTGCCTTGCTTGTATGGTGTAAGTTCTCCTTGCAATGGTGTGAGTCCTGCTGTTAGAATGTGACTGTGAGAGCACTGTGAGTTGCTGACTGTGAGAGTGTGACTTGCACTCGCAACGCGCAAGAGCAAGACCCAGCCGGTGCCATTTGAGGAGGCCTGCTCGCTGCTGAGTCGCTGCTGTGTGAGTGTGACTGTGAGAGCACTGTGAGTCGCTGCTGTGAGAGTGTGACTGTGAGTCTGTGAGAGCACTGTGAGTGTGACTGTGAGAGCACTGTGAGTTGCTGCTGTGAGAATGTGACTGTGAGAGCACTGTGAGTTGCTGCTGTGTGAATTTATTTAGACAGTTTTGTATACCACCTTATCCTTCAATCAAAGTGGTCACAACACAATTGGGGGATACATTTAACACGAGGGGATATGAGACACATTTGCTAATACTTACAGGGAACATGGCTATGGAGGGTTAAGTGGCTTGCCCAAGACCACAAGGAGCACCTGTGGGACTAGAAACCCCAGTCCTTCCGGCCCAAGTTTGCTGTCCTCTAGTGGGATTTGAACCCCCGACCTTCTGACCTGAGGTACCTTGCCCCAACCACTAGGCCACTCCTCCACTCACGCTATTGTGTGAGTGTGACTGTGAGTCTGTGAGAGCACTGTGAGTTGCTGCTGTGTGAGTGTGACTGTGAGAGCATTGTGAGTCACTGCTGTGAGAGTGTGTGAGAGCAATGTGAGTTGCTGCTGTGAGAGTGTGACTGTGAGAGCACTGTGAATCACTGCTGTGTGAATGTCACTGTGAGAGCACTGTAAGTCGCTGCTGTGTGAGTGTGACTGTGAGAGCACTGTGAGTCGCTGCTGTGAGAGTGTGACTGTGAGAGTGTGACTTGCTCTCACAGCATGCGAGAGCAAGACCCAGCCGGCACCATTTGAGGCAGGCAATGGATTGATTTGTGAAACGTAAGTCTTTGACTTCACGCAAACAAATTGATAGTAGTGGCAGCAAAAGTGATTGTGATCGAGATGATGTTAAAGTTGATACTTGTAAGAAAACTAAATATGTTCAAAAATATGATGTGGAGTATATTAAGTACGGTTTCATTCCATCAGCAAATGGCCAAAATCTGCCACAGTGTGTTATTTGTTTGAAAATCCTCTCTAATGAGGTAATGAAGCCGACGAATATGTGTCGTCATCTAACTACAAGACATCCAAATCTACAGAATAAAACCAAAGATTTTTTGAACGTAAAGCCAATGAATATAGTAAACAGAAGACAGTATTAAAAACAAGAGTCACTCTCAATGAAAAAGCTCTTAAAGCATCATACTTGATTGCCCAGAGAATCGCAAAATCACACGATTGGAGAAGATCTTATCATACCAGCCGCTGTTGAGATTTGTGATTTGTTCGGCTCAGAATATGCTACAAAACTGAAAAGCATTCCTATCTCTAATGATACTATCCGCAGAAGAATATCTAAAATATCTGAAGACATTGTCACGCAGCTAACTGAACGATTACAATCTACTAAGTTTGCTATTCAATTAGATGAGTCAACTGACATTTTTTTTTAATTTTATTTATTTGTGATTTCTTCTATACCGCACTATTTATCATCAGCGCGGTTTACAATGTAACCCAAATTGTACAATGTATAACAGTCTAACATTGACATTTACAGAGAACAGGGAAAATTAAACAAGGAGAACGGGGTGAACTATATACACTATGTACAAATTAGAATAATAGTCGATATATTTATCTTTAGGACAGGTTGAACGTGTGGATAGTTAAAACGCAGTAATTATGGCAAGTGGGTCATTATTCTGAGGGAGTCAAAATGGCTCAGGATTGGAGGGTTAGGTGATGTTATCAGTAATGGAGAAGTATTGTATGAAGAGAAAGTGTTTGATTGCCTTCCTGAACTGGGGAGGTTGGTTATGGCACAGAAATCTGCGGGGAGGGAATTCCAGTAGGACGGTGCATAAAGAGCAAAAGCACGCTTACTTGTTGTCTTTGAGCACTTGGTGATGGCTTTTGGTAGCAGTAAGGTTTTGCAGGCTATTGATCTTCTCGCTCTATTGGGGGGGGGGGGGTAGGGTGTATAAGGTCTGAGATGGAAGTTGAAATGCATCTGTTGACTGATTTAAATGTCATTGTTAGAGCCTTGAAAGTGATCCTGCAGTGGACAGGGAGCCAATGCAGATCCTTCAAGATGGGGGTGATATGGTCCCCTCTTGATGCTCCATAGAGGGTTCTAGCTGCAGTATTCATCGCGAGCTGTAGGGGTTTGAGAGAGCTCTTTGGGAGGCCGGTAAAATGGGGCAATATTAAGGCTTGAAAGACAGTTCTGAAGTCATTTGGTTCAAGAATCCTTTTCATCTGTTGTAGGATCCGGACTTTGTGGTAGATGGCTTTAGTGGTATTGCTTATCTGGGCGTGCATGTCAAGGCGCTGGTCGAGTATTATACCCAGGTATCGAATCGTCGTCTTGGAGGCGAGTTCGGCATTGCGGACCTTAAGTGATGAGGGTGGGGAGAACGTCTGGTCTCTGCTGATAAAGAGAACCTCCGTCTTCTTAAAGTTTATTTTGAGTTCTTGAGATTGTAGCCAGTCTGTGACAGCGTCGAAACATGCAGAGAGTTGGGAGAGGTCTGGTTGATCCGTGGATATTGGGGTGAACATTAGGACATCATCGGCATATACTAGACAGTTGATATTGAAAGACCGTATAAGATTGCAGATTGGTTGCATATAGATATTGAACAATAGGGCTGAAAGGGATGATCATTGCGGAACCCCTTTCTCTTGTGGGAAAGGAGTGGATATAGATGGACCAGAGCGTACATATTGCAGTCTATTGTTGAGATACGAGGCGCACCAGGCAAGTGCATTTCCGTGGACGCCCTTATCTGCAAGGCGGGACAGTAGTAGCTTGTGGCTGACCGAGTCAAAGGTGGCCGCTATGTCAAGAAAGATGAGCGCAAAGCCTTGTCTGATATTGTCGAGCCCTGTGGTTAGTGTGTTAAATAGAGCTGTCAACATTGCCGGCGAGTCACAGCTGCTTGTTTATGTTCGCTATTGTTGGCAAATGGTATACAAGAGGAATTTCTTTTTTGCAAGTCAGTGCCAGCGAGAACAATGGCTGATGAAATATTTCGTGTTTAAATGATTTTTTTCACACCCTTTGGACTGCAGTGGACGAATTGCATCGGTGTTTGCACCGACGGTGCTGCCACAATGACTGGCCACAACAGTGGTGTTGTAACTCGCATAAAGCAAGTGTCACCCGAGATTGTAGGTACCCATTGCATGATCCATCGTGAGGTATTGGCTTCAAAGAAGTTGAATGAAACTCTGGGATCTGTACTTGAAGACTGTGTACAGATTGTAGACGTCATTAGAACTAGAACAGTGAACAGACGATTATTTGCTCAACTTTGTATTGAGTCAGATGCAGAACACAAGCATCTCCTATTGCACTCGGCTGTGCGTTGGCTGTCCAGAGGAAATGTTTTTGCAAGGGTGTTTGAGCTTCATTTAGAATTGTTGCAGTTTTTGACCGAACACAATCTCGACCTGGCAGCTAAGGTCGCAGATACTGAGTGGCTTGCCATTCTGGCCTACCCTGCTGACATTTTTAGCCTTTTGAACAGTTTGAACATATCACTGCAGGGTAAAGATGCCAGTATACTGAAGACATACGACAAAGTTGCAGCCTTTAAGAAGAAGTTACGATTTTGGCGCACGCTACTCGAGAACATTTCACAAGACATGTTTGACTTGTTTTGTCAATTTATAGAGAGCAATGAAGTTAATGGCGAGATATTGAAAGGGGTCACTGGTGTAATCAAAGAGCACCTGACATCTCTTGCTGAATATTTCGACAAATACTTCACGCATGAAGACATTGAAGCTTACGACTGGATTCGTAATC
Source organism: Ichthyophis bannanicus (assembly GCA_033557465.1). Lineage (NCBI taxonomy): Eukaryota > Metazoa > Chordata > Amphibia > Gymnophiona > Ichthyophiidae > Ichthyophis > Ichthyophis bannanicus. The sequence goes on from CM066031.1 coordinate 1,540,155,186, forward strand.
CTTTTCAGTGTGCATTCTCTGAATTAACCGGTCGTGCACAAGAAGAATTAGCAGAGCTGTCTAGCGATCGCACATTACAAATCAAATTTAACGACCCCGCTGTGGATATCTCTTCCTTTTGGTGTACTGTTTCACTGGAATATTCATTGTTGTCAGCCCTGGCAATGAAAGTTCTTCTACCTTTTTCAACAACTTATTTATGCGAGATTTCATTTTCTGCATTCACTGCCATGAAAACCAAATATCGGTAAAGAATGAACATGAAGGATGATCTTCGAGTGTGTTTGTCACAAATTCCATGCTATCCAACTGGAAACAGTGCCATCTTTAACAATAAAGGTAAATGAAAAGAACTTTTGTGTACCAATCAATATGCAGTTAAACATTTTCTCGCGTAGTGCCATGGCAATTGTGAATTTGGCTATACCACTCACCAACTCCTCCCACTCCTCTACCCCCCATTCCACCCCCAGGTCTCTTTCCCACGCCTCCATATAGCTCAGTTTCCCAACTCCCCTCGTTGTTAACCCTTTATAGATTCTAGAAATCATGCCCTTATGCCCCATGGACCCCAAACATGCCCCTTCAAACCATTCCACTCCCTCCCCACTACCCTGCCCCCTCTGCCTTTTTCGAATCAGCGACCCCATTTGTACATATGCATACCTATCCATTTCCTGCAACTGATAAATATCACGAATACCCTCAAACATCCTTACCTCCTTCCCCAATAATAAATGTGACACCTGACTCAACCCCTGCGTCTCCCACCTCTTCAGCACTGCTCTATCCGGTCCCATCCCCTGTTCACAACACGCCTGGAGGGACATGGTATACGATCACTTCTTATCCCCCACCATCCTCTGCCTATTCTGTTGCCAGACATTTAATATGTGTGCCACCATAGGGTTAGCCCCCCTCTCCCCCTTCCCCCCCCCCCCAGACTATCCGTTCTAGTTCTCCAGGGCAAAGTTCTGCTGCCTCCATCATCACCCATTGCTTACTTGGCTCCCCTATCCATGCATACACTGCCCTGAGCTCCGCTGCCTTATAGTACAAAGCAAAGTTAGGCACCCACATCCCCCCTCCATCCCATACACTTGTAGTGTCCGTGCCACCACCCTTGGCCTTTTTTCCCCCCCAAATGAATCCCTCCACTTGCTTTTGTACCTTCCTTAATACTCCTCTCGGTATCGCTATTGGTAATACCTGAAAATAGAACAAAAATTGGGGGAGCATCATCATCTTGACAATCGCCATCCGCCCAAACCAAGAATAGTACCCCCTACTCCACCCCTCCAACTGTGACTCCACTTGCCCTAAGAGATTTTTGTAATTGAGTTCAAATAATTCCTCTAGGGTCCTCCCCACCTGCACCCCCAGATACCTAATCACCCTCTTTGCCCACTGAAATCGAAAGCGCTGCTGTAGCTCCCTCTGCTGATCCTCTTCCCCCACCACATTTAATATTTCTGACTTCCCCAAATTGATTCGGAACCCCGCCACACTCCCATATTTCTGTATCTCACCCATTAAAGCTGGCAGTGTCCCCCCTGGCTGTATGATTGTTAACAACATGTCATCTGCAAAGAGCGACATGCGATACTCTAATTGTCCTATCCTCACCCCCCTAATCTCTGGGCTCACCCTATCCATGCTGCCAAGGGCTCCAAGGAGAGCGCAAAAAGCAAGGGTGAGAGTGGGCAGCCCTGCCTCGTTCCCCTCCCCAGAGGAAAAAAACGTGAGTATCCTCCATTAACCCTCACACATGCTTTGGGACTTTCATATAAAGCCTTTATCCACTTCACAAATTCTACCCCAAACCTCATAGCCCCTAATACCGAGAATAGAAATTTCCATGACACTTGGTCAAATGCTTTTTCAGCATCCAGCGAGGTGAGAAGCATAGGTTCGCCCGAGCACCTTGCTGCCCAAATCACATTGAGAACCTTTTGGATATTATCCGCCACTTGCCTCCCCAGTATAAAACCTGCTTGGTCCTCATGAACTAGCTTTCCTAGGATTTTATTAAGTCTTGTCGCTAGAATTTTTGCCAGCAATTTCGCATCACGATTTAACAGCGAAATTGGCCTATAGGATGCACAGTCCTGCGGATCTTTCCCTTCCTTGTGTATCAAGGTAATGCCTGCCCAGCCCATCATGTCTGCCAGCCTCTCCCCCCCCCCCCCCCCGTCGCGTTGAATTGAAAACTGATACTAATGTCTGGATTAGCAGACTTCCAAATTTCTTATAGAAGCTCGCTGTCAGCCCGTCTAAGCCCAGGGCTTTCCTTAGCTTCATACCCTTAATCGCCCCTCGCACTTCCTCTGCTCCAATCTCCCTATCAAGATCCTTCTCCTCCCCTTCTTCCAACCGTGGCAACCCCACCTCTCCCAAATACTTATTGATCTCCCCCTCTGTTCCCTGTGCCTGGGCTGTATATAACTTCTGATAGAACGCTACAAATTCCTCTCTAATCTGATGATCCTCCCGCACTACCTCTCCCCTACTTCTGATCTGTAGGATTTGATTCTATTCCTTACTCTTTCTTAACTGCCGAGGTAGATACTTCCCTGCTTTATTACCCCAATTGAAAACGTTCTGCCTCAGTAACTGCAGTGTATGCCTTATTTGCTCCGCCTCCAAAGCATTTAATTTAACCCTCATTTCCAAAACCACTCCCCTAAACTTCCCCCTACACCCCTGTGCATCTTTCTCTTCCAATTCCATTAGTTGATGCCTTGGTTGCACTTCCTACTCCTCCCGCTCCCTCTTGATTCGCGCTTCCCACTTTACCAGCACCCCCCTCACCACTGCCTTAAAGGCATCCCAGACCACTCCCTCTTTTACCTCTCCCTTCCCATTCCATTCAAAATACTCCGGTATTAACTGTGAGCAGACCTGCTATTAGTAATCTGTGAACTATTATTAAAATCATCTCTAATACCTGAAGATTGGAGGATCGCCAATGTAACACCAATTTTTAAAAAGGGTTCCAGGGGTGATCCGGGAAACTACAGACCGGTGAGCCTCACGTCAGTACCGGGAAAAATGGTAGAAACCATCATAAAGAATAAAATTACTCAGCATGTAGATAGTCATGGCCTAATGGGAGACAGCCAACATGGCTTTAGACAAGGAAAATCTTGTCTTACTAATCTCTTATGTTTTTTTGAAAGTGTGAATAAACAGGTGGACAAAGGTGAGTCGGTTGATATAGTGTATCTGGACTTTCAGAAAGCCTTTGACAAGGTCCCTCATCAGAGACTTTTGGCAAAACTAAAGAGTCATGGGATAGGAGGCAGTGTACTACTGTGGATCAAGAATTGGTTAAAAGATAGAAAGCAGAGGGTTGGGCTAAATGGCCAATTTTCCCAATGGAGAAAGGTGAATAGTGGTATACCCCAGAGATCTGTGCTGGGTCCGCTGCTTTTTGACATATTCATAAATGACCTGGAAAGTGGAATAACGAGTGAGGTTATCAAATTTGCAGATGACACAAAACTATTTAAAGTTGTTAAAACCCAAGAGGATTGTGGAAAATTGCAAGAGGATCCTGATAAATTAGAAGACTGGGCATCAAAATGGCAGATGAAATTTAATGTGGACAAGTGCAAAGTTATGCACCTAGGGAAGAACAACCCAAACTATGGTTACACAATGCAAGGTTCCACATTAGGAACCACCACCCGAAAAAGATTTAGGTGTCATTGTGGACAACATGTTAAAACCCTCGGCCCAGTGTGCAGCAGCAGCCAAGAGAGCAAATAGAATGCTAGGTATCATAAGGAAAGGAATGGAAAATAAAACAAAAGATATTATAATGCCTCTATATCATTCCATGGTGAGACCGCACCTTGAATATTGTGTGCAATTCTGGTTGCCGTATCTTAAAAAGGATATAGAGTTATTAGAAAAGGTTCAGAGAAGAGCTACCAAAATGGTAACGGGGGTGGAAGGATACTCCTATGAAGAAAGGCTAAAAAGGTTAGGGCTCTTTTACCTGGAAAAGAGACGGCTGAGGGGAGATATGATAGAAGTCTATAAATTAATGAACGGAGTGGAACAGGTAAAGGTAGATCGATTGTTTACGTTATCAGAATATAGAAAGACTAGGGGACATGCAATGAAGCTACAGGGTAAACTATTTAAGACTAATAAAAGAAAATATTTTTTCACTCAACGTGTAATCAAACTCTGGAATTTGTTACCAGAGAATGTAGTAAAGGCTGTTAGTGTAGCTGGGTTTAAAAAAGGTTTGGACAAGTTCCTGGAGGAAAGGTCCATAAACCATTATTAAGAAGGGACCCAGGATATCAATGCTTGACCCAGTACAAGCATTGCGGAACCTGTGTCTTTTGGGGAAACTGCTAGGTACATGTGACCTAGATTGGCCACTGTTGGAAACAGGATACTGGGCTTGATGGATCTTGGTCTGACCCAGTATGGCATATCTTATGTTCTTATGTTCTGTTCCACCTCTCTCACCACCCTATTATCCTCCAACAAGCCTTCATTGAGATTCCAGTATTGCCCCCCTTGCTTTCCCCCCGCATGGTCCGACCATGTAATGGGCTCAATTTCTCCTCCTTTTATCCTACCCGCCAACTCCTTCCCTACCCAGATGACATCTAAACGTGAATATGTCCCATGCACTGCTGAGAAGAAGGAGAACTGTCGCCTGCCCGGGTTCATCACTCTCCATGTGTCTATCAAATCATTCTCTCTCACAAACCTATGATATCTCTGTCTATCCGCCCTCCGCCCTTCCCCCCTGCACGTCGTGTCCCTCCCCACCTCCCAAGGCATGTTAAAATCCCCTCCACAAATCAGTACTCCATCCCCCATTATCTCCACCTGCTTCCCTAACTCCTCCCAAAACTCTTTTTGGGAACCCGTGGGTGCATACACATTCACCACGCACAACCACTCCTCCCCAACTCTGACACGCAGCAACAGGTACCTCCCCCCCTTGTCTCTCATCACCGTCTGCACTTCAGTTTTATGCTCCCCTGTAATGAACAGCGCCACCCCTCCTTTCTTTCTCTCCCGTAAGTTTGATGCAAAAATGCACTCTCTATATCCCTTCGGGTGCACTAACGTTTCATGCTTTTTTTTGCAAGTGTGTCTCCTGCAACATTACGATTGCTGCTCTGTGTCTTTCCAATTCTTTATACAGTTTCTGTCTCTTCCATGGTGAATTCAACCCCTTCATGTTCAGCGTTACAATTTTCAAAGCTTCCTCCAATCATGCTCCCCCTTTCCCTCCAGCTTTCCATCTTCCCCTCCTTCCCCTCCTTCCCCCTTCCCCCCCACCCCCACCCCCTCTCCTCCCTTCCCCCTGCCTCCCTCCCCTCCCCTCTGCCCACCTACCTTCTGACCACCCCTCGTCTAACTCCCCCCCTCTCCCCTCCCTCTCCTCTCCTTCCCCCCTCCCTCCCCCTAACCATCTTCTCCGACCCAGAGATCTGACTTTAATAACAGTGACCTCGGATCAGACCATTACCTGCCCCTATCCCTCATCCCCCTCTCCCCCATCTACCTCCCCCTCTCCATCAGCCCCAGTTACCCCTATCCCCCTCCATTCCTCTCCTACTCTTCTACCCTCCCCCTCCTTCTTCATTACTCAGTACTATCCCCCAAAAACCTTTTCCACACTGTAAGTCATCCAGTCCAAGTCTGTGTAATGTCTGCTGCTTCATCCTGCATCTTCTTCGATCTCCTGCTCTCGCTGCCGCTCCTTGACCAATCTCACCAATGTCCGACCTCCTTCTGCTACTCTGTGCCACTTCAAACTCTCTGCCTTGCTGCTATTGGCAGTGTTGTCTGTTGGCTTAGCTGGACTGGTAGCCTCCTCCGGCAAATTTTCAGCTCCCAAGTCTCTCAACGCTTTCCGAGCTTCTGCAATTGTCTTTATTATCCTCGACCGTCCTTGTACCGTGATCAACAGTCCAAATGGGTACAGCCACTTATATCTCAGGTCAGCCCTTCTCAGGTAGGCCGTCACCTCTTTTATCTTTCGTCTACGTTGCAGTGTCCCCTGAGAAAAGTCCTGAAACAGTTCCAGTTTGTTTCCTTCCCACTGGATGTGTCTTAGCTTTCTCGCTGCTCCCAGTATTCGTTCTTTCATTTTGTAGGAAGCCAGGCAAACTATAATGTCTCTCAGGCAATTGTCCCTTATAGGCCCCAGCCCTTTATGGGCCCTTTCTATTTTCAGCTGATTGATGACGTCCTCCTTTTAAGATTTCTCCAAAAATTTTCTGTACCACCACTTTGCTGTTCCTATATCTGGGAACCTGCGGGACTCCCCGCACTCAAATGTTACACCTTCTCGATCGGTCCTCTAGATCTTCTGTTTTTGCCTTCAGCTACTCTTGTGCATCCCGCAGCGCTTTCCATCCTTTCTGGATTTGCTCCACCGCTGCCCCCTGTTGTTCCAATTGATCCTCTGCATCCTCTACTCGCTCTCCCGGCTCCGTGATGTCTTGCTTGATTGTTTGCAGAGTCTCTTTCAGCTCGTTTTTAACACCTCCAATTTCTTCCTTTAAATCCTCCTTCAATTCCATAAGCCACTGCTTAATTTTCTCTGCCATTCTCAAGCACTCCTCTCCTTCTGTCTCCTCCTCGTGCCCCGGCGAGATATCCCCCCTCATCTTGCCCGTCTTCTCGCCCTCCTTTCCTCCTCTTGATGGCGCATATGAGAAGCGGAATTCCGCCAATTTCTTCTTCACTGCCTCTTCTCTCTTTGCTTTCTCCATGCGATATTGAAGTGGTTCCCCTCTGCAGGAGGCAGCCTCTTTGACACTTCTTCTCTTCTTCCCCTCCCTGTGGGGTGCTGTTCCAGCAATAGAGAGAGCCTCAGTCTCTTCCCTCTGGTTACGGCACTGCTGATCCTCTTGTAAGATTCTATCTCACTGCTAGTCCGTTGCTCTCACCCACAGTCTCAGCTCTCACTTGCTGGTCCTCCCTCGACTTGGCCTACTTCTGGACTTCTTGGGAAGTCCCGCTCTGCCGCTGTTCCGGTGCTTCTTCGGCCCTGGCGCTCACTAGGCGATCTGGTCACTCTATCTCCTCTCCTTCTCTTCCGGCAGCTGACCTGGCTGTACAACTTGCTCCCCAACGTTCTCTCAGCTCGAGTGGTCCTCTGCTATTTTCTTTCAGGCCGAGTTGCACTCTTTGTCCACAGCCCACTACCTGAGCACGCAACTTCCCGGGTTCAGCTGCTGCTCTGCCCCTGGCTCACCTCCGAATTTCACCTCCTCCTCTCTCTGCCACTCCAGTCCACCGCGCTCTGTCACGGGCCCCCATCTAGTCCTCCTTCCTTGCTGCCGGGGCTTAGCGGCCTTCTCCACTCTCCCCAGACTGCTCACTCTACACTCCGATGGCCGCGGGGGTATGCCGTGGCTCACAGCCGCATCTCGTCCTGGTACTGGATGCTCTTGCACTTGCCCCAGCTCTCCTCTCAATCTGCTCTCTGTGACCCTCCTATCGCTGTTGCTGTCCCCGCTGCCTCCATGTCCGCTAGTCTTCTTTGCCACGTGGCCCAGCGGCCTGTCACCTTTCTCCGCCGCGGCTTCTGTTGCTGGGAGAGTACGCTTTCCGTTCTCGCTTCCGCATGACTTGGGGGTTTTCCTACCTCACTGCCCCCAGCTTTCACTCCTGCCTTGCTGCACTTTTACACTCTTTTTTGCCCTTTTGGCAGGCTATGGTGGCAGAGCTCCTCTAGCTCGCCACCATCCAATCCGCTGACATCACTGGAAGTCTCCAGAATCTGACAACATTTTAAGATCAAGTGAAACCTGATTCCAGTGTGCAGGGCCTGCATACACAAAAGCCCTATTCCATATAACCATTAAGTGAATATTAGCAGGAACATCTAAAAGAGTTATGTTCTGTGATCACAAACATCTAGTCAGAACATATTGAAGTATCTGCACAGCAGCCAATCCATCTAAAGTCTCGAAGATCAGAACCAAAATTTTGAATTTCACTTGAGAACCAGGGAAGATCTGCTAATACTGGCTTGACTGGATTTGGCCTAGGTGTCACCTGAAAGATCCTTTCAAATGCCTTCACAGTCCATGTGCAGTAGTGGGGGTGCTGTGAGGTGTAGTATCTTGTCACTGCAGCACACTGTGTTGCTCATGTCCTCTGTACACACAGCATGCATACTGGAGCAGCAGGTTGCCACTGGAGCGTCCAGCCAGGAAGTGCAGAGACAACCAACGTTGCATGCAGGCCCTAAGTGTGTAGAGTTCAAATGATAAATGTTTTCAATCCCAAATAGTGCTCCTAGATGAAAGAGAGGTGGCAACCTCAGGTGGCAGGACATGCAGGGAGGGGGTGGTGAGGTGTTGGAGGATTTGACTCATATATTCATTGTTCCTGGGAGGCCCTTGATGTATCCAGGTCTCCCATCCCCTCACTATCTCCTCATCCATTGTCAGGAGCACTTGCTGCTCAAGCTCAGTGAGGGTCTGTGTCTGGCCATCTGTTCCTCTTTCCTGGGCCTTGGGCTTGGTTTTCTTACTACTCCCTCCATTTATAGTTGAGGTCCTCAGGCTCACGGTTGCCATGGAATATGGCATTGAGTTTCTGGAAGATGTCCAGCAAGAGCTCCTGTTTTTGGTAGGCAACCACATGCAAACCCCCATAGCCCAGGAGCACTCTCTGGTGCATGATCACCTCCCACAACAGGAGTTCTACCTCACCCTGACAAAAGATATCCTTTTCAGTGAGCAGTCTGCTTTGGAGCTATGGCAAAACTTGCAATAGCACTAATCACAGCTTTTGCAGAATGGGGCCATGCATGTCTATGTAGATGTAATATGTACATGTGAAGGGGCAGCCCCTGCATGCCCCTAATTTGCTTGTATACACCTGCATGGAAGTCATTTTAGAAAGGAGGGGAGCATGCAGATATACTACACATTTATGCATGCTAAATAACCATCCCTGCTTGTTTTCATCTGCAGAATAATCAGTTCTATAAAATTGGTATGCAAGCTCACATATCACATCTGCCTCCAGTCAGCTAAGGGACTTAGGTGCTGTACACAGGCTATTGCAAGGGCTCACATGTGAGATGTATTCACTCTGTTCATCATTGTCTGGTTGGTCTACAAATGTTCCTACACCTGCATGTATCCATAGAAACATAGAAACATGATGACAGAAAAAGACCACATGGCCTATCTAGTCTGTCCTTCCATAACAACAACTACAGCAGTCCACTTTTTACCTTTAGAGATCCTCTGTGTTGGTCCCATGCTTTTTTGAATTCAGTTACTGTCCTCATCTCTACCACCTCCACTGGGAGACTATTCCATGGATCCACTACTCTTTCTGTAAAGAAATATTTCCGCATATCACTCCTGAATCTATCTCCCTTCACCCTCATCCCATGTCCCCTCATAGCAGAACTTGCTTTCAATTGAAAGAGGCTCTCTCCCTGAACATTTATGCCACGGAGGTATTTAAACATCTCAATCATATCACCTCAATCCCGCCTTTCCTCTAAGGTGTACATATTAAGATCCTTAAGTCTGTCCTCATATGCTTTATAATGAAGCACATTAATCATTTTAGTAGCAACCCTCTGCACCGACTCCATCCTGTTCACATCCTTTTGAAGGTGCGGTATCCATAGGCACCTGCTGCTGCACAATGTGTGGATGGGTGTTGGGGAGCAGAGTGCAGTGGTGGGAGAAACCTCTCTGTGTGGTACAGTGATAGATGCTTCTTGCTAACAAATATATTATTTCCTTCCACTGCAGAATGGAACAAGGGGGAGGGGGAGGGGATGGTGGTGGATGCAAGCTTTAGGTCTGTAGATATATGCCCAGCAGGACCCCCACAGCCTGTTTAACCTGTGCATGGGGGTAGGAAGATGGATACTTGCCATACATCACTGGTATATCCCATGTCTGCTGTGCACTCATGTCTTCCATTATAATATGAACATGTCTGTGTCAATGGTGTGCTTTCAATGTGTGCAGACCTTAAATAAATATTTCAACTATGTTGACTATCTGTCTCCTGCTTCCTTTGTTACCTGTGTATGTGCACAGTACATTGCCATGCGTCCAAGCTGATGTTGTGGTGGCTCCTTCATCATATGCTGTGGGCACACTTGCTCCTCAATGTGGGTGGCTGAGCTGTGGCCTACTACAGGATGCATGGATGCATAGTCAATGGCAGTCCATGGACATGATGCAACCTATATAAGCATTTGAGCCCCCTACTAATGAACCATGTTTGGCCATGGACAACTCTTTGCACTGCAGCCACATCCTGGTGTGTGCTGTGGGCAGATATTATCTGCATACTGCCATAGATGTAGCTGGGCATCCCAACATAACCTGCGTCTGCATACCTGTCTCACTTTCCATTGGTCACCTCTTGCCCTGCACCATCCTGTCGCCAGTGACAATGGTTGTGTGTGAGGAGGTGGGGTGCCCTGGTCAAGGGGTGGAGGGTGCATGGCCTTTGTCCTTGGGAGGTGTATAGGGAAGGACTGGTAATGATGTAGAACACAACCCTTGCAGTGGATATGTGCCAGTTTAGGTGTCTCTAGGGTGCCATGAGATGGCTAAGGATAGTGTGTCTGGCTGGGTCTCCATGCTAGGCATAGAGGTGGCTGTGTGCCCCTGGGTGGTGATATAGGTCACATGCTATGTATCTTGGACAATGGATAACTACAGCTGTGGTTCATTGCAACCAAAAACACAACTCAAGACACATATTGTCCAAAATGTACATTTTATTATTCATCTTATAGGGGCACTTTGGTAGGCATTTACATACATCTGGCACATGGCCCAACTTCCTCCTCATCCTTACTCTTCCTGGATGAAGTGGCTGGAGCAGAGAAACATGCACCAGCTGGTGTATGACTGTGAAGATGGCATGTATCTCAGGTCCTACAGGTGCATGATCATGAGGTCCTGTGATCTGTGACACTACAAAGCCCTGATGGATGTCCTATTGCAGGGACATGAGATACATCAGGACCTCATGGTCCACCAAGGCCCAAGGAACCTCTTAGTGGTGCATCTAGCCTAGCATGGAGGCCAGCTGGATGGGATGGGTGACCATTTGCTGCACTGATACACCAACCTGTCTGCCTGCCTCCTCCATCTACCTCCTCCTCCCACACTTCCCTCTACTCCCATACCTTCCTACCCTTAATCTTTTCCCCCTCTCACACCTCCCCACTCCCCACCTGCTCCTCTACTTCCTCCCATACCTTAATGCCCACCCCCCTCTTCCCCTTCTGTACCCAGTCCTCAAGCTCATGGTATATGATCTCTTCAGGCCCCCAACCATTCTTCAAACATCTATCATCCCTGCCTCAGGGAGTCCTGCTGGCCCTCCTGCTTCTGCTACTCGACAAGGGTGATGATCATATTTGTAGAGTCCTTCTCTATAGATTTGGTCTCTACTCATGCTGAGGGGCAGCTGCTGCTGCTACTACTGCTGCTTCTGGTTTTCACCTCAGTGGTGGTAGTGATATTGTCCTGATGCACTATGGCTGCAGCTGTGGGGAGCTGGAGTCAGGGGTCCAGGTGGTAGTGGTGGAAGACAGCAGCTGGGATCCTGCAGCAGCCAATAGTGGTGACAGCAGTGGCAGTGGTGGTGGTGGTGGCAGCAGCATGACATCCACAGCTGCCTTTGCATCTGCAACACAGAGTGTTCCTGATTAGTGTATTGCTTAGTGCAGGCATGTCACAGGCATTGATGCATTACAGCTCTGTTCTTGCTAGCCCCCTTTGCTTCCTCTTCCTGACCTGTTCAGGCATTGACCATTGCAGATATAGCATGATGCAGGGGTACCATTCCTCTGATGCTTGACAAAATGAGGGGGAGGGTTCCAGAAATACCATACAGTCTATCACCGTAGGGCCCCACTTAGCGCTATATCCACATGTAGGTCTATTGTCTCTAGGTATGCCACATCACTATCTGGTTGCTGCTGTGCTTTCCTACAATGCCAGGCCCATGTACATCCTGCCACCATGGTAACCCCCTGCTGGGTCAGTGCTCCTACATCAGGTGTTGTGCACCCTGAGTTCCCAGGTCACTATGTGCCCAGGCTGGGGAAAGGGATATTGTACCTGTAGCCCTCACAACATCTGGTAACCCTGTGTCAGTGGGGCCATTACTCACTATGTCTTTGGTGCACTTCACTACCTGCCAAAACTATCCCACATTCAGTTTTGCCCTACATATGTGTCTGGGTGCTGACAGTGGCACCTGTACAATGCTCCTGTATACCACATCTCATCCCATTACCATCTATGACTTATGGTTGCCCTGAACTGGTTGGGTCCCCTACACTGCTGCTGTCTAGCCATGTGCCTATCCTGTGAGTCGCAGGGCCTTGCTTCTGCACCCCCTCCCCCATTGCCAGTCCAAATGTTTACAAAACCCATGTCCTGCTGGGCACCACTTGGGCCCTCCCTATACCAAGTGCCCACAACTATGCAGGGCTATCTGCTACATGCCACCCTTCTGGCCTTTGCCCTGACCGCTGTGTCAGTGCAGCTAGTATCCCAGTATAGCCATTCATGTGTGGGTGCATATTGTTGGCATGCATCACTTAGTTGTGCACATTACAGGTGGCAACCCAGGGTCCCAACTCTGCATGTCACATCTATGCCATATGTGCCATGATTTACCTCACTGCCTCTGTTGGCACTGTGCAATGGCAAATATGGGCCCTGATTTGCTAATCTTTCTTTTCCCATAGAAATTGGAAGAGTCTTAATAAATCAGGCCCTAAGTCAGGGGTATGACCAGCATTTTCCTGACAGTTAACGCATGGATGAGTACCATAAAGCATGGCGCTATAACCATGGGTGCACTTGACACTACCTAATGAGGTGACATTAGGTGAACCAGAGCTAACGGTAACATTGAAGGTTAGCCCGTGATATGTCCCTCTGCGCTAACTTCAACATGCTGACCACACCCACTCTCTTCCCCTACCCCACCCATTCAACACACTAACATGCAAGTGGCATTAGCATGTGGTAGGTATGATGACCCTGAAGTAACAGTTATGGCGGGCCCTTGTGCACAGTTGCCATGTGTAAAAACATATGTTAACTGCTGAGCACGTTTTTGTAAAAAGGACCTCTATATGTCTTTACAAAATAGATTTCAAACAGGCACCTACTTTGTCTTCACACATACCCCCTTAAAGTTAAATAGAAGCCGCAACACTGAATACTGACTTCTTTGATTCTTGCCCCATTATGCTTAATTTATATAGATAAAAAGTTTATCTTGTTTTCAATGTTTAAAGACACTGATGTCACTATAAGGCTAAGCCAAACTATTTTTCTAACAAATAAAGAAATATGAAAAAAGAATCTGTATAAGGAAAGCTGGTCTTGTTTGTGAACAATCTGTTTTCCTTAACCATACTAATATGCCACAGCTGACTGAGAATGAGGTCTGCAGTAATTATCACTGATGTCTGACAAACTCATCACTATGGAGAGGTGTCACTTTCTGTCTAATAAAGCGAATGCATTATCTGCGTAAGGACATCGCACATGTCCAGCACTGCTGATTACAATCAGGATTTATATGCTCAACTTCATCCATTTTTATGATTAAATTCTAAGCTCCATGGTCATTAGTTACCTTCATTATCAGATTTCTCAAGCAGCGTTCAGATCTGATTAATGAAAACATCTGAAGCATCTCACCGTAGCATTCCTGAACTACATGATCTCCTAATGCAGTTTATCAGTTGTTTGACCTGAAATATTAATATATTGCCAGCAATATTGGTTTATAATACTCATGAATAAAACTACCAAAAGAAATCCAAAACTCACATTTTGATTAAATAAATTTCACATATCAAGGCCCTTCTCATTCGGAACCAGCTTCAGAGAGTTCAACTGAAAAATTATCGGCTTGATATTCAAAGGCATTTTTGTAGTCAGCGGTGGTCTGATTGTATAAGTGATTTTTGAACAAAAAAATCCAGGGCTCTTCTACATATAATTTTGTTTTACTCACAAAATGTCACTAGGGATGGCCCATCCCTTAGGTGGCCGCCTAGGGTGGCAGACCCTGGTGGGCAGCCTGACTCTGTTTTGAAAATGGCAGCACAGATCTGCTACTTTCAAAATGGAGTTGGGCCGCTGCTGCCCCTCATATTTCTCATCTTGTGGAGACAGCAGCAACCTGACTCCATTTTGAAAGTGGCGGCGGCTCAAAACAGAGTTGGGTCACTGCCACCACAAGATGAGAAGATGGATTCAGGGGGATGGTAGCGGCAGGGGGAGGTGGCAGCGTGGCAGGGTCTTCTGCCTGGGGCAGCAGAAACCCTTGGGCTGTCACTAGCAACAGATAGTGCCATGTTTCTCTACCACTTAGCAATGGATGCTGTCACCATACATTAAGAAAGCTATACAGATAAGTCACTAGATTCTTTCTCTATAACATCAGCAAGATCCACCCTTTCCTTTCTGAACACACTACTAAGACACTTATCCACTCCTTAACCACCTCTCGTCTTGACTATTGTAACCTACTCCTTGCTGGTCTCCCTCTGAATCATCTCTCTCCCCTTCAATCTGTTCAACACTCTGCTGCGTGGCTAATCTTCCGCCAGCCTCGTCATGCCCATATTATTCCTCTTCTCAAGTCACTTCATTGACTCCCTATCTGTTTCCGCATCCAATTCAAAGTCTCCTGCTGACCTATAAATACATTCACTCTGTGGCTCCTCACTACCTTTCTTCTCTTATCTCTCCTTACAACCCCCCTCGGGAACCACACTCTTCTGGCAAACTGCTTCTGTCTGTGCCCTTCTCTTCTACTGCTAACTCCAGACTTCGCTCCTTTCACCTTGCTGCACCTTACGCCTGGAACAAACTACCTGTGTCTGTTCGCCAGGCACCTTCTCTAACCCTTTTCAAATCCAGGCTGAAAACTCACCTCTTCGCTGCTGCTTTTGGATCTTGACTCACCTGATCTCCTTTTTCTTTCCCCTTACTTTATCCCTGCCTACACCTTCTGTGTTTGTCTTGACTAGATTGTAAGCTCTGATGAGCAGGGACTGGCTCTTACATGTCTGTGCAGCGCTGCGTACAACTTGTAGCGCTATACAAATGCTCAGTAGTAGTAGTAGTGGTATTTCATAGGAGAATTTACAATAAATAAAATAAATATATATCTGAATCACTGAGAGCCAGCCCAGGCAGCATAGGGGTGTGACAGTTCTGGGGTGAGGGGGTGGTTGGGAAAGCATGTGGAACATGCCTCATGTATGTCTGTGTGTCTATGATCAGGTGAATAAAGAAGAGAGGTGAGGCAATTTGAAAGGAGCAATTCATTAACTGCTATGTTTCAGTATCTTGATGTTTCTATGCTGTAAAACCTACAACTGATTCGCCCATAGAAATGCCAAGCGGTCATTTTATGGGGGACTTTATTTCTCTAGAAATCCCAGTCTGATCTGGCTCATTTTTGAACATACTCATTTTAGACCCCACAATAGACACTTTTTAAAAATCTGGGCCACAACATTTAAATACTCAGCCCCATCATCTATAGAAGTGGCAGTGCTGAATATAGTATAGAAACATAGAGACATGATAGTAGAAAAAGACCACATAGCCTATCTAGTCTGCCCTTCCCAGTATGTATAGAGTGGTGACCACACCACTGTATGGATACTCAGTGATATTCAGTTGCTATTCATACAGCTAAGTAATTTAATTTAGCACAGCCTTTTTGTTGTCTTACATTGAACTGCATAGCTTTATGGATAGTGGCTGAATTTCACCGACTAGCCGCATAACATTCCGCCAACATTCCGCCCTCACTCCACCCTGGTGCTACGTGGATACTGCCAGGGCTGTCTATAAGAATTTTCAGCAACACTATGAGAGGTATTTTAGAAGCTCTGTTCATGATCTGGACATCTGAAATGGCCATTCAGATATGAAAATCATATAGTCGTCCCTGGACCCATTTTAGAAACCCGGGTATGCAGACATCCCTGCTGTGAACCCATCCATAGAGCAAGGGGGTGTGGTGGAGGCGTAGCTGGAGTGGAGCAATGGGGAAGCACATTGCGGTGCTATTTCAGAATGCACAAGCATGTCTGGCCCTGGTTGTGAAGATGTCCATGTCTATAACTGCTCCTGATCACGAATAAAGTGCAAAAAAGTGCTAGTTTCATGATTGCAACACTTCCAGGGGAAAGAGCAAAATGTGCTTTCATCGTCACAATTAATATTTCCTAGCCACGTAAATACATACTCCAAACATATTATTGGCCCCCCACTGAAAGTTTGAGGATCTGAAATGGCCGGCCGGGACATGCAAGTCTCATAACCTAGTCACCCCCCTTCTGCAATACCCTGTCGGCACGTCTAAAGACCTAGTTCTGAGGCAGTGCAATTCAGGGTCGTCCATATTTGCGAAATGACTGACACTTGTGCACATATCCAGCCTTGCAATCTGCAGAGGGCTCGTCTCCATAACCAGTTACAGGGGCGTTCGTTTTTTTGGGTGGAGACTGAGCGATTTCAGAAGGCGTTTATACGTGCCTCCCTTCACTGCTGACACTTTTGCCATTTTTGGACATTCTAATCTGGATATCCCAGATTTTTCCTAGACGTCCTTTCTAAAATCCCACTTCACACATATACCACTGAAAAATCTTGGATAAGGGGTTTATACATTTACAGTTTGCTGAATTTCATAATAAAGCTGCCCTTCATGCTGATCACCTTCTTTCAGAAAGACTTTGAATAACATGAACATTTTTCTTCATATTCTTCTTTAATCTCTTGCCCTTCTTTGAAATATGCAAATGGAGATTGTAAAATGCCACAAATTTTATTTTATTTATTTATTTATCTAACATTTTTTTATATACCGCTTTTCATTTTATCAAAGTGGTTTACAGTGTAACAGAACAAATCTTAGATGGAACGGTAACAAATGCCAATTACAACACTCCTTATCAGATGATCCAACCAAATTCAGACTATAGACTGCACAGGGGACCCATTCAGTTAAACAGGTTGCAAAATCATGCTTTCATACCTGAGGAAATGTTGCACATGTTACTGGCATTTATCATATGACTGCAACTGCAGTCTTAATTAAAGCATGAACCCCCCCCCCCCCCAAAAAAAAGAACATTTGAAGAGCTTGAAGACAAAATAATAAAAAGAAAAAGCCCCTGCATAAAACTAATTATTTAATAAATGCAGGCATCAACAATTTCTAATAATTATAATCAATTGTATTTCAAATAACCTTAAGCTTCTATAGTTCACAATGTAAATCAATCCCAAGGAGACACTAAATCACTTATTCGAATACACCAAAAGACTAACTACGGTATTGAAATCCAACTATTAAAATAGAGGAGAAAAGACCACAGCATAATATGATGTCCCAATACATGTCAATAAAGATTTTGCCGAAAGGGGAGTTGCCATCAGTAACCATCATAGGTCTAAAAACCTCCTCCAACCATCCTTATTGCTAAATATCTATTTTTATTTCTATTGAATTTTAATTTATAATTAACCATGTATTACACCAAAATTCAAAAATACTTCAAAATGAATTCATTTGAAAATATATTGAATAAATTTTAGTTTCAAACTTATGAAAAGTGCTACTGCCCTGTCAAATACGTAGCATACGGCAACATCGACTCAATAACTGTCTTTTCCATAGCCAAATCCCTAATAAGCGAACCTTCTCAACAGGAACTGATTTCAAAAATATCCCCACAAGTCATAGCAGACTATCTCTGCTCTTAATTCCAGGCACCCCTCCCACCAACTAACCCCCAATCATTGTCTCATTACAACAACTCAACCTCTACAACAACCTGGAACAAATTCGATTCCCTCTCACTTGAGAACATAAGCATGATCATTAAAAATCTCAATGCCTCCACCTCTGCTCTAGATCCATGCCCGGTCTCCTGGATAAAGAGTACCAAAGAATCCATCAGCCCATATAGCCTACCCATAGTAAAAGCCTCCCTCCAGGCCAGCATTGTGCCAACACTCTTAAAAAGGACCTCAATTCGTCCCATCCTCAAAGGATCAAAATTGGACCCCTCATTACCTACCTCATACAGACCTATATCAAGTATCTCCTTTCTGGCAAAAATAATAGAAACAATTGTGCAAACCCAATTGTAGAATTTCATGGATGATCATGCCCCCCTAGACCCCTTTCAATATGGCTTCAAAAGGAACCACGGTGTTGAAACCCTAATAACATCCCTTTTAGACTCAGTGACTTTATAAACCCAGAATCCCACTCAAGATTGTCTACTAATCTTCCTTGATATATCCTCTGCCTTTTACTCAATCCACCACAAGCAACTCCTAGTCAGACTTCATGAAATTGGTCTAAGAGATACAACTCTGAACTGGCTCCACTCCTATCTGGAAAACAGAACACAACAGGTACGCATAGGTAACAACACCTCCCAGCCATTCATCCAAAAGCAAGGAGTTCTCCAAGGATCTAGTCTATCTGCTTTCCTGTTTAACATCTTCCTTCAACCCCTATGCAGGATCTTTCAAGACTATGGAATCCAATACCAAATATACGCAGAAGGTTCGTCACACCATTCAATATAACAAACCCTAACTTTTCAAATATAAGCAAATGCTCCACAAATTTAAGGAACTGGCTCAGTCGTCACAATCTCTTAATTAATTAATCTAAAACAGAAGCTCTCCAAATTTTTTCCAAATCCTTCCTATACGCCGCTGACAACTCTTACCCTCAGTGACTTTACCCGCTCCATAAAAAATCAAATCAAATATCTTGGACTTATACTTGACCAGAACTTCTCCTTCCATGACCAGATAAGGAAAACATCAAATAAAATCTATGCCAAATTACAAACTCTGAGAAACCTCCAACCTTTACTAAATCCAGACTCCTTCCATACTGTCTGTCCTGCTCTCACCATTCTTACCCTTGACTATTGTAACCTCGTCTACCAAGGTCTTCCTAAACACAGTATTCACCCCCTCCAAATGGCACAGAGCACTATAGCTCGATTAATTACAAATACCTCTAGACTTGCCCACATAACCCCAATCCTCTATGACCTCCACTGGCTCCCCGTACTATCCAGAATAAAATTTAAAACCATCACACTCATACACAAAATTATCCACAACGAATCAGCCCCATGCCTATCCTCACTTCTTTCCAAAACTAATAATACCAGATCATGCCAACCTAATACCAAAAACATCTTAAACATACCATCAATAAAGAAAAAGAGTAAACAAGCCACTTGCAACACAGCCTTCTCTCTTTACGCCCCCTCTATATGGAACTCCCTCCCGTTCGAACTACGTAATTGGCCTGACCATTCTGAATTCTGGAAGAAACTTAAAACCCACCTCTTTCAAGAACATTTTTCCCTGCCCCTTTAAGCCACTCCTCCTTAATGCCCCCTCTCTCTACTGCCACTCATACCATTCCCTTCCCCCATCCCCCAGTTCCTTGCCTTTGCCTCTACTCAACTACCCCATTCACTAATTAATCTGTAAATATGTAAATAGTTCTCTGTTGAACCACACATTCATGTTCAAAAGTTACCGTCCCATGTACAACAGCTGTCTTACACTGTTATGTTATGTTCCTTGTAAACCATCTTGAATTGTAGAAAGATGGTATATAAAAGCAGTTAAATAAATAAATAAAATAAAATAAATAAACTGCCCTCATAGCACTCTCGAGGCTACCACTGCTTGCAAGGCTTGCAATGTAACATTCCTATAAAGTAGAACATAAAGAGCAAAGCTAGAGCAAATTCTGACATGATTTTGACAAAGTAGGAATCAGCTACTTAGCTAGAGTTTTACCGGTCCTTGGAAAGAGATTTTTGGAAATGGCCCCTGATGAAGCAGTCTTACAAAACAAAGATCTTTGTAGGGCTTATCTTTAATAAAATGTCTACAGGGGATGTTGATAACTTCTTAAAGCTAAGTAGCAGCTCAACCCTAGATAGGGCTATGGATACATAGCCGTGACATGGTCACAGCTCGGTCAGAGTGAGAGTGGCCTCTCAGCATGAACAGATGTGTGAACTCTGGAAATGCTGATGCCAGACCCAGGTTAAGATGGCTCAGCCATTTACCAAACCTTTGACTCATATACATCCTGTGTAAACTGCTCTGTTGCTGACAATACCCAGAATACTCTACTCTTCATTTGAATTCCATTGTAGTTTGAACTTGGGGACAGTTAATGCAATGGAAAGAGCACTGGAAAGTGGCCCAGAGACAGGCTGCTGTGCATGTTTGCTCACAGTGGCCTACCTCTTTCATATACCAAAATACTGAGTCCCCCTACACAGCTTTTGGCAGTGAGCATTGAACATAGTGTCATGCTCCTACTCCCATATTATGTCATATCCCTGGCCATGGACACTGTGAAAATGGCCAGGGCAGCACATGCACTCTCCCATGCTTCATACACAGCTCTATCCCACCAAGAGCACATGGAAGCATGGCAGGTTGAACATGGGGTTAGATGTTGGTACAGTTTCTGGCTAAACATACACTGCCATTCCCAGCCTCTTTGTACTCTAACAACATCCTTGTGGCTGTCACACTTGTTGCCCGTGGAGAGTGGGTGAGGCTGTCATGCAGGGCCTCTGATGTGAAACATGCAGAGACTGAGTAGGCCCTCATAGCTTCTGTGCATCTGAACATAGCCGCTGCCTGGCAATGCCACCTACCAGGGGCACATTCAAAAGATGTATAGGACTGTTCCCCCACCCCACCCCAATATTCACTTCTAGGCACTGCCTTCCCACATGGTGGCAGGCGATGCAGAGAACAACATGACATCTTGTGGCAAATACCTCCTGCTGGATTTGTGCATGCACCATTCAGAGGTCAGTATCCCACTGTCGCAATCAGTTAAACAAGTGCATGTCAGCTCTGTAAACATAAGGCAGGTTTTTGTTTTGGAGTAATAATGTACTGCTAAATATTCTGATAAGTGATCAGTAGACGGTGTTGAGATAGTGTCTATTGTGTGCAGATGTGCATGAGATGGACATGCCTGTATGTGCATACTGTACATGGAGCTAAGAGACCCCCCGATTGCACTCTGTGACTGCAGCTTAGCACAAGAGTAAACTGCATGCCATTACATCGTAGAATCTTTCCTGTCTCACCAACTGAGTAACTGAATTGGACATTCATGGATGCCAGCCCACCAGGTATGCCTAGCTCCCAATAGGCTGCAGCTGCACCAAAGGGGCTGGCAGTGTTGCTGTGGATACAGCTATTACAGAAACATGATGGCAGATAAAGACCACATGGCCAATCTAGCCTGCCCTTCCATATCAACTACAATAGTCCCCTTTTTTCCTTTAGAGATCCTCTGTGCTTGTCCCATGCTTTTTTGAATTCAGATACAGTCCTCGTATCCACCACATCCACTGGGAGACTATTCCATGCATCTACCACTCTTTCCGTAAAGAAACATTTCCACATATTATTCCTGAGTCTATCCCCTTTCACTCTCACCCTATATCCCCTCATAGCAGAGCTTGCCTTCAATTGAAAGACACTCTCCTGTGTATTTATGCCATGGAGGTATTTAAATGTCTGTATCATATCGCTCCCTATCCTGCCTTTCTTCTAACATATACATGTTAAGATATTTAAATATGCCCTCATATGCTTCATAATGAAAACCACTAACCATTTTAGTTGCCAGCCTCTGCACCAACTCCAATGTGCTTATATCCTTTTGAAGCTGTGGTCTCCAGAATTGCACACAATACTCCAAATGAGGTCGCACCAGAGACTTATACAGAGGCATTATCACCTCCTTTTTCGTGCTGGCCATTCCTCTCCCTATATACCCAAGCATTCTTCTGGCTTTCGCAGTCACCTTTTCTACTTGTTTAGCTACTTTAAGATCGTCAGACACAATTTTGCCCAGGTTTCACTCTTCTTTTGTGGACAGAAGTACCTCACCCCTACACTGTAGAGCTCCTTCGGATTTTTGCAGCCCAAATGCATGACCCTGCATTTTTTAGCGTTAAATTTCAGCTGCCAAATTCTAGACCATTCTTCAAGCTTAGCTAGATCCCTCCTCATGTTATTGACTCCTTCCTGGGTGTCTATTCTATTGCAGATTTTGGTATCATCTGCAAACAGGCAAACCTTAGGTTAAACAGAATTGGACCAAGGACAGATGCCTGCGGCACACCACGGGTAACCTCCTTTTCCTCAGAGTGAGCTCCATTTACCTGTACCCTTTGTCACCTCTCACGCAACCAATTTCTAACCCAATCAGTCACTTTAGAGTCCATCCCTAGGGTGCTCAGTTTGTTTATAAGTCACCTGTGTGGAGCAGTGTCAAAGGCTTTACTGAAATCTAAATATACCACATCTAGGGCTCTCCCGCAGACCAACTCCCTGGTCACCCGGTCAAAGAAATCAATCAGATTTGCCTGACAAGACCTACCTGTGGTGAATCCATGCTGCCTCGGATCCTGCAATCCATTGGACTCCAAAAACCTCACTATTCTCTCTTTTAGTAGCCTTTCCAATAATTTATTAACCACAGAGGTTATACTAACTGGCTTGTGTGTAAAGGGACCACATGTACGCTTTTGTGTAAAGGGACCACATGTCCAGTCCTCTGGCACCACTCCCGACTCCTAAGAGGCATTGAAAAAGTTAGACAGTGGAGCTGTTAGAATGTCCCCAAGTTCCCTCAGTATTCTTGGATGTATCCCATCTGGACCTATAGCTTTGTCTGCTTTTAGTTTAGCTAGTTCCTCACGAACACAGTCTTCGGAAAATCATTCGAGATCCCCATCATTTCTATTCCTATTTGTGGGTGTTTTCTGAGGTCCTGCTCATGGCCCTTCATCTGTGAACACAGAACAGAAATATTTGTCAAGCAATTCTGATTTTTCCTCATTAGTTTCTGCATATTCCTTCCCTGCACCCTTGAGTCTGACAATACCACTTTTGCCCTTCCTCCTCTCACTAACATATCTGAAAAATGTCTTATCCTTGCATTTTATTGCAGTTGCCATTAATCAGGCCTCTCACTTGTGAAGACAGGTGTGTCCTGAGGCCTGGATGCTCAGTGAGAGGTAAGGGTTGCTGCATACAAACATGTGATGGAGCTCTTCCTTGTGAGACCATGTCTCCCCAGCTCATGCCAGTCAAACCAGTGGGCGATATGGGAGCTGTACAGCAGTGTTGGGAGGTAAGTAGAGGGGCAGGTTGTGGGAATGGAGCTTGAGGATGGTGTAATGGAATACATCTAAAGCTCACAGCTTTGGGGACAAAATATATACAGGCACAGTTAGTCAGCCAGTGACTCCCACAGGTTGCTACTGAAAACAAACCTTCTGCCCATTAATGGTGTCTCACATAGTATGTAAAGTTGCAGAATAGCTGACTCTGCATCATGTTTTATGCACATTCATAAAGCCTGGGCATCAGATGCATGCACAGTGCATTGTTGCAGCTCAGGGTCCTCTGGACACATGCACACAGACATGAAACCATTGTCCAAAAGAGGTGTAAGTTGGCATTCTTACTTGGCCCTTAAGCCTTCTTTAATGCTTGGATGTTGTCAACCCCCATTCTGTGTATGCACATGCTATTAGCGTGTGAACACAGCCTGAGGGATACAGCCAGTGTTGCTGCAGCTTCTCACTGTCCAAGGGCCTGGTGAGTGTGAGGACTTAGCAGAGGCAGGAGCTGTGGAAGGAAGGAGCACTGTACAGTGCTGCATACTTCTTGTAGTGCTATATAAATGCTGAGCAGTAGTAGTAGTAGAAGCAATGGAGATTCAATGCCCCCTCAGTGTGTGGGCACTATTAGCATGCTCTGCCATCCAGTCAGTGTTGCTGGAGAGTGTGAGGTCTCATGCTGGACAAGATAAGGAAGGTTGTACCTGCAGCTATGGAAATGTTAACAAACCTAGACATATCATTCTTGACACAGAGCCTGGTATTGAGCTCATGACCCTTCTTGCTCACACACAGTGGCCATGTGTTGGGAGCCACAGAGCAGCCATGTGGGAGTGTAGGTGCATCACTCCATGTGTCAAGATGCATAAAAGCATGAGTTTGGTGTGCCTATGTCTGGGTAGCTCTCCACAAGCTCTGCGCCACACTTGTCTGACAAGGTACGAGGTGTGACAAAAAAGAAACTAGACTGAGGCAACCATGCCCATGACTCAATGCCAATTGGCTAACAGCTTATTTCACTGTGTTGTGCAACATCTCACCACTATTCTGATATAATATTTTTCATCTCTCTCACTGTTTTTCTTTTTCAGTTCTTTTTGTAGCACACTGCTCCATCGCTTTGTCACGCAACTGGAGGTGGCAGAAATATGGAGCAAAGAATCAACTTGAAATTTCTGGTTAAGTTGGAGAAGGGCCCAACTGAGTGTCTCCAACTTCTCCAAAAGGCTTATGGAGAAGATGCAATGATAAGGTCATGAGTCTTCAAGTGGCACAAATGCTTCAAGACTGGCTGCAAGGAGGTGGAGGATGACCCCAAGTCAGGATGGCCTTCCACAACAAAGACGGCTGAGAACATTGACAGAGTGAACCAGCTGGTGCGGAGTGATTGCAGATTGATGCTGCGGATGATAGCTGAGGAGCTCAGCCTGAACAGGGAGTCAGTGCAGACCACCTTGGTGCAGGAGCTGGGGATGCAGAAGGTGTGTGCCAAGATGGTGCCCAAGCTTTTATCAGATGACCAGAATGAGCACCGGGTCAATGTTTGTCGAGACTTGCTAGAGAAGATCAGAAAAGATCCAGAGTTTGTTGGCCGAGTCATCACAGGAGATGAGACTTGGGTCTTCCAGTATGACCCTGAAAGCAAGAGACAGAGCCTGCAGTGGAAGACTCGACTGTCACCCAGATCCAAGAAGGCACGCATGTTCAAATCAAGCATCAAGGTCATGCTGATCACATTCTTCGATTAGAAGGGAGTGGTCCATCATGAGTTTGTGCCTGAGAGTCAGACAGACAACCAGCACTTCTACCAGCAGGTCCTCAATCGCCTCCATGACTGCGTTTGGTGCAGCAGGCGGGATCTGTGGCGAGACAAGTCATGGCTGCTCCACCCCAACAATGCGCCCGCACACACCTTGCTCAGTGTGAGGTAGTTCTTGGCCAACAAACAGATCGCAGCTCTCTAACACCCTCCTTATTCACCAGATTTTGCACCATGCGACTTCTGGCTCTTCCCCAGGCTGAAGACTGTGCTCAAAGGAACTCATTTTGCCTCTGTACAGTAGAAGAGATCAAGGCCACTGTGATGAGGGAACTGAGAGACCTCAAGGAGGAGGACTTTACCGAATGTTTCTGTACGTGGCAGAAGCGAATGCAGAAGTGCATTAACTCTGGGGGGGATTACTTTGAAGGGGACAATGCATAATTTCTCTGTAGATTTTGTAAAAAAACATTTATGGGACAGTCTCGTTTCTTTTTTGTCACACCTCGTATGTTAGGCAGGTGTGGGAGAAGGACATCTTGTTAGGTATGTGTGTAGAACTGTATTGATATGTTGCTGGTTCAACTGACATTCAAGTCTTACATATGGGATCTGTCCTGCCACAGGGGCAGGGCATGATACATGAACACACACATTCAAGACCATGGATGACCTAGCAGAGTGACCAACGTAACCATTTCCTGGGGTGTGCTTGTAGGCCAGTCCTGGAATAAACTCATAAATGGCAGACCATAGCAGGCAGCTTAAACTCTCATGTGGCTTAGCTGGATGTGACACATAACTAAGTGCTTATTCATGAAAGGGTCATTGGTTCACAAACAAGCCCCTGCTCATTGTTTGGTAACTGAGAGAGCAGTGTGGGTATTTTTCCTCTGACATGGGGTGTTATCACATTGCCTAATTTTCCTCCTTCATTGCCATATTTTTCCCATCCACATGCACATATCCAAGCAATTTGTGCATGTGGGGGCATCCTGATCCAACCCTCTCCTGTTGAACTGCTGTGACACTGCCAATTACAGCAGAATGTATTGTCATGAATGGAAACAGCCAACCTGGCCACTACTTGATGTAGCCAGGACACACCACATGCACATTCAGGGCATGAAAGTGATACCAGTTGGCAGACACCACTTTCAAGTCTCTGGGTGTTATAGGTGCCACATGTGTGCTGTATTGTGCTTGTGCTTGCCCGTGCATTATCTCACACTGCAGGTTAAGAGTCATGCACTATTGTCTCCCATTAGGAAGTGCACGGTCAATTGTGTTACAGTTGTTCATGGCTCACAGTACCCAAGGCCAGCCCATTAGACAAACTAGATGGGAACCTAGGTCTGCAGACCCTAGTGGGCAGCATGCCAGCTGATCCCTCCATCCCTGTAAGCGTGGCACAGCCACCACTTCAGTGTTGTGGGTGGCCTTAAAGCAGCGGCACACATGTGGGTAGTCAAGGCATGCCATTCCTGCCCCCTCCAATGGAGGGGGAGTAGGAGATGCATGTCATGAGTATGCATGCTGCTGCCTTAAACTTCACCATCATACAGAAGGGAGGAATTTCCATGCCACCCTCCTCCCCCAGGTGTGACAATGGATACTGGAGGGGGGGGGGGAGCATGGAAAATCCTCCTTCTATGCCGAGGTGAGCGTCAAGGCAGCAGCGAGGGGTGGGGAGGCAGCACAGGGGGGAGTCTGCTTAGGGTGGTAGAAACCCTTGGCCTGGCCCTGACAGTACCTGATAGGGGCAGCTGGCAAACTGAGTGTGGCTCATTCCACCTACTGCAGTCAATGATGTTTGGTGGAAGCGAGAGGCAAAGTTAGGTAGAGCTCTCAGGTGCTTGCCGAGCCCTGGTATGGCATGTGACAGGGCAGTCAGAGAGTCCAGGTGAGGCCTTAGATGCTAATACAGTTTCCTTGTAGCCCACAACTAGGCCGATAGAGGGAGAGCATTTGGTCCTGAGGATGGCCAGGAAGGGTGGCTATATCTCATATGGTACACTGCCATCACTTCAGTGCTGTGGGTGGCTGAACTTGCCTTCTGCAAGGATGCAAGCAAGATCACTCTGCAGACAGCTGACCATTGGGGAGGGGGGATGTGCCTGCGAAGCTGCTGCCCCTGCAGAGACAGTTCACTGTCTCACTCTCATGCAATGGACTTGTGCCATTGGCATTGCTATGTGCATTGCCATAAGGGCCGTTTGACTCAGGGCTTTTGCTGAATACACATATTCTGGTGCATGCTGACTGTGCATTGGGGCATACATTGGCAGCTAGCATGGGCCACTGACAGTGCAGGACATTTCCACATACACTGTACATCTAATGCTTAGGTTGCAAGTGAGCAGTGTGGGGCACAGTATAGGCACGTGGGATATGCATAGTTGGCACATAGTTCTCACCATGCATGAACTGCCTTAGTATAGGATCACCTACCAGCAGTTCAGTAGGTGATCCTGTGTGTGCTAACATCACACACAGTATGGACTCCGCTTTACCTGCCAGTGAAATGCTTGACATAACCCTGACAGTAGACAAAGCAGTGTTGCACCTGACATGCAAAGCTGGGACCAGGCAGAAGTTGCTGCCACTGCAACCCCCACCCCCACATGATGCTAACATGGCTGCATGGTGACAGTGGCAGTGGCACAACTCCTTTGTGACAGCGGTGGCATGTATGCGTGCTGCTGCTCTCACAGCAGAGTTGCACCAGCCATCGGGGATGTGATCCCTAGGTGGCCACTTAGTCCACTTAGAGGACTGGCCAGCCCTGCAGAATCACTAACGTAGCACCACCTTTGGCACTTTGGCACCATGCTGTGACTTCTAAAGGGCCACAACTTTCCTAATTTCAGGGCTAGGGCCTGGAAGATACACAGTGTATACATCTCAGTGTGCTTCTGTTGTATTGTTTAACATGCGAAAACGTCTCTCTCCCCGCAAGGGAGCTCCTAACGCCTGCTCTGAGCAAGCATTAAGGTTCCCAATGGTTGAACCTGTAGCATAAATTAATAGCGCCCAGTGTTAAGGAAACACATGCTGTCTCCACCCATGATCCACCCAGTTAATGTCCCTTCTCCACCCTTTTGTACCTTACAATACAGTAATAGGCTGCTGGCCAGTATGCTGGCTTTATCGTCACTTTCCGCTATGATTACCACTAGCAAGTGCTAATAATATTTATTTATATTCTCTTATATACTGCGCTATTCTGTATCAGTGTGGTTTACATTGAACAAACTGAAATTACATTGAACAGGGCATTATAACTTGGAGATAACTATTTTACAGGGAACATGGGCTATGGAGGGTTAAGTGGCTTGCCCAAGACCACAAGGAGCACCTGTGGGACTAGAAACCCCAGTCCTTCCGGCCCAAGGTTGCTGTCCTCTAGTGGGATTTGAACCCCTGACCTTCTGGCCTGAAGTACCTTGCCCCAACCACTAGGCCACTCCTCCACTCCCCCACTCTGCTAATGGCACCTTTGCACCCTTACCGGTGCTTAGTAGGCATACCCTTTGGCCTTAGTCACACAGGCAAAACACCATGTACAGAATAAATTATATTAAATTTGAAGTAGGGCCTCTCTCTTCTCTGCTGCCTGCGGGAATTGGATTCCCTCAGGCAGACTGCTTGCCTCTGTAGTTCCTTCTATTCTGCCCACTGGGGATCCAATCTCCCACTGGCAGATTGAAGGGAACGTTTCGATGATCCCTTCTCTTCTGCCCATGGGAGATCAGATCCCCACGGGCAGACAAGTGTCGCGGCCATTGTCGGGGCAACTCATTTAGAGGGGTCTAACTGGGCTGCAGCAGTGGCAATGTGGGCCAAGGAGGGGTTAGGGACAGGGATTGGAGTGGGAGCAGGGGGGTACAAGGGATGAGGTTTGTCTAGGGCACCTTATATCCTTGCACTGGTCCCAATCAGCATGTAGCTACATGCACGTCTATTAAGTGACTGCTTTCGCACCCCTTCAAGAGTCTAAATATGCATCATGCTAATTGCTTCTAGTAATGCTGTGTGCTCTGAAAGTACAAATAGACAAAAAGAGTTTTTTTAAAAACTCTTAGGCTAAAAGGATTTGAACTGAGCCCAGGTTTTTTAACTAAATGTGTCTGTTATAAATTAACACACTATAAGGCACATAACCACCACCAGATGTATGTGCAAAGGCCCCAGCAAGGGAACATGGAGAGCAGTGAATCGATGGTAAGTAAACATAGTTTTACTGGCAATTAGACTAACTGAGCTAAATGACTTCTTGGAAGTGATTTACAAATTCATTCCATCTCCTTCACCGATAGGAAGCTCAGCTGAATGCTAGGCCTTGGTCTTTTGGCCTGATTTATATCAGAAATGGTACAGGAAAAAAATGGACGTTCTCTATCTTCTGGCTGTAGTCCTTTTCCTAGGCTCCTGCCCCTATCTAACAGGCATCCTCTTCTTTTAATTACCTTCTTCAAGGCCCCAGAGCTTTGATGACTTGATTAAGCTTTGCAGTGCAGTTCCAGTCCCTACCCATTGGATTAATTAGGCCAAACCTTATTAACTTCCTAATTCTAATCGATGGGGAAGTGATGCTGAACACCATGCAAAGGCAAAGTAAGGGGAGCAATTTCTATCCAGCAAATCAAGTAAAACTGGAAAGAAAGCTCCAGACTGTTCTGAATCTTCAGGTGAAGCCAATTTGTTTGTTCCAGGAGATGAAAAGTCAGCAGGCATTTGTTAGGCCAGTCCATTTCCATACATTATATTAAAATAATTTATTTTGTAGCAATTTGATCAGAACACTAATTGTTATATACCTGAAAGTCATTGATAAGGTATGGGTGAGTTTACATATCTATTGTAATTTAATGGGAGCAATGGGAAAGCATTTGATTAGCTAGCGATGAGTAACGGAGGAAATATTTAGTGCAAGATACCTTTACAGTCAAACAACTTCAGCCTTATAAAAACAGGATGACCAGGAGAAATGTTTGTTAGACTTTTTAACGGGTCAGACCAAAGGTCTATCAATCCCAGTATCCTGTTTCCCAACAGTGGCCAGTCCAGGTCATAAGTACCTGACATATTCTGAAAGTATCATCCAAATAACCCCAGAACTCAGTGAAAATAACCAGAATAAATCCTAATTTTTTTGTTGGACCGGCCAGCAAAGTAGAGAGAAAAATCACCCTCTACCGCCGTGGCCCTTCCTTTTTAATCGTAATATAACTTTTTAAAACAGCTCTTCAAAAATGGCTGGTACTTAGCTTTGAACAACACAGGCTTTTTTCAGCAGGTCCGATTTTTCTCTCGACGTGCCACGTTTCGGGGGTGTTCCCATAGACCCCCTGCTTCAGGTCAAACCGCTGTTAGCAGAAGCATTAGCTAACAGCGGTTTGACCTGAAGCAGGGGGTCTATGGGAACACCCCCGAAACGTGGCACGTCGAGAGAAAAATCGGACCTGCTGAAAAAAGCCTGTGTTGTTCAAAGCTAAGTACCAGCCATTTTTGAAGAGCTGTTTTAAAAAGTTATATTACGATTAAAAAGGAAGGGCCACGGCGGTAGAGGGTGATTTTTCTCTCTACTTGGCTGGCCGGTCCAACAAAAAAATTAGGATTTATTCTGGTTATTTTCACTGAGTTCTGGGGTTATTTGGATGATATTGTACTCAGGGTGAAGGTGTTTTGGTTTTTACTATATTCTGAAAGTAGCCAATCCTATGCTATTTATTTCCAGAGATAAGCAGTGCTTTTCCCCTTCTCTGTACTATTCTAATTCTGCTTTATCTTTGTTGAGATGTGATTACAAGAATTGCACCATGAAGTTGCACCATGCAGCGGTACAGAGATATTACAATATTCATTGTTTTTTTCTCTATTCCTTTCCCAATAATTCCAAACATTTTGTTTGATTGTTTAGCCGCAACCACGCTGTATGGTTCACAATGACGCCTAGGTCCTTTTCCTGAGTAGTGACTCATAATGTGGAACCTCGCATCTCATAGCTATAATTGGGTTATTCTTCCCTACATGCATCACTTTGCACCTGTCCATATTACATTTCATTTGCTATCTGGATGCGCAGTCTTTCAGTCTTGCAGGGTCGTCCTGCAACTTCTCACAATCTGCATACAATTTGACATCTTTAAATAATTCAGTATCATCTGCAAACGTAATAGCTTCACTCAATGTTCCCATTTCTACTTTATTTATAAATATGTTAGAAAGCAACAGTCCCAAAACAGATCCCTGGGATATCCCTGGAGTGGAGGAGTGGCCTAGTGGTTGGGGCAAGGTACTTCAGGCTGGAAGGTTGGGGGTTCAAATCCCACTAGAGGACAGCAACCATGGGCCAGAAGGACTGCTGTTTCTAGTCCCACAGGTGCTCCTTGTGGTCTTGGGCAAGCCACTTAACCCTCCATAGCCCATGTTCCCTGTGAAATAGTTATCTCCAAGTTATAATGCCCTGTTCAATGTAATTTCAGTTTGTTCAATGTAAACCACACTGATGCAGAATACAGGGCCGGCCCGTCCATTGAGCAAGAATGTTTTTTGCACAGGGCCCCGCGTTTCAGGGGGCCCCGCGCAAAAAACATTCTTAAGCATCCCAAGTTAAAAAAAAAAAAAAAAAAAACCGGCTGCTTCTGCCGCGGCAGCTTCAAGAGCTCTGCCGCGGCAGCTTCAAGAGCTCTGTCGCGGGGCCCCCCCCTGCCCGGCAGAGCCTCCGTGCATCTTCAGCTCTTCACGTCCAAAACGCGGGCTTTTTTCAGAGCCGCGAGAGTTTCTTTTCTCGCGGCTCTCTTAATCCCGCGGGGCTGATGGGATTTCCCATCACCCTCGGCGGGATTAACAGAGCCGCGAGAAAAGAAACTCTCGCGGCTCTGAAAAAAGCCCGCGTTTTGGACGTGAAGAGCTGAAGATGCACGGAGGCTCTGCCGGGCAGGGGGGGGCCCCGCGGCAGAGCTCTTGATGCTGCCGCGGCAGAGCTCTTGAAGCTGCCGCGGCAGAAGCAGCCAGTTTGGGGGTTTTTTTTATTTTAATTTGGACTGATAGGGGGGGTGGTTAGGACTGGTAATGGGCTATGGGAGGGGGGGAGGCTAAACTGGAAGTAGGCTGATGGGAGGGGTAGGCAAAACTGGAAGTGGGCTGATGGGGGGGGGGTGGTGAGGACTGGTAATGGGCCAGGGGGTGGGATGGTTAGGACTGGTAATGGGCCGGGGGGGGGGGGGGGTGGTTAGGACTGGTAATGGGCCATGGGGGGGGGGAGGCTAAGACTGGAAGTGGGCTGATGGGGGGGGGGTTAGGACTGGTAATGGGCTATGGGGGGGGCGAAGTGGGCTGATGGGGGGGGGGGTTAGGACAGGTAATGGGCTATGGGGGGGGCTAAGTGGGCTGTGGGGGGGGATAGCACTGGTAATGGGGTATGGGGGGGGCTAAGTGGGCTGATGGGGGGGGGTTAGGACTGGTAATGGGCTATGGGGGGGCTAAGTGGGCTTATGGGGGGGTTTCGAAGGGTAATGGTCTAGGGTGGGGCTAATTGGGGTGATTGGGGGGTTTGGACTGGTAATGGGCTATGGGGAGGGGGCTAAGGCTGGAAGTGGGGGGGTAGGACTGGAAATGGGCTGATGGGGGGGTTAGAACTGGTAATTGACTATGGGGAGGGGGCTAAGGCTGGAAGTGGGGGGTAGGACTGGAAATGGGCTGATGGGGGGGTTAGGACTGGTAATGGGCTATGGGGGGGCTAAGACTGGAAGTGGGCTGATGGAGGGGGTGTTAGGACTGGTAATGGGCCGGGGGGGGGGTTAGGACTGGTAATGGGCCGGGGGGGGTTAGGACTGGTAATGGGCCATGGGGGGGGGGTGTTAGGACTGGTAATGGGCCATGGGGGGGGTGTTAGGACTGGTAATGGGCCATGGGGGGGGAGGCTAGGACTGGTAATGGGCTGATGGGGGGGGAGGGTTAGGACTGGTAATGGGCCATGGGGGGGGGGAGGCTAAGACTGGAAGTGGGCTGATGGGGGGGCTAGGACTGGAAATAGGGTGATGGGGGGGTTAGGACTGGTAATGGGCTATGGGGGGCTAAGACTGGAAATGGGCTGATGGGGGGGCTAGGACTGGAAATAGGGTGATGGGGGGGTTAGGACTGGTAATGGGCTATGGGGGGCTAAGACTGGAAATGGGCTGATGGGGGGGTAGGACTGGTAATTGGCTATGGGAGGGGGGCTAAGACTGCAAATAGGCTGATGGGGGGCTAGGACTGGAAATAGGGGGATGGGGGTTAGGACTGGTAATGGGCTGATGGGGGGTTAGGACTAGTAATGGGCTATGAGGCGGCTAGGACTGGAAATGGGCTGAGTGGAAGGAGGGCTTGAACTGCAAATAGCTGATGGGGACGGGGGCTTGGAATGGAAATGGGTTGTGAGGGGGAGGGAGCTAGGACTGGAAATGGGTGAGGGGGGGGCTAGGACAGGAAATGGGCTGATGGGCTAGAATAGGACTGGAAATTGGCTGTTGGGGGGTGCTAAGATTGGAAATGGGCTGTGGTGGGGGTTTGGATTGAAATGGACTCATGAAGGGGCTAGAACTGGAAGTAGGCTCATGGGGGGCTTGGATTGGAAATGGGCTGAGTGGAGGGGAGCTAGGATTTGACATGGGCTGATGGTGGGGCTAGGAAAGGACTAGAAATGGGCTCATGGGGGGCTGGGATTGGAAATGAGCTGATGGAGGGACTTGGATGGGACTGCAAATAGATGGGGGAGCTAGGACTGGAAATGGGCTTATGGGGGGCTAGGACTGGAAATGGGCTGATGCGGGGACTAGAAGGGAGCGGATGCTGGGTGGGACTGGAACTAGAATGGAGCTGATGTTGGGGGAGGATTAGAATGGGATGGAGCTGGGAGAGTGAAATGGAGAGGGAAAAAATATTTTGTGTGGGAGGGAAGACAAATCTACAATTGTCCGGATATTGGGAGAGTAGGTGGGGATTGAGGATGGAGGGGTAAAATTTGAGTGGATGAAATAGGAATGAGGAAAGAGCAAAAAGGAGAAAGATTAGTATGTTAAAGCAGATGTAGAGAGAGAATGGAAAAAAACTAGAAGAGAGAAGAAAAGACAAATGGACAGCAGACGATGAAGAATTAGCGGAAGACACGAAGAAACCAGAAGAAAGTGGCTGGAGCAATTGCAGCTGAAAAAAAATGCACAAAAGGTAGAAAAATATCTCTTTATTTTGAATTTATTAATTGGAATATGTCAGCTCTGGGAAATGTGCATCATTAACGTCTGCGCTTTGTTTAGTACAAGAGCAAATTAATGTATAGTTTTATTTCTACAGTGTTGTACATTCCAAGTTTGGCTTTTGGGATTCCCAGTTTAATTATTGTCTTCCTGTTTCTAAATTGTGATTCCTTGTTTGGTGATGGTCTATGTTCTGCATGTGTAACTGAGCTGAGGTATTCTGTTTATGTAATTCCTATTTGACATTGCCACTTGTTCTCTTTCCCCAGTAGGTCATGTATTGTTGTTCTCTGAAATGTATTGGTTTAATATTTGCAGCGTTTCCTTTTGATAGTTAGGGTATGGTGCTTTATGAGTCCTGGTAGTGCTGTTAGGATACGGCGGGTTTGCTATGGGTTCTAAATGGGCAGTGTTTGTAGTAGTTCCTAATGTGCCTGGCGGTTGGTATTGGATTATAGTAATGTAGAAGTCTTTTAGTCTTTCTTTATTCATACACTCATTAAGAGGCATGTTTACTAAAAGTTCGTGTATGGTAACATTATGCAAATATTTATGCAAATGAGGCCCCTTATGCAAATGAGGCCCCGCACCGAGTCTCCGCACATGGCCCCGCACCCCCCTTGGGCCGCCCCTGGCAGAATAGCACAGTATATAAGAGAATGTAAATAAATAAATAATCCCATTATTCACCTTCCTCCACTGAGAAAAATGACCATTTAACCCAAACTCTCTGTTTTCTGTCTTTTAAGCAAAATCAAATCCACAACAAGACATCGCCTCCTATTCCATGTTTTCTAATTTCCTCAGGAGTCTTTTCATAAAATACTTTGTCAAAGTCTTACTGAAAATCCAGATACACTATGGACCTGATTTAGAGTGGCAGGTTGTGGGACTGCATGTCCCAGTGGGACGTGCAGCCCCTCAAGCCATTCGGATCCTATTCCCCCTCTTGCCCTCTCCGCACATCCTGAGCTGTAGGATGGGGAGAGCTAGCGGGGGGGGCAGAAGGGGGCAGGGTTGGGGTAGAAGTGGGCCAGCCCAACAGGATGTATAGGGCTGATTCAGGTAATGGCCCCTGTACGTCCTGCGGTGTTCGTGAGGATGTGCTGCTTATTCCACCTCAAAGGTGGAATAAGCAGCACTAACCCAGAAATCGGGCCTGGAGATCCTCCCCGGAGGCTCAGGCCAGGTGCAGGGGAGTCCCTGACACTCGATCCAGGCCCAGTCTGGCCAGCCATGGGTCAGACGGCAGGAAACAGGGGGGACTGAGCCGCAGCAGCCAGAAGAGCCTGTGGGAAAGACATCCCTGGAGGCAGGCAAGAGCATGCCGGGTCGTCCTCAGGCCTAATTCTGTGTACTGTGACAACATTTTGTTCCCGTGGTCCAGAATTGGGTCTTAACGGGCCCATCTTGCTCAGGGCCATCTGGACGGCCCGGATGTACTCCTTTGTGAATCAGGCTTTATATCAACAGGCTCACCTTTCTTCACATGTTTATTCATGCTCTCAAATGGAGCAGATTGGTGGAGCAATACCTCCGTTGGCTAAAACCCTATTGCCTTTGTCCCATTATACCATGCCTACTTGTGTGTTCAGTAATTTTGTTTTTTATACTATTTCTATTATATTGTCCACATTGACATCACAGTCACCATTTTATAGTTTCCTAAATTACTCCCAGATCGCTTTCTAAATACTGGCATTACCACGGCCAGCCTACGCATGGGTGAACATGTTGTTGGCACATGTCCTAACTGGGCAGGGTCTATATGTGCAGACCAATCAGAATCGGGTCCTGGCCTGCACGTACAGACCCTAGACCCTATTCTGATCCCGTGGGGCACGTCTAGCCCCATAGGATCGAAATCGGGTCTACCTTTGTGCATCCTGATTCTGATTGGATGCACAGGGGCCTGGATGCACACATTAGAATGTGCCTCTCAGTCTCTCTGCTATGGCCTTATCCTCCCTTAGCGCCCCTTTTACCCCTCTATCATCTAATGATCCAACTGACTCTCTCACAGATTTTTTACTTCCCATGCACTTGAAAAAGCTTTTATTATGTGTTTTTACTTCCACAGCAAGTTGTTTTTCAAATTCTCTTTTTGCCTGTCTTATCAATGCCTTGCATCTAACTTGCCAGTGCTTATGTTGTTTACCATTTTCATCATTTGACTCTTATTTCCATTTCCTGAAATATGCTTTTTTTCTACAATAGCCTCTCTGACCTAACCTTTAAACCATGCTGGCAGTTTTTTGGCCTTCTTTCCAGTTTTCTTAAAGCATGGAATACGTCTGGTCTGGGCTTCCAAGATAGTAGTTTTAAACTATGCCCATGCTTGATGTAAAACTTTAACCTTTGCAGCTGCTTCTTTTAGTTTTTTTCTTAACTATTTTTCTCTTTTTATTAATATATATCAAATGCGATCATGCTGTGATCACTATTGCCAAGTGGCCCCAACATCCTTATCCCTTGCACCAGATCCTGTGTTCCACTAAGGACTAGGTCCAAAATAGCTTCCCCTCTTGTTGGTTTATGAACCAGCTGCTTCAAGAAGCAGTCATTTATTTCATCATGTTCCTGCCTTGCCACTGTGCTGCATGATGCTTCTTGAGTGAGTCAGGCGTAGGCCCTGCACCTTGTCCTCATGTATGCCAGTGTAGGTAGGGCTGCCACCACTACTGCAGTTGCTATAAGGCTGGACCCAGTAGCCTGAGACTGATTCCTGATGCTACGCCGAGTGTCAGCTAACCAGCCTCTCTGCTGCAGCCTGGCCCTGCCTTGACAGTACTTACTGCACTGAGTGCATAATACACAGACAAAAGACAGACTAGTGGTACTGACAGCACATTAATGTTACTCACTCTTTTTCTTTCTCCTATTATAACAGCAGATTTTGAGTTTTGTGTTCTTGATGCTGCTATTTGTTAGTTCAGATTCACACAAATCAAATTTTAAGGGAACAGTTCAATTTAATTTTGTTTTGTGGCCTAATAGCATTGCTATTGCTAATTTCTGATCTCTTGCAGCTCTGACATGGTCCAATCCAGCCTATGCACTCTCAGGATCATTTTATGGTATGCAAATATTTATGCAAATAAGGTCCGGTAGATATACAAATGTTTATGCAAACGAGGTCTGCAGTGAATACCTGAACATGGCTCTGCACCACTCTTGGGCTGTTCCTGGGCATTACATTGGCTACCATCCAATCTTCAGGTACCATAGATGATTTTAATGAAAGGTCACAGATCATTAATAATACATCTGCAATTTCATTTCTAAGATCTTTCAGCACTCTGGGGTATATTCCATCTGGTCAGTTTCTCTGAATCACCACCATAAAATACTATTTCTAGCATAGGTAGTTCCTTTACATTGTTCTCAGAAAAATGGAAGTAAAGAATTCATTTAGGGGGTCTTTTACTAAAGGGCATGTGTTCTGGCATGCACTGAATGTGCATTGGGACACGTATTGACAGGTTAACAGCTAGCGCAGAGCCATGACAGCATGGAACGATTCCCGTGCTGTCTAACTTGTGGAGCAGAGGGTGGGTGTGGTGTGCTCTGTGCAGTTAGCACGGGATTCAAACCATGCGCTAACTGCATTAGCGCAGGATCATCTAACGCCACCTCAATAGGTGGTGATAGATGCACCTATGCTAACACCACATGCACTATGGGACAGGACTCTACATTAACTGCCAGGGAAATGCTTTCCACACCCCTAACAGTTAATGCAGAGGTGTTACACCTAACTTGCTATTGTTTCAGAGCTTTTGTCGCTTTAGGTGCAACACCATAGTGACCTTTAGTAAAAGGGCCCCTTAGTCTCTCAGCTATGGTCTTTTCCTCTCTGAGTTCCCCTTTTGCCCATAATCATCTAATGGTCCAACTGATTCCATCACAGGCTTCTTGCTGAAAATGTTTTTGTTGAATTTTTCCCTCTATGGCAAGTTTCTTTTCAAATATCACCTACTGTAAAAAAGGAATACTGGGAGATATTTAATGTAATTTCATTTTATTCAGAGGGTCGCCATGAGTTGACACCAACTTGACGGCACTTTACAACAACAACAATTTTATTCAGCATTTCCATTGTGCAAGGTGGAGTAAACATGACTTAAAGGAATTAAATACAGTGTAATCCAAAGCAGAACAAATCTAAAGGTAAAAGGAGAAAAATACATATACAGATGTTTAAATACTTAAAGGATATTAATGAACAAACTAACTTTTTTCAAAGATGGGGAAGCTGTAGAACTAGAGGACATGAAGCTGCAAGGAGGTAAACTTACAAGCAACATCAGAAAATACTGTTTCATGGAAAGGATGGTGGATGCCTAGAATGCCTTCCTGATGGAGGTGGTGGGAGCAAAAACAGTGGCTGAATTCAAAGAGGCATGGGACAGACACAGGCAATCATTATAGGGCAAGAGGATGTTATCAAAGCAAACGTAAATAACATCATTAATAGGGGGGGAGTAGCCTGCATGGAGTGGCACGTGCAACTCTGCAACTGTAGCGTAATCAGTAGGTTATAAGAAGAATAAAAATAAAACTTTTTTGGGGCCATTGGTTTATTGGTGGTGCTGGCATTGGGCAGGAGAAAGCTGGAACAGTGTCAGAAGTAAAATAGAAGCAGGACTGACATGACCTCATGTAAATAAAAAGTTGGGCTTGCTGCAGTTTAGGGCATCAGTGGTTAAAAACATAATAACACTCCTCAGCTTTAAATGAGAGGGAAAGCATGGCAGCCATTTTAAAAGTGAGATAAAGAGAAGAGAAGAGCTGTAATGCTGAGCAGGTTTTAAAAAGCAGGGCTCCAGTACAAAAGTAACTAAAAGTGGAGATAGACTGGCTGTCTTTCAAGTAAGTAAATGGTTAAATAAAAGGGCATTGGGCTGCAGATTACCAGGCAGCGTAGGGATCTCCCACCCCCACCCAAAAGCTCTGCTGGAGATTATTGCAGGCAGGAAGTCAGAGTTTCTGTGAAGCAGCTTGGTAAATGGTATTTCTAACCTATTAGGATCTAAAGCAGCAGTACTGAATTGCCTTAAAAGAGTAATTAGGGTTCTCCATGGACTGCAGGATTGCGTCAGCCACACCTGGTGACATCCTCCGGGCGGCGCCAAGGTCGGAAGTGCTCTCCAGAGCTCAGATTTCTGAGCTTGCTCAGGTAGCCCACCTCCCGGGGCTGCCCCTAGCCTGGCCAGTTTTGTTTCCTTCCGCCTTGCCGGCAAGACGGACCCTACTCTCCCTCTTCAAAACCTTGAACACCGGACCTACTTGCTACACTACGATGCCCAAACCCAGGTTTAAGAAATGCTCCTGCGGTAAGAAAATGAACAGCACGGACTTACACGAGTTATGTGTGCGCTGCTTGGGACCGGCACACAATGTGTAAGATTGCCCTCATTGCTTCAGAATGTCCCCGAGGGCCCGGAAGTCCAGAAGGCATGCTTTGAGGGATCACCAGGCCCAAAGCAATGCTGGCTCTGCTCTGCCAATCTGCCTGCCTCCGGGAGCAACGCCGGCTCAGCGCCTCTCCCTATGGCCACTTCACATGCTGCTGCTATGGCCCGGGATGTGCCCAACAGGGCCTCTACCCCCTGCCTCGCCTTGGATGCCTCCGCTATACCTGCAACGGCCCTAACGGCAGCTCCCCCGGTCAGGGATGCTAACAGGTTCTCCACATCCATGGGACCTGTGCTTCCCTCTTCTTCAGGCCATGCAGTTGTTCCCGGCCATGCTACCCTGCAAGATGGCGCTGTGGGTAAGTCCTCCAGCTCCTCCCACCTTCCTACGATTCGCCGAGACCCCAGCTGCCCGGGAAACGGACTCAGCGTCGGCCATCTTAGCTCTGCCCAGGCCCCACGTCATCATCCCTCGACTCCAGGAAGCCCGTTCGGCGTGGATGTCGGCTCCAAAGCTCCCCGGGCCCCCCAGCACAAGGCTCACAAGCGCAAAAGGAGTTGGACCCGGGCGGACAGCAAGGCGTCCCGTCGCGGTAGTCTCTGGCACACACACAAACGGAGGAAACATGGCAGAGAGCGCTCCAGCAACGGCAGTGCATCGGGCTCCAGCTACGGACACTACAGGAAGCACAGCTCAAGATGTCATTCTTCCAGGTGCCATAGAGCGCACAGGAGCCCCTCCATCTCCCCCTACTGCAGCAGATCCGGCAGCCATGCCTCTGACCCAGCGAACTTCTCAGCTATTCTGCATTTATTCTCACAACTTATAAAGCAAACAGCACCCCCCTCAGCTACTGCTACTGCTCATCAGCCTACAGCCGTACCGAACTTGGGGGCCCTGCCACCGGCAACACGGATTCTGGAACCCACAAGACCTCACACGCCACTGCTACAGTCGCCAGAAGCCCCCTCCCCAGATAGCACCGTGGAGGAGCAAGACATCGAAGCCGCAGTAGTGGGTTCTGCGTCCAACGACCTGTCTGCTTCAGATAACAGGCATTCTCCTGAACCTACATTGCCTCTGCCCCCCTCCTGAGGACCTGACTTACCCAAAATTCCTCAACAAGGTAGCCACCACCTTGGCCCTGACCTCACCCAACACCTCGGAGGATCCAAAGCCTGAGGTCCTGAAGTACCTTGCGGTCCCCAAAACCCCGTTTGCGTTGCCTCTGCACCAGAAACTATGGGACAGCCACGTGAGACTTTGGTTGACCCCTGCGTCAAACCGCGCAATCTCCAGGAGGCTAGACTCCAAGTATCAGATTCAACCCATACCAGGCTTCGAGAAATCACAGCTGCCTCACCAGTCTATAATTGTGTCCTCAGCTCTGAAGAGAGTTAAGTCCTCCCGCACCCACGCCAACAGCCCACCCGGACGTGATCATAAGCTCCTCGATGACATCGGGAAGAAAGTCTATCAAGGGGCCATGCTCAATGCAAGGATTGCTGCCCACCAGTTTCAACATGTCCTATTTCAAGACACCTGTATGGCTAACATCAAGAATGCCATCTCCTCTCTCCCGAAAGAGTCGCAAGCCTTATTCTCCACCGCTCTCATGGACATGGCTGAATGCAACAAACACCTGGTGAGCACAGCCTTTGATGCTTTCGATTCATCCGTAAGAACAGCAGGTACAGCGATATCCGCTAGGAGGTGGGCATGGCTTAGAGTGTCCAGACTACGGGACAACTCCCACGACAAAATTGCTGATGCTCCCTGCACTGGCGACTCTCTCTTCGGGGAGAAAGTCGCAGACACAGTACATGAAAGAGGACTGCACTACCCTGCAAACCCTGGCAGAGGACGGATTTGAGCGCAACAACAGCACTCAAAGAACAGCTACCAACGGAAATCTTACTACAATTACAACAAGAGATTTCCTTCAAACCGAAAGTGGCAGGGCCCCAGATACAAGACCAACTCCTACCATGGACCCTCGCACCAACGACAGTCCCAACGGGACCATAAGCCAAAGAAAGGTAACAACACGCAGACGGCCAAAGGTGGCCCCTCCTTTTGACAACTATGTGCAGCTCCCCCCTCAGACCCGGGGGCACACACAAGCCCCCTCCCAGATCGGGGGATGCCTTTCATTTTTTCTGCCAGAATGGGAAAGGATCACCTCAGATTCCTGGGTCCTGAGGATCATCCGGAAAGGATACCGCATTCGTTTCTCTGTGCCACCCTGCCAACGCAACAAACCTCTCAACGAAACCCCTCCTCACCTGCAGAGGGCCATGGCAGCAGAGCTGATACACCTGCTGTTCTCCCACACAATAGAAGAGGTTCCACCATCCGAGATCAACACCGGATTCTACTCCAGATACTTCCTCATCCCAAAGAGATCGGGTGGAGTGCGCCCCATCTTGGACTTGCACAAATTGAACAGATTTATCACCAGAGAGAAATTCAGGATGTACTCCCTCAATTCTATCCTTCCTCTGATTCAGACAGGCGACTGGCTGGCATCCCTGGATCTGCAGGAAACTTATACGCACATCCTGATCCACAAGGCGCACAGGAAGTACCTTTGATTCCATGTACTGGGACATCACTATCAGTACAGAGTCCTTCCCTTCGGGCTATCACCGGCCCCACGCGTCTTCACGAAGTGTGTGGCAGTCACAGCAGCTCACCTCCGCAAGCAGAACATCGCTGTCTTTCCCTATCTGGACGACTGGCTCCTCACGGCTCCATCTGCTCAAGAACTGCAAGCGGCCCTGCACACGACCACTGCCCTGATTTCCACCCTGGGGTTTGTCATCAATTACAGCAAATCGCAGCTTCTTCCCTCCCAGCAACTGGAGTTCACTGGAGCTGTCATCGACACACAGTCTTCGAAAGCCTGTCTCCCAGATCTCAGGCAGTTAGCCATCACCTCACTGGCATCCGACTTAACCAAATCAGAGAACACCTCAGCTCGATCTGTACTATGCCTCCTAGAACACATGGCAGCCATGACCTATGTCATTCCAGTGGCGAGAATGAGGATGCG
The DNA here is from genome assembly GCA_033557465.1 of Ichthyophis bannanicus. Classification (NCBI taxonomy): domain Eukaryota; kingdom Metazoa; phylum Chordata; class Amphibia; order Gymnophiona; family Ichthyophiidae; genus Ichthyophis; species Ichthyophis bannanicus. Next base: position 1,540,197,926 of record CM066031.1, read on the forward strand.
CATGCTCCAATGGCATCTACGGACCCACTAGAACCAACACTCGCAATCCATGTCCGCCCGCATCCCGCTGACCTCCCAAATTCAGGAACACCTCTGCTGCTGGATGGTGCGAGCGAACCTCTCAGTAGGCAGGGACATCCATCAGCCTCATCACCAGGCGATCCTCACCACGGACGCATCCTGCACCGGTTGGGGGGCACACTTCCTTCAGTTCAGCACAGAAGCAGCCTGGTCTCCAAGACAGCAACAGCTGCACATCAACCTCCTGGAGCTGAGGGCCATCAGATACGCCCTCAAGGCTTTTCTGCCACACCTCCAGGGCATGTCTGTCCTCATCCAGACCGACAACCAAGTGGCCATGTTTTACATCAACAAGCAAGGGGGCACCCGGTCACGCTCCCTCTGCAAGGAGGCGCTAGCGATATGGGCGCTAGCCTTAAAGAACAAGTGCTGGCTGCGCGCCTCTTACCTTCCTGGGGACATGAACATCCTGGCAGACAAACTGAGCAGACAGTTGCAGCCCCCCAAATGGACTCTCCTCCTGGAGATTACCAGCACACTCTTCCAGCAGTGGGAAGCCCCGGACATCGACCTCTTTGCCACCAGGCAGAATGCCAAGTGCCCACTGTTCTGCTCGAGGCACCCGTCGAACAGGAGATTATCGGGGGATGCATTCGACATGTGCTGGGAGGAGTGGTCTCTGGTGTACACCTTCCCCCTGACCCCCCTCATTCCCACGACACTACAGCGCATCATCCAGAACAAGGCACATGCCATCCTCGTGGTCCCGCACTGGCCGCGGCAGATGTGGTTCGCGCTCCTGAGACACCTGGCACACGAGGGCCCTGTGCACCTGCCGCTCAGGCCAGACCTTCTAACGCAGAATGCGGGATAAATGAGACATCCCAACCTCAAAGCCCTCGCGCTCACTGCCTGGAGGTTGAGCGGATGAGCCTCTCCATCCTCCAGCTGCCTCCGGAGGTACAGGACGTGGTCCTCGCGGCCAGGAAACCATCCACCAGAAAGTCCTATGGCCTCAAATGGAGAATGTTCAGCATCTGGTGCTCAGCTTGTGGCCTAGATCCAACCTCCTGCCCAGTCACCAGCGTCCTACAGTACTTGAGTTCCCTCTCCAACCTCGGTCTTCAGACTCAATCCATCCGAATTCATCTCTCCGCCATTGCAGTTTTCCACGCCCCAGCCGACAGGGCAAGCTCCATTGCAACACTGCCCCTGAAGGCGTGCTTCATGAAAGGATTGGCAAACCTGAAACCTCCGATCAGGGCCCCAGTACCGCCATGGGACCTCAGCGTGGTCCTCCATCGCCTAACCCAGGCCCCCTTCGAGCCGCTCCAGACTGCGGACATGAAGTACGTCTCCTGGAAAACGCTATTCTTCGTTGCTTCCGCCAGAAGGATCAGCGAGCTGCAAGTGCTGGTTGTGCACCAGCCATACACGCAGCTCCATCATGATCAGGCATCCCTACGGACCAATCCCAGATTCGTACCCAAGGTGCCATTGGCGTTTCATGTCAATCAGTCCATCGACTTACCTTCCTTTTTTCTGGGGCCACACCATTCAGATGAGAAGTGCTGTCTGCACACCTTGGACTGTCTCCGCGCCCTCCGGATTTACCTTGACAGGACTCTACCTGCCCAGCTGTTTATCTTCTTTGATTCCAACAGGCCGGGAAGGCCTGTCACGAAAAGGACTCTGTCCCACTGGGTTGCCTACTGCGTTTCCTACTGCCTCGACCCAACCGGAACTCAGTCACAGCCAAGAGTGGGGCCTCACCGGCTGAGAGCGTTGGCCACCTCCATAGCCAACCTGTGGTCGGTCCCCTTGACTGACATCTGCAAAGCAGCCACATGGTTCTCTCCACACACATTCCAGAAACACTACTGCCTCGACCTCAGGTCTCAGGAAGACTGTGCGCTTGGCAACGCTATCCTAGCCACTGCCTTGGAGACACCCCGTGCCACGCCGCCCCAGATGGCGCCGACAGAAGGGACATAGTCGAACCTGAACTGGTACTCCGTCCCAAAACATAGCTGCTCTGTTTCAGCATTGTTGCACCTTATTCTTATGCTGCACCTTATTGTTGTACTGCACCTTATGTTGCACCTTATTGTTATACTGCACCTTGTTCTACCTGGCATATCACTTACATTGCACCTCACTTGAGCCTTGTTAGGTTTCACCTTATCCTTATGCACCTTATGGGCTAGTTGCACCACTTGTTACTTGTTGCACTGTTCCTCAGTAAATACATTGCCTAACTCATGCCTCTGTAGCCTTCTGTTCACGCCTCCCTCCTCCACCTCAGCACGTGTCCGCACAGCTAGGGAGGTACCAGGTGTGGCTGATGCAATCCTGCAGTCCATGGAGAAAGCGAGGTTACTTACCTGTAACGGGGTTCTCCGTGGACAGCAGGATAAGTCAGCCACACAATCCCGCCCACCTCCCCTGGAGGAGGTCCGCCTGAAGGGCCACTCCCTAGCTGGGAAATCTAGCTAGAAACACAACTGGCCAGGCTAGGGGCGGTCCCGGGAGGTGGGCTACCTGAGCAAGCTCAGAAATCTGAGCTCTGGAGAGCACTTCCGACCTTGGTGCCACCCGGAGGACGTCACCAGATGTGGCTGACTTATCCTGCTGTCCACGGAGAACCCCCGTTACAGGTAAGTAACCTCGCTATTTTAGAGGAGGGGAATTTCTGTAATTGACAGGAAAGAGTGTGATTGGGAAGGGTGCTTTGAACTATTTCTTTGGGAGAAGTGGAAGCATACTTTCCTGAATGGCTTGGAATGTTGATATGTGGGAGTAAAGAGGCAGTTTGTCTTTGGGACCCTTGGTGCAGAGAGAAAGGGGGGGGGTTGCTGGCTGTTGTCATGAGTGAAGGGTTGATTTGAGGATTTTTGGAGGTATTTGGAGAGAAATTTTTTAACTTTTAAAGAAGCTGAAATGGTGTCTTTAATTGTTGAGTGAGCAAGAAGCTGGAAAGGGTGGCACTTTTGGGAGAAGAGTTGTAGAAGAGATTTGATTCGAACAGCTTTGAAGTACCTTCATTTGGTGGGGTTCTAGGTAAACCTAGACTGTCTAATATTTAATGGTTGAAGCCTAAAAATTAATTTGAGGAAAATTGTCTGGTCAGAGGGCTGATTTACTGTTATAGCAGTTAAAGGCTGACAAATTGAGGTTAAACTATTTGGAAATTGTAAACCTTGAAAGGTTATTCCAGTTTAAACTGATTTATTCAGCGTTTTGGTGTTTTTTACAAGAAATTAGTGGAAAGTGTCTCTGTCTGCTTTAGGAGACAAAGTTGTTATTTGAGGAGACAAACTCTGAGAATCTGCCCTGTGACTGTATGTTAGGTGCGCAGGTTTCCAGAAATGCTCCATTTTGAGGAAGAACTCTGTTTGGAGATTTGAGTCTGCTTTTGCAGAGAAAAAGGGACTGAGGTCCTGTAGCTGTTTGTTACAGCTTACCTGAGGTTCAGCTACAGCTTTGATTATAATTTAGAAGTTCTGCTTTTAAAAGCAGACAGCATTTATTTTCCTGACAGCCTGAAGTGGCTGCAGAGGCAGGATTCTTAGAAAGAGTGCCCCAGCTGCATGTTGTGTGTGGGAATGTGTGAAGGAGGGGGAAGGGTCACATTAGGGATTATTTAATAATTCTTTTATTTAGGAAGTTTGCCTTAGAGAAAAAGAGGTGAAAAGTCATTAATTGTTCAGCCACCTGTTCGATCGCCTGAGGTAAAATAAAGGAAGAATAGGGTTTTGCCTTATTGGTTTAGTAAAGTCAGGGAGTATGTTTATGTTTATGTTTATTAAATTTGATATACCGCTCAGGCCGAAGCATCAGAGCGGTTTACAATAATATATCATTTGAGGAAATATGAAAGGAACGCCATTTGTAAGATAGGACAGAGTAGAGGACAGAAACAGTCAAAAAGATTATTAAGACAAAGAGAAGAAAGGGAACAGCAGGTTACCATAATATATGCGTATGACAGTCCAGCTCACATCTTCCATGTTAACTTCAGGGCAAACGCCATGGTCCAACGCCTAAGGGCCACGCCAAAGGGCCCTCTGGCGAGGCTCTCAGGCGCGGGCGCGCCCCCGAAGCGGCGGTTTAAGCCGTTCTTGCTGGCATCCCATTGGCAGGCACTAGGAGGGAGGAGGGGCTCCTGCTCACAGCTCCAGTGGTAAACACTGCAGAGACCGGACCAGCTGAAGGGCCATTGGAGGAAGAGTCAACTGTGTGTCTAGAGAAACAGCCTAAGAGGACCAGATCCTGCACCAGACCAGAACCAGCGTGGACATGGGCCCCAACCCCAAGAAAGAATTTTTGGTTGGAAGATGATTTTTGTTTGCTTAGAGTGCACTCTTATCATTTTTATTGGAGCTCAAATACTTTTGTTTTTTTCTAAATATCCGAGTCCAGATATACTTACATGTGAATGCTCCTGTGGATCTGACAAAAGAGAAAAGAGGATACAGTTGGTAAATCTGAATTGCTGCAAAATAATTTTTTTTTTTTTTTCAATATTTTATTTTGAACCATCAAACAAAACATCAAATACAGAACAAAAGACAATCGCTCCCTGGGGTGGACTCTGATCCCCAAGGCGCGAGATACATAGATGGTTACATAGTTTTTAGGATAGTACCCCTACTTCCCCCCCTCCCCCACCCAACCTCCCCCCCCAATAAACCCTTCCCCCCCCCTCCCCCCCCGAAAGCAGTACCCACCCGGACCAGCATATATATAACATTACCGAACCTCAGTAGGTCTCCACATACAAACAGGGCTATCAACAGCCTAATTGCAGGGTTACATTACGTATCCGAGGACTCAATTTTTGAATATAGGGCTCCCACAGTAACCAGAAAGCAGACCATCGCTTCACATGACCTCGCGCTGCCCGACACTCCAGGAGCATAAGTTGATGGAAGGAGTTCCGCCACTCCCAAAAAGAGGGAGGGTGGCTGTCCCTCCACCCACGTAGGATTGGGCCCTTACCCACCAGACATGCCTTCCGCACCAGCCAGCGACTCCATTTCCCCTTTGGAGAGGTGAGACCCAGGAGATCCAAGACGATCAAGGCCGCATCCCAGTGAACAGGTTGTCCAAGGAGGTCGGCCATAAATAGGGCAATTCTATGCCAGTAGGGGCGTATGCGCCGGCAGCCCCACCACATATGATACAAGGTCGCCAGGGGCTCCGCACAGCGTGGACAGCTACCATCCGCAGTCAAATGGCAGCGAAGGGCTCGCCGCGGAGAGAAGTGAACCCTAGTTAAACACTTAATTTGAATTTCTCGCCAGCGAGCACCATCTGCCAGGCTCGCCACTCTCCGGAGGGCCACCAGAATAGTGCCATGGGGAATCTCCCGACCCAGTTCCGCCCCCCAGGCTCTTTCCACGCCGCTGTAGTCTGGCTGTGGTCGAAACTGCTCCAACCGAAGATGGAAGGTCCGAATAGACGGCCGTTCGACTTCGCCAAACCCAAAAAACGCTATTATCTGGGCCGAGCGGTCGCCACAGAGTTCCGACCCTGGAAGGGAAGCCACGTAGTGGGCCACTTGCATATATGCAAAGAAATGTAGGGGCCCCAATTCATATTCGCGGGATAGCATGGGAAAGGGCTTAGGTTTGCCCGCCAGGTCCACCACATGGCCCAGAGTATGCACTCCTCTCTCCCCCCACAAACGAAACGTCGCGGTTTCAGTGCCTGGGGTAAAATTGGCATTGCCCCAAATAGGTAACCAGCTCGACACCTGCCACCGACGGCCCCAATAGGCATTCAATTTCCGCCAGGTTTTATAAACCGGGGCCAATAACACGCTGTCCGCCAAATGCGTAGGCCACCTACTTACCTCCAGGTGCAAAAGGGCCCGTAACGAATGGGGTGCCACGTATGCCTCCTCAACTGCCCTAGGGGTATAAAGATCGTTATCCCCGAGCCAGTCCCCCAAATGGCGGGCTTGACAGGCCAGTACATAAGCACCAAGATCTGGGAGCCCCCATCCCCCCCCACGGATCCTCCCCATTAGTCTACGATAAGAGATACGAGCTCTCGACCCCCTCCATAGAAAGCCCCGAAATTCCGCCTCAAAGCGCCTGATATCCCGACGAAGGATCCAAACAGGGAGGGTCTGTAGCCAATATAAGATCCGCGGCAGGAGGACCAATTTGATCGCTGCAATTCTCCCCATAAGGGATAGAGGGAGGGGTAGCCACGCCTGCAGCTGAGTCCTCACCTTGGTCAACATCCGTCGCAAGTTAGTCCTATATAGGTGATCTGCATGACAGGACAGTACAATCCCCAGGTATAGGAACTGGTGCTCAGCCCATCGAAGGGGAAATTCGCCCACCCAGCTGCCCCGAAGTCGTCCAGAGACATCAAGGGCTTCAGACTTATCCCTATTGATACTAAACCCTGCAAACTGCCCGAAGGCGCGGAACTCCTGTAAAAGAAGGGGTAGGGAGTCCCCGGGAGAAAGCAAGTGTACCAACAAGTCATCGGCAAAGGCCGAAATCTTAAATACCTGAGGCCCAATACCTACTCCCTGGATTGTCCGCGTACCCGCCACTCAGCGTAAAAGAGGGTCCAAAGAAAGAACAAAAAGGAGAGGAGAGAGGGGGCAGCCCTGACGGGTCCCCCTCTGCAGCGAAAAAGGCTCTGATATGACCCCATTACAGAGTATCGCTGCGGTAGGATTGGCATACAAACTGTCGACCATGTTACAGAACGACGGCCCCAAACCATACTGAGGGAGAATGAATCGCAAGTATTGCCAATCCACCCTGTCAAAGGCTTTTTCTGCGTCAAAGCTAATCAAGAGAGAGGACAGATGTCTATGCTGAACCCATTCTAAAGACGCGATGATCTTGCGTAAGTTACGGACTGCGTATCGCCCCTTAACAAAACCGACCTGGGACTCATGGACCAGCTGCCCCAAGAACTCCGCCAAGCGGTCCGCCAAGATCTTAGCCATTAATTTAAGGTCGAAATTAAGCAAGGAAATCGGACGATACGAGGCCGCAGAAAGAGGGTCTTTTGCCGGTTTGGGGATAAGAACAATATGAGCATGGTTAGCCCCCCACCGAAAAGAGCCCTGCTGCGCTCTCCGATTATGTACGGCGGCCAGCGTTGGGGAGATCTGTTCATTGAGAATTTTATAGAATTCGGCGCCTAGACCATCGGATCCCGGGGATTTGTAGCAACTGGCTTTGGAGATAGCCCCTTGCAGCTCAGCCACCGTAATTGGCTGATCTAACTGTGCTCTTTGCTCTATTGAGAGGCGAGGCAAGTCCAGTCCCCTCACATAATCCGCCATCTGCGTGGGAGAAGTCGCCTCCGCAGCGTAAAGATTCTGAAAGAAGGAGCGAAAGACACGCGCTATCGCCGGGCTTTCCCTGTGTAAAGTCCCAAGATCATCTCGCAAAGCGGGCACCAATTTAGAGCCCCGGGGTCCACGAAGGCACCGAGCCAATAACTTCCCCGGCTTGTCCCCATAGCGGTACAATTGATAGCGATAATACAGTACTGACTTCTTTGCTCTCTGGTGTAAAAGTTCGTTTAATTCCATTTGAGAGTCCCATAGCTGCTTTTTTAACCCCGCAGTAGGAGTGTGAGCCCAGCGGCGTCGCAATTTCGTCACCAAGCTCTCTAAGGCCATAATACGTTCGGCCCTTAATCGTCGTTTTCTGGCAAGAAACCCAATTATATCTCCCCTCAGTACGACCTTTGCTGTTTCCCAGAGCAATTCTGGGTCATCTTGATGACCCCTATGGTCGGCTTCGAATTCCTGCCACCGCCGCTGAATAAATGAGCGAAATTGGGCGTCTCTATATAATTCCAATGGAAAACGCCATTGGAAGGCCCGTGAAGTACTCCCACTCCAGAAGACTTCCATCCACACAAATGCATGGTCAGATATCTCTACAGGCCCTATCTGGGCGTCCCCCACCTCGGCAAACAGCCCAGCGGATAACAACAAGTAGTCTATGCGTGCACTTGTGCCATGGGCCCGGGATTGGTGTGTGTAGTCCCGCTCGACCGGATGTAGTAATCGCCATGGATCCACTAACCCCAGCCTGGAACAGAAACGTCGCATTGCCCGAACCGTCGCCATTCTTTCTCTTTGCTCCCCCGCTTTAGAGGTATCGAGATCGACGTCCATGACCCCGGTGAAGTCCCACCCCCAACTCACGGGGAGCTCCGGCCACGTCTCAAGTGTGGAGGCAATGCGCGCATACAGGGACAAATCGAGTACATTGGGACAGTACACGCTACCAAGAACTACCGGCCTCCCCTCAAGGACTCCCCGCACCAGTACATATCTGCCCGTCGGATCAACGAGGTCTTTCACCACCTCCATCCTTACACGTTTGTGTATCAAAAGCACTACCCTCCCTTCTTACCAAGAGCTGGGGCCCCCCAGACCTGTCCCACCCATTCCCGGCAGAGTTTACGGTGTTCATCGGCAGTCTGGTGGGTTTCCTGAAGCATAGCGATGTCTGCTCCCTGCCTAGCCAGGGCCTGCAAAATTTTTGCCCGTTTGATCGGACTACCCAGGCCACAAACATTCCAGGAGATTATCTTAAGTGGCATGTATTATTAAACTGGGCACAGAAATGTCTGTTATATACCATACAGAATATAGGGAAGACACCCCCCCAGCCTGGGGTCCTCCCCCCTAGCCCTTCAAAGACAGTCCTCGGCGTCCCTACCTCAACTGGTCCCCAAAAGTACAGCGTTCCGTCTCCCCCCCCACCCCCAATCCCCCCTTCCCCCCTTTCCCCCCCCTTAACTACTCCCTCTCCCCCTCCTTCCCTCCCCCTCCCTCCCTCCGCCCCCCTTCGATTCCTTATTTCTACTACCATCCTCTTCTCCTCTTCAGTGAATTCCTAGATGCGTGTGGTACCCCCCCACTCCTCCAGCGCCCCGATTCCGCTACAGGCCACCCCTCCCCCCCGGCCCCCCCAAAGACACAACCACCCCCCGGGCCTCTCCCCGCTCATCCCCTACACCCAGAAGAAACAACCAACATCTCTACTTAAAGGCAGTCAAGACAAACCCGGCAACCCTCCGCCCCCACACCAATTACCATCACCATCACTTTACAGTCCAAAGCAGGATGCTCGAAACTTGTTCACCAAGGCAATAGTCTTCACCTCCGATCCTCAGGACTCGGCTGCCACTGCGGCCCTCCGCCATATCTCTTCCACGTAGGGCGTTGCTGCTGTCGCGGAGTCAAAAGTCCGACGGATCCCATCATGGGTGAAGACCAATCGGGCGGGATATTGCACCATGAATTTAATATTATTGTCTATCAGGGTCTGGCACAATGGTCCATAATCTCGTCGCCGCTGCCCCAGGGCTGCTGAGTAATCCTGAACAATACGTATCCGGGCATTGTCCTTCTGAATGGTCCCTTTCTTTCGCGCTGCACGCAAGACCGCTTCTTTCTGTGGGAATCTCAGGAACCGTGCTATGGTCACCCTGGGTCGGGTATCGTTGGTCCTCCTAGGTCCAACTCGGTGTGCCCTCTCTATTTGCACTGAGGCACCTTCCGGTTCATTCGCCAGGAGTTGTTTCACCAGATCTTCTAAGTAGGATTGTAGGTCCCGATCCTCGACGGTATCTGGGATCCCAAGAAATCTCAGGTTATTGCGGCGGGATCTATTTTCTAGGTCATCTAGTTTGGCTTCCTGCCCCTGAAGCAGTTTTTTCACCCGAGCCATCTCCCGCTGTAGCTCCAGCACGTGCTCCTCTGACTGCTCTATCCGGTGCTCCACCTCTTGTAGTCGGCCGCCCAAGGCCTCCACTGAGGTCTGGACAAGGTCCATACGGCCCCGCAGGTCCTCGAACTGAGCAGACAGCGCCCCCGCTACGGCTATGGAAATTTCATCCACCATCTCTGCTGTAGTCTTAGCCTCCCCCTTCAGCGGTGAGGATTGCTCCCCCCCCCCTGGGTGGCAGGGGGGTCTTCTCCCTCTCCACCCGGCGGCCTCCCTTCGCCGCCATCGCCAAGGCCTCTGCTGTAGTCCACTCAGGTGGAGGGGGGGGTCTCTCTCCCGTCCCCGCTCCACACGCCGGGCGACGAGGGCCTCAGTCGTCGACCTCCTCGGTTCGCAGCACAGTCCCAGATCCGAGCCTCAGGTGTCGCCTGGGCTGCTCAGGCCTCTGTACACAGGAGATAAAGTGTGGGTTCAGGGCTCTGAGGCGCTAGATGAAAGGCAGGGATCTCGGTCGGCCGAGCGCTGGAGGGAAGGCCTGGGTCACGGGCACCGATGCACCGGGGGTAGGTATAGATCTGGGGCCCCCAGGTGCCAAAGGTGAGGCAGTACGCCGAAGAAAGAACGCCAGTCCCGGGCCCCTACACGCAGGGGGGGATAAAGCTTCAGTCTCGGGCTCCGATGCACTGGAGGCCGGGTGCAGGGCACAGGTTACAGGCTCTTCGATGGTGAAAGCAGGGTGCCGGTCAGAAACTCCAGGGTGCCGGAGGCAGGGGGGGCAAGGCTCAGTCCTGCATGCCCCAGCGCAAAAGACAAGTCGCAGGCTCCCAACTGGCAAAAGGAGGCACGGGTCACTGTCTCCTATGGAGGGGAGAGGAGGGCCCCAGTCAATTCTGCTCGGTCCTTTGCGGGTCCCCTGGGGTGGGGGTGGAAGCAGGCAAAACACGGGGCAGCCCACAGCCGGGCCCGATAAGGGATCTCAGCCCCCCCTGGTCTTTCCCGCGTCAGGCAGCCACTCAAGGCACAAGCTGGAGACGAGCTGGAGGCAGAAAGGGGGGGACGAGCACCAGCCGTGGAGCCGCGGCCGCCGCAGGGATCCCCCTGAAATCCCGTGCAGGCTGTCCAGATTCGCCGACTGGCCACTCACCCCGCCACGTGGCACTCACTCCAGCGCGGCGCCTGCAGCGCGAGCCGCGTGGATCCAGGCTGCCTCCTCAGATCTTCGGGTGCAGGTGAGAGGGGAGCGCCGTATCATCCCACCGGGCTGCGATCTGGGCAAGGGAGCTCGGGGGGTGTGTGGGAACCCCGAAATTAGCCCCGGTCAATCATTCAACGGCGCCGGAGGAGCAAGGGGGCCCAGAGCTCGAGCGGCGTGCGTCCGCACGGGCTCACCGCATCACCGGAAGTCGCTGCAAAAGAATTTATATAATAGTTCTGAGTTATAAAAGAAATACTTACCCGATTCTAAGAAGATCGTTTATCCTGAAAAGAAAAACACAGTTTAAAGAAAGAATCTTGTTCCAAAAGCTAGAATAAATTGCATTGGAAGTTGAACTATTGTATAAGAGAATACGTATCTGATATACTGCTGTCTTGATGGGAAGTGTTCTGTAAAACAAGAAAGAAAGCCTAGGTAGATTGTTTTAATATTAGCGGTGTTCAACTGCTGCTCCTTAGCCTATACTAGGGATTTTACATATGCTAGTTATTTATTTTTATTTATTTATTTAACAGTATTTATATCCCACTTTATCCTTGAATCAAAGCGGATTTCACTGCAAACCAATCAAGTAGGGTAGTGCGGGGGTGTCGGCATGCAGTGGTTGTGAAGGTAGTGTTCGTGAGTGTGTGGATAGGTAAGTCTTGATTTGGGGTGCAATATATACGGGTTGAGCTATCTACATTGGGCTATATACAAAGAGTGTGGGGGTATTTATTTTATTTAACAATTTTTTTCTCTACCTGTAAAACTATATACATTTTATTGAGGGTAATAGGATGTTTTTATGTTGTGGATGTCATGTCTTGTGTAACTCGTTTTGTCTTGTGTAATTCGTTTTGTGGGGTGGTTAGGGTGGATTGGTGGTCTTCGTTGAATTGTTCAATGAATAGGGTGGTTATTCTTTTATATCTGTTGTTGATTTTAGATTATCTGGGAGGACATTCCAGATAGCAAGGGCAGCAAGAGAGAATGCTCGCATGGATGTGGATTTGTTTGTTCTTGTGAATAGAGTAGGTGTTGGTATATTGTTTTTGTTGCTGTTTCTGTCTGGTCTTTAGTTAATACTTCTAAAGGACTTGTCCAAACCTGTTTTTATTTATTAGTATTTAGCTCAAGTCTTGCAATGGCAGCTCAAGGTGAGTTGCTTTTGGGTATGTAGTTATTTCCCTGGTTCCCAGAAGGCTTATAATCTAAGTTTGTTAAGTGACTTGCCCAACTTCATAAAGAGCACCAGTGGGAATCAAACTCAGATCTGTTAGGTACTAGGCTGTTGCTATAACCACTACACTAATCCTCCCGCAAAGTATACCAACTGCTTTTACTATATCCTCTAGTAATGAATTCCAGAGTTTAATTAGGTGCTGAGAGAAAAAATATTTTCTCCGATTAATCTTAAATGTGCCACATTATAGCTTCATTGCATGTCCCCTGGTCTTTCTACTTTTTGAAGGAGTAAATAATTGATCTACATTTATATGTTCCACTCCATTCATTATTTTATGGACCTCTATCATATCTCCCTCAGCCATCACTTTTCCTGGTTGAAGAGCCCTAGAGAGGTTAAACGGGCACTAAGAGGCGACAAGGTGATAGCAGAGAGACTGAATGAATTCTTTGCTTCGGTCTTTACTGAGGAAGATGTAGGGATGACTGAAGTGGTATTTAAAGGTGTGGAAGAATTGAAGGAAATATCGATACATCGGGAAGATGTATTACAACTATTAGATAAACTGAAGTGTAGCAAATCACCTGGGCCAGATGGTATACATCCAAGGGTGTTGAAAGAACTGAAATATGAGATTGCAGACCTGCTATTAGTAATCTGTGAATTTTCATTAAAATCATCTGTAATACCTGAAGATTGGAGGATCGCCAATGTAACGCCAATTTTTAAAAGGGTTCCAAGGGTGATCCGGGAAACTACAGACCGGTGAGCCTGACGTCAGTACCGGGAAAAATGGTAGAAACCATCATAAAGAACAAAATTACTCAGCATGTAGATAGTCATGGCCTAATGGGAGACAGCCAACATGGATTTAGACAAGGAAGATCTTGTCTTACTAATCTCTTATGTTTTTTTGAAGGTGTGAATAAACAGGTGGACAAAGGTGAGTCAGTTGATATAGTGTACCTGGACTTTCAGAAAGCCTTTGACAAGGTCCCTCATCAGAGACTTTTGGCAAAACTAAAGAGTCATGGGATAGGAGGCAGTGTACTATTGTGGATCAGGAACTGGTTAAAAGATAGAAAGCAGAGGGTAGGGCTAAATGGCCAATTTTCCCAATGGAGAAAGGTGAATAGTGGTGGACCCCAGGGATCTGTGCTGGGTCCACTGCTTTTTGACATATTCATAAATGACCTGGAAAAGGGAATAACGAGTGACGTTATCAAATCTGCAGATGACACAAAACTATTTGAAGTTGTTAAAACCCAAGAGGATTGTGGAAAATTGCAAGAGGATCTTGATGAATTGGAAGACTGGGCATCAAAATGGCAGATGAAATTTAATGTGGACAAGTGCAAAGTTATGCACCTAGGGAAGAACAACCCAAACTATGGTTACACGATTTAGGTGTCATTGTGGATAACATGTTAAAACCCTCGGCCCAGTGTGCAGCGGCGGCAAAAAGAGCAAATAGAATGCTAGGTATCATAAGGAAAGGAATGGAAAATAAAACAAAAGATATTATAATGCCTCTATATCGTTCCATGGTGAGACCAAACCTTGAATATTGTGTGCAATTCTGGTCGCCGTATCTTAAAAGGATATAGCGCTATTATAAAAGGTTCAGAGAAGAGCCACCAAAATGGTAAAGGGGATGGAAGGATATTCCTATGAAGAAAGGCTAAAAAGGTTAGGGCTCTTTAACCTGGAAAAGAGACGGCTGAGGGGAGATATGATAGAAGTCTATAAATTAATGAATGGAGTGGAACGGGTAAACATAGATCGATTGTTTACGTTATCAGAATATAGAAAGACTAGGGGACATGCAATGAAGCTACAGGGTAAACTATTTAAGACTAATAAAAGAAAATATTTTTTCACTCAACGTGTAATCAAACTCTGGAATTTGTTATCGGAGGATGTAGCAAAGGCTGTTAGTGTAGCTGGGTTTAAAAAAGGTTTGGACAAGTTCTTGGAGAAAAGGTCCATAAACCATTATTAAGAAGGGACCCAGGATATCAATGCTTGACCCAGTACAAGTATTGTGGAACCTGTGTCTTTTGCGGAAACTACTAGGTATGTATGACCTAGATTGGCCACTGTTGGAAACAGGATACTGGGCTTGATGAACCTTGGTCTGACCCAGTATGGCATATCTTATATTTTTATGTTCTTAACCTTTTAAGCCTTTCCTCATAGCGATATCCTTCCTTCCCCTTTACCATTTTGTTCACTCTTCTCTGTATCTTTTCCAATATTGCTATATGGTGACCAGAACTGCACACACTATTCAAGTGCATTCGCACCATGGAACAATACAGAGACATTATAATAACCTTGGTTTTATTTTCTGTTCCTTTCCTTATGATTCCTAGCATTCTATTTGCTTTCTTGGCCGCAGCTGCACACTGGGCAAAGGGTTTCAACATACTTTCCACAAAGAAGCTCAGATCCTTTTCCTGAGTAGTGATTCCTAATGTGGAACCTTGCATCGTGTAACTATAACTTTGCAGTGTTCTGTTTACACAAAGGACTAGCTTATATGGTCTATTTTGCATCAGCACAACTGTATCATTCTTTTTCATGGGTAGTTGGCAAGGGCACCACGCCATCAGTGTGAGTAGCAGCTTCGTGGATGCATATTTTAACTGAGGAGGCATGGTGGCATAGAGACAGGCAGCAGTAGAGCCATACATCTTTTCAGAATTCGCCAAGGGCAGGGACATCCACTCCACTTGCTACGTATGTCCGTGTCCCGGGATTTGTGTGCTGGTCAAACAGAGCCTGTTTTTCATTTAGATGTGTCCGCGGGCCAGACGTGCACCTTATGGAATCACGCTTCATATGCATAACTTTTCACTTGTCCACATTAAATTTCATCTGCCATTTGGACGCCCTGTCTCCCAATTTTTCAAGGTCCTTTTGAAAATTTTCACAATCCTCTTTTATTTTAACAACTCTGAATAATTTTGTGTCATTTGCAAATTTAATCACCTCACGCATTCCCATTTCCAGGTCATTTATAAATTTATTAAAAAGCAGTGGGCCCAGCACAAAGAACCCTACTCTTTGCTTTCTATCTTTTAACCATTTCCTATTCCACAATATTACACTGCCTTGTATCCCATGACTTTTTAATTTCCACAAGAGTCTCTCATAAGGGACCTTGTCAAAGGCTTTCTGTAAATACAGATACACTATATCAACCGGCTCACCTTTATCTACCTGTTTATTCACATCTTCAAAAAAATATAACAGATTGGTGAGACAAGACTTTCCTTGGCTAAATCCATGTTGGCTTCCTACCATTAAGCCTTGACTATCGACATGTTCTGTAATTTTGTTCTTTATAATGGTTTCTACCATTTTGCCCAATTCAGACGTGAAGCTCATCAGTCTGTAGTTTCCTGGATCACCCCTGTAACCCTTTTTAAAAAGTGGCGTTACATTGGCCACTCTCCAATCCTCGGTTACTATAGATGATTTAAAGTATAGTTCACAGATTACTAAAAGTAGATCTGCAATCTCATATTTCAGTTCTTTCAGCACCCTGAGATGTATGTTACCCTTTCCAGACTATTTGCTGCTCTTTAGTTTATCAAATAGATGTAATAAATACATCTTCTCAATTTATCAAGATTTGTTTCAATTCCTCTGAAACATCACATCACTTTTAAATATCATTTCTGTCATGGGTAAGATTCCCACATCATCTTCAGTAAAGACTGAAGCAAAGAATTTGTTCAGTCTCTCCATTATGGCCTTATCCCCCCTTGTTGCCCCTTTTAGCCCCTCTATCATCTAATGGTCCAACTGGCTCTCTCACAGGTGTTTTGCTGCGAATGTACTTGAAAAAGTTGTTGTTATGCACTTTTGCTTCCACAGCAAGCTTCTTTTCAAATTCTCTCTTTGCCTGTCTTATTAATGCCTTGCATTTAACTTGTCAGTACTTATGTTGTTTCATGTTTTCATTATTTGTCTCTTTTTTCCATTTTCTGGAGGATTTTCTCTTAGCTATAACAATCTCTTTGACCTCATTTTTAAGCCATGCTAGCTGTTGTTTGATCCTCTTTCCACCTTTCTTAAAGCACGGAATATATCTGGTCTTGGCTTCCAAGACAGTATATTTAAATAGCACCCAGACCTGATATAGACTCTTAACTTTTACAGTTGCTCCTTTTAGTTATTTTTTAATCATTTTCCTCATTTTATCATAGTCTCGTTTTTGAAAGTTAAATGCCACTGCAGTGGATTTTCTTGTTATCCTCCCACCATTTATTAAATCAAATGTGATCATGTTATGATTGCTATTGCCAAGTGGCCCCAATACCATTACCTCTTGCACTAGATCCTGTGTTCCACTAAGAACTAGGTCTAAAATAGCTTCCCCTTGAGTTGATTCCTGAACCAGCTGCTCCATGAAGCAGTCATTTATTTTATCTAGAAACTTTATTTCCCTAGCATGGCCTTTTATAACATTAACCCATTCAATACTGGGCTAATTAAAATCTCCCATTATTACTATGTTGTAAACTCTGCAAGCTTCCCTGATTTCTTTTAGTATTTCATCATCTGTCTGCTCATTCTGGCCATGCGGACAGTAGTACACATCCATTGCCTTCCCCCTTTTACATGGAATTTCTATCAGTAAGTATTCTACAGTGTATTTTATTTCTTACAAAACCTTTATCCTGTTTGACTTAATGCCCTCTTTAACATATAGTGCCACCCCTCAACCTTTATGATCTACCGTCATTGTGACATAGTTTGTAGTCAGGTATCACAGTGTCCCGTTGGTTATCCTTCTTCTACCTGGTCTCTGAGATGCCAATTACGAGTATATCTAGCCTTTGAAACAGTGCTATATATTCTAACTCGCCCATCTTATTTTTTAGTTTTCTAGAATTTGCATACGGCATTTCAGTTTGCTTTTATTCATATTAAGAGTCATAAGAACATAAGTCTGGCTATTGGATGGCAGCGATAATTTTATTTATTTATTTTATACCATGCTCTTTAGAATCAGTGCAGTTTACATGTATACTAACAGGTACTTTTTATTCCCTTCTCCCTGAAGGACTCACAATCTAAGTGTACCTGAGGCAATGGAGAGTTAAGTGGCTTGCCCAATGCCACAAGGAGTGGCCATGGGACTAGAGATCCCAATCCCTCTGGCCTGACGTTGCTTGTCCCCATGTGGGAATTGAACCCCCAGCCTTCTGGCCTGAATTAACCTGTCCCAACCACTGAGCCTCTCCTCCTAATTTGGAATCTTTCAACTTGATGTGGTTTTTTCCTTAAAGGCACCTCAGTTACTTTTACCTTTATTGGAACCTCTCTATCGGGATGCCCTAACTTCCCTGTTTTGCTAGTATCCTTCAAAGATACATCATTCTAAACCATGCGTTTTTGGGCGACTGTCGGCTTTGCCCATTTTCTAATTTGAAAACTCTTCTTTTTATTTATTTATTTATTTTATTTATTTAACAGTTTTTATATACCGTCTTTCTACTAGTCAAGACGGTTTACATGAAACGTTGGTACAGTGTATTACAACTGTTTACAAGGAACAATTAACAGTATAGGCTAATAGGGTTACAAGTGAACTGTATAATAAATTAAAAGTAACAAGAACAAGTTAATAATGTAATGGAGAGAGGTAAAGGAAAGCTAACTGGTTAGGATAACTATTTACATTGGCTAAATTTGAGAACTTGGTTGCATATAGTTTTGGGTGGAAATAAAGGAGTAGGGTAGAGGTGGATTACGAAAAGAAGAGTTAGGGTGGGGAGGAAAAATGTTCTATAAAGAGGTATGTTTTTAGTTTTTTGCGAAATTCAGTGTGGCTCTCACAGTTGCGTAGTTCGGGGGGGGGGTGTTCCATAAAGATGGGGCGTAAAGGGAGAAGGTTCTATTACTTGTAGCTTGTTTGCAGTGCCTATTGATTGTAGGAATGGATAGCAAGTTTTTGGTGGAGGTACGGTGTGTTCTTGTGTTACTGGGGAAAGCGAGGAGTGAGGTGAGGCATGGTGCTGATTCGTTTAAGATTATTTTGTGGATTAGGGTGAGGACCTTAAATTTAACTCTGTGATGTATAGGTAGCCAGTGAAGGTCGTGTAGGACAGGTGTGATATGAGCTCGTCTGGGTTTGTTGGATATGAGCCTTGCTACGGTATTCTGGGCTATTTGGAGTGGTTGGATTGTATTTTTAGGGAGACCATGGTAAATTAGATTGCAATAGTCAAGAGAAGGAGTTGTGAGGGACTGGCAAACAGTGCGAAAGGAATCTGGGTTTAAGAGAGGTTTAAGATTACGGAGTGTGCGTAGTTTTGCATATATTGTGTTAGTGGATCTTTTTATGTGTTCAGTAAAGGAGAGGTTCTGGTCAAGGATAGTTCCAAGATATTTTACTTGATTTTTATAACAAGTGGGAGGTTGGCAATGGTGAGAGTTGGGGGAGGCGAGTATGTGGGGTTAGAGAATACTTGAAGTACCTCAGTTTTTGCTTGGTTGATTATAAGATTATGTTGAGAAAGCCAGTGTTTGAGGGAAATTAGACATTCATTGATTTTAGAGAAGTCGGGGTTGGAGAGGTTAAAAGGGGTGAAGCACATCATGTCATCAGCATATATTTGGTACTTTATGTCATGGTCTTGAAATATTTTGCAAGCAGGTTGAAGGAAGATGTTGAAAAGTAAGGCAGATAGGCTAGATCCTTGAGGTACACCCTGTTTTAGCGTAAATGGGAGGGAGGTGTCATTTCCTAGACGTACCTGTTGAGTTCTGGAGTTAAGATAGGATTGGAACCATTTAAGTGTGGTGCCATTGAGACCTATTTCTTGAAGTCTGGTTAGGAGTTGATTATGAGGTAGAGAGTCGAATGCAGCGGAAAGGTCAAGAAAGATGAGGAGACATCCTTGGGTAGAGTTTTGAGTATGTAAGTACAGTGAGTCTAGTAGAGAAGTAAGTAGTGTTTCTACTCCATGGTTTCTTTTGAAGCCATGTTGATATAGGTCAAGGGGGGAATGGTCGTCAATGTGATTCTGGAGTTGGGTTTGGACTATTTTTTCAGTAATCTTTGCTAGGTAGGGGATACTGGAGATAGGTCTGTATGATGAAGGGGAGGTAGGGTCAAGTTTTGAGTTTTTTAATGATTGGGCGGATGGAGGCACATTTGAGAAGGGGTGGAACAAAGCCTGATTTAAGTGAAGTTTGAACTAAGTTTAGGATGTAGTGGCCAAGGGTGTTGCATGTTGTTTTGATCCAATGGGTTGGACAAGGATCTAAGGCTGAGGTTGATGTGTTCAATCCTTTTATGACATTTACTACGTTATCTAGTGTGATAGTATGAAATTCATTCCATGTATGTAGACAGGATGAGTTGAGAGGTTGAGTAGGGGGGTCAAAGGTTGGTTGGGGGTTATAAGGTGTCGACGAGGGGAGGTATTTGGAAGATAAATGGTCAGCTATGGTTTGTGCTGTTATTTTCGGCAATTGGTCTTGGTGAAGGGGTTCGTTTATTAGGGATTTAGCAATGGAGAAAAGTTCTCTAGGTTTGTTAAGGGCACGTTTGATAATGTTTTCATTATATTGTCTCTTTTGTTTTAGTGTCTCCGAACAATATATTTGGAGTTTAGAAGTGTAGGCTAAATGAGAATCAGAGTCTTGGGTGTGTCTCCATTTTCGTTCTAGACGTCTAAGCTCCCTTTTGAGGGTTTTGAGATTAGTGGAGAACCATGGGGTTCTTCTGTGGTGATTGTAGGAGTGGTTTGTTTGTGGGAGTAGGGAGGCAGTGGAAATGACTTCATTCCATTCAGAGATGAAATGATCGATGTTCAGGTTGTTGTTATTTAAATGATCTAGAGATGGGATAGTTTCATCCAAGAAGTTGGCTGCATTAAAAGGTTTGAATTTGCGTTTGTGGCAGGGATGGATAGGTTGTTGAAGTCTGGTGGAGGAGTAGGGGAGGGAGAAAAAGATGATGGCATGGTCAGACCATGGAATTGGAAGGATGGAGTGCTGAACTTGGTCATGTAGGTGAGCATGATGAGGTATAAATATTAGGTCAAGGATGTTTCCTTTAGTGTGGGTAGGTTGGTGTAGTATTTGGGTGAATTGCAGAGTGTTCATTGCTTGGAGGAAGGAGGAGGAATGGGTGAGGGGTGTGGAGGATAAGTTTAAGTCTCCAAGGATTATTAGTGGGCGTGAGGAGGATTGAGGGGAGCAGGCTGTGTCTAAAATAGTGGAGAGGTCAGAGGAGTCTGCCTGAGGAGCTCGATAGATAAGGTGCAGTGATAGAGTAGGGTTAGATACAGTGATGGATTCCATGCCTAGTGTGGAGGTGGATTCAGTTATGGTAAGTTTGAGGTTGGATCTAGCAATAACAGCTACTCCTCCTCCTCTTCCATGGGATCTATTACATACATTAATGGAATGAGTATCAGGACATATTTGATTTAAGAGGACAGAGTCAGTGTCCTGGAACCATGTCTCAGTAAGGCAAAGTATGTCTAGGTTGTTGTCAGTGATAATGTCAGCAATTAGGGGGATTTTGTTCCTAGCAGAACGTGTATTGAGTAGGGCACATTTAAGGGGGGGATGAGTGATGTCGGTGGGATTTTGGGGTTTAAGGTGTGAGTTTAGTATGATAGGTTTAAGTTTGCAAGGGCGGTGGTGTGGGATATGGTGGGGATTGTGAGGATGTTGAGGGGTGAGAGGGCGCCTAGATGAGTGTATTATTGGTATGGGTGTGCCAGCTGTTAAAGTGAGGACATTAGGGAATGTAAACAGAAATAAGTAAATTAGGTTGAGAGTAAGACCTAGTGTGCATAAGTATGACTTTCGAGGGGTCATTTTGAAGCTGGAGCAGGAGAGAAGGGACTAAAAAGAGTAGGCACAGGGGTAGAGTAATATGTCAGGATGTTCAGGGTACAGTACTTTGTAGAGTAGGTGGGATTACAGCAGAGTATTCCAAATGTACAACACAGTACTTAGTTGAGTAGATGAGGTTACAACACAGTATATTAGCCACTTGTAGCCTAAAGGTTACTTTGTCAGATAGATAGAGTTACATTACAGTCTGTAGTTACTTTGAAGTAATATAATAAGTTTTAGACTAGGAGCTATAACACAGACGTTGTAAGGGTTAGTTATAAGGCAGTGCAAGGCTATGATTTTAGAATATAAGGGCAGACAACATATAATCTTTCCGGGTTTAGATAATGTAGTTTAAATAATACAATACGATTGAGAGGGCTTACGTTTGGCATAGAAGAGTTCAGACGTCAGATGAGACTTGTGTTGCAATGGTAGAGTGCTGCGTTAGCTTCGAGGATGAGCTTAAGACTTGACTGGCAAGTCGGTTGTTGTTCTTTTCTTTTCCGTGGGTGCTTCCGGTGGGCCTCCGCCTAAGGGCCACGCCAAAGGGCCCTCTGGCGAGGCCCTCAGGCGCGGGCCCGACAGGCGCGGGCGCCTGATCAGCGCTCGCTTAAGAGGAGCTCCAGCTGACCCGATTGGTCAGCACGTGCACCGGAGGTGTGCTGATGCTCCGGCTGGCTCGATCCTCCGATTGAGGAGAGCAGATGGCCTTCCGGAGTTGGAGAGGGCAAATGGAGAGATGCGCTCGATCAGCGCTCGCTTAAGAGGAGCTCCAGCTGACCCGATTGGTCAGCACGTGCACCGGAGGTGTGCTGATGCTCCGGCTGGCTCGATCCTCCGATTGAGGAGAGCAGATGGCCTTCCGGAGTTGGAGAGGGCAAATGGAGAGATGCGCTCGATCAGCGCTCGCTTAAGAGGAGCTCCAGCTGACCCGATTGGTCAGCACGTGCACCGGAGGTGTGCTGATGCTCCGGTTGGTTCGATCCTCCGATTGAGGAGAGCAGATGGCCTTCCGGAGTTGGAAAGGGCAAATGGAGAGATGCGCTCGATCAGCGCTCGCTTAAGAGGAGCTCCAGCTGACCCGATTGGTCAGCACGTGCACCGGAGGTGTGCTGATGCTCCGGCTGGCTCGATCCTCCGATTGAGGAGAGCAGATGGCCTTCCGGAGTTGGAGAGGGCAAATGGAGAGATGCGCTCGATCAGCGCTCGCTTAAGAGGAGCTCCAGCTGACCCGATTGGTCAGCACGTGCACCGGAGGTGTGCTGATGCTCCGGCTGGCTCGATCCTCCGATTGAGGAGAGCAGATGGCCTTCCGGAGTTGGAGAGGGCAAATGGAGAGATGCGCTCGATCAGCGCTCGCTTAAGAGGAGCTCCAGCTGACCCGATTGGTCAGCACGTGCACCGGAGGTGTGCTGATGCTCCGGCTGGCTCGATCCTCCGATTGAGGAGAGCAGATGGCCTTCCGGAGTTGGAGAGGGCAAATGGAGAGATGCGCTCGATCAGCGCTCGCTTAAGAGGAGCTCCAGCTGACCCGATTGGTCAGCACGTGCACCGGAGGTGTGCTGATGCTCCGGCTGGCTCGATCCTCCGATTGAGGAGAGCAGATGGCCTTCCGGAGTTGGAGAGGGCAAATGGAGAGATGCGCTCGATCAGCGCTCGCTTAAGAGGAGCTCCAGCTGACCCGATTGGTCAGCACGTGCACCGGAGGTGTGCTGATGCTCCGGCTGGCTCGATCCTCCGATTGAGGAGAGCAGATGGCCTTCCGGAGTTGGAGAGGGCAAATGGAGAGATGCGCTCGATCAGCGCTCGCTTAAGAGGAGCTCCAGCTGACCCGATTGGTCAGCACGTGCACCGGAGGTGTGCTGATGCTCCGGCTGGCTCGATCCTCCGATTGAGGAGAGCAGATGGCCTTCCGGAGTTGGAGAGGGCAAATGGAGAGATGCGCTCGATCAGCGCTCGCTTAAGAGGAGCTCCAGCTGACCCGATTGGTTAGCACGTGCACCGGAGGTGTGCTGATGCTCCGGCTGGCTCGATCCTCCGATTGAGGAGAGCAGATGGCCTTCCGGAGTTGGAGAGGGCAAATGGAGAGATGCGCTCGATCAGCGCTCGCTTAAGAGGAGCTCCAGCTGACCCGATTGGTCAGCACGTGCACCGGAGGTGTGCTGATGCTCCGGCTGGCTCGATCCTCCGATTGAGGAGAGCAGATGGCCTTCCGGAGTTGGAGAGGGCAAATGGAGAGATGCGCTCGATCAGCGCTCGCTTAAGAGGAGCTCCAGCTGACCCGATTGGTCAGCACGTGCACCGGAGGTGTGCTGATGCTCCGGCTGGCTCGATCCTCCGATTGAGGAGAGCAGATGGCCTTCCGGAGTTGGAGAGGGCAAAAATATTTAAAGGTTTTAAAGGTTTTAAAGGTTAATACCAACAGCCTGGTTCCACCTTGGTTAAGATGGATCTTGTCCTTTCAGAAATGCACCCCCTCCCCACCTTCCCAGTTCCTAACAAATCCAAAACCTTCTTCCTTGCACCATTGTCTCATCCATGCATTGAGACTCAAGAGCTCTGCCTGCCTTTTGGATTCTGCATGAGGAACGGGAGGAATTCCTGAGAATGCTACCCTGGAAGTTCTGGATTTCAGCTTTGTACCTAAAAGCCTAAATTTAGTTTCCAGAACCTCCCTCCCACACTTTCCTATGCCATTGATACCAACATGTACCAAGACAGCAGGCTCCTCCTCATTAGCTTCAGAATGAGCCAAGAGTAGGTTCAATCAGGATACGAATGAACCATAAATCCATAAAATCCATTCAAAAACGAGGGTCATAATCTTTAGGAAAACTAATTTTGCCAAGATGGGAAAGTACCTCAAGGAGCCTTAAGTGGGATGGGACCAGCTGGGGGATGTAGAACAGCAATGGTCAAAAATTGAAAGGGGATATTTTGTTAGAAAGGTAAATAAATGCAAAGGGAAAAGGAGGCCACTGTGGTTCTTGAAAGAAGTCGCTGAAAAGGCAAAGAAAAAGAGGGAGGCCTTCATAAAATACAAGAAATCAAAGAAACAGGAAAACAAGCATCAATATTTTGAAATGCTTAGAGAAGCTAAAAATGTCAGGAAAGCAAAGATACAAAAAGAAGAAGAAATATCAGATGTGTTAGCGAGAGGAGGAAGGGCAAAAATGGTACTGTCAGACTCGAGGGTGAAGGGAAGAATATATAGAAGCTGATGAGGATAAAGCGGAATTGCTTAAAAAATATTTTTGTTCTGTGTTCACAGAAGAAGGATCAAGAGCAGGACCTCAGAAAACACCCACAAATAGGAACAGAAGTGAAAGGGATCTTGAACGATTTTCAGAAGACTGTGTTTGTGTGGAACTAGCCAAACTAAAAGTAGACAAAGCGATGGAACCGGATGGGATACATTCAAGAATATTGAAGGAACTTGGGGACGTTCAATGCCTCTTTGGGGTCAGGAGTGGTGCCAGAGAACTGGAGAAAGGCACATGTGATCCCTTTATACAAAAGCGGAAGTAAGGATGTGATTGAGAACTACAGACCAGTTAGTCTGACCGCTATGGTGAGTAAATTAATGGAAATGCTGCTAAAACAGAGGACAGTGAGATTTCTGGAGTCCAGATTGCAGAATCCAAGGCAGCATGGGTTCACCAGAGGCAGGTCTTGTCAGACAAATCTAATTGATTTCTTTGACTGGGTGACCAGAGAGTGGGACCAAGGGACAGCCCTAGATGTGGTGCACTTAGATTTCAGTAAAGCCTTTGACATCATTCCGCACAGGCGACTTATAAATAAATTGAGCACCCTAGGGATGGACCCTAAAGTGACTGATTAGGTTAGAAATTGGTTGAGTGGGAGGTAACAAATTGTACATAAATGGAGCTCACTCTGAGGAGAAGGATGTTACCATTGGTGTGCCGCAGGAATCTGTCGTTGGTCTAATTCTTTTTAACATCTTTGTTAGTAATATTGCGGCAGGGCTGTCGGGGAAGGTTTGCCTCTTTGTGCATGTTACCAAAATCTGCAATAGAGTAGATACCCAGAAAGGAGTCGATAACATGAGGAGGAATCTAGCTAAGCTTGAAGAATGGTCGAGAATTTGGCAGCTGAGATTTAATGCTAAAAAAATGCAGGGTCATGCATTTGTGCTGCAAAGTACTTCTGTCCATGAAAGAATGGCGGGACCTGGGTGTGATTGTTTCTGAGGATCTTAAAGTGGCTAAATAGGTAGAAAGGATGACGGCAAAAGCCAGAAGGATACTTGGGTGTATAGGGAGAGGAATAGCGTCTCTGTATAAGTCTCTGGTGTGACCTCATTTGGAGTATTGTGTGCAATTTTGGAGACCGCACCTTCAAAAGGATAGAAACAGGATGGAGTCGGTACAGAGGGTGGCTACTAAAGTGGTTAGTGGTCTTCGTTATAAAGCATATGGGGACAGACTTAAGATCTTAAGAACTTCCACCAAAAGTTAAAGACACTGCTGTTCCTGGAATACTTCGGCTCAGACACATAACCACCCTAACAGTCCTTGGACATCTAAACTCTGCAAGAGACAGTTTCCTTGATACAATATATCCTATATTATGCTACAGAGTTCATCATGTTCATAATATTCCAGAGTTACTATATTGTTTAGTCTGTTTAGTTCTTTCAACAAAATGGTCAATGTACAATAAAGTTCAAGTTCTTTTGTTCCACTTGTTCCATGTAAACCACTGTGACTAGTAGATCTGGTGGTATAAAAGAGTTGCTCAATAAATAAATAAATAAATGTATACTTTAGAGGAAATGAGGGATACAGGAAATATGATAGAGACATTTAAATACCTCTGTGGCATAAATGCACAAGAGGAGAGCCTCTTTCAATTGAAAGCAAGCTCTGCAATGAAGGGGATGTAGGATGAGGGTGAAAGAGGATAGACTCAGGAGTAATATGCAAATATTTCTTTATGGAAAGAGTGGTAGATGTATGGAATAGTCTCCCAGTGTAGGTAGTAGAGACAAGGACAGTATCTGAATTCAAGAAAACATGGGACAAAACACAGAAGGTCTCCAAATGATTAAAAGGGACTATAGTAATTGATATGGGAGGTTAGACTAGAAGGGCCATATGATCTCTTTCTGCCATCATGTTTCTATGACCCTTTATAAAATTAGTTTCTAAATGGATAACTTGTAGTACCATCTCCACTCCTCCCCTATAGCAGCCCACAATTATTCAGACAATATGAGCCCTTTTAGCATTTTAAACAATCCCATGCCATCCATTTGGAGGCACATATCAAATGTGATGTCAAAGTGAAAACTGGGACATCAAAGCCAGAACATCTGAAAAGAAAGGCAGGTATGTGTAAGTTCAGGCACTATCCCAGAAATGTTGACATGCCCGGTATGCATGTGTATCAAATGTGTAGATGTCCCCAGGAGAGCAATGTTAGAAGCAAAATATCTAATAGCATAATGGATAGAGTAGTGGCTTAAGAGCTAGGAGGCCATGGTTCAAATCTCAGTGAGATTTTGTAATCTAAAGCTAAACACTTAATTCTCTATCTTCTCTACACTCTCTGAATGTTTGTGAAAACAAACTCTTTCCTGATGCATATTCATGCCTGGAGCAGGAATAAACATGAAGGTGACTGCAGACAGTCCTGTTGCTTCTGGGATCGAACGGGGACATCTAAGTCTATTGCCCCTCCCCAGACATGCCTCTGCCACACCCCTTTGCTTACATGAACATCTCTGTAATGGAGACATCTGTGAATGGCAATTGTGGAATGGTTACGGAGATGTGTCCGTGATATTGTTGTCCACGTGCATGTCTGCAGACACCCAAACCACAACTAAACCTTTTAGAATGACCCTCATAGAGGATAGTTTTAAGCACCCTAAGCAGATGTTTACATTTCTTTATAAAATAGGGACATAAGTAGCCAAAAACGCGTTATATCTAGGCATGTGTCAGTTTTGGAGTGGGCCACAGTCTATGGCCAATGGCTAGGTCTAGGTATTGTTGCTGTAATTGCTGGGCTAGATGAGTAAAATCCCTGGTTACTTGAGAATGAAGGTTCAAGGTGCCATAGCCCAGAGGGAGACCAGTTCTGATTGAACTAGCAGCACAAAAGAGCAGGAGGAAATAGCCAAAAATAAAGCCTTTGTAAGGTTTCTAAAATTTTGGTTCCTTACAGCTGACAAAATATTGGCTGATGTTATTCAGAACTGCAACTTAGAGGATTCCCAAACAGAAAAGGAGCTTTGGGAAATGGGGGAGGTCGATGGTTGCCTGGAAGGCATTGTCTTTGAGTATTACCATTCTAGTGATTATCAGCGAAACCCTCTTGGCTGTTCTGTCTAGGAGCCCACTGCAAATATGCATGAGAAAGATTTGCATATGGAGGTAGTGGGCATGAACATCTCTCTTGTGCATAGGGATATCCTGAAAACATGTCCTGTTGGCAGACCTCGAGAACTGGGAATTTATTTTATTTATTTATTTATATACCGCTTTTCACCGGATCAAAGCAGTTTACAATAAACAAGGGGGGATACAACAAACAGAGCTATTCATATTTACAGAGGTGGGGGGATATACCATCCGGGGAAGCAGGGTTTGCAAATGAGATGGTGGTTGTTGGTGAAGCGCTTTATGGATCAATACCAGTGTTTTATATTTTATCCATGCTTCCAGTGGGAGGATGTGGAGATCTCTCAGGACAGGGGTGATGTGATCATGTTTCTTTAGTCTCTGGATGATTCTGACCGTTGTGTTCAGGGCTGTCCATAGTGGGTTGATGGTGGTGGCCGTGAGTCCTTGGTATATCACATTACAGTAATCTAGGTGGGGGGAGTGTCATTGCTTGCATGACTGTTCAGAAATCCTGAGGATCTATGAGTGGTCTGAGGCATTGTATCATATTTGCTTTGAAGAATATTGTTCTTGCGGTTTTTGCAATCTGCTGCTTAAATGATAGGTTTTGAACAAGGATGATTCCCAGGTATTTTACATGCAATTGAACTTTTATTTGGGTTGTTCCCAGAGTGAGGTGTGGTGGGGGGGGGGGTGAAGGGTTGATCCTTGGTAACAAATAAGGCTTCTGTTATTTTTTGAGGTTTATGGTGAGATTGTTTTCTTATAACCATCTGGAAACATCATTGAAGCAGTCTATTAGTTGCTGGTTTGCTGGGTTGATAGTTGTGATAGATCCATACAGCATAATGGCATACGCATACAGGTGGAAGTTGATAGTGTGAGACAGTATTATTGCACAAAGGGGTTGAAGGTAGATGTTAAAGAGCATGGCTGAGAGCGCTGAGCCCTGTGGTATTCCTTGAGTTTGTTGAAAAGGAGAGGAGGTTGTGGTGCTGGTTTGGATGAGTTGATATCTGTTGGTTAGATAAGATTGGAACCACTGTAGCACTTTGTCTTGTATGCCAATTTCCTGTAATCTGCTTAGGAGGATGTTATGTGAGACTGTATCGAATGCTGTAGAAATATCCAGAAAAATTAGGACATATCCAGTCCGTTTTGCCTGTATACCTTTGATTAGGGTGTTTAGAAGAGTGATCATGAGGGTTTCAACCCCATGAGAGGGGCGGAATCCGTGTTGCTGCGGATGAATGATAAATTTACTATGTTTGCTAGTGCAGAGCTTAATTCCTGTTTTATGTTTTTTATCTATTCCACTGGGCAGGGATCGAGCGGGGAGGTGGTGGTGTTTAGACCTGATATGGTGGTTTCGATCGTTTCTTTGGAAATCGTTGCAAATGCCCCCCGTTCTGTGCTAGGGGCAGTAGTATGGCCAACTCACTGTTATGGGAAGTGAGTTGGGTTATTGTTGAAGCTGCTTATAATGTGCTGTGTGGTACCGCAGAGCCTATTCATGGAGAAAAAAGGGTTTTAAATCCTGAAAAAAGATTTTATCATCAGCTGCAAAATTATGAGGAGCCCAATAGAGGGAGCAGGAGTGACCTTCCAAGGCCCAGAGAACTGCACCTCAGAGCTGATGAGGTAATGCAACCTAACAGCCAATGGAGAAAAGGGGGAGTTCCCCTGAAGAAAGGCTGGGAACTTGAAAAGGAGGAACTAGGACAAGTTAAAGGCAGACCAGGGAGAGAGAGACCAGGGAGAGAGAGACCAAGGGGAGGCATACCAAGGAAGGCCTACCAAAAGGAGGCATACCAAGAAGAGGCTTATCAAGGAAAAGCAGACCACGGAGAGTCACACCACAGAGAGCTTCTGGAAAGGAACCAAGAAGGAGAGCACCATAAGGAGTGTCCAGAGCACCAGAGAGGAAGGAGTTCCTGGCAGGAGGGCATAGTGAATCCGAGGCCACAGAGTTCCAGGAGTCCTTGGTTGAGAGGTACTGGAAAGAAAGGCACAAGGGGAGAAATAAACCCCAGAGTTTGGTGTGAAGAACCGGCAGCAGTAAATGCAAGACACAGTAAGCATTATCTGAGCAAGGATGAAGTCTTTGCTGCAAATGGTAATATTCCTTATTCAAATGGTAAAAGGTGTGAATGTGAGAGAGTGGTGACTCTGCATGAAGGCCAGCTGGAGTATGAAAAGCCTACTGCTCAAGACACGCTGAACTACAGCAGGACCAGGCCATGGGGCTCAACTAAACAAGGTAAAATACCTTTTTATTCTGATAAGCAATATAAGTTAAGAAGAAAGGAAACACAAGATACTGGAGTATATCCTCCCTATCAAACTGTTGGTGAAACAAGGCACAAGCCCTTGGTAAAAAGACTGTATAACATAAGGCAGCCTGCAAGGGGAAGTAACTGCCATAACAAACACTCACATGGGCGCGGCCCTGACTTGAATGCTGAACATTGGAAGCTAGTAAATGTGTTATATGAGAAACCTCAGTACACTCCTCAAGAGTTTACTGACACTGATTCACAGCTGTCTGATACTCAGCCCATGCAGGTGGAATTCAACGAAGACCCACCTGAAACCCCGATGGACTGTAGCTACTGTCAGGCAGGTAGCCTAAGGTCTGTGCATGAAACATAAAACAGTGAACAGTAGCGAATGCCTGTAAAGTTTGTTTATGCCAAGTACTGTGAAGCAACAGTTAAACAAAGCAAGTGTGAATATATTTTCTTTTTGTTGCCTGAAGCAAGGTTTCTTTCAGTTGGTTGAAGTAGTCTCCCATAACTTGAACCATTGTGCTTAAAGTGCTTAAATGTAAACCGCTTAAATGTAAACCGCACTGATGCAGAATAGCGCGGTATATAAGAGAATGTAAATAAATAAATAAATAAATAAATAAATAAAGCCTTATTTTCCCTACATTCTGGCTAGTGTGTTCTCTTGAACTTTGGCCCCCGGTAGGTCCTGGGAACATTACCAAGACCTCTTACAGAAGGACCAAATTCAAAATATATAAAAAAACTCTCATGTCCATCTGACCTGCCCATACCAACCTTGGCCTCTGGGGCGGCAGCATGACAGCTGCCAGTTGTTGCGCTGATAAGCTCAGGAGTTGGTTCGCATGGTTAGGGG
This sequence comes from Ichthyophis bannanicus, assembly GCA_033557465.1. Taxonomy (NCBI): domain Eukaryota; kingdom Metazoa; phylum Chordata; class Amphibia; order Gymnophiona; family Ichthyophiidae; genus Ichthyophis; species Ichthyophis bannanicus. The sequence goes on from CM066031.1 coordinate 1,540,228,454, forward strand.
TCTTCGTTAACCTCTTGACAAAATGTCAAAGAGCTTGTGTGGTCTGTTGATTGATGATATTATAAGCTTTTTATGGTATGTTCTCTTAGCATTATCTGTTTTAGTGCAATATTTGTCCAGCTCATTCATTTATCTTGCTCTGTTTCATTCTTTGTCTTTTTTCCATTTCCTCTCAGTTCTTCTGAGTTGTGTCTTCAAATTCCACAAGGTGGGTATGTACCATCATGCTGTTGTTGGTCTCATTCTGTTTCTTATGTGAATTGTCATTGCTTGTGCTGCTGAGGCACAAATAAAGACCGAGGCTCTAGGGCAGGGGTTCTCAACCCAGTTCTTCGGACACACAAAACCAGTCAGATTATCAGGATAGCCACAATGAATATACATGAGAGAGATTTGAATACAATGGAGGCATTGCATGTAAATCTATGTCATGCATATTTGTTGTGGTTACCCTAAAAACCTAATTGGCTAATTGTGTCCTGAGGGCTGGGTTGAGAATCACTGCTCTAGGGGAACAGCTTGCCAATAAGGAAAGGAAAGAAAGCCATATGCAGAGTGAAAAAGGGTCAAGCTTTAAAGCAGCCCCTATTATGTGTTGTTGCTGTTCTTAAGTGCCACCAAGTAAGTGTCGACTCATGGCAACCTTCTGGATAGCTGTCCTAAACTGTATTCAGTCTTCAGTCAGGCAGCTCATTGTTGATAGAGCGGCATCCATAGCTGCTATTATTGTATCAATCCATCTCATTGCTGGCCTTCCTCTTTTACATTGGCCTTCAACCTTGCCTAGCATGATGTTTTTCTTGAACAATCTCTCTCTTCGCATGACTGGTTTGTTCTTTGGGCATGCCATGGTATTCACAATATTCTTTGCCAGCACCATGATATTTTCATTAACATCTTATGGATGCAAAAGTTGGACAGTGAAAAAGAGACAGGAAGAAAATTGATGCCTTTGATTCTTCCTGTCTCTTTTTCACTGTCCAACTTTTGCATCCATAAGATGTTAATGAAAATACCATGGATTGGACAAGTCAAATCGTATGGAGAGAGACATCTCTGCTCTTAAGAATCTTGTCTAGGTCATTCATAGCCATTCTGCCAAGAGCAGTGCATCATTGGATTTCTTGACTACCTGTCATTTCTTTATTGATTATTGATCCAAGTAGGTTAAAGTTGTCCACTATTTCAATTTCTTCTCCATCAATGATGACCTTATTGCTTTTGCTAGTTATCAGGATCTTTGCCTAGTTTATGTTAAGGTGCAAGCCCATTTTAAGAATATATTCCTTGATCTTGAGAAGCAAATGTTTCAGATCATCTTCACTTTCAGCCAGTATTGTGGAATCAGCATAGCAAAGTTTGTTAATGAGTCTTCCACCACTCTTCACACCTCTGTTGTCTTCATACAGTCCTGCTTCTCTGATGATTTGTTCTGCATATAAATTAAACCAGTAGGGGGGAAGTATCCAGCCTTGTCATACACCTTTGCTGATTTTAAACCATTCTGTTTCTCCTTGTTCCATTCGAACTGTTGCTTCTTGATCAAGAGAACTGTTAGGTGTTCTGGTATACCCATGCTTCTTAATGTGATCCAGAGTTTCTCATGATTTAGACCAGCGATGGCGAACCTATGGCACGCGTGCCAGCTGTGGCACGCGAAGGCCTTGCAGCTGGTACGCGGGAAGGTCCGCAATTAAGATATGCGGCGCGGCGGGAGGTGAGTGTGCTGGTGTCTGCTTTGCAGCTCATCTGGCAATGTGTTCCTCGCGGCACCGCCTCTAGCTGCCTGAACCGCCGTGGGGCTGTGAGAAACAAAGTCTCACTCCCCGCCTCCGCCTCTGAACCCGCCCAGGTCCTCGCCTGCAGCACCGAGCGTTCTTCTGTCACGCCCTCCCACCCTGGCGGGAGACTTGAGGAGAACAGGAGACGCAATCTGCATTCTACATCAATAATTATTAGGTAAACTTCTACTTTGCCCTACCTGTGCTGCCTAGGTTTAATTGGACCAATAATACTAATGTTAATTATAATTATAAACTTATCTGGGCTTCTTTTTAAAAACCTATTAAATTATCTGGCTATTTGTCTAGGTGTCCAGGTTAGGGTTGCCACCTGTGTTCGGGTTTGTGATAAGGCTGTTGTCTATGTTTTCTATTTGGTGTCCGGTTTCTGATGGGATTTCATTTATTCATTTGCCATTTGTTTGGGTTTGGCCACAAGAAAAGGTAGCAACCCTAGTCGTGAGCCATGTCTTGATCTAATTAATGGTAGATTTACCTCGTTTATGAACATTTTACAAGGATTAACCTCAGTCCAGTTATTCATGGTTATTAAATCACAATGATTCAATTTGATTAACTGCTATTACTGTATCTCAAATCATACTTCAAGATTGATGCATATGGATCGGCAGGAGGAAAAATCGTTGCATTGAGAAAACTAGTGAATCATTGCACCCCAGCACTATTGTATAATGACAGAATGGCTTTTTAATTGGGTTTCATTTGTGTCACCCATTAGTTTAAAAAAAAATTACATCAAATGTTAACAACTAAACAGGTATATTTTTTGACCAAAACAGATGTCTACAATTAATAAAATTCCCCAATCACATATTTTTTTATATGGGAACGGATTTGTATACAGCACTTCATTAGTTTTTTTTTTTATTATACAAATTTTATCTTTTTGTAGACTTGAAGTCTTGAACAAAGAAAATGAGTACAGCAAAAAAAGCAAAAACAGATAGTGGAAGATCATTCCAAGAGGCCTGGACAGAGACATATGGAGTGATTGAACGCAGTGGGAAAGCATTGTGTATTATGTGTAATGAAAGTGTTGTGTCTCGCACATCAAGTGTCAAACGTCACTTTGAGACCAACCATAACAGTGTTGCTGAACTTGGTTTAGCTCAAAGAAAAGAGTTCCTTGTAGGAAAATTAAAGAAATATCACTCCCAGTCTCTTAGTTTTAGCAACTATCTTTCAAAAACTAATCATCTTACAGTTGCCAGCTTTCAAATTTCACTGTGCATGGCAAAACATGGTAAGCCCCTCTCTGATGGAGATTTTATCAAAAAGGCAATTTTGGCTGGGAGTAATTCACTCTTCCATGATTTCCAAAACAAGGATAAAATTGTGCAGCGCATCTCTGAGATGCTGCTAAGCAGAAATACTGCAAAAGATAGGGTTCTGCGAATGGCTGCTGATGTTAGTCAACAGCTTACTTGCGACTTACAAAAAGCACCCTTCTACTCCATGTGCTTGGATGAAAGTACAGATATTACTAACCATGCAAGACTAGCGCTCATTTTGCGTTATGCTACTGGTGACATCATGAGAGAAGAGCTGGTAAAACTGCTGTCTTTGCCTGGAAGAACACAAGGGATAGATATCCACAATGCTGTGATGGAGGCTTTTTCATCACTAGACATAAGTCCAGAAAAAGTGGTTTCAGTTACTAGCGATGGAGCACCTAGCATGGTGGGGACAACATCAGGATTCATTCATTTCTTTGCTAAGGAAGCAAAACATCCACTGATTCAATTTCACTGCATAATACATCAAGAGGCTCTCTGTGCCAAAGAAAGCAGCAAAAAACTTGACGATGTCCTCAAAGATGTAACAAAAATGGTGAACTTCATCATGACGCGTGCTCTTAATTTTCGACAATTTCAAGCCCTTCTTGATGAGGTTCAGGCACAATATAACACTTTACTGATGTACAATAATGTCCGGTGGCTGAGCAGAGGACGAGTGTTAGAGAGATTTGTGGCCTGCTTGGAAGAAGTTAGGCTATTTATGAACGAAAAGGGGGAAGACTATCCTCAACTCACCAACATGGCCTGGCTTACCAACCTCATGTTCTTTACAGATTTTACTAACCACTTTAATATACTAAACAAAAAATTACAAGGCATGGGAAAAACAACAGAAAGCATGTTTAGTGACATCAAAGCTTTTGAGAGAAAATTGCATGTTTTTGAAAAAGACCTTGAGAGTGGACAGCTGAAATATTTTCCCAACCTAAAAATACATTTGGATAATTCTACAACATTTGTGGACAGTCATAAAAAACACCAGGAAATCCACAAAGCATATTCCACCATTGTAGCCGAAGCAAAGGAGAATTTTAGTAAAAGATTTTCTCAGTTCCGTAAGATGGAGACAACCCTTTCATTTATTACTTCCCCAGAAAAGTCCACATTTGAAGATCTTGATCTTTCCTGCTTACAGTGGTTGGATATTCAAAACTTGGAAATGGAGCTATCGGAATTTCAAGAAAGCTCTATCTGGAAAAGTAAATTCAATGACCTGCGTGCGGCTCTTGAACGTATTGAGTGTGAAAGGGTGACAAATGAAATCACTGCTAGCAGTTCTGAAAATGAAATCCTAAAAGCGTGGAATTCTCTGCCAGACAATTTTAAGTCCATGAAAGCACTTGGGATTGCTCTTCTTACTTTGTTTGGGTCATCCTATGCTTGTGAGCAGCTGTTTTCGGCTTTGAATCATATAAAATCTGATGCTAGAAACAGATTAACGGATGACATGAGTGCTGCATGTGTTGCTCTGAAATTAACGCATTATGAGCCAAGGATTGACAAGTTATCAGCATGCATGCAACAACAAACATCACATTAATTTTTTTCATGTATAGATTCTTTGGGAATACACACCGGGTCCTGACACAGTTAACAGTTTTAAGAAGTTTATCTTTTTTTACTCAGGATACATTTGACATGTTATGTGAATAATACATTTAAAATATATTGTGTAACTGAATCAAATTCTTCCTAAATTCATTAAATTGAATGAAATCATTAAAACATTATAAATTGCCAATAAATTGAAATGAAAACCAAAGGATTGTGAATCAAATTGATTCTCTGACAATACAAAGATTCCAACCTTTACAAATGATGTTACATAGTTCAGGCAACTTTATAAAGAGTTTTTAGATACTAAAATCTTGTTGTTAAGGTTTAATTGACATGCTGGCACTTTGAGGAAATTCTTTGGTTTTGTGCGGCAGTTTGGGCACTCGGGCTCAAAAAGGTTAGCCATCACTGATTTAGACAGTTAAAAGTCTTGCTGTAGTCAATAAAACACACATAGATATCCTTTTGGCATTCTTTTGTCTTTTTAAGGATCCATCTAATATCCACGCCTTTCCTGAATCCTGCTTGCACTTCAGGCAGTTCTTGTTCAAGGTATAGTTATAGTCTCTGCTTGATCATCTTGAGTAGAATCTTGTTGGCATGTGGGATCAGAGTAATTGTGCGATAATTTTCACAGTCAGTCGGATCATCTTTCTTCAGTATTGGTATAAACACAAATTTTTTCCAGTCAGTGGGCCATGATGTTATCTTCCAAATTTCCTGGCAGAGCCTTGTAAGTACAGCAAGAGCTGCATTCCATTGCTGTAATACTTCATTGGGAATGACATCAATGCCCAGTGCTTTGTTCTTTGCTTTCAATGCTGCTTCAACTTCTTCTTTCATCACCAATGGTTCCTGATCATAAACTACAGGTTGAAATGGCTGTTGGTCCACTTGATCTTCATGGTATAATGGTTCTGTATATTGTGATAAGGAAGCTTATCATGACCTAGGAGACAGGGATAAAGAGAAGGAATTCACCCTTATCAAAGGACCTATTTTACAAGGTCAGAGACACAAAACTCCATTTACACCTAGAAAGCAGGTAATTCCTAGCTGCAATAGGTTGCAGAATGCCCCTAGTGGAGAAAAGGAGAGGGAATGCAGGCCCAGGGTAAGGAACCCTTACGTCACTGAATTCCCCAATTACTCAGCTGCCACGAGACAGTTTGATCTCCAACACCTGAGAGGAGAAGGGGTGGGTCTGGAGCCTGAGAGGTTTAAGTCTAGGTCAGATTATCCAGAGAGAGGGAGGAGTAGGAATGCTTACTGGAAGAGGAATGGATCTGGACCAGTAAGAACAGCAGGAACAAGGAACACAAGTTGGAGGACAGGACGAGGAAGCTCAGGTGAATGGTGGCCAGAGCATGAGCGAGGAGAAGCTGATACAAACCTTGACCCAGGTATGAGCATTAGAAGCCTGTCTAATCTGGATCACTACAGAGTTTCAAGAGACAGCCTTTGCCCTAACGGAAGGCAGTCAGCCAAGCCCTCTGAGCTAGAAACAAAGGTAGAGCATATGCAACTGGATGAACAGGACCTAGCTGTAGAAGAAGAAAACTCATTCATGGATTGCTCTTTATGCCAATCTTCAAATACAGAGGGTTTTGAAGGGAGTCAACCGTAAGGAAAACCTCCAGAGTCTGGTTACCCTGAGTGCCTGTAGATAACTTGTGAAAGTCCTGTGTTAAAGGAGAAATACCTTTTGCTGAGCAAGCTGAGGCTGCCTAATTAAAACTTGTTAAACAGCTGCTAGCCAGTGCAGTGTACAGCCTGAAGCTGTGCTGACGGTGAAAGTAAGAAAAGCTCTGATTGTGTTTTCACTATTCCTAAAAACCTTGCATAGAGAATTGTTTGCCTATGAAGAGTTAAACTTCTTGTTGAAAGTTTTCCTGTGCTTAAGGAGACAAACAGCCGGGAAGTGTTCTGGACTAAGAGAGAAGAAACCTGTTCTAGGAAAAGCTGTTTCCGTTTGTTTTAAACAGCACTGCTAGCCATGTCTGGTAGCATTAGCTGTTGAAAGGACTTTTCTTTATGCTGAAGAACATTATAAGCTGTTTTGTTTTGAGTTCAGTTATATCCTGATGTATTTTTGAAAGAATCCTGGAGAAACAATCCAAAGGTGTTATTTTGTGAACCTAGCGTTTTCCCCATAAATAAATTTCTGTCAAAAGCCTTACCACTCAAGCCAACTACAAATGTGTTTTTTTTTACCTGAAGCCAAGTACCTCCTGACTGAACTACCTTTCCCATGAGGCATTACAAGGCAGCCAGTCAGGTAAAGGCTAAATGATGAATCTCTCCTATGACAAGGGCTAGCTAGGCCAGGCCCCAAAAGTAAATTGGATATAATTAGTGAATTGGATGAAACAGCCTCTGACAGACAAATTTATACAACTATGATTCACCCAGGATATGGAGATTTGGAGTTATCAGATTCAGGAACAGACAGCGGATCAGGAACCATAATATCCATAGGGATAGGAAGCAGCCAATCTATAAGAGGGGGTACCCAAAAAAAACAGGAATAACATTGCCGTGGGCGGAGCTTGTGTAGTACGCACTTCTGCCGCTAGGCGTGTATAGTGCAACTCATTGTCAGTTCAGTGCCGCCTGTGTTGTCGACCTGGCTTGTTCTGTTCATCTGCAGTGATTGTTTTTGCTAGCGTTGTTTTGTTCTTGTTTCTTTTTTTATGATGACAAGTTTAAGTGAACAACATGCAGCTGTGAAATTTTGTTTTCTACTCGGTAAAAATGCTGCTGAAACTGTTTTAATGTTGAAAACAGCTTATCAAGATGACGCTATGGGAAAAAGTCAAGTGTACCAGTGGTTTGCTCGGTTTAAAAATGGCGACATGTCGATTGATGACAAACCTCGTTCTGGGCGTCCATCAACTGCCCGAATCGACGAAAATATTGAAAAAACTAGAGAGCTTGTGCTCACAGACCGTCGACAGACAATTGATCAACTGTCAGAGATTAGTGGGTTATCTTGGAGCTCGGTCCAGCGAATTTTAACAGAAGATTTGGGAATGAAAAGGGTTGCTGCCAAGTTTGTTCCTCGGGTTCTGACTGACAATCAAAAGGAACATCGAGTTGAAACATGTCGTGTTTTGAAACAACAGCTTGAAACTGATCCAGATTTTCTGTCAAAGGTCATTGGTGCTATGGTTATGACCCAGAAACAAAGCAACAGTCAAGCCAATGGAAGACGTCATCGTCACCCCGTCCAAAAAGATGTCGTCAAGTCAAATCAAACATCAAAACAATGCTGATTTGCTTTTTTGATGCCAAGGGGGTAGTTCATTCAGAGTTTGTTCCCCCAGGTCAGACCGTCAATCAAACCTTTTATTTGGAAGTTTTAAGAAGATTGCGCAACAGTGTTTGTCAAAAAAGACCCGATTTGTGGCAGACAGGAGACTGGTTCTTCCACCACGACAACGCACCTGCACACACAGCCATCTCTGTTAGACAGTTTTTGGCTAAAAATGGCATGGTTCCGCTGCCCCACGCACCTTACTCGCCTGACCTGGCTCCGTGCGACTTTTTCTTATTTCCACACATGAAAAGGGGCATGAAAGGACACCGATTTGACAACATTGAAGAAGTCAAGAAAAAAACGAGGGAGGAGCTGTCAGCCGTTTCTAAAGATGACTACAAAAAATGTTTCGAACAGTGGAAGCACCGGTGGGACAAATGTATCAGTTGTAATGGAGAGTATTTTGAAGGGGATAAGGTTGTTTTGTAAAGAATTTGAAATAAATAGCTTTTAAAAAATAATTCCTGTTTTTTTTGGGTACCCCCTCGTACATGAAACCGGATTATAGAACCTAACTTAGCTTTAGGCCACAGAAAGTTACAGGTCTGAACTGCAGCAAAACTGTCTCTTTAAGTGCACTTCTGCTTTCTCTAGGACACTGGACTTAGCAAATAGGGCTTGTGTGTGATTAGCAAATAGAGCTTGTGTAGAAATAGATATTAGGTCAGGTTGAAATTCTCTAAATAAATAGAACATAGGGTACATCTGTTTTATCCTGCAATCTGATAGGTTAAAGAGGTTGCTAGGGCAGGATGATATGCTCTTTAAGTCAACCGCAAACATAGCTTACGTAAATAGTAGAAATCAGCAAATATTATAAGTAACTAATTAGCTTCTGCTGAATAGTAGAAACACAGTGACCCCTATTGGGTCGAGTGAACATAGTTATGAGGTGTAACTTCTTCTTTCTATATGACAATGCCGCCTATGCTAGCAAATTTTATGTACACGTTGTAATTTGGAAAGCACCAGATGTTAATTAAAGATTAACTGAGTCAGCTGATATTTCTCCAATAAAAGTGGGAGCCCTGCGAAGCCATCTTTGAAGAAACTCGATGGATATGTCTGACTTAGACTCCATGTGTTTCCTCCCTACAAAGCTTCGTAGTGATTGATTAACTAATTAATTGTGTCTCGTCTTTTCTTCCTATTGAGAGGTATAGAAATATAAAAGAATCCAGGTTTTATGTGAAGGATTCCAGACCCACGGAGTCTACACTCCATACTGTCTGTAAGGGGCTAAGGGCGTGACAATATTCTTTCCACTTTTTCTTGATCTTCTCAGCATCATTCAACATGGATCCTTGAGCATCTTGTAGCATTCCATTTTGAGGCTGGAATTTCTCTTTAGCTCTCTTAGCTTTAGGAAAGCCAATCTTGTTCTTTCTCTAATAGTTTCTGATTTTATTTTCTTGCATGCATCATTGTAGTACTTCTCCTTGTCTCGTCTTGCTGTTGAGTTCTGTGATTGCCTCTCTTTCTCCTCTGGCTTTAGCTCCTCTGCATTTCTGAGCAAATTTTTAGAGTTTCTTCAGTCATCTATTTTGGCCTTTTTTGCTTTTTCACTTTTTGTAAGATTTCCCATTTTCTTCTAGCACAACTTTCTTGATGTCATCCCATAACAGTTCTGGTGCTCTGTTGATTTTGATTTTGCGGGCAGTCTTTGAATTCTGGTGGTAAATTACCAAGGCCATATTTTGCTACATTCATAAGTGGCTTGCTCTTTGTCAGCTTTAGCTTGAGTTTGCATACTAGTAGTTGGTGATCTGTACCAGCTCCAGGTTTTGTCTTTGTTGATGTTATTGAAATTTTCCAACATTCCATAGATGAAGTCAATTTGATTTTATACTATCCATTGTGTGAAGTCCACATGTACAGTCAATGCTTGTTCTGCTTGAAGAAGGTGTCTGAGATGAATAGATCGTTGGTCTTGCAAAATTCTATCAGTCTTTCTCCAGCTTCATTTCTGTTGCCAAGTTCATATTTTCAAACCACTTTGCCATCTTCTTTGTTGTCAACTTTTGCATTTTTCTGTCACCCATAACTATCAGGATATCCTGTTGACATGTTCTGTCAATTTCAGAGATAAATAGATAAATATAATTTTTTGTGGTTCATATGTTTCTAAAGCTTTCTCCCTTGTTTTATAAATGGATTGTTTTTCTTTATGCTTTAAATGAAGCGTATTTACACTGTACTGTCCTGGCATAATGCACATCTGTGGGGGGTTTTTTCAATTTCAAATAGATTCTTTCCACACTGATGGTTTTACTGGGACCCATAAAAATAGCTTTATCACCTCTCACTGTTTCTTTAAAGATATCTGTATTGGCAGTAGAAATAGAACATGCATAGCACTGTCTGTGGGTTTAACTGTCATACAAATAGCACCATTGCTAGTTTATAAATATAAATAAAAGAATCATGCCAAACTATAATCATACCCTCAGCACTACATCCCAGGAAAGCAGAGGGAAAATCCTGCATAGAGCAGCTACATTAATACCCACCATCTGTCCTTTGTATGCAAACACGAGGAGGCTGCACTCATGCCAGTTAATGTTATAAATCTCCCAGGTACAAAGGCTAGGAAAGTACATTTATTTAAGAAAGAAATTGTTAATTTTACCCATCTTGCAAATAGTTCTTTCCAGCTCATGTGTGCAGTGACTGAACACAACTATCCCATTAAACAGAAGCATTTGTGACCACCAGAGCGGTCATTCTATCCCTTTCCAATACATGTGTCATTCTTCACACCAGCGAGCAATGCTTAGTGCTTAGTGCTTCCGTTTGAATCCATGAGGACAGAATGCATTTCCATGCTGAGATCCATAGCTAGAAACTACTTTTTTGTTTAGTCATTTTATCCAGCTATTCCAAGTCCCTATGGAGAAGCAATGAATTACAGAAAGAGATGCAGGATCTTGGCGATGGTTTGCATTTTGTTAATCACCTTTATCCAGCACTGGTAAATAAGCTTACAATGGATAATCTTGCTGTAGAGGTTATGTAATGTAGAACAGGAGTGTCAAACATACAGCTCATGGGCTGTTTCTAGCGCAATGAGCCTTTACGACTGGTCTGCAGAAGACTCACAGCAGGCAAAGTTAAGATTGACAGATTTTTTTCAGACAAATCTGGGACACTTATAGGAAGTGTGTGTGTGTGTGTACATGTTGGGGGGGAGGAGGGGGAGAGGCGGTAGGGATACCTTAGTTTAATGTTTCAGCAACAAGGCGTAGAGGAGGGAAGAGGAGTCATTACCCTCCCCCTGACCCCCACATCATCCCATGACAGCAATAATATCACTTCCAAGCAAACAAATCAACAGAGAAAGAGAAAACAGTGATGCATTTACCCCATACTGTGCAAAATATAAAGCTAATAAATGTAAATTCTAAAAACTGATATATTCAAATCACTAAATTGAAAATAAAATGTATTTTCTACCCCCTCTGTTCCCATTGCTCGAATCAGAGACAGGAGGCTGACAAACAGATGGGAGTCAGAGACACAGCTCTAAAATTGGGGACAATCTCAAAAAATCAGGGACATCTGTTAACCTTACCCATAATACCTCTAAAACACTCTAAATCCTAGATACGTGGAAGGGAATTTTAGAAAAGATATCCAAGTGTAATCTGGGAAGTCTATGCCAGAATGTCATAGTCTTTGCTTCGGTCTTTACTGAGGAAGATGTAGGGATGTTACCCATGACTGAAGTGGTATTTAAAGGTGCGGAAGAATTGAAGGAAATATCGATACATCGGGAAGATGTCTTACAACTATTAGATAAACTGAAGAGTAGCAAATCACCTGGGCCGGATGGTATACATCCAAGGGTGTTGAAAGAACTGAAATATGAGATTGCAGAACTGCTATCAGTAATCTGTGAACTATCATTAAAATCATCTCTAATACCTGAAGATTGGAGGATCGCCAATGTAACACCAATTTTTAAAAAGGGTTCCAAGGGTGATCCGGGAAACTACAGACCGGTCAGCCTGACGTCAGTACCGGGAAAAATGGTAGAAACCATCATAAAGAATAAAATTACTCAGCATGTAGATAGTCACAACCTAATGGGAGACAGCCAACATGGCTTTAGACAAGGAAGATCTTGTCTTACTAATCCGTTATGTTTTTTTGAAGGAGTGAATAAACAGGTGGACAAAGGTGAGTCGGTTGATATAGTGTATCTGGACTTTCAGAAAGACTTTGACAAGGTCCCTCATCAGAGACTTTTGGCAAAACTAAAGAGTCATGGGATAGGAGGCAATGTACTATTGTGGATCAGGAACTGGTTAAAAGATAGAAAGCAGAGGGTAGGGCTAAATGGCCAATTTTCCCAATGGAGAAAGGTGAATAGTGGTGTACCCCAGGGATATGTGCTGGGTCTGCTGCTTTTTGACATATTCATAAATGACCTGGAAAGTGGAATAACGAGTGAGGTTATCAAATTTGCAGATGACACAAAACTATTTAAAGTTGTTAAAACCCAAGAGGATTGTGAAAAATTGCAAGAGGATCTTGATAAATTGGAAGACTGGGCATCAAAATGGCAGATGAAATTTAATGTGGACAAGTGCAAGGTTATGCACCTAGGGAAGAACAACCCAAACTATGGTTACACGATGCAAGGTTCCACATTAGGAACCACCACCCAGGAAAAAGATTTAGGCGTCATTGTGGATACCATGTTAAAACCCTTGGCACAGTGTGCAGCGGCGGCCAAGAGAGCAAATAGAATGCTAGGTATGATAAGGAAAGGAATGGAAAATAAAACAAAAGATATTATAATGCCTCTATATCGTTCCATGGTGAGACCGCACCTTGAATATTGTGTGCAATTCTGGTCGCCGTATCTTAAAAAGGATATAGCGATTTTAGAAAAGGTACAGAGAAGAGCAACCAAAATGGTAAAGGGGATGGTAGGATACTCCTATGAAGAAAGGCTAAAAAGGTTAGGGCTCTTTAACCTGGAAAAGAGACGGCTGAGGGGTGATATGATAGAAGTCTATAAATTAATGAACGGAGTGGAACGGGTAAACGTAGATCGATTGTTTACCTTATCAGAATATAGAAAGACTAGGGGACATGCAATGAAGCTACAGGGTAAACTATTTAAGACTAATAAAAGAAAATATTTTTTCACTCAACGTGTAATCAAACTCTGGAATTTGTTACCGGAGGATGTAGTAAAGGCTGTTAGTGTAGCTGGGTTTAAAAAAGGTTTGGACAAGTTCCTGGAGGAAAGGTCCATAAACCATTATTAAGAAGTGACCGAAGATATCAATGCTTGACCCAGTACAAGCATTGCGGAACTTGTGTCTCTTGGGGAAACTGCTAGGTACATATGACCTAGATTGGCCACTGTTGGAAACAGAATACTGGGCTTGATGGACCTTGGTCTGACCCAGTATGGCATATCTTATGTTCTTATGTCTGAAAAACAGACAATGCCTGGTGCAGTCATGATCACAAACATGGACATACTCAATATAGACTTCTGCAGGGGCGTCTACAAAGACATCCCCAGAATAGTATTTCAGAGCCTAGATGTCTAGAAAAAGCCTAATGGTCAGCATAATGGGCTAGAAAGAGGGAAACCAGGGTTCAAAACCCACTGCTGCTATCATTGAAATTGTGCTGAGTACTGGGAATCTACACCTTCTAGATATTTTTCAGACAAAAAGAGCAGGTCTTTTTGGCTGAAAAACATTTGGATGCAATGCTGAACATTTCTGAGATCAGGCAGGGACGTCCAGGTTCCTGGGAATATCCCAGTCACGCCTCTACCACACTCCTATTCAGACTTGGGCATCCTCATGCTGGGGGCATCCACAGATGCAGCTTCTAAAATGGCTCTGGAGACATCTCTGTGCTTTGGATGTCTCTGTGCCTGTTTTCAAAGTCCAAGGCATGGATGTTGTTGTTATGTGCCATTGAGTCATTGTTGATGCATGACAATCCTCTGGATAGTTCTAAATTGCGTTGGGTCTTCAGTCAGTTGAGAGAGTGCCATCCATATCTGCTGCTATTGTTTCAATCCATCCTATTGTTGGCCTTCCTCTTTTGTGTTGATCTTCAACCTTGCCAAGCATGATGTCTTTCTCTAATGATCTCTGTCTTCTCATGATGTCTCCAAAGAATGAAAATAAGTCTTGCCATCTGAGCTTCTAAAGAAAGTTTATGTTTGATCTCCTCTAGAACTGACTAGTTTGTCCTTTAATCTGTCTATGATATACAGTACACAGTATTCTTCGCTAGCACCATAATTCAAAGGCATCTCTTTTCTTCCTGTCTCATTTTCACTGTGCAACGTTCACATCCATATGACATTATTGAAAATACCATGGCTTGAACAAGTTGAATCTTTGTATGGAGAGTGACATCTCTGCTCTTGAGAATCTTGTCAAGGTCCTTCATTCTGCCAACAAAAGGCATGAATAGAGCTTCTAAAATTACCCCCATAGCATACAGAGAGGGGGAGATGCTAGACATTGGGAGAAAAAGAAACAAATGATTAAGTGAAAGACTGGGAAATAAGAGGCTGGGAAAGGGTAGAGAGATAGAGAATGGGGTGTGAAAAAGAGATGGAAAGCTGTTAGTGGATACAGCAAAAAGAGGAAAATTGAGGACTTAATGGTACGAAGGAAAAGTTAAATTTGAATGGATAAAGAAGCAAACAATAAATGGAAGCAAGCTGAAAAGATCAAAGTCTGAGATGGATGTAGGGAAAGAAGAAAAAAGACTGGAGAAGAGAGAATAAATTGAATATGGACAGGGGACAGAGGAAAATAGACATAAGAAACAGGAACAAACACAATTAGAAAATAAAATGACCAGACAACAAATGTGTTGTTGTTGTTGTTGTTGTTAAGTGCCATCGAGTCGGAGTCGACTCATGGCGACCCTCTGGATAGCTATCCTAAATTGTGTTCGGTCTTCAGTCAGGCGGCTCATTGTTGACAGACTGATACCTGTAGCTGCTGTTATTGTATCGATCCATCTCATTGCTGGCCTTCCTCTTTTGCGTTGACCTTCTATCTTGCCAAGCATGATGTCTTTCTCTAATGATCTCCTTCTTCGCATGATGTGTCCAAAGTATGAAAGTCGAAGTCTTGTCATCTGAGCTTCTAAAGAAAGCTTAGGTTTGATCTCCTCTAGTACCGACTGGTTTGTTCTTCGGGCAGTTCATGATATACACAGTATTTGCCGCCAGCACCATAATTCAAAGGCATCAATTTTTTTCCTATCTGTCTTTTTCACTGTCCAGCTTTCACATCCATATGATGTTATTGAAAATACCATGGCCTGAACAAGTCGAATCTTTGTATGGAGAGAGACATCTCTGCTCTTGAGAATCTTATCTAGGTCTTTCATAGCCATTCTGCCAAGAGCAATGCGTCGTCTGATTTCTTGACTGCTTGTTGCTTCTTTATTGATAGTTGATCCAAGTAGGTTAAAGTTGTTCACAATTTCAATTTCTTCTCCTTCAATGATGAACCTGTTGATTATGCCAGTTGTCATGATCTTTGTCTTCTTTACATTAAGGTGCAGGCCCATTTTGAGACTATGTTCTTTGATTGTGAGAAGCAAATGTTTCAGATCATCTTCACTTTCAGCCAGTAATGTGGTATCAGCATAGCGAAGGTTGTTGAAGAGTCTTCCACCAATCTTCACACCTCTGTTGTCTTCATACAATCCTGCTTCTCTGATGATTTATTCTGCATATAAATTAAACAGGTAGGGGGAAAGTATGCAGCCATGTCTTACACCTTTGCTTATTTTAAACCATTCTGTTTCTCCTTGTTCCGTTCAAACTGTTGCTTCTTGATCAATGTACAGATTGCGCAAGAGAACGATCAGGTGTTCTGGTATACCCATGCTTCTTAATGTGGCCCAGAGTTTCTCATAGTTTACACAGTCAAGAGACAACAAATGTAGAAAAAATAATTTTACTTTCAGTTTAGTGATTGGAATATGTCGGTTTTTGGAATGTACATCTACTATCTTCACATTTTGCAGAGTACAGGTGGAAATGCATCTCTTTCTATTTCTCCAGTGTTGCATTGCATAACGAGTCTGGCTTCTTGGAGTTTCAGTTTGTTTTGTCTATTAAGGTAGCCTAGTGGTTAGAGCACCTGCCTAGAAAAATACTTGAACCAAACGTTTTCCTTTACTCTCGCAAAGAAGAAGCAGCTCACAAAGAAAAAAATATATAGATATTTACCAAAGCAACCAAAATACAGTAATAAAATCATTAAATAACAACATCTTCCAAAATAGATCAGCAATTAAGGTAAATTGGTAGAATATGTAAATTAAAAGTTTGCACTGCTGGCTAACAGAAACCAGGCAATTTTTTAAAACCCAGCCAAAGTAGTCAATTTGGTAATTGAAACCCAATGATTTTTGAGAATGTTGCACATTCTGTTTGGATCCAGATACAACCCCAGTCTCATCCAAATCCTTGGTCTTATAGAGTCTCTTCCCTTATAATTCATGTCTCTATTTATGACGGTCAAGACTAATCTTCATGGGTCCTAAACAACCTCCAAAAATAGTTACAAATGTGTTTCAAACAATAAGAATACAGCTTACTCATATCTTAATTTCAAACTTGGAACCCTCAGTTCAAGCACTAAGGATGGCCAAAGGTTCGCTATATGCTTCATCAGGGGTACATGGCTGTTATTATCTAAAACAACCAAAACATTTTTTATTAATATCATTATCCATATGCATGAAATTACCAACATTTAAATTTCACAATAGGCTTAACACTAGAAGCCCCAAAAGGAATTTTACCTAGAAACCCCAAAGTGCGTCAATTGACGCATTATCATGACGACTGCATTTAGCATGAAATGCAGATGTGAATTAATGTGAAGTTACTTATTTGTTAAATACGTGCAGTATGTGACGTCATTACATGATGTCATCGTATGTTTATTGTTTGTAATGTCGGAGTAAAACTGTAAACAGTGATTGAGATGTGCACCTAGTGGGAACATGAATTTATACCTAGAAGCCCCAAAGTACGTCAATTGACGCATCCAAGACAATTGACTGTGTCAATTGACGTACTTTGGGCTTCCAGGTATAAATTCATTTTCCTGCTAGGTGGTGCATCTGTCATTAATTTTCGATGCACATATTTGAACATCTTGACCTTGCTAGCAAAGTCATGGAACATGACTGACATGGTTCTAGCTGTGGCGCTGGTATACAACTTCGAAGATGCATTTGCATCAATTGACGCACTTTGGGGCTTCTAGTGTTAAAGCTAAAAACATGAATCAACAATACTTTTTTATTTCATCTTAAAAAGTATTAAAACCATTCGTACTCCAAAGGGGTCTTTTATTAACAGTACTGGCTGGCAGCGTGTATTCTGGCATGTGTGGAAGGTGTGCTGGGACACACGCTGCCAGCTAGTACAGGGCCAAGACAGGGTGGTACAATTCCTGCACTAACTGTGCAACCTGCTTTAGGGTTGTCAGTGGGCAGGTTAAGGGCAGAGAATGGGCTCAGCACAGTTAGTCCTAAGTTCACACTGCCTGCTATCTGCATTATCACGAGTTCTCCTAACGCCACCTCAATATGTGGAGTTACGTGTACCCACGCCAATGCAGAACATGTTATAGGACAGCACACCATGTTAACTGCCTGGGAAATGCATTCCACACCCCCAACAGTTCCCATGGTGGTGTTGCACCTAACACATCATAATTTTGGCACTTTTGGTGCATTGGGTACAACACCTTAGCATCCTTTAGTAAAAGACCACCCCATGTTTTTTGTATAAACACAATGGGTCCAATTCCATTCTGGACATGTCGACCCTCTGTGCACCTGGTTGGAACCGGACACACAGAGTGAGCCAGAATTCTGATCCCACGGGGCACGTCTAGCCCCACAGGAACAGAATCGCATCCTGTCCTGTGCTTGCAGGCTGGGACCCCGATTTTAGTCAGCCTGCACATACAAGCCTTCCCCGGCTAACTCAGTCAGTGCTCCTGAATGGAGTTGCGGCGCCCTGGTGTCTGGTTGCCATGGCACCACGGCTCCATTCAGGAGTTGTGATCCCTGGCCGCCGGAATAAAAGCTTCATTCCCTGCAGCCCGACCCCTGATCTAGCCTCCCAAGGCCAGGGTCGGGGTGTGGGGAATCATCTCTACCTCCTCCGATGCCGGGCCCACTGTCCCCGGCCAACTAGGGGAACTTATTCCACCTCAGAGGTGGAATACGTTACCCGTACAGGCAGCTGGACCCGGACTTACAGGACCAACATTGGAATCGGCCCTAGACTTCCGGGGCCGCAGACCACCCACTGCCCACCCTAACCCTGCCCCCGCAACACCCCTTTCCCACGCCTGACTAACCTCCTCATACAACGTGCGGGAAAGTTGGGGTTGGCAAAGTGGCTGAATAGCAAGGATGGAGATCCCAACGGGACCTTCATTCTGCTATTCGCGCCTCGGAATGACCCTGAATCAGCATTACGTATTCCCTTTAGATCTCAACTTTCTATTAGCACCCATGTTAGTCCCTAGTTCATCTTGTTGAAAAAACATGTATACTTGTTCTAATACAACTTCTTAAGCAATATTTTCTATATTCAACAATTAATTACTCATTTAGGAGCAAGTTTCCTGAAGTGTACGAATGGTTAGCACAGCTAGCATGGGACCGCACTAAATGTTACCAAGCGCTAAAAAAGCAAATGCAGTAAAAATTCCAAGCTAACCGCTTAGTGTGTGATTGGGCAGGGAACGGGTAGGATAGGGATGGAAAATGGGTGATGCCTGCACAACGCCATTAGCGCACGCAAATCATGAATGTTGCAGTTACCATGCGTATTCTTACTCCACGTCAATGGGCAGTGGTAAGTGCACCCACATTAATCACAGTTACAGATTCAGTGTGACAATGTGCTTCCCACCATGCTAACTGCATGGGGAATTACCAGGAATGCCCCCAACAGTCACCATGGGTTAGCCACACTTCCTGCACTAATTTTTGGCACTTAACTTATACTAAGATGCGATTCTTAGCAAGGTTTAGTGAACACACTGATCTTTCACAACAGTTTATTAGATTGGTTATTTATACAGTATATATAGCTGCTGGTATCTGTTTTAGTAAATAGTAGTTCTATAAAAAACATTTTAGATGTGAAAAAGTTTTATAAAATTTCCTTCTATAAATGTGGAGCCTGATTCCAGTAGGGGACGCTCCCATGGGTGCAGGATTGGGACCTGGGAGATGGCCCAGCATGCCCCTGCATTGCCACAGGGATGTTCTCCCCATGGCACAACCTGCCCACTGCCTTAGATCTCCCGTTTCCCCGCCACCCAACCCCAACAGGGGCAACTGGGGCTGGATCAGGCAGAGGGGACTCACCCTGCTCACCGCCGTCGCTGCTGGGGGGGCATGGTTGCAACATGCTAACGGCAGGGGGATGGACGCACAAGTCCCCAAAGGTTAGCATGGGCCTCCACGCTAGATTTGTGACCCAACTATGTTCTAACTTAGCACATTTTAGTAAACATGCCTCAAAATGACGTATACGTATACTTGATAAAATAGGGGCAGACACTTCGCCTTAAGCTAGGCGTGGCAGTTCCGCCTGCTCTAGAGCAGGTGTAAATGCCTGCACCTAAATCTGGAGAAAATGCGCAAAAGTTATAACATTCTATAAATGACAGCCCCAATATTCAAAGGCATTTACATCATTTACAAAGCTGTAAACCATGTAATTGCCCCTTCTTGGGATATTTAGCAGCAGTAACATGGTTAGTGCTGCTGAATGTCCACGGATAGCACTGTTTTATGCCCTGATGCTAACCAGCTAGCATCCATGGGCAGTGTGCAGTGGAGGAGTGGCCTAGTGGTTGGGGCAAGGTACTTCAGGCTGGAAGGTCGGGGGTTCAAATCCCACTAGAGGACAGCAACCTTGGGCCAGAAGGACTGGGGTTTCTAGTCCCACAGGTGCTCCTTGTGGTCTTGGGCAAGCCACTTAACCCTCCATAGCCCATGTTCCCTGTAAAATAGTTATCTCCAAGTTATAATGCCCTGTTCAATGTAATTTCAGTTTGTTCAATGTAAACCGCACTGATGCAGAATAGCGCGGTATATAAGAGAATGTAAATAAATTAAAAAAAAATAAATAACCGGTCAGCGATGATATTCAGCCGCTGTCTGGTTATCCCTCGGCAGTGAAAGTATCACACAGCAAAAGCTGGCCTAACCAAGGCTAACTGGGCAGTGGCTGAATATTGCCTCTTCCCGGTTAGCTTCTTGCTTTTGCAGCTGACCCAGATATTCAATGCCAGTGTCCGTATATGGCCCCGGCATTGAATATCTGGGTTTAGTGTTCAACAGCGATGAGCTGGGTGCTGTAATTGCACTAGCCGCCCCCACTGAATATCGGGCCCTACATGTGTAAATTTAGGTCTCACCTATGCTCCACTCAAGCTCCGCCCCTGTGCACGTCCTAACTGCAAATGTGCGTGATGGGACTTAGTGCGTACTTACAGAATAGCAACTGCCTAAATCACACGCATAAGGACTCATTCACACACATAAATCCTTGAAAATACGGATTTATGTGCATAAATGATGCAGAACTTTCCACAAGATCGTTACAGAATTACCTCCATAGTGATGATATTCTGCTGCTATCTAATCCTCTCACTGTAGCTATAAAGATAGCTGTTTAATATTGATGGCTATCTGTAAAGTTGAGTGGAAGGCCCACATTCCACCCCAGCACTATCTGGATAATGCTGGGGCAATCTATAAGAATTTTCAGCAACACTATCTGTATAGCGCTGATGATAATCCATGGATAGGGCACTAATATATTTAGTGGTGGCTGTCAAATATAAGGGGCATATTTACTAATCCTGTGCCGGTAATGCGTGTGGGCTGCATTACCAGCTTGGGACTTCAGGCTAACTGCAGAAGGGCAGATATTTTCATCCCCTGCAGTTACCACACTTTAACGTGACAAACCTGCCATGGGTGCAAGTAACGCTACTCATTGAGGTGGCATTAGTTGCATCCATGCTCCTTTCACCAAGGAAAGACAGTGTGGGCCACAAACGCTCTCGCTAGCTGCACTGTAGCAGGAACGCCCCGATCCCACCCAGTCAGTGGCTCGACACATGCTACCAGGGTAGCACGGGGTTTTTACGCAGGGTCCCACGCTACTTTCTAGCACCACCCCAAAACTGCATGCTAGCCCCATATTACCCTTTAGTAAACATGCCCTTAAGTGCTTAGGAATATTGACTTGAAAGTCTTTTTCTTATATTTATTTATTTAGACAGATTTTTATACCACCTTATCCTTCAATCAAAGTGATCACATCACAATTGGAGGGTTACATTCAATATGAGGGTACTTAACAACATTTAGACAACACGATTGGGGTTACATTTAGCATGAGGGTACTTAACAACATTATACAATGAACTGGTATGTCTAGTTGGGATAAGTGGGTACCGAGTTGAACTTGTATGTCTAGCTGGGGTGAGTGGGTATTGAGTTGGCGGAGGTAGTTGCATTACTGTTCGGGTAGAGACTGTTTTCTGCTCATAGGCTTCTGTAAAGAGCAGGGTTTTAAGGGCCTTGCGGAAGTCTGTGATGTCGTTTAATGCCCTCAGGCTCTCTAAGCTGACAGGAGCCATGTTGTTGGCTTTTAACTATATCTGTGGAAGGGACCAATTGGTTAGAGAATTGTTATTTATTGAATTTTGTTTTTATTATTTATTATTTATACAGGGAGGGGAGTTAGTTGTTTTCTGAAATTCATTGTGCTGATTTTCAATATACTATGATTTTGTAAATCTGTCTTGAACCAGGCTGTCAATTTTAATGTTCAATTAAATTAAATTCAACTTTTGTGTTCTTTTTCTTACATACACACAGCCTACTCATGCTCTTGTCCTTAGTCCATGCTCCTACAGCCCCTCTGGATCTTCCCTCTTCACCAAATCATCTATTCTGACTCACACCCCGCCCCACCTCACCTACATATTCTCTGTATTATTTATTTATTTCTGGTCATTTGCTAGACTGCCTTTCAAAAGGTGTCAAAGCGGTTTACACTACTAAAATACCCTACTGATACCCCTCACCTCACCTCATCCCAGGTGTTAAAATAGGCAGGGCCTAGTAGCAGCAGTTTAAGTTTAAATTTAAAACACAGAAGAGAACTTTCTGGTTACATTTCATACCCAGTAGAGAGCTTGTAGTTTAAATTTAATAGTCACTCAGGGCCTAGCATCAGCAAAGTACTTTTAGTTTAAATTTAAAACACAGAAGAGAGCTTTCTGGTTAAATTTGGGACCCAGCAGAGAGCTTGTAGTTTAAATGTAATAGTCACTCAGGGCCTAGCATCAGCAAAGTACTTTTAGTTTAAATTTAAAACACATAAGAGAGCTTTCTGGTTAAATTTAGAACCCAGCAAAGAGCTTGTAGTTTAAATTTCATAATAAGTTAGAGCCTAGCAGCAGCAGCAAGCTATAATTTAAATCAAATCAGAATATAGCTTAGCACAAAAGGCAAAAGAGGGTCAGTACTCTTTGAGCAACAAATAAAGTCTTCTAGAGACCTTTACAAAGAGGCCTTCTACCTAGGGGGCAAGAGACCTGTGAAACATTTTCAATACGTGTTAACACCAGGTGGCAGGTCAAAAGGCCATTTTGAAAGACTCCTTCTATCCAGGCAAGGACTGTTAATCACCCAGGAAGTTGGTCACAGCTTACCTCAGCAGCACAGGCATAAATAGCTCAACCAGAGTTCTGTGATCCTCAGTCTTGAAGGACTAGAAAAGGGGACTGTTACTTCTGGAGAGATCTGCAATTGTGAGTATATACTTCTGGGAATTTTCTGAAAGGAATTCAT
Organism: Ichthyophis bannanicus; assembly: GCA_033557465.1. Taxonomy (NCBI): domain Eukaryota; kingdom Metazoa; phylum Chordata; class Amphibia; order Gymnophiona; family Ichthyophiidae; genus Ichthyophis; species Ichthyophis bannanicus. The sequence continues at coordinate 1,540,251,355 of CM066031.1, forward strand.
TGTATTAAAGCTAATTAATCTGTGAACCCACTATTTTTTGTTAAATCAGTCAGGGCCTAGTAGCAGCAGTTTAAGTTTAAATTTAAAACACAGAAGAGAACTTTCTGGTTACAATTCATACCCAGTAGAGAGCTTGTAGTTTAAATTTAATAGTCACTCAGGGCCTAGCATCAGCAAAGTACTTTTAGTTTAAATTTAAAACACAGAAGAGTGCTTTCTGGTTAAATTTGGAACCCAGCAGAGAGCTTGTAGTTTAAATTTCATAGTCACTCAGGGCCTAGCATCAGCAAAGTACTTTTAGTTTAAATTTAAAACACAGAAGAGAGCTTTCTGGTTAATTTTAGAGCCCAGCAGAGAGCTTGTAGTTTAAATTTCATAATAAGCTAGAGCCTTGCAGCAGCAAAGAGCTATAATTTAAATCAAATCAGAATATAGCTTACCTCAGCAGCACAAGACAGGGTACTATGTAGCAGCCCTCTTTTAATAAGGTCCCTCATCAGAGACTTTTGGCAAAACTAAAGAGTCATGGGATAGGAGGCAGTGTACTACTGTGGATCAGGAACTGGTTAAAAGATAGAAAGCAGAGGGTAGGGCTAACTGGCCAATTTTCCCAATGGAGAAAGGTGAATAGTGGTGTACCCCAGGGATCTGTGCTGGGTCCGCTACTTTTTGACATATTTATAAATGACCTGGAAAGTGGAATAATGAGTGAGGTTATCAAATTTGCAGATGACACAAAACAATTTCAAGTTGTTAAAACCCAAGAGGATTGTGGAAAATTGCAAGAGGATCTTGATAAATTGGAAGATTGGGCATCAAAATTGCAGATGAAATTTAATGTGGACAAGTGCAAAGTTATGCACCTAGGGAAGAACAGCACAAACTATGGTTACACGATGCAAGGTTCCACATTAGGAACCACTACCCAGGAAAAAGATTTAGGCGTCATTGTGGATAACATGTTAAAACCTTCGGCGCAGTGTGCAGCGGCGGTCAAGAGAGCAAATAGAATGCTAGGTATCATAAGAAAAGGAATGGAAAATAAAACAAAAGATATTATAATGCCTCTATATCGTTCCATGGTGAGACCGCACCTTGAATATTGTGTGCAATTCTGGTCGCCGTATCTTAAAAAGGATATAGCGTTATTAGAAAAGGTTCGGAGAAGAGCTACCAAAATGGTAAAGGGGATGGAAGGATAATCCTATGAAGAAAGGCTAAAAAGGTTAGGGCTCTTTAACCTGGAAAAGAGACGGCTGACGGGAGATATGATAGAGGTCTATAAATTAATGAACGGAGTGGAATGGGTAAACGTAGATCGATTGTTTACGTTATCAGAATATAGAAAGACTAGGGGACATGCAATGAAGCTACAGGGTAAACTATTTAAGACTAATAAAAGAAAATATTTTTTCACTCAACGTGTAATCAAACTCTGGAATTTGTTACTGGAGGATGTAGTAAAGGCTGTTAGTGTAGCTGGGTTTAAAAAAGGTTTGGACAAGTTCCTGGAGGAAAGGTCCATAAACCATTATTAAGAAGGGACCCAGGATATCAATGCTTGACCCAGTACAAGCATTGTGGAACCTGTGTCTTTTGGGGAAACTGCTAGGTACGTATGACCTAGATTGGCCACTGTTGGAAACAGGATACTGGGCTTGATGGACCTTGGTCTGACCCAGTATGGCATATCTTATGTTCTTATGATTTAGCTGGCATCATAGGCAACAAGGCCCGTTGACACAGCATAAAAATAAAAGCCACCTGCTTCATAAAAAGCTGACAGTGCTTAAATACAGGCTTTTTTCTAAACTTCCTTATTCTTTCTTTTTTTAAAAAAATTTTTATTTATGCAATTTCACAATAACTCGCAAGATACATCCTTGTTACAGTAAAGAATATTCAAATGAAAGAACTTATCATTACAGCATAAGGAAAAACCTTAGCCCACAAAGATTAATAAAGTAACAATTCACTAGCCCACAAACAATTGGGGGGAACAAGACCCAAATCCAAGGAAAGGGTCTTATTCTTTCTTAACATCTTTACTATATTCCCTCCCTGAGTACTAATCAATTAAACCACAAGGCAATTCTGAAATTCTACTAGCGCATGTGCTTAATTATTTTTTTTTCAAACATACAGCACTTACCCATAATAGCAAATATAAGCACTCAATTAAAGAAAACAGAAAGAAAGGAAACTAAAACCAAAGGAAACTACAATCATTGCCCAAGTCACCCAGTGCTGGATACAAACCTTAGAGATACAATACACCTGCATCATTATACAGTAATCAGAAGACACGTTTAACTAAATAAAACAGGGAGCAAGGTAGAATACAATCTCCATTTACACTCCTACTCGTGCATCAAAAACACTTCCAAATGAGACACATCAGAGCAGACGTAAGTGTTTCTCTAACACATCACTAAGCATTTGAATTGGAATAGCACACAAGGTTTTAGTTGAAGAAATAGTTTCCTTTGGGTCTGAGTAGCCCTACAGACATCACAAAAAACAGTTAAATTTTAGCCACAGAACTGAACTTCTTTATTCTTTAAGACTAGCACTTTTATCAGATTCTGCCACAAATAAGGACAACAATGTGGAGCACGTGGAAATCTCATCACAAGAAGCCTCTAGTAAGTCAGTTAAATTTGAAATAGGTGTGGACCAGGTGGAAGATTCAACTATCTCCTGTACAGGTAATATACATAAAGAAATATAATTCAATTTAGACACTGAATAGACCCGCAAAAAGATATTTCAAGTGTTTCTAAAATATTTGAAGAGCAGAATTAAAGGAGAAATCACAATTTTCTACAGACTCCAGCTGCCTATGCAGAACTAAGCTATCCTTCATCCCTATAGCATCAACAGAGTCCAAAGCCAGCAACTGAGACTCAGGTTCCTCAACAGTTCCTTCAACAGCAGCCAGTCTATGATCCTATTCTTGAAATTTCTGAGTCGTTTCAAAGGGAAACCTAACAGTCTGTTCAGCCATCTCTTGCAGGAGATTATTAGTCTCATTTACAATACACCAAATATCTTTTAAGGAAACATTTGCAGGAGGAGATGTTTCTGTTACTAACTGTCCCATATCACTTCCCAAGGGCATTTGAATAGCCTTCAGGAGAAAAACTTCATCTCCAGTTTGCAACTTAGGAGTATTTAGAAGAAAGGGGGAGGAGGCTATTCCAAACAATTCTCCACATTGTGTTCTAGTGCTCCCAGGAAGAGGAAGTGAAGTCCTCTCAACGGGGCTCAAAGATGCCCCAGACGCAGAAGTAGTAGATAACACTTGTCCAACCTGGGAAGATGTGCTCTCCCCTTGTTCTGGAGCCAGATCCATGTCCATATGTCCCTTCACAGCTACCAGGATGCCAGTAGCCAGTTTGTTTTTTACTCTCCTCTTGTCCATTGTCAAAAAATCTGGCTTGAAGAGCCCTGAAGTGGCATCAAAAGGATGTTCCCCTTTGATCAATCACCCAATGGCATGTCACAGAGAGGATTGATGATTCCCAGGCCTGACGGTGATGTCAGGAATCAGAGAGGGGCTTCTAACCCAGCAGGGATCACACTAGCAGTCCCTCCAGCTCTGGTACTCCCCAATATGCACCCCTTGCAGCTCACTGCCCAGAGTCATAGCCCCAGGCAAAAACCTCATCCTCAGCGTTTGCTTAATGATATGGTTGTTTTTCAGCTATATTCATTTTATTCATCAGTGCAAGCAAATGCAGAAAATCAGTGATTTTGTCACCATTTAATCTGAGCAATTTTGATCCCTTTTACTAGCCTTCTAAATTACACATGCAAAATTGTTTGTGGCCAGCATAATCCCACTCACTGCTTAGATTTCAGCTATTTCTCCTGTGAATTTATTTATTTGCACTTAGCTCATGTCTTTTTAGAGGTTCTATTCAGGTACACTAGGTATCTCCCTGTCACCGGAGAGTTTACTATCTAAATTTATATCTGAAGCAATGGAGGGTTAAGTGACTTTCTCAAGGTCACAAAAAGCAGCGTCAGGATTTGAATCTTGGCTTCCCTAGTTATCAGTTCATCGATCAAACTACTAAGCAATCCCTACTGTTCAGTGGAACTGGAATTTCTATAATGCCTCAAATAAGGCAAATTAAATGGGTGGGTATTTGGATGATACATAGAAATATTTATTCATTCAGCTGAGCTTGCTAGCTCTCTTCTACAATCCAAAGAAGAAACCAAGAATAACATAGTATATGATGGCAGATAAAGACCAGTATGGTTCATCTAGTCTGCCCAGCAAGGCGGCAAGAGTAGGTGCACTTGCTGCTCCGTGCAGGTCACCCCTCCCCATGTCTTTGTTTAGGGGTGTACCCACCGCTCCGTGTAGGTCACCCCTATTTGTTCAGATATAAGAGATAGTTATGCTTATTATGATTTTATCCTGTTGCTCTAAAGGGATCCACTGTGTCTTCCCAAGCCATTTTGAATTCTGTCACTGTGTTTGCCCCCACCACTTCCATCGGGAGGGCATTCCAAGCATCCACCACCCTTTCAGTGTTAGTTAGTTGTGTTAGGTGATTGATCCAGCATCAGATCCTGGCCGAGCTGAGATGAGCCTTATCAGAACTGGTGTAGGGAATCAGCTCATCATGGACTTGTCTTAATGCTGAGCTTCTAGAGATTCAAAAATATCCCAAATAAACCAAAGACAAAAGTATATTTCAAAATGCAAAGAAAGTCCCGGTAATGACAGCAAATATATTTAAATCTTTTTGTCGGAACAAAAAACACAAAAGGAGGTGGGGAAATAAGAAATAGTTGTGCTTATTTTTCAAATTCTGAGGGTTTTCAGATGTCCCTTTACTGTAAACCTGTGCAACGAAATACCCTTTTACAATATTGCAGTTTTCATCCTCCTTCTTTAAAACGTGACCTGCCCTATGGCCAGTTTCTAAGGCTACAACGCAATTGTTCTATCCTACAAGAATTTTGTAGTCATGCTTTGGATCTTAAGTAGAGTCTTCTGGCTCGGGGTTACCCTCTTAAAATAGTAATAATGGCCTTTAAACGTGCGAGGTTTACACATCGGGACTGGCTCCTATCCCCTCCTACTTCTGCTTTGACGGAATCCTCCATGGATGATAGTTATTGGAGTGCTTCCATACATGACTGGTGTTCACAAAATAACAACAATTTTACATAAATATTGGAATGTTTTGAAATTACATACATGTTTTGCAGGCAAGGATTTGTCTTTGGCGTATTCTCGTGGTGCTAACTTAAGGGATCGGATACTTCATTCGGGGTCTAGTATAGATCGTCCTTTATTGTTTCATGAGGACCCGGGACATTTTCCCTGCAACAATTGTCGGTATTGTGATTTATCTCTTACCAGCATGAATTGGTGCGATCCCCGTACATCTGAAGTTTTTTTGTCACGTTGGCACACTACCTGTGAATCGGCATTTGTAGTGTACATCATTATATGTCCTTGCCTTCTGTATTATGTGGGGCACACTACTCGGCCGATTAAGACTCGTTTAGCAGAACATGCATCACGTTTACAAAATAGAACATTAGCTGCACCTATGGTGGAACATTGCATTCATAAAGATCATATTTTTGAACATCAACGTTGGAGAATTTTGGAATTTGTGCCTGCTGACCCACGAGGAGGGGATCGTGTTTCAAGACTTCAATATCGTGAACAGCGCTGGATATTCCCTTTGAGAACGGTCATCCCTGGTGTTTTGAATACATCGGTGGGTACAGTGGGGATAGCCCCATTCCATTGGTGTTTGAAGTGTTCTGGTTCCTGATTGGGTCTTCTGCCCTTCAATTATGACGTTAGACGCCATTTTTAAGTGTTACATTGGCAGCATTACTTTCATCAAGCTTGTGTTGATGAGAACGCATGTTTGCACTCCGTTTTGGCTGCGAATCTCAATGGACTGTTGAATATCATACTTTAAGCTGAATATCATACCTGAAGCAGGGTTTGAATGTCTCGACCTGAAACGTGACACGTTGACACTTTGATACTTTTTGATAAAATTTAAAGCTGAGGGGTATGTTTACTAAACTGCGCTAATGATGCGTTACGGGGCACAAATGTGCCCCGCACAGGTGCATGGCGCACTAAAGTGCACGCTCATGTGCGCAGCGCGCTAATGTGCGATAAAGGCGTGGAAAGGCTCCCGAAGGGCGGAGGAAGGCTCCCCAGGGGTGGAGAGAAGGGGTCAATGGGTGGAGAGTGGGAGGGGAGAGGCTCCCTGCACACGAGTGGGGCTGAAATACAAGGCAAAAAATACCGCGAGTGGAAACCTCGCGGTAGAGCCGATTTAAAGGGAAGAGAAACCATTTCTGTCAGCAATGTACAGCAAAATCAGGGAAGCCTACAAAAAGGTGATACGTGTGATACATGTGCACGGAACAAAAGTGCAAATAAACATTGAAAATGACCCCAACAAAATAAAATAAAATTATACTCAAGCTGGGCAATAGTGATAGTAATGGGAAACATCAAAAAACACTCCCAAGGAAGCCGCAAAAAATAAATATGAATTTTAGAAGGGGCTACGCTCCGTCCCCATACAAGGTGAATGATCCCACAGTGAAACAGCACTGATCAGGGTTTCCCTCTCCATTGGACAGGTTACCTATGGCATGCACATGTTCCACAACAGCAGGGCGGGCAGGTCGGAATGGGCAACTGGACAGATGCTGGGAAAAAGGATACAGAGGGCTGCAGGCGGCACATGCTGTGGAGCAGCTGGGGCACAGTGTGGACTAGGCAGATGCCTAGATGGCACTTAGGAATGCTGAAACTGAACAGCAGCCAGACAGCAACTGATGAGGGCCCAACATGGGCACGAGAGTGTTTAGCACAGTGTCACAGGGGATAGTACCCAGCAGGTACCCCAAGGGCACAGAACATTGGCAGGCGGTGTTGGGGGGAAGCGTGGACGCCTATGCAGGCACCCCTACCCCAGAACACGCACCATAGGCAGCCGCCTACCTGCACACTGGATGACTTGAGACTGCACACCACCAGCACCACCAGCAGAAGAGCATATCAGCATGATGGCAGAGAGGTACTGGTGGTGGAGGGGGGCAGTGGCAGCTGTCCAGAGCCGACCATGGCCTAGCCCTGTGTAGGTGGGTGCCATGCACTGCAACAGACAGGCTGTGTCTGACAAACAACCATGGTATCTCCAGGGACTGCCCTGTCTCTGTGAGCACAGTGTGGTGCGGTGAGCACAGCCAGTGTGTTCAGGAGCAGAAGGTCACAAATTCAAGTCCCAGCTGGGGCTACTGCCAATCCAGTCCCCATATTTTACCCGCTACCAAACCGTGATAGTAAGGACAAACCTTTATTGCAGAGAACATATGCATGGTTCAAACGCCTATATTTTACCCCACCGAGCACAGACACCAGAAACATGCGCATTACCTAGAGCAGAGTCCCCCAAATTCAGTCCTGAAGGCCCACAAATCATTCAGGTTTCATGCTGTCTCCAATATAAGGCCATGTCAGCATGGTGGCGGAGGGGTACTGTTGGTGGAGGGGGCAGTGGCAGCTGCCCAGAGCAGACCATGGCCTAGCCCTGTGTAGGTGGGTGCCATGCACTGCAACAGACAGGCTCTGCCGGACAAACAGTCATGGTATCACCAGGGAATGCAGCATACCTGTGGCAACACGGTGGTGCAGTGCACACAGACAGTGTGTGCAAGAACAGAAGGTCACAGATTCAAAGCCCAGCTGGGGCTACTGCCAATCCAGTCCACATATTTTTCCCACAACTAAACCGTGATAGTAAGGACAAACCTTTATTGCAGAGAACATACGCATGGTTAATACGCCTATATTTTACCCCACCGAACACAGACACCATAAACAGGCGCATTACCTAGAGCAGAGTCTCCCAAATGCAGTCCTGGAGGGCCAAACACCATTCAGGTTCCATGCTGCCTCTAATAAAGATGCCTGTGCTGCATATCTATGCACCACCCCCATGGTATGCAGATGTATCTCATGCATATTGTGGTGAGGAAACCACTGCTGAACCTAGAAATACACAGGAAAATGAGTCCTGTCACTTTAAGGCAGAATGTATCAAGGGTTTCCCTAGTAACCAAGAGTCTGTGACTCAGAGAATAGTCATCCCTAAGCCCCGCCCACAGCAGCACGTCAGGGAGAAGCTTGACCCTAGTCACATGTGCTGGGAGCAAGGTGTGGCTCAGGAGGAAGGAAAGTTTAAAAAGCTGATATGCAGTAACACAGATAGAATGAGAAGTGGTAAGAAGGTGCCACTTTTGAGACGGAGAAGCAGCAAGGGAAGAGAAGGACAAGGAGAAAGACAAGGAGCATGGAGAGCAAGTGAGAGAGTGCTTGCAGAGCATGAAAGGCAGAGTGTAAGAAACACTGGAAGCCGAAGAGAGAAGCTTGATGAGAGATTGCCAAGCACAGCTGAGGGAGCAAGGAACGAGAGGCTGGTGCAAGCAAACGAAGGTGCTGCAGCTGAGAGACAGCATGACTGGCTTGCAGAGCAGAGAGAGTTTCTAAATACCTCAGAATCAAGGCAAGTGTGTCCTTCTCAATTCCTAGACAGAAAATGCCCACGAGAATTAGCTCTAGAAGGGAAAGCTAATTCTAGTTATAGACAAAGTACCAGGATAAAGGGAGAAAGCTTATCCAAGCACCAAGTAGCTCACTTAACAGAAGAGCTACTGCAAAAGCAGGCTCTACTTAAGAAGTTAAATGAACTAATAGAGAAAGAAAATAGCCAGCTCTCTGTTCAGATACCTTTTGATGTAAGTGAGAGAGATAGTGTAGAGGAAATGGACATAACAAGTGTGGAGAACAGTACCATGGATTTACAATGTGCTATATGTCAGGTCTCTGATGTGGAAGAGTCCTAGAGAGCAATTGTATGTATGCCGTGCTTAGGAAGCAGCCTCATTCTGAAGACATCACAACTGAAAGAAACAGCTGAGTTCAACTGATAAGGTTGAGAGCTGGATGTAAACGTTCAAGGGACATTTAAAAGTTTATTTTGCTGCCAGAAGTTTGTTCCTGCAAAGGAGAAAACCTTTAAGAGTTTAAAAGTTTTGGAAAGTGGCAATTTTGATTTACAAGCAAGATTGTGCCTGTTTCTTTGAAGTTTGGAATATAAAGCAAAGTTATTCCTGTTTCTTTTTGAAGCTGTACTGTGGATTAAAAACATCCTTTATATAATTTACCCCTCGCGTCCTGTGTATGAAGGAACCCCTGAATACATTGAATAAATTTCTCTGTCTTACGCCTGAACCCTTGAGTCACAACTCCTTGCTTTAATATAGGACTACAATTCCCAGCAGCCCTCCTGGCAGCCATTTTGAGGGAATCTTATTTTAAAGCCAAAAGGCGACCTCACCTGCTACCAGTTACCTACCTGGCCAGGCGGGGGCGACAATATTCATGAGGGACAGCATGAAAACCCGAACAGTGTTTGGCACACCAGGACTGGAGTTGGGAACCTCTGCCGTAAAGCAGCAGCCAACAGGGGCAGACACACCCACACCCACACCCACAGGCCCCATTAGCCAATGCCTCCAGGAGAGGCAGGAAATTGGGCCCTGCGTGCATCTCCCAGTACTAGCACTTGCATACCTTAGCAATGCCACCCTACACCTGGGTATACGGTACACAGCTAACAAACGTTTGCTATGATTACTGGCAGATAGCAATTCCTACGTTAAGCACAGTTTGCTGATTGAGCTCCATCATAACAATCTTTCTGATGTCTGTGGTGTGTGCTTCAGGTCTGGTCTCTGACAGTGTTTACCACCCTGGGGAGTGACCCCCAACAGCATTGCGTGCCATATCCATGCCTCTACTGTGCCTAGGACTGGTGTGGTGGCCAGGGCTGCTAAACTCCTCTATAGTAGCACAATGCTGGCATAGGTGTGGGGGTGTGTGTCTGTCTATCCAGTGTGTGGTGGCTGCAAACACCCTCCACAGCCCACACTGCCAGCACTGTTGCCAGTATTGGCCTGCCAATGTTCATAATGAGGAGCAAGGTACCATGGGTATAGCCCGGACAGGGTGGCCTGGCCAGGATGCATCTGCACAGGGCATAGGGCACTGGCTGGGACATTTTAGTGCCCAGCCACCACCTACACAGACAGGGTGGCCTCAGCATGTCCTGCTGGGAGATCACTCTCACCCTGACTGTGCAGTGACCACAGCATGGCTAGGCACCCCCATAGTGCTATATAGTATTTCTTTCATGTGATATTTATGGGTTTCCTTTTGGGGCCCAGTCATTGACATATCTGCTTGTTGTGTATGTTGACATCCCAGTTCTGGGTGCATGCATTTCCACCAGGAACATGCACTATGGACTAGCTAGCAGACTGTTTGCAGCTGGTATGTGTTTTGATGGAGTGCCTTGCAGGTTGCAGTGGCTGAAGGCTTGCTGCAGGAGAATATCAGATAGTGGTGGGGTGCAGCTTAGCATATCCAGGCCTAATGTCTGTCTGCTATTGTGTTATGGATGTGTACAGAGCTGCATTGACTGCCCTGTAGGGTGTCTGTTCCCCAGCAGGACCAGGGTTGATGGTCCCTCTCTACTGCCACCATTGCAGGGAGGTAGAATGTGCATCTGTTGATGGGAGACCCTGTTTGCCACCCTCAGCCCTGGAGAAGGAGGGTGGTGGTGGTGGTGGTAAACAATCTTCCTAGGGGTCCATAGGGGCTACACCTGACTGAGACAGACAGATATATCCAAGGTGTTTCTGCAGAAACTACCTATTCTCACACATTAGCACTGCTGGGGACCTACAGCATGGCCTATTTCTGCCATGGCAGGTGCTGTGGACCTGATGCTGGACGCCCCACCGCACACTCAGGGTGAGCACAGTACCCACACAATGTGACGGTGTGTAGCTACTCTGTGCCAGTAACACACATGGTCAGTTCCCCCTACCAGGCCGAGGTGCTGTGGGGGTGCATACCCCATCTTGTGTTCATCTGTAGACAGCTGATTTGCATGTGCAGTGCATCATGGGTACGGGTGGGCTAACCCTATCCTGGTGACCACAGCAGACTGTCTGTGTGGTGACGTGCAGTCCCTCAGCAGCCAGCCAGGGGCTTGCTAGTAGCTATAGAGCTGTAGCCCATTGGTTACTTCACTGCCTGTGGAGCCAGAGGTCATGAGTTCAAACCCACAGTGGGGTTATTTGATAGGGCTGTCCAAAGCATTATCTCTTTTTAATGTACATTATTGCTGCCAGCAAAAACACCCTCAGCGTACTGTACCCATAAAGTGCCTCAGAGGGCGCCCTATAGGGCAACTTATGGTTACCGTCCATATAAGGTGCACTATACGTTATCCTGTGGAGCGACTTATAGGGTGCCCTATAGGGGACATTATAGGGTGCCGTGGCGGACAGTGCACTTTATAATGTGTCCTATGGAGTGCCTTATAGGGTGCCTTATGCGGCACCTTCAGTTACGGCACGTGAGGGCGTGTTTGCTGGCAGCAATTAATAAAATACAAATAAAGTGCTGCAGGAAACAATATGTACATGTCAAAGCTGATGCCTCAGCCAGCCTTATGTATTAGGCACACTGGGGACCAAACTCATGACCCCTGTATCAGCAGTCAGTGCCTTAACCATTGTGCTACACTGCTGTTCCTCCTTGCATGTCAGCGCACCTACTTCAGATTTCCATGCGTTTAAATGCACAGTGCTGCCATCAAACACAGTGCTATGACCTTGCTCTGCCTCATAGGGCACCCTATATGGCGCCCTATAGGCCACCCTTTCAGCAACATTGTAGGGTGCCGTGTTGGACAGTGCACTTTAAAATGTGCCCTCTGGGGTACCCTATAAGGCGCCTTATGCAGCACCTTATGTTACAATACTTTGAGGGTGTGTTTGCTGGCAGCACTAATTAAAATAAAAATAAAATGCCTCCTAAAGCAATATTACATATAACAGGTAATGCCTCAGCCAGCCTTCTTCATTAGACACAGTGGGGGATTGAACCCATGACTCCTGCATTATTGGTCAGTGTCTTAACCATTGTGCTACACTGCTGCTCCTCCTTGCATGTCAGCGCACCTACTTATGATTTTCATTCCTTAAACTGCACAGTGCTGCCATCACAAACAGTGCTGTGACCTTGCGGTACCTCATACGGCACCCTATAAAGCGCCCTATAAGCAACATTCTAGGGTGACTTGGCGGACAGTGCACTCTAAAATCTGCCCTCTGGGGTACCTTATGGGGCGCTTTATGTTACAGTGCTTTCAGAATGCGTTTGCTAGTAGCAGTAATTAAAATAAAATTAACATGCCTCAGACTGCAGTATTACCTTTAACAGGTAATGCCTCAGCCAGCCTTCTTCATTGGGCACAGTGGGGGATTGAACCCATGATCCCTGCACTATTGGTCAGTAACTTCACCATTGCACTGTGGCTCTGTTCCTGTGCTTGCACATCAGCGCGCCACTTATGCTTCCCGCGCAAGTTTCTCGTGCTAATGTGCGCGGCGCTGTAGGGTTTAAGTACTTGTAGAGGTAGAGGTTAAGTATGATAGATTTGGGGTTTAGTATGATAGATTTGCTTCTAATTTTTAAGTGCTAAGGATTCATAATGTTCCTGATTCATAATCACTTACTGGCTGCCCTGAATCTCACAAAAAATAAGACCAACAGCTATGCTGCTATAACATGTGAGCCAGCATTCAGGCCTTTGCAAGAAGAGATCCAGCAACCATATAAGGAGATATCATGCCTTGTAAGGTGCCAGTTTGGGCTGAAGAGTCTAGACTTTGACCTACAAGGGGATATCAGATAAAGGTTTGCAGAAGTAAGGTGCAAAGAAATGCATACACAGGAAACCACAAAGCTACTAACATATATGCTAGGCCCGGCTCTGAAGAAAAACAGCTAGCCAGGTCATGGTGAGTATGAGAGGAGGGGGGGCCAGGAGGGATTTTGCAACAGGAACTAAGGGGAGCAAAAAGGCAACGATAGGAAATGGGGAGTGGAGGGGGAGAGAACACAGAGGGATAGCTCTGGGACTGCATACAGAAACACGGAAAGAAAAAAGGTATAAATGTAACATGCTTTCCATATTCAGGGGGGAGAGTTGCCTTCTTGAGGTGCCTAGTGCCCGATAGAACTCTCTTCCCCTATCTACCTGTATTTGATCATCAGTTATCTAATAAACAGAGACTCTGATTGCACCTGTACTGACTTTTTGGATCTGATCATTTCAGGTAATAATAATAATTAGGTTGTGGTTCATTTTTGTACGAAACAGGGCCGTACAGCGCACATGAGCGCACAGCACACATTAGTGCATGATTAATCCCGGTTTGCTTTTTCAGACTGAAACGCCCACTCCTTATATGGCATCCCGCACACTAGCGCGGCGCGCACCTAACGGGGTTTTAGTAAACATACCCCTAAGTATTTTCTCATTTTCAACACTTTAATATAATAAGTAAAAGGAACAAGCACAGCGAGTTGGTGGTAATTCTTTTCCCCACCTCCTTTTGTGTTTTTTGTTCTGACAAAATTTGTTTGTTGTCATTAACCGGACTTTCTTTGCATTTTGAGCTTCTAGAGATAGCTGTTTAGGTGGCAGATAGATTTATAATCTTCTAGCCCAGAAGCATGACAGTTTTGCAAAATGTTAACATCAGAATGTCTGCAGATTTCACTCATAATCCTGGAATAGAAACTGCAGAGTCATGGTTCCGGCAAATATCATTGAATTTTGTGAAATTGGCCCCAAAGATTTCAATAGCTTTAATGACCCGGGTCCAGACCAGAATTAGAAAGGGGCTGGTACTTCTATCAGGGACTGGGGAGTTTAGTTTCAGTCTGGTTAGAGTAACCCTTCCAAAACAGAGAAAATACAAACCCTGAATATTATAAAGTTTGTATCTACCAATATAGGGCAAGAGAGTTAAGGGTCAGGATAATTTTATAAGGAGGCACCTGGTTTAAGAGAGGATGTAGGTGCCTAAGTATGTGTCTTTATAAACTACCAGAGTAAATGGCAAAAGCCGCGCCTTGTATGCAGATGAAGACATTTAGCTCTACTCGAGAGCAGATGTAAATGAAAGTGCATGCATCTTACAAGTATGCACATAAACTCAGGTATTTTATAATCTATGCACAGACTGTGAACGCCACCCATACTTTGCTCTGACCGCATCCCCGGCTATGCCCTACCTCCATGCCAACTCATTTATTTTATTTATTTTATTTAGCTGTATTTATATCCCGCTTTTCACCGGGTCATACACTTTTACAGCACTCGGTATTTTATAAGAGGCTATTTACATGCATATGCAGCCAAATACACACAAAAAAAAGTCTTTAGAAAATGACCCCTCTTATGTGCTCGGTTAGGTTTATCAGTAAAGAATTTGAAAAACTAAAACAAAATATATTAAAAAGTCTGATGATATCATATGTATTTTCAGAATGTAATTATAAAGATCAAGTCCTTATGATGTTTATCATTAAAGGAACGATTTTATCTCATAGAGAACTGACTCCTAATTATTTATAAAAACACCTCCATTTCTGTCTTGCAAGAAAATAAACAGCTCATTCTTCCAATCCATCGACCTCAGCAGGTTTTTAAACAAATGGACTTGAGTGTCCGGAGGACAGTAAAATTCTCTCATCTCTCGTGTCCCGTGGGGGATCAGTTGTAGCCTTTCTTCCAGGACATTAATGGAGCTTTCCTAACACAAGTCCAGTTTTACTAAAGCAATGACAATTTGAGGTCACCCTCATTAAAAAGAAACAGCTCCGATATGATAACGAGAAAAAGGCGCATCTATGTACTTGTAAACGTCAATCAGATATGTTACTTTTTCATCTTTGAAATATGATGGGAGTGTTTATGCTAAAAGACATTAGAAAAGATCAAGAAATCAATTTCTAGGAAGTGGTCTTTAGTGGGAAGCAGGACAAATGTTTCCATCTCTTCTCATTTTTGCTTACAGACAATGCAGGAAAGTGCAGCAGGAGACTTGGACCAGTTTATTGATGAAAAAGTGGTCAAGGCCGTCTTATTTCTTGAAACCATGTTACCGAAGAGGGAAAAAAAATCATAAACACTCAATAAAGCCCCATCCTGCTTTCCATGGTGTCTGCTGGGAATTCTTCACCATGACGCTTTTTTTAAAAATGGAATTTACTCTCTAGAAGTAAGGAAAACAAAAGATTCTTTCCAAATCAATCATACATTTAAAAAAAATCCATCTAAAACATGAGTGTGTCAGTTGCTCTGTCATTCCTATCTGTGAAGTTTCATTCAAAAGGTTTGTTCTAAAGCTCGGGGAAAGGGTGAAAACTTTAGATAGTAGGCAAGTCAATATATTAAAATGCAAAATGTTTCTCACAAAAAAAGGCTACATGTGAAAAACATAAAAAATGCCCCTTAACATCAAAAAATGCACAAATGGTGGTATTGTGCATGAATTTCTTGCACTGCCCCTTTTGCAAAAATATGTGCTAATTTCAGCCACTCTTTGAAATAAACTTTCAAACATCAGAGGTCATTTTGGAGGCATCCACACGTGCAAATGGCATAGAAACCTGTTATAATAAATGGCGATTTCAGAAAGCTGTTGTCTACACTTATAGATGGATTCTTAGCGGGCATGTCCTAGGCATGGTTTGAGTAAGTCAAAATACTAAGGGGTATGTTTACTAAAACCTCGTTAGGTGCGTGGCGCGTTAGTGTGCGAGATGCCATAAAAGGAGTGGACGCGCCAGTTTGAATAAAGCAAACCGGGATTATTCATGCGCTAATGTGCGCGGCGCACTAATGTGCGCTGCGCACATTAGCGCATGAGAAACGCGCGCGGGAAGCATAAGTGGCGCGCTGATGTGCAAGCACAGGAACAGAGCCACAGTACAATGGTTAAGACACTGACTGATGGTGCAGCAATCATGGGTTCAATCCCCCACTGTGCCCAATGAATAAGGCTGGCTGAGGAACTACCTGTTATGTGTAATATTGCAGTCTGAGGCATATTAATTTTATTTTAATTACTGCTACTAGCAAACACACTCTGAAAGCACTGTAACATAAGGCACCCCATAAGATACCCCAGAGGGCACATTTTAAAGTGCACTGTCCGCCATGGCACCCTACAATGTTGCATAAAGGGTGGCATATAGGGCGCCATATAGGGTGCCCTATGAGACACAGCAAGGTCATAGCACTGTTTTTGATGGCAGCACTGTGCATTTAAACGCATGCAAAGCATAAGTAAGTGCGCTGAACTGCAAAGAGAAACAGCAGTGTAGCACAATGGTTAAGGCACTGACTGATAATACAGGGGTCATGAGTTCCATCCCCAGTGTGCCCAATACGTAAGGCTGGCTGAGGCATCAGCTTTGACATGTAAGTATTGTTTCCTGTGGCACTTTATTTGTATTTTATTAATTGCTGCCAGCAAACACACCCTCACGTGCCGTAACCTAAGGTGCCACATAAGGCACCCTATAAGGCACTCCATAGGGCACATTATAAGGTGCACTGTCCGCCACGGCACCCTATAATGTCCCCTATAGGGCACCCTATAAGGCGCTCCATAGGACACCTTATAAGGCACCTTATACGGACTGGCACCCTATCAGTCGCTCCATAGCATACTGTATAGTGCACCTTATATGGACGGTAACCATAAGGTGCCCTATAGGGCGCCCTCTGAGGCACCTTATGGTTACACTACACTGAGGGTGTTATTGCTGGCAGCACTAATGTACTTTAAAAATAGATAATGTTTTGGACAGCCCTATCAAATAACCCCACTGTGGGTTTGAACCAATGACCTCTGGCTCCACTGGTAGTGAAGTAACCAGTGGGCTACAGCTCTACAGCTGCTAGCAAGCCCCTGGCTGTCTGCAGAAGGACTGCAAATCACCACACAAACAGTCTGCTGTGGTCACCAGGATAGGGTTAACCCACCCGTACCCATGATGCACTGCACATGCAAATCAGCAATCTACAGATGATCACAAGATGGGGTATGCACCCCCACAGCACCTCGGCCTGGTAGGGGGAATTGACCGTGTGTGGTACTGGCACAGAGTAGCTACACACCGTCACATTGTGCAGGTACGGCATTCACCCTGAGGGTGAGGTGGGGTGCCCAGCACCAGGTCCACAGCAGAGATAGGCCATGCTGCAGGTCCCCAGCAGTGCTAATGTGTGAGATAGGTAGTTTCTGTTGACACACCTTGGATATATCTGTCTGTCTCAGTCAGGTGTAGCCCCTATGGACCCCTAGGAAGATTATATACCACCACCCTCCTCCTCCAAGGCTAAGGGTGGTAAACAGGGTCTCCCACCAACAGATCCACATTCTACCTCCCTGCAATGGTGGCAGTAGAGGGGACCATCAACCCCAGTCCTGCTGGGGAACAGACACCCTACAGGGCAGTTAGTGCAGCTCTGTACCCATCCATAATGCAATAGCAGACAGACATTAGGCCTGGATATGCTAAGCTGCACCCCACCACTATCTGATATTCTCCTGCAGCAAGCCTTCAGCCGCTGCACCCTGCAAGATGCTCCATCAGGACACATACCAGCTGCAGACAGTCTGATAGCTAGTCCATAGTGCATGTTTCCTGGTGGAAATGCGTGCACCCCGAAGTGGGATGTCAGCATACACACCAAGCAGATAAGTCAGTGACTGGGCCCCAAAGGGAAACTCATAAATATCACATGAGAGAAATTCTATATAGCACTATGGGGGTGCCTAGCCATGCTGTGGTCACTGCACAGTCAGGGTGAGAGTGATCACCCAGCAGGACATGCTGTGGCCAACCTGTCTGTGCAGGTGGTGGCCGGGCACTACAATGTCCCAGCCAGTGCCCTATGCCCTGTGCAGATGCATCCTGGCCAGGCCACCCTGTCCGGGCTATACCCATGGTACCTTGCTCCTCATTATGCACATTGGCAGGCCAATACTGGCAACAGTGCTGGCAGTGTGGGCTGTGGAGGGTGTTTGCAGCCACCACACACTGGATAGACAGACACACACTCCCACACCTATGCCAGCATTGTGCTACTATAGAGGTGTTTAGCAGCCCTGGCCACCACACCAGTCCTGGGCACAGTGCAGGCATGGATATGGTACGCAATACTGTTGGGGGTCACTCCCCAGGGTGGTAAACACTGTCAGAGACCAGACCTGAAGCACACTCCACAGACAGCAGAAAGGTTGCTATGATGGAGCTCAATCAGCAAACTGTGCTTAACGTAGGAATTGGTATCTGCCAGTAATCATAGCAAACGTTTGATAGCTGTGTACCATATTCCCAGGTGTAGGGTGGCATTGCTAAGGTATGCAAGGGCTAGTATTGGGAGATGCACGCAGGGTCCAATGTCCTGCCTCTCCAGGAGGCATTGGTTAATGGAGCCTGTGGGTGTGGGTGTGGGTGTGTCTGCTCCTGTTGGCTGCTGCTTTACGGCAGAGGTTCCCAACTCCAGTCCTGGTGTGCCAAACACTGTTCGGGTTTTCATGCTGTCCCTCATGAATATGCATGAGATACATCTGCATACCATGGGGGTGGTGCATAGATATGCAGCACAGGCATCTTTATTAGAGGCAGCATGGAACCTGAATGGTGTTTGGCCCTCAAGGACTGCATTTGCGAGACTCTGCTCTAGGTAATGCACCTGTTTATGGTGTCTTTGCTCTGTAGGGTAAAATGTAGGTGTTTGGGGCATGTTTATGTCATCTACAATAAAGGTTCTGTCTGTTTTAGCACGTTGTAGTAGTGGGTAAAATTTGGGGACTGGGTTGGCAGGCACCATAGCTGGGACTTGAACCTGTGACTTTCTGCCTCCATACACACTGGTTGTGTGCACTGCACCACCGTGTTTCCACAGAGACAGTGCATTCCCTGGTGATACCATGACTGTTTGTCCAGCAGGGCCTGTCTGTTGCAGTGCATGGCACCCACCTACACAGGGCTAGGCCATGGTCTGCTCTGGGCAGCTGCCACTGCCCTCTCCACCAACAGTACCCCTCCGCCACCATGCTGACATGGCCTTATAGTGGAGACAGCATAAAACCTGACTGATTTGTGGGCCTCCAGGACTGAATTTGGGGGACTCTGCTCCAGATAATTCGCATGTTTCTGGTGTCTGTTCTCGGTGGGGTAAAATATAGGCGTTTGAACCATGCGTATGTTCTCTGCAATAAAGGTTTGTCCTTACTATCATGGTTTAGTAGCGGGTAAAATACAGGGATTGGATTGGCAGTAGCCCCAGCTGGGACTTGAACTTGTGACCCTCTGCTCCTGAACACACTGGCTGTGTTCACTGCACCACACTGTGCTCACAGTGACTGTGCAGTCCCTGGAGATACCATGGTTGTTGGTCAGACACAGCCTGTCTGTTGCAGTGCATGGCACCCACCTACACAGGGCTAGGCCATGAACCTGCCCACATCAAGCTTATACTCCCTACTATAAAGGACAACATACATAACCTAAACGAAAAAACACTCCATTCCTATGCCCTGATACCTCTACTTGTAAATAGTTGCAACTGTTATGTACTGCCTATGCGGTAGAGACAGTACATTTTGTTTAAATTGTTACACACACTGTTTAGTTGAAATATTCCGCTTAGTTTTTTAATCCCTGCTTTGAGCAAGTTAAGATGTTCTATGTAAAAAGTTATAATGTTCTATGTAAAACAAACTCTGCTTTGTTAACTGTTGTTAATTGTACACCACAACTGATCGCTGGAAGATGCGGTATATAAATGAGTGTTAAATAAATAAAAAATAAAAATGGTCTGCTCTGGGCAGCTGCCACTGCCCCCTCCATCACCAGTACCCCTCTGCCATCATGCTGAGATGCCCTTCTGCTGGTGGTGTGCAGTCTCAAGCCATCCAGTGTGCAGGTAGGCGGCTGCCTATGGTGTGTGTTCTGGGGTACGGGTGCCTGCATAGGCATCCACGCTTCCCCCCAACACCGCCTGCCAATGTTCTGTGCCCTTGGGGGTACCTGCTGGGTACTATCCCCTGTGACACTGTGATAAACACTCTCGTGCCCATGTTGGGCCCTCATCAGTTGCTGTCTGGCTGCTGTTCAGTTTCAGCATTCCTAAGTGCCACCTAGGCATCTGCCTAGTCCACACTGTGCCCCAGCTGCACCACAGCATGTGCCGCCTGCAGCCCTCTGTATCCCCTTTCCCAGCATCTGTCCAGTTGCCCATTCCGACATGCCCGCCCTGCTGTTGTGGAACATGTGCATGCCATAGGAAACCTGTCCAATGGAGAGAAAAACCCTGATTAGTGCTATTTCACTGTGGGATCATTCACCTTGTATGGGGACGGAGTGTAGACCCTTCCACAATTCATATTTATTTTTTGGGGCTTTCTTGGGAGTGTTTTTTGATGTTTCCCATTACTATCACTATTGCCCAGCTTGATTATAATTTTTTAAAATTTTGTTGGGGTCCTTTTCAATGTTTATTTGTACTTTTGTACCGTGCACGTGTATCACACTTATCACTTTTTGTAGGTTTCCCTGGTTTTGCTGTACATTGCTGACATAAATGGTTTCTCTTCCCTTTAAATCGGCTCTAACGCGAGGTTTTCACTCGCGGTATTTTTTGCCTCGGATTTCAACCTCGCAAATGTGCGGGGAGCCTCTCCCCTCCCACTCTCCACCCATTGACCCCGTCTCTCCGCCCCTGGGGAGCCTTCCTCCGCCCTCCGGGAGCCTTTCCCCGCCTTCATCGCACATCAGCACGCCGCGCACATGTGCATGCACATTTGTGCCCCAAAACGCATCATTAGCGTGCGCTAAGGTACCTTAGCGCACACTAATGCGCGCCACGCACATTAGCACAGTTTAGTAAACATACCCCTAAGAGGGTAATTTTAGGTGCCAACAATGCATATAAATGTTGGTATTTTCATCATTTACGTGCATGTGGTCACTTACATGTGTCGGTAACCTCTTACAAAATAACTACCCCCTGGATATTCTGGATTTTAGAAAGAAGTAAAAAGCTTTCTTATTCAGCCAGGCTTTTTCATGAATAGTTTATATATGATGATTTTTATTTTTATTTGGTTTTTATCATGTTTGTCTTTTTAATACAGATGCTCCTCGACTTACGATTGTCTGACTTACAATAGTTCAGACTTATGATATCAAAAATGATCATAAAGCCTTTGGACTTATGATAGTGATATTTTGCAAACAATGTATGCATGTGCAGCGGCAGCATTTTGCTCTCGCGCACTTCCTGTATCGCATTTCTTTGTGTTCATTGCAAACCCTAATCATAGCCAGTAAACATTCCATTGACTCTATTGTGGCAGGAGAGAAGAAGAGGAGGAAGGCAATTGATCTGGATATGAAATTGAAGATATTTTCTAAACATGAAGGCGATAACCAGTATCACTCCTTACATGTGACTATGGACTTTCACAGTCAATGATTTCAACCATCCTAAAGGACAAGCAGAGGATAACTGCAGCTGTTAAATCATCGGCATTGGTAAGATCGACCCTCATCACCAAGAAAAGATCTGGGTTGATTGATGATATGGAAAAATTGTTAGTCACTTGGATGGAGGATCAAATCCAGAAACGGATACCGCTAAGTTTACTAACAATATAGGCAAAGGTCAGAAGTCTTTTTGATACCCTAAAGGACCGTGCTGATGATCCTTCGTATACCCAGATATTTACAGCTAGTCATGGTTAGTTCCAGTGGTTCAAAAGGCGTTATAATTGTCACAAGGTGGTGAGGCAGCAAGTGCTGATACAGATGGCGCCACAGCATTTAAAGAAGAGCTGTATAAAATCATCGTAAATGAAAATTATTTGCCTGAGCAAATCTTTAATGTTGATGAGACCAGCTTATTTTGGAAGCATATGCCAGAGCGTATGTACATCCATCAAGAAGCAAAGACAATGCAAGCTTTTAAGGTGTTCAAAGACCATGTTATGCTTCTTCTTGGTGGTAATGTGACTGGGTTTAAACTCAACCCATTTCTGATTTACCATTTGAGCTTTCAAAAATGTCAGCAACCATTTACTTCCAATGCATTATCGTCATAACAAGAAAGCATGGATGATGCTAGTGTTGTTTGAAGGCTGTTTTTTTAATTGCTTCATTCCCCAGGTTAAAAAAGACTGCTTTAAAATCAATATCCCATTCAAGGTTCTTCTAATTTTAGATAATGCACCAGGGATCCACCTCATCTCAGCAACATGCACCCAAACGTAAAAGTTCTTTATCTGCCTCCTAACATGACAGCGCTCATTCAACCGATGGACTAAGACGCTGTGGCCACGTTCAAGGCATATTATCTAAGGAAAATGTTCACACAGGCAATTGAGGCTACAGAACATGGCCAAACACTTCGGGAGTATTGGAAGGAATTTAACATCTTGAGTGCCATAAGGAACATCAGTGCATTGTGGGAAGAAGTAACAATGCAGTGTATGAATGGGATATGGAAAAACATTTTGAAGACATACGTGCACGTCTTCAAAGGTTTTGACAAAGATGGAGAACTAAGTAAAATCAGAAATAAGATTCTAATGTTCAAGATAGCTCAAGTTAGAAGTGGGCGAAGAAGATGTTCAGCAGGTGCTTGAGGCAGAAGCTGAGGAGCTCATGAATGAGGAACTCATTGAGCTAGAACAGTGGTTCTCAACCTTTTTTGTACCGTGACCCTTTTTTGCCATTGGTCAACTTGTGGTGACCTCCAATGATAAAATCAAATGCGTCTCTCTTCCTTTACCTTTAACGCATTGTCGCTGTAATCATTTGTTGAATTATTAATATATTATAGGCCTTTGCAATGTGTTTTTATTTATAAAATTTACTTATTTAAACCACAATAATTAATCACAATAACAAGTAACAATATTTGATTTCAAAATTATGATGATTTTGTAGTCAAATCACTAATATGAAATAAAATTATTTTTTCTACCTTTGTTGTCTGACCAATTTATTCTCTGATCATGCTGGTCCCGATCTGAGGCTTCTGCTTTCCTGTCTTCTCTTAGCTCTCTTTCTGTGGTCTATGGTCCATCTGCCATTTCTTATCTCTTCTTTCATTTTCTTCACTTCTTTCCATCAGTCTATTTCCAGTCCCAGTAACCCTCCCCAGTATCAGCCCCTTTCCAGTCCTCACTCTCAGTACCTTCCAATGACTGCCACTGGTGTCCATTCCCTTCCAGTCCCCCTCCTTCCCCACTGAGCAGTCCCTTCTAGTACAAATACCATGGCAGCCCCTCTCAGATCCACTCTCTTCCAGTTCCATTCTCCCATCCCCTCATATCAGCCCATTTGTAGCCTTAGCCCCCAGTTTTCTTCCAGGGCCAGCAGCTCTATCCTCCCCTCCCCACAATCAGCCCATTCCCAGTCGCAGCCCCCCAATCAGCTCACTTCCAGTGCTAGTCCCCCCTCAACCCCATTACCAGTGCTAGCCTCCCCTAATCAGCTCATTTCCAGTGCTAGTCCCTCCTCAATCCCATTACCAGTGCTAGGCTCCCCTAATCAGCCCATTACCAGTCCTACCCCCCCCCCCCCACATCAGTCCATTACCAGTCCTACCCCCCATCAGTTCATTACCAGTCCTAGCCTCCCCTAATCAGCTCATTTCCAGTGCTAGTCCCTCCTCAATCCCATTACCAGTGCTAGGCTCCCCTAATCAGCCCATTACCAGTCCTACCCCCCCCCCCACATCAGTCCATTACCAGTCCTAGCCTCCTCTAATCAGCCCATTTCCAGTGCTAGCCCCCCATCAGTCCATTACCAGTCCTACCCCCCTATCAGCACATTACCAGTCCCAACCCCCCTTGATCAGTCCATTCCCAGTCCTAGCCTTCCCTAATCAACCCATTACCAGTCCTAGTCCCCCCATCTGCCCATTATAATCCTAACCCGCACTGTCTCTCCCCTCTGTCCAGCATTTATTGCCCGTCTGTACAGTATGTCCCCCTGTCTCTTCCCTTTGTCCATGTCAGCCCCCTCCATCCATCCATCCATGTCAGCCTCCCTCTGTCCATGTCAGCCCCCTCCCTCCCTCCATCCATCCATGTCAGCCTCCCTCCCTCCATGTCAGCCCCCCTCTGTCCATGTCAGCCCCCCTCCCTCCATCCATCCATCAATGTCAGCCACCCCTCCCTCCCTCTCTCCCTCTCTCCATGTCAGCCCTCCCTCCCTCCATGTCAGCCCCCCTGTCCATCAGTCCCCCCGTCCATGTCAGATCCAGCCATCAATGTCAGCCCCCCTCCATCCATCAATGTCAGCCCCCCTCCCCTCCCCTCCCTCCATTCATGTCAGCCCCCTCTCTCCATGTCAGCCCCCCTGTCCAGGTCAGACCCCCCCCCTCCCTCCCTCCCTCCATCCATCCCTCCCTCCATGTCAGCCCCGTTGCAGGTTCCCTGCCCCCTCCTCCCCTCTCCCTGTCTGCCTACTGCTGCCCTGCTGTTCTTCTACAGCCATGGCTCCCTGTCTCTTAGGGAACTGTGGCTATACCTGTAAAGCCATTGCGGAGCCTTCCCATCTCTCGACGGGCTCCGTGCAGCATTGTCCTGCCTCCAAAGGAAGTGGTAAACAACTTCCTTTGGAGGCAGGACAATGCTGCATGGACGGAGCCCGTCAAGAGACAGGAAGGCTCCGCAACGGTTTGACTGGCATAGCCGCAGTTCCCTAAGAGTCAAGGAGCCACGGCTGCATTAGAAGGGACTGGGAGGCTGTGAGTTTGCCGCTGCCGAGAAGCGGACTCGGCAGCGGCAGCAACTTGGGTGCTTTTTTTTTTTTTTAACGGCGGAGTGAGGTGAGGCAAGGCAATCCCCGCTAAATCCTGTGGCGACCCCCGTGGGGGTCGCGACCCACAGGTTGAGAACCGCTGAGCTAGAAGAAGAAAAAGGAAAAGAACCAGAGGCAGGTGATAAACAACTACCACAAAGAAACTTTATAACAACAGGACTGGCAGAGGCGTTCACTACAATAAATAAAGGTGTTCATATGATAGAACAAATGGACGTTCATTTTGAAAGGTTCTCGAGATTCTAACATTTAATAGAGGATGCTCTTGCTTGTTACAAGCAAATGTACAATGAAAAGAAAAAACAAATGGTTCAGTCTAAATTGGATATCTACTTTAAGAGACCGATGCCATCAACATCAACAAATGACACTCAATCTGTGCTGTCCGAACCTGTAGGATCTACAAGCTTTTCACAGGAATTAGAAGAAGAAAAAATTGATGACCCGGATGAAGAACCACCATCTTCTAGTGACAAATAAAGTGTTTATGTACGTAAAGATACTGTATAACCTGTAACTTGTACTGTACTGTATACTGCATACTGTAAATGTTTAACTCAACCCAGATGAAGATACTGTATAACCTATAACTTGTACTGTACTGTATATTGTATACAAATAAATGCTAAATTTGACCTGGAAGAAGAGCCACCAGGAATTAGAAGAAAAAAATTGATAACCTGGATGAAGAACCACCATCTTCTAGCGACGAATAAAGTATTTATGTACATAAAGTTACTGTATAACTGTATACTGTAAACAAATAAATGTTGAATTTGAGTTGATATTTTTGATGTATGATTGTTTGTTTTTTCGAAACGTAACCCCTTCATAAATCGAGGAGCATCTGTATTTCATATGTGATTTTCTACATTGTTAGAATTATTTTGATTGGCAGAAGAGAAATGTATGGAAATACAATAGATCAATGAAGAGGCTACTAGCATCAAAGCATGCACATTGTTGGCATCGCATGTACTTTCTCTGTGGGTGTGCACATGGGCGGAGTATGAGCAGTGCAAGCAAGCACGCACACTTATTACAAAATACTTGCAGAAAGTAGGTGGTAATTTACACCAGCTCTAGAGTCAAGGTAAATCATCACACCTTAACTTAAGGTACATTCTCTGTCAGTTACACTATTATTTTATAAAGTCACCTATGCTTGTACTTGACTCTATAAAATAGGCGTAATATATGCACATGAAAATGCGTGTTAACTGGGTGCAGCTTCAGGGATGTCAAACTTCAGTCCCGGAGGGCTGCAAACCAGTCAGGTTTTCAGGATATCAGAAATGTATATGAATGAGATATATTTGAATGCACTGCCCCCATTGTATGCAAATGTATCTCATGAATATTCATTTAGGGGTATCATGAAAACCAGGTTGGTTTATGGCCCTCAAAGACTAGAGTTGACACCCCTGCTCTACATGCATATTTCCCCCTCTACAATAGGAATGCACACATATGAGAATTCATTTTCCAGTTGGCTTATACACCATTACAAAACTGTACATTTTGGCCAGGGCTTAGTGCGAGGGATTGAGGGAGTTAATGCCCTTACTTCCATTGTATTATTGTTGCCTTTAAAGTTAAAAAATATATTTTTTTTATGGCTTCCCTTGTTAATTGTCCCCTATTGTGGAGGATAATTGGAGGATAGGCCAATTACAGGGGTTTTGCCATACACGGATCGTAGTTCGGCTGTCCTGCGAATTTTGCATACCCACTGGCCAGTTTTGCAATTACATGGATGTTTTAACACATCGTTGCGAATAGCCTTTTCTCGGGGCCAAAATCTTGCTGACCGTTTAGTTAAGATGACTTTACTACGGGATCAAGTGGTTCCCTCATCTATGACACTTGGTACAAAGCCATCTTACTCATCCACAAATCTATCCACCAAACACGGAACACCTCACTACACTCATTACTACCTCGACCATCCCACAACAGACCAACCAGACATTCCTCCAATAACTCTATCGTTGTCCCCCACAAAAGAACCAAATCTACACAACGGACCTGCAACAGAGCATTCGAACTTTATGCTCCATCTCTCTGGAACTCTCTACCAAACCACATCAAGAACAACAACGACATCACATCATTTAAGAAACAGCTAAAGACAATCCTATTCCGTGAACATCTTTCAACGGAAACGCCACCATGACCTCACACTTAGATTTTAGAAGTAAATCATGTCCATGTCCTCCCATAATCATTAATTGTTGACCCTGGTGATGGCCCCATCCTAAAAGAAATTACCCCTCCCTATGTTACATGTTACACCGCTTTGACCCGGTGAAAAGCAGGATATAAATGCAGTTAAATAAATAAATAAATAAAATAAAATAAAATGCCCTGTAACTCTTGTGGCTATTGTGTGCTGACTTTGTCTGGACAATCTTGGTGTCATCCGCGGACTTTAAAAATATACAAGCATCGGTGGGACACTACCTGTACTTCTTCGTATGTAATATATCTTTTACAATGCCCTTGTGGCTTTATTTATCTTACAAGAATAACTGTGGTCTTTTTTTCAGAGTCCTAATAGCTCAATATTTCCAAAACTCTGTAATGCAACGTGAAAGTGTCTAGCGACTTGCAATGACAATAAATTAATTTATATTATTTATGTTTGGCTAGCAGGTCTCAGAATATCCGGGCTGTTGTAACGACCATTTGAACTGTGGTCAGTCAAGCCCTACATACATCAATGACCTAAAATGTAGCCATAATACACATAACTCTTTCCATTTTTTTGATCCTTTTTTCATAAATGTTATTTGTAAAACATATTTGACTTAACTGAAAGACAATGGAAATATTGAGCTTTATTTATCTTGGCAAGACTATTCGTCCAGTTAAAAAAAGGCTGGCGGAACATGCTTCCCGGATTCGATGTAGAGTTGAAACAGCACCGCTGGTGTCTCATTCTATT
Source organism: Ichthyophis bannanicus (assembly GCA_033557465.1). Lineage (NCBI taxonomy): Eukaryota > Metazoa > Chordata > Amphibia > Gymnophiona > Ichthyophiidae > Ichthyophis > Ichthyophis bannanicus. Next base: position 1,540,279,152 of record CM066031.1, read on the forward strand.
GAGCAATTACACTCTTTTGAGGATTTTCGTTGGACTATTATGGACCATGTACCTGATAATCCGAGAGAAGGAGATAGAGAACGAAAATTTTTGAGGTTGGAGCAGAAATGGATTTTCACTATGAATACAGTTGAACCACACGGTCTTAACCGGGAAATTGATTGGCAGAGCACCTTTTGACGCCACCATGCTGTTTTATCCAATCAGAAAAGGGATTCCTCTAGCAGTGGGGTTTCCCCTGCTTTTATTGGTTGGTTCTTCCTTTAAAAATATCGGTTCCATTCAGCCTATGTGACTGATTAACCTGAGCCACGATGACGGCGTTTTTTCATCTTGTTGCTATCGTTTGGACATAACGAGATTATGCACTTGATACAGGACTGTGGCCCGAAACGTGCACGTCGTGCCAACTAGTTCGTTTTGAAAGCAACATATTTTGGAGGACTTTCATAAGATAAGTGTGAATTTTGAATATTAATTTCAATAATAAAATTATTTTTGGAGGAGAACCTCCCTTTGATAAAAAGTAGCTAGCTGCTTGGTGTGGATTGAGCATTCATCTCAATCCTCCTACAGTTCGCTTCGACAAAAAATATTAGTAATTTTAAAGTGTAGGTTTCATAATTATTGGTGGACCTTTTTTCTTAAAGTTATATTTTGTTCACTAGATCGGGGTTGTGGTTTATTTTTTTGATTCCCTTGTTAATTGGCAAAACTTATACCAGTATTTTTTTTTTAAATCGAGCTACTTGTGCATAAATGCCAGCACTTATACAAGGAAGCTGCCAAGTGATGCTGCTCTTTTTTCTACATCAACTTTTGCAAAATTGCTCCTACCGCTGTACATGCTGGCAAAATACACACGTATCTTCCGGCATTTTTATATGTATTTTACATTCAGCAGAGCATTTTGTGAAATACTGGGGCAATGCGAACATCCTGACCTGGATGTCCCAATTTCCATGTTCAGCCCCTATGCAAAATGGGGCTTCATGTCTGCTACATGCAAAATGTTTGTTTAAATTCAGAAATAATAAACTGCTGCAATGCAGAAGCATGCAAAGTGGCTCATTAATTATGAATTTTGTAAAATAGGGAAAAGCACAAAAAAGGACAAGAACACCTCAGTGATATGAGGCTATATTTTATTGCCTGCTCCCTGTAGCTAATGATCACGTGGAAGTTTGCTATGGATCTAATTTGCATTCATAGCATGCTTTCACGTGAAGGGATTGCTAATCTGTTGGGAATCAAGTAGGTTAATACACTGATCGCTTTTTTTTTTTTAGTGCTTCAAGTCAGTGCTGACTTCTGGCGACCCAGCTGTCTCTGGATTTTCTTTGCAAGGTTTCTCCGGAAGCAAATTGCCAGGCCTTTTCTTCCAAGAAAATGGAGGGCAAAGCAACTTGCCCAAGGTCACAAGGCGTGCCAGTGGGAACCCTTGATCTTCTGGGTACTAACTCTAACCACTAAGCTACACTTCCACTGGTCCCTAGGTGATGATATGTTAAATTGCAGAGTTTGTTTCTCAAATGGGGTCTACACTCCAAAAATATGCAACACATTCAAAATGCAAAAAAAAAAAAAAAAAAAGACATTTTGGAGATTTGTATGCTTTTTCAAATATAGCAACCCCTTCTGCAAAAAGAAAATTGAAATTTTTGTCCCCGAAGAGTGAATTTCTTGTGTACTCCACTACATGCAAAATGTTATTTAGATTCTCAAATAATGACCTACTATAATACAAAATCATGCAAAGAAGCTCATTAATTCAGAAATCAAAGGACGCCAGCCCACCACTACTTATTATTTCTACAGTATAGTACTACAAAGCACATGCAGCACTATACACGTATATACAGTATAAGACTCAGTCCTGCTGAATAGAGTTCCCTATCTATGCAAGACAGACAAATTCAACAAACAGAGGATTAGGGTAGAAACTAGGGGAAATGATTATAACACACACGGGTGGGAAACAGAAAAGTGAGTTGCCTGATGAGTGGAGTTTTTGAGGCAAGGTGCAGGGAGAGATAGATTTCACAAGCCAGAATTTTTAAAAAAGATTTTGCTACCTTGCTCACTTGCACGTAGAGCAAACTTTCATCTGAATAAGTCTGCTATGCTGCAGGAAATCCCACGAGTTCATAGACTGGCATCTATAGTAGCAATATAATACATTTTAAATAATGAGAATATATCTAAATGTGGACATTTGCAACTTTCAGTTCACTGGGAAGATGAGCTAAATTCATCTATAAGTGTCTACTACACATATACAGGGTGGCCCAAAAAAAGTGAGAACATCTCGTAAATTGAAAGCTTAAATAGTTTACTTATTTAGCTTTTTTAGCTATATAACGTCTTTATTTCGACAATTTCCGGTCGCCATCTTTGTTTTTTTAATTTGTCAATCGTTTACATCTGTCTTTTTGAATTTTTAAATAACTTATATGCTACGAGATGTTCTCACTTTTTTTGGGCTACCCTGTATATAATACAAGAAAAATGGAAAGAGCTTGCAAAACACAGTGACATAGGAATTATGCACTATAAACTTGGTAAAATAAAACATTAAAAATGAACATTTATTGATTCTCAGCAGTTCTATAATTGGAACACAAACATAGAAACATGATGACAAACAAAGACCACATGGCCTATCTAGTCTGCCCTTCCATATCAACTACAATAGTCCCCTTTCTTCCTTTAGAGATATTCTGTGTTTGCCCCATGCTTTCTTGAATTCAGATACTGTCCTTGTCTCTAATATCTCCATTAGGACACTATTACACACATCTACCATTCTTTCCGTAAAGAAATATTTCCGCATATTACTCCTGAGTCTATCCTCTTTCACCCTCATCCTATGTCCCCCCATAGCAGAGTTTGCTTTCAATCGAAAGAGGATCTCCTCTTGTGCATTTATGCCACGGATGTATTTAAATGTCTCTACCATATCTCCTCTGTCTTGCCTTTCCTCTAACATATACATATTAAGATCTTTAAGTCTGTCCTCATATGCTTTATAATGAAGACCATTAACCATTTTAGGAGTCACCTTCTGCACTGACTCCAACCTGTTTATATCCATTTGAAGATGTGGTCTCCAGAATTGTACACAATACTCCAAATGAGGTCACACCAGAGACTAATACAGAGGCATTATCACCTCCTTTTTCTGCTGGCCATTCCTCTCCCTATATACCAAGCATCCTTCTGGCTTTCACCATTGTCTTTTCTACCTGTTTAGCCACTTTAAGATCATCAGAAACAATCATGCCCAGGCCCCGCTCTTCTTTCATGTACCGAAGTTCTTCCGACCCTACACTGTACTGCTCCCTTGGATTTTTGCAGCCCAAAAGCATGACCCTGCGTTTTTCAGCATTAAATCTCAGCTGCCAAATTCTTGACTATTCTTCAAGCTTAGCTAGATCCCTCCTCATGTTATCTACTCCTTCCTGTGTGTCTACTCTATTACAGATTTTGGTATCATCCACAAAGAGGCAAACCTTACCGGACAGACCTTCTGCAATATCACTAACAAAGATATTAAAAAGAATTGGACCAAGGACAGATCCCTGCAGCACACCACTGGTAACATCCTTCTCCTCAGAGTGAGCTCCATTTACCTGTATCCTTTGTCACCTCCCACTCAACCAATTTCTAACCCAATTAGTCACTTTAGGGTCCATCCCTAGGGTGCTCAGTTTGTTTATGTCACCTATGTGGAACGGTGTCAAAAGCTTTACTGAAATCTAAGTGCATCACATCTAGGACTCTCCCTTGGTCCAACACCCTGGTCACCCAGTCAAAGAAATCTATCTGATTTGTCTGACGAGACCTGCCTCTGGTAAACCCACACTGTTCAGATCCTGCATTCCACTGGACTCCAGAAACCTCACTATTCTGTCTTTTAGCAACGTTTCTAATAATTTACTCACCACAAAGATTAGACTAACTGGCCTGTAGTTTTCAACCTCATCCTTACTTACGCGTTTGTGTAAAGGGACCACATGTGCCTTTCCACAATCCTCTGGGACCACTCCTGACTCTATAGAAGCATTGAAAAGTTCAGTCAGTGGAGCCGCTAGAACATCCCCAAGTTCCTTCAATATTCTCAGATATATTCTGTTCGGTCCCATCACTTCGTCTAATTTTTGTTTATCTAGTTCCTCATGAACACAGTCTTCTGGAAATTGTTCAAGATTCCCTTCACTTCTGTTCCTATTTGTGGGTATTTTCTAAGGTCCTGCTCCTGGCACTTCATCTGTGAAAACAGAACAGAAATAGTTGTTAAGCAATTCCGCTTTATCCTCATCATCTTCTACATATTCCTCCCCTTCACCCTTGAATCTGAGAATACCACTTTTGCCCTCATCCTCTCACTAACATACCTGAAAAAATGTATTATCCCTCTATTTAATGCATTGGCTATTTCTTCTTCTTTTTGTATCTTTGCTTTCCTGACCACTTTGCTAGCTTTAAGTTTTCCCAAATATGGATGCTTATCTTCTTCTCTCTGTGATCTCTTGTATTTTATGAAAGCCACCCTCTTTTTCTTCTCCTTTGTGGCTACTTTTTTGGATAACCATAGTGGCCTCCTTTTCCTTTTACATTTATTTACCTTTCTAATAAAAAGGTTTGTTGTCCTTAAAATATCTCCATTCAGCTTTGTCCATTGCTATTCTACATCTCCCAGCTGTTCCCATCCCACTAACGACTCCTTGAGGTATTGTCCCATCTTGGCAAAGTTAGTTTTCCTAAAGTCTAAGACACTCACTTTTGAATGGATCTTACCAGCCCTAGTCCTAATATTGAACCACACCTTCTGGTGATAACTGGATGTGAGATGATCTCCCACTATGACATCAGAAACACTTTCCCCAATGGTAAGCACGAAGTCCAGTATGGCCCCTTCATGTGTGGGTTCTGTTCCATTTGCCAGAGTAGTTCTCCCTGTAGAGAATCCAGGATCTCCTTACTTCTAGATGGTACTGCAGTAGGGATGTGCCAATCAGCATCCGGCATATTGAAGTCACTTATCAGCAGCACTTCTCCTATTATGGCAATACTGCGTAAAATCCCTGTCCACTTCTTCTCCCTTTGAGGGAGATCTATATATCACACCAATACAAATGGATTTCGCTTTCCCTCTTTCTAATTTAACCCACAGTGCCTCCTCACTCCCTTTTAAGCCCTGTAATTCTATAGCATTAATATTATTTTTTACATATTGTACCTCTCCTTCTCTCCTTCTTCATACCCTGTCCTTCCTGAATAAAGTATAGCCTGGTATAATTACATCCCAGTCATGGTTGTCCTGAACCATGTCTTTGTAAGCACCATTAAATCCAAGTTAGCCTCTACCATTAAAGCCTCAAAATCTGGAATCTTATTTCCCATGCTATGGACATTTATACAAACCGCTTTCCAGACATTGCCCTTTTTACCAATTTCTACAGAGGTATTTAATATTTCACTTACCTAGGGGCTTTCACTTACCTGTGGGTTTTCTTCACCCACTCCCAGTGAATGAAATTTAAAGCCCTCTTCAATAGGTTAGTCAGTCTGCTGCGGAAGAAACTTTGACCCTTCTGGGTTCTGATGCCATCTCTGCTCAGCAGCCCTTGGAAAATCATTGATGGTCCAGGAAACCAAAATGCTCTCGATGGCATCATCCACGCAGCCATGCATTCATTTCCAGAATGCGAGTTTCTCTGCCTCGGCCTTTACCCTCAACAGGGAGGATTGAAGAGCACGCCACTTGTGCACCTATTGTATATACCTCACCCTCTGTCCCAGATCCATGATGTCACAAAGGGATACCTAGCAGTATCATTTGTGCCAACATGGATGAGCAACATTGGATAATAATCAGTAGACTTGATGAGTCTCAGCAACTCTCTGTAACATCTCAGATTTTGGCATCTGGCAGACAGCACACCTCTCTGGACATCAAGTCTGGTCAGCATATGGACCTCTCAGAAGAGAGTCACCAACCACCACTACCCTTCACCTCCTTGTGGTCACTGATTCAGTAACTTTGGGGTGCTTGAGCTCTGGTCCTTCCCTTTCCTGGGATGCTTTCACATCCTCCACTTTCAGGTCTGCATACTGGTTCTTCAATTTGAGGGCTGGAGGAGTTGGATTGTTGATTCTGTAGGCCTTGGTGACTAGTATCCAACTCTCTTCATTCTGTAGCCTCCCATCTTCATCTCTGTTGGAGAGCTTGGAAGTTTCAAGAAACATCTCATCAATGTAGTTCTTGCTGTCTTGAATGCTTCTCAGTCTTGCAACCTCTTCTCTGAGCTCCTTCATTTGTTTCATGAGGGCTTCAGCTTGCAGGCTTCCTTCAATTGGAACTGGTCCTTCAACTGGCATCGGGTTCTCTGTCTGGACAGAGGCAGAGGCTGTAATGGGAGCAACAGCTTTGGCAATACAATTTTTCCCAGCCAGTTAGTGGAGTTTTGGTACCTGTTGAAGGAGACCTACCAAAGCCCCTAACCTTTCCTCTGCTGTCCTTTAAGAGAAAAAGCAGTTAACCTCTTATGTGTGTTCTAACAGTGCTCTTCTATGTTCTTGTGTGTAGCCCCACTTCCTTGCAAAACAGTTATTACTTTACATTAGTTAATGTTGATATTATGTGTCTGAAGAATACAGTTTAATGTGTTCCCCTTGTAAAATTACATAATCAAAGCACTTTAAAGAATGGTAAATTGTTTGTCAACAAGCTAATTTGGGAGTTTCCCTATATAGCAAAAATTCTCACATGGGGTGGGTGGGAATTGGATGGTAGGGAGGTATCTAACACCTGATGAGATCAGTGAATTAAAAGAGCTCATTCTGAATAGAAAGCTAGAAAAAAGAAGCAATGAACTCTAACAGCAAAGCTTTACCAACATCACAAAAAATTCCCCTTTTGCAATACAGCACCAGAAAGAGAATTAGCTATTGAAAATGAAGGCTAAAAACCCTTTAAGAGCTCTCAAGCAGAGAGCTTGTATTTAAAAGCTACACAGTATTACCTTGCTTGCAGTGAAGACCCTGTTAAGAATGGCAGTACTTGCAAGGCACTGAAGACCTTTATACCGCACTCAGCTGCCTAGCTCTTTTGCATGCTAATTAAGGACCGCTAACATATACATTTCAATTACAGTGGTGTGCAAAAGTCTGGAATCACTTGTAAATTTGACGTTTTTTCAACTTTGTGACCTTATATCTTAATTTACTTTTCCTCCCAGTGGCTTTTTCTGTGTATCTCATGATAAGTGATAGATTTGGCTATTAGGGCCAACTTTTAGTATTGTTTTGGCCCTTATTTTCTCAGTTTGTTCCCCATAGTTGTCCTGTTGATAGATTTTCTGTGAAAATTGCGTAATGTACATCGTTGGCCAACGATATATTATTGTAAGTATGCTTTAAAATATTATAGATGCACGCCAGGTTTCCTTCAAATTAGTGTATGTGGCATTGAAAAAGGCCATTTTTATGTGTCAGTGATGGCTCAGTATTTGATGGACCAGCCTTTGTTCTTGATCACCTGACTGCACCTTGTCGGCATTGAATGAACCAGTCTGACAAGGTGATCATTGGTGACAACGCGGTTCCAAGATGCAATGAGTGACTCAATCAGCTCACTCTTTGATGTCGGATGCCTCTTGGATATTTCCAAGGCCACCTTGTGCCACAGGTTCTCAATTGGATTCAGATCTGGAGACTGGGCAGGCCAGTCCGTTGACTTGATATTATTCTGCTGCTTACAGCTGATCACCTGTCTGGAGCGATGGCAGGGTGCACTGTCATCCTCAAACGGGAACTGGCCAGGAAACAGCTGGTGTGCTGATGGCACCATGCACTTTTACAGTATGGTGATGTACTTGGCCCCGTTGACCATTTCATCGACGATGTGAAGACGTCCAACGGCACTGGCAGCCATGCAGCCCCAGACCATGACCTTCAAAGGATGCTTCACAGAGAGGTTGAGACACTCAGGCTTGAATTCCTCTCCAGGAAATCTCCTCACATAGGTGTGGGCCTGGTTACCAAACAGGCAGAAGGTGCTTTCATCGCTGTATAGCACCTTTTCCCACATTTCAGTCAACCAAGTTGAGTGCTTTCTCACCCACACGATCCGGCTGTGCCTTTGTATGTCAGTCATCAGTGGCTTATTCCGTGCTTTGCAGCCCCAGAAACCAAACTGCAGGCACCGGCGACGAACTGTTGTTGAGCTGACACTGACCTCACTCTTGTCTGACCACTCTCGAAGTAGCTGAGGAGAGGTCAACTTGCAATTAGTCAGTGAAATGCATCGTAGTGCGCGGTTCTGGCGTGATGTTGATGCATGCGGACGACCTGAACGAGGCTTGTCCACCACTGAACCCATTTCTTTCTTCTTCTGTACAATCTTAACAACAGCGCTCTGACTGCAGCCAACTTTCCTGGCTATCTAACGGCTTGAAAATCCTTCCTTGCTCATAAAGGACACATGAACACGCTCCTCCAACGTCAGGGTCCGAGTCGTCTTCATGGTTGATCCAGAAAGCATATGAAATTCAAAAATTCTGCGTGTTTTTATAGCTACACTGTTGGCTAGATATCTGCATTGTGATTTGTTAGTGAAACCAGCCTCCTGATCGGTCAGAAATAACATGTGCATATTGGATAATCTCGATCCAGTTTTGACGCAGGATCCACAAAAATCACAGTAGCTATCTCCCAGTGTCTGTAAAGTATTTAAATTTGAAGCAAAGAATGCAAAAAGTCAGCTCTAATAGCCAAATGTATCCCTTTTAACGTGGTAGAAAGATGAATATGCTGGGCTAATGGAAAATTTTAAAAAACCCGCAAAACTCAAAAGTGATTCCAGACTTTTGCACACCACTAAGTATGTGGATTCTTCATCCAAAGCAAATAGCTTAAACATGTGATCATCCCCCAATGCCTTGCATGAGATTCATTTTGTAAACTCAGGGTTCAATTTGCAAAGGAAGGTCTATATTTACTGTCAGCTAGTAATCATATAGCCATCGCTGCTGAACTTAAAACCCAGATAGTCAATGGCGTGGACATATCCAGCAACTGGCATTGACTATCCAGGTTGAACGGATAGCAGCAAAGCTAACCAGGCAGCGGCGATATTCAACTATTGCCTGGTTAGCTTCTGCAGCAAACGTTAGGCCAGCCTTTAGGGTGCCTAACTTTCAGTGCTTAGGGATAACCGGGCAGGGGCTGAATATCATCGCTGCCCGATTATCCATGGATGCTGAGTCTACTCCACCCCCAGAACGCCCCAATTCTAGCTGAGCACAGAGATGCGTACTTTGCCGATAGGCATAGCTGGGGGATCGATCTAGGTGGAGCATGGGTGTAGTTTTCACATATGCATGTTGAATATAAAATACCTTAATCTACGTGCGTACGTGTATAAAGTACTCACAATCAATTTCACCTGCATGCACGCAGGTGTAAGGGATTACACTCAAGGCAATTTCTGTGCAACATATGCTAATAGTGTGGGGGGGAAGGGTTGCATGCAGCACAATTTAACAGAAGTATCAACTCAAAAAATGCCCAACAATCAACTCTCATCTTATGATTATTGCTTGTTTATCTTTTTGTTTTATAATCTTTTATGTTTAATCTACCAGAAAACTGTAGAAAAAGGAAATAAACAGCTTCTTCAGCACAAACACCATCTCTACATGCTGGATAGATGATAACATGCAACAACAAAAACAATATTTGTTTGTCTTTTACAGCTTATACCCATCCCGCAACTTAGTTCAAGTAGCAGTAGCACAGAAAATAAGCAAAGAAAGAAACCACATGGGTGACATACGAGTGGGTTCTTAATGCTTATCAGCCCTAAAACACCCACTGCACCCAAGAACAGTAATGGGCCTACCAATCATACCCTGAAGTAACTTCCCCCCCCCCCCAACTCCTCCACTTCCTGGATAACAATAACCCTAGATCAACTCAATGGCCAAACCCTGACAAGCAGGCAAGGCAAATTACATGTTCAACAGCTGATTATGAGCCCTAGTGGGCAAGGATCCCAACACAGCTCCCAAATTGTCTGAAACTTCTTCTGTTCAGGAACCCATCCCCCCAACAGCCCTTTTTTCCATTATCATAAGATAAATAAAAACAGTTTATATTCTGTTAAAGTAGGAGAGTCTGGTGATCGCCATGAAACCAGCAAACATTTCTGCCCCAATAAAAATCTTTAGATAGGAAGGGTTACAGGCCCTTTCGCAAGCGATCAGATGCTATAAAATCACCAAAAGGTATAAACTGTGGGAGCATCAGAAGGGTCGTCCCTAAAAGATCAGGCAAAAAGACAAGGACCTTAGTCCAAAATGCCTGAATCCAAGAACAAGCCCATAACTAATGGACCATCGACGTTCATTCCACCCCACATTTGGGACAGGTGCTACTCAGATTCAAATGCACCTGAAAGGCACAAAGAGATAAAATCCTTTGAAAGAAATTTATACTGCTGCTCCTGGAGGGTGACATTTATTATTATTTATTTATTTATAGTTTTTCTATACCGCACTATTTACCATCAGCGCGGTTCATAGTCAACAAAAATTGTACAATGAGGAATGATCTACATTGAACTTACATTAAACAGGAAGATGGATAGTTACAACAAAACAAATTGTGCTGTAGTGCTGGAAGATGAGACCCCCAGGTTGGAAGGCACTCAACTAGCTACTGGGGAAGAGCTGAAGACTTTTCAGAGTAAAGCCAGCATTTATGATGTGGTTGGATCAAAGCCCTCGGGACGTCTGACTGCTGATGTAGCTGCGCATGAAATTAGAGTCAGAAGCTGTAAAGATGTCTTACACATTGGAACATGGAACGTACGAAGCATGAACCAAGGGAAGTTGGAGGTGGTCAAGAATGAAATGGAATGTGTACAACTTGATCTGTTGGGTGTCAGCGAACTGAAATGGACTGGCATCGGGCACTTTGCATCAGATGATCACATGGTCTACTATGCTGGAAATGAAAGACAAAGAAAAAATGGTGTTGCATTTATAATAAAGAAGAAACTTGCAAGAACTGTAATGAAATACAATGCAGTCAGCGAACGCTTAATCTCTATTCGTCTACGAGGAATGCCTATCAACACAACTATAATTCAAGTATATGCCCCAACAACAGCTGCAGAAGAGAATGAAATTGAAGAGTTCTATGAACAAGTACAAGCTGAAATTGACAGAACATGCAAACAGGATATCCTGATAGTCATGGGTGATTGGAACGCAGAGGTTGGCAACAAAGAAGAAGACAAAGTAGTTGGAAAATATGGACTTGGCAACAGAAATGAAGCTGGAGAAAGACTGATAGAATTCTGCAAGACCAACGATCTATTCATCTCGAACACCTTCTTCCAGCAACACAAGCGGCGACTGTACACATGGACTTCACCCAATGGATTGTATAAAAATCAAATTGACTACATCTGTGGAAGTCAACGATGGAAAAGCTCTATAACATCAACAAAGACAAAACCTGAAACTGACTGTGGTACAGATCATCAACTACTAGTTTGCAAACTCAAGCTAAAGCTGAAAAAGAGCAAACCACTCATGAATGCAGCAAAATATGACCTTGAGAATATACCACTGGAATTTAAAGACTGCCTGCAAAATCGATTTGCTGCTTTAGATACAAATGATAGAGTTCCAGAAGAGTTATGGAATGACATCAAGAAGGTTGTGTTGGAAGAAAGCGAGAAGTCTCTACAAAAGGTAAAAAAGAAAAAACGGCCAAAATGGATGATGGAAGAAACTCTGAAAATTGCCCAGAAACGCAGAGAAGCTAAAGCCAGAGGAGAAAGAAAGACAATCACAGAACTCAACAGAGATTTCCAACGTGCAGCAAGACAGGACAAGGAAAAGTACTACAATGAAGCATGCAAGGAAATAGAAGCAGAAACTATTAGAGGAAGAACAAGATCAGCTTTCCTAAAGCTACGAGAGTTAAAGAAAAAGTTCCAGCCTCGAATTGGAATGTTACAAGATGCTCAAGGTTCTATGTTGAATGGTGCTGAGAAGATCAAGAAAAGATGGAAGGAATATGATAAAGATCAAGTGGACCAACAGCCGTTTCAACCTGTACCTTATGATCTGGAACCATTGGTGATGAAAGAAGAAGTTGAAGCAGCATTGAAAGCCTTATCAAAGAACAAAGCACCAGGCATTGATTGTATTCCCATAGAAGTATTACAGTAATCTGATGCAGCTGTTACCGTACTTACAAGGCTCTGCCAAGAAATATGGAAGACAGCATCATGGCCAACTGACTGGAAAAGATCTGTGTTTATACCAGTACTAAAGAAAGGTGATCCAACTGACTGTGGAAATTATCACACAATCGCTCTGATCCCACATGCCAGCAAAATTCTACTGAAGATTATTCAAAAGAGACTACAATCATACCTGGAACAAGAACTACCTGAAGTGCAAGCAGGGTTCAGAAAAGCGCGAGGAATGAGAGACATCATTGCGGATGTGAGATGGATCCTTGAAAAGACTAAAGAATACCAAAAAGATATCTATTTGTGCTTTATCGACTATAGCAAAGCTTTTTTCTTTGTAAACCATGAGAAACTCTGGGCCACATTAAGAAGCATGGGTATACCAGAACACCTAATCGTTCTCTTGCACAATCTGTACATTGATCAAGAAGCAACAGTTTGAACGGAACAAGGAGAAACAGAATGGTTTAAAATAAGCAAAGGTGTAAGACAAGGCTGCATACTTTCCCCCTACCTGTTTAATTTATATGCAGAACAAATCATCAGAGAAGCAGGATTGTATGAAGACAACAGAGGTGTGAAGAATGGTGGAAGACTCATCAACAACTTTCGCTATGCTGATGATACCACATTACTGGCGGAAAGTGAAGATGATCTGAAACATTTGCTTCTCACAATCAAAGAACATAGTCTCAAAATGGGCCTGCACCTTAATGTAAAGAAGACAAAGATCATGACAACTGGCATAATCAACAGGTTCATCGTCGAAGGAGAAGAAATTGAAATCGTGAATAACTTTAACCTACTTGGATCAACTATCAATAAAGAAGCAACAAGCAGTCAAGAAATCAGACGACGCATTGCTCTTGGCAGAATGGCTATGAAAGACCTAGATAAGATTCTCAAGAGCAGAGATGTTTCTCTCCAGACAAAGATTCGACTTGTTCAAGCCATGGTATTTTCAATAACATCATATGGATGTGAAAGCTGGACAGTGAAAAAGATAGACAGGAAGAAAATTGATGCCTTTGAATTATGGTGCTGGCGGCGAATACTGTGTATACCATGGACTGCCCGAAGAACAAACCAGTCTGTACTAGAAGAGATCAAACCTAAGCTTTCTTTAGAAGCTCAGATGACAAGACTTTGACTTTCATACTTTGGACACATCATGCGGAGAGAGAGATCATTAGAGAAAGACATCATGCTTGGCAAGATAGAAGGTCAACGCAAAAGAGGAAGGCCAGCAATGAGATGGATCGATACAATAACAGCAGCTACGGGTACCAGTCTGTCAACAATGAGCCGCCTGACTGAAGATTGAACACAATTTAGGATAGCTATCCACAGGGTCGCCATGAGTCGACTCCGACTCGACGGCACTTAACAACAACACATAACTTGGAGAACAGGTTAACTATGTACAGAGAGATAGACTATTTATGGATCAGTAACAGTAAACATTTGCATGTTTTGGGCTAGGAGATAGCTCAACAATAGCTTGAGATAGCAGGAAGGAGGATCAACAGAGGGGAGGAAGGCCTTGTGACGTATGTTGGTTATGTGATGTCATCTGAGTTGGAGAAGTGCCAAAGAAACAGGTAGTGTTTCAGCGCTCTCCTGAACTGGGAGAGGTTGTTTATTGCACAAATGTTTGTAGGTAGAGTGTTCCAGCAGGAGGGGGCATAAAGTGTGAATGCACGGTTCCCTGTGGCTTTGAAGCATTTAGTGAATGCCTTTGGGAGTCGCAGGGTGTTGGTAGCAGCAGATCTTCTCATTCTGTTGGGGGAGGTGTGCTGGCTCAGCTTGGAGAGGGAGCTGGCTGTGCACTTGTTGATGGCCTTGAATGTCATGGTTAATATTTTAAAGGTAATCCTACAGTGAACCGGAAGCCAGTGTAATGCCAAGACCACAGGTGCTCCTGGTTTTTGGCAAGCCACTTAACCCTCCATAGCCCATGTTCCCTGTAAAAAAATAGTTATCTCCAAGTTATAATGCCCTGTTCAATGTAATTTCAGTTTGTTCAATGTAAACCGCACTGATGCAGAATAGCGCGGTATATAAGAGAATGTAAATAAATAAAATAAATAAATAGGATAGGGGTAATGTGGTCTCTTCTTGTTGCTCCATATAGGGTTCTTGCTGCAGTGTTCATTGCAATTTGCAAAGGGTGCAGTGCGCTCTTTGGGAGACCATGCAGTATGCAGTTGGCAAAGTCAAAGTGGGGCATCACAAGTGCTTGAAATACTGTTCTGAAGTCTTTCGTTTCCAGGAGATGTCTCATGTGGCGTAACATCCGGACTTTGTGGTAAACCGATTTTACCATGTTACTTATGTGGGCATTTAGGTCTAGCTTTTGGTCAAGAGTTACACCGAGATATCGTATTGATGTTTTAGTAGGAAGCTCTGCACCGCGCACTTTGAGAGATGAGGGCGGGGTGAATGCCTGATCTCTGCTGATGAAGAGGACATCGGTCTTTTTTCTCCTGTGATTGTAACATTAAAGGTTAGCTCTTGTAGGTGTCTAAAGCCATATGCTAACCACTCAGAGATAAACTCCTGACCTAGATCCTGTGTCTATGCATCCACTAAAGTGACACAATCATCGGTCATCCTCAATGCCATGCTCATTGATACTCAACTAGCTTATTATTGCCTGCCCCTTAAAAAAACAGACAAGCATTAAATGCATCCAAAACAGATGCCTCCATAATGGTGCACTTGCAAATATGCAAATAAATTCATAATATAGAAGGTGAGACTGGTCTTGTAACTCCTCAAAGGTTTGCATGCATTCTGATACATCTATAATATCCCCTCACTTGACTTATCCCTCGCATGCACCACACTTTGAACATCATCCCCTCTTGAGGAAGAAAGCCTCCATTCCCCGCAAACAGGAGCAAAAGCATAACCTGAGGATTATTCACTTGAAATCTATTAACTTGACACAAGACCAAATGCAAATGAGATATCAGAATACATTTAACCAAGGATGATAAGTCCAGTATGTGCACATAACTAGGAGACAAGAGTACAAATAAGTAAGATTCTAATACAACCAGAATGTACCAAGTCTTATTCTTAAGCCAGTCCCTAAGATGTCACATTCCACATGCAAGATTATAAAGATAAACATCTGGTAAACCCAGTCCCCTCCTCAATGTAGGAATATCAGCCTCTTCATAGGCACACAGGCCCTGCTGCCCCACCAGACAAATCACCCAACACTTGGTTCAGTAGACACACATCAGCTTTTTACAAGCAGAATAGGAGCATCTGATACAGATACAGGACGCTTACTTAGTTATCAACATCAATCAATATAAAAAGATCCAGCCCAGAAGCGAAAGGGGGAGCTTTATCCCAACCACGTAAGATATCCTGAGTATGTACTGCAAGTACTGAATTGAGTCACCTGCTAAATGCACATGAAAAGATGGACCCCAAAGGGCCCCAGTATCTAGGTACAACACAAGTGCTTCCAATTTGGATCTAGTCAGCTTCAAAACAGAGACTCCACTAAATAATTCAGAATCCATAAGTGCCTCTTCCAAGGAGCTGATCGGGTCAGTATTGACCAGCAAAACATCATCCGCAAATGCCAAGCACGTCACAAGATGGGAACCCATAGGCACATTATGAACTCAAGAATCACCTTACAATGAAATAATAAGGGATCTATGAACAATAAAAAAAACAAGAGATAATGGACAGCCCTGGCGCATCCCCTAACTCAGGATCCAGGGCAACGACACCGTCCCATTCTCTACCACTGCTGCCATTGCCACTAGAATTTTCACTAGCACCTTAACATCAACATTTAAGAGTGAAATGGGTCAATATGACCCTGTAAATGTCAGATCCTTTCCCGGTTTTGGAAGATCTTGATTAGAATCCCCTCAAAACTGCCCTCATTGGATTACCTCATTGTAGTGTTCCCCTAAAGGAAAAGAGGCCTGCAAGTGAAGGAGCTGATAGAACTCCACTGAAACCATCAATGCACAGAGCCCTGAACAGCTTCAAGGACTTACATGCACTCTGAACTTCCACAGCCAAGATAAGAACATTAAGCTGATCTTGATCTGCTGAAATCAACTACAGAAGTGAGAATGACACTGATCACTCTTGCATGGCCTCCCCTAATGGGGAGAGGCCTGCCATGTACAGTGTCTCATAGAAGGAGTGAAAAATGGCCACCATATCCAGGGCCTAATTACAAACCCACCCCTGAACATCCCCCACAGCCACGATATATCTCAGCCTACTCACAGTCATGTTAAATACATCAGCATCCTACCTGCCCAATTCCAAAAAAGAAAAATTGGGAGACTGGGTATCCAAATGGCAGATGAAGTTTAATGTGCACAAGTGCAAAGTTATGCACTTAGGGAAGAACAACTCAAACTATGGTTACACGATGCAAGCTTCCACATTAGGAATCACCATGCAGGAAAAGGATGTGGGCATCATCGTGGATAACATTGAAACCCTCTACTTGGTGTGCAGCCGCTAGAAATCATAAGGCAACAAATAGAGACTAAAACCAAGGATATTATAATGCCTCTGTATCGCTCCATGGTGTGACCGACCTTTTAACTTCAGGAGCCCCTCCTCCCCCCCCCCCCCCTTTACCATCGCTGTGAATCGTGGCCAATAAGTCCTGTTTTAAATAAAATAAAATCCCATCAAGAGTTCCTTCTCTCTCTCCCTACTCTGCAAACCCCTTCTCCCTGCCATGAACAATAAAATTTACTTCTATTTCAGCGCATCCATTTTGCAGCAGCTTGGCCCCTTTAAGGCTCGCTCTGCCCCCATGACGTCAGTCTTCTGCAGGCCTGAAGCATTCCTGGAGCTGCCTCACAACCTGGTTCGGCTGGGACCCACAATGGGTTCTCTGGCATCCCCTTTTCTGCATTCCTATCACCAGTCCCCCCTCTGGAATTGTGATGATCACGGCGATCCCCAGATCCCCAAAATTTCTCAGACCAGGATCAGGGCAGCCATGATCATTGCAACCTCACCAGACCCAGCCTACTCACCCCTTCCCTCTGCTGCCATCTCTGAAAAGGGCCCTCAACCGGCCCCTGCAAACGTGGGAAATGATTTTCTTTTTCTTTTTTTTTTAAATACTACTGCCGGCACCACTGTTCTCAATAGTAGCCCCTCCCCCTCACAGGTCCCATAGGCATGCAGACCAGAACCAGTGACTGCCATGATCCATGGACCACACCTGCTGCCTACCCCAATTCCAGAGCCCCAACCACAGAGGAGATAGCCCTGACAAGCAGTACCTTCTTTTTTTTTTTTTAGAAAAATGCTGCCTCTCCAGAGACTTTCCGTGGTCCCTCCAGAACCGCAAAGCACTTTCAATTTTATTTTAAAACCTGCCGTCACCATAGGAGCAAGACAGGAATTAAAGAACAATTTTTCAAAAACCCGCCACTCCAAGGGGCTTCCCAAAGGTATTTTCCCTTTATTATTTAATTTATTAATATCTGGTTACAAAAAGATGAAGCCGGGAGAGCACCCTCAACATATCGGAGTAACTGGGGACAAGTCATGACAGTTATTAAAGCAGAGCCAACCTCTCCAAAAGGAAGTACCAAATGCCCCAGCAACTCTCTTGCAATCACTAGCAACTGAGGCAGGCAATTCATGAGTCAAGCCCAACAGTTGCCACTGAAGTTCCACCACCACCACAGCCAACAGTGCCTGTAGCTGAGGCACATGAGCCATCACCTCTGTTGGGAAAGTAAAGCAGTAGGTCATGCCATTATGGGTCAGCCACAGCATCTCAGGCTACTGGAGCATAAATCTGATCTTTTGCAATGCTAGTTCTTTGTAGATGGGGCCAACGGCCCAATGCTAAATCGCTTCTTTTGAAGAATAGTCTTGAAACAACAGAACTTTGTGACTGCCATATCTCAGCTCACCTTTCTTCCAGCATGCTTGCTGGGGGATTGGTGCATTAAAATTCTATCTTGTGTGAGAACTTTTCCAGCAGATAATGGCCATGTCCCCAAAAATTACCTCTTAGTAGGACCCCTTTGTGCTTCATACGAGCTAGAATATTAACAAAAAGCAAAGCAATGCCTGCCTTTGAGTCGGAGCTGACTCCTGGCAACCAGTAGCTTCTGGGTGTTCCTGACACTGTGACTGAAGTAGATTGCTAGACCTTTCTTCTAAGGAAATGGAGGGTTAAGTGACTTGCCTAAGGATACAAGGAGTGCCAGTGGGAACCAAACCCTGGCCTTTTTGTTAACAAGCCACTGCTCTAACCATTAGGCTACTCCTCTACTTCTAGAATATTAACACAGCATCAAAAATATCTTAAGAATTGCAATTCCAGTTGACATAAAATGTTGATTCTTAAAGACTGGAAAATGGAAACTGTGATAATGTGTACCACTTATCTTTGGTCATTTTCTGACAGATTCTTGTGGTCCCTTAGCGGATGCACAATGGTTTACTCAACATAGGACCAGTAAAATGCATAACATGTTGCTAATCCAGATAATGTGATTCTTAATGTAGAAAATGGATTTACTACTTGGGTGTTAATACGCTCTGTACTCTACAGAGTGAATTAGGAAGCGGCCGGGAAGTTAGCAGTCAGTGTACATTAAAAAGTAAACGAGAGCTGTAAGAGGTCATGAATGTTTAACGTAGAATGTGTATCTTTTCCTTAACTTTAATGAGTGCAATGACACTTCGGTATATTTTGAAATAAGACAGTGCAACAAATACAGATTCCACTTTCTCCAGACTTTTCTGTAAGTAAAGTAGGATTATTATTTGCCCTCTTTTAAGGGGCTAGTTATTAAGGTGAACTAATATTAATATGCATTAATTTGTTGTTACTCATGTTATTTTAACGCAGATTGCATGCTATTCAATGGGACTGATTACGAATAATGCGCGATGATATTAGCGCACCCTAGTAACTAGCCCCCTATGTGCCTCCTTACCTTTTAGTGCCTGCACCTTTTTAGTGCCTAAAATAAAAATTATCAAAGAAAGAAAAATTCAGGGTTTTCTCGCACTCTGTAATGGAGAAAATAATTCTGCCAGAAATCAAGAGCCCAATATTCAAAGGCATTTAAATCATATAAATGCCCCTAAACAGGATATCCCTGGTACCACCGCTGTACGCCCCGAGGCTACGTGGTTAGCATCAAGACATTCCGGGGGCATACTGGGGGCAGTACCTGGGGATAACCAGTCAGCTGTGATATTCGGCCACCGTCTGGTTATCTGTTGGCGGCAAAGGTTAGACACAGTAAAAGCTGTCCTAACATTTTCTGCAGAAGTTAACCGGGCAGCGGCTGAATATTACAGCTACCCGGTTAGCTTCCAGTTTCCACAGCCATATATGGCCTTGACATTGGATATCCGGGTTTTGTGTTCAGCGGGACGGCTAGATGCTGTAATCGCACTAGCCGCCTCCGCTGAATATCGGGCCCCAAGTTTACAATCAACAAATGAATAGATACGTACAGCCCAATCCCAGATGGGGCACGTCAGGGTCATCAGGACGGCCTCGAACAGGACAGATCCATCAGCACCCGATTCTGCATCGTAGGAGCAAGACGTTCCTGTGGGTGCAGGTTCGGGCACTGAGAGACAGCCCAGCGTGTCCCTGCATTGCTGTGGGGACGTCTTCCTCGTGGCACATCCAGCCCGCTGCTGTGGTGACTGCAGTTTCCCCACCACCCAACCCCGGTGGGGGCTGCCAGGGCCTGGATTGGGTGGTGGGGACTCACCTGGCTTGCCACTGTCGCTGTGGGGGGGGGGGGGGAACTGGCCAGCCGATCCAGAGGGGGAGCCAGTGCTTATTCCATCTCTGAGGTAGAATAAGCTGGCCGTTCCCCCAATGCTCCCTGGACGTACAGGGCCGTTCCCCCAATGCTCCCTGGACGTACAGGGCTGTAACCTGAATCGACCCTGTACGTCCGGGTGCTGATCCTGCCCATGCTCCACCCACTCTCCGCCCCATCCCTTGCAGCATGCATAATGCCCTGGGTGTTCAGTGGGGGCTAGGAGGCAGCATCGGTGCAGGTGGCTAGCAGGGCTGGACATCCCACTGGGACATACAGCCCCGCTAAATGCCTTACAGAATTGGGCCCTTAGTAGTTTATTACCAAATGAATAGCACTAGAAAATTGAAAAACAAATTGCTTAGCAGCATTCTTGAAAAAAGACAAGGCTAAGAGATGTCAAGAATCCATTTATAGAAACACAAAATACACCTTAGGTTGGCTATCCTAATGCATTCTAACAGTTGATTGTGGAATCCTAGGAAGACGTAGGGGTCCTTTTACAAAACGTTAGGTAGTATTTTGCACTTACTATGCATTTAGCACTAAAACTACCATGCAATAAGTGCAAAGCCTTGCGAAAACTGTCGAGGGGTGTAACCAGTATGTTCCTGGCAGTTACCGCATGGATATGTCATCTAATGTGTGGCAGCAGCATTCGCAATTAAGAACATAAGATATGCCGTACTGGGTCAGACCAAGGTCCATCAAGCCCAGTATCCTGTTTCCAACAGTGGCCAATCTAGGTCACAAGTACCTAGCAGTTTCCACAAAGGACACAGGTTCCACAATGCTTGTACTGGGGCAAGCAGTGGATATCCTGAGTCTCCTTTAATAATGGTTTATGGACATTTCCTCCAGGAACTTGTCCAAACCTTTTTTAAACCCAGCTACACTAACAGCCTTTACTACATCCTCCGGTAACAAATTCCAGAGTTTGATTACACGTTGAGTGAAAAAATATTTTCTTTTATTAGTCTTAAATAGTTTACCTTGTAGCTTTATTGCATGTCCCCTAGTCTTTCTATATTCTGATAACGTAAACAATCGATCTATGTTTACCCGTTCCACGCCGTTCATTAATTTATAGACTTCTATCATATCTCCCCTCAGCCGTCTCTTTTCCAGGTTAAAGAGCCCTAACCTTTTTAGCCTTTCTTCATAGGAGTATCCTTCCATCCCCTTTACCATTTTGGTGGCTCTTCTCTGAACCTTTTCTAATATCGCTATATCCTTTTTAAGATACGGCGACCAGAAATGCACACAATATTCAAGGTGCAGTCTCACCATGGAACGATATAGAGGCATTATAATATCTTTTGTTTTATTTTCCATTCCTTTCCTTATGATACCTAGCATTCTATTTGCTCGCTTGGCCGCCGCTGCACACTGGGCGGAGGGTTTTAACATGTTATCCACAATGACGCCTAAATCGTTTTTCCTGGGTGGTGGTTCCTAATGTGGAACCTTGCATCGTGTAACCATAGTTTGGGTTGTTCTTCCCTAGGTGCATAACTTTGCACTTGTCCACATTAAATTTCATCTGCCATTTTGATGCCCAGTTTTCCAATTTATCAAGATCCTCTTGCAATTTTCCACAATCCTCTTGGGTTTTAACAACTTTAAATAGCTTTGTGTCATCTGCAAATTTGATACCCTCACTTGTTATTCCACTTTCCAGGTCATTTATGAATATGTCAAAAAGCAGCGGACCCAGCACAGATCCCTGGGATACACCACTATTCACCTTTCTCCATTGGGAAAATTGGCCATTTAGCCCTACCCTCTGCTTTCTATCTTTTAACCTGTTCCTGATCCACAGTAGTACACTGCCTCCTATCCCATGACTCTTTAGTTTTGCCAAAAGTCTCTGATGAGGGACCTTGTCAAAGGCTTTCTGAAAGTCCAGATACACTATATCAACCGACTCACCTTTGTCCACCTGTTTATTCACACCTTCAAAAAAACATAAGAGATTAGTAAGACAAGATCTTCCTTCTCTAAAGCCATGTTGGCTGTCTCCCATTAGGCCATGACTATCTACATGCTGAGTAATTTTATTCTTTATGATGGTTTCTACCATTTTTCCCGGTATTGACGTGAGGCTCACCGGTCTGTAGTTTCCCAGATCACCCCTGGAACCCTTTTTAAAAATTGGTGTTACATTGGCGATCCTCCAATCTTCAGGTATTAGAGATGATTTTAATAATTCATGCGGGTGCACTTAATGCCATGTGTAGAGATGTCATTAAGTGTATCTGCATTAATTGCAAAATTGACAGCACACGGTATGTTCCCCCACACTAACCGCAATGTGTTCTCCATGTTCACTCTCAGCCCCTAATCCACCCATTTCCCATTTGCAGTTGCTGTGGGAATTAGTTCATGGGAACTGTCATGCCTGCACGATAACAGTTATCATGGGCCTGAGCTTACAATTACCACATGCTTAAATGCATGTTAGCCGCTTAGCGCACTTTAGTAAAAGGTCCGCGCACTTTAGTAAAAGATCCCTTACATATTCATGTAAATCAAAAGAGATAGAGCTTTTTATCAAGTTGTTCTGAATAAATAATTTACATCTTAATTATGTCTATCACTGCTAACAATGCAATGACAAACTTTAGAACCATTTTCCTTCCTATGAAAGAATTTTTATCTTCTTTGTTCCATTAGGAAAAATACACTAAACCACTGAAACCACAAGCCTGATATTCAAAAACAGCTCAGCTTCTAAATTTGTGCTGCTAAATTTGGGGTCTACTTTTAGCCAATTTAGGAGCCTAGTTTTTCAATTGAAAATCCACCATAATTTAGGAGCTTAAAAGTTATGCCTCCCTGACTAGGGTCCCTGGGCCAAGATGCCCTGGACTATCTGCGTGCTCTAATCCTAACCAGGCAATAAGCAGCAGACATTCAACCTTGGCTCTTTGACTCCAATTCCATGAAATCAGTGCAAATGAGAAGAAATACAATGAAAACACAGTGAATTATACCATAACAGAGTCTGCTTAAGGCTTAAGCAGGCAATTCCAGGCCTACAAACCTGAGCAGTTTCCTGTAAAATCCTCTCTCCACTCAGCTAGGTCGCAGTACTTTATTTTATTAGGAAAAAACTGCCACATTGTACAAGTTCATCTTATCACTCTGCATCATGCTTCTTGCTTTGCCTTTTTGTTTATCTACATATTACAAGTCAATCTAAACACTATTTGGCCAATTCCGATCAGGGCCCGTCAGGCCATCCAAAGTATGGATGGGCCGGATTTGAACCCAATTCTGTACCTGGGGGAGCTAGATGTTCCCACAGGAGCAGAATCAGGGCAAAGGACTTGGATGGGCCAGATGGGCTCCAATTCTGTCACGCCAGAGGTACAGCTCCCACCCCATCTAACCCTCCCAATGCTCCTGCATGGGGCCTTGGTGCCATGGCATCCTGTCGCCATGGCACTGGGACACCATGCAGGAGCCCTGCTGTCCTGCACAGCTGCAAAACAGCTGTTCCCCGCTGCCTGACAGCCTAAGGAGCCAGCCAAAGCCAGGATCGGGTGGTGGGGATCCTCCTGCCCTGCTCACCTGGTCGGGGGGAGTCCCACCACCATGGCCGCTGACGTTGGAGGGACGTATTCCACTTCCAAGGTGGAATAAGTCCCCAATCTATCTCCTCGAGCCCAGACATACAGGACCAATTCCGGTCACAGCCCTGTATGTCCTAGGTCACTATTGTGATAACAGTTAGCCCTCGAATGTAAGTAACAAAGGGGTATTAATCTCGTTTCATGTTTCAAATTTTTATTAGACATTTTTTGCTAAAGACGTGATTCTTAAAACTCTTAAGAAAAGGTTATTTTTATCACGGGGCTTGTTGTTATAGACTGTGCAGGTTTAGTATTAAATACAGCACGGTTCTAAGGTTAATCAAGAGTCTTAGATCAATAGCAAATAATACATAAAAGAATATGGTTTATTTTAAGAAAAAACGGCAGGGACTAGTATCCTTTCCTATACCATTATTGCAATCGGCACAAAAGGGTTGTATCTTGGCTGGTTTACAAATGCTTATTAAAGTTTGCCCTCCTTTACAATATAACACGGCGGCGGCTCCTTTTCTTAGTAATATAATTGCTAAAAAATGCATATAACAAGGGTGAGTCAGGAAGGAAAAGTGAAAAACAGTAGTGTGTGTAAATGGTTTAAGCAAGCCACGCGCTTTATGACGAGTGCTGTTCTATCCTTTTGGTAAAGTTTAGATGCATTTTTTTCATAGTGTAAGGAAACACAATTGTTTTTGAAGAGCATAAAGGAATAATATTATATATCATTACATTACTCACGGATTACGCAGGTATGAAAATTTTTAACTCTCTTAACTTGGAACCTGTTGGTTCTGCATTTTTATGGATAGTTCAGTAAACTATATAACAACTACAGTAATGCTATACAGCATATCTGAATAAAATGTAGATGTACCATAAGATATTTTCCTAGTTTAAGATGTGTTTACTGAGTTACGGGCATCAACCTAGTTTTAACACTATGGCTATATCTAAGATAGATGTTATATAGTTCTCCCAATGGTGTATGTTCAGTAATATACATTTTTAAATTGAGTCCAATTTAGGGAGATTGCAAAAAGCATAATTTACAATGATGTTTGTCGTTCCACTGGTTCCTTCTTTTGTGGTAGTTTCTTTTTTTCATTTCTCTTTTTATTCTTCGCTTTCAAACCTTTTTGTAAATTTTGTTTCGTTTATTAATAAGGATTTACATAGTGATTGTATAGATATTTATGTCATCCTCTTCTCTCAATGATATAGAATGAATTGAGTACACGATTGAATACAGAGGTAGGTCTTCGTTGTTATTATTGGACACCACACTTTTGATGCTTTTAGTCATATAATAAGTTATTGGATATGTATTACTTTATTGTTTTACCGTAGTTTACTAATATATGTATACATTTTGTCTAATTTTCCGACTTATACAGTTACTGTGCTGTATTATATTTTGTATCACACTTTTATTTATACTCGTGTTCATATATGCACGTTTTTACTAATTATATCATTGTTTAGGGCACAATTGTTCATTTTATGGTTTCTTATGGTTAATTTCACTTTTAATTTTTTAATTTTGTATTGATGTATTTTATTATTTTTATATTTGTTTTTACATGTTTTAGTCAAGCCAGTTTAGCCCCTGATGAAGGCAGAATGAAACACGGCCTGTGTCGGGCCAGTGGCTTAAGTGATTCAATAAAAGATATTCTTCCTCTGCTATCCACATTTTTGGACTGGGTCTGTCCAAGGTCATGGGCCTGCCTCTGTCCCACCACACTCCTCCTCCAGGCCACCCCTCCCATCCCCATCCAGAGCTCCCTGCACATCTCCTCTGTATGTGCAGGGAGCTTTGGGATCAGCATCAGGCCCAAAGCATTTGGCGGAGGGTGTACATCCAAACCAGATGTACATCCCTGCTAAACGCTGTGCAGAATGACCCCCTACATGTTTCAGGTCAAGTTGGGAACAGACATATCGCTCACACTTAATCAGGATAAGCTTCCTGCAAACAAAAGCATTCTGTTTTGCAAGTTGAAACCTTGATTTATTCATAAACAATCCCTTTTAACACTGACATAATATTCAGAGCTGTTCTCACTCTTTAAACTTTTCCCTGAGCTACCCCAGCCCCTTTCTACATGAACCAGATATCCCCAGTGATGAGGTCTGATGATCCAGGGGACAAGATCAGGAGCTTCAGGACGGGGCATTCTGTGGAGCAGATACGTTACTAAAATTAGGTACTCTGGTTTCCAATAGATCCACCTGCATTATCCATTTTGTATAGCTGTCTTCCATCTAGTATGACTAGTTTGTACAGTTTGCATCCATTGCCTTGGGGAGTCAGAAAGGGATCAGAAGGAGGCACCTAATGATTAGACCCAGGGCCATTTTTACCTATGGGCTAAAAGGGCAACTGCCACAGGCTATACATAACAGGGGACCCATGGGTAAATTTGGTCCAGAGTGTTATTCTTAAAGCTTTCCTTTGGCTCCTGCTTCATCCAATGTGGTCTAATGATCCATAGCAGGAATGTAGCTACGGGAAGGCCTCATGGGCCCTGCCCCCTCACTTCTGGCTAGGGTCCCCTCAAAAAATTTTCTTAGGATAGGCTTCAAATTTACTAACTGCATGGAACTTCACCCACATAGCCCTGCTGACTCTGCTCTTCCCCTAGCCAATCAGGAGTCTGAGATACTGAAAAACCTGCGGCATGGGCAGGGAAGGTGCAGCCACATTGAACAAGCTGTGCTGTACATGACTTCATGTGCAGAAGCTGTGTGGCGTGATGTGGCAGTGGCTGCTCATTGGGATTCGGATACCAGCTGTGCACGCTTTTTCTTTGCAGTGCGCTGCACTGTCCCACCAGTCTTGAAGATGAGTGCTAGGGTGAGTTTCTCATGCTGCAGAGAGGCTGGGAGAAGCAGGGGGGATCATGAGGCTGGGAAGGACAGAGAGGCTGGGAGAAGCAGGGGGAATCATGAGGCTGGGAAAGACAGAGAGGCTGGGAGAAGCAGGGGGGATCATGAGACTGGGAAAGACAGAGAGGCTGGGAGAAGCAGGGGGGATCACAAGGCTGGGAAAGACAGAGAGGCTGGGAGACGCAGGGGGGAATCATGAGGCTGGGAGAGACAGAGAGGCTGGGAGAAGCAGGGGGAATCATGATGATGGGAAAGACAGAGAAGCTGGGAGAAGCAGGGGGGATCATGATGATGGGAAAGACAGAGAGGCTGGGAGAAGCAGGGAGATCGTGATGATGGGAAAGACAGAGAGGCTGGGAGAAGCAGGGGGAATCATGATGATGAGAAAGACAGAGAGGCTGGGAGAAGCAGGGGGGATCATGAGGCTGGGAAAGACAAAGAGGCTGGGAGAAGCAGGGGGAATCATGATGATGGGAAAGACAGAGAGGCTGGGAGAAGCAGGGGGAATCATGATGATGGGAAAGACAGAGAGGCTGGGAGAAGCAGGGGGAATCATGATGATGGGAAAGGCAGAGAGGCTGGGAGAAGCAGGGGAATCATGATGATGGGAAAGACAGAGAGGCTGGGAGAAGCAGGAGGAATCATGATGATGGGAAAGACAGAGAGGCTGGGAGAAGCAGGGGGATCATGATGATGGGAAAGACAGAGAGGCTGGGAGAAGCAGGGGGTATCATGAGGCTGGGAAAGACAGAGAGGCTGGGAGAAGCAGGGGGGATCATGATGATGGGAAAGAGGTGGGTCTTTTTTTGCTTCACATATAACCAGGCCAAGTGATGCAGGGACCAGAAAGGGAAGCTCAGAGCATAAGTTGTCTCGGGTGCAGCTTTCCATGGGCAATGAAGGTGTCTGGAGTGTGGCCGTTGCTCGAGTGTGGCACTGTGCAGTGATACATTAAGGACCTCATTTTATTAAGCTTTCTATTCCCATAGAAAATGAGAAAACAGACTTAGCAAATCAGCCCCTGAAAAGAACTGTGATATACCTTTTTTTTTAGGGGGGGGGATGTACACTGTGACCTAGGTCTTTGCAGCCGTCCTGGGGGGCCTGGTGGAAAACACATGGGTCAAGTGGACAGAGCTGCCACATTACCCATTTCCAGGAGGGAGATGTAAGGCCAGTCCTGGATTTCTTATAACCTTATCCTGATGTACAGTATTGATTTCAAAGGACAGAATTTGGGGCCACATTGCTTTGGGGTGTAAGTTGAAAACCAGCACTGGTCAGTTTCCCTCCTATCTGGGTGAGACGGCTGAGCTTCCATCAGTTTTGTGGGGGCCTGTTGAAGCTTCAGAGCCCTGTGCATTATTCTTGGGGGGGGGGGGTGCTATGAAATGTAACAGCCCCCACTCCCCCACAAGAACAATGTCTAGGGCTTGGCTAAACATAGAAGGAAATTTCTGTTTCTAGTTCAGCGTTGTTTCTTGAGGTTTGATTTCATGTTTTGTCTGCACATCTATAATATGTGATTAACTATGCTCTGTACTGGGTAAAGGTCTGCTTTTGCTCTATGTGTAACTGAAGTGAGGTATTCTGCAAGTGCGTGGTTTGGGAACCTCCAGCCCTCCATCTTACCCCCCATGCAGTCCCTCTGCTCCCAACATCTCATGGGAAGTCCTCGCTGCTGCACTCAGCCTCCTGTTTGCCCCAGGGTTATACAGTTTTCTTTTCTGCTCATTCCTTTGTGGAAGGTCTTTGATTTTTCTTTCTCAGTTTTACTGGTAACATTGATCATCCTTTTCCCCTTCTGTTATCAGGTTTAGCAGTACATAAGATTTGCCATATTGGGTCAGACCAAGGGTCCGTCAAGCCCAGTATCCTGCTTCCAACAGTGGCCAATCCAGAGCACAAGAAACTGCCAGGTTCCCAAAAGCTATCCAGATGCTGCTTATCCCCGGAGTAAGCAGTGGATTTCTCTGGGCCATTTTAATAATAGTTTATGGACTTTTCCTCCAGGAACTCAGCCAAACTTCTTTTAAACCCAGCTACACTAACAGCTTTTACTACGTCCTTTAGTAACATATTTCCAGAGTTTGATTACACGTTGAGTGAAAAAATAATTTCTCTGATTAGTCTTCAAGGTGCTACATTGTGTGTCCCCTATTCTTTCTACGTTTTGAAGGAATAAACAACCGATCTTCCTTACCCATTCCAGTCACATTATTTTATAGATCTCTATCATATCTCCACTCAGCCATCCATTTTGCAAGTTGAAGAGCCCTAACCTTTTAAACCTTTCCTCATAGAGATATCCTTCCATCCATTTTACCATTTTGGTCACTCTTCTTTGTACCTTTTCCAATTCTGCTATATCCTTTTTAAGATATGGGACCAGAACTGCACCAATACTCTAGTGCAGTCACACCATGGAGTAATTCAGAGGCATTATAATATCCTTGGTTTCATTCTCCATTCCTTTCCTTATGATTCCTAGCATTCTATTTGCTTTCTTGATCACCGCTGCACACTGGGTGGAGGGTTTCAATGTATTATCCACAATGACACCTAAATCATTTTCCTGGGTGGTGAGCCCTAATGTGGAACCTTGCTTTGGCCATTTAGCTCTCTGTTTTCTGTCTTTAAACAATTCCTAATCCACAACAGTACACTGCCTTCTATCCCATGATGCACATTTTTCAAAAATGTTACAGGACAAACTGTTAATATTCCTCACAGCCAAATGACCCAAATACACTCCGAACTGGACCATATGTCGTTCAACTGTAAATAGTTAACTGTCTGAGGATAAAACCTATCCCCTGTTCCTGTCCCTCCTAGTCCCCAGACAGTAATATGAACCATTATTAGCATGTAATCTATTGTTCGTTGTAACCATGTTATATGTAACGTATGTTCAGTTGTGTTTGATGTAAACTGCCTTGATATCACTGAAAGACGGTATATAAGAAATATTAAATATATAAATAATCTCCCCAAGAGTCTCTCAGTGGTGTAGTGCAACTCTTACAATGGATTTATTCTCTTATCAGTGAGAAGTGCACTAGTTTTCAGCAGCTGTAAGGGCACACTGCAGAAGGTATAGATTTGTACTGCAAGGTATGCGCTTGTGAGGTTGGTGTATACAACATGTGTGTATAACAGCAGTGCACATTTTGCCATGTGCATGAACAGTGTCTGTATGTGCTACTCGGGCCTGGTTCCACCAGTATTCCCATCACACTGATGCTATGACTGGTCTGGCTTTCCTGATGTCACCCTACTTTCTTCCTACTCTGAAGTGAGAAGTGGGATTGTCGTGTTAGTCCACCTCAATGGTTAATAAATAACAAAAAGCAAAACAAGAAGAATATAAGGTGATAGCTTTTTATTGGACTAACAAAACCTTTTTTGACTATCTTTCAATGGCTAAAACCTTCTTCTTCAGTTGGGGACAGTATGAGCAAATGCTGACAGTGGCAGAATATAAAACAGTGGAGGGGAGAGATCTTGCTGCCGGCGGAGCTGACTCAGCCTGATTCCTCCATTGCTCCACTCTCTCTTAGGCTCCGCTATAGTGCAGAGATAGTGCTATAGCAGCAGCAACTGATTTTGCATGGCTCCCTGATGTCCTGCTTTCTCTTTCTCAGGCTCCGTGGTGGTGGGGAGATATTGCTACATTTAGATATCAGATGTTTTTCATATCTTATAAGGGGAATGGAGACGAATAAACGTTTTGTAAGGATGGAGTGTCTGTGGTTTCATATGCTAAGCTAAGTAAAATACTTTGCATATTGTTTCTATGAGAAAAAGTCTATTTACAATCTGCAATTTCTTCTGGCATATGATGCGTCTGCATTTCAGAGTGTGCTATATGCAGCCTTCCTTTCAAGGCACTGGATATCAACCTGCCTGTTCCCACTTCTTAAATGCTCCATTATATGCATCTGTTCTATGATTTTTTTAGCACTTTCATTTATTACAAATTGACATTTTTATGTCTGAGCTTTTTTAAATTTTCTTAAAGATTCTTTTATGTAGGAGAGTGAGAATTTGGGGAGGGGGAGCAGGACCCAGGGGGTATGAATGGGAACATGCATAGGGAAAGCGAGTAGCTTCGGGTGGTAAGGGGGAGAGAGAAGGCTGATGAGGCAACTGGCAAAAAAAGAGACTTGACGAATGAAATAAAACATCCAGACAACAAAAGAAAAAACAACTTTTTGCTTTCTGTTTATTCATTGAAATGTGTCAGCTTTGGAATGTGCATTTCATCTATTTGAATTTTACAGACTATGAAAAGCCCAAAAAATATATCAAGAAATAACCTAAGAGGTCAATATTCAAAGGACTTAGCCAGCTGGCCAGCTAAGGGCACGCACTGCGATATTCGGCAGCACCATCGAGAATAGTGCCGTTGAATATCTGCACGGACCATGCCAGCACTGTCTGGTAAGTGCAGAGAAGTTCATGGATGGGACAGTAAGCCCGATATTTGGCCGGCACCAATCCAGCAGACTTGGGCTGCTTGAAAAGTTGCACGGTGGCTAGGCACTGGCTGAATATTGACTTTAACCGGATAAAGTCGCCATTTATCCAGTTAGCGCCACTCAACCCAGATATTCAGCAACAGCTGCTATCCAGATACTGAGCTGAATATTGCACTGATATTCACCATGCAATATTCTGACTGCCATAGCAGAAGCCTTGGGTGTTTGTATGGGGAGGGGGCTGGATGTATAGCAGGCTGCAATCGGGGCATGCCCTGCCCATCCAAGCCCATTGCACCTGATTCTGCTCCCACGGGTGCAGAATCGGGTGCACAACTGGCCCGACCAGATTTTGGACAAGCGGATGGGCCGGGCATCCCTCTTCTAAATTGGCCTCCACATGAATAGACACTGGCAGTTTATTGCATATAACAGATAAAGCCCTACCCTGGTTAACTGTTGACATGCCTTCTTCACCATAGGCACATTAGGCAAATCTACCTGATGGGACCTATGCTATGGCCAGAAGCATGGAAAGACATATGCCCCAATAAATAAGATGGGCCCATTCCATGAACGATCTTGAAGCAAATAATCAACAATTTAAACCACCCCGTTGTACCACCAGCAGTTAATGAAGCTGCTACAGCATTGAGTGGCATGGTTCCACAGGCCCAGTCCTCCATTAAGTAAACTGCCGCATTCTGGATAACCTGAATCCCACGCAATGTTCTTTTAGGTAAACCTACCTGGAAAACATCTCCATAGTCAAGGCGAGAAAGTATCAAGACTTAAACCACCCGGCGCAACTGAATGAAGTCTAGGAATGGTATAAGTGGTTTCACCAGGCACAGCTGATAAAATATTGATTGGACCAACTTGGAAACATGAAAATCAAAAGTTAGCTCTGAGTCTTACCAAATACCTAAATTTTGAATGACCAGCTGAAACTACACTTGGCTCCGTACTATTGATACCAGAGCACCTTACTCACTATAAAGCATTTGATTTCCCAACAGGCCATCACAGCTAACTTGGTATTCAAATTTCCAATTCTTCTGCCAGTCAGACATCACATGAGCAAGAATCTGGATGTCATCTGCAAAAAAGAAAAATCACAGACTCCAAGAGGCTGCAAAACTGTTAAATAGAGCTGCAACTACTAGACTACTCAGCCTTTCATAAACAAAAGCAAAATGCCCCCTCCTTTCCTACTTTCACGAAACCCCGCCACCCAATTAAACTCCTCAGCACACATCTTTGTAAGTACAATCCTATCCACCTCCTGCAATCACATCTCTGTTACTGCAAACATATCTAAACTATAGGCTTCTATTAATAACTTAAGTAACTCTTATTTCCTAGACACTGAGTGAGCATAATCAAGCCCATCCTCCCCCCAAAAAACTTCCTTTAACCCATCCAAACCCTCACTCTGAGGAGCAATCAACAGCAAAGAATCTACCCCCATGACAGTGGTTGACTCTAGATCCTCCTCTTACACAACCCCGATATCTCCCAAAGCCCTCAACCATAGGGCTAAAATGTTGCACAGGAACCCTAACCAAACAATGTTCCATTTTAAACCTCCTCCTACAAACCCAGCCAAAACCAGATCTCCCCCTACCTACCAAAGGCACATCAATAGACACACCCATACCTGCAAGGCCAGCGCTACCATTGGGCATACTAGGCACCCACTGCCACTGCCCCTCTCTGGGGTCTTCAGTAGCAGCAATGGACCCCAAAACCATGACGCAGCTCTTACCTGCACATGCCAGCGCTGCGTTGCAATTTCTTTTACTTTCTATCTTCTGCCTCTTCCCCTCTCTGGCGCAGACTTCCAGTTAATGCAAACTGGATGTCTGCACCAGAGGGGGCCGAAGTGGAAGATACAAAGTAAGAGAAACCGCGGCGCAGCATTGGCATATGCAAGTAAGTGCCATGTCGCAGTTTGGGGTCCATTGCCATCGCTGCAGGTCCCAGGGTGGCGCAGCAGGATGCATACCTGACCTAATCACCTCAAACCCACCCCACCCCAACTACCCCTCCTTATATAACACACTCAACCCAATACCACCACAATAGCCAACAAAACCTGATATAAATCTGTGAATGAAATTAGATCAAGAGAGTCAGTGGAGTTGAGGGTCGAGACCCATTCAACCACCGGGGAATGTTTGTGGAGTGGGGGTAGGAGGCCAGCAAGCCTGTTTTTTTAAATATATATCTCCTTAAAATGACCCTCTGAACCTCCTTTTCAGTCACTGGGTTATCCAGCTCTGCCTGTTGAACCATCGTTAACCTTGGCAAACTCACTTGTTTCAAGTACTCTACCATATCAGTCTGAGATCCAACTCTCCTTGTATAAAGCTTCATTCCTGCTAATTTGGGAACCATATATTCAGATATTGAGGCCTCGTGTCCGAAATGAAGTGCTTCAATTGGGATGAGAAGGTCGTAGGATATTAATAATATAATTAATATGCATGTTCACTATGGGGGGTTGGTTGCTGAAGGGGGAGGCTGTAGGGTGGGAGGGAGGTTGGTGGGGAAAGGGGGGGAGAGGGGAATATTGTAAATTCTTTTTTCTTGCTGTATTTGTATGATTGATTTGCTGAGGAATCCAGGTCTGGGAGATCAGTAGAAATGCCATTTTTTGATGTATTTGTTGTTATTTTTTAAATATTGTTTTGCATGTTCTGTATTATTTGGTTTTCAATAAATAGAGTTTACAAAAAAAATATATATATATATCTCCTTTCCTTTCAATGTATGAGCCAATCCTTTCTCATGCACTGACAGGAAGAGAAATATTTACTCAAGATACAGCAAACAGCCGCATATTACCGCAGCAATGCACATGGAGTTTTTGTTCCTTCCAGTACACACTTTTTAACATTGTGGTCATTTGCATTTCATTAGTTAACTGCATCGAGCGTAACGTTTTTTAGCATATGCATTAAAATGCTGTGTGTTGAAGCTTAGCGCAGCGTTCTAACACAGCGCTTACTGCATCGAGGCCTCAGCAGCAGAAGCACAGGGATAATAAAGGCCTGCATTTTCTAATAAGGATTGGAAGCTCTCAAAACTAACAAAAATGCCTCTCGTTTTCAGAAGTGGTATATTTAGATCAGAAAAAAAGCAGACAGGCAAAATACATTTCCAGAATTTGCACTATACGGCCTGTGTGCTCGGCCTACTTTGACTTTAAGACTGTTTAGGGGCTTCGCAAACTGTGATTTCCTACAGACAATTTTTTTTAAGATTAGTGCTTAAGGTTGTTAACCCAGGGTTGTACATTGTATTTAACTTTACGCACTGGCCATTTTCTTTCATGCAGGCTCAGAACTCTTTTGCAAATGAGCCCCACACAATGGAACCATAAAGAGAAGGGAGAAAGAGGGTCTCATGTGCAGGCTGAAGACCAGGCCATGATCAGAGTCACTATCATGATTACCTCTTCTTCTGCATCAGTGCCCCAACCTGTATTCCATGAGACCATTACAGAAAAGAAAACAAAAACAGAGATGGTGGTGAGGATTCACTAGAGGGAGGGAGAGTGAGAAAGAGAGAGACTGGTTGAGGAAAGAGAGAAATTAATGAAGATAGGAAGGGGAAAGGAGATGGCAGGGGGAAGGCTTAGCACTAAGGGGAGGGGGTCCAGGAAGTGCAGTGGGGATGAACTGGGGGTCCATGAACTTTTTGGAGGTGAATCAGGGGTCCACACATTTAGAAAGGTTGTGAATTTCTGTTCTAGGTATCTTAAGAAAAGACTGGAGATTTTATTAGAGCAGGCAAAGTGCAAGAGGAGGAGGGGAAGAGGCAGGCTTACAGATGAATTAACCCTCCTTCTGGCTGCATTCCTATCAGCTTTGTTAATTGTGAATGACATTTATTGATAAGTTGGATTTTACCACCCCTTCCATCAATCAGCTGAACAATGTTTTCTAGCAGGGCCATGCTATCATTTCTCTGGCAATATACTTTGCCCTATAAGAGCTCGTATCGTAGGATTGGTCTCGGGGGATTGGGTTATTAGCCTTCTGTTCTGGTAGCAAGGCGATCACTGCAAAGCAGTCTCACATCTGGCAGCATGTAGTGCAATCCTGTTAAACCCTCTAAACTACTCAAACCCCATTGCAAAAGTGTTTT
Source organism: Ichthyophis bannanicus (assembly GCA_033557465.1). NCBI lineage: Eukaryota > Metazoa > Chordata > Amphibia > Gymnophiona > Ichthyophiidae > Ichthyophis > Ichthyophis bannanicus. The sequence goes on from CM066031.1 coordinate 1,540,314,370, forward strand.
TTTTCAATAAATAAACATAAATGTTTAAAAAAAACAATGTAAAGGCACACATGCAGCTTGAGATATTTGTACCAAGGTTGTGGTGTCTATCTTGAATTCCAGGAGGAAGCTCTTTTTTGGCACGATGCAAGCACGCTAAGTGTTAGCAATAAACCCGCATGCCCCCCCCCCCTCTGCGATGCACAGTGCCCATTGCCATTCCTCTCCAGGACCGACAGCAAAAAGCCCTGCGGAGTTTATCTTCAAGCTTCAGCACCATGGGACTGTTTGCTTCCATCACTCTTCGACGCCCAATGCCAACTTCCCATGCAAATAGGAACTTGGCATTGAGAGTCGGAGAGGGGCGGAAGCAAGAAGCCCCACAGGGCCAAAGCTTGAAGGTAAACTCCAGAGAGGGGTGGCCACTGTGGCAATGGGCACCCCCCCGGAGGGCAATGGTAGCGCTGGCCCTGGGAGTGAGGTTCATTACTGTCGGGGTACACACAAACCTAACCCATTTGGAGAAATTGCCCTTGAAAGCGTGGAAGGCTCTCCTGGACTATAATTAATCAATAATTTCAAGTACAGATTCTCAGTTTTTAGAGTGTGGAAATATGGAAGAACTTGAAATATGATGACTTGCCCTTTTTTAGCCCGATCCTACTACTTGTTAGGACCAAAAATTCTAGGTCCCTATTCTGATGGTTCCCACCCCTTTCCCAGAAGCACATGTAGTCATACGTTCAGGATTGCCACAATGGCTATCAGGCAGTGGTGTAAATTCTGCCCATGAAGTCCCTGCAGTGCAGTGGCTGGGGAGGAAGGTGGCCCATTTGCAGCCTCTCCCAGATCTTTTAAAATGGAGTCTTCCTGCGTTGCGGGCCCTTTCAGAATCTTTGTCTTGGGAACTTCTGCCACTGTTTGGTTACACACGAGAAATGCTTGTGTATGCCAAGGTTTCGCCGTCTGCTCTCTCCCATGCATACTGATTGTGGCAATCCTGAAAACCTGAATGGTTAGGTGCATCTCCAAGACAGGACTGGGAAACAGTGCCTTATACTATCCTAAAACCCTACCATCGAAGGACTGTGGGGGTTTTTTTTCACATATGGCCCAAATCTGCAGTCCTTAATAACTATGCAAATGTGTCTCTTAAGGTGGCCACACATTTCTGCACATTCCCACAGGCTGTTTGTGTTCTGCAAAACTACTTGAGCTGTTTCGTTTTAAGAAACACTTTACTTTATAAAAAGAATTTTGAAGGAGTGAGGGAGTGTGGCTGGGTTATTTGTTTTGTCATTTTGTAGGGTTTTTTTTAGGGATTGGGAAAGAGATCTTAGCGATTTGTGCAGGAAAGAGAGGAATGGAATTTCACGTGGCCACGAGTGAGGAAGGGATCTTGCGATGGGGAAGAAGGGAACTGGAGAGAGAGGAAGAGGTGGAAAGACTGAAAAAGAGAGGGGAAGAAGGATTGGTAAGAGGAGGAGAGAGGAAAGGTGGGGAGAGGGGGATGCACAGCTGCCCTGCCCCCCATGCCTTCTCTCACCCGTCTACTACCTCCATCAGTGCAGGGAGGGAAGGGAGAGAACGGCCAGCCAGAGGTGCCTGTGGGTATTGCACATGGTCGAAGGAGCACATATTATGGGGCTTGTTTACAAAGCCGCGGTAGCGGTTTGCGATCGTAATCGGAGCCGCGGCCCCATTGATTTCAATGGGGCCGCGGTTGCGATCGCGATCGCGAACCACTACCGCGGCTTTGTAAACAAGCCCCTATGTGTTTTACCGTGGCTGCAGATATATGGAAGTGGAAGACCGGATCCTGCGGAAGGGTAACACAGTGTAAGCACCCAAAGCAGGGAGTTACTCTTCACCACACCACATCAAGCAAACTGTCGCCAAGTAGATGATCTCTAAAGGAAAACAGGGGACTGTTGTAGTGGCTGATATGGAAGGACAGACTAGATAGGCCATGTGGTCGTTTTCTGTCATCATGTTTCTATAGAGGATCTCTAAATAGCTATTGAGTAGCATCAGCTCTAAACAAAACATGTTTTGGTATTTTGTTTCTGCCTATACGGTCCATTTTTTCATCTATCAAAACTCACAAATGGGTGCAAATCTTAAGCTTGTATTTTGCTGAGCAAACCAGTTTCAGTCCCTGGCATTGGGAAGCCATTTAACCATTTAAGTAGCGCTAGGACGTTAAAAGAGAGCTACCTGCCAGAAAGATCCGCGAGGTGAATATCCAGGGAGGACAGAGGGATCCCTCCCCGGCTCGGCACCTCTGGAAGAGGATCTGTTGAACACGAATAGGGAAGATGTCTCCTAGGATGTTTCTATCTTCCTGCAGCAGCCTTGTGTTGAATTCCTAATTGCCTTTTAACGCCCTGAAGTCAAATACCGCTCGCTTTTGTTTTTCTGAAATTGCAGTGATAACATCTCGTATTTACAGAAGCCTAAAGCAGATTAAAGTTTGGATTTGATTTTTATGACTACAAATAGATCACCCTTTACCCCTTCTACTTTATAACTGCTACAAGCTGACCTTTGAACAGCCCCTTGTAGAAATGCTTCAAAATAGGTCTTTGAACGAACGCAGTCAATCAATACTAATAAGGTAATATCATGCAGCTAATGAGGCGTCCGAAGAGGGAGATAATTACATACGCCCTTCCGTTTATGTGCACAGAGCGCACAATGCAAGAAGGAGCAGCTCTTAAAAGATGGACGTCTCTCGGCCTAAGAACGAAAGTAACAGCGAGATACGAAGAGGCGGGGTGACTGCAACACCCGAGGGATTCAGGCTCCGCTGGGATCGAGCAATGCACAGAATTTAATCAGAAGCACCAACCCCGGGAGGGCCAACCATCTGCCTTAGCCGGGAAATCATCCGCTCACAATTCTTTCAAGTAAGACAAATAGATCCCAGAGTCTGCAGAAAGTTCTGTACAGCAGATTTCCCAGCAACTTATTGCTAGTCTATAATCAAGAGATCCCCACCTCCTCTGCCCATTTAAGAGTCTCTAATGCGTTTCCTGGAGCCTCCTCGGCGAATCTGACACAACTAAACCTAAAGCAGACTCGCAAGTACGTGGCATAGGGAGGGCTAGCGATCTTCCTGCAGAATATTAGGAAGGGGCTGTTTTAAAATCCATGCAAAAGCCCAGCAGCAGGGGTGATTTGCTTTCTTCCTTCTTCGGTGTTATTTACTCGGTCTCCGCACTTTGGGAATGGCAAACGGTGCAGTAGGGAAAGGTGGTAGCGAGCAAGGCAGCTAAACGCAGCGACGGGCTGGCTTTGAAAGTGCCTCTGCGTTTTAGAGATCTCAGTAGCTGACGTCGGATTACATAGCTGAAAGTCTTTCCCGGCACATCCTCAAACTCTTACTGCAGAACAATTTAAAGGGCGCTTGTATTCATAAGAAAATTATTATTACAGACCCTGGATAAATTATTCAGGGCAAAACTAATACCCCCTAACAGATGTTGGCCATGCGGCACTATTAATGCTTCCTTTTCACATATTACATTTCTTGTCCAACCGTCAAATTATTTTTGGGAAAGGTTTGGGAAAGGATTGCTGATATTCTTCAACTTAACCTTCCGCTCATTTAACAACTTATATTGAAATATTGTTCACCGGATTTAAGTTTAACTCTGCCTCAAAGGAAACTTTGGTATTTTTTTTGTTATCTACTACAGTTCATATGATCATGAATAATTGGAAAAGTAACAGTTTGCTTAATATCTGTTTCTGATGGAATTCTGTGTGCATGCTTTTTCAGAATGAACGTGTTGCAGCTGAAAGATATAACACCGTTAACTCATTTGAACAAAGTATGGAGACCTGTGGAAATGTATCTAAATATTCCATAATTTGTATTTGAAGCCAATAGTTTTAATATATGTTAGGCATCTTCTGAGTCCCATGCAACAATGTAACTTTAATTGTTCTGGTTTTATTATTTTGCTCATTTCATTAATGAAATGTAAAAAAGAACATTATTCTTAAACAATATTGATTAATTTGCCTTCCTTAATTTTAAAAATCCCTGGCACTCTCCAAGCATATAAGACATCACAGCTGCTGTGAATGATTTCCCAAGGAGAACGTCCCTTTTCATCCTCAAATTTAAAAAAAAAAAAAAAAAAGCTTCAGCTGCAATGGAAAATGATATTTTTGTCCAAAAGTCCTGGGCAGAATTGGTGCTCATGCCATTGCATCTCTGCTCTTCCATGGCCTTCTAACACAGTACACAAGGTTTGTTTATGCTGTATCATACAGTTATGAAAAAGGTTATTTGGCATAAAATATTTATATATAAGGGCAGATCACTGCAGCCCTTCTTTCTTCTATACTTTGTCTCCTCTCTTCTGGGGTGACCATGGAGGTCATTTTAAAAGGCTTTTTAAAATGACCTCCATGGACTTCCACGTGCACATCTTTAGACATCCTACATCATGACTAAGGGGCTTGTTCACAAAGCGGCTTCCGCCCGATATCGGATCCGCGGCCCCATTGAATTCAAGATGTGCATGTGGAAGTCTCTGCAGTCATTCCACAAAGGACGTTTACAGACATCTCCAGTGCAGGGATATCAAAGTAGGCGCCGGGGCATGGTGGAGGTGCTATGGACTTACATGTCTGCAATCCATTTCAGGAATGATGGGGATGTTTGTGGGCACATCCATGTTTATACCTGCGGCAGGCACAAATAGACATCAGGAGAGTGCTTGTTTTGGCCTTAAAACATCAGGAGAGTGCAGAGTTGAGTGCCTAGTCTACAATCACAAAGACCCACATTAGGGTTTGAACCCTGGCCACCCTGCTCCCAACTTACTACTTTTACCGTTATGCTGTTAGATGTTTGGGTTCCATGATGCTATTCCAGGGACATCTATGTAGACATCTCTCTAGACACCCATATCGGGCATGTCCACGTTTCTGAAATCATGCTCGAACTTGCATGTGCCTGTGTTTTGTTTTTTTTTCTTTTCAGATATTCTGGCTTTGACGTCCCCGATTGCACTTGGAAGTCCCATTGTAAAATGTGCCTTCACATGCCTAAGGCCTTTAAGATTTTATGGTGACCCACTTACCTTTGCTTCATAAATAAAGCAAAATGGAATCTTAAATCGTTTAAAGTGCAAGACTGGCACAAGGAGCTTGGTAGCACTGGTGATGTACTAAATAAATCTTCTAAATATTAACTGGCCTCTTTTTTATTTCTTTTTCATTTTTTTTTTACTTCTATGAGTCCTCTGATGGTCTTACTCTTAGGGGCATGTTTACGAATGTGTGCTACAACAAAAAGAGGTAAAGACCACCACAGAATACAATGCAGAAAGGAGAGTGGTAGGCATAAAACACCCCAACAGAAAAAAAGGACACCTAATAAAACAAACTTGTTACAAATAGATACATATACATTAACAGAAATAGTCTCCGCTGTCAATTCTAGATTAACAAATTGTGCAATGTTATGTTGTAAAGCTCTAGTTGTCATTCTGCAAAGGAGCATAATACACTTCATTGTTGAGTTGTTCTTTGGGGAAACTGCTCGGTACGTATGACCTAGATTGGCCACTGTTGGAAACAGGATACTGGGCTTGATGGACCTTGGTCTGACCCAGTATGGCATATCTTATGTTCTTATGCTTTATTTCATGCATATAATCCTCTTTGTTTAAAACCACTATTGCTCCTCCTTTGTCAGCTGGTCGAATGACAATATTTTAATTCTTTCTCAGTCTCCTAACCACCTGACTTTCCTCTCTAGACATATTGAAATAAAGTCTGTTTCTTTTGCTCAAGTACACAGATATCTCTTAGAACCAATTCTTTGGACATATAGATAAGGTGATCAATAGGACAGGGGGATCCAACAAGAGTCATTCCTAATCACTGATACATCTGTGTAACCTGTACCAAGCCCAAGTGCTTCACATTCTATTCACTACTTTTGCATTTGGTATTATCTAGATTAGATTACTGCAATGCAATCTTTTCTAGTCTAAAATCTTCCTTTCTCATGAAGTTACAGATGGTCCAAAATACAGCTATCCATCTCTTAGTTGGGGCTTCAAACTACGTATATCAAGTAACTCCACTGTTTTACCATTTCCATTGGCTACTTCTATCATTCCATTTTCATTTTAACGTTTGATGCTTACCTTTAAAGCTTTGCATACAAGTTCATCAAGCTATTTGTCCAGCTTTTTGATTCCCTAGTGTCCTACCAGAAAAAGTCAGTCGCAAAATACAAATCGTTTAGTTCTTCCGTCACCCTCCCTTGTAGATCAGCATTTTATTTCTTGACTCTGCATCTGTAGAACTTGCTCCCTGATTATATCCAGGCTGAATCATCCTTTAAATACTTTAAAACCATCTGAAAACCTACTTCTTTGAAAAGGCTTTTCCGTGCTATCGGGGACAGTAATTGGGGCTTTTGGTTTGGCAATGTTCTTATCTTTTTAAATGCTTTATTGTAATTAGTTGTTGTTCTTTTATATCTCATAATATGTTTTTATTGTAAACGACTTTGTTGCATACCCATGTCTATCAAAATTTTAATAAACATAAACATTGTTAGAAAACAATGGTCTAAACAGAATCTTCCATATAAACTTAAAGTCAACCCTAGTCTAAAAGGTATTGTATTTTTGGGTGAATTCAAAGGACAAACCTTTTCCCAAAACACTGATTTCTACAGGGGATAACTGAATGTCTGAGAAGTTCACTATAGGCAAACCTGTTGAAGGTATAATTTCCAGGGACATCCACTCCCCCTCCCTCTCCCCCTGAACTTCTACCTTTTCATGTTCCATTTCCCTTTCTCTCAGTTCCCCTCTATCTCCACTTGTCCTTATCGAATAAAAAAATACTGGGAAGACGTTGAGGGTAATCAAGTATCAGTAGGGTATCAAGAAGAGATGCTATAACCTCCATTGTACTCCTAACATGCTTGCAACTTCTCCCCTCATCTTCTAACTCTTTCACCCCTACTTTTCGATATATCTGCCTTGCTATCAATAGTGACCTGTTGCTTTTGGGGATCTTTTGATCTTGCCCATGGGGCCATTCCTATAATCAGTACCATACCTAGCCCTGTGCGAGCGGTGCAGCCGGACAAGGCACAAAGGCTTAGGGGGAGCATTTCGGCTGCCTCCTGTTGCCCTGTCGCCTCCACTTTTTGTTCTCTCGGTATTGGCAGGGCAACAGCAGGCAGCCGAAATGTTCCCCCTAAGCCCTTGCGTGGGTCTTCTGCAGATCTGGTCCCTTCCTCTGATGCAACATCAGAGCAGGGAGGGATCAGATCTGCTTAAAGTTAGGTCTGCTCTGCTGCTGCCGGCGACCTGCACATTGGGTGTGCCCCCCCCCCCCCATACTTCTGTCCAGCCGCTGCCTGCTCTTGCCCTGCTGCCAGCGCCACAATGGAGAAAACAGAGGGTGGCAGCAGCAGGGCAAGAACAGGCAGTGGCTGGAGAGAGGTATTGATGGGGGGGGGGGTGTGCCCGATGTGCAAGTCACACAGGGTGCGATTCTGGCTCGGTACGGCCCTGCCTATAATCATTCTTGCCATGCTTGAATTTATCCAATTTTGTTTTCTTAAGTGCTTTCTTAAAATAATCCAATGTTTTATTTACATCAACCATCATTGGCATCAAATTTCTTATACTCTTTTCAATTCTTGTTCTTTTTGCTGCCACTTCAACCTTTAGCCTGCCAGCTTCCTTTTTAGAAGTATCTATCACAGTGGTGTAAGTTACACGAGGGGCTCCCAAGACATGTTTTGCTGAAGGCCCCACATTGTCATGGTGGTGGCATGCCCCCTTGTATGCCCCCCTCGTTTGTGCAGTGGCCCCCACATGCGATGATGCAGGACTGGTGCTAGGGTTTCTGATGCCCCCCCCCCTGAAACCTATAGATCGGCGCCCCCTCCCTCATTACTATTAATGCTGGCTACACCGCACCACCTTTTCCCCAAAACTCCGTTCTGAACTCTTTTTGCATGATGCCAAACAACAAGAGGGGCTTGGCAACCCCGACATAACTCCTCTGAAACTGCACACTGTAAAAATACATTGACATGTTATCAGATAAAAACACAAAGGAAATGGAAGATGCTCGCACTCCAAGGAACTAAAAGAAAAAGCAAGAACCAGAGCGCAGTTTATAAGACCAAATTATAAAATTATAACTCATTTTATTTTGTTGTTATGAATTGCATTACGGATCTTGCTTTTTTTTTGGGGGGGGGGGGGAGTTTAACATATGTTCTGCATCCACAGAAACCCCTGTCTTGACAAGGGTGCAGAGCAGTACTAGGACATTCACCCATAAACTCATGTATATTTTAAAAAATCTGATTCTGGTTGTCTGTACAGTGCTGTGTTTGCCTTGCAGCTCTATACAAGTGATCAGTAGTAGAAGTAGTATTAGTAGTTTTCTCCAGTACCAGGCATATTGTGAACTAATACAAAATCCTACAAAAGTCACTGTGGATCTACAAAGCAAATCTACCATACCATCAAGCCGATGCAGAAAGCCAACGTGTTCTTTTACGTGCACTTGTGCACATATAACACAAATCTTATGTGCACGCCCAATGCAGAAAAGAACTGGATGCATGCAGGGGCGGCCCAAGGGGGGTGCGGGGCCATGTGCGGAGACTCGGTGCAGGGCCTCTTTTGCGTAAGGGGCCTCATTTGTATAAATAGTTGCATAATGTTAACATACTCATTAAGAGGCATGTTTACTAAAAGTTAGTGTATAGATAAAGAAAGACTAAAAGATTTCTACATTACTATAATCCAGTGCCAACCGCCAGGCACATTAGGAACTACTTCAAGCATTGCCCATTTAGAATCCATGTATCGCAATGGCCTTCTTGGAGTAGTAAAGCTAATATTGAATTCCTGAAATTACTCCACATGCATGTTAAAGTGGAGTAATTTCAGGAATTCAACATTTAGAATCCATAGCAAACCCGCCGTATCCTAACAGCACCATCAGGACTCACAAAGCACCATACTCTACCTATCAAACGGCAAAACTGCAAATATTAAACCAATACATTTCAGAGAATAACAATACATGACCTACTGGGGAAAGAGAGCAAGTGGCAATGTCAAATAGGAATTACATAAACAGAATACCTCAGCTCAGTTACACATGCAGAACATAGACCATCACCAAACAAGGAATCACAATTTAGAAATAGGAAGACAATAATTAAACTGGGAACCCCAAAAGCCAAACTTGGAATGTACAACAACACTGTACAAATAAAACTATAAATTAATTTCCTCTTGTACTAAACAAAGTGCAGACGTTAATGATGCACATTTCCCAGAGCTGACATATTCCAGTTAATAAATTCAAAATAAAGAGATATTTTTCTCCCTTTTGTGCATTTTTTTTCAGTTGCAATTTCTCCAGCCACTTTCTTCTGGTTTCTTCGTGTCTTCTGCTAACTCTCCATCGTCTGCTCTCCATTTGTCCTTTCTTCTCTCTTCTAGGTTTTTTTTCCATTCTCTCTCTACATCTGCTTTAACATACTAATCTTTCTCCTTTTGCTCTTTTCTCCATCTCTTTCTTTATTTCTTTTTCATCCACTCAAATTTTACCCCTCCATCCTCCATCCTCAATCCCCACTTACTCTCCCAATACCCAGCCAATTGTAGATTTTTCTTCCCTCCCACACAAAATATTTTCCCCCTCTCCATTTCACTCTCCCAGCCCCATCCCATTCTAATCCTCCCCCAACATCAGCTCCCTTCTAGTTCCAGCCCCACCCAGCATCCGCTCCCTTCAAGTCCCCACATCAGCCCATTTCCAGTCCTAGCCCCCCTCCCCATCAGCTATTTCCAGTTCAAGCCTTCTCTCCACAGTCCATTTCCAGTCCTAGTTCCCTCCTCTCACAGCCCATTTCCAATCCGAGCCTTCCATGAGCCTATTTCCAGTCCTAGCCTCTCCACGAGTCCATTTCAATCCAAGCCCCCACCACAGCCCATTTCCAATCCTAGCCCCCAACAGCCCATGTCCAGTCCTATTCTAGCACCTCCATCAGTCCATTTCCTGTCCTAGCCCCCCTCCCCAGCCCATTTCCAGTCCTAGCTCCCCTCCCACAGCCCATTTCCAGTCCAAGCCCCCCTCCCCATCAGCTATTTGCAATTCAAGCCCCCCCTCCACTCAGCCCATTTCCAGTCCTAGTAACCCTCCCCCACAGTCCATTTTCAGTCCTAGCAACCCCCCACAGCCCATTTCCAGTCTTAACCCACCACAACCCATTTTCAGTCCTAGCAACCCCCCACAGCCCATATCCAGTCCTAGTAACCCCCCCAAGCCCATTTCCAGTCCTAGCCCCCCCCCCTCCCCTCCCAAAGAGCCCTGCGGCTAGCTAAGAGCCCCAGCTCACCTCTACAACTGCCGAAGTGAAGTGCGTCTTTTCCCTTCACTTCAGCAGCTGTACTGATGTTTAGAACGCTGCCACGCTGAGGTCAAAGGGGACTTCCTGTTTCCCACGCTCAGCATGGCAGCATTCTAAACATCAGTACAGCTGCGAAGTGAAGGGAAAAGATGCGCTTCACTTTGGCAGCTATTAGAGGGAGCCGGGGCCTCTCCGGATCCTTCTAAAGTCGCCCTGCCTGCTGCCGGTGTTCAGGATGTTGTTTGCGTGGGGCCCCTGAAACGAGGGGCCCTGTGCAAACAACATTCTTGCTCAATGGACGGGCCGGCCCTGGACGCATGCAGTATTCAGGCGCAAAGCAGTAGTGCGTAAAGCACGTGAAACATATTCAAATGTATTACAATGACATGTAGATGAGTTGGGCTTGCTCAGATAACATGGTAATGATATCTGCGCTCAATGCAATGAAGTGCGTTAGAGATTTCCCAATCATGCGTGAGCTAGAAAAGCATTGTTATTTCTAAGCCTGGTCAGGACTAGAAGTAAAGAGCTACCACGTCCTGGAGAGCATGACTTCATTTGAAAGTAGCCTTCTATCTGTTTAAAGTTGAGTGTTCCGGTGTTCTGAATTGTACTTTCCAGATTAATAAACAGATGTGGAGATCAATGGTTCATGTCAGAGCTGTAAGATATGGTAAAATACTTAAATCAAACCAATTCAGTAGTTGTGATGTTCCTGAAAGAAGTTAAGTGCTGGGGAAGCTGCCTCAAGTAACTGGGTATGATGTTTTCCTGCCTGGGAGAACAAATATAGCGACAGGATATGTGTGATATTTGGTGCCCGGTGTTCCCACGCCTCCTGCACTAGGAATGACACAGTCCCCCTTAACTTAATAAATGTCCCCTGCCAACTCTGTCTGTCTATAGAGACATAGTATCCATTCTGGTGAGGTGACTGAAGCAGATGTAAGTCCTGAAAGATTTTGCGCATGGGTTGGGATGTGGTTCTTGCATTTCCTCTTCTGTGCATGTATTGGCTTCTTCCAAGCACGCAAATTTAACAATTGTTGGGGGGGGGGGGGGTTGCGATCGGGTTTTACATCCATTGTTTCTCTTAATGCTCGGGTTTATGTGTCCTTCATTTGCATGTTTGGGTTTTCCTGCATTGTGCTTTCGGATATGTGCGTTCAAGGTGTGCTACTCAGACACGTTAAGATATTTGCACACACACACTTAGCATGACTTTTCTGCATCAGTCTGCATGTCAGCAGCAACTTCCAAAACTCACACAAGGATCCTGCTCAAACAAAGCACACTGTAAATATTGTAGCAGGCCCCTAGAACATCCATATACCTATTTGAAAAGCTGAACAAGTCACATTACTACAGTGCAGATCACCATCTGCAAACTCCATGCTAACAGAATACCTGGTCTCGGTCACACACTCAGAACCCAGACACTCACCAAAAAATAAAGTACGTAGACAAAAATTAAACTGAAACTCCAAGAAGATGGACTTTGCATGCAGTGCAACACCAGAGAAATCGAAAGAGCTGCATTTCCCCGTACTGTGTAAACTATAAAGGGGCATGTTTAATAATTGCGTTAGCTGCTAACACGACAATAATGTGGGATTATCGCTGGGTGGTAGCAACTAATGTGAATAAATGCAGATAGTAGAGGGCTTTCCTGCTCTATCTGCAGATTGCATATTAACTGAGCCCCTGGACAGAGAGAGGTCAGAAAGTGGAAGCACCTGTAATGTGCGATGATCATGAGCATCGATAGCGCATGGTAACCACATGCTGGGCAGACAGCACAGGTGCAGAAAATGCCTCCTCAGTTGGTGGTGTTAGCTGCATCTACATTACTGCTGCTCCGTGATCCCTGCAGTTTGGTGGCATTATTTGCTGGGGAAATGCACCCCCAGCAAATAACATACAGCTTTTACAGTTAACACAGCGCTAGCAGCACTAACGCATGGTGTAGCTGCAAAAGACTAACGCACCTTAGTAAACATGCCTCAAAGAAATCTCAAAGTCTGATTACTAAATAAAAAATAAAATTATTTTGTTCTACCTTTGTTGTCTGATCATTTTATTGTCTGATCATTTTATTCTCTGATCATGCTGGTCCCAATCTGAGATTTCTTCTTTTTTCTGTCTTCTATTAGCTCTCTTTCTATGGTCTCTAGTCCATCTGCCACTTCTTGTCTCTCCTTTTGTTTTCTTCACTTCTTTCCATCTTGGATACTGATCTTTTCCTTTCAGTTTTCTTCCCTTTATTTTTCACTCTCTGTCCACTCAAGATTTCACTACTCTTTCTTACTATCCATCTTCAATCCCTCTTTTTCACTCCGTCTGCCTACCACTTTTCAGCTGCCACCCCGGTCCTCCAATTCGCCACTTCTTATTCCCTGATCCGTTTTCCCCCAATCGTTCGCTTACTCTCTTTTTCCTCTCCATGTCTAACATCACTTCCCCTCCCCATCCAATATTTCTCCTCTCTCTCTTTCCCTCCATCCAGCATCTCTGCTCTCTATCTCTGTATCCTTCTGTGTCCCCCCCCCCCCCTCTCCATTCCTACCCCCTGTGTCTGGCATCTCCCTGTCTCCCCCTCCATATTACTCCCATATCCAGCATCTCTCCATCTCTCTCACTCTACTTACCCCATGTCAATCTTCTCCCTTCTTTCTCCTTATTACCCCCGTGTTCTGCATCTTCCCTCTGCTTCCCTCTGTTCCACCCCCATGTCCAGCATCTTCCCATAGTCTTCCTATAACCCCCTTGGCCAGTATCCCCACTCCATCTCAAAAATCTCCACTCCTTGCTTGTCCTTGTGCTCATTCTCCTTATTTCCACGTCCTATGTCAAGTATCTCCCCTTTATCTCCCTAGCCCCAACATTTAGCATGCCCCTTCTACCTCCCTTGCATCTAGTATTTGCCCTCTGTCTTCCTGTGCCCCTCCACATCCGACATCTCCCCTCCACCTCCCTATGCCCCTCCCTCTTCCGTCCAGAATTTCCTGTTTCCCAGCATCTGCTGTCTGTTTTCCTGTGATACCCCCCTGCCTCCAACATGTTCTCTCCATGTTCATTGCCCCCTCCATCTCCTCTGTGTCCAGTATTGCCCTCTGTCTCCCTAGCCCTCCATCCCCACATCCAGTATCTTCTCTCCACCCTCCTTCCCCTCTCCTGCTGTCCCCCTCCCAGACTGTCCCTTTCTCACTTACCCTTTGCAGTCTCATCCCTCCCTCCCAATCTTTCTGTCAATCACTGTCCCTTCAAATGTAATCCAACTTCTCTGTTCCTCTCTCTCTGGCCTCCAGCGACTGTCCTTGCCTTCCCTCCTCAGGACCTGCAATCAGTGTGATCTGGTCAGCAGCTCTTCTGCCCATGCAACTTGTTGCTCCCACAGGCAAGATCTTCCCTTTTGGGCTGCAAATGTGGCCTTTCAGAGCTCTGCTGCCTGCGGGACTTGCTGCTCCCATGGGCACGAGCTTCCTGTCTGGAGTGGGATCACGGTGCATAGACAATCACAGCCCAGACAGGAAGATCATGCCCATGGGAGCAGCAAGTCCCATGGGCAGCAGAACTCTTCCTTGTTGGGCTTGGTAGAAGGTGGGGGAACAGGCCAGGTGGGGGTAGCGCCAGCACTCCCCTGACATCAGTGTCCCCTGCAGCGCTCACCCCACTTACCCAGTAATGCTGGTCCTATGATGGCGGCAGCATGTTCCCCATGGTGAATTTACAAGAGCAGAGCAGCGCGGCAAACATATTAAAGTAAGTTTGACATACTTCTGCTGCCGCTATGTGGGCCCCCTTTCTTCCCAGCCCCCCCCCCCCCCCGCATTGCAGGAACATCTGGCTCCCGTGGTGCAGAATCAAGTCCTAATGGGCCCATCCTGCTCCGGGGCATTCAGACCACCTGGACATGCCCCCTTCTGGGGTCGGGCTCCATGTGAATGACTGGAATACAAGTTTAAATACCTGTTCATTGGAGCATGGGCCTCTGTGCTCTAACATGTGCTAGTGGCATGCTTTTTAGTAAATGTGCCCCTCAATCACCTTGCTTTTTGCCAATATGAGAGAGCAAAAGAATGACCAGGCCAACATTTCCAGCAAACTTCACGGCAATCTTCTGCATGTGCTGCTGCCGGGAGGGGGAGATGCTGCAATATTGTGTTGGCAGCTGTGTGGAGCAGGCACCGCCTGCTGCTCGTGATTAAAAGCGCAATATAGCAGCAGCTCCTTCTACGGGCAGCAGGGCTGGCAGAGGAGTCCAGCGCAGCTCGCTGGCAACTTTGGACTGAGCCCATCTCTAAAGATCTCCCTCCCTGTCTCCAGTCTTCAGTCATTTATGCTTTCATCGTGTGCTAATGTGCCATTTGTGTGTTAGGCGGAAATGTGGCAAGAGCTTTTAAAAGCTTTAAACCAATAGTATTTTGCCTCAAAACTTAAAACTGAAAAAAAGTATGACTTTTCATAATTTGTTTAAATTGCCAGCCTTTAGGAGAACCTTGGTCATTCATTCAAGAAAGCATCTCTCCAAGGTGGACAAGCAAGCCATGTCCCTGCTCACAACCATCTTAAGGGCCCATTAAAAGCCTCGTTGTTCTGACTAAATTACATACAGCAAGCAATGACATTACAATTCAGACGCCCTGGGAACTGAAACCCTCATTCCTATAGATTGGAAGACTGGCTAAGTCATCGGTCATAGCACTTCTGTACCTCACTATTCCTCCGACTGCCCACATTCAAAGGATTTATGCTGCTAACCTTGAGAATCATGCTCCTGAATTTACTTTGAAAATTTACTAGAGCTGAACTCCCAAATTTATATTCAAAATGTCATAAAACTCTTAAATTTAGGATTATAAAAAGTGGATGGCAATAGGGTGGATTTAATGCAAGGAAAAAGAAGCTTAGCATGAATTTTTAGCATAGGCTATGATGGATGGCAAGTTTGTAGCAGTTATCGATCGTCACCTTTTTGTTCTTATGGAATGTTGTGAGAATATGGTATTTTGAAATAATTTATTAATATATTTGATATTTGTTGGAAGAAGTGGTTTCCTTATAATTATTTTTTTTGGAACGCATTAGGATCATAAATTAGGCGAATAAATGGCAGACCTAGATTTGAAAGCATAACATTCAAGCTCCTAAATTAAGATGAATTTTCAGATGAAAAATTAGGCTCCTAAAGTTGACTGAAAAAGGCACACATTTAGGAGCTGAGTTGTTTTGTTGTTGGTTTTTTAAAATATGGGCTCTACATTCTAACCCAAATCAGTTTTAATATAGGAAATCCGACCTCCCAGCCAGTCTTGAAAAATAACCTTCTTTAATACAAAGTAATAAAGATGCAGATATGTAATGCTAACAAATCCCCATTGTCAATAAAAAAAATATACCTAATGAATTTAAACTTGCATCAAAGTGAAGTAAGGCATAAACTAGTGAAACAGAAGCCTTGAGGTGAAGATAATTTCAGATTGAGGCCTCAGATAAATTTTCCGTTTAATGGCTCTCGCTGCTATCCGGATATTTTAGGACTGCCCTTGCACGCCCTGAAATTACCCAAATAGTATGAGTGCCTTTGAAGGTTTGTGCACTCCATACTAACCGTATAATTTCCCCAAATTCCCATATTTCGCCAACCCCTAACGAACGCATAATTGGCATTATATCACCACACACTGAGTTACCCCATTTTTGTTGAAAAAGAATTAACGAAACTCAATTACAGAAAATATAGACCTATACGTTTAAATAATAACACAGGTACACTACCAAAAAACTGCCTCCAGTTTTGCAACTGATTCCTATAGATTTTGGGGTGCTGAATCCAGGAAAAATAGCCAAAATGTTCCATCACGTCACGTTTTCTTGCAAAATTAGATTTCTTACCCATATAAGGAATGTTCACATAATTTCTTTTTAGACGACTGCAGTTTATTTTCTTGGCCCAAAATAGAGGTTGTAATGGTTAACTAACTAGAAACACTCCCTCATGATATTTTAGAGTGTTTTGTATTCATTTTATACATTAACAGGACAATTGGGAGGCGGGGGGCTAAATCCAGTACTCGCGCTGGCGCATGTTCTTTCCTGTTCGCCTCGCCTCGTTCGCTCGCTCAAACACGGTGGTTGCGACATGAACGTTCCTGTCAAATTTCAGTTTCTTGCAAGTTCATTATTACCTTTTGTTTGCTCAGTCGTAATCCAGCTTTATTCCGAAGTGGTTCACTACAGTTGTAGTTTGCAGTGCTGTGTATTTGTGATGGCTCACAGAGCCAGAGGTTGCGTCAACTCTCCGGACAGCTTGTGTTTTATTTGTGGGGAATATACCGTGAAAAAGCGGCAGAGGAACATTTCTGCATTTATTAAAAAAGTATATTTCGCCTATTTCGGTTTGAAGTTAGGCGATCAAGACAAACCGTGGGCTCCTCACAAAGTGTGCAAGACATGTGAGGAAGATCTACGCTTATGGATGAAAGGTAAAAAACAAGCATTTCGTTTTGGAATACCTATGATGTGGCGTGAACAAAGAGACCACAGCAGTGACTGCTATTTTTGCTCTTGCATTGTGAAGGGATACAACTTAAAAAATAAGAACGTAATAAGTTACCCCAACCTTCCCTCAGCAATTAGGCCTATGCCTCATAGCAACGAAGTACCTGTGCCTGAACCACCAAAATCTTTGGATCATATTTGTGTGGACGGTTCTGATCATGATGAGACTCATCAGATGTCTTTTCCCGATGAGTCCAGTACTTCCGAGTTTGAAACTGAACCAGATCCGAAACCTGAACTTTTCTCTCAAGCTGAATTGAATGATTTAGTCCGGGATTTAGGACTCCCAAAAGATGCTGCCCAACTGCTAGGTTCTCGGCTTAAACAGAAAAATCTATTGTTACCAGGAACAACTTTTTATTGGTACCGCAACCGCGAGACACAATTTTTGAAGTATTTCAGCAAAGAGGAAGATTTGGTATTTTGCAACGATATATACGGAGTGATGGAAAAGTTTAAACTCAAGTATGATCCTGCTGAATGGCGGCTGTTCATTGATTCGTCAAAAGACAGCATAAAAGGTGTTCTTCTTCATAATGGCAACACATTCGCTTCAGTTCCTATTGCTCACTCTGTTATTCTCCAAGAAAAATACGAGAATTTGGCCCTGATTCTTCAGAAGATTCGTTATGATGAGCATAAGTGGATGATTTGTGGAGACTTTAAAATTCTATCCATGCTATTAGGGCAGCAATCCGGTTTCAACAAATATCCCTGCTTCCTTTGCTTGTGGGATAGCCGGGCCCGCGACCTACACTGGGGGAAAAAAGACTGGCCAATTCGGGAGTATTTGAGACCCGGTGAGAAAAATGTTCTTCATGAGAGCTTGGTACCTCGTGATAAAATTCTATTACCACCTCTCCACATTAAGTTGGGTCTCATTAAACAATTCATCAAGTCCCTTCCAAAAGATGGTGAGTGCCTTCGGTACCTTTGCTCAAAGTTCCCCCGACTTTCTGAAGCAAAGCTAAAGGAAGGAGTGTTTGTTGGCCCTGATATAAGGAAACTCATTTCAGATGGAGCATTCGCTGAAAGGATGTCTGAGAAGGAAAAAGAAGCCTGGGATTCCTTCAAGGATGTTGTTCTCAAATTCTTGGGGAACAGGTGGGATGAGAACTATAAGGATATTGTTGCCAGGATGCTCAATGCCTTCAAAGAACAAGGCTGTAACATGAGCCTGAAAGTCCATTTCTTGCACTCCCATGTGAACTACTTTCCCAAAAACTTGGGGGCGTACAGTGAAGAACAAGGTGAAAGGTTTCACCAGGACATCAAGGACGCAGAGAGAAGGTACCAAGGAAGATGGAACACCACTATGATGGCTGATTTCTGCTGGTTGCTGCTGCGGGAAACCCCAGATGAAAAATACGCCAAGCAGCGCACCAAGAGAAGCTTTCGGGGGAAGAAGAAACGGGCCCACCAGGAGATTGATTGACCCAAGAATGACTTTAAAATCTAAACTGTGTTGACAAATATCGTGTTTTTACTAAACTTTGAAATAAAAATTTGCTAGTTATTACCACAGTGTCGGATCTCATTTATTAGAATTTTATTTTCACACCATCAGGTGTTTGTCTTCATGTATTGCAATGGTGCGGTTTGCGTTTTCTATTCTTACATACATACCTGTACAACATTTTTTGCACATTTCTTTGCTTTGCTTTGTGTCTAACCTCGCTCTTATATGCTCAATGTTTGTGCACATGTATGTGGCTGTTTTAAGTGCAGACAATTTTGCTACCATCACAGTGTGTTTTGTTGACATTACTCTATTCTTATGTGCTGCCTTGTTACAATTTTCTTTATTCTTATTTGAATAACTATTAAACAATTAGTATAAAGAATTCATCCAAGAAACTTTTATCTCGATCGCACTCAATCTGAAACGTTCACCTCAAACTGCTAACCCAATGTAGCAAAAAATCTGTATGTGATGGAGCAAATTGGTTACCAGATTTGGATTCAGCGCACCAAAAAACGTAAAAATCAATCGAAACATTAGAGGCAGTTTAAAAAAATTTTTTTTTAGTGTACCTGTGTAATTAGTCTTTATTCCCCACATCTGCATTGTTGGTCGAAGGCTTTCGAAAGTATTAGCCTCACGGTATTACAGACAGGTAAATCTGATTTCTCAGCTGGGTGAAACTATATTAGAAAAAAGCCACAAATTCATTGAATATCTCGATGGACAATATTGAAACCGATACTGCAGCAACAACCCCCTGCTTTAATGCGGTCTTCAGGTTTGTAATGCATTAGATGGTTGGGGAGTAGATACGGTTTATCCATTTACTTTGCTAAAGATCACTATTGAATGAAACCTTTAATGGGGCGTTTATAATCCCGCTCGGCTAAGAGCTCCGAGACTGCCTTAGAATAGAATAGTCTTTCTCTCCACCTTGACAGCTCTTAGAGAATCAATACAGGTAATATGTCAACTCGTGGTCAGCACTCTCGTAAAAAGGAAGGTATGGCTGAAATAGAAACTGACAGGTAGCCACTTAGAAAGAGTCTGAGGGCCAAACACGTTGAAAAGTGAGGAGCCTCGGGGGAGTGCCGTCAGAACTCAACAGACCAAAAATAAAAAAAACCAAAGGCCAGGCGCCCTGAAAACAAAACAACCCACAAAAATGCTGTTCTAAGCATCAAACCGAAAGAAGGAGTCGTTTTAAGCCAAGGGGCAATTCCTGCTGCCACGTGTTGAATTCACTAAGCCCCTCGCCTGGTTGTAAACTGAAGTCAGTTGCCCAGCAATCGTATGGGAATCGTTTCCTCTTAACATCGATTTGAGGTTTTGGGCGTATAAGGGCAGAATCCCAGACACTCAGCTGGAGTGCTCGCAGACTCTTGCGTGTTCAGGATGGAAATAAATTGTATTTAAATTCAAGAGTAGCCTTTGCAGATCTTTAAAAATATATAGAACCTGGGGTCAATACCTGCTCTCATGGGTTTCGTTTTCCGACTTCCCTCAATTACTGTAGGGAAGCTTTTCTTTGGCCTCATCGATCAAACAGCAATAGCAACCCCATCTACAGCAAGTCCACAGAAAGGTTTCTTTTTTTTTTTCAATTTTAAAAGCAGTAGGCTCTGTGTCCCCCGTTATCTTGGGGGAAGGGGAACATATTTTGCAGTTCAATCAATTCATATTCCCGGAATATTTTAGCAAAACGAACAAAACCATTCACTCTAATAATGCTTGCAGGGTGAGCAACCTCCCAGGGATTCGGCAGTTTTGAAATTGTACATCTACAGCAAAACATTTACAAGCGCGACTGACAAATTCACTTCTGTGAGAACAAAGTCAAATGTACTTAGACCCGCAGCTAGAAAATACTAAAATCCTCGTAGGCACGTGTCTCGTTCCACCAGGTCGATTCGTTTCGTTGGATTCCATTAAAGCGCACGTATGCCGAATACAATCTAACCTGACTTTGCATTAGACTGCTTACATTGCCTTTTATTTGACTTTTTGGAAAATGCAGTTTTAGGGATAAATGTTTACACGTGGCAGCTTTATCTTCCAGGATCATTATGATAAAGACATCTGTAATCTCTACAAACTAGCAAAATTCGATTCCTTTGGTAGTGGGAAGAGGGGCAACGCACAAATTAAAGTTGGTGGTTACTGAACTCTTTGCATAGATGCAGATTTCAAGTCTCCGCCCTGGAGCTGTTTGACCAGCAAAGCAATGGGAAACCATCGTCTCTCGCATCCAGCCCCGGGGCACTTACAAGCGCTGAGAGGGGGCAGGTGCTATTTTCCGTCTTCAGATCTGCTCACTTTTACACCCCGAGAGAAACGGACTTAGGTCGTTTCAGGTGAATTACACACGCGAGGGACTCCGAGCGCATGAATTAAGAAACCCTGCGGTGTGACTTGACTTCTGACAGCGATCCTCCACTGTAGGGGATGGAGGGAGGTGGGAGGGGGAGGGCCGCAGCACGCGAGAGGTACAGAGAAGGACACATTCAGGAACGTGATGGAATCACCCAAGGGGTGGCAGATGGCATCGGGGTCGCTTTTGTTTCTTGAAGTTAGGGCCATCTCATTACTGCGGCTCTGTTGTCATTCAACTTTCTGCCTTTTAGTCTCTCCCGCCCCTCCCCCACCACGTCCATCTAACAAAAAATAGCTACAGTTCCCGTTGCCCTCCTGCTCCCCTTCAGATCTCGTCCGGTTTAACATGCAGACCTAAGCTTCAGATAAGAAAGTAACTTTCATAAGCGTTTAGGGGGGGAGGGGGCAAATGTTCAGGCACTAGTAGTGAACTGGTCCCCCTGTCCCCGCGTCCTTACCCTTTGCACCCCAAAGTAAGAAGGCAAAATACCCCGATGTTCCTAAGCCGCGGAGTGATTTGGGGTATCATCCTGCCCTTGGGTAGAGCAGCAGCGGCAGCTGAACGAGAATATATTATGGGGGAAGAGTGAAGCAATATTTATTTATTTTATTTATTTAGACAGTTTTGTATACCGCCTTATCCTTCAATCAAAGCGGTCACAACACAATTGGGGGATACATTTAACACGCAGGGATATGAGACACATACACTAATACTTACAGGGAACATGGGCAAAGGAGGGTTAAGTGGCTTGCCCAAGACCACAAGGAGCATCTGTGGGACTAGAAACCCCAGTCCTTCCGGCCCAAGGTTGCTGTCCTCTAGTGGGATTTGAACCTCCGACCTTCCGGCCTGAAGTACCTTGCCCCAACCACTAGGCTACTCCTCCCTCTTCTGAGAGTGACAAGGACTGGCCCCTACAATAAAGCTATTATTTAATAGCCTGGCAATATGGCAAAATATAGCGAGAACCTTTGCACAGAAGAAAGAAATGCACTTCTCGCAAAGGAGTTATTTCTCCGGTCTAATTTCGTTCTGCTGGGATATCAGGGTCACTTTCCACTCCAGACCCGCAACTGGTTAATTCACATTTCCTTAGCCCGTGGTGATTAGATTGTAACAAGTAATTGAGCAAAGCTTGTCCCGTGTGACCTAGCAGCTGGGTACAGCTCCGAAAGGGAAAAAGATCCATCTTTTACAGTGAGGTTCCCCATGAATATTCTCCCTTTAATAAGCAAACGACAACCGTGCTTTCACGTGAGGGACTTTTCACATTTACAGTAATCCTTCAGGGAGTTTCATCCCCTGACCGACAGGTTGGAAAGGGCTTCGTTCGGCAACCAGTCCTCCCCCGCAGTCCCCACGACCTGCAGCCTTTGTTTCAACAGATTGTTCAAACACCCTGCAACAATAGCACGCCTTAAGAAGGGAAACGCGCGCACACCGCCACTTAAGTAGGGCATGCAAAATAAATGCGATTGCTCTGGGCATTTGCCCTAGGGACTAGGCTAGGAATAACTTCCGCACAAAAAGGGCATTCTGGTACTTACAGTCCCTTATGTAAGAACCGTTCGGCTAGTTCTTTAATTGGTGGGTGCAGCTTCGATAGTCATTTCATTGTCACCTCTTTAGGAACCCGAATTAACTATGTCCAACAGAGGAATTAAGCTCTGCTGGGGGGACGGCGATTATTGTATAAATTTAGCTAGCAGATTTGAAGCCCGAGATTTGCCAGGAGAAAATGTCTTCGGTCCAGCAGTAAGTTGAACGGAAGCCCTTTCCCCGGAGAGCTAGAGGGAAATCTCGGATTTGAGAAAGAAAATCGAATTGAAACCGCTTTCATAAATGCCCGGTACAGTACCAGGGCTGGTTTGTAGTTTATTTCACAATACATTTTTTTAATTATCTACAAAGGAAGTTATTAAAAAAAATCATTTAAACACCTTATTTTACAAAGCTATGTTCCATGACTGCATATATAGAATGAGAAACTACGGAAAACCGGCCTGTTAGGAAAATCGTCCTTCTAGTAAACCTCGAGAGGAAACAAAGAATTTTTCAAGTCCACCCCGAATCCCACAATCCCATATTTGGGAAGCAGCAATGGCAATATATTAACAGGGACCTTCACTTCACAGATTAATGTTCAAAAGTGGTATAGTAGGAAACAAACCAACAACCGGCAAACTTCTGACAGCTCCTTCCTTTCAGACTGTGATTTATATAATCGGGCGACATTCCCTTTAGTCACATCGGAAATAATGGGTGCATATCAATCAATCGGGTAGGGGGCAGGGTTAGGCCAAGCTGTGGTACAGTCCTCCGCCCGCGCTACACCTCCCCTACCGGCAGGGGGCGGACGGAGGACTCCCATGCAGATGGTCAGAACGTCGGTGGGTGGGTTATACTTAGGAACGTCGGTGAGTGGGTTATACTTAGGGCTTCCTGTTTTCGGTTATAACCCATAGAACACCCCCGATACTCTAATCGCAGTTATCGGTTATGACCCATAAGTACCGATTTGTTCCGCACCCCGATGGATCGGATCCGCGCAGGCAGGACAGGAGCGATCTTTGCCGCGATCGGGGCTTAGATGCAGTAAAAGCAGAGCCCCGAGGGCTGTCTGCGGCATCTAACTACTTCCCCCCCCCCCCCCCCCCCCAGTAAAAATACAATTTAAATATCAGAGCTACAGACGGTAACTAAAAAAAACGAGTATATTTAGATTTATCCACCCAGCTCCGATAAAAAAAACCGAGCCAAAAGTTCAGGACCAGCTTGATATGGCAAAAGTTTTGCTGGTTCAAGATGTCTGAAATGTTTCCAGTCTCAGGCTCTACCGCAGGAGATAAGTTGAAGGCGATTGGTTTCTCTCTTCAGATGAATCATATCCAAAGCTCGCTAGCAGAGAATCAGCAATGCACGGTTCAGAAATTGCCACTGGCCAGTTTCCGGCCTCCTTCGGGCTTTGATTCTTGGGGCCAACCTCTTCACCCGCGCTGCTGTCTGTAGGCGGGAAGTGCCGCGATATGGTGTTTTTAGTCGCAAAGAGCAGGCACTAACAGCGCCATGTCGCGGCACCGCCCCCTACCCACAGCAGCGAGAGCGGAGGAAGAAATGTTGCTCTGGACTCTTTTTCCCCCTGGTAAGACTGTATGTCATGCCTGTGATAGAGCTTTACTTAACCTGACAGTCACTGGCGATTCTCCAAGGCGCGGCGTGACCCTGGCTCATCGCAGAATAGTTTGTTGAAAGTGAACAAAGGTGATCATGTGGACATATTAAAGGAATATTTCGGCGCGACTCCGATCCGAGCTCTCTGCTTTGATGGCTCACTGAGACAGAGAACAGCACCGGTTTTAAATAAAAGGCGCACACTTTTTATGAATGACTTTTCTTTGGAAAGAATTGAAAGAAAGGCTACAATACTAGCTCGAGATGGTCATTTAATGTGACATTTAGACTTTGCACATATCCTGCAGTTACAAAACTCACGGTCCTTCAGAGAACAACCCTCCAACTCTATAATGAGCTTTGCCATATCTATATAACATCATTTGCTACTTCATTTTAAACATTGTTATTATGACTTAGAGGTGGGGTTATTTCTGTGTGATGGTATGTAACAATCAGGCCCTTTAACCTCTTTGTTTACTGCTCCTTTTCAGTTCTAACTTGTGAGTAAAATGCTTTTGTCATTGATTTTAATGCTCTCAAGGAGCTCCTGTTTTCCCAGAGATCTTGGAGCATCGAAATACGGAACGACAACTTCTGGCGAGTGATCGCACAATCAGGAGAACGAAGCGGGTGTTTAATGCAAGAGACTATACAGCACAGAAGAAATCATTCCGTCAAGCACCATCTCTATTAGGAACCGTATGAATTGCCACTTACTTGCAAACTGAGCTGGACACCAGAGGCAAACCTTCAATCTTACCTGCCCCTCCCCTCCAAAGACTTTCCCGATCGTTGTTTTGCTTTGTTTGTCCTAGTCGGGCCTAATGGTTGGGCCGGCCCTGCTTGCAAATAAAAGACTCAAGCATCTCTATTGTACTAAGATGTTACAGCAGGAAAATAAAACTATAGCAAAACTGGGGAACATCTCAATTTTTTATGGAATATTTCAGCATATCTTATAGGCGAGACACATTTAAAACATGAGGCGGACTCCTAAAGTGATCAAATGACTCTTGTTATAGCAAATTCATGAACTAAGAGAAAAGTGGGGATTGGTTCCACCAGTTCATTGCATTTTCCAGCCTGGAGCAAACTATTTTTGGAATCTGGGGTAGAGTCTAGAGTCTGTTCTTCCCAACATGGTTCTGCATCCAGGGCTGAGGAAAGGAGCTGGAAGTAGGCCCCAGCATGCTAGATGCTTGGGTGGAGCTGCATGTGGTACCTGAACTCGTCCAGCTCAGGAAAAGTTTTGCAGCACAGGGCGCAGGCCAGGTTCTGCTCCTTGGCATGGGTGCGGCGCACATGGCTGTCGTGGGCGGCGTGGGAGGCGAAGGCTTTGCCACAGTGTTTGCACTTGAAAGGCTTCTCCCCAGAGTGCTGGCGGATGTGAGTGCGCAGGATGCTGGAGGCAGTGAAGGCCTGCAAAGGGAGGGCACGGGGCGAGAAGATCGAGAAAAGGCTGTCTAAGCTGAGTATTCCATGGCATAGCAAAAGCCTCACACTTCCCCTTGTCCTTCGTCTCCCCCACCCCACACTCTCCAATACAGGGCTTGTAATACCTCATTGTCCACAATCAGCCAAATCCCGTATTAAGAAAAAGCAAATTTGATGCATGGCATTTGTTATTCAGACTAGGCTGTAACATGCACTACTATGGGCATGCAGCTATAGGAAGACTTAAACAATTGAGGGTTTTCTTTTTTGCATATCCATCAGTTTGATATTCATTGCTGCTTAGATACTGTAGCGATGAAAAGATAATATGATGTGTGCTGTTGAGTCAATGCTGACTCCTGGCAAGGTGTGGCCAGAAATGGATTACCAGGCCTTTCTTCTGCACAGTAAGTCTACAGCACCTGGTGTTCCAAGGTGTTCACCCATCCAAGTACTAGCCAGGTCTGACCTGCTTAGCTTCACAGATCAGCCAAGAGCAGGTCAATTCAGGACAGCTAAAGACTCAAAAAGATATTAGGGAACAATTTTTTTAGTAAAATGCTAAAGATCTTTTTCTTGGTTGCAGTATTTGAAAAGTATGAAAAGCTACAACACATGTAAACCCTACAGTAGGGGAACACCTGTTCAGTCCTGGAGGGCCACAAACAGAACAGGTTTTCAGGATACCCCTAACGAAAATACATAAGGTAAATCTACTTGCATACTACCTCCATTGAATGAAAATCTAACATATGCATATTTGTCAGCCGTATCCTGAAAATCTGGCCTGTTTGTGGCCCTCCAAGACCAAGCTTGTGCACCCACCTACAGTAATCCTGCCAAGCCTCAAAAGACAGCAGGGGTTCCAACAGGAAATGGATGGCAAGCTAGGACCAGGTTCACTTACCTTGTTACAGTAGACACATTTATAAGGCCTCTCCCCAGAGTGCACCCTCATGTGTTTATTCAGACTGGAAGACTGAGAAAAACTCTTCCCACATACGGAACACTAAAGAGAGAAAATGATTCATAAGCAGGTTATAGGAGCGTATTCATGTGTGCAATGACAAACAAGTAACTAGTGAGCCCACAGAAAAGATCATCTTGTTGAACAAATACAACCCAGCTCTTCATAAGTGCAGTGTGTGCTTGAGTATCTCCAGTATTGAAGAAAGTCCTCTGTGTCCAGGGAGGGGCACTTTGGGTTGAGTTTAGCACTCCCAATCATTTTGAAAAATATTTGCTCCTATGCAGCTTTTTAGATGAAGACTGTTTGCCAATTAAGATGTCATGTTTAAAGTTTTAGAGGTTTTTATAAACATGATTTTATTTAACATTGCATATAAAAGCATATAGTTATAGTCTGATATGTATGAGGTGTGATCAAAAAGTATCGAGACTTGTTGTGTAGCTACATAAGAATATGTTGCGCC
Source organism: Ichthyophis bannanicus (assembly GCA_033557465.1). Taxonomy (NCBI): domain Eukaryota; kingdom Metazoa; phylum Chordata; class Amphibia; order Gymnophiona; family Ichthyophiidae; genus Ichthyophis; species Ichthyophis bannanicus. The sequence continues at coordinate 1,540,341,225 of CM066031.1, forward strand.
ACGATACTACAGTGACCTAGTTATGTGCTTTGCATGTGCAGAGTGGAGCGTGGCTGCAGCACACCTGTACTTTTTAAATCACATGATAAAGCTGAATCACCGTGTTAAAGCTGTTCATCAGATTTATGATGAGTGAAAAAACTGAACCGCAAATGTGCATTACATTCTGCCAGAAACTTGGAGATTCGTGCAAAGAGACATGACAAGTTACAGTACACATATGGCGATGAATGTATGAGTTGTGTGCGAATTAATGACTGGTACAAACTTTTCCAAAAGGGCTGCCAAAGTGTTGACAGTGATGTACTGTCTGGAAGGCCATCTACAAGCAGGAATGTAGACAAAGTTGAAGCAATGGGTGCCGCAATATGCTCAAATCGTCAATTGACTATCAGGCAGCTTGCTTAGCACATGGACATCAGTTTTGGGTCGGTACAGTCCATTCTTACTGTCGATATGGCAATGAGACATGTGTCTGCAAATTCGTGCCAAAACTCCTGTTCCCTGACCAGAAAGAAGATCGACTGTCTGCAGCCAGGGAGTTGTTAGAATGCGTTGAAAATGACTCAGGTTTCATCAAAAACATTATTACTGGTGATGAATCATGGGTTTATGGTTATGACCTGGAAACTAAGGCTCAGTCCTCACAATGGAAGACTCCAGACTCTCCCAAATCCAAGAAAGCCTGTCAGGTGAGGAACAATGTCAAGGTCATGCTCACAGTTTTCTTTGTTTACCAGGGTATTGTTCATCATGAGTATACTCCGAACGGCCAAACTATCAATAAGGAGTACTATGTCCAAATTCTGACTCGTTTGAGAGATGCAGTTCATCGTAAGAGGCCAGAGTTGTACAGGAATGGTGAATGTTTGCTTCATCACAATAACGCCCCAGCTCACGCATCACATCTTGTCCAGCAGTTCTTGGCCAAACATCAAATCGAGCAAGTCAGTTAGCCTCCGTACTCACCTGACCTCCCAACCTGTGACTTTTTCTTGTTTCCAAAACTGAAATTAGTAACATAGTAAATGACGGCAGATAAAGACCAGTATGGTCCATCTAGTCTGCCCAGTAAGATGGCAAGAGTAGGTGCACCTGCCGCTCCATGCAGGCCACCACTCCCCATGTCTTTGTTTTAGGGGTGAACCCACTGCTCCATGTAGGACACCCCTGTATGTTGAGAAATTAGATAGTTAAGTTTATTTTGATTTTATCCTGTTGCTGTAAAGGGATCCACTGTGTCTGTCCCATGCCATTTTGAATTCCGTCACTATATTTTCCCCCAGCACTTCCATCGGGAGGGCATTCCAAGCAGCCACCACCCTTTCAGTGAAAAAATATTTCCTGACATTGCCTTTCAATTTACCCCCTTGCAGCTTCATGCTATGCCCTCTAGTTTTACAGCTTCCCCATCTTTGGCAGAGGTTTGTTTGTTCGTTATTTCTCTTTAAATATTTAAAGGTCTGAATCATATCTCCCCTGTCCCTCCTCTCCTCCAGAGTGTACATATTTAGGTCTTCAAGTCTCTTCTCATAAGGCTTCTGACACAAATTGCCAATGAAAGAAAGGAGATTCAATGACTTGAAGACCATAAAGCAAAATTTGATAAGCAGTTTCACAGCATAATGAAAGTGGTATTTCAAAATTGTTTCCAGCAGTGGCAGAAATACTGGAGGAAGTGTGTTTTATCAGAAGGGGGCTACTTTGAAGGAGACAGAGTGCAATAACTGGTCAGTGTTATACTTCTTGTGTTATTGTACAAGTCTCAATACTATCTGATCGCACCTCATATATATATGTCATGAACACTAACATTAAGGGGTATGTTTACTAAACTGTGCTAATGGTTAACCCAGGGTATCTACAACTAGGTCCCATTGAATAACATGGGATGTAGCTGCAGATAGCCCGGGTTAACCGTTAGCCTGGTTTAGTAAACATACCCCTAAGTGTCAATGGAGAAACTGATAGGTTAATTCTAATGAAGTTTCCAAATAGTTACCTCTTCGGTTTAGACAGAGCCAATAGAGGGCAAAAGGTACTCAAGGTTTTTCTCCTGTTTTGTGTCTATGAAAAAAGTACTTAATACCTCTGGCCCAAAATGTCATTGTTACTTCTGGTTTGCATTTGACGATCTTGTTAATTGCTACAGCACAGATATATTCAGGAAATCCAATATTAAAGCCAATCAATCAATCTACCTCAAAATGAAAACTTGTGCATTTCAAAATGAACTGATAATTGCCTAGAGAGCCTCTGGTAGATAAAGTAAATAAATAAATAGCTTTGCAGACACCAGGCATATTAATGTGAAATATGCCAAGGGCAAGAAATGAGGTAGGCACATTCTTTTAATGATTTATGAAGCTTCATGTTTCAAAATCAAATAATCTTAACATGCTTTCTCTATTCAGATACTCTGCCCATTTAGTTTCGTGTGAATGCTTTACTCAAAGTTTAACGCTGTCCAAATGTCTTCCTGAAGCTTGTCATAATAGTTATGAAATATATAACTGCTGTCAAATTCAGTCTGAAAAGTCTAACAACCACCACGTTTCCCTCATGTGTCTTCTAACAGGCAATATGAGAAGTTACCATAGAAATTATTTATAAAATCACAAGTATAGTCTTATATCCTATTGATAACATTTACTGCAGTGAAACGGGCTTCTCGTTTGTAAAAGTATTAATTGTTTACCTAAAGTATTATTCTTAAAAATAAAGTCTGTTTCTTACAAATTCTAATTGAGACAGCAGGTGGCAGGGTAGCTGTGCTGGGTTCTGCAGTCTCTGGATATCAGAACTAAAGGAGGTAACTTCTGAGGTTCCGAGGCAGTGACATCAGCAAGCTGGTACAGCAGTTTAAAATAGCTGCTACTGAGATTTGAAGAAAGGATCCAACTGGAGAAATCACTGTTCCAGCTGAGAGAAACAGCAGGGAGCTGATAGGAGTCAGTATGCCAGGAGAAGCACAACAGTGATTTGAGTCTGATCCTCAGCCCAGTTGGCAGACAGCCCGGACAGAGGGGCTGGGAGATTGCAATGTTCTCTGAGGACAAGCAGGATGAGTCAGCCACACTTGGTGACATCATCCGACGGCGCCATAGACAGAAGTGCTCTCCAGAGTTCAAGCCAGTAGCCCTACCCACTTGGCCTGCCCCTAGCTGGCCCATTCAGTTCTTCCTCCTTACCAGCAAGACGGCAAGAAGAAAATCAAGAAAAGACCAGAGCATCCACAGAAGAAACAGGAGGATCGCCATCTTGAGGCCTTTCTTGACCCCGCAAACTTCCTTCACTCCACATGGGGTCTGCGGCTGCAAAACTCCCTACTGGTGACTCCCATCATGGCCTACATCCTCCGGAGAAGAGCATTTCCTCCCACAGCCTCTTCTCCATGACGAGAATCAGGGAACAACTGCGGCTAACCCACTGTTAGCCCTGCAGGAGGTCAACTGTAGCACAGACCCCACCGAGACAAGGAAGCAGCCAGGCACAGGATGTGCTGGAAAAAGGCTTCCATCCTCAGCCTGGCTTATTGGCCAGCCACAATGTAGCCTCAAATGGTGTACACCTGCCTACCACCGATCAGACCCAAGTCTGCCGACGATGGATGTGCGGGATCCGGAGCTCCACACCCCGATGTGGTCTCATGCCTGCTGGATGACCACCTACATCAGTACCGTGCCACCAGAGAAGTTCTCCGCCAGCAATGGTGATGCAATTGGGGAAGCCCCACCCTCCAGCATGAAGGTCAGCGCTGATTGCACAGGGCCGAGTGCGCTTCCATGCGCTGATGAGGAAGGATCTCTTCGGCACAGAACCACCTTCCCCGATGGGAACTTGTCCTGGGGCTGGACTGGTCGCCCTTGACACCCATCTGGCCAACGGGATGGTGTCAAATGATCTCAGAACTGATTCACCAAAGACACAGAGTTTAACTCTAAAGGCAGGTTCCAGTGAAGTGTTTGTTTTTGTGTAAAATTCCTACTCTTTTACTTCCCTGTTGTAATGTTTAAGCCTTTTTTTGTCTTCATTGTTCATTCTGTTTAGTAATTTATTAGTTCTTTGTCTCAGATTGATTAGAATCCCAGGTAAAGGAGACACTGTAGAATCTCAATATTTCAAAGAGAAAGGTCTGTAGAGATTTTTCTTTTCTGGGAATCCTGTGACCTCGGCTTGTGGAAGTCTTGGTATGCCTGGAAATCCTGCCCAGCCAAGAAGGGCCAGTGCAAGGCTGCCAGATGCCCTCAGGCTCTCTCTGGGGTGTGATATTGTGCCACTGAGTGATTTGGGCTGAGGAGATTTTCTCTTCTTTGTTGCAGTATAGCTGTATGAGTTTTTCGGACCTTCTCAAGGTACTCATGGATATAACCTTGGATTAGTTGATGAGGAAACTGGGACTCTAATGGGATTTTGATGGGCTTTTCTAGTCCACCAATGATTGCACTAGCTCTACTGTAGGTTTTAGTTTGGAGCTGGATCTGCCCATAATCCAGCTTCAATGCCAGGATGGGAATCTCCCCACACATTCTAAATTGCAAAGGATTAGAGAGATGGGTCTGACCAAATCTGATCTTTTAAGGTACAGGCATTGGTTCATATATCCCCGAAAATCCATTGGTTCTGGATGGCTACTCACATCTTGTTCATCAGAGGGGTTGATCTTCTATGATGTGCCCCTACAGTGGGCAGGTAAGACCGGTGTCCTCTGCAGCATGTACTGTAAAGTCTGGTTAATTGGGAGGGTGACGACAAGAACCCCTAACTGGGAATTTTCAAGTGCTAAAAGTTATTTGTTTGATTTACTGAGATGCTCACTTAACAGTTTCATTATGCATTTTTTATGCAAAGGGGTGTGTGTGTGTGTGTGGGATAACACAATAGCAAGTCCATACAAGCTCTTCCTTCACCTTCATTAGAATATTGAGGGAGGAGTGGCTCAGTGGTTGGGACAGGCTACCTCAGGCTGGAAGGCCAGGGGTTCAATTCCCACATGAGGACAAGCAACTTCAGGCTGGAGGGACTGGGGTCTCTAGTCCCATAGCCTGGCCTTGGGCAAGCCATTTAACCCTCCATTGCCTCAGGTACACTTAGATTCTGAGCCCTTCATGTTAGTATACATGTAAACCACACTGATTCTAAAGAGCACAGTGAAAGAGTAGTTACTCACCTGTAACAGGTGTTCTCCAGGAGCAGCAGGAATCAGTCCTCACATACGGGTGACATCGGCGCCGACGGAGCCCTCGTGCGGAGCATTTCCCCAGCTTTCAAAGAAAGCCCTTGGGAATTGCAGCGCGCATGCGCGGTCCTCTTCCCGCCCAAGGGTGCCATCTTGCTCAGTCTGATGACATAGCTAAAAGACAGCAAAAAATTAGCAAAATAAATCATATGACTGCAACTCCAAGGGGAGGAGGGAGGGTTGTGAGGACTGATTCCTGCTGCTCCTGGAGAACACCTGTTACAGGTGAGTAACTACTCTTTCTCCAGGACCAAGCAGGAAGTCAGTCCTCACATATGGGACTCCCCAGCTTAAGACTACCGGAGACCTCAAGCGGAAAAAATGAGCTCCCTCTAGCTCGTCAGCATGTAAGGAAGGAATCTTCTCTGAGAACGCCTCCGACCGGTAGCCCAACACCAGGGCCGGAGGGTAGGAGTTGCCTAAACCCCAAAGAGATTATGGAGTACTGCCTGTCCGAAAGCACTGTCCCTGCGGGACTCCCTCTCAAGGCAGTAATGGGCCGCAAAAGTCTGGCTTGAAGACCAAGTAGCGGCCCGGCAGATGTCTGCCAACGGAACAGAGCGGAGATGAGCCACTGACGCAGCCTTCGCCCTGACACGATGAGCCGTGACTCGACCCTCCAACGAGAGGCCAGCTGCCCCATAAGCCCAGGCGATATAGTCAGCGACCCATATGGACAAAGTACGCTTGGAGACAGGGAGCCCCAACTTATTGGGGTCAAAAGAAACGAAGAGCTGAACAGCCCTCCGATGCTCAAGGTACGGTCAAGGTAGAAGGACAACGCCCTCCTATAGTCCAGGGTATGCAAAACCATCTCAGCCCGGTTGGCATGCGGCCTGGGAAAGAAGGTCAGAAGAACCACCTCCTGATTGAGGTGAAAAGGTGAGACAACCTTAGGAAGAAACTTAGGGTGAGTCCGTAAGACTACCCTATTCCTGTAGAACCTAGTGTAAGGAGGATCAGACACAAGTGCCTGCAGTTCACTCACTCGCCTAGCAGAGGTGAGAGCTACCAGAAATAAAGTTTTCCAGGAGAGAAAACGGAGAGGGCAGGTAGCCATAGGTTCAAAAGGCGGACAAGTAATCCGCTGCAAGACCACATTCAGTTCCCATTCAGGGGCCGGTGGACGCAAAGGAGGCTTAAGCAGAAGGAGGCCTCTGAGGAAACGAGCCACCAAAGGGTGGTTGGAAAGAGGCCTACCGTCCACCGGCGAGTGGTGTGCTGAGAGAGCACTAAGGTGAACTCGGACAGAGTTAGACTTAAGGCCCAGATGGGAAAGGTAAAGCAAATATTGCAATACTACCGCTACCAAGCACGAGAAGGGATTCTCGCTGTGTTGAGCACACCATGCGGAGAATCTACGCCACTTAAAAGCGTAGGATTTCCTTGTGGATTGACGCCGAGAGGCCAAGACCACATCTTCCACCTCTCGAGGCAGTAGAAGGGGAGTCAGGACTACCCTTTCAGCAGCCAGGCCATCAGATGAAGGGACTGGAGGTTGGGGTGCAAGAGAGACCCCTGGTCCTGAGACAGGAGATCGTGTTGAAACCCCAGAGGAAGAGGGGTGTCCACCGCTAGCTGTAGCAGAAGCGGGAACCACGGTTGCCTCGGCCACCTGGGGGCTATGAGAATCAATAAAGCCCCGTCCTTGAGGACTTTGAACAGCATTCTGGACACTAGTGGTGTGGGAGGAAACGCATACAGTAGGCCTGTGGACCACGAGATCAGAAACGCATCCGCCGCTACTCTGAGAGGATGCGGTTGTCTGGAGCAAAATCTCGGGAGTTGCCGGTTCAGAGGACTGGCGAAAAGATCCATGGTGGGGAGGCCCCACCTGAGAAAGATCTGCTGAACCACCGATGGGTTCAATCTCCATTTGTGTGGTTGCAGGATCCTGCGCACTCTGTCTGCCAGGTAATTTTCCTGACCTGGGAGGTAGACAGCCTTGAGAAGGATTCCGTGATTGACAGCCCAAGAGCACAACCGTCGTGCCTCCTGACATAGAAAGAAGGAGACTGTGCCTCCTTGTTTGTTCACATAGAACATGGCAACTTGATTGTCCGTCTGGACCAGTACAGACTGGTGAGAGTCGAGGTGGGAGAAGGCTCTCAGAGCTAGGCGTATCGCCCGTAGCTCCAGGAAGTTTATCTGTTGAGCAGCCTCCCAAGGGGTCCAGAGACCCTGAGTACATGTCCCTTGGCAATGTGCTCCCCAACCGAGAAGAGAAGCATCGGTTGTTAGCACTTGAGAATGCGGAGGGGACTGAAAATCCACTCTGAGTACCAGATTTGGAAGATGAAGCCACCATTGCAGAGAGGAGACATATCTTTACTGAGTCCGTTAGGCTCCCTGTGGCATGATGCCACTGAGTGCGAAGGCTCCACTGAGCAGGCGGGCATTGGGGGTGACATGAACCGTGGAAGCCATATGGCCGAGTAGTCTCAGGAATTGCCTGGCAGAGACCAGGGAATTGCTGCAAAACTGCCTGGCCAGATCCATCAGCCTGTGAGCTCTGTCCAGAGGCAGAAAAGCCTTTGCTTGAAGAGTGTCTAGCCTGGCCCCTATGAATTCTAAGTTCTGGGACGGGAGCAAAGTGGACTTTGCGAAGTTTCTGACAAACCCCAAGTGTTGAAGCAGAGCCACAGTGCGAAGGGTGGCCTGATTGGCCTCCTGGAAAGATTGGCCCCTTATGAGCCAGTCGTCCAGGTACGGAAACACAAAAAGACCCTGAAGCCTCAGGTAGGTGGCCACCACTGCCAGGCACTTGGTGAACACCCTGGGAGCGGAGGACAGGCCAAAGGGTAGTACCCTGTACTGATAGTGGTTTCCACCCACAACAAACCGGAGATATTGTCTGTGGTCTGGATGAATAAGGATGTGAGTATACGCATCCTTTAGATCTAAGGAGCATAGCCAGTCTCCCTGCTGGAGGTAGGGCAGCAGGATTCCAAGGGTAAGCATCTTGAACTTTTCCCTCTCCAGGAACTTGTTGAGGTTGCGCAAGTCTAGGATGGGTCTGAGGCCTCCTGTTCTTTTTGGTACCAGAAAGTACCGGGAATAAAAGCCGTGACCTCTCAGGTGGTGGGGCACCGGATCCACAGCCTGATCCTTTAGCAGACTTGCCAACTCCTGAAGGAGTAGGTCCCTGAGCAGAGGGAGTCTTGGAGGCTCCACTGGAAAATAGGAGGGAGGTACCTGGTGAAAATGGAGAAGATAGCCCTTTTGGACTATATGAAGAACCCAGGTATCTGATGTGACGGCTGACCACCTGTGGGCAAAGTGGGCCAGCCGGCCTCCTGTGCTGAGAGAAGCCAGCTGAGGAGAAGAGGCTATGCTTTCTGAGTCAAAAACCCCCACCCTGCTGAGCAGGGGCCGGTGTTGATGGCTTGGGGGCCTTCTGCCTATGGGGCCCTTGACCCTGCCCCTTGGCCTGCTGACCCTGTTGGGGAGCTGCAGAGGCCTGATAATGAGGGTATTGTTTATAGGCAGATGACATCCTCGGGTAAAAGGTCTTTTTTCCTGAGCACTTCTTTTTCTGAGAAGGGGCAGAGGTTTTCCTGGAAAGCCTAGTCCTGGTCAGAGTCTCGGTCTCGAGTTCTGCAGCCTTTTCAGCCATGGGCTTACCAAAGAGGTTTTCACCTCGGCAAGGGACATCGACCAACTTGTCCTGCACCCATAGCTCGAGGTCGGATGGCTGTAGCCAAGCCTGTCGGCGGGCACCGATGCTGGCCCCGGCTACTCGGGCCGAAGCCTCGAAGCCATCGTAGGCTGCTCGAGATATAAACTTTGAGCACTCTCGAATACCGGTAGACAAGGCCTGGAACCAATGTTCCCTCTAATTTTCTGTAGGCTGTGTGCGCAGAAAATATCAGCTGTGCAGCTTTTGAAGGAAGGTTAAATTTTTGTGCGCCACATAACGACACTCGGAGTTATATACTTTAAAATTTGACTACATGTCAGAATACAGTATGTACACCACATTGATTGCACTAGAAAATATTGTAGAACTTGTGAAAACCGTAAATACACAACAACTTTTAAATTTTAAGACATCTGTGTTGTTTTCTATCAGAATCAGAACTGGTAATTTTTGTGCGCTCTGTTGTAAAGTATGTGCGCTCACTCGGCGAGGTGTGTGCGCGCGCACACGCGCACAGCTTAGAGGGAACAGTGCCTGGAACCTCTGCAAAGGTTCCTCGGAGAAACCAGCAGAGAACCCGGCAATCTCCTTTGCCAGGTCTCGGAGGTACATGCCCATGTCGAGCTGGTAAGTCTGGACACGGCAAGCAAGCATAGAGCCCTGGAAGCACTTTTTACTGAGGGCATCCAGGTTCCGGGCCTCCCGGCCAGGAGGCACCAAGGAGTGCATCTTCTGACTTTTCAGCCGATGCATGGCTGATTCCACAACCATGGAGTGGTGCGGTAACTGTGCCTTTTGGAACCCGGGGCTCTTGCGGACTCGATAGATGGAATCGACCCGCTTGCTTAACACCGGCGTCGAGGCCGGGGTCTCCCACATGCGGAAGAGCAGCCGCTCCAGCATCGGAGGAACCGGAACAGTAAAGGCCTCCTTCGGGGGAGAGTCATACTGGAGGGCCTCGAGCTCCTCAGCTCGAGGCTCCTCCTCGGGATACACGGGGAAGGCCAAGGCCTTGGCCATATCCCGCACGAAGTCCGAGAACCGGGTATCCTCCGGTGGGGACCGTCTCCGAGGTTCGGACTCAGGTGAGTCCGATGGGACACACCGAGTCCAATGAGTGTCGGGTGACTCTTCATCCTCTGTCTCCCAGCCCGACTCCTCAGAGGAGGAATCGAGCGGCTCCGGTCGGGCGGGCACCGATGCCCTCCGCCCCGATGCCGAGGGTATCGGCGTCAACGACCTCGGCCCCGAACGGGAGGTCGAGGGAGACTGTGGCCGAGGATCAACTCGAGCCCACATGGACTCGAGGATCGGCTCAGCCTCCGGGGTCGACTTGGACGTCGAGGTCCCGGTGGTCGGGGCAGATGCACCGGTGAGACCGGCGATCAGTGCCCGCTGCTGTTCCATGAAGGCAGCGAAGCTGCTCTCCAAGGCCGTCAACCTGAGTCCGAGCTCAGGAGACCCAGCATCCCCCGACTCGGGCCCCGACGGCGTCGGGCCCAACATCGGCTCCCTCGGAGGAGAGTCCACGAGGACAACAGCACTTACATGTCCAGGAGACTCCATCTCGACACGAGGATGCTTGGCAGGCCTCTCCGACTCCAAAGACCCGGGACGGCTATCGGGGCTATGCAACCTGGCCCTCGAGGAACCAGGAGTGTCCACCGACGCCGCCCTCGCGGGTTTCTTCTTCCTGCGATGTTCCCGTGAAGGAGACCCCTGCTCAGAGGAACCCCGACGCTGCTCAGGGCCGGAGTCCCGAGACATCGAGGCCTCTGACGAGGTCCGGGCCCGGCCGGATGCGGAGTCAGAAAAAATCCTATCCTTTTGGTGCTGCCGACTCCTCAACGCCTTCGAGGACATTTTGCCACACGGACCACAGATCATCGGGTCATCATCGGGTCCGAGGCAACGGAGGCAGCAGTCGTGTGTGTCGGTAAGAGACATAAGTTTCTTACACCGATCACATTTCTTAAACCCGCTGGTAGCCATCAGGGAAAAATGGCCCCTGCTAGGTCAAAAGACCGGGCTGCCAGGGAAAAAAGAAAAAAGGCGCGAACACCAGTCACAAAGGACAAAAACCGAAAAAGAGAGAAAAGGACTCGATACCGGCGTATCGGTCCGAGCGGGAAAAGGATCCGGCGTCGAACCGGAGAAAAAAGAGAAAAACAGGGAAAATCAACTCTTTTCTCGGGGAAAAACAAACTACGTCCGTCTGGCTCCGCGGAAAAAAGAAGACTGAGCAAGATGGCACCCTTGGGCGGGAAGAGGACCGCGCATGCGCGCTGCAATTCCCAAAGGCTTTCTTTGAAAGCTGAGGAAATGCTCCGCACGAGGGCTCCGTCGGCGCCGACGTCACCCATATGTGAGGACTGACTTCCTGCTTGGTCCTGGAGAAATAAATAAATAAAAATAAATAAAATATTCAAAAGGCAACAAGACAAACTGATAATGGAGGAAAAGGGGGATATATGGAGACCAGAGTGCCTTAAGGCAGAGAGATTAGCACCAACATGAAAAATACCATTAGGAAGATGATGATACAAACCATCAGGTAAAATCACTCTAAAAAAGATGTTAATGTTAATATATTTAGAAGCCAAATGCACTAGTTAAAATGCTATTTATTCACAAACAGAAATTTGTGTAAGATAGGGGATTTTTCTGATCATGTTGGAAGAATTTGATATGCTGTACAGAGATTTTGAAGCAATAGTCTGACTCCTATTGATCCATGAACATATTTTGCTAAGAATGTACACTGTTTTGAAAGTTTAGAGAAAACGTTACTGGTAATTTGTATTGCTAATGTTCAGGCCCAGAGTTTTGAGGGTTTTGGTGTTTTGGTGGGGGGGGGGGGGGGAGCGCCACGTCAATAAGGACCAGGGGACCCAGTACCATAGGCTTTCACTTGCAACTAGCTAAGGATCTTTTCCTCTATTTTCTATCTCCTCCCAACTCTTCAGGCTTGGTTATTGACAGTCCTCCACATGGTGTCAGGTACCAGGATCCTTCAGAAATTGCAAAATTGTGGGAGGCCCATCCCTAGACTAACTGGCATCTTGGACAGCCTGGGGGTGGGCCTCGATGTGGGGTTGGGGCTAGTCACATGGGTGTGGTCCCCCTCAGATGATGCATCACACAGTTTCAAAACAGCTGCTAATGCTATATGGCATTTTGCCCCCTTAAAAGGTGTTTTGACGTTTTCCAGGTCTGATACCCTCCTGACAGCCCTGATCTTGGGCTCTAAATCCAGTCTGTAGGAGGAACTGCTGACAATGACCGAGTCTCCCTGTCCCCCAGCAGACCCAGGAATCCAGTCTGGCTACAGTCCTACCTCTGAAGTTGTAGTTTTAATATTCTTCAGTTAATCCCTTTAGTTTAACATACTGAATAATACTGCTTTTCAGTTCAATACCAAAGCAATTTCAAGTGTTAAAATCATAACTAACATGAACATTACAATAACAATTTTGAACTAAAACTACAGCATTACAGCCATTATATGCACCGACTACAGACCTGTTCACCTCAATTCAGCTGTCTAACTCCACCTATCAAAAAGCTTGAACAAATAACCAGGCCTAGATTTTGGCCTTAAACTGTCCATAATTACATCTTGAGACACTACATTTTAGGCGGGATAGAGGTGATATGATTGAAATGTTTAAATACCTCAGTGGCATAAATGTACAGGGGGAGAGTCTCTTTCGATTGAAAGAAAGCTCTGCTACGAGGGGACATGGGATGAGGGTGAAGGGGAATAGACTCAGGAGTGATATGTGGAAATATTTCTTTATGGAAAGAGTGGTGGATCCGTGGAATAGTCTCCCAGTGGAGGTGGTAGAGATGAGGACAGTATCTGAATTCAAAGAAGCATGGGACCAACACAGAGGATCTCTAAAGGAAAAAAGGGAACTGTTGTAGTGGTTGATATGGAAAGACAGACTAGATAGGCCATGTGGTCTTTTTCTGTCATCATGTTTCTATGTAAATGTTCTTCGATTTAATTTTATCATGATCTCAGAGGGCATGATATGGATTTGTTAGACAGTCATAAAAATTGGGAAGCCGGGACTGGCTAATATTAAATCACAAATCATTAGACTCTTTACAACCCAGTACATTCTACATATCATGTGCCAATGTATGTTGTGTAACACAAGTCTCATATAATACAAGAAGATGTGCGATAAAACATGCCTGTTAGCATGTGATTAAAAATAAATAAATTTGCACAATTGTGTTATTTAAAACCAAAATTATAGTCTGCACAATCTATTAGATTTGATTACTTACCTTTCCAAATGCAAGCAACCAAGTTACACAGAGGTATTCCCCTGCCCTAGATTGCTTACAATACACTTTTTGTGTCTGAGGTAAAGGAGAGTTAAGAGACTTGTCGAAGAAGTGGGAGAAGCAGAATTTGAACCCTGGCTCCCATGGTTCTTAGCCACTTGATCTAACCACCAGGCTACTATGGTCAGGATTCTTTGCAATATAGAAAGGTACCAACCAAAGAAACAAAAAAGTTTAAAAAGCAGCAGTTTATTTCCAGAGATTCAATGGAGGCAGTTCAGAAAAATTATGAATTGGAATTCTCTGGACATTTACCACATTGAGGGAAGGAGTTTCATTCATCCAATTCAACTTTTGTTTGTTTTTTTAAATAAATGTTAAAAACAAACCCATCCTTTAGTGTGGGACCGTACCTAGGTCTGCGCGAGCAGCGCAGCCACACAGAGCACAAGTACATCACTGGGCTTTCATAAAGCCCAATAAGAGCAAGTTACTGCATGTGGCTGGAGAGGTGGGGGGGGGGGGGACAAATTCATGAATTGCACAAGAAGCATTTCTAGCTTGGCACACTTCTGCTCAGTTAATGAATGTGCCTGAATTGCACAGAGGTTCACTTTACATTCCTCCGATGCCATGCCTTTCCTAACAATAGAAAGAGGGTCAAATAGTGCCACCAGATCAAAATCAATAAGCAAAACGAGAGTGAAGGGAGACTTCTTGCTCAACGACCTAGAAATCACAGCAAATGGAATGACCCCTACACGGAGTGGTGGAAGTTTAACACCAGAAACAACAAAGAATAAAGGCCAAGGTAGAGTGCATGAGCAACATGACTAGAGGAGAGAAAAGTAAAAATATTCACAAAAATGGCATTAGTTTACAAAATAATAAAATGCATTAATAGAAACATGAAAACTAATGTCCAGAACAAAAGATGATAAACACAAAGTCCATAAAAACTCAATAAAGGCCCCGAGCTGTAAACTGTCACGGTGCCCATGGGCTGTAAAATTGGATAGGACTGGCAGGTGTATCAATAGTACCAGAACCTGGCTCAACAGGTAGCTTGTTCTCAGGGATATGAATTTTGCACAAGCATTTCCTGGAGGAAGAGAAGTCCTTCTCATTTAAAAGACCCAAATGGCTGCTGGCAGAAGAAAAATGCAGCAAGAATCCCTTAATCGAAAGAGAACATGAAGCATGCAATAATGATCGTATCTTGCATGTCTCATCCGAATTTCCCCAAAATAATTATAATGCTGAAAATCGGGATATCTCAGAGGGGCGCAAGCACGCCCATTCCCTGTCTGAATGACTGAAAGGTGCCAAGGGTCCCATGTGTCAAGGGCTTTACAGGGGACTGACTAGCTATCTGACTTTAGAAAGCAGAAGTTTACACGGAGACTTCAACTAAATACGTCTTTTAATTAGGACAATTTTATCCATCGTTTTTTAAGGTGGTACGGCAAATAGATACAAGGTGGGAGGGGCTGATAAGTCTCTGGCCTTGTAAACCAAAGGTCCGAAATGGTACCAAATCAAACGAAACTGCAGAGAGATCATTCGGAGCTCCGGAACTGAAGTGTGCTCGTAGCTTTCTATTTCATTACAAGGCCAGAGACTTATTAGCACACCTCCCCCCCCCCCCCCCCCACCACACACACACACACACACACACACACACACACCTCGTACCTTTAAATAAACGAAATCTTATAACACAAACTGTATCGCTATGTACAACGGTCCGAAAAGAGGACTTGCAGGGTTGTTACCTTGTGAGGTCGGTGCTTCTCGTGGACGTGCAGGATGTGGATCCGCAGGCGGTCCCTCTTTTCGAAGGAGCGGTTGCAGAGCTGGCAAGGAAACTTCCTGTCTCCCTGATCCACGCAGCGAGTGTACTTGAGGTGTTTATCTCTGTAATATTTGTACGCAAAAACCTTGCCGCATCTCTCACATTTGTAACCTTCTCCGGCTTCTGTGAAACGGAACACCATTAAAGCGCTTCAGGAGAGATTTCAGAAGGGCGATTTCACTACAGGCACCTCTCATTGCGCCTGGGCATCACAGGAATGGTATTTCCTAAAACTGTAATCCCCATACACCCCGAAGCTTCATATATACGGAGAGATTTCTTCGCAAATCGCTCTTGGTGGCTCCCCAGCCAGTCGGGTTTTCAGGATATCCACAATGAATATGCATAAGAGATTTGCATACACTACCTTCGCTGCGTGCATATTCAATGTGGATATCCTGAAAATCCGACTGGCTCTGACCTAACTAATAACTGGAGAATACCAACTCACCAACGCTCAAGTTTCATTGCACGTATTCTCGAGACTATCGCAGGGAAAAATCCACCTTACACCTTATTGAACTGAGCACTCCGACGGGGCAAAGTCTAAGAATCCAGAACCCTCTTGCAAAATGAAAATACATTTCCTTACAACAGGTCCTCTGCACTATTATATAGATATCGACAGAAGGGCTTTATAAACCTAGCAATAACCCTCTCCTGTCCTGAGATTCTCTGATGTAATACTTCGGGGGATTACAGAAACACAATTAAATTGGGTAACTGGACCTTACTGTCCCCATACCCAGGGTGATGGGCCGGGTCCTGCTAATCCGCACAACTCTGCACTGCAGGATAGGCACCGGCGCGGGAAGACGCGCAATCATAGGTTGCAAATACTCGGGAAGCTATAGTCAAGAGGGAAGGTTTGAATTTCCACCCGCGATGTTACTTTTCAGTGATGCGTTTACACATTTGCTCACTTCATTTCTCTTCCTTATTCCGAAATGTTAATTACTCGCATCCGTGCGCTGCAGCCTAAGCATCGCATTCCGTTAATTAACGAAAATTGATTATCTGAAATGAACAGGCACGATGTAGGTCCTGCAATACATGTCTAAAGCAAACTTCCTACCAAGTCACTAACGAGGCATTTAAAATACATTGTAAAATTGGATTAGATCGCTATATGCCAGCGGCTTCGTTGGGTTTCAACGAATTTAGAAATTGCATATAACTCTCCACCTGTCTACACAGTTTTTTTTAATTATGTTAATTTCAAAATGCTTTAACCAAGCGCATCGAGAAATCTATTTCAAAGTATTCAATATGCAAAATATTCTTCATTGCATCTGGAAATATTAAAACGAACAGCGGTACCCATAGGATAGTTACATTCCTGTAATGTAATTAAATATAATGAAGCGATTAAAAAAAAGATCCACTTTTAATTTTAAGTCCCAGCACTCACTGATTTTTGCACTTTAAAACAGAAGGAGTTTTTCTTATGCTGCAATCCGCTTGGAGCGTTTCTTCCCCATACTGGATATTAATATAAGGAGTGACTGGTTTTATTCTCCATTCCCCCAACTGGTTTCTTTCTAGGAACATCTAAATATCCACCCAAATATATAAACAGGGAACTGGGGATAGAGAGGGTAAGAGCTATAGGTAATGATGCCTTCAACATTTGCTTTAGGTAAAAAATAATTTACATTATCTTTAGCTGCTAAGTAACTGAAGATGCTACTGGTTCTCAAATTTACATTTCGGTGGGAAGGAAATAAAATTAAATAAAGCTAACACAAGCATGCTTTAACTCTCCCTTCGAAAGAGCCTTACATGTTTTCTAAGACTGCAGTCAACTAGATTTTCACTTTGCCCAATAAATAAATACACGATACCATCAAATGTGACTTTTTACTACATAATTCTATCTGGTGAACCAAAGTCATGGTAAACATACAGTATCTGTAAGAGAGGTCATCTAGCCCTCGTTTCAGCCGGGGTTGCATTCTGCTACCGTCCCCAGGGATTGTGAGCCCTGGGTCTGTATGCACCATATTGCCAAATGTAATCCTACTGAATTTTAACCCGAGGGCAGACGCTGCAAACATGGGGAGAAAATGTAAGGGTAACTACCTTCCGACTGTGGGTGTGTGTTCTTGCCTGAAGCCGTTCTTTTCAGGCTGATAGGGATCCCCAGAAACTGCTGGTAGCAATCTCCATACCACACCAGCAGCTCCTGGTTCGGTAGAATTTCTTTGCAGCTTTCATAATAGATTTGGCTCTCGCACTGAATGGCCGTCAGGTTCTGCTCCTCGGGAAATCTGGCACAGTTTACCAGAGTCATCCAGTTGCCCGAAGCGCCTCTGCCGTCGATGAAATGACTCAGTTGGCCATCTTCGAAAATCTTAAAAGTCAACGGGAGAGGGGGGGGGCGGGGGTCGAAATAAACATTAGTGCGACGAGTACTACTGAGCATAAAATGATTTTAAGTACTCTTCTTCAACTGTACTTAAAAACGGATTGCTCTGTTCGCTTATACTATACAAGTGCTTCAGGTTTCAGAGCCGTACGTTTAACATTTGCAAGAAATGCAAGACACAGTTTTATGCGCAACAGCAAACAAAAAACGTTCCCTACTAAATATTGCATACAGTACCTCCCACATTAAAGAATTGTCATCGTATGTCTTGATTTCACTTGTGTTCACCACTTTGCCTCCGAACGGTCCGAATATGACGCCTTTGGGGATGATATTGGCACAGAACACCCCGGAGTGAGGGGCATCTCCGCAGGTGGTCTGCAAGACAGACAACCCTACAGAAAGAGAACAAGGCGAAGAATCTATGAAGCAGACCTGTATTCTGCATAATGTCTTGTGAGCACTGTATGTTTGCAACTGCTTCCCGACCCATCTCTCACCTTCCGGTAACTGGAGCGAGTCTCTGTCCAGAGCAGGAGAATCGGATCCTGCAAGACATAACATCGGCTCCCGTTAAGAGCTGACCTCTCTCTGAGATGCAACAATCGCTTCTGTGCTCACTCCACTTACTCAACTAAACATTTATTTACATTAAAAAAAAAACTGGGGCTCAGTAACAGAACAGAAAAGTCCTGTGAACATAAGATGGGTTTATGTTTCTTGAGGTTTTCAAAACATAACTTTAATTCTATTACTAAGTACATACAAACAGATGAATAAAATGCGCGTCGATTTGCCACTTCCGTCTCGAGAGTGAAAACGACTAAATATTACGTTCTTCCTTTGTGATACGCGATCATGCCCTTCGATGCTGTCCAAGGGCAGTACCTGCAGGGCTCGGAGGGATCCTCAGGCCAGAGACGGCATGGGTAGCAGTTTGAAGCTGATGCCTGCTGTTCCTGGGATGGATAGTGCCAAACAAGACGGTGTGAAGGTCTTCTTCTGTGAACTGGTATCGAAAGGAAGATTCCCCCTCAAGGCTCAACAGGCTCAAAGGGGCAGTTCTGCCCTTCCTGGGAGACCTGGAAGCATACGGTGGCTTGATGCATGCTGGGCTGCCCGAGAGGGTTCCCGGAACATAGGATTGGTCGGGATGCCTTAGGGTAGGATCTTCCTGCTTCTGGAAGGAGGTGAAGGAAGCCGAATGGTGACCCTTGTTATAAAGGGGTAGGGAGTTCGGGAAGACGCTGTAGAAAGAGTCATTGGGCGCGGAGTTGGGGCTCATAAAGGAAGGGATGGTGTTGAAGTTGAAGGGCACCAGAGGAGGAGAGTTGGTAACTAGCCTTCCAAGAGGGTTGAGAGGATGCAACAGATGTGAGCTTCCAACCGCATCGAGGTATTGTCCGTGGGGAAGGATAGTGGAGTAATAGGCGGGTATCCTCCCAGGACTTGTCCTCAGGGATTCTAAGGAAACTCCCTTGTCTTTGGGACTAGGATGGCTGGTAAGAGGCAAAGCCATGGCCGGGTGTGGGGCCCTCAATGAAAAATGAAGCAGTACTCAGCAGCCCGAGGTGGCCGAGACAGTCACCACGCAGAAAGACCTGTGAAACAGAAGCACACGAGAAGACGGGTCAGACACGAATCCTTCCCGGGAATCTGCAAACATTTCCAGCAGGATTTCATCGGTGTAAATGGCAGGTTATTTTAGCCAGACAGCAGGTGTTGTAAGGTCTCCACTTACCTCTTTCCATTCTAATTATCTATTCTACTACCTTTCATCCAGCATTTTGCGAAGATTTAACCTGTTTTCTTTCAGTTTCTTGAGCATCGATTAGTGCTTCCAAGAAGATAACAGTAGTTCTGAATACAACAAAATAATTCTTATTCTTATATGAGTGTGAAAAACTCAAAAACTTTCCTATAGTAATATTACAGAATGATTTTTTAATGTATTTATATATCCAACCAAGCAAAACAACAAGAAATGACTCTCTCTCCCTCTCTCAAATACACACACATACACACACATCAAAATAACAACGCATATTGTTTTTGTGTGATGCTTAATTGAAATTACAATACAGAAAAAAATCACAAAAAATGTAGAACTTTGAATTATTATGTGGAGAATTCCAGCAGGAATAGCACACACAAAATACAGAAAGGTCCCTTTTCCTTTATTGAGTGTAGTGTACACATTCGTTACGGAAAAGCGCATAAGGACTGAAATACGCAGTGTAAGCAGCGTTTCGTTCTTTTCGCTTCATTTCTGTCTAGTGCTGAATCAAGAAATCCGGGTCTGCATTGTAAATCGGGTCCTAAACATTATCTGCCCTACCCAGGGATAAACCGGAGGTGCTTTTCTCTGCAATCGGCTCTCTGGCCCTCCAGCTTTCTAAGAGAAAGCTTCAGGTTTAGATAAAGCAATTAAGAAACTGAGCTTACACACAAACAGAGAGCAAGCCCTAGGGCTATGTCGCTAAATGGGCCGAGAAAAGAAACAAAGGGGTGAGGGGAAAAGACAACAGCTGAAATCTTCGGGAAATGTGGACCAATTTGCAGCTAAATCTACTTTAACGATGAGGCTGAGCCCTCCTCGGGAGCCTATTGAGTTTTGCAAGGGCAGCAATGGGCCTGAGCAGGTTTAGTTAAGTGCCCCGTCTTCATCCTTACTCGAGGCCACTTTGGAAGCATTAAGCGTTATTGTCCCTACTCCAACACACCCTCTCTAACAAAGCCCAGGAGCCAGCCGCCGGCACGGAACTGAGAGGAGCCCCCCGAGAGTCCCTAACAGCCCCCGCCCCCGTGCCCCTCTGCTCATTTTTATTACCAAAACCTGTTTCCCCTTAGCTTTTTTTTTTTCATATCCAAATAGTTGAGACGAAGGTAGTACCAAATGATTTGATCCCCAAATCTGGTTATGAAACGAGGTATTAAAAAAAGGAGGAAAAGGACAAATTCTACCCTTAGAAATAAATTCGCTTCTCGGAGCTGAACTTCCCTTTTCTCTAGCTAAAACGCGCACAGAGAAATTAGCCAGCTTGAGTGAAAGGACGGATATTTAACGAGAGGAGGATTTAAAAAAAAAAATCTATCCAGATTTTTCTAGGTAGTTTCTAACGCTGCCTGCCTGGAAAAAGTTGATTTAATTATCCCCTACTGTAAAACGCTAGAAAGCCCAGATCTCCCCCTCCCTTCTTAAAATAACTTTTTGAATGAGACAAAACCAATCTCAGCAATAGCTTTGGAGGAAGCAGCTTAAATCCTAATGAATCTGATATAATGGGCCGGATCAATAGTCACCAATAAATGAAACAAAACAAGGTCATGACACGTAAATGAGAGAACATGGGGTCAGTGATAAAGGTCAGCAGTAATGAACACATCTCCCCAAATTAAGGAAGCATTCAATCCTCGCCCGACCCGTCTATAGCTTTTTAATATTGTCCTGCTAGTGTCCAAAGCTTCGCAAAGGGAACTACATAAAACCCCACTCGCGTCCATCTCTCGTGAAAAGATTTCGCAGCCCGAATCGTACATATGGTGATTTCTGCGATCCAGTGGGCTTGCATGCGGCTACTACTTACTTCTGGAGTGCTTTCCCTTCAGACCCGGTGTCTCGATCGGTTTTCTCCTCCGGCCATTTGCTTGCGGGGCTGCTACCTGGGGAAGGATGCGGCTGTAGAAGTGGGGGATCAGCTTGTGCTGGTGGGCAATTGAAAGCAGATGGTGTTAAAAAGAGAGCGAGCCGGCCAGGGGGGACCTGCGGGCTGCCCGAAGCCCCATCCTCCTCCCTCCCAGCATCAGCTATTGGCCAGAGCTCAGCTCATCCCTCAGGGCCACTGGGGACCCCGCACTAAACTACCTGCCCGCACTACCCAGAGAGCTGCAAAGTCTAAGCGGCGTTCCCAGCTTGCAAGCTACCTGCAAAGCTCTCTTCTCTTTCCAGCAAGCACCAATTTAACACAGTAGCAGCTCGATTGGCAGAGACCCGAAACCTTTACAATGGCTGAGGAAGCAGGCAGCCCCAGGGCGCAAAGTTCAACTCCCACTGTTGCAGGAAAGGAGAAAGAGTTGGGGGGGCTTGTGTGTGTGTTTATACATTATTCGCTATCATGGCCTAATCAATAATAACACTTATTTCTGGTTTCTCATTTTAACTTCCTGGAATGCATTGAATAAGTTCGTAAGCAAGGGAAAAAATTCAGTTTAAGGTAAAAATGCGTCTTTGCTTCAAAAATTTAAATTGTTAGAAAGAGCAGAGGAAGTCGGACAGCCCGGGAAAATTCACTAGGCAAAATTATTTTGTTTGTTGTGCTTTAATTATCCGAATATTAGCTTTGCACCCAATATGATAATAACGCTGGATACTCACGGGTATTAAACCACCGTAAATCAGTTAACTTCAGCAAAGATCGCTTCTGAAGGGCAACTGTTAAAGTCGCCCCTGACTACACCGTCTTAGGCTATTTGCCCGATGGTTCCTAATGAGGCAGAAGTCCTCGTTCCGCGCTGTTGCCAAAATTTGCATGTGAGGAAGGGGGGGGGGTGCAGCGATAGCATGATTTAGTCGCGAGGAGCAGGTACTAAAAGAGAGATATCGGGATACCTCCCCCTCCCGTCAGCATTAGTGGGCGGAGGACATCCTCGCAGCTCGGCGGTAACGTTGAGGACAACCCCTTCTTCCCTTTCCGATTTCTTTGGCGGTCCCTTTCAAACAGGGATTGGAGGGAAGAGACAGGTTCCACCAGCCGCAGTCCAGTAAAGAAACCCACACCTCCATTCTCTTAATACCCGAGTATGCTTTACTCGTTTCCCTTGTACGTTCTTTTTGTCCGTCTCCAATAGATTGCAAGCTCCGGGGAGCAGGTCTGTCTCAGAGACTGCTCCCTCGCCTGTATGCGTAAACCTAGTGGCGCTATAGAAACGATAGTAGTGATAGTATAATGAAGGAGGGGGAGGCGGGCAGAGAGAAAGAACACATTGAAGGTGCTAAAGAAAGACATTTCTTGTAAGTTCCTTCCGATGTTGGTAAACGATTCTTGCAGGAGATTTCTAACGTCCGGCCACGATGGACTCAGGCTCACACGGTTGAAAAGTCTTTTCTCCTTGTCTCGTTTCCCTAAAGGGAATTAGGATCAAGAGCACTAAACGTCATAGTGTAGGAGCAGCTCGGGCGTACGCGTTTCTCGGGATAGCAACGACACACAAACTTCATATTTTCCGCCGACCTAATCCTGAATAGGACAGAGATTGAATATAGGTATTTTAGCGCCAAGAAGAGAAAAATGATTCTAACATATTTCATTTTCTAAAAAACACTTTTAAATGTCACTTAAGTTGAAAACCTTTCGGAACATCTGAATATCCTCGCCCATCCAAAGAGCATTTTGCCCTAGAAAGGGCTACGCTTTCTTCACCCTTTCAACGTCTTAGCTTATGTTATAAATATTTGATGTCTTATATGCTGCATTTGACAAAAGACGTTATACGATACGGAGATCCTGCAACTCTGCATTTATGTTGCATGTATCTATGGGCTTTTTTAAAATTAATTTCGAGGTTTAAATTAATATGGCCTAATAGGTAAAACAGGAGCAAATGCTCACATGAATTGGTCTGCACTATTTCTAGACAAATCTCGCGTTTCTGATCGTCTTTTCTGGTATTTTTAACGTTTTGACTCTTCTTAAACACGGAATAGGGCAACACGCGAGAGGAGGAGATGGTGTCCGGGCTGTATTTTAATCGTAGTCTAAAATGCAGGAAGGTAGCCCAGATGAATGAATTACTGAATGCAAGAGGAAACCTTGGAAGTAAAAAAAAAAAGACATTGCCCCCAATATCCTTCATTTTTCAGGAATAAAAGTATGACATGGTACTATTTAGCTTGCCAGTGACAGATCCGATTTCTTTTCTCCGTCCGAAAATTAAAGTGCACGGAGCTCCTTTAAATAGCTAGAGAGCAGAGGAGCTCGAGGTACAGCTCAGGCTGCTAAATCCGACAGTGTAACTCTCAGAAACGTAAGGTGCTAGAAAACATACTAAGAAGTCGATTCTCGGAGAGCCTTCGGGGTGCCACTCCCGGGAAAGCGCGCAGCCCTTCTTGTAACTACTAGACACGGTGAAACGTGCTCACCTTGAGGTCTGGCCCCTTCTGACGGACAGTTCTCGGGTCCCTCTGTGCGCAGAATCGCGCCTCCTATGACTTTGGAATAAGCGCATATCAGACAGTCTTTGAAGAAAGGGCACCCGTTACGTTTCATCCGTTTCGTTTGCAAACGGCAAAGCTCGTTACAAATTACCACCGTCCTTTCTGCTGCTCTGTAGCGAATTCATCGTAAAGAGTAAACGAGATTTCATTTAAAATACCTTCTCTCACTCCAATCTGCTTTTCTTCTTCAAGATACTTACATTTTGAATAGGCTGTTATTTTGTGTATGGGTATGAAACCGGATTCTTTCTTTCTTAGTAAATATATAGGTCGCTTCCCTTAAAACTAAATCTAAAAAAAAAAGCAACACCACCACACAACCGTACTCTGTTGTTTCTGAGTGGTCCTGCCAGATTCTTCGGAATTCAAACGTTCAGGTGGAATTTTTAAGTCGAACCACAACGGAACTTACCCACTGTCGGAAGACTTGGACTTTTTTTCGTTGTGGGTGTTCTTCGTTTTAATATTTACTTTTAACATAATAATAATAAAAAGGACAAGCGATCTTATAAGTCTTAAGGAAAATTTAACATTAAAACAGAATCTATACAGATCAAAATACAACCCACAAACAAACCCCTCAAAAAAAGCAGAATGTTGTCTATCATATCAGCCGCTGCCAATGTGGCAATTAGCTTGGGCGCACATGATACCTCTGTAGGTGCCCGCTGGTGCCTTTGTGCGGCTGCCACGCTTTAGTATGAAACCACAAAGCAAATTGGGCATTGATATCTGTTACATTTTACTTCCTGCTGGAAAATGTTCTCAATCTGGCTCACGTTATTGTACAGATATCTGGGAATACCACCACCTCTGAAAATATTTTAAATATAGGAAAAATCAACAGTTAATATTGTCCTTATCCCCCCCCCCCCCCCAAGGTGTTACACATTTCTATAACCACCAGGCTTTTGCCTTCTTGCAAAGTACTACCCAGTTGTGCAATAAAAACCCATTAACAATGTGAGCTAATACAGTAACTCTTTTATTATCTCCAGAGATAAATACCAATAAAACATTTCAAAAGGTCCTGCAAAATCAAATTTGTGAAAATTATTCTTAATTTTCAACATATTTTTTAGATCTTTAGGGTTTTTTTGTTTGTTTTAAACAAAAATTATTTGGAATTAAAAAACTAGAAGCAAGTTATTCCCAAAGATTCAGCTTCCTTGTGACTGTTGATCAAAGTTTCTTTCACAATTTCAAATTTCAGTACAACCTAATATTTTCCAGTGATGGCAAATTCGAATCTTGCTTTCTTCTGCCAGCGTGTTTCAGTGGTAATGTCATGCCTGCAGTCACTGTAAAAAATTTCCAGGGCTGGCCCAACCATGAGGCAACACTAGGCTGTCACCTAGGGCAACATCATCTGAGGGGTGGCAAAAAGCAGCAGCAGTCAAAGCAGAAATCGATCCTGACAGCCACAGAAACTCAAAGAGCCATCAGTGCGGTCTTCTACCTTCAGGGAGAGTAGCTCCACACATACATACATACAGGGCAAAGTTTAATATTTAAAAATGTGTTGTCAGTTTATGCACTTTCACAGGATTGTTGTTGGAGGGATGGTGTTGGGATGAGCATGATTGTTGAATTTATTTATCAAAATTAGGGGGGGGGGCATAAGCAGGGCCAGCAGAACCATTAGGCAAACTAGGCAATCACCTACAGTGTCACAAAATTAGGGGCAGCAACAGCTGCAGATCTACTATAGCACTTTGTCTGATATCACCTCACCATTTATGGGGGGGGGGGATCAGAAAATGAGGAGAAGGCTGGGAACTCCTATCCATTGTTGGTGCTGGTGCCTCTCTCCTCCGCTCTCACCCCCTCCCCCCAAGTCATGCTACCTTCTGTCCAGAAGTTGGAGCCTGAAAACGGAACAAAACGAGGAGCGCTGCTCTTGCAGCTGACTGAGGGGTACACAAGAAGCAAGAGTCGAAGATCGTCAGACTAGATTCAAAAGTTCTTTATTAGGGTCGTCCTCGACGCGTTTCGGCATACAATACCTTCCTCAGGGAGTAACAACTAAAACAACAAGCATAAAGAGCTTATAACAATAATAAATATTGAACAAGATCAATATGTGCAAATATAAATATATATAAATATAAATAACAAACAAAACAATAAATATAAATGAATGAACTTGATATCTAAAATATCATGTGGGACAAGGCTCATCAAATACGTGTAAAAAGACAGACGTTCTTAATAAATAGCATTAAAAATTATCTAAAAAATGTATCTAAAAGATAAAATTAAAAGATGAACTTAACAGTAACTTAATATATAAGAGACAGACAACCAAAGTTATAAAATGACAGACAAGACAATGAATTTACAAAAATACTCACAGTAGATCAAAGTTAAACTGCCTAGTATATCATAGGTATAGATGATATCAGGCTACAAAATAAAACAGAACCAACAAACTTATACTTTGGATTATAATTCTAACGTTAGTATTGTGGCATAATTGATTATACAAACTGGCTCATAAAGTCATATATGAAAAACAGGTGTATCATCAAAAACAATTGATTATCCTTAAAAACCATGTTAATAAAATGTGCGATGTATAAAATGTAAATAGGCAGGACCACACAATATACAATCATATTACATTTGATAAAAAAGACTCAATAAAAAAGCTCAAAAAGGCAACCTTAGTGTAGCGATGCTATTATAACATGGATGTAACTGTAAACCCACAAGAGGGAGAACATTCTAATGTAGTAAAATAGATAAAAACGAAAAGTATGTGTACTTTGAAACTAATAAAAAGAAGGGGATGATTCACTTATGTAATGTTGTACTAGTAATCATGGAGATGGAAAAATAGAAAATCGATTACAAACTGTGCCCTTGAAAAACCAGAAAAAATTGCAAATTATAGTAGTGAATGTAGAGAGACTAAAGTTGTATAGTAGTATCTACTGTTATTCTGTACTATGTAAATAATGGAGAAAACACACTGAGTGCAGGGCCGGCCCGTCCATTGAGCGAGAATGTTTTTTGCACAGGGCCCCGTGTTTCAGGGGGCCCCCACGCAAAAAACATTCTGATCTAAAAGTAAAATTAAAAAAAAAAAAAAGTTGTCTGCTGCCGCTGCCGGGGCCGCCGCGGCAGAATCGAGTGTGCCGCGGGGCCCCCCCTGCCCAGCAGAGCCTGCCCTCCCCTGTATCACCTCTCTCTTTACAGCTGCAGTCACACGCGCCGGCTTTCAGAGCGCAAGGGGAGAGTTTCTCCCTCGCTGCTCTGTTAAGCCCGCGGGGGCTGATGGGAAGTTCCCATCAGCCCCCGCGGGCTTAACAGAGCCGCAAAAGGGAAACTAGTTCCTTCACGCTCTGAAAGCCGGCGCGTGTGACTGCAGCTGTAAAGAGAGAGGTGATACAGGGGAGGGCAGGCTCTGCTGGGCAGGGGGGGCCCCGCGGAACACTCGATTCTGCCGCGGCGGCCCCGGCAGCGGCAGCAGACAGCTTTTAAAAAAAAAAATTTCCCTAGGCTGGGCTGGGGGGGTTTAGGAGTGGTGATGGGCTGGGGGGGGTTAGGAGTGGTGATGGGCTATGGGGGGCTATGGGGGGGCTGGGGGGGGTTAGGAGTGGTGATGGGCTATGGGGGAGCTAAGTCTGTATATGGGCTGATGGGATTAGGACTGGAAGTGGGTTGATGGGGGGTTAGGACTGGTAATGGGCTATGGGGGGGCTTAAACTAAAAACACAGGTACACTAAAAAAATTTTTTTTTAAACTGCCTCTAATGTTTCGATTGATTTTTACGTTTTTTGGTGCGCTGAATCCAAATCTGGTAACCAATTTGCTCCATCACGTACAGATTTTTTGCTACATTGGGTTAGCAGTTTGAGGTGAACGTTTCAGATTGAGTGTGATCGAGATAAAAGTTTCTTGGATGAATTCTTTATACTAATTGTTTAGTAGTTATTCAAATAAGAATAAAGAAAATTGTAACCAGGCAGCACATAAGAATAGAGTAATGTCAACAAAACACACTGTGATGGTAGCAAAATTGTCTGCACTTAAAACAGCCACATACATGTGCACAAACATTGAGCATATAAGAGCGAGGTTAGACACAAAGCAAAGCAAAGAAATGTGCAGAAAATGTTGTACAGGTATGTATGTAAGAATAGAAAACGCAAACCGCACCATTGCAATACATGAAGACAAACACCCGATGGTGTGAAAATAAAATTCTAATAAATGAGATCCGACACTGTGGTAATAATTAGCAAATTTTTATTTCAAAGTTTAGTTTAGTTTAATTAGTTTAATTTAGTTTAATTTAACCTGTAAATAGTTACCCTGTAAATAGTTACCCCGGTTATCCTATGTTTTTTCCCTGTTCTATGTAAAACTCAATGTTGCTTGTATGCATTGTAGTATGTTTTGTTCGATGTACACCGCGCTGATTGTAATAGCACGGTATAGAAGAAATGTTAAATAAATAAATAAAATAAATAAATAAATAGTAAAAACACGATATTTGTCAACACAGTTTAGATTTTAAAGTCATTCTTGGGTCAATCAATCTCCTGGTGGGCCCGTTTCTTCTTCCCCCGAATGCTTCTCTTGGTGCGCTGCTTGGCGTATTTTTCATCTGGGGTTTCCCGCAGCAGCAACCAGCAGAAATCAGCCATCATAGTGGTGTTCCATCTTCCTTGGTACCTTCTCTCTGCGTCCTTGATGTCCTGGTGAAACCTTTCACCTTGTTCTTCACTGTACGCACCCAAGTTTTCGGGAAAGTAGTTCACATGGGAGTGCAAGAAATGGACTTTCAGGCTCATGTTACAGCCTTGTTCTTTGAAGGTATTGAGCATCCTGGCAACAATATCCTTATAGTTCTCATCCCGCCTGTTCCCCAAGAATTTGAGAACAACATCCTTGAAGGAATCCCAGGCTTCTTTTTCCTTCTCAGACATCGTTTCAGCGAATGCTCCATCTGAAATGAGTTTCCTTATATCAGGGCCAACAAACACTCCTTCCTTTAGCTTTGCTTCAGAAAGTCGGGGGAACTTTGAGCAAAGGTACCGAAAGCACTCACCATCTTTTGGAAGGGACTTGATGAATTGTTTAATGAGACCCAACTTAATGTGGAGAGGTGGTAATAGAATTTTATCACGAGGTACCAAGCTCTCATGAAGAACATTTTTCTCACCGGGTCTCAAATACTCCCGAATTGGCCAGTCTTTTTTCCCCCAGTGTAGGTCGTGGGCCCGGCTATCCCACAAGCAAAGGAAGCAGGGATATTTGGTGAAACCGGATTGCTGCCCTAATAGCATGGATAGAATTTTAAAGTCTCCACAAATCATCCACTTATGCTCATCATAACGAATCTTCTGAAGAATCAGGGCCAAATTCTCGCATTTTTCTTGGAGAATAACAGAGTGAGCAATAGGAACTGAAGCGAATGTGTTGCCATTATGAAGAAGAACACCTTTTATGCTGTCTTTTGACGAATCAATGAACAGCCGCCATTCAGCAGGATCATACTTGAGTTTAAACTTTTCCATCACTCCGTATATATCGTTGCAAAATATCAAATCTTCCTCTTTGCTGAAATACTTCAAAAATTGTGTCTCGCGGTTGCGGTACCAATAAAAAGTTGTTCCTGGTGACAATAGATTTTTCTGTTTAAGCCGAGAACCTAGCAGTTGGGCAGCATCTTTTGGGAGTCCTAAATCCCGGACTAAATCATTCAATTCAGCTTGAGAGAAAAGTTCAGGTTTCGGATCTGGTTCAGTTTCAAACTCGGAAGTACTGGACTCATCGGGAAAAGCCATCTGATGAGTCTCATCATGATCAGAACCGTCCACACAAATATGATCCAAAGATTTTGGTGGTTCAGGCACAGGTACTTCGTTGCTATGAGGCATAGGCCTAATTGCTGAGGGAAGGTTGGGGTAACTTATTACGTTCTTATTTTTTAAGTTGTATCCCTTCACAATGCAAGAGCAAAAATAGCAGTCACTGCTGTGGTCTCTTTGTTCACACCACATCATAGGTATTCCGAAATGAAATGCTTGTTTTTTACCTTTCATCCATAAGCGTAGATCTTCCTCACATGTCTTGCACACTTTGTGAGGAGCCCACGGTTTGTCTTGATCGCCTAACTTCAAACCGAAATAGGCGAAATATACTTTTTTAATAAATGCAGAAATGTTCCTCTGCCGCTTTTTCACGGTATATTCCCCACAAATAAAACAAAAACTGTCCGGAGAGTTGACGCAACCTCTGGCTCTGTGAGCCATCACAAATACACAGCACTGCAAACTACAACTGTAGTGAACCACTTCGGAATAAAGCTGGATTACGACTGAGCAAACAAAAGGTAATAATGAACTTGCAAGAAACTGAAATTTGACAGGAACGTTCATGTCGCAACCACCGTATTTGAGCGAGCGAACGAGGCGAGGCGAACAGGAAAGAACATGCGCCAGCGCGAGTACTGGATTTAGCCCCCCGCCTCCCAATTGTCCTGTTAATGTATAAAATGAATACAAAACACTCTAAAATATCATGAGGGAGTGTTTCTAGTTAGTTAACCATTACAACCTCTATTTTGGGCCAAGAAAATAAACTGCAGTCGGCTAAAAAGAAATTATGTGAATATTCCTTATATGGGTAAGAAATCTAATTTTGCAAGAAAACGTGACGTGATGGAACATTTTGGCTATTTTTCCTGGATTCAGCACCCCAAAATCTATAGGAATCAGTTGCAAAACTGGAGGCAGTTTTTTGGTAGTGTACCTGTGAAATTGGGTGATGGGGGATTAGGACTGGAAATGGGCTGGTGGGATTAGGACTGGGAGTGGGCTGATGGGGAGGTTAGGACTGGTAATGGGGTATGGGGGGCTTAAACTGAAAATTGGGTGATGGGGGATTAGGACTGGAAATGGGCTGGTGGATTAGGACTGGGAGTGGGCTATGGGGGGCTAGGACTGGTAATGGGTTGGGGGGGTTGCTAGGACTGGAAATGGGCTGGGGGATTAAGACTGGAGGTGGGCTGATGGGGTTAGGACTGGTAATGAGCTGTGGGCTGTTGGGGGGGCTAGGACAGGAAATGGGCTGATGGGGAGGGGTTAGGACTTGAGGTGGGCTGTTGGGTGGGGCTAGGACTGGAAATGGGCTGATGGGGGGGTTAAGACTGGAGGTGGGCTGATGGGGTTAGGACTGGTAATGGGCTATGGGGGGGGTTAGGACTGGAAATGGGCTGATGGGGGGTTAACACTGGAGGTGGGCTGATGGGGTTAGGACTGGTAATGGGCTGTGGGCTGATTGGGGGCTAGGACAGGAAATGGGCTGATGGGGAGGGGTTAGGACTTGAGGTGGGCTGATGGGGTTAGGACTGGTAATGGGCTGTGGGCTGATGGGGGGTTAGGACTGGCAATGGGCTATGGGGGGCTGACTGGAAATGGGTTGATGGGGTTAGGACTGGAATTGGGCTGATGGGGGGTTAGGAATGGTAGTGGGTTATGGGGGGGCTTAAACTGAAAATGGGGTGATGGGGGGTTAGGACTGGAAGTGGGTTGATGGGGGGGCTAGGACTGGTATTGGGTTGGGGGGTTGCTAGGACTGGAAATGGGCTGATGCAGGGACTAGAAGGTAATGAATGCTGGGTGAGGCTGGAACTAGAAGGGAGCTGATGTTGGGGGAGGATTAGAATGGGATGGGGCTGGGAGAGTAAAATGGAGAGGGGAAAAATATTTTGTGTGGGAGGGATAAAAAATCTACAATTGGCCGGGTATTGGGAGAGTAAGTGGGGATTGAGGATGGAGGGGTAAAATTTGAGTGGATGAAATAGGAATGAGGAAAGAGCAAAAGGAGAAAGATTAGTATGTTAAAGCAGATGTAGAGAGAGAATGGAAAAAAACTACAAGAGAGAAGAAAGGACAAATGGACAGCAGACGATGGAGAGTTAGCAGAAGACACGAAGAAACCAGAAGAAAGTGGCTGGAGCAATTGCAGCTGAAAAAAAATGCACAAAAGGTAGAAAAATATCTCTTTATTTTGAATTTATTAATTGGAATATGTCAGCTCTGGGAAATGTGCATCATTAACGTCTGTGCTTTGTTTAGTACAAGAGCAAATTAATGTATAGTTTTATTTCTACAGTGTTGTACATTCCAAGTTTGGCTTTTGGGATTCCCAGTTTAATTATTGTCTTCCTGTTTCTAAATTGTGATTCCTTGTTTGGTGATGGTCTATGTTCTGCATGTGTAACTGAGCTGAGGTATTCTGTTTATGTAATTCCTATTTGACATTGCCACTTGTTCTCTTTCCCCAGTAGGTCATGTATTGTTGTTCTCTGAAATGTATTGGTTTAATATTTGCATGTTTCCTTTTGATAGGTAGGGTATGGTGCTTTGTGAGTCCTGGTAGTGCTGTTAGGATATGGCGGGTTTGCTATGGGTTCTAAATGGGCAGTGTTTGTAGTAGTTCCTAATGTGTCTGCTGGTTGGCACTGGATTATAGTAATGTAGAAATCTTTTAGTCTTTCTTCATCCATATACTCAGTAAGAGGCATGTTTACTAAAAGTTAGTATATGGTAACTTTATGCAAATATTTATGCAAATGAGGCCCCTTATGCAAATGAGGCCCCGCACCGAGTCTCCGCACATGGCCCCGCACCCCCCTTGGGCCGCCCCTGACTGAGTGATGTTATAAATAGTCCCATGTAGTAGAGAAAAATATATATATATGGTGACCTTTTCTAGCAAACCTTGTATTCATACTGTATTTAAGACCAGATGTAATATTGTTGTTCTATATGTACTGTGGAAATGATTTTCTAAAAACAAACCTGTCTTAGAGACTGAGGGTTTATACTGAAGGCTCGATGTCACATGGAGACTAAAGAGAACGGTAGACTACTGTATATGTTCTGTAATTTCATTGGGATGACGTCTCACAAAATATTAAGGGATGTTTGATACTCAGGAAAACAGAAACTCATAAAATATTCTAATCTCATTGGGGTTCCATACTGCTCAAAATTTGGGTATGAGCTCGGGGCCAAAGGATGTGCAGTTGAAACTCTAAATGGAAAGTCTGCGATTCCAAGGTAAACACTAAACTGTTGTGCTACGACGTTGAGAAATGGGGTGTAATATAATGAAGGTGTGTATGCATAAACGGATAGAAAGTATTTAAAAGGCTTATCTTGTTAACAATTACGTCGATACGGACCTAGGCAGTGAAACTTAAATAATGCAGGGAGAGAACTGATGCTGCGATGACCCACCATTTATAAAACTAGTAACGCATAACTTCTCTGTATGCATGTACTATATTAAAAACTTGGGACCCGATAACATTTGAGAATCTAAGTAATCGGTCTGCTCACACTAACTAATAATGCTACATACTAGGTGAGGTCCGCACCAAAGTAATATGCAAATTGAACTGCATCTTGTATCAGTACAATGTACAAACTGTATACATAATGGCAGCGTTGGTATGTTTAACAAAAATACGTCCGTCACGAATGATTTGTGCGACATAATGTTTATCTAGGACTGTAAACTAATGCTAGATTGGGGGCGGATGGCCTTTTAGCATCGTACTGGACCCGTATACTAGCATTTTACTGATAGAAATAACCGTGACATTGTGGTTGAGACGCTTATTGTGCAACTGTACTCCGTCTGTAAAAGGTGGTGAAACTGAAGTATTGCGGGGTAGAGCTAATGCTACGCTGCCCCACTAACTATTAAACTGGTAACGCCCAGATTGTCAGTATGCATGTACTGTATTAGAAACTTGGGACCCAATATATATTTGAGAATCTAAGTGATCGGTCTTCTCACACTACCTAATGACACTACAGACTGGGTGGGGTTCGCGCCAAATTATTGTGAAAATGGCCTACGTCCTATAACTATTAAAACTCAGGAACTGTGTTTTAAAAGGCAGCCAAAATAAGTTAGCAAAGAATACAAAACATAAAACTATCAAACGTGATTTTTAGATTATACTACTTATCTAAAACTGCATGCTAATGCTGGATTGGGGGCGAATGATTTCTTAGCATTGTGCTGGACTCAGATGTTAGCATTTGGTTAAAACGCTTGTTATGAGACTCTACTTCGTCTATAAAAAGAGGGAAGTTACCTTTAAATTGCAGGATATGCTGATAATATACAAATACTTAGAACTTTAGATTCCCATGCCTTTTCCTCAGTCTCTGCTATCGCTGCCAAGTCAGACAGGCTTGCCACCTGGCTATGCACTGGAACTGAATCCTACCAAGTCTGAAGCTATCACTGATTTCCTGGCATACCCCTTTTCCTGCAGCGCTAGCCTTCTCTATATCTGGTGTGGCTCTTCCCCTGAAAGACTCTATGAAGATCTTGAGACTTATATCGGGGACTTAGCCTGGATGCCCACGTCAGAAAGTCTTTCTGTTGAAGAAAGTTTGTGCTGTTGGGCCCTTACTGGATAGCAACTCATTACATACCCTTCTTCTGGCCTTGCTGATACCGTGGGGACCGCCGCAACTCTTTATATCATGGTCTTTCGACAGACACAGCTTTAGCACCTCCAACTGGTCCAGAACACTGCAGTTACGTTGTTATGTGGTGCAAGAAAGTTTGATTATTTGACCCCTCTGTTTCAGGAAGAGCATTGGCTGACTATTAGGTACCAGATTCTTATTAAAAATTTGACAATCACTCACCAGGCCTACTACAAGTGGGTCTTAGATCTTTCCTAGCCACTTCTATATTCCCCAGCACATGCTGCATTCCTCTCAGTATCACTTAATGATTTCCCTTCTCATCAAGAGATCCATCTGGAATAAGCTAAAATAAATTTATATCTTCTATTTGCAGTTCATTTAAAAGTAGCACTAAGTTTAATAGTTGTTGAATGTTTCTAGAAGCCTTAGTCTATAAGGATATAGTATGATATAGTATGAATAAGGTCTATGCATTTATGTAGTTGGTATGATGTAAGTGATTAGAAGGCATGGCGGGAAGTGAGATAATGAGATTAATAGTTTAACAGATGGATTTTTAATGGACAGTAAACTGCTGAAGGTGGTCTAATGATGTGAAGTGATGTGTCAGTTTAATAAATATGTAAAGGGAGATGAGATTCTATGATTGATTTACAGTGGTAATGTGCTTGGTACAACTAGTGTTTTCTCTCCTACTGTCTGTATGGGTTAACTGTAGCATTAGAGATTGCCACAGTTGCTCAAGACTTTCTTGCCAGATAACCACAAGCCTTGTTAGGGAAGTAATTTACAGTGGTGTGCAAAAGTCTGTAATCACTTGTGAGTTTTGCATTTTTCGTACTTTCTAACTTTTTTTTTAAATTTTGCATTAGCCCAGCATATTCATCTTTCTATCACGTTAAAAGGAATACATCTGACTATTAGACTTGACTTTTTTGCATTCCTTGCTTCCAATTTAAATACTTCACAGACACTGGGAGACAGCTACTGTGATTTTTGTGGATCCTGCTTCAAAACTGGATCAAGATTATCCAATATGCACACATTATTTCTGACCAATCAGGAGGCTGGTTTCACTAACCAATCACAATGCAGATATCTAGCCAACAGTACAGCTATAAAAAAGCACGGAATTTTTGAATTTCATATGCTTTCTAGATCGACCATGAAAATGACTCAGACCCTGACGTTGGAGGAGCATGTTCTTGTGTACTTTATGAGCGAGGAAGGATTTTCAAGCTGTCAGATAGCCAGGAAAGTTGACTGCAGTCAGAGCGCTGTTGTTAAGATTGTACAGAAGAAAAAAGAAACGGGTTCAGTGGTGGACAAGCCTCGTTCAGATCATCCACGTGCATCAACATCATGCCAGGACCATGCACTACAATGCATTTCACTGACTAATCGCAAGTTGACCTCTCTTCAGTTACTTCAAGAGTGGTCAGACAAGAGTGAGGTCAGTGTCTGCTCATCAACAGTTTGTCGCCGGTGCCTGCAGTTTGGTCTCCGGGGCTGCAAAGCACGGAATAAGCCACTGATGACTGACATACAAAGGCGCAAACGGATCATGTGGGCGAGAAAGCACTCAGCCTGGTAGACTGAAATGTGGGAAAAGGTGCTATTCAGCGATGAAAGTACCTTTTGCCTGTTCGGTAACCAGGCCCACACCTATGTGAGGAGATTTCCTGGAGAGGAATTCAAGCCTGAGTGTCTCAACCTCACTGTGAAGCATCCTTTGAAGGTCATGGTCAGGGGCTGCATGGCTGCAGTGGCGTTGGACGTCTTCATGTTGTTGATGGAATGGTCAATGGGGCCAAGTACATTACCACACTGCAAAAGTGCATGGTGCCATCAGCACACCAGCTGTTTCCTGGCCAGTTCCTGTTCCAAGATGACAATGCACCCTACCCTCACTCCAGACAGGTGAACAGCTCGAAGCAGCGGAACAACATCAGGTCAATGGACTGGCCTGCCCAGTCTCCAGATCTGAATCCAGTCGAGAACCTGTGGCAAAAGGTGGCCTTGGAAATATCCAAGATGCATCTGACATAAAAGAGTGAGCTGATTGAGTCACTCATTGCAGCTTGGAACCGAGTTGTCACCAATGATCACCTTGTCAGACTGGTTCATTCAAAGCCGACAAGGTGCAGTCAGGTGATCAAGAACAAAGGGTGGCCTATCAAATACTGAGCCATCACTGACACATGAAAACGACCTTTTTCAAGGCCACATACATTAATTTGAAGGAAACCTGGCGTGCGTCCATAATATTTTAAAGCATACTTACAATAATATATCGTTGGCCAACGATGTACATTACGCAATTTTCACAGAAAATCTATCAACAGGACAACTATGGGGAACAAACTCAGAAAATAAGGGCCAAACCAATACTAAAAGGTG
Source organism: Ichthyophis bannanicus (assembly GCA_033557465.1). NCBI lineage: Eukaryota > Metazoa > Chordata > Amphibia > Gymnophiona > Ichthyophiidae > Ichthyophis > Ichthyophis bannanicus. The sequence goes on from CM066031.1 coordinate 1,540,377,716, forward strand.
GCCCTAATCGCCAAATATATCACTTATCATGAGATACACAGAAAAAGCCACTGGGAGGAAAAAGAAATTAAGATATAAGGTCATGAAGTTGAAAAAATGTCAAATTTACAAGTGATTCCAGACTTTTGCACACCACTGTAAAAAAAAAAAATTCAGGGAGAAAACAGAACACAAAATAAAGTTAAAGTATATATAAAAAGAACAACTTCTGATTCTAATTGGCAGCAGTATTATTAAGAAATACATTTTCATGATCGTGATTTTATTATATTTATGTTTAAGATTATTTTACAAAGATCCTGGATTTGACAGCTGTGATAGAGGGGGGAAGAAAACCCCCCAAAATGATTAACCATTCCTTTATTTGTATTTGTACAGTAAATACGTTTTGTGCAAATTTTGTTTTCTAGGCTATGGGTCTGAACTTATTCCAGTTAAGATAATTCATCTGTTTATTTCATTCCATGTGTAAGAATACAGATACTGAGAAATACCACCTCCCAGAGCTTCTAATAACAGCAGATAAGAACCCCTGGAGAATTGTTTAAGCGCATATTTTTCTGTTTTATTTATGAATGATTGATTTGTAATTGATGTGAGTGAATGGGAAGATCTTCCATTTGTTTTGATGTTTCTAGATATATGATAAGTTGCATGAATTGGCAAGATATAACAAAGACTAAGAACAATTATGAAGGTTTTTAAAGGAGATGCAGATACAAGATAGCAGCTTTGCTGAAAATTGAATTGCTTGTCAAAATCAAAGCAAGTTTGTTTGATTAAAGGGAATTTAAAAAAAACATAAAACGAGTAAAAATGAAAAAGAAAATTAAAAAAGAAAGGTAAGAACAACTAACGAATAATAAATTATACAACTTCCTTTTAACAAGTGAATTAAGTAATTAAACCAAGGTGGTAAATGTGTGTTATAATGTTTTCTTTTTATGTTAGTAGAGTAGCTGAGAATCCTGGTACACAAGACATCCATTAAAGTTTGTTATTATGGAAAGACCCCTGCAGAACTGATGTTATTAATTGGAAGTGTGAAGCAAATGTCTTGTCACTTGTGGAATACCACAAGCACCAAGACTGATTAGCTAAATTAGTATCATTGATTGAGGTATTCAAGATGTAAATGCATTTACGTTATGCAAGAGATTAATTGATTATTATGACTATGCTGTTTTGTGCTGAAAGCTGTAACAAAAAGAAATATTAAGCTGTTAAGCACTGGCAATTGAATTTCTAATTGGTTTAAATTTAATGTTTTTAAAAGTTTTGTGGTTATGAATACATACCTTTCTCCGAGCGCAATTCTTTGGCATTGTCTATGTAACTGTTCTTTTTGTTTTGTGTCCTGATTTCTTTCCTTTGTAAGCTGAGATGTCTATGTTAATTAGATAGTTATATTACTGACAATATTCAAAGGAATGTGAGTTGAACCATTACCTAAGAGAGCCTTCCTAGGGATTTTTGGCAAACAATTGGAATGAGTCTATATTGAAATGAGTTTAATTTGCCATAAACCTCTAGTTATGTTTTAATATCTATTACCCCTTAAGTAATAAGATTAACTATACCTTGTAAATTGGGGAGTGAATCATAAACATAATTAGTGATATGTACAATTGTGCACCTGACAGAAAGAGGTGTGTCTATTAGCATGTGACCTAACATTTAAATTAGTAAATGAACAGAATAAATTAAGGAACGTAGATGCAAGATAGAAATATGCTACAAGTTAGATTGGGTTTTTTTATTTTCAAATAATTCATAATAATTTAGTGCTAGCAGTAGAAGTAATTAATTAGCATTAGATAAGATAATTCTGTTCAACAATTCTATATTACCATTAAGTATAAGTAAAGGAATCCACGGCCTAGCATTGAGATGGTGCAAATCCTACCTGGCTAACAGATGGCAGCAAGTGAGGATCGGCGCAACATCATCAGACCCATTCATACAAGAACAAGGAGTACCTCAAGGCTCCTCACTGTCTGCTCTACTGTTTAATATCTACATGCAACCCATCTGCAACCTGATTCGATCCTTTAATGTAGCCTGCCTAGCATATGCAGATGATATTCTCCTCTATATGCCTTTTAAAACAGACCAACCTGATTTTACCCCACTGACCAACTGTTTCGAAGCAGTCGTGGAGTGGCTCCTCACACAGAACCTGTGAATCAACCACAACAAGACTGATGTATTCATCATGAAGAACCAGGACTTCAAACCCCCACCCACGCTAAAGGTAAAGGACACAGATCTAACAGTGAAACCCACTATCCGATACCTAGGCATCACCCTCGACCAAAGGTTAGACATGAAAACACATATAAAAAACACAACAAAATCAATATACTACAAAATAAGGACACTTCGTCATCTACGCCCACTACTCGACTACACGGATTTCAGAACAATCTACCAAGCGTTGGTGATGCCACACATAGATTTCGCTAATGCAATATTGTATGGGCTTCCACAAGCAACCCTAAACCCCCTCCAACTGGCAATGAACACAGCCGCTAGGGTGCTAGAAGGAACATTAAGGTCTGATCACATCACTCCAATCCTGAAAAGACTCCACTGGCTACCAATTCAAGCCAGAACCCATTATAAGATCATATCTATGACCTTCAAAGCCCTGAACAAGCAGACCTCCACAGCCATCACTGAGCTGATACACACCCTAACCCCCAATAGAAGCAGAAGATCTGCTGCAGTAAACACCCTTTCCATCCCGAAAGAAATGACGAGATACACAAGGGCAACAACCAACAGAGCCTTCAGCATCTATGCCCCCAGAGCCTGGAATGAACTCCCCCCAACCTAACCCAATACAGGAAGGCCTTAAAGCACTACCTTTTCACAAGATACTTTTTGGTGTAAACCTGATAAGAAATACATCCACCATGTAAATAATTGTAGATACTTACAATCAATGTTCCCTCTAATTTTCTGTAGGCTGTGTGTGCATAAAATATCAGCTGTGTGCAGCTTTTGAAGGAAGGTTAAATTTTTGTGCGCCACATAACGACACTCGGAGTTATATACTTTAAAACTTGACTACACGGCAGAATACAGTATGTATACCACATTGATTTTAATCAAATTAAATGAAAATAGACGATTACTAAATGAAGCAGGAAATTTCTAGTAATTTCAATCATAACTTTTAAATTTTAAGACGTCTGTGTTGTTTTTTATCAGAAGCAGAGCCATAATTTTTGTGCGCTCTGTTGTAAAGTATGTGCGCTCGCTCGGCGAGGTGTGTGCGCGCGCACACGCGCACAGCTTAGAGGGAACAGTGCTTACAATGTAATAACTGTTTGATGCTTTTACCCTGATTTCCTAGTTACAATCCCTGTTTAATGTAAATACATTGCAAACAACCTGCAATGTATATGTTTTGTTTAATGTACACCGCACTGATGTTAATAGCATGGTATAAAAGAAATATTAAATAAAATAAATACATAAAATAAATAGTTGTGCTTGTCTGCAATTGTGTGGAATCAGAGAGGTGCTGTAGTGGTGAGTTATGGTTCTGCAAATTATATATTGCATGCACTGAATCCTAGAGGCCAAAGACGACAACTACTGTGAATGAAAAGAAGTATGCAATACTACTAAATGTGTGGACTCCTAGTAAAGATCAGCAGTTCCAGTGGGACTGCTCATGTATTTGCAGCCATGAAGCCTACATGGACAGTCACTGAAACTTTGTCCGAGATGTGCATAGTGCAGCCCATAGTGAAAAGAGATGCTGCTGAAGAATTTGGAGTTGTGACTGGTGCCATGATGTGAAGGTGGGTGGAAATCTCTGAACTACTAAAAGATCTATGGAAGGCAGTTGGCCACTGCGGGCAAATAGTGCTTGCAAGAATAATTGGTAAACTCTTACTCTTTGTACACATTCTTTTTGAGACCTAGCAGAGGCAAACAGTGTCACATGTCTTTGGTTAATTTGCAGAATGATTATAATACTTTTTCTATATTGTATAAAGTGTATGTTATGTATAAAGATTTCCTCCAACTAGCAAGATGAAGTTCACCTATGCACCAGATGTGATGTCTAAGACTCTGAAGACAATAAAACACCAAAACACCCCTGTGAGAACATGCAAAGTACTTTTTGTCGGATGTTACAGGAAAGGAACATGTAACATCCGACAAAAAGTACTTTGCATGTTCTCACAGGGGTGTTTTGGTGTTTTTTTGTCGAATTACTAATAGTTACCACTGAATTGGGGGTTTGTTGAATTGTAAGACTCTGAAGAGGCATCAACAAAATCAAGCAGAAGACATTCCCCATTGTGGCAGAAGACGTATTTTGGACTTGGACACGTTTCAGCTATCATTCATTTGTAGTGATTCTGAACAGAACCAAAGGGGGGACTGAGGATGGCAGGTAGAATACCAAAATCTCCAGGGTTTAATTGAAGAGGCCTATGACTTTCTTGACACAGGCCTCTAATTTGTGCTGACCAAATGAGCTTTGGAGACAGTCAATCATGTGTTAGCTATTTGCCCATTGTTTTAAATAAAGGCAGACATATAGTCATAAGAACTTATTTCCTGATGACTTTTCTTTTTTGTGGACTAACTGATGAGATATGTTTGTTTGATTTTGTAAATTTTCCTTTTTACCTTGTGGAGTTATAATGTATTCTCAATATTACAATTGCATACATTTTTTGGATGTATATTGCAAATTTAATATTGAATTCTAAAAAAAAACAAGACTAAGAGAACTATAGAACATTGCTGGCTTAACATAAATGTAACTATAGCTAATTGTATAACTAACAATAAGTCGCTGCTGGCTCAGCATAATTTTGGAACTTTGCAGTCTAAGTAAATTTCATGATAGTTAAGAAAAATCATTTATGTGAGCAATTCCTTTGCTCTATGGAAAAACTCTGGTGACATCTTATGACATTTAATGATTGTGATTATGGTTATTTCCTCAAATATCCCAATAAAAAGCAAGCTTTAAAGGCTTCTGAATCAGCCAAGGGAAAAAAAACTGCGCTCATTCACAGCTTCTGGTTGTTTTCTCTAAAAACGTTAAGATTGACTTTGAATCTTTGTGTCTTGTGTATCTCTTTTTCCCACTGTCTGGAGGACCAGCCTTAAAAAACTGAGAAGGCCTTGCCATCGCTTGAAGGGGTTAAACAATTAGTAAAAAGATCTTGTAAACATTCATGAGCTGGAACAATTCGCAGTTGAAGAGTGGGAGAAACTACCAGCATACAGATGTATGAAACTTATAGATGGCTACAAGAAACATTTGGAGGCTGTCATCATTGCCAAGGGTTGTACAACCACATATTAGTAAAGGGTGCCATTAATTCTGTCTAGGCGATATTTTTTTTTCTCAGAAATTACTACGTCTAAGTTGAGCAGACTTCTTTTATTTGTTGTAAACCATTGAAGATACTGTTAAAATGTTATAACATACAGTTGGAATATTTCCAATTATTTCTCAAGTTATTGTCCACAACATACCTAAAATGCAAGGTTGCCAATAATGTTAACCACAACTGTATATAAAGGAAGTTAGAGGCCTTAAAAAACAAGGCAGTCAAGAAGGAGAAATTCATGTTTGTTAAATTTTCCATGTACGAGTGCAGTACTATCAGTTCCACTGTTTGAAATGTTTAAAAAGTATTCCACTACATTACTGAAGATCCCTCCTCAATATGTGCCTCCATTAGCAAAAGCCTTCTATTTGCTTCAGGCTAGAAGGAAGGAACCAGAGGATTCAGGTCCGTTGGCTCAGCTGACTCAAGATAGTTTAGAAGTGACTTGTTTCAATAGTTTTACCTTGGGTTTGAGGTATACTTCTGATAAGTATTGTAAACACTTGAGAAATATAAAATAAACCAAATAAACCAAATGTGATAATATAGCTAACCATTAGATGTGCTGTCAACAGATATGCAATGATGCATTTTATATTTTAACCTGAGGGTGTCACTGTAGCAAGACAACAGATATTGTTGTGCTTCTCCATTACATCTTAGCCTTACACATAGCAATCAGCAGCAAACTACATGGTTCAGTCACTAAGAACCCGATTCCGGTAGTTGGACGACCGGGCCATCCGGACATCCCCGATGAAGACAGGGATCTTAGGATCCGATTCTAGTCTGTGGAAACAAAATGTTCCCGCGGTTGCCAGAATTGGGTCTGTGGACAGTCCGGCATGTCCCTTCTGCCTGTGGAGATATCCTCCCTGCAGGTGCCCCCCGACATCCGAGGTTCTATCTCCCACTATCTCTGCCACTTGACCCACGGCTGGCCTGCCATGGCTTGGCTCGGGCGACGAGGACCCCCACGCCTCCAGCCCCGGCCCCAGGGGGGGGGGGCTCCCCAGGCCCAATCGTCCACAAAGTGCTGATTATACCACCTTTGAGATGGTCTAAGCAGCACATCCCCACGGGCCCGGCAGCACATACAGGACTGTGACCTGAATCAGACCTGTACACACTGCTGGGCCGGTCTGCCCCCTGCCAGCTCTCCCCATCCTGATGCACAGGGCATACAGGGAGAGCCAGAAGGGGAATCAGCCCCAGACACCTTGTGGGGCTGCACATCCCACAACCTGCGTTCAGGAATGACCTCCTAAGTATCACTATACAAAGCAACCACTTGGGAGGGGTATGTCTGCATATGTCCATATATATATGTGTGTGTCTTTGTGTATATCAGTTTATGTTTTGGGGATGGGGTGTTCATGCTCAGAGGTGAGGAAAGGGGTAGCACAATTTGAAAGGAACAATTTCCTGACTGCTATGTCAATGTATCAGTGTTTTTATGTTGCAGCTCATTGAACTCCCTTCTCTCATAGAAAGATACTAGGCCATAACCGAGGCAAGCGGACCCGGTGCTTCGGGTCCTGCCAGCATCTACCCCCCCCCCCCTTTCCTCCCCTCCTTCAACCACAAGAAGAAAACACTACACAAAAATCTTATGGGAACAAACTGGTCGCAGCTTTATTAACCATTAACCATTTAAACATTACAACATCATAAACCTTAACCAGCCTCAGCGGAGTAGTGCCACACCAGCCATACCTTAGCAAAGTGCATTACCACCGCTACGGCCATAAACTTGCCCCGGCAAGCTTCCAATCCCTTTCCCCGACTTCGCCATGCCCATAGCAAAGGTCGGCCAGAGTTTGTCTGGGTCAGGGGCACCCCACCCCCGCCCAAGTGTACCCTGAGGCACCAGACCCCGGAAACCTCCGGGATCCCGCCCCCCCCCCAAAAGCTGCAACACCCCCATTGTAACCCCCACCCCATCCCGAAACCTCAATGGGCGGGCGGGAGGGAAGCAGCCACTGCTCAGGCCTCCGCACCCGCAACTGGCCACGCGGAGGCCCTGGCCGACTCCTCCCCCCTCTGCGCCCACCTGACAGCTCCTCCATTGGCTCCCATGCGACCGCATTCGCCGGGAGCCAATGGATTTAAACCTCCTTCACCCATGCGCCCCCAGCCTCAGCCGCGCACAGGGTCCCCACACCGGGCCGCGCGCCCGGTTACGGTCGGCCGCCGGGACCCTGCCCGCGGCCTCACTAATTTTTGAGGGGACCATTTCCCAGGACCCCTCTGTCTGATTGTTCTCATTCTTTTTTACTTGATATGTCCCCCAGTGTCAAATTTGGTCCTGTTCCATTAAGATTTTGGATAGTTATTTTGCCCTCTCAACAGACAAACTGACATTTTCAACCCAATAGGTATAATTTCTCTCCAACATTCCATTGGATTGGAAAGAAAGCGTAGTTACTCACCTGTAACAGGTGTTCTCCAGGAGCAGCAGGAATCAGTCCTCACATATGGGTGACGTCGGCGCCGACGGAGCCCTCGCGGAGCAATTTTCCCCAGCTTTCAAAGAAAGCCTTTGGGAATTGCAGCGCGCATGCGCGGTCCTCTTCCCGCCCAAGGGTGCCATCCTGCTCAGTCAGATGACATAGCTAAAAGACAGCAAAAATTAGCAAAACGAAAGTATAAACTGCAACTCCAAGGGGAGGAGGGAGGGTTGTGAGGACTGATTCCTGCTGCTCCTGGAGAACACCTGTTACAGGTGAGTAACTACGCTTTCTCCAGGACCAAGCAGGAAGTCAGTCCTCACATATGGGACTCCCAAGCTTAAGGCTACCGGAGACCCTAAGCACAAAAATGAGCTCCCTCTAGCTCAGCAGCACAGAAGGAAGGAATCTTCTCTGAATACGTCTCCAACCGGTAGCCCAACATCCTGGATGGAGGGTAGGAGTTGCCTATACCTCGAAGAGGTTACGGAGGACTGCCTGTCCGAAAGCACTGTCCCTGCGGGACTCCCTCTCCAGGCAGTAATGGGCTGCAAAAATCTGGCTTGAAGACCAAGTAGCGGCCCGGCAGATGTCTGCCAACGGAACAGAGCGGAGGTAGGCCACTGACGTAGCCTTCGCCCGAACACGATGAGCGGTGACTCTACCTTCCAGCACGAGGCCCGTAGCCTCGTAAGCCCAAGCGATGCAGTCCGCAATCCAGATGGACAGAGTACGCTTGGAGACAGGGAGCCCCAACTTGTTGGGGTCATAAGACACGAAGAGCTGAACAGCCCTTCGGTGCTCCCGCGTACGGTCAAGGTAGAAGTTCAGCGCCCTTCTACAGTCCAGGGTATGCAGGACCATTTCAGCTCGGCTGGAGTGTGGCCTGGGAAAGTAGGTCGGAAGTACCCCCTCCTGGTTGATGTGAAAAGGGGAAACCACTTTAGGAAGAAACTTAGGGTGAGTCCATAGGACTACCCGGTTCTTGTAGAACCTAGTGTAAGGAGGATCAGATACCAGGGCCTGCAGCTCACTAACGCGTCTAGCAGAAGTGAGGGCCACCAAGAACAAGGTTTTCCAGGAAAGAAAACGAAGAGGACAGGTAGCCATAGGCTCAAAAGGCGGACAGGTAAGCCGCTGTAAAACCACATTGAGATCCCAGTTCGGGGCTGGCGGGCGCAAAGGTGGTTTAAGGAGTAGGAGGCCCCGGAGAAAACGAGCCACCAGAGGGTGGCTGGAAAGAGGCCTACCATCCACCGGTAGGTGGTGCGCAGAAATAGCACTGAGGTGGACCTTGACCGAGTTGGACTTAAGTCCAAGATTGGAAAGGGAAAGCAAGTACTGCAAGACCACTGACGTTGAACAGGAGAAGGGGTCTTGCGACTGCTGAGTACACCAGACGGAGAACCGACGCCACTTAAGAGCGTAGGACTTCCGGGTGGAAGGCCTCCTGGAGGCCAAGATGACCTCTTCCACATCTGGAGGCAGCTGGAGAGGAGCAAGGACTACCCTTTCCGCAGCCAGGCCATCAGATGAAGGGACCGAAGGTTGGGGTGCAGGAGCGTCCCCTGATCCTGCGAGAGGAGGTCGGGCTGAAACCCCAGAGGAAGAGGGGTGTCCACCGCCAGCTGCATCAGAAGCGGGAACCAAGGTTGTCTCGGCCACCGGGGAGCCACTAGGATCACCGACGCCTTGTCTCTGAGAACTTTGAAGAGCGTCCGAGACACCAGAGGCATGGGTGGAAAGGCATACAAGAGGCCTGTGGACCATGGAATCAGAAAAGCATCCGCCGCTACCCGGAGAGGATGCGGCTGTCGAGAGCAGAATCTGGGAAGCTGCCGGTTCAGAGGACTGGCGAACAGATCCATGGTGGGGAGGCCCCACCGGAGAAAGATCCGCTGAACCACAAGGAGATCCAATCTCCACTCGTGCGGTTGGAGGATCCTGCTCAGTTTGTCTGCCAGGTAGTTTTCTTGACCTGGGAGATAGACAGCTTTGAGGGCGAGGTGGCGATGGACGGCCCAAGAGCAGAGCTTCTGTGCTTCCTGACAGAGAAGGAAGGAGCCGGTTCCGCCTTGTTTGTTCACGTAGAACATGGCAACCTGATTGTCTGTCTGGACAAGTACCGATTGGTGAGAAATCAGGTGAGAGAAGGCTTTGAGCGCTAGGCAGATGGCCCTGAGCTCCAGGAAGTTGATCTGCTGAGCGGACTCCCAAGGAGTCCAGAGACCCTGAGTACAAGTCCCTTGGCAATGTGCTCCCCAACCCTGGAGAGAAGCATCGGTCGTCAGGACCCGAGAATGTGTAGGGGGCTGAAAAGTCACCCCCAGCACTAGGTTTGGCAGATGAAGCCACCATCGCAGAGAGGAGACCAGCTGGTCGGAGATCTGTACGGAGTCCGCTAGGCTCCCAGTGGCCTGATGCCATTGATTGCGAAGGCACCATTGAGCAGGTTGCATGTTCAGCGGGCATTGGGGGTTACATGGACCGTGGAAGCCATATGGCCGAGCAGTCTCAGAAATTGCCTGGCCGAGACCAGGGAATTGCTGTGAAAGCGGCTGGCGAGATCCATGAGCCTCTGTGCCCTGTCCAGAGGCAGGAAGGCCCGCGCCTGAAGAGTGTCCAACCTGGCGCCGATGAATTCTAGATCTTGAGAGGGGAGCAAAGTGGACTTTGCGAAGTTTATGACAAAACCCAAGTGCTGGAGCAGAGCCACAGTGCGATGAGTAGCCTGAGTGGCTTCTTGGGCAGACTGGGCCCTGATGAGCCAGTCGTCCAGGTATGGGAACAAAAAGAGACCTTGAAGTCTCAGATAGGCCGCCACCACTGCTAGGCATTTGGTGAACACCCTGGGGGCGGAGGATAGGCTGAAAGGCAGTACTCTGTACTGGTAATGGTGTCTGCCCACAACAAACCTGAGGTATTGTCTGTGGTCGGGATGAATAAGGATATGAGTATACGCATCCTTTAGATCTAAGGAGCATAGCCAGTCTCCCTGCTGGAGGTAGGGCAGCAGGATTCCAAGGGTAAGCATTTTGAACTTTTCCTTTGCAAGGAACTTGTTTAGGTTTCGCAAGTCTAGGATGGGTCTGAGGCCTCCTGTTCTTTTCGGAATCAGGAAGTATCTGGAATAAAACCAGGTGGTGGGGCACTGGTTCCACGGCTTGTTCCTGAACAAGACTTGCTAACTCCTGAAGGAGTAAGTCCCTGTGCAGAGGGAGTCTGGAAGGCTCCCCTGGAAAGTAGGAGGGAGGTACCTGGTGAAAATGAAGAAGATAGCCCTTTTGAACTATCTGAAGCACCCAGGTATCTGTGGTGATGTTGGACCACCTGTGGGCAAAGTGGACCAGCCGGCCTCCTGTGCTGAGAGAAACCAGCTGAGGGGGAGAGGCTATGCTGAGAAAGTCAAAAACCCCCACCCTGCTGAGCAGGGGCCGGTGGTGCAGGCTTGGGGGCTTGCTGCCTACGGGCCCCATTACCCCGTCCCTTGGCCTGCTTTCCCTGAGGGGGAGCTGGTGAGGCCTGATACTGAGGGTAGTATTTATAGGCAGCACCTTTCCTCGGGTAAAAGGGCTTTTTCCCCGAGGCCTTCTTCTTTTGAGAAGGGGCAGAGGTCTTCCTTGAGAGACGAGTCCTGGTGAGAGTCTCCGTCTCGATTTGTGCAGCCTTCTCATCCATGGGCTTGCCAAAGAGGTTATCACCTCGGCAGGGGACATCGACCAACTTGTCCTGTACCCAGGGCTCGAGGTCGGACGTCTGAAGCCAAGCCTGGCGGCGTCCACCGATGCCGGCCGCGGCCACTCGAGCCGAAGCCTCAAAACCATCATAGGCTGCTCGAGAGATAAACTTGGAGCACTCCCGAATACCAGTAGACAAGGATTGGAACCTCTGCAAAGGTTCGTCGGAGAGACCAGCAGAGAACCCGGCTATTTCCTTAGCCAGGTCTCGGAGATACATGCCCATGTAGAGCTGGTATGTCTGGACTCGACAAGCAAGCATAGAGCCCTGGAAGCACTTCCTACTGAGGGCATCCAGGCTTCAGGCTTCCCTACCAGGGGGCACCGAGGAGTGCATTTTTTGACTCTTCAGTCTATGAATGGCCGATTCCACCACCATGGAATGGTGCGGTAGTTGTGCCTTTTGGAACCCGGGGCTCTTGCGGACTCGATAAATGGAATCGACCCGCCTGCTTAACACCGGCGACGACGCCGGGCTCTCCCACATGCGGAAGAGAAGCCGTTCCAGCATGGGAGGAACCGGTACAATAAAGGCCTCCTTCGGGGGAGAGTCATATTGGAGGGCATCGAGTTCTTCGACTCGAGGCTCCTCCTCGGGATCCGCAGGGAAGGCCAAGGCCTTGGCCATATCCCTCACGAAGTCCGAGAACTGGGTATCCTCCGGGGGGGACCGTCTCCGAGGTTCGGACTCGGGGGAGTCCGAAGGGACACACCGAGTCCGAAAAGAACCAGGTGACTCTTCGTCCTCAGATTCCCAGGCCGACTCCTCGGAGGAGGAGTCGACCGGCTCCGGTCGGGCGGGCACGGATGCCATCCGCCCTGACACCGAGGGAGTCGTCGTCGACGACCTCGGTCCCGAATGGGAGGCCGAAGGAGACCTCGACTGAGGATCGACTCGAGCCCTCATGGACTCGAGGATCGGCTCGGTCTCCGGGGTCGACTTGGAGGTCGACGTCCCGGCGGTCAGGGCAGAAGCACCAGCGAGGCCAGCGATCAATGCCCGCTGCTGGTCCAAGAAGGCAGACAAACTGCACTCCAAGGCCGTCAACCTGAATCCAAGCTCAGGAGACCCAGCAGCCCCCGACTCGGGCCCCGACGGTGGGTCCTTTGGAGGCGAGTCCATGAGGACAACAGTACTTACATGAGCAGGCAAGTCCACCTCGAGTCGAGGATGTTTCGACGGCCTCTCCGACTCCAAGGACCCGGGACGGGAATCGGGGCTATGCAACCTGGCCCTCGAGGAACCAGGAGCGTCCACCGATCCCGCCCTCGCGGGTTTCTTCTTCCGATGATGCTCCCGGGTAGGAGACCCCCTTTCAGAGGAACTCCGACGATGCTCAGGACCAGAGTCCCGAGACGTCGAAGCCTCTGACGAGGTCCGAGCCCGGCCGGAGTCAGAGAAGATACGCTCCCGCTGGTGCTGCCGACTCCTCAATGCCTTTGAGGACATTTTGCCGCATGGCCCGCAGATCATGGGGTCATGATCTGGGCCGAGGCAGCGGAGGCAGAAGTCATGAGTGTCTGTAAGAGACATAAGTTTCTTACAGAGGTCACACTTTTTGAAACCACTGGCCGCCATCGGGGGAAAAAGGGCCCCTGCGAGGTCGAACGACCGGGCAGCCAGGGAAAAAAGGAAAAAAGCGCGAAATCTGTCACGAAGGACAAAAAACCGAAAAATAAAGAACGGACTCGCAACCAGCGTCGCGAGTCCGGGCGGGAAAAGAACCGGCGTCGAACCGAAGAAAAAATAGAGAAAAAGAGAGAAAAATCAACTTTTCTGCGGGGATTCACAGGCAACGTCTGTAGGGCTCCGCGGAAAAAAGAAGACTGAGCAGGATGGCACCCTTGGGCGGGAAGAGGACCGCGCATGCGCGCTGCAATTCCCAAAGGCTTTCTTTGAAAGCTGGGGAAAATTGCTCCGCGAGGGCTCCGTCGGCGCCGACGTCACCCATATGTGAGGACTGACTTCCAGCTTGGTCCTGGAGAATAAGAGGCTGTCTACAGATGACAAACAAGCTAGCCAGGGCTTTCCTTTTTCTTTCAAGAACAGCAAAATGGCACTACTTTTTATATTAACAATATATTATAAACAGAGCTGCGAGCAACTTAACACACAGAAATAGGAAATAAGGAAGGGACACATTCACTATTATTTATTATTTTATACATTTATAGCACACCAATCAACACATCTTGGTGGACAACAAGGTAAACAACATTAGAAACACAAAAAATTCAGGCACCTTGACCAAAAGCAATCTGGAACTTGTGAGTCTTTGTCAAGTTTCAAAATCGAAAAAGATTGGACTCAACTTGGAACTCAACCAGAAGATAAGTCCACATCTGAGGTCCTGCCATTAAAAAATACTTCTTTCCATATTGTCACCCGTGGAAGAGATCCAAAAGAACCAAACACCATTAGTGCCTGTTGGGAAGAACAAAGAGAACATTATGAGAGATAAAAGAGTCAAGAAGCAACAGCAAGTTGAACTGGTATGTCGAGCTTTGAAAACCAGCAAAGAGCACATCTATACACCAACTGTTGGAAAATAAGCAGCCAATGAACAGCACGTAAACTAGGCATAATATAACCCTGACAGCAGCAATCAACTATAAGCCTAGCAGCAATGCTTTCACAAGCTGCAATGGACAAACAGAAACAGCAGAAGACCAGCATTGCAGTCATCAAGAGTGACAAGCTCATAGCTTGCAAAACATTTTGAAAATCACTAGTTTCCAAATATTGCTTCAGTCACAATAACAGATGCAACTTTAAAGAAAGATATTGCCACAGCCTTTATCATTTGAGGTTTCATAGTCAGATGAGCATCTATAACAACTCTCAGGTAAGTAACCTGAGGTTACAATGGAATGATAAAATGACCCAAGACAAGCTGAAGGAGGAGCTCCAAAATAGGGGACCTTTGAAGCAACCAGGGCTACCAAGATATCACCTAGTGATGAGTCAGCCAGCAATGAGTCCTGATCGCAATCTAATCGAGAACCTTTGGAAAGAGCTGAAATCTGCCATTGGTATAAGGAATCCTGGAAACATTCATGAGCTGGAACAAATTGCAGTTGAAGAGTGGGAGAAATTACCAGCAGACAGATGTACGAAACTTATAGATGGCTCCAAAAAACGTATGGAGGCTGTCATCAGTGCCAAGGGTTGTGCAGTCAAATATTATTGAAGGTGCAATTTATCCTGTTCAGGTCATATTTTTTTTTCTCAGAAATTACTACATCTAAGTTACACAGGATTTTTTTTTTGTTCTATGCCTTTGAACATTCTATTGCAATATTATGACGACATACAGTTGGAATATTTCCAATTATTTCACAAGATATTGTATACAACATACCTAAAATGCAAGGGTGCCAATAATGTTGACCACATAAGTAGATCCTTCCCCAATTGAGGAGGAAGGCATCTGAGGCAAGTTTGCCATGTCTCTCTGACCTGGAGCAGAACTGAGGTGCTTACCTGTAATGTAGAGTGGTGACTAGCACTCACTCCTGACTTTCAAGGCCACCTCCTTGCCCAGGGTTCACTCATGAGGGTCTTGTTCATATGACTCTGCTTGTCTGCCAGCACATTCTCTTTCCTGGCAGGTAAGTGTCCCTGAGAGTCATCCCCTGAGAGTTGGCCCAGTTCCACATCCAGACTGTTTCTCAGTACAGGAGATATGAATATGTTCCTCCCTACTTGTTGATGTGGCATATGGCTTCATGTTTGTCTGTTTGGATCATCAGAATTTGATTGGCCTATCAATCTCTGAATGCCTTTAGAGTCTTTGAAATTATTTAAACTTCTTGGAAATTAATCTGATGAAAACTCTCCTGGAAGGACCATAGATTCTGAGTATGAAATCCATCTACATGGGCTCCCCAGCCCAGTTTGGATGCATCTATCATTAGTATTTTTTGGTAGGGAGAAATTTAGAAGAGAATTCCTTTAGTCAGATTAGAATGAAACATCCACCAGGATAGAGAGTCCCAGATGAAATTATAACAGAAATGAAATCTCAACACCTGTGAGTGACCTGTATCCATGGTGTGCTCAAGGTCCACTGAGCTTGTCTCATCTTGAGACATACCAAGAGTGTTACATGCACTGTCTATCTAGAAAAAAAAGTCCAATTAGAACACCAAAATTCCCCTTATGTTGCCTAAATATTTTTGTCGGAGCGATGTCATCCCAGTATCACAAGTATTATGTCAAGAGATACCACTGTGACTACTCCCTTTTATTAATAGCTTTTAAAATGGACCGTAGCCCAAAACTTAGCTGTATGGCACCCAACGCCAAAACCTCTGAATACGACGGGCGCACGTTTCGGGTTTTACTCTTATGACTCCGAAAAACCCTGCTTCAGGTCAAGAAAGATCAGCTTGAGGTTGCACAGCCGTTTACAGGCCACAGGAAGTATGTCTGCTATATTATCGTCGGCGTCTGACGTCAGCATAGAAGGAGGAGAGCTGAACCAATCAAAGAATTAACCCAACCCCCCAGCCAGGGAATACCCACCATTCAGGGAATCCCAAGGGGGTATTTACCTCCATTCATAGAATGGTATGCCAATCCAATTGAGAATTTAATCCTCCAGGGGTAACGGATTTCAAAAGAAAAATCCACCGCTGTTCACGGAGTTGAAGTTTATTCTCACGATCCCCCCGCCGAGGGTCAGGCGGAATATGGTCTAACACACGCCATCTTAAAGATGCAAACGAATGGCTCATTGTTAAATGATGTTCCACCATAGGGGCTGTCAGTTTTTTTATCCGAAGGCAGGAGGCATATTCTGTAAGGCGCATACGAAAGGCTCTCTTAGTACGGCCTATATAGTATAGAGAACATGGACATATGATCAAGTAGACCACAAAAATCAGATGAACAGTCCATGTGCCAACGTGTGGTATACTTTTGAGAAGTGTGCACGTCTATCCAGTCAACCCCTTCCAAAGTGCCATCGCAATAGGCACAACCACCACATGAGAAATGACCAGCTTCAGAATGCAATGGCAAAGGGCGATCCAGAGGTGATACTGTATGCATTATCTTATCACGTAAATTGGCCGTACGAGAATAGGCTATCTGCAAGGTTTTATCCTGAAAACAGGGATGCACTCCTAATATTGGCCAAAATTGACGCAATAGGCCAGTAACTTGAGGCATTTGTTGTGTATAAGGCAAAATACCAGTCACTACAGAGTCCTGAACCTTCGGAGGTGTTGGAGAAAACAGCCATTCTCTATGTAAATAACGGGCCCTTTTGTACGCTTGAGATATCACTGAGATGGATAGCCTCTTGCCAATAATCGTTGTATAAGTTCTTGAGCATGATGTTTAAAAGCTGGTAAGGAAGAACAATTTTGCCGAAGCCTTAAAAATTGTCCAAAGGGTAAACCCTGCTTTAAAGCCCGGGGGTGGAAACTATGATAACTCAGCAAGGTGTTGCGCTGAACCTCCTTCCGATATAAAGTTGTAACAAAACCACCCGGAGTGAGGGACACTTGAACATCCAAAAATTGTATGATATCTGAAGAGATCATTGCAGTAAACTGAATACGAGGTATATGAGTATTCAGTCGCTGTATGAAACTTTCCAAATCTTGGTGATCCCCCGTCCAAATGAAAAAGATGTCGTCAAGGAAACGTTTCCAAAACAGGACCTTGCAAAAAGCTGCATCAGAATAAATATATTCCTGTTCGAAAGCTGCCATATAAATTGTAGCCAAGGAAGGAGCAACCGTGGCCCCCATGGCTATCCCATGTATCTGGCGGTAAAACACGTTGGCACACGGACTGTTCATCTGATTTTGTGGTCTACTTGATCATATGTCCATGTTCTCTATACTATATAGGGCGTACTAAGAGAGCCTTTCGTACGCGCCTTACAGAACATGCCTCCTGCCTTCGGATAAAAAAACTGACAGCCCCTATGGTGGAACATCATTTAACAATGAGCCATTCGTTTGCATCTTTAAGATGGCGTGTGTTAGACCATATTCCGCCTGACCCTCGGCGGGGGGATCGTGAGAATAAACTTCAACTCCGTGAACAGCGGTGGATTTTTCTTTTGAAATCCGTTACCCCTGGAGGATTAAATTCTCAATTGGATTGGCATACCATTCTATGAATGGAGATAAATACCCCCTTGGGATTCCCTGAATGGTGGGTATTCCCTGGCTGGGGGGTTGGGTTAATTCTTTGATTGGTTCAGCTCTCCTCCTTCTATGCTGACGTCAGACGCCGACGATAATATAGCAGACATACTTCCTGTGGCCTGTAAACGGCTGTGCAACCTCAAGCTGATCTTTCTTGACCTGAAGCAGGGTTTTTCGGAGTCATAAGAGTAAAACCCGAAACGTGCGCCCGTCGTATTCAGAGGTTTTGGCATTGGGTGCCATACAGCTAAGTTTTGGGCTACGGTCCATTTTAAAAGCTATTAATAAAAGGGAGTAGTCACAGTGGTATCTCTTGACATAATACTTGTGATACTGGGATGACATTGCTCTGACAAAAATATTTAGGCAACATAAGGGGAATTTTGGTGTTCTAATTGGACTTTTTTTTCTAGGTTTACATTTGGTCTGATTAGGGTTCTTTTTTGTCTTTACATGCACTGTCTATGCCATGTGCCCCAACATTCGCAACATATTATTATTATTATTATTAATAAAACTTCCTTGCTGGTGGCTTCTGACTCTTCTATACATCTTCTATGATAGCGACCGGACTTGGTGAGTCTTTCCTTTTGAAGAAAGGCTTTTGATGAGTTGTGTCTAGCAGATCTCCTCTGAATCTCAATTGAGGTGATGGACTTTGATTGGATTTGGGATGGTTTATGATGAGCCCTGTAACTCTAGCATCCAGATGATTATGCATATGGATTCTTGAATTCCTTTCAGAGAAGTGCTCTTGATCAGTCAATCATCTAAAGAGGGAAACGTGTGCATGTCCATTCTGTGTAGATACACTGTGATTACTAGAAAATACTTGGTGATAATGCAAGAAGTTGAAGCAAGGCCAAAAGGCAGGATGCTGTACTGGTAATGGTGTTTTCCTATGATAAACCGCAGTTACTTCTAGTGCAGAGATAGATTTGTATGTGGTTATAAGCATCCTTTAAATCCTGAGAGCATAGCCAATGTCCTTTTTGAAGGT
Source organism: Ichthyophis bannanicus (assembly GCA_033557465.1). Classification (NCBI taxonomy): domain Eukaryota; kingdom Metazoa; phylum Chordata; class Amphibia; order Gymnophiona; family Ichthyophiidae; genus Ichthyophis; species Ichthyophis bannanicus. The sequence continues at coordinate 1,540,396,443 of CM066031.1, forward strand.
AAGGCATCAGGGTGTTGAAGGAAACCATTCTGAACTTCTCAACTAGACATTTTTCAGATTCCTCAGGTCCAGGAAGGGTAGAATTTTAGCGCTTTCTTTCTGACTAGGACATGCTTAGAAGAGAATCTCTGCCCTTTTTGCCCTGTTAGAATGGGCTTGAAGGTGTTTGCTTGAAGAAGGGCAGAGAGCTCCTGTCTATTTCCTGGTATAGAGAGCAGCTGATAAAAGAAACTCTTGAAAGGCCATTTAGTGGGAGCTTGAATAGATGCAATCGGTACCTGAACTGGACAGTCTTTATGACCAAACTGTCATAGGTAATTAGAGGCCACTGGTCTGAAAAGAAAACTTCCTTTGACCAGAAAGGTGTCCGGAATTAGTACTGGAATGTTGGATATGTTCACGAGGAGGCAATCAAAACCCTGTTCCAGGTTTTTGTCTATAGACCAGACTGGAACTTTTGGGCTTTCTTGTTGACAATTATGAGAGTGAGGATCCTCTTTGTTTTAGGCTGAGTGGGAGGTTGGATGTTACTTATGCCTATGAGAGTAATAAAGACATCCTTTGTCCCTTGCCAGAAAACCTCCTAGATGTTGACAAGGCTGGGTCATAAGTGGGCCTGGAAACAGCCTTTAGTGTGAGTCACTGTACTGCTTCATAAGTGCTGCAGCCTCCAGCACCTTATTCCCAAAGAGATTCTCTCCATAATACAATATGTCAGCAAGCTTCTCCTGGACATTGTAATGAAGGTCTGAAGTCCAAAGTCATAAGAACATAAGAAATGTGATCTACGTTTACCCATTCCACTCCATTCATTAAATTTATAGACCTCTATCATATCTCCCCTCAACTCTGTTTTCTATCTTTTAACCAGTTCCTGATCCACAATAGCACACTGCCTTCTATCACATGATTTTTTAATTTTGACGAAGGACCTTGTCAAAGGCTTTCTGAAAATCCAGATACACTATATGAACCGGTTCACCTTTTTCTACCTGTTTATTCACACCTTCATAAAATATAAAGATTAGTAAGACAAGACTTTCCTTGGCAAAATCCATGTTGGCTTTCTCCCATTAAACCACGACTACATACTCTGTAATTGTATTCTTTATAATGGTTTCTACCATTTTGCCCAGTACCAATATCAGTGCTCAGTGGCCTGTAGTTTCCCAAATCACCCCTGGAACCCTTTTTAAAAATTGGCATTCCACTGGCCATTCTCCAATCTTCAGGTACTACCAATGATTTTAATGACAGTTCACAGATTACTAATAGTAGGTCTGCAATCTCATATTTCAGTTTTTTCAGCACCCTAGAATGTTACCATCCAGTCTAGGTGATTCTCTTCAGTTTATCAAACAGTTGTAATACATCTTCCCAGTTTATCGATATTTCTTTCATTTCTTCTGATACATCACCTTTAAATACCATTTCAGGCATGGTTAACTTCCCTACATCTTCTTCAGTAAAGATTGAAGCAAAGAATTCAATCAGTCTCTCTGCTATGGCCTTGTCCTCTCTTAGCGCCCCTTTTACCCCCCTATCATCTAATGGTCCAACTGACCATCCTTTCCTCTCATGCTGGTCTCTCCTTCCCCTCGATACCCTGAATCTCTTCTACTGCATTTTGGGTCCCAAACTTCTGTGTACTTTCTTCTCCTCTATGCTCCACCTTCATTATGCCCCGATCTCTGGGATTCCCTCCTTCTCTCACTTTCTGAAACAGCCCTCCTGTCTCCGCATGTTACTGTCCTAAGAGATTTCAATATTCATCTTGATTCCTCGACCACGTCACATAATAGAGTCCTCTTATCTATTCTTGAAGATTTATGTTTTACCCAGCATGTTACCTGCCCAACCCATACCTCGGGATGCACTCTTGACCTCATTTTCACCTGTCCGTTCCCCTTATTTGCCATCCAGTATCTTGTCACTCCCCCTTCCCTGGTCCAACCACCACAGCCTTCTGCTTTCCCTTTCTCTCCCTTCACCATGGGTCTCCAAGACTCTTTCTTCAGGTCCTCTTCCCCAGGTTCTCAAACGTCATATCACTCTGCTCACGCTCCGATTCCCTCTTTCCACTGGATTTCTCCAATCTCCCAGTAGATAAGCAGGTTGACACCTGGACTTCCACCCTGTCCTCCACCCTTAACACCTTAGCTCCGCTTCGTCCCGTCCCTTCACGTCCTTCCTCTCACCATTCTTGGTATCACTCCGGCCTGTATCTTCAACGCTCCCACCTTCGTCACGCTGAATGCATTTGGCGCAAGTGCCCCTTCCCTAATTCCCTTGCTGTTTTTCGCCACTTGCATCATCTTTACCGCTCAATGATAACCACCGCCAAACAAGCTTATTATTCAAACCTCATCACCTCATCTTCTAACTCCTCTCGACATCTCCACCAGATCTTGCATTTCCTCTCCTCATCCTCTACCTCTCCTGCATCATCAGCCTCTCCTCCCGAAGCCCCCACTCCAACCTGTCTTGCCTCCTTTTTCTCTGATAAGATTCAGTCTCTCCGTTCTTCCTTCAGCCCTTGTCCCCCTCCTCTTTCCCCTTCTCTTCCCCTCTCTACCTCCTCACCCACGCATTCCCCTTCCCTCACACCTGGCACACATTATGGCCTATCACTTCCATTGAGCTCACCAAGGCCATCGCCACTTCTCACAAGACCACTTGTTCACGCGATCCCCTTCCCTCCTCCTGGCTTCTTGACCCTTCGCTCACACTCCTTTCCTATATTCTTCTCATGGTCAACTCTAGTCTCACCTCCGGTTGTTTTCCTACCATCTGGAAGCATGCCCTTGCCCACCCCCTTCGTATAAAAACCTGCTCTCGATCTCGCTGTCCCCACAAATTGGCACCCAGTATCCAATCTCCCCTTCCTCTCAAAAGTACTTGAAAAGCTTGTCTTCACCCAACTTGCTGCACATCTTGACTCTACCCTTTCACTGCACCCCCATCAATCCGGCTTCGGAGCCGACCATAGCACTGAAACCACCCTTCTGGCACTCCTCAGCGAGATCTGTCACTCTCACGACCGTGGTGATCTTTCTATCACTGTCTCCCTAGATCTTTTTTCCGCCTTTGACGTTGTTGACCACCGCACCCTCCTTACCCGTCTATCTGACCTTGGGATTCACAGCACTGTTCTTCAATGGCTCCGGTCCTACCTATCTTCTCGCACTGTTGCCGTCCAATCAGGCTCCACTGTTTCCCCTTCCCTCTCCTTGCACTGTGGTGTTCCCCAGGACTCTGTCCTTGCCCCTCTCCTTTTCAGCATATTTCTTGCACCACTTGCTCTGCTCATCCAACAGGCCAGAATTTCCGCTTATTACTATGCAGATGATATTCTCCTTCTATACCACACCAGCCCCTTGGCCCCTGATCTCACTACTCTCAATGCTTGTCTTGCCCTCATTACTAATTGGTTTACCAGTAATTTCCTTCATGTTAATCCTTCCAAGTCTGCCGCTATCCGGTTTTCCTTCGGTGCTCCCTTCCCCTCTTTATCCCCTACCCTATCAGCTCTTCCCATTCCTCTTGTTTCCACTCTCTGCTACCTCGGTGTTACCTTGGATCCCCTCACTCTCTTTCTACCAACACATTTTGGCACTTGTTCGTAGTTCTTTTCTCATCTCCGCAAGATTCGCGCCATTTGGTCATTTCTCCCCTCGTCCTCCCACACTTCTCTAGTCCTCTCAGTTGTAATTAGCCGACTAGACTATTGCAACTCAGCTCTCGCCGGTCTCCCACAATACCAGCTATGGCGCCTCCAGCTTGTTCAAAATACCTCTGCCCGTTTCATCACCCACTCTTCCCCCTTCGATCATGTCACCCTCATCTTCTTACCCTTCACTGGCTCCCTATCAACGTTAGATTCATTTATAAGCTGCTCATTATCACCCATAGAGCCCTCCACACCAGCACACCCCAGTACTTGGCCAATCTTATTCACCTCCAGCCCGCCCCTCATCTCCTTCACTCTGCACATGGCAATCGCCTCTTCTTTCCCTCTCCTTCCCAGGCCCACCTCGAAATCACTCGCTGATCTGCTTTCTTTTTCCTAAGCCCCGCCTTATGGAACTCACTCCCACACCACCTTTGTACCTAATTGTCATTTCCTCAGTTCAAAGCTCTCTTTAAGACTTACCGTTTCTGTCAGGCCTTTGACCTCTCCCCCTCCTCAGACCACCTAGTTTCACTCTTGGTTGGAACCCTTGAGGTGCGAATTTACGCCTGCCGCTTAGGACATCATCCCACCTTCCCCTGTCCTTTCCCACCCTACTCGTTTGACAGTTGTGTTCAGTGTCTCTTTATGTCCCTTTCTCTACTTTTCTCTCTCTCTGTCTTTTCCTCTCACTTTCCTATAAAATCAATGGCATTCCTTTCATCTCTTGCTCTCTTCTGGTAGCCTATATTACTTTTATTGTACACCACCCTGACGCTCTGGCAAAGGCAGTATATCAAGCTATGCAAATAAAGATAAAGGCAAAGACTCTCTCACAGGTTGTTTGCTACGAATGTACTTGAAAGTTTTTGTTGTGCGTTTTTGCTTCCCTTGCAAGCTTTTTTTTGAAATTCACGTTTTGCCTGCCTCATCAATGGCTTGCATCTAACTTGCCAGTGCTTATGATGTTTCCTGTTTTCATCATTTGGTTCCTTTTTCCATTTCCTGAAAGATGCTTCTTTGGCTACAACAGCCTCTCTGACCTCACCTGTAAACCATGCTGGCAGATTTTGGCCTTCCTTCCACTTTTTTTTTTTTTAATTGGAATTTCGCCAAACTTACAAAAGCAAGCACAAAGCAACCTAGATACATATACATACAATATTTTTAAGAAAAAGAAAAACAATCCTAGAAGATACTCTATTCTTAGCCCACAAAACGGGGAGATTTATACAAAGGAAAAAACAAAAATACCACAGGAAAACATAAGAGCAAGCTCAAATTACCAGACAGCTTTAACTACACCACCCACCTCCAGTCACTCATTACCATGTCCCTCTTTATTACTCAGAAAAAACTCAAGCTGAGAAGGATCTAAGAAAATAAATTTTGAACCCTGAAACGTAACCAAACATTTACAGGGGTATCTAAGAAAAAAAGTAGCCGAAAGAGCGACCACCCTAGGTTTAAGGGCCAAAAAGGCCCATCTCCTAGTTTGTGTCGCCTTACAGACATCAGGAAACATTTGAACCTTAGCACCACAAAACAGAACTGACATTTTTTTAAAGTAATTTCGAAAAACAAGTGCCCTGTCCTGGTCAGAGACAAAAGATACCACTAAGGTAGCCCGAGATTCAATATTATCTTGTGAATCCTCTAGAAATTTGGTGAGGTCAAGGTCAACATGACCTTGAACTACATCAAACCCCCCCAGAGGACTCGTGGAAAGGCCTTGACCAGTCAAATAATATGCTTTAGAGACAGCAATGGAGTCAGCCGAAGCCAAGCCCAGAGCTTCCCTAAAATACTTTTTTAATAAGATTTCTGCAGAAAGCAAATGACAAAAAGGAAAATTAAGCAATCAAATATTCTTTGCCCTAAACATATTGTCATACTGTTCCATTTTATGATGAATAATTAAACTATCTTTAATATTAGAAGAATTAACAGCTTTAAGAGCAAGACACTGGGTTTCACAATTAGCAACTTGAGTGGAAATGTTCCCCACCCTGTCATCCACCTCAGACAACCGGGTAGTAATCTCTGAGGAGAAACCACACAGTTGTGTGACAGTAGGTACGAAGGTATTTTCAATACCAGACACTACTCTCCAGATGTCAGCCAAGGTGGCCTGATCATCAGGCACCTCCTTGGCTACACCTGGGACAGGTATCCATACAACTGGTTTCAGTTTTTCCCCAGTATCAGCCGGAGTACTCTGCTGAAACTGAGTAACCTCAGGACCAGGCATAGGTGGAGAAATAAATACTGAAGGAGAAGGTGGAGACCAGTCCGGGGAACTCAGGGAGGCAACAGATGAACGGAGAACAAGACAGTCAGGATCTAGAGTTGCATCAGTGCTATCCAGTACCTTAACATGCCTGTCCATAGGACCCACCATAGGTTCAGCTTGCACCGCTGGTATAACTTTCTTCTTTCTCTTTCCCATCGAAACCGCTAACACCGAATGATTCTCCTGATCCTGATCTCCTGCAGTGCTCCAAGGGGCTCCCAAGGGGCCTGATATGCCCCTTGTATCTAGCCCCTTATAGCGCTGCCCCGACTAGCGCCTCTGGCTGTGCCAACCTAGAGGAGCTTTTAAAGAGGCCCCCGATGATGTCGGGGCCGCCAGAACAGGAGTCTGACACCTCCGGTCAAATGCGCTGTCCTCTCTAGCTCTCCCGGCGCTGCTTCCACACTGCTCCGCTCTTAAAGAGGCCCCTGATGACATTAGGGCCGCTGGAACAGGAGCCTGACACCTCCGGTCAAATGCGCTGTCCTCTCTAGCTCTCCCGGCGCTGCTTCCACACTGCTCCGCTCTTAAAGAGGCCCCCGATGATGTCTGGGCCGCCGGAACAGGAGCCTGACACCTCCGGTCAAATGCACTGTCCTCTCTAGCTCTCCCCTTCCTTCCACTTTTTTGAAATTCTGGGATACATGTATTTTTAAATAACTCCCATGCATGATATAAATCATTAACCTTTGCAGCTGCTCCATTTAGTTTTTTCTTAACTATTTTCCTCATTTTATCATGGTCTCTCTTTTGAAAGTTAAAAGGTAGTACAGTGAATCTCCTTGTCATCCTCCCTCCATTTATTAAATCAAATGCAATCATATGATAATCACTATTGTCAAGTAGCCCTAACACCCTTATCTTTTGCACCAGATCCTGTGTTCCACCAAGGACAGGTCCAAAATACTTTCCCCTCTGGACGGTTCATCAACCAGCTGCTTCAAGAAGCAGTCATTTAGTTCATCTAGAAATTTTATCTCCCTAGCATGTCCTGCTGTGACATTGACCCAGTCAATATGAGGGTAACTGAAATTGCCCATTATTACTGTGTTGTAACTTTTATCCCTGATTTCTTTTAGCATTTCATCATCCAACTGCTCATTCTGGATAGGTGGATGGTAGTACACCCCCGCTGCCATTGCCTTCCCTTTTTTACACGGAATTTCAATCCATAGAGATTCTACAGTGTATTTTGTTTCCTGAAAAACATTTATCCTGTTTGACTCAATACCCTCTCTAACAGAGAGTGCAACTCCTCCACCAATTTGATCTACCCTATCATTTCGATATATTTTGTACCCAGGTATCACAATGTCCTATTGGCCGTCCTTCTTCCACAAGGTCTCTGAGATGACAATTATATCTAACCTTTCATTTAGTGCTATATATTCTAACTCTCCCATCTTATTTTTTTAGACGTCTAGTATTTGCAAACAGGTATTTTAGAGGTTGTATTTTGTTCATATTAACAATATGATTTATTAATTGATAGGGGTAAGTTGGAATCTTTAAGCTCTGTCTGCTCTGTACTTAAAGGCATCTGGGCTACTTTAATTTTTATTGGAACTTCTCCATTGGGATGTCCTAACTTCTATCTTTTGCTAGTGACCCTTCAAGTATACATCCTTCCGAGCCACACACTCTTGGGCGACTGTTGATTTTCTCCTATTATCTAGTTTAAAAGCTGCTCTATCTCCTTTTGCAAAGGTAATTACTACTACTATTATTAATCATTTATATGGTGTTACAAGGCATACGCAGCGCTGCACAGACATATATGAAGACGGTCCCTGCTCATTGGAGCTTACAATCAAATTAAGACAGACAAGACACAAAAGATAAAAAAAGAGCAAAAGAGGGAAGGTTAAAGAGACACAATGCCAGCAGCTTGGTTCCACCCAGGTTAAGGTGGAGCCCATCCTTTTAGAAAAGCTCCCCCCTTCCCCAGAATGTTACCCAGTTCCTAACAAATCCAAAACCCTCTTCCTTGCACCATCATGTCATCCACACATTGAGACTCTGGAGCTGTCCCTGCCTTTTGGGTCCTGAGCATGTAACGGGAAGCATTTCTGAGAATGCTATCTTGGAAGTTCTGGATTTCAACTTCCTACCTAAAAGTCTAAATTTGGCCTCCAGAACCTCCCTCCCACACTTTCCTATGTCATTGGTACAAACATGTATCAAGACAACAGGCTCCTCCCATCACGATCTAAAATCTTGTCTAGGTGACGTGTGAGGTCTGCTACCTTTGCACCAGGCAGGCATGTTATCAGGCGATCCTCATGTCCATTTGCTACCTATATGCCTAATGATCAAATTGCCAACTATAAACAGCCGTCCTAACCTTTCCCTCATGGGCACATGGCCCTGGAGAAACCTCCTCGGTGCAAGGGGGCTTTACATCACCCGGAGGACAGGTCCTAGCTACAGGATCACTTCCTGCCACACCAAGGTGATTCTCTCCTGTCACATGATCTTTCCTCCATGGAAACAGAGAGGCTACCAGACTGGAGGTGGGAGTTCAGTACTACATCCCTGTAGGTCTTGTCTATATACCTCTTTGTCTTCCTTAGCTCCTCCAAGTCTGCTACTCTAACCTCCAGGGATTGGACTTGTTCCTTGAGAGCAAAGAGCTCCTTGCACTAGTGCACACATAAGACCCCTCACCAACTGGGAGAAAATCATACATGTGACACTCAGTGCAAAAGACTGGACATTCCCCATCTTGCTGCTGGACTGTTGTTTGCATCTTAGTTTTAAGGAGTTGTTTTGATATTTAAGTTGTTAGCTTACTTAAAGTTGCTAGGATACTGTACCAATACAACTATATCTAATAAGTTTAAGGGAATTTGTTTACCGCAAGATTAATTTCAGGGTCTTAGTTAATTAATCTATTCCTGATGAGGATAACCAGCCAACCCTGAAAGTAAATTTGACCACCTATTTTCCTTTAATAGGTTTAAGAACCTATATATCTGATTATGCCTGGGGTGGGTGGGAGGGAGGGAAAAAACACTAAGTAAAAGCTGACTTGCTACACAGTGCCCTGACTGGCTTTATAAAACATAGAACTTTGATAAAATCTGTCTAATTTATTTTAAACCCAAATAATTCCCTTTAGCCCTTTAGTCTGAGAAAAAAAATCACATAAATACTTACAAATGCAGAATCCTTTCCAGCAAGAGCAGTTCCTCTCAGTAGTCCTTTATGAGAATCTCTGGGATCCAATACCAATAAAGGAGGCTCTTTATGCCATATCATAAGTATCATAAATCGCTTGGTTTACATACTTTCTGCACTCCTTCTCTTTGGTCACTAGGGAACTGTGTTGCTCAGCCTTCTCTGGAAGGAAAAAATCAGTATACTCGTGCATGTTGAACACAATGTTCCAGAAGTGTTTGCCCATAAAGAACTGGCAGAACATTATGCAGGTAGTGAGCATAGCATTCTGAAACACCTTTCTCCCAAAAGACTCCAAAGTCTGAAACACTCTCCTTGGGGGCACCAAAGATTGTGATTTGAAGCCATTGGCACCTTTGACAGCAATTCAACAATGATGGACTGGGGTGGCAGTTTTAGCTACTCAAATTCGGAAGCCTTCTGGACTTGATACATTGACTTAATCTTCTTGTTCACCGTGAGGCCAATTCTGCTTTGTGTGTCCCCGGGCTGCCCAGATGTCCAAAGATCTGGATGGTCAGGGGATGCACCTAATTCTGCTCCTGTGGGGGCTAGACATCCCCATGGGAGCAGAATCGCAGCACAGTGCCTGGACATCCAGGGGGTGGGCCGATTCTGGCACCCCGGATATCTAGCCAAAAGCCTGGCTAACTCAGTCCGGCTCCTTAATGGAGCCGCAGTGCGATGGCATCTGTGATCGCTGGCCACCACCAAAAACCTCCTTTCCCCACAGCCTGACCCATGATCTGGCCCCATGTCCAGGAGGACTTATTCCCACCTGAGGTGGAATAAGTCCCCATCTAACAGGCTGAACCCTGACGTACAGGGCTGACCTCAGAATCATCCCTTTACGTCCGGGGTCATGGCCCACCCATACCCCACCCTTGCTCTGCCTCCAGACTACCCCCTCCCGACCCCTTCACAGGCTCCCTGTAGAACACAACTGTATGTACTGGGAGCCTTTGCACCGGGATCGGCAGGAGGATGAATAGCTGGGATGTACGTCCAGATAGGATGTAGATCCCAACTATTTGTGGTGCAGAATGACCCAAGTATATATGGGGGGGTGATTCTCACATTCTCATCGACACATCTGTCAGGATTCTGTGATTGGGCAGTGTCATAGCCTCCTCTCAGAGGGGGGGGATCAAAGAAGTGGAGGACTTCCAATGCTTAAGCCCTGGGCTCCTCCTCCGTCCCTAACTTAAATGACATAAATCTGAGGAAAGTACTGCCTTACTGCCAGGGGTGGCTGTATAATGAGGCCAAGTGAGGCAGTAGCCTCAGGTGGCATCTTTTTGGGGGTGGCAAAATTGCCCCCAAAAAGACCGCCTCACTCGGCCTTCAAAATAAAAGAAAAAAAACCCCTCCGGCGTAAGAAGCAGCTACTGCTGTTGCTCCGGCAGCGGCAGTGGCAGAATGAGGAGCCCCACAGCCACCTGCCCCTCCCCCGGAGAGCCTGCTGGTTTCCCCTGGTTTCGCCAGCTCCGCTTTGCAGAGCCGCGGTGAAGAGACAGTGTTTCCCTTAACCGTCGCTCTGTTAAAACTGAGCCCACGGCGCTGATGGGAAACAGGAAATCCTGTTTCCCATCAGTACCTTGGGCTCAGCTTTAACAGAGCCGCGCGAAAGGGAAACACTGTCCCTTCACTGAGGCTCTGCAAAGCGAAGACGGCGAAGAGGGGAAATCAGCAGGCTCTCCGGGGGGGGAGGCGGGCGGCTGCGGGGCTCCTCATTCTGCCTCTACCGCCGCTGGAGCGGCAGTGGCAGTTGCTTTTTATGCCGGAGGTTTATTATTTTTTCAATTTCCCTGGGTTGGGGGGGGAGGGTTCTAGGACTGGAACTGGGCTGATGGGGGGAGGGGTCTAGGAAAATTGGGCTGATGGGGGGTAGGACAGGAACTGGGCTGATTGGGGGGGTTTAGAACTGGAAATGTGCTGATGGGGGGTGGGACTGGTAATGGGATATGAGGGGTTAGGACTGGAAATGAGCTGATGGGAGTTAGTACTGGATATGGGCTGATCGGGAGGGGGCTAGGACTGGTAATGGTCTATGGGGGGGTTAGAATTGGAAATGGGATGATGGGGGGGTTAGGACTGGAAATCGACTGATGTGGGGTTTAGAACTGGAAATGGACTGATCAGGAGGGGGGCTAGGACTGGAAATGGGCTGATGGGGGGTTAGTACTGGAAATGGGTTGATCGGGAGGGGGCTAAGACTGGTAATGTTCTATGGGGGGTTAGAACTGGAAATGTGCTGATGGGGGGTTAGGACTGGAAATGGACTGATCAGGAGGGGGTTAGGACTGGTAATGGGCTATTGGGGGGGTAGAACTGGAAATGGGCTGATGGGGGCTTAGGACTGAAAATGGGCTGATCGGGAGGGGGCTAGGACTGGTAATGTTCTATGGGGGGTTAGAACTGGAAATGGGCTGATGGGGGGTTAATACTGGAAATGGGCTGATCGGGAGGGGGGCTAGGACTGGTAATGTTCTATGGGGGGTTAGAACTGGAAATGTGCTGATGGGGGGGTTAGGACTGGAAATCGACTGATGGGGGTTTAGAACTGGAAATGGACTGATCAGGAGGGGGGTTAGGACTGGTAATGGGCTATTGGGGTGGTAGAACTGGAAATGGGCTGATGGGGGATTATGACAGGAAATGGGCTGATCGGTGGGGTCTAGGACTGGTAATGGGCTATCGGGGGAGGGCTAGGACTGGAAATGGACTGATGGGGGTTTAGAACTGGAAATGCGCTGATGGGGGGTTAGGACTGGTAATGGGCTATGGGAGAGACTAGGACAGGAAATGGGCTGATTGGGGTGCTAGGACTGAAAATGGACTTATTGGAGGGTTACAACTGGTAATGGGCTGATTGGGGGGCTAGGACTGGGGTGGGCTGATAAAGCGGATAGGACTAGAAATGGGCTAATAGGGGAGGGGAGGAGAGTGCTGCTGGCCCTGGAAGAAAACTAGGGGCTATGGCTACAAATGGGCTGATGCGGGGGCGGGGGGAGGGTAGTAGAATAGGACTTTAAGGGAGCGGATACTGAGAGGGTCTGCCAGGGGAAGGATGGGGCAGGAAGGGAAGGAGGGGGCTGGAAAGGAGCTGACACTTGGGGATGGGAGTGGTAGGTGGCTAGGTAATAGGGAAGAGGCTGGAAGGGAGCTGACATGTGAATGGCACTGGAAGGGAGATGGACAGAGGGTAGGGTGGCTGGAAGGGAGCTGACTGGGGGGTGGCACTGAGTGAACTTGAGCTGATACCTGGGATGGTATTTGGACTAGAAGGGACTGGACAGTGGGAAAGGAGGGGGACTGGAAGGGAATGGACACAAGTGGCAGTCATGGGAATGCAAGGTGGTTGACATTGGAAGGTACTGGGAGGGGAGACTGGAAAGGGGACTGATACTGGGGAGGGTTACTGGAACTGGAAATGGGCTGATGGAAGGAAGTGAAGAAAACAAAAGAAGAGATAAGAAATGGCAGATGGACCATGGACTATAGACCACAGAAAGAGAGCTAAGAGAAGACAGGAAAGCAGAAGCCTCAGATTGGGACCAGCATGATCAGAGAATAAAATGGTCAGACAACAAAGGTAGAAAAAATAATTTTATTTAATTTTGGTGATTGGACTTAGTGCTATTTTTATATTTTACACAGTATTGGGGAACTACATCTCTTATTTATCTGATGTTGCACTGCATATGGCCTCTGGCTTCTTGGGGTTTCCGTTTAAATTTTGTCTACATATTTTTATTTTTACTTTAGATTGTGGTTATTTATTCTGTACTTGGTGAGGGTCGATGTTGTGAGTGTGTGACTGAGGTCAGGTGTTCTGTTAACATGGAGTTTGTACATAAAGATCTATACTGTACAGTAGGAATTTGAATTGTTCAGCTATTCAAATAGGTGTATGGATGTTCCAGGGCCCACTGTAGTATTTACAGTGACACTTTTTTTGGATGGACTCCTGATGTGAGTTTTGGAAGTTTGTGCTGATATGGCATGGTATGGTAGGTTTGCTTTTTGTTGTAGGGTTTTTTATTAGTTCACAATATGCCTGGTACTGGAGAATAGTGGTTGTTGTTGTTGTTAGTGAGATGATCAGAATCAGATTTTTTTTTTTTTAAATATTGAGTTCTGTGGGTGAATGTCCTGGTTCTGCTCTGCACCTACTGTGGATGCAAAATGTATGTTGAAAAAGGGAAAACCATAACAGTTTATAACAAAATGAAAATGGGTTATAATTTAGTTTTATAAACTGTGCTATTGATTCTTGCTGTCTTTTAGTTCCTTGGTGTGCAAACAGGACCGTACCTAGCCCTGTGCAAGCAGTGCAGCCGCACAGGGCGCAAAGGCTTGGGGGGAGCTTTTCAGCTCTCTGCTCTTGCCCTGCTGCCGCTGGCAGGACAATAGCAGGCAGTTAAAAAGCGCCCCAAAGCCTTTTCTCAGCACTTTAAGCAGATCTGGTCCCTCCCTCCTCCGACACAATGTCAGAGCAGAGAGGGACAGATCTGCTTAGAGTGCCGGTGCCTTTCAGATTGGGTACATGCCCTCCCTCCTCCTCCCCGTACCTCTGTCCAGCGCTGCCTGCTCTTTCCCTGTTGCCGGCACCGCCATGAAAATAACAGAGGGCAGCAGCAGCAGGGAAAGAGCAGGCAGCGCTGGATGGAGGTATGGGGGGGGGAGAGGGGGACGTGCATCCGAGTTGCAAGTCGCACAAGGCGCGATTGCAGTGCGATACGGCCCTGTGTGCAAACATCTTGCATTTCCTCCATATAGTCTAATCAACTTTTTGATTTGGTTCAGTCTCTGATTGGATTTCTGAAAAAGCCCCGCCCCCTCTAATGTGGTTGGGGGGGCGCCATCTCATTCTTCGCCTCAGGCAGCAGACTGCCTTGAGCCGCCCCTGCTTACTGCTGCAATTATTTGGTGCTGTTTCTTGAAACCCCTGTTCACCACGTGAAGAGGAGGAGCAGTAGTGCTGATGTCACCCTCCGCCACTTTAAAAACTTTAGCACACTGCAGGACGCGGCTGCATGTCCAAAGGCGCACGTTCTGCCCCTTTGGAGCCCAGAGGAGTTAACATCTAATGAGGGAGTGCTATGGGGGAGTGTAAGAAGAACATTTTTCCTGTAACCCCGGCGAAGTCCGTTGAAGTCTTAGGTCCAATGGATCAACATCTCCAAGCAGTTCTTCTGGACTTTCTACTCCTGGTTTGGATCAGTCTTCTGGTACCATGGATACTCTCTCGGATGTGTCTCCCTCTGTAAGTTTGGGTCATGCCCTCCCAGTCAGGAGGAGGTACTTCTGGGGGCAAGTGCTCCCCCTGTTTCTGTAGAAGGGGTGGGGCTCTATGCCCTCAGCTTCCCGGTTGGATTCGGCTGGCTTGGACTTGTGTCCTCCTATTTCCTCTAACGAAGTTAAGACGCCATCACCAATGTTTTTTTCTGGATCTGTTGAAACAGTGACTTCACCTAAGGACATATTGCTATGTGATATCTGGGAAGTGGTGACACACATAGAGGCTTTGCTGCGGTCATCTCTTTCCCATGTTGTGCAATTTTCATCTGATGTAGTTGATAAGATTTCTGAGCATGATATTAAATTTTCTTTTTGTAATTCGTCTATATCTAAATTGGAGGGACAAATGGCAATAGCTCAAGCTGCACTTTTGCCTAATGTTTGGGATAACTTGATGCATCACTAGCTTGAAATTTTGGAGAATTCAGCTCAAGCTAGAAATCTTCATTAAATCAATTTCCTTCATACTCATTATTTGTCCCTCCCTTATTCTTTTTCAAAAATACTTGAAAAGTTTTGTTGATAAATGATGTTGATATGATTAAAATTTCAAATGTTTATTATATACCCCAAGGGGTCAGGACTGGAGCTTTGACGGGGTTGGAGGTTTTTCATCTTTCTGCGTTTTTTTGAATTATCAACGGATGTTATTTCAACAAGGGTTACATTGATTGTAACCTTTGTTTCACTGACTGATAAAAATATGGTTATGAGGTTATACTTTTGTAAAAAGAATGCATATTTTTGTGGGAGCTTCATGCAGATCGTCCCAGATGTTTGTAAGGTCACCCAAAAGCGTAGGAAGGCTTTCTTAATGTTGAAGTCTCAGGTCTTGGCCCTAAGGCGTCTTTCTTTTAAAAGTATTTTTGAAAATGTATTATAAATTTTTGGGGTGATAAGTATGTGTTTTATGATCCAGTCCAACTTTCATTTCTGGGAGGCTTTCATTTCTGGGAGGCAAACCTCTTAATTGTCTTTTCCTTAATTACTTACTCCTGACTTAATTAATGTGGGCTAATATTGTTAAATTTTGGGGGCCTGGAGTTGATTGATTGTTTTTTGCAGTAATGTGCTGACTTTCCTCTTGACATGGACCTTTGTATTTTCCTTTCTTTATTATAAAATAAAGTTTATTTAAAATTGAAAATAAATAAATAAATAAATGGGATAAATTTAGCCATCTCCAAACTCCTTCAGAGGTGATTTACATCTCCCATGAGATGGTGAGGAATCGAGAGCAACTCAGGAGACCTCCCCTCTGAGAAGTACTCTGAGTCATATTCAGAATCCCAGAAGTGCTCTGAAGCAGATTCAGAAAAGTATTCTGAAGATGTCTGAGTCTCTACCTGGTCTGACTCTCACTTCACTTGGGATGCAGATCTGTGATCAGAGCATCAGTTCACCAATGAGAACTAGCATTCTCCAATGCACTGGAAATGGACACCAACCAGGCAGTCACTAGTGTCAAGACCCTTCGAAGTCCCAATGTTAGTTAATTTCCTGCAGATAATCCATGAATCTTGAGAATCAGTTGAATGCTTCGATGTGCCAGTCTTAATGCTGTCAAAGCAGCAGCTTTACACTGTGCAAAGACGGCCTCCATTGATTCTCAAAGATTTCAGAAGGCTTTCCTTGAGGGTTGCCATCAGCAAAGGTGGAAGGTCTACACAGATTTGGTTGATGTCTGTGGGGTCTGGTGGGACGTATTAGCAGGCTGCTGTCAGTCCCTCAGAGACCGTCATGGCCTCTCCATCACAGAGGATGTGAACGTTCCTCAATTAGGGTCACTTGGAGACATCAGCTCATCTGATGTCTCAATACCTAAATCATCAAGTTCCAATGAATCTTGATGCTGATGCATCTTAACCTCCATTCAGTGGGCAGTGGCCTGAATCTTTGAAGTCAAAGTCAAGAACAAATCCTTCCTCTTCTTCAGGCAGGAATTGGTGGATGACTACTCCTGCTACACACTATTGGTGCTCACTCCAAATAAGCTCAATGACCCCTTGATGTCTATGCACAGCCAGCATTCAATGTAGCTCCCTGGGTTATAGAGAGAAATGCCATCAATTCCAATATCGATGCATCAGACTTATCTGTGCCAAAAATCCTTTTGCACTGCTCAGTTCATCCTGTAGTTCTCTCTGTCATCTGTGAGCACAAAAGACAAGAGGGGTCAAGGTCCGTCAGTCTCACTATCCTCACATAACCTCTCTTCCCATGTCACTTCACTGGCTTCACTGCTTACCAGCCAGTGATGGAAAGCACATAAGTCATATTCAGTACCCATCCATAGAAAGAATACATTGTCCAAATATCTCTGCCAATTACAGATATGTTTAAAATATTGAAAGGAATAGATATGTCCTTCTTCAAATCGAGCAACATACAGAGAAGTAACATTGCCCCCATCACCACTCCATGAAGCTGTTGGTAAAATGTACAATTGAACCAAAAATAATTACGAGTCAGCACCAACAAGGAGAATTCTCCACAAAGGCTAGGGGGAAACGACATGCCATTTCCACCCAGCCATCATTCTGCAGTACTCAATGCACCGTAGTTTCTTGAGGGATGTTAGTGTAAAGTGCAACAGTGTCCATGGACACAAGAAATGATATCTGAGAAACATCAGTATAATCAGATAACAGTTTAAAAAATGAGCTGTATTTTGGATATATGATGGCATCAATTTCACCAATTGACATAAGAAAACATCAAGAAAGTTAGAAATAGGTCTAACACAGAGCCCTGGGTAGAAACAATTGGTTGATCAGGAGGACGTTAGGCATTTTTATGCACTTTTGGAAGAAAATAGATCAATAGTACCACCTGACAGCGTCCATACAAAAATCCCCACTCTTTAGGGTTAAGTAAAGCTTGACTCGAAGCAGTATCCAACAATCTACTAATCTGTCCTTGTAAACGCAGTAGGATCTGACGACAAAGCACAGAAATATTCTCTTCAGCCACCAAAGATCCCTTCAGTATTTGTCGGAAAGCATATGAAGAAACATGGTAAGCCTCACACAACCTCAACTGTGGGCAACAATGAGTGATCAACAGTAGAGAACTATGTACAGGAAAACAAACATAAGGCTGTCAGTAGATGATGAACCTGCAGAGCCAAGTATAAAAATGATAGCGGACCCAAGGATACCGCAGCAGAAGAACAGAGCAAATACAGTTTCAGGGACAGGCCCTGGAACAGTCTAGCAGGACTCAAGAAAAGGACATTAACTGGTAAGTAAAATGTCACCCTTCATATCATCCCGTTAGACCAATCCAGACAAGTGGATGTACCAAAGCTACAACACCACTGGGCGGGAAGAAAACACAGCAGCTCGCAAAACCCTTGAGTGAAAGGCCATGTCCACCCATGCGTGGACATGCACATGGTAATGCTTGACAAAAGTGGAAGTGATGCCCAAGTTGCTGTCTGACAAATGTCTTCGGGGCTACCGAGCTCCGCTCTGCCCCATCCATGAGGGCGCTTGTGCTCAGATAGAATGGGTGCACAAACCCTCTGAAACTGGCCGGTTCCATAACAGATACGCTGAGGCAATGGCCTCCTTAATCCAGCACCCAAGTCGACTTAGCTGCTGCATCACCCTTGCGCGGGAAAGCAAAAAGCACTAAAAAAGGATAGTTAAATTTACAAAAGAAATTTGTAACCTCCAAGTACTACAAAAAGGGACTGCTATTTCTGGAGAGAGATTTGCAATTGTAAGTATTTTCTTCTGGGAATTCTTTTCTAAATCTTGGGGAAAAGGGAATTCTTTAGATTAAAGCTGATTAATCTCTGTAAATTAGAATCCATTGCATTTGTTAAATCAGTCAGGGCCTAGTATCAGCAAAGAGCTTTTAGTTAAACTGAAAACTCAATAGGTAGCTTTCAGTTTAAGTTTAAAACCCAGCAGAGGGCTTTCAGTTTAAAATCAGAACACAGTAGAGAGCTTTCTGATTAAATTTAAAACCCAGTAGAGAGCTTCTAATTTAAATTTAATAGTCAGTCAGGGTCCAGTATCAGCAAAGAGCTTTAACTTAAATCAACTCAGAGTATAACTTAGCATAAAAGGATAAAACAGGGTCAGTATTCTTTGAGCAATAAATTGTTTCTAGAAACCTTTACAAAGAGGCCTTCTAGACAGAGGGCAAGAGACTTGTGAAATTGTATTAAATAAATGTTAAAGCCAAGGGACAGATCAAAGGGGTATTTTGAAAGGCTCCCTCTACCCAAGCAAGGACTGTGTGAATCACCCAGGAAATTGGTCACAGATTACCTTAGAAGCACAATACAGGGTATTGTGTAGCAGCCAGCTTTTAATGAGTCTTCTTTCCCTCCCTCCCTCCCTGACTCACACCCACCCCTAGGATAATCGTAGTTCTATAGGTGCTTAGACCTCTTAAAGGAAAGGAGGTGCCATATTCACTCTCAGTTACAGCTGTTCATCCTCATCAGGCATACATTAAGGACCTGACATTAGTTAAGCTTGAGGTGAACAAAGTCCATTAAACGTATTAGGTATAGTTTTTTTAGTATAAGTATCCCCAGCAAACCTTAGTAAGTAAACAAATTAAATAACTAAACACAACCCTAAAACTAAGATGCAGACAGCAGTCTGGCAGCGAGATGGTGGCTTTCCAGTCTTTTGCACTGAGTGTCACATGTATGATTTTCTCCCAGTTGGTGAGGGGTCGTACGTGTGCACTAGGTGTAAGGAGCTCTTTGCTCTCAGGGAACAAGTACAATCTCTGGAGGCTAGAGTACAGGACTTGGAGGACATAAGGAAGACAGAGAGGTACATAGAACAGACTTACAGGAATGTAGTACTGAAGTCCAACCTCCAGTCTAGCAGCATCCCTGTTGCCATGGAGTAGAGAGGTCACATGACAGGACAGCATCACCCTGGTGTGGCAGGAAGTGATCCTGTAGCTAGGACCTATCCCCTCCAGGTGATGTAAAACCCTCTAGTACCAAGGAGGTTTCTCAGGGCCATATAGTCACGAAGGGAGGTTAGGACAGCCATTATAGTTGGTGATTTGATCATTAGGCATGTAGATAGCTGGGTGACTGGTGGACATGAGGATCACCTGGTAACATGCCTGCCTGGTGCGAAGGTAGTGGACCTCACACGCCATCTAGACAAGGTCTTAAAGAGTGCTGGGGAGGAGTCTGCTGTCTTGGTACACGCCGGTACCAATGATATAGAAACGTGTGGTAGGGAGGTTCTGGAGGCTGAATTTAGGCTTTTAGGTAGGAAGTTGAAATCCAGAACTTCCAGGGTAGCATTCTCCGAAATGCTTCCCGTTCCACCTGCAGGACCCAAAAGGTAGGCCGAGCTCCGGAGTCTCAATGCGTGGATGAGACAATGGTGCAAGGAAGAGGGTTTTGGATTTGTTAGGAACTAGGGAACATTCTGGGGAAAGGAGGGGCTTTTCTGAAGGGATGGGCTCCACCTTAACCGTAATGGAACCAGGCTGCTGACATTAACCTTTAAAAAGGAGATAGATCAACTTTTAAGCTAAATAATAGGGGAAAGCCGACAGTCACCCAGGAGTGCATGGTTCGGAACAATGTATTCTTGAAGGATATTAGCAAAAGATTGAAGTTAGAGCATAAAGTTTCTAGTTAAATAAATGACTGCTTCTTAGAGCAGCTGGTTCATGAACCGACCAGAGGGGAAGCCATTTTGGACCTAGTCCTTAGTGGAACCCAAGATCTGGTGCAAGAGATAAGGGTATTGGGGCCACTTGGCAATAGTGATCATAGCATAATCACATTTGATTTAATAAATGGAGAAAGGATGGTAAGGAAATCCACAGTATTACCTTTTAACTTTCAAAAGGGAGACTATGATAAAATGAAGAAAAGAGTTAAGAAAAAATAAAAGGAGAAGTTGCAAACATTAAAGATTTACACCAACCATGGGTGTTGTTTAAAAATACTATTTTGGAAGCACAGACCAGCTGTATTCCACACTTTAAGAAAAGTGGAAGGAAGTCCAAAAAACTGCCAGCATGGTTTAAAGGTGAGGTGTTGGCAATAAAGCATCTTTTAGGAAATGGAAAAAGGAACCATATGACGTAAACTGGAAACAACATAAGCAATGGCAGATGCAAGGCATTGATAAGGCAGGCAAAGACAGAATTTGAGAAGAAGCTGTCTGTGGAAGCAAAAACGCGTAATAAAGTCTTTTTCAAATACATTGGTAGCATAAAATCTATGAGAGAGTCAGATGTCAGAGTCTACCATTAGATGATAGAGGGGTAAAAGGGGCACTAAGAGGGGACAAAGCCATAGCAGAGAGACTAAATTAATTCTTTGCTTCAGTCTTTACTGAGAAAGATGTAGGGATTTTACCCATGACTGAAATGGTATTTAAAGGTGATGCTGCAGAAGAACTGAAAGAAATATCGATAAACCAGTAAGATGTATTACAACTATTTGATAAACTGAACTGTAGCAAATCATTTGGACCAGATGGTATACATCCAAGGGTGTTGAAAGAACTGAAATATGAGATTGCAGACCTACTATTAGTAATCTGTGAACTATCATTAAAATCATCTGTAATACCTGAAGATTGGAAGATGACCAATGTAACACCAATTTTTAAAAAGGGTTCCAGAGGTGATCTGGGAAACTACAGACTGGTGAGCCTGACGTCAGTACCAAGAAAAATGGTAGAAATCATTATAAAGAACAAAATTACTGAACATGTAGATAGTCATGGCTTAATGGGAGACAGCCAACATGGCTTTAGCCAAGGAAGGTCTTGTCTTACTAATCTGTTATGTTTTTTTGATGCTATGAACAAACAGGTAGACAAAGGTGAGTCGGTTGATATAGTGTATCTAGATTTTCACAAAGCCTTTGACAAGGTCACTCATAAGAGACTTTTGGCGAAATTAAAAAATCATGGGATAGGAAGCAGTGTACTATTGTGGATCAGGACCTGGTTAAAGATAGAAAGCAGAGGGTAGGGCTAAATGGCCAATTTTCCAAATGGTCCGCTGCTTTTTAACATATTCATAAATTTATTTATTTATTTATTTTATTTATTATTTATTACAAATTCTTATATACCGCGCTATTTAGAATCAGCGCGGTTTACATTGTAACAACATTTGCAATAGAACAAAATCTTTTGCTTACATTAAACAGGGATATTAACTTGGAAGTAACAGGGTAACTATATACATAAGAGACACATGTAGGTTATTTAAACTATATTGTGTAATCGAATTGTGAAGTGTTCATGGAGACTATGTAAGATCTTGATGGTGTATTCTTTTAAGTCAGTGGGGTTATGTTGTTGGTATGTCAGATGCTGTGTGAGTGATAAGAGGTGTTTGAAGTGGATGGACTGAGTCAGTGTGGGTAAAGTGAAGGCAGAACAGGTGATGTTTAATGGCCTTTCTGAATTGCGAGAGGTCAGTAATTGATCTTATATGGGGTGGGAGATTATTCCAGCACTTAGGAGCATATAGAGTAAATGCTCTGTTTCTTGTTGTTTGAGTACATTTGATGGACTCAGGTGGTATAGATAGAGTATTATTGGTTGTTGATCTCCTCAGTCTGTTAGTGGGTATACTGATCAGGAGTGATGATAGGGATGTGGAAGATATCCAGTTAATTGCTTTGAATGTCAGTATTAATGCCTTGTAGATGATTCTGGATTGTACTGGCAACCAATGTAGTTCCATAAGTATGGGAGTTATGTGGTCTTTTCTAGAGATGCCGTAGAGAACGCGGGCTGCTGTGTTCATTGCAATTTGAAGAGGATTTATAGAGCTCTTAGGGAGTCCATGTAGGATGATGTTGGCGTAATCAAAGTGTGGCATCACTAGTGTTTTGAAATACTGTTCTGAAGTCGTCGGGGGCAAGTAGAGGTCTTAAATGTCTTAGAGTCCTTATTTTGTTGTAAATGGACTTAGTGGTATTCTTTATATGCTCTTTAAAGTTAAGTTGCTGGTCCAATGTAATCCCCAAATATCGTATTACCGGCTTGCAGGGGAGCTCAGCATCGCGGACCTTTAGTGAAGTGGGTGGGGAGAAGTCTTTATTCCTGGTTATGAAAAGGACTTCAGTTTTTTTAAAGTTTATACGAAGATTTTGGGACAGGAGCCAATCAGTAATTGCGTTGAAGCAATCAATAAGTGGAGTAAGGTTTGGTTGCTTGATTTTAATTGGAGCGAAGATCAATACATCATCCTCATAGATAAGGCTAGAGATGTTAAAAGAATGGATGATATCACAGATGGGCTGCATATAAATGTTAAATAGTAGAGCCGACAGAGATGATCCTTGGGGTACTCCTTGTTGCTGCTGGAAAGGTTCCGATGTTGAGGGACCTATCCGTACTTGTTGCGAGCGGTTCATGAGATAGGATTTGCACCATTTCAAGGCAAGGCCGTGAATCCCCTTTTCCTGTAGGCGGGCGAGAAGTTGTACATGGTTAACAGAATCGAATGCCGCTGCTATGTCAAGAAATATGAAATAAATGACCTGGAAATGGGAACAGCGAGTGAGGTAATCACATTTCCATATGACACAATTATTCAAAGTTGTTAAAACCCATAAGGATTGTTAAAATTGCAAAAGAACCTTGATAAATTGGAAGACTGGGCATCCAAATGGCAGATGAAATTTAATGTGGACAAATACACAGTTATGCACCTAGGAAAGAACAACCCAAACTATGGTTACACGATATAAGTTCTACATTAGGAACCACCAGCCAGGAAAAAGATTTAGGTGTCATTGTGGATAACATGTTGAAACCCTCCACCCAGTGTGCAGCGGCGGCCAAGAGAGCAAATAGGACACTAGGTATCATAAGAAAAGGAATGGATAATAAAACAAAGGATATTATAATGCCTCTTTATCGTTCTATGGTGCAACCGTACCTTGAATATTGTGTGCAATTCTTTCGCTGTATCTTAAAAAGTATATAGCGTTATTAGAAAAGGTATAGAGAAGAGCCACCAAAATGGTAAAGGGGATGGAAGGATACCCCTATGAAGAGAGGCTAAAAAGGTTAGGGATCTTCAACCTGGAAAAGAGACATTTGAGGAAAGATATGATAGAGGTCTATAAATTAATAAATGGAGTGGGACAGATAAACGTAGATAAATTGTTTATGCCATCAAAATATAGAAAGACTAGAGGACATGCAATGAAGCTACAGGGTAACCTATTTAAGAGAAAACATTTTTTCACTCAACATGTAATAAAACTCTGAAATTCATTACCGGAGGATTTAGTAAAAGCTGTTAGTGTAGCCGGGTTTAAAAAAAGGTTTGGATAAGTTCCTGAAGGAAAGTCCATAAAGCATCATTAAAGAGGACCCAGAATATCCACTGCTTGCCCCAACACAAGCATTTTGGAACTTGTGTCTTTTAGGGAAACTGCTAGGTACTTGTGGCCTAGATTGGCCACTGGTGGAAACAGGCTATTGGGCTTCATGGACCTTAGCCTGACCCAGTATGGCATATCTTATGTTCTTATGTTCTTAAGCATCCTCCAGACAGCCACAAGGCAAAGATCCTTATCATTTTTCTGACACAACTACTTAGAGAAGGAGGGCAGGCATACCACCTGGTTCATGGGAAAGGGAGAAGGCACTTTAGGCAAAAGGGCACAGGCCAAATAGAAATGGTCTCCTCGAAATAGACAGATAAGGATCTTGGCAAGACAGAGCCTGTAGCTCAGAAATCCACCTTGCAGAACAAATCAACTGTCTTGAGTGTCAAATCCTTTAAATGTAGCATGCTTCAATGACTCAAAGGGCACCACTATCAAGGCCCTGAGCACCAGACACAGATCACAGGAAGGGATCACAGATTTCAAAACCCCTGAAGAAAGCATGAGACATCCAGGTGCAAGGCTGGAGACTTACCAGCCACCAGACCTCAGAAACAGGCCAAAGCTGTTATCTGAACTTTCAGGGAGATAAGGGAAAGGCCCTTCTCCAGGCCATCCTGTAGAAAGGCCAACAGAAATGGCAGCTTGGCTGTCTTAGGGGCCAACTGCTGAGCAGCACAGCATCGCTCAAGAGAGGCACTAGTTTTGCAAGTATGCTAGCTTGGTAGACCTCCTCCGGGCTCGAGTAGAGTGGAGAACACCATTGGAGAGTAACCCTTATGTGCTAGCCATCTCCTTTCAAGAGCCAAGCTGGAAGCAAGAAGGGAACCGGGTCCACCAAGACAATTGATCCCTGTTGCAATAGGCTCTAAGATGGAGGCAACCAAAGAGGAGGCACCTGCAGGAGCCGTATCATGTCTCCAAACCATGATCTCCTCAGCCAATCTGTCGCCACCTGAACTTTCCTTCCTGGGTGGCGTTCTATACACCAAACAACATGCCCGCCAAGCCAATTGACATAAGTCACCATTGTGGCATTGTCTGAAAACACTTGAACCACACGGCCCTCGATCAAGGGCTGTAAACGCAGGAGGACCAGTCTGATGGCCCTCACCCCAAGATGGTTGATGGACCACACCACTTCCTTGCGGTTCCAATGGCCCTAGGGTGTACGGTCTTGGCAATGGTCTCCCTAGCCCAAGAGACTGCCATCGTTGGCAGGAGGATCCAGGAGAAATAGTCTAGTGACATGTCCTTCCTCAGAATGGGAACAGGAACCTGCTCTTGAACTCCTGAGAACTTGGGGACCACTGAATTAACAAAGACCACTGGAGCATTCACATATGAGCATGTGCCCATGGCACCATCTCTATGGGTGTCATCATCAATCTGAGGAGCTGAAGAGAATGCCAGACTCTGGGAGCCTGCTGCACAAAGAACAGTTCCAGGCAATCCAACAGACTTTGACATTCTCCTCTGGCAGGAAAACTCTGTCCATTCAAGTGCCAAAACATGCTCCCAGAAACTCCAGGGACTGAGAAGGTCACAGCTGGCTCTATATGATTGATAACCCAGCCAAGGCTTTCTAAGAAGGACACAGATCCCTTGGCGCTGCAGCCGCCGCCACCACCACCATGACCTGGAAGAACATCTTTGAGGTGGTGGAAAGCCCAAAAGGGAGGGTGGTGAACTGATAGTGAGAGCCAAGCACAGCAACACGCAGATACTTTGCTGATCTGTCTGGATCGGGATATGAAAATATGCCTCAGCTAAATCTAGAGAAGCCAAGAACTCCACCGAGTGCACTGCTTGAATCACAGAGCAGAAGATTTTTCCATCCAGAAGTGCAGGATGCGCAAGCGCTTATCGACCCCCTTGAGGTCCAGAATGGGCCGGAAGGAACCATCCTTTTGGACACCATGAAATAGATGGAATATCTGCCCTAGCCCCTCTAATACGGCGGGAAGGGCATCACCGCCTTTAGGCACAGCAACTTGTTCAAGGTGATCCGCACAGTGTCATTTTTAATCCACAAGGGGAGATGATGAAGGCATCTGGAATAGGCTCTTTTCATTCCAGGATATAGCTGAACTGAATAGCCTCTAGCACCCTGTGATCCTTGGTTTCCCAGGCCCATTCCTGAAAGAAAAGGCAAAGACTGCCTCCAACTGAAGGAGCCAGGGAATGGGTCCCCAAACCTTCAATGCGCAGCCCAGGAGGGTCCTCCTCTGGAGGGGACTGAATCTCCGGGCCCATGCTCTCCATGAAAGGACTGAGAACGAGCCTGAAGCCCAGTAGCAGAGGGGAAGAAAGTTTTTCCAGTTTGGTAATTAGGAGAGACCTGAGACCCCCGGGAATCTGTCCAGCGCACCCTCAATGGACTGGCGGAGGTGGACAAGAAAGGGCAATAGCCCACTTCACAGGCCTCATGGACCAGTCTTCCAGAAGGCCGCAGATTTTGTCTCACCCAGGTCCTTCACCATTCTCCAAATCTGCTCCAAACAGGAGCTTCTCCTTAAAAACTAGTTGAGCCAAGTAGGCTTTGGAAAATGTGTCTGCTGCCCAGTGCCAAAGCCAAATCCAGTGCCATGACACTATCATCAGGTCACCATCTGTGGCTGCCAAACATACAAGGTCATACATGGCATCAGAAAGGAAGGCCGTAGCAGACTCCAAAAGAGGGGTAGTATCATCTGGCGGAAGAGACTGAATCCACTGAAGCAGAGCTCAAGATCAGTCTGGTACATACTGCCAGCTGCCACCATGAAGAAACTGGCTCCTCAACCACGAATCCACCTTACGATCCAGAAAATCCAGAAAATCCTTTAAGGCTGATCCACCTCCCGCAGGAATGGTGGTCTGTCTGGTAACTGCCGTGACCTGGGCATCCACCTTGGGAATGCCAAACCACTCAATGCACTCCTCTTTTGGGAGAACGGAAATCTTCTTACACACCCAAAAATCTTTAAGGCAGGGAGTCGGGGGGGGGGGTGGGGGGTCCCACTCAGACCAGATCATACAGTATCCTTGATCACATTCAGAAACGGGAAGACAGTAGTGGATTTTCAAACTGTTTGAAAGAGCGGGTGTACCTTCGGCCCCTGCTCCATACTGGAAGATCTACAAGTTCAAGGCGGGCGAGACCCTGGCAATCAACACTACCAGCTCCTTCTTCCAGAATAGGTGAAGCACACTGGCCTCCTTACAATCTTCTGAAGGTGAGATTACTTCTATATCCATATCAGAGCCCAGTACCAAGCCATCTGAATCCAAGTCAAAATCTCGGAGAGCTCCCAGCTGTTCCCCATCCCCAGGGGGCACCCCTCACACCTGGGACACTTAGTCAAAGGCAATTGAACAGGGCTTCCACTCTCCTCCTGCCCCACACGAGACTATACCTGGGTGCACCCAAAGGCTGCAGAGTCTGAATTTCCATGCCAGAAGGACCAGGCCTGCTGCAAAAAAAGAAAGAATGTCAGGGAGGACAATCCAGAGTCCAGAAGCTCTCCTCTCAGAAATGACTCCCCCCCCCCCCCCAACACCATGGGGCACAGCCACCACAAACCCCCTAGAGGACAATGAACAGCTCACAGCACAATTGTTGGATTCTCCGTCCGGCTGGATATCCTTACCCATAGCACCATCTGTCACCTCCAGCCTTGCTTGCCTCAGGGCAGAACTAATCACATCCCCCCAGCTGAAAGAGGTGGGACGGGTCTTCTCGAGATGACTCAGAAGTTGCCATGCAAGAAGAGCAGAGTTCAGAATCCGGAGATGAGGCACCTCACTTGCTACAGGCAAAACAATGTTTCCTGGAAGAAGACATAGAGAGTTAAGGCAAGTATCAAAACAGCATTCACTAAGGCTGCAGCGTCCCGAAGGCACACGGTAACTGCGCTTTTACTGCTGTGTGCATTAAATGCGCTCTTTGGTGCAACTTGCATTACAGGTGCTAGGGAAGGAACGTGCATTAGGACCACATGACTGCCAGGCACACATTAACTAAAAATGCTACTAACGTGTGCAGATAATGACGAGAAACCCCCACACAGCACCAACAGTCACCAGCAGTCCCCCCGAATTGCGTACCAAAAGGGACAGTGATGAGGTCAAGCCTTGGTACTCACCCCCCCTGAGAGCCCCAGGCCAATATTCCATGCCAGGCTCAGTTCTACTCCCCAGGAACTCTTTCTCTGGCTTACAACATTGAGTTTAAGGTGGCTGGAAGGCAGATCCCTCGGAGACAAACTCTGGAATTTGTTACCGGAGGATGTAGTAAAGGCTGTTAGTGTAACTGGGTTTAAAAAAGGTTTGGACAAGTTCCTGGAGGAAAGGTCCATAAACCATTATTAAGAAGGGACCCAGGATATCAATGCTTGACCCAGTACAAGCATTGTGGAACCTGTCTTTTGGGGAAATGGCTAGGTACGTATGACCTAGATTGGCCACTGTTGGAAACAGGATACTGGGCTTGATGGACCTTGGTCTGACCCAGTATGGCATATCTTATGTTCTTATGAGAGCTGTCAGACGGCTGCCTGGGTGAGAATCCTCACAGTCTTGACAATGCATATATTTATATGATTTTTGTAAGGTATTGTGGGTAATGTAGTTCATTCACACCAGACACAGCTGCTGACAATAATTTAGTTGTGCACAAGTGTTAAAGCCAATAAGATACTTCTTTATTTATGAGGTTATTTCTCCCAGCAAAGATATGCTTGGTAGCACATAAATTAGGTTACTTGCTTGCAGTGTTTAACTTGGTAAAACAAAGTCAAATATCAAAATCAGGAAAACAACCTTCAAACTTGTCAGGCAATTAGCTAATGTTTTCTTAGCATATCTCTAACAAACGAAAAGCCACAAAGAAATAAACAAACTGTTCTTGTAAGGTTAACTTCTGATTACTTTCCACACAGATCCAGAAGTAATTCTCTCCTAGCTCACAAGCAATTAGGTGCAGTTCAATTGCTATCAGTTATCCAGTTGAAACCCTTTAGCAGGATGGCTTCCTACTGTGTGAGTCAAATCCTGCTTCAGGAGCTTTTCTTAGTGGAATAAAGAACAAATTTATATTTCTTTGTGATGGCTGCTGTGCTTCATCACAGAAAGTTACCAACGGAGTTTGGATAGAGAGCAGTCCATATAAACAATATCTTGATCTGCTATTATTTCCCCTTCATCAACAAGCATAGGGTCACTATCATGAATTGGCACAGATGAATCTTTCAATGGAGCACTTTCAGGAGAACACTTATTTCCCTGCTGTCTTTCAAGGTTATAGCTAGGGCATAGATCAGTGTTCATACCTGAGCTTCCATTGTTGCTATAGTTCCTCTCTATATAGCCTGGCCAGTATGTAGTCCAGTTCTTATGTCCAGCCTTCCAGTCCTGATCCCTGGACACTGGATCTCTCTTCACATACCTTCTGGCATAGGTCTTAGAGTCCCTTCCACGTGCAGCCGTCTCCCTCACAGGTAGCCTCTGGTGATTCCTTGTTCTGCAGCACCATTCCTCTGGCTTTCCCCAGTCCAATGGTCTATGCTGGCCCTTGGAATACCTCCCAGTATACGTACTGCCTTGGACTCTTCTAGACCTCTCAAAGGCTTTTCTCCTTTTCCTTCCAGAGGGTTTCTTTCCTTCTCTATCCGTCCGGTTTGGCTTCTGCTTCTGCTGATCCTTCAGATGAAACTGATGATCAAACTCAAGCTGATTCTCAGGATACTGAGGACAATTCTCTGAATATCCAAGGTGATCATGAAGCTGGTCATCTGTAGAATAAACTCTACTCTTATTTTGCCTGGATGAGTGCTCCTCCCTAACACAGCGCAGCTGTGCTGAATCAGGCCCTGCCCTTTGAGATGAGTGCTTAGGGATTACCTCATAGCCCTCCTGATTGAACACACGTTTCCCCACTTCAGCTCCTCTAATGGCTGTTGGAAACCTGGTGCATTCTGGGACGGGTAGTCTTTTATGGCAAAATTCTGTTTTCTCATTTCTACCAGCACTGACAGGTTGCTTGTTCAGAGACACTTCACCTTTTCTATAGCCCCTTCCTGAGCTATGATAAGCTTCCTTATCTCAGAGCCTTCTGCAATCTTCAGGAGAGAGCAGGGGCTGAAGAGGAGGAAGGAGGGGCATTAAGTTTGTGTAAGGCTGCTGAATTCTTCCAACCTTCCAGATCCTTACAATTTTCTGTCTGCTTAACAGACTAAGAGCATGGAGCTGAACCAATTTTCCCTCCTATGGCTACCAAAAAGACCGCAGTCTAGTAGAGCCTCCCACATCATGCTCTAGTGACAGATCAACCCGCAGGTTGTCGTTCACAAGCTTTTAAGCAATCTTTTCCTTTCAATTTTCAGATTTTCTTCAGAGAAGAGACGATCCATCCACCATCTGCTGGAGTCAAAGAAATACTAAGGGGACCTTTAATGGCTGAGGCGAATAGAAGCATGTGAGTGATGTCATTGAAACCAGGGCTTTTCATTGTTTTTTTTGTATCCACCAATCTGCTGGTAGGGGAATACAACTTACTTGTCTGGACTGGTCTAGCAGGAAGATTTGGAATGTTCCCCTTTCATAATGGATTCTAGGAATCCTGACAGTAAGAAGAGTGGATTTGGTTATTGCTATATTGGCAAGAACACTGAAATTTCGGACAAAAAATTAATCCAGAAGCCTAAGTGTGTTTGCTAGAAGTGCTTTGCCTGTTCCCATTGCTATAGCATGCTCACCGATGTTGTTACTGTAGATAAGGTGGTGCTGTACTTGGCCATTTCTACATTTTCTTGTTAAAAGAAGAACTTTGATATTAAGGACAAAACAGGCTTTATTCAGTGATAGTTAATTCCTAGCATGTGATGTTGGAGGGGAAATGAAAGTAGAGGTATAGATAGAGAGAGACCAGTAATGAGGGAGATTAATTAAAGAATGTCTAACAGATCCTAAAGCTGTTCCACAAGAATGAGGGTTTTTCCGAGACAAACAGGCCATAAAATATTTTGCAGTACTATTCTTAATTTTTCAAATCAGAGAACACACAGAGGGAGTTGTGATTCTGATCCCACAGGGCACGTCTAGCCCCGCAGAATCAGAATCATGAACAGGCCTGTACGTGCAGGCCGAGACCCCAATTCTGTCTGGCCCGAACATACAGGCCTTCCCCGGCTAACTCAACCGTGGCACCATTGCGTCCGGTTGCCATGGCACTGCAGCTCCACTGAAAAGCTGTGATCCCTGGCCACCAGCTGCAAAGGTGCTTTCCCCACAGCCCGACCCCCTATCTGGCCTCCTAAGGCCAGGGTCAGGCTGCAGGGAATCTCTTCTGCCCCCTCCTGCCGCCTCCCAGCCCCGGGCCTTCCTATCCCTGCCGACTGGGGAACTTATTCCACCTTAGAGGTGGAATAAGTTCTCTGTGCAAACCACGGCCCATGACATACAGGGCCAACATTAGAACTGGCTCTGTACGTCCGTGGCCGACGGCTGCCCACTGCCTGTCCTAATGCCGTCCCTGATCTGCCCCTTTCCTGCCTCCATCTATCTTCCCCATACAACACGCGGGGAAGGTAGATGGGGTTGGGAAGGGCCCGAATAGAGGGGATGGACGTTCCAACAGGACGTACATCCCCACTACTCATGCCTCGGAATGACCCTTTATGTGTTCTTTGAGCCAACTCACTTTTATAAATTCTCATACTGTTATTGCTCAGGCTCCAATAACGTCGTAAAAGTTTTTGGAAATTGCCACAGTGCTTCTGCTTAGTTTCATTTGACATGACCTTTCCTTTTCCACTATTTATTGGGCCCCCACTCTATACTGTGGACTAGAGCGATGGAGATTCTTAGGGTTTTGGGGGTTTTTTGTGGATTTCCATTATTTCTGTACAAGGGTTTACTTGGATTTAACTCAGGCCCGTACCTAGCCCTATGCGAGCGGTGCGGCCGCACAGGATGCAAAGGCTTAAGGGGAGCATTTCGGCTGTCTGCCGTTGCCTGCCACCTCCACTTTTTCTTCTCTCAGTAGTGGCAGGCAATGGCAGACATCTGAAATGCGCCCCTTAAGCCTTCTCGTGGCATGTTAAGCACATCTGTCCCTCCCTGCTCTGACGCGACATCAGAGAAGGGCAGGACAGATCTGCTTAGCGCACCGGCAACTTACACAGCCAGCGCGCCTCTTCTCTCCCGCTGCAGGGGAGGGGGAGCATGCGCCTGTTGTGCAAGTTGCACAGGGCACAATTCAACCTCGGTACAGCCCGGATGTAACTGAATAAACTTCTGAAAAAAAAATCATACTTTGAAATGCCTGTATACAAATGTTAGAAGTCTAAAAAATAAGATGTGAGAGAATATATAGCACTGAACGAAGAGGTAGATTTAATTGGTATCTCAGAGACCTGATGGAAAGAGAATGACCAATTAGATACTCTGATACCAGGATACAAATTGTATCATAGTGGTAAGTTAGATCAAATTAGTGGAGGGGTGGCACTATCTATTAAAGAGGGCATCGAGTCAAACAGGATAAAAGTTTTACAGGAAACAAAATGTACTATAGAATCATTAAGGATGGAAAGTCCATGTGAGAAGGGGAACAGAAAAGCAGTGGGGATGTGCTACCAAGCCAGAATGAACAGACAGATGATTAAATGCTAATAGAAATTAGGGGCACTAACAAAATTGGTAACTCAGTAATAAGTAGTGATGCAGGATGTCCCTAATGAATATTCATGAGATATATTTGCATGCAATGGGGGGCAGCATATGCAAATATACCTCATGAATATTCATTAGGGACATCCTGAAAACCAGGCTGAATCGTGGTGCACCAGGACTGGAGGAGTTGGCCACCCCTGTGCTAGGGAAATAATGGTTCTAGATGAAATAAATGACTGCTTCATGGAGCAGCTGGTGCAGGAACCAACATGAGGGGGAAGATATTTTGGACCTAATCTTCATTGAAACACATGATCTGGTACTAAAGGTGACAGTATAGAGACCCCTTGGCAACAGTGATCATAACATGATAACATTTGATTTATTAAATGGAGGGAAAACAGCAAGTAAATCTGCTGCAGTAGCATTTAACTTTCAAAAGAGAGAACATGAAAAAATCTTAAGAAAAAACTATAAGGAGCATTTCCAAAGGTTAAGAGTTTACATCAGGCCTGGATATTGTTTAAAAATACCACCTTGGAAGCCCAGACCAGATATATTCCACGTTTCATTATAGGAGTCAGGGAAGGCCAAATGACTGCTGGTATGTTCAAAGGTGAGGTGAGAGAGGCTGTTACAGCACAAAATAAAATCTTTCAAAAAATGGAAAAAAGATCCAAATGAATAAAACAAGAAACAGCATAAGCAATGGCAAATTAGATGCAAAGTACTGATAAGGCAGGCAAAGAAAGAATTAGAAAAGAAGCTTGCTGTGAAAGCAAATGTTCCTAATAAAAACTTGTTCAGGTATATTTGAAACAAAAGGCCTGTGAGGTAGTCAGTTGGATCATTAGATGATAAAAAAGTAAAAGAGGCATTAAGAGAGGGCAAAGCCATGGAGGCCAATTCAAACCTGTGCATCCCTAGGCTGTACGAACATTCAGACATCCGGACGGCATGGGGATGCACCTGATTCTGGTTCCATGGGGGCTAGATGGCCCCACTGGAGCAAAATTGCAGCATAGTGGCTGGATGTCTGGGACGTGCCCCAATTCAGATACCCCGGACATCCAGCAACATCCCCGGCTAGCTCATTCTGGCTCCTGCATGGAGCTGTAGTGCCATGGCACCACGGCTCCATGCAGGAGCTGCGCTCTTGGCAAGAGCAGATTCTTCGTTTCCCGCAGTCCGACCCCCAATCGACCCTTCCATGGCCAGGATCAGGCTGCAGGGCACCCCCCTGCACCCCTTCACCTGTTTTTCGTGCCCCAGCTCCAGTTAAAGACACTTCTTTTCCTGGAGTACCTCAGCTCAGACACATAACCACCACCAATGGTCCTTCTCATATAGAACATCTATACCCATATTACTGGACCTTCTAACCATACCATCTCAGCCTGTATTACTGGACTATAACTTACATCGTAATCCAACCTAGCCCCTTCTAACCATACCATCTCAGCTCATAGAGCAACCTACAGCCCTGTCCCTTGCTACTTTCCTTTGCACAGTTCATCGTATACAGTTATCTTGTTTCAAATGTTCTATAGTTTACGTTGTACAGTTTACTTTGCCTCAAAGTGTTCCATGTAAAGTTCAAGTTCTCCGTTCCATTCAGTTCCATGTAAACCACTGTGACTAGTAGATATGGCAGTATAAAGAATTGTTAAATAAAATAAAATAAATAAGTAAAGACTGAAGCAAAGAATTATTTTGGTCTCACCACTATGGGGTAGATGGCAGGATCCCTGGAGGATTGTCCTGAATGTTATCAGTGCCACTTTGTATTTCACTCTGCTGTGGATGGGATGATAGTGAAGTTGCTTCAATATAGGTATTATATGCTCATGCCGAATGCTTCCCATGATAAGCCTGGCTGCTACATTCTGTGCAAGCTGTAGAGGCTGTAATGAGGATTGTCATAGGCCATGTTAGATAATGTTAGCATAGTCAAAGATGGGGGTGATTAGTGCTGGCAGACGTTTCTGAAATCATTATGGTCCAGCAGGGGTCTGAGGTTACTCGGGGTTTTGATGCGGTGGTATACTGTTCTGGTGACATGCTTTATATGGGCGATGAAGTTCAGGTTGTGGTCCAGAATTATGCCCAGGAATTTTGTTTGTTATTTTACTTGTAGTCTAATGTTTGCAAGGTTTATGATGTCTGGTGGAGAGAAGGAAGGGTGCCTAGTGATGTGCAGGACTTCTGTCGTGTTAGGGTTGATGAGTAGGTTGTGGAGACTGAGCCATTGCATGACTGCTTCTAGGCATCTGCTGATTGTGGAGTAGTTGGGGTTGCTGGTGGAGAATGGGGTATAGATGGGGATATTGTCTGCATTAAGATTGTAGAGAACTTTGCAATTTTGGATGACCTTGCAAAGGGACTGGATAAATATTTTAAATTTATTTTATTTATTTATTTAACAATTTTTCTATACTGCCTTTTCATTCAATCAAGGCGGTTTACAGTAAACTTCAACTCATACAAAGAACTTGCAAATATCAACTTATACAAAGAACTTGATAATATAAACTATAATATTATAACTTCAAAAACCTGAATAGTCTCTTATAACATTATCTAAACTATATACATCTTATTGAGAGTAATTTGATGTTTGTATGTTGTGGATGTCATGCCTTCTGTAAATCGGTTTGTGGAATTGTTAGGGTGGTTGGTGTTCTTCATTGAATTGTTCGGTGAATAGAGTGGTTTTAAGTAGCTTCCGGAATTCTTTTATATCTGTTGTTGATTTTAGATTATCTGGGAGGACATTCCAGATAGCAGGGGCAGCAAGAGAGAAGGCTCGCATGGATGTGGATTTGTTTTTTTTTGTGAATAGAGTAGGTGTTAATATATTGTTTTTGGTACTGTTTCTGTCTGGTCTTCTGCTTGTTTTGGTTCCGATGAGTTCCTGTAGTATTCCTGCTGAGATATTGTTTTTAATTTTGAAGATGGTGAGCACTGATTTATATTTTGCCCGTGAGGAGATTGGTAGTCATTGCAGATCTTGTAGTATTGGAGTTATATGGTCTTGTATTGAGGTGCTAGTAATAATGAAGGCACCAGTGTTCTGGACTATTTGTAGGAGACGGGTGGTTTGTTTAGGCAGACCTTGGAATAGTATATTACAGTAGTCCAGCATAGGTGTAATGATGGCCTGGCATACTGTACAGAAATGTTCTTTATTGAGGAGGGGTTTTAGTCTTCATAGTGTTTCGAGTTTGAAGAAGGCTGTTCTGGATATTTTGTTGATATGCAGTTGGAGGGTGAGTTGCTTGTCTAGAATCATTCCAAGGTATCTGACTTCATCTTTTATTGCAATCGGTGTACTGGATATGTTGATAGCAGTAGGAGGAATGAATGTGGAGTCTCCCGTGATGATAATTGCTTCAGTTTTTTTATGTTGATGTTTAAGTTGTTCTTAGTTAGCCAGGTCGTTATTTCTTGAATGCAGGTTGACATAGTGGTATAGTCTGGGAAGTCCAGTTGAATAGGGGTATATGCCATCATGTCATCAGCATATATGGTGTATTGTATCTTGTGTTTGTTAAATATTTTGCATATAGGTTGAATATAGATGTTAAAGAGATGGGCTGATAGTGATTAGCCTTGGGGAACTCCTTGAGTAGTCTTGAAGGGTTCTGAGGTGAGGTTCCCAGATTTTACTCTCTGCTGTCTATCTTCAAGGTATGATTGAAACCATTTAATGATGGTATATTGTAGTCCAATCTCCGTTAGGCGCTTCAATAGGATGTGATGGGAAACTGTGTCGAATGCTGATGATATATCTTTATTTATTTATTTATTTAGTATACATTTGTATACCGCTACTTCCAGCGATCAGCAGCGGTTTGATTACAGATTGGAAATTGTCAAATCATGACAGGAAATTTTTTGAGGTATAAACACATTGATTAGACAGGAAAGCACAGCACACAGAGAACTATTTTACAGGGAACATGGGCTATGGAGGGTTAAGTGGCTTGCCCAAGACCACAAGGAGCACCTGTGGGACTAGAAACCCCAGTCCTTCCGGCCCAAGGTTGCTGTCCTCTAGTGGGATTTGAACCCCCGACCTTCTGGCCCGAAGTACCTTGCCCCAACCACTAGGCCACTCCTCCACTTTATCTTGTCTATTCCTTTGATTATGTTATTGAATATATGTATGAGTAGTGTCTCAATGCCATGTTTTGGATGGAATCCGTGCTGGTGGGGATCTAGTGGGGCAAATTCATCAATGTGATCTTGGAGCTGTCTCTGTACAATTTTTCAGTTATTTTAGCCATGAATGGGAGGCTGGATATTGGGCGGTAGGTTGAAGGGTCGGTACTGTTGGATGAGGTGGATTTAGGAATGGGGCGGATAGTAGATTGCTTGAGGGCTTTTGGCATGTAGCCCTGTGTGAGAGAGGTGCTTACTATCTTTTGAATGAATGTGTTGAATTCTTCTTTGGTGGATTTAATCCAAGTTACCGGGCAGGGGTCTGATGGCGAGGTGGTGGTGTTTAGAACAGTGATGGTTTGTTCTATTTGTTTAGTTGATGGAATGCAGAAGTTCTTCCATTGATTGGTAGTTGTAGAGCCATCTGTTGCTGGTGTGTCCATAAGGGAGATATTCTTATGGTGTGTGTTGGTACTGTTCTTGGCTATTAGATAATCAGCAAAGGTTTGTGGGTGCATCTTGCTTTCGTCTTTCATGGTTGGGTCATTTGTTAGGGTGCGAACGATGTTGAAGAGTTCTTTAGGTTTATTACAGGATTTTAGTACAAGGTTTGTGTGGTATTGTTGTTTATGTTTGTTTATTAGGTTATTGTAATCTTTTTGCATCTCCTGGTATTGTTTCAGTGTAGTTTCTGATTTGTTGCGTCTCCAGCAACGTTCCAGTTGCCTTAATTTTGTCCTGTTTTTGTTGTTGTGTGAGTTCATATGAGGTGTTTAGTTGAGATACAGCAAGTATGGTGGTATTCCATGAGCTGATGGCTTTGTCCAGGTCAGTGAAATCTTGGGGTAGGGACTACATGGTATCTTTGAGGAACTGCTCTTTGTTAAAAGCTTTGAAGTATCTGGTTGGCTGTTCCGTTTTCTGAGCTGCCTGTTTGGTATTGAGGTGGAGCTCAAATGATATGGCATGGTGATCTGACCATGGTATTGGTGTAGTTTTAGGTGGTGTCATGAGACCTTTATCTAGGGTGCTATTTGTCATGAATGTGCAGTCTGGTGTAGAACCAGAGTGATGGGATGGGCCCGATAAGATTTGCTTGAGTTGAATGGACTCCATTGCTTTGTGAAAAGCGAATTCAGTTGTTGCTGAGGCAGATGTGAGGTTTAAGTCTCCTAGCACAATGAGTCTAGCTGCATATATCATATCCAAGATGTTGGATGTGTCCTCTGTTGGGGAAATGGGGGGTCAGTATATTAGGCAGATGGATAGATATTGGTTTTCAGTGTTGATGAATTCACAGTGTTCGGAGTTTTTGGAGGTTGACGTCTTGAGCCTTAAGTCTGATCGGGCAAGGATTAATACTCCGCCTCCTCGTTTGTGGGTTCTGGGGCAGTTGTAAGCTGTGAATGCTGGTGGTGTTATTTGGTTCCATATTACCTGGTCTGTACTCTTGAGCTATGATTCCGTAATGCATAGGATATCAAAGTTGTTTTCATGGATGTAGTCAGTAATAGTGTTTGTTTTGTTGCATATTAATCTTGCCTTTCTCAGGCCTATAGTTAAGCGGGTGGTATGTGGAAAGTGCGATTGAGGTATGGGTGTTTGTGACCATGGTTCTATTTGAATGTATTTGGTATGTCTCTTGCTGTGAGGTTTGTAGTATGCAGATGAGTAAAAAGGTTGGTGTATGGTAGGGAAGTATGATATGTATATGGGGGGAGCTTGTAAGGCTGTAAAGTAGGTGGTATAGTAAGATGCATTTGTTTGGTAAGAGCATAGGGTAAGAATTAGTATAAAAGCATATATTTGTTGGACTAATGTTCTTTTGTACTTTTGCTGTCTGTATAGGAGCTGTAGCTTTTGTGTGCAGGATGATCATGAGGGGGTTGATGTTCCATGTTAGTGTTCTCCATGTGGGGTGAGCTACTCACCGCTGGATTGTGTTCTTGGTTGTTAGTCTGGAGAGTTTTGGTGTCTAGTTGTAGGAGTTATCGGTTCTTCATTGTGGAGTTATCTTGCGGTGCTCTGCTCTTCTTGTGGTGTGGGTTGGTTCTTGCTTCGGGGTTCCCACCTAAGGGCCATGCCAAAGGGCCCTCTGGAGAGGCCCTCAGGCACGGGCCCACCAGGCACGGGCATGCCTGAAGGCGCTTCTCTTTTTGAATGTTGTTAGAGCCCTCTGATTGGGCAGTAGCACTGCGGGCGGGAGGTTGCTGGGCGTCCCGGCTCGACCCCAATCGATCGGGGGAGCTCGCTGGTGTGGCCAGCTGCCACTGATGCACCTGATGGTGCTCCTCTTTTTGAATGTTGTTGGGGCCTTCTGATTGGGCAGTAGCGCTGCAGGCGGGAGGTTGCTGGGTGAAGAGGATAAAGAGAATAGTGCTGAACTCTGTGGCAGGCCCTGGAGAAGTTTGAAGGGGCTTGAGGTTTGTGATCCTACTCTGACCTATTGTGAGCAGTCAGTGAGATAGGACTGGAACCACTGTAGAGTCTTTCCTTTTTTGTGGAGGTGTGATATGAGCTAGGTTTTGTTTATTTATTTATTTAACACATTTTCTATACTGCTTTATCATTAGAATCAAAGCGGTTTACAGTATAATACATGAACAGAACAATTACAGAGAACTCATGTAACAAACACAGGTTGGGGTAACATGCAGGTGATGCTCAGGAGCAAAACTTATTTACAACTGAAGTATGTAGGTGTAGTTCGAATAGGCATGTGTCATGAGGGGGTGTAATGGGTGTATATGACTGAGTTGAAGACTGCAGATATATTTATAAACACTAGGAGGAAGCCTTGTGTGGTGTTATCTATGCCCATGACTAGTGTGTTAAGGAGGGATACCAGTAGTGTTTCAGTGCTGTGGAAAGGTTTAAAGCCATGTTGATGCTCATCAAGGGGAGAGTGGGATTCCACAAAGTCCTGCGTTTGTAGTTGGACAGCTTTCTCGATGATCTTGGCAAGTGAAGATATGCTCGAGATGGGTCTATATGAAGAGGGAACAGCTGGGTTAAGCATGTGGGATTTTAGTAATGGTCTAACAGATACCATTTTCAGGGTGGTAGGCATATATCCAAGGACAAGTGATGACTGGACAATGCATAGGGCAAGTGGCAAGAGCTCCTGCTTGGATATTTTAATCCACGAGAATGAGCACGGGTCCAAGGGGGAAGTGGTGCTATTAAGATTTGAAATGATGCTCTCTAGTTGTCTGGTGGAAACAGGGCTAAAGACTGACCATGTTTCTGTTTTGGTGGCATCAGTAGTACTGCTTGTGTATCTGGATGAGGTGACTGTTGCTGGAGCAACTGCTTGTTTAACTTGTAGGTGTCAGGCCATCTCATTTGGTGAGATTGTTGTGCTGGTTTTCGTGATGGGGGCTTTGATGAGGTGTTATGGAATGTCAATAATTCCCTGGGTCTTTTGAGGGAGGAATTGAGTAAGTTGGTGTGGTGTTCCTTCTTCTTTGACAGAGTGAGGTCGCAGTATTGTTTCAGTACCATGGAAGATTCTAAGTGGGAGTCTGGGCTTTTGTGACATTTCCACTTGCGTTGCAGTTGTCTGAGTTTATTTTTCATCAACTTGAGCTCTGATGTGAACCATGGTACCAAGTGTGATCTTTTCTTCTTGGGAGTACTGATAGGTCTGGTGGCAAAGGAGGAGATGATGTTGTTCCATTGGGTGATAATGCCATCTAGGTTGCAAGGGTTGTTCTGCTCTAGGTGCATATGCATTAGTGATTGGACTGTATTAATGAAAGACTCTTTGTCAAAAGTCAGAAATCTCTGGGTATGTGCAGTCCGAGGTGTTTTTGTGTGGTGAGTGTTGCTGTTTG
Organism: Ichthyophis bannanicus; assembly: GCA_033557465.1. Taxonomy (NCBI): domain Eukaryota; kingdom Metazoa; phylum Chordata; class Amphibia; order Gymnophiona; family Ichthyophiidae; genus Ichthyophis; species Ichthyophis bannanicus. The sequence goes on from CM066031.1 coordinate 1,540,436,915, forward strand.
GAAGAAGAAGGTGAGAAATTTATGGTCAGACCAGAGCACTGAAGAGCTTCAAGTCATGGAGAAAAGGTGTTGGTGAGGCCAGTTCATTGTTTTATCCTTGCTGTGTGTTCCTTCCGCTATTATTTGGTTGAGTTATGATACATGCTACGTCAATTTGGTTGTCCTGGATGTGATCAATGAGGATGGGAATTTTGTTGCAGATGGATCTGCATTGATGAGTATGCACTTGAGGGGGGGGCAAGTTGACTGAGGAAGGGTTGAGTAAAGGGTGAATTTTGAGGAGATTGGAGAGGTTTCTGGTGCGAGGCTTTATCAAGAAAGGTTGCAGTCTACTGTGTGATTGGTATATGATAGGGATGAATGTTGAGATGGTAAATGCTGAGGTGTGTGTGGTGAGAAGTAGGATGAGGATGTATGAGAAGTGGTGAGGCATGTTGGTTGGGGGTTTCAGCTGGGTGTGTGGAATGGAGGAAGCTGACATCGAGGTAGTGAATGGGTCAGTTTATGGTGTGTGTGGTCACTGAGGGTAATGTAGTGGCGTATGGAGTGTACTAGGCTAGAAATTGCAGAAGGGGCTTGCCTTGTGCTAAAATCAGGCTGTGTCTTCCTTGAGGTGCAGTTGCAGATTCTGGCTCTGTGATCGTGGATACGGGCATCTTGGTGTGTGCCTCGGACATTAAGCTTCTGTGGTCGGGTGAACTTGCTACGGGCTGTGCTAGTGGTTCCTTGCTAGCTGTTGTGGTCCAATGGCATTGGCGGTGTTCCCTGATGGCAAAGCTGTTTGGGGGTAAGGTCTGGATATCCCTTGTTCTCACTCTGGATATTTGTTGAGCTGGGTGGATGAGCGCTGTGCCACACTGCAATGTAATCATGGTCTGGTTGTGATCTTGCAGTGCCAGTTCGTAGATGGGCGACACTCATGGTTTTCTGGCATTGCTTTTGGTCCCTGCCTAAGGGCCACACCAAAGGGCCCTCTGGCAAGGCCCTCAGGTGTGGGGGCACCTGAAGCGCTTTGAATTTGAAGTCTGATTGGTGCAGCCTGATTGGCCTTGGTGGTAGAGGAGCAGGGAGGGGCTTTATCTTCCTGCTCCCTTCCCCGATGCTGATCGGGGCTGCTGCGGTGTTCCTGCTGGGGCCTGAAGCATTTTTTACTTAAGAAAATGTAAGGGGGATACCCTTGCCATGAATGATATTTAAAGGTAATGAATCAGAAAAATTGAAACAGATCTTTGTGAACCTGGAAGATGTAGAAGGGCAATTTGGCAAATTAAAGAGTAGCAAATATTTTTAACATTTTTGTTAGTGATTTTGTGGAAGGGCTGTTGGGTAAGGTTTGCCTCTTGGCAGATGATACCAAAATCTGCAATAGGGTAGACACCCAGGAAGGATTAGATTTATTTATTTATTTATTTATTTATTACAGGCTCTTATATACCGCTCTATTCAGCATCAGCGCGGTTCACAATATAACAACAGACCAGAACAACAAACTGTTTGGTTTTACAGAGAACAAGGTCAGAGAACTTGGATAAAACATGGGACGGCATTTCTGCAACTATTTACATGAGTATTTACAAGTATACACAACAGAATTTGTTATTAGTTATAGGGTAAGGATCGAGATTGGTTAGCTGGTCAAGTAATATTGGGGGAAAAGGTGGGATTTGAGAGCCTTTCTAAAAAGGGATAGATCAGTGATAGCACGAATCTCTGGAGGTAGGGCATTCCAGCACTTAGGGGCATAGAATCTGAAGGCCCTGTTAGATGTCGTTGATAGGCATTTTGTCGCTGCTTTAGGGATAACTAGTGCATTTGTTGATATCGTTCTCCTGGATCTATTGGGTGGAACAGTCTGAACGAGGTCTACTAGGGAGGAAGAGGTGATGATTTTAGTGGCCTTGAAAGTTAGTAGTAATGTTTTGAACAGTATTCTGCCATGTATGGGGAGCCAGTGGAGTTGCTCTAGGATGGGTGTTATATGGTCCCTTCTTGATGCTCCGTAGAGGACTCTAGCAGCGGTATTCATGGCGAGTTGCAATGGGTTTAATGTGGAGTGTGGGAGGCCTTGGAGAATGGCATTAGCATAGTCAAGGTGTGGTAGGGTTAAGGCTTGAAATATCGTCCGGAAGTCATCAGGATCAAGCAGGGGGCGAAGATGGCGGAGTGTCCGGATCTTGAGGTAGATGGCTCTGACTACGTTGGTTATATGTAGTTTCAAATCCATGCGCTGGTCCAAAGTGACTCCAAGGTAACGAATGGAAGGTTTGGATTGGAGCTCAGCTTCTTTGACCTTTATATGGGATGGGGGGGTGAAAAGTGGGTCTCTAGTGATGAAAAGAACCTCGGTCTTTTTGTGTTGAATTCGGAGGTTCTGGGATTGAAGCCATTCAGATACTGCATCAAAACAGGTAGATAACATGAAGAGGGATCTTGCTAAGCTTGAAGAACGGTAAAAAATTTGGCAGCTGAGATTTAACACTAAAAAAGGCAGGGTCATGCATTAGGGCTGTAAAAATACAAGGGAAGGGGTACAGTAAAGGGGGTGAAGTACTTCTGTCCACTAAAGAAGAGGGGGATTTGAGGGTGATTGTTTCTGATGATCTTAAGGTGGTTAAACAGGTAGAAAAGGCAACAGCAAAAGCCAGCAGGATGCTTGGGTGCATAGTGAGAGGAATGGCCAGCAGGAAGGAGGAGGTGATAGCGCCTCTGTATAAGTCTTTGGTGAGAACTCATTTGGAGTAGTATTGTGTGCACTTCTGGAGACTGCATCTTCAAAAGGATATAAACTGCAACCTGCTTCTACAAGGATTACCCAAAACCACCACCCAGATCCTACAAATAGCACAAAACACTGCGGCTCGGCTAATAACAGGTACAAAAAGATACAACCACATCACTCCAACACTACACTCTCTTCATTGGCTCCCCATCTAATCACACATATGCTACAAAGCAATTCTAATGATCTTCAAGATCCTACATGGCCAGTCTGCTGAATGCCTAAGTGATCTGATCCAAAAAAAAGCCTGACACCAGATTGTGGAGGAGCCTGAATCAAAACACACTATCAACCATTTCCATCAAGACCAGTACCTCACAAACAGCAATCCAACGAGTGTTCGAACTCTACAGCCCACATCTCTGGAATTCACTCCCTGCCCACCTAAGATCTATCCCAGACACAGCTGACTTCAGAAAAGAATTGAAGACCCACCTGTTCATACAGCAGTATAGCAAAATACCAAATAGGTAGAATTAAACCACAAACCTATAGCCTACTGCTACTTATAAATAGCTTACTGTTACTTTGTAACTAGTTACACAATGTTATACATTTAACTAGCTACAGTCTAGTGATGTAACTGTTATTGTAAATAGTTCCAAAGAAGATGTTCATTGTAAAACCTTCAGTTCATTGTAAACCACCTTGATAACTTGAAAGGCGGTATATAAATAATGTCAAATAAAATAAATAAATAAACAGGATGGAGTCTGTGCAGAAGGTGGCTACCAAAATGGTCAGTAGACTTCGCCATAAGACATATGAGGGACAGGCTTAAAGATCTCAATATGTATACTTTGGAGGAAATGCAGGAGAGAGATGATAGAGATGTTTAAATACCTCCATGGTGTAAATGCACAGGAGGAGAGCCTCTTTCAATTGAAAGCAAGCTCTGCAACAAGGGGACATGGGATGAGGGTGAAAGGGGGTAGTCTCAGAAGTAATATGCAGAAATATTTCTTCATGGAAAGAGTGGTAAATGCATGGAACAGTCTCCCAGTGGAGGTGGTAGAGACCAGGACAGTATCTGAATTCAAGAAAGCATGGGACCAACACAGAAGATCTCTAAAAGAAACAAAGGGACTATAGTCGTTGGTATGGAAAGGCAGACTGGATAAACCATAAGGTTTTTTTCTGTTGTCATGTTTCTAAATCACCTGAAACAAAAATGAAACTGCAAACTTACAATCATTAACATAGTTCATCATACCTGAAGATTCAAGAGTGGCCAACATAGCAACAATTTTTAAAAAGAGTTGCAGGGATGATCTGGGAAATTAGAGACTGGTGAACCTGAAGTCAGTGCTGGGCAGAATTATAGAAACCATTATAAAGAACAAAACTACTGAATATGTAGATAGTCATAGTTTAAAAGGACAAAGCCAACATGCATTTAGTCAAGGGCAGTCTTGCCTCACCAATCTAGGACATTTATTGGAAGGTGTGAATAGTCAGGTAGATAAAGGTGGGCCAGTGGATATATGTATTGTATCTGGATTTTCAAAAGGATAGGAGGCAGGGTTCTATTGTGGACTGTGGACCGGTTAAAAGATGGAAAACAGAGAACAGGGCTAAATGGTCAATTTTCTCAATAAAGATGATAAATATTAGAGTACCCCAGGGATCTGTGCTGGGCCCACTGCTTTTTAATATATTTACGAATTTATTTTATTTTATTTTATTTATTTAGCAAGCATTTGTAGCCCGCTCCTTCCAGCGATCAGAAGCGGGTAGGATTACTATTGTGAAACTGCCGAATCAAGGCAGGTACAAATTTTGTTTACATACAGATTGTCAGAAAAGCACATCATACAGAGTTAACACTTCTTAGCTATGGGGGAGTTCATTTACATATATACATAAATACATATATACAGGATAACCTGGAATGACCTGGAAATGAGAATAAGTGAGGTGACTACATTTTCAGATGACACAAAATTATTCAAAGTTGTTAAATCACAAGAGGATTGTGAAAAATTCCAAGAGGACCTTGGGAAATTGGGAGAATGGGTATCCAAATGGCAGATAAAATTTAATGTGGACAAATACAATGTTATTCACCTAAGGAAGATCTACCCAAACTATAGCTTCACGATGCAAGGTTTCTTGTTTATTATTTATTTTAAACATTCTATTCTGTCCTTTGCAAGCATCAAGGCAGTGAACAATAGTTGCTAAATAAAATACATTAAAAGAAATACATACCATAAAGAGAATAAAAAAAATAAACTATATATATATGGAAAATGACTCAGATTGGAAAAAAGGAGAGAGGACTAATACATTGCAATTAACCTAAACAGAAAAGATAAAACAGTGAGAGAAGAGAAAAACTGTGTAGCAGTCTTGTAGCAATCATGTGCCAAGAACACGTCGCAGTCCAAAATGAAGAAACACTAGATGTCCTGAAAGGCCAAGAAGTAATAAGTTTTAAGAGCGGTTTGAAATTTAGAAAGAGAGATTTCAAGGCTGATATATTATGGCAATCAAGTCCAGAAGTGAAGACTAGAAAGTAGAACATAGTGTGACAGGTAGATTCAAGTCTGGCTTAGCTGGGTTTAGGAAGAACAAGAAAATTCTGAGCCTGGGATCAAAGTGCATGATGATACATATGGAAGAAGAAGATTGGACAAATATAGAGTATCACCAGAGCACAAATTCTTGAAAGTTAATAACAGGATCTTAAATTTTATTCTATAGGCAAGAGGTAGTCAATGCTCCGTCAAAAGTAGGGGCGTGACATGATCATGATAGTTAGCAATTGAAGCCAAATTTATTGCCGTATTTTAAACCAACTGTAAACACTTGAGGCTCAACTATGGAATTCCATTATATAATGAATTACAGTAATCCAATCTTCCTATCATAAGGGCATGAACTAGTACCAACAGACCTTTCCTACTGAAGAATGGTCTGATGGATCTTATTTAAACATAACACAGGTCTGCAAAAAACTTTTTTTCGAGAGCTGTTTTGGTTATTTCATGTAATCTTTATGTTTTTTTGTGCGCTGAATCCGAAAATGACCTCCATTTTGTCATAGGACATCACGTTTCCTGACAATTTAGGTAACTATGTTAAATAAGGCAGTACCTCAAAATAAATGGAAATGTACTTATAAAATTAATGTTTTATTACAATATTTTCATGAAAATCCTTTTTTGAACTGAAATGAGCTCACCTACACACACTAAACTCGATTCTTCTTCCTTGTGAGGCTCCTCTTGGTGCATTTACGCTTGTGAGTAGCATCTGGAATGTTTAAATTTCATAAGAAGTTAGAGCCTAGCAGCAGCTAAGAGCTATAATTTAAATCAAATCAGAATTTAGCTTACCTCAGCAGCACAAGACAGGGTACTGTGTAGCAGCCCTCTTTTAGTAAGTGTTATTTCCCTCCCTCCCTCCCCTGGGATAATCATAGCTTTATAGGTACTTACACATCTTAAAAGACAGGAGGTGCTTTCAGGTGAAGCTCATTACCCAAATCAGTCATACACTAAGGACCTGAGATTAATTAAGCTTCAGGTGAACAAGGTATATTAAACGTATTAGGTACTGTTTTATTGGTATAAATACCCATAGCAACCCCTAGTAAGTAAGAACTTAAAGATCTAGACACAAACTTAAAACTAAGATGCAGACAGCAGTCCAGCAGCGGGATGGGGGCTTTCCAGTCTATTGCATTGAGTGTCACATGTATGATTTTCTCCCAGTTGGTGAGAGGTCTTATGTGTGCACTAGGTGCAAGGAGCTCTTTGCTCTCAGGGAACAAGCCCGTTCTCTAGAGGCTAAAGTAGCAGACTTGGAAAACATAAGACAGACAGAGAGGTACATAGACGAGACCTACAGGGATATAGTCCTGAAGTCCCACCTCCAGTCTGGCAGCACCCCTGTTGCCATGGAGGAGAGAGGTCACGTGACAGGAGAGCATCACCCTGGTGTGGCAGGAAGTGATCCTGTAACTAGGACCTGTCCTCCAGGTCATGTAAAACCCTCTCGCACCGAGGAAGTTTCTCCAGGGCCATGTGCCCATGAGGGAAGGGTTAGGACAGCCATTATAGCTGGTGATTCGATCATTAGGCATGTAGATAGCTGGGTGGCTGGTGGACGTGAGGATCGCCTGGTAACATGCCTGCCTGGTGCGAAGGTAGCGGACCTCACGCGCCACCTAGATAAGGTCTTAGATAGTGCTGGGGAGGAGTCTGCTGTCTTGGTACATGTCGGTACCAATGACATAGGAAAATGTGGTAGGGAGGTTCTGGAGGCAAAATTTAGGCTTTTAGGTAGGAAGTTGAAATCCAGAACTTCCAGGGTAGCATTCTCCGAAATGCTTCCTGTTCCACACGCAGGACCCAAAAGGCAGGCAGAGTTCAGGAGTCTCAATGCGTGGATGAGACAATGGTGCAGAGATGAGGGTTTTGGATTTGTTAGGAACTGGGGAACATTCTGGGGAAAGGAGGGGCTCTTCCGAAGGGATGGGCTTCACCTTAACCGGGATGGAACCAGGCTGCTGGCATTAACCTTTAAAAAGGAGATAGAGGAGCTTTTAAACTAGATATTAGGGGAAAGCCGACAGTCGCCCAAGAGCGGATGGTTCGGAATAATGTACCCTTGAAGGATACTACCAAAAGCAGAGAGGTTCCACAAAAGAGTAAAGTAGCCCAAATGCCCTCAAGTATGGAGCAGACAGAGCTTAATTTACTCATGTCTAACAATAGCCAAATTAACATGAATAAAATACAGTCTCTAAAATGCTTGTATGCAAATGCTAGAAGTCTAAAGAATAAGATGGGAGAGTTAGAATATATAGCACTAAATGAAAGGTTAGATATGATTGGAATATCAGAGACATGGTGGAAGGAGGACAACCAGTGGGACACTGTGATACCTGGGTACAAACTATATCGTAATGATAGAGCTGATCAAATTGGTGGAGGGGTTGCGCTCTATGTTAGAGAGGGCATTGACTCAGAAAAGATTAAACTTTTGCAGGAAACAAAATCTGCTGTAGAATCTATATGGATTGAAATTCCATATAAAAGGGGGAAGGCGATGGCAGTAGGGGTGTACTATCGAGCACCTGGCCAGAATGACCAAATGGATGATGAAATGCTCAAAGAAATCAAGGAAGCTAACAAAAGTTACAGCGCAGTAATAATAATGGGTGATTTCAATTACCCTGGTATCAACTGGGTCAGTGTCACGTCAGGACATGCTAGGGAGATAAAGTTCCTAGATGAAATAAATGGAGTTGAGACGTTTTTGATAGCGCTAATGAACAACCTCCTCAAAGGCCTAGAAGACAGAAAGAAAATGTTTATACTCATTTTCATTGACATCTCTGCCGCCTTTGACACAGTACACCATGGGATCCTCCTTAACAAACTAGAATCTATAGGAATTGAGGGAACCCCCCTCAAATGGTTCTCCTCATACATAACGAACAGAAGGCCACAAGTACAATTCAATGGGGAGAAAGCTGAACTTTTCTCTCAAACGCAGGGCATACCTCAGGGTTCTGCCCTCTCAGCACTTCTGTTCAACATTTACATGCTACCCCTCTGCGACATCTTCAAAAGGCATAATATTAAATACCACATCTATGCAGATGATATTATGCTTTATACACAACTAGATACTGCCGACCCTCAATATACACTGCTCGAAAATTGCTTGGACGAGATGTTAGGCTGGCTACAGAAAAACAACATGACAATCAACCATAAGAAAACAGAAGTCATGTACATATCCAGTAAACCAAACTTCAACCCCCCCCCCCCCCTACAATCACACTATGCAACAACACGAAAAACGAAATCAAATATCTGGGAGTCACACTCAACTGCAACCTAAAAATGGAGACACACCTACGCAAAACGAATAAAGCCATCTTCCATAAACTGAGAGTGTTACAACCACTAAGGAAAATAATAGAACCCGGTGATTTTCGGTCGGTAGCGCAAGCTCTCATTATACCGCACCTAGACTACTGTAATGCCATCTTACAAGGTCTGCCTAAAAAATCACTAAATATCCTTCAGATGGCCCAAAACGTATCAGCCAGGATCATAATGGGAACAAGCATTGCTGAAACACATTACCCCCATTTTAATAGAGCTACACTGGCTTCCGATTGCAGCTAGGATACAATACAAGATATTAGTGACCACCTTCAAACTAATAAACAACGTATCCCCATCATTCCTATCCTCACTTATCAGCATGCAACCTACAAATAGGGACAGAAGAACCATCAACTCGGGAACCCTGCAAGTCCCCACCAACATCAGAACAGTGAAAACTAGTACGAGTCGTAGAGCTTTCTCATTCTCTGCACCATCTATCTGGAATCAACTCCCGTGTGAGCTGCGCCTAACCAAGGACATCACGAAATTCAGGAAAGAGCTAAAAACTCACCTATTCAGATATCATTACAATCAACTATGACCATCAACTGCGAGTGAATTTTAAATCTGCTATATGTTTAAATATGTATATATGTATATATAAATGTAAAAATGTATGATTCAACCCCGAAGATGCTAACCATGTGTGCTGTGACCTCAGATCTATGTATTTACCACCCCCCCCCCCAAGTCTTGATTGACAATCCCCCAAAGATGAATCAAACCGCTGCTGATCGCTGGAAGTGGCGGTATATAAGTGTGTAGTAAATAAATAAATGATTGCTTCTTGGAGCAGTTGGTTCATGAACCGACCAGAGGGGAAGCCATATTAGACCTAGTCCTTAATGGAACACCAGATCTAGTGCAAGAGATAAGGGTGTTGGGGCCACTTGGCAATAGTGATCATAGCATGATCGCCTCTGATTTAATTAGTGGAGGAGGGATAGTAAGGAAATCCACAGTACTACCTTTTAACTTTCAAAAGGGAGACTATGATAAAATGAGGAAAACAGTTAAGAAAAAACTAAAAGGAGCAGTTGCGAAGGTTAAAGACGTACATCAAGCTTGGGTGTTGTTGAAAAATACTATCTTGGAAGCCCAGACCAGCTGTATTCCACGCTTTAAGAAAAGTGGAAGGAAGTCCAAAAAACTGCCAGCATGGTTTAAAGGTGAGGTCAGAGAGGCTGTTGTTGCCAAAAAAGCATCTTTCAGGAAATGGAAAAAAGAGTCAAACGACGAAACCCGGAAACAGCACAAGCACTGGCAAGTCAAATGCAAGGCATTGATAAGGCAGGCAAAGAGAGAATTTGAGAAGAAGTTTGCTGCGGAAGCAAAAACACGAAATAAAGACCTTTTCAAATACATTCGTAGCAAAAAACCTGTGAGAGAGTCAGTTGGACCATTAGATGATAAAGGGGTTAAAGGAGCACTAAGAGGCGACAAGGCAATAGCGGAGAGACTGAATGAATTCTTTGCTTCGGTCTTTACTGAGGAAGATGTAGGGATGTTACCCATGACTGAAGTGGTATTTAAAGGTGCAGAAGAATTGAAGGAAATATCGATACATTGGGAAGATGTCTTACAACTATTAGATAAACTGAAGAGTAGCAAATCACCTGGGCCGGATGGTATACATCCAAGGGTGTTGAAAGAACTGAAATATGAGATTGCAGACCTGCTATCAGTAATCTGTGAACTATCATTAAAATCATCTCTAATACCTGAAGATTGGAGGATCGCCAATGTAACACCAATTTTTAAAAAGGGTTCCAGGGGTGATCCGCGAAACTACAGACCGGTGAGCCTGACGTCAGTACCAGGAAAAATGGTAGAAACCATCATAAAGAATAAAATTACTCAGCATGTAGATAGTCGCAACCTAATGGGAGACAGCCAACATGGCTTTAGACAAGGAAGATCTTGTCTTGCTAATCTGTTATGTTTTTTGAAGGAGTGAATAAACAGGTGGACAAAGGTGAATCGGTTGATATTGTGTATCTGGACTTTCAGAAAGCCTTTGACAAGGTCCCTCATGAGAGACTTTTGGCAAAACTAAAGAGTCATGGGATAGGAGGCAGTGTACTATTGTGGATCAGGAACTGGTTAAAAGATAGAAAGCAGAGGGTAGGGCTAAATGGCCAATTTTCCCAGTGGAGAAAGGTGAATAGTGGTGTACCCCAGGGATCTGTGCTGGGTCCGCTGCTTTTTGACATATTCATAAATGACCTGGAAAGTGGAATAACGAGTGAGGTTATCAAATTTGCAGATGACACAAAACTATTTAAAGCTGTTAAAACCCAAGAGGATGGTGAAAAATTGCAAGAGGATCTTGATAAATTGGAAGACTGGGCATCAAAATGGCAGATGAAATTTAATGTGGACAAGTGCAAGGTTATGCACCTAGGGAAGAACAACCCAAACTATGGTTACACGATGCAAGGTTCCACATTAGGAACCACCACCCAGGAAAAAGATTTAGGCGTCATTGTGGATACCATGTTAAAACCCTCGGCCCAGTGTGCAGCGGCGGCCAAGAGAGCAAATAGAATGCTAGGTATGATAAGGAAAGGAATGGAAAATAAAACAAAAGATATTATAATGCCTCTATATCAGCGATGGCGAACCTATGGCACGCGTGCCAGCTGTGGCACGCGAAGGCCTTGCAGCTGGCACGCGGGAAGGTCCGCAAAAGAAGAAAAAGCTGGCTCTGACTGCTGCCGCGGACGCGGCAAGGGCAGAATGCAGCGTCCCGCGGGGCCCCCTCCGCCCGCTAAGCCCCTCTGCAAGAGCTTTCAGATTCGCGAGGGAGAGCGTCTCCCTCGCGTCTCTGTTAAGCCCGCAGGGGCTAATGGGAAATTTCCCATCAGCCCCGCGAGGGACTGATGGGAAATTTCCCATTAGCCCCTGCGGGCTTAACAGAGACGCGAGGGAGACGCTCTCCCTCGCGAATCTGAAAGCCCTTGCAGAGGGGGCCCCGCGGGACATTGCAATCTGCCGCGGCAGCAGCCAGAGCCTGCTTTTTTTTTTTAAAATTTGCCAGGGGGGGGTTAGGACTGCTAATGGGCAGGGAGGGAGGGGGGGGGTAGGAATGCTAGTGGGCAGGGAGGAGGGGGGGTTAGGACTGCTAATGGGCAGGGAGGGAGGGGGGTTAGGACTGCTAATGGGCAGGGCAGGGAGGGGGGGGGTTAGGACTGCTAATGGGCAGGGAGGGAGGGAAGGGGGGTTAGGACTGCTAATGGGCAGGGAGGGAGGGAGGGGGGGGTTAGGACTGCTAATGGGCAGGGAGGGAGGGGGGGGTTAGGATTGCTAATGGGCAGGCAGGGAGGGAGGCAGGGAGGGGGGGGTTAGGACTGCTAATGGGCAGGGAGGGGGGGTTAGGACTGCTAATGGGCAGGGAGGGAGGGGGTTAGGACTGCTAATGGGCAGGGAGGGAGGGAGGGAGGGGGGGGTTAGGACTGCTAATGGGCAGGGAGGGAGGGAGGGGGGGTTAGGACTGCTAATGGGCAGGGAGGGAGGGGGGGGTTAGGACTGCTAATGGGCAGGGCAGGGAGGGAGGGGGGAGGGGGGAGGAGTGAGGGGGGGTTAGGACTGCTAATGGGCAGGGAGGGGGGGTTAGGATGGGCAGTGAGGGAGGGGGGGTATGGACTCCTAATGGGCGGGCAGGGAGGGGGGGTTAGGACTGCTAATGGGCGGGCAGGGAGGGAGGGGGGGTTAGGACTGCTAATGGGCGGGCAGGGAGGGAGGGAGGGGGGTTAGGACTGCTAATGGGCAGGGAGGGAGGGGGGTTAGGACTGCTAATGGGCGGGCGGGCGGGAGGGGGTAGGACTGCTAACGGGCTGGGGGGGTAGGACTGCTAATGGGCTGTGGGCTGATGGGGGCTGTCTGGAAATGGGGTGATGGGGGTTAGGACTGGTAATGGGTTATAGGGGGGCTTAAACTGAAAATGGGGTGATGGGGGTTTAGGACTGGAAGTGGGTTGATGGGGGGGGGCTAGGACTGGTATTGGGTTGGGGGGTTGCTAGGACTGGAAATGGGCTGATGGGGGGCTAGGACTGGAAATGGGCTGATGCAGGGACTAGAAGGGAATGGATGCTGGGTGAGGCTGGAACTAGAAGGGAGCTGGTGTTGGGGGAGGATTAGAATGGGATGGGGCTGGGAGAGTAAAATGGAGAGGGGAAAAATATTTTGTGTGGGAGGGATAAAAAATCTACAATTGGCCGGGTATTGGGAGAATAAGTGGGGATTGAGGATGGAGGGGTAAATTTTGAGTAGATGAAATAGGAATGAGGAAAGAGCAAAAGGAGAAAGATTAGTATGTTAAAGCAGATGTAGAGAGAGAATGGAAAAAAAAAACCAAGACAGAAGAAAGGACAAATGGACAGCAGATGGAGAGTTAGCAGAAGACACGAAGAAACCAGAAGAAAGTGGCTGGAACAATTGCAACTGAAAAAAAATGCACAAAAGGTAGAAAAATATCTCTTTATTTTGAATTTATTAACTGGAATATGTCAGCTCTGGGAAATGTGCATCATTAATTTTTGCGCTTTGTTTAGTACAAGAGGAAATTAATTTATAGTTTTATTTCCACAGTGTTGTTGTATATTCCAAGTTTGGCTTTTGGGGTTCCCAGTTTAATTATTGTCTTCCTGTTTCTAAATTGTGATTCCTTGTTTGGTGATGGTCTGTTCTGCATGTGTAACTGAGCTGAGGTATTCTGTTTATATAATTCCTATTTGACATTGCCACTTGTTCTTTCCCCAGTAGGTCATGTATTGTTGTTCTCTGAAATGTATTGGTTTAATATTTGCAGTGTTGCCTTTTGATAGTTAGGGTATGGTGCTTTGTGAGTCCTGGTAGTGCTGTTAGGATACGGCGGGTTTGCTATGGGTTCTAAATGGGCAGCGTTTGTAGTAGTTCCTAATGTGCCTGGCGGTTGGTACTGGATTATAGTAATGTAGAAACCTTTTAGTCTTTCTTTATCCATATACTCATTAAGAGGCATGTTTACTAAAAGTTAGTGTATGGTAACATTATGCAAATATTTATGCAAATGAGGCACCTTATGCAAATGAGGCTTTAATTGACGTGCTGGCACTTTGAGGAAATTCTTTGGTTTTGTGCGGCAGTTTGGGCACTCGGGCTCGAAAAGGTTAGCCATCACTGCTCTATATCGTTCCATGGTGAGACCGCACCTTGAATATTGTGTGCAATTCTGGTCGTCGTATCTTAAAAAGGATATTGCGATTTTAGAAAAGGTACAGAGAAGAGCCACCAAAATGATAAAGGGGATGGAAGGATACTCCTATGAAGAAAGGCTAAAAAGGTTAGGGCTCTTTAACCTGGAAAAGAGACGGCTGAGGGGAGATATGATAGAAGTCTATAAATTAATGAACGGAGTGGAACGGGTAAACGTAGATCGATTGTTTACCTTATCAGAATATAGAAAGACTAGGGGACATGCAATGAAGCTGCAGGGTAAACTATTTAAGACTAATAAAAGAAAATATTTTTTCACTCAACGTGTAATCAAACTCTGGAATTTGTTACCGGAGGATGTAGTAAAGGCTGTTAGTGTAGCTTGAGTTAAAAAAGGTTTGGACAAGTTCCTGGAGGAAAGGTCCATAAACCATTATTAAGAAGTGACCGAAGATATCAATGCTTGACCCAGTACAAGCATTGTGGAACTTGTGTCTCTTGGGGAAACTACTAGGTACATATGACCTAGATTGGCCACTGTTGGAAACAGAATACTGGGCTTGATGGACCTTGGTCTGACCCAGTATGGCATATCTTATGTTCTTATGTTCATCCAACAGTAGTCTGCCATCATTGTAATGCTCCATTTTCCCTGGTATCTCCATTCCATCTCTTTAATGTCTTGGTGGAATCGTTCACCTTGTTCCTCACTCACAGCTCCCAAATTTTCAGGAAAGTAGTCAATGTGGGACTGGAGGAAATGCACTTTCAAACTCATCAGGCAACCTAAAGCTTGAAATGCTTTCAGCATTCGTCCGACGATCTTTTTGTAGTGAGGATCTTTATTATTGCCTAAAACTTTCTGTACGACTTCTTTAAATGCTATCCACCCTTCTTTTTGAGGATCCGTCATGGTATTGACAAACTCTTGATCAACTATAAGCCTTCTAATGTCTGGTCCAACGAACACACCTTCCTTCAATTTTGCCTCCGACAGGCCTGGAAACTTGGTGACCAAGTATTTGAAGCATTCTCCATCTCTTGGAAGTGATTTTATGAATTGCTTCATCAATCTCAATTTTATGTGGAGAGGTGGTAGAAGAACTTTATGGGAAGGTACCAAAGTTTCTCAGAGGACATTCTTTTCACCGACTGTTAGCACCCTCAGCTGCCAACTCTTCTTGGTCCAGTGATTTTGTCGGTCTCGACTGTCCCATAGACACAGAAAACAAGGATATTTGGTATACCCAGCTTGTTGCCCGAGCAGCATGCACAAGACCTTCAAGTCCCCACACACTTGCCAACCATGGTCTTCATATTTAAGTTTATGAAGAACCAATTCCAAGTTCTCGTAGGTTTCCTTCAAGTGTATGGAATGACCTACAGGTATGGAAGCATAAAAACCATTGTGGAGTAAAACTGCTTTGAGACTTCTTTTTGAAGAATCTATATAAAGATGCCATTCCTCTGAATCATATTGGATTTTAAATTGACCCATCAGACCTTCGACATCGATGCAATAAACCAACTTGTCTTCCTGGGCGAAGTAAGGAACAAACTCCTTTTCACGATGTCTGAACCATGAAGATGACACTCCTGGCAACAATAAATTCCTGCTTTTCAGCCTTGATCCGAGTAACTCAGCGGCATCTTTGGGAAGATTCAAGTCTCTTACCAAATCATTCATCTCCTCCTGAGAAAACAATTTTGGTCTTGTATCATCTTCAAAGTCAGAACTTGATTCGTCATCTGGTTCAGGTATGACTCCACCTTCATTGGAGCTAGGTATCTCTTCCAAGGTAGCAGGGGGCTTCGGTACTGGTATATCTGTGCCATGGGGGATGGGACGAATTGCCGAGTGAAGATTGGGGCATGAAATGGAATGCTTCCATTTGGAATTAAACCCTTTCACATCACATGAACAAAAGTAAGTCGTCACTATAGTTCTTTTGCTCTCGCCAAACCATAGGAATCCCATAACGGAAAGATTTTTTCTTACCCTTGAACCAGTTTCGGAAGTCCTCAACACACCGTTTGCACACTTTATGAGGCGCCCAGACTTTATCTTGATCTCCAATTTTTAGTCCAAAGTATGCAAAGTATACTTTTTTCACAAAGTCTGTAATATTCTGCTGTTGCTTCAACACTGTATATTCACCACAGATGAAACAGAAACTGTCTGGCGAATTAATACACTTTCGCGGAGCCATAACATAACGGTTGAAGAATGATGAGCTAACATGAATTGCGATGAAAAAGTGTGAACAGCCTAGAACCAAGAACCTGATGATGATTCGTGCACAAGTGTGGTATGCAGGAGAGAGCAGCTCTGTGTCTGTACACGAGATGTCACAGTGCTGACCACACACCCCCGTACTGACCGGAGCTGCTGCTATCTGCCCTGTGTCTCCCTCCCACTGGATTCTTCAGGAAAGATTAACCTCTTCTACCATTAGAAGCACGGACTTAAAACTTGCTTAGCTTATGTATATATTGCTGACCATCAGATTTACAGTGCTATATTTTTTTTACATAACTTGGACAACCCCTTTAAGGGTTTTTTTTGGCATTTTATATCTTAAATACACTTATGTGAATTAATTGATAGTACCTTGAATTAATTAATAGTAATTTGAAAAAATTTGAAGACAATTTTGCATGTTGTGGCAAATAATGATGTCTAGGAGTTTTTTCAATATTTTATTTGTTTTCAGCACACCAAAATACATGGAAATTAGATGAAAATAATCAAACAGCTTTTTAGTCGCAGACACGTGTAATGAATGGAAATATGCTTTGGTATCTGAAAAACTCTGTTGTGCAAAATTCAAGTGAGTGTTTAGGTGACATCCTAGTATGCGATAAGGAGGGGATGTCTATTGCAGGCATTATGGATAGAGCAGTTGGATGATCTGTCATCCACATCACACAAGATTTAGAGTAGTTAAGCTTGAGTTGATTATTAGCAAGCCATAAGATTATATCATCCAAGAAATTGTTCAGAATTGTCAGATCCAAAGTCAGAGGATTTATATAAGCGACAAGTTGAATGTCATCTGCAAAGTAAAAGCTGCTAAAAGCCATGAGTTTATATAATTAGCGGCAAGGGACTGAGGAACAAATGAAAAATAATAGGTGCAGAGACAGAGCCTTGAGGGACTTCACAGACAAGAAGATAAAATGATGGCGTGGTAGTACTGAACTTCAGGTAGGAGATAAACCATGCCAATATGGTGCCACAAAGCCCTTGATCTATCAAGCACATAAACTAAAGGTTATAATCAACTGGATCAAAGGCCATTGAAAGATCTAAAGATACTGTAATAGCAATGTTGCCTTTAGCAAGATTTTCTCTTATTTCCCTTACACATGCAACTAATAGAGCTTCAGTACTCTGATGACAACAAAATCCTGACTGCTGAGGACGTAAGACTTTTCAATAAAAGTAGATAATTGCCAAAAGACTACTCTTTCGGTTAACTGGCAAATTAGAAACAGGTCTATAGATGGAAGAATCATCAGGCTTCAATGAAGGTTTTGGTTTTTTTAAAAGAGCAAATACTAGCCACCTTCCAAAGAGGTAGGACAGTGCCTAGTGTTAAACTATTGTTAATCATGGCCAGTAAGTATGGTGAGAGATCTAATTTTTCTTTCTTTATAAGTTTAGAAAGAATAGGATCAAGTTCAAATGTAGTAAAATTCATCAGACAACGTCTTAGCAAGGGAGAATTTAATCACTAGATTAAAATTGGACCATAGTGAAGTACCAGACAGCTGAATTAGGGACTGTAGTAGTATCAAGAAATGAATCAAAGTCATGACAGCCAGGGGACACAGAAAAAGCAGTTTTAAATGTTTATAACCCAGTGGTGGAAGTAAATTGCCAAGTCAGCAACCAAAGGGCCAGTGGAAGGTAATCCCTTACTGGTGGCAGGGTCTATAGTCTAATTTTTCAGAATATGGAAAAGTTTCTTTGATGGCTGTGTACAAGACATAATGTGCTTAGATAAGTATTGTTTCTTCGCTTCATTAACTGTGTGTTGATAAAAGTCTTTCCTTCACAAGACAAGGATGGCAGGATCCCTGGACTTTCTCCACAAGTGCTTAGCTTTCCTGGCCTGGATTTTAAAAGTCTCAGACCAGAATGGTACTAGGGAGAGGACTGCTTACCCTTATGCATAACAGTGCTGTAAGGAGCAACCTCACCAAGAGCTATTTTAATTGGGAATTCCAAGCCTAATCTAACTATAAAACTTCAAAACCTTCTCGCAGTTGGCTACATTTAACCTCCAGTAGAGCAGTATCTTCAAACCTTTCTGTGTTTAAACTTGAAAGTGTGAGTGTAATCTGCAGGAATTTGAATGGTTGTAATAGGGCTGGCGAGTAAGAGCTAGTGATCTGCCAAAGGTAAAATAACTGAGATTACAGGAAGTGAGGCAGGTTGTGTAGAGAAGACCTGATCAAGAGTGTGTCCAGTTGCATGGGTTGGAATACTAACATGTGAATGAAGACCTAGGGCCTGAATTAGCGAACAGAATCCTGTATCTCTAAAGTTGGCAGGGGCATCAAAGTGAACACTGAAGTCATTCAGGATATATAGATTAAAGTAGAGAGCGACTGTTTTGGTAACTGTAGAAACAATTGCATCCCAGTGATATGCAGATAGTGATGTGGGGCAATAAAACAATAGGAAGCATGAAGTTTGAAGGTATTCAAAACGGACTAAAAAAAGCTTCCAAATATTCAAAGTCACATACCACAAAGTTGAGGGGAAGAAAAGCCTTGAATATTAAGGCAACATCTCCACCACTTTACCTTGTTGATTTTCATAAACGTATGAGAAACTGAAAGGACAGCAGCAGGATACATAAGAATTCTCGCCATTTTTACGCCATGCCGCAACTATCGCCATGCGACTCAGACCATGATCTTGAATAAGGTCATAGACAGACTGAGTCTTACTTTTAATGGATCCAACATTGAGAAGACCATTTTTACAGTTTCAGAAGTGGAGACATGATGGTTAGTAGAAGGCACTGCTGTGTTACTACACTCAGGCAACAGTATCTATTTACAAATCTCCACCCATATATAACTGGAATAGTAAAGGAACACATAGCCAATACAACACAGCAGAATGCAAAAACATACCTGGTGGGTAGGGAAAGGATCATCTTAGTCAGAGAGGTGATAGCAATAGCTACCAAACTGGAATCACGGAACAAAGTCATCCCACAGTCTCACCCAAGGAGCATGTTCCACATTAGGATTCACCACACTGGAAAAGGATCTAGGCGTCATCAAGGAAAATAGATTGAAATCCTTTGCTGAGCATGCAGCAGAAGCCAAGAAAGCTAATAGGAATCATAAGGAAAGGAATGGAGAATAAAACAAAGAATATTGTAATGCCTCTGTATCATTCCATGGTGTGACCGCACCTTGAGTTCTGGTCACTGCATCAAAAAAAGAAAAGATAGAGTGAAAATGGAAAAAGTACAGAGAAGGGCAACCAAAATGATAAAGGAGATAAAAGGCTTAAAAGGTTATGGCTCTTCAGCTTGGAGAAGAGATGGCTGAGGTCTAAAAAATCATGAGCAGAGTAGAATGAATAGATGTGAATGAGCTGTTTAATTTTTCAAAAACGTACAAGACTAGGGGCCACACAATGAAGCTACAAAGTAGTACATTTAAGACTAATTGGAGAAAATATTTTTTGACTCAATGTGTAATTAAAATCTGGAATTCTTTGCCAGAGAATGTAACAAAAGTTTTTAGTGTAGCTGTTTTTAAAAAATGTTTTGGACAAGTTCCTGGAAAAAAATCCATAAACCATTATTAAAGATGATTGGGGGAAATCCAATGCGTTTGTCTGGGATAAGCAGCATGAAATCTGTCTGCCTTTTGGGATCCTGCCAGATATTTGTTATCTGGATTGGCCACTGTTGGAAACAGGATGCTGGCAATTGATCTGGCCCAGTATGGTGAATCTCATAAATAGGTATCATTGCTATAATTAAAATATAAGCCTTCGCACACACATGCAGGCCAAAAAATTAAATGGAGAATAAGACCAAAAAAATCTCACATGGCCAAAGAAAGAGTAGATATTTAGATATTGTTTTAAGGCCTATAGGGATTGCTTTACTTGTAATTGCCAAGTCTAGGATAGATCGCGTGACCTTTGATACCTGATCTTTTGCAGTGCAATTCATTTTAGAACTTACAGAGTACAGGAGAAAGATTTTAGCCTCTCACAGAACTATATGCTAAGGTCAAAACTAAAAATAGAATCATAGAAAATGATGGCCAATAAAGACCTACAGAATATAGTCTGCACTTCCATACCAACTACTAAGGTTTACAGTGCTATGTTTGTCCCATGATTTCTTGTATTCTGATACAATCCTCATCTCTATCACCTCCACTGAGAGACTATTCCATGCATCTACCACTTTTTATGTAAGCAGGTGTTCTCTGTGGACAGCAAGAATAAATCCTCATGTATGGGTGATGTCATCCGATGAAGCCCACACGGGAATGCTCCCCAGCTACTATTGAAAGTTTTTGAGAGGTTCCACCATGCCTGCACACCTTCTTCCTGCCTACCGCTGCAATGCCATCATGAAGTAGTCTGTTACTATAGCTATAGCAGAAAACAGCTCCAGGAAAGATGGGAGGGTTGTGAGGACTTATTCCTGCTGCCCACAGAGAACACCTGATACAGGTGAGTAACTACCTTTTCTCTGTGGAAAAGAAGGAATGAAGTCCTCACGTATGGGACTTCCTAGCTACAGGCTACCGAAAGCTGATGAGAATGCAGACAAGCCCAACCGGGGCAACAGTTCATCTGCTTAATGGTAATAGACCTTAACAACTTCAGATACAGAATTGTGTACAATGGAAATGGTCCTCTTCCCTTTTTTTTGGTAGCCTGGACAGAATAGAATGAGCCTAGGGGGAAATGGAGTTGGATTCTAATCTCCAGATTCCAAAGTGCAGATTGGCTGAAGTTGCTGTTGTGTCGGGGATCCCCATCCAGACAGTAGTCAGGTGTGAGTGTGTAGACAGAAGACCACATCGCAGTACTGCACATCTCTTCCATGGAGACCGAGTGTAAGTTGACCACAGACGCAGCCATAGCTCTGACATTGTGAGCTGTGATATGACCAACAGGGCTCAGGCCTGCCTGGGCATAAGAGTAAGAGATACAGTCTGCTAGCCAAATTGAAAGAGAGTGTTTGGGAATGGCAGCTCCTACCTAGCTTGCTGGGGTCAAAAGAAACTAAAAGCTGGATAGACTTTCTATGGGCTTTTGTCCACTCCAAGTAGAAGGCCAAGTCTCATTTGCAGTCCAACATGTGCAACACAGTTTCCCCTTTGTAGGCATGAGGCCTTGAGAAAATGTTGGTAGAACAACTGACTAAGATGGAAATCTGATACCACCTTTTGTAAGAATTTAGGATGAGTACGGAGGACCACTCTATTATGATGGAATTTGGTGTAAGGTGCATGAACTACAAGAGCCTGAAGCTCATTCACTCTGCACGCTGAATTGACCGCCACCAAAAACAATACATTCTAGGTCAAATACTTCAGAGGACAGGAATTGAGTGCACTGAGGTCTCAAAACACTGCAAGAGGTTTGTAGGGGGCCTTCAAGAGAAGCAACCCCCACGTGAAGTGAACAACTAAAGGCTGTACTGAGATGGACTTCCCCTCCACACCTCAATAAGCAGCTCCAGTTGCACTGAGGTGGACCCTGATGGAGTTGGATTTAAATCCAGACTCGGAGAGGTGTAGAAGATACTTCATCAGTTTTTGTGGGGGACAGACTAAAGGATCTAGGTCCTGGCCCTCACACCAGACAGCAAACCTCCTCCATTTACAGGAGGCCAAAAAGGACATCGGTCACATTAGCTTCTTAACATCCATGCGGTGAGGGCCATTCCTCTTCCTGTGCACCCACACATTCTTCTGGCTTTTACCATTGCCTTTTCTACCTGTTTAGCCACTTTAAGGTCATCAGAAACAACCCAGTGTCCTGCTCTTCTTCTGTGGACAGAAGTACTTCTTACCCCCCTATACTGTACTGCGCCCTTGGATTTTTTTCAAACCAAATACATGACCTTACATTTTTTTATTATTACATCTCAGCTGGCAAATTCTTGATCATTGTTCAAACTTCCCTAGATCCCTCCTCATGTTATCTGCACCTTCCTGGGTGTAAAAATAAGCAGAGGATTGGCATCCTTGAATCCAGGAACTGGACAGGGACTTGAACCCTGGACCCTCAGATTGAAAATCTGATGTTCTACCTACTGAGCTATCCAGGCTCACAAGGCCAAATGAAACCCATCTTTGGGTGTGCCATCTCTTTCCTAAAAATAAGCAAATGGCTGGCCATTTTACACAATGCTCATAACAAATTATGATTTCTCCTCCTTTGTGTATAAACCAAAGCATTAAAAAATAACAGTGAGTGCATTGCCTGCCACTTATAACACTTCATGTGTGGAGTCATTTGGCTCTGGACTCATGCCACACAATGCACAAGAGACATGTTGTTATAGCCAACAGTAGCACTGCTTCCCATATTTTAATGCATAATGATACAGCAATAGATTATACAGTATACTACAAGTAGCCATTCTTAGGTCTTGATGGGAAGGCTGGAAAGCTGCCACTATCTAAAGAAATCCAACATTCCCCATAACCATGATGTCAGAATATAGCTCAGTGACAACCTAAAGTCACTCCCATGTTGCATTCTCAGTGCTGAACCAAGACAAATTTCCAAAAACCTTGGTCTATTTCAAAATATAAATTTACAATAAGTTCACAGCAGCAAAACAGATATTTGAATTACAGATTTTGCTAGTATTCCAAACCTGCAAAAAAAAACAAACAACACAGATAATTAAAAGCACGAAACGAAAAGCACCTGAAGTATATTCACATGCCACAAACACTCTGGAGTGTCATTGACATTTTACTACTGTTAGTGAAAGATTTTAACTGCTCAGGAATCTGCATTGCTAAATACTGCACTTTTTTCACTGATCTGTTTGGAGAATAAACAGGTTTGGCCAGTAGTTAGGTCCATTTGACAGATTCTCCATGGACGAGCAGGAAGAAAGTCCTCACGTATGGGTGTTGTCTCTGACAGAGCCCCACGCAGGAATGCTTCCAAACTTCTATTTGAAGCTTTTGGGAGGCTGCACTGTGTCTGCTTGCCTCCCTTCTCTTCCTGCCTGCCACCACAGCACCATCTTCTCCAGTCATTTTCTGCTGAGCCCCATGGACATTGTTTCAGTCCTCCACCGGTAAACATTCTTTTTTTCTCTCCCCTTTGGAAGTCTTCCTGATAAGTATCGTGTTACTGCCTGCCATCAGTAGCGGTTCCTGCATCAGTTCTGGTGCTTTTTGGTAACTTCTCATTTTCTTGGTTGCTTTCTTTTGGCCTTTGAGCCCGTGATCCCCATCGAGCCATTTGATTTACCATGGCCATCTTCCCAGACATGTCCCAGAAACCAGCCAGCAGGTTCAAGAAGTACCCCAAGTGTGCCTGGACCATCTCAGTTACCAACAGGCCCAACTGGTGCCTCCAGTGTCTGGGTCCCGATCACCAGCCTTCTTCTTGCAATTTGTTTGCAGATGACAAGGAGCAGCCTGAGGGGTCGGGAGAAAAAGAGAGAATCCCTCTTTGGACAAAGCTCTGATTCAGCGTCTTCAGCACCGGCATCAATCCCAATGGCTTCACAAGGATCCATCGATGGTGCATCGACATTGAGAAGTTCTCGGCCTCAATCAGAGCCAAGCACCCGTGGTATCCCAGAGCAACGGCCATCAGTCAGTCTCTGAGTTGAGGAAGGATTCGGTCCTGGCTCTGTCGATGTCAAAGGGGGATCTATCTGAGCATGAGGCGAAGGCTCAGATGCATTGGAGCCCTTCCAAGCACTATGTCAAGTGTGATGGCCATGAATGGCCCCTCAAGATGACCCAGAGAGAGGACTGCTTCAGAGTTTCAGAGGGGCACCGACAGTCTCCCAACAACTGAGGCCATGCCGATATTCCCGCACAGATGCCAGAAACATTGGTCGAAGCTTCTCAGGCCCCAGGTCCTTCGGAATCAACAGCCATAGAGGAGCACCTCCTTTAGGCACTTGAGGTCTGCATCGCGTTGATGCTAGAGAAGGAGCTGACTGGGATCTTGATGCCCATGGCCGATCCTTGAAACACATGCTCTGCCTGCAGAGGCATTAATGTTGGGGCATCGAAGGGATCTGATGCTGGTTCCTGGTAGAGTGTCTCAGGTTCCAATGCCCTGGTGAAACTTCGGAAGCCCTCAATGCATCATTGATCCTGTAGAAGCTCACATGGCCCTTGAGTTGGGAGAGAGCTCCGAGCAGAGTCTCAAAGGTACTTTGACTTCTTTTCGGAGTCTGACTCTGATGGCTGGGTGACTGATGTGGAATCAGAGATTTTGTCAGAGAGAAGGTCTCCTGAGTTCCCGTTAGATACCTCCCCTCCACAAGAATGATGGAAGTCTCATCCAGAGGACATGTCCTTCCAAGATTTTGTGAGGGTTATGGCCAAGGCCATTCCATTTTCACTGGAGATGGAGGATAAACCCAGGGCAGAGGAGTTGGAGATCCTCCAATACTCCTTGACCCCTAAGGAAGCAGTGAAGGTGCCAGTGCACTGCATCCTACAGTGGCTACAAATGAGAATGTGGGAGAATCCTCTCACTGCGCCGCTGGTCAGTAGGAGGCTGGACAACGTACAGGGTTCAAAATGCTTCTCAGTTTGAGAAACCTCAGCTTTCACACCACTCTTTGGTGGTGGAGTCTGCCCCCAAGAGGATTAAGAGCACCAACTCTTTCCTTGATGCTCCCAGGTAGATAGGATCAGACAATTGACTCCTTCAGAAGGAGGTTCTTCCAGAGCTTCAAGCTCGCGGCTTAAGTACACTCTTACTAGCTCTACATGAGCATGCTCTTGAATAACATCATGTGTGATCTCGCCTACCTGTGCCAGTTCTTTCCCCTGGAAAAACTAGAGCAATACTGTGTCCTGGTAGGCCACAGCAAGAATTGCTCAAAATTCCTGGTCCGGGCGACCTATAATGTCTATGAGACGTGTCCAGAATAGCAGCAGTGGGCTCTGGAGTTTGCAGGCTCACCTGGCTTCAGTCTTCTGACCTGGAACAATCGGTGCAAAATAAGCTTGCGGATGTGCCTTGCAAGGAGAGAATCTCTTTGGAGAACAGGTGGAGGAGAAGCCTGGCATCAGAGAGAAGCAACACGTCACCCTCACCAGGCTGTCGAGGTGCATGTCTGATCCAGTTGCCTATTGCAGGAGGTACCCAAGTGAAGGCCATAAAAAGACCTACTATCAGCATAGGCGCAGATACTTCCCTAGTCCTCAAACCTTCCAGCAAAAAAATGCAATCTCCTTGCCCACAGTGTTGAGAGAAACCTCAAAAGGCCCAGCCTGTCCCACAGCCAAAGCTGGGAGCAGGGTTTTGACTGGTTCCTCCAGAGCATAGCCAATCTACCAGTGTCAGCAGAGGGGATCCCTCCAGTGGGGGAAGGCTCACTCTTTTGTCCACAGGTGGCCCCTTATAACTTTGGACTCATGGGTGCTACAGATAGTTCAAAGCGGCTACACGTTGCACTTCACCAAGTTGCTGCCACTTTATCCCTTGAGGGTATATCCTTTGGAACCTCTGTATCTAGTCCCATTTTGGGGAGAAATATCTGCCCTTCTGGCCATTCTCACCATCGAGTACATCTCACCAGAGAAGATTGGGTAGGGATTTTACTCCAGGTACTTTCTGGTTCCCAGAAAGACTTTAGGGGAGGAGGAGGGTGGTTCCGGTCCATCTGGGACCTTAGAAACCCTCAACAGCTTTCCAATGTGAGAAAAGTTCAAGATAGTATTCCTAGGTACCCTGCTCCCTTATCTTCAGAAAGATGATTGGCTATGCTTCCTGAATCTAAAGGACACATATACCCACATACCAATTTATCCCCTCACAGGAGGTATCTCAGATTCATACTGGGAGAACAGCAGTTCGGGCTAGCCTCAGTACCCTGGATCTTTATGAAATGCCTCGTGGTAGTGGCGGCCTATCTTAGAACACTAGGGGCCCGATATTCAATTGGGATGGTTATGCACCGCTACGGTGCATAGCCGTCACCTCTGACCTCTAACTCCAGATATTCAATGCCGGGGTCATATACAGCACAGTCTCTGAAGCTGCAGCAGCTAACCCGGTTAGCTCCCATGGGTAAAACTAGACCAGTTTTTGCTTCACCTAGTTTTACCCGCAGGTCGCTAACCGGGTAGCAGTGCAATATCGCCGTTACCTGGTTAACAATTGTTGCCACCCAGACATGCCCTGGAATGCCTACGACATGCCCAGTAAATCATGTAAATATCTTTAGAATATTGGGCCCTAGGGGTCTTTGTCTTTCCTTATTTCAACTACTGGCTCATAAAAAGCACCACTCCTGACAAATCCAACAATCAACATGGTTGACCATTCAGGTCCTAGAACTGTTGGGGTTTGTGGTCAATTATCCAATGTCCCCCCTTTAACCCGCCCAACAGCTGGCATTTACTGGGACTCTCCTCAACATGATTCAAGTGAAGGCCTTCCTTCCACTAGACAGACTCTATAGATTGATGGTCCGAGATACCCAGTGGAGTTGTCAGATAATGGCTCACGGGATGCTGACCGTGCACAGCCACATAGCCTCTATGGTACTCGTCACACTCATGGCTTGTATTTTGATGAGACAGGCTTAATGGACACTAAGGACTCAGTGGAACCTTTGAGAACGGGTGTTTATCACCAGCCCTCTCGTTCAGTCCCTGCACTGTTAGTTGGATCCTCAAAACCTGCTCAGGGGTCTCCCCTTTCAGAGGGCGTTGCCTCAGAAAACATTGACAATAGACACACCCAAACTGGGTTGGGGAATGCATCTTGATGGCCTTCACACTCAAGCCGTCTGGTCCGAACAGGTGAGCCTGCACCAGATCAGTTTCTTGGAATTGTGAGCCATAGTGAATACACTCAGGGCTTTCCGAGAATGGTTAGCCAACCAGATTGTTCTGATTCAGATAGAAAATCAGGTCGCAATATACTACATAAACAAGCAGAGGGGCACAGGTTTGTATCTCAAGGACTTCCACAAAAAACTAAAGACTTACCTATACACCGAATACTTTGGACACATCACTTAAACTATACACAAGCGTTGGTCACATGACGTTCCAACAGACTACCTTAAAATACATACCATTTTGTATATAGTTTTATACAAGTTTAAAAGTTTATAAATATGTTACCATGTTTATCTATGTTTTAATGTAGCAGTCAACTGTGATCTCTCACTTGTCTGCATAAGTTTAATATTGTAATGTAAACCACTCTGAGTGAAGGATAGAGCGATATATTAAAACTGTTAAATAAATAAATCTCCTGTGCTGGGAAATGGACTGGTTATGGAGTTCTCCATCACCTATGTGATGGAGCTAAGGGCCACATATCTGCCAGGGGAGCAGAATACTCTGGTGGACCAACTGAGTTGTGTCCTCCAGCCGCATGAGTGGACACTGGATAGGGACGTGACAGCCTACATGTTTCAGAAATGGAACACCCCCTCGAAGACCAGGTCATCACTCAACATAATGCCCAAGTGGACCAGTTGTGCTCCAGAGTTGCCATGCACAGCAGGGTAGTGCCAGATGCTTTTCTCCTGGACCAAGCAGGAAGTCAGTCCTCACATATGGGACTCCCCAGCTTAAGGCTACCGGAAACACAAAGCTGAAAAATGAGCTCCCTCTAGAGCCTCAGCATGCAAGAACAGAATTTTCTCTGATAACGCCCCCGAACGGTAGCCCAACACCAGGGCCGGAGGGTAGAAGTTGCCTAAACCCCAAAGAGATTATGGAGTACCGCCTGCCCGAAAGCACTGTCCCTGCGGAACTCCCTCTCAAGGCAGTAGTGGGCTGCAAAGGTCTGGCTTGAAGACCAAGTAGCGGCCCGGCAGATGTCTGCTAACGGAACAGAGCGGAGATGAGCCACTGACGCAGCCTTCGCCCTGACACGATGAGCCGTAACTCGACCCTGCAATGAGAGGCCGGCTGCCCTGTAAGCCCAAACGATACAGTCGGCTACCCATAGTGACAAAGTACGCTTGGAGACAGCCAGCCCCAACTTATTGGGGTCAAAAGAGAAGAAGAGCTGAACAGCCCTCCGGTGCTCCCGCATACGGTCAAGGTAGAAGGACAATACCCTCCTACAGTCCAGGGTATGCAAGACCATCTCAGCCTGGCTGGCATGCGGCCTGGGAAAGAAAGTTGGAAGAACCACCTCCTGATTGAGGTGGAAGGAGGAGACAACCTCAGGAAGGAACTTAGGGTGAGTCCATAAGACTACTCTGTTCCTATAGAACCTAGTATAAGATGCATCTGATACTAGGGCCTGAAGCTCACTCACTCGCCTTGCTGAGGTAAGGGCTACCAGAAACAACGCTTTCCAGGAGAGAAAACGCAGAGGGCAAGTAGCCATAGGTTCAAATGGTGGGCAAGTAAGCCGTTGCAAGACCACATTTAAATCCCATTCAGGGGCAGGGGGACGCACAGGAGGCTTAAGCAAAAGCAGGCCTCTGAAGAAGCGAGCCACCAAAGGATGGCTTGAGAGAGACTGACCCTCCACTGGGGAGTGGTGTGCTGAAAGAGCACTAAGATGAACTCTCACAGAATTGGACTTAAGGCCTAGGTTGGACAGGTGAAGCAAATATTGCAGCACCACTGGTACCAGGCATGAGAAAGGATTCTCGTTGTGTTGAGTACACCAGGTAGAGAATCTACGCCACTTAAGGGCATAAGATTTTCGGGTGGACTGCCTCCACGTCCTCCACTTCCCTAGGCAGTAGTAAGGGCGCTAGAACTACCCTTTCAGCAGCCAGGCCATCAAATTGAGGGACTGGAGATTGGGGTGTAAGAGAGATCCCTGCTCCTGAGACAGGAGATTGGGTTGCATCCCTAGAGGAAGAGGAGTGTCCACTGCTAGTTGCAAAAGAAGTGGGAACCAGGGTTGCCTTGGCCGCCTGGGGGCCACCAGGATCACTGAGGCCTTGTCCCGGATCACTTTGAACAGTGTCTTGGACACTAGAGGCGTGGGAGGAAACGCATATAGGAGGCCTGTAGACCATGGAATGAGAAATGCATCCGCTGCTACTCTGAGAGGATGCGGTTATCTGGAGCAGAACCTGGGAAGTCCACACAGAATAAAATCAACGTTTTCCTCGGGTGAAAACAAAACACGTCCGTCGGGCTCCACAAAAAAAATAAGACTGAGCAAGATGGCACCCTTGGGCGGGAAGGGGACCGCGCATGCGTGCTGCATTCCCAAAGGCTTTCTTTGAAAGCTGGGGAAATGCTCCGCACGGGGGCTTCGTCGGCGCCGATGTCACCCATATGTGAGGACTGACTTCTTGCTTGGTCCTGGAGAAAGCCTCTGTACCACACCCCGCTCAAACAGGGGGAGGGGGAAGAGGAGGGGGGTTCTCCAAGTGCTTCTCTCTTTCTCTTTTTTTTTTGAAAAGGCAGGCAAACAGACGCAATTAAAGAGCTTGCTCTACCTCCAACCTACACAACTAAACCAATGAAACTTCCTTATTTGTCCCTTTAGTGAGACCAGCACCCTAGCTCACCACCTCTTCCAGTTGCTTGGAGACTGAGTAACTGGAGCTTGTGGCTGGTCCCTCGGGCATTTAGTCTAGGGTTATCAAAAGAGGACATGCTCAGTCTCCATGCTGCTGGAGGAGGTGCTCAACCCAGAGGTTCGGGACTGGACTGGAGGGATGGTAAGGAATTAATCATTAAATGCATTGAAGGTGGTACGGTGGTACTATCTCAACAATATATAGTAGAAATAACTTGGCAATTAATACTCAGTACTACATTAAACTGGACTATAAGTTGGGGAGATGGGGAGGGGGAGAAATGGGGATAAATAAGAAAAATGTATAATATTTGTATCATGTTCAAACTCCTGGCATTGTGTAAATATCCCCACAGGCTGGGAATGTTTTGTATTTGATAATAAACATGATTTAAACAATCTTTACTATGACCCTATTACAGATATACAACAAGCCATTAAACAAATTGTGAATCAGGTTCTTGCAACTCAACATATCACTTTTAAAGGCAGAGAATGTTTAATTAGTCAACATCCGAAGACACCAGTTATACGAGTTATATTCTCCCCAAAATACACAAGACCTTGGATAACCCACCAGACAGCCCAGTTGTTCTCAGTGAATCTGTTCTTGAGCTTTTGTCCAAATTCATACTTTTTTTTAAACAAATGGTTATGCAAACAAAATCACATATTCATCATACCACTCATATGCTAAATTTTATTGCAGATATTGATTATACTGAAGAACCTACTGTATGTGTTTAGTCACATTAGATGTAGTTTCATTAACACAGTAAGTATCACAAAATTTGATTCGTACTAGAATATCTTGAGTTTTTGATGGCTGAATTGGAAATTAAGTTATGTCAATTATTTTCTATTTGAAAAGTTCTTTTTACATATGTTTATTATGTTTTCTAAGTCAACAAAACGTGCAATACAAAATTGCATGCCATTTGTACAGTGCTATTCTACTTTTCACTCCCTCCCTTTTGGATATTTACCCTGGAATTTGTGCCATAGCCATTTATAACAGGATCATTGAGGGTTAGTATGTGCTTTATATGCATACCCCTCTGCCTGAGCGAGATTGTGCATGAAATCTACCCACTGCTGGAACGTTGGTGCCCGGTCACCCACCCAATTCTGCAGGACAGCCTTCTTAAGCTCCCAGATTCCCAACATAATGAATTTGCTCTCCACTTTATAGATCTTTTGGGCTCACAATGGCCTTCCTCTCCCAACATCAGCAGTCCATAGGACTACTCTATTTGTTTGCCAATATGCCCTCCCAAACAATCAAGGGCTTTCCCCCATATCTCTGATAGTTTTGTGCATTCCAGAAATGCATGCTGGAATTTCTCCACCCCCACCAGACACTTCTTGCATTGGCCCAAAGCCCAGATGACGAGCTGTGCCTTTTTCTCCCTTGTGAGAGAGCTCATGTGCAAAATACGATATTGCATTTCCTGGTATCAGGCACTACAGGTCACCTTAGGTATTTGCTGAAACTACCTTTCTAGGTACATCTCCTCTTCTTCTGCTGTGTCCCATGCCCACTGCTATGTCAACCCCTCTAGATAATGTGTACAGAGTTTATCCCTGAACATGCGATACCAAATGGACAAAGTGCCCCAATGAGGAGCCAACTTGCGTAAGTCCTCATCTCTCACCTTGATCTCCAGCTCCCCAGGGTTGGAGTCTCTCAATGTTTGCCAGCAATGCTTAATCTGTAAATAGTGTATATAATGAGAAGTACTGAGGCCCAATGTGCTTTGCAAATGCTCAAAGATGGGGAAATCTCCCTGTCCCCACAGATGTAGTCATCCTAAAACTAGGGGTTGGATCTTTCTTCCACTCCGCAAACCTGGTGTGTCCTTGACCAGGTTCAAAAAAGGGATTGCTTGTCACATAGAGGAAGGGGGATACTTTCCAGCTATGTCTCCCCTTTATGGCCCTCCATCTCCTTGCTTTTTGGAGGGGTTCAATGAGAACCACAAACTCCACTTTGTTCAACGCCACCGTGGTGTGATGGAGTACACTAAGCACTCGATAGGGTTTTCTCCATTCCTCCAGCAGCCCTGGTGGGGACCCACTGCATCAAGGCTGCCATGTTGTAAGTCCGTAGGTCGGGAAAGCTGGCCCCTCCTTTTCCTGCGCCAATATCAACTTTGCATACCTAATCCTTGCTTGCCATCCTCATCAGAGAAAGGCACGCAATACACATTTCAGTTGGGTTTCTTCCGCTCGCTTAACCCATATAGGCAACATTTGCAATTAGTAGAGGATCTTTGGGATACACATCATATGGACCAAGACCACTCTTCCTTATAGAAATAGGGGCAAGTCCACCCACTACATGCACAGATTCCTCAACTGGCATATCTTTGTCTTGTATATTTTTTTGGTAAACTACACTAATCTGTTTATATAGGTATATTCCCAAGTATTTTAGTGTGCCGTCCTACCAATGGAAGGGCAACCTGGTTCACGGGCTCTATCCGTTCCAGGAGCCATGCCTCTGACTTATCTGCATTTATTTGCAAGCCTGAAAAACTACTAAACTTCTGTTAGTGACTCAATAGCTCCTTAAGCCCGTCTATCAAGTAGGGCATGCTAATCACCATGTCGTCTGCAAACATGCTGATTTTGCACTCTTGGTTTCAGATTCTCATCCCCTGGAGGTTTCCCGTGGCATAACGTTTAACTGCTAAGGGGAGTGATCAAATGAACAGTAGCAGGGATAATGGACAACCCTGTTGCATCCTTCTATAAAGCTCTAAGGCATCAGTCATTCACCCATTTACTAAAATTTGGATACAAGTCCACCCCCGAAATTTGTCACCCTCCCCAAATTTGGCTAGAATCCAAAAAAGGTAATTGCACATCACACGTCAAATGCTTTTTTTGGCATCAAGACTTACTACAACCGTTTCCTGACTGGGTGCCTGCTGCTGTCTAAACAGTATGAGCGCTTGGACCAAGTAACTCGTAGCACTTTGGCCCTTAACGAAACCCACCTGGTTTGAGTGGACCAGGCTGGGCACCACTGATCCCATATGTTTTGCCAGAACTGCCGATTTTCATATCTTGATTAAAGAGAGATATGCGCCAGTATGATTCCACCTTTTCCATATCCCAATCCAGCTTGGGTACCAGGACCACTATTTATTTATTTAAGCTGTATTTATATCCCGCTTTTCACCGGGTCAAAGCGGTCAATTGGGAGATACATTTAACACGAGGGGATATGACACACATACGCTAATACTTACAGGGAACATGGGCAATGGAGGGTTAAGTGGCTTGCCCAAGATCACAAGGAGTACCTATAGGACTAGAAATCCCAGTCCCTCCGGCCTGAGATTGCTGTCCCCAGGTGGGACTTGAACCCCCGGCCCTAAGTACCTTGTCCTAACCACTAGGCCACTCCTCCTCCCTTGTCCTAACCACTAGGGCTCTGTTTGCGTGTGGCCCAAAATCTCTGCTCTGTTTCACTGCCTCCCCCATGTTCCACAGCTATTGCACTATAGCATCTCCTAAGATTTTATAGAATTTGGGCCTAATCCATCCAGCCCTGGTGTTTTAGCCAATGCGATATTTTTATGCAGGCCAGAACCTCTCCCACGGAAAGTGGTCAGTCTAGGAACTTCTTCTCTGCCTCACAACTCCAGAAGGGACAAACACAAAAACCTCCTCCCTTGTCTACTTCTCCCATTGGTCCCGCCTGATATAGGGTTTGGAAAAAGGTTAGGAACTTTTCTGCTATTTCCCCTACCCCCACAGCCAGCATGGCATCAGCATTCTGGAGATGAGTTACAGTGCATTTGACTTTAGAGGGTTTAATCAAATTTGTGAGCAATTTTCCAGTTTTGTCTCCCCATTTGTGCAATTTATATTTGCATATGTGGATGCTCTTCAGAGCTCTCCATTGTAGAAGGGTATTGACCTCGTTCCTTTGCTCTTGTAGCAACCGCTGGTCCTGCTCTGTGCCTGATGTCAGGTATTATGTATGCTACCACCACCACATCTTTTGCAACCCCTGAAGGAGTTGTTGATTTTGTATTTCTTGTTTCTTTCTTATGTAGCATATTATTCTGCCCCGTAGGACAGCTTTGGCCACCTCCCAATATGTTATGGGGCTGACGTCTACTCTATTCTCTTCTGTATACTCCTGCCAGCATTTGCACATTAATTGACAGAAGTCAGCATGTTGACTCCACACTGGGTTTAACCTCCATATCCAATCTCCTGGGATATTAGATAGAAGAAGGCTAATCTGCACCACTGCATGGTCTGAGACCAGTTATGGCTTGATATCCCCATCCATTAACTTCTCAAATAGCCGTTCAGAGAGGAGCATATAATTCTGGAGTGAGTTTTGTGTGATCCTGAATAGTTTGTGAATTCCTGCTCTGTTGGATGCAAGGTTCTCCACCCATCTATTAGCTCCAGCTCTTTGCACAACAAGTTAACACCCCGCGTATGCGCACCTCTGCTCATGTGCTTGGGTGGTTTACAATCAATGTTGGGTTCTGCCACTGTATTGAAATCCCCTCCAGTTATAACGGAGTATTCTGTTTGGTCGGCCAACTTCTATGAAGAAGGGGTGCCTGTATAGGTTAGGGGCATATACACTGCACATTAACACCCTCTTCAGTTTCAAACTTCCCCACACCAAGACATAGCGTCCCTCCCCATTCTGAACTACCTTATGGGTATCAAAAGTGATCCTTTTCCCAATGAGTATGGCAACCTCCCTCTGTCAGGTATTGTAGGCAGAAAAAATGACCTCCCACACTGAATCCTTTTTTAATTTCGTATGTTCCCATGCGATTAGGTCGGTTCCTTGCAAAACCACCACATTCATTCCAGTTTCCTTAGATAGGCAAGAATGTTCTCCTTCTTTACTGAAGAGTTAAAGCTGCCTATGTTTAGAGTAGTTATCTTGACCTCAGTCATTGCTCATGCTCCGTAAGGATGCACGCAATGCTTCTTCCTCTGTTTTTAACAGTTTGGGGGCCTCCCAGCCAGGCTCCCATTAGGCATGAAAGTTATAGGGCTTTTATGTTGTCTAGTGACACCGTCTCAACAGTCTGCACTTGTGGCCAGTGTTCCTCCCTGCAGATACTGTAACCCCTGAGATCCCAGTCATCCCAGCCACTTTGTTCCCCTTTACTCTCATACACCATACACACCACCCAGATTCCATTGTTTGCACACTCCACACACACCCCCATCCATTATATCAGCTTACTCTCCCTTGCTCCCATGCTGCCTCACTTTCAGCGCCTTTGGGCCCCCCTTGAGCTAGCATTGGCCATCTACCCAGTACCCACACTACGTTGTTGTTGGTCTCCCCTCCCCCCCAGCTTGGCCTCCCTTCCATGTATCATCAAACCAAACAGAAAATAACTAAACCCAGTCTGCCAAAACTTGCTTCTTTTGAGGGTTTGTCTGGCTGCTGCAGCTCTAAGGACTGCTCCATTTTGTCCCTTGGGCCTAGCTCCACACAGTAGTTGTGATGTTCTCATACAGAGTCTTGTCCAGGCTGCACAAGTGTCACAGGCATCACGAAGTACACTTGGTCCCCATGCTGACTATCCTCCGTCTTAGTCACGGATCTTTGGTTGGCACCTCCGCAAATTGTTCATGCACACAACTGGGTTGCAGCAACTGACAAAAAGTGATAAACATAACAAAACTGTGAACAAAGGTGCTATTCAGGTGTCCTTTTTACTGGCAGCTCAGCATCTCCCTCTTAGAGCCTGTCATCGGGCTTCCGCACGCTCTGGGCGGCTACAACATTCCAATAATTTCTTGCTCTCTTCCACAGTATGCAGTTGTATTGTGATTCCATTGTGGGAAATTTTCAGCTTGTGAGGAAACAACAATGCGAATTCCCGCCACGTCAATGCCACATGGTTAGAATAGTCATTGAATAATAGGATCTGCCTGTTGCCATATTCCAACATTTTCCATTGGCGAAACTTTCTCAAGATGAATTCCTTCTGTCCAGATGAGATATCGCATAATGGCTCTGTGCAGCTTGCTGGTTTCCTCTCATTTAGGTCCAATGTGGTGGGCCTGCTCACAACGCCAGGTCAGCCCGGTGCTTTGCAGGCCCAAAGTTATCAGTAGTCATTTTTTGAAGAAATTGTAGAGTTTCACATCTGTCACATCTTTGCCCAGACTGACTACTCAAAGGTTGTTTGGCTGTGCTCTTCAATTCTGTCTATGAGCTGCTGTTGCTTTGCAGAGACCTGGTCTACCCATGCCATGAGGTGCTGTTTTCTTGTGGGCTGCCATCCTCTGTTCCATCTCTGTCAGCCATTGAATCTGCATATCAAACTTCTCACTAATGTCTTCTACTGTAGACTGCAGCTTGTTGAGACAATCTTCCAAGGCCACCGACGCCATCTTGGAGATCTCAGCCACCAAGTCACCAGCACTCGGGTTGGTTGCACAGGGAGAATCGGCAACCATATTTGTTACCAGGCACTGTGGCTTCTTGTAAGCAGCATTTTTTTGGACATGTCCTACTGCCACAGATGCTCCTGACCTCTATCTGGCAAACCAGACAGAATTCATGGCCCTCTATGTTGTTGGTGCATCATCTGAAGGAATGGTGGCCACTTTTTTAGTAGGTTTTTGGGGTTCCAATCGGGAGCTCTACTCTTTCATGTCCTCACGCTCTCCATGCATAACGTGTTTCCCCCCCCCCCCCCCACTTTTTTTTTTTTTTTACAGATTTATGGAATTATCATGGGAGTAGCCATAGCACCATCAATAGCAACACTATATATTGCAGATTTTGAAGATAAAGCATAGTTACTCACCTGTAGCAGGTGTTCTCCATGAACAGCAGGATCAAGTCCTCAAGTATAGTGATGTTCCCGTTGGAGACTAGCGCAGGAACCTCCCCAGCTTCCACTGGAAGCTTTTGGGAGCCTCCATCACATGTGCACGCCTGCCTTCCCACCTGCCACAATGCCATCTTATCTGCAGTAGAATACAAAGTTAGTAGCCAAAAATAAATACATGGGGAGGTGGGAAGGTTGTGAGGACTTATTCCTGCTGTTCCCAAACAGATTCCAGAGTACAGTCTGGCCGAAGTTACTGTCACACCAGGAATCCCCATCCAGACAGTAGTGGGCTGTGAAGGTGTGGACAGAGGACCACGTAGCAGCCCTGCAAATCTCCTCCATTGAGACTGAGCACAGATTGGCCAAGGAAGCAGCCATGGTTCGAACACTATAAGCAGTGACATAATCCTCAAGGCTCAGACCTGCCTGAGCATAGGCAAAGAAAATACAGTTCACCACCCAAATGAACAGAGTGAGTTTGGAGTGTGCCACGCCCAGCTTGCTGGGGTCAAAAGAGTCAAAGAGCTGGGTAGAACGCCAATGTGCTCTTGTCCGCTCTAGATAGAAAGCCAGAGCACATTTACAGTTCAACATATGCAGCTCGGCCTCCACCCTTTCGGCATGAGGCCTAGGGAAAAAAGTGTGCAAGACCACCGACTGATTCAGGTGGAAAAAAGGAGACCCTCTTGGGCAAGAAACGCGGGTGTGTTCACAGCACCTCTGGTTGTGATGAAACCGAGTACCCGGTGGGCAAGCTACCAACGCCTGAAGCTCACTGACATGGCGAGCCAAGGTGAGTGCCACCAGGAACACAACCTTCCAGATCAAGAATTTCAATTGTCAGGTCACCAGCGGTTCAAAGGGAGCCAGCAGGAGCTGTGCCAACACCACATTAAGGTCCCACGCCACCATCGGGGGCTTAATCAGAGGTTTAAAAAGAAGTAAGCCCCACATGAAGCGAGCCACCAGTGGCTGAGCAGAAATGGGCTTGTCCTCCAAGATGCGATGGTAGGCCCCAATCATGCTCAGGTGGACTCAGATTGAATTGGACTTGAGGCTTGAGTTTGAAAGATGCAGAAGATACTTTAGTAGCCTTTCCACTGAGCAGAAGGGATCCAGTGTCTTGTCAGCTCAGCAAAGCGAGAACCTCTGTCACTTAAAGGCATAGAAACAATGTGTCGAATCCCTGCAGGAAGCAAGGAGGATGTCTGTCACCTCCCCAGGCAGATTAAGCTCTGAAAGAACTACCCGCCCAGCATCTACAGCATCCCTTGAGCCATCGTGAGACATTTCTGCTGGATAGTGCCAACCACCTCCATGAGCTGCTGCAGGGGGTCCATCGGGAGAACAGCTCGGGCTCGAGAGATATCAAGGATAGCTCTGATGAATTCAAGCTGCTAAGAAGGTTGAAAGTGTGACTTGGAGTAGTTTATGACAAACCTGAGTCGCTCGAGCACCTGAATAGTCAGGTGAACCAAATGCCGAACGCTCTCCAGCAGGGAGCTCTTTATCAGACAATGATCTAAGTAAGGGAAGACAAAGACCCCCAGGGTCTGTAGGTAAGCAGCGATGACCACTAGGCACTTAGTAAAGACCCTGGGGGCCAATGCCAACCCGAAGGGCAGCACTTGGTACTGGAAGTGCTGGCCGACCAGCATGAAGCACAGGTACTTTCTGTGAAGAGGATGGATTGGGATATGTGTACACATCCTTCAGATCCAAGATCCCAGCCAATTGTCCTTGAGGAGATATGGGAGCAATGCCCCCAAGGAGACCATTTTGTACTTTTCCCAATCCAAGAAACAGTTCAGATTTCTTAGGTCCAGGATGGGCCAGAACCCCCCATCTTTTATGGGACCAGGAAGTACCGAGAGTAGAAGCCTTGCCTGATCTGAGCCAGGGGTACCAGTTCGATAACTAATTCGGCCTGCAGGATGGCAACTTCTGCCGAAGACCATGGTGATGTGGGTCTAGAGGGTACTCCTCTGGGAAGACGTGAGGTGGCGTTTGGGGAAAAATGCAGCAGGTACCCACCATGGACGATCTGCAGCACCCAGGCTTCCATGGTGATGAGAGGCCACCTGTGAACTGGATGAGCTGGTCCCCCACTTGAGGGGGCACGCCATCAGGAAGTGGGTGATTGGCTATGCTCCTGAAGAACCAGTCAAAAATATGCCCCCAGCTGTGGCTGTGGTATGGGTTGGGCCTTCTGTGGTTTGGGGTGCCGCTGCTGACCTGGGGCCTGTGCCTTCAGCTGAGCACTCTGAGGACTATGGTAATATTGGCACTTCTGCTGGTTAAATGTCTTCTTCTCCTGCTATTTCTTCTTTGAGGGATTCACAGTCATATGCGAGAGTATGGAGATGGTTACCTGCTCCTTCTCAATTTCGCCTGCCTTCTTCTCCATTGGCTAGCCAAAGAGGTTCTCTCCTTGGCAAGGCATGTCCACCAGCTTGTGCTGGACCTACTATTCTAGGTCCGAGGACTGAAGCCAGGCAAGGTGTTGTGCCATGATGCCCACTGCTGCCACCTGGCCAACAGACTCGAAGGCATTGTAGGTGCTATGGACCATGGAGCAGTCCTTACCGTGACTGACCAGTGCACGCAAAGAGTCAAGACGTTCTGCCAGTATGAGGCAACTAAACTCATTGAGGTCCCCCATGATGCCCCTCAGGAACATACCCATGTAGAACTGGTAGGAGGGTATGCAGGTGACCAGCATGGAACCCTGAAAGCACCTCCTCCTAAAGCCATCAAAGGTCTGGGTCTCCCGGCCCAGTGGCACAGATGAGTGAGTCTTCGAGCTCTTAACCCATCTCATGATGGACTCCACCCCCAAGGAATGATGGGGCAGCTGAGGCTTCTCAAAGCCAGGGGCTTTCTGCACCTGGTACATGGAATCAGGCCATAGGCTGATTGCTGGCACTGTAATGGGTTTTTCCCACACCTTGAGCAGCAGTCATTGCAAGATCCTGTGCACAGACATCGTGATGGCCTCCTTGGGAGCCGAGAGGTATTTGTAGGATTTCCATCTCCTCTGCCCTCAGCTTGTCCTCTGCCTTGAGGGACAATGGAATGGCCTTTGCCATGTCCCAGATGACGTCCTGGAAGGACATGTCCTTGGAGGTGACTTCCTTCTCTCATATGGAGGGAACGGGTCTGAGGGAAGGTCCTGAGACTGGCGATTTCTCCTCTGTCTTCCACCCCTTGGAGTCTGACTCTGAGAGGAAATCAAAATAGTGCTGGGTCTCCTCCTGCCACTGCTGCCGCTTCAGCAGAGAAAGCAGGCACTGATGGCAGTCCTCCTGAGGGTGCTGATGCATTGAGGCATTGGCGCTCAAGACGCTGGACGAGATGGCTGTCAGGACCAGTGTGGACTCTGACCACCAACCAGTGGGGAGGGTATGGGTCTCCAAGATCGGCTGCATGGCAGGCAGCAATGCCACTGAAGGCAGCAGAGCCACTGGAGCCTGTGCAGCCAGAAGAGCCGCCATGTGCACCTTTAGGGCCCAAAGATGCTCAGCCAGCACTGTGTTCTCCAAGGTTGTCGGGGCCGGTACGACGACTCTGGCCACCGACTTCAGCACCCATGCTGGGGACTCCACAATGGTTAGGGCTTCGGGAGATTGCTGGTGGCCCTCCAGGGCCTTGGGAGTTGACTCTTCCTACTGGGGCACCTTCGCAGGTCACTCTCAGCATCACACTGAGAAGGGCTCCAGAGTTGATGTCTGTGGCTCAGTTCTCAGCTGCCCCCCTTTGACGTCGACAGGGCAGATGGTGAATCGTTCCGTGACTTCAACCAGAGGTCGATGGAGAACCTCCATTCCATGGTACTGTGGGCCCTTGGCTCCAAGTGAGCACAGGCACTGCGTGATGCAATCAACACTGATGTTGATGCTGGGACCAATGACACTGAGTCCAATGGCCCAGTGACTCACTCTGCTTCTCCCAGGCACTTGAGCTAGTTCCTAGTCATCTGCAAGCAGAGATAACAGGAAGAGGGCTTGTGGTCAGGGCCCAGGCACTGAAGGCATCAATTATGTTGGTCAGTGAC
This sequence comes from Ichthyophis bannanicus, assembly GCA_033557465.1. NCBI lineage: Eukaryota > Metazoa > Chordata > Amphibia > Gymnophiona > Ichthyophiidae > Ichthyophis > Ichthyophis bannanicus. The sequence continues at coordinate 1,540,477,443 of CM066031.1, forward strand.
AGAGATGGTGCATGCACATCCAGTGCACTTCTTAAATCTGCTGGCTGGCATAGACATGACCGTGAAAATGAACGCTGCAAAATCAAAGACTTCAATGTCTTCAGCCAGCAAAAATGTGCCTGGGAAAAAGAAAGATCCTAAAGTGCAAAAACTTGAAAAAACTCAAAATGCCAGTGCTGGCAGAAGCCGACACACCCGACAGACAGTAAGCACTAGAAAAACAAGAAAATAACCCCAAGGGCCTGAAAACTATTAACTTTTTCCAGCGACAAACAGGAACACATCCTTAGGGCTCCGCAGAAAAGGAAGACTGGAGATAAGATGGTGCTGCGGCCAGGAGGAAGGCAGGCACACATGCGCAATGGAGGCTCCCAAAAGTTTTCAATGGAAATTGGGGAGTGCTCCCACATGGGGCTCTGTCAGGGACGTTACCATACATGAGGACTTATTTCCTGCTTGTTCATGGAGAAATATGTATATGCTTCAGAAAGGTATAAGAACATTAAACGTTGGTTTTTATGGATGATATATTTTCATATTTATTTATTTAAAGTTTTTATATACCGCCTTTCTACAATTCAAGGTGGTTTACATAGAACTCAACATAACAGTGTAGTTACAACTGTTGTACATAGAACAATAATTTTTAGTAGAAAACTTATCTATAGTTAAAAAGTAACAGTATATTGCCAGAAAGGCAACTTTGTACATATGTCTGGCTCTAGGATGAATATTGAGAAATTTGTTCAATATATCAATTCTATTAATAACATCATATTAAAATATAACTTATCAATGGAATATTGATTTTCTAGATATAAAAATGTTTAAAGACAATCATAAGTTGAATACTACACTATATTTCTTTGACTGGGTGACCAGGGAGTTGGACCGAGGGAGAGCTCCAGATGGTGTATTGTATGTGTGGTGTGGTGTATTTAGATTTCAGTAAAGCCTTTGACACTGTTCCTCACAGGCGACTTATAAACAAACTGAGCACCCTAGGGATGGACCCTAAAGTTACTGCTTGGGTTAGAAATTGGTTGGGTGGGAGGCGACAAAGAGTACAAGTAAATGGAGCTCACTCTGAGGAGAAGGATGTTACCAGTGGTGTGCCCCAGGGATCTGTCCTTAGTCCGATTCTTTTTAACATCTTTGTTAGTGATATAGCAGAAGGGCTGTCAGGTAAGGTTTGCCTCTTTGTGGATGATACCAAAATCTTCAATAGAATAGACACCCAGGAAGATGTAGATAACATGAGGAGGAATCTAGCGAAGCTTGAAGAATGGTCTAGAATCTGGCAGCTGGGATTTAATGTTAAAAAATGCAAGGTCATGCATTTGGGCTGCAGCAATCCAAGGGAGCAATATAGTATAGGGGGTGAACTACTTTTGTCCACTAATGAAGAGCGGGACCTAGGCGTGGTTGTGTCTGATGATCTTAAAGTAGCTAAACAGGTAGAAAAGGCGATGGCAAAAGCTAGAAGGATGCTTGGGTGCATACGGAGAGGAATGGCTAGCAGAAAAAAGGAGGTGATAATGCCTCTTTATAAGTCTTTGGTGCGACCTCATTTGGAGTATAGTGTGCAATTCTGGAGACCGCACCTTCAAAAGGGTGTGAACAGGATGGAGTCGGTGCAGAGGGTGGCTACTAAAATGATTAGTGGTCTTCATTATAAAGCATATGAGGACAGACTTAAGGATCTTAATATGTACACCTTAGAGGAAAGGTGGGATAGAGGTGATATGATTGAGATGTTTAAATACATCCGTGGCATAAATGTTCAGGGAGAGAGCCTCTTTCAATTGAAAGCAAGTTCTGCTACGAGGGGACATGGGATGAGGGTGAAGGGAGATAGATTCAGGAGTGATATGCGGAAATATTTCTTTACGGAAAGAGTAGTGGATCCGTGAAATAGTCTCCCAGTGGAGGTGGTAGAGATGAGGACAGTAACTGAATTCAAAAAAGCATGGGACCAACACAGAGGATCTCTAAAGATAAAAAGGGGACTGTTGTAGTTGTTGATATGGGAGGACAGACTAGATAGGCCATGTGGTCTTTTTCTGTCAGACCTGTGTGGATGGTGGGCCATGTGCTTTGGCACACATGGCAAACCGCTTCCCCCCCCCCCCCCCCCACTGCTGCTGCTGATTCCGGCAGTGGGGTCAAGGAGAGCAGTTAGGCTTTGTGGCAGCAGCCCACAGCAATGTGTTTCAGCACACATGACCTGCCGCTTCTGACCTCCCTGAAGTTGTGTCGGGGGGGTGGGTCAGAAGTGGCAGGCCATGTGTGCTGAAGAACATGGCCAGCCGCTGAGCCAAGCTGCCCCATCTGACCCCATCACTGGAATCAGCAGCAGCAGGGGGTGGCGTCATGGCTCAGTGTGCAGGGGGAATAGGGCAGGGACTTCTGCCTGGAGTGGCAGAAACCCTTGGGCCGGCCCTGCTTACCGCCATCCACATGCCAGTTAGTGTGTTGCCACGTGTTAGCAATGTGCTAAAGGCAAGGGGGATAGAGGCACCTACACTCAAAAGTTAATGCAAGCCTCCATGTTAATTTTGCAGCTCAAGAATGTGCTACTGCAGCACCCCTTAGTAAACATGCTCCAAATCGATAGTAACTATACATGAAGTGGCATTTTAGAAAGGGCGTCCTAGTGCAAACTGGGATGCTCAGAGTAGAACACGCAGAAAAATGCTGGGGTTGTCTGTGTTTTAGCCTGATTTTAGACAGAGACACCCCTGAAGTGGACGCTCAGGCCAACGTTCATATAGATCTTTATCTTTATTAAAACAGACCACCCACTGGAAGCCATCTGGGCGGTTTACAATAACAATATTTATTAGAAAAGCCAGAAACAGAAAAGGAACTATAATGCTAGACAGGAAAGTGCACACCCATACAGGACTAAAGAGAAAAAGAGCCTAAGTGGAAGGAGAGGAGGAAACGGAGGGGGGGGGGGAGGGTTGGTCAGGGAAAGGGAGGTCATAGGCAGTACAGAAGAGGTGGGTTTTCAGGAGAGACTTGAATTTGGGAAATGATTCTTCTTGACGGATTAGGGGAGGAAGAGAATTCCACAGTGATGGGGCTAGAAAAAAGAAGGCGGAATGCCAGGTTTGCTCCATGTGGGCACGGGCAGGAGATGTCCCCAGTATGAAACCATGGGGCAGAGACATCCATCTCAAGCAAGGTTGCATATGGGCACATCCAGTGGCATGGGAAATGAAAACATAAGTGCCCCCAATCCCCATCGGTGTCCATTGACAAATTGTAAAATAAAGAGGATATGAGAGTCTTACCTCCTCTACATGTTTGCCTGACAAAAGGAGCATGTTTCAGATCCCTGTTCATGCCTGGAGCATTAATAACCTTTGACATAGCTTGGGACATCCAGAATGTTTTAAAAATTGTGCAGAGATGTCCAAGTTCTTGGGAATTCCCAGCCATGCCTCCAACATGCCCCTATTCAGACTTGGACGTCTTTGTGCTGGGGACATCCAAAGACTCTCGTTCCAGGGAGATGTCTCTGCTTTGAACAGCTCTATGCCTGTTTTCATATGTCCAAAGCATGAATAGGGCCTTCTAAAATAACCCCCATAATGAGCAGGAAGAAAGGAAATTCATTTCCCCTGTAGGAATTGTGATTTTTGTGATCAAACCTTGATTGGAATTAGTTGGACACATCCTACTGATCTTCATGAATTTATGGATAGATCTTGCACTTGTCAATCTGACTATATAGTATATTTATTAATATGCCCTATCCCTTATTATATGTTTGTTGTACAAGGAGATCTTTCAAGATGAGATTGATCAAACACTGGAGCAGGCTCAATACAAGGATCATCAAGCATAGTTACTCACCTGTAACATGTGTTCTCCAGGTACAGCAGGAATCAGTCCTCATATATGGGTGACATCGGTGCTGACAGAGCACCCGTAGAAGCACCTTCCCAGCTTTCAAAGAAAGCCTTTGGGAGATGCCACCATGCATGTGTAGTCCCCTTCCTGCCCAAGGGTACCATCTTACTCAGTCAGATGACATAGCTAGAGACGATAAAAGAAGATGGCAAAAATTATACAGCAACTCCAAGGGGAGAGTTATGAGGACTGGTTCTTGCTGTCACTAGAGAACACCTGTTAAAGGTGAGTAACAACACTTTCTCCAGGAATAAGCAGGAAGTCAGTCCTCACATATTGGACTCCCTAGCTACAGGCTACTGAGAACTTGTAGAAAAACATGGCCCAGTTGTGAGCAGTCACAAGCAAGTCTGAGGAAAGACTCTGAGGACCCCAGTGTCCAGGGAGAACGAACGCTCCGGTAGCCTAAACAAGATGGGTCTGAGGGCAGGAATTGCCTAAACTCTAAATTAATGAATGGAGTTGAACGGGTAAATTTAGATTGATTTGTTTACACTATCAAAATACAGAAAGACTAGGGGACATGCAATGAAGCTACAGTGTAATCTATTTAAGACTAATAAGAGAAAATATTTTTTCACGCAATGTGTAATCAAATTCTGGAATTCGTTACTGGAGGATGTAGTAAAAGCTGTTAGTGTAGCTGGGTTTAAAAAAAAGATTTGGGCAAGTTCCTGGAGGAATGGTCCATAAACTATTATTAAGGGGACCCAGGAAATCCACTGCTTGCCCCAATACAAGCATTGTGGAACCTGTGTCTTTTGGGGAAACTGCTAGGTACGTATGACCTAGATTGGCCACTGATGGAAACAGGATACTGGGCTTGATGGACCTTGGTCTGACCCAGTATGGCATATCTTATGTTCTTAACACCAAACAGATTACAGAGTACGGCCTGGCCGAAGGCACTAGCCCATCGGGACTCCCTTTCCAGGCAGTAATGAGCTGCAAAGGTGTGAACTGAGGACCAGGTGGCTGCCCAGAAGATGTCTACAATAGGGACAGAAATAGAGTAGAACACAGATCATGAGCTGATATGTACTAAAGATTAATGTTGGAAGACTTGCCTTGAGAATTCAAACACCCTCTTGTGGCTTAACTTCCATTTTACTCAGATTAATAAAAGCCCCACCGGAGCTCTAGAAATTAGGTAAAACCACCACTTAATAGTGTGCCCTACACCAAACACATCCAAAAATAAAGTGCTTCCAACATATCAAAAAAGTGTCAATGTTACTTATCTATTATAGATGTTGAATACAGTCCCCAATGGAGTTTCAAAACTTTCATGGGATATCTGACTGCACCAATGTCACAAAAATCTGATGTCTGAATAAGTCCGCAGTTTTGATTCAATGAAGGACACAGCACTGCGTTTCGGGCAGACAAACTCGAATGCCCTGTTTCAACGCTTCTACAACTGCCAACTTGAAAAATCCGGCTCGCCTGGATGTTCAGGATGCCAGCGCATGCTCATTAGTGATCTAGAGCCACAAGAAGGATCCAATGAAAAATTTACAACAAGAGATATTGTCAGTGGTACAACAGACATTTTCAAATAATTGGATAACTAAACGTGAATTTAAATTTTTGGTTACATCACACCCTATAACTCCGATTATATATACGGTCCCAAAAATTCATAAATCATTACAGACACCTCCAGGCAGACCGATTGTATCTTGCCGTGGATCGATGCTAGAACCTTTATCTAAATTTTGTGTTTCTTCAACCATGTGCTCAAAAAGTACCCTCCTTTTTAAAGGATACTACTCATTTCATTAGCAAATTGCAGGCAATTACTGATCCAATTCACAATTTTTGGTTAGTATCGCTTGATGTAACAGCAATGTATACCAATATTCACCAGGATCAAGCTTTAGAGGTTATTTCACAACTTCAAATTCCTCTACCAAGTAGAATTCCTCATTCCTTTTTTCAACAACTTTTGAGTTTAGTGCTTACCAGGAATTATTTTCAATTTGAACGACAATTTTATCATCAAATTCAGGGCATAGCCATGGGGGCAACAGTGGCTCCATCTGTAGCCACATTATACATGGCTGATTTTGAATCCTCATTGATTTATCCTTCTGAGTGGTTTCAAGATGTGGCCCTGTGGGTACGATTTTTAGATGATATATTTTTTCTGTGGAAAGGTTCAGAGGACTCCTTGCAGGCCTTCTTACAATGGATGAATGCTTTATGACCAAATTTGTCTTTTTCCATGCATTATCATTTTCTGGAATTGGAATTTTTGGATGTTTTAATTGTGAAACAGGATAATATGTTACATACTACGTTGTTTAGAAAAGCTGTACAGCGAAATACATTACTGAATAGAGTAGTTACTCACCTGTAACAGGTGTTCTCCAGGAGCAGCAGGAATCAGTCCTCACATATGGGTGACATCAACGTCGATGAAGCCCTTGCGGAGCATTTCCCCAGCTTTCCAAGAAAGCCTTTGGGAATGCAGGCACGCATGCGCGGTTCCCTTCCCGCCTAAAGGTGCCATCTTGCTCAGTCAAATGACATAGCTAAAAACAGCACACAAAAAAGTAAAAATAAACTATGTACAACTGCAACTCCCAAGGGATGGAGGGAGGGTTGTGAGGACTGATTACTGCTGCTCCTGGAGAACACCTGTTACAGGTGAGTAACTACTCTTTCACCAGGACCAAGCAGGAAGTCAGTCCTCACATATGGGTGACTCCCTAGCTCTGGGCAACCAAGGAACCCAGGCTGAACAAGAGAACTCCCTCTAGTCCCAGCATCAAAGAAAGGCTTTGCACTGACAGAACCTCCACCGGTAGCCCAACGGAGGGCTGGAGTTGCCTAAACTTCAAAGAGATTCCAGAGTACTGCCTGGCCAAAAGCACTGTCCCTACGGGACTCCCTCTCTAGACAGTAATGGGCCGCAAAAGTCTGGCTTGAGGACCAAGTTGCAGCCCTGCAGATGTCCACCAACGGTACAGAGCGGAAGTGAGCCACTGAGGCAGCCATTGCCCTGACACGATGGGCTGTGACCCGACCCTGCAAAGGAAGGTCAGCCGCCCTGTAAGCCCAGGTGATACAGTCAGCCACCCAGGGGGACAAGGTACGCTTGGACACAGCTAACCCCAAATTATTAGGGTCAAAAGATATGAAGAGTTGAGTAGCCCTTCTAGGCCCCTGCGTACGGTCAAGGTAGAAGGATAAGGCCCTCCTACAGTCCAGGGTATGCAGAACTGCTTCAGTCTGGCTTGCATGAGGCCTAGGGAAGAATGTTGGAAGAACCACCTCTTGGTTAAGGTGGAAGGAGGAGACAACTTTAGGGAGGAACTTTGGATGAGTCCTAAGGACTACCCTGTTCCTATAGAAGTGGGTGTAAGGCCTGTCACAGACCAGGGCCTGAAGCTCACTCACTCGCCTGGCCGAGGTTAGGGCTATCAAGAAGAGTGTCTTCCAGGACAGGAAGCGTAGAGGGCAAGTAGCCATCGGCTCAAAAGGTGGGCGAGTCAGTTGCTACAAGACCACATTCAGCTCCCACTCAGGAGCAGGACGACAGATTGGAGGCTTGAGCAAAAGCAAGCCTCTGAGAAACCGGAACACCAAGGGGTGAGTGGTGAGCTGCTAGAGCTGAGAGGTGGACCCGAACAGAATTGGACTTAAGTCCCTGATTGGACTTAAGTCCCTGAAGTGCAGTAAGTACTGAAGCACTACTGGTACAGTACAGGAGAAAGGATCCTCTGTACATAGCTGACACCACACAGAAAACCTTTTCCATTTGAGAGCATAGGTTTTCCTAGTGGACTGTTTCCTAGAGGCTAGGACAACCTCTTCAACTTCCTGAGTTAGGCCCCAGGGAGCCAAAACTACCCTTGCAACCTCCAGGCCATCAAATTGAGAGCTTTGAGACTGGGGTGCAGAAGGGAACCCTGATCCTGAGAGAGAAGGTCGGGTTGCAACCCCAGAGGCAGTGGGGGATCCACTGCCAGCTGAAGCAGAAGTGGAAACCAAGGCTGTCTCGGCCACCTGGGAGCCACCAGCAGGACTAAGGCCTTGTCCTGAAGAATCTTGAACAGGGTTCGGGCCACCAAGGGCGTGGGAGGAAACGCATACAGGAGGCCCCGAGACCATGGGATCAGAAAAACATCTGCTGCTATCCGCAGAGGATGCGGTTGTCTGGAGCAGAACTTCGGCAGCTGTCTGTTCAGTGGACTGGCAAACAGATCTATGGATGGAAGTCCCCATTTCAGGAAAATCCTCTGAACCACCAAAGGATGGAAATTTTGAATTTATTAAACAAGCAACAAAAGACATACCAAAAAGCAAAAACAAAAACAATAACAAGCACCCCAACCAAATCCCACCCCCCCCCAAAACCCCCACCCCCCCGACATATCACAAAACAAATATCACAACCCCCCCGTGACCCACCTCCCCAAACCCACCACCAAACCCAGCAATCAACACACGTGCCCTCCTCCCAACAACAACCCCCAAAAAGTCCTTGTCAATGTCCGTGTCCCCTCCCCCCCCTCAGTCCAATGTCCATGCCCGACCCAACTTCCCCCTGCAAGAACACCCCAACATAGTCCACACATTGCATCTTGCAATCCCTGAACCCCTGCCCCGCACAACACCCCCACCAGTCCAAATGTCCAAATGGCCAGTCTGGCGGTCTCTCAGACTCCCTCTCCCCACCCATCCATAAACAATGCCCCCTATCCCCCTCCCTCCCCCTTCAGACCCATCCCATCCAAACAAACACCTCAAAAACAAACCTCCCCACCCCCTCCCCCCAAACCAAATGAAAACATAAGGGCCCCCTTAGCCCATCCCCAACACAATCCCATCAAAAACAAATCATAAGTAATCATACAAATCAAATAACTAAATACAAAGGAAATACAGAACCCTTGTACTGCCCTGCACTCCAGACAACGGAGCGGGATGCCCAGAACACAAAAAGAACAAACAAACACGAAAAACAAAAATATTGGGACGGCCACCCTCTAAGGAGAAAGGGAAAGCGGACAACCGGTCACAACCCCTTATGGAGCCCCAGCTCACCCCCCCCCCTCCCCTCCCGAGAGGAAAACATCCCAAAATCATAATGAGAAGGAAACCCCAGGGAGGGAAAGACTAACCCCTCCTATCACACCCCTCCCCCCAGGGAACAACAAAACAAAAACAAAACCTCACAGTCCTACAGGGACGAAAACCCCAGGGCACCCCTCCCCCTCACGGGGGGCGAAGGGTGAGGTGACGCCACAAACGCTCCCAACGATGAGCCTCCACCACCCTCCTTTCACGTTGCGCCATGCTGGACACTTCCTCCAGAATGTCCCGCACCACCTCGTCGAGGGGCAGGACCAACCCCCGGGTCGAGACATGACAGCGCGCTTGCCACAGGTGGTAGCGCACTACAGCCGTGACTAGGTAGAGGGTCCCGGAGTCCTGCCTTAGAGGAAAGGACCAGGCCCCGTACACCCACTCCGCATACGTGAGGAGGGAAAGGTCGCGCAGGTGAAGAGCAGCGGACACCAACCGGCAGGCCTCCACGTTGAAGGGGCACTGCCGGAGGAAATGGTCCATGGTCTCCGCCTGCCCCTCACACCCGGCTCTCGGACAGACCCGCTCGGCCTGTGACCTGTACTTGAGGTTGTCCCTCACGTACAAACGCCCGTGGAAAGACAACCAGGCTACATCCCGAACCTTCTTCGGTAGCCGAGGGGAGTTCAACAGCCGAAGGCCCCGCTGCATCACATCCGCCGGACAGTCCCGCAGGGCCCACCGTGGTTGATAGTGAGAGGTGAGAACCATCCGGTATAAGCCTTTCCGCCCCAAGGACTGGGCGAGCGGGTCGGTCACCCCCCACCGCCGAATGAGCCCCACCATCACGAATACGTACGATGGGGCCTGTTCCCCTCTCCGGCGCACACGTGGGACCGAGGACTCCCCCTCCCACTGCTCCCAGAAGCGGGAGAACCATTCCCGATAGGAGGCCACCCACCAAACCCCACCCCCTTCCCTCATCCTACCTAAGTGAAACGCCATAGACAAGACTGACAGGAAAACAAGGGGGTGCAACATACCCAAACCACCCTCTGCCCGATCCAGGCAGACGATGTTGCGCTGGACAGGGTTCAAGCGGTTACCCCACAGAAAACAGAAAAAGACGGCACAGACAGACGCCTGACGGGACAACGGAAGGACGAAGACCGTGGCTACGTGCAGAAAGAGAGGAAGCAGAAACGTCTCGAGGAGTTTGATCTTCTCCTCGTACGTACACCTCCACCCCCTCCACCGCAGCACCCGACACCGTGCAGTCTCGAGACAACGGTCCCAATTGGACTCCGCACAGTCCTCCGACCCGAAGACGAGGACCAAAACGCGGACCTCCCCCACGGGAGGAGGAAAGGGGGCGCAGGAAGGCGGGGAGGCCTCCGAGGAGCCCAACCACAGCGTCTGGCACTTGCTGTGGTTTACAACAGAATGGGCTACCTCCGAGTACTCCTCCACGGCCTCTCGCAGGGCCTCTACCCCATCAGTGCCGTCCACGTAAACTGAGATGTCGTCAGCGTAAGCAACGACGGACACCGGGGGCGCACCGGGCGCCTCCAGGCCCCGCAACCCACCTGAGGACAATCTCCGGAGGAAGGGGTCGAGGGAGAAAACATACAGCAGGGGGCTCAAAGGGCACCCCTGCCGCACCCCCGAGGCGACACCAAATGGCCGTCCGAGCCACCCGTTAATAAACGGGAAGCTCACCCCCCCTCGGTACAGCGCCTGCACGACGAAGAGGAAACCTGCGGGGAGGCCGAAGTGCTGGAGCACCACCCACAGGTACCGGTGACTGACTCGATCAAAGGCTTTGGACTGATCCAAGGAGACCAACCAGTGGTCCCGTTGGAGCGACCGGCCTCTTTCCACCATCTCCCGGACTGTGGCGACAGCGTCCAGAACCCCTCTCCCCCGAACGGAACAATACTGGGAAGGGGACAGCAAATCGCCCGACACCTCCACCAGTCGGTTGGCCAAACACTTGGCCAGGATCTTCCGGTCCGCGTTCAGAAGAGAGAGCGGCCGCCAGAAGTCCAAGGAGCTATCGTCCTTCCCCTTGGAGAGCAGCAGCAGGACAGACTCGCGAAATGACCGCGGGAGATACCCCGTGTCCATGATCTCCTGAAACAGGGAGGTCAGGAAGGGGGCCAGCTGGGCGATGAAAGTGCGATAGAACTCCACAGGGAGCCCATCGCGCCCAGGCACCTTCCCCAACGGCATGGCACGAATCGCCCTCTCCACCTGCTGAATCGGAGCAGCGAGTGCATCAACCTGTGCCTGGACCACAGCCGAATACACCGGGGGAAGGCCCAGGTACGTTCGGATATGGGTGAGGTCCACGGGGCGATCCCCAAACAGGTCCGAGAAGTATTCCCCCACTATCCGCAAAAGGTCCTCCTGGGAGGTATGAATGGTACCGTCCTCGCCCCGCAGGGCCATGACCTCCCGACGCCGAACCCTCTCCCTGCAAGTCCGGAAAGGGTCTGGAGTGGCGCCCCCACCGGCCGCCCCCTCGAAGCATAGGGAGGCATGGCGATCGTAAAGCAGGCCACGGAGCTGGACACGCACCTCTTCAACCTCCTCCCGCGCTGCCCCTCGGGATACCAAACGATCCAGCGACCTCCGGAGGACAGTGTAGGTGAGGTAGCGGGATCGAGCCATGGAGGTCCCCGGGACCGGACGAGTTGTCGGGCCCGCAGCGTCACCTCATCCCACCAGGCGCCTCGGGAAGGGAAAAACACTCAGCAGGGTCTCCTGGTCTGCGAGAAAGGCCAAGAACTCCTGGACCACCTCTGATGTTGCCAACAACTGCACATTCAGTCGCCACAGGCCAGGACCCCTGCTAAGCTCCTCGTGGTTGGCCAGGAAGGACACAGAGAGGACGCGGTGGTCCGAAAAGTCAACCGCCTGCAACTGCGGAGGGGAACACTCCACCCGGGCACTCACATATATCCGATCGATACGACTCCTGCAGGTCCCATGGTAGTAGGTGAACCCCGGCGACCTAGGAAAGGCCCGGTGGAAAACATCCACGAGGTCAGCCGTCCGGGTCATCTCGGCCAAAAAGAGGCCCTCGTAACTAGGTGGGCAACGCTCCCCCCCTCGGTCCTGCAAAAAGGTGGTGGTGTTAAAATCCCCGGCAAGGACCACCAAACGGGAGGTGTGTAAGTAGGGGCGGATAACCCCGAACAGGGTCTTCCGCGCCAACTTAGACTGGGGGCCGTAGACCACCACGAAACGAAACCGATGGGGCCCGCAGTAGCCATCTAAAAGCAGACACCGGCCCTGCTCCAGTTCCCACACGTACTGCACCTGAAATCGGTTAGACGTGAACAAAACCGCCACTCCTGCGTAGGGCTGTGCCGCAAGGGACCAGTACGAAGGGCCCCACCTCCACTCCCGCTTCGCCCGATGAAGGCTAGCGAGCGAGGTGAGCCTGGTCTCCTGCAGGAAGATGACATCCAGCCCACTCGTAGAAAGAAAATCATAGGCCATAGCCCGCGCCTGGTCTGAGAAAATGCTGGCCACGTTGATGGTGGCGCACGAGAACGCAGGAGTGCACGCCATGCCTATTTCGAGTGCAGTGACCCTTTCCTCCTTTTCTCACCAACCCCGGGATCCCCAGAATCCCGCTTGCAGGACAGGCCCGCGAGCTCAAACAACTCCTCCTGGTCCACATCGACCACCTCGAGGATCTCCTCCTCCTCCCGCTCGACCCTGTCACCCCAGGAGGTGCTGGCGCCCCCGGGACCACCAGGCAAAGCTGTCGCGAGGGCAGACCCAGCCCCCACGGGATGAGGAGGCACAAACGGGTCAGGGGTCGGAGGAATGACCTCCTCCGTGGGGTCCACCACCTGTGCAGCCCCCCCCTCCCCGGACAAAGACTGAGACAATACGACAGTGCCCACCCCCGCGGGGGAGGCCAGGGCGGCCGGGTCAGCAGGGAGCTCCTGCGAAGGCCCCGAACCCAACTGCGGGGGTACAAGGCCATCCTCCCTCACCCGTCGGGCGCCAGTATCCCCCTTGATTGGAGGACCCTGACTGCGGCGCGCCTTCTGCACCTTTGAAGGTCGCCGCTGAGGAAGAGGGGCCGCCCCCGCCGCTAACCGCTCCGAGCGCCGCACAGGAAGCCCTGTTTCCACAGGCAAGCCCTCATCCGCCTCAGCCGCATCAGCGGCCAAAAAGACGAAACGGTTGATGTCCAACACGGGCTCTGCATCCAGCAACGGGGATGTCTCCCGTTTCTTCCTTTTGGACTTGCCACCCTTGGAAGGGACCGTAGTCCATTCCTCAGGTGGCACCACCCTCAACCCACTATCCTGTCGTGCTACATTAACCTCCACCACATCAACCCTCTCCTCCTTCCTACCCGAATCCCCTCCCCCTGGTGGCTCCCTCGGCTCGATGGACTCCTCCGCACTAGGGCCCCCGGTCTCCTCCTGAGGGAGAGGGGCCTCCATAGCCTCCTCCCGCACAGGAGCCCGAGGTGGAGTGACGGCATCCCCCCCCGGTCCATTGTGTGATGCGGAGGGGCAGCGGGCAAAGGGGTGGCCCAACTCCCCACAAAGGTTACACCGAATAAGCAAACACCCGGCCGAGGCGTGACCCCTTCCACCACAACGAGTGCAGACCTGCTCGGGACAGTTCATGCTCAAATGGCGAAATGAGCCACAGCGGTGACACTCGCGGGGTTGCCCGGGGTAATAGCACAAGATGCGATCCCGACCGAGAAAACCGGCCGAGGGCACGTGCTGCACCACGTTTCCCACCTCACGCAAACGGATCCTGCCCTTCCACGACCCGTCCCACACCCCTAGGGGCCCAGCGCCCTTAACCAGGGGTGCGAGAAGCACCGCATGGCGCGACAACCAAAACTGGATGTCCTGCCCTGGGAGCGACTCATTCCTGGATAGGATGGTCACAGGTACCGTCCCCTGGCGAGAGATAGGCACAACACGAAAGTCAGCCCACCCTCCCTGCCCCCTCTGCTGCTGGTATCGGTCCCAGAAAATCTCCAGCCCCCGTCTCAGCATGAAACTAACATCATATTCAATGGTGTTGTTCATGTGGATAAAGGCGTAGAGATCTCCTGGGAGAAACCCCAGCCCAAGGACCATCCTCAAGACCTGTTCCCTGGCTGGAGGGGACCCCACCCCAGCCCATCGGATCTGCGCCAAGTTGCATCGTCTAACCTCACCCCCTACCCCTCGGAAACCTCCCCCACCTCCTCCCCCTCCTACGGGATCATTCCCCTGGGAACCCCCCCTCCCCCCAGCCCCACCCGATGTCCCAGGAGTGGTGCCCGACCCCTTAGAGCCTCCGCAAAGGTACGGGGGGAGGGAGCCGACCGCCCAGCTCCCAACCCCTGTCCTCCGTGATCTTCCCCTACTGCCACCTGCGGGGGATCCCGCTGCTGGTCTGCGGGATCCACAATCTCCGCACATGGGGTGACCTGAGGACTGGGCAAAGTCAGCTCCGCCAACACTGCATCAGGGATGCTCTCCCTTCCGGATCCCTGGGTGCCACCGAGAACCCCCGGATCACCCCCTGCCGCCACCTCCAGCTGCCGGAAGGCAGTAAAGGCCCCGGGAGGGCCCGTCGGGGTCTCCAGCGCTAATTGCAGGGCATCACGAACCTGGTTCTCAGTGACACCCAGGGGACCGGAAAGCCCCCCCAAACCTCCGTCCCGCGTTCCCGACCCAGCGCAAGGCTCCTGGGTCTCGGCCACCACTACCGGGGACGAACCCCGCTCCCCTCCCTTCCCGGGATCCGGGGGACCACCCCATCCCCTAACCCCACGGAACACAGACCCTTCCCCCTATCAGGACCAACCACTACCATCTTCCCTACCCCTAGACCGGTCGTCCGCTCCCCCCTTCCCCCCGCTAGACCCTCCATCGACCCACCGTCCGCTACCCCCTGCACGGCTACCAACAATAAGGCAGGATCATCCCGGGACAATAGGGCAGGTTCCCCCAGAACTAAATCCCCCAAACCTCCACCCCCCTGCCCCTTGTCACTCCCAGATCCTACCTTATTGTTGGTGCCAGACGTGGCACAAGGTTCCAGGACCTCTCGGCCGGTGGCCAAGGCTCCAGCAAGAAGAGCGGATGCCCCCTTCTGAGTCAGACCTCCCTCGGCCACAGCAACAAATGGGACAGACAGTTGCACATCCCGCTCCGCTGCCTCACACTGCAATGACAGCCGATCAGCATTCTTCGTCCCTCGGCCCCCTTCAGGGGCTGCAGAAAAGGGAAAGCAGCCCCCACCCTGTTCCTTCCCCTTTTCAGTACCCTTCTGGCGCCGGACAGCCCCCCCAGAGAACTGGGGCCGACCAATCCGCAGCTGCCGGGGATCCTGAAAAGGGGAAGCAGCACCTCCAGCAGCCCCCTGCACTAACGCAAGGCGCTCATCCCCGGTAAAGGCTGAACCGGCATGTAGCTGATAATCCAATGAAGCAGCCGCAGACCCCCGACGTCGAAGAACCGAATCCGGGTAAACTTCAGGAGCTGCAGGAGCCCCTCCGATAGAGGGGCCACGGGAACGGTCCTGGACTGTCACCGCTGATCGCCGTTGGTGTTCTTTCGGCGGGGCAGAGAGTCGAGGACGGTCGGCTTCATACTTCCGGGAGGACCCGGAAGTGACATCAGTTTCATCGCGGCGGCCATCTTGAGAGCACGATGGAGTAGAGGGAAGCCCCACCGCGTCATCCAGCAGCGGGGCAGCCCTCTCCGGAACCCGGACACCATCAGGAAGTATTCCCCGGCGAACAGAAGAGGAAGATTCAGCTGCAAGTGCTGTTGTTCGGGACGCAGGGCAACCGGCCAAAAACACCCGCGGATGGGGGGGATCGACGCCTCCGGACCCCCCCTTCAGTACCGGACCGTCAGTGCCTGAAGCAGGAAGCAACACAGGTACCATTGCAGAAGCCGGTACACTCTGGGGAGCTATACCGTCCCTTGAAAAAGGCAAAACGCCAACACGGGAGACTGGATCAAGGGAATCAGGAATCGCCGGCCCAATCTCCTGGAACGAGACAGCCCTACTACCACCAACACCAATTTCCTGCAGGTAAGGGTCTTCGGACCATGAGGACACATTAGGGAATGGTAGGAAAGCTTCTTTTCCCCGCACAGGATTCAGATAGGGGACGGGCAGGCTGCGGGATGGGGGATATCCACCCTTTCTACCTACCCCTGGGGGCCCCCCCTGGACTGCAGACATACCATATCTACCGGCCCATCGATCATAATGTTGGAAAAGCTCCGAGAGGGACCCACACCCCTGGCTCTTGATAGAGGTAATTTGGTGATACTTGCCCTTCAGGGCCCGCTTTACCCCCTTCCGATAGGTGTTGTAGGCCACCCATTCCTCACCTGGAACGGTGGCCTGCAGGCTCTCCAGGTGGGAGAGCTGGGCTTGCAGCTGGGCCGCCTCCTCCTGGAGACCCCGGAGCTGCCGTACCGCCGCCACGATTTCCTCTGGGGCCCTAGCTGGCTGCTGGAAGGACGGCAGGCCCGACCCCCCATCCTCATCCTCACTAGAGGAGGCCTCCACCTCCTCCAGGACCCGAGGTGGAGGGGGGAACCCACCTCCTCCAGCATCGCACAAGGCATATCTCCAAGGCCTCCCTAGGGCCTCTCCCTGCCTCCACCCAGCCTCCACACCCTGCCTGGGGAGGAGACAGGAGCCTCCTCCCTGGGGTAACGGGCCCAAACCTCCATACCTGTGGGTCCCTCCTCCCTGGCCAGGCCCAGTCCTACCTGGGGGGTCCCCCACCCGGGGCGCCGGCTGTTCCATACTGCTTGTTCCCCCATCCAGGTTCAGTGAAGGAGGCCCACCAGGCTTGGCAGGCCTCTGGGCCTGGGCCTCTCCTGCTGGAGGTGGCCCAGGGCCCGACATCCAAACACAGGTAGGGAGCAGGAAATCCTCCCTAGCAGGAGCTCTGCAGAACAGGTCCTCTCACCACGATAGCCAAACAGGAAGTGGGCGGAGCTGCCACTCGTGGGGCTGCAGAATCCTGCTCAACCTGTCGGCCAGGTAGTTTTCCTGGCCAGGGAGGTACACAGCCTTGAGAAGCATGTTGTGCTTGAGGGCAAACAAGCAAAGGTCATGTGCTTCCTGACAAAGGAGCCTGGATCCAGTTCCGCCCTGCTTGTTCACATAGAACATGGCTACCTGGTTGTCTGTTTGAACTAGGACAGACTGATGAGCCAGGGTAGGAGAGAAAGTTTGGAGGGCTAACCGAATAGCCCTGAGTTCCAGTAGATTGATCTGTTGTGCGGCTTCCCAGGGAGACCACAGGCCCTGGGTGCACTTGCCTAGACAATGAGCTCCCCAGCCCTGCAGGGAGGCATCCGTGGTCAACACCACTGTGAACCCAGGAATCAGAAAAGGTACCACTTACAGCAGATTGGGTGGGTGCAGCCACCAGCTGAGGGAGTTCAGAAATTGTCTGGACACCCTTATCCTGTCTCTGAGGCTGCCTGTGGCCTGTGACCACTGAGTCCGAAGGCACCACTGTGCAGGCCTCATATGGAGCCAGGCATTGGGAGTCACATGTACTGTCGAAGCCATGTGGCCAAGAAGCCTGAGGCAGAGCCTGGCGGAGACCAGTGACCTGCTGAGAAACTGGTTTGCTAAGTTTATCAGTCTTTGGGCTCTGTCTTCTGGCAAGAATGCCTTTGCCAGGAGAGAGCCCAACCTTGCCCCTATGAACTCCAAGTTCTGGGAGGGGAGCAAAGTGGACTTTGTGAAGTTTATTACATACCCCAAGCTTTGAAGAAGAGCAATAGTTCTGAGGGTGGCCTGTCGGGCCTCCTGGCACGTCTGAACCCTTATGAGCCAGTTGTCCAGATAGGGGAAGACAAAGATTCCCTGATTTCTCAGGTAGGTCGCCACCACTGCCAGGCATTTGGTAAAGACCCTGGGAGCGGAGGTGAGGCCAAAAGGCAGTACCCTGTACTGATAATGGTTTCCTCCCACAATGAACCTGAGGTACGTTCTGTGGTCTGGATGAATGAGGATGTGAGTGTACGCATCCTTTAGATCTAATGAGCATAGCCAATTTCCCTGCTGGAGGTAGGGCAGAAGTGTTCCAAGAGTAAGCATCTTGAACTTTTCCTTCTCTAGGAACTCGTTGAGATTTCTGAGGTCTAGAATAGGCCGAAGGCCACCGGTTCTTTTGGGTACCAGGAAATACCTGGAGTAGAACCCTTGACCTTGTAAGTGGGGAGGCACAGGCTCCACCACCCTGTCCACCAACAGACCTTGGAGCTCTTGAAGGAGAAGATCTGTGTGCAGGGGAGGCCTTGGAGGCTCCCCTGGAAAGTATGGAGGAGGCAGTTGTTGGAAGTGTAGCAGATAGCCCTTGTGGACTATGCTTAACACTCAACTGTCTCCAGTGATGAGTGGCCACTTGTGGGCAAACAGGGCGAGGCGACCTCCGGTGCAGGGCTGGGAGAGCAGGGACGGAGAGGCTATGCCTAAGGAGTCAAAAACCCCCACCCTGCTGAGTGGGAGCAGGGGCCGGAGGCTTGGGAGTCCTCTGCCTACGGGGCCCATTACCCTGCCCCTTGGCTTGCTGGCCCTGAGGGGTAGCTTGGGCGGCCTGGTACTGTGGGTACTGTTTGTAGGCAGTGCCCTTCCTTGGGTAAAAGGGCTTTTTACCCGAGCCCTTCTTTTTGTGAGAAGGGGCAGAAGTCTTCCTAGACAGCCTTGTCCTCGTGAGGTGCTTGGTTTCGAGCTGTGCGGCCTTCTCGGTCATGGGCCTGCCAAAAAGGTTCTCACCTCGGCAAGGGACATAGACCAACTTGTCCTGAACCCATGGCTCGAGGTCCGATGACTGCAGTCATGCTTGGCGTTGAGCCGCGATGCCGGCTGCCGCAACACGGGCCGAAGCCTCGAAGCCATTGTAGGCAGCGCGGGACATAAACTTGGAGCATTCCCGGATCCCCGAGGACAAGGACTTGAACCTCTGCAAGGGTTCCCCGGAGAGACCAGCAGAGAACCCGGCCAACTCCTTGGCCAGGTCTCGCAAGTACATGCCCATGTACACCTGGTAAGACTGGACACGGCAAGCAAGCATCGAGCCCTGGAAGCACTTTATACCAAAACCATAGAGGTTCCAGGCCTCCTTGCCAGGGGGCACCGCGGAATGCATCTTCTGACTTTTCAGGCGATGCATGGTCGATTCCACCACCATGGAATGGTGTGGTAGCTGCATCTTCTGAAAGCCAGGGCTCTTCCGGAGTCAATAGATAGAATCGATCTGCTTGCTTAGAACCGGCGCCGAGGCCGGTGCCTCCGACATCTGGAAGAGGAGCCGTTCCAGCATCGGAGGAACCGGAACAGTAAAGGCCTCCTTCGGAGGAGAGTCATACTGTAGGGCCTCGAGCTCCTTGGCTCGAGGCTCCTCCTCGGGGTCCGCAGGGATAGCCAACGCGGTGGCCATATCCCGGACGAACTCCGAGAACCCGGTATCCTCCGGGGGGATCTACTCCAGGGCTCGGACTGCGGTGAGTCCGACGGGACGCACCGAGTCCGGAAGGTGTTGGGGGACTCCTCGTCCTCCGTCTCCCAGGCGGACTCATCTGATAAGGAATCGAGGTCCGACCGCGCGGGGCCTGTGAGCAGCCGCCCCGACGCTGAAGGCACCGGCGTTGACGCCCTCGGTCCCGAACGGGAGGTCGTGGGAGACCGAGGTCGACCTCGAGCCTTTATGGTCTCGAGTATCGGCTCGGTCTCCGGGGTCGACTTCGATGTCGATGTCCCGGTGGTCGGGGCAGATTTGCCAGACAGGCTGGCCATCAGTGCCCGCTGCTGTTCCATGAAGGCAGACAGTCTGCTCTCCAAGGCTGTCAGCCTGAGACCCAGCTCAGGAGACTCAGCAGTCCCCGACTCGGGCCCTGGCCGCACCGGGCCCGACGTCGGCTCTCTGGGAGGAGAGTCCACGAGGACTACAGGACTTACGTGTCCAGCAGACTCCAGCTCCACTCGAGGTACTTTGGGAGGCTTCTCCTGTTCCACGGGCCCGGGGCGACGGTCGGGGGTCTGAGACCTAGCTCTCGAGGAGCCAGGGACCTCTTCCGACGACACCATCGCGAGCCACTTCTTCCTCTTTCGTTCCCGGTCGGGGGACCCCCTGTCCGAGGAGCCCCGATGGTGCTCGGGATCTGATTCCCGAGATGTCGAGACCTCAGATGAGGTCCGGGCCCGGCCGGAGGCCGAGTCGGAGAAAAGCCTTTCTTTTTGGTGCTGACGTCTTTGAAGCGCCTTGGAAGATATTTTCCCACATGGTCCACATGTCTTAGGATCGTGGTCAGGACCGAGGCACCGAAGGCAGCAGTCGTGTGTGTCGGTGAGAGACATTAGCTTCTTGCACCGATCACATTTTTTGAACCCACTGGAAGTCAGAGAGGAAAAAAAGAGTCCCCGCGAGGTCAAAGGACCGTCCTTCCAGGGAAAAAGAAAAAAAGGGCGCGAACGTCAGCCACAAAGGGCAAAAACCGAAGAAAAAGATTGGGCTCAATACCGGTGTACCGAACCCGGCGGGAGGGGAACCGGCGTCGAACCGGAGAAAAAATAGCGAAGGAATCGCGAAAAAATCTAACTATTTTCCGGGAGGACTAGGACACACGTCCGATGGGCTTCACAGAAAAAGAGAGACTGAGCAAGATGGCACCTTTAGGCGGGAAGGGAACCGCGCATGCGTGCCTGCATTCCCAAAGGCTTTCTTGGAAAGCTGGGGAAATGCTCCGCAAGGGCTTCATCGACATCGATGTCACCCATATGTGAGGACTGACTTCCTGCTTGGTCCTGGAGAATATTCAAGTTTTCACCCTACATCATTGAAAAAAGGTTTAGCGTTTGTGTAATTTTTGCGCTTACAACGAATATGTTCAAGGATTGAAGATTTTGTGGATCACGCAAGGGAATTATCTGAATGTTTGGCACAAAGGGGATACCCACCAAAAGCTATAAAGAAAGCATTTTTACGAGCTAGATAAACTCATCGGGAATGGCTGTTTCCTTCTGAGAATTCAGGGGGTTCAAATAATCTATCGTCATCTTCATAGTCTGATGTATTAGTCGGAGTATTACCATACATGATGCATTCTGACAAAATTAAGAAAATCCTTCTTAAACACTGGCATATTCTGCAGCTTCATCCATGTTTTCAAAGGAGATTACAAATAGCTCATACTCGGAGTCCCAATTTGCGAGATCGGGAGGGGATTACTTCTTCCCCCATCGATAGACAATCTTCTGAGCAACATACTACTGTAGGACATTTTACTTGCACTACATGTGATTATTGTCCAATGTCTATAACTGGTAAGGACTGGCATATACCGAATTCGGATTTTGTGCATGAAGCTAGATGGCACACTACCTGTTCTTCTTCTTTCGTAGTGTATGTTTTGATTTGCCCCTGCAACCGATTGTATATTGGGAGAACGATTCATCCTATACGCATTAGATTGCGGGAGCATGCATCAAGAATCAACACAAGAACTACATCTGCTCCTATTGTCCAACATTTTTTTGATTATCAACATTCTTTTTGTGAAATTTTTTGGCGAGTCTTAGATTATATACCGGAAAATCCAGGAGGGGGCAATCGTGAACAGAGCCTTCAGTTGCGTGAACAGAAGTGGCTATTTAGATTGTCCACGGTAGAACCTAGGGGGCTTAACAAAGCATTGGACTGGAAGAGTCTTCTTTAAAATATTGGTATCTTAAAAGGAGTTGAGTATGACGTGGGCAGTTTTGATTGGCTTGAATTGGGCTTTAAATTTTTGGCTTTCTTCTTGTGGCTCGAGATCACTAATGAGCATGCGCTGGCATCCTGAACATCCAGGCGAGCCGGATTTTTCAAGTTGGTAGTTGTAGAAGCGTTGAAAAAGGGCATTCGAGTTTGTCTGCCCGAAACGCAGTGCTGTGTCCTTCATTGAATCAAAACTGCGGACTTATTCAGACATCGGATTTTTGTGACACTGGTGCAGTCAGATATCCCATGAAAGTTTTGAAACTCCATTGGGGACTGTATTCAACATCTATAATAGATAAGTAACATTGACACTTTTTTGATATGTTGGAAGCACTTTATTTTTGGATGTGTTTGGTGTAGGGCACACTATGAAGTGGTGGTTTTACCTAATTTCTAGAGCTCCGGTGGGGCTTTTATTAATCTGAGTAAAATGGAAGTTAAGCCATGAGAGAGTGTTTGAATTCTCAAGGCTAGTCTTCCAACATTAATCTTTAGTACATATAAGCTCATGATCTGTGTTCTACTCTATTTTTGTGTATGGTTATTATGATATAGAGTAATAGTTATTTTGTATTATTAGTACAATAGGGACAGAGCATAGGCTTGTAACTGAGGTCGGCATAACCCTGATGTTGTGTGCTGTGACCCGGTGCTCCAACGAGAGCCAAGCCTGAATGCGGGCGAAGGCGATGCAGTCTGCCACCCAGGTGGACAGGATCTGCTTGGTGACAGCCTCACCCAGTCGACTGGAGTCGTAAGAAACAAAAAGCTGTGAGGCTTCGCAGTGGCCGTGGGTACATTGCAGATAGAAGGACAGGGCCCTCTTACAATCCAGAGTATGGGGAACGGCTGCCATCTTGTCCATGTGGGGCTGTGGAAAGAAGGTGGGGATCACTACCTCCTGGCTGAGGTGGAAGGCAGATACCACCTTCGGAAGGAATTTAGGATAGGTGCAAAGCATGATCCTTTTTTGGTAGAACCTGATGTAAGATGGCTCGACCACCAAGGCTTGAAGCTTGCTGACTCTGCGGGCAGAGGTGAGCGGCACCAGGAAGACAACCTTCCAGGAGAGATCACGCAAATGGCAGGTAACCAGAGGTCCAAAAAGCGGTTTGATGAGCTGTGTCAGAACCACGTTGAGATCTCATTCTGCTGGGGGTGAGGGGGTGTGAGGCTTAGAGAGCATAAGGCCCTGCATATATCGAGTAATGAGAGGCTGCACAGAGAGAGGTTTGCCCTCTATGGAATGATGGTGCACTGAGAGCGTGCTCAGGTGCACTCTGACGGAGTTGGATTTGAGTTTGGTTTGTGAAGCAAGTACTGCAGAGCACTGGGTGCACCTGGCAAGAGAATGGGTCAACCTGTTGCTCCACATCCCAAACTAAGGCATAGGCTCATCTTGTGGAGTTCTTACGAGAGGCCAGGAGGACTTCCTCCACCTCCCTTGGGAGGTTGAAGGGTGCTAAGGCTACCTGTTCAACAGCCATGCTGTTAGCGACAGGGACCCTAAGTTGGCATGCCCTCCTCCTGGGTCAGTAGCCCCAGAGTCTTCCCCCCCAAGGGACCGGAAGCTCCATCAAGGCGCAGAGCAACAGGGGAAACCAAGGCTGCCTGGGCCACCAGGATCATTGAGGCTTTGTCCTGCAGGACCTTGAAGAGGGTCCAGGCGATTAGTGATGTGGGAGGGAAGATGTACAGAAGGCCCTCCGACCACAAGATGAGTAAGGCGTCCACCACTATCTGGGACAGTTGTGGTTGGGGCCAGCTGAATATTGGTTGGGATTATGAAGAGGTCCAGACTTGGGGTTCCCCAGAGTTGGAATAGCCGTTGCACCACCTTGGGGTCTAGTCGCCATTCATGTGACTGGAGGACCCTGCTCGGCCTGTCCACTAGGGGTCCCTTGTGCATAATAAAGACCCTTATTCTTCCCACGTCTCCTGCTCCTTGTGTTCGCTCGGCCTGTCCACTAGGACACTGTCTTGGCCCGGAAGGTATACCGCCCTGAGGAGCATTCCCTGACTGATTGCATATGAGCAGAGGGCCACTGCCTCTTGGCAGACGCGCTGAGACCCTGTGCCCCCCTGCTTGTTCAGATAACACATCACGATCTGGTTCTCCATTTGGACTAGCACCAACTGGTTCCGCATGCGATGGTGGAAAGCCTTGATCGCCAGAAAAATGGCCTTGAGCTCCAGCAGGTTGATTTGTTGCTGGCTCTGTGCTAGGGACAAGTTTCCCTGCATGTGCAGTTCCTCACAGTGGGCCTCCCAGCCCAGTAGGGATGCATCTTTGGTGTTGACCTTCTAGGGGTTTGGGGGCTGGAAGGGCATGCCCTTCTGCAGGTGCTGTGTGCCTGCTACCAGTTGAGTGACTCTGCTAGTTGATGGGACACTGAGACCCTGTCTCGGAGCCTGCCTGTGGCTTGTGTCCACTGCGAGTGGAGACACCACTGAGCTGCCCGCATGTGGAGGCGGGCGTTGGGAGCCACATGGACTGTGGATGGCATGTGGCCTAGTAGGTGGAGCATGGACCGCGCTGACACTGAGTGATCGCACTATACATCGGTGACCAGGGCTCTAAGGTGAAGTGCCCTGTCCAGGGGAAGGAAGACCCTGGCCTGGAGAGTGTCCAGATGAGCTCCTATGAACTCCAGATACTGAGTTGGAATGAGGTGAGATTTGGGGTGGTTTATCACAAACCCCAAATTCTGCAGGACCTTGATGGTGCGGGCTGTGGCCTGTTGCACCTCGGTGGCCGTGTCCCCTTTCATGAGCCAGTCATCCAGGTATGGGAAGATGAAGGCCCCTTGGAGATGGAGGTAGGCGGCCACCACTGCCAGGCATTTGGTGAAGACTCTTGGTGCGGAGGCAAGGCTGCAGGGTAGTACCCTGTACTGGTAGTGGTCACCTCAGACCATGAACCATAAATACTGCCTGTGACTGGGATGAATAAGGATGTGGGTGTAAGAATCCTGAAGGTAGGGCAGCAATGTTCCAAGGGAGAGCATCTTGAACTTCTCCCGCACCAGGAACTTGTTCAGGTTTCAAAGTCCAAAATGGGCCTTAGGACCCTTGTTCTTTTTGGGACCAGAAAGTAACGGGAGTAGAACCCCTTGCTCCTGAGGTGGAGAGGAACTGGCTCTGTCCCTGATGAGGCTTGCGAGTTCCTGTAGTAGCAGGGCCTGGTGAAGTGGGGTCCAAGGGGGCTCTCCTGGAAGAAAGGGAGAGGCATCTGGTCCAAATGAAGGAGGAAGCCTTCTCTGACCACCTGGAAGGCCTAGGTGTCATCCAAGGGGGCTCTCCTGGAAGAAAGGGAGAGGCATCTGGTCCAAATGAAGGAGGTAGCCTTCTCTGACCACCTGGAGGGCCTAGGTGTCAGTGGTTATGGCTGGCCACTGATGGGCAAAGTGGATCAGACACCCCCATGTTGGTAGCTGTCCACCCCCCCCCCCCCCGCAAGTTGAGACTAGCTCAGGGAGTAAAAACACTGACCCAGCCTGAGCAGGAGCCAGTGTTTGGGGCTTAGAGCCCTTAGGCTTGTGTTGGCCTTAGCCCGGTCCTTTGCCCTGGTGTCCCTGCTGTGGGGTCTGGGGATTGTATTGGGGATAGCCTCGTTAATGCTGGTCTTTTCTGTGAAAAGGGGGCCTCTTCCCCAACTGTTTCTTCTTGGGAAGGGTGGAGGTCTTCCTGGAGAGCCAAGTCCTCATAAGAACATAAGATATGCCATACTGGGTCAGACCAAGGTCTATCAAGCCCAGTATCCTGCTTCCAACAGTGGCCAATCTAGGTCATATGTACCTAGCAGTTTCCCCAAAAGACACAGGCTCCACAATGCTTGTATTGGGTCAAGCATTGATATCCTGGGACCCTTTTTAATAATGGTTTATGGACCTTTCCTCCAGGAACTTGTCCAAACCTTTTTTAAACCCAGCTACACTAACAGCCTTTACTACATCCTCCGGTAACAAATTTCAGAGTTTGATTACACGTTGAGTGAAAAAATATTTTCTCTTATTTGTCTTAAATAGTTTACCCTGTAGCTTCATTGCATGTCCCCTAGTCTTTCTATATTCTGATAACGTAAACGAATGATCTACGTTTACCCGTTCCACCGCATTCATTAATTTATAGACCTCTATCATATCTCTCCTCGGCCGTCTCTTTTCCAGGTTGAAGAGCCCTAACCTTTGTAGCCTCTCCTCATAGGAGTAGCCTTCCATCCCCTTTACCATATTGGTGTACCTTTTCTAATAACACTATATATTTTTTAAGATATGGCGACCAGAATTGCACACAATATTCAACGTGCGGTCGCACCATGGAACGATACAGAGGCATTATAATATCCTTTGTTTTATTTTCCATTCCTTTCCTTATACCTAGCATTCTATTTGCTCTCTTGGCTGCCGCTGCACACTGGGTTGAGGGTTTTAACATGTTATCCACGATGACGCCTAAATCTTTTTCCTGGGTGGTGGATCCCAATGTGGAACCTTGCATCATGTAACCATAGTTTGGGTTGTTCTTTCCTAGGTGCATAACTTTGCACTTGTCCACATTAAATTTCATCTGCCATTTGGATGCCCAGTCTTCCAATTTATCAAGATCCTCTTGAAATTTTTCACAATCCCCTTGGGTTTTAACAACTTTAAATAGTTTTGTGTCATCTGCAAATTTGATAACCTCACTCGTTATTCCCTTTTCCAGGTCATTTATGAATATGTCAAAAAGCAGCGGACCCAGCACAGATCCCTGGGGTACTCCACTAGTCACCTTTTTCCATTGGGAAAATTGGCCATTTAGCCCTACCCTCTGCTTTCTATCTTTTAACCAGTTCCTGATCCACAATAGTACACTGCCTCCTATCCCCATGACTTTTTATTTTGCCAAAAGTCTCTGATGAGGGACCTTGTCAAAAGCTTTCTGAAAGTTCAAATACACTATATCAACCGATTCACCTTTGTCTACTTGTTTATTCACACCTTCAAAAAAACATAACAGATTAGTAAGACAAGATCTTCCTTGTCTAAAGCCATGTTGGCTGTCTCCCATTAGGCCATGACTATCTACATGCTGAGTAATTTTGTTCTTTATGATGGTTTCTACCATTTTTCCCGGTACTGATGTCAGGCTCACCGGTCTGTAGTTTCCCGGATCACCCCGCAACCCTTTTTAAAAATTGGCGTTACATTGGCGATCCTTCACCGCCTTATCCTCCATCAGTTTGCTGAAGAGGTTTTCACTGAGACAGGGGACATTGAGGAGTTTCTCCTGTACCCACTGCTCGAGGTCCAATGCCTGGAGCCAGGCCTGGTTTCAGGCACAGATGCCTGCAGCGGCCACCCTCGTGTTAGACTTGAAGCTGTCGTAGGTGGCTCAAGACATGTACTTCGAGCACTCCCCACACACACTTCATGAGGATTTGGAATCGCTTGAGGTGATCTCCACTGAGACCCGCCGAGAAATCGGCAAGTTCTTTGGTAAGTTTTCGGAGATACATGCCGATATTCTGCTGGTAGACTTGGATTTGGCAACCCAGCATCAAGCCCTGATAGCATTTGTATCCAAAGACGTCGAGGGCATGGGACCTCCTACTTGGGGGCACGGAAGAATGAGTCTTCGGGCTTTTCTGTTGGTGTATGATCGACTCCACCACCATAGAGGTGTGAGGGAGTTGCACCTTCCATAAGCTGAGGCCCCGCTGGACCTAGTACATGGTGTTGAGGCATCAGCTAACTATTGGCACCAATGCCAATGTCTCCCACATCTGAAGGAGCCACTGCCTGAGGATGGCAGGGACGAGGACTGTCAAGGCCTCCTTAGGTGGAGCCTCATACTGGAGGATGTCCAGCTCCTCCGTGCAAGGGTCCTCCTCTGACTCCGTGGTGAGACTCAAGGCTTTCGCCATGTCTTGGACTAACTCAAGGAATAATGTGTCCTTGAGTGGGGACCAGTGCTGTGATGCTGGGGAAGATGGAACAGAGGGAAGATTACGGTGCTTACATGTCTCCGGGGAAGCCTTGTCCTTGGACTCCCAGTCCGAGTAGTCAGTCAAGGACTTGAGGCCGGACAGCTCCTGAGGCATTGGGCTCAGTTTGGGTCTTCGGTGACCCATGGTGACCACTTAGCCAGAGCCACAAGCACTTGCCAGGGAGGATCTCGCTCCTGAGGGATGGGAGCGGGATCGAGACCCTCGCCGAGAATCGGCTCGAGGCTCTCAAGGATTGCCACGGCAGCCCAAGGAGTTTTCATATCGAGGTCCCTATGGCTTCGGTGTGAGCACTGGTGGGGCTGGGCATCGACGCTTGCTGCAAGGCAAGGAAGGCAGTAGCACTGCATTCAATGCCATCATCCTGGCTTTCCACTCAGGAGTTGCAGCCTTCGATGCGAACACCAGTGTGACCGGGTCCAGCATCGGTGAGGAGAGGGAGTCCTCGATGGGACAGGTCTCATGTATCCGTGACCCGTCACCGCAGACCTCTGCATCTGTTCTGGGCACTTTTGCTGGTCACTCCCGCTCCAACTCCTCCGATACCCACCAGGGACTGTGGGATCTGGCATGGGATTTGCTGTGTGTTTCCAATTCCCAGGGTGAGGTCCTTGAGGATTTCTTCTTCTTCTTGCGCTCACATTCCGGAGAACGCTTGTTGGAGTGTCCACGGACCCAATTGGGTGTCACGAGGGCTTTATGCGACTCAAAGGATCCATGCGGGACCTTTGAGTGTGAGGCTACCGGGGCAGAATCTGACTGTGGAAAATGTCGTCTTGCTTCTGCCGATGACTTTGGATGACCTTCGTGGACATTTTCTTGCACAGGGTGCAAACCTCTGGGTCATGAAGCAATCATATGTATCAGTTAAGGACATGTTCTTTGTGCATCGACCACACTTTTTGAACCCACTGGCTATTGGGGCAAAAAGGACCCCTGTGAGGTTGAAGACCCTCGACACGGCCAGTGGTTAGAAAAAGACACAAAACCGCGCTGGAAGAAAAACTAAAACGGTTCCGAGACTCGAAGCTGGGGCAATGGGGTTTGGAGGCAGGAAAGGGACTGGTGCTAACGGTAGAAAGAAGGGCAGTTTGATGCACCAAAAAATTAACTTTTTTACAGGGAAAGACGACAGATGTCTGTTGGGCTCTGCAGAAAAAGGGAGACTGAGTAAGATGGCACCCTTGGGCAGGAAGGGGACCACACATGCGTGCTGGCATCTCCCAAAGGCTTTCTTTGAAAGCTGGGGAGATGCTTCTGTGGGGGCTCCATCAGCACTGACATCACTCATATGTGAGGACTGACTTCCTGCTTGTTCCTGGAGAACTGTTGCTGCTACTTAACATTTGTATAGCGCTACAAGACTATGCAGCACTGTACATGTAGATGTAAGACACGGTCCCTGCTCATTAGAGCATAAAATCTAATCAAAGACAAAGAACATCACAAAACTGGGGACTAGAGTATGCTAAGATAAACATAAGTGATGAACAAGAGAGGGAGGGGCATCAGGATCTTAAAGCAGCTTTGAAAAGGTGGGTTTTTAGCCTGGATTTGAATAGGTCTAGAGAAGGAGCCCTATTGTATTGACTCAGGTAATTTGTTCCAGGAATATGGAGCAGCAAGGTAGAATGTATCTCACTATTTGCTGTGCTGTGATTATCCTTCTTTATTTGGTTGTGACTGGATATTGTTTTTGTAGGTTTCCCTGTCTCATTTTAGCTCCGCCTCCAAGTCATGGCACAGCTGCATACACCCAGCTGTGCCGAATCAAGGTAACCCTGGGAGACCCTTTAAATCTGAACACAAGCAGCGCTCATGAGCTACTTGTGCATGTATCTCACAGTTTGCTCTGTGCTGTGATTATCCTTCTTTATTTGGTTGTGACTAGCTATTGTTTTTGTAGGTTTCCCCTGCCTCTGTTTAGCTCCACCTCCAAGTCATGGCGCAGTCATGCACATGCAGCTGTGCTGAATCAAGGTAACTCTAGTAGACCCTTTAAATCTGATATTAGCAGCGTTCCACGCCACGAAGGCATGCTCCTTAGGTGAGGAACTTGAGGCGACTCCAAAGACAACACCAATACCACCAAGCTTTATCAATTTCAGTCCCTATGTTGTGTTGCTGGCTGTTCCTCCTACTGTTGTGGTTTGAGCCGTTTTCTCTCACGATGGTTCCTATTCCAGTCCATTATGGCTGACGTCCTCAACGCAAGGAGAACACCAGCTATCACCTTAGATTGTGGCAACCTTCTTCTTTCAGTGTCTGTCCTCTTACATAGTTATCTCATACTGCATACACTCCTGCTTCAGTCTTTCTGCATACTGTCTTACTAAACTGCCTTCCCTTATGCACTAAGACCCTACTTATCTATGATTTTCTAGAATCTCACTGTATTGATATCCTCTGTCTTAACTGAGACGTGGTTGAAGGAGGGTGAAGACCCGCTTCTTTGCAGGTGCCTCCCCCCAGCTATATTCACGTGTCTGCTCCTCGCTTGGATCATGGTGGAGGTGGTGGAGTAGCGGTTCTTTACCACTCCATCTTGCCAATCTCAATTGTTTCACTCCCAGTCCTGACCTATCCTGAATGTCTATTGTTCTGGCTAGATGGTTCTTCACCGCTGGTTTTTCTTTTGATCTATCCTCCTCATCCCTACACCCCCACCTTTGGGATTCCCTCTTCCACACGCTCTCAGAAGCTCCCATTCTTTATCCTCATCTGATTGTACTGGGCAATTTTAAAAGCCACTCTGATTCTCCCAGGTTCCCTGATAT
This sequence comes from Ichthyophis bannanicus, assembly GCA_033557465.1. Lineage (NCBI taxonomy): Eukaryota > Metazoa > Chordata > Amphibia > Gymnophiona > Ichthyophiidae > Ichthyophis > Ichthyophis bannanicus. The sequence goes on from CM066031.1 coordinate 1,540,507,951, forward strand.
CAGCCTGCTTCAGTTCTTCACAGACCTCTCTTTCTCCAAACATGGTTCCTCTCCAACCCAAATCGCAGGTCACATTCTTGATTTAGAATTTTCCTCTCCTAGGCTGGCTGATGCCCTCTTCTTTTCCAGAACACTACTACTGTGGTTGGATCATCACGCTATACTGTCCTTGTCGCTCATGTCCTGGCTGCTGCCGGTTCGATCATGTCACTGCTCTTCTGATTCATCACCACTCACTTCCCATTACATCCCGGTTACAATATAAACTTCTGATTACAACTTACCATGCATTACATGCCGGTTCTCACAAATATCTGTTTGATCTACTGCTCCCTCACTCCTCCCATCGCTGCCTTCATATCATCCATGCAAACAGACGCCATCTTCCCTCTGTAAATCAGGCTCATCATACTTCCACACGTTCGTCTTCTTTCTTTTTTCTGGCCCTTGCATCATGGAACGTGCTACTTCAAGCTCTCAGATTAGAACTGTCATTTCCAACTTTTAAGGCCATGCTAAAGACCCATTTATTTAACCAAGGTTATAACATTTCAGTACCCTGACTCATAGCCCCCAGACCTCTTTTTACCCCGTCTCCTATATTATCATTCTTGTGTTTATAAATGTGTACCTGTCCTATCCAATTATTGTAGTTCTTTTCTAATTTCTATTTTCGTTTTGTTTTGTTTTTAAATTGTGAACCGTTCTGCTGTGTTTTTATCGAAGGGCAGCCAATCAAATTGAATAAGCCATAAACCATAATGAACAAAGTCTGGAGTTGGCAGTGGCAGAGATGGGCACAGATAAAAGAGATCTGCCAGAGAACAAAGCTCCTGAGGAGGGGTGTAGGGTGAGATAAGAGAGGAGAGGTAATGAGAAGCCACAGAGTGAATGCACTTGTAGGTCAGTAGAAGTTTGAACTGGATGTGGAAATGGACAGGGAGGAAGTGAAGTGACTTGAGAAGGGGCATACATTAGCATAGTGACAGTAGAGCAGTGGTTCTCAACTCAGTCCTCTGGGACCCCTAGTCCAGTTGGGTTTTCAAGGTATCCACAATGAATATGCATGAGATAAATCTGCATACAGTGGAAGCAGTGTATGCAAATCTATCTCATGCATATTCATTGTGGATATCCTGAAAACCTGCCTTGTCTGGGGGTCCCAGAGGACTGGGTTGAGAACCACTGCAGTAGAGGAAGATAAGCTGTGAAGCTGAGATTTGAACAGATTGAAGGGGAGAAAGATGATTTAGAGCAGGGGCTTCCAACTTCAGTCCTGGAGAGCAACAAACCATTCAGGTTTGCAGAATGTTCCTAATGAAATTGCATGAGATATAATTGCATGCACTGCCCCCATTGTATTCAAATTTATCTCTAAATATTCATTAGGGACAGCCTGAAAAGAGAGCGTCAAAAATGACCTGAAGGCTGTGAGTTGAGAAAACAAGGTGTATAGTGTTACCCACAGAAATAGAGAAGGAAGGAAGGGGGAGGTGGATTTAGTGGGAAAGATAAGAAGCTCAATTTTGGCCATGTTCAGTTTCAGACAGTGGTGAGACATCCAGGCAGTAATGCTAGATAAGCAGGAAGAGATCCGGGCCTGGATTTCTGGAGAGATTTTAGGTGCAGAGAGGTAGATCTGAGAGTCATCCGCATAAAGATGGTACTGAAAACCATGGGAGGAATTAAGTGCACCAAGGGACTGAGTGTAGAGAGAAAAAAAGGAGAGGTCCCAAAACAGAGCCCAAGGTACACCAACTGAAAGTGGGATGGTCATAGAAGAGGATCCACCAGAACATACACTAAAAGTGCGATGGGAGAGAAAAGAAGAAAACCAGGACTGAACAGAAGCCTCCAAGCAAAGACAGGATATCGAGGTGAAGGTAACACAGTAACATAGTAAATGACGGCAGATAAAGACCAGCATGGTCCATCTAGTCTGCCCAGCAAGATGGCAAGAGTAGGTGCACCTGTCGCTCTGTGCAGACCACCCCTCCCCATGTCTTTGTTTAGGGGTAAACCTACCACTCCATGTAGGTGGTAATTAATAGTGTCAAAGGCCCCTATGATTGATCATTTTTGAAGTCTAAACATGAATTTAAAGAACTACACTGGCAGGTTATTGAGCATATTGCTGAAAGCTGCTGCGAAGGTGATTGAGATAAGCAACTGAATTTTAAAGAACAATTCTGAATTTATACATTGGTCATGCATGGAATTAATTTAGAAATTTAGCGATTATCCGATTGAAGATAATCATTTTCAAGTGAATTATAGGATACTGGGGAAATTTTGAGTATCACTGATCAGCAGGTTTAGTACAAAAGAAAATGGTCAGCGTGACAGACAACACATGAATGCTGGAGAGTTGTGGAACTGCAAAGAACATTTGTCCCCTAAGTAGAGTGGGATATACAAAACACAGTGATGTGTTGGGCTGTGAGTTGGATGCATACTGTTTATGTTTATTGAGTTTCTTGATATACCGCTCCTTCATAACACCAGGGCGGTTTACAAACCAAAATAAAAAGTGTCGGCTTAGAATCTGACAGGACAGCAATAGCACAGTCATAGTGAGAGAAAGAGAAAGTGGGAAGGGATAGAGCAGCAGGAGTAGTCAAATAGGGACACAAAGTGGGGCAGGGATTATGGCTGGTAGGAAGTGGTAGATGGTAAGTCAAAAGCAGTTTGGAAAAGGTGGGTTTTGAGGAGTGCCTTAAATTTGGGAAAAGATTGTTCTTGGCGTAGTGTGGGTGGGACAGAGTTCCAAAAGAAAGGACCTAGGAAGGTGGGCACGAGAAGGAGATGGAAGGACCAAGAGATTGGGATGTGAACTGAGCTGAGGCTGTGGGAGGGGTAGGGCTGGCCCATCCATTGAGCAAGAATGTTGTTTGCACAGGGCCCCGCATTTCAGGGGGCCCCCATGCAAACAACATTCTATATTAAATACCCAAGTAAATTAAACAAAAAAACCCCATACTGGCTGCTACTGCCGCCGCGGCAGCAGCAGAATCAAATGTCCCGCAGCCCCCCCCCTCCCACCTGCCTGGCAGAGTCATCCCTCCCTGCATCAGTCCCTTCGGTGTTGGCTTTCAGAGCTGCGAAGGGAGAGTTTCCCTCTCGTGGCTCTGTTAAGCCTGCCAGGGCTGATGGGAAACAGGAAATGCCTGTTTCCCATCAGTGCCGGCGGGAAACAGGAAATGTCTGTTTCCCATCAGCGCCGGCGGGCTTAACAGAGCCGTGAGGGAGAAACTCTCCCTTTGCGGTTCTGAAAGTTGGCGCAGAGAGGGACTGATGCAGGGAGGGAGGACTCTGCCAGGTTTGGGGGGGGGGGGGGCCTGCAGGACACTTGAATCTGCCGCTGCCATGGCGGCAGCAGCAGTAGCCAGTTTGCTTTTTTTAATTTTCCCTGGGCTAATGGGGGGCAGGGGGGTTAGGACTGGCTATGGGCTGATGGGGGAGGGAGGGGATTATGGCTGCTAATGAGCTATGGGGGGGGGGCTAAGACTGAAAATGGAGTGATGGGGGGTTAGGACTGGTAATGGGCTATGGGGGGCTAGGACTGGAAATGGGCTGATGGGGAGGGTTAGGACTGGAGGTGAGCTGATGGGGGGGTTAGTACTGGAAATGGGCTGATAGGGGGTTAGGACTGGAAGTGGGCTGAGTGCAAGGGGGGCTTGAACTGCAAATAGCTGATGGGGACGGTGGCTTGGAATGGAAATGGGCTGTGAGGGGAGGGAGCTAGGACTGGAAATGGTCTGAGACAGGGGGAGAGCTAGGACAGGAAATGGGCTGATGGAGGGGCTAGGATAGGACTGGAAATGGGCTGTTGGGGGTGCTAAGATTGGAAATGGGATGTGGTGGGGGCTTGGATTGAAATGGACTCATGGAGGGGCTAGAACTGGAAGTAGGCTCATGGGGACTTGGATTGGAATGGGCTGAGTGTAGGGGAGCTAGGATTTGACATAGGCTGATGGTGGGGCTAGGAAAGGACTAGAAATGGGCTGATGGGGGGCTGGGATTGGAAATGAGCTGATGGAGGGACTCAGATAGGACTGGAAATGGATGGGGGAGCTAGGACAGGAAATGGGCTGATGCGGGGGCTAGAAGAGAGCTGATGTTGGGGGAGGATTAGAATGGGATGGGGCTGGGAGAGTGAAATGGAGAGGGGGAAAATATTTTGTGTGGGAGGGAAGAAAAATCTACAATTGGCCGGGTATTGGGAGAGTAAGTGGGGATTGAGGATGGAGGAGTAAAATTTGAGTGGATGAAATAAGAATAAGGAAAGAGAAAAAGGAGAAAGATTAGTATGTTAAAGCAGATATAGAGAGAGAATGGAAAAAACTAGAAGAGAGAAGAAAGGACAAATGGACAGCAGACGATGGAGAGTTAGCAGAAGACACGAAGAAACCAGAAGAAAGTGGCTGGAGCAATTGCAACTGAAAAAAAATGCACAAAAGGTGGAAAACTCTCTTTATTTTGAATTTATTAACTGGAATATGTCAGCTCTGGGAAATGTGCATCATTAACGTCTGCGCTTTGTTTAATACAAGAGGAAATTAATTTATAGTTTTATTTCTAGTGTTGTTGTACATTCCAAGTTTGGCTTTTGGGGTTCCCAGTTTAATTATTGTCTTCCTGTTTCTAAATTGTGATTCCTTGTTTGGTGATGGTCTATGTTCTGCATGTGTAACTGAGCTGAGTTATTCTGTTTATGTAATTCCTATTTGACATTGCCACTTGTTCTCTTTCCTCAGTAGGTCATGTATTGTTATTCTCTGAAATGTATTGGTTTAAGATTTGTAGTGTTGCCTTTTGATAGGTAGGGTTTGGTGCTTTGTGAGTCCTGGTAGTGCTGTTATGATATGGCGGGTTTGCTATTGGTTCTAAATGGGCAATGTTTGAAGTAGTTCCTAATGTGCCTGGCAGTTGGCACTGGATTATAGTAATGTAGAAATCTTTTAGTCTTTCTTTACCCGTACACTCATTAAGAGGCATGTTTACTAAAAGTTAGTGTATGGTAACATTATGCAAATATTTATGCAAATGAGGCCCCACAACGAGTCTTTGCACATGGCCCCGCACCCCCGTTGGGCCACCCCTGGGGAGGGGGTGTGGAATTGGAGTAGGTCAACCAAGTATTGCGGGCTGTTTGAATAAATAACATGAGTAGTCAGAGTGAGAATTCTGTATTGAATACGGTAGATAAGGGGAAGCCAGTGAAGTTTAATGAGTATAGGGGTGATATGTTCCCGGCATGTAGTGTGGGTTATAATCCAGGCTGCTGCATTCTGTAATAGTTGCAGCCGGTGTAGTTGGGCCTGGGAAATGCCAGAAAAGGCCACGTTGCAAAAATCCAGATGTGACATGTCTAGTGATAGAAAGAGAGTGGTCAGGGCTTGTGAGGACAGAAAGGGACGGATAACCCATATTTGTTGGAGATAGAAGAAGAATCGACGGGAGAGAAGAGAAATATGTTCCTGAAAAGAAAGTGCAGTATCCAAAGTGATGCCAAGATAACAGATTGTAGGGACCAAGGGAATTGTAATATTGGCAAGGACTGGAGCAGCCGATGGTCAGGGGTTATCAAATGTGAACCAGACTGCAAGTGTCTTAGTGAGGTTAAGATGTAGACAGTGTGTCGTGAGCCAGCTGGAAATATGAGTCAGACAATCATTGAGAACAGAGAGGTCAGGTTGCTGTAGGCTAGTATGGTGGAGGAGAAGGATATTGTCTGCATAGTAGCAAGCAGATATTCCAAAAAGCCGAATAAGAAGGGCAAAAGGTGTGAGAAATATATTAAATAAGATGGGGGCAAGGATGGAGCCCTGAGGAACACCGCAACAGAGTGGGATCGGATCAGAGGAAGTGTCACCCACATGCTCCGAGAAGGAACATAAGGACAGAAAGGAATAGAACCAATGAAATACCATCCCACGAAGCCTAGATTCCCTCAGATGGGAGAGGAGAAAGCACAGTTACTTACCTGTAACAGGTGATCTCCGGAACAGCAGGAATTAGTCTTCACATATGGGAGACGTTGCCGATGGAGCCCGCACGGGAATGCTCCCCAGCATCCAATCAGAAAGCCTTTGGGAGCATCCCCCGCGCCTGCGCGGTGGCTTCCCGCCCTTCCTACTGCCTCTCCCCAGTTGAGTTTCATAGCTGAGCCAGAAGGAGAGGAGAGGAAGGAATAGAGAGAAAGAGATACAACTCCTAGGGGAGGTGGGCGGGTTGTGAAGACTAATTCCTGCTGTTCCGGAGATCACCTGTTACAGGTAAGTAACTGTGCTATCTCCAGGAACAAGCAGGAATGAGTCTTCACATATGGGGACTCCCTAGCTGAGGATGCCCGGGGGAGATCCCGTAAGCCCGGCCCAGGACGGGATGGCATTTGCCCAACCTGAATCCCCCGAGGGATGGAGGGTAGGAGTTGAGAGGAGAAGAATAGCAAAACCCAAAGACTACAGGGAGAGTAGTCATTAGAGTGCATGGAGCATCATTAAGTTTTTAATGAAGTAATGACTTAGTACCATGTAAAGCTTACCCACTGAGTTGTAGGAAGTAAGACTGTGATGGAGGTACTGTAGACGCAGTAGCGAGGTCTTCAAGGGAACTTCACCGCAGCGAGGAGGAAGTTCCAAATCTGGAAGGCCAGGAGATCCAGGAATCAGCTGGGTCAGGAGAAGGACGGCAGGTCTTCAAGGAAGCTTTATGCAAAGCTGAGCACTCCCTTAGGAGCAGAGTCCATAACTCAGATGACTAACAGTAGAAGACTGGCCGATCTTGATAGCCCATTCCGGAGAAGAGTAGGGGTGTACCCCGGAGCAGAAGGAGTACACAGCCTGCCCTAGCTAAGAGATAGGGAGACAAGGGTCTGAACCTCCGGGAGGAGGGCATAACTGAAAATAGAAGCTGTTGACTTCACAGCAGTAGAGTACAACCAGTCCGAGGGCCGAACTAAGGAATAGGCAGGCGGACTGGCCGGACCCCGGAGGTGGCGGGGGGGGGGGGGGCGTGAGTACCGGCCATTGGGAAAAAAATAGGCGGCAGAACACAGGCACTGTGGGCATCCCCCAAAATGCGCCTATCGAGCAGGCGATATCTGTGGAGAACGCCCCCCCCCGCAGTAATGCAGGTACGCTGAGGAACCTACCTCCATGAGCATAACACTGGTAAGGCAGACCTGCCAGTGATCCACAGAACGTCCACCTGGGGAGGTGGCGTCAAGATCCGTCCGGGAGAGGGATCTATTCCGGCGGAACACGGGCAGATCGGCGAACGGTAGCGTGAAGGACAGAGGATAGCATCAGTCCGGAAGAACACACCAGGGGGCTCGAGGCCCTATAGCTGTCCCCAGGACCTGCATGCATAAACTCGCCCTCCCGCACTAATCGGGGGACATGAGGGCATAGCCCCTGGTAAGCACAGGGGAACTATAGCGACTGGAAGGAAAATTCCGGTACGGAAGCAATCAGCAGGGGATACTGCCGAGAAGGGTTCGGGGACGTACCTAAGGGTAAGCCAGCTGACCGTGGGCCAGAGCTATCATGGAGTAGAGGTGGTCTCCCTCTACCAACAGAAGGAGAGTACCTGAACCCCTGGATAAGCCCCCGAATCATTTGCCCTACTGAACGAACCCCAGAGTAGAGCTCAATTGTAAACTTCTGGTAAGAAGGTAATTGCAGGCAGCCGCCCACCGGAGCCTAAAACTGCTTGGTATGAGAGTTCTGGTGCGGCCCCGGGGACTTCAACCCAGGGCGAGGGGTCCCTTGCTTGGGCGCACCTGGCGGTTGGGCGGAGGGGTGACATTTCCTCTTCCTAGGGAAGGAGGGCCTGCTGAGGCACGCACCACCGCCGGGGGGAAGGAGGGCCTGCTGAGGCACGCACCACCGCCGGGGGGAAGGCGGGCCCTAGGATGGCTTCTAACGCTGGGAAGGTTAGCGAAGCACTGCGCGACCTGACGTAAGGCTTCGCTATTGAAGAGGTGATCTCCGTCACAGGGAGAATTACCCAGGTTATGCTGTGCCCATCTACACAACTCGGACACCTGCAACCATGCTGTATGGCGTGCTCTAATGGCAACAGCAGAGCATCTGCTGACTGACAGGAAGGAGTCTAGAGAAGCACGAGAAAGGAACCCAGAGATATTCCTGCAGTGATAAAGAAGCAAGGAATATTCAAAGGCCTTGGTTGCAGACAAGAAGGGAGACAACAGAGATAATCTCTCGGTGACCTCCCGGAGCGACAGACTCATATAAAAAATATATGAAATAATTCTGAACGCCAGCATAGACGTTTGGAAGGTTTGACGTCCTAGGGTATCTAGCGTCTTCGAGGCGCGGCCTGGCGGGTGAGAAGAATGCTTTTCCTTGCTGCTGGCCTTCCTCAGCGCCGATTCCACCACAATGGAACGATGTGGAAGCTGGTGCTGCCGAAACCCCGGGGAGGGAGGCACCCGATACAGAGCATGCATCGCAGTCGATGGTGCCGGAACCCTCAAAGGCGACCGCCAAGCCCCCAGCAGGAGATCCTGCAGGGAGGGATGTAGAGGAAGCATCACGGCGGCCCGTTCCGCAGGGCCTGGAGTTAGGTCCGGGATAGGGATGGCCAGCAAGTCCGCCATGTCAAGGAGGAAATTCTGAAAAGACGGCTCTCCCGGAGGGGCTATGCCGTGGGAGGCGGTGGCGGGAGAGGCCGCCAGGGCACCGAGAAGCCTCTCGGGCTGCTGCCCGCTGGGCAGAGGAGGGGACCAACAGCCCCGGACTGGGGTGGTCAACAAGGCGTCGTCGGCTCCTGGAATTGATTCCAAGCTAGGCATTGAAGGGGTCGATGGCGCCGCCGGAATCGGCCTTGGCCCCGAACCCGGGGGCGGCGCTGCCCCCGGCAACTGAAGCGGTTCCGTGGCAGCCAGAGGGCAGTGGCCAACGATCTCCGCTCTGCGTCGCGGGAGGGGACAGGGGCCGATCCCGAGACGTGTCGTCACCAAGTCTTCGAGGCTGGATACCGATTCCAGGCTGGGCATCGAACCGAGCGATGAAATAGACTCCCTTCTAGAGGGCCCCGGTGGGGGCGGCCGCGCCGGCGGTGCTGATCCCGGGGAGCGGATCGGAACCGCGTCGATCGGCGTCGCGAGCATCAAGGGCTCCCGAGGACGAAGCTCTGTGGAGAGGGGCCCATCCAACGCCGGCGCCGATGTCGGGCGGCGGGCACTGCCAGATGCCGGGCCCCCTCTCGAGCCCGCCTGACCTGGGGGGAAATCCTTCCGGGACATACGACCTGTTCCCGAAGGTACCCAGGTCACCCGTCGACGAGCCCCTGCGGGAAGGGAAGTGCCAGACTCCTGCGCCGATGCCGGGGTACCGTTGCGGGATGGCGCGGATCCAGGCTGGATCGAAGACCCCGGGGCCCCCTTTCTCGGAAAGGGCGGGGCCCTCGACGGCCGCGACGATGCTGGGGGGTCGCCCGTCTGGGGCTGATCGACATACCCCGAGACTCCCAGGGAAGGCCGACGGCGGTCCCTGGCGCTCGACACCCCTGCCGTCTCCGGTGGAGCGGTGCCACGCAAACCCGGTACCACCCTCGCGCAGGGCTGGGATACTGGCAACCCAGCGCGGGTCGAGGCGACCGGCCCCGAGGCCAGATGACCATCCCCGGTGAAGAGTGGAACCACCGACGCCGACGCGCCCGAAGCGGGTACCACCTCCGCGCATGGCCTGAACGTAGGGCCGCCAGACTGTGTCAAGTCGGTCAGCCCTAGAGCTGCCGAGGGCAGCGGCAGGTGATCCCCGGTGGGGAGCGGGTCACTCGACCCCGACGGGTCGGCACCGTCGGGAGCGGATACCACCCCCGTAGGAACGCCATACCGGCAGGAGTCGGTTGGCCCCTGAGGCGCCGAGGACCGCGGCTGACCGCCCCCGGTGAGGAGCGGAATGCTCGACGCCGGCGTCTAGGGGTCGGCACCGCCCGTAGCGGATACCACCCCCGCACATGGCAGGGATGACGGAACGCCAGGCTGGACCGATTCGATCGGCCCTGGACGATCCTCAGTGAGTAGCGGGACGCTCGACACCGACACCGACACCGATGCCGGGGGGTTTGCACCGCTAGAAGCGGGTACCTCCCTTGAGCACGGCTTGGACATAGGGAGGTCAGACTCGGTCGAGTCGATCGGCCACGGAGGCGCCGAGGACACCAGCTGACGATCCCTGGCGAAGAGTGGAACATGCGACGCCGGCGCCGATGCAGGGGAATCAGCACCGCTCGAAGTGGGTACCTCCTTCGAGCACGGCTCGGGAATGTTCTGTGAGGAGCAAACCCCAGGAACATCCCGAAACCCCGTAAATGCTTTGGAGCCCGAGGACTCCCACCGGGGTATAGTATCCAAGGGGGACTTGAGGGGTTGGCCGGAGCCGTCACCATGCCGCGCATGAGACTCGCCCCTCAAGACTTGGCTAGTCTTAACAGACTGTTGCGTGGTTACCTGATCCTGGAGAGAAGAAAAACCCGATGACCGCACCTTGGGCGTGAAAACGTCATCGAGGGATACCCGAAAAAGGGAAGGTCTTCTCCCGACACTGTAGCCCGGAGGACCCGGGGGGAAAGGGTCAGGCCCCAAACAAGAGAGGCACCAGGCATTGGAGTCCATGTGGAAAACTAAGTCCCCGCAGTGAGGGCACTTTTGGGGCTCCATGCTGTAAGCCCGGTAGGCCTCGGCGCCCAGAGGGAAAAAGGTCCCGCTAGGCGACGAAAATAAGTGAGAAAAGAAAAACAAAAGAGCACAGAGGTGCCGCTGTCGGCGGGAAAAGCCACGACTACAGAAACAAGAAAAGAAAAGAAAAAAAGGTAAAAAGTTCTGCGGTGGCAGGAGGGACGTCCTGCCTGCTCCACGGAAAACGAAAAACTGGGGAGAGGCAGTAGGAAGGGTGGGAAGCCACCGCGCAGGCGCGGGGGATGCTCCCAAAGGCTTTCTGTTTGGATGCTGGGGAGCATTCCCGTGCGGACTCCGTCGGCGATGTCTCCCATATGTGAAGACTCATTCCTGCTTGTTCCTGGAGATGAGAGTGATCTACTAAATCAAAGGCTGCGGACAGGTCAAGGGAAAACGCCATTGTGATATCACCATGGTCATGGAAGGAAAGCATAATGGTCTCAACACTGTGACCAGTACGAAATCTGAACTGGCGAGGATGAAGCAGATGTGTGGTGTCAAGGTGATGTGAAAGTTGGGAAAAGAATTTTTAGAATTTTAGAGAGGAATGGCAGATTAACGATAGGACAGTAATTGACAGAGTCCAAGAGGTTGAAGGAGGGTTTCTTCAGGTGGGGAAGAACCAATGCATGCTTCTGGAGACTGGGGAAGGTGTCAGAGGGGCTAGAATTCAAAATTGCAAGTATGGAGTGCAGTGCTAACGAGGGTTCTGGCAGCCATGATGAGAGGATGGGGTCTGGTGGGCAAGAGGTCTTACGGGAGGTGGAGAGTAATTTAAGAAGTTCAGTGGACGTAAGTGGGTGAAAGGTGGACCAAATATGGGAGAGAGAGGGGGATGAAACTGGAGAGGGGGGGGGGAGGATGTTATAGGAGAAAGGGAATTGGCAAATGATGAGTGCATGACTTGTACCTTGGAGTCAAAAAACGTAGCCAGCTGGGATGGGGCCGGAATATTGGTGAGAGTACGGGAGGATGAACAGGGCTGCATAGATGATAGGGACTTTAGGACCGAGTATAGTTGCCTCACGGAATTAGCTGAAGTGGAGATGAGGGTGGAATAATGGGAGCGCTTTGCTTCATGGACATGTGAACGATAAATGTGGTGACAGGACCTAAAGTGTTCAAGTGCTGAGAGAGAACCGCATTTCCGCCAGATCTTTTCTGAGTGATGCAGTTGAGTGTGAAGGAGACAAAGTCTGGAGTGAAACCACAGTTGGCGGGGAGAAGCTGAAAGGCGGTAGAGACAAAAGGGTGCTATTTAGTCAAAAGTCATGGGATAGGAATCAGTGTACTATTGTGGATCTGGAACTGGTTAAAAGATAGAAAGCAAAATACCCAAGGGCATTGTTGGCTGGGCAGAGGGCACACCCAAGGAAAGGGGGAGTAGGGATTTTAATAAGCGCACAGTATCAGGATGTGGTTGTGGAGGAGCGGAGAGATAAAAGAGGAAGGTGGGTAGGGTTAGATTGAAGTTTAAAGGAGAGGAGGTTTGGATAATTAACTTGTATGGCTCTAATACGCAGAGAGAAGAGCTCTACGAGAGGATGTTAAGAGAGTTAGAGGATCTAGGGGAGACACCAATCATATGGGGGGGGGGGCAAAGTCTCCTGAGATTTAAGGAGTACTTGGGGTTTGTAGACATGTGGAAGTGTCGTCACCCAGGGGAAACAATATGTTTTATTCCCATGTGCATGGAATCTATAGCAGGCTGGATATGATATGGGTGAGTGGTCAGTAGGCGTCCAAAGCTCAACAGGTAGAACAGGGGCGTACAACTTGGATGGATCATGCACCAGTAAATATCACTTTGTAGTAGGGGAGAAGGATGAAGGGGTCAAATTTTGGTGTTTAAATGATGCCCTGTTGGAGGAGAAGAGGAATGTGGGCCGCATCAGGGCTATCATACAAGAATATTTGGGGCACAATCTGAATGGGGAGGTAGCAATGGGGATGGCCTGGGATGGACTGAAGGCAGTGGTGAGGGGTCACTTGATAAATATAGTGGCCCAGGAGAAGAGGAAAAAAGGGCAGGCTGAGAGCAGAAGATAGAAGCCTTGGAAGCAAGGCATCAATGTGATAATGAACCTTGGGTGATAGCGGAGCTGGTAAAACTAAGGGGGGAGTTCAGCCAGTTGAGGGCAGCAGAAATAGCACATGAAATGGCCCACTATGAAGGGGGGAATAGAATAGGGAGGATTCTGGCGAGTAGGTTGAAAGCGAAGCAAACAGAAGGCCTGTATCAGGGGAATAAGCAACCAGCAAGGGAAAATGGTGTATAAGTCATTGGAGATTAGGGGAGTATTTACAGAGTATTATGAGAAGCTATATAAAAGTGAAGTAAAAGATGTGGAGCAGAAGAGAGAGCAATTCCTTGAGGGGTGTAAGTTGCAGAAGGTAACAACAGAGGAGGCGGAGGAGTTGGGGAGGGAGGTAAGCGAGGAGGAGGTGCGAGTAGCTATGAGGGCACTCAAGGTGGGGAAAGCACCAGGATTGGATGGTTACACAGCTAAGTTTTATAAATTAATGCAAGATTCCATCACAGAGTTATTAATGAAGGTGTTCAATGGGATTTTACAAGGGGAGCCGTTGCCAAAATCAATGGAGGAAGCAGGCATCACGATTCTGCCCAAGCTGGGCAAGGATCCTACCACCTGCGGGGTGTATAGGTCTATATTGCTCATTAACTTGGATGCTAAGATTTTAGCCAAGATCGTGGCATTTCAGCTGCAGACAGTGATGCCGAAATTGGTCCATAGAGACCAGACAGGTTTCATAAAGGGGTGGCAGAGTGGGGATAATATATGGAAAATCATGAATACCATTTGATATTTGCAGGAGACAGGGAGGGAGGCTGTGTTTGTAACAGTGGATTCCGAGAAGGTGTTTGACAGAGTCAAATGGCAGTTAATGATACAGGTACTTCATAAAATGGGGTTAGGAGAGAAGTTTGTGAGTTGGGTTAGGGCCCTGTATGCAAGTTCCAGGGCTAGGAAAAGAGCGAATGGCGGCTACTCGGATAGCTTCTGATTAAGAAGGGGGACACATAGAGGGTGTTCCCTGTCACCACTGCTATTTGCTCTGGTGATAGAGCCTTTATCCGAGTACATCAGAGGTCAGATGGACATAAAGGGTATAGCGGTGGGGGGATGGCAGAGTAAAGCTGCTTTGTTCGCAGATGATGTTATCTTTACCCTAAGCCAACCATTCACCAGCCTACCAATCTTAATGAAGGCAATAGAGAGCTATAGTGAGGTGGCAGGATACAAGATGAATATGAGCAAAATGGAAATATTGGGGTTCAACTTGCCAAAGGAACTTGAAATGAGGTTGCGGGAGGGATTTGCTTTTAAGTGGGCTCAAAAAACTTTTCGGTACTTCGGAATTCAGTTGGGAAACACTTTAGATAACTTGCAGGAATGGAACTACAAAACCCTGGTAGACAATCTGAGGAATGACCTATCTAGATGGATGGGGATTCACCTCTCATGGTTAGGGTGCATAGCAGCGATTAAGATGAACATCTTACCCAGGATATTGTTCCTATTCATGGCGCTACCCAGTAGAGTTCCAAAGGGAACTTTAAGGAGGCTCCAGAGCATGATTATGTCATTTATCTGGGATGGGAAGGCACCAAGGGTGTATAAGGTAAAGGAGGAGGAGGGTGGCTAGGAGTACTATGTGTCGCCAACTACTATGAGGCAGCGCAATTGCAAGCCCTGTTTGCATGGCGGGAGAGGGGAGATAATCCTCAAAGGGTATATATGGAGAAAGAGAGGGGGCGAAAGCTTGGAGGCAACAATGTGGGATAGTCTAGGTGAGGGGCAGGGAGAGAAGGTAAGAAACACCCAGAAGGAACTCACACTACAGATTTGGATGAAGTGGAGGACCTTACTTGTTAGAGGAGAAAAAATATTAAGGGGGACACATATTCAGCGGATGGGGGGGGGGGGGGGCTTTGCACCGGGGAGGGCAGGAGAGGTGTTCAAAAATATGCTACCAAAGGGGTGATAAGGGTAGGTAAGGTACTGGATCAGCAGGGGAAAATTAAGAACTTTATAGAAATTAAGGAGACATATGGCTTGAAAGAGGCTCACCAGTATGCATATATGCAATTATGTTATTTTTTTGCAGCAAGAAGGGGTAAAAAGGGACTTGCAGGGTAGACCAACACCTTTTGAGGATTTAATGGAGAGGAAGGAAACAGTAAGGGGGTTGTTATCCCAGCTTTTTAAAATCTTCAATGCAAAACATGGAGCAAAGCCAGTTGGCAGGAGTGGTGGGAAAGGGAAATTGCAGGCCCCTGGGACAAGGGGAGGTGGGGAAGAATCTACGCAAGACAGCAGCAAGACAGGACAAGGAAAAGTACTACAACGACGCATGCAAGGAAATAGAAGCAGAAACTATTAGAGGAAGAACAAGATCGGCTTTCCCAAAGCCAGGCAACTGGCATGGGGGACACCTCTCTTAGAGAATAGCATTAAAATATGATTGAGAATGGTGTGGACACTGGTCAAAATACAGGTAATTTATAAAGAAAGGTAGGGGGAGTGTTGGAAGAGCTGCGGATGAAGGGGAGATTTGCTGCACATGATTTGGGGTTGCTCTAAGATACAGTTTGTGGAGAGAAGTGGCAAGGTTATATAATGAGATTACGCAGGTGAAGATACAGCTAATTGCGGAGAGGGTGGTACTAAATGAGGGGGAAGAAGGAGGGAATACACCACTGAACATTTTCTTAGGCTACAGGGTGGTAGCAACACGATTGGCAATACTGAAGAGGTGGAAGGATAAGGAGGCCCCCTCTATAAAGGAGATAATAGGTAAAATGGAGCATGTGTGGAATATGAGCTTGGTGGGGGCATATCAACATAATCGAAGGGGGGGCATCTGGAAGTCTGGCAGGGATATGAGGGATGGCGGGAGAAAGGGCTAGTAGAGTGGATGGGAGGGTCCATAGACACAAGTAGGAGAGGTAATGATAGAAAGCAGAGGGCAGGGATAAATGGCCAATTTTCCCAATAGAGAAAGGTGAATAGTGGAGTACCCCAGGGATCTGTGCTGGGTCCGCTGCTTTTTAACATATTCATAAATGACTTGGAAATGGGAATAACGAGTGAGGTTATCAAATTTGCAGATGACACAAAACTATTCAAAGCTGTTAAAACCCATGAGAATTGTGGAAAATTGCAAGAGGATCTTCATAAATTGTAAGACTGGGCATCCAAATGGCAGATAAAATTTAACGTGGACAAGTGCAAAGTTATTCATCTAGGAAAGAAAAACCCAAACTATGGTTACACGATGCAAGGTTCCACATTAGGAAC
Source organism: Ichthyophis bannanicus (assembly GCA_033557465.1). Taxonomy (NCBI): domain Eukaryota; kingdom Metazoa; phylum Chordata; class Amphibia; order Gymnophiona; family Ichthyophiidae; genus Ichthyophis; species Ichthyophis bannanicus. Next base: position 1,540,523,986 of record CM066031.1, read on the forward strand.
CACCACCCAGGAAAAAGATTTAGGAGTCATTGTGGATAACATATTAAAACCCTCCGCCCAGTGTGCAGCGGCGGCCAAAAGAGCAAATAGAATGCTAGGTATCATAAGGAAAGGAATGGAGAATAAAACAAAGAATATTATAATGCCTCTGTATCGTTCCATGGTGCGCCCGCACCTTGAATATTGTGTGCAATTCTAGTCGCCGTATTTTAAAAATATATATAGTGTTACAGCGTTATTAGAAAAGGTACAGATATAGCATTATTAGAAAAGGTACAGAGAAGAGCCACCAAAATGGTAAAGGAGATGGAAGGATACCCCTATGAAGAGAGGCTAAAAAAGGTTAGGGCTCTTCAATATGGAAAATAGATGGCTGAGGGGAGATATGATAGAGGTCTATAAATTAATGAATGGAGTGGAACAGGTAAACGTAGATCGATTGTTTATGCCATCAAAATATAGAAAGACTAGGTGGCATGCAATGAAGCTACTGGGTAACCTATTTAAGACTGTTGTTAAGTGCCGTCAAGTCAGAGTCTACTCATGGCGACCCTCTGGATAGCTATCCTAAATTGTGTTCGGTCTTGAGTCAGGCGGCTCATTGTTGACAGACTGGAACCCGTAGCTGCTGTTATTGTATCGATCCATCTCATTGCTGGCCTTCCTCTTTTGTGTTGACCTTCTATCTTGCCAAGCATGATGTCTTTCTCTAATGATCTCTCTCTTCGCATGATGTGTCCAAAGTATGAAAGTCGAAGTCTTGTCATCTGAGCTTCTAAAGAAAGCTTAGGTTTGATCTCCTCTAGTACCGAATGGTTTGTTCTTCGGGTACTCCATGGTATACACAGTATTTGCCGCCAGCACCATAATTCAAAGGCATCAATTTTTTTCCTATCTTTTTCACTGTCCAGCTTTCACATCCATATGATGTTCTTGAAAATACCATGGCTTGAACAAGTCAAATCTTTGTATGGAGAGAAACATCTCTGCTCTTGAGAATCTTATCTAGGTCTTTCATAGCCATTCTGCCAAGAACAATGCATCGTCTGATTTCTTGACTGCTTGTTGCTTCTTTATTGATAGTTGATCCTAGTACGTTAAAGTTGTTCACGACTTCAATTTCTTCTCCTTCAACAATGAACCTGTTGATTATGCCAGTTGTCATGATCTTTGTCTTCTTTACATTAAGGTGCAGGCCCATTTTGAGACTATGTTCTTTGATTGTGAGAAGCAAATGTTTCAGATCATCTTCACTTTCAGCCAGTAATGTGGTATCATCAGCATAGCGAAGGTTGTTGATGAGTCTTCCACCAATCTTCACACCTCTGTTGTCTTCATACAGTCCTGCTTCTCTGATGATTTGTTCTGCATATAAAATAAACAGGTAGGGGGAAAGTATGCAGCCTTGTCTTACACCTTTGCTTATTTTAAACCTTTCTGTTTCTCCTTGATCCGTTCGAACTGTTGCTTCTTGATCAATGTACAGATTTTGCAAGAGTACGATCAGGTGTTCTGGTATACCCATGCTTCTTAATGTGGCCGAGTTTCTCATGGTTTACACAGTCAAAAGTCTTGCTATAGTCGATAAAGCACAAATAGATATCCTTTTGGTATTCTTTAGTCTTTTCAAGGATCCATCTCACATCCGCAATGATGTCTCTCGTTCCTCGCCCTTTCCTAAACCCTGCTTGCACTTCAGGTAGTTCTTGTTCCAGGTATGGTTGTAGTCTCTTTTGAATAATCATCAGTAGAATCTTGCTGGCATGTGGGATCAGAGTGATTGTGCGATAATTTCCAGTCAGTTGGATCACCTTTCTTTTAGTATTGGTGTATAAGCACAGATCTTTTCCAGTCAGTTGGCCATGATGTTGTCTTCCATATTTCTTGGCACAGCCTTGTAAGTACGGTAACAGCTGCATCAGATTGCTATAATACTTCTATGGGAATGCTATCAATGCCTGGTGCTTTGTTCTTTGATAAGGCTTTCAATGCTGCTTTAACGTCTTCTTTCATCACCAATGGTTCCCGATCATAAGGTACAGGTTGAAACGGCTGTTGGTCCACTTGATCTTTATCATATAAAAACTCTGTATATTCCTTCCACCTTTTCTTGATCTTCTCAGCATCATTCAACATAGAACCTTGAGCATCTTGTAACATTCCAATTCGAGGCTGGAACTTTTTCTTTAACTCTCGTAGCTTTGGGAAAGCCGATCTTGTTCTTCCTCTAATAGTTTCTGCTTCTATTTCCTTGCATGCGTCGTTGTAGTGCTTTTCCTTGTCCTGTCTTGCTGCACGCTGGAAATCTCTGTTGAGTTCTGTTATTGTCTTTCTTTATCCTCTGGCTTTAGCTTCTCTGCGTTTCTGGGCAATTTTCAGAGTTTCTTCTGTCATCCATTTTGGCCGTTTTTGCTTTTTCACCTTTTGTAGAGACTTCTCGCTTTCTTCCAACACAACCTTCTTGATGTCATTCCATAACTCTTCTGGAGCTCTGTCATTTGTATCTAAAGCAGCAAATCGATTTTGCAGGCAGTCTTTAAATTCCAGTGGTATATTCTCAAGGTCTAATAAGACTAATAAGAGAAAATATTTTTTCACTCAACATGAAATCAAATTCTGGAATTTGCTATCAGAGGATGTAGTAAAAGCTGTTAGTGTAGCCAGGTTTAAAAAAAAGTTTGGACAAGTTCCTGGAGGAAAGGTCCATAAATCATTATTAAAGGGGATCCAGAATATCCACTGCTTGACCTAATACAAGCATTGTGGAACCTGTGTCTTTTGGGGAAACTGCTAGGTACTTGTGTCCTAGATTGGCCACTGTTGGAAATAGGATACTGGGCTTGATGGCCCTTGGTCTGATCCAGTATGGCATATCTTATGTCCTTATGACTGACTATGTGCTCCCCAATCAGAAAGACTGGCATCTATGGTCATTATCACCCATTCCGGACGTTCCAACAGTATCCCTGCCAGTAGCTAGTTCAAATTTAGCCACTAGGTCAGACTTTCGTGTTTCTTGTGGACAAGGCTATCTCTTCCATAGGGAGTGTGCCTGGGGGGATGACAATAAGGCTTTCTGCAGCAGTCTCATAAGCGCCCTGACCCTTGGTACGAGAGCCAATGTCACAGCCACGAACCCAAACAGTTGAAGATAATGCCATGCCGTGGGAGCCCTCATCTGGGAGGACTTCCAAACCTGCTCCTGGATCGTCACTACTCTCTCTTGAGGCAGGGTCACCAAACCCAGTTCCAAGTGAAAACAAGCCCTTAAGTCTTGTGTTGGCAACTAAGATGCTTTTGTTGAAATAACCCATTCCAAACTCTAGAGAAGGGTGATCACTTGCCTCTTCGCTTCTCGACTTTCTTGTTCAGACTTTGCTCTTATTCTGCAGGCACTTTGACCACTGCCCTCAGTTGAATTAGCCTTAGTAGTATGCCCGCAACTGCTCTTGCTTTGGACGGAGCCTTGCAGGGCAACAACATAAAGGCATTGGAGAGAAGCTGTGCTAGCTCAAAGGCATAACCTTCCAGAATTACTTCTAAAACTCACTGTTCAGAGTTAATCTGTACCCAAGTGGAGTAGAACATTTGTAGCCGGCCGCCTACCATAATCAACTCCCCTTGTGTCCTCACTTCATTGGGCATTTTTGGGACCACCCTTAGTTTCACTGTAGTAGTCTCTACCTCCTTCTCAACCTCCTCTGAAAGGATGACCCTTAGGAGGATATCGCGAATGCTGAAAGGGCACATAACGATGTGCAAAACTTGCGGAAATCTCTGCTCAGAGCCAGGGATTTTGCTGATCTTTGGAAGCCTAGGGACCTTAGCTTCACCTAATTCCTTCACCAACTTATATCCAGTGCTTCTCCAAAAATTAGCTTCCTTTTGAAAGAAAGTTTGCTAAGGCAGGTCTTGGAGACTACATCTGCATACCAATTACATAGCCATAAAAGACGTCATGCCGAGGCTACGGAAGCCATATTCTTTGCTGAAGTTCTAACCAGGCTATAGAACTCATCTGCAAGATACGCTGATCCTTATTCCAGGTTAGCTGCATTGACAAAGAATCGTGCATATCAGAATGAGCCTCCGTCAAATCTTGAGCTCATCTCAAACATACTCAAGCAACATAGGCACCACCAATGGACGCTTGCAATGCTAGAGCGGTAATCTCAAAGGATTGTTTCAGGAGCATTTCCAACTTTCTGTCCTGGACATCCTTCAGAGCTGTGCTGCCTTCCACTGGAATTGTCGCCTACCAAGTTACCACTGAGACTAGCGCTTCCACCCTTGAGAGCCGCAGGAAATCCTTCTCCTGATGCATGGAATACAGGAGAGCCACAGCCCCACCCACTCATAAGCCTGCCACCAGCATTTCCCACTCTACTTCAGTCATCTCCTTTATGGCACTGTGGAGTGGAAAGGATTTCTGAGGTTTTCTAAGTCTTGCAACAAAGGGCCCTCAAGGGATCCCTTCCTTTACAGGAGAACCATGACTTACATTCAGAGCCACCAGCGACTATGCAATTAGCACCTGCAGCTCCTCATGATGAAAACTCCGTATCACGTTAAGGTCTCTGTCCTCTAGCTCCCCATCCAAAGGTTCATCTCAGCACTTAGAAAGACCCTCTAGAGGATCCTCCAACCCCCCAGAACATACAGAAACATGGCCTTCCCAAATGTCTTCTGTGACCCTCTTGTGTTTGGATGCAGGCTCTGTGGGCTCCTTGAGCACAGGTGGCATATATTATGAACTCTTTTGAGCAACTGAACCTTGAGGCACAGTTTGCACCAGGCCCTGTTTCATACAGTAAGTCTGGTGCAACAGCAAAACAAATTCAGGGGGAAAAGGCATACTGGGCACTGCAGCTGCTTTCCAGCCCTCCGAGCTGAAACGCTACAGTCCCAGCCCAGTAGGAACTGCCTTTAGGCTCTCATTAGTCTTTGCCGAAAGTCCTCTACCTCTGAAATGGCAATGATTCCCACCAAAACCACGGGAACCTGCAACGGAGGAGAAAGACAAATTTGATCCTTATCGCTGCCAGATGCCGTTAAACCATCCACCCCGGCAAACCCGATTCCCCTTAAAATTTGCTCCACAGAGCAGCTTCCTGCTTCACATTCACAGCAATAAATCACCAATGATAAGTGACCACAACTCTGCCTGAAAGTATCTCATCAGCTGCAGTCCCACTTGCTCCCACCAAACAAAATGGTTTTCTCTCACCTCAGACAGCAGAATCACTTTGAAATGAGCACCACTTTGCTGGAAAATAGGAACAGGCTTTTGCAACTGTAGACCAGATAGAAGCGACTTGCTCACCAGTATGTCTAGCAATGACTGGCTTCTGGGATTTTTTTTTTTAAAGAAACAGGCAACGACTTCAAATCATTCCCTAGCCCCCTCGCAAAAGTTGGGGAGGAGGAATGGAGAACTTCAGGAGTCCCCCCAAAGGGACTGCTGAATGTAACGGTGAGAGAATACTGGGGGTGAGAGACTCGGACCACAGAGTTTACACCCTACGGAACAAAAAGATGCTGAATAACAGCAATGGTCCCAGCGGAGCTCCAGTATCAATTCCTTTCCATTACTTAATCTTCTTTTTTTTAAAATTCTGTCTCAGTTGAGTCCAGACTGCACAGATCATCATCACCATCTGCTGGAGACTGAGAAATATTGGTTTGGTCAGATGTACACAGATCCCTTATAGTATGACATCATTAAATCCAGGGGTTATCAGTCTCCATCTGCTGGTGGTAAAGCATAAACCAAAACAGCTGGACTGGAGGGATGATATGGAAAGCTTGACTTAACTCTGAAGATGCAGTAAAGTGGACTTGAATTAATAAAGAATGAGAGATTCTCTCTTAAAATTTTGGTCCCTCAAAAATAATTTGGAAACTTTAATAAAAAATTAATTAAATATATATACAAAGTAGTAGAATGGAAGAATTAATTAGACTTACCTGCTAATTGTTGTTCCTTAAGGAACTCTAGTCCAGTCCCGGAACCATAGAATTTAGAATCTCCTCCAGCAGCCTTGGAGACTGAATGACATCACAGCTCTTCTCTCTCTGGTATAAATAGGCAAGGACCGCCCCCTTCCACCAGTACCTATTGACAAAGCAACTCAGCAGAGCAACAAATAAGTAGATAAAGAACAACAAGATAAACTAAATAAACCTTGGCTAGAATCTAAAAACCTGTGCATATTCTAACCTTCTCTTCGACGAAGGACCTTGTAGAAATGCCAAAAACGTAGAAACAAAACAGCGCTTCTGCAGGGTTCCCATTGTGGCTCCACTCCGTGTCCTCCGGAACCCCACTCCTCTTCCGGAGACATCCTCTCCAATTTGACCCCTTTTACTAAGATACAACGGACAACAGCTTCAGGCTGCATACCCTGGGAGGGGTCCGGGACTGGACTAGAGTTCCTTAAGGAACAACAATTAGCAGGTAAGTCTAATTAATTCTTCCTTTTTGTCCCTCTAGTCCAGTCCTGGAACCATAGAGGATGTAACAGAGCAGTGCACATCAACGGGAGGGACCAGAAAACCCAGCCTGAAGCACCGCTGAGCCAAAACGAAGTCCTCCGCCGCCTGCACATCTAACCGATAGTGCTTCGAGAATGAATGCAACGATGAGGAAGTCGCCACTCTACAAATGTCCGCGACCGAAACCGAACTGTACTCCGCCCACGACACCGCTTGCGCCCTGGTCGAGTGCGCTCTGAGACCTTCAGGAACTACGCTACCTTTCAAAAGGTAAGCCGATGCAATAGCCGCCTTTAACCATCTAGAAATGGACGCTTTCGCTGCCGCTTCACCCTTCCGTGGCCCGCCGAAAGCCACAAACAATCTGTCAGTCTTCCAAAATGGCTGCGTCCGCTGAAGATACCTCCGAAGAACCCGACGAACATCTAGGGGATGTAACCTGCCTTCCAATTTCCCCTTTTGCTGCTTAGAGAATACTGGAAGCGACACCACGTGATTGACATGAAAGGCCGAGACCACCTTCGGCTGAAAGTCCAGCACTGAGCGTAGCACGACCTTATCATGGAAGAAAGACAAATAAGGTGCCCTACAGGAAAAAGCCTGTAACTCTGAAATCCTCCTTGCGGAACAAATAGCTACCAGAAATACCTTCTGTAACGCGAGATCCTTCAGGGTGGCGATGCTTAGCGGCTCAAACGGTAGCTCCAGCAAAGCCTCCAATACCAGATTCAGCTTCCATGTCGGCACCGAACAGCGTACCAATGGACGAAGAAGCAAGACAGCTCTCAGAAAAAAACCTAATGTCACTGTGAGATCCTACCGGCTGACCGAGCACTTTCCCCCTATAACAGGAAATCGCCGCCCACTGCACTCGCAAGGAACTGGCCACCAATCCCTTCCGCACTCCATCCTGCAAAAAGGAACGGACCTGCGAAATCGAAGCCCACAACGGCTGAATATTACGCTCCACACACCAAGCTGCAAAGATCCGCCAGACCCGGACATACGCCAGCGAGGTGGAACGCCTGCATGCCTTTAGCAAGGCAGAAATGACCGCCGCCGAATAACCCTTAGCAGTCATCCTAGACCGTTCAAGAGCCAAGCCGTAAGCGAGAACAGACTCACCTAGGGCATGGGCAACGGACCCTGACGTAGGAGCTCCTCCCGCTGCGGTAACTACCACGGATCGTCCACTAACAGCCGTACCAAATCCGCATACCACACCCTTCAGGGCCAATCTGGCGCGATCAGAATCACCCGACCGTGATGTCTCCCAACGTGCTGCACCACCCTGCCCATGAGGGCCCAAGGTGGAAAAAACACAAAGGAGAACTCCCTCTGGCCACCTTTTGCGCTAATGCATCTAGCCCCTCTGACATCCGTTCCCAGCGCCTGCTGAAAAACCTTGCTACCTGCGCTGACTCGAAGCTCGCCATGAGAGCCATTACCGGAACTCCCCAGCGCCTCACCAGAAGAGCAAACACCCCCGGATGTAGCACCCACTCCTCGGGGTCTACTCTGCGACGACGGAGGAAATCCGCTTCGAGATTGTCTACGCTGGCCACATGTTGAGCCGCAAGAGCCTGGAGATTGTGTGCGGCCCACACCCACAGCTGACCTGCTTCGGCTTACAGTGTAGCACTTCCTGTGCCCCCCTGCCGATTGATGTAGGCCACCGTTGTCGCATTGTCTGACAAGACTCAGACCGCCTCCCGACCGAGAGTGTCCTGAAACTCCGGTAGCGCCAGAAACACTGCTCTCATCTCCAACCTGTTGATGGACCGAGACGTCTCCTCCTGAGACCAACAACCCTGGGCAAACCTGCCTTCGAAATAAGCCCCCCCCCAACCCAGGAGACTCGCGTCTGTCGTGAGCAGTCCCCAGGACGGCGGTCCAGTGACATGCCGTCTACCATATTCTCCGCTCTCAACCACCATCGCAGCTCATGCCGCACATTCTCAGGGCAAACTAACCTCTGCGATAGGACATCCGACTGATGCGACGAACGACGGAGAAGCGCCGCCTGTAACGGCCGCACGTGCGCTCAGGCCCACTGAACCACTTCTATTGTGGCTGCCATTGTTTCCAACAACTGCAGGTGCTGCCATGCTGTTGTAGCCGGACTCGAAAAGAAACTCCTGACGAGTTGTCGCAGACCTAACGCCTGGGCCCTGGGCAGGAACACCTTCCCCTGCTTTGTTTCGAAGCGCGCCGCAAGGTACTGCAGGGATTGCGATGGTACCAACCTGCTCTTTGCAAAGTTGACTACCCAGCCCAGGTCTTCGAACATCTGGACCACCCGGGCCATCGCTGCCGAGCTGTCCTCTCTCGACTTCGCTCGGAGCAACCATTCGTCCAAATATGGGTGCACCAGTACTCCCTCTTTGCGGAGCGCCGCCGCCGCCACCACCTCCATGACCTTGGGAAACATCCGTGGCGCTGTTGCCAGCCCAAAGGGCAGAGCTTGAAATTGGAAATGTCCCATGGGTACCGCAAATCTCAGTCACGTCCGATGCTCTTGCCGAATCGGGATGTGCAGGTAAGCATCCGTGAGATCTAACGACGTCAGGAACTCCCCGGTCCGGACAGCTGCCAGCACGGAATGCAAGATCTCCATCCGAAAATGGGTAATCCGGAGACAACGGGTCACCCTTGTCAGAGCCAGGATCGGGCGAAATGTGCCCTCCTTCTTTGGCACTACGAAATAGATGGAGTAGCGACCGGAACCGCACTGCTCCGGGGGCACCGGCAGCACCGCCTCAAGCTGCAGCAGCCGCTGTAGCGTGTCCTGGACCGCCTGCCTGTGCCCAGGACTGAGCAGGGAGAAAGGACAAAAGATCCTACGACGGGACGATGGAGTTCTAATACGTACCCCTCTCGCATGACCTCCAGGACCTACTAATCTGACTTAATTCGGACCCAGGCAGGGTAAAACTCCCGCAACCGACCTCCCCTGGGAACTACCCTGTCCTGAGCCCGCCTTATCTCATTGTGCCTGTTTTGTGGCCGAGGACTGGAAAGGAGTGAACCCCCGGCCTGCTCCCCTGAATCCTCGAAACCCCTGACCCCCTAAGCGGGAACTTCCCCCGCTGGGACTGTCCATAACGGGGAGAATGAAAACTACGAAAGTCTCTCGGGACTTCCCTGAATCCCGCAGAACTGCGGCCCTGCTTCGGCTTGTCCTCTGGGAGATGTCCTCCCTGGGACTCCTCGAGGTCCTGGACCAACTTATCTAAATCATCCCCAAATAAAAGCATACCCCCAAAGGGTAACTTGCTAAGCCGAGCCTTAGACGAACTGTCCGCCAACCAGGTTCTCAACCAGAGATACCTCCGAGCTGCTACTATGGAGACCATCCCCTTAGAAAAGACGCGGAGAAGACCAGAATGAAAATCCGCCAAGAACGCAGTTCCCGACTCCAGTCGCGTGGCATCTGCAAGCTGCCCGTCCAGATGGTCTCCTGCAACCTTTGGGACCACCTCAAACAGCCACATGCCACCGAAGCCGGTCTGCATGGACAGCGCGCAAACATCGAACACCTGCTTCAACAGAGTGTCTAACCTGCTGTCCTGAACATCCTTCAGCGCTGCGGTCCCCCTCCACGGGAATTGTGGTTTTCTGAGTGACCGCCAATACCGCCGCAACTACCTTTGGAGAACGAAACAGCTCCCTATCACGGTTCGCGAGCGGATAAAGGCGAGCCAAAGCTCTAGCCCCTTCAGGGCCGCCTCTGGCAAATCCCATTCTTCCTGTATCATATTCCGAAATACCCTATGGAGGGGAAACACTCTCTGGGATGCCCGCACCGCCTGCAACAGCAGATCTTCTAATGTCTCTTCCGCTGCTTCCTCGCTGGAAGGCAGGTTTAGTGTCTAGAGCAGCGATGGCGAACCTATGGCACGCGTGCCAGCTGTGGCACGCGAAGGCCTTGCAGCTGGCACGCGGGAAGGTCCGCATTTAAAAAAATAAAAAAAAGCTGTCTTCTGCCGCTTCCGGGGCCGCCGCGGCAGAATCGAGTGTGCCGCGGGGCCCCCCCTGTGCCTGGCAGAGCCTGCCCTCCAGATCCTGCCTTCCCCGGTATCAGCTCCCTGTTTCCAGCTTGTCACACGCGCCGGCTTTCAGAGCGCGAGGGGAGAGTTTCTCCCTCGCTGCTCTGTTAAGCCCGCGGGGGCTGATGGGAAGTTCCCATCAGCCCCCGCGGGCTTAACAGAGCCGCGAAAGGGAAACTAGTTCCCTTCGTGCTCTGAAAGCCGGCGCGTGTGACAAGCTGGAAACAGGGAGCTGATACCGGGGAAGGCAGGATCTGGAGGGCAGGCTCTGCCAGGCACAGGGGGGGCCCGCGGCACACTCGATTCTGCCGCGGCGGCCCCGGAAGCAGCAGAAGACAGCTTTTTTTTATTTTAAATTTTGGCTGGGCTAGGCTGGGGGGGTTAGGAGTGGTGATGGGCGGTGCGGGGGGATTAGGAGTGGTGATGGGCGCTGGGGGGTTAGGAGTGGTGATGGGCACTGGGGGGGGTTAGGCGTGGTTATGCGCACTGGGGGGGTAGGAGTAGTGATGGGCGAGGTTTAGGAGTGGTGATGGGCAATGGGGGGCTTAAACTAAAAATTGGGTGATGGATTAGGACTGGAAATGGGCTGGTGGGATTAGGACTGGAAGTGGGTTGATGGGGGTTAGGACTGATAATGGGCTATGGGGGGCTTAAACTAAAAATTGGGTGATGGGGGATTAGGACTGGAAATGGGCTGGTGGGATTAGGACTGGGAGTGGGCTGATGGGGAGGTAAGGACTGGTAAGGGGCTATGAGGGGGCTTAAACTGAAAATGGGGTGATGGGGATTAGGACTGGAAATGGGCTGGTGGGATTAGGACTGGGAGTGGGCTATGGGGGGCTAGGACTGGTAATGGGGTGGGGGGGTTGCTAGGACTGGAAATGGGCTGAGTGGAAGGGGGCTTGAATTGCAAATAGCTGATGGGGGACGGGGCTTGGAATGGAAATGGGCTGAGGGGAAGTGGGGGGCTTGAACTGCAAATAGCTGATGGGGACGGGGCTTGGAATGGAAATGGGCTGAGGGGAAGTGGGGGGCTTGAACTGCAAATAGCTGATGGGGAGGGGGACTTGGAATGGAAATGGGCTGAGTGGAAGGGGGCTTGAACTGCAAATAGCTGATGGGAAGGGGGGCTTGGAATGGGCTCTTAGGGGAGGGAGCTAGGACAGGAAATGGGCTGATGGAGGGGCTAGGATAGGACTGGGAATTGGGTGTTGGGGGAGCTAAGTTTGGAAATGGGCTGTGGTGGGGGCTTGGATTGAAATGGACTCATGGAGGGGCTAGAACTGGAAGTAGGCTCATGGGGGGCTTGGATTAGAAATGGGCTGAGTGATGGTGGGGCTAGGAAAGGACTCGAAATGGGCGGATGGGAGGCTGGTATTGGAAATGAGCTGATGAAGGGACTCGGATAGGATTGGAAATGGACTGATGGGGGACCAGGACTGGAAATGGGCTGATGTGGGGACTAGAAGGGAGCGGATACTGGGTGGGGCTGGAATTAAAAGGGAGCTGATGTTGGGGGAGATTAGAAGGGGATGGGGCTGGGAGAGTGAAATGGAGAGGGGAAAAATATTTTGTGTGGGAGGGAAGAAAAATGTACAATTGGCCGGGTATTGGGAGACTAAAAAAGGAGAAAGATTATTATGTTAAAGCAGATGAAGAGAGAGAATGGAAAAAAAACTAGAAGAGAAGAAAGGAGAAATGGACAGCAGACGATGGAGAGATAGCAGAAGACACAAATAAACCAGAAGAAAGTGGCTGGAACAATTGCAACTGAAAAAAATGCACAAAAGGTACAAAGATATCTCTTTATTTTGAATTTATTAACTGGAATATGTCAGCTCTGGGAAATGTGCATCATTAGTGTCTGTGCTTTGTTTAGTACAAGAGGAAATTAATTTATAGTTTTATTTCTACAGTGTTGTTGTACATTCCAAGTTTGGCTTTTGGGGTTCCCAGTTTAATTATTGCCTTCCTGTTTCTAAATTGAATGAAATCATTAAAACATTATAAATTGCCAATAAATTGAAATGAAAACCAAAGGATTGTGAATCAAATTGATTCTCTGACAATACAAAGATTCCAAACTTTACAAATGATGTTACATAGTTCAGGCAACTTTATAAAGAGTTTTTAGATACTAAAATCTTGTTGTTAAGGTTTAATTGACGTGCTGGCACTTTGAGGAAATTCTTTGGTTTTGTGCGGCAGTTTGGGCACTCGGGCTCAAAAAGGTTAGCCATCACTGGTCTAGAGCATCTCCTAAACCAGGGCTGGAAGCCCTTCACACCGAAAGATTCTGACTACCCAGCACTGCTGCGCCGAGTCAGGCAACTCTCCGTCTTCCAGCTCATCTTCCGAGTACTCTTCCCTCTTTGGCGTTCCCCTCGCTCAGGTCATCAGCGAGGTAAGGCGCGGGATCCTCCGAAGTGGCCCTACACCTTTTAGCCACCGGAGCAACGTTCCCCTAACTGACCAGAGAGGCCGAGCGCTTCTGACTCTGGGGTCCATGAGGGAGAGCCGACATCATGGGCTGAAGGAAGGCAAAAGCCTGCTGCCTCAAGGCAACGAAGTTCGGCGGAATCCCAGTCGCCTCCCCTGCCTGTCCCTGCTCCTGTGACCCAGCGGAGCCGCCGCCCAAGGAGGGCCCCGGCACTGGCTCCTCAGGATCTAGAGACAGAGATAACAGTGCCTCAGCGCCTGTACGAATAGCCTTCCGGCCTGTTAGGGGCTGTCCCGGCTCTCCATCCATATGCAGCGCCTCTAGGGAGCAAGGGACACAGACTCCTGATTCCAGCACTGAACGTTTCCTCCTGCCGCACACTAGACAGCGTGGAATTGCAGGCATAGCAGCCGCCTCAAAGAACTGCTCTAAACCACCCCCGGGAACTCCCCCTCCCCCCCGCTGGCCCTGACCGCCAGCCCCGGAAGGAAGGGCTCTCTCCGGGTTTGAGCCATGCAAAAAACAGCCTAGATACACCTGTTCAATATTTCAATAAGGGAAAAGTACAGCATAGCTCGTTTCCCTTTGAACTTCTCTTTTTTTTTTTTCCAACAGGCCAACGCTCTGTAAGCACCTGATGAGCCTATAGCACGTCTGCAGCAAACAAGGCTTAAAACGCTCCCAAAAAGCCACTATAAAAAACCGCGGTTTTCAAAATGGTCGCCGGGACTTTTCCCGCGCAGCAAAAAAGTGTCCGGAGGGCAAAGAATTCCTTTATGAGATCCCCTGCAGAGGCAGGGACTTCCCTCTCAACTCCCCTCCAAGAAACAAGTAAAAGAAAATTCAAAAAGAAAGAAAAAACGCCGTTAAAGTCGGCGAGACCTACTTACAGTTCCCTGCTTCAACCTGAGGTGCTGCAATGAGGCAGACACGAGCCGGAGCTCAGCCTGCTCGTGGCTTCGGCTCCGACGGTGCTCCCACCACCAATCTCACTGTCCCTTAGAGATGGCTGGGGCTAAGCCTTCCACCTGCTCTTCACCCTTGCTTGCGGGTTCGGGAGCAGGGAGGCTACTTCTTCTGCTCTGTAAAGCTGCTCCTTCTCATCAAGGGGCAGCCCCCCCCACGAGAGGGAAAATTGAGGGAGAAAGGAGGAAGCAGGACTGGAGCCAGAGGGAAGAAAAAAGTGGCTATTTATTTTAGAAAGGCAACCAAACAAAAGGCATCAAGAATTAGAAAAGGAAAACAAAGAAAAAATTCCTAGTTCTGCCTATTTGTGCTGGGCCTATCCCTAGGCCCAGAATCTCCTCAGCTGCTTGGAGACTGAAGTACTGGTGGAAGGGGGCGGTCCTTGCCTATTTATACCAGAGAGAGAAGAGTTGTGATGTCATTCAGTCTCCAAGGCTGCTGGAGGAGATTCTAAACTCTGTGGTTCCGGGACTGGACTAGAGGGACGAAAAGGAATCTTTATAGTTTATTGGGCTTAATGTTATAGGAAGGATTTGATTAGTCAGCCTTTTGATGTGATTTAAGTGCTGAGCTGAGCTTGCTTACTTCAAGCATGTCCTCACCCTCGGAGCACTTCACAAGTCTGAAAAGGAAAAATGAACCTCATATATATATTTACATGAAGAAAATAAGGCTTTCCTAAAATCACTCATCATATACTTGAACATTTGTCCACCTGTACCCAATACTCTGGGGAGCCTCTCTTCAAATTATGATGTCAATATGTATTCTCCATAATTGTGAGAAACAACCAAAAATTCGATGGGTTTGTTGGAACAATAAAAATCACTATCACAACAATTTGTTCCACTCTCTAACCATTACTTAAGTACCCCTATCTTCTCGGGAAATGGGTCTCAGACTTAGTCGGGGAAGACGCCCAAGAGGAACTTTGCCTCTAGGACTAACTAACCCCTGAATAGCATCAATGACCCAACTAATTTCCCAAATGTATATTGTAAAACTTGAGTTCAAAACAGGCTTAACTTAGCGGTCAATATATTTGAACCTGCATGTATTTTCAAAATAAAGCTGAACGCTTATGTGTTAAGTCCGTATGGACTATGCGCATGCGCTGGCGTCTTTTTGATGTAAGACGAGTCTGGTGAGAGCATTGTCAGAGAGCTCACTGGGTCAAGCGGTTTGCATGATAACATCAAGCAATAATCCCCCGGTGAAACGCACTGGCGCTGTTCATTTGCGTTGGGATTTGATCATAGTCCATACGGATCTAACAGATAAGCGTTCAGCTTTATTTTGAAAATGGGATTTGATCATAGTCCATACGGACCTAACAGATAAGCGTTCAGCTTTATTTTGAAAATACATGCAGGTTCAAATATATTGACCGCTAAGTTAAGCCTGTTTTGAACTCAAGTTTTACAATATACATTTGGGAAATTAGTTGGGTCATTGATGCTATTCAGGGGTTAGTTAGTCCTAGAGGCAAAGTTCCTCTTGGGCGTCTTCCCCGACTAAGTCTGAGACCCATTTCCCGAGAAGATAGGGGTACTTAAGTAATGGTTAGAGAGTGGAACAAATTGTTGTGATAGTAATATGTATTCTCCAACTACTATATACCTTAAGCTTCTACTAGCTTCTGTTTTACTGGCGTGACTTCATAGAGTTCTGCTAGTTTTTAAAATCTTTTTCTGGGGCCGGTTCTACTAAAGTGCACTAAACAGTTAGCATGCAAATTAGCAAGTGCTGTTAGTGCACAAACAAGGTAACTTACCACAGAGCCAAGATAGTGCATGCTAATTTGCATGCTAACTGCATGCCATTTTATGGAGCTGGAACTGGGCAGTTTTATAGGCACAGAATTGAAGTGGATTGTACATTGAGTTAGTGCATGGTACTTTACTGTGTACTCTCATAACTGCCAATAGCATGGGTGCACTTCTGTTTGAGGTGTTAGGTCCATCGGCATTATTGCCAAGCAGTAACCACAGTCCATTGCATTAAAAGAACACCCCAATTTCTCCCAATTTGCATCCTGCATGCCTCTTCTACCCTGGCACTTACTGGTGGTGTCCCTGGTGGGACAGAAGAGGGAGAGAAGGAGAAGTGATCTCTATATGCTCTTACTCAATCAGCTGAGGTGCAAAATGGCAACTGACCCCTAGTGGTACCACCGCTAGGTTTCAAGCTCTTTATTTAGCACCCTGATCCCTAGCGGTAGTATTATGCAGTTACTGCCATTTTGCACCCAGGATGGTGATGGAGCAGGAGCATCTGGGAATTGCTCCCGCCCCCCCCCCCCAAACACTAATTTACCACAGACACCTCCAGAAGTTTTAGGGGGGATTCATGTGGGAGTGGGAAGGGAAATCTGGAGCCTCATCGGGGGGGGGGGGGGATGAGGGGGCGAGATGTAGATCAGGAGGTTTTTTTACATTTTTTAATGCAGTGGGCTATGGTAAATGCATTCAGATAGTGCAGATGCACTTACCGCACTATCTACTGCTGCATTTACCATTCAGTAGCTGCAGGGTAGATGCTAGGCATGCCGCCAAGAGTTATCGCACAAACCTTCCACCTACCATGCTTTATGTTTTGCATCTAACGTGTGATAAGTGTGAAACTTTACCGCACTTCAGTACATAGGCCCCTTTGTTTTCTTCATACACTTGAAGCTCTGCTTACATTTTCCTTTGGATCCTGATCTGCCTAGTCTGTTTTCCTTACCACTCGCCTAGATGTCCTCAGCTTTTGTGCTGTCTGTCTTGACTAGACTATAAGCTCCGATGAGCAGGAACAGTTCTTACATGTCTGTACAGCGCTGCGTACGCTTTGTAGCGCTATACAAATGATCAGTAGTAGTAGTAGTAGTACTTTACCACATCCCAAACCACTGATAATAGCTTCCACACATGCTTTACTTCCAATGTCCCTATTTTGTCAAGATATGCATAGTGTATTTTCCCTTCAACTACTTTCTTTAGTGGAAAATGTTTTCATTTTTCTTCCTGGATAAAAGACGATAAAATTGAAATATCAATTCTGTTGTACTGCAGAATCCAAAGCCCTATCTAAGAGTTTTTGCTTAACATGAGGCTCAGCCCTGACAATTGTGTGTTTAGCACACCAGCTAAAAGACAGACAAATGAATTTGTGCCCAACCTTATGAATTCTTGAATAGCTTTAATAGCCCTTCACTTACACATACTGAAAACAGAGCGCTCAATTTTCAAAACTGTCGATATTCAAACACTATGGTGCTTAAATATCAGTGGGATATTCAGTGGAAATATTTGGATCGGAGATGCTGCTGAATATTGGGGGCTAAAAGACACTTACCCAGTTAATATGATTTTCAGCCAGCGCTTACCTGAATTGCAACTTAGGCTTAAGTTGTCCAGATCAGGGCTGCTGAAAATTGTGCTGAGTGCCGACACTTACCCGGTTAGCACAGCATCGCCCCACTCTAACCAGACAGTGCCAGGGTGATCTGCGGAGATTTCAGTGCCCTAGCCAAATAGTGCCACTGAATACCAGCCCCAAAAGTGAACAAAGGCACAATACACACAGCAAAATCTCCAAAGCCATGTAAAACCCAAGGGCATTAAAATTTATTAAATGATGCAATAACAGAATTCTTTATTTACAACAGCATTATTTAACATCAAATAGCATCAGCAAAGCAATATTAACTTGCATAAATGTATTTAAAATTTCTCTGAATATGTCTACCTTTGCATAAATTGCTCACACTATAGAAATACAAACATCAATGCAGGTGAACAAGGAGATGTTCAGAGTGAACTCTTTCAAAAATAAATCACAGCCTGCAGCACTGTAAGCTTTCTCCTGAAGAACCATAGTTTATATATTGCTTAATTTTTACCATTGTATAATCTTTTCATATACACACATTTCAGATGCAACTTCATGAGGAACAACTGTACAAATAAAACTCACAACTGATCAAAAAAGTAAGTGACAGCTTGAGGAAATGTGTCCATCACTTTTATGCAACAAAATGTTAATTGATGGCTGCACCTATTCCAAAATTGTACACAATTCACTATACAAATATAATACATCAGACTGCTATGTAGTAATATACAAGACTTAAAAACAGATCTAAGGCATTATGCTAAGTTTTAGCATTTTGAGGTTCTTGCACATAGTCTACTATAGTAAGAAACTGAAAAGGATTTTTTATTGTTGTTTTAGTCTCCACAGAAACACCAGGGAGGGAAACCTAATTAAAATCAAAACCAATAGAGGAACTCTGTGCAGAGAACGTTTATGCTCTGAGGCAGCAAATTACCATACATATATTAGAAAACTTGTTAAATTTATACCAACAAGTAATGGCTTAAGTTGCATTTCAAAAATGATTGTGTATCTTTGGGTTCTGCAAGTGGAGCTATAACCACATGTTTTACACATTATACCCATATGAATTCTTGTTTTTGAAATTACAGACAAAATTCTATTATACAAACTGCAAAACCATTGCTTCCAGTTAAGATAGGTCAAAGGGATGGCTGGGAAAGCATATTTAAATCTTTTGAGTACAAATTACTGAATTGTAGCAGAACAGCTCATTCCACTTTGTTTAAAGTGGCCACATTACATAAATATTAAAATTTGTAGGGGGGAGGGGGTTTGATATAACTAAGTTTAGGTATGTAGATGTTTCACATTATCCAACTTTCACATTTAGCAATATGATTAGAACACTGATTTGATCTAGTTAACAAAAAATAAAAAATGTCACTAACAATTTACTGTTATTGGAGGTGGAAAATACTGACAGCAAAGGGAGCTGACAAGACTCATTTCTGTACTAATCAATATGATCAAGATGACTCCTTCACCCCTGTGTTTTTTGGATTCACTGGCTCGATGCATCTTGCAACATGGAGGTCAAAAATCACTCAGTGTTTAAACAATTATAAGTAGGACACAAACTGAAAACATCAGCAGAGCTTTACCATCTTTCATAGAGGGATCAATGCAAAATATTTTATTTTTAACCTGGCAAGAGGAATATATGGTGACAGATCATAAAATTCAATTTCCTACAAACATACTTAAAGTCAATTGATACTACCTTGTATAAAATCAAAGTCCCTAGGATAAATATAATTTTCTAAATAAAACTTGCAGCATGTCTAATGCAAGCAGATCATATAAAAACAGTATGAGGTTATGAACTGAGGCGTTACTGTATGCAAAATTAAAAAAGATGGTTACACTGATAGAGTAGATCCTTCTGCAATACTCTCTGGTGGTGGGGGATAAATACTTCTATCCACGTGTTAAAATATTTCTCCTTAAATGATGCATCTTTTGCTGTGAATGTGTGATTTTCTATCAAACCCTTCAAAACCTGGGGCCAGTGCTGTGTCACAGAAACACCTAGGTCAGATAAAGTCGTTTTTAAATTTAACCTTCTGGTTAACAATCAAATCACAAAGGGGAAAAGTTGCTCCCTAAAAATATGACTAATAACATTTTATAAAATGGCTTGCATTGTAAATGAAATACGAGGTTCTGACAAGAAAATGCATTGAGTGATAGAGAGAGTAACAGCCAATTAGAACTTGTTCACATCTTATATGTACTGTGCATAATTCATCAACTGATGCCAGTCAGTAAAAGACTCCAACCACAGTGACTAAGAACTATAACAAACGTGACCTGCCTAGAAATATTTAATTCTTCTGTGTTTCATTGACAAAAATTAAACACACATAGGAGAACTCAGCAGCTGCAGATCACATAAATTAAATAAAGTGACTTATGAGCAGAATCACAAGTTTTAGAAACAAAACTATGAGCCTACAAATTAGGTCTACTTGAGCATTGTGAACCTTTACAAAACCCTGTCAGAATATACACTACTGTGAAGATATTCAACTTAATACTGAAGTACCTCATTTTGAATAATCTCCAAAATCTTATCTGAAACAATGAAAATATCACAAGTAGAATGTGCATGTTCTCAACTTAAATTATTGCTTCTTTACACAAATTATACTTACAAAACTACATTAGATTTCACACTGCTAGTAAAAAAAAAAAAAAGTACGGTGGGTTCCTATAGTGATATCTGTCATAACCTCTCAGCAAATACATACCTGACTATTCCTTCCCAGTTATGAGTTTTCAAATTTGTATTTGTGGGATGAGAAGTCAAAGGTGGACAAAAATATGACTTACATTGAAGTAGGTGCAATTAGCTCTCCTGAGAATGTTCAGATTAAGCTGCAATTATCCACAGTAAGTGCACAGATGATCGGAACCGACACAATATGAGCAACTTCTTCAGGAAAGGTTGTCTGCAGTTTATAAGTGTAGCAGCACTCCTGGGACAACAGAAAACCCGATGGAAAATTTCAGGGTTGCCGATTTAAATCAACTTACTGGGGCAGCCAATTTAATTAGACTGAAACTGACCAATGCAACCTTTTCTCTAAAATCATGATGTGTGTCAACTTAGTTTTTATGAGGTAAAAAATAAACTTCTTACTTAAGGTATCTGAACCTGTTTTACTACTTGAAGCACACTGAAACGCAGCTTGCACAGCTTTCTCCACAAGAATTCTGCTTACCTGATAGCACACTAATCCTTCCCAGGTCTTTATCTGCATTGTCCCCACAACCTCCATTCCCATGCCACTGCAAACTCATCCATCCCACAAAATAATTTAATTTACAGATATTTGTTTAGAACAAGGTTCGAAACCAACATCAATCAGTGAACGGAAACAAAACAAGAATGGGGAGGATTTCCTTAAATACAAACATTTAAATACACTCATCTGACATAGTTTATAAAACTGCCTGTCCACATTTACTTTGCAGAAAAGATCTAAGTTGCACTAAGGTGAATGCAGTGAACAAACTGAACAACTGTCTGTATGCTAGCTCCAGACTGTCAGAAGATGCTGCTCCTCCACTCAAAAGCAGGTTTGCTTCTGTTCTGTCAGGCAGAGTCCTGTTCACAGCACTAAGCTTTATGTAGCTGAGTTGACTGCTCAGTCTTGTCAAAACATGCCATTACTTCAAACTGGAAATGCTTCGAGCTGGTAGGCCTAGTCAGATGAAGCAAGGGATGCAAACAACCTTCAGGGTCAGCAATATTTCTACAAAAGTAGAAAAACAGCACAGAAAAGTTAGAACATGGCAATGAAAATAATACACTTTGCCTACCACGTCAAACAAGCTGTCAAAATTCCACATTTGAAACTTGCGAGAAAAACAAAATACTATTAAAATGCAAGTACTGTAAGCTAGGTCTCCTTTTATTTCATGCAAACCCACTAAAAATAAAATTAGCTAACCCCCTCTCTTCCAAATAAAGTGGCTGGGCATAAATGATATCTCTCTAGCACAAATTAATGTTTAAAGATGTCAACTTCTGAGAATAATCTGGCCCCACATCTCTGTAAATTGGACCCTACTAGTTTCAAAAGGTATCATTTCTACCAAATTCAACTGTTGGTTTTCCTTTTTCTAAAGATCTTAAAGTGAAAAAAGATATCCCATACCAAAGAGACTTGGCTTTTAACAGAATTGAGTGCGCACAATTTTACTTTATTATGCAAAGTTAGTTAATACAAATTTGCTGCACTAATGGCTAGATAATTAATTATTCATCCACTAGTTGGGACAACACTGTAGGATTGTAAATCAAGGTTATTCTCTATTTAGAAAGTGACAGAAAACCTTCCATTCTCTAGTCACTCTGGAAATGAGTTTTATTGTTAAATATTTATATCATCCCTATGAGCTTAAAAGCTTAAAAGTATAATTTTTTAATGTATAAATGTATGGAATCATAAATGCAACACATTAAGAAACAATTGACAGTAATGTTATATTTGTAAATACCTTATACAATTTAACTATAGGAAAGTTTCAATAAAATGAAGCTTCCTCCTTTGGCAGTTCCTGAATACAGTTAAACTGGAATAATTAAATTCAGCATATAAGCTCCCACTTCCTTCAGAGTATGGAGAACTTCACAGATTAGTATTGAAATCCTTCAGCACCAAAGAGATAGATACTTTCATTGTAAAAAGATTTAGCTTATTCTGTTTGCACAATTGTAATATATAAAATTTGATTCACAGTACGTTTGGGACAGGAAACATAACTTCTTAGAAACAGAGCAGTACTAGAAGACCTGAATGTGCTAGCAAAGTTCTATAAAACAGCCAGTCACTGCAGCGACCAGCGTTTTTTTTTTTTAATGTCAGTTCTGCAGTTAAATATAATTGGATATTTAGCGTCACTATACAGAGACGCTCGCATCCTCCAGATGAATGAATGGTTGTGTGGATGGTGGCATCGAGAGTGTTTTGGTAACCGGGTAAGGCGGACCCAACGCCTCGATGCCCCCCCCTTTTCCCACACCCTCCAACCGGCTCCCTGCCTTTTACAAAACACACCACATCTTATTTGGATTTAAACTGGTCGCAGCTTTATTAACCTTTAACATACCAAAACTTCATTAAACACAATCAACTTATCCCCCCCCTCCCCCCGCGGAGCGAGCCCTCACCAGCCATGTGAGTAGCAAAGTGATGCCGCTTCCGCCGAGTCCAAGTCCGGCTACTTTTCTTATCCTTCCCTCATTCCGGCTTCGCCATATTATTAGCAAAAACCTGAGGGAATGTCCGGGTCGGGGGTACCCCACCCCCGCCCTACTGCTTGCATCCGGCTCCGGACCCCGGAAACCTCCAGGATCCCGCCACCCCACCCCAGCTGCAACACCCCCAACCCTCATTCCCGACCCCCCCACCATCCATCCAAGGGGTGGGCGGGCGGGATGACCTCTCCGCCCAGCTCCGTCCCTGAAAAGACCGAAGCCACGCGGCGCCAATGCTCCTCGACTCACCGCCGAGCTCCTGTACCTCATCCCATTGGCTCCCGCGCATCCAACAACCCGCGGGAGCCAATGAGATCACCGGCCGCCACTGGCCCTGCCCCCACAACGCCACGCTGACCTCCCCGGGGGCGCACAAGGCCGGCCGCCCCCCCGGTTACCAACGGCCGCGCGCACATGGCGCCACGGCCTTACTTTTTCCTGGACCATGGGATGATTTTCCAAGGGCTGCAGAGCAGAGATGGCGTTCACCTATGCAAAAAGGGTCAAAGTGTCTTCCGCAGCAGACTGGCTAAACTCCTGATGAGGACTTTAAACTAGACTCGATGGGGTTGGGTGAGGTTATATGTAAACCGCACTGATCTTGAAGAGCGCGGTATAGCAGAAAGTTTAAATTAAATAAATAAATAAAGCATTAAATGCCTCTGTAGAAATGAGTAAAAGGGCAACATCTGAAAAGCAGTGTGCATAAATGCCCATAGTATAGGAAATAACATCCCAGATGTTGAGGCTTTAATGGAAGAGGCTAACTTGGATTTACTGGCAGTTACAGAGACATGGTTCACAGACAACCATGACTGGGATGTAATTATTCCAGGCTATACTCTATGCAGGAAGGACAGGGTAGGAAGAAGGGGAGGAGGATGGCACTATATGCAAATGATATTAAAACTATAGAAATACAGGGCTTAAAAGGGGAGCGAGGAGGAACTGTGAGTTAAACTAGAAAGAGGGAACGGGAAATCCATTTGCATTGGTGTGATATATAAATCTCCTTCACAGGGAGGAGAAGTGGTGGACGGAGATATAATGCAGTATTTCCATGAAAGAAGAAGTGCTACTGATAGGTGATTTCAACATGCTGGATGTTGATTGGCATATCCTGTTATAGTAGCATCCAGTGATCCAATCATCTTGCATCCAGTGATCACCAGATGGTGTGTGTTCCTTTTTGGAACAGGGCTAATAAAATCCATTCAAAAACATGGGTCTTAAACTTTAGGAAAACTAACTTTGCCAAGATGAGACACAATACCTCAATATCTCAAGGAGTCGTTAGGAGGATGGGAATAGCTGGGGGATGTAGAAAAGAAATAGGCAACCACCTTTTTAAGTGCAATAAACCTTTTTGTTAGAAAGATAAATAATGCCAAAAGAAAAGGAGGCTGCTATGGTTCTCAAAAAAGTAGCTGGAAAGGTGAAGAAAAGGAAGGTGGCTTTCATAAATACAAGACATTTTATGTGGACAAGTGCAAAGTTATGCACCTAGGAAAGAACCCAAACTTTGGCTACACATTGCAAGGTACCACCTTAGAAACCACCACCCAGGAAAGAGATTTAGGCTTTATCATGAATATGTTGAAACCCTCCGACCAGTGAGCAGCGGCAACCAAGAAAACAAATAGAATGCTAAGAATCATAAGGAAAGGAATGGAGAATAAAACCAAGGATATTATAATGCTTCTGTATCATTCCATGGTGCGACTGCACCTTGAATATTGTGTGCAATTCTGGTCATCATCTTAAAAAGGATATAGCAGAATTAGAAAATGTACAGAGAAGAGCAACAAAAATGGTAAAGGGGATGAAAGGATACCCCTGAGGAGGAAAGGCTTAAAAAGTTAGGGCTCTTTAACTTGGAAAAGAGACAGTTGAGGGGAGATATGATAGAGGTCTATAAATTAATGAATGGAGATTGGTTGTTTAGGCCATCAAAAAGTAGAAAGACTAGAAGACATGTAATGAAGCTACAATGTAACCCATTTAAGACTAATAAGAGAAAATATTATTTTTTTACTCAAACCGTAATCAAACTCTGGACTTCGTTACTGGCGGATGTAGTAAAAGCTGTTAGTGTAGCTGGGTTTAAAAAAGGTTTGGATAAGTTACTGGAGGAAAGGTCCACAAACCATTAAAGAGGACCCAGAAAATCCACTGCTTGCCCTGGGACAAGCATTGTGGAACCTGTGTGACTTTTTGGGAACCTGCTAGGTACTTGTAACCTGGATTGGCCACTGTTGGAAACAGGATACTGGGCTTGATGGACCTTGGACTGACCCAGTATGGCATTTCTTATGTTCTTATGAGATCACAGAGAGAGGAAGACAAGCATAAATATGTGGAAAAACAGAGAAGTCAGGAAAGCAAAGAAACAAAAAGAAGAAGAAATAGCTAATGCAATAAAATGGGAGGACAAGACATTTTTCAGATATGTTAGTGAGAGATGGAAGTGCAAAAGTGGGGAGGAATATGTAGAAGCTGATGAGACTAAAGCAGAATTGCTTAACAAATATTTGTTTTGTGTTCACAGATGAAGGGCCAGGAGCAGGACCTTAGAAACACGCACAAATAAGAACAGAAGAGAAGGAGATCTTGAACAATTTTCAGAAGACTGTGTTTGTGAGGAACTAGCTAAACTAAAAATAGACAAAAGGATGGGACCAGATAGGATACATCCAAGAATACTGAAGGAACTTGGGGATGTTCTAGCAACAACTCCAACTGACCTTTTCAATGTTTCTTTAGAGTCGGGAGTGGTCCCAGAGGACTGGAGAAAGGCACATGTGGTCCCTTTACACAAAAGCGGAAGTAAGGATGAGGTTGAGAACCACAGACCGGTTAGTTTGACCTCTGTGGTGAGTAAATTAATGGAAATGCTGCTAAAACAAATGTTAGTGATGTTTCTGGAATCCAAAGGATTGCAGGATCCGAGGCAGTATGGGTTTACCAGAAGCAGGTCTTGTCAGACAAATCTGATTGATTTCTTTGTCTGGGTGACCAGAGAGTTGGACCGAATGAGAGCCCTAGATTTGGTGTATGTAGATTTCAATAAAGCCTTTGACCTCATTCCTCACAGGCAACTTATAAATTGAGCACCCTAGGGATGGACCCTAAAGTGACTCACTCGGTTAGAAATTTGTTGAGTGAGAGGTGACAAAGTGTACAAATAAATGGAGCGCACTCTGAGGAGAAGGATATTACCAGTGGTGCGCCCCAGGGATTTGTCCTTGGTCTGATTCTTTTTAACATCTTTGTTAGTGATACTGTGGAAGAACTGTCTGGTAAGGTTTGCCTCTTTGTGGATGACACCAAAATCTGCACTAGACAACCAGGAAGGAGTAGATAATATGAGGAGGCATCTAGCTAAGCTTGAGAAATGGTCAACAATTTGGCAGCTGAGATTTAATGCTAAAAAATGCAGGTTCATGTATATGGGCTGCGAAAATCCAATGGAGCAGTACAGCATATGGGGCAAAGTATTTCTGTCCACGAAATTGTTTCTGATGATCTTAAAGTGGCTAAACCAGGAGAAAAGCTGACGGTGAAAGTCAGAAGGATGCTTGAGTGCATAGGGAGAGGAACGGCCAGCACAAAAAAAAGGAGATGAATAGTGCCTCTGTATAAGTCTTTGGTGCAACCTCATTTGGAGTATTGTGTGCAATTCTGGAGACCAAACCTTTCAAAAGGACATAAATAGGATGGAGTCAGTGCAGAGGGTGGCTACTAAAATGGTTAGTAGGTTTCATTATAAAGTATTTTTGACCTGTTTTTTGTTTGGGATTGGTATAAATTACATTTATGAAGTTTTTATCTTATTTGATGATCTATATTATGAGCCTGTGATGCTGTTATCAACTTTCTTTTGGGGATTTGCATGCGAACTATGACCTGCAGATTGGCAGGAATTTCAACCATTAAAAAGAATATCCTTTTCTGTCCTGAATCTCTCCTGCTAGATGGAACTACATGATATGCTGTTTTTCGAAAAGGCAAGTTATTTTGGCTTCTAAAAGATTACAATAATTAAAGGAATTCCGGTACAAAAAGCACCCCGTGTTAGAAAAACTTTTTTTGTCGGAGAATAGCCTCCCAGTGCTACGTTATGTAGAAAGTTAGCACTGCCGGGATTTCTCCTTTTTATTAATAAAGACCAAATTACTTAGCTTGGTAAACCAATGCCATAGCTGCCAAAATCGACTATGTATCGACGAAGCCTTCGTTTCGGGTTCAATGTAGAAATTTCCTTATGAACCCTGCATCAGGTATGTCCTTAAGCTGCTGTTGGCAACGTAGAGTACTAACACCAAACCGCGTAGGCAGACATTTAAAGAACAGGACGTTTGACGTCAACCAGAAGCGTGAAGCAACCAACCAATACGACGGTTCCACCAAGGAAGGAAACACCCACCAACAGGGAATCCCTTCTGAATGAGGAACCTGATCTCAGCTGAGGATGGTATGCCAGTCAATTTGTTGATTTAACCCCTTTGGAGCCACTGAATCCAAACGATAAATCCACCGTTGTTCCTGATACTGCAGGCGCTGCTCTCGATCCCCTCCCCGAGGGTCAGATGGTACAAAATCCAAAATTCTCCATCGCAGTGAAGTAAACGAATGTCCAAATTGTATACAATGCTCTACTATAGGCGCCGAGAGTGACTTTGTTCTTAATCGCGACGCATGTTCCGCAAGCCTAACACGAATCGGGCGTTTGGTCCGACCCACATAATACAATGAGCAGGGACAGACCAATAGATAAACTACAAATGAAGTAGTGCAATCTGTATGCCAGGCAGTCGTATACGTTCGAGAGGTGTGGATATCAAGCCAAACAGGGCCAGACAAAGATAGAGCACAGTAGACACAGCCTGCACAGGTGTGATGACCCTTATCAATATGAGATATCTGTGGGCGATCCTGAACTTGAGTCGTCCGCACGAGAAGATCATGAAGATTGGTTCCCCTGGAATAGGCTATCTGTAAATTTTTATCCCAGAAACAAGGGTGCACTTGTGCCACTGGTCAGAAACGCCGAAGAAGCAGCGTCACTTTGTTGATTCCCCGAGTGAATGGAAGAACCCCTGTAATCTTCAACTCCGGATCTGGAGTCGAAGTGCACGGCTGTTCACGAAACCACTCCAAATGGGTGAACCGCGCTCTCTTATAAGCCCTATTGATAACCTGCTTTGGGTATCCGCGAGCCAACAATCGAGATGATAGATCCCTGGAGTGCTTCTTAAACTCCACCAAAGAGGAACAATTCCTTTTCAACCGCAAAAACTGCCCATACGGGAGACCTTGCTTAAGGGCCTTCGGGTGGAAACTATTATAGCGGAGAAGAGTGTTGCGCTGGACGGGTTTCCGATAGAGGGTGGTGGTGAAGCCCTCTGAGGCTTGCGGAACATGCGTCGCGATTAAGAACAAAGTCACTCTCGGCGCCTATAGTAGAGCATTGTATACAATTTGGACATTCGTTTACTTCACTGCGATGGAGAATTTTGGATTTTGTACCATCTGACCCTCAGGGAGGGGATCGAGAGCAGCGCCTGCAGTATCAGGAACAACGGTGGATTTATCGTTTGGATTCAGTGGCTCCAAAGGGGTTAAATCAACAAATTGACTGGCATACCATCCTCAGCTGAGATCAGGTTCCTCATTCAGAAGGGATTCCCTGTTGGTGGGTGTTTCCTTCCTTGGTGGAACCGTCGTATTGGTTGGTTGCTTCACGCTTCTGGTTGACGTCAAACGTCCTGTTCTTTAAATGTCTGCCTACGCAGTTTGGTGTTAGTACTCTACGTTGCCAACAGCAGCTTAAGGACATACCTGATGCAGGGTTCATAAGGAAATTTCTACATTGAACCCGAAACGAAGGCTTCGTCGATACATAGTCGATTTTGGCAGCTATGGCATTGGTTTACCAAGCTAAGTAATTTGGTCTTTATTAATAAAAAGGAGAAATCCCGGCGGTGCTAACTTTCTACATAACGTAGCACTGGGAGGCTATTCTCCGACAAAAAAAGTTTTTCTAACACGGGGTGCTTTTTGTACCGGAATTCCTTTAATTATTGCTATTTATTCAATTCCGGTTGGGTTTATTCTTTTATTGTTCTAAAAGATTACTGCATTCCTTATTTTAGTATAACACTAAATTTTAGTATTCTGGTTTAATTCTTTAGGATTTGGATACACTGTACGCTGATTTTCTTAACGTTTTCCTAGTGAGGTTAGACAAGTGAATTGTCCTCCTCGTTCCTCCTGTCTTGCTTTCAAGTATATTTATATATTTTTATATTTGTATGTCTGTATGCACTGCGTTTCTCACACACACACACACTAGGCAGTTTCTTATGCAATTAAGCTATCTGAATTTGTCACATTTTGCATGGGTGCAGTGATTTTTTTTAAGTGGATTTTATATGATTCTTTATTTTTGGCTTTGGCTTGTGCTCTAAATTATGGGACGTATTTTCATTTTTAAATGTGTTTTATTGATTTTATTATCAAGTGTATTTTAGTATGCTTTGCTTTTATTTTTTTCATCTGTACTACTTATTAATACATGTTAATATTATTTATTTATTTATTTATTTAGACAGTTTTGTATACCGCCTTATCCTTCAATCAAAGCGGTCACAACACAATTGGGGGATACATTTAACACATGGGGATATGAGACATATACACTAATACTTACAGGGAACATGGGCAATGGAGGGTTAAGTGGCTTGCCCAAGACCACAAGGAGCATCTGTGGGACTAGAAACCCCAGTCCTTCCGGCCCAAGGTTGCTGTCCTCTAGTGGGATTTGAACCCCCGACCTTCCGGCCTGAAGTACCTTGCCCCAACCACTAGGCTACTCCTCCCTCCTTGTTCTTCGAGGTATGTACCCCTTGAGGAAGGCTGTTTAGCCGAAACGTGTCGGGGTCTTCGTAATAAAGTTTTTTTGACTGCCACAGCTACTACACCTGCTCCTGCTTGTCTCTCTACTCCCCCTGTGGGTGTTTTTGCTTTCCTTTTCGACTACCTAGGGAGAGGAATGGCTAGCAGAAAAAACAGGTGATGATAGTGCATCTGTATAAGTCTCTTGTGCGACCTCATTTGGAGTATAGCATAATTACTCACCTGTAACAGGTGTTCACCAGGGACAGGAGGAATCAGTCCTCACATATGGGTGACGTTGGCGCCAAAGGAGCTCACGTGGAGAATTTCCCTCAGCTTTCAAAGAAAGTCTTTGGGACATGCTATCACGCATAAGTGGGTCCCCTTCCCGCCAAAGGGTGCCATCTTGCTCAGTTAGATGACATACCTAGGATGGTAGTAAAAACTAAAATAAGGTAGGGAGGCAACTCCCAGGGGAGGAGGGAGGGTTGTGAGGACTAATTCCTGTGGTCCCTGGAGAACACCTGTTACAGGTGAGTAAATATGCTTTCTCCAGGAACAAGCTGGAGGTCAGTCCTCACATATGGGACTCCCTAGCTCCAGGCTGCAGAGGACCGAACCACAACAGCACCAATGGCGACCAATCGGATAGCTATGAGTTGCAGAAGTTGAGTCCCCACTGAGAGACTCTGCAAGAACCTAGTGTCCAGCGACACTATCACTCCGGTAGCCTGAACACAGAGGGGATGGAGGGCAGGAGTTGCCTACACCCCAAGAATATTACGGAGTACTGTCTGGCCAAAGGCACTGTCCCTGTGGGACTCGCTCTTCAGACAGTAGTGAGCTGCGAAGTTATGAACTGAAGACCATGTGGCGGCCTTGCAGTTTCAGTCACTAGCACTGAGCAGAGGTTGGCCACCAACATGACCATCGCCCTCAAACGATGCGCTGTGATCCAGTGCTCTAGGGAAAGGCCAGCTCACTCATAGACAAGGGCAATACAGTCTGCCACCCAAGTGGACAGGGTTTGCTTAGTGATGGGACGCCCCAGTCTGCGTCATAAGACACAAAATGCTGAGGAGCTTTTCAATGGGCCTGAGTCCACTGTAATTAGAAGGACAGGACCCATTTGCAATCTAGTGTATGAAGTACTAGTTCCTGGAGTTCCGGTGACGTCAGCACGGAGATGGCCGCCTAAAAATGGTGCTCCGGCGAACCCGAGTAAATTAAGTACCCCCGCGGGGAAATAAAGCCCGATTTGAGAGCCCCCAAGTATCAGAAGCTGCGGGCATGAGTAAAGACCAGCAGAGACAGAGCGGATGGCGGCACAAAAGTCGGGAGCAGACCTTAAAGCTTTTGCGTTTAAGTGGGGAAAATGGCGACGAGCAGTAGCGATCCTGGCGGAATGGATGAGAATGGAGCTGCTGGAGGCACACAAAGTGAGATCCAGGCACTGCGGGCCGAATTGAAAGAGTGGTTTGACTCCACTCGGCAGGAATTCAGTGCGCTGAAAAAAGAGAGGTGCAGGTCTGGCTCCAGGAGGTAAAATCTGATATGGCCGCGATGGGAGTTCGGATGGAGGAAGTAGAGAACAAGGTGGAAGAGCAAGAGGGCCGATGGTCCCCCCTAGAAGCGCGTTTGGATTCTGTGTCAGAGGCACAGAAGGAGCTGTGGCAAAAGTTAGAAGATTTAGAAAACAGGTCTCGGAGGGCGAATATAAGAATAAGGGGCCTGCCGGAAAGAGAGGGCAATGTGGACCATATCTCTATGGCAGAGGACTTCTGTGGAAAGGCCTTGAAAGCGGCAGGCATGGTGGTGGAAGGTGTGTGCCTAACTGTAGACCAAGCTCACAGAGCGCTTGGGCCGCAAAGAGAAAATAAAGTGCGTGATGTGGTGGTATGCTTGCATGAATTCAGATCTAAGGAGATGGTGATGATGGCCTCCAGGAAGATGGGCAAGATCCAATGGCAGGGAACAGAGGTGGAAGTGTTTGCAGATATATCGAGCCTAACTATAAGGAAACATTGAGAATACCAACTTGTGACTAAGAAACTGAGAGAAGAGAATGTGAGATATCGATGGTTGTTCACAGTGGGGCTACAATATACAATAAATACAAAAACTGTGACTGTCCAGTCGGTGGAGGCTGCGATTGCAAGCATACAGCAAGCTGGACTGCCCAAACTACTGGTGGCACCGGCTGCACGGCCGCTGTCCCAGGAGAAAGTGGTTCCTGGCAAGAGCCTGCAGCAACAGTGGAGCCGTGTATCAGGAGGAGAAAAACTATTGAGGTGCCCGAATATGATAAAATGAGAGACTGAAAAGTATTGCAATTATGTGGTTAATATGTTGGGGTATGATATGGGATAAGGCTTAAGGCATAAAGGGAGGTTTGGATAGGAATGAAGAAGGAATTCCTATATAGATGAGAAGCGTGCCAAATAAGGGGAGGAATTGAAGATTTTACTCTTGTGAGGGTAAAGGGGAAAGCGTAGTTACTCACCTGTAACAGGTGTTCTCCAGGAGCAGCAGGAATCAGTCCTCACTTATGGGTGACGTCGGCGCCGACGGAGCCCTCGCGGAGCAATTTTCCCCAGCTTTCAAAGAAAGCCTTTGGGAATTGCAGCGCGCATGCGCGGTCCTCTTCCCGCCCAAGGGTGCCATCTTAGCCAGTCAGATGACATAGCTAAAAAAGACAGCATAAAAATATGCAAAAAAACTAAAGCAGACGATTGCAACTCCAAGGGGAGGAGGGAGGGTTGTGAGGACTGATTCCTGCTGCTCCTGGAGAACACCTGTTACAGGTGAGTAACTACGCTTTCTCCAGGACCAAGCAGGAAGTCAGTCCTCACTTATGGGACTCCCAAGCTTAAGGCTACCGGAGACCCTAAGCACAAAAATGAGCTCCCTCTAGCTCAGCAGCACAGAAGGAAGGAATCTTCGCTGAATTATTACCCACCGGTAGCCCACATCCGGGATGGAGGGTAGGAGTTGCTCAAACCTCAAAGAGATTACGGAGGACTGCCTGTCCGAAAGCACTGTCCCTGCGGGACTCCCTCTCGAGACAGTAATGGACCGCAAAAGTCTGGCTCGAAGACCAAGTAGCGGCCCGGCAGATGTCTGCCAGCGGAACAGAGCGGAGGTAAGCCACTGACGTGGCCTTTGCCCGAACGCAATGAGCCGTGACTCGACCGTCCAAGGAGAGTCCGGCTGCCCCATAAGCCCAAGAGATACAGTCCGCAACCCAGATGGACAGAGTACGCTTGGAGACCGGGAGCCCCAATTTATTGGGGTCAAAAGACACAAAAAGCTGAGCAGCTTTACGGTGCTCCCGCGTACGGTCAAGGTAGAAGTTCAATGCCCTTCTACAGTCCAGGGTATGGAGGACCGTTTCAGCTCGGCTGGAGTGTGGTCTGGGAAAGAAGGTTAGAAGTACCACCTCCTGATTGATATGAAAAGGGGAGACCACTTTTGGAAGAAATTTTGGGTGAGTCCGTAGGACTACCCTATTTTTGTAGAACCGAGTGTAAGGGGGATCAGACACGAGGGCCTGCAATTCACTTACGCGTCTAGCGGAAGTGAGGGCTATCAAGAACAATGTTTTCCAAGAAAGAAAATGGAGAGAACAGGTAGCCATAGGTTCAAAAGGCGGACAGGTGATCCGCTGTAAAACCACATTCAGGTCCCAGTCAGGCGCTGGCAGGCGCAGAGGTGGTTTAAGTAGGAGGAGACCTCGGAGAAACCTCGCCACGAGAGGGTCGCTGGAAAGAGGTCTGCCGTCCACCGGCACATGATGTGCTGAAAGAGCACTGAGGTGAACTTTGACGGAGTTGGACTTAAGTCCCAGATTAGAGAGGTAGAGCAAGTACTGCAAGATCACCGACACCGGGCAGGAGAAGGGATCCTGAGACTGTTGGGTACACCAAACGGAGAAACGACGCCATTTAAGGGCGTAGCATTTTCGGGTAGAAGGTCGTCGCGAAGCTAGGACGACCTCCTCCACCTCTGTCGGCAGGAGAAGGGGAGCAAGGACTACCCTCTCAGCAGCCAGGCCATTAGGTTGAGAGACCTGAGGTTGGGGTGTAGCAGAGACCCCTGATCCTGAGTGAGGAGATCCGGTTGAAACCCCAGAGGGAATGGATCCTCCACCGCTAATTGCAGCAGGAGTGGAAACCACGGCTGTCTGGGCCAGCGAGGGGCCACCAGGATCATGAAGGCTTTGTCTCGGAGAACCTTGAAAAGAGTCCGGGAGACTAGCGGGATGGGAGGGAAAGCGTACAGAAGGCTCCCCGACCATGAGAGCAGGAAAGTGTCCGCCGCAACCCGAAGGGGGTGTGGCTGACGAGAGCAGAAGCGAGGAAGTTGCCGGTTGTGAGGACTGGCAAAGAGATCCATCGTGGGGAGGCCCCACTTTAGAAAGAGCTTCTGAACCACCAAGGGATCCAGGCGCCACTCGTGCGGCTGGAGGATCCTGCTGAGTTTGTCCGCCAGGCAATTTTCTTGGCCTGGGAGATAAACGGCCTTGAGAAGAATGCCGTGACTGACGGCCCAAGAGCAGAGCTTCCTTGCTTCCTGACAGAGAAGGAAGGAGCCCGTGCCCCCCTGCTTGTTCACGTAGAACATGGCAACTTGATTGTCCGTCTGGACAAGGACGGACTGGCGAGAGGTCAGGTGGGAGAAGGCTTTGAGAGCCAAGCGGATCGCTCTGAGCTCCAGGAAGTTGATCTGCTGAGCAGACTCCCACGCGTTCCAGAGACCCTGAGTACACGCCCCTTGGCAATGTGCTCCCCAGCCCAGGAGGGATGCATCTGTCGTCAGCACCCGGCCCGGCTGA
This sequence comes from Ichthyophis bannanicus, assembly GCA_033557465.1. Taxonomy (NCBI): domain Eukaryota; kingdom Metazoa; phylum Chordata; class Amphibia; order Gymnophiona; family Ichthyophiidae; genus Ichthyophis; species Ichthyophis bannanicus. The sequence continues at coordinate 1,540,558,317 of CM066031.1, forward strand.
TGTGGCTGAAAAGGCATGCCGAGCACTAGGTTCGGCCGATGAAGCCACCACTGAAGAGACGAGGCCAGCGGCACGGAGACGCGCACTAGGTCCGCTAGGCCGCCTGTGGCTTGTTGCCACTGCTTGCGGAGACACCATTGAGCAGGCCGCATATTCAGGCGGGCATTGGGGGTCACATGGACGGTGGAAGCCATATGGCCGAGTAGTCTCAGGAAGCGCCTGGCGGAGACCAGGGCTGGCTGCGAAAACGGTCGGCTAGGTCCATGAGCCGTTGAGCCCTGTCGAGCGGTAGGAACGCTCGTGCCTGAGGAGTGTGCAGCCTTGCGCCGATGAACTCGAGATCCTGTGAGGGGAGCAAAGTGGACTTTGCGAAGTTTATAACAAAGCCCAAGTGCTGCAGAAGAGTCACCGTGCGACGTGTGGCGTTGGTGACCTCCGGGGCGGACGCTGCTTTGATGAGCCAGTCGTCGAGATACGGAAAGACATAGAGGCCGTGAAGCCAGAGATGGGCCGCCACCACCGCGAGGCATTTTGTGAAGACCCGCGGGGCGGAGGACAGGCCAAAGGGCAGTACTCTGTACTGGTAATGATTTCCTGCCACCACAAACCTTAGGTATTGGCGGTGGCTTGGGTGGATGAGGATGTGCGTATAGGCATCCTTTAGATCCAAGGAGCATAGCCAATCTCCCTGCTGGAGGTAGGGCAGAAGGATTCCAAGGGTAAGCATCTTGAACTTCTCCCGCACAAGGAACTTGTTGAGGTTGCGCAAGTCCAGGATGGGTCTGAGGCCGCCTGTCCGCTTTGGTACGAGAAAGTACCTGGAATAAAAGCCTAGACCTCTCAGGTGGTGGGGCACCGGTTCCACCGCCTGCTCCTGTAGAAGACCCGCTAACTCCTGAAGGAGTAGTTCCCTGTGCAGAGGGGGTCGTGGAGGTTCTCCTGGAAAGTAGGAGGGAGGGATCTGGTGGAAGTGGAGAAGATATCCTTCTCTCACGACCTGAAGCACCCAGGCATCTGAGGTGACGCCGGACCACCTGTGGGCGAAGTGAACCAGCCGGCCTCCGGTGCTGGGAGGAACCAGCGGGGGGGGAGAGGCTATGCTTAAGGAGTCAAAAACCCCCACCCTGCTGAGCAGGGGCTGGTGGTGCAGGCTTGGGGGCTTGCTGCCTACGGGACCCGTTACCCCGTCCCTTGGCCTGCTGGCCCTGTTGGGGAGCTGCAGGGGCCTGATAATGGGGGTATTGTTTGTAGGCAGCCGCCTTCCTCGGGTAAAAGGACTTTTTTCCCGAGCCCTTCTTTTTCTGGGAAGGGGCGGAGGTCTTCCTAGAAAGCCTAGTCCTGGTGAGAGTCTCCGTCTCAATTTGTGCAGCCTTTTCAGCCATGGGCTTGCCAAAGAGGTTTTCGCCTCGGCAGGGGACATCGACCAACTTGTCCTGCACCCAGGGCTCAAGGTCAGACGACTGAAGCCAAGCCTGTCGGCGGGCACCGATGCCGGCTGCGGCCACTCGAGCCGATGCTTCAAAGCCATCATAGGCTGTTCGGGATATGAATTTTGAGCATTCCCGAATGCCAGTGGATAAGGCCAGGAACCTCCGCAAGGGTTCCTCGGACAAACCAGCGGAGAATCCGGCTAGCTCTTTAGCCAGGTCTCGGAGATACATGCCCATGTATAGCTGGTAGGTCTGGACACGACACGCAAGCATAGAGCCCTGGAAACACTTCTTACCAAGGCCATCCAGGTTACGGGCCTCCCTGCCAGGAGGCACCGAGGAGTGCATCTTCTGGCTCTTAAGACGATGCATGGCCGATTCCACTACCATGGAATGGTGTGGTAGCTGTGCTTTTTGGAAGCCAGGGCTCTTGCGGACTCGATAGATAGAATCGACCCGCTTGCTCAGGACCGGCGAGGTGGCCGGACTCTCCCACATGCGGAAGAGTAGTCGTTCCAGCATGGGAGGAACCGGTACAGTAAAGTGTTCCCTTGCGGGAGAGTCATACTGGAGGGCGTCGAGCTCTTCGGCTCGAGGCTCCTCCTCGGGGTCCGCAGGGAAGGCCAAAGCCTTGGCCATATCCCTGACGAAGTCCGAGAACCGGGCATCCTCCGGGGGGACTGCTTCCGAGGTTCGGACTCCAGTGAGTCCGAGGGGACACACCGAGTCCGGAAAGAATCAGGCGACTCTTCCTCTTCAGACTCCCAGACCGACTCCGACGAGGACTCGGTGGGGTCGGCCCGGGCAGGGCGCGGCGCCTGCCGCCCCTACGCCGAGGGAGTCGGCGTCGGCGACCTCGGTCCCGAACGGGAGGCCGAGGGTGACCTCGACCGAGGATCGACTCGAGTTCGCATCGACTCGAGGATCGGCTCGGTCTCCGGGGTCGACTTGGACGTCGACGTCCCGGCGGTCGGGGCAGCGGCGCCAGCGAAGCCAGCGAGCAGTGCCCGCTGCTGGTCCATGAAGGCAGACAGTCTGTTCTCCAAGGCCGTCAACCTGAGTCCGAGCTCAGGTGACCCAGCAGCCCCCGACTCGGGCCCCGACGGCGTTGGGCCCGACGTCGGCTGTCGCGGAGGCGAGTCCAGGAGGACCACAGGACTTACCCGAGCAGGCAGCTCCGACTCCAGGCGAGGTCGCTTCGTGAGGTGCTCCTTCTCCAAGGACCCGGGACGGCTATCGGGGCTATGCGACCTGGCCCTCGCGGAGCCAGGAGCGTCCACCGACGCCGCCCTCGCGGGTTTCACCTTACGTCGATGGTCCCCGGAGGGAGAACCCCTGTCGGAGGAACTCCGGCGACGGTCCGAGCTGGAGCCTTTGGACGCGGAGGCCTCCGACGAGGTCCGGGTACGGCTGGGGTCAGCGAAGATCCTATCCCGCTGATGCCGCCGACTTCTCAACGCTTTGGAGGACATTTTGCCGCAGGGCCCACAGATCATTTCTTCATGATCCGGGCCCAGGCAGCGGAGGCAAAAGTCGTGTGTGTCAGTTAGTGACATATTTCGGTCACACTGACCACACCGCTTGAAACCACTGGCAGCCATCGGGGGAAAAAGGGCCCCGGCGAGGTCAAAGGACCGGGCTGCCAGGGAAAAACCGAAAACGAAAGCTGACTAAGTCAGAAAAACCGAAAAGAAGAAGAGGACTCGTGACCGGCGTCGCGAGTCCGGGCGGGAAAAAGACCGGCGTCGAACCGAAGGGAAAAAGAACAAATTATGAAGAAATATCAACTTTTTCGCGGGGACACGACGGGTACGTCTGTAGGGCTCCGCGGAAAAAAGAAGACTGGTTAAGATGGCACCCTTGGGCGGGAAGAGGACCGCGCATGCGCGCTGCAATTCCCAAAGGCTTTCTTTGAAAGCTGGGGAAAATTGCTCCGCGAGGGCTCCGTCGGCGCCGACGTCACCCATAAGTGAGGACTGACTTCCTGCTTGGTCCTGGAGAAAAGACAATATTTCAAAACAAAAACAGGAGAAAAAAAAAAGGATGATTTACTATGTCTCCTGTGGGGATGATATATAGGTGAGAAGAAGGGGTTCGTCGGACCTGATGTCACCAGTGAGGATCAAGTAGTGGATCCGTGGGAAAAGGGTGGGATTGGGTGAGGGGTTAGGTGGAGGGGGGGAAGGGGTATGGCGGTGAGGGATGGAGGGAGGGGGAGGGTGAGAGGGGAGAGGAGGAAGGGGAGTATATAGTTAAGGATAGGGGCGAAGGCATAGAAGTGAATTATTGTAAATGCCAGAAAGAGTAGTTTGTCTACATCTGCCCTGATAACCAGGCCCCTGACTGCAAGAGAGTCCCCCGGTCATCAAGCCAAGCTCAGAGTGCCGTCGGCCTCGGGTAAGCTCTCAGCGCCAGTCGAGGTCTCTGTCCTGTTCCTCAGGCATCCGATCCTCCCCGGCCAGTTTCTGCGACTCGGACCTCAGGTCCTTCGGAAGCAGCCAGCCACTCGGCCCCGGCCTCAATGCTATGAGTCACAGGGTCTCAAACTCATCATCATCGTTCACCTCCGAGAGGGAGACCAATGATGAACTGTCCCCGAAAACCAGACGGCACCGAAATATTCCCTTGGACCCGTTGTGCCCGGCAGGATTCTCCTCTGGAAGATGTGGCCTTCCACGATTTTGTGAAGGACATGGCCAGAGCCCTCTCTGTGCAAACCAAGGCAGAGGAAGATCCACGCACCGAGGAACTGGTGAGTCTCCAATACCAGTCTCCACCCAAGGAGACTCTCACGGCACCCATGCAGCCCATCCTCAAGCAGCTGCTACTTAGAATTTGGGAGACGCTGGCCTAGGTGCCGGTGGTGAGCCAGTGCGTTGACGCCATGTACCACATCCGGAAGGGGTCCGGGTTTCACAAAGCCCAACTCCCACAACTCCATGCTTGTTGAGTCGACCATGCAGAAACAAGAGCCAGAAAACCCACTCCTCGGTCCCTCCTGGAAGGGACGCTAGAGCCCTCAATGCCCTCGGGTGCGTTACCATGGCTCTATGCTGGGTTGCCGGATGCAAGCCTATGAACTGTACATAGGCATGTACCTGAAGGCCCTAACCGAGGAGTTATCTGGGTTTTCAGCGGGGCTTACCGGGGAACCACTCCGATGGTTCCAATCCCTGACCTCCTGGATCATGGACTGTTCTAAGTTTACTTATTGTATTTATTTATTTGAACTCATTTTTATACTGCTCCTTCCAGTGATCAGCAGCAGGTTCACATTTAACTCTGCAAAGTTAGCAGTTACATATAACAGTAATAGGGAACTTTGAACATGGAAAGGGTAACATTAGGTTCAATAACTCAAACTATTTACATAATAGGAGAATACATATGTTAAGACATATATGGTTAATATTAACTATATACAAGGTTTATGATGTGATACAGTAAGAGATATTACATGCATGTGGGATTTATAGTTTAATTAATTCATTGAAGATTTTCATATGATAATGGAGGAGTTAAGCTCCATCATATTTGTTTTGTGTATAAATGTGCTTTATGTTATTTCTGCCAGATCGTAGTATTCTTGAAATAGGTGTTCCTTTCCCGGGCGGCCTATGACAGCTTTGAGTCCGGCTTGGGTAGCAGCGGCTGGCATCGGCGCCCGACGCCAAACCTGGCTGCAGTCTTCAGACCTCGAGCAATGAATCCAAGACAAGGTGCTCAACATCTCCTGCACCGGGGAAAACCTGTTCGGCAAGCCTATATGGTGAATCAACAGAGGCTCTCAAAAAGACTACATCCTTTCTCTGTAAGAAACCATCGGGGAAAAGATCCCTGTTCCCGAGGAAAAAGGGGCCCTTTCTTCAGAGTCACCACTATCAGCTTTTCTCGGGCCAGCAACAGGGTTCTCACCCTAAAAGACAAAGCCATGGAGCTCAGAAGCCAAAGGCACAGAAGCCCAAGGAGAGCTTTTGACTCCCGGGGCAGGGCTTACCCTCTGCCAGGAGATCTTCACCAGTCCACAGGGGCCTGACATACTAAATGAGAGGTTAGATATAATTGGAACAACAGACACATGGTGGAAGGAGGAAAACCAGTGGGACACTGTGATACCTGGGTACAAACTATATCGTAATGATATAGCTGATCAAATTGGTGGAGGGGTTGCGTTCTATGTTAGAGAGGGCAATGAGTCAGAAAGGATTAAAGTTTTGCAGGAAACAAAATTTGCTGTAGAATCTCTATGGATTGAAATTCCATGTAAAAAGTGGAAGGTGATGGCAGTGGGGGTGTACTATCGACCGCATGGCCAGAATGAACAAATGGATGATGAAATGCTCAAAGAAATCAAGGAAGCTAACAAAAGTTACAGCGCAGTAATAATAATGGGTGATTTCAATTACCCGGTATTGACTGGGTCAGTGTCATGGCAGGACATGCTAGGGAGATAAAGTTCCTAGATGAAATAAATGACTGCTTCTTGGAGCAGCTGGTTCATGAACCGACCAGAGGGGAAGCCATATTAGACCTAGTCCTTAGTGGAACACCAGATCTAGTGCAAGAGATAAGGGTATTAGGACCACTTGGCAATAGTGAACATAGGATGATCGTCTTTGATTTAATTAGTGGAGGAGGGATAGTAAGGAAATCCACAGTACTACCTTTTAACTTTCAAAAGGGAGACTATGATAAAATGAGGAAAATAGTTAAGAAAAAACTAAAGGCAGCAGTTGCAAAGGTTAAAGACTTATATCAAGCTTGGGTGGTGTTGAAAAATACTATCTTGGAAGCTCAGACCAGCTGTACTCCACACTTTAAGAAAAGTGGAAGGAAGTCCAAAAAACTGCCAGCATGGTTTAAAGGTGAGGTCAGAGAGGCTGTTGTTACCAAAAAAGCATCTTTCAGGAAATGGAAAAAAGAGCCAAACAACGAAACCTGGAAACAGCACAAGCACTGGCAAGTCAAATGCAAGGTATTGATAAGGCAGGCAAAGGGAGAATTTGAGAAGAAGCTTGCTGCGGAAGCAAAAACGTGAAATAAAGACTTTTTCAAGTACATTCGTAGCAAAAAAACCTGTGAGAGTCAGTTGGTCCATTAGATGATAGAGGAGTTAAAGGGGCACTAAGAGGTGACAAGGCGATAGCGGAGAGACTGAATGAATTCTTTGCTTTGTTCTTTATTGAGGAAGATGTGGGGATGTTACCCATGACTGAAGTGGTATTTAAAGGTGCAGAAGAATTGAAGGAAGTATCGATACATCAGGAAGATGTATTACAACTATTAGATAAACTGAAGAGTAGCAAATCACCTGGGCCGGATGGTATACATCCAAGGGTATTGAAAGAACTGAAATATGAGATTACAGACCTGCTATTAATAATCTGTGAACTATCATTAAAATCATCTCTAATACCTGAAGATTGGAGGATCGCCAATGTAACACCAATTTTTAAAAAGGGTTCCAGGGGTGATCCAGGAAACTACAAACCAGTGAGCCTGACATCAGTACTGGGAAAAATGGTAGAAACCATCATAAATAATAAAATTATTCAGCATGTAGATCAGGGATGGGCAAACTACGGCCCGGCGGACCTTTTAATCCGGCCCCTCCTGTATGGACGGCATGGTAGTGGCTGGTTTTGAGTCATTGTGTTTTTCTGCTCCTCCTTGGTCACGCCTCCTGCCATTTCTTGTTTTGGTAGTTTCTGAAGAGGGTGGATAGAACCACTCTTTAAGGGGTGACCGGTAGCGTTTCTGTAGCATCATAGATTTTCCTTCCTTTCCACCGCCGTACGGGTAGTCGGGGTGAAAAAACACTTAGCCAAATCTCACTTTTCTTGTTAGATCGGGCGCGAAGGGGTGGTGGTTCTTGGGAGATTAGGGCAGTGTGGGAAATGGTTTGTTCTATGGGGGCGGAGCCTCAACGTTCCCAGAACGTTTTCGGGCTGTTTATAGGGGCGTGTCCAGAACGTGGAGACCCCACCCCCTGCTTATTGGGATTTAAGATTTAGGATGCTGGGATGCCATCTCTGGTTCCAAATGAGTTGGAAATACAAAGGACCCGGAGCAGGAGAAAACTGGCTGTGTTTAAAAAAACAAAACCAAATCCGGTATTAATCATTTTGAGGTGAGGTGGCAACACTGGAGGAGAACTGACAGGGCAAAAGTGTGTGTGTGTGTGTGTGGGGGGGGGGGGGGGTGGGGGGTGGGAGGCATGTCAAATGGAGAAGGGGAGATAAAGAGGGAGGGAGGTAAATATTCCTGTGTTGGAGAAGGGACCCCTGAGGGCTGGAGAATGGGAAGGATGAAGGGGGGGGGGAGGTTAGAATGACACAGAAAGAATAAGTGGATATAGGGTCTGTATTTCTCTGTTCCTCAATGCGATAATACCCTCCTCCCTCTTTTTCTGTTCAGCACCACAATATCCCCTTTGCCATATTGTCTACAGTGGAATAACCCTTAACAGCTCAGCCATGATTCTTCCTCCACTCTAAGGCTCCGGCCATTAAACAGCACCCAATCTGCTCTGCGTTGCTCATTATGCAACAAAATCATACTACAGTAACCAAGAAATAAAGGTTAGCCAATAAATTAACTGTGATACTGTACTGATATAAGGTTAATAAATTCTGTAACAGCTGAAAAGTATCAGTATATGTGCTTGAGAAACCTTTATTTCATAGCTGTCAAAGCAAGACTGCTTATCTATAATGAGGGGTCTCTAGCGGAGTAGAGCCACAACGCTTGGGTGACTATCCCATGTCACGGCATACCAAATTGTGCTGCTTTCCTAAAAAAAAAAGAAAAAAAAAGAAAAAAACCTCAGGAAAAGCCCACATGAGCTTCTTGAACATGTGTACTGTAGGGGTTCCAGAGTTGCCAGAGATCCCACCTCAGCCCAATCACATAGCCATGATAGAGTTGTTGGGATAGAGGGTGGGATTGTGTAGCGCCATCCCCCTGCTGTCCAGGGAGAACCTGTATTCTCCTAAGACAAGCAGGATGAGTCAGCCACACCTGGTGACATCATCCGACGGCGCCATGGATATGGAAGTGCCCTCCAGAGCTCGGAGTACGGATTGAGCCGTACGTGCAGGCGCAGGCAGGGAGTTGACGTCACGTCAGATGACGTCAACTGCCTTTCCGCGCGCCTGCTAGTGAGGAGCGATCCATGCGGTGCCTGGCAGTCATTTTGTGATGCAGCTAGAAGAGAAGAAAGCGCTAGCCAACATAACAAGCAGCCTATGGGCAGATGCGTCTTATAGGGTGAAAAATATGGTAATCTCCTGAGGCCTTCTGACTAGTGTCCGTGATGGTATCTGCTTTTTCTTCAATTGCACGCTATTATTTGCACTTGCTTATTTTAATTTTTATTCTTCTTCTATTGTGTTTAGTAATTTCTGTTTTAACTCTTATTTTTATTTATAGATCTTTATTGCAGAATCCCAAAATGAGTGGGGCAAAGAAAAGAAAAGTGGACAGTGAATGCAGAGTGTTTAATAAGGAATGGATAGCAAAATATTTTTTTACGGAAGTCCGATCAATGGCTGTATGTCTCATATGCCAGGAAACTGTTGCGATTTTCAAAGAATATAATATCAGCCGTCATTTTGCCACGAAGCATGCTAACTATGCTAGCAAGCAGTCGCCCCAAGAACGGGGGTCTACAGCTCGGAGGTTGATGGCTAAATTACAGGCTCAGCAAAATTTATTTCACAGACAAACTGCGATTCAAGAGTCAAGTACCAAAGCAAGTTTTATGCTCTCATTCAAATTAGCAAAAGCTAGTAAACCCCTCTCTGAAGGAGAGTTTTTGAAAGAATGCATGATAGAGACCGCAGGTCTGTTGTGTCCAGAGAGCAAAGACAAGTTTGAAAAACTCAGTTTATCACGCAGGACAGTGACTCGTCGTGTGGAACTGATTGATGAAGACATAACAAACAAGTTAAATAATATTGCAGAGTCCTTTAAATTATATTCGCTAGCATTGGACGAAAGTACAGACATAAAAGACACAGCTCAGCTCTTAATTTTTATCCGAGGGATTAGCAACAGTTTTGAAATAACAGAGGAGTTTTTGGCCATGGAGCCACTCAAAGGAAAAACACGGGGAGAAGATTTGTATGACCGGGTGTCTGCTGTCATCGAGAGTATGAAGCTACCTTGGAGTAAACTTGCTAATGTCACTACGGATGGATCTCCAAATTTAACTGGAAAAAATGTGGGATTGCTGAAAAGAATTCAGGATAAAGTGAAAGAGGAAAACCCTGAGCAAGAAGTTATTTTTCTCCACTGCATCATACACCAAGAATCTTTGTGTAAATCTGTATTACAGCTTAGTCATGTTGTGAATCCAGTTATAAAGCTTGTTAACTGCATACGAGCAAAGGGACTTCAGCACCGTCAGTTCATTGCATTTCTGGAGGAAACCGACGCAGACCACCAAGACTTGCTTTACCACTCTCGTGTCCGCTGGTTTGAGTTTGGGCAAAGTGTTTAAACGAGTGTGGGATCTTAAAGAAGCGATTGATACATTTTTGGAGTTAAAGGGGAAGTCTGATGATTTTCCAGAGCTGAGCGACAAGAATTGGCTGTGTGACTTTGCGTTTGCTGTTGACATTTTTTCTCACATGAATGAGCTTAACGTCAAGCTACAGGGAAAAGACCTGTATATTCACGACATGTATAGTAATGTAAATGCCTTCAAAGCCAAGTTGACTTTTTTTTTTTCTCTCATTTTCCCACACTAGCCACACAGGAAAAGGCCATCCAAAATGTGAATAAATATAGCAAATCACTGAATGACCTGCATGAAGAATTCTGCCGTCGGTTTTCAGATTTGGAAAAAATTGAAAAGTCACTTCAGCTGATGGCCTGTCCCTTGTCACAAGACCCAGAAACAGCACCACAAGAAGTGCAATTGGAACTAATCGATCTTCAATCTGATGCAATCTTAAAGGAGAACTTCCACTCTCTTCCACTAAAAGAGTTCTATGCCTCACTTAAAGATGACTGTTTTCCAAACCTCCGGGGATGGCACAGAAGATTCTGGCCTTGTTTGGCTCGACCTACGTGTGTGAGCGGACGTTCAGCGTCATGAACATCAATAAATCCCGTCACAGATCCCAGTTAACTGACCAACACCTCAGATCTATTCTGTGAATTGCAACAACAAAGCTATCTCCTGACTTTGATGCCTTAACAAAAAAGGGAGACCAACAACACTGTTCCCACTAAAATTGAAGGTACTATTTTATGAAAGAAATACATTGCATAAAAGTTTTGTAAAATAACTCTTTTTATGCTTTTCTACCTTAAATTAATCTAAACATTTAATGTTACAAATTTAAATTTAATTTATATTAATTCACACATAAACACCGTCCATCTACTCTTGGTCCGGCCCCCGGGTCTAATATATGAACCCATTGCGGCCCTCGAGTCAAAAGGTTTGCCCACCCCTGATGTAGATAGTCATGGCGTAATGGGAAACAGCCAACATGGCTTTAGACAAGGAAGATCTTGTCTCACTAATCTGTTATATTTTTTTGAAGGTGTGAATAAACAGGTGGATAAAGGTGAGTCGGTTGATATAGTGTATCTGGACTTTCAGAAAGCCTTTGACAAGGTCCCTCATCAGAGACTTTTGGCAAAACTAGAGAGTCATGGAATAGGAGGCAGTGCACTACTGTGGATCAGGAACTGGTTAAAAGATAGAAAGCAGAGGATAGGGTTAAATGGCCAATTTTCCCAATGGAGAAAGGTGAATAGTGGTGCACCCCAGGGATCTGTGCTGGGTTTGCTGCTTTGTGACATATTCATAAACGACCTGGAAAGTGGAATAACGAGTGAGGTTATCAAATTTGCAGATGACACAAAACTATTTAAAGTTTTTAAAACCCAAGAGGATTGTGGAAAATTGCAAGAGGATCTTGTAAAATTGGAAGACTGGGCATCAAAATGGCAGATGAAATTTAATGTGGACAAGTGCAAAGTTATGCACCTAGGGAAGAACAACCCAAACTATGGTTACATGATGCAAGGTTCCACATTAGGAACCACCACCCAGCAAAAAGATTTAGGCGTCATTGTAGATAACATGTTAAAACCCTTGGCCCAGTGTGCAGCGGCAGCCAAGAGAGCAAACAGAATGCTAGGTATCGTAAGGAAAGGAATGGAAAATAAACAAAAGATATTATGATGCCTCTATATCGTTCCATGGTGAGACCGCACCTTGAATATTGTGTGCAATTCTGGTTGCCGTATCTTAAAAAGGATATAGCGTTATTAGAAAAGGTTCACAGAAGAGCCACCAAAATGGTAAAGGGGATGGAAGGATACTCCTATGAAGAAAGGCTAAAAAGGTTAGGGTTCTTTAACCTGGAAAAGAGACGGCTGAGGGGAGATATGATAAAAGTCTGTAAATTAATGAACGGAGTGGAACGAGTAAACGTAGATTGATTGTTTACGTTATCAGAATATAGAAAGACTAGGGGACATGCAATGAAGCTACAGGGTAAACTATTTAAAGAAAATATTTTGCACTCAACGTGTAATCAAACTCTGGAATTTGTTACCGGATGATGTAGTAAAGGCTGTTAGTGTAGCTGGGTTTAAAAAAGGTTTGGAGGAAGGTCCATAAACCATTATTAAGAAGGGACCCAGGATATCAATGCTTGACCCAGTACAGGCATTGTGGAACCTGTGTCTTTTGGGGAAACTGCTAGGTACGTATGACCTAGATTGGCCACTGTTGGAAACAGGATACTGGGCTTGATGGACTTTGGTCTGACCCAGTATGGCATATCTTATGTTCTTATGTTCTATAGGCAGATTCATAAACAAATACAAAAGTCTAGGAACCACCATCATCTTCACCAAATCTACCCGTCCCAGCCAAGATATTTCATACCTTCCCCATTCCTCTAAATTTTGGAATAGTTTATTTCTAACTGCCACATAGTTTTCTTGGAACATTTTATCATGTGCCACTGTGATTTGCACCCCTAAGTATCTAATACTATTCTTAGCCCATCTGAAGGGGAACAGTTGCTTCAGACGGTCCTCCTCAGCTTTTTTTTATAGTCAGATTCAATATGTCTGACTTCGTAACGTTCATACGAAACCCAGACATGTCTCCATATCTGCTAAGTTCCTCCAGGATCGCACCTAATGACTGCTCCGGGTCTGTGATAAAAAACAACATGTCATCTGCAAACAGCAAGATCTTGTCAGATTGCTGACCCACTTGCACCCCAGCGATATCCCCCCAGACCCGCACTCGCTGGGCCATGGAGGATATAAGCAAGATGGAGTCAGTGGAGAGGGTGGCTACTAAGATGGTTAGAGGTCTTCTTATAAATCATATGGGGGACAGACTCAAAGATCTTAATATGTATACATTAGAGGAAAGGCGGGATAGAGGAGAAATGATAGAGATGTTTAAATACCTCCATGACATAAATGCCCAAGAAGAGAGCCTCTTTCAATTGAAAGCAAACTCTGCAGGGGTGACAAGGGGCATCCCTGCCGTGTGCCTCTGTTCAGTTCAAACGCCCTCGTGATGGAACCATTAATCTTCAGACATGCCATAGGTCTGTTGTATAGAATCCAAACCCACTTCAGGAACGCCCCCGTTATTCCAACCTTCCCTAGCACAGCAAATAAAAAATCCCAACTATCGAATGCCTTCTCGGCATCAACTGCTAAAAGAGCCAATCCTTCCCCCCTTACTCCCCCCCCCCCCCATTATATTCAGGGCCCTTCGGATGTTATCGGATGTATATCTCCCAGGAACAAACCCCGATTGGTTATGGTGTATCAATCTGCTCAAGTGCGGCATCAATCTATTTGCCAGAATTTTTGAGAATATCTTAAGGTCTCCCCCTAACAGGGAAATAGGAGCCACATTCAACTGGGTCCTTCCCTTTCTTGTGTAGGATACCGATCCCTGCCAGATGCACTGATACCGGCATCATGGTCTCTTTATTAAAGGAGTTGTACATTCTTACCAGAGGCCCAACCAGGACTCCTGCAAAGGTTTTATAAAACTTATTTGGGTGCCCGTCTAACCCAGGCGCTTTATGTCCCTGCAGGCCCTTAATCACTAATAATGTTTCTTGTTCTCCAATAGCGTTCGACAGTTCCTCTGCCTCCTCACTAGTGAGCTGTGGAAGTGTAGTCCCCTCCACGTAATCCTGTATCTTCCCCTCCTCGCCAGGGCTCTCAGGAGTATACAGTTCCTGGTAGAACTGGACAAACCTTTCTTCTAGCTCTTCCCCTCCCCACCTTACCTCCCCCTTCCTATCTTTAATTTTAACTATATTATTCATTGTTTTCATTTTTTTTACTTTGCGTGCCAACATCCTCCCAGCCTTGTTTCTGAATTCAAAACTTTTTTGCTTCAGCATAATAAGTTTATATCTAATATCTTGCATGCGTAGTTCACTCACCTCCCTCCGCAACCCCTGCAGTTCCCTCCTCAGCCTTACATCCACCGGCCTCTTTTTTAGCTCTCTCTCCACTTTCCCAATTGCCGCCAGCAATACATTTTTTTGCTGCAACTGCATCTTTTTTCGACGCGCCCCCATTGCTATAAGCTGACCCCGTATCACCGCCTTCAGACAGTCCCAAACTCAGCCCGGGGAACAGTCCTCCGTATCATTCAGTCTTATATACTCTTCTATTCCTTCCGTGATCTTACGCACAACCTCTTTATCCTCTAGTAGGGATTCATTCAACTTCCACCATGTTCAGTTAACACATGGGTCCCCCATTTGGAGAGTGCATACCACTGGGTGCATGATCCGACCACGTCCGTTCTCTGATCTCACTTGATCCTGCCCCTGATAAAAGGGAGTGGTCCAGAAATATCATGTCTATTTGGGAGTACCCCCCATGCACAGCAGAAAAGAAGGAATAATCCCGCTGTACCCCATTCACTTCCCTCCATACATCCACCAAGTCCATTCCCTTTAGCAATTTCTTCAGGCCAATTCTGTGCTGCTTAGGCGTTGAGGACGCTCCCTTGGAGGTATCTATTTGGGGATCTAAGGTAACATTGAAGTCTCCCCCCATAATCACTCCCCCCTCACTCTGGGCAAGCAGTACCTTATAAAGTTCCTGGAAGAATTCCCCTTGATTAACGTTTGGGGCATACACATTCACCAGGGAGTATGTCGTCTGACCCCATTGCAATTTAACTATCACATACCTTCCCTTTTTATCTCAAATTATTTCCCCTACCTGTCCTAGAATTTTTGCCGACAATAAGATTCCTATCCCTCCCCTTTTTTTTTTAATTTTATTGGAGGCAAAGAACTGCTCGGGGGTATTGAGGATGCCTTACACGAATCTCATCACTGGAAAGAAGGTGCGTCTCTTGGACGTAGACGATATCACCCTTCAGTCTTGCGCACTCCTTCGTTAGCATTTGCCTCTTTCTGTAAGAGTTGAGGCCTCTGGCGTTCACAGTTAGTAATGTTATTTCTCCAGGACCAAGCAGGAAGTCAGTCCTCACATATGGGGTGACGTCGGCGCCGACAGAGCCCCCATGCGGAGCATTTCCCCAGCTTTCAAAGAAAGCCTTTGGGAATGCAGGCACGCATGCGCGGTCCCCTTCCCGCCCAAAGGTGCCATCTTGCTCAGTCTCCTTTTTTCCGCTGAGCCCTTCGGACGCCTGTCCTTGTCACCCGTGGAAAAAGTTGATCTTCTGCGTTGGGTCGAGTATTTTTCTTCGGTTCGAAGTCGGTTCTTTTCCTGCCTGGACTCGGTACACCGGTGCCGAGCCCGGTTCTCTGTTTTCGGTTTTGTCCTTAGAGACTGCGTTCGCGCCTTTTTTCTTTTCCCTGGCAGCCCAATTTTTTGATCATGCAGGGACCCTTTTTCCCCCTATGGCTGCCAGTGGCTTTAAGAAGTGTGATCGGTGTAAGAAACTCATGTCTCTCACCGATACACATGACTGCTGCCTCCTGTGCCTGGGGCCAGACCATGATTCTACGGTCTGTAGCCCCTGTGGCAAAATGTCGTCCAAGGCATTGCGGAGCCGTCAGCACCAGCGTGAGAGGATCTTCTCCGAGTCTGCCTCTGGACGGGTCTGGACTTCATCAGAGGCCTCAACGTTTCAGGAGTCTGACCCCGAGCATCGTCGGGGCTCCTCTGAGAGGGAGCCCCCCTCGAGGGAGCACCGAAGGAAGAAGAAACCCGCGAGGGCGGCGTCGGTGGACGCTCTTGGCTCTAGGGCCAGGTCGCATAGCCCCAATCGCCGTCCCGGGTCTTCGGAGTCAGAGAGGCCTGCAAAGCATCCTTGTGTGGAGTCGGAGGCCCCGAGTCACGTGAGTACTGTTGTCCTCGTGGACTCTCCTCTGGGGGAGCCGACATTGAGCCCGGCGCTGTCGGGGCCTGAGTCGGAGGCTGATGGGTCTCCTGAGCTTGGACTCAGGTTGACGGCCTTGGAGAGCAGATTGTCTGCCTTCATGGAATAGCAGCGGATGCTGATCGCTGGTCTCACCGGCACATCTGCCCCGACCACCGGGACATCGACGTCCAAGTCGACCCCGGAGGCCGAGCCGATCCTCGAGACCATGCGAACTCGAGCCGATCCTCGGGACCGAGGTCGTCGAGGCGGATGGCGTTGGTGCCCGCCCACTTGGAGGAATCGGCGTGGGAGACGGAGGAGGAGGAGTCCCCTGACACCTTCCAGACTCGGTGCGTCCCTTCGGACTCACCGGGATCCGAACCTCTGACAAGGTCCCCCCCGGAGGATACTAGGTTCTCGGATTTCGTGTGGGACATGGCCAAGGCACTGGCATTCCCGGCGGATCCAGAGAAAGAGCCTCGAGCCGAGGAGCTCGAGGCTCTGCAGTATTACTCTCCTCCCAAGGAGGCCTTTACTGTCCCGGTTCCTCCGATGCTGGAGCGATTGCTCTTCCGCATGTGGGAAGCGCCGGCCTCGATGCCTGTTCTAAGCAAGCAGGTCGATTCCATCTATCGAGTCCGCAAGAGCCCCGGGTTCCAAAAGGCACAGCTACCGCACCATTCCATGGTTGTGGAATCGGCCATGCATCGACTGAAGAGTCAAAAGATGCACTCCTCGGTGCCCCCCGGCAGGGAGGCCCGGAACCTGGATGCCCTCGGTAGAAAGTGCTTCCAGGGCTCTATGCTTGCTTGCCATGTCCAGACCTACCAGCTGTACATGGGCATGTACCTTTGAGACCTGGCAAAGGAGATTGCCGGGTTCTCTGCTGGTTTGTCCGAGGAACCTTTGCAGAGGTTCAAGGCCTTGTCTTCTGGTATTCGAGAGTGCTCGAAGTTTATATCTCGAGCAGCCTACGATGGATTTGAGGCTTCGGCCCGGGTAGCAGGGGCCGGCATCGGTGCATGCCGCCAGGCCTGGCTACAATCCTCGGACCTCGAGCCATGGGTTCAGGACAAGTTGGTCGATGTCCCTTGCCGAGGTGAAAACCTCTTTGGCAAGCCCATGGCAGAAAAGGCTGCAGAACTCGAGACCGAGACTCTTACCCAGACGAGGCTGTCCAGGAAGACCTCTGCCCCTTCTCAGAAGAAGAAGGGCTCGGGGAAAAAGACTTTTTACCTGAGGAAGACCACTGCCTATAAAACCTACCCTCATTACCAGGCCTCTGTAGCTCCCCAACAGGGACAGCAAGCCAAGGGGCAGGGTCATGGGTCCCGTAGGCAGAAGGCCCCCAAGCCTCCTACTCCGGCTCCTGCTCAGCAGGGAGGGTTTTTTTGACTATGCCAGCATAGCCTCTCCTCCTCTCCAGGGCACAGGAGGTCGGCTGACCCTGTATGCCGACAGGTGGCCAGCCATCACAGGGGATACGTGGGTGCTAAGCATCATCAAAAGGGGCTATCTGCTCCATTTCACCCAGATACCCCCCTCCTACTTTCCAGGGGAGCCTCCAAGACCCCCTCTGCACAGAGACTTACTCCTTCAGGAGTTGGAAGGTCTGCTAAGGGACCAGGCGGTGGAACCGGTGCCTCACCACCTGGAAGGGCAAGGCATCTATACGAGGTACTTCCTGGTACCGAAAAGAACAGGAGGCCTCAGACCCCTCCTGGACCTGAGAAATCTGAACAAGTTTCTGGAGAGGGAAAAGTTCAAGATGCTTACCCTTGGAATCTTACTGCCCTACCTCCTGCAGGGAGATTGGCTATGGTCCTTAGACCTGAAGGATGCTTATACTCACATCCTCATCCATCCAAGTCACAGACAATTCCTCAGATTTGTAGTGGGAGGAAAGCACTTCCAGTACAGAGTGCTTCCTTTCGGCCTCACCTCCACCCCAGGGTTTTCACAAAATGCCTGGCGGTGGTTGCGGCCTACCTCAGGAACCAGGGGATCTTTGTGTTCCCTTACCTGGACGACTGGCTTATCAGGGGCCAGTCTCCACAAGAGGCCAGGCAGGCCACCTTCAGAACCATATCTCTGCTTCAGCACCTGGGATTCATCATAAACTTTCCCAAGTCCACTTTAGTCCCCTCACAGGACATGGAGTTCAAAGGGGCAAGATTGGATACCATCCATGCAAAGGCCTATTTGCCTGCGGACAGAGCTCACAGGCTGATAAAGTTGGCTGGCCAGTTTCAGGTGAACTCTCTGGTCTCGGCCAGACACTTCCTCCGGCTCTTAGGCCACATGGCTTCCACAGTGCATGTCACACTGCATGCTCGGCTGCACATGAGGCCGGCTCAGTGGTACCTCAAGGCACACTGGTTGCAGGCCACAGGGAAGTTGCCAGACAGAATAAGAGTGTCCAGGTACTGACAACCGATGCTTCCCTGCAGGGCTGGGGGGGGGCACACTGCCAAGGGGCCTGCACACAGGGCCTGTGGTCTCTGTGGGAGACCGCCCAGCAGATCAACCTGTTTGAATTGCGGGCCATTCGACTGGCCTTACGGACTTTCTCTCAGATCCTGTCTCACCAGTCTGTCCTAATTCAGACGGACAACCAGGTGGCTATGTTTTACGTCAGCAAGCAGGGAGGCACAGGATCCAGACTTCTGTGCCTGGAAGCACAAGCTCTCTGCTCCTGGGCTGTCAATCAGGGCATGACCCTCAGGGCGGTCTACCTCCCAGGCCAGGAAAACTACCTGGCGGACAGGCTAAGCAGACTCCTGCAGCCTCACGAGTGGCAGTTGGATCCTCTGGTGGTTCAACAGATCTTTCTGAGGTGGGGACTTCCGACCATGGATCTTTTTGCCAGTCCGCTGAACAGGCAACTGCCCAGGTTCTGTTCCAGACAACCGCATCCCTCGCGAACAGCGCCAGATGCATTCCTGATCCCCTGGTCAGAGAGCCTGCTGTATGCTTTTCCTCCCACACCTCTGGTGGCCCGGACTCTGTTCAAAATCCAGCAGGACCGAGCCACGGTGATCCTGATAGCCCCCAGGTGGCCCAGGCAGCCGTGGTTCCCTCTTCTTCTGCAGTTGGCAGTGGATACTTCACTTCCTCTGGAGTTGCAACCCGACCTTCTGACTCAGGATCAAGGGTTCCTCTTGCATCCCAACCTCAAATCCCTCAATTTGATGGCATGGCTGCTGAAAGGCTAGTCCTTGCTATTATCAAGAGAAGTTGAAGAGGTGGTGTTGGCCTCCAGAAAGCATTCCACTAGGAAGGCCTATGCTCTGAAGTGGCGTAGGTTCTCTACTTGGTGTTCTCAACAGCAGGAGGACCCTTTCTCCTGCTCGGTCCAGGTGGTGTTGCAATATCTGCTCCACCTTTCCAACCTGGGACTTCAGTCCAACTCTGTACGGGTTCACCTCAGTGCCTTCTCAGCTCACCACTCGCCGGTGGATGGACAATCCCTCTCGGGCCACCCTCTGGTGTCTCGTTTTCTCAGAGGCCTGCTTCTGCTTAAGCCTCCTATTCGTCCACTGACCACTGAGTGGGATCTCAATGTGGTCTTGCAGCAAATGACTCGCCCACCTTTTGAGCCAATGGCGACCTGCCATTTACGTTTCCTCTCCTGGAAGGTGGTGTTCCTTGTGGCACTCACCTCAGCCAGGTGTGTGAGTGAACTTCAGGCCCTGGTTTCGGATAGGCCGTATACCAGGTTCTATAAGAACAGGGTAGTCTTGAGGACTCATCCTAAGTTCCTTCCCAAGGTAGTGTCCTCCTTCCACCTCAACCAGGAGGTGGTACTTCCGACGTTCTTTCCCAGGCCGCACGCCAGTAGGGCCGAGACTGTCTTGCATACCCTGGATTGTAGAAGGGCGCTGTCCTTTTACCTGGAACGTACTCAGGGGCATAGAAGGGCTTATCAGCTCTTCGTTTCCTTTGACCCTAATAGACTGGTGTTGCCTGTAACTTAGCGTATGTTGTCCATCTGGGTGGCAGACTGTATCGCCTTGGTATACAGGGCAGCCGGCCTCTCCCTGGAGGGTCGAGTCACGGCCCACCGGGTCAGGGTGAAGGCCACATCAGTAGCTCACTTCCGTTCTGTTCTGTTGGCAGACATCTGCCGGGCCGCTACTTGGTCTTCAAGCCAGACTTTTGCGGACCACTACTGCCTCGAGAGGGAGTCCCGTAGGGACAGTGCTTTCGGGCAAGCGGTACTCTGTAATCTCTTTGAGGTTTAGGCAACTCCTACCCTCCGGCCCTGGTGTTGGGCTACCGTTCAGGGTTGGTCTCAGAGAAGATTCTCTCACTGTTGCTGAGGCTCTAGAGGGAGCTCTATTTTTCAGCATTGGTTCCTGGTAGCCCAGTGCTAGGGAGTCACCCATATGTGAGGACTGACTTCCTGCTTGGTCCTGGAGAAAGAGTAGTTACTCACCGGTAACAGGTGTTCTCCAGGAGCAGCAGGAATCAGTCCTCACGACCCTCCCTCCTCCCCTTGGAGTTGCAGTTGTATATAGTTAATTTTCTTTTTTGCTGTCTTTTAGCTATGTCATTTGACTGAGCAAGATGGCACCTTTAGCAGGAAGGGGACCGTGCATGCGTGCCTCAATTCCCAAAGGCTTTCTTTGAAAGCTGGGGAAATGCTCCGCATGGGGGCTCCATCGGCGCCGACGTCACCCCATATGTGAGGACTGATTCCTGCTGCTCTTGGAGAACACCTGTTACAGGTGAGTAACCAGCCATTGTTGCCTGCTGCAGGGCTAGGATAGCAGTGATGTTCTGCTCTAAGGCTCCCATTCTGGTTTGCAAGTCAGAAGGCTCCGCAGCTTTTGGCGTGGACACCAAGGAGCTCGGGCCTAGCGCTGGCACTCTTGCGAATGTGTCCTCGAGAGGACTATGGTCTAGAGAAACCTCGCATGGTCTCCGCCGGCCAACGAATCCTTGAAGACCTTGGTAGGGCACTTCTCAGAGCCGCCCGAGTCCTTCCAGGCAGTTTTACCGGGTTTCTCTGGTGCAACCTCAGTGGACTTCAAAGACTTTTTCTTCTTTCTCTCGGGGTCCGAGGTCTTCTTGGAGGAGCCGCCACCGCCAGACTCCAAGGATGCTCAGGCCTCACAGGAATTACTGGGCTTGGAGCTCGGCGTCGTGGAGGCTGGTGCTGATTCTGACCTGGGAAACAGTTTTTCCTGCAACTCCGACCTCTTTTTATTGGTTTTAGGCATCATGGCTTGGCACGGGTCACAGGAGGTGCTGTCATGGTCCAGGCCAAGGCAGTGCAGACAACAGTCATGGGTGTCGGTGACTGACATGGTTTGACTGCAGTGGTTGCATTTTTTAAACCCACTGGGGGACATGGTGGGGAACACCTGGATGAGGTCGACAACCCCTGGGTGAAAAAGAGCACAAATGCCGGTTGAGGCAAGTCTCCATCAAAAAAGACAAAAGGAGCTGAGGACAGCGCCGGCTCGAGGCAGGAAGAGGAACTGGTATGCAAACAGGGAAACTAGTTTAAGGATAATCAGTAAGGATTTTTCTGGGGAAACGGGACAGACGTCTACTGGGCTCCACAGACAAAAGGAGACTGAGCAAGAAAGCACCCTGCTTGTTCCTGGAGAATGTGTGCAATTCTAGAGACCACACCATCAAAAGGATATAAACAGGATGGAGTCAGTGCAGAGGGTGACTACTAAAATGGTTAGTGGGCTTCATTATAGGGACAGACTTAAAGATCTCTTAATATGCATATGTTAGAGGAAAGGTGGGATAGAGGAGATATGATAGAGACATTTAAATACCACTGTGGCTTAAATGCTCAAGAGGAGAGCCTCTTTTGATTGAATGCAAGCTTTGCAACGAGGGGACACAGGATAAGGGTGAAAGGGGATAGACTCAGGAGTAATATGCAGAAAATATTTCTTTATGTAAAGAGTAGCAGATGCATGGAACAGTCTTCCAGTGGAGATGATAGAGATGAGGACAGTATCTGAATTTAAAAAAAGCATGGGACAAAAACCGAAAATCTCTAAAGGAAAAAAAAGAGGACTATAGTAGTTGATATGGAAGGGCAAATGAGATAGGCCACATGGTCTTTTTCTGCTGTCATGCTTCTTTTCTATGGATACTGGCTGATGCTGATAATCTGGATTCAGCAGTCACTGCTGGCACTACCCAGGCAGGCTATCCGCATAACACTTAGGATAGTTTTTTTCCTGCCTTATGTTATGCTTATTGTTATCTGGATAGTGGTGCTGAAAATCACAGCCCTCTGGATAACTCCTGGCACTGCCCTCACTCTGCCCCAGCACTATCTGAATAGTACAGTGGTGGTCTGTAAAGATATTCAGTTAGCAGGTTCTGAATAAAACAGGCAAGCCCTTTTAAATATCGGGCCCTAAGTCTCTAATTCTTAATATATTTAAAAAGTGATGCTGTGCTGGGAGTTGCAGAGTTGGGCTATAACGGTGCCCTGATTACTTTCTCCCTTATTTCCTCTTACATGTTTTTTCTTTTTGGAGTATACTCAAATGTAAGGGGAAAACGTAAAGCCTTACCCTATGGTGTCTCTAGGTGCAATGGCGGGGCCATTGGATCTTTATCAAGGGACTGAATAAGCCAAACTGAGGATTTATTTTAAAAAAAATTGTAAGATATATCTGCTGCCTTTGATTTGGGCAATTATGCAGTTTTGTTGGCATGGTTGCAGTCCTTTGGTTTGGAAGCAATGGTGCTAAAATGATGTCACTCATACTTAGTCAATCATGTGCAACAAGTGCAAGTGGACTCTACAACTTTTGCATGGTATCCTATAAATCAGGCTATTTCTCAAACATTAATTTAGAACCTCTGTGTTCCATCATGATACGCTTATTTCTATGTAGATGATATCCTGCTTTATGCATCTATTATAATTACAGATAATTAGTTGCTCTGATGATGATGCACAAAAAAAAATTGAGATACTTTTTGTTACTCAGAATGCAAGTTTTGCAGCAACTTGTTTCCCGAGGGTTCACCAGGCTGATTTGGTAAATAAGACAGAGATGCATTACTAGGGCATACTTATTGACTAGAGTCTGACTTTCAAATCTCAAGTTAGCCATGTTGTTAAGAATTCATGTTATAACTTGAAGGTGGTGCGGCGCCTTTTCCCATTATTGTCTGATGCAGGGGCAGTGGAATGCCCCTTTGGTTACTGGGGTCAAGCTCCACCTTCAAGCTCATGCAGCTGATGTTAATGTCATTCATTCTTCCATACATTCTTCAAAACACACAATGCTAACTACAAAATTAAGTTACAAAAAAAAAAATTACACTGTATGTAGATTAACAATCATTTATACTGAACTTTACCTGAGGAGGTCAAGACTTTAAATTATGAAATGTACACATAAATTTACAACATAATGTTCACATAAACTGAAAAACATCAGGTTATAATGCACCAAACTGCTTTTTTATGAATAAAATGACACATTGTACTGTCCATGTTTGTCAAACTTGCCAAAGAAAAGTCCTTTGTAGTGCAAATTGCGATTGCATGAATATTTGTTTATGCAAGGGTCTCCTTGTGAGTGTGGGCACACATTACGTCATTTAATCTCAGCTGAGACATTGTAGATTGCAGGTAGTTATTAACACAACGTAATATAGGAGTGGAGGAGTAGCCTAGTGGTTAGAACACTGGCTTGGTAACCAAGCAACCAGGGTTCAATTCCCGCTAGCACTCCTTGTGGCCTTGGGGAAGTCACTTAACCCTCCATTGCCTCAGAAGAAAGGCCTGGCAATCTACTTCTGGTGACACTGCCAAGAAAACCCAGGAGCTTCTGGGTCGCCAGGAGTCAGGACTGACTCAAAGGCACACAATGCATTACAATATAGAAAAGTATCTCTCTGCTGTTGCAGTAGTCACAGGTATTGGATAATATAAACAAAGCAGTTTGTGCACCTCTGGCAGTAGTGTCTTTGCCACCAGCCCCACATTCATTGCATCAGAGATTATTCTAATAGTTGTTACCATCATGGGCTCCCTTCCAGACTCTCTTATTGCATCCAGCTATATTTTCAACTGTGCATGCAAATAATCACAATCAAAATCAAAATCTTTATCTTAGAATTCCAAAGATGTACAAGCAAAAGTGACTATCTCCTTTAAATGCAGTGAACAGAAGCTTCTCCAGTTCAACTGCCACATCAATGTGTCTCTGATTAAACCAGCAAACCAGTTTGCATGCAAGAAAATCCAAAACATCGTAGTACTGTCTCCTATAATATTCTGCTGGACTCAAAGTATAGCCAGCTTCTCCCCCCCCCCCCCCCCCCCATCCAGCCTTTTTGGGGGTCCCTGGTGCCTTGGCAGCACAGGTGCATCAGTCAAATCTGTTGCATCCTCCACCATGGACATGTAAAAACTTTCAAAGGCCTGTTCTGACTGTTGCAGCACGAGAAATCCCCATACTAGATTTACTGCTGTTTGTGCATCCTGTAGTGTTGTGTTAACTGCTTGCAGTGTTTTAGATAACTGTTCAGTGGCAGAGAAGACAAGATATGAGAGACGCAGACCATAAAATGTAATGAATTTTTCTAGCATTGCTAAAGTGCCAGTAGCTCTACTCATCGTGCAACTCCTCATTGATCTGTGTCATCACAGTACAGAGAACACTATAGTTATCTATGATGGATTTCATTGTACCAATGTAGACAGCTCATCTTGTCAGACTGAATACGCAGGTTTTGACTCTAAGAGTTAAACAAATGCTTTCTCTGTGGGGACTGCTTGATGAGATGGGTCACCTCTAACATGTCCTATGCATCTCACACTGCTTTACATTCTTTCCCTGCATCACACAGGCACAAATTTATGTGCCAAGCAATGAATGTGAATAGCTGCAGGATTTTTTTGCTTGAACAGAGTAGCAACACAACGTATTTGACCAATCATATTAGCTGCATCATTTTATTTATTTAGCTGTGCTTATATACTGCTTTTCACTGGGTCAAAGCGATATGCTAACAAACACTTTTTATTCCCTTGTCCCCAAAGGGCTCACAATCAATGTGTACCTGAGGCAACAGAGGGTTAAGTGGCTTGCCCAAGGCCACAAGGAGTGCCTATAGGACTAGAAACCCCAGTCCCTCTGGCCTGAGATTGCTATCCCCAGGTGGGACTTGAACCCCAGGCCCTCCAGCCTGAGGTACCATGTCCTAACTACTAGGCCACCCATTGTATGCCTGCCCCCTGCACAGAGCCAGTGGCATGTTGCAGTAAACCAAAACATCATTTAATACACTGTAGATGGTAGAGGAGTCTATTTTAGGTATGTCAACAAAGCCAATGAACTCTTCATATATGACGTAATTTTCATCCACCCAGTGAAATAAAATACTGTAACTGTTCTTTGTTTGCAATATCCTGTTTCATCTACAAGAGAGCAAATCTGCTTCACCTTCCTTCTGTTTCCCAAGCACGACTGAAATCCATCCGCTCCTCAGCCTTCTATTTCCTTGCTCCTGCCCTATGGAACTCCCTCCCACCTGTCCTTCATCTTGAATCTTCCTACCTCAGGTTTAAATGTCTTCTTAAGATGCATCTTTTCAATACAGCATATGACCTACAGCCACCTTGAGTTCTTCCCTTCCCCTCTCTCATCTCTTCTGTCTTCCTCTTCTCTTGCTCCCTCCTCCCCTCTTTTTTCTTAGTATGAATGATGCTCCCTTTCTGTTTTGTCTTTCTTTTTTATTAACTTTGTACACCACCTTGCTGTTACTTGTGAAAGTTGGTTAAGCAAATTTTTAAATAAATATAAACATCTTATGAATCTTTGAAAGCAATTTCTGCAAGATGCCCATTAAAAAGAGATGAATTAATTCATTGATTATGTCACGGGACATGCATCTTTTCAGAGAAAACCAGTGGCTAAGATCAGGATACTCCTCCGAGTGAAGTTTCATGAGGTGATATAGATTTCCACTTCTGATATCATGACCCTCAGTTGCCAGTCCTTGTCCAATTAGAAAGTGAAGGGATGTTAACTGCTTAAGTAGCATTTCTCAGATTTTTGTTGAGCCTTTTGCAGTGGCATTCCCAGCCCCCTCCCACACCCAGCTGAGCCCATGGAGGCCATTAGGCAAACTTACCATTAAGCTGGCTAGCTGTGGTGCATTGCGCTCCAGGGACAGCCGCTCTTCTTTCGCGGCTGAAGTCTCAGGATTCACAAGGCACTATGGCAAGCCAGCTTAATGGTAAATTTGCCACTCTGCCTCCGTTGGTCCAGCTTGTGTGCATTCCCCTCCCAGCTGGCACCTGGGGTGAGCCACACCCACTGCCTGCTCTTGGCACGCCACTGGCCTTGAGTTATGTATCAAGGTGAGAAGCACTGATTAGAAGATGCGACATATGGGTTTGCATCTGAGTTGTGGCTTCTTGGTGAAATTGTGTTTTTTGATGTTACTGGAAGCTCTGGATAGCATGTTTCCAGTTCTGAAAATGATTCTCAGTAAATGCTCCTTCCATTTTTTTGGGAAGGTTTAGACCTTTGTCTGTACAGAAATGACACTGTATTCAGAATAGTTTTTCTCATGTTTCACACAGAGTTAACCAACTGAACTTTGTGAATCAGTTCAACTGAACTGATTGCGTTCATTGTGATGATCCAGATCCCTATACCATTTTAGTATCCTCTAGCACTGTGGGATCTTCTGGTTGATTAGGCCTGGCAAGATCTATGCATCATTCACTGAAGCAGTGGATTGCAGCAGGACAAACAGAGGAAAGGGAAAAAGCAATAGGATTTAGGGAACTGGATTTAGCTCAAGACCTTTCTCAGAAGTTCAAGGCAAGTTAAATTTAGGTACAGTAGGTATTTTCCTGTCCCCGGAGGGTTTAACGTAACATAGTACACAGTACATGATGGCAGATAAAGACCAACATGGTCCATCTAGTCTGCCCAGCAAGGTGGCAAGAGTAGGTGCACCCACTGCTCCGTGCAGGTCACCCCTATTTGCTGAGATATCAGAGACAGTTAAGGTCATTTTGATTTTATCCTTTTGCTATAAAGGGATCCACTGTGCCTGTCCCATGCCATTTTGGATTCTGTCACTGTATTTGCCCCCACCACTTCCATCGGGAGGGCATTCCAAGCATCCACCACACTTTCAGTAAAAAAGTATTTCCTGACATTGCTTTTCAGTTTACCCCCTTGCAGCTTCATGTTATGCCCTCTAGTTTTATAGCTTCTCCGTCTTTGAAAAAGGTTTGTTTGTTCATTATCTTATCATAAAGCACAGTTACTTACCTGTAACAGGTGATCTCTGGGAACAGCAGGAATTAGTCCTCACATATGGGTACGTCGGTACCGACGGAGCCTGCGCGGGAATGCTTCCCCAGTTTCCCAAAAAGGAAAGCTTTTGGGCACATCCCACCACGCCTGCGCGCTGCCTTCCCGCCTTTCCTAACTGACTCTCCTCAGTTCAAGTTTATAGCTGAGACAATAGAGAGAGAGAAAGGAAAGGAAAGACCAGAAAGATACAACTCCTAGGGGAGGTGGGTGGGTTGTGAGGACTAATTCCTGCTGTTCCCAGAGATCACCTGTTACAGGTAAGTAACTGTGCTATCTCCAGGAACAAGCAGGAATGAGTCCTCACATATGGGGACTCCCTAGCTAAGATGCCTGGGAGATCCCCTAGGATTTAGACCCTGGATAGGGTCCCATGTCCTCCTATGGATCTCAGGCATCCATCCAGGGAAGGAGGGTAGGAGTTGATTAAGAATGGAACAGGTGTTTGAGAACAGCCTGACCAAACAAGGCATCCCGGCGGGAATCCTTGTCCAAGCAGTAATGGGCTGTGAAGGTATGAACCGAGGCCCAGGTGGCTGCTCGACAGATCTGGTCTATGGACACAGAATGGAGATTAGCCATAGAGGTGGCCATGGCCCTCACATTATGAGCTGTGACATGGCCCTCCAGAGTAAGGTTCTTGCTCTGGTAGGCAAAAGAAATACACTGAGCAATCCAATTGGACAGTGTTCTTTTAGAGACTGGAAGTCCCAAATGAGAAGGGTCAAAAGCAACAAAAAGCTGAGAAGACTTTCTATGTTGCTGGGTCCTATGTAAGTAAAAGGCAAGAGCCCTTTTACAATCCAGAGTATGAAGGTTCCTCTCTGCACTAGATGCATGAGGAGCTGGAAAAAAGACTGGCAAATACACCTCTTGATTGAGATGAAAAGGCGAGACCACTTTAGGCATAAAGTGTGGATTAGTCCTGAGGACCACCTTGTCATGATGGAATCTTGTATAAGGTGGATTTGCCACTAAGGCCTGTAGTTCACTAATGCGGCGAGCAGAAGTGACTGCAATAAGGAAGACAACCTTCCAGGAAAGAAATTTCAGGGAGGTAGAAGATAAGGGTTCAAATGGTGGCTTCATGAGCTGACCAAGAACCAAATTCAAATCCCATGCCACCGGAGGAGGCTTAATGGGAGGTTTAGTTAAAGTGAGGCCTCTCATGAATCTTGAGATAAGAGGATGAGAGGAGACTTGTTGCCCATTGATGGGCTTAAGGGATGCTGAAATAGCACTCAAATGGACTCTCACTGAATTAGTTTTAAGTCCTGCATTGGAGAGATGCAGGAGATAGTCCAACAGAGAAGTTAAAGGAAGTGCGAAAGGGTCTAGACCTCTGTCAGCACACCAAATGGAAAATCTTTTCCATTTAAAGGCGTAGGAACGCCTGGTGGAAGGTTTCCTGGAAGCATGAAGGATATCCTTCACCTGTTGAGAAAGATATAAATCTTGAAGATCTAGGCCTTCAGTAACCAGGCCCTGAGGTGAAGGGACTTGGGGTTTGGGTGCCACAAAGTCCCCTCCTCCTGGGACAGAAGGTCTGGAGCAGCTCCCAAGTCCAGGGAGGGGGCTTGGGAGAGATGCAGAAGTAGAGGGTACCACACTTGGCGTGGCCAGTGTGGAGCTATGAGGATCATAGATCCTTGATCCCTCTGGAGTTTGAACAGAGTCTTGGGAATCAAGGGAATGGGTGGAAAGGCGTACAGGAAGTCCTGACCCCAATGAAGGAGGAAGGCATCCCTGGCCTGAACTCCCTGACACGGAATTCTGGAGCAGAATCGGGGAAGTTTGGCATTCCACGGACTTGCAAAGAGGTCTATGTCCGGGGTTCCCCATTCCTGAAAGATTCTGAGTACCTGATCCATATGCAGGGACCACTCATGTGGAAGCAGAACTCGACTGAGTCTGTCTGCCCAAGAGTTTTGGATTCCTGGGAGGTATACTGCCAGGAGATGGATCTGATGCTCTCTGGCGAAGGCCCATAGTCTGAGAGCTTCGTTGCAAAGCGACAGAGAGCCAGTTCCTCCTTGTTTGTTTATGTAAAACATGGCTACTTGATTGTCTGTGTGAACGAGGACTGTCTTGCAGCCAAGGAGGGTATGAAAGACCTGGAGAGCTAGGAAAACTGCTCGAAGCTCCAAATGATTGATATGAAGGGAGGTCTCCTGTAGAGACCAAGTGCCTTGGGTGGAGAGGTCCTCTAGATGAGCTCCCCAACCTGTTTGGGAGGCATCTGTAGTCAGGGTTGCTTGGGGCAACGACTGTTGGAAGGGGGACCCCAGCAACAGATTTTGAGTGGACATCCACCATTGGAGAGATCAAAAGAGACGTTTGGAGGTTGCTATTTGGTCGGAGAGAGCTCCTGAAGCTTGAGTCCACTGGGTGGACAAAGTTCACTGAGCTGCTCTCATGTGAAGGCGAGCATAGGGTACCACATGTACTGTGGAAGCCATGTGGCCTAACAGTTGAAGCATCTCCCTGGCAGTCAAGTGACTCTTTGACTGTGCCTGGGAGGCTAACTGCAGTAGACGATGGCAACGGGCCTGAGGAAGGTAGGCCCTTGCAGTGGTGGTATCCAACCAGGCCCCTATGAACTCTAGGGACTGAGTGGGAGAAAGCTGGGACTTTGGGAGGTTTACCACCAGTCCCAGATATTGCAGAATGCGTCTTGTGCGGTTTAGAGCAATCTGAGCTTCTGACTGAGTTGGTGCTTGGATGAGCCAATCGTCGAGATATGGGAAAACAAAAATCCCTAGGGTGCGTAGAAATGCTGCAACGACTGCCATGCATTTGGTGAACACTCTGGGGGCAGAGGCTAGGCTGAAAGGAAGCACTCTGTACTGATAATGTTGTCCCTGGAACAGAAATCGTAGGAATTTTCTGTGGGATGGATGGATGAATGAGGACATGGGTGTACGCATCCTTGAGATCTAGAGAACAAAGCCAATCTTGGCTCTTTAGGTAGGGAAGAAGAATGCCTAGAGAAAGCATTTTGAACTTTTCCTTGCATAGGAATTTGTTCAATTCCCTGAGATCTAAAATGGGTCTGTAACCCCCTGTTTTCTTGGGGATGAGAAAATAGGGGGAATAGAACCCTGAGCCCTGCTGAAAAAGGGGAACCTCTTCTATCGCCCCTTGGGCAAGCAGGGTAGACACTTCCTGACCCAGAAGGTCGAGGAGAGGTGTGGGAGAGTTGAAATGTCTCACCATGGTGTGTGGAGGAAGGTCTGAGAAATGAAGTTTGTAACCCTCTCTTATGATGGAGAGGGTCCACTGTTCTGATGTTATTTGCTCCCACCTGGGAGCAAAATGAGCTAACCTTCCTGGAATGGGGAGAGGTTTTGGCTGGGGTAGAGCCAGAAAGGTTAAGTTCTCTAGAATGCAGTCAAAAACCCTGAGGGGGTTGAGACTGTTGAGTTGCAGGAGTTGCGGCAGGTTTGGGTCTGGCCTGCCTAGATTGCTGTCGCTTAGTTGGAAAACGATCAGCAGCAGATTGCTGCCCAGAGTTGGAAGGGAATCTGGTCTTCTTGAAATAAGGTTTCTTGAAAGACTTTTTCTTGAATGGCATGGAGGTAGACTTGGAAAGTCTATCCAGAGCAGAATTTTCTGCATCCATTTGAGTGGCTTTAATTTGCCACTCTCTGCCAAAGAGATTCTCACCTGTACAGGGCAGATTTCCCAGACCATCCTGGACCCAAGGCTCTAGATCAGAAGCCTGGAGCCAAGCAAGTCTCCGAGCAGCTATGGCAATGCCTGAGGCTCTGCTAGCACCCTCAAAGGAGTCAAAGGCTGCCCTATTGGAAAACTTGGAAACATCCTGAGTATGCTTAAGCCAAAGGAGGAATTCATCCTTTCTGTCTTCTGGGATAACAGGGAGAAAGGTATGCAACTTCAGTGCAATTTCCTTGAGAAACATACCCATATAAAGACTATATAAGTTGATTCTAGCAATTAGCATACTGGCTTGGAAGATTTTTCTACCAAAAGCATCCAAGGTCCTGCATTCTCTTCCTGGAGGAGTAGAAGAATGTCTTTTAGTACTCTTTATTCTTTTCATAGCTGACTGCACCACAATGGAATGGTGAGGAAGCTGGGTTTTTTGAAAACCAGGACAAGGGGGGACACGGTACATAGTGTCCAACCTACGAGAATGAGGAGAAAGGGTGAGAGGAGTCTCCCATAAATCAAGCATGTGTTCATGAAGAATTTCATGAATTGGTAAGGTGACTGCCTCTCTGGGAGCCTTAGAGTAACCTAAAATGTCAAGCTTTTTAGCTCTAGGCTCTATTTCAGAGGATACTGAAATGGCAAGTCCTTTAGCCACTTCTGAAATGAAGTCTTGAAAGGACAAATCTTCTGGAGGAGACATTCTCCTCTTTGGAGAAGAAGGTTCCTCAGGGAGAGTAATAGACACTTTAGGAGATTCTTCTGATGAATCGGAATCATCAGAGGAATCGAAGTATCGTCTGTCCGATTCCAACGATCGATACGCGTATCGATCGGTATCGACATCGGGCGTCCCCGGAACCGTATCGGTATCGGGGAAGCGCCCGGATCCAGGAACCGGAGTCGGTATCCTGGTCGATGTCGAAGCAAGCGGTACCGGCATCGAGCCCGGTACCGGTGCCGGTGGCGGTACCGACATCGATATTCGATGCGGTACCGCTGGCGTCGCAGCCTGAATGAAAGCCATGATAGCTTGCTGCATGGATTGGACAGTATGATCCATAGACGCCACGACTGCCTGGATGTCGGTACCGGGAGAATGTGCCGGTACCCCAGAGCAGTCTAACAGGTGATCGGTCGAGGCCGTGCCATCGATGTCAACCTGTAACCCCATAGGAGGAGCTTTGGAAGCCGGAGCTTCCCGCCGGGGTTGTTAGGCTGGGGCAGGATCCTCAAGGGTAAGCCCGGGGGCATCTTGATGCTTAAAGGGAGATTTACCCTTTGAGGACCTGTTTGGTTTATGTTTGGTTACCTGAGATCCATCAGGAGACGATGATCTAGAAGATGTCGATGCTACCGGTGGTGCCTCTGTGGGAAACAGCATATGGAGCTTAGCTGCTCGATTCTGTAACCCATGTTTAGACATCATGGAGCAGGATGGACAATCCAGAACAGAATGGTCAGGGCCCAAACATTTGAGACACCATTCATGGGTATCTGTAATAGAAATAGTACCGCTACACTTAGTACATTTTTTAAAGCCTGAGGCTTGTTTTTCCATGAGGGAAAATCTTTTTGTAGGCCCTAAGGCCTGCAGAAGAAATAATACTTTTTTTGTTTTTTTTTGTAAAAGAAGAAAGAAAAGACCAGCGGTACCGGTCCGGTGTCGGGGAGGCAGACACGCGACCAAAGAAACAAACTAATATAAGAAACTTCTTCAGCGGTGACAGGGCTCGACCTGCTGGCTCCGCGGAAAAGAAGAAACTGAGGAGAGTCAGTTAGGAAAGGCGGGAAGGCAGCGCGCAGGCGCGGTGGGATGTGCCCAAAAGCTTTCCTTTTTGGGAAGCTGGGGAAGCATTCCCGCGCAGGCTCCATCGGTACCGACGTACCCATATGTGAGGACTCATTCCTGCTTGTTCCTGGAGATATGTCTTATCATATCTCCCCTGTCCCTTCTCTCCTCAAGAGTGTACATATTTAGGTCTTCAAGTCTCTTCTCATATGTCTTCTAGAGCAGGCCACAAATCATTTTGGTTGCCTTCCTCTGAACCATTTTCAGTCTTTTTATATCCTTTGTGAGATATGGTCTCCAAAACTGAACACAGTATTCCAAGAGAGGCCTCACTAGCAACTTGCATAAGTGGCATTAGTACCTCCTTCTTTCTGCTGGTAATTCCTCTCTATACACAATCCAGCATCTTTCTGGCTTTGGCCACCGCATTGTCACACTGTTTCTCCACCTTGAGATCCTCAGAAACCATCACTCCGAAGTCCTTCTCCTGGTCCATGCACATCAATCTCTCACCCCCTATCGCATACAATCCCCTTAGATTTCTGCATCCGAAGTGCATGACACTGCACTTTTTCACATTAAATCTTAACTGCCAAGCATTAGAGCATTCTTCCAGCTTTTGCAGATCTTTCCTCATGTTATCCACTCCCTCAGGGGTGTCCACTCTGTTGCAAATTTTGTTTTTAATTCAGTCTTTCAGCAATATCACTCACAAATGCATTGAACAGTACCAGTCCCAGGACTGATCCCCTGGGGCACACCTTGCTTTCATCTGAGTGAGTTCCGTTTACTGTCACCTTCTGTCGTCTGTCAGTCAACCAATTTCTGATCCAGTTAATCATCTTGGGACCCATCCCCAAGCTGTTGAGTTTATTGATAAGCCTCCTATGAGGAACAGTATCAAAGGCTTTGCTGAAATCTAGGTAGATCACATCCATCGTATGCCCTTGATCTAGTTCTCTGGTAACCCAATCAGATTTGTTTGGCATGATTGTCCTTTGATAAAACCATGTTGCCTCGGATCATACAACCTTTTGGTTTCAAGAAAGTCCACTATTCTCTCTTTCAGGAGCGCCTCCATTACTTATCCTGTCACTGAGGTAAGGCTTACTGGCCTGTAGTTTGCCACTTCTTCCACTTTTGTGAAGAGGTACCACATCAGCCCTTCTCCAGTCCTGTGGAACTTCTCCTGTCTCCACGGATCTGTTAAAAACATCCTTTAAAGATCCCACAAGAACCTCTATGAGCTCTTTCAGTATCTGGAATGTATCCCATCCGGTTCCATGGCCTTGTCCACTTTCAGTTTTGCAAGCTGTACAAACACATCATCTTCTGTGAATGGTGTAGTATGTACTCCATTTCCATTTCTATATTTGGAAATCACAGATGGTCCTTCTCCAGGATTTTCTTTAGTAAAAAAACCCAGAAGTATTTGTTTAGCACTTTCGCTTTTTCAATGTCACTTTCCACAAATCTGTTCTTGACAGTTTTGAGTTTTGCAATTCCATCTCTAATCTTCCTCTTCTTCTGAATATACCTGAAAAAAGTTGTCACCATGTTATCTTTAGCCATTTTTTTATTCTGCCTTTGATTTTGCTATCCTTATTTCTTTTTGTCTCTTTTAGCTTTATCCTGTATTCTTTTCTGTGCTCTTCTGTTTATGAACTTCTGAATTTTGTGAAAGCTGTGTTTTTTGCCTTTATTTGTGCAGTCACTTCTTTGGAGAACCAAATAGATTTCCTTTTCCTCTTCCTCTTGTTTTTATTTACTTTCCTTACATAGGTATCTGTTGTCTCTTTTATTGCCTCCCTTAGTTTAGCTCACCGCACTTTCACTTCCCTTACCTCCCTCCTACTCTGCCAACTTCTCCTTCAGGAACTTGGCCATTTTACTGAAGTCAGCATTTTTGAAGTCTAAGACTTTGAGCTGGCTGTGATTGGACTCTGCCTTGGTTTTATCTCAAACCACACTGTGGGATGATCGCTGCTGCTCACGTGGGCACCCACCCGGACATTCGACACGCTATCTACATTGGTGAATACTAAATCCAGCATCGAACTTTCCCTGTTCAGTTCCATCACCGTTTGTCTAAGCAATGTAGCATGGAAGGCATCCACAGTTTTTTTTAACTTCTTTCCAGATTTGCAGAAGGAATACTCCAATCCACATCGGGTAGATTAAAGTCACTCAATATGATCACTTCCCCCTTCATGGCTACTTTTGCAATATCAATAATCAAGTCTCTATCCATTTCTTCGGTTTGAGTTAGAGGCCTGTAGACTACATCATTATGGATGATAGTGCCATTGCCTCTTTCCAACACAATCCACAGCGCTTTGTCTTTTCCCCATGCCCCCTACATTTCACAGCTTTAATATTGCTTTTGACATATAGGGCTCCTCCTCCTCTTTTTCTGCCTTCTTTATCTCTCCTAACTAAATTATAGCCAGCTATGGTTATATC
This sequence comes from Ichthyophis bannanicus, assembly GCA_033557465.1. Classification (NCBI taxonomy): domain Eukaryota; kingdom Metazoa; phylum Chordata; class Amphibia; order Gymnophiona; family Ichthyophiidae; genus Ichthyophis; species Ichthyophis bannanicus. The sequence continues at coordinate 1,540,593,369 of CM066031.1, forward strand.
CCATTCATGTGACTTGTTAAACCATGTTTCTGTAATGGCCTCAATGTCCAAGTCCATTTCCACCATTATGGCTTCCAGGTTAGGAACTTTGTTGGCTAGGCTTTGAGCATTTGTGCTCATTGCTTTCCAGAATTTGTTGACTGGCTTGCCTGTATTTTGCATGGATTTTGTTCTACACGCCTCTTCCGATTTGCCATTGATGTGTGGGTTAATAGTGTGACTGTTTCCAATGTTGTTATGTTTTTGCTGGGAGTAACGTCCTGAACTTGTCCTTCTCCATCCGTCACCTCCTTTCCCTAGTTTAAATGTCTGTCCACATAATGCCTCAATTTTTCACTTAGGATCCTTTTCCCTGCGACAGAGAAATGTAGTCCATCAACACAGTACAGTATCTTGTTGTTCCATCTATTTCCCCAGTCACCTACATATATAAATCCTCCTTGTTTGCACTAGGTTTGGAGCTAAGTATTAAAATTGATTATGCGATGCAGACTTTCTGCCCCCTTACCAAGAACAGGTAGAACTTTTGAGAATGCTACAATGTTAACAATGGGTTTAAGTTTCTCTCCCAGAATCTGGAAGTCCCTTTGAACTGTAGAGGCACTGTTTCTAGTCAGGTCATTTGTACCCAAGTGGATGACATCATCAATTTTGGAGTGCTCACTTTCACCACAATATTGCTCTACTGGAAAAAAAACTGAGATTACAACTTTAAGAAAACTATGGAAAAATGTTATGATTGACATTCCGATTTCTGACTGATTAAAAATTGGACATAATGGCAAGGTAGAAAAACCAAGAGAAAGATAACAGATTGCCAAGTGATTATTCTGTATATTGCTTGGAGAAAGAAAACATCTTCAAGTACTAAGAAAAATAGTCAGAAAACAAGAAAATGTTGCAGAAAGATACAGAAATATTTAAGATTTTATTGGGTGCACCAGACCTGATTAAAAGCAATTTTCAAGCACACATTAATAGGTTAGCTATACCTATACCATCCTATGAACTTGAGAAGGAAGTTCTCTTTGACACCATGCAAATACTACAGCATGGGTTACCGTTAAATATGAAGCTTAGCCAATCCAGTCAGAGTTTCCTAGGTTACACAGGAGGAAGACTTTTTGGCCAGGCCGGTGTTACCATTAGGTAAACTAGGTGGCCACCTAGAGCGCCAGCCCTCTGGGGCACCCATTGCCACCCCTCACTGGGTCCTACAGCGGTAAAAATGGATTGAAATAGCCCTGCGGCGCTTACCTGCAAACGTCTGTGCCATGGGATGTCTGCTGCCACCACCTCTGATGGTCAACCTCCTATTTGCATAGGGACGGATTCCGCTTCCATGTAGACAGAAAGTCGGCCATCAGTGGGGGCATAAGCAGATAGCCTTACAGTGCTAAAGTTTGCAGGTAAGCTCCACGAGGCTGTTTCAATTTATTGCTGCCGCTGTAGGTCCTAATGAGGGGTGGCCAGGTGGGTGGGTGGCTAGCTGGCTGGCCGGGGGAGGGGGACACAAGGGACCTACTTTTTGGCCAGTCCTGATTTTGAACTTACATCCCACAGAAAATTCTGCCCAATGAAAGCAACACTGCAAGTCCTACAAATGCATTTGGATAGGATTTTAAAAATCCAGACTGGTCTTAAATCTTCTTGCTGGAACTGAGAAACATAGCAGCTCTGCCCACATGCTCTCCCCTCTAATGCCCAGCGTCCTTCGCCCAGACCTCCCCTACCATATGCTGTCCCCTCCAGTGCCCAGGCCTCCCCCTTCAACATGTTCTCTCCGCCTGCATCCCTGCAGCTTTCTTCTTCAGCAGGCTTCACCCTTCCTAAACTGCCTTCTAGAGGCTCCCTTCTCCCCACACACTCTCTATTTCTCCAGGCCTACCCCCTTGCTCCTCCCCCTGACTTTACCTGAATGCCTTTGTTTTCCATGGTAGGGGTAGAAGCAGCAACAGGTAAAGCAAAGACTGCAGGCCTGGGCCATGAGGATCTCACTCTTCTGACTATTACTACTACTACTGATCATTTGTATTGCACTACAAGGTGAAAGCAGCACTGTACAGAGACATGTGAGAGAGGGTCCTTGCTAATCAGAGCTTACAACCTAGTCAAGACAGACAACATAACAACTGGGGAATAGGATATGTCGAGGGGCGTGGTAGGAAAACACAGTTAGAGAGCAGGAGATTATGTGGATCAGAATCCAAAAGCAGCCTCGAAGAGGTGAATTTTTAGCATGGATTTGAAAAGGGCCAGAGATGAAGCCTGATGTACGGACAGAGGTAGTCTGTTCCAGGCATAGGGAACAGTAAGGTGGAAACATCAAAGTCTGAAGTTTGCAGTGGAAGAGGGCACAAATAGAAGTGAACTGCCAAAAGAGTGGCGTTCCCGAGGAGAGGTGTAGGCAGAGATAAGAGAGGAAAAGTAGTGAGGAGCAGCAGAATGAAAGCACTGGATATGGAAATGGATAGGGAGCAATGAAGTGACTTGAGAAGAGGGGTTATATGAGCATAGTGAGACTGACGGAAGATTAGCAATGCAACTGAATTTTCAACAGACTGAAGGAGAGAGAGATGATTCAGAGGAAGACCAGCAAGGAGGTTGCAATGATGTGATATACAGATCTCCCTTAGAGGGAGAAGTAGTAGACTGGAATTTAACAGAAAACATATACAGTATTGCCATGAAAGGAGAAGTACTACTCATAGGTGATTTCAATATGCCAGATGTTGACTGGCATATCCCTGCTGCAGTGTCCTTCTTACTTCTAGAAGATCCTGGATTCTCTACAGGGAGAACTATTCTGGCAATTTGTAACAGAACCGACATATGAAAGGACCATACTACACTTCGTGCTTACCAATAAGGAAAGTGTTTGATATCATAGTGGGAAATCATCTTGCATCCAGTGATCACCAGATGATATGGTTCAGTATTAGGACTAGGGATGATAAAATCTATTCAAAAGCAAGGGTCTTAGACTTTAGGAAAGCTAACTTTGCCAAGATGGGACAATACCTCAAGGAGTCGTTAGCGGGAACAGCTGGGGGATGTAGAAAAGCAATGGGCAAAACTGAAAAGGGATATTTTAAGGGCAGCAAACCTTTTTGTTAGACAGATAAATACGTGTAAAAGGAAAAGGAGACCGCTATCGTTCTCAAAAGAAGTAGCTGAAAAGGTAAAGAAAAAGAGGGTGGCATTCATAAAATACAAGAGATCACAGAGAGGAAGACAAGCATCTATATTTGGAAAAACTTAGAGAAGCTAGCAAAGTAGTCAGGAAAGCAAAGATACAAAAAGAAGAAGAAATAGCCAGTGCAATAAAATGGGGGGGGGGGGGGGGGGAAATAAGACATTTTTCAGATGTTAGTAACAGTAGGAAGTGCAAACGTGGTATTGTCAGGCTCAAGAGGGAAGGGGAGAAGGGGAGGAATACGTAGAAGCTGATGAGGATAAAGTAGAATTTCTTAACAAAATATTTCTGTTCTGTGTTCACAGATGAAGGGCCAGGAGCAGGACCTCAGAAAACACCCACAAATAGGAATAGAAGTGACGGAAATCTTGAACGATTTTCAGAAGACTGTTTATGAGGAACTAGCTAAACTAAAAGTAGACAAAGCGATGGGATCAGATGGGATACATCCAAGAATATTGAAAAAACTTGGGGACATTCTAGCGGCACCACTGACTGACCTTTCCAATGCTTTTTTAGAGTCGGGAGTGGTCCCAGAGGATTGCAGAATGGCACATGTGGTCCTTTTATACAAAAGTGGAAGTAAGAATGAGGGTGAAAACTAAAGGCCAGTTAGTCTAACCTCTGTGATGAATAAATTATTGGAAACACTGCTAAAAGAGAGGATAGTGAGGTTTCTAGAGTCCAATGGATTGCAGGATCCGAGGCAGCATGGGTTTACCAGACGCAGGTCTTGTCAGACAAATCTGATTTCTTAGACTGGGTGATCAGGGAGTTGGACTGAGGGAGAGCCCTAGATGTGGTGTACGTAGATTTCAGTAAATCCTTAACACCGTTCTGCACAGGTGACATAAACAAACTGAACACCCTAGGAATGGACCCTAGGGTATGACTGGATTAGAAATTGGTTGAATGGGAGGCGACAAAGAGTACAGGCGAAAGCAGCTCACTCTGAGGAGGAGGTGGTTACCAGTGGTGTGCTGCAGGAATCTGTCCTTGGTCAAATTCTTTTTAACATTTTTATTAGTGATATTGCGGAAGGGCTGTCGGGTAAGGTTTGCCTCTTTGCGGATGATATCAAAATCTGCAATAGAATAGACACCCAGAAAGGAATAGATAACATGAGGAGGGATCTAGCTAAGCTGGAAGAATAATTGAGAATTTGGCAGCTGAGATTTAATGCTTAAAAATGCAGGGTCATGCCATTTGGGCTTCAAAAATCCAAGGGAGCGGTACAGTGTAGGGGGCAAAGTATTTCTGTCAGGAAACAAGAGTGAGATCTGGGTGTGATTGTTTCTGATGATCTTAAGATGGCTAGATAGATAGAAAAGGTGACTTCAAAAGCCAGAAGGAAGCTTGGGTGCACAGGGAGAGGAATAGCCAGCAGAAAAAAAGGAGATGATAGTGCCTCTGTATAAGTCTCTGGTGTAACCTCATTTGGAGTATTGTGTACAATTTTAGAGACCACACCTTTGAAAGGACATAAATAGGATAGTGTCAGTGCAGAGGGCGTCTACTAAAATAGTTAGTGATCTTCGTCATAAAGCATATGGGGACAAACTTAAATATTACTACTACTACTATTGAACATTTATATAGCGCTACAACTCGTACGCAGCGCTGCACAGACATGTACGAGACAGCCCCTGCTCATCAGAGCTTACAATCTAGTCAAGACAAACACAGAAGGTGTAGGCAGGGATAAAGTAAGGGGAAAGAAAAAGGAGATCAGGTGAGTCAAGATCCAAAAGCAGCAGCGAAGAGGTGAGTTTTCAGCCTGGATTTGAAGAGGGTTAGAGAAGGTGCCTGGCGTACAGACACAGGTAGTTTGTTCCAGGCATAAGGCGCAGCAAGGTGAAAGGAGCGAAGTCTGGAGTTAGCAATAGAAGAGAAGGGCACAGACAGAAGCAGTTTGCCAGAAGAGCGGAGTTCCCAAGGGGGGTTGTAAGGAGAGATAAGAGAAGAAAGGTAGTGAGGAGCCGCAGAGTGAATGCATTTATAGGTCAGCAGGAGAAGTTTGAACTGGATGCGGAAATGGATAGGGAGCCATGGCATAAATGCACAAGAGGAGAGCCTCTTTCGATTGAAGGCAAGCTCTGCTATGAGGGGACGTAGGATGAGGGTGAAAGGGGATAGACTCAGGAGTAATATGTGGAAATATTTCTTTATGGAAAGAGTGGTAGATGCATGAAATAGTGGAGGTAGTAGAGATGAGGATAGTATCTGAATTCAAAAAAGCATGGGACAAACACAAAAGATCTCTAAAGGAAAAGAAGGGACTTTAGCATTTGATATGAAAAGCAGACTAGATGGGCCATATGGTCTTTTTCTGCTGTCATTTTTCTATGTTTCTAGGTTGCAATAGTCTAGACGGGAGATGACTAAAGAATGGAAAAGGGACTTAGTAGTGTGTTCAGAAAGGAAGAGGAGAATTTTGCTGATGTTATATAGAAAGAAACAACAGGTTTTAGCTATTAGTTGGATGTGTATGGACAAGGAGACTGAGGAGTCAAAGATGACACCAAAGTTGTGAATAAAGGAAACAGGGAGAAGTAGAGCATTATCCACAGAAATAGAGAAAGGAGAAAGGGGGGAAGTGGGTTTAGTGGGAAAGATAAAAGCTCAGTTTTGGTCATGCTCAGTTTCAGAGGTGTTGATGTCATTTTTTGGGGGAGGGGGGGAGGAGAGGAGGGCCAAGCTGCACCCCTAGGCCAGTAGAACTCTATGTGATTGTGAATGCCGGCCTTCCCTGCCTGTCTGCCCATGGGGATCCAATCTCCTGTGGGCAGACAGAAGGGATCTGTGCTGTGATCACAGCGCTCTTCTGCCCACGGGGGATGGGATCCTTGCAGGCGGCCTGCTGGGTCACAATCACCGGCATTCCCCTACTTCTGCCCACAGAAGATCGAAATCCCTGCAAGTAGGGGAAGCCCCGATCACAGCAATTTTGGTAGGACCAGGGCCCATGTGGCCCGCCCTTTTCAGACGCCTATGCAGACAGCGGTAAGACAGCCAGGAAGCAATGTTGGATAAGCAGGCAGAGATATGGGCTTGGATTCCTGGAGAAATTTCAGGTGTAAAGAGGTAGATCTAAGAGTCATCAGCATAAAGGTGGTGCTGAAAACCATGGGAAGAGGTAAGTGCACGAAGGGACTGGGTATAGAGAGAGAAAAGGAATGGTCTCAAGACAGACAATGAGGTCACCGACTGAGAGCAGGATAGTAGTAGAGGATCCACCAGAACATTCACTAAAAGTCTGGTAGGAGAGATAAGAAGAGAACCAGGATAGAACAAAGCCCTTAAAACCAAGCGAGGACAAGGTATTAAGGAGAAGGTGGCGGTCAACTGTATCAAATGCAGCATAAAGGACAAGAAGGATTAGGATCAAGTTAAGGCCCTTGGATTTGGCAAGGAACAAGTCACTGGAGACTTTGGCAAGAGCTGACAGTTCACACTCTATGTTGGGGGGTGGACAGGGCACTTAGAGCAGTAACAGCAACTGATTTCCTGCCAACAATCTCCCTTTGATGGGGACAGGAATGCCTAGAGCATGGCAACAGATCTGCTTCCTGTCGACTTTCTCCCCATGGTGGGGGTTGGCAGGTCTGGGGCAGCCGCAGCAATTAAACAAGGCACGAGCAGTGCTGTGCCGCAGCATCTAACAGCTGCAGTGAACTCTGTAGTGACGGCAGGTGGTGGTGGTGCTGCTGGATACCCTTGGTGGACCATGCTGAAGCCAATGCAGACTACACATGGTAAAAGACGGGCAGTAGGAAGTTATAGGTCTTAACTTCCAGCTGCCAGGCTGGTTTGAAATTTTAGTGGGGCCATTCCAGTGCCTATGGTCTGATAAGCACTTTCATACAGTGTTTCAGGCTTTGGGGCCATGTATCGATAACAGTGCTATGAATATTTTGCTATGTTTGGTTCATACCAAAATTGACTATTGCAATTCACTTTTGGCTGGTTTCACAACTTCTAATCTTAAAAGAGTGCAACTTGTTCAAAACATGATCATAAAATTACTTTGTTTTGCTAAATCAAGATATCCTGTTACGTCTCTCTTGAAAGAAGAAAAATGCCTCCTTGTTGCTAGCAGAATAAAATAAAAAATGTCTCTCATAGAGAGAATCTGTTATATAGTCTACTAGGGATTTCAATATGCCAGATGTTGATTGGCACATCCCTGCTACAATATCATCTAGAAGTAAGGAGATCCTAGATTCTCTACAGGGAGAACTATTCAGGCAACTGGTAACAAAACTCACATGTGAAGGGGCCATACTGTACTTAGTGCTTACCAATAGTAAAAGTGTTTCTGATGTTATAGTGGGAGATCATATCTCATCTAGTGATCCCTAGATGGTGTAGTTCAGTATTAGGACTAGGACTGATAAAATCCATTCAAAAGCGAGGGTCTTAGACGTTAGGAAAGCTAACTTTGCCAAGATGAGCCAATACCTCAAGGAGTCGTTAGCAGGATGGGAACAGCTGGGGGATGTAGAAAAACAGTGGGCAAAAACTGAAAGGAGATTTTTTAAGGGCAATCAACCTTCTTGTTAAAATGGTAAATAAAAGGAAAAGGAGGCCGCTACAGTTTTCTAAAGGAGTTAGCTGAAAAGGTGAAGAAAAAGAGGGAGGCCATCATTTATTTATTATTTTATTTTTTATTTATTTATTTATTGCTTTTATATACCGCACTCTTTAAAATCAGTGCGGTTTACAGATAACATTTTGTGCAAAGTAGGAAGAGCCTACTTCGCACTTACATTGAACAGGAAGTACAACTTGGAGTAATAATCATGGGGAGGTGAATACATGCTATATATAGGCTATATACAATTGGGTTAATAACCATGGGGAGGTAAATACAGGCCATATACAGGCTATATACAGTGAGGGCGGGATGTCGCTGCGTGGCTATGGAATATGGATTTCCTTGTGAGCTATGTACAGGGATGTGAATTGGGTCGTAAGGTAGAGTCAGGTTGGGATGTGATGTTAGCCTGGGCATAGTGCAGGAGGAAGAGGTGGTGCTTTAGTGCTTTTCTAAATTGTGCGAGGTCAATGATCATGCGGATGGACACTGGGAGCTTGTTCCAGCAGGTAGGTGCATAGAAGATGAATGCTCTGTTTTTTGTTGCCTGAGTGCATTTTGTTACTTTGCTGGGGGTTATTAGTGTGTTGGTGGCGCAGGACCTTCTTGCTCTGGATGTAGGTGTGGGGTGGATCAGGTTTGTCAAGGAGCTGGAGGTTTTTTTGTTGATGGCTTTGAAAGTTAAGAGAGCGAACTTGTAGATGAGTCGGCAGTAGATTGGTAGCCAGTGGAGGTCTTTAAGGATTGGAGTGATGAGCCAGGGCCAGCGCATGGGACTTGAGGGTCAATTGTTTGCAGGGGCTGTGCCCTTGCCACTTATGCTGTTGGCCTTGCTGCGGGGCTGAGGTGGTTTGGAACTATGAGGCATTGCCAAAACCTCCCTTTTTCCTCGGGAAGAAGGGCTTCTTTCCCGGGGCCTTCTTATGGGGCTGCACCAAGGTCTTTTTTAGAGAGTCTGGTCTTTGTCAAGAACTCAATCTCTATTTCAGCGCCTTGTCTGCCATGGGTTTCCCGAAGAGATTTTCTCCAATACAGGGGACATCGATAAGTTTGTCCTGAACTCAATGTTTGAGGTCAGACTGCGGCTATGCCTGGCGTCAGGCCACGATGCCTGTGGCAGCTACTCTGGCTGAGGACTCACTCTAAGCCATCGTAAGCTGCTCGGGATAAAAACTTCAAACACTCCTTGACTGCTGAAGCCAGAGACTTGAACAGTTGAAGGGGTTCCCCGTCGAGGCCTGCCGAGAAACCAGCGAGCTCCCTCGCCAGTTTTTTGAGGTACATGCTGATGTACAGTTGGTAGAATTGTACTTGGTACACAAGTATCGAGCCCTGGAAGGTCTTTCAGCCGAGGGTGTCAAGGGTCCGGGCCTCCCTGCTGGGGGGCACGAGAAATGGGTCTTTTGGCTCTTGAGTCTGCGCATGGCAGACTCAACGACCTTCAAGTTGGGGGGAAGTTGAGTCTTCTGGAACCCTGGGTTTCGGCAGATTCAGTACATACAGTTGAGTTGCCCGCTGACAATGGGCACTGACGTCAGTGTCTCCCACATACAGAGGTGGCAGTGCTCGAGGATCGGAGGGACAGTCACCATAAGGGCTTGATTGGGGGGTGGGCCTCGTACTGAAGAATCTCCAGTTCCTCCGTGCGGGGATCCTCCTTGGCCCTGGTCTCGATGGCGAGTGCCTTAGCTATGTCCTCAGGCGGGGAATAGCGCTGGGGGAGACGGGTCTAAGGGCACATTTCAGTGTCATCAAGTGGCTGGGGACTCCTCCTCTTCGGTCTCCCATTGAGACTCAAAGTCCGAGGCCCTGAGGTCACCGTGGTCGAGGCCTCAGGAGGACTTGTGGTCCGAACTACATGCACTCACCAGAGAGGACTGGTGTCTTGAGGAATGGGGCTGGGACCTCATCTGATGCTGATAGGTCTCTCGAGTCTGGTGGCGCTCGAGGATCGGCTCAATGTCCGGGTAAGCCCTCGATGTCGAGGGTACCATCATCAGGGTGGATGAACCGGAGGAACTGGATATAAGTGCCCATTGCATGGTGAGGGCAGATATACTATTCTCTAATGCTGCCATCCTAATCTCCATGCCAGTTGGCTCTGCAGCATTCAACACGGGCACCAAGGGCTTTGGGCCCGTCATCTGTTCTGTCGAGGGAGAGTCCTCGATGAGGATGGCCTCGAGTGTCCAAGGCCGGTCGCCAGATACCAACAACTCCTTCCGGGACAGCTTTTGGGGCGCCCTCTCACTCCAACCCCTCAGACTCACGCCAGGGATCGCGGGGCCTGGAATGGGATTTTCTCTTCTTCCTGGATCCATCCTCTGAGGTGGTCTTAGCAGATTTCAATTTTTTGCATTCCAATTCTGCGGATTTCCTCTTGGAGGACTCATGGCCGTGGGTCTTCGAGACAGCCCGGGCCTCGCAGGGCACAGAGGTACTTGGAGGGGGCCCCAGAGCACGATGTCGCCGGAGACTCCGGTGCAGAGTCAGAACAGAGTCAGAGTGAAAGAACTGTTCCTGCTGTAGCTGATGGCTTTTGATGGACTTTGTGGTCATGGTCCTGCAGAATTCTCAGTCTGAGTCATGCTCCGGCCCAAGGCAGTGGAGGCAGCAGTCATATGGGTTGCTGTGGGACATCATCTTACCGCCCTGGTCACATATCTTGAAGCCGCTGGAGGCCATCGGAGAAAAAGGGGCCCTGCTGCCCGGCACAGGTCAGAGGCCTGCAGCAAAAAAGGGCACGAAGCGCCAGTCGAGGAATATGTTGCGTAAAAAATAAAAAACAAAGGAACAAGCCTGAGGAGCGATACAGAAGCGAGCATACCAGACAAACTCAAGATAAAAAAAGCACACTTTTTCTGGGGGAAACTGGACAGACGTCCGGAGGGCTCCACAGAAAAAAGGAGACTGAAGCAAGATGGCACCCTTGGGTGGAAAGGGGACCACGCATGCATGGTGCATCTCCCAAAGGCTTTCTTTGAAAGCTGGCAAGATACTTCCATGCGGGCTCCGTCAGTGCAGTCACCCATATGTGAGGACTGACTTCCTGCTTGTTCCCAGAGAATATATGTAATCATCAGATGTTAACCGTGAACAGATTTCAAAGGATGGATTTTACATTTTAATCACCAGGTGCCACTGTCCCACGGCACTGGGTACTGCTCTACTTCACCACCACTAGTTGGCAGTACATACAAGCAGCAGCAAATAATCCAGTCATTCGATTATGTAGTGGAATTTATAATTAAGAAAATGAAATACACATTTGAATCATTAAGAGCTAATCCAACAAGGGCAGGAGTATGGTAGCAGTGGGCTGGGTGGTGGGAAAAGCACATGGCACGTCTCATGGAAGTATTTTTAATCCCTCTGCTTATGTGGTGGTGTCTGTGACCGGTAGTGAAGAGAGAGAGAGAGTTTGAAAGAAGCAATTCTCTAACTGCTATGTTTCAAAGTTTCTGTGCTGAGGAAGTTCAAACTCCTTCTCCCATAGAAATGCACTGGGACATTTTTTAGGGGGAGGGAGGGCGGCTTATTTTTCTGGAACCCCATGGATTCCAGGATCTACAGGCTTGATCTGGATCACTTTTATGTGTCTTCACTGTTTTTCCCCCACACCAGACAGACAGATATTCTTTCCAAAAATTTGTTGGGTTACAAAAAATAAAAAGGAGATAGATCAGCTTTTAAATTAGCTGACAGTTGCTTAGGAGCACATGGTCTGAAGTAAGGCATCTTCAAAAGATAAGGGCAAAATGCTTAACTTAGACTATGCCTTAGAATAGTGCACCTCAGCCTTTTTTATTTTTTGTATTTAACTCTTTATTCAATTATATCAGCATCAACATTTACAATTTTTAACCCTCCCTCTCTCTCCCCTCTCTTAACCAACAAGTACTACCACTTCAGTACTTACTCCCCCCTCCCCTTCTCCCAATCCTGTTAACATTACAACTCTCCCCATCAACTATCATGTATCTTCCCCCTCCAAGATGTATTCACCCTCCTAAACCCCCCCTCCCCCCTCCCCCTCTTCTCCCACCTCCTCCTCTCCCTGCCCTTTCCTCTCTTCCCTTCTCCCCCTGCAAGGCTAGCATCAATCCACCCCAGTCCTCTTCAAATCTATCCATTTTTTGGCATCTATATGCTGTCAGAAGCTCCATCATTACAAGTCTTTCTTCACACTTCTGTATACTATTCGTAGATGCTTCCACCTGCTTCCACACTGCTGCTAACTCACAACGGGCCACGCTTAAGCATTGTTAGTGCTCTACTTTGCTCCCTCTGCTGTTCCCCTCTCTACCATGATAGCAGATATATTCCCCAGGTCCATTGCCACCTTCACCCCTGTAAGCCCCCCTTATCCACCCTTGCACATCCATCCAAAACATGAATTTTTGAGCATGTCCACCACACATGCCAGAAGGTCTCCCGTTCACCACACTCCCGCCAACAGCTTGGGGAGACCCCGGGAACATCTTACTCAGTCTTCTGGGCATATAATACCAATGCATCCTGATTTTCCCTGATCCTGCTAGACCAAGGTATCTGTCAGATTTGCTTTGCTATCTGCTCCCATTCCAAGCCCAAAATATCTCAACCCCAATCTTCTTCACAGTCCTTCATATATCTGAACTTTTCCTTGCACCCCCCCTGGATTCCTTTGTATAGTGCGGTAATCATCCCCCTCGAATTATGTTTCCCATACCATATGATCTCCATCTCGTGCAAGTCTCGCTGCATAGCTTGTTTCCCCACTTTCGCTCTAAGAAAGTGGCATACTTGATTATAATAAAATCAGGTCCTTTCCCGCAGGTCATATTCCACTTTTAACTCCGTGAATGCTACTAATTTCCCTTCATCCACCAGCTGGTAGAAGCATCTAAGCCCCTTCATTCTCCACCCTTCATACACCCCTCCTTCCCATCCTGGTTGAAATTCCCACCACCCCCTTAATGGTGTCATTAATGAAAATTGATCCCTACCCCTCCCCCATCCTACCTTTTCGTTACCTGAACTCAAACGTGCACTACATGCCTCATGCTGGGCATACCTTCCCCTAGCCTATATGACCCTCCCCCATCCTCATCCATGGCCAGGACTCTCTCCCCTCCCTGAAGATAGCTTTTCTCCAGTTCCACATATTGCTTACCGTCCCCCATCTGCCTCCACTCTAGTAAGTGTCTAATTTGTGCCGCTCTATAGTATTCCTTAATATCAGGTACCCCCAATTCCCCTTCTCCCGTAGTGGCATACATTACTGCCCTCACCACTTGAGGTGGTTTACTCTTCCAAATATACCTAAAGACTTTCTGCTGCAGTGTCCGTATGGCTCCCTCAGGCACCGACACTGCCAGGGCCTGAAATATATACAGCAATCTAGGTAGTATGTTCATCTTCACTGCTGCTATTCTCCCTAACCATAATATTTCAAAAGACATCCATCCCTCCAAATCCTTGCCCAACTTTGCAAAAAGCACAACACAATTCATTAACCTCTACTCAAATTATAAAGAACAAAATTGCTGAACATGTAGATAGTCATGGCTTAATGGGAGACAGCCAACATGGCTTTAGACAAAGAAGATCTTGTCTTACTAATCTGTTATGTTTTTTTGAAGGTGTGAATAAACAGGTAGACAAAGGGGAGTCGGTTGATATAGTGTATTTGGAGTTTCAGAAAGCCTTTGACAAGGTCCCTCATCAGAGACTTTTGGTAAAACAAAAGAGTCATGGGATAGGAGGCAGTGTACTATTGTGGATCAGGAACTGGTTAAAAGATAGAAAGCAGAGGGTAGGGCTAAATGGCCAATTTTCCCAATGGAGAAAGGTAAATAGTGGTGTACCCCAGGGATCTGTGCTGGGTCCACTGCTTTTTGACATATTCATAAATGACCTGGAAAAGGGAATAACGAGTGAGGTTATCAAATTTGCAGATGACACAAAACTATTTAAAGTTGCTAAAACCCTAGAGGATTGTGGAAAATTGCAAGAGGATCTTGATAAATTGGAAGACTGGGCATCAAAATGGCAGATGAAATTTAATGTGGACAAGTGCAAAGTTATGCACCTAGGGAAGAACAACTCAAACTATGGTTACACAATGCAAGGTTCCACATTAGTAACCACCACCCAGGAAAAGGATTTAAGCGTCATTGTGGATAACATGTTAAAACTCTCGGCCCAGTGTGCAGCGGCGGCCAAGAGAGCAATTGAATGCTAGGTATCATAAGGAAAGGAATGGAAAATAAAACAAAGGATATTATAATGCCTCTATATCGTTCCATGGTGAGACTGCACCTTGAATATTGTGTGGAATTCTGGTCGCCGTATCTTAAAAAGGATATAGCGTTATTAGAAAAGGTTCAGAGAAGAGCCACCAAAATGGTAAAGGGGATGGAAGGATACCCTTATGAAGAAAGGCTAAAAAGGTTAGGGCTCTTTAACCTGGAAAAGAGACGCCTGAGGGGAGAAATGATAGAAGTCTATAAATTAATGAACGGAGTGGAAAGGGTAAACGTAGATTGATTGTTTACATTATCAGAATATAGAAAGACATGCAACGAAGCTACAGGGTAAACTATTTAAGACTAATAAAAGAAAATATTTTTTCACTCAACGTGTAATCAAACTCTGGAATTTGTTACCGGAGGATGTAGTAAAGGCTGTTAGTGTAGCTGGGTTTAAAAAAGGTTTGGATAAGTTCCTGGAAGAAAGGCATGGCAAATCTTATGTTCTTAATTATTAATATCACTTTTCATCAAAACAATATTACCGTTCTACAAGGTAAACAAGTGAACTGATATCTACCAAAACAGAGAAATTAAAACTCAACAAGATCTCAAAACAATAACAGAGCTATATAAGATCGAAAACTGACCTTCCAGCACAACGGCCCAAAAAGGCCTGTGCAAGAATGCACTCATTTCATCATCAAACTTGTCGAGATAAATAAAAAAACAGCCTCAACAGAACAATTCTCATATCCTAAAACATACAATCAAAGTTCTCACAACATTATATAAAACGCGACACAATATTGCATTTTGATAAGTAACACCACACTTATCTGCATCAGGATTGGAAGCCTTGTAGAGTTTCCCTTGATGCAGATAAGTGTGGTGTTACTTATCAAAACGCTAAGATTTTAATATCTACATTAAGAAGTGAAATAGGCCTGCATGAGCCACAGCAAATTGGGTCTTTCCCGGGCTTCGGCATAACTGTAATCCTAGCAGTGAGCATGTCTCCTGATAGTGCTCCATTTCCTCCCACCAAGCCATTGAATACTCGTGTTAGGAGGCCCCTCACCTCACCCAAGAAGCTTTTGTAAAAGCTCCCAGGCAGCCCGTCCAGTCACGGTGCCTTTCCTGTTGCTAAGCCCTTCACCACCTTTCCCACTTCTTCCTCAGTTATTTCCCCCTCCAGGGTATCCCCTGCCTCTTCTGGTAGAGTAGGCAGTTCCACCCCCTGCAAATACTGCTCTATTTGCTCCTCTGTGATGTCCCCTTGCTTCTTATACATATTTTGGAAAAACTTTGCAAATTGTGCCCTAAAGTCCTGGTCCTTCTGGTAGATTTCCCCATTCTCCCCCTTCATTTTCAGTATCCTAGCTTGGTTTATTTTATGCCTTAATTTCCTAGTCAGAAGTTTACTTGCTTAATCCCCAAACTAATAATATATCTGCTTCACCTGTTGTAATTGAAAGGCAACCGTTTCCAATTATGTTTCTGTAGCTCCATCCATAATACTTCTACTTGCTTCCAAGCCTTCTTAGCTCCTGTTTTCTGATAGACTGTCATTGCCATGTTTATAACTTTAATCAGCTCCCCCTCTCTCTGCATCCTCATTTTCTTGTGTTTTGGCCACCCACATTATGAACCTGCCCCGTACTACTGTCTTTAGCCCTTCCCATACACTGCAATCTTTCACTTCTCCCGTATCATTTACCAAGAGATACTCCTGGATGGTCTTCCTAATATCTATGAGTACTTCTGCTTCTTTAATAGATTCTCATTTAATCTCCAAAACTGTATACCTCTCCGCCCTTCCTGCTTAAACTCTAGCCAAACTGAGCCATGATCTGACCACGTGATGGGTTCTATTCCTAGCACTGCATGCATCCACGCCTTTTCTACTAAAATCATATCAATTCTGCTGAAGCATTTAAGGAGTACTGAATAAAAAGTATATTCCTTGTTCTCAGGATAAAGTTCCCTCCATGTGTCTACAAAGTTAAATCTTCATAGCACCCGATGCAAGCTCCTCCTATTCCCCCCCTCCCCATCTTGTGCCTTCGCTTGCCTGTCTAACTGGGGGCACAGTACCCCATTAAAGTCCCCCCTAGTATTAGTCTCCCCCTAACCCACTCCCCCGCATTCTCCCTGGACTCCATTGGGGGCATATATCGAGATTATCTTTATTTATTTATTTAACAGGTCTTCTATACCGCCTTATCTTATATTCAAAGCGGTTTACATGGAACAGTTATAGCAACAAGCTTTACATTGAACAAGGTTAATCAACTTGGAGGTTACATTGGGGTAAATAGGCAATTAACAATTGCTAACTATATACAGGAACTGTAGTGGTGTCTTATGGTCCAGTTTGTTATCAATCTTCATCTTCTGGGGTAGTTCCAAAGTATTTTCGGAAGAGATGGGTTTTTATTGCCTTTCTAAAGTCCACTAGATCTTTGATTTCACGTGTTGATGTGGGGAGATTGTTCCACAGCTGGGGCGCAAACAGGGAGAAGGCCCTACTGCAGGTGGACTGGTTTGCTTTCCTGAAGTTTAGTGGGGTCTCTAGGATGTTGTCTGCTCCTCTTCTTGTCCTGGTTGGGGGTTTCTTCTTGATCAGTGGTTGGAGAGTTGTTGGAGAGAGGTTGTTAAGTGTTTTAAAGATTATTATTATGTTTTTGTACTTGGTGCGTACAGCCACAGGGAGCCAGTGCAGCTGATGGAGCGTGGGGGTTATGTGATTGTATTTTGCTGTTCCGGTGATGAGTCTGGCCGCAGTGTTTTGTACCAGTTGTATGGGGAGAGTTGTTTTCTTT
This sequence comes from Ichthyophis bannanicus, assembly GCA_033557465.1. NCBI lineage: Eukaryota > Metazoa > Chordata > Amphibia > Gymnophiona > Ichthyophiidae > Ichthyophis > Ichthyophis bannanicus. The sequence goes on from CM066031.1 coordinate 1,540,610,220, forward strand.
GGTAATCCATGGTAAATTGCATTGCAGAAATCTAATAAAAGCATTATTATGGCTTGGCATACAGTTCTGAAATCATTGTCGGTGAGCAGTGGTTTGAGATTGAGTAGCATTCTGAGTTTGTGGTAGGTTGATTTGGTCGTCTTTTTGATGTGTGGCTGGAAGCTGAGTTGCTGGTCAAAGGTGACCCCGAGGTATTTGACTTCTCGTTTATTCCTTATGGTATAGTCAAAGATTTTTATTGAGTCCGGCAGTGAGAATATTGTACTTCTGGTGATGTGCATCAGTTCAGAATTTTTGTAGCTTATGAAAAGGCTTTGATTGTTGAGCCATTCTGACACTGTTTCTAGGCATGCTGTGATTTGCGAGTAGTCTGGATGTTTGGTGTTTATGGGGGTGAATATCATGTCATCTACATATATTCTGTAACGGATGTTGAATTGTTTTATAATGCTGCATATCGGTTGTATGTAGACATTGAATAGAAGAGCTGAGAGAGCTAAGCCTTGTGGGACTCCTTGGTGTTGGGTGAAGGGTTCAGAATGTTGGGCTTTGCTTCTTACTTGCTGCGTATGTTGGGAGAGGTATGAGAAGAACCAGTCCAGGACTGTGCCGCTTATCCCCACGTTCCTGTGTCTTTGTAGCAGGGAGTTGTGATTTACTGAGTCAAATGCAGCGGTGATGTCAATGAAACATAGTACAAAGCCGTGGTGTATATTGTCTATGCCTGTTATAATGGTGTCCAAGAGAGATGTGATAAGAGTTTCTACGCCGTGGTTTTATTTGAAGCCATATTGGTGAGGGTCCAGTGGGGCATAGGTATCTATGTGGTCCTGTACTTGATGCGTCCCGATGAGAGTCTTTGTCCAGACAGTTCTGTGCAGCAAAAGTACGAATGGAGGACCAGGTGGCTGCCCATCAAATGTCCTCAATGACTACTGAATGGAGATTAGCTACGGATGTTGCCATAACCCGCACATGATGAGCAGTGACATGACCCTACAATGAGAGTCCTGCTTGTGCATAAGCAAAAGATATGCAACCTGCTATCCATCAAGATAGAGTACATTTCGTCACCAGTAGGCCCCAAGTGACTAGGATCAGAGAAAATTAATAATGATGAAATTAGTTCTTACCTGCTAATTGTCTTTCCTTGAGCTTTCTCCGGGCCAGTCCAGGGAAAGGTAGGGTTGTCAATCCCCTATAGTGACTGAGGACTGAAGACTTCAAGCTTTTCCTGTGATGTGAAGCCACTCCCCCTGAGGGTAATCCAACAGTCTCCTTCTGACAAAGCGACTAAAGAGAAAGAAAACTAAACACAGCAGATTAACCCTTGAAAAACTGATAACATTCTATAGTCCTAGAATACATCAATAACAAATTTTTTTTTTAATTTTTTTTTTTTATCAAAACAAAATAGCTTCGAGCGGTATCGAGTGAATACTAGAAGCCCCAAAAACGCCTTCTGCAAGAACATAGAGACGATGGAATTCTGTAGAGGCTTGCAAAAGCTAAAAGAGACCAGAAAGCGAACAGGGTGGGACCCTGGACTGGCCCGGAGAAAGCTCAAGGAAAGACAATTAGCAGGTAAGAACTAATTTCATCTTCCTTATCGCTTCTCCGGGCCAGTCCAGGGAAAGGTAGGGCAGTACCAAAGCAGTACCTAAGAATGGGAGGGACCCGCCAAACCGGCGATAAGAGCAGACGCTCCTACCCTGGCATCGTCCCTGGCCTGAACATCCAGGCGGTAATGTTTCGTGAACGAATGCAACGAAGACCACGTGGCCGCTCTGCAAATATCTACCGGAGGAACAAAGGCGAACTCCGCCCAGGATGTCGCAAGGGCTCGAGTCGAATGAGCTTTGAGACCCTCAGGAGGGGCAACTCCTCGGGCATGGTAGGCTGCAGCAATAGCAGAGCGAACCCATCGAGCGATAGTAGACTTTGACGCAGCCTGCCCCTTTTGTGGGCCGGCCCACTGGACAAAAAGTCTATCCGTCTTTCGAAACGGCTGTGAGAGCTTAAGATACAGCCGTAACACTCGGCCAAGATCCAAATGCTTAAGAGCTCGGTCCATAGGCGACCCGTCGCGCTCAGAAAACACGGGCAAGGTGACTGATTGGTTTACATGAAAAACAGACAACACCTTAGGTAAAAAAGAAGGAACTGTACGTAAGACTACCCGCTCAGGCAAAAATTGCAGATAAGGCTCCTGGCAAGATAGGGCCTGCAAATCAGAAATTCGGCGAGCGGAACATAATGCCACTAAAAAAGCTGTTTTCCAAGAACACTCCCGGATTTGCTGAGCGCAGAGGGATGTTAAGGGCGACCGAGAGAAACTCTCCAATACAATATTCAAATCCCAAGGAAGTACAATAGGCCGCCGTGGAGGACGGATAATTTTTGCTGCACGCAGAAAGCGGTGAACATCTGGATGGGCGGAAAGACGGCGACGCTGAACTAACCCCCGAAAAGAAGACAGCGCAGAGTATTCAGAGCCAAGCCCTTATCCAGACCCTGTTGCAGAAAGAGAAGAAGATGAGGTACGGTAGAAGCCATGGGCACCACATTGTTCCGATTGCACCAAGTTTCGAAAAGACGCCAGACGCGAACATATACTAAAGAAGTTCCTGTCCGTTTAGATTGTAGCAAGGTAGCCACAACAGAACTCGCATAGCCCTTACTCTTTAAGCGAGACCTTTCAAGAGCCAAGCCGTAAGCAAGAAGCGATCCACCCGTGGCATGAGGATGGGACCCTGATGCAACAGGTTGACACGGACTGGAAGAAGTCAGGACGGAGCTACGAGGAGGCGAACAAGATCGGCATACCAAGGACGACGAGGCCAATCTGGCGCGACTCAACATTGGCCAAGGCGGGAAAATGTATAGGAGAACATCGAGAGGCCATGGCTGAACTAGGGCATCGAGACCCTCTGACATGCGCTCCCTGCGTCTGCTGAAAAAACGGCTGGCCTTGGCATTGCTGTAGGAGGCCATGAGATCCATCACTGGCTGTCCCCAACGCAACGTTAGCTGATGAAATATCGCCGCATTCAATTCCCATTCCCCTGGATCGAGGAGATGGCGGCTGAGATAGTCCGCTTGCACATTTTCTTTGCCAGCGACATGCGCTGCCAATATCGCCACGAGGTGGTCCTCCGCCCAGTCCATCAATTGCTGGCATTCGGAGAGAAGGGAAGGAATCTTTGTCCCGCCCTGATGATTGATATATGCGACTGTAACGGCATTGTCGGAAAAAATCTTGACCGCTCTGCCTTTGAGATCGGATGCGAAGTGAATCAGAGCTGCTCGAGCCGGTTGATGGACCACGAGCTCTCTACTGCGGACCAAGCGCCTTGTGCAATTCGAGACTGACAATGGGCTCCCCATCCCGAGAGACTGGCATCTGTGGTCACTAAGACCCACGAGGGATCCTGTAAGGGCATCCCCGCCGTGAGGTGATCCCGAACCAACCACCACTGCAGACTGTGACGTACGAGCTCTGGACAGGGCAGACGTTGAGAGAGCGGATGAAGCTGCGGTGACCAACGGGAAAGCAATGCCTGCTGCAAGGGACGCATGTGAGCCTTGGCCCACGGAACCAGATCCAGCGCCGCCGCCATGGATCCCAACAGTTGTAAATACGTCCAAGCCGACGGCGCTGTGACGCTGAGAAACGCTTGGACCTGGTGCAGCAGTTTCTCCACGCGAACTTCGGGCAAAAAGACTTTCCCCTGCGCCGTGTCGAAAAATGCGCCGAGATAAGTCAGCTGTTGTTGCGGTTGCAAGTGACTTTTGGCTTGATTGAGCACCCAGCCGAGTTGCTCGAGAAGCTGCACCACTCGAGCCGTCGCCTGAACGGATGCACTCTTCGAGTCGGCTCTGATCAACCAATCGTCGAGATAAGGATGCACTCTGATCCCCTCCTTTCGAAGTGCTGCCGCCACAACTACCATCAGTTTTGTGAAAGTACGCGGAGCCGTAGCCAGACCGAATGGCAACGCCCGAAACTGGAAGTGACCCATGGGAAGAGCGAAACGCAAAAAACGCTGATGCGAGCGCCTGATGGGAATGTGCAGATATGCTTCCGTGAGATCTATCGAGGAGAGAAACTCTCCCGGCTGAACCGCTCGAAGTACAGTACGTAGAGTTTCCATGCGAAAATGAGGTACCCGCAAGGAGCGGTTGACGCCTTTGAGATCCAGAACAGGACGAAAAGAATCGTCCTTTTTGGGAACTACAAAATAGATCGAGTACCGACCGCAACCGTACTGGTCTAGAGGCACGGGAAAGATCGCGTTGAGCTGCAACAGGCGACCTAGCGTGTCCACAATGGCGTGTTTCTTCCGACCGGGAACACAGGGAGACATTACAAATGCGGGTAACAATGGGCAGGCGAAATCTAGCGCGTAGCCCTCTCGAATGACCTCTAACACCCATTTGTTGGTAGTAATGTTGGTCCAGGCCGCTAGAAAGTTCTGCAGGCGTCCTCCCACCGGAACTAGCGGCTGGACCAGCCGACCTTCATTGCGGCTTTTTAGCTGCGGGCTGGGACGCGCCAAAGTAGGACTTGCCAAATCCTCTGGCCCCACGAAAGGAATGTCCCCGAAAGTTGGAACGACCTCTGGAGTAGGGCGCAAAGCGCGCACCACGAAACCTATGAGAATCTCGGCCGAAGCCCCGAACACTAGGAACCGATCGGGTAGGTTTGGGTTTGTCCTCAGGCAAACTACCTCCCTTAGAGTCGCCCAAATCTTTCACAATCTTCTCTAAAGCCTCACCAAAAAGCAATTTACCCTGATAGGGCAGTTTACTCAGTCTCAATTTGGAGGAAACATCCGCCGACCAGTTGCGTAACCAAAGAAAACGCCTGGCAGCTACGAGAGAGGCCATGGTCTTAGCTGCAATCCGCAGCAAATCATAGAAAGCATCTGCCATATAAGCCGCGGCTGATTCCAATTTAGCCGCATCGGGAATTGCAGTTGCAGCGTCCGCGGAAGCGTCGCCCTGTAACCAACGAATGGATGCTCGAGATACATAAGCCCCACAAACAGCCGACTGTAGAGCCAAGGCACTAGAATCAAACGCCTGTTTAAGGAGAATTTCCAACTTCCTATCCTGAAGGTCTTTAAGCGCCGCCGCACCTTCTACAGGAATAGTAGTCTTTTTGGTCACTGCTGAAATAATGGCATCCACCTTTGGCATGCGAAATAAGTCCTTTATTTCCTGAGGAAGCGGGTATAGGCGAGCCAACGCTCGGCTGCCACGCAAGGAAGACTCTGGACACTCCCATTCCGAGTCAATCATCTGTTTAATCACTCGGTGCAAGGGAAAACACCGTTGCTCAGTTTTAAACCCTTGCAGCAATGGATCTTCCAAGGGTTCCTGAGACGCAGTGGGAAGATTGAGGTGCAGCGCCGCCAAAGAATGGGAAATGAGAGCCAAGAGCTCTTCCTTACGGAAGACCCTGAAAACATTAGGATCCTCTCCAGGCGCTATTTCTCCTTCCTCCAACTCATCTGCTTCAAATTCCAAAGGAGATTCTGTAAGAGTCTCTGGATCCCCCTGCCCTAGCAACAGAGGAGCCTGAGATAACAAAGGATCTAAAGGGTCCTTAACCAGCTCTTTCAAATGAGAAGATCCCTCCCCTGGATCATCAGACACTGGTATTGGGAGTGGAACCGGCAGAGAACCAGAAACAGAAGGAATCTCCGTAGGCTCAGTAGATCGCATAAGAAATGCCTTGTGCATGGCCAGAATAAACGCTGGCGAAAAAAATGAATCCATGTCTGCTGAAGGCAAAGCCTGTGAGTGGGAGGGCTTGTCAGGCGAAATCGCCTCCCTAGAGGACTTCGCCTTGCGCTTATGCGGCTTTTGCTGCTCTGACAGAGCACTGCCCGGCACCGGCAAAATGGCCGACTTTCCCGCCTTTTCGGCGTGTGAAGAAGGCTCGGGTAAGGTAATTGCAGACTTTTCTGTCATTTCGAAAATAATGCCCGAAGGAGAGGGAAGTGAATACCCGAAGCTAATTAAAACAGAAACAAAAACGCTGGGGAAAAAAATGGAAGCCGCTACGGAGCTTGCGGTCCGGGTAGCAAGAAAAAAATTACCAACAAGGAAGAGCACTCACCGGATAGGAAGGCTGTAGCAGACAGGCTGTTTCGCTGCTTAGCGGGACCCCCGACAAAATCACAACGTTAGGGACAGAGGAGAAAACTGAGGCCCCCAGTATCACTCTGTAGCTGAGACGGAGACAATGTAAGAGGCAGGCTCTACCTCACACTGTGTAATTAGTCACTCAACGTCTCTTCCCGCTCTTAAAGTGACAGCGTTCGTAGAAACAAAATTAGCATAGGACTATAGAAGATCAGCTCTGCTAGAGCCAACCAATTATTCTTTAAAACAAATAAGAAACTTAAAACACCCTGAGGTGTGCTGTTGAGGGAGAAGGTAATTTCGATCCTCTCTAGTCACTGAGGACTGAAAGACTGTTGGATTACCCTCAGGGGGAGTGGCTTCACATCACAGGAAAAGCTTGAAGTCTTCAGTCCTCAGTCACTATAGGGGATTGACAACCCTACCTTTCCCTGGACTGGCCCGGAGAAGCGATAAGGAATGAGAGGATTTTCTGTGATCTTTAGTTCTATCCAAGTGGTAGGCCAATGCTCGCTTGCAGTCTAAGGTGTGTAGTGCTGCTTCAGCCCGAGAGGCATGTGGTCTAGGGAAGAAAATCGAGAGGATTACCGACTGGTATAGATGGGAGGAAACAACCTTCGGGAGTAAATGAGGTTGGGTATGCAGAACCATCTTGTCATAGTGGAAGAGAGTATGGGGAGGGGGGGTGGGGTCTGCCACTAGAGCCTGCTGCTCGCTGATGTGGTGAGCTGAAGTGAGGCCAAAAAGGAAGATGATCTTCCAAGATAGAAACTTCAGTAAAGCGATGGCTAAAGGGTCCAAAAGGTGGCTTTAGAAGTTGCGCTAGAAGCACATTCAGATCCCAGGCCACCGGAGGCGGCTTAATGGGTGGCTTGGATAGCAGAAGACCCTGTATGAAGCGTGCTGCTAAGGGGTGTGAAGAGACAGGTGTCCATCCACTGATCTGTGAAAGGCAGCAATGGCACTAAGGGGAACTCTCACTAAGTTAGTCTTCAGACCAATCAAGGATAAGTAGAGGAAATATTTTTGAAGCCACTCCACTGGGCAAGAAAAGAGTTCAAGGTCCTTTGGGGAGCACCAAAGGGCAAACCTACACCATTTAAAGGCATAATAGCGCCTGGTGGAATCCTTACAAATGCAAGGAAGACATCCTTGACCACCTGTGGTAGGTCGAGGTCGGCGAGCACTAGCCCTTCAGTAGCCATGCTGTCAGGCGTAGAGAGTGTGTCAGGCGTAGAGAGTGAAGGTTGGGATGGAGGAGCGTCCCGTGGTCCTGAGAGAGGAGGTCAGGCGCACATCCCAGGTTGAGTGACTGAGTCTGTGCAAGGTGAAGATGCAGAGGAAACCACAGTTGACGTAGCCAAAAGGGGTTATGAGAATCATCAAGCCCCTGTTGGCCTGTATCTTGAACAGCCCCTTGGGTATCAAGTGGATGGGAGGGTATACATAGAGCAGTCCCTGTCCCCAGTGGAGAAAGAAGGCATCTGGGGCCTGTCGGTGCAGTGACGGAACCCTAGTCAGAAGAGCAGAAGCAGCGTGTTTTGTAGAGTGGCAAAAAGATCTACGATTGGGGTTTCCCACGTTTGGAAGATACGAGTAGCCATCTTCCAATGCAAGGTCCATTCGTTTGGATGAAGGATGTGGCTTAGTCTGTCTGCTTGGACATTGAGTTTGCCTGGGAGGTACACTGCTCTGAGATGCATGTGGGTGAGATATGGCAAAGGACCATAGACAAATCGCTTCTTTGCAGAGGGGACAGGACCCCGTTCTCCCCTGTTTACATAGAGCATGGGAACCTGGTTGTTTGTTCTGACTAGAACAGGCTGCCCCAACAGCTGGAGTTGAAAAACCTGAAGAGCATTTGTCAGTGCCCATGGTTTGAGCAGGTTGATCTGCAGGGCAGATTCCTGCTGTGTCCAGACGTCCCTGTGTGGTCAGGTCGCTCAGAAGTGTCCCTCCAACCCAGTTTGGATGCATCCGTCGTCAGGGTGCATCAAGGTGGAGGCATCTGAAAAGGAGACCTGAGTAATAGGTTTTGTGGGAGACACCACCCTGAAGGGATTTGTTCAGTTGAGGAGTGATGTGGATCTTGTCTCTGAGTCGATCCTTCGTTTGCATCCATTGGGAAGACAGTCCACTGCACTTTTTGCATGTGTAATGGAGTGTAGAGAATGACATGGACTGTGGAGGCCATGTGTCCTAATAGTCGTAGCATCTCTCGAGCTGTTTCTTGGCTTCGCTTTTGTACCACCTTTGCCAGCTCAATGAGGCGGGCACAGCGATTCTGTGGGAGGAAAGCTCGGGCCTGTTGAGTGTCTAAGAACGTTTTGATGAACTCCAGACATTGGGTTGGAGCGAGGTTGGACTTTGGGATGTTTATGACTAACTCCAGGAGTTGGAGCACCCTGATGGCGGGACAAAGGGAGAATTTTACCTCTTAGAGGGAGTCTCCCCTGATCAGCCAATCGTCTAAGTAAGGAAAGATGAATATCCCCAAGGTGCATGGGTAGGCAGCGACGACTGCCATGCATTTTGTGAAGACTCTTGGGGCAGAAGCTAGACCGAAGGGGAGAACCCGGTATTGATAATGATTTCCTTGAAACATGAAGTGCAGATACTGTCTATGCAAGGGATATATCAGTAAATGCGTGTACGCCTCTTTTAGGTCTAGAGAACAGAGCCAATTATTTTGAATTTTTCTCGGACCATGAACTTGTTTAGGTCTCTGAGATCCAAGATGGGCCTAAAGCCGCCTTTCTTCTTTGGAATGAGAAAGTATAGAGAGTAGAAAACCAACTTTTCTTGAGGAGGAGGAACTCTTTCTATGGCACCCTGGGACAACATGGTGGTCGCCTCTTCTTTTAAGAGAGAGCTTTGAAGGGGTTGTATGGGATAATCCCCTGTGAAACAGGTGTGTGGGGGGGGGGGAGGTGAAATTGATATCCCCTTTGGACTATCTGGAACGTCCACTGCTCTGATGTTAGAAGGTGCCACCTGTGGGCATAGTCATAGTCTGCCTACTATGTGGAAGGGCTGGGGGCCCTCCAGGAGCAGATTGGCAATGCTCTCTAGAAAGGAGTCAAAAAACAGGTGCAGGTTGAGGTTTAGGAATCTTGGGTTGGTAAGGACCCTGCTGTCTCTGCTGAGGTTGATAGGCAGCAGAAGGTTAGTAAGAAGGATAGTATCTCTGCTTTTTAGAATAAAAAAATTTCTTGGGAAGAGCCTTCCTTTTGGATGGGTCAGCTATTTTCCTGGAAAGGTGTTTTAGGGTGAGATCATCTGTTTCAATCTCCCCTGCCTTTTCCCTCCAATTTTTACCAAAAAGGTTTTCTCCAGTAAATGGGATATTGGCCAGTTTATTCTGGACCCATTGCTCGAGGTCTGATGCCTGTAATCAGGCCATTCTGTGAGCCCCAGTGCAGACTGCTGAAGCTCTGCTTGTGGATTCAGAAGCATCAAAAGAGGCCCTGGTAAGAAATTTAGAAGTTTTTTGGCTTTGCTTGATGAGTGTCTGGAATGCACTCTGCTTATCCTCAGGAAGCTGAGGGGTGAAAGTCTCCAGATCCCTGGTGACATCCTTCAGAAACATGCCCATGTACAGCATGTAAGAGTTGATTCTGGAGGCTAAAATGCATGCGTGGAAACACAGACACCCGAAGGCATCGAGTGTCCTCGAGTCTCTGCCAGGAGGCATGGATGAATGGTTCTTTGAGACCTTTATTTGGTGCATCGCCGATTCCATTACTATTGAGTGATGTGGGAACCGAGGTTTTTGGAAGCCTGGGCTCTCTAGTACTCTGTACGTCGTATTGAGCCTCTTGCTGACAGACGGAACTGTGAGCGGGGCCTCCCACATGCAGAGCATAAGATCCTGCAGGATACGATGCACTGTTAAGGTAGCTGCCTCCTTGGGCATGGGAGGGTATTGGAGTATTTCCAATTCCTCTGCGCTTGGTTCCTTTTCTGAAGCTAATATGATGGAGAGCCCTGCTGCCATGTCACGTATGAAGTCCTGAAAGGAGATATCTTCTGGTGGGGACCGACCCTTTTCTTGAGGCAGCAAAGGGTCTGAAGGGATGTTGGGAAGTTCTCTGGAATCGAGTGAGCCCCATCAGATTCTGAAGAACTTGAATCAGTCTGGCAAGAAATCAAAGTATTAGCAGTCTTTGGTTTGACCTCAAAGTTTTGTGGCAGTCGATGGTCGATGCTGATACCGATATTCAGAACTGCGAGGCATGGGAGCCTGAGTTTGTTGGACACTGGGGGCATTGACTGGTTCCAACAGAGGAATTGGTTTCATGTGCTCCGACGATTGTGGTTTGAAGTCCGGCATTGGGTCCGATTCTCCTGGCTGTAGGCTCAGTGCTGAAGCCTGCATTCCTGAAGCTCTCAATGTTATTGGTACCGAGGAGCCAGGAGTGCTGCCAAACTCCTCTCGAGAGCCAGCATGCACTGGTCTAGGGAGATGGCCGATATCTGGGTGTAATCATGTATGGGGCTCTGAGCCACCATCCCAGAACATGGAAATGGTAGCTTTCCGGAGGTCGATACCTCAGGAGCGTCCCGGAGCCTCACTTGTGCTTTGGAGGACAGATCCTCTTGCTGGGGCTGTTTGGCTGGCTGGTCTGTATCGGAAGCACCTCTAGGGGAGTCTTGAAGCTTATTCTGGGTCTTATCCCTGGTATCAGAATTAGCATTCAATGCCAAAGGTTTGGAAATGGTCACAGACATTGACTTACTTTTGTTTTTGGACTCTGAAGAAGCCTGAGAAGAAGTTGATGCCTTCGAAGTGGAAGCCACTAAAACAGAGTCCAAGGCGAACAGCAATCCAAACTGTCTGGCTCGGATCTTGAGGCCTCTCTTTGCCATTTGTTGGCACAAAGGACAAGAAGTGGGTTCATGTTCAGGACCTAAACATTTTAGACACCAGTCATGTTTATCAGTGGCCGAAATGGTACTGGCACACTTGGTCCATTTTTTAAAACCACTGACTGGCTTTTCCATGCCTGAAAAGTTGTCTTCGTAATTGAAGATAGGGCTATGGAGACTTAGAAGCCTAGTTTAGTGGTCAGAATTGTGGTGAAAATTAATAGAATAGAAAAACTGAAAATAAAGAAATAATATCGGGGACGGTGTCTGATCTGATGGAAGGCAGAAGTACGATGCACCCCGAAGGGCACAAAAAAAAGAGAAGTTTTTTCGGTGGTGACAGTACGGTGCGTCCTACTGGCTCCACGGAAAACGAAGAACTGAGGAGAGCAGTTGGGAAGGCCGGCATGCAGGTGCAATGGAGTGATCCCAAAGGTTTTTCTATTGGATGATGGAGAGCTGGGCTCCGTCGGTGACATTTACCTATATGTGAAGACTGCATTCCTGCTTCTTCCTGAAGATAAAATATAAGTCATACTTTAAAAAGTAAGTTGTGTGCTGTGAGCTGGCGCTCCAATGAGAGCGCATCCTGATCGTGGGTGAAGGCGATGCAGTCTGCCACCCAGGTGGACAGGGTCCACTTAGTAACAGCTTCCCCCAGGTGACTGGGGTCATAGGAAACGAAAAGCTGTGAGGCTCTGCAGTGGCCCTGGGTATGTTGCAGGTAGAAGGACAGGGCTCTCTTACAATCCAAACTATGGAGAACGGCTGATGCTTTGTTGGCGTGAGGCAATGGGACGAATGAGGTGAAACACAGACATCACCTTTGGAAGGAATTTAGGGTGGGTGTGAAGCATGATCCTGTTCTTATAGAACCTGGTGTAGGGTGGCTCGACCACCAAGGTCTGAAGCTCGCTGACTCTGCGCGCAGAGGTGAGCGCCACCAGGAAGACAACCTTCCAGGAGAGATAACACATAAGGCAGGTAGCCAGAGGCTCAAATGGCAGCTTGGTGAGCTGCATCATAAGAACATAAGACATGCCATACTGGGTCAGACCAAGGTCCATCAAGCCCAGTATCCTGTTTCCAAGAGTGGCCAATCTAGGCCATACGTACCTAGCAGTTTCCCCAAAAGACACAGGTTCAAGACCACACTAAGGTCTCATTCCACCGGGAGCGTGCAGATGGGAGGCTTAGAGAGCAGAAGGCCCCGAATGAACCGGGTAATGAGGGGTTGAGCAGAAAGAGGTCTCCCCTCCATAGAATGATGATGCGCCGAGAGTGCACTCAGGTGTACCCTGAAGGGGTTGGACTTGCAAGAGGTGAAGTACTGCAGCAGCGTGTGCACCTGGCAAGAGAATGGGTCAACCCGCTGTTCTATGCACCAGTGAGAATTTGCACCACCTGAAGGTGTAGGGCTGTCTCGTGGAGTTCTTACGAGAGGCAAGAATGATTTCCCCCAACTCCCTTGGGAGGTTGAAGGGAGCTAAGGCTATCCATTCAGTAGCCATGCTGTTTCCATCAGGGACCCCAAGTTGCGGTGAAGACAGGAGCCCTCTTCCTGATTGAGTATCCCTGGGGCGCTCCCCAAAGGGACTGGAAGCTCTGTCGAGAGGTGGAGCAACAGGGGAAACCAAGGCTGCCTGGGCCTCCACAGGGCCACCAGGATCATGGAAGCCTTGTCCTGCAGGACCTTGAAGAGGGTCCGGGTGATTAGTGGCATGGGAGGGAAGGCATACAGAAGGACCTCCGCCCATGAGGTGAGGAAGGCGTCTGCCGCTACCCGAGATGGGTGCGGCTGGGGACAGCAGAAGTGGGGCAGCTGAGCATTGGTTGGGATGATGAAGAGGTCCAGACTCGGACTGCACCAGAGTCAGAAGAGCCGCTGTGCCATTCAGGCAGCTCAAGGACCCTGCTCAGTCTGTTCGTTAGGGCATTGTCCTGGCCCTGGCCCGGAATGTATATTGCCCTGAGGATCACTCTCTGACTGATCGTGTATGAGCAGAGGACTACTGCCTCCTGGCAGAAATGGTAAGACTCTATGCCCCCATTTGTTCAGGTAGAACATTGCGACCTGGTTGTCCATTTCAATTAGCACCGACTAATGCTGCAGGTAGTGGTGGAAGACCCTGATTGCCAGAAAAATGGCCCTGAGCTTCAGCAGGGTGATCTGCTGCTGGTTCTCTGCGAGGGACCAGTTGCCCTGCATGCAGAGTTCCTCACAATGGGCACCCCAGCTCAGTAAGGAGGCGTCTGTGGTGAGGACCCTCTGGGGATTTGGGGACTGGAAGGGGCATGCCCTCCTGCAGGTGCTGTGTTGCCTGTCACCAGTCGAGTGACTCCTCTAGCTGGCGGAACCCTACAACTTTGTCTTGGAGCCTGCCTGTGGCTTGTGTTCACTGGGAGTAGAGACACCACTGAGCCGACCGCATGTGAAGGTGGGCGTTGGAGACCACATGGATTGTGGATGCCATGTGACCCAGCAGGCGGAGCATGGACTGCGCCAACACTGTATGATGGGTGTTGCACTTCGGTGGCTAGAGCCCTGAGGCGACTTACCTTGTCCAAGGGAAAAAGACCTGGCCTGAAGTGTGTCCAGTTGAGCCCTCACTCCAAGTCCTGCGTTGGAGTGAGGTGGGACTTGGGGTGGTTTATCACAAACCCTAGATACTGTAGGACATTGATGGTGCGGGCTGTGGCTTGTTGCACTTCGATGGCCATGGCCCCCTTTACGAGCCAGTCATCCAGGTATGGGAAGACGAAAGCCCCTTGGAGACAGAGGTAGGTGGCCACCACTGTCAGGCATTTGGTGAAGATTCTTGATGCGGAAGCTAGACCAAAAGGTAGCACTCTGTACTGGTAGTGGTTGCCCCGATCACAAACCTTAAGTACTGCCTGTGACTGGGATGAATGAGGATGTGGGTGTAAGCATCCTTTAGGTCCAAGGAGCATAGCCAATCTCCCTGCTGGATGTAGAGCAGCAATGTTCCAAGGGAGAGCATCTTGAACTTCTGCTGCACCAGGAACCTGTTCAGGTTTTGCAAGTCCAGAATGGGCCTTAGGCCCCCTGTTCTTTTTGAGACCAGAAAGTAGCGGGAGTAGAACCCCCTGCCCCTGAAGTGGTGGGTTTCTGGCTCCATGGCTCTGTCCATGAGAAGGCCTGAGACTTCATGTAGCAGCAGGGCCTGGTGCAAGAGAGTCCAAGAGGACTCTTCTGGGAAGAAGGGGGGAGGGTGTCTGGTCCAGGTGACTACATGGAGTGCCGAGGAGTTTGTGGTAATGGTGGGCCACCAATGGGCAAAATGTACCAGACACCACCGGTAGGCAGCTGTTCACACAGAGGTGGAGAGACTATGCTCAGGGTGTCAAAACCCTGTCCCTGCCGGGGCAGGAGCCGAGGTCTGTGACCCTTAGACTTGCGCAGGCCTTGTCCTGCTCCCTTGCCCTGCTGACCCTGTTGTGGGGTCTGGGGGGCCTGGTATTGTGAGTATCTTCAGTAAGGCTGAAAAAGGGGCCTCTTCCCAGAAGGCTTCTTCTTAGGAAGGGTGGAGGTCTTCCTTGAGAGCCGAGTCCTCGTGAGGAACTCTGTCTCTATCTCCACCACCTTTTCCTCCATCGGTTTGCTGAAGAGGTTTTCACAGAGGCAGGGGACGTCGAGGAGTTTCTCCTGGATCCACTGCTTGAGGTCCAATGCCTGAAGCAGAGCGTTGATGCCTGCTGTGGCCACCCTCGCGTTTGACTCGAAACCATCGTAGGCAGCCCAGGACATGTACTTCCATCACTCCCAATGCACTTCGTGAGGGTTTGGAACTGCTGGAGGTGATCCCCACCAAGGCCCGCTGAGAAAGCTGCGAGTTCCTTTGCCAGGTCCCAGAAATACATGCCGATATACAGCTAGTAGGTTTGGATTCGGCAACCCAGCATCGAGTCCTGGTAGCATCTGCGGCTGAGGGCATCTAGGGTGCAGGACTTCCTGCCCAGAGGTATGGAGGAATGCGTATTCGGGCCCTTTTGTCAGTGCATGATAGACTCTACCACCATGGAGGTGTGTGGGAGTTGAAACTTCCAGAAGCCAGGGCCATGCTGGACCCGGTACATGGTGTTGAGATGTTGGCTAACTATGGTTAGCGATGCCGGTTTTTCCCACATGTGGAGGAGGAGCCGCCCGAGGATGGCGGGGACAGAAACCGTCAGGGCCTCCTTGGGTGGGACCGCATATTGAAGGATTTCAAGTTCCCTCCATGCGAGGGTTCTCCTCCGACTCCGTGGTGAGGGGCAAGGATTTCGCCATGTCTCTAACAAACTCGAGGAATGTGTCGTCCTTGAGCAGGGACTGGCGCTGTGATGCCAGGGGAGACAGCTCCAATGGGAGACTGCAGTACTTCTGTATCTCTGGAAATGCCTCATCCTCGGACTTCCAGTCGGAGTAGTCGGTCGAGGATTCAACGACCGATGGTGTCTGGGGTGCAGGGCCTTGGTGACCCACAGCGGCTGCTTGGCTGGAGCCACAAGCACTCACTGGGGAGGATCTCGCTCCCGAGGACTGGGAGTGAGATTGAGATCCACGCTGAGGATCGGCTTGAGGCTCCGGGCTCTCGAGGATCGTTTCAGTAGCCCAGGGATTCCTCAACAGTGAGGTCCCCATGGTCTCGGTGCATGCATCAGCGAGGCCAGGCATCGACACCTGCTGCAAGGTGAGGAAGGCAGTAACACTGTACTCCAGCCCCATCATCCTGGCTTCCCACTCAGGAGTTGCAGCCTTCGACGCAGACACTGGGGTCACCGGGTCCAGTGTTGGTGAGGAGAGGGAGTCCTCGATGAGACAGGCCTTGGGAGTCCGGGACCCATCGCCAGAGGCCTCTGTGTCTGTTCGTGAACCTTCAATGGCCGCTCTCACTCTGACTCCTCGGGTTCTCTCCACGGACTCAGGGACCTGGCACGGGACTTGCCGCGCTTATCCGAGTCCCAGGATGGGTTCCACGAGGATTAATTATTCTTTTCGAGTTCCCGTTCTGGAGAATCCTTGTCAGAGTGTACGTGGACCCGACTGAGCTCTGCAGGGGCTTTATGCAACTCCAAGGAGCCACGTGGGGCCTTAGAGTATACGAGGCTACCAGGGAAGAGTCCGACCTGTGGAAGATGTTATCTTGCTTTTGCTGAGGATGCTGAATGGCCTTCGCAGACATCTTTTTACACAGGATACAGACCTCCAGGACATAGTCGACCCTTAGACACCGGAGATAGCAGTCATGTGTATTGGTGAGAGATGTTTTTGTGCACCAATCACACTTTTTAAAACTGCTGGCCATTGGGCCAAAAAGAATCCTGGCAAAGACGAAGACCCTCGACTAGCGGGTAGAAAAAAGGCGCGAACCACGCCAGTGAAAAAAAATCCTAAAACAGGTCCATGACTCGATGCCGGAGCAAATGAGCTCGGAGGTGGGAAAGGAACTGGTGCAACTGGAGAAAAGAAAAGCAGTTTAACGCACAAATAAATCTTTTTCTGGGGAAATAGATGGACATCTGTTGGGCTCCGCGGAAAAAAGGAGACTGAGTAAGATGGCACCCTTGGGCGGGAAGGGGACCACGCATGCGTGGTGGCATCTCCCAAAGGTTTTCTTTGAAAACTGGGGAGATGCTTCCGCGAGGGCTCCATAGGCACCGACATTACCCATACGTGAGAACTGACGTCTTGTTTGTTCCTGGAGAATAGGGATAATCACAAGTACTGGCAAAAGAGTAAAAAGCCAGGCCAAAAAAGAAAAGTTCAAAAGACGCTTTCTGTAGAGGCCTGAACTAATACTAAAAACATTTGAGTACATTTGAAACAACAAACCCAACAGAATATTTGTTGTACTGCTAGACAACCAAGGGGAAAAAGGAGTGCTCAGAGAGAATAAGGGGATGGCAGAAAAACTAACTGAATTAATTGCCTTAATCTGAGGAGGATGTTGGGGTTATACCTATACTGGAAACTTTATTTGATGGTGATGATTCAGAACAACTAAATCTAATCACTGTAAATCTAGATGATGTAATGGCACAACTTGACAAACTAAAAAATAGAATATCACCAGGACCAGAATTTAAAAAAAAACAAAACACAAAAAATTGATAACCTGTTACTTGTAATTTGTAGTCTTTTAAATTAAAACAGGCATAGTACCTGAGGTGGGTGACCAAGGTAATGATTGTTAAAGAGGGCTCCTGAGATGATCCAGGAAACCATAGAATGGTGAGAGCTTGATATCAGCGCTAGGCAAAACAATAGAAGAACCCCCCCCCCACACAAACACAATTGCAGACCATACAGACAGTCATGGTTTAAAGGAAATGAGTCAGCACGGTGTTTCATGATAGGCATATCTTGAATTACAATTTATTAGATTTTTTTCAAAGGTATAAACAAACATGTGGAGAAAGTTAAGCCAATTGATATAGTGTATTTGGATTTTCAGAAAACGTTTCACAAAGTTGCTCATGAGAGACTCCTCAGAAGATTACATAGCCATGGGACAGGAAGAAAAGAGTGGTTACTCACCTGTAACAGGTGTTCTCCAGGAGCAGCAGGAATCAGTCCTCACTTATGGGGTGACGTCGGCGCCGACAGAGCCCTCGCGGAGCAATTTCCCCAGCTTTCGAAGAAAGCCTTTGGGATTGCAGCGCGCATGCGCGGTCCTCTTCCCGCCCAAGGATGCCATCTTGCTCAGTCGAATGACATAGCGGAAGACAGCAACCATAAGAATGACTGCAACTTCAGGGGAGGAGGGAGGGTAGTAATGACTGATTCCTGCTGCTCCTGGAGAACACCTGTTACAGGTGAGTAACCACTCTTTCTCCAGGACCAAGCAGGAAGTCAGTCCTCACTTATGGGACTCCCTAGCTTAAGGCTACCAGAGACCTCAAGCTGGAAAGAGAGCTCCCTCCAGCTCAACCGCACAGAAGGAAGGAATCTTCTCTGAATACGAATCCGGCCGGTAGCCAACATCGGGGCCAGCGGGTAGGAGTTGCCTAAACCTCAAAGAGATTGTGGAGGACTGCCTGTCCGAAAGCACTATCCCTGCGGGACTCCCTCTCCAGGCAGTAATGAGCTGCGAAAGTCTGGCTAGAAGACCAAGTAGCGGCCCGGCAGATGTCTGCCAACGGAACCGAGCGGAGGTGTGCGACCGACGCCGCCTTCGCCCGGACACGGTGCGCCGTGACTCGACTCTCCAAAGAGAGGCCGGCTGCCCCATACGCCCAGGCGATGCAGTCAGCTACCCAGATGGACAGCGTACACTTCGACACAGATAACCCCAACCGGTTGGGGTCAAAGGAAACAAAAAGCTGGGCAGCTTTCCTATGCTCACGCGTACGGTCAAGGTAGAAGGACAAGGCTCTTCGACAGTCCAGGGTATGCAGAACAGTCTCAGCTCTGCTGGTATGTGGCCTGGGAAAGAAGGTCGGAAGAACCACCTCTTGATTGATGTGGAAAGAGGAAACCACCTTAGGAAGAAACTTAGGGTGAGTCCGCAAGACAACCCTATTCCTGTAGAACCTAGTTTAAGGGGGCTCCGACACTAGGGCCTGTAGTTCACTAACGCGCCTAGCGGAGGTGAGGGCTACCAAGAAGAGAGCTTTCCATGAGAGGAAGCGGAGGGGGCAGGTAGCCATGGGTTCGAAAGGCAGGCAAGTAAGCCTTTGTAAAACCACAATGAGAACCAGTCAGGAGCCGGAGGGCGCAACGGGGGCTTAAGCAGCAGCAGGCCCCTGAGGAAACGCGCCACCAAGGGATGCGAGGAAAGGGGCTGGCCCTCCACCGGCGAATGATGTGCAGAGAGAGCACTGAGGTGGACTCTGACAGAGTTGGACTTGAGGCCTAGATCGGAGAGGTGCAGCAAGTATTGCAGTACCACCGACACTAGGCAGGCGAAGGGGTCCTCAGAACGCTGAGAACACCAGGCAGAGAAGCGACGCCATTTGAGTGCGTAAGACTTCCGGGTAGAAGGTCGCCGAGACGCCAGGACGACAGCTTCCACCTCCGGGGGGAGCGAGAGCGGGGCTAGGACTACCCTCTCAGCAGCCAGGCCATCAGGTGAAGGTCCCGGAGGTTGGGGTGCAGAAGAGTACCCTGATCTTGGGTCAGAAGATCGGGCTGAAACCCCAGAGGGAGAGGGGTGTCCACCGCTAACTGCAGGAGCAGAGGAAACCAGGGTTGCCTCGGCCATCGGGGTGCTATCAGGATCACGTAGGCCCCGTCCCGGGCAACCTTGAAGAGCGTCCAGGACACCAGCGGCGTGGGAGGAAAGGCATACAGTAGGCCTTTGGACCACGAAATGAGGAAAGCATCCGGGGCCACTCTGAGGGGATGCGGATGCCGAGAGCAGAACCAGGGAAGCTGCCGGTTCAGGGGACTGGCAAAGAGGTCCATGGCGGGGGTGCCCCACCGGCGGAAGATTTGCTGGGCAACGCCGGGGTTCAACCTCCACTCGTGGGGCTGCAAGACCCAGCTCAGCCTGTCGGCCAGGCAATTCTCCTGCCCGGGCAGGTAAACAGCCTTGAGGAGGATGTCGTGGTTGACAGCCCAGGAGCACAGTCGCCGGGCCTCCTGACAGAGCAGGAGGGAGCCTGTGCCCCCCTGTTTGTTCACGTAGAACATGGCCACCTGATTGTCCGTCTGCACCAGTACGGACTGGCGAGAGGTGAGGTGAGAGAAGGCCCGCAGAGCTAGGCGGATCGCCCGCAGCTCCAGGAAGTTGATTTGTTGAGCCGCCTCCCAAGGAGTCCAAAGGCCTTGAGTGCGCACTCCCTGGCAATGCGCTCCCCATCCCAAGAGAGGCATCGGTCGTCAGCACCTGGGAGGGTGCGGGAGACTGAAAGGGCATACCCCGTACCAGGTTGGGCAGGTGGAGCCACCACTGCAGGGAGGAGACCAGGCGGTCGGAGACCTGTAGAAGGTCCGCCAGACCTCCTGTGGCCTGATGCCATTGAGTGCGGAGACACCACTGGACAGGCCGCATATGCAGTCGGGTGTTTGGCGTGACATGGACCGTGGAGGCCATATGACCGAGCAGCTGCAGGAACCTCCGGGCCGGAACCGGAGACGCACTGTGGAACCTGCCGGCCAAATCCATGAGCCTGTCGGCTCACTCTCGAGGCAAGAAGGCACGAGCTCGCAGAGTGTCGAGCCGAGCTCCTATGAACTCGAGATCCTGAGAGGGGCGCAACGTGGACTTCCCGACGTTTATGACGAAGCCCAAGTGCTGAAGCAGAGCCACCGTACGCTGCGTGGCCTGCACGACCTCTGGGGCCGACTGCGCCCGTACGAGCCAGTCGTCCAGGTAAGGAAAAACAAACAAGCCCTGAAGCCTCAGGAAGGCCGCGACCACCGCCAAGCATTTTGTGAACACCCTGGGGGCGGAGCACAAGCCGAAAGGCAGCACGCGGTACTGATAGTGTTTCCCGGCCACTACAAATCTGAGATACTGTCGGTGGTCCGGATGAATCAGGATGTGAGTATAGGCATCCTTTAGATCCAAGGAGCATAGCCAATCTCCCTGCTGGAGGTAGGGCAGCAAGATTCCAAGGGTAAGCATCCTGAACTTTTCCCGCTGCAGGAACATGTTGAGGTTGCGCAAGTCCAGAATGGGTCTGAGGCCTCCCGTCCTCTTTGGGACCAGGAAGTATCTGGAGTAGAACCCCTGACCCCACTGAGGTTGGGGCACTGGCTCCACAGCCTGCTCCTCCAGTAGACCCTGCAGCTCCTGGAGGAGTAAGTCTCTGTGCAGAGGGGGCCTCGGAGGCTCCCCCGGAAAGTAGGGGGGAGGCACCTGGTGAAAATGCAAGAGGTAGCCCCTTTGAACCACCTGCAGCACCCAGGAATCGGATGTTATGGCTGGCCACCTGTCAGCGAAGTGGATCAGCCTGCCCCCCGTGCTGAGCGACGGGCACGGAGGGGGAGAGGCTATGCTGGCATAGTCAAAAACCCCCACCCAGCGTGGCAGGGGGCTGTGCAGCGGGCTTGGGGGCCCGTGGCCTGCGGGGGCCATTCCCCTGACTCTTAGTCTGTGGGCACTGAGTGGACGCCGCCGGTACTTGGTATTGAAGGTGGGATTGCTTATAGGCAAGCACCTTCCTCGGGTAAAAAGGCTTCTTCCCCGGCCCCTTCCTCTTCTGCGTGGGAGCGGAGGTCTTTCGGGACAGTCGAGTCCGAGTGAGAGTCTCGGACTCGAGTTCCGCAGCCTTATCGGACATGGGCTTGCCGAAAAGGTTGTCACCCCGGCAGGGGACATCGACTAACTTGTCCTGTACCCACGGCTCGAGGTCGGATGACTGGAGCCAGGCCTGTCGGCGGGCACCGATGCCGGCTCCGGCTACTCGGGCTGACGCCTCGAAGCTGTCGTAGGCCGCCCGAGAAAGGAACTTCGAGCACTCTCGAATACTATCGGACAAGGCCAGGAACCTCTGCAAAGGTTCGTCGGAGAGACCAGCCGAGAACCCAGCGAGCTCCTTCGCCAAGTCTCGGAGGAACATGCCCATATACAGCTGGTATGTTTGGACCCTGCAGGCAAGCATGGAACCCTGGAAGCACTTCCTACCGAGGGCATCCAGGTTACGGGCCTCCTTACCCGGGGGCACCGAGGAGTGCATCTTTTGACTCTTAAGCCGATGCATTGCCGATTCCACAACCATGGAGTGGTGTGGCAGTTGCGCCTTCTGGAACCCGGGGCTCTTGCGGACTCGATAAATCGAATCGATCTGCTTGCTTAACACCGTTGTCGAGGCCGGGCTTTCCCACATGCGGAAGAGCAGCCGCTCTAGCATCGGAGGGACCGGCACGGTAAAGGCCTCCTTCGGGGGAGAGTCGTACTGGAGTGCCTCGAGCTCTTCCGCGCGAGGCTCCTCCTCTGGATCCGCGGGGAAAGCCAAAGCCTTGGCCATATCCCGCACAAAATCAGAGAAGCGCGTATCCTCCGGAGGGGAACGCCTTCAAGGCTCCGACTCGGGCGAGTCGGAGGGGACGCACCGGGTTTGAAAAGAGCCAGGCGACTCGTCCCCTTCCGTGTCCCAGTCCGACGCCTCCATGGAGGAATTGAGGGGCTCCGTGCGGGCGAGGGTTCGTCCCGACGCCGGCGTCGACGACCTCGGTCCCGAACGGGAGGCCGAGGGAGACCTCGACCGAGGATCGACTCGAGCATGCATCGACTCGAGGATCGACTCGGCCGCCGGGGTCGACTTGGGCGTCGACGTCCCGGTGGTCTGGGCGGATGCACTGGCGATGCCGGTCATCCAAACCCGCTGCTGGTCCAAGAAGGCAGAGATACTGCGCTCCAAGGATGTCAATCTGAGGTCAAGCCCAGAAGATCCGGCAGCCACCGACTCGGGCCCCGACGGCGTCGGGCCCAACAACGGTTCCGTAGGGGAGTCCAGGAGGACAACAGTACTCACGTGCGGCTCCAGCTCGAGTCGAGGAAGTTTAGAAGGTCTCTCCGCCTCCGAGGACTCAGGGCGGCTGGCGGGGCTATGCGACGCGACCCGGCCCGCGAGGGACCAGGTGTGTCCTCCGACGATGCCCGCGCGAGTTTCCTCTGCCGACGATGCTCCCGTCCAGGGGACCCCCGCTCAGAGGAACTCCGACGGAGCTTGTGGCCGGAGTCACGAGACGTCAAAACCTCCGACGAGGTCCGGGCCGGACTCGGGGTCAGAGAAGATTCTGTCCTTTTGCGAATGCCGACTCCTCAGCGACTTGGAGGACATCTTGCCACACGGACCACAGCTCCCAGAGTCATGGTTGGGTCCGAGGCAACGGAGGCAGAAATTATGCGTGTCTGTAAGAGACATTAAATTAGAACAATGATCACATTTTTTGAACCCGCTGGTAGCCATAGGGGGAAAAAGGGCCCCCGCGAGGTCGAAAGACCGGGCCGCCAGGGGTGGAAAATAAGTGGCGGGAACGCCAGTTAAAAACTGAAAGCAAAAAAGAAATGTGAACGGACTCGATAAGGAAAAAATCGAGGCCGGGCAGGAAAAGGACACGCGAACCGAGAAAGCAATAAAGAATTAATCAACTTTTTCAGCGGTGGTAACAAACTACGTCTGTAGGGCTCCGCGGAAAAAAGAAGACTGAGCAAGATGGCATCCTTGGGCGGGAAGAGGACCGCGCATGCACGCTGCAATCCCAAAGGCTTTCTTCGAAAGCTGGGGAAATTGCTCAGCGAGGGCTCCGTCGGCGCCGACGTCACCCCATAAGTGAGGACTGACTTCCTGCTTGATCCTGGAGAATGCTCTATTGTGGATTGCAAAATGCGGTCTATAAGCTTTTTTGTATAAAATAAACAGGGTTCTCCGTGGACAAAAGCATAAGTCCTTACATAAGGGTGACTTCACTGATGGAGCCCTGTGTGAGAATGTTCTTGGCTCCTTCTAGAAGCTTTTCGAATGGACCATTCGCACATGTAGAAACATAGAAACACGACGGCAGATAAAGACCATATGGCCGATCCAGTCTGCCCTTCCATTCAAACTACTAAACTCTACAGTCCCTTTTTCCCTTTAGGGATCCGTTGTGTTTGTCCTATGCTTTCTTGAATTCAGATACAGTTTTTCTCTTTACTATCTCAAATGGGAGACTATTTCATGCATCTACCACTCTTTCCATAAGGAAAGAATAATTACTCATCTGTAACAGGTGATCTCTGGGAACAGCAGGAATTTAATCTTCACATATGGGCGACATCGGTACTGACTGAGCCTGCGCAGGAATGCTCCCCAGCGTCCAAATGGAAAGCTTTTGGGAGCACTCCACTGTGCCTGCGCGACTGCCTTCCCGCATTTCCAACTCCCTCTCTTCAGCTGAGTTTGTAGCTGAGAGGAAGAAGAAAATAAAAGAACTCTACAAATTCTAGGGGAGGAGGGCTGGTTGTGAAGACCGATCTCTGCTGTTCCCGAAGATCACCTGTTACAGGAGGCGTAGCAAGTGCCTTGCTGATATTTGAGACTTGTGGCTGATTTGGTGTACTAACTCCAGAAGCCTCTGTGCTCTGCCCTATGGCAGGTAAGCTTTCGCTTGAAGGGTGTCTAGCCTTGCCCCTATGACGTCTAAGTTTTGAGTGGGGAGCAAAGTGGACTTTGCTTGATTTATGACAAAGCCTTGATAGTGTGAGCTGTGGCCTGTTGAGCTTCTTGAGGCGACTGGGCCCTGACGAGCCAGTCGTCCAGGTATGGGAAGACAAAAATTCCCTGGTTCCTGAGGAAGGCCGCCACTACCGCCAGACATTTGGTAAACACTCTGGGGTCAATGGCTAGCCAAATGGAAGTACTCTGTACTGAAAATGGTTTCCTCCCACTACAAATCTGAGATATTGTCTGTGGTCTGGATGTATGAGGATGTGCGTATAAGCATCCTTCAGATCCAAGGAGAATAGCCAGTCTCCCTGGTAGAGGTAAGGCAGCAGTATTCCAAGGGAAAGCATCTTGAACTTTTCCCTTACCAAGAACTTGTTCAGATTTCGCAAGTCGAGGATGGGCCGAAGGCCTCCAGTTCTCTTTGGTATGAGAAAATACTGGAGTAGAAGCCTTGCCCTTGCAGGTGGTGGGGCACTGGTTCAACTGCCTGATCCTTTATAAGAACTGCCAACTCCTGCAAGAGGAGATTCCTGTGCAGAGGGGGCCTGAGAGGTTCTCCTGGAAAGGAGGAGGGGGTACCCGGCTGAAATGGAGCAAATAGCATTTGTGAACTATTTGCAGGACCCAGGTATTCGTTGTGATGGCTGGCCTTCCTCCTGTGCATGGCCAAACCACTGGGGGAGAGGAACTATGCAGTGAGAGTCAAAAACCCCCTCCCGGCTGGGTAGGAAACAGAGCTGGAGGCTTGGGGGCCTTCTGCTTACGCGGGCCATGCCCCTGTCCCCTGGCCTACTGCCCCTGTTGGGGAGCCGGGGTGGCCTGATAGGTGGGTTATTTGCGGTAAGCAGTACCCTTCCTCTGGAAAAAGCCTTTTTGCCCGAGTTCTTCTTCTTGTGAGAAGGGGCAAAGGTCTTCTTCGAGAGCCTTGTCCGGGTCAAGTACTTGGACTCGATCTCTGCAGCCTTTTCAGTCATGGGTTTGCCGAATAGGTTGTCACCATGGCACGGGACATCGACCAACTTGTCCTGAACCCATGACTCCAGATCCGATGACATTAGCCAGGCCTGACAGCATGCACCGATGCCGGCCGCGGCTACTCGGGCTGAAGCCTCGAAGCCATCATAGGCTGCTCGAGACAAACTTCGTGCACTCCTGAATCCCTGTTGACAAAAGCCTTTAAGTGCTGCAAGGGTTCCTTGGAGAGGCCAGTTGAGAACCCGGCAATCTCCTTTGCCAGGTCTCGCAAGTACATGCCCATGTACAACTGGTAGGTTTGGACACGGAATGAGAGCATTGAGCCCTGGAAGCACTTTCTGCCGAGGGCGTCCAGGTTCCGGGCCTCCCGGCCGGGAGGCACCAAGGAGTGCATTTTCAGGCTCTTGAGCCGTTACATGGCTGATTCCACAACCATGGAGTTGTGCGGCAGCTGTGCTTTCTGGAACCCAGGGCTCTTACGGACTCGATATATGGAATTGACCCATTTGCTGAGAACCGGCATCGAGGCCAGGGACTCCCACATGTGGAGTATCAGTCGTTCCAACGTCGGGGGAACCAGAACAGTAAGGGCTTCCCTCAGGGGAAAATCGTACTGGAGGGCCTCGAGCTCCTCGGCTTGAGGCTCCTCTTCGGACTCAGCTGGGAATGCCAAAGCCTTGGCCATGTCCTTGACAAAGTCTGAGAACCTGGTATCCTCCGGAGGGGACCTTCTCCGAGGCTCCGAGCCCAGTGAGTCCGATGGGATGCACCGGGTTCGGTGGGTGTCTGGAGACTCTTCATCCTCCGTCTCCCATGCCGAGGAGTCGTCAAGTGGCTCCGGCTGTGAGGGCTTCGGACCCAACCGCCCTGACGCCGAGGGCACTGGCATCGACGACCTCGGTCCCGAACGGAAGGTCGAGGGAGACCTTGGCTGAGGACTGACTAAAGATCTTATTGACTCGAGGATCGGCTAGGCCTCCTGGGTCGACTTAGACGTCGAGGTCCCGGTGGTCGGGGCGGATGGACCGGTGAGACCGGCTATCAGCGCCCACTGCTGCTCCATGAAGACAGCCATGCTGCTCTCCAGGGCCGTCAATCTGAGACCGAGCTCAGAAGGCTCCGCAGCCTGATGCCGGTTCTCCTGGAGCAGAGTCCACGAGGACAACAGATATTACCTTACTCTGCGTCTCCGGCTCCATGTGAGGTAGCTTAGCTGGCCTCTCTGACTCCGAGGGCCCTGGGCAGCGGTCAGGGCTCCGCGCTCTGGAACCCAAGGGCCCTGGCCGATCAGAGGCCTCCAACGCCGCCACCCTCACGAGCTTCTTCTTCCTCCAGTGTTCCCGGGAGGGAGACCCCCGCTCAGAAGACCCACGACAATGCTCGGGGTCAGACTCCCGAAATGTCGAGGTTACTGACGAGGTCCGGGCTCGGACGGATGCAGACTCCGAGAAAAGTCTTTCACGTTGGTGCTGCCGACTCCTAAGTGCCTTGGAAGACATTTTGCCACATGGCCCACAGACCACTGAGTCATGGTTGGGTCCAAGGCATCGGAGGCAGCAGTCATGTGTGTCGGTGAGGGACATTAGTTTTTTACACCGATCACACTTTTTGAACCCGCTGCAAGCCATCGGGGGAAAAAAGGCCACTGCAAGGTCAAACAACCGGGTTGCCAGTGAAAAATAAAAAGAGCACGAACGCTAGTCTCAAAGGACAAAAACCGAAAAACTTTAACCGGGCTTGATACCGGTGTACCGAGTCAAGTCGGGGAGGGGAACAGGCGTCGAACTGGACCGAAACGAAAACTTTGCAGTTTTGATGTACTTTTTCCGAGGAAAGCAGGACCACGTCCAAAGGGCTCTGCGGAAAAAGGGAGACTGAAGCAAGATGGCACCCTTGGGTGAGAAGGGGACTGCGCATGCCCATTGCAATCCTGAAGGCTTTCTTTGAAAGCTGGGGAATTGCTCCGCACGAGGGCTCTGTCGGCGCCGATGTCACCCATATGTGAGGACTGACTTCCTGCTTGTTCCTGGAGAAAGCACAGTTACTTACCTGTAACAGGTGATCTCTGGGAACAGCAGGAATAAGTCTTCACATATGGGTATTGTCGGTACCGACGGAGCCTGCGCAGGAACGCTCCCCAGCGTCCAGTAAGAAAGCATTTGGGAGCATCCCGCAGTGCCTGCGCGCTGCCTTCCCGTCTTTCCCAACTGCCTCTCTCCAGTTCGAGTTTTAAAGCTGAGACAAAGAGAGAGAGAGGAAAGGAAAGATAGATAGAGAGATACAACTCCTAGGGGAGGTGGGTGGGTTGTGAAGACTTATTCCTGCTGTTCCCAGAGATCACCTGTTACAGGTAAGTAACTGTGCTATCTCCAGGAACAAGCAGGAATGAGTCTTCACATATGGGGACTCCCCAGCTAGAGATGCCTGGGAGATCACCCAGATTGTGAGTCCCTGGGAAGGGCTCCACCTCCACTCATGAATCTCAGGCATCCAGTCAGGGATGGAGGGTAGGAGTTGATTAGGTATGGAACAGGTGTTTAAGAACAGCCTGACCAAACAAGGCATCCCGGCGGGAGTCCTTGTCCAAGCAGTAATGGGCTGTGAAGGTATGAACCGATGCCCAGGTGGCCGCTCGACAGATTTGGTCGATGGACACAGAGTTTAGATGAGCCATAGAGGTTGCCATGGCCCTCACATTGTGAGCTGTGACATGGCCCTCCAGAGAAAGGTTCTTACTCTGGTAGGCGAAGGAAATACACTGAGCAATCCAATTGGACAGAGCTCTCTTAGAGACTGGAAGTCCTAAATGAGAAGGATCAAAAGCAACAAAAAGTTGAGAGGACTTTCTATGTTGCTGTGTCCTTTGTAAGTAGAAAGCAAGTGCTCTTTTACAATCCAGGGTATGAAGATTCCTCTCTGCACATGATGCATGAGGTCCTGGAAAAAAGACAGGTAAATACACCTCCTGGTTCAGATGAAAGGGTGAGACCACTTTAGGCATAAAGTGTGGATTAGTTCTGAGGACTACCTTGTCATGATGGAACCTTGTATGAGGAGGATTAGCCACTAAAGCTTGCAGTTCACTGATACGGCGAGCTGAAGTGACTGCAATGAGAAAAATAACCTTCCAGGAAAGGAATTTCAAGGAGGTAGTGGCTAAGGGTTCAAAGGGTGGCTTCATAAGCTGGCCAAGAACCAGATTCAAGTCCCATGCCACTGGAGGTGGTCTAATGGGAGGTTTAGTCAAAAGAAGGCCTCTCATGAATCTTGCTATAAGAGGATGAGAGAAAATAGGTTGTCCATTGAGAGGCTTAAGGGATGCTGCAATAGCACTCAAATGGACTCTGATTGAATTTGTTTTAAGGCCTGCATGGGATAAATGCAGTAAATAGTCTAGTAAAGAACTCAAAGGTATTGCAAGAGGGTTGAGACCCTTCTCTGCACACCAAACGGAAAACCTTTTCCATTTAAAAGCATAGGAACGTCTGGTGGAAGGCTTTCTGGAAGCATGAAGGATATCCTTCACTTGCTGAGAAAGGTGTAAATCCTGAAGGTGTAGGCCTTCAGCAATCAGGCCCTGAGATGAAGAGACTGAGGATTTGGGTGCCACAAGGTTCCCTCCTCCTGGGAGAGGAGATCTGGAGCAGACCCCAGGTTCAGGGAGGGAGCTTGAGAGAGATGCAGAAGTAGAGGGTACCACACTTGGCGTGGCCAATGTGGTGCTATGAGGATCATAGACCCCTTGTCTCTCTGAAGCTTGAACAGAGTCTTGGGGATGAGGGGAATAGGTGGAAAGGCATAGAGGAAGTCTTGCCGCCAATGAAGGAGGAAGGCATCCCTGGCCTGAACTCCCTGACATGGAATCCGGGGAAGTTTGGCATTCCACGGACTTGCAAACAGGTCTATGTCTGGGGTACCCCAAATCCGAAAAATTCTGGCTATCTGGTCCCCATGGAGGGACCATTCGTGTGGAAGCAGAACTCGACTGAGTCTGTCTGCCCAAGAGTTTTGAACCCCTGGAAGATACACTGCCATGAGATGGATCTGATGCTCTCTGGCGAAGGCCCACAATCTCAGAGCTTCGTTGCAAAGCGACAGAGAGTCAGTCCCTCCCTGCTTGTTCACGTAGAACATGGCCACCTGGTTGTCCGTGTGGATGAGGACTGTCTTGTAGCTGAGCAGGGTGTGGAAGACTCTGAGAGCCAGGAAGATTGCTCTGAGCTCTAAGAGGTTGATATGTAGAGATGTCTCCTGTGGAGACCAGATGCCTTGGGTCGAGAGATCTTGTAGATGAGCTCCCCAACCCTTTGGAGAGGCATCTGTTGTAAGGGTTGCTTGGGGTAACACCTGTTGAAAGGGGGACCCCAGCAACAGATTTTGAGTGGACTTCCACCAGTGGAGGGACCAAAAGAGGCGACTGGAGGTTGCTATTTTGTCTGACAGGCAGCCTGATGCCTGGGCCCATTGGGTGGATAGGGTCCACTGAGCTGCCCTCATGTGAAGGCGAGCGTAAGGAACCACATGCACCGTGGATGCCATGTGGCCTAAGAGTTGCAACATCTCTCGAGCAGTTAAATGGGATTTTAACTGAATCTGGGAGGCTAACTGCACCAAGCATAGGCAACGGGCCTGGGGAAGATAGGCCCTTGCAGTTGTGGTATTCAGTAAGGCCCCTATGAACTCTAGAGACTGAGTAGGGGTGAGCTGGGATTTTGGAATGTTGATTACCAGTCCGAGATACTGAAGAACATGCTTTGTGCAGGCCAGGGAAGCCTGGGCCTCTGACTGGGATGGAGCTCGGATGAGCCAGTCGTCCAGATATGGGAATACAAATATGCCTAGAGTGCGCAGAAATGCAGCTACTACTGCCATTCATTTTGTGAACACTCTTGGAGCAGAGGCCAGACCGAAAGGAAGCACTTTGTATTGGTAGTGCTTTCCTTGGTAAAGGAACCGAAGGAACCTTCTGTGTGTTGGATGGATGAGTACATGGGTGTACGCATTCTTGAGATCTAGAGAACAAAGCCAGTCCTGACTCTGGAGGTATGGAAGGAGAGTTCCGAGAGAAGTCATCTTGAATTTCTCCTTGCATAGAAACTTGTTCAACTCTCTGAGATCTACTATGGGTCTGTAGCCCCTGTTTTCTTTGGGATGAGAAAATAAGGGGAGTAGAACCCTGAGCCCTGTTGAAGAAGAGGTACTTCTTCTATTGCCCCTTGGGCAAGAAGGGTAGCAATCTCTTGACCTAGAAGGTTGAGGAGAGATGTTGGAGAGTTGAACTGTTTCACCATGGTGTGAGGAGGAAGGTTTAAGAAATGAAGCTTGTACCCATCCCGTATGATGGAGAGGGTCCATTGCTCTGCTGTGATTTGTTCCCATCTGGGAGCAAAGTGAGCTAACCTTCCTGGGATGGTGAGAGGCTCTGGATGTTCTAGAGCCAGAAAGGCTAAGTTCCCTAGTGGAAAGTCAAAGACCCTGAGGAGGCTGAGGCTGTTGGGCCGTAGCAGTCCTCGCAGTCTGAGACTTGGTCTGTTTTGGTTGTTGCTGTCTCTTTGTAGCAAAACGACCTTGAGAAGAGGCCTGACCATAACCAGAAGAAAATTTCCCTTTTTTTGGGAAAGATCCTTTTTTGAACAACCTCTTTTTAAAAGGAGCAGTAGTAGACTTTGAAAGTCTATCTAAAGCAGAGTTTTCAGCATCCATCTGGTTGGCCTTTGCTTGCCAATCTTTGCCAAACAGGTTGTCCCCTGTACAGGGAAGGTTACCTAGACCATCCTGTACCCAGGATGCCAAATCAGAGGCTTGCAACCAAGCAACTCTGCGTGCACCTATGGCAATAGCCGAGGCTCTACTGGCACCCTCAAAAGAGTCAAAGGCTGCACGGTTGGAAAATTTGGATACATCCTGTGCATGTTTAAGCCAGGTGATATATTCTTCTCTCTTATCTTCTGACATATAAGGAGATAAGGTTTGCAGATGATCTGTAACCTCTTTCAGAAACATCCCCATATAGAGACTATAGGAGTTGATTCTGGCCCAAGCATACTGGCCTGGAAGATCTTCCTGCCAAAGGCATCCAAAGTTCTACATTCTCTTCCTGGAGGAGCAGAGGAGTGCCTTTTTGTACTCTTGATTTTTTTCATAGCAGACTCTACCACAATGGAGTGGTGAGGAAGCTGAGTCTTATGAAAACCAGGACAGGGAGGAACACGATACATGGTGTCCAACCTTCGAGAATGAGGGGAGGTGGAAAGAGTCGTCTCCCATATGCCTAACATGTGATCATAAAGAATCTCATGTACTAGTAAGGCGGCTGCCTCTTTAGGAGCCTTAGGATATTGAAGGATATCTAATTTTTTGGCTCTAGGTTCAGTTTCAGAGGCCACTGAAATGGATAGGCCTCTGGCCACCTCCCTGATGAAGTCCTGAAAAGACAAGTCTTCAGGAGGAGACATTCTCCTTTTTGGAGAAGAGGGTTCCTGAGGAAGGATCCCCGATGCTTCAATAGAGGCCTCTGATGCATCAGAGTCTTCAGAGGAATCGAAGTATCGACTGTCTGGATGCTCTCGGAGAGCCCGATACGTGTACCGGGGGGTATCGACATCGGGAGTAATCGGTACCGGGTCGGTACTGATGGGCATCACTGGATAGCGTACCGCTGCCGTCAACGCTGATGTCGATGCAAGCGGTACCAGTATCGGATCCGGTACCGGTACCAACAACAGGGTTTGTTGCGGTACCGTAGGCGTCGCAGCTTGTATGAATGCCATGATGGCACGCTGCATGGTCAGAATATTCTGATCCATCGACGCCACCAATGTCTGGATGTCGGTACCGGTGGAAACCGCCGGTACCCCAGAACATTGTAACAGGTGATCGGTCGAGGCCGAGCCATCGATGTCAACCTGTGACCCCATAGATTGAGCTTTGGAAGCCGGAGCCTCCCGCCGGGATAATTTTGCCGGTGTGGATGCCTCAAGAGTAAGCCCGGGGGCACCTCGATACTTGGAGGGAGATGTACTCTGAGGACCGGCCAGATTTAAGTTTGGTTACCTGAGATCCATGGGATGAAGCAGCAGCCCTGGAAGACGTCGATGCCACAGAAGCTGCATCGGAGGGAAACAGGGTACTGAGCTTGGCTGCCCGATTTTGTAACCCTCTTTTAGACATCATGGAACAGGACTCACAATCCGCAATGGAGTGGTCAGGACCTAAACATTTTAGACACCAGTCATGGGTGTCAGTGACAGAAATAGTGCCACTGCACTTAGTGCACTTTTTAAACCCGGAGGCGGGTTTTTCCATGAGGAAAAATATATCTGTAGGCCTAAGGCCTAAGAAGAAAAAATGCACTGAAGTCAGAAAAGAGTAGTTTTTTTTAAAAGAAAGAAAAAAGACCGGTGGTACCGGTCCGGAGTCGAGAAGGCAGACACGCGACTAAAGAAAAATAAAAGAAAATAAGAAATTCTTCAGCGGTGACAGGAAACACGACCTGCTGGCTCCACAGAAAAGAAGAACTGGAAAGAGGCAGATGGGAAAGGCGGGAAGGCAGCGCGCAGGCGCTGTGGGATGCTCCCAAAAGCTTTCTTACTGGACACTGGGGAGCGTTCCTGCGCAGGCTCCGTCGGTACCGACGATACCCATATGTGAAGACTCATTCTTGCTTGTTCCTGGAGATTAACAGTTAACACATTGTGTTAACTACTAATGACATCATGATGCTAGTGCAAATTAAAAGCTGTGTTAAACACTCAACACAGTTTAGTAAACAGGCTTCTGAATTAGCACCAGCAACATTCATAAATTCAAAAAGATCTTAGTGATTCAATATATGATAAATGCAGTAAGAACTCATAAATATCAGATAGAGCACAAATGAAGACACAGTCAGGCAGTATGTGGACAGGCATTTAAACTAGGGAAAGGGGGTGACAGATGAAGTAGGATAAGTTCAGTACGTCACTCCCTGCAAAAGCAAAACAACATTGGAAACAGCCACACTTTTGAACAACATATCAATGGCAAGCGGAAGGGGCATGTAGTACAAAATCCATGCAAAAGGCAGGCAAGCCATTCAACAAATGCTGGAAAGCAAGGAGTACAAATGCTCGAAGCCTAGCCAACAAAGTTCCTGATCTGGAAGCCCTAATGTTGGAAATGGACTTGGACATTGTGGCCATTACAGAAACATGGTTTAACGAGTCGCATGAATGGGATAAAGCCATAGCTGGCTATAATCTATTTAGAAGAGATAGAGAAGGTAGAAAAGGAGGAGAAGTAGCCCTGTATGTCAAAAGCAATATTAAAGCTGCTGAAATGCAGGGGACGTGGGGAAAAGAAGAAGCGCTATGGATTGTGTTGGAAAGAGGAGATGGCACTGTCATCCATACTGGTGTGGTCTATAGACCTCCAACTCAAACCGAAGAAATGGACAGCGAATTGACTGTTGATATTGCAAAGATAGCCATGAAGGGGGAAAGTGATTATATTGGGTGACTTTAATCTACCCGATGTGGATTGGAGTGTTCCTTCTGCAAATCTGGAAAGAAGTAAAAAAATTGTGGATGTCTTCCAAGATGCGTTACTTAAACAAATGGTGATGGAACCGATCAGGGAGAGTTCCAGGCTGGATTTAGTGCTCACCAACGGAGATAGCGTGTCGAATATCCAGGTGGGTGCCCATGTAAGCAGCAGCGATCATCACACGGTGTGGTTTGAGATAAAAGCCAAGGTGGAATCCAATGATAGCAAACTCAAAGTCTTAGACGTAAAAAACGCTGACTTCAGTAAAATGACCAAGTACCTGAAGGAGGAGTTGGTAGGGTGGGAGGGGTTAAGGGAAGTGGAATTGTAATGGGCTAAACTAAAGAAAGCAATAAAAAAGTGCAACAGATACATACGTAAGGAAAGTAAATAAAAACAAGAGGAAAAGGAAACCTATTTGGTTCTCCAAAGAAGTGGCTGCACAAATAAAAGCAAAAATACAGCTTTCACAAAATTCAGAAGCTCGCAAACAGAGGAACATAGAAAGAAACTAAAAGAGACAAAAAGATAAATAAAGATAGCAAAATCAAAGGCAGAAGAAAAGATGGCTAAAGATATGAAGTGTGGTGACAAGACTTTTTTCAGGTATATTCGGGAGAAGAAAATCAGAGGTGGAATTGTTGTTGTTAAGTGCCGTCGAGTCGGAGTCGACTCATGGCGACCCTCTGGATAGCTATCCTAAATTGTGTTCGGTCTTCAGTCAGGCGGCTCATTGTTGACAGACTGGTACCCGTAGCTGCTGTTATTGTAGCAATCCATCTCATTGCTGGCCTTCCTCTTTTGCGTTGACCTTCTATCTTGCCAAGCATGATTTATTTATTTATTTATTTATTTTATTTAGACAGTTTTGTATACCACCTTATCCTTCAATCAAAGTGGTCACAACACAATTGGGGGATACATTTAACACGCAGGGATATGAGACACATACACTAATACTTAGAGGGAACATGGGCAATGGAGGGTTAAGTGGCTTGCCCAAGACCACAAGGAGCATCTGTGGGACTAGAAACCCCAGTCCTTCCGGCCCAAGGTTGCTGTCCTCTAGTGGGATGATGTCTTTCTCTAATGATCTCTCTCTTCGCATGATGTGTCCGAAGTATGAAAGTCGAAGTCTTGTCATCTGAGCTTCTAAAGAAAGCTTAGGTTTGATCTCCTCTAGTACCGACTGGTTTGTTCTTCAGGCAGTCCATGGTATACACAGTATTCGCCGCCAGCACCATAATTCAAAGGCATCAATTTTCTTCCTGTCTGTCTTTTTCACTGTCCAGCTTTCACATCCATATGATGTTATTGAAAATACCATGGCTTGAACAAGTCGAATCTTTGTATGGAGAGAGACATCTCTGCTCTTGAGAATCTTATCTAGGTCTTTCATAGCCATTCTGCCAAGAGCAATGCGTCGTCTGATTTCTTGACTGCTTGTTGCTTCTTTATTGATAGTTGATCCAAGTAGGTTAAAGTTGTTCACGATTTCAATTTCTTCTCCTTCAACGATGAACCTGTTGATTATGCCATTTGTCATGATCTTTGTCTTCTTTACATTAAGGTGCAGGCCCATTTTGAGACTATTTTCTTTGATTGTGAGAAGCAAATGTTTCAGATCATCTTCACTTTCAGCCAGTAATGTGGTATCATCAGCATAGCGAAGGTTGTTGATGAGTCTTCCACCAATCTTCACACCTCTGTTGTCTTCATACAGTCCTGCTTCTCTGATGATTTGTTCTGCATATAAATTAAACAGGTAGGGGGAAAGTATGCAGCCTTGTCTTACACCTTTGCTTATTTTAAACCATTCTGTTTCTCCTTGTTCCGTTCGAACTGTTGCTTCTTGATCAATGTACAGATTGCGCAAGAGAACAATCAGGTGTTCTGGTATACCCATGCTTCTTAATGTGGCCCAGAGTTTCTCATGGTTTACACAGTCAAAAGCCTTGCTATAGTCGATAAAGCACAAATAGATATCCTTTTGGTATTCTTTAGTCTTTTCAAGGATCCATCTCACATCCGCAGTGATGTCTCTCGTTCCTCGTCCTTTCCTGAACCCTGCTTGCACTTCAGGTAGTTCTTGTTCTAGGTATGGCTGTAGTCTCTTTTGAATAATCTTCAGTAGAATCTTGCTGGCATGTGGGATCAGAGCGATTGTGCGATAATTTCCACAGTCAGTTGGATCACCTTTCTTTAGTATTGGTATAAACACAGATCTTTTCCAGTCAGTTGGCCATGATGTTGTCTTCCATATTTCTTGGCAGAGCCTTGTAAGTACGGTAACAACTGCATCAGATTGCTGCAATACTTCTATGGGAATGCTATCAATGCCTGGTGCTTTGTTCTTTGATAAGGCTTTCAATGCTGCTTCAACTTCTTCTTTCATCACCAATGGTTCCTGATCATAAGGTATAGGTTGAAACGGCTGTTGGTCCACTTGATCTTTATCATATAAAAACTCTGTATATTCCTTCCACCTTTTCTTGATCTTCTCAGCATCATTCAACATAGAACCTTGAGCATCTTGTAACATTCCAATTCGAGGCTGGAACTTTTTCTTTAACTCTCGCAGCTTTAGGAAAGCCGATCTTGTTCTTCCTCTAATAGTTTCTGCTTCTATTTCCTTGCAAGTGTCATTGTAGTACTTTTCCTTGTCCTGTCTTGCTGCATGTTGGAAATCTCTGTTGAGTTCTGCGATTGTCTTTCTTTCTCCTTTGGCTTTAGCTTCTCTGCGTTTCTGGGCAATTTTCAGAGTTTCTTCCGTCATCCATTTTGGCCGTTTTTGCTTTTTCACCTTTTGTAGAGACTTCTCGCTTTCTTCCAGCACAACCTTCTTGACGTCATTCCATAACTCTTCCGGAGCTCTGTCATTTGTATCTAAAGCAGCAAATCGATTTTGCAGGCAGTCTTTAAATTCCAGTGATATATTCTCAAGGTCATATTTTGCTGCATTCATGAGTGGTTTGCTCTTTTTCAACTTTAGCTTGAGTTTGCATACTAGTAGTTGATGATCTGTACCACAGTCAGCTCCAGGTTTTGTCTTTGTTGATGTTACAGAGCTTTTCCATCGTTGACTTCCACAGATGTAGTCAATTTGATTTTTATACAATCCATTGGGTGAAGTCCATGTGTACAGTCGCCGCTTGTGTTGCTGGAAGAAGGTGTTTGAGATGAATAGATCATTGGTCTTGCAGAATTCTATCAATCTTTCTCCAGCTTCATTTCTGTTGCCAAGTCCATATTTTCCAACTACTTTGCCTTCTTCTTTGTTGCCAACTTTTGCGTTCCAGTCACCCATGACTATCAGGATATCCTGTTTGCATGTTCTGTCAATTTCAGCTTGTACTTGTTCATAGAACTCTTCAATTTCATTCTCTTCTGCAGCTGTTGTTGGGGCATATACTTGAATTATAGTTGTGTTGATAGGCAATCCTCGTAGACGAATAGAGATTAAGCGTTCGCTGACTGCATTGTATTTCATTACAGTTCTTGCAAGTTTCTTCTTTATTATAAATGCAACACCATTTCTTCTTTGTCTTTCATTTCCAGCATAGTAGACCATGTGATCATCTGATGCAAAGTGCCCGATGCCAGTCCATTTCAGTTCGCTGACACCCAACAGATCAAGTTGTACACGTTCCATTTCATTCTTGACCACCTCCAACTTCCCTTGGTTCATGCTTCGTACGTTCCATGTTCCAATGTGTAAGACATCTTTACAGCTTCTGACTCTCATTTCATGCGCAGCTACATCAGCAGTCAGACTTCCCGAGGGCTTTGATCCAACCACATCATAAATGCTGGCTTTACTCTGAAAAGTCTTCAGCTCTTCCCCAGTAGCTAGTTGAGTGCCTTCTGACCTGGGAGTCTCATCTTCCAGCACCATAGCACAATTTGTTTTGTTGTAACTATCCATTGGGTTTTCATGGCAAGATACAGAAGTAGATTGCCGGGCCTTCCTTCCGCGCAGTTTAAGTTTGGTGTTGTTGCCGTTGTCACAGAAATGTGATCCTCCGCCGTCAACACTATCCCATTCTGCTGCTGCCCAGATGGGTGGTTTATCTTCGTCTGGCACCTCAGCTGAGACCTGTCCATCTTGGGAGACCCTGCCAGTAGTTAAACTACCGATAGTTTAGCTCTCAGCATCACTGATGCACGCAAGCCCTCACAGCACGACAAGCTGCAAACCAAGTGAGAGGAGGTGGAATTGCAGGACTCAAAAGTGCTTGGAACGAATTAGAGGAAAGTGACATTGAAAAAGCGACAATGCTAAACAAATACTTCTGCTCTGTTTCACTAGAGATAATCCTGGAGAAGAACCACCTGTGATTGACAAATATACAAATGGGAATGGAGTAGATATCACACCATTCACAAAAGATGATGTGTTAGAACAGCTTGCACAACTGAAAGTGGACAAGTCTATGGGACCAGATGGGATACACCCCAGGATACTGAAAGAGCTCAGAGAGGTTCTTGCAGGGCCTTTAAAGGATGTTTTTAATAGATCCTTGGAGACAGGAGAAGTTCCACAGGACTGGAGAAGGGCTGATGTGGTGCATCTCCACAAAAGTGGTAATAGGGAAGAAGTGACAAATTATAAGTCAGTAAGCCTCATCTTGGCAGGAAAAGTAATGGTAGCGCTACTGAAAGAGCGAATAGTGGACTTCCTTGAAACCAACAGGATGCATGATCCGAGGCAACATGGTTTTACCAAAGGACGATCTTGCCAAACTAATCTGATTGAGTTTTTTGACTGGGTAACCAGAGAACTAGATCAAGGGCATGCGATGGATGTGATCAACCTAGATTTCAGCAAAGTCTTCTGTACTGTTCCTCTTAGGAGGCTTATCAATAAACTCAACAGCTTGGGGATGGGTCCCAAGATGGTGAACTGGATCAGAAATTGGTTGACTGACAGATGACAGAAGGTGACGGTAAACTAACTCAGATGAAAGGAGGGTGATTAGCAGTGTGCCCCAGGGTTCGGTCTTGAGTCCGGTACTGTTCAATATATTTGTGAGTGATATTGCCAAAGGGCTGAATGGAAAAATCTGTCTTTTTGCAAATGACACCAAAATTTGCAACAGCGTGGACTCCCCTGAGGGAGTGGGGAACATGAGGAAAGATCTACATAAGATAGAAGAATGGTCTAATGTTTGGCAGTTAAGATTTAATGTGAAGTGGTGCAGTGTCATACACTTGGGAAGCAGAAATTCAAGGGAATTGTATGCAATAAGGGGCGAGAGATTGGTGTGCACGGATCAGGAGAAGGAGCTCGATGTGATTGTTTCTGACGATCTCAAGGTGGCGAAACAGTGTGACAAGGCGGTGGCAAAAGCCAGAAGGATGCCGGATTGCATACAGAGAGGAATTACCAGTAGAAAGGAAGAGGTACTAATGCTACTGTTCAAGTTGCTGGTGAGGCCTCACTTGGAATACTGTGTTCAGTTTTGGAGACCGTATCTTGCAAAGGATATAAAAAGGTTGGAAGCGGTTCAGAGGAAAGCGACCAAAATGATTTGGAGCCTGCGTCAGAAGACTTATGAGAAGAGACTTGAAGACCTAAATATGTACACTCTAGAGGAGAGGAGGTATAGGGGAGATGTGATTCAGACCTTTACATACTTAGAGTATTAATGGACAAACAAACCTCTTCCAAAGATGAGGAAGCTGTAAAACTAGAGGGCATAACATGAAGGTGCAAGGGGGCAAACAAAGGCAACGTCAGGAAATACATTTCCACTGAAAGGGTGATGGATTCTTGGAATGCCCTCCCAATGGAAGTGGTGGGGACAAACACAGTGACAGAATTCAAAATGGCATGGGACAGACACAGTGGATCCCTTTATAGTAATAGTATAAAATCAAAATAAGCATAACTATCTCTTATATCTGAACAAATAGGCGTGACCTATACGGAGCGGTGGGTACACCCCTAAACAGGGGTGGCCTGCATGGAGCGGCAAGTACACCTACTCTTGCCACCTTGCTGGGCAGACTAGATGGACCATACTGGTCTTTATCTGCCATCATATGCTATGTTACCATGTTTGTTTCATATTTTATATTAAAGCTTGAGAGTTAGTTGCAGAGCAATGTTTCATATTTAAGTGCTTATTTTTGGTGACTCCTCATTGGCAGACATAAATCTAGAAGATGGCCAAGTTAATGCAGGGGTATTTAGGACTAGCTGCATTACAAGAACAGTGGCTAGAAACACACATAAAAACAGCCACTAGATGGTGCATTAGAGTTTCCAAATAAAAGGCTTTGCTCAACTTCTACAGGAGGTCCTGTTGCAATGCTAAGGGAAAAAATGAGGATAATAAAACTCCAGAAAACAAAAATAATCCTACGCAACTTCTCAAGATAATTTCTCTATACTGTATATACATTAATTTGTGCTAACTTTCCATGTCCAGATTTCCCCATGTATGTATGGAAAGGATTCAGGAGAAATTAATGCTGTTTTACTGAGTTTACCACATAAACTGATTTTGCTAACTATAAAAGGCGGCCACAAACCTAACTGATTTTCAGGTTCAAAATAAATTTGCAGTAAGAAAGTTTGTCCTCCTAGATATCCATCTTCTCAAAAACATACTAGTTACTTGAAAATGCACCAGAATTTTTAACTTGCTTGCCTGTAACCCAATTATTTTGAATCCAAGTGAATACTAATTACTTGACTAGTTTTAGAAGTGTGTGAAGTCAGCTATGTGCCATTACTCTTCTTAGAAGATACAGGGTAATAACCTGAATAATTTATATGATTGTTGCCCTAAGAACAACCCAATAAAACATGGGAAAACACTTTAAGCATTTAACATAAAATGGGTTAAGTAATCAGCAGCTAGCTGCCAAATAAATCAACCAACAAGATTTCATCTTCACTAAGACTTCTACTGCTTTCCAACAGAAAAATAAACCACACAAGTCTCACAAATGTAATTAACGTAAATTGAGGTTAGAAAATGACTATATAAAATGTGACAACATAAAAAAGAAACACTGCCATGTAACAATTTTAACAATTGCTGTGCCATGATTCCAACACTGCTCTAAAAGCCATTTGCATAAATAACAGCGTTTAGTAACACACAAATTAACACCAAAATATTTTGTTCAAGATAAACTCAGTAACAAAGGGCTCGATATTCAGCAGCTAGATGTCGCTGCGGAAACTAAGACCCAGATATTCAATGTCAGAGCCATACCTGGCCATTGGCATTGAATATCCAGGTTGGCCGGAAAGCAGCAAAGCTAACCATTCAGCAGCAATATTCAGCCGCTGCCCGGTTAGCTATGGTGGCGAAAGCTAGGCCACCCTTTTATTTTTCCTAACTTTCGCTGCTTAGCAATAACTGGGCAGCGGCTAAATATTGCTGCTGCCCGGTTATCACTCGGTGCTGCCCTCAGAACACCCCAATGCTAGCCAGCTAGCATCAGGGTGCCTAGTGGTGGAACCTGGGGATATACACCGGCACTAACCACTACAGTAGTGTCGCTGAATATCCCAGCCAAGGCGATTAACCACATTAGTCACTCTCAATATCAGGCCTAAAATTCCTGTAAATAGAAGCCCTCAAAATATATATGCCCATTTACTAATCTTTTTTTCTTTCAGTTTCTCTGATTTTATGACTGTTTCTTACCCGTGATGCATCACTCTCTTGCTTAATCATATCCATACCAGTCAACTGGTTTGGAAAAAGGCTGCCTCCCCTAATAGCAGGATCATTAACCTAATGATCAAAAAATGTTGAAGAAATTCAAATGCATAAGTAAAACTGAACAAATAAATAACATTTCAAATATTTACACAAATTTGCCCTCCCTCCACGTTCAAAAAATAAAACTATCCATGGAACCTTTTCTCAAATTCTACTTACAAAGAAATTTTTAATCAAAATGAAATGTCTGCTTTAATGATACTTATGTATGATAGCTCTGCTAGCCTGACAATCATGTTCTGGCTCTTAAGTGCCTTCTGAACATTAAAAAAAACCCCAATGGCATGTACGGCCATTCATTATTTTGAAGTACTCAAATCCTTTGAATTTATTTATTTATTTAACATTTTTTATATACCGTCCTTCTACAAATCAGGACGGTTTACATAGAACAATTTATAGCAGTATGTTTCAACTGTTTACATAGAACAATGAACAGGGATAAATATGTGTACCAGAAAATAGAAACAAAACGTGGAACTATTTACACAATAACTATGTA
The DNA here is from genome assembly GCA_033557465.1 of Ichthyophis bannanicus. Taxonomy (NCBI): domain Eukaryota; kingdom Metazoa; phylum Chordata; class Amphibia; order Gymnophiona; family Ichthyophiidae; genus Ichthyophis; species Ichthyophis bannanicus. The sequence goes on from CM066031.1 coordinate 1,540,652,091, forward strand.
CATGGTATATACAGGATAAGAGATACACATGGTTTTTGATTTAAATGTTCTTGTCTCTTACCTGCTCAGGACCCATGGAGGATAACCCTGATGTAGGCACAGAGGTCACTGAGGTCATGCTGAGCTGCCCTGCCATTTGATTCATGTTGTTCATCCCACTGCTATTGGCTGTCATTGATACACTGATGTTCATATTGTTATTGTACATGCTGGTGCTTGATTGCTGACCAAAATGTGGTGGGGACTGCTGTGAAAACATGCTGTTGAATGAAAAGATCCAAAGATAAGTAAAAACACTAAAAGGGTAATTTTATAACAGGCCACCAAGGTCAGAAAGCCAAGTAGGCAACTATTGTAAGCCTACTCTATAAAGATACATAGGTGCCTATGTTCCTTTATAAAATACCAGCAAAACAGCAGCCAAAATCATGGCTAAAATGCAGCCATAACCAGGCTAGAAGCGTGATATCGTGGAAAGACAGAGCCTTTATTAAACCGATGACAACCCGACACAGGCCGTGTTTCGTTACCCTTCGTCAGGGGTTTGTCTGCCATATACTCTGTTGAAGACCATTAAAACAGAAGGTCTTATACCATGCTGTTTTAAACTATTAGGAATCTGTATAATCTTCTCACCGGCAGCAAACGCTTGTGACTGTGAAAACGCAATGGATGGTTTCTGCATCGTACGTGATATATGCTCCTGTTGTGTTGCACCTAAAATGCAGCCATATACATTTACACCAACTCAGGAGCTGGTGAAAAAGTATGTGCTGAAGTACGCACAAAGGTGTGTATTTTATAACTAGGACATCTGATTCTAGGAGTTTATTGTTTGGAAATTTAGGGGTTTATTTTTGAGACCATTCAGTGCTTACCCAGGAAAGAACTGTTTGTGGCTTTTCAGGTGAATTCAATTCAATAACTCAAAACACAGTTTTCCAGCACCAGCTCTCCTTCCAACAACAGCATCAGTACCAGGGCCGGCCCGTCCATTGAGCAAGAATGTGTTTTGTACAGGGCCCCGCGTTTCAGGGGGCCCCGTGCAAAAAACATTCTGTATCAGCCCAGCTAGATTTAAAACACACAATCCGGCTGCTGCTGCCGCCGTGGCAGCGGCAGAATCGAGCGTCTCGCAGGGCTCCCCCTGCCCGGCCAGAGTCCTCCCTGCAGCATCAGCTGCCTCAGTGTCGGCTGTCAGAGCCGCGAAGGGAGAGCTTCTCTCTCGCGGCTTTGTTAATCCCGCCAGGGCTGATGGGAAATCCCATCAGCCTCGGCGGGATTAACAGTCACGAGAAAAGGAAACTCCCTTCGCAGCTCTGAAAAGCCCACGCTTTGGGAGCTGATGCTGCAGGGAGGACTCTGTCGGGCAGGGGGGGGGCCATGGCGGCGGCAGCAGCAGCAGCCGGATTGTTTTATTTTTAAATCTAGCTGGGCTGATGGGGGGGGGGGAGGGGGGTTAGGACTGATAATGGGCTATGGGGGGGGGCTAAGACTGGAAGTGGGCTGATGGGGGGGGGCTAAGACTGGTAATGGGCTGGGGGGTTAGGACTAGTAATGGGCTATGGGGGGGGCTAAGACTAGAAGTGGGATGATGGGGGCTAAGACTGGTAATGGGCTTGGGGGTTAGGACGTAATGGGCTGATGAGGGATTAGGACTGGAGGTGGGCTGATGGGGTTTAGGACTGGTAATGGGCTATGGGGGGGCTAAGACTGGAAGTGGGATGATGGGGGGGTTAGGACTAGTAATGGGCTATGGGGGGTGCTAGGACTGGAAATGGGCTGATGGGGGGTTAGGACTGGAGGTGGGCTGATGGGGGGTTTAGGACTGGTAATGGGCTATGGGGGGGCTAAGACTGAAAATGGGCTGATGGGGGGTTAGCACTGGAAGTGCGCTGATGGGTTAGGACTGGTAATAGGCTATGAGGGGCTAAGACTGGAAGTGGGCTGATGGGGGTTAGGACTGGTAATGGGCTATGGGGGGGGCTAGGACTGGTAATGGGCTATGGGGGGGTTAGGACGTAATGGGCTATAGGGGGGCTAAGACGAAGTGGGCTGATGGGGGGGTTAGGACTAGTAATGGGCTATGGGGTTGGGGCTAGGACTGGAAATGGGTTGATGGGGGGTTAGGACTGGAGGTGGGCTGATGGGGGTTAGGACTGGTAATGGGCTATGGGGGGCTAAGACTGGAAATGGGCTGATGGGGGGGTTAGGACAGGAAATGGGCTGATGGGGGGGGGGTTAGGACTGGAAGTGGGCTGATGGGGGGGGGTTAGGACTGGTAATGGGCTATGGGGGGTTAGGACTGGAAGTGGGCTCATGGGGGGTTAGGACTGGAAGTGGGCTGATGGGGGGTTAGGACTGGTAATGGGCTATGGGGGGATAGGACTGGTAATGGGCTATGGGGGGGACTAGGACTGGTAATGGGCTATGAGGGGGACTAGGACTGGTAATGGGCTGGGGGGTTGCTAGGACTGGAAATGGGCTGAGTGGAAGAGGGGACTTGAACTGCAAATAGTTGATGGGGCGGGGGCTTGGAACAGATATGGGCTGAGTGGAGGGGAGCTAGGATTTGACATGAGCTGATGGTGGGGCTAGGAAAGGACTAAAAATGGGCTGATGGGGGTTGGGATTGGAAATCGTCAAAGGTTCACTTCAACAAAGATACATGCCGCAACCCCTAAAGCACGCACTGATATGACCAATACTCAAAAATAGCAATCTGAGCCCCTCTGAACCAAAATCATACCATCCCATCTCCAGCCTGCCATTCCTTGCAAAAATTGTGGAAAAGGCAGTGCAAAAGCAACTTCAGGACCACATTGACATAAATGCCCCACTGGACATCCATCAGCATGGATTCAAGCCCCAACATGGCGTGGAAACACTACTCACTTCCCTCTTTGATAACCTCCTAAGAGGCATGGACAACATAAAAAATGGCTTCCTGCTAGTGTTCATGGACATCTTGGTAGCATTCAACACTGTGTCCCACACTAAGATACTGCAACGCTTACAACAGATAGGACTATCCAAGAATACCCTGAAGTGGTTCACATCATACTTGGAAGGGCGAACGCGACAAGTCAAATGTGACCAAAAGAAATCACTACAATTCCCCGTCACACAGGGAATACCTCAAGGCTCAGCCCTCTCATCAATGCTCTTTAACATCTACATACAGCCCATATGCAACATCATTAAACACCACAAACTTCACTATCACATTTATGCTGATGACATCATGGTGTACGCTCCAATCAACCCACTAGCACTAAACACCACAACAATAACCAAATGCCTCGAAGACATGAATGAATGGCTCATAGCCAACAACTTAATGGTCAACTACAATAAAACTGAGGCAATGTTCGTCACCAGGAACCCCACCTTCATACCTCCACAAACTATCAGCATCCTAAACAAACACACAGTAGTCAAAGAAGAAATTAAACATCTGGGCATCACACTAGACAGAGCTCTGAATCTGAAATCCCACATCAACAAAACCGCAAACAAGGCCTATCAACAATTGAAGACAATCAGACAAATCAAACCAATGCTCCGTCAGGACCACTTCCGCACAGTGTGCCAAGCACTCATTACACCACTGCTTGATTACGGAAACTCACTATATCAAGGCCTTCCTCAGCAGACACTACACCCACTACAGATGGTACAAAACACCACAGCACGCATCATTACAGACACTCCAAGGACCGAGCACATCACTCCCGTCCTACAACAACTACACTGGCTCCCAATGGTGGCAAGAGCTAAATACAAAATAATAATGATCATCTTCAAAATCATTCACCATCTCTCAGCAGACGTACTCCAAAACATTATAACAAGGGATACCAGCAATAGACCAAGAAGAACCAATAACGACAACATGATCGGCACACCTGAAGGCTACCACAAAACCAAGCAAACTACTTCAAAAAGAGCACTATCACTACTGGCATCCGCACTATGGAACTCCCTCCCAACAAGCCTGAGGGCAGTGGATGACCTCACAGACTTCCGCAAAGACCTCAAAACACTGTTATTTATAGAAACATATGAGCACGCAGGCAATATCCCCTACCCAACCAGAAATACAACTACCTCCGCCAACTAAGCATGCACTCATTCTATGTACACACACAAGTTTATCATACCACGCTATTAAATACTGTCATGTTAAATGTTACCCTTCAATTGTACTGTCTAAATGCTGTCAAGTAACTGTACTGTCTAAATGTGTATGTAATGTAATGTGTGTAAATACCCTAATGTTAAATGCAACCCTCCAATTGTGATGTGACGTGACGTGACCACCTTGATTGAAGGATAAGGTGGCATACAAATCTGTCTAAATAAATAAATGAGCTGATGGAGGGACTCGGATGGGACTGGAAATGGATGGGGGAGCTGGGACTGGAAATGGGCTGATGGTGTGGCTAGGAAAAGATTGGAAATGGGCTGATGGGGGGCTAGGACTGGAAATGGGCTGATGCAGGGACCAGAAGGGAGCGGATGCTGGGTGGGGCTGGAACTAGAAGGGAGCTGATGTTGGGGGATGATTAGAATGGGATGGAGCTGGGAGAGTGAAATGGAGAGGGAAAAAATATTTTGTGTGGGAGGGAAGACAAATCTACAATTGGCCAGGTATTGGGAGAGTAAGTGGGGATTGAGGATGGAGGGGTAAAATTTGAGTGGATGAAATGGGAATGAGGAAAGAGCAAAAGGAGAAAGATTAGTATGTTAAAGCAGATGTAGAGAGAGAATGGAAAGAAAAACTAGAAGAGAGAAGAAAGGACAAATGGACAGCAGACGATGGAGAGTTAGCAGAAGACACAAAAGGTATCTCTTTATTTTGAATTTATTAAATGGAATATGTCAGCTCTGGGAAATGTGCATCATTAACGTCTGTGCTTTGTTTAGTACAAGAGAAAATGAATTTATAGTTTTATTTCTACAGTGTTGTTGTACATTCCAAGTTTGGCTTTTGGGGTTCCCAGTTTAATTGTCTTCCTGTTTCTAAATTGTGATTCCTTGTTTGGTGATGGTCTATGTTCTGCATGTGTAACTGAGCTGAGGTATTCTGTTTATGTAATTTCTATTTGACATTGCCACTTGCTCTGTTTCCCCAGTAGGTCATGTATTGTTATTCTCTGAAATGTATTGGTTTAATATTTGCAGTGTTGCCTTTTGATAGGTAGAGTATGGTGCTTTGTGAGTCCTGGTAGTGCTGTTATGATACGGCGGGTTTGCTATGGGTTCTAAATGGGCAGTGTTTGTAGTAGTTCCTAATGTGCCTGGCGGTTGGCACTGGATTACAGTAATGTAGAAATCTTTTAGTCTTTCTTTATCCATACAGTCATTAAAAAGCATGTTTACTAAAAGTTATTGTATGATAACATTATGCAAATATTTATGCAAATGAGGCCCCGCACCAAGTCTCCGCACATGGCCCCGCATCCCCTTTGGGCCGCCCCTGATCAGTACCTCCCTTCCTCTCTGACTCAGCATCAAACTCACATTGTTCCAGTTTCAGCCCCTTCCACTGGAGATCTTTCAATCTTTATTTTATTTTTATTTATGTATTTATTTACACTTATAAACCGCAATCACAAAATTATTCTCTATATGGTGAGTAATAACACAAATAATAAGTAACTAACACCCCAATTACCAAGAAGGATAATTCTCCTATCACAGTAACTTCACACATAATAATACAGAGATTCTAACATCCTATTTTTGTACCTCTCTTTACTTCATCAATTTTAACTTCCCTCATATGCACATCTAAACACATGAGTCCTAAGAACCTTCCTGAAAAATGGCTGCTGTCTTCCACTCGGGCTCCTTTAGAGATGCCTGATCTTCTCTGGGAAGGCTCTTAGATCCCACATTTTCTTCTAAGTGTCCAAATCAAGAATGTGATAACTTTCTCCATTGTATGTGAAAAAACAAGGCAAAAGGAAAGCTTCACTCTACTTGATCCCTTTTTCCTTCAAAAGCTGGGTAAGCAGGCAGAAGTCCTTCCTTCTTTACAAATTGAAACAGAGAGGCTGGAAAAGATCTGTGGTTCAGTATTAGGACTAGGGCTGATAAAATCCATTCAAAAGCGAGGGTCTTAGACTTTAGGAAAACTAACTTTGCCAAGATGGGCCAATACCTCAAGGAGTCGTTAGAGGGATGGGTACAGCTAGGGAGTGTAGAAAAACAGTGGGCAAAACTGAAAAGGGATATTTTAAGGGCAACCAACCTTCTTGTTATAAGACATTTCAGATAGGTTAGTGAGACGAGGAAGGGCAAAAGAGGTATCGTCAGACTCAAGGGTGAAGGGGAGGAATATGTAGAAGCTGGTGAGGATAAAGCAGAATTGCTTAACAAATATTTATGCTTTGTGTTCACAGATGAAGAGCCAGGAACAGGACCTCAGAAAACACCCACAAACAGGAACAGAAATGAGGGGCATCTTGAACAATTTTTAGAAGACTGTGTTCGCGAGGAACTAGCTAAACCTAAAGTAGACAAAGCGATGGGACTGGATGGGATACACCCAAGAATGCTGATGGAACTTAGGGATGTTCTAGCAGCTCCAGTGACTGACATTTTCAGTGCCTCTTTGGAGTCAGGAGTGGTGAAAGAGGACTGGAGAGAGGCACATGTGGTCCCCTTTACACAAAAGCGGAAGTAAGGATATGGTTGAAAACTACAGGCCGGTTAGTCTAACCTCTGTGGTAAGTAAATTATGAGATGCTGCTGAAAGAGAAAATAGTGAGGTTTCTGGAGTCCAATGGATTACTGGATCCAAGGCAGCATGGATTCACTAGAGGCAGGTCTTGTCACACAAATCTGATTGATTTCTTTAACTGGTTAACCAGAGAGTTAGACTAAGGGAGAGCCCTAGATGTGGTGTATTTAGATTTCAGTAAAGCCTCTGACACCTTTCCGCATAGGCAACTTATAAACAAACTGAACATCCTAGCGATGAGCCCTAAAATTACTGCTTGGGTTAGAAATTGGTTGAGTGGGAGGCAGCAAAGGGTACAAGTAAATGGAGCTCACTCTAAGGAGGAGGAGGTTACTACTGGTGTGCCCCAGGGATTTGTCCTTGGTCAAATTCTTTTGAACATCTTTGTTAGTGATATTGTGGAAGGGCTGTCGGGTAAGGTTTGTCTGTTTGAGGATGATACCAAAATCTGCAATAGAGTAGACACCCAGGAAGGTGTAGATAACATGAGGAGGGATCTAGCTAAGCTTGAAGAATGGTCTAGAATTTGGCAGCTGAAATTTAATGCTAAAAAATGCAAGGTCATGCATTTGGGCTGCAGGAATCCAAGGGAGGGATATGGTATAGGGCAGTGATGGCTAACCTTTTTGAGCCCGAGTGCCCAAACTGCCGCACAAAACCAAAGAATTTCCTCAAAGTGCCAGCACGTCAATTAAACCTTAACAACAAGATTTTAGTATCTAAAAACTCTTTATAAAGTTGCCTGAACTATGTAACACCATTTGTAAAGGTTGGAATCTTTGTATTGTCAGAGAATCAATTTGATTCTCTCTCTACATCTGCTTTAACATAATAATCTTTCTCCTTTTGCTCTTTCCTCATTCCTATTTCATCCACTCAAATTTTACCCCTCCATCCTCAATCCCCACTTAGTCTCCCAATACCCGGCCAATTGTACATTTTTCTTCTCTCCCACACAAAATATTTTTCCCCTCTCCATTTCATTCTCCCAGCCCCATCCCCTTCTAATCTCCCCCAACATCAGCTCCCTTTTAGTTCCAGCCCCACCCAGTATCCGCTCCCTTCTAGTCCCCTCATCAGTCCATTTCCAGTCCTAGCTCCCCCATCCATTTCCAGTCCTATCCGAGTCCCTTCATCAGCTCATTTCCAATACCAGCCTCCCATCAGCCCATTTCTAGTCCTTTCCTAGCCCCACCATCAGCCCATGTTAAATCCTAGCTCCCCTCCACTCAGCCCATTTCTAATCCAAGCCCCCCATGAGCCTACTTCCAGTTCTAGCCCCTCCATGAGTCCATTTCAATCCAAGCCCCCACCACAGCCCATTTCCAATCTTAGCTCCCCCCAACACCCAATTCTCAGTTCTATCCTAGCCCATCCATCAGCCCAGTTCCTGTCCTAGCTCCCTCCCCTAAGAGCCCATTCCAAGCCCCCCTTCCCATCAGTTATTTGCAGTTCAAGCCCCCTTCCACTCAGCCCATTTCCATTCCAAGCCCCGTCCCCATCAGCTATTTGCAGTTCAAGCCCCCACTTCCCCTCAGCCCATTTCCATTCCAAGCCCCATCCCCAACAGCTATTTGCAGTTCAAGCCCCCTTCCACTCAGCCCATTACCAGTCCTAGCCCCCCATAGCCCACTCCCAGTCCTAATCCCACCAGCCCATTTCCAGTCCTAATCCCCCATCACCCAATTTTCAGTTTAAGCCCCCCATAGCCCATTACCAGTCCTAACCTCCCCATCAGCCCACTCCCAGTCCTAATCCCCCATCACTCAATTTTTAGTTTAAGCCCGCCCATAGCCCATTACCCGTCCTAAGCCCCCATCTACCCACGGCCCGTCCTAATACCACCAGCCCATTTCCAGTCCTAATCCCCCATCACCCAATTTTTAGTTTAAGCCCCCCCAGCGACCATCACCACTCCTAACCCCCCAGCCCAGCGCCCATCACCACTCCTAACCCCCCAGCCCAGTGCCCATCACCACTCCTAACCCCCCAGCCCAGTGCCCATCACCACTCCTAACCCCCTCCAGCCAGCCCAGTGTCCATCACCACTCCTAACCCCCCAGCCCAGTGCCCATCACCACTCCTAAACCCCCCCAGCCCATCACTACTCCTAAACCCCCCAGCCCATCACTACTCCTAACACCCCCCAGCCCAGCCAAGCCCAGCCATCACCACTCCTAACCAGCCCAGCCCAGCCCATCACCACTCCTAACCAGCCCAGCCCAGCCCATTACCACTCCTAACCCCCCCCCCCCCCAGCCCAGCCCAGCCCAGGAAAAATTTAAAAAAAAGAAAACCTGTCTGCTTTCCCTGTCTGCTGCTCTGTTAAGCCCGCGGGGGCTGATGGGAAGTTCCCATCAGCCCCCGCGGGCTTAACAGAGTCGCGAAAGGGAAACTCTTCCCTTCGCGCTCTGCAAGCCTGCGCGTCTGACTGCAGCTCCAAAGAGAGAGCTGCTACGGGGAGGGCAGGCTCTGCCGGGTACAGGGGGGCCCCGCGGCACGCTCGATTCTGCCGCGGCGGCCCCGACAGCGGCAGCAGACAGGTTTTTTTTTTTTTTTTCAATTTTACTTAATTGCGGACCTTCCCGTGTGCCAGCTGCAAGGCCTTCGCGTGCCACAGCTGGCACGCGTGCCATAGGTTCGCCATCGCTGGTATAGGGGATAAAGTACTTCTGTCCACAAAAGAAAAGCAGGACCTAGGTGTGATTGTGTCTGATGATCTTAAAGTAGCTAAACAGGTAGAAAATGTGACAGCGAAAGCCAGATGGATGCTTGGGTGCATAAGTAGAGGAATGGGCAGCAGAAGAAAGGAGGTGACAGTGCGACCTCATTTGGAGTATTGTGTGCAATTCTGGAGACTGCACTTTCAAAAGGATATAAACAGGTTGGAGTTGGTACTGAAGGTGGCTAATAAAATGGCTAGTGATCTTCGTTATAAAGTATATGAGGACAGACATAAGGATCTTAATATGTATAGAGGAAAGGTGGGTTAGAGGTGATATGATTGATTTGTTTAAATACCTCCGTGGCATAAATGCACAGGAGGAGAGTCTCTTTAGACTGAAAGCAAGCTGAGCTATGAGGGGACATAGGATGAGTATGAAAGGGGATAGACTCAGAGTAATATGCGGAACTATTTCTTTACGGAAAGAGTGATAGTTGTGTGGAATAGTCTTCCAGTGGAGGTGGTAGAGATGAGGACAGTATCTAAATTCAAAAAAACAACGGACAAACACAGAGGATCTCTAAAGGAAAAAAGGGACTGTGGTAGTGGTTGATATGGAAGGGCAGACTAGAAAGGCCATGTGGCCGTTTTCTGCCATCCTGTTTCTATTTTAGTTTCTTCTCCTTGGAAGCAGAGGACACTGCAGTTACAGAACTGCAGACACTGACGCCTGCTTGCCTTCAAGATTATGAAAGCAAACCACTATGGTACAGCTTTCCTAGAGGTTACGGGCATTCTGCTAGAGACTGTGCTCCGTCTAGTCCAAGTGTTTTACTTAAATGCTTCGGGATCAAGGAAGAGTATAGCTTTTTAACCATATGAAATGTGTTCTTATTCTCTCTCTCAGGGATCCCAAGGATTTGGATGTTGTTCCTCTATTCATGATTTTCTAAGTTCTCTGTGTTTCTAATTTCTTTAGTCTCTGACTCTAGGACTTTAATTTTCATCTGGAAGCACACTACAAACTGATCTGCGCTCCAGTATGATCTTGCTCTGAGTGACTCCTGCACCGAAAGATTTCATTCAGTTTCAAAATCGCTCAATGCTTTGTTAATATTAGTTCTTAGTAGCTTGATTTGGCAATTGCTGTAGGCAAAACTGGACCAGAGATCGCCACTGCTCTGGAATCCAAGGCCTTGGTTTGCAAGGCTCCTACTAAACTTTACCAATACTGAGAGTAGCTGGGTTTAGGTTCTACAGGATGCAGCACTTGACTTAAAAGGTACAGCTAAGCTATAGATAGCATTGAAGGAGTAAGAAGTACCTTTTGGCATAAAGTGTAGCTGAGTCCTAAGAATGACTTTGTCATGGTGGAACCAGATATAGGGTGGGTCCACTACTAAAGCCTGAAGCTCACAAATGTGTCTAGCTGAAGAGAGCATTTAGGAAGATTACCTTCCAAGATAGGAACTTTAGTGAGGCTGTGGCCAATGGTTCAAAGGGCAGCTTGAGAAGCTGTGCTAGAACAACGTAGGTGGCTTAATGGGCGGTTTGGACAGGAGAAGACCTCTCATGAAACGGGCCACTAGCAGTTGAGAAGTATTGGCTGTCCATCCAGTAGGTGATGTGAGGCTGCAATTGCACTGAGGTGGACACTCACTAAGTTGGTCTTCAGACCTGTCGAAGACAGGTGGAGGAGATACTGAAGGAGTGACTCCATTGGAGCCAAAAAGGGATTGAAATCTATCTGACAGCACCAGACAGAAAATCTCTGCCACTTGAAAATGTATGAATGTCTGATGGAGGGCTTCCTAGAAGCCAAAAGGTTCTCCTTAACCTCTTGGGTAAGGTCAAGGCCCTGGAAAGCTATGCTTTCAGCAGCCAAGCTGTGAGACGGATAGACTGTGGATTGGGATGGAGTAGTGAGCCCTCATCCTGGGAGAGGAGATTGGGTGCAGATCCCAATCGCAGAGGTTGACTCAGAGTCAGACATAGTAGCTGAAGAAAACCCTGTGATCTGGCCACAATACCACGGCTCTTTCGGTCTCTGGTCCCTCAAACAGTGAGAAACAAGCAGAGAGTAACACAGAACACAATCACACACAAAGTGCTACTTTCTTTGAGCTCAGAGGGAAAACAACAGACGGTCTATGGACACAGCACAGTTCTACGTCTGTTGGATTCAAATTCTTCCTCCTGAGAAGCTCTTTTTATTAAATAAAAAAGGGAAGTAAGAGTCATTAATCATAACACAAGGTGTCGCTAGAGTTCTTTCTACAGAGTAAGAGCTGATTACATTGTATTAGATGAAATTTACTTGATTATGACAGAATTATTTATAATTGCAAAGTTGCAAAAATTATGTTGTGTCAGCAGGGACCTATAGTTGACTGTACAATGAACTATGGTTCTGCAGTTCATAGCCTATGCTTACTCTTTGTGCTTGCGTTAACAATATTCCCAAACTATTTTAAAGACAGTTACACAGAACTCATGATCATGATATCCTATTCTATTTAAGAGGAAGTAGGTGAAAAGCCAAAATTCTGATCACATTTTAGAGATCTGCATCAAGAAATGTATCCATCTTTAATTACATATTGGAGATTCTGGTATCCCTTTTACCTGTCCATTTCTACAGTAGCAGAGGAAACCACAGTTGCTTCGGCCAGTGGGGGGCTACGAGTATCATGGAGCCCCTGTCCAAATGAAGCTTGAAAAGCATCTTGGGAATGAGAGGTATAGGAGGGAAAGCGTAAAGCAGACCACCGACCCCAGTGTAGGTGGAAGGCATCCACTTCTTGGTTGGTGGATGTCTGTTCTTGTGCAGAAGTGAGGAAGCGTGGCATTTTGGGGAGTCGTGAACAGATTTTTGGGGTTCCCCGGGTCTGAAAGATATAGAGACCATTCGTAGGGAAGAAGGATTTGACTCAGTCTGTCTGCCAAGACATTGGACTCCCCCAGAAAGTACACTGCTTGGAGGTGTATTTGATGAGCAATGGCAAAGGACCACAGGTGTAGCGCCTCCTCGCAGAGGGCGCAGGAGTCTGTTTCTCCCTGCTTGTTCACATAGAACATGGCAACCTGATTGTCCATCCTGACTTGGACCTGTTGTGTCCTGAGTTGGTGTTGAAACGCTCTCAGGGCATTCAAAATAGCTCAAAGTTCCAGGAGACTGATTTGGAGTTGCGACTTTTGTGTTGTCCAGAGCCATGTAGTCAGGTTGCTGAGGTGAGCTCCCCAGCCCAGTTTGGAAGCATCTGTCATCAGAATGCACTGAAGTGCAGGCATCTGAAATTGTGACCTTACGGGCAGGTTTTCTGGAGAACATCACCACTAAAGGGATGTGGTTAGATGGGCAATGACTTGGATCCTGTTCCGGAGATGGCCCGAGGCCTGGTTCCACTGGGAGACCAGAGTTCACTGGACTATCCACATATGTAGTCGGGCATATGGAACAACATGTACTGTAGAGGCCATGTGCCCAAGAAGCTGCAGCATCTCTCGGGCTGTCAGATGGTCTCGAAGAAGCGTCTGGGACGTTAGTTCAACTAGACAGACACAGAAGAGCTGGGGCAGGAATGCCCTGGACTGTTGGGTGTCTAGTAGGGCTTCGATGAACTCTAGTTTTTGAATTGGAGTGAGGTGGGACTTTGGGGAAGTTTATCACAAAGCCCAAGTGTTGTAGCATTGTGATGGTATGATGCAAGGAGAGCAGTACCTCTTGGGAGGTGGCTGCTTTTATTAGCCAGTCATCCTCTTGGGAGGTGGCTGCTTTTATTAGCCAGTCATCTAAGTAAGGAAAGACAAATATCCCCAGAGTTCTTAGGTATGCCGCTATGACCGCCATGCACTTTGTGAAGACTCTTGGGGTAGAGGTGAATCCGAAGGGGAGGACTCTGTATTGGTTATGTTTTCCTTGAAAAGTGAAGTGTAGAAACTTCCTGTGTCCTGGGTGGATGAGGATATGTGTACATGCTTCTTTTAGATCTAGAAAACAGAGCCAGTCCTGACTCTGGAGGTAGGGAAGAAGAGTCCAGAGGGAGATCATCTTCAACTTTTCGTGGACTAGAAACTTGTTCACGTTTCTGAGGTCCAGAATGGGACATAGGAAAATGTGGCAGGGAGGTTCTGGAGGCTAAATTTAGGCTTTTAGGTAGGAAAGTTGAAATCCAGAACTTCCAGGGTAGTGTTCTCCGAAATGCTTCCCGTTCCACACGCAGGACCCAAAAGGCAGGCAGAGCTCCGGAGTCTCAATGTGTGGATGAGACGATGGTGCAAGGATGAGGGTTTTGGATTTCTTAGGAACTAGGGAACACACTGGGGAAAGGAGGGGCTCTTCTGAAGGGATGGGCTTTACCTTAACCAGGATGGAACCAGGCTGCTGGCATTAACTTTAAAAAGGAGAAAGAGCAGCTTTTAAACTAGATAATAGGGGAGAGCTGACAGTCGCCCAAGAGTGCATGGTTCGGAACAATGTATCCTTGAAGGATATTACCAAAAGACTGAAGTTAGGGCACATCAGCAGAGAGGTTCCAATAAAGACCAAAGTAGCCCAAATGCCCTTGAGTACAGAGCAGAGAGAGCTTAAAGATTCCAAATTAGCAATGCCTACCAATAGCCAGATTAATATGAATAAAATACAATCTCCAAAATGCTTGTATGCAAATGGTAGAAGTCTAAAAAATAAGATGGAAGAGTTAGAATATATAGCACAAAATGAAAAGGAAAGATATGATTGGTATCTTAGAGACATAGTGGAAGGAGGACAACCAGTGGGACACTGTGATACCTGGGTATAAACTATATCGCAATGATAGAGCTGATCAAATTGGTGGAGGGGTTGCGCTCTATGTTAAGGAAAATCATTTTTATTGATTTTACATGAACCAACAAAGAGGAAAACAGCACACTGTAAATACAATAAAATACAATAAACAATAGGCTGCCCTGCAATAACAGCCCCCAAGCATAAGCACAGTTACTCCCCAAGGACAAAGGGGGGGACAGAGCTAAACAGCTACTAATCTATATAGGCCACAACAACTCTACATAGAGCGGCCAAAATCTTGTCTCGTTGGAGGCCAAGACAGCTTCCCCCCCTGGTTCAATATAACAGCATCCCCCACCCTATCCTCCCCACCTCATTCTACCCTCCTCCCACCCCCTAACCCTCCCTCAACCCCTCCCTACATCCCCCCCCCCCAACTACCCCACAAAGCATATCTACTTAGCCAGGCACCGTACCCACCACTGCCGGCCACTGCATATCATCTCAAGGATCTGCAAATAAAGACCACATTTCTTGACACCCCTCCAGGCGCCGCCCCCCCAGGAGACGAGCTGTACGGAGTTCCATGCCCTTCAATTCCCCCATCGAGCCCTCCCACCCCTGAATCTCGGGGGGTCATTGGACAGCCATTGTCGTAGTATGCAAAGTTTCGCGAGCATGAAACCCCGCTCGCACAACAACCTCCGTGGCTGTCGCATGGCGACCCTCCCACTCGCCATCCCCAACAGTCCCCACTCCGGGGAGAGGGTCTCCCAGCTCTGACTTCCGCCCCCCAACCTCAACCATACAGCCTTCCAGAAAGGCCGTATCTGGGGGCAAAACCAGAATCTATGAGACAACGTCCCCCGCTCCACCTTACATAGCCTACACGCATCTGTCCGAGCCATACCCGCACGCGCGGCCCACACATCAGTAACATAAGTCCGCCATAGCAATTTATATTGGAGTTCCTGCAACCGAACTGACTCCGAAAGCGATTTAATGGCTTGAAAGGCTCGTTGCAGCTTCTCCGCTGTCACCCCCGGTAGCTGGTCTTGTCGCCACCGCTGAGCCAAAGCCTCAAAGTGCTGTGCCGCGCCCGGAGCCACCTCAACCCCCCGCAACCAAGACACCGTGATCCGCCCTTCAACATGCTGCCACAAATCCAACATCTCCCCTTGGGCCTCAAGTCCCAAACCTTCCCTCAGTAACTGCTGAGCATAATGGCGCGACTGCAGATAAAAATAAAAATGGGAGCGGTGGAGCTGGAACCTCCGCTGTAAGTCCACAAATGAAGCAAGCCCCACGCCCTCGGGCATACGCAATTGCCCCACATACTCCACCCCCTGCGCAGCCCATACTCGTCCCACGTTTCCCCACATGCCCGGGCTAAAGTCGGGATTACCCGATAAGGGAAGACAGTCGGTCCGCCGCCAACTACTCCCCCGCAAGTTGCAGAGGGCCCGCCAGGCCCGCCGTATCCCCCGTAAACAGACCGCATTCTTCCACCCGGGGGCCAACGCTGACAACGGATGATGCAGACACAAAACTCGATGCCACGGCCGTCCCATCTGCTCAATCAGGCGGGTCGGGATAGTATACTCCGTTCCCATAATGAGATCCCGAATCATCCGAGCCAAATACGCTACATTATACGTCCGAAGCGGGGTCAACCCCAGACCACCGTCCTCGTGGGGTCTCGTCAGTGTGGAGAACGCAATGCGAGGCTTCCCGCCCCTCCACAAGAACTTTGAGAGATGTCTCTGCAGCACTAACAAGTCCTTCTGTAGCAGCCACACCGGGAGCTGCCTCAACACATAAATCCACTTAGGGAGTTCGACCATCTTAAAAAGGGCGATTCGACCCATGAGAGAGAGCGGCAGGTCCCGCCACTTCCGCAACCGCTCAAGCGTGCCCGCCAACAGCGGGTTCACATTCACTCCATAAAGGTTCGCCAGCCGTTCTGGTATCTGGATGCCTAAATACCGTATCTGTCCCGTCGCCCATTGTAGGGGAAAGGCTCCCTTCCATAGAGGCCGAACGGTACCCCCCACATCCAATACCTGGGATTTAGTTTTATTCACCCTAAGGCCTGAAAACACTCCAAATTCCTCAATCCGCCGGAGCGCTGTGTCCAGGGAGGATTGTGGATCCCGTAGGCACAGCAGCATGTCATCAGCAAAGGCACTAACTTTGAGACCTCCTCCTTGCCACTCCACAACCTTAATCTCAGCGCACTCACGCAAGGACACCAAGAGGGGTTCTAGTTGCAAGACGAATAGAAGAGGGGAAAGCGGACAGCCCTGCCGGGTCCCCCGCCGGAGCAGAAATGGTTGAGAAGTCGCCCCGCCCAGAGAGATGGTAGCCAAGGGATCAGTATAGAGGGCCTGCACCCAATGCAAGTAGGGTCCGGTAAAACCAAAAGCCTGCAAGGCCTCAAACATATACACCCAGGACACCCTGTCAAAGGCCTTTTCAGCGTCCAGGCTTACCAGAAGTAAGGGGTCGCACTGGGACATGCTCCAGTCCATACTTAATAGAATTTTGCTAATATTCAAAATAGCCTCCCTCCCCTTAACAAAACCCGATTGGTGCGTATCAATAAGTTTCGGGAGAATAGGTTGAACTCGGGCCGCCAGCACTGACGCCAGCAGCTTCATATCGTAATTAATGAGGGATATCGGTCTATACGAGGACGGTTCCTCCAGATTCTTACCAGGCTTAGGAAGGACCGTGATAGTCGCAGTTCGCATATCTCTAGGAAAACATACCCGTCTCTAACACTTCACCATACAATGCTGTCAGAGTGGGGACCACTTGCCTCTCCATAATCTTGTAAAACTCCACACCGTAGCCATCAGGCCCCGGCGCTTTATTCGGTACCCCCCTTCCGAATAACCTGCTGAATCTCCAACCCCGACATAGGCTTATTCAGCTCAGCTAGATCCTGGTCGGACAGCCCCGGTAAACGCAATTTATCTAAAAAGCGACGAGCAGCCTCCCGGTCCTCCCCCTCCGGGGTATATAAATTCTCATAAAATTGCCGAAATACGCGTAAGATGTGACCGGTCTCCCGATGCCGCACCCCCTCAGCATCCTTAATCACCGCTATCACCCCATTCCCACCCCCCTCACGCACCAACCGTGCCAAGAGCTTCCCTGTCCGGTCCCCAAAGCGAAAAAGCTGATGCCGATAATATTGTAGGGAATAGACCGCTCTCTCCTGAAGCAGCTGATTGAGGCCCCTTTGCAGCTCCAAATAGGTCTGCAGACTACCTGGATCCTGCTTCCGCAAGGTCACTCTCTTATATACTTGCAGCTCCTGAGCCGCTCGTACAATCTTGGCATTTAGGGCCCGCCGCTCCTTTGCCACATACGCAATAATGAGACCTCTCAGCACGGCTTTCCCCGCTTCCCAGAACACAGCAACACTGCTGGCCTGAGATTCATTAAAGGCCAGGTAGTCCTCCCAATGTTTCATTAAGTATTGCCGGAAGGCCTCATCTTTCCACAAATGCCGCGGGAAGGACCACTTGCCCCGCCCCCCGCGAAAGCTCTGCCACTCAAGCACCACCATCGCATGGTCGGAGACCACGATCGGTCTGATCTCAACACTCCGAGCTTTGCCAAAAGCAGTCTGCGAAAGAAGAATATAATCAAGTCGGGACCAGGTCTGATGAGCTCGGGACAAATGCGTGTAGTCTCTCTCTCCCATATGTAATATCCGCCACCCATCCACCAGGCCGCCTACGCTACACAGGTAATCTATCCCCTTCCCCCTCCACCCCCCTCCCGCAGGGGTCCGGGACTTGTCTAGCTCAGGGTCATGTGGACAATTGAAGTCCCCTGCCAAGATTATTGGAACAGTCGGGGCATTAGCCACTCTCTGTGCTACAGTCTGGAAGAATCGATGGCTGTAAACATTCGGGGCGTATACATTCCCTAAAAAGAGCTCCTCTCCCTGGATCCGGAGGTGCAGGAACAGATAACGCCCGTGCTGGTCAACCTCCTCCCTCAGAAATTCCACCTGCAGGCCTTTTTGCACTAAGATCGCAACCCCACATTTCCTGCCCCCAGATGTAGCTGCTGACACATGTCCTACCCAGTCCCGCTTCAGTTTCGCATGCTCCGCGGCGCTTAAGTGGGTCTCTTGTAAAAGAGCCACATGTACCTTTTCCCGCCGCAGGGCCTGCAGAACTTTCGCCCGTTTCACTGGGGTCCGTATCCCGCCCACATTCCAGCTCACTATCCGCAAGTTAGGTGCCATCTACCCCTACAGCAATGCGCATCTCTGCATGTAACCTTCTTACAAAAGGGCGCCCAGGGTACCCCAGCCACAACCCCCGGCAGCCTCTCACCCAGGACTCCGCCAAACATTCCTCAATCCCGCACCTCGCAGATCCACTCACTACACCTGTTCTCAAACCCATCTCTACCCTCTGGCCCGCTACCCCGGCCGCTACTCCCCTTAGTGCCCCTGGTGCTACCTCTACCCCCACCCCCCTCCCCTCCCCCCACCCCCCTCCCCACCCCTCCCCCTCCCTTGCCCTCCTTCCCCCTCCAGCCCGACCCTCCCTCTCCCCCTATCTCCAACCCCCAAATTGAAATAACCTAAAGCCCTCAGGCCCCTGAGCCGAGGAGCGATCCCCTATAGACACCTCAGGGCCGCCCCACACCACCCCCAACACACTGAGACCCCACAAAAAGCAACTTGTATAACCAAACAACTAAAAAAAAGAAACAAGGCACACAACTCACACAGCAAAATGCAAAAACTCAGGTCCCATTGCCACCTCGAGCATTGCAGCAAGGCCTAGACCACATGTGGCCCAGGGGGGAATGCACAGTCAATCAATCCATCGGTCTTCAGCCGACGCTATGGGAAGCCTCTCCACTGCCTTCAGCCGCCTCCTTCGCATGACCCTCCACGAATTTCTTGGCTTCTGTCGCCGCGGTAAAAGAATAGTTCTTGCCATTGTAGAGAATCCTCAAGGTGGCTGGGAACGCCAAGGTAAAACGTATCCGCCGCTGAAACAATGTTGCACACACCTCCGAGAACTGCTTACGCTTACCGGCCACCACAGCAGAGTAATCTTGAAAGAGCAAGACCTGCTGGTTATCCAGTACCAGATTTCGCTGCTTTCGGAAGGCCTGCAAAATCAAGAATTTATGGTGGAAGTTCAATATTTTGGCAATCACCACTCTCGGCCGCTGCCGCGACTCCATGCGGGCCCCTAATCGATGAGCACGCTCCACCTTGAGCTCACCCACCAGCTCAGACAATCCCAACGCAGTTGGCAGCCACCGTTCCAGCATGGGCCCCAGCAGAGCGTCCGTATGGGCCTCCGGAATCCCCACCAACCGCAGATTGTTCCTGCGGGACCGGTTCTCGAGGTCGTCGACCTTAGCGAGGAGGGCCTCAATCTGCGTCCGCTGAGCCTCCAGCTCCTGCGTTGATCGCCCATCCGCGTCCTCCAACGTTGATACTCGCTGCTCCAACGCTTCCACCCGGTGACCCACCTCCGACATAGCATTACCCATTTCCTCCAATTTGAGCATAATGCGGTCAAACTTCGGATCCAGTAGGTGGGCAACCTCCCGTGCAACGTCCTCCGTGGCGGAGTCAGCACTGTCCGTTCCCGGGTGAGCGTGGATGCGAGGCCGACGATGCAGTAGGCCCTGCCTTAACACTCTTCTCTTTGTCCCGCTTAGGTAGGGGTGGCATCTCTAGTGTACGTTCCTCCCGAGCGTCCTTCAGCCGTACCCAAAGTAATGAGTCCACTCACAGACTATTTGGCGCTCGGAGATTGGCTTGAAAACGTTTAATTTGTACGGGGCAGCCCCGGAGCGAGCAAGACACGTCTTACTCCCTCATGTGTCACGTGAGATCCCCGCGCTCTATGTTAGAGAGGGCACTGAGTCACAAAGGATTAAAGTTTTGCAGGAAACAAAGTTTGCTGTAGAATCTCTATGGATTGAAATTCCATGTAAAAAGGGGAAGGCAATGGCAGTGGGGGTGTACTATGGACTGCCTGGACAGAATGAACAAATGGATGATGAAATGCTCAAAGTAATCAGGGAAGCTAACAAAATTTACAGCACAATAATAATAATGGGTGATTTCAATTACCCCGGTATTGAATATAGGGAGATAAAGTTTCTAAATGAAATAAATGACTGCTTTGTCTTCCATTCTTCCTAATATATACTCATATAAAGCACAGTTACTTACCTGTAACAGGTGATCTCTGGTAACAGCAGGAATTAGTCCTCACTTATGGGGTACGTCGGAACCAACGGAGCCTGCGCGGGAAAGCTCCCCAGCTTCCCAGGAAGGGAGCTTTTGGGGTCTCCCACTGCACATGCGCGCTGCCTTCCCGCCTTCCTGACCAGCTCTCCTCAGTTCGAGTTTATAGCTGAGACAATAGAGAGAGGAAGGGAAGACAGACAGAAGATACAACTCCTAGGGGAGGTGGGTGGGTTGTGAGGACTAATTCCTGCTGTTCCCAGAGACCACCTGTTACAGGTAAGTAACTGTGCTATCTCCAGGAACAAGCAGGAATAAGTCCTCACTTATGGGGACTCCCTAGCTAAGATGCCTGGGAGATCCCCTTCCAAGGGTTCGCCATCTTCGTATGGATCTCAGGCATCCATCCTGGGAAGGTGGGCAGGAGTTGTTCAAGTATGGAACAGGTGTTTGAGGACAGCCTGACCAAACAAGGCATCCCGGCGGGAGTCCTTGTCCAAGCAGTAATGGGCTGTGAAGGTATGAACCGAGGCCCATGCGGCGGCTCGACAGATCTGATCTATGGATACAGAGTGAAGATGAGCCATAGAAGTGGCCATGGCTCTCACATTGTGAGCTGTGACATGGCCTTCCAGAGAAATATTTTTACTCTGGTAAGCAAAGGAAATACACTGAGCAATCCAATTGGAAAGTGTACGTTTGGAGACTGGAAGTCCCAAATGAGAAGGATCAAAAGCCACGAAAAGCTGGGAAGACTTTCGATGTGGCTGAGTCCTGTTGAGGTAAAAGGCAAGAGCTCTTTTACAATCTAAAGTATGAAGGTTCCTCTCTGCACTGGATGCATGAGGAGCTGGAAAAAAGACAGGTAGATATACCTCTTGATTAAGATGAAAAGGCGAGACCACTTTGGGCATAAAGTGGGGATTCGTCCTAAGGACCACCTTATCATGATGAAACCTGGTATAAGGTGGATGAGCCACTAAGGCTTGTAGTTCACTGATGCGGCGAGCCGAAGTGACTGCAATAAGGAAAAGGACCTTCCAGGAAAGAAATTTCAAGGAGGTAGAAACCAACGGTTCAAAAGGTGGCTTCATAAGCTGACCCAGAACTAGGTTCAAGTCCCATGCTACCGGAGGAGGTCGGATGGGAGGCTTAGTTAGAGTCAGGCCTCTCATGAACCTTGCAACAAGCGGATGAGAGGAGACAGGTTGTCCATTTATAGGTTTTAAGGATGCTGCAATAGCACTCAAATGGACTCTTACAGAATTCGTCTTAAGGCCTGCATTAGAAAGATGCAGGAGATAGTCTAGTAGAGAATTCAAAGGAAGTGCTAGAGGGTCAAGACCCTGTTGAGCACACCAAATGGAAAAGCGTTTCCATTTGAAAGCATAGGAACGCCTCGTGGAGGGTTTCCTAGAGGCATGAAGGATATCTTTCACTGGTTGAGAAAGATTGAAGTCATGAAGGCTTAGGCCTTCAGTAACCAAGCTCGGAGGTGTAGGGACTTGGGGTTTGGGTGCCACAAAGTCCCCTCCTCCTGAGACAGAAGGTCTGGCGCAGCTCCCAGGTCCAGAGAGGGTCCCTGGGAGAGATGCAGAAGTAGAGGGAACCACACTTGGCGTGGCCAGCGTGGAGCTATGAGGATCATCGATCCGTGATCTCTCTGGAGTTTGAACAGAGTCTTGGGAATCAAAGGAATGGGTGGAAAGGCATATAGGAATTCCTGACCCCAATGCAGGAGAAAGGCGTCGTTGGCCTGAGCCCCCTGACACGGATTCCTGGAACAGAACCGGGGAAGTTTGGCATTCCACGGACTTGCAAAGAGGTCTATGTCTGGGGTTCCCCATACCTGAAAGATTCTGCGTATCTGGTCCATATGTAGGGACCATTCGTGTGGAAGCAGAACTCGACTGAGTCTGTCTGCTCGAGAGTTTTGAACCCCTGGAAGATAGACTGCCAGAAGATGAATTTGATGCTCTCTGGCGAAGGCCCATAATGTGAGAGCTTCGTTGCAAAGCGACAGAGAGCCTGTCCCTCCTTGTTTGTTTATGTAGAACATGGCTACCTGATTGTCTGTCTGGACTAGGACGGTCAGGTTGACTAGGAGGGTATGGAAGACTTTGAGGGCAAAGAAGATTGCTCGCAGTTCCAGGAGGTTGATGTGAAGGGTGGTCTCTTGGGGAGACCAAGTACCCTGAGTGGAGAGGTGTTGAAGATGGGCTCCCCACCCTGTTTGGGAGGCATCTGTTGTGAGGGTTGCTTGGGGCAACAAAGGTTGGAAGGGGGTCCCCAACAACAGATTCTTGGTGGACATCCACCATTGGAGGGACCAAAACAGACGCTTTGAGGTGAGTATTTGGTCGGAGAGCGCTCCTGATGCTTGAGTCCACTGAGTGGCCAAGGTCCATTGAGCTGCTCTCATATGAAGACGAGCGTAGGGCACCACGTGTACCGTGGAGGCCATGTGGCCCAGAAGTCGTAGCATTTCTCTGGCTGTGAAGTGACTGCTGGATTGAGCTTGGGAGGCCAAGCACATCAGACGTTGGCCCCGGACTTGAGGTAGGTAGGCCCTTGCAGTGGCAGTGTCCAACTGGGCCCCTATGAATTCCAGAGACTGAGTAGGGGTAAGTTGAGACTTGGGAAGGTTTACTACCAGTCCCAGATACTGCAGAATGTGCCTGGTGCGGTCCAGGGAAATCTGGGCCTGAGACTGAGATGGAGCTCGGATGAGCCAGTCGTCCAGATAAGGGGAATACAAAAATTCCCAGACCTCTTAGAAATGCAGCCACCACTGCCATGCATTTGGTGAACACTCTTGGAGCAGAGGCCAGACCGAAGGGAAGTACTCTGTACTGGAAATGTTTTCCCTGAAACAGAAATCTTAGATATTTTCTGTGGGATGGGTGGATGAGTATATGTGTGTATGCATCCTTGAGATCTAGAGAACAAAGCCAATCCTGACTCTGAAGGTATGGAAGGAGAATGCCTAGGGAAAGCATTTTGAATTTCTCCTTGTACAGAAATTTGTTCAATTCTCTCAGATCTAGGATAGGTCTGAATCCCCCTGTCTTCTTTGGTATGAGAAAATAAGGGGAGTAGAATCCTGTCCCTTGTTGAAGAAGAGGAACCTCTTCTATTGCCCCTTGGGCAAGGAGAGAAGAGATTTCCTGACCCAACAGGTCCAGGAGGAATGGGGGAGAATTGAAGTGCCTCACCATGGTATGTGGAGGAAGGTTGGAAAAATGAAGTTTGTAGCCCTCTCTGATGATAGAGAGGGTCCAGTGCTCTGATGTAATTTGCCCCCATCTGGGAGCAAAGTGAGCTAACCTTCCGGGAATGGTGAGGGGCTCTGGTTGTTCTAGAGCCAGAAATGTTAAGTTCTCTAGGGGCAAGTCAAAACCCCTGAGGGGGTTGAGCCTGCTGAGGAGTGGCAGACGCTGCAGGCTTTGACCTTGCCTGTTTAGGTTGCTGACGTTTAGCAGCAAAGCGAGGCTGAGAAGATTGTTGGCCAGTATTTGTGGAAAATCTGGCCTTCTTGTAGTAAGGCCTCTTGAAAGACTTTTTCTTGGCAGGAGTAGAGGTAGACTTAGAAAGTCTATCCAATGTAGCATTTTCTGCGTCCATTTGAGTGGCTTTAATTTGCCAGTCTTTACCAAATAAGTTCTCACCTGTACAGGGCAGATTCCGTAAGCCATCCAGGACCCAGGGTTCTAGGTCAGAGGCCTGGAGCCAAGCAAGTCGTCGGGCTGCAATGGCAATGCCCGAAGCTCTACCGGCACCCTCAAAGGAATCAAAGGCTGCTCTGTTGGAGAACTTAGAAACATCTAGAAGCTGTTTCACTAAAGAAATGAACTCCTCCTTTCTATCTTCAGGGATAAAGGGAGCAAAATGCTTTACCTTTAGGGCAAGTTCCCTTAGAAACATGCCCATATACAGACTGTAAGAATTAATCCTGGCTATAAGCATACTAGCCTGGAAAGTTTTCCTGCCAAAAGAGTCTAGGGTCTTACATTCTCGCCCTGGAGGGGTAGAAGAGTGCCTTTTGGTGCTCTTAATCTTTTTCAGCGCAGACTTCACCACAATGGAATGGTGAGGCAGCTGAGTCTTTTGAAACCCAGGAGAAGGAGGGACCCGGTACATTGTGTCCAACCTACGAGAGTAAGGAGACAACGTTAGAGGAGCCTCCCATAAGTCCATCAAGTGTTCTTGAAGGATTTCATGGATAGGCAGGGTGACTGCCTCTTTAGGAACCTTAGGGTATCCTAAAATATCCAATTTCTTTGACCTAGGTTCTTTCTCAGAGGATGTGGTAATAGAAAGTCCTTTAGCTAGCTCTATAATGAAGTCTTGAAAGGACAAATCCTCTGGTGGAGACATTCTCCTCTTTGGGGAAGAGGGGTCTTCATGAAGAACTAGAGACAGCTCATCAGAGTCCTCAGAGGAGTCAAAATCCTCAGAAGAATCAGAGTATTCTCTATTTGCTTCCAACGCACAATACGCATACTGATCGGTATCGACATCGGGCGTACCGGGTATGGGATCGGTATCGGGTGAAAACCCGGATCCGGCATGCGGAACCGATCTGCATTTGGAAGTCGATGGCCTCGGTTCCGGTATGGAAGCCAGTACCGGAACCTGACCCGGAACCGCTGGATGCGGTACCGAGGGCGTCGCAGCCTTAATAAAAGCCAGCATGGCCTGCTGCATGGTCTGAACAGTATTGCTCATAGACGCCACTGCTGCCTGGATGTCGGTACCGGTATGGGCCGGTACCCCAGAGCAGTCTAACAGGTGATCAGTCGAGGCCGTGCCATCGATGTCAACCTGTAACCCCATAGATGGTGCTTTGGAAGCCAGAGCTTCCCGCCGGGGTTGTTTGGCTGGGGCAGGATCCTCAGATTCAAAAGTGAGAGCCTCTCGATGCTTTGAAGGAGATTTGCTCTTTGAGGACCTGCCCGAAGAAGGTTTGGTTACCTGAGATCCATCCGGAGAGGAAGACCTGGATAACTGTGATGCTGGATTATCTGAAGCAAACAGCACATAAAATTTGTTGGCCCGGTTCTGCAAACCACGTTTAGACATCTGGGAGCAGGATGGGCAGTCCGGAATGGAGTGGTCAGGTCCCAAACATTTAAGACACCATTCATGGGTGTCTGTGACAGAAATAACAGCACTACACTTGGTACACTTCTTAAAACCAGGGGCTGGTTTGTCCATGAGGAGAATTTGTGTAGGCCTGAGGCCTAACCGAAGTCACCAAGTTGTGCAAAGATAAAGATTATTATTTTTTTTTTTTTTTTAAAAGAAAAGAAAAGAGAGACCGGCGGTACCGGTTTCGGTATGGGGAAGGCAGGTACGCGGTCTAAAGAAACAAACTAAAACAATAATTTCTTC
This sequence comes from Ichthyophis bannanicus, assembly GCA_033557465.1. Classification (NCBI taxonomy): domain Eukaryota; kingdom Metazoa; phylum Chordata; class Amphibia; order Gymnophiona; family Ichthyophiidae; genus Ichthyophis; species Ichthyophis bannanicus. The sequence goes on from CM066031.1 coordinate 1,540,677,919, forward strand.
AGCGGTGACAGGAACACGACCTGCTGGCTCCGCGGAAAAAGAGAAACTGAGGAGAGCTGGTCAGGAAGGCGGGAAGGCAGCGCGCATGTGCAGTGGGAGACCCCAAAAGCTTCCTTCCTGGGAAGCTGGGGAGCTTTCCCGCGCAGGCTCCGTCGGTTCCGACGTACCCCATAAGTGAGGACTTATTCCTGCTTGTTCCTGGAGATCTTCTTTCCTTTACTGATTTTCAAATAGTTTCAATTCCATCTAAATTCATGTTTCAGTCTTCACTCTTTCTGGTTCTACTCCTTGAAAATCATGATTTGTTCATACACTGCAGCATATTCCCTAATGTTCAACCTTTCAAATGGTGCTTTTCCCATTCATCCACTCCCGTGTCACACTTTTTAATTCCTTTCCTCCCCAACTGTACAAACTCTTTCACCTCTATATCATTTTTAACAAGGATAAATTAGGCCTTACCTTTTAATTTTCCTTCCTTGGGTCCCTCCAGTCCAGTTTAGACATGTGGGTTATCTCCCATTGCCAGCAGATGGAGACTGAGCATGTCAGGTTTTTGGTGATGGCATGCCTTAAGAACCCTGTGCAGACCGTCTCAAACCAGTATTTCTACTGACAAAGCAGACTCCAAGAAGAGCAAGGTTAGAATAATAACAAGTTTAGCTTTCAAAAACAGAGTTAAATTGTGAAAACAAACCAAACAACTGCAAAAGGCAACATGGAGAAAGAGAAAAAACTTTCGCTGTAAAACAAACTTGCCTCAAACAAACTGCAACTGGAAGATCTGTAAGTAATTCAGAATAGAACTATACAGTTACCTAGCTTGAAGGGCTTTCTTAAGATTCCGGGCTCGTGCACAAGACACTGCGATCGGGTGGGTTCTGGACTGGCCTGGAGTGACTCAAGGAAAGCAAATTAGTAGGCAAGGCCTAATTTATCCTTCCATATTGTCTCTGCAGTTCAGTCCAGACGTGTAGGATGTACCATAGCAGTAATTACACCAGGGTGAGAGCCGCATGCCCAGCCTGCAACACTGGTGCTAAACCAAGCATCTCATTTAGCTTGTATATCTAGCCGGTAGTGATGTACAAAGATGTGCAAAGACGACCAGGTAGCTGCCTGACAAATATATCAAGTGGTGGAACAAAGGCACACTCCGCCCAGTAAGCCACCTGAGCTCTGGTTGAAAGAGCCTGTAACCCGTCTGGAAGAGGTTTATGTTTCAACAAATAAGCAGAGATCTCCTCCTTCAGCCAACAAGCCACAGAGGCTCTGGAAGCTGCTTCTCCTTTACGCAGACCTCCAAAAAGAACAAAACGATGCTCGGACTTTCAAAAGGCTTTGTTTCAAATAATGCCGAAGGATCTGACGCACATCTAACAAGTGAAGGGATCTGCACTATCCCTGAACACCGAAAAGACCGGAAGAGAAATCTGCTGATTAAGATGGAATTCCAAAACAACCTTCAGTAGAAAGGAAGGAACTGGTCTTAAAACTACTTTTTCCTTGTAAAACATCAAAAAAGGATGCCTACAGGACAAAGCTCCAAGCCAAACAGGTAACAGATGACTACTAGCAAAACTTTTTTAAAGTGAGATTCTTGATCATAGCAGCCAAAAGTGGCTCGAAAGGAAGACTGGACAGCGTCAACAATACCAAATTCAAATCCCAAGAAGGCACAAGAGGACGCAGCAGAGGACAGACTTGTTTGACTGCCCATAAAAACTGATATGAGGCCAAAGATTGACCGAGCCCCTGATCTTGATAACACACCAGAGCTGCCACCTGTACTCGCAAAGAATTTCGAGCAAGACCTTTGTCAAACCCAGCTTGCAAAAAGGCCAGAACTTCTGGCACAGTAGTGATAAGGCATGACCACCACCTTCACGGCACCAGTTTTCAAAAAACCTCCACACATTTATTTATTTAACAAAAATTTTTATACCGCCATTTCCAAAGATCAATTGCAGTTTACAAGGAACAACAAGTTTGAGTAGTACAAACAGGTACATGCTCGGTTACATAGAACAAAAAACTATGTACATAGAGGTATTATTCAATCAGTCTGAATTGTTAACATAACAACAAGATGAACTATGTACAAATCAAGGTGTGTTGGATTGCGGTGTCCTAGATTATGTTTTTATAGCTTGGCTAGATGATTGTGTTGGTACTGGGGTATCGGATTGGTCATGATAACGCATGATAATGATGTCCATCATTTTCTTGCACGTAAAAGAATAGAAATCACTGCCACTGAATAATCTTTCTTCAACAACCAAGTCCTTTCAAGAGCCAAGCCATAAGCGAGAATCAATCTAATTGTGGCATTAGAACAGGACCCTAAGCGAGAAGATATTTCCATGCAGGAAGCCGCCATGGACTCTCCACTATCAGGTCAATGAGATCCGCATACCAAGGTCTCTGTGACCAATCCAGTGCCACTAGGATTACAAGACTCCAATGTGCTTCTATCTGCTGCAGAAGTCTGCCTGTTAATGGCCATGGAGGAAAAGCATAGAGAAGACCGTCCTGAGGCCAGGGCTGTGCTAGTGCATCTAGGCCTTCGAACATTCTTTCCCACCGATGGCTGAAGAGCTGACTGACCTTTCCATTTGTTGCGGACACCATAAGATCCATGATTGGTGCTCCCCATCGATGAGTTATATTCTGGAACACAGACTTTGAGTCTCTGTTTGCCTGCATCTAACTGATGATGGCTGAGGAAGCTGGCTTGCACGTTCTCTTTTCCTGCCATGTGTGTTGCTGACCGTCTGAAGATGGGACTCCACCCAATGAAGAAGGGCTCCTCCTTTGCCAATGGCACACTCCCTGTGCCTCCCTGGCGATAGATGTACGACAATGCCACCATTGTGGCACTGTCAGAGCACTCTCTCACTGCCTTGCCCTGAAGAAGGGGAAAAAAGAATTGTAGTGCCAGAAAGACTGCCCTCATCTTGAGGTGAATGATTGACCACCCCTTCTCCTCTTGGGACCAAGAGGCTTGGTCCACCTGGCACAGACAATAGGCTCCCCCTCCAGAAAGACTGGCATTTGTAGTCACTCTTATCCAGTCAGGTGGTTCCAGTGGCATCCCTGCCAAGAGTTTTGCTAAGATCAGCCATCAATGCAAACTCAGTCTCGTCTGCATTGGAAAAGGTAGCTGCCTTGAAAGTGGTTGATACTGCGGAGACCATCGAGAAAGAAGAGCCTGCTGATGTGGCCTCATATGGGCTCGAGCTAAGAAGTTGAAGGTAATACCAGGCTGAGGGTGCTCACATCTGTAGAAACTGACGTACCCTGTAATCGCACTTTGTTTGCTCTTTCCAGCGGAAGAGATACTAGGCCATCGAGAATGTCAAAACGAGCACTGAGATAAACCAAATTCTGAGTGGGAGTCAGCTTGCTTTTGGTAAAGTTGATCATCCATCTCAGCCCTTGGAGAAACTGAGCTGAGAGGAATGGCACTGGGGCTTTGTCTGTTCAAGATAAAAAGAGAGCACTCTCTTACAGTCTAAAGTATGAAGAGAGGCCTCCACCCCGGAGGCATGAGGCCGTGGGAAAAAGGTGGGCATTGCCACGGACTGGTTTAGGTGGAATGCTGAAACCAACTTAGGATGAGTGCACAGCACCACTCTATTTTTGTAGAACCTGGAATAAGGCTGGTGCGCTACGAGTGCCTGCAGCTCACTGATTCTGTACACTGAAGTAAGCATCACCAAAAAGATGACTTTCCAGGTGAGAGGGCAGCTGGCCAGCGGCTCAAAGGGTGCAGAGAGCAGCTGTCCCAGGACGACATTGAGATCCCATGCCACTGGCAATGGTCGAATAGGGGGACGAGAAAGCAGAAGCAAGTGTCCTATGAATGGATGAGCAGAAAAGGGCCGATCATCAACACTGTGGTGATATGCTGTAAGAGCACTGAGGTGCACCCTGACAGAGGTAGACTTCAGTCCCGAGTTGGAGAGGTGAAGCAGGTAAGCCAGCACCATTTCCACTGAGCAAGTAAAGGGGCTGAGGGCCCAGTCCGCACACCAGACTGAAAATCTACGTCACTTGAAGGCATATGCCCTCCTGGTGGAATCTTTGTGAGACCCCAGGAGAATGTTCTCGATATCTATGGGCAGATGGAACTCCGCCCACTCAATAGCCAAGCCATGAGCGATAGGCAGCGAAGATTGGGATGTAGTAGGGTGCCTTTCTCCTGAAGAGTAGATCTGGAGCACAGCCCAAGTAAAGGGGCGGTGCCCGAGATAGCTGTAGTACCAAGGGGCACCGCGGTTGCTCAGGCCACTGTGGGGCAATGAGTATTAAGGAGGCCCCGTCTGTTTGGACCTTGAAGAGGGTTTTGACCACCAGGGGAGTCAGTTGGTAAGCAGAGAGGAGGCCCTTGCTCCAATTCAGGAGGAAGGCATCGGATGCCACCCAAATGGGACAGGGCATCCTAGAGCAAAACAGTGGTAGCTGGGCATTGAGAGGAGATGCGAAGAGATCCATAATGGGGGTGCCTGACATCTGAAAGATCCTGCGGGCCACAAGGGTGTTGAAAGCCCACTAGAGCAGTTACAGGACTCTGCTGAGCTTGTCTGCTAAGGCACTGTCCTCTCCCGGGAGATACACTGTACAGAGAAGCATCTGGTGCTTCATGGAGAACTTCCAGAGCCAAACTGTCTCCTAACAGAGGAGGTACAAGCCCATGCCCCCTTGCTTGTTGATGTAGAACATCATTACTTGGTTGTCTATTTATATGAGAATGACCTGACTGGCCAGGTGTGTCTGGAAGGCCCGAAGCGCATTTGCAATGGCTTGGATTTTGAGGAAGTTTATCTGGTGGAGGCTCTCTCCTTCCGACCAGATGCCGCTGGGATGGGCACCCCAGCCGAGCTTGGAGGCATCTGTCATCAGAATTTGCTGGTGCAGGGGCACTTGGCAGGGCAGCCCTGCTAGAAGATGCACCAACTGCTGCCACCACGGGATGGAGTCGAGTAGTGGTGGAATTAAACGCACTCTGTCAGAGAGGTAGCTCGATGCCTGATGCCACTAAGTGCAGAGGGTCCACTGCGCATGCTGCATATATAGGTGAGTGAATGAGGTGACATGGACCGTGAAGGCCATGTGGCCCAGGAAGCGAAGCCTCTGGCGGAGTGGACACAATCGAGGAGTACTGGTGCACCAGAGAGTTGAGTCGGTGAGCCTGGTCTGTCGAGAGATATACCCTGGCCACTGAAGTATTGAGGAGAGCTCCAATGAACTCGAGGCACTGGGTGGGTTGCAGGTGGGACTTTGGGTAGTTGACACTGAAGCCCAGCTGCTCCAAGACCTGTATGGTATGCTGTGTGACCTGGCAAACTTTGCCTGGAGAGCTACCCCTTACCAACCAGTCATCTAGGAAAGGGAAGATGAAAATCTACTAGACCTGCAGAAACGCGGCCACGACTGTTAGGCACTTTGTGAAAACTCTGGGAGCGGACGCTAGTCTGAAGGGAAGAACCCTGTACTGGAGTGCCTGCCGCTGTTGATGAAGCGAAGGTATTGTTGGTGTAAGGGGTGAATGAGGATGTGGGTGCATCTTTTAGATCCAAGGAGCACAGCCAATCTCCCGGCTGGAGGAAGGGCAGCAACGTTCCAAGGGATACCATCTCTCTTACAACGAACCTATTTAGATTGCAAAGATCCCAGAATGGGTCGGACGCCGCCTGTCTTTTTGGGGACCAGGAACTATCGGGAGTACAACCCTCTTCCTGTCTGAGACAGCGGAACCAGTTCCACTGCCCTAGCTTCCAAAAGGTTGGCTACTTCCAATTAGAGAAGTTCTCAATGGTGCGGTTTCAGAGGGCATTGCCCTGGAAAGAACGGAGAGGGCATCCGCTCGAAGTGTAGGAGGTAACCCTCCTTTCACCATTTGTCATGCTGAGAGGGTAAGTAGAAAGCTCATGGAGACATTGAAGGCACGAACTGTGGCAGTTGGTTATCAAGATGATCTGACCACACTGAGTGCACTTTTTAAAACCACTGATTGGGTTTGACATGGTTGGGAAGATGGCTCCTGCGAAGTCAAAATACTCCAATGTCCTCACCAACCACAGGACACGAGAAAAAACCTGCACATCAAAAAATAAAAAGAGAACCAGGGAGAGCATTTTTAACTTCTCTCTCACCAGGAACCTGTTCAAGTCCCACAGGTCCAGGATCAGTCTGAGGCCCCCTGTTCACTTGGGGATGAGGAAATACCTGGAGTAGAAGCCCTTGCCCTATAGATGTCTGGGGACTGGCTCTACTGCCTTGTCCTTGAGGAGACCTGCGAGCTCGGTGAGCAGGGTCTGGTGAAGGAACCGTCTCAGTGGCTCTCCAGGGAAGTGTGAGGGCGGTGCTTCTTGCAGGTGAAGGAATTAGTTCTTTTTGACCACTTGCAGTACTCAAAAATTGGTGGTGACAGTGGACCACTTGTGGGCAAACAGGGCCAGATGCTCCCCTGTGGGCTGTTGGGGACCTCCTGGGCGAGAGGAGGTCATGCCTAGGGAGTCAAAAGCTTCCCCCAGGCTGAGCCGGAGCCGATGCCTGGAACTTGGGGGCCTTCTGTTTCCGGGGCCTGTGTCCCTGCCCCTTGTGCTGTTGGTCTTGCTGAGGAGCCAAGAAGGCTTGGAACTGTGAAGCATTACCAAAGCCTCCCTTTTTCCTCAGGGCTTCTTCCCTGGTGCCTTCTTTCGGGGTTGGACAGAGGTCTTTTTAGAGAGTCTGGTCCTCGTCAGGTACTGAGTCTCTATCTCTGCAGCTTTGTCTGCCATGGGCTTCCCCGAAGAGATTCTCTTCAATACAGGGACCATCAATAAGTTTGTTTTCAACCCATGGTTCGAAGTCAAACGACTGCAGCCATGCCTGACATTGGGCCCCAATGCCTGCAGCGGTCACTCTGGCTGATGTCTCAAAGCCGTCGTAGGCTGCTCATGATAAAACCTTTGAGCACTCCTTGACCGCAGAGGCCAGAAACTTGAATCTCTGGAGGGGTTCTCCATCGAGGCCTGCCAAGAACCCAGAGAGTTCCCTTGTGACAATGCACAGTTGACAAGACTGAACTCGGCATGTGAGCATTGAGCACTGGCCGAGGGCTTCAAGGGTCTGGGCTTCCCTATCAGGGGGCACTGAGGAATGGGTCTTTTGGCTCTTGAGCCTGCACATAGAAGACGCAACGACCATTGAGTTGTGGGGAAGTTTGGTCTTCTGTAACCTAGGGCCTTGGTACATGGAGTTGAGTCACCTGCTTACAATGGGCACAGATGCCGGTGTCTCCCAGATACGGAGGAGGCAGCGCTCGAGAATCGGACACCATGAGGGCCTCCTTCGGAGGGGCCTCCATACTGCAGGATCTCCAATTCTTCGTTGCAAGGGTCCTCCTCTGCCTCGGTCTCGATGGCAAGCACCTTAGCCATGTCCCGCACAAAGTCGAGGAAGGCAACATCCTCTGGGCACTGGGGGAGATGGGTCAGAGGGTATATGTCTGTGTCGCTGGGTGTTCGGGGATTCCTCATCCTTGGTCTCCCAGTCAGACTGAGGTCAATTCAGAGGCTTCGCGGTCACTGGGGTGGAGGTCTGAGCCAAAGGGCCTGGGGCCTCTGGAGGACATACAGTCCAAGCTGGATGCTCTTGCCGTAGAGGACTGGTGAACCAAAGAATGGGACCGGGATCTCGTCCGGTGGCGCTCAAGGATCAGCTCAATATCTTGGGAGGCCCTCTATGTCGAGGGTCCCATCGCCAGGGCAGACGAACTGGACATGAATGCCTACTGCTGGACCATGAGGGTATAGATACTGTGCTCTAAGGCCGCCATCCTTGACTCCATACAAGTCGGCTCCACAGCCCTCGATAGAGACACACGGTTTCGGGTCCGGTGTCGGTTCCATCGAGAGGGAGTCCTCAACGAGGATGGTCTCAAGTGCTGACGACTCCTTCTGGGGCAGCATGTGAGGCTGCTCCCGTTCCGATCCTTCCGACTCACACCGGGGCCTGGAGTGGGATTTTCCAGTCTTCCTGGATCTGTTCTCCGAGGTGGTCTTCAAAGACTTCGACTTCTTGCGTTCCACCTCTGGGATTTCCTTTCAGAGGAACCGTGGCTGCGGGTCTCTGAGGTAGTCAAGGCTTCACGGATACCAAAGTACTAGAGGGTGCCTTGGAGCGGGATGTTGCTAGAGACTCCGGAGCAGAGTTGAACTTGTGAAAAAAAATTTCCAGCTGCTGACAACAGCTTTTAAGGTCCTTTGGGGTCATGGTCCTACAAAGCTCAGTCCAAGTTGTCGTGTTCCGGGCCAAGGCACCGAAGGCAGCAGTCATGCAGATCGATGAGGGACATCATCTTACTGCACCAATCACATTTCTTGAAACTGCTGGAGGCCATTGGAAAAATGAGGGCCCTGCCACCCAGCAGGGGTCAGAGGCCTTCGGCCGAAAAAGGGCATGAGAATGCTGGTCGAGGGGATACCTCAAAGATAAATAAAAAAAACCCATGGGAATGAAACCGAAGAGTGACACAGAGGCAAGCTGGCTCGGGGGTAGGAAAGGAACCGGTGCCCAGACCAGATAAAACAGTATCAAAACACACTTTTTCGGGGGGGGGGGGGGGAATTGGACAGATGTCTAGAAGGCTCCACGGAAAAAAGGAGACTGAGGCAAGATGGCATCCTTGGGTGGGAAGGGGACCACACATCCACTGTGCATCTTCCAAAGGCTTTCTTTGAAAGCTGGGGAGATGCTTCCACGTGGGCTCTGTCAGCGCTGATGTCACCCATATGTGAGGACTAACTTCCTGCTTGTTCCCGGAGAATATTTTATTATCTATTTTGTACTAATGCACTTTAAATGAGTTTTCCTTTTTCTGTACAAGATTTTGTCTTGATTATATGTTGTTGTTGTTGTTAAGTGCCGTCGAGTCGGAGTCGACTCATGGCGACCCTCTGGATAGCTATCCTAAATTGTGTTCGGTCTAGAGTCAGGCGGCTCATTGTTGACAGACTGGTACCCGTAGCTGCTGTTATTGTATCGATCCATCTCATTGCTGGCCTTCCTCTTTCGCGTTGACCTTCTATCTTGCCAAGCATGATGTCTTTCTCTAATGATCTCTCTCTTTGCATGATGTGTCCAAAGTATGAAAGTTGAAGTCTTGTCATCTGAGCTTCTAAAGAAAGCTTAGGTTTGATCTCCTCTAGTACCGACTAGTTTGCTCTTCGGGCAGTCCATGGTATACACAGTATTCGCCGCCAGCATCATAATTCAAAGGCATCAATTTTCTTCCTGTCTGTCTTTTTTACTGTCCAGCTTTCACATCCATATGATGTTATTGAAAATACCATGGCTTGAACACGTCGAATCTTTGTATGGACATCTCTGCTCTTGAGAATCTTATCTAGGTCTTTCATAGCCATTCTGCCAAGAGCAATGCGTCGTTTGATTTCTTGACTGCTTGTTGCTTCTTTATTGATAGTTGATCCAAGTAGGTTAAAGTTGTTCACAATTTCAATTTCTTCTCCTTCAACGATGAACCTGTTGATTATGCCAGTTGTCATGATCTTTGTCTTTTTTACATTAAGGTGCAGGCCCATTTTGAGACTATGTTCTTTGATTGTGAGATGCAAATGTTTCAGATCATCTTCACTTTCAGCCAGTAATGTAGTATCATCAGCATAGCGAAGGTTGTTGATGAGTCTTCCACCAATCTTCATACAATCCTGCTTCTCTGATGATTTGTTCTGCATATAAATTAAACAGGTAGGGGGAAAGTATGCAGCCTTGTCTTACACCTTTGCTTATTTTAAACCATTCTGTTTCTCCTTGTTCCATTCGAACTGTTGCTTCTTGATCAATGTACAAATTGCGCAAGAGAACGATCAGGTATTCTGGTATACTGGTATAATGTGGCCCAGAGTTTCTCATGGTTTACACAGTCAAAAGCCTTACTATAGTCGATAAAGCACAAATAGATATCCTTTTGGTATTCTTTAGTCTTTTCAAGGATCCATCTCACATCCGCAATGATGTGTCTTGTTCCTCGCCCTTTCCTGAACCCTGCTTGCACTTCAGGTAGTTCTTGTTCCAGGTATGGTTGTAGTCTCTTTTGAATAATCTTCAGTAGAATCTTGCTGGCATGTGGGATCAGAGCGATTGTTCGATAATTTCCAGTCAGTTGGATCACCTTTCATTAGTATTGGTATAAACACAGATCTTTTCCAGTCTGTTGGCCATGATGTTGTCTTCCATATTTCTTGGCAAAGCCTTGTAAGTATGGTAACAGCTGCATCAGATTGCTGCAATACTTCTATAGGAATGCCATCAATGCCTGGTGCTTTGTTATTTGATAAGGCTTTCAATGCTGCTTCAACTTCTTCTTTCATCACCAATGGTTCCCGATCATAAGGTACAGGTTGAAACGGCTGTTGGTCCACTTGATCTTTATCATATAAAAACTCTGTATATTCCTTCCACCTTTTCTTGATCTTCTCAGCATCATTCAACATAGAACCTTGAGCATATAGCGTAGTTACTCACCTGTAACAGGTGTTCTCCAGGAGCAGCAGGAATCAGTCCTCACTTATGGGTGACGTCGGCGCCGACGGAGCCCTCGCGGAGCAATTTTCCCCAGCTTTCAAAGAAAGCCTTTGGGAATTGCAGCGCGCATGCGCGGTCGTCTTCCCGCCCGAGGGTGCCATCTTAGCCAGTCAGATGACATAGCTAAAAAGACAGCATAAAAATTTGCAAAAAGAACATAAGCAGACGATTGCAACTCCAAGGGGAGGAGGGAGGGTAGTGAGGACTGATTCCTGCTGCTCCTGGAGAACACCTGTTACAGGTGAGTAACTACGCTTTCTCCAGGACCAAGCAGGAAGTCAGTCCTCACTTATGGGACTCCCAAGCTCAAGGCTACCGGAGACCCCAAGCACAAAAATGAGCTCCCTCTAGCTCAGCAGCACAGAAGGAAAGAATCTTCGCTGAATTATCACCCACCGGTAGCCCACATCCGGGATGGAGGGCAGGAGTTGCTCAGACCTCAAAGAGATTACGGAGGACTGCCTGTCCGAAAGCACTGTCCCTGCGGGACTCCCTCTCGAGACAGTAATGGACCGCAAAAGTCTGGCTCGAAGACCAAGTAGCGGCCCGGCAGATGTCTGCCAGCGGAACAGAGCGGAGGTAAGCCACTGACGTGGCCTTTGCCCGAACGCAATGAGCCGTGACTCGACTTTCTAAGGAGAGTCCGGCTGCCCCATAAGCCCAAGAGATACAGTCCGCAACCCAGATGGACAGAGTACGCTTGGAGACCGGGAGCCCCAATTTATTGGGGTCAAAAGACACAAAAAGCTGAGCAGCTTTACGGTGCTCCCGCGTACGGTCAAGGTAGAAGTTCAATGCCCTTCTACAGTCCAGGGTATGGAGGACCGTCTCAGCTCGGCTGGAGTGTGGTCTGGGAAAGAAGGTTGGAAGTACCACCTCCTGATTGATGTGAAAAGGGGAGACCACTTTAGGCAGAAATTTTGGGTGAGTCCGTAGGACTACCCTATTCTTATAGAACCTAGTGTAAGGGGGATCAGACACGAGGGCCTGCAATTCACTCACGAGTCTAGCGGAAGTGAGGGCTATCAAGAACAGTGTTTTCCAAGACAGAAAACGGAGAGAACAGGTAGCCATAGGTTCAAAAGGCGGACAGGTGATCCGCTGCAAAACCACATTCAGGTCCCAGTCAGGCGCTGGCGGGCGCAGAGGTGGTTTAAGTAGAAGGAGACCTCGGAGAAACCTCGCTACGAGAGGGTCATTAGAGAGAGGACTGCCGTCCACCGGCACATGATGTGCTGAAAGAGCACTGAGGTGAACTTTGACGGAGTTGGACTTAAGTCCCAGATTAGAGAGGTGGAGCAAGTACTGCAAGATCACCGACACCGGGCAGGAGAAGGGATCCTGAGACTGTTGGGTACACCAGACTGCAAAGCGACGCCATTTAAGGGCGTAGCATTTGCGGGTAGAAGGCCGTCGCGAAGCCAAGACGACCTCCTCCACCTCCGCCGGCAGGAGAAGGGGAGCAAGGACTACCCTCTCAGCAGCCAGGCCATGAGGTTGAGAGACCTGAGGTTGGGGTGCAGGAGGGACCCCTGATCCTGAGTGAGGAGATCCGGTTGTACCCCCAGAGGGATTGGATCCTCCACCGCCAGTTGCAGCAGGAGCGGAAACCACGGCTGCCTGGGCCAGCGAGGGGCCACCAGGATCATGAAGGCTTTGTCTCGGAGAACCTTGAAAAGAGTCCGAGAGACCAGCGGGATGGGAGGGAAAGCGTACAGAAGGCTCCCCGACCACGAGATCAGAAAGGCGTCCGCCGCCACCCGAAGGGGGTGTGGCCGACGAGAGCAGAAGCGAGGAAGCTGCCGGTTGTGAGGACTGGCAAAGAGATCCACCGTGGGGAGACCCCACTTGAGGAAGAGCTTCTGAACTACCAAGGGATCCAGACGCCACTCGTGCGGCTGGAGGACCCTGCTGAGTTTGTCTGCAAGGCAATTTTCTTGGCCCGGGAGATAAACTGCCTTGAGGAGAATGCCGTGACTGACGGCCCAAGAGCAGAGCTTCTGTGCCTCCCGACAGAGGAGGAAGGAGCCCGTGCCCCCCTGCTTGTTCACGTAGAACATGGCAACTTGATTGTCCGTCTGGACAAGGACGGACTGTTGGGAAGTCAGGTGGGAGAAAGCCTTGAGAGCCAGGCGGATCGCCCTGAGCTCCAGGAAGTTGATCTGCTGAGCAGACTCCCACGTGGTCCAGAGGCCCTGAGTACGTGCCTCTTGGCAATGTGCTCCCCAGCCCAGGAGGGATGCATCGGTGGTCAGCACCCGGGTCGGCTGAGGTGACTGGAAAGGCATTCCGAATATCAGGTTCGGCTGCCGGAGCCACCACCGGAGAGATGAGACCAGCGGCTCGGAAACGCGCACTAGGTCTGCCAGGCCGCCCGTGGCTTGTCGCCACTGCTGGCGGAGACACCATTGAGCAGACCGCATATTCAGGGGGGCATTGGGGGTCACATGGACGGTGGAAGCCATATGGCCGAGCAGTCTCAGGAAGCGCCTGGCGGAGACCAGGGGCTGGCTGCGAAAGCGGTCGGCTAGGTCCATGAGCCGTTGAGCCCTGTCGAGCGGTAGGAATGCTCGCGCCTGAGGAGTGTGCAGCCTTGCGCCGATGAACTCGAGATCCTGTGAGGGGAGCAAAGTGGACTTTGCGAAGTTTATGACAAAGCCCAAGTGCTGCAGCAGAGTCACCGTGCGGCACGTGGCGTTGGTGACCTCCTGAGCGGACGCTGCTCTGATGAGCCAGTCGTCGAGGTACGGAAAGACATAGAGGCCGTGAAGCCGGAGATGGGCCGCCACGACCGCGAGACATTTTGTGAAGACTCGCAGTGCGGAGGACAGGCCAAAGGGCAGTACTCTGTACTGGTAATGATTTCCGGCCACCACAAACCGTAGGTATTGGCGGTGGCTTGGGTGGATGAGGATGTGCGTGTAGGCATCCTTTAGATCCAAGGAGCATAGCCAATCTCCCTGCTGGAGGTAGGGCAGAAGGATTCCAAGGGTAAGCATCTTGAACTTCTCCCGCACAAGGAACTTGTTGAGGTTGCGCAAGTCCAGGATGGGTCTGAGGCCCCCTGTTCTCTTTGGTATCAGAAAATACCTTGAATAAAAGCCTTGACCTCTCAGGTGGTGTGGCACCGGTTCCACCGCCTGTTCCTGCAGAAGACCTGCTAACTCCTGAAGGAGCAACTCCCTGTGCAGAGGGGGGCGCGGAGGTTCTCCCGGAAAATAGGAGGGAGGGACCTGATGGAAGTGGAGAAGATAGCCTTCTCGCACGACCTGAAGCACCCAGGCATCTGCGGTGATGCTGGACCACCTGTGGGCGAAGTGAACCAGCCGGCCTCCGGTGCTGGAGGGAACCAGCGGGGGGGGGAGAGGCTACGCTTAGCGAGTCAAAAGCCCCCACCCTGCTGAGCAGGGGCTGGTGGTGCAGGCTTGGGGGCTTGCTGCCTATGGGACCCGTTACCCCGTCCCTTGGCCTGCCGGCCCTGTTGGGGAGCTGCAGGGGCCTGATAATGGGGGTATTGTTTGTAGGCAGCCGCCTTCCTCGGGTAAAAGGACTTTTTCCCCGAGCCCTTCTTTTTCTGGGAAGGGGCGGAGGTCTTCCTAGAAAGCCTGGTCCTGGTGAGAGTCTCAGTCTCAATTTGCGCAGCCTTTTCCGCCATGGGCTTGCCAAAGAGGTTTTCGCCTCGGCAGGGGACATCGACCAACTTGTCCTGCACCCAGGGCTCAAGGTCTGACGACTGAAGCCAAGCCTGTCGGCGGGCACCGATGCCGGCTGCGGCCACTCGAGCCGAGGCTTCAAAGCCATCATAGGCTGCTCGGGATATGAACTTTGAGCATTCCCGAATGCCAGTGGACAAGGCTAGGAACCTCCGCAAGGGCTCCTCGGAGAGACCAGCGGAGAAACCGGCTAGCTCTTTAGCCAGATCCCGGAGATACATGCCCATGTATAGCTGGTAAGTCTGGACACGACATGCGAGCATAGAGCCCTGGAAGCACTTCATGCCAAGGCCATCCAGGTTACGGGCCTCCCTGCCAGGAGGCACCGAGGAGTGCATCTTCTGGCTCTTAAGACGGTGCATGGCCGATTCCACTACCATGGAATGGTGTGGCAGCTGTGCCTTTTGAAAGCCAGGGCTCTTGCGGACTCGATAGATAGAATCGACCCGCTTGCTCAGGACCGGCGAGGAGGCCGGACTCTCCCACATGCGGAAGAGTAGTCGTTCCAGCATAGGAGGAACCGGCACAGTAAAGTGTTCCCTCGCGGGAGAGTCATACTGGAGGGCGTCGAGCTCTTCGGCTCGAGGCTCCTCCTCGGGATCCGCAGGGAAGGCCAAAGCCTTGGCCATATCCCTAACGAAGTCCGAGAACCGGGCATCCTCCGGGGGGGACTGCTTCCGAGGCTCGGACTCCGGTGAGTCCGATGGGACACACCGAGTCCGGAAAGAATCAGGTGACTCTTCCTCCTCAGACTCCCAGACCGACTCCGTCGAGGACTCGGTGGGGTCGGCCCGGGCAGGGTGCGGCGCCAGCCGCCCCGACGCCGAGGGAGTCGGCGTCGGCGACCTCGGTCCCGAACGGGAGGCCGAGGGCGACCTCGACCGAGGATCGACTCGAGTTCTCATCGACTCGAGGATCGGCTCGGTCTCCGGGGTCGACTTGGACGTCGACGTCCCGGCGGTCGGGGCAGCGACGCCAGCGAAGCCAGCGAGCAGTGCCCTCTGCTGGTCCATGAAGGCAGACAGTCTGCTCTCCAAGGCCGTCAACCTGAGTCCGAGCTCAGGTGACCCAGCAGCCCCCGACTCGGGCCCCGACGGCGTCGGGCCCGACGTCGGCTGTCGCGGAGGCGAGTCCAGAAGGACCACAGGACTTACCCGGGCAGGCATCTCCGACTCCAGGCGAGGTCGCTTCGGGACGTGTTCCTTCTCCAAGGACCCGGGGCGGCTGTCGGGGCTATGCGACCTGGCCCTCGCGGAACCAGGAGCGTCCACCGACGCCGCCCTCGCGGGTTTTTTCCTTCCGACGATGGTCCCCGGAGGGAGAACCCCGGTCGGAGGAGCTCCGGCGACGGTCCGAGCTGGAGCCTTTCAACACGGAGGCCTCCGACGAGGTCCGGGTATGGCTGGGGTCAGCGAAGATTCTCTCACGCTGATGCCGCCGAATCCTCAACGCCTTTGAGGACAGTTTGCTGCAGGGCCCACAGATCAGTTCCTCATGATCCGGGCCCAGGCAGCGGAGGCAAAAGTCGTGTGTGTCGGTTAGTGACATATTTCGGTCACACCGACCACACCGCTTAAACCCACTGGCAGCCATCGGGGGAAAAAGGGCCCCTGCGAGGTCAAAGGACCGGGCTGCCAGGGAAAACGAAAACGAAAGCTGACTAAGTCAGAAAAACCGAAAAAAGTAAGAGGACTCGAGACCGGCGTCGTGAGTCCGGGCGGGAAAACGATCGGCGTCGAACCGAAAGAAAAAAGGATAAAATAAAGAAGAAAATCAACTCTTTCGCGGGGACAAGACGGGGACGTCTGTAGGGCTCCGCGGAAAAAAGAAGACTGGCTAAGATGGCACCCTCGGGCGGGAAGACGACCGCGCATGCGCGCTGCAATTCCCAAAGGCTTTCTTTGAAAGCTGGGGAAAATTGCTCCGCGAGGGCTCCGTCGGCGCCGACGTCACCCATAAGTGAGGACTGACTTCCTGCTTGGTCCTGGAGAATGTAACATTCCAATTCGAGGCTGGAACTTTTTCTTTAACTCTCGTAGTGTTAGGAAAGCCAATCTTGTTCTTCCTCTAATAGTTTCTGCTTCTATTTCCTTGCATGCGTCATTGTAGTACTTTTCCTTGTCCTGTCTTGCTGCACGTTGGAAATCTCTGTTGAGTTCTGCGACTGTCTTTCTTTCTCCTCTGGCTTTAGCTTCTCTGCGTTTCTGGGCAATTTTCAGAGTTTCTTCCGTCATCCATTTTGTCCGTTTTTGCTTTTTCACCTTTTGTAGAGACTTCTCGCTTTCTTCCAACACAACCTTCTTGATGTCATTCCATAACTCTTCCGGAGCTCTGTCATTTGTATCTAAAGCAGCAAATTGATTTTGCAGGCAGTCTTTAAATTCCAGTGGTATATTCTCAAAGTCATATTTTGCTGCATTCATGAGTGGTTTGCTCTTTTTCAACTTTAGCTTGAGTTTGCATACTAGTAGTTGATGATCTGTACCACAGTCAGCTCCAGGTTTTGTCTTGGTTGATGTTATAGAGCTTTTCCATCATTGACTTCCACAGATGTAGTCAATTTGATTTTTATACAATCCATTGGGTGAAGTCCATGTGTACAGTCGCCGCTTGTGTTGCTGGAAGAAGGTGTTTGAGATGAATAGATCATTGGTCTTGCAGAATTCTATCAGTCTTTCTCCAGCTTCATTTCTGTTGCCAAGTCCATATTTTCCAACTACTTTGCCTTCTTCTTTGTTGCCAACTTTTGCATTCCAGTCACCCATGACTATCAGGATATCCTGTTTGCATGTTCTGTCAATTTCAGCTTGTACTTGTTCATGGAACTCTTCAATTTCATTTTCTTCTGCAGCTGTTGTTGGGGCATATACTTGAATTATAGTTGTGTTGATAGGCAATCCTCGTAGACGAATAGAGATTAAGCGTTCGCTGACTGCATTGTATTTCATTACAGTTCTTGCAAATTTCTTCTTTATTATAAATGCAACACCATTTCTTCTTTGTCTTTCATTTCCAGCATAGTAGACCATGTGATCATCTGATGCAAAGTGCCCGATGCCAGTCCATTTCAGTTCGCTGACACCCAACAGATCAAGTTGTACACGTTCCATTTCATTCTTGACCACCTCCAACTTCCCTTGGTTCATACTTCGTACGTTCCATGTTCAAGACATCTTTACAGCGCCTGACTCTCATTTCATGCTGCTACATCAGCAGTCAGACTTCCCGAGGGCTTTGATCCAACCACATCATAAATGCTGGCTTTACTCTGAAAAGTCTTCAGCTCTTCCCCAGTAGCTAGTTGAGTGCCTTCCGACCCAGGGGTCTCATCTTCCAGCACCATAGCAAAATTTGTTTTGTTGTAACTATCCATTGGGTTTTCATGGCAAGATACAGAAGTAAATTGCCGGGCCTTTCTTCCGCGCAGTTTAAGTCTGATGTTGTTGCCATTGTCACAAAAATGTGATCCTCCGCCGTCAACACTATCCCATTCTGCTGCTGCCCAGATGGGTGGTTTGTCTTGGTCTGGCACCTCAGCTGAGACCTGTCCATCTTGGGAGACCCTGCCAGTAGTTAAACTACCGATAGTTTAGCTCTCAGCATCACTGATGCACGCAAGCCCTCACAGCACGACAAGCTGCAAACCCAGAACAGATACTTGTTTAATTCTCTGAGGTCTAGTATAGGCCTGTGTCCCCCTGTTTTCTTTGGTATGAGAAAGTAGGGGGGAGTAGAATCCCGTACCCTGTTGGGGTATGGGTACCTCTTCTATTGCTCCTTGAGCAAGAAGAGATGCGACCTCCTGACCCAAGAGATTGGTGGCAGGGACCTGAGAATTGAACTGTCTTATCATTGTAAGAGGGGGCATACTGTGAAAATGAAGTCTGTACCTTTTCCGTACAATGGACAGAGTCCAGTTTTCTGATGTTATTTGTTGCCATCTTCTGGCAAAATGGCATAACCTTCCCGGGATGGTAAGGGGTTCTGGAACTTTCAGGGGCAGAAAGACTAACTTCTCTAGGAAGGAGTCAAAGCCCCTGAGGAGGCTGAGTCTGTTGAGCTCTTGGAACTTGTGGCTTCCTCTGCTGTCTGTTCTGTTGTTGACCCCTTTGGGGAACATGAACTGGACAGTGTCCCTGATGAGTGTAAGATGGGTAAAATTTCTTTTTCTTGTTGAAAAAGGGTTTCTTGGCTGACTTTTTCTTTGATAATCTGTTCAAGGTAGTATTTTCAGATTCAATCTGATTAGTCTCGTCTTGCCAATCCTTGCCAAAAAAAGATTTTCTCCTGTGCAAGGTATATTTCCCAGTTTATCTTGCACCCATTGTTCTAAGTCTGATGCCTGAAGCCAGGCAATACGACATGCACCAATGGAAATAGATGTTCTGCTAATGCATTAAAAGCAATCAAAGGCTGCACAGTTTACAAATTTTGAGACATCCTGGGCATGTTTGACCAGAATAAGGAATTCCCCCCTTTTTTCCTCAGGGAGAAGAGGGCTCATGAGCTCCAAGTCACCTGTAACTTCTTTGAGGAACATTCCCATATAGAGAATGTAGGAGCTAATCCTGGCTGCCAACATGGAGGATTGGAAACATCGACGCCCAAAGGCATCGAGAGTCCTCGATTCACGGCCCTGAGGATCGGAAGAATGTGTTTTAGCACTCTTAATCCTACGCATTGCCAATTCCACTACCATTGAATGGTGTGGTAACTGAGTCTTTTGAAAGCCAGGACAGCTTGGAACTCGGTACATGGTATCGAGTCGTTGAGAGTGTGGAGACACCATCAAAGGAGTTTCCCACATTCTTAGCATAAGATCATGTAAGATTCTGTGAATAGGCAGAGTAGCTGCCTCTTTAGGAGCCTTAGGGTTCTGAAGAATTTCTAATTCTTTTGCTCTAGGTTCCTTTTCTCTGGAGTCACCATGATTGCAAGATCTCGAGCCAAATCACGTATAAAATCCTTGAAGGACATGTCTTCTGGAGGAGACATTCTTCATTGAGGAGGAGGAGGAGAAGGAGATGGATCCTCCGGAAGGATAGCTCTAGTACTGGCAGAGTCATCAGAATCGGATGATTCAAAGTATCTCTGTGTTCTTGCAACGCACGGTACCGGTATCGCTCGAAGTCGGTATCGGGGTGTCTTGGTACTGATCCGTCGATACCTGAGATCGACTCAAGGCTTGGCATGGGGGGAAGCATACCCGCTGAAGCACTTGGTACTGGTACCGATACCTGTGGAAAAGTCTGTAGCAGTCTTAGCGGTACCGAAGCTGCTAAGAGGGCCGCTAGATTGCATTCGATAGCAAGGATTCTGTGATCCATCGCTCCTGCCCAAGCCTGGGTGTCTGTACTGGTGGAAGCGGCTACGATCCCAGAACATGGCACCAGTAGTTCTGCAGAGGTGGAAGCCTCTGGAACATTCTGGAGCCCCGTTAATGCTCTGGAGACCGAGGGCAATGCCAGTGGCATCTCGATACTTGGAAGGAGATCTACCCTTTGAGGACCAGCCAGTCTTAGAAGACTTAAGTTTAGTTACCGGAGATCCATGGGAGGAAGATGAAGCCCTGGAAGATGTCGATGCGACTGACATCGTATCTGAGGCAAAAAGGGTACCGAGTTTTGCAGCTCTAAAGATTAAATGTATCCTCTGGTAGCCGAGCTCCTTTTAAATCACCTAGGTCCTTAATCAACTTGTTAAATGCCTCCCCAAAAAGCAACTTTCCTTTAAAGGGAAGCTTACTAAGATGTTTTTTAAAGTAATGTCAGCTGACCGATTACGCAACCACAGAAAACATCTAGCTGCAATAACCGAGGCCATGCCCTTCGAACAAGCTCTAACAAAATCATAAAAGGCAACTGATAAATAGGACAAAACAGACTTCAACCTAGCAGTCTCCAAACCCCTTTGATGGGGCTCTGACAGTGATTCAGGCAAATTCTGCAACCATCTCAAGCAGGCTCGAGAAATATAGGCTCCTCAAAGAAGACCTGTAGCGCCAACACATTAATTTCAAAGGCATGCTTCAGCAAAGATTCCAACTTTCTGTCCTGAACATGTTTCAACACTGCTCAACCCTCAACAGGGATGAGTCTTTTTGGTAACCACCGAAACCAAGTATCCACTCTAGGTAACCTTAAAAGATCCTTTTCCCCCTTCGGAATAGGCTATAGACGGGCCATGGCTCTTCCGCCCAAAAGCCCTACTTCCGGAATCTCCCATTCTGTCTCTATCATCTGCTTAATGGCTCTATTTACAGGAAAGAAAGTCTGAGATGCACGAATACCCTGTAGGAGAGGATCTTTTAGTGGAATCTATGATACCGGTGTCTCTTGAGGAATGTTAAGCGCTGCTAAGGATAGAGCAATTAAGGAAGACAATTCTTCTCGCCGAAACACCCTGACAATATTAGCGTTATCTCCCAGAGAAATCTCTCCCTCCTCCAGGTCTGCTGGCATAACCTCATACCAGAGTCTTGAAGGACCTTTGAAGGGATCATCAGAAGCCTCAGATAACACAGAAACTTGGTCTTCTAACACAATCAGCTCTAAACCACTTTTCTTAAGATGAGACTACAGTAAATCCAATGCAGACTCCAAAGGAGCCCTAAGTCCATCTTATTTTTGAGAAGCACCGCAAGGTTTACTAGCAGAAGCCTCCAGCAAGCCCTGCTTTATGCAGTAGCCTTGGTGAAGCAAAAGAACAAAATCGGGAGAAAAGGGAGTTGAACTTGAAGATACAGAAGCACCCTCCGGCTGAGAAATAGCTATGGGAGCAAGTGAAAAAGAATCCCCTCTGCCATTTTATCAGGAGCCTCAGAATCTGATAAAATGGTTGCAGTTCCCACCAAAACCATGGGATTCGATGGCTGAGAAAGTACTCTCTGAATGAGATGGCTACTCCCCCGATGTTGGAGCAGCTTTCCCCACTGAAAACAGAGATCCCCTGATCTGCTCAGCCTTGTGACCCTCCGTTTCATATGCTCAGCAAAAAAACACAGAGGAGACCGAGCCTTGATGGGAGCCAAGGCCGCACAAAGGTGTTTATTTGTCGACATACTAAATCACAGTCCCGACAGAGAAAATTAAACCGCAACAAAAGAGAGTGCTGAAAAGCAGGAAACAAACCGAAAGTAAGCCCAGATACCGAATGCCGAAGAAAGAGGAAAATGCAGACATGGTCAGAAAAACAGCATTCCCCGTCAGCACCACCAAAACAAACACACTCCCCAGACAGAAACACAAACACAAAGTTTTAAAGTTACAGACACCTCCATCATGGCAGAAAAGATTTTAAAGTTACAGACACCAGTAACCATGGTAGAAAGCATAGTTACTCACCTGTAACAGGTGTTCTCCAGGGACAGCAGGAATCAGTCCTCACATATGGGTGACGTCGGCGCCGACAGAGTTCTCGTGCGGAGCAAATCCCCAGCTTTCTGAGAAAGCTTTTGGGAATTGCATCACGCATGAACGGTCCCCTTCCCGCCCGAGGGTACCATCTTGCTCAGTCAAATGACATAGCTAAAAAGACGGCAAAAGAATAAAAATGAATAATAGGACTGCAACTCCAAGGGGAGGAAGGAGGGTCGTGAGGACTGATTCCTGCTGTCCCTGGAGAACACCTGCTACAGGTCAGTAACTACGCTTTCTCCAGGAACAAGCAGGAAGTCAGTCCTCACATATGGGACTCCCCAGCTATAGGCTACTGAGAACCCATAGCTGAAAAATAGGCTCCCTCTACAAGAGCCGCAAGCAGCCACAATAGGAATCTAACTGAGAGAGTAACACTCCGGTAACCTGACACCAAAGGGTCGGAGGGTAGGAGTTGCCTAGACCTCGAAAAGGTTACGGAGTACAGCCTGGCTGAAAGCACTGTCCCGTTGGGACTCTCTGTCCAGGCAATAATGGGTTGCGAAAGTCTGACCCGAAGACCGGGTGGCGGCCCGGCAGATGTCTGCCAGTGGAACAGAGTGGAAGTGAGCCACTGATGCTGCCTTAGCCCTGACCCGGTGGGCCGTAACACGACCCTGCAATGGAAGGTCGGCCACCCTGTATGCCCAGGCGATACAGTCCGCCACCTAGGTAGACAGCGTACGTTAGGAGACGGCCATCCCCAGTTTACTGTGGTCATAGGATACGAAGAGCTGCAAAGCCCTTCTATGGCCTTGGTACGTTGAATGTAGAAGGCCAGCGCCCTCTTACAGTCCAAGGTATGCAGAACTGTCTCTGCCCGACTGGCATGCGGCCTGGGAAAGAAGGTAGGTAGTACTACCACCTGACTGAGGTGTAAGGAAGAGACCACCTTAGGGAGGAACTTGGGGTGAGTGCGGAGCACTACCCGGTTCCTATATAGTAACATAGTAAATGACAGCAGATAAAGACCAGCATGGTCCATCTAGTCTGCACAGCAAGATGGCAAGAGTAGGTGCACCTGTCGCTCTGTGCAGCCACCCCTCCCCATGTCTTTGTTTAGAGGTAAACCCACACCCCTATTTGTTGAGACGTTATATATTTGTTGAGATGTTATATGGTTCAAAAGTTAGATGGTACCGTTTATTTTATTTTTATCCTATTGCTGTAAAGGGATCCACTGTGTTTGTCCCATGCCTTTTTGAATTCCGTCACCTTGTTTGCCCCCACCACTTCCATCGGGAGGGCATTCCAAGCATCCACCATCCTTTCAATGAAAAAATATTTCCTGACATTGCCCTTCAATTTACCCCCTTGCAGCTTCATGTTATGCCCTCTAGTTTTACAGTTTCCCCGTCTTTGGAAGAGGTTTGTTTGTTCATCATTTCTCTTTAAGTATTTAAAGGTCTGAATCATATCTCCCCTGTCCCTCCCCTCCTCCAAAGTGTACATATTTAGGTCTTCAAGTCTCTTCTCATAGGCTTCTGACGCAGGCTTCAAATCATTTTGGTCGCTTTCCTCTGAACCGTTTCCAGTCTTTTTACATCTTTTGCAAGATATGGTCTCCAAAACTGAACACAGTACTCCAAGTGTTGGAGACCGTATCTTGCAAAAGATGTAACGGTTCAGAACCTGTAGAACCTTGTATAAGGCCTTTCGGACACCAGGGCCTGAAGCTCACTCACTCGCCGAGCTGACGTGAGTGCCACCAAGAACACTACCTTCCAAGAAAGGTAGCGTAGATGGCAAGTTGCCATTGGCTCAAATGGCGGCTGAGTAAGCTGCCCTAAGACCACATTCAAATCCTATTTGTTTGCCGGAGGGCGAACTGGGGGCTTCAGCAGAAGTAGGCCTTTCAGGAACCTGGACACCAAAGGATGTGCAGAGAGAGGCTTTCCCTCCACTGGGAAGTGGTGTGCTGCTAAGGCACTGAGATGAACTCTGACGGAGTTGGACTTAAGACCCAAATCCGAGATATGGAGAAGATATTGGAAGACCACTGCAACCTGGCAAGAGAAAGGATTTTCTTTCTGCTTCTCGCACCACACCCTGAACCTATGCCACTCGAAAGCATAGGTCCGTCTAGTTGATTGCCTACTTGAGGCCAGCAGAACTTTTTCCACATCCTTGGGAAGAAGAAATGGTGCGAGAACTACCCTTTCAGCAGCCATGCCATCAGGTTGAGTGATCTGAGGTTGGGGTGCAGCAGAGTGCCCCCCTCCTGAGACAGGAGGTTGGGATAGGATCCCAGAGGGATTGGGGCCTCCACCGCTAGTTGAAGTAGAAGCGGAAACCAGGATTGCCTCGGCCATCTGGGGGCTACCAGAATGACCGAAGCTCTGCCCTGGAGAATTTTGAAAAGGGTTTTGGCCACCAGAGATGTTGGAGGAAATGCATACAGGAGGCCCACAGACCATGAGATGAGAAAAGCATCGGCAGCCACTCTGTTCGGATGTGGCTGTCTGGAGCAAAACATTGGCAACTGGTAGTTGTGTGGGTTCGCAAACACGTCCAGCTGCGGCATTCCCCAGATGTGAAAGAGCCATTGGACCATATTCGTATCCAATGGGGCTGGAGAATCCTGCTGAGCCTGTCGGCTAAGTAGTTTTCCTGGCCAGGCAGATAAACTGCTTTCAGATGCATGTCGTGCTGGACTGCAAAGGAGCAGAGGTCGAGAGTTTCCTGACACAGACTGCGGGACCCCATGCCTCCCTGTTTGTTCACATAGAACAGGGGTGGGCAACTCCGGTCCTGGACAGCCGCAGACCAGTCAGGTTTTCATGATGTCCCTAATGAATATTCATGAGATCTATTTGCATCCACTGCCTTCCATTGTATGGAAATAGGTCCATGAATATTCATTAGAGACATCATGAAAACCTGACTGGTCTGTGGCTCTCCAGGACCGGAGTTGCCCACCCCTGACATAGAACATCGCCACTTGGTTGTCCGTCTGTATTAAGACAGACTGATGAGCCAAAGTTTGGCAGAAAGCTTGTAGAGCTAGGCAAATGGCACAAAGTTCCATGAGGTTGATCTGTTGTGTGGTCTCATGCAGAGACCACACTCCTTGGCAATGGGCTCCCCAGCCCAGCAAGGATGCATCCGTGGTTAGGCTCCTCGTATGAGGAGGAGCTTGGAAGGCGACCCCCACCTCCAAGTGTGGTTGAAGCCACCAGGCCAAGGCCTGTACCAGTCTTTTGGATACTTTGACTCTGTCTCGGAGTCTGCCTGTGGCTTGTGTCCACTGGTCCCTGAGACACCACTGAGCTGTTCTCATGTAGAGGCGGGCATTCAGTGTCACATGTACCGTGGTGGTCATGTGGCCTAGGAGGCGCAGGAAATGTCTTGCTGATATCTGAAACCTGCGGCTCACTTGATGTGCCAGGGCCAGGAGTCTCTGTGCCCTGTCCACTGGCAGGTAGGCCCTCGCCTGAATGGTATCTAGTTTGGCTCGAATGACCTCTAGTTGTTGAGTGGGGGACTAGGGTAGACTTTAGATAATTGATTACAAATCCCAGGTTTTGGAGCACCTGAATGGTGCGATCTGTGGCCTGTTGGACCTTCCTGGCTGACGTGGCTCTGATGAGCCAATCGTCTAGGTAGGGGAAGACAAAAACTCCTTGTATTCTGAGGAAGGTAGCCACCACCGCTAGGCATTTTGTGAACACCCTGAGGCTAGGCCAAAGGGAAGCACCCTGTACTGGTAGTGTTTTCCCCCTACCACAAAGTGTAGATATTGCCTGTGGTCTGGATGAATTAGATGTGTGTATATGCATCCTTTAGGTCTAAGGAGCATAGCCAGTCTCCCTGGAGGAGGTAAGGCAGCAATGTTCCAAGGGAAAGCATTTTGACTTCTCCCTCACCAGGAATTTGTTTAAGTTGCACAGGTCGAGGATGGGCCTTAGGCCTCCTGTTCTTTTTGGTATTAGAAAGTACCTGGAATAGAAGCTTTTGACCTGTAGGTGGTGGGGCACTGGTTCTACCGCCTGGTCCTCGAGGAGACCTGCTAACTCCTTCAGAAGGTGGTCCCAGTGAAGGGGAGACCTGAAAGGCTCTCCTGGAAAGTAGGGAGGTGGCACCTGGGTCAAATGAAGTAGACAGCCCTGATGGACTATCTGAAGAACTCAAGTGTCTATGGTGATGGCCGGCCACCTGTGGGCATACAGGGCAAGCCTTCCCTCTGTGCATTACCTTTCTCCTAAGGTGAGAGGGGCTATGTTCTGAGAGTCAAAAGCTACTACCAGGCTGGGCCGGAGCCAGTGCCTGAGGTTTGGGGGCTTTCTGCTTACGCGGACCATGCGCCTTCCCTTGGCCTTCTGCCCCTGTTGGGGAGCTTGGGAAGCCTGAAATGGGGGGTAGCTTCGGTAAGCAGCACCCTTCCTCAGGAAAAAGGGCTTCTTACCTGGGCCCTTCTTTTTAGAAGGGGCAGAAGTCTTCTTCGAAAGTCGTGTCCTGGTGAGTACCCAGCACTTCCCCTTTAATCTTTCCTCTATAACAGGACAGTGCTGCCAATTGCACTTGTAAGGATGCGGCCGCTAAGCCTTTCTAAAATCCATCCTGTAAAAATGCCAGAATTTGCGGTATCGAAGCTCTTAACGCTTCTAACTCCCTGTCTACACACCAAGCTTCAAAAATACGCCAAATGCGAACATATAGAAACATGATGACAGAAAAAGACCACAAGGCCCATCTAGTCTGTCCTTCCATAACAACAACTACAACAGTCCACTTTTTACCTTTAGAGATCCTCTGTGTTGGTCCCATGCTTTTTTGAATTCAGTTACTGTCTTCATCTCTACCACCTCCACTGGGAGACTATTCCACGGATCCACTACTCTTTCCGTAAAGAAATATTTCCGCATATCACTCCTGAATCTATCTCCCTTCACCCTCATCCCATGTCCCCTCGTCGCAGAACTTGCTTTCAATTGAAAGAGGCTCTCTCCCTGAACATTTATGCCACGGAGGTATTTAAACATCTCAATCATATCACCTCTATCCCGCCTTTCCTCTAAGGTGTACATATTAAGATCCTTAAGTCTGTCCTCATATGCTTTATAATGAAGACTACTAATCATCTTAGTAGCAACCCTCTGCACCGACTCCATCCTGTTCACATCCTTTTGAAGGTGCGGTCTCCAGAATTGCACACCATAGTCCAAATGAGGTCGCACCAAAGACTTATACAGAGGCATTATCACCTCCTTTTTTTCTGCTAGCCTTTCCTCTCCGTATGCACCCAAGCATCCTTCTAGCTTTTGCCGTCGCCTTTTCTACCTGTTTAGCTACTTTAAGATCATCGGACACAACTACGCCTAGGTCCCGCTCTTCTTTAGTGGACAAAAGTACTTCACCTCCTATGCTGTATTGCTCCCTTGGATTGCTGCAGCCCAAATGCATGACCTTACATTTTTTAACATTAAATCCCAGCTGCCAAATTCTAGACCATTCTTCAAGCTTAGCTAGATCCCTCCTCATGTTATCTACACCTTCCTGGGTGTCTACTTTATTGCAGATTTTGGTATCATCTGCAAAGAGGCAAACCTTACCCGACAGCCCTTCCGCTATATCACTAACAAAGATGTTAAAAAGAATCGGACCAAGGACAGATCCCTGGGGCACACCACTGGTAACATCCTTCTCCTCAGAGTGAGCTCCATTTACTTATACTCTTTGTCGCCTCCCACCCAACCAATTTCTAACCCAAGCAGTAACTTTAGGGTCCATCCCTAGGGTGCTCAGTTTGTTCATAAGTCGCCTGTGAGGAACAGTGTCAAAGGCTTTACTGAAATCTAAATACACCACATCTAGAGCTCTCCCTCGGTCCAACTCCCTGGTCACCCAGTCAAAGAAATCAATCAGATTTGTCTGACAAGACCTGCCTCTGGTGAATCCATGCTGCCTCGGATCCTGTAATCCGCTGGACTCCAGAAACCTCACTATTTTCTCTTTCAACAGCGTTTCCATTAATTTACTCACCACTGAAGTTAAACTAACCGGCCTGTAGTTTTCAACCACATCCTTACTTCCGCTTTTGTGTAAAGGCACCACATGAGCCTCTCTCCAGTCCTTTGGCACCACTCCCGACTCCAACGAGGCATTGAAAAGGTCAGTCAGTGGAGTTGCTAGAACGTCCCCAAGTTCCCTCAGTATTCTAGGGTGTATCCCATCCGGTCCCATCGCTTTGTCTACTTTAAGTTGAGCTAGTTTCTCACGAACACAGTCTTCTGAAAATTGTTCAAGATGTCCCTCGCTTCTGTTCTTATTTGTGGGTGTTTTCTGAGGTCCTGCTCCTGGTTCTTCATCTGTGAACACAGAACAAAAATATTTGTTAAGCAATTCCGCTTTATCCTTATCAGCTTCTACATATTCCCCCCCTGTACCCTTGAGTCTGACAATACCACTTTTGCCCTTCCTCTTCTCACTAATATATCTGAAAAATGTCTTATCCCCCCCATATGCCAATGACGTAGATCTCCTTCGTGCCTTCAACAAGGTAGCAATCACTGCTGTGGAGTATCCCCTTGCTCTCAGCCTTTCCCTCTCAAGAGCCAAGCCATAAGCGAGAATCGATCCACCTGAGGCATGTACAGCGGACCCTGAGATAACAGATCTCTCCTGACTGGGAGATGCCATGGCTGCTCTACCAAGAGCCTCATCAGATCCGCATACCAAGGCCTTCTTGGCCAATCTGGAGCGATCAATATCACCAATCCTCTGTGTAATTCGATGCGTTGTACCACCCGGCCTATTAACACCCAAGGTGGAAACACGTACACGAGCTGCTCTTCTGGCCAGTCCTGTATGAGAGTATTCAGGCCCTCCCACATTCTCTCCCTTCTTCTGCTGAAGAAGCGACTGACCTTTGCCGACTGGAAAGTCGCCATGAGATCCATTACTGGTATCCCCCAGCGACGCACCACCATTTCGTACACTTTCGGATGAAGAACCCATTCTCCTGGGTCCATCTTTACTCAACTCAAGAAGTCGGCCTCTACACTGTCCACTCCTGCTACATGTGCTGCCAATAGAGCCACCAGGTTTTGTAAGACCCAAACGAACAACTGGTCAGCCTCGGTTTCCAGTGCAACACTGCTGGTGCCCCCTTGACGATTGATGTAGGCTACTGCGGTCGCGTTGTCATAAAACACTCGAATCGCCTTTCCGCAGAGATAAGGTTGAAAAACTTGCAATGCTAGCGCTACTGCTCTCAATTCCAGCCTGTTGATTGATCATAGCTTTTCCAGAACGGTCCACTGTCCTTGTGCGAACCTTCCTTGGCAGTGAGCTTCCCAGCCTAATAGGCTGGCGTCTGTTAGGGGTATGCAACCAGACGTTTCCGAGGGCATCCCCTTTTCCAGACACCCTGGACGCAACCACCTCTGAAGTGCCTGCCGCGTCTCTGTCAGACAGGGCAGCTTCCGAGACAGAAGCTCTTCCTGGTGTGACCACAGTCTGAGCAATGCTCTCTGCAAGGCCTCATGTGGGCCCTTGCCCAAGGAACCAGTTCGAGAGACGCTGCCATGGTACCGAGCAACTGTAGATAATGCCATGCCGTGGGCTGCGACCTGCCCAGAAACTCGCGGACTAACTTCAAGCCATGCGCTTGGTGCTGTGGCAGGAAGACCCTGCCGACCTCCGTATCAAAACGAGCTCCCAGGTATTCTAGACTCTGCGACGGAATCAATTTGCTTTTTGACATATTGACTACCCAACCTAGCCGTCGTAGGAATGCGACCACTTTGACTGTAGCCGCCTCGCTCTTGGCTCTTGACTTTGCTCGAATCATCCAATCGTCCAGATAAGGATGCACCAGTACTACATCCTTTCGCAATAATGCCATTACTACCACCATCACCTTGGTGAACGTCCATGGCGCCGTCGCCAGCCCAAATGGTAATGCCCGTAACTGAAAATGTCCCATAGGAACTGCAAATCTGAGAAACCTTTGGTGTTCCTGCCGAATCAGAGTGTGCAGGTACGCTTCCGACAGATCCAGGGACGTAAGAAACTCTCCTTTTCTTACCGCCACGATGACCGACCTCAGAGTCTCCATATGAAAATGAGATAAGCAGAGAGAGTAATTTACTCTTTTGAGATCCAAAATTGGCCGATAGGTCCCTTCTATTTTTGGAACTACGAAGTAAATGGAGTATCGACCGCAACCGCATTGGTCTCGAGGAACTGGCACTACGGCTTTGAGGGCTAGCAGTCTCTCTACTGTCTGTCTGACTGCCTTGCACTTGAGATGTGCTCTGTACGGAGACTGCACGAAAGAATTGGTCACCGCCGTTGAAGCTCCAAAGCATAACCTTCTATAATGACCTCCAATACCCACTGGTCTGATGTAATTTGGACCCAGGCAGGGTAAAAATCCCGTAGTCGACCTCCTACAGGTACCAGGTCTACCTGGGTCCCCCCGACTTCATTGCGATTTTCTAAAGTTTCAGGATGAGGCAGCAAATCCTCTGCCCGCTCCTCGAAAGCCCCGAAACCCCTGGTTTCTATTGGGAAAACGCCCTCTTTGACCTTGGCTGAACTTCGGGGAACGAAAATGACGAAAATCCTTCTGTGGAATCTTGGATGTTGAAGCCGATCGTCCCTGTTTTTGTTTGTCCTCCGGAAGCCTACCGCCTTTGGACTCTCCTAGATCCTTTACCAGCTTATCTAAATTTTCTCCAAAAAGGAGCTTTCCGCTGAAAGGAAGCTTACTCAGCCTTGCTTTGGAAGACCCATCTGCTGCCCAATTGCGCAGCCAAAGATACCGTCTTGCCACTATTACCGAAGCCATACTGTTCGATAAACCTCGAATAACGTCATAATGAATATCGGCCAGATAAGCCGCCCCGGACTTCAGTCTGGATGCTTCTCCTGTCGTGTCCTCCACCTGCTCCCCTTGGATTCGTTGCGACCAGCGAAGACAGGCTCTCGCCACCCATGCTCCACAAATAGACGCTTGTATGGACAGTGCATTGATGTCAAAAACCTGTTTCAACAAGGTATCTAGTTTCTTGTCCTGGGCATCCTTGAGAGCTGCGCTACCCTCTACCGGAATGGCAGTCTTCTTGGTGACCGCCGAGACGGCTGCATCCACTATCGGGGACTTAAACAATTCTCGATCCTGGTCTACCAGCGGGTAAAGATGGGACATAACCCTGGACCCTTTAAGCCCTGCCTTGGGCATGTCCCATTCTCCTTGAATCATTTCCTTAACAACTCTGTGCACTGGAAATGCTCTCCGAGTCTTCCGAAAAGCCTGTAACAACGAGTCTTCCAAGGAAGAATCCTCCGCCGGTCCCGCCGCTGGCATATTAAGCGCTTTGAGCGTCTCTGAAATGAGCGCCAGTAATTCGTCTCTCCAGAAAACTCGAACCACCCTAGCCTGGTCCTCCTGTTCCGTGAGCTCTCTTTCCTCCAACTCTTTGTCTAGCTCCAGGTCAGCATCTCCCTCCTTGGAGTGCAGACCCTCCGAGGCCACCGACTGATCCGGTTGCTCCTTCTCTATCCTGGACTTCTTTGCCAGGATCCCTGATGTCCCCACCGTCAGAGGAGCTCCTGGCCTCTTCTCCCCCAGTTCCGCCTCCGTGTTACCGGCTGCGGGCCCTCTCTGTGTGCTTCCGAATGCTTGTTGGATAAGCGCAATGAAATCTGGGGAAAAAATCGCTGCCAGCCCACCTGAAAACGGCGGCTGTGGGGGAAGGAAAAACGGCGGCTGTGGGGGAAGGAAAAACGGCGGCTGTGGGGGAAGGAAAAACGGCGGCTGTGGGGGAAGGAAAAACGGCGGCTGCTGCCCCTTTGCCACCTTCCACGCCATCCTCCAGGGCTTGTTCCATCTTATTTATTTATTTATTTAGTAAACACTTGTATACCGCTGCTTCCTACGATCAGCAGCGGTTTACTTTACAGAATCGTAATGTATTGTACAGTACATTGAGATTTTCAGTTTTACATTTTGATTAGTCAATGATTACGTAACACGAGATAAGCATTTGGATACGATACACATTTGATTATAGCACACAGATCAGGGTATACATTTGATTTCAATAGATTGGGGGGGGGCCCCATATATACAATTTGTACAGAATTAATTGCCAAGGTGTACAGGCTATACATGACTATATGCTATTAGATTATATGCTGCCGTGTGCGGCAGAGGAGATCTGGTTGAGGTAGGGTATTGCAGTTAGGTCAAGTTGTAGTGGGTTTGAAACAGATAGGTTTTAAGTTTTCGTCTAAATTCGCTCAGGTTGTTTGTGCGCCTTAATTCATGCGGTAGTTGGTTCCATTGGATTGGCGCTGAGTATGTGAACGCCCTATTGCTTGTTTCGGCCTTGACAGATCTTATGCTGGTCGGGATATATAGGGTGTTGAGATTCATAGTTCTCCTGCTCCTGTTGCTAGGTTGAATAGTGATTAGGTTATTGAGGTAGGATGGTGCGATGCCATTGATGAGCTTAAATGTTGTGATGAGTAGTTTGTAGGTGATGTGGGCGGCCACTGGGAGCCAGTGCAGATCCATTAGAACTGGGGTTATGTGGTCGGTGACTTTCTTTTCCATGATGACTCTTGCAGCCATGTTCTGAGCCATTTGCAGGATGCTTATTGTGCTCTTTGGAAGCCCTTGTAGAATGGCATTGCTGTAGTCCAGGTGGGGAATGATTAATGCTTGAGCAACAGACCTAAAGTCGGATTTCTCGAGGATATTGCGAAGTGGTTGAAGGATTTTGAGTTTGTAAAAGATGGCTCGGTTAACTGTTCTGAGGTGTTTGTCCATCTTGAGTTTGCTGTCTAGTAGGACTCCTAGATACTTTATTACAGGCTTCGTATCGTATATGTTTTTGTTTAGTGTGACTGTGGTGGGCGGGATGAAATTGGCTTTCTTGGACATGAACATGACCTCTGTGGCTGCATCGTGGCTGCATCCTGCACACACCCTCTACACACACCTGTGTCTGACACCGCTCCCCTTCTAGTACTGCAGATCCAGCACCGCAGTCTAGAAGGCATCCCGTTTGAACGGATATTCTCTAGTGTAACATCCAGAAGCCCACCTTAGCACAGGCCTTGCTACGCTCCGGCAGCTCCTGCTGAAACGGACTATACACTTCGTGTTTTTTTTTAAATTGAGGTGGAACCTTCACTGAAGCCCCCCGAGACCGATTCTGTGGAAAAATTAAGAAAACGAAGCTCTCCCGCTTAACTACAAGCTTCTGCAGGCACCCCGATTCTACCGGTGTTTCCCGTGCTGCTGCCACGTGGCTAGGCCTGCTCTGCACACACGTATCCTTCTCCACTTGCTCTTCTAATCCGGCCCCTCTCTTACCTCGCTACTGTGATCCACTGCTTATGCTCAGATCTTCTCTCTCCGCGCTCCTCCACCGCGGCGCGGCTTTCACGCCGGGAGAGAGGGAAGACTGCCCGCGAGCAGCCGGATCCTGCGTCGACAGCTCTCACGCTAACAGGCAAAAATCATCTGCATGCGCCGTAGTGCCTAAGCTCCCGGTTCCTCACCCATTAATGTGGGATCGGGAACCGGAGCCTTGCCTCCCCCGAAGCCTGCTTCCCCATTGTTGAACAGTTAAGTCAAGCGGGGGTGGGGGGGGGAGAGGCCCTTCAGTCCAACTTTTCTTAAAGAGACAACTGTCCTAAAATAAAAATTTGATTAAAAAAATTCTTTAAAACAATTTTAAAACCAATCTCTAGATTCTCTATCCCTCTCTCTATACTCCTTAATTGTTCCTCAAGTGAGCCCCGAAGCTCCGGGCTCACAACCCTCCAGCTGCTTGGAGACTAAGATAACTGGAGTGAGGAGGCAGTTCCAGTGGTATTATACCAGCTTCATCAAAAGGATGACGTTTCTCAGTCTCCAAGCTGCTGGAGGAGGAGCAAAACCCAGAAGTTCGGGACTAGACTGGAGGGACGAAAAGGAACAAAGATTTTTTGTTATTGGGTTGGTGGGTGGGATCAGGGCCGCTGTGCCACCAGGAATTTGGTTTCTGTCGGGGGGGGGGGGAAGAAGCTACATCGGCCCCCGACAGTATCCTGATGGCCCTTGGGGGCTTTCCCCAATGCCTGGATCATCTGAGGTGAAGTGTCAGACTTCACTTCAGATGATACACACTTGCTCCCAAGCTGGATCTTTATGCCTGCCCAAAGCTGGCGTGAAGATCCAGCATTAAAAAACTGTGTAAAAAATTGCACTACGTTTCAGCGCATATTTTTTTACATCGGGTACAATTACTCATGCAGCGATTTGCATACCAGGTGTGCTGCAATTTAGTGCGGTTGTTTTTTCTGGTGTTTTTCTGGCGCTAGCTTGCTTTCTGCATTGGAGAGCAAGCCTAGCGTGGGAAAAGTGCCATACTAAGCTTTTCTGCATCGGCCCATTAATGCCGATGCACCTAACACCTTCTCTATAAGTGGCATTGAACACACACTAACTGCAAAACTGATGGTGAACATACACTATTAACCCCTGGGTTAACCACACTGTGCAGACATACCTGTGCTCTGCACTCTTTCCCTTTCCCTCCCCATTGAGCATTAAGCAGATGACGCAGAGTTAAGCCCATTCTGTTTAGTGCATGTTTGTTAACAGCTAATGCAGCTTTATAAAGATGCCTTCTAGAACCAACATGCAACTTAATAGGGGGAGAGAGAACAATAAACAATTAAGTAAAGTAACAGAACCGTCGTAAGTCAATCTCTGTTTATTTGCCTTTTCTATATAAAGTATCAGCGACGTGAAGGAAAACCCAATCAGAAAAAATAAGCAGTGGTAGTAGCAATTTAGGATTTATTGGCACAGCTGCAACTACAATAGGAAACAAAGAGTATATCCTTCACTGTATATAAGCAATAGATAGATGCAAAAATTACTACACTATACTACAGAACAAACGTGAGCTTCCAATCAGAGCTAGTATTATGGAGGGGAAATAGCCAGGGCCTGCCCAGAGTTGGTTCAAAGTGTTCGCAGAGTTGGTTTAAGCCCTATGTCCCCTGGCTGTCAGAATTTATTGGTTTGCTTTGAAAGCTCTGCGCTGCCACTCAGAAGCTGCCACCCTGCCTAATGTTTGGGCTGGCCCCCAGGATAGCATACATATGCAGAACAGAAGGGGAAAAGACAAACAAGACAAGCCCGATCAGCTGCTTGATAGGACTAATTTAGATTTTATCAAAGAATTTATATAGAGCACTATTTAATGATTTTTTTCTAAATCATAAACATACCTGCTTCCACCCATATTTCCTTGTGCCCAGCCATTCATTTCTGTAGATGACTGGTAGACAGGATTGGCCTGAGACTGCTGTATCATGGGGCTCTGGGTATGAGCCATTCTGGGGGACATCAGTTGCCCCTGGGATGTTGTAGACCCAGTAAAGCTTGAGTCAGGCTGCTGACTCATTCCTACAAAAAATGATTAAAACAAGCAAAACATGTCATAAAATTATATAATCACTACATGTCCAGAAAGCAATTTCTGATCATGAAATTAAAATGGAATTCAAAAATACAACTTTGGCTAAATGTATAGAGAAAATAACGATTGAAGGAACTCCAAGATCAATATCGATAACAAATGAGTTGCACACTGATATTTATTTTATTTATTTATTTAACAGGTTTTATATACCGCTTTATCATTTCAATCAAAGTGGTTTACATTGTAACTTAAACTTGGTAAAGAGTAGTTATTCACTTGTAACAGGTGTTCTCCAGGAGCAGCAGGAATCAGTCCTCACATATGGGTGACGTCGGCGCCGACAG
Organism: Ichthyophis bannanicus; assembly: GCA_033557465.1. Classification (NCBI taxonomy): domain Eukaryota; kingdom Metazoa; phylum Chordata; class Amphibia; order Gymnophiona; family Ichthyophiidae; genus Ichthyophis; species Ichthyophis bannanicus. The sequence goes on from CM066031.1 coordinate 1,540,713,417, forward strand.
AGCCCCCGTGCAGAGCATTTCCCCAGCTTTCAAAGAAAGCCTTTGGGAATGCAGCGCACATGCGCGGTCCCCTTCCCGCCCAAGGGTGCCATCTTGTTCGGTCTGATGACATAGCTAAAAGACAGCAAAAATAAATCATATGACTGCAACTCCAAGGGGAGGAGGGAGGGTAGTGAGGACTGATTCCTGCTGCTCCTGGAGAACACCTGTTACAGGTGAGTAACTACTCTTTCTCCAGGACCAAGCAGGAAGTCAGTCCTCACATATGGGACTCCCCAGCTTAGGGCTACCAGAGACCCCAAACTGAAACAATGAGCTCCCTCTAGAGCCTCAGCATGCAAGAACAGAATCTTCTCTGATAACGCCCCCGAACGGTAGCCCAACACCAGGGCCGGAGGGTAGGAGTTGCCTAAACCCCAAAGAGATTATGGAGTACCGCCTGCCCGAAAGCCCTGTCCCTGCGGGACTCCCTCTAAAGGCAGTAGTGGGCCGCAAAAGTCTGGCTTGAAGACCAAGTAGCGGCCCTGCAGATGTCTGCCAACGGAACAGAGCAGAGATGAGCCACTGATGCAGCCTTCGCCCTGACACGATGAGCCGTAACTCGACCCTGCAACGAGAGGCCGGCTGCCATCTAAGACCAGGCGATACAGTCAGCTACCCATATGGACAAAGTACGCTTGGAGACAGCCAACTCCAACTTATTGGGGTCAAAAGAGACGAAGAGCTGAACAGCCCTCTGGTGCTCCCGCGTACAGTCAAGGTAGAAGGACAACGCCCTCCTACAGTCCAGGGTATGCAAGACCATCTCAGCCCGGCTGGCATGCAGCCTGGGAAAGAAAGTCGGAAGAACTACCTCCTGATTGAGGTGGAAAGAGGAGACAATCTTAGGAAGGAACTTAGGGTGAGTCCGTAAGACTACTCTGTTCCTATAGAATCTAGCATAAGGAGCATCTGATACTAGGGCCTGAAGCTCACTCACTCGTCTCGCTGAGGTAAGGGCTACCAGGAACAACGATTTCCAGGAGAGAAAACGTAGAGGGCAGGTAGCCATAGGTTCAAAAGGTGGACAAGTAAGCCGTTGCAAGACCATATTCAAGTCCCAGTCAGGGGCAGGAGGACGCAGTGGAGGTTTAAGCAAAAGCAGGCCTTTGAGGAAGCGAGCCACCAAAGGATGGCTGGAAAAAGACCGACCTTCCACTGGGGAGTGGTGTGCTGAAAGAGCACTAAGGTGCACTCTCAGAATTGGATTTAAGGCCTAGGTTGGACAGGTGAAGCAAATATTGCAGCACCACTGGTACCAGGCATGAGAAAGGATCCTCGTTGTGCTGAGTACACCAGACAGAGAACCTACGCCACTTAAGGGAATAAGACGTTTGGGTGGATTGCCTCCTAGAGGCCAAGACCACGTCCTCCACTTCCCTAGGCAGCAGTAAGGGTGCTAGAACTACCCTTTCAGCAGCCAGGCCATCAACTGTAGGGACTGGAGATTGGGGTGTAAGAGAGATCTGTGCTCCTGAGACAGGAGATCGGGTTTCATCCCCAGAGAAAGAGGACTGTCCACCGCTAGTTGTAAAAGAAGTGGGAACCACCGTTGCCTCGGCCATCTGGGGGCCACCAGGATCATCGAGGCCCTGTCCCTGAACACTTTGAACAGTGTCTTGGGCACTAGAGGCGTGGGAGGAAACGCATATAAGAGGCCTGTGGACCAAGGAATGAGAAACGCATCCACTGCTACTCTGAGTGGATGTGGTTGTCTGGAGCAGAACCCTGGAAGTTGACGGTTCAGAGGACTGGCAAAGAGATCTATGGTTGGAAGGCCCCATCTCAGGAAGATCTGTTGAACCACTAAGGGATTCAATTGCCATTCGTGCGGCTGCAAGATCCGGCTCAGTCTGTCTGCCAGGTAATTTTCCTGACCTGGGAGGTAGACTGCTTTGAGAAGGATGCCGTGATCGACTGCCCAGGAGCACAGTCTCTGCGCCTCCTGACATAGAAGGGACCCTGTGCCCCCTTGTTTGTTCACGTAGAACATAGCAACTTGATTGTCCGTCTGGACCAAGACAGACTGGAGAGAGATGAGATGGGAGAAGGTTCTCAGGGCTAAGCGGATAGCTCTCAGTTCTAAGAGACTGATCTGCTGAGCAGCCTCCCAAGGGGTCCACAGGCCTTGAGTACATGCTCCTTGGCAATGTGCACCCCAACCCTGAAGAGAAGCAGCGGTGGTCAGCACTTGAGAGTGTGGAGGTGTCTGAAAAAACACCCCTTGCAGTAGATTCGGAAGATGAAGCCACCACTTCAGAGAAGAGGCTAGTAGCGTGGACACCCTCACTTTGTCCATAAGGTGTCCTGTGGCTTGGTGCCACTGAGTTCTGAGGCCCCACTGGGCTGGCCTCATGTGCAGCCGGGCATTTGGGGTTACATGGACCATAGAAGCCATGTGACCTAAAAGCCTCAGGATTTGCCTGGCAGAGACCAGAGAATTGCTGTGGAACTGCCTGGCCAGATCCATTAATTTGTGGGCCCTGTCCACGGGTAAAAAGGCCTTGGCCTGAAGGGTGTCCAGTCTTGCTCCTATGAACTCCATGTTCTGTGAAGGGTGCAAAGCGGACTTTGCGAAGTTTATAACAAACCCCAAGTGCTGAAGGAGAGCAACAGTGCAAAGGGTGGCTTGATTGGCCTCCTGTGGAGACTGGCCCCTGATGAGCCAATCGTCCAGGTATGGAAACACAAAGAGGCCTTGAAGCCTTAGGTAGGCCGCCACCACCGCCAGGCACTTGGTGAACACCCTGGGGGCGGAGGTTAGGCCAAAGGGCAGTACTCTGTACTGATAGTGGTTTCCTCCCACTACAAACCTGAGATATGGTCTGTGGTCTGGATGAATGAGGATGTGAGTATACGCATCCTTTAGGTCTAAGGAGCATAGCCAGTCTCCCTGCTGGAGGTAGGGCAGCAGGATTCCAAGGGTGAGCATCTTGAACTTTTCCCTCTCCAGGAACTTGTTGAGATTTCGCAAGTCTAGGATGGACCTGAGGCCTCCTGTTCTTTTTGGTACTAGAAAGTACCTGGAATAGAAGCCTTGACCCCTCAGGTGGTGGGGCACCGGTTCCACGGCCTGTTCCTTTAGAAGACTTGCCAACTCCTGCAGGAGTAAGTCCCTGTGCAGAGGGAGTCTTGGAGGCTCCCCTGGAAAATAGGAGGGGGGTACCTGGTGAAAGTGGAGAAGATAGCCCCTGTGGACTATACTGAGCACCCAGGTATCCCTTGTGATGGCTGACCACCTGTGGGCAAACAGGGCCAGCCGGCCTCCTGTGCTGATGGCCAGCTGAGGAGGAGAGGCTATGCCACTGGAGTCAAAACCCCGCTCCCTGCTGTGCAGGAGCCAGTGTTGGGGGCTTTCTGCCTACAGGGCTCATGTCCCTGCCCCTTGGCCTGCTGACCATGTTGGAGAGCTACAGAGGCCTGATAATGAGGGTACTGTTTATAGGCAGATGACTTCCTCGGGTAAAAGGTATTTTTCCCCCGAGCCCTTCTTCTTCTGAGAAGGGGCAGAGGTTTTTCTGGACAGCCTAGTCCGGGTAAGAGTCTCGGTCTCGAGTTCTGCAGCCTTTTCAGCCATGGGCTTGCCAAAGAGGTTTTCACCCCGGCAGGGGACATCGACCAACTTGTCCTGCACCCATGGCTCGAGGTCCGATGACTGTAGCCAGGCCTGACGGCATGCACCAATGCCGGACGCAGCTACTCGGGCCGAAGCCTCAAAGCCATCATAGGCTGCTCGAGAAATAAACTTCAAGCACTCACGAATACCCGACAGAGCATTGAACCTCTGAAAAGGTTCCTCGGAGAGACCAGCAGAGAACCCGGCAATCTCCTTTGCCAGGTCTCGAAGGTAAATGCCCATGTACAGGTGGTAGGTCTGGACACAGCAAGCACACCTTTCTTACAGCCCATTCTCACAATGTATTTTATATTTGAAACGGACTTATTTTATACTGTTCAATTCAATCATGTTATAGGTCTTTTACGTCATGCATTTGACCTATTTCATGTGTATATTTCATGTATATAGTTCATGTATATAGTTCAACCCCCCCTGTTATCCAAGTTTATACCCCTGTTCGATGTAAAACCAAACAGAAGTGTGTTTTGGTCACTTTGTTTTACTGTGAACCGCGCTGATGCCGAATAGTGCGGTATATAAGCAACTGTAATAAAATAAAATAATAAATAAATAAATAAGCATAGAGCCCTGGAATCACTTCTTACCGAGGGCATCCAGGTTCCAGGCCTCCCGGCTGGAAGGCACCGAGGAGTGCATCTTCTGACTCTTCAGACGATGCATGGCCGATTCCACAACCATGGAGTGGTGCGGTAATTGTGCCTTTTGGAACCCGGGGCTCTTGCGGACTTGATAGATGGAATCGACCCGCTTGCTTAAAACCGGCGTCGATGCCAGCGCCTCCCACATGTGGAAGAGCAACCGTTCCAGCATCGGTGGAACCGGAACAGTAAAGGCCTCCTTCGGAGGAGAGTCATACTGTAGGGCCTCGAGCTCCTTGGCTCGAGGCTCCTCCACGGGGAATGCCACGGCCTTGGCCATATCCCGCACGAAGTCCAAGAACCGGGTATCCTCCGGTGGGGACCACCTCCGAGGCTCGGACGCGGGTGAGTCCGAAGGGACGCACCGAGTCCAAAATGTGTCGGGTGACTCCTCATCCTCCGTCTCCCAGCCGGACTCCTCAGAGGAGGAATCAAGCGGCTCTGGTGGGCAGGCATCGATGCCATCTGCCCCGACGTCGAGGGTACCGGCGTCAACGACCTCGGTCCCGAACGGGAGGCCGAGGGAGACCTTGGCCGAGGATTGACTCGAGCGCACATGGACCCGAGGATCAGCTCGGCCTCCGGGGTCGACTTGGACGTCGATGTCCCGGTGGTCGGGGCAGATGCACCGGTGAGACCGGCGATCAGTGCCTGCTGCTGTTCCATGAAGGCAGCCAAGCTGCTCTCCAAGGCCGTCAACCTGAGTCCGAGCTCAGGAGACTCAGCAGCCCCCAACTCGAGCCCCGGAGGCACCAGGCCCGACGTCGGCTCCCCTGGAGGAGAGTCCACGAGGACTACAGTACTCACGTGACCCAGGGACTCCATCTCCACACGAGGTTGTTTTGCAGGCCTCTCCGACTCCGAAGACCAGGGACGGCGCTCGGGGCTATGCGACTTGGCCCTCGAGGAGCCAAGTGTGTCCACCGACGCCGTCCTCGCGGGTTTTTTCTTCTTGCGATGCTCCCATGAGGGAGACCTCCTTTCAGAGGAGCCTCGACGCTGCTCGGGGCCAAAGTCCCGAGATGTCGAGGCCTCTGACGAGGTCCGGGCCCGACCCAACGCGGAGTCAGAGAAGATTCTTTCCTTTTGGTGCTGCCGACTCCTCAATGCCTTAGAGGACATTTTCCCACACGGACCACAGATCATTGGGTCATGATCGGGTCCGAGGCACCGGAGGCAGCAGTCATGTGTGTCGGTGAGAGACATGAGTTTCTTGCACCGATCACACTTTTTAAACCCGCTGGCAGCCATCGGAGGAAAGTCAAAAGACAGGGCTGCCAGTGAAAACAGAAAAAAATGGCGCGTACGCTAGTCACTAAGGACAAAAACTGAAAGAAGAGGTCCGGGCTCGATACCGATGTATCGGGCCCAGGCGGGAAAGGGAAACCAGCGTCGAACCGAAGAAAACAGGTTCACGCAGAATAAAATCGACTTTTTCCTCGGGTGAAATGAAAACACATCCGTCAGGCTCCATGGAAAAAAGAAGACTGAGCAAGATGGCACCCTTGGGCGGGAAGGGGACCGCGCATGCGCGCTGCATTCCCAAAGGCTTTCTTTGAAAGCTGGGGAAATGCTCCGCATGGGGGCTCCGTCGGCGCCGACATCACCCATATGTGAGAACTGACTTCCTGCTTGGTCCTGGAGAATGTACATTAGACAAGGATATTATGTCTAAATAGCAAAAAATTACCTTTAATTTACAATATACTTTAAAAATTATGATTTCACAGTAGCATTCTACAATTCCAGCATGAGAGAAATTTGAAAACAATGAATGGACAAAATGGAAATACATCCTAAAAAGGAAATAAACTAAACACATTTGAGTCTACAATGGGAGAGCAAGAAATAAAGGGGGGGGGGGGGAAGAGACACAGGTTAAAAAAAACTGAGGAAGAAGCATAGCAACAGGGAACAGACATCAAGTATTATGTAATCTTCTTGAGCTAACAGAAATTAAGGAAGCTGTTTAGGTTCAAAGAAAAGAAACTGTTTATCCTCAAAGTTCACAAAACTTCTGCAAGGAAATTTTAACAAAAAAGTTGCCACTAGGGCAAGGTATCCAAAGAAAAATCTGGAAAGATCTGAACCTTTGCCCCTAAAAACAGCTGTTGCACATTTCTAAAATACAGTCGCAGGATGGTGTTACAGTCCATCCTGAATGCAAAACAACCAACCAAAGTGGTACTCTCAGTCACAATGTCCAATGAATTTTCCAAACACCTGGTTAGATCCCAAGGTTTTGATTAGGCCTCAGCCCACTCTCCCTCTTGACCTGTGCCAGGCTCCCAAAAACAAGTATTGCGCTCAAACAATGGGGAAGTAAATTTTCCAAGGGAATTTTAAGAACCTCAAGGAGATAGTTCCCATTATCTCAACTGGTGTGAACAAAGAAGATTTTGGAATATTGAATCACCACCAAGTTATTCCTCCTGAACTGATTTTTCAGGTGCTCCAGCTTATGAGATAATACAAATTTGTCCTTGGCTTGTGCACTTGCCGTTGAGTCAGTGTTGACTCATGGCGACTCTCTGGATAGCAGACCTAAACTGTGTAGAGTCTTCAGTCAGGTGGCTCATTGTTGAGAGTGGCACCCACAGTTGCTGTTAAAGTATTAATCCATCTCATTGCCGGACTTCCTCTTCTGTGTTGATCTTCTACCTTGTCAAGCATTATGTCTTTCTCTAACAATCTCTCTCTTCGCATGATGTGTCGAAAGTATGAAAGTTGAAGTCTTGTCATCTGAGCTTTTAAGGAAAGCTTAGGTGTGATCTCCTCTAATACTGACTGTTCTTCAGACAGTCCATGATATACACAGTATACGTCGCCAGTACCATAATTCAAAGGCATCAATTTTCTTCCTATCTTTTTCACGGTCCAACTTTCGCATCCATATGATGCTATTGAAAATATCATGGCTTGGACAAGTCAAATCTTTGCATGGACAGATACATCTCTGCTCTTGAGAATCTTGTCTTGGTCCTTCATAGCCATTCTGCCAAGAGCAATGCGTTGACGGATTTCTTGACTGCTTGTCCTTTCTTTATTGATTGTTGATCCAAGTAGGTTAAAGTTGTCAACTATTTCCATTTCTTCTCCATCAATGATGAACTTATTGATTTTGCAGTTGTCAGGATCTTTAACGTTAAGGTGCAGGCCCAATTTAAGACTATGTTCCTTGATCTTAAGAAGCAAATGTTTCAGATTGTTTTCACTTTCAGCCAGTAATGTGGTATCATCAGCATAGCCAAGATTGTTGATGAGTCTTCCACCAATCTTCACACCTTGGTTGTCTTCATACAGTCCTGCTTCTCTGATAATTTGTTCTGCATATAAGTTAAAGAGTAGGGGGAAAGTATGCAGCCTTGTCGTACACCTTTGCTGATTTTAAACCATTCTGTTTCTCCTAGTTCCATTCAAACTGCTGCTTCTTGATCAATGTAAAGGTTGTGCAAGAGAACTATCAGGTGTTCTAGTATACCCATGCTTCTTAATGTGGCCCAGAGTTTCTCATGGCTTACATAGTCAAAGGTCTTCTTGTAGTCAATAAAACACATATGGATATCCTTTTGGTATTCTTTTGTCTTTTCAAAAATTCATCTCACATCTCATTTCTCACTCTTTCCTGAACCTTGCTTGCACATCAGGTAGTTCTCATTCCAGGTATGATTGTAGTCTCTGCTGAATGATCTTGAGTAGAATCATGCTGGCATGTGGGATCAGGGCAATAGTGCGATAATTTCCATAGTTAGTCAGATCACCTTTCTTCATTATTGGTATAAAGACAGGTCTTTTCTAGTCAGTTGGCCATGAATTTGTCTTCCAAATTTTCTGGCAGAGCCTTGTAAGAATGATAACAGCTTCATCTGATTGCTGTAATACTTCAATGGGCATGCCATCAATGTCGGTGCTTTCATAAGGCTTTCAATGCTGCTTCATCTTCTTTTCATCACCAATGGTTCCTGATCATAAGGTACAGGTTGAAACGGCTGTTGGTCCACTTGATCTTTATGGTATGACAAGACTGTACATACTTTTCACCTTTTCTTGATCTTCTCAGCCTCATTCAACATGGATCCTTGAGCATCTTGTAGCATTCCAATTCAAAGCTGGAATTTTTTCTTTAACTCATGTAGCTTTAGGAAAGCCGATCTTGTTCTTCCTCTAATAGTTCCTGATTCTATTTCCTTGCATGTGTCATTGTAGTATTTCTCCTTTTCTTGTATTGCTGCATGTTGTAAATCTCTGTTGAGTTCTGTGATTGCCTCTCTTTCTCCTCTGGCTTTAGCTTCTCTGTGTTTCTGGGCAATTTTCAAGAGTTTTTTCAGTCATCCATTTTGGCTGTTTTTGTTTTTTCACCTTTTATAGAGACTTCTTGCTTTCTTCCAACACAACCTTCTTGATGTCATCCCATAACTCTGTCATTTGTATCTAAAGCAGCAAATCAATTTTGCAGGCAGTCTTTAAATTCCAGTAGTATATTCTCAAGGGCATATTTTGCTACATTCATGGTTGGCTTGCTGTTTTTCAACTTTAGCTTGAGTTTACATACTAGTAGTTAGTGATCTGTACCACAGTCAGCTCCAGGTTTTGTCTTTGTTGATAAACCTTTTCCTTTGTCTTTCACAGATGTAGTCAATTTGATTTTTGCACAATCCATTGGGTGAAGTCCAAGTGTACAGTCGACACTTGTGTTGCTGGAAAGCACAGTTACTTACCTGTAACAGGTGATCTCTGGGAACAGCAGGAATTAGTCTTCACAAATGGGTACGTCGGTACCGACGGAGCCTGCACGGGAATGCTCCCCAGCATCCAATCAGAAAGCTTTTGGGAGCATCCCTCGCGCCTGCGCGCTGACTTCCCGCCTTTCCCACTGCCTCTCCTCAGTTGAGTTTCATAGCTGAGACAGAAGGAGAGAAAGAGGAAAGGAGATAGATAGATACAACTCCTAGGGGAGGTGGGTGGGTTGTGAAGACTAATTCCTGCTGTTCCCAGAGATCACCTGTTACAGGTAAGTAACTGTGCTATCTCCAGGAACAAGCAGGAATGAGTCTTCACATATGGGGACTCCCTAGCTGTGGGTGCCAGGGGAGATCCCATAAAATGCGTATCCCTGGAACAGGACGGCATTTCCCAAACATGGATCCCCGGCATCCCCTGAGGGATGGGGGGTAGGAGTTGAATAGAGAAGAGCTGTAGAGGAACAGCGAATCTAAAGACTACAGAAAAAATGAGTCTTTATAATGTATGTCAAGTATCATTAAAATATTTAATGAACTAGTACAATATAGAGCTTACCTACGGGATTGTAGGAAGTAGAACTGTGATGGAGTGTACTGTAGATGCAGTAGCGGAATCCTCAAGGTAACTTCACAGCAGTGAGGATGAAGTTCCAAACCTGGAATGGGCAGGTAACCCAGCTGTCAACTGGGGCAGGAGAAGAACGGCAGGTCTTCAATGGAAAGCTTTATGGGAAAAAGCTGAAAACTCTTTTAGGTACAGAGTTATTAACATTGAGGACTAAAAGAAGAAGACTGACAGATCTGGAGAATTAGCCCAGTCCTGAAGGGAAGAGGGGGTATGGAAAAAAGCCCCCATTCCCAAGGAGAACAGAAGTGTACTCAGAAATACTGAAGATGTACACCGTCTTTCCTTGCTGGTAAGAGATAGGAAGACATTGAAGTTTAATACTTCAGAGACAGGGAGGATCTATAACAAAAATAGAAGCTGTTGACATCACAGCCGTAATTGTGTGTATAACCGCTCCCACTTACTGAGCCGCATGAGAATAGGCAAGTTGACTGTCTGGACCTCTTAAGAAGGTAAAAACTTTATAGCACAGACAGTTAGGGAGATAGCAGGTAATACATAGCGTCCTATGGACATCTCCCAATTGGCACATATCTATATATCTATCTATCTATCTATCTATATATATAGATGGGCATGACTTATGCCCACACAGCTTACAGACATATGTATGTATAGGACATATACATACATGAATATAAGCCTGAGGATACATGCCTGCAACTGAGCCCCATAAAAACATTCACTTGGGGAATGTGATGGGAAAAGATTCATCTAATAAGGGGGTGGAAACCACCTGAAGATATATAGAGAATCTATTTCTGCGGTGCAGGAATGTAGTTCAGTGAAATAACCAGTATGGTTGCGTGAAAAACAGAGGATAATAGTAGTCTGGCAAAAGCACGTCAGGAGTACTTTAGGACTCTGACATGTCCAAAGGACAAAAAAACGCATAGACTAAGATACCAGGATGACCCAGCCAAGGGAAACAGGGGTATCATGTATAGTAAAAGAGTATGCGTTGTCCAAGTGGAGCAGAAAAGTATAATGCCAAGCTGTAAGGAAAAAAGGGGTAGATTCCTGCAAGATTGGGAACTCCTTGGACATTCACGCAGAAAAAGCTTGTCTTCTGTATCACAACAGGAGACAAGAGGGTATAAGAACCCATATAGTCATGGAATGATTATATAAGTTTTTTCTACTATATGGAAAAAACCCTCAGAGATAAAGTCCAATGCTCTGTAGCAAGGGCCCATAGTAGTAAGCTTCTCTGAAGACTGCAGAGAGCATTGTGCAGGAGAATTATGAGATAAAACTGACTGAAGTCAGGTGTGTTGCCACATCCAAGGAAAGTATATGGCTAGAAGAAGTTAACCTGCAGTGAGTAGTATTATGCAAGATAGTTGAAAGTAGCTTGCAATGAGTACTAGAGTAATCACTGGAACTCCTGCATGTACAGCAACTGAACAAAACAGCAGAGTGGATTCTCCTGTATAAAAACAGAGAGAAAACAGACAAAGGGAGCAGAGATATTCCCGTCCCTGTCTGATGAGTTGCATTGAAGGATAACAAAAAAAATCTACACTGGAAAGAAAGAGAAGTGTTTCAGTATGGTACCAACTCAAGCAGGGGAAACCCTGGAAGAGAGGGGGTTGGAAGGTGACTTACCATATGGTAAGTCAGCTGAAGGAAAAGATGTCCATGTGGGGACAGAAAACTATCATGGGACAGAAAACTATCATGGGATAGTTGTAACCTCCCTTCGTAGTAGTAAGAAGGGGAGAATTCTGTAACCCATGAACAAAAGTATCCTAACAGCTTAGCATACTGAAACCCAGTGTAGAGTTTGAAGAATAAACCTCTGCTAAGAAGTTAACTGTAGATTACAACATATAGGAACCTATGGTTGCTGTTTATGAGTAGACTGGTTAGAGTCTGGAGACCTCAGACTAGGATGATGAGATGTCCCTTGCATGGGTACATCTGGAGGATGGGCAGGAGAAGGGTGAAACCTTCTTTTCTTAGGGAAAGGAGGTTTGGTAGGACATTTCCTACGTCCTGGGGAAAAAGAAGGCTTAGGATGATTTCCAGAACCAGGGAAGTCAGTGGAGCAATGAGCAACCTGACGTAAAGCCTCTCTATTGAAGAGATTTTCTCCAGTACAAGGAGAATTACCCAGTGTATGTTGTGCCCATCTGCTCAAGTCTGAAGCTTGCAGCCAGGCTTTACGACGTGCTCCAATGGCAATAGCAGAGGATCTGCTAACAGACTCAAGAGTCTAGAGAAGCACGAGAAAGAAATCAAGAGATATTCCTGCTATGATTAAGAAGCAAGGAATAGTCAGTGGCCTTAGGCTCTGACAAAAAAGGGGACAAAAGAGATAATTTCTCTGTGACCTCCTGAAGTGTCAGACTCATAAAAAATATATGAGATAATTCTTGAAGCCAGTATAGAAGTTTGGAAGGTTTGACATCCAAAGGTATCAAGTGCTTTAGATGCACGACCTGGCGGATAAGAATGCTTCTTCTTGCTTCTTACCTTCCTCATTGCTGATTCCACTACAATGGAATGATGTGGAAGTTGATTTTTTTGAAACCCTGGAGAGGGAGGCACCTGATACAGAACATTAGTGGCTGCAGAAGGCGAAGGAACCTTTAAAGGTGATTCCCACATCCTCAGAAGAAGATCCTGCAAAGAATGATGTAAAGGAAGCATTATATTTTCCTTTTCTGCAGGATCTTGGTTAAGAGTAGAGCCAGGAATAGGAATGGCAAGAAAGGTTGCCATGTCAAGGAGAAATTTCTGAAAAGAAGGATCTCCAATGGGAACTATTCCTGGGTAAGCTGAGGTGGAAGAAGCAGCTTGAGCACCAGAAGATATACTGGACTGGTGCAGAAAAAGAATCCTGCTAGATGGACAGTGATACTGACAGTTCTGATTCGAGGCAGTTAGTACTGCATCGTCAGTGCCCGGTATCGATTCCAAGCTAGGCATAGAAAGGATCGATGGCACCGATGGAACTGCAGGAATCGATACCGGTATCGGAGACGGTAATGTCATCGAAGCAGTAATCGAGGGCTGCTGAAGCGGTACCGAGGTAGCTAGAGAGCCTTGGTGAATATCCTCAGTACTGCGTAGTCGGAAACGATATGGATCGGTTCCAAAACACGTCGGTACCAAGTCATCTAGACTGGACATCAATTCTAGACTCGGCATCGAAGGGAGCGAATCTATCGATGCATGTCTAGAAGGTACCGACGTTGGTGGTGGTATCGGCAATGCCGATACAAGAAAGTCAATCGGAGTCGTATCGATCGGCCCCGAAGGTACCAAGGATACCAGATGACGATCCCAGGTGAAGAGTGGAACACTCGACACCGATGCCGGGGTATCGGTGCCGCTCGAAGCCGGTACCAACCCCGAGCATGGCAGAGATACAGGAAAGCCAATCTGGGTCGTATCGATCGGCCCCGAAGGTACCGAGGACACCAGATGACGATCCCAGGTGAAGAGTGGAACACTCGACACCTGTGCCGATGCCGGGGGATCGGTACCGCTCAAAGCGGATACCACCCCCGAGCATGGCTCAGGTATGTTCTGTCAGGGGTGAGCCCCAGGAACAACCTGAAACCCCGTAAATGCTTTGGAGCCCGAAGACTCCCGCCGGGGTTTTATTGCCAATGGGGTCTTGAGGGCAAGGCCGGAGTCGTCATCATGCTGGGCATGAGACTTACCCTTCAAGAATTAGCTAGTCTTAACAGACTGTTTGTGGGTTACCTGATCCTAAAGAGAAGAATAAACCGGTGTCCTCACCTCAGGAGGAAAAACGGCATCGAGGGAAACTAGAAAAAGGGAAGGTCTTCTCCCAATAATACAGCCTGATGGATCAGGGAAACAAGGGTCAGGACCCAAACAGGTTAGACACCAAGCATTGGAGTCTAAAAAGAAAACTATGTTTCCACAGTGAAGGCACTTCTTAGGGGAAGAAGGCTCCATGTTGGAGAGGCCTGGTAGGCCCAAAACGTTAAGACAAAAAACTGAGGAGAAAAAATCTCTGTAATTTTAGAAAAGAAAAGAATAAAGCACCGGCGGTACCGGTATCGGCGGGAAAGACAGCCGCGACCACAAGAAAACAAGAATTTTAAAGAAAAAAGTTTCTGCAGTGACAGGAGGACATCCTGTCGGCTCCGCGGAAAAACGAAAACTGAGGAGAGGCAGTGGGAAAGGCGGGAAGGCAGGCGCGAGGGATGCTTCCAAAAGCTTTCTGATTGGATGCTGGGGAGCATTCCCGTGCAGGCTCCGTCGGTACCGACGTACCCATTTGTGAAGACTCATTCCTGCTTGTTCCTGGAGATGAAGGTGTTTGATCATTGGTCTTGCAGAATTCTGTCTGTCTTCTCTCTAGCTTCATTTCTGTTGCCAAGTCCATATTTTTCAACCACTTTGCCTTCTTTGTTGCCAACCTTTGCATTCCAGTCACCCATGACTATCAGGATATCCTGTTTGCATGTTCTGTCAATTTCAGCTTGTACTTGCTCAAAGAAATCATCGACTTCTTCCTCTTCTGCAGCTGTTGCTGGGGCATATACCTGAATTATAGTTGTGTTGATGGGCATTCCTTGTAGACAAATAGAAATTAAGTGTTCACTGACTGTACTGTATTTCATTAGAGTTCTTGCAAGTTTTTTCTTAATGCAACATCATCTCTTCTTTGTCTTTCATTTTCAGCATAGTAGCCATTGTGATCATCAGATGCAAAGTGCCCGATGCCAATTATTTCAGTTTGCTGACACCCAAAAGACCAACTTCCCCTGGATCATGCTTTGTACGTTCCATGTCCCAATATGTAAGACATCTTTGCAACTTCTGATTCTCATTTCATGTGCACACGTAAGAGACTATAATTCCCCAAACTGAGCTTTCAAGAGCATCAGCTTTGCAGCTTACTGAGACTGCTCCTGAGAAATACCTTCCACTGATTCAACCAAATCATTCAGTTCTTCCTTAAACTTCCCAGCCAAACATTCAAAGCCTTAATGGCATCCCATAATCAATCAAATGTTACCACTGCAGGTCTCTTCATCCTACTGAGGCTTGGTAGAAACAATAAATCTGCAGCAGGGGGAGACAACCTGTCCGCTGGAAGTGTATACAACTCGGTGAAAGTTTGCTCTGCTGATGTGAGGCTACCCGGTGCTATGAGAAAACGTGTTGGTGAGTGTTGGTGAGAGTGTATCAGAATTGGAACGGCCCCTTTGTTCTGACATCATCCTGGCATTGTCCTCATCCTTCTTGATCTCTCTGCTGCTTTTGCCATTGTTGACCACAACCGTCTCCTTGATACCCTGTCCTCGCTTGGTTTTAAGGGCTCAGTACTATTCTGGTTCTACTGTTAACTCTCCCAATGCTCCTTCAGTGTTTGTTCTGGGGGATCCTCCTCTGCTGCTATCCCGCTCTCAGTTGGTGTACCCCAAGGATCTGTCTTGGGTCCACTCCTTTTCTCTCTCTATACTCAGTCTCTTGGTGCACTCATCTCTTCCCATGGCTTTCAGTACCATCTTTATGCTGATTACTCTCAGATCTACCTCTCTACACCTGAAATCTCTCTGGCAATCCAGACCTGGATCTGTGCCTGCCTTTCTGACATTGCTGCTTGGATGTCTCAACGCTGCTTGAAATTGAACATGGCCAAAACTGAGCTTCTTATTTTTCCCCCTAAAACCTCCTTTCCCTTTCCTCCTTTCTCAGCCTCTGTGATTAACTCTCTATTCCTCCCCGTTTCCTCAGCTCACAACCTTTGGGTCGTCTTTGACTCTTCTCTCTCCTTCTCCACACAAATCCATCTGATAGCTGCCGTTTCTTTCTCTATAACATCAACAAAATCTGCCCATTCCTTTCTGAACACATTACTAAGATACTCATCCATTCCTCAATTACCTCCCGTCTTAACTATTGTAACCTACTCCTTGCTGGTCTCTCTCAGAATCATCTCTCTCCCATTCAATCTGTTCAACACTCTGCTGCGCGGCTAATCTTCTGCCAGCCTCGTCATGCTCATATTACCCCTCTTCTCAAGTCACTTCATTGGCTCCCTATCTGTTTCCTCATCCAGTTCAAACTTCTGCTGACCTATAAGTGCATTCACTCTGCAACCTACCTTTCCTCTCTTAAACTTCCCTACACCTCTCCTTGGAAACTCCGCTCTTCTGGCAAATTGCTTCTATCTTGACCTTCTCTTCTACGGCTAACTCCAGACTTTGCTCCTTTCATCTTGCTGCTCCTTATGCCTGGAACAAACTACCTGAGTCTGTACGTCAGGCGCCTTTTCTCTGGCCCTTTTCAAATCCAGGCTGAAAACACACCTCTTTGCTGCCACTTTTAGATCTTGACTCACCTGATCTCCTTTGTGTTTCCTTACCATTCCACCTAGATGTATCCCTGTCTGCACCTACTGTGTTGTCTGCGTTGACCAGATTGTAAGCTCTGATGAGCAGGGACTGTCTCTTACATGTCTGTGCAGTGCTGTGTACGTCTTGTAGCGCTATACTAATGCTCAGTAGTAGTAGTAGTACTGGCTCGATAAAAAGCTACCATGGGCCAAGCGGCTGCAGCCACATGGCCAAAGGGGCATGTGACCATAGGGGTATAACCCCTTTGGTGCCTCTTCTCTGCCGATTTGTGGCTTTTAGTCTTCTCCTTTTTTTGTTTTTGAGATGCCTAGGGACTCAACCAAGAGGAAGAATAAAAGTAACGCGGTGTCCTCATCTGTATCTGGAGTGTCTATGAGCTCCATCTCTAGGACTCCTCCACTCCAAACTGGCAGTCAGTTTATGTCGGTGTTGGTGATAGCCCCCCATGCCCTGATGCCCTGTCTGGGGTTGTAAAAGGGAGGGTAGCCCTGAAGAATGTCTGTCTTTCTAGATATTAAAAACTTATTGCCTAAATCTATCCAACTTTCTATCCCAGTGCCTCTGCCTTTGACGCCTCAGTCGTATACATGGGTCACTCAAAGTTTGGAATGTGGTTTCCCAAAATAATTAAATTCTTAGGGGGACTCAGGAAGAGTTACCGTGTGTTTTTGCAGGACACTGTTAATGCCTTGTCAGTGCATGAGTTATAGCTGCAAGCATTACAAGGGGAAATGGAGAAGCTGGGTGCCCAGGTTTCAATTTTTACAAAGTTTGTTTTCTACTAGTAAGACCTCTATTACCATACACAGACATTTAGAGGCTATGGAGAATAATGCTTGATTTAAGAATTTGAGATTTTTGAATTTCCCTATTCTTTTGCAAAAATATTTTAAAATTTTATATATTCCTAGTTATGATCAAATTTCAATTGCAAATTGCTTCTACCTGTCAACTAAGTCTTTGGTTTGGGGATGCTTCTAGGGATGATCAGCAGTTAGTGGAATTGAAAGATTTCTTGGTTTTAAGTAATTTCTTAGAGTCCTCTTCCGAAAAATTCCCAATCAGGTGACCTTCTTTGTAATCTCTGCCACAGAATATGATAAGGTTTCAACTTTGAAACTGTATTTTCAGAAAAAAACCCCCAAGCTGTTTTCTATGGTCAAAGGTTAATGGTATTTCCTGATGTCTCAAAGATGTGCAGGAAGCCTTTCCTTACGTTGAAGCTGAATGTTTTAGCACTTGATGTTAGTTTTTTTCTTAAGGTTTCCATGTAAAGATTTAGTAACATTTCAAGGAAACCAATTTGTGTTTTTTGATTCATTGCAATTGGAAATTTTTCTTCAAGATAAAGTTGCAACATTCGGCTAATGAAGACTGGGGCTGTTAAGTCTTTTTCTGAAGGCGTAGCCTGCATTCTTTTTCCTTTGTTATTTCTCTTTTTAATTGTCTAGGGATGAAGGAAATTATCCTAGTATTTAATATTTGTTTTGCTCATACTCTGGCTGTTTTGGTATTCTCTCTCCCTTGATATAGGCTACTGTTATTGCAAATTTCTTTTATTTCCTATTGTAGTTGTGTTATATTGCTACATTTTCTTTTTGCCTTGTGTAGAATTTTGAAAATTCTATTAAAAAAAGCATTTCCAGAAAGCAACTCCCTTCACCGTCACTCCAGTTCACAATCAAATATCTCCCTAATCCAGAGAGAGAAGCTGCAGCTGGTGCCCCACCCCCCCGGACCCTCAACAGCTGTTTGCCATTGCGGCAAACCAATGAGAATTCCATGTCACTACTGCTGGTTAAACTTATTGGTCTCTGGTATATCTCTCAATGCTGCCTTAAGGACCAGTGCAGAAGCTTGTGTCAGGCTTGCTGTAGAGGTGCTAGATTCTCCTGCTTGCTGGATTCCAAATTCCTCAAGAGTGGTCTGGACATTAGTAGAGATCGTCACGAATCTGAGGAGTAAGTTCTTTCTTTTCCTCTTCTTCTGATCCATGATAAAAGCGGAACAGGGTCAGAACAGCATTCCCAGAAACTCAAGAGTAACAGGAGCTGCACAGAAGCATTTTACTCAGAATCCATCTTATTCCCTACTCCTCGGTTTACAATATACTGAAGAAAATAATATTCTCTAGAAATAAAGATCACCTAAGTTATGTGATACCTTTGTTTCTATCATATTCTATCATTGTGGGAGGGGGCATGCTGGAAAAATGAAGCTTGTACCCCTCTTTTATGATGGAGAGTGTCCAATGCTCTGCTGTTACCTGCCACCATCTGGGGGCAAAGTGACAACCTTCCTGGAATGGTGGAAAGCTCTGGTCCAACGAGAGCCAGGAAGGCTAAGTTCTCTAGCTGAAAGTCAAAGGCCTTGTGAAGGCTGAGACTTAGCAATCTTTGGTTTTCTTTGTTTGGGTGGTTGCTGACCTTTCCTGACAAGCAGACCTGCAGAACGTCCCTGCTGAGAATAAGCAGGATAATATCTTTTCTTTTTAGAAAATAATGGTTTCTTGAAAGATTTCTTTCTAGCAGGATCAGCTGTGGACTTGGATAATCTATCCAAGGTGGAGTTGTCAGCATCCAACTCATTGGCCTTTTCCTGCCAATCTTTACGAAACAGGTTCTCACCAGTACAAGGGATGTTTCCTAGTTTGTCTTGTACCCAGATCTCCAGATCAGATGCCTGAAGCCAAGCAATTCTACGTGCACCTATGGCAATGGCAGAGGTTCTGCTTATGCACTCAAAACAGTCAAAAGCTGCACGGTTGACAAATTTAGAAACATCTTGGGCATGTTTGACCAATGTGAGAAAATCCTGTCTTCTATCCTCAGGAAGAAGAGGACTCAAAGCCTCAATCACCTGTGACTTCCTTCAGGAACATTCCCATGTATAGACTACAGGAACTGATCCTGGCAGAAAGCATGGAGGCTTGGAAGACATGACGTCCAAAAGCATCCAAAGTTCTGCACTCACGTCCTGGAGGATTAGAGGCATGTCTCTTTGCACTCTTGATCCTTCTCATAGCTGATTCCACTACAATAGAGTGGTGAGGAAGCTGAGTTTTTTGGAAACCAGGACAAGGAGGGACTCGATACAGAGTATCCAGTCTACGAGAATGCGGGGAGGTGGTAAGAGGTGTCTCCCACATTCTTAACATGAGATCATGCAAGATCTCATGGATGGGCAAGGTAGCTGCCTCCTTAGGAGTTTTTGGATATTGTAAAATTTCCAACTCCTTTGCTCTGGGCTCTGTTTCAGGGGCCACAGTAATGGACAGACCTCAAGCCACCTCCCTGATAAAATCCTGAAAGGAAATATCCTCTGGAGAAGACATCCTGCGCTTAGGGGAGGAGGGCTCCTCTGGGAGAAGCATTCCTGCATCGACAGAACTATCAGAATCCTCAGATTCTTCTGAGGATTCGAAGTACCGCCTGTCCTGATGCTCTTGAAGAGCCCAATACCCGTACCGACCGAAGTCGGTACTGGGAGTAATCGGTACCGGAGTATCGGTACAGGAAGGCATCGGATGACTGAGTACCGGCATTGCGGACACCGATGTCGATGCTATCAGTACCGGTACCGGTACCGGTGCCGGAGTCGGTGCCGGTACCAGTTGAAATGTCTGACGCGGTTCCGATGGCGTCGATGCCGCAAGGAGAGCCGCCAGACTGCGCTCAATAGCCAGGATTCTCTGGTCTATCGACGCTGCCGATGCCTGGATGTCGGTACCGGAGAAGATTGCCGGTACCCCAAAGCATGGTACCAGTAGTTCTGCCGAGGTTGAGGCCTCGAGAATGTCCTGGAGCCCCGATAATGCTCTGGAAGCCGAAACCTCCCGTCGGGACAATTTTGCCGGTGCAGAATCCTCAAGGGCAACGCCAGAGGCATCTCGATGCTTAGAAGGAGATCCGGCTAGACTTATGTTTAGTTACCTGAGATCCACGGGAGGAAGACGAAGCCCTGGAAGACGTCGATGCCATCGAAGCTGCATCAGAGGGAAACAGGGTACTGAGCTTGGCAGCTCGGTTCTGTCGACCTCTCTTGGACATCATGGCACAGGCCATACATTCCGAGATGGAATGGTCAGGACCTAAACATTTCAGACATCACTCATGGACAATGTTCCCTCTAATTTTCTGTACGCTGTGTGAGCATAAAATATCAGCTGTGCAGCTTTTGAAGGAAGGTTAAATTTTTGTGCGCCACATAACGACACTTGGAGTTATATACTTTAAAATTTGACTACACGTCAGAATACAGTATGTACACCACATTGATTGCACTAGAAAATATTGTAGAACTTGTGAAAACTATAAATACACAACAACTTTTCAATTTTAAGAATGTCTGTGTTGTTTTCTATCAGAATCAGAACCGTAATTTTTGTGCGCTCTGTTGTAAAGTATGTGCGCTCATTCAGCGAGGTGTGTGCACGCACGTACACGCGCACAGCTTAGAGGGAACAGTGCTCATGGGTGTCGGTGACGGAGATGGTACCACCACACTTGGTGCACTTTTTAAAACCCGAAGAGGGTTTCTCCATTGTGGAAAAAAGCTTGGGCCTAAGGCCCAAAATGGCGCGTGCACCTGGAAAAAATGGGAAAAAAGTACTAAGAATTTTTTTTTTAAAGAAAAGAAAGAAAGAAAGAAAAACCGGCGGTACCGGTAAAGCGTCGAGGAAGGCAGATACGACCACAAAAAAGAAGGAAAATTTTCTGCGGTGACAGGAACACGACCTGCTGGCTCCGCGGAAAACGAAGAACTGGAGAGAGGCAGTTGGAAAAGGCAGCATGCAGGCACTGTGGGATGCTCCCAAAAGCTTTCTAATTGGACGCTGGGGAGCGTTCCCGCACAGGCTGTCAGTACCGACGATACCCATATGTGATGACTACATTCCTGCTTGTTCCTGGAGATCTTAAAATACACAATCCTTCTCTGGAACATGAGATAATCAAAGGTTGAACACAGCCCACCCAATCCTGTCCCTCCCATCATCATGCGATCATCAGGGGCCATATGAAAAAAACATAAAACATCTGCAAGCCTGCTAGGCCTGCAGGGGGCTATAAAAGGGCAAACACTCCACTACAGAGAAATAAGAAGGTTTGTCTGATGACCCCTTCACTTAAGAAGAAGATGCAAAAGAAACTGCCACTCCACGGTATTTGCGCCCATGAGTAGCATAGACACAAGTGTACCACCATAGGTCTCACTCAAGATCTATTGTATGTTTCCAGTTAGAAATAACGGATATAGGGCCACTCCCAACATGGAACTAATTCAGACAAACAATCCCTTTATAAGGACAAGCTGCCAATTACTGATTGAAAAAAACTACCCCAAATCAGGAGAGAGTGGCGCTGAGTCTCAATACCACCCTAATACAGTTCCATATTAAAAAACCAGTAAGACTGAATGTTAGGACAGTCCTAGACCTGTCTCAAAGTGCTGACATTTCCTCGCTGAAACTGACCCTTAATCTCAACTGCATATTTAACGCATGCCTACGGCCCCCTCCACCCATTGTGAACCTTGCTTTGGTAAACACCATAGTATTAGGCCAAAGAATTAGGAAGACACATCCTCCCTTCCTCTTAATAAGACCCTATCTTCCAAAGAGCAAATCTAGGCGGTTAATCCTCCATAAACATTGAACTAGAGTTCTATCACTTTGACACTGTACTTTCCTTGTAAGGAAGACTGGTAGCATTCTTATTACATAATTCACTTTAGGAGTGATAGACATATCTATATCTTCAAGACGACCCCACCAAGAAATAGACCGACGACCACATTACTGTATATAATTAAAGATCGTTTAGTCAAATAGGGTAAATGAGAACACAACATAAACAGAGCTGTGAGCCTCATGGATAGTAGATTCACTAATTCTAGAACAAAGTCCCTTGGAAGTAGGAAGAGACAGCACATGGATTTTAAAACCATGGGGGATACAGCTTTCCACGCTAAGATGGTCACCCCATTAATCTTATGATGAGCAGCTGAAAACCCTTAGAATAGGGCTTAGATCTCTAACCATGACAACTCCCTTGCATTCAAATTCGTCTCCCGCAGCAATAAGATGCCAGCACTTTCTTTCCTACCACTCAGAGGAAAACATTCCTCCTAGCAAAGATTATTAATGCTCTTAACATTCAGTTACACAATCTTAAAGAAGCATGTTGACAATATAGCACCGAATTAACAATCATATGTTGCAGAAACAGATCAATATGTAGCATTTAGTTTTACACTGTAGAACAATTTCTTAAGCGCCTTTAAAGTGTGGCTACATCTATAGCCCAAAGAGAGGGAAAAAAAAGGCCCCATTATTTGATCAAACACAATAACACACCTAATTCTAACAAAACATTTCCCCAAAACCACCAAAACCGGCGGGGGGGGGGGGGGGGGGGGGGGGGGGGGGGGGGGGGGGGGGGGGGGGGGGGTGGGGGGACTATATAACACACAAACTTAACGGGTGAGCATCAAATGTTTTGGTCTGGTTGTGGAGCGTGACTTTTATGCATTCAGGATATAGCAGTCCAAAATGGGCCTTCAGTTGAACCAAACATGTACACAACGCCAAAAGACTTTTTCTCCGATCCACCGTTGCCTTCGCAAAGTCCGGGAAGAACAGGAGTTTATGCCCTTGATATTCCAAGGCTGAAAGTGTTCTGGCTGCTCCCATTATTTTCAATACTTGCTTAAAACGTAGAACTTTCAAGATAATTGGGCGTGGACGCTTGCCCATGACCACGGACTGAGTAGGCACTCTCTGGGCGCGCTCGATCAAGAATGGCATATTGAAATGCAACCTTAATACACCTGGAATCATAGCCTGCAGAAATGATATATCATATCATGACCTTCTGCTCCCTCAGGAACTCCTAGGATTCTTATGTTGTTCCGCAGAGAGCGATTATCACCGTCTTCCACCTCTCTTTGCAATGAACGTATCAACTTGGCCTGCTCCTCAACGGCCTCAAGCCTCTCCCCATGTGATGCCACCACCTTCTCTACCTTCTTCAAACGAGCCGTATTTGACTCCAAAGAGGATCTCAAAGCGTTGATATCTTCCTGCACTGCACATAGCAATTCTCCATTAGCTTTGACAAACTCTTTGCCCGCCTGAATCTCAGCCAAGATCTCCTGCGAGGTCTTAGGACCATCTTGGGTGACCGCCATCTTGTGAGGTGAGAGAGATTCTGTCTTGGTTCTCTTTACACTAGCATTTTGAGATACTTGGAAATCCAGTCGCATCTGTTTGGAGCCCGATATAGCCGGAGTCGAATGGTGTCCAAGTAGGTAGGAACTATTTGATTAAATATTGCAGAAATCAGGATTCTGGTCTATTGCCCTCCGGAGCACCGCTCTTACATGTCCATCTTGACCAGACACCAGGCTCCGCCTCCGAGCCCTTGGCTTTATAAGCCTTTCCTCATAGGGGTATCCTTCCATCCCCTTTACCATTTTGGTGGTTCTTCTCTGTACCTTTTCATTCCACTATATCTTTTTTAAAGATATGGTGACCAGAATTGCACACAATATTCAAGGTGTGGTCTCACCATGAAACGATATAGAGGTATTATAATATCCTTGGTTTTATTCATCACTTTCCTTATGATTCCTAGTATTCTAGTTGCTTTTTCGGCTGCCGCTGCACACTGGACAGAGTTCAACATATTATCCACGATAACACCTAAATCTTTTTCCTGGGTGGTGATTCCTACAGTGGAATCTTGCATGAAGTAAATGTACTTTGGGTTGTTCTTTCCTAGGTGCATAACTTTGCATTGTCCACATTAAATTTCATCTGTCATTTGAACATCAAGTCTTCCAATTTATCAAGGTCCTCTTGCAATTTTTCACAATCCTCTTGGGTTTTAACAACTTTGAATAATTTTGTGTCATCTGCAAATTTGATCATCTCATTTATTATTCCCATTTCCAGGTCATTTATTTTTTTTTTTTTTTGTAACTTAATATTTATTAAATTTTTGAAAAATAGATTCATACAAAGCAACAAGGGATTTCCCCCAACCAGAACATAAAGTGCACACAATATATCAAAACACAGTATACAAATAACACCCAGATATCCCTCACACTCCAGGGGACTATACGTATAAGACAAACCCACAAAGTCGCTACCCAGATAGCTGTACATCAACAATCCCCCAAACTGCGAAGGCTAATAGTCCCAGCCTCCGTGCGAAAGCTCCATCCCCTTCCCCCCCCACCAACCCCCCCTTCCCCCCCTCCCGACTCCCACACACTTCCCCCCATGCTATATTCAACCCCCCAACCCACTCCGAAACCTCCCCCTCCCGCCCTCCAGACCCTCTCCCTACTCCCCCCCTCCCGCCCCCCTATCCCTCCCCCCCCCCAGAGCACGACACAGTGAACCCCACACCTCCTCAAACTTCCCATCCCTCCGCTGCCTAGCAGCCGGAAGCCTCTCCATCAGCAACAGTTCCCGAAGCCGGTGTTCATAGTGCTCAAGCGAGGGCAGCGCTCTTTGCTTCCACGCCTGCGCCACCTCACACCGTGCAGCACTTAAACACCCCAGCACCAGCCTAATCCCCCCCTGTATCTGTCCCTCCCCCCACCAGGACAATAAGCAGATAGAGGGTTCCATAGCCACTACCAGCCCTAACTTCCCCCTCATCCACTCCAGTATCTCCCGCCAATACCCCTGCAAATGTTTACAACCCCACCAAATATGCCAAAAAGTCCCCACCTCCCCGCACCCCCGCCAGCAAAGGGGGGACACCCCCGGAAACATCCGGCTTACTCTCTCCGGGGTATAATACCAGCACAGCAGCAGCACTTTATAGCAATTTTCTCTAATTCTACTCGCCCGCGGCCCCCTTTTAATCTGATCCCAAACCCTCTTCCACTCTTTCCCCGTCCAAGACACCCCCAGTTCCCGCTCCCACTCCTCCATATACCTAAATTTCCCTTTCCTTTCCCCTCTAACCCCTTTATATAACCCCGAGATCAACCCCCGCGAACCCCTCTTCCCATACCACATCGCCTCCAAAGGTGAGGCCCCCCCTTCCAGTCCCACCCTCCCCAGCATCTTTCGTAGAAAGGAGCGCACCTGTACATACGCATACCGATCCCCCTCCTCCAACTTAAACTCCTCCTTGACCACGGCAAAGCTTTTAATCTCCCCCTCATCCAGCAGTTGCAGACTACATTGCAACCCCTTTCCCCGCCAGACATCAAACCTACCTCCCTCCCACCCTGGTTTAAAGGCTTTCCACCCCCTCCAGGGGGTCATGACAGAAAATCCCGTCCCTCTCCCTACTATCTCAGGTTCCCGCACCTTATCCCACACCTTCACTACTTGTCTCATCGCCGGTGTTTCCCCCCCCCCCAGTTCCACCCGCTCCCCCTTCGGGGCCCAAGCCCACGCATCTAAGTGGCCTCCCCGAACCCTCTGTTTCTCCAAGCTAACCCAGGGCTTCTCCTCCCCTTCCCCCCGCCATCCTATCACATGTACCAACTGTGCGGCCCGATAGTAGTCTCTCAGGTTGGGCACCCCTAACCCCCCCTCCTCCTTAGGCGCATACATCACCTCCCTTGCAATCCGCGGCGGCTTCCTCTTCCAAATATAGCCAAACACCCGCCGCTGCAACATCCGCATCACTACTTCCGGCACTGCTACCGGTAGCACCTGGAAGAGGTACAGCAGCCGCGGCAGGACATTCATCTTAAGCGCCGCTATCCGTCCCACCCACGAAATCTCCAATCTCATCCAACCCTCCAAGTCCTTGCCAATCTGTCCAAGGAGTTTGTGATAATTCTCCCGGTACAGATCATCATAGCTAACCGTAAGCCTTACCCCCAAATACCCTAGGGACTTACTCACCCACCGTAGAGGGTACCTCCCCTTCAACTCCTCCTCAAGCGCTCGGGACATCTGGACAGCCATCACCTCCGTTTTAGCTATATTCATTTTGAACCCCGAGACCCCCCCCCATATCGACCCACCTCCTCCATAACTGCGGGTAGGGACTCCCGCGGCCGACTTAAAAACAACAGGATGTCGTCCGCATATAAGGAAATCTTATGGTGCCACCCCCCCCGCTCCAACCCCACTATCCTGTTATTCCCCCGAATACTTTCCGCCAATGGCTCTACCGCCAAGGCAAACAACAGGGGGGAAAGGGGGCACCCCTGCCTAGTCCCCCTCCCCAACCCAAAATCCTGAGAGTATCGCCCATTGATTTTAACCCGAGCCCTAGGGCCAGCATACAAGCCCCTCACCCACTTTACAAAACTCGGCCCACAGCCCACTTTTTCCAAAACCCGCATCAGAAATCCCCAATGGACCCTATCAAAAGCCTTCTCAGCGTCAATAGACAACAGGAGAAAATCCTCCTGCGCCTGTCTAGCTTCCCATGTCACCGCAATGGCTCTCTTAATGTTATCCCCAGCTTGTCTGCCCGCTATAAACCCCGCTTGATCAACATTAATTATTCCCGGCATCCACCGCCCCAGCCTCCCCACCAATATCTTTGCCAAAATTTTGACATCAACATTAAGAAGGGATATAGGGCGATAGGAACTGCAAGCAATCGGGTCCTTACCAGGTTTCAGAAGGACCGTAATCCCCGCCGTCAACATCTCCGGGGACAGCCCCCCCCCCTTGCCCAACCACCCCATTAAACACCCGTACCAAAAGATCCCCTATCTCTGCCAGAAAGATCTTATAAAAACTCCCGCTCAGGCCATCTAACCCAGGGGCCTTCCCGCCCTGCAACCCCTTCACTGCCCCCCGAAGTTCATCCCTCGAAACCTCATCCTCTAACTCCTGTCTAGCCTCGTCCGATAAACCAGGTAACTCCACCGCAGCCAAGTACCTCTCAATATCCCCATCCGCCACTCCCTCCATCCCCGCATACAGCTCTTTATAATACGCCCGAAACTCCTCCCGTATCTCATCCTCCAGCCTGCAGACTCGTCCGTCCCTCCCCCTCACCTGAAAGATCGTAGCTGCCCCTTGCCGGCGTTTCAATTTACAAGCCAGCAACCTACCTGCCTTGTCTCCAAACTCATACTGGGCTTGTCGAAGCTTCTGCATGGCAAACACCACCTGATCCACCTGTAAAGATTGTAACTCTCCTCTCACCCGCTCCATCTCCGCCCGGTCCCGATTCCCCCCCGTCTCCCGATACTTCTCTTCCGCCACCTGAAACGCCCTTCCCAACTCCACCTCCTTCCTCCCCCGTTCCCTCTTTTTCGTGGCTCCCCACATAATAAATCTCCCCCTTATTACGGCCTTGAGCCCTTCCCACACAGTCACAACCGGCACATCCCCCGTATCATTAAAGCCCAAGTAATCCTTAATAACCCCCCGTATATCCGCCACCACCCTTTCATCTGCAAGCAAACTCTCATTCAACCTCCAAAACACCACTCCACCCCTCCTCGGAGGCCTACAGCGAACCTCCACCACCCCATGATCCGTCCACCCCGCTGTCCGTATACTCCCCTCCTCCACCTCCATCATCCACGCCTTATCCATTAGGACCATATCTATCCTGCTCCAACTCCGGTGCGGCGCGGAGTAAAAGGAATACTCCCTCCTGCCAGGATTGAGTGTCCGCCACACATCCACCAAATTAAACTTCTTCATTAGAGCTCTCAACCCCCGCCTATTCCTATTCCCCCCCTCCCCTCCCTTTGGTGCCCTATCAACTCTCGGGTCCAAAACCAAATTAAAATCCCCTCCCACTACCAATTTCTCCCCTCCCGCCCCCTCTATTAACTTCCCCACCTCTTTCCAAAAAGTCCCTTGGTTGCCATTAGGACCATAAACCACCACCACCATGATATCCTCCCCCCCCAACTTCCCTCGAATACCTACCACCCGCCCCTCCTCATCCTTAAAATGCCCCTCCACCTGTATCCCACTCCCGTGCCTCACCCACAGCGCCACCCCTCCCTTCTTCACCCCCGCCTTATTACACGAAAAATATTGATCAGGGTAGTGCCGATGCTTCAACCTCCCCACCTTCCCTCTCCGCAAGTGTGTCTCCTGTAGCATCACCACATCCCATTGGGATTGTGATAACTCCCGAAATAATAAGCTGTGCTTCCCCGGAGAGTTCAAGCCCTTAACATTGACCGTGCCTATCCGCAGCATCGGGCCACAATCACCTCCTCCCCTCTCCCAGCTGCCGTGCCCGGAAGCCCCCCCACCCCCCTCCCCCTCCCCCCCCTCCCCTACCCCCCTACTCCCCCACCCCTCTCCCCCCTGCCCACCTATTCCCCCCCTCCCCCCTCCCCCTCCCCCCTCCCTCTCCTACCCCCCTACTCCCCCACCCCTCTCCCCCCTGCCCACCTATTCCCCCCCTCCCCCCTCCCCCCCCCCCCCCCCTCCCTCCCCCCCCTCGCCCCTCTCCCCCCACTCCCCCCTCCCTCTCCCCCCTGCCCACCTATTCCCTCCCCCCCTCCCCCTCCCTCTCCCCCCCTCCCTACCCCCCTACTCCCCCACTCCCCCCTCCCTCTCCCCCCTCCCACCTATTCCCCCCCTCCCCCCTCCCTCTCCCCCCCCCGCTACACACCCGCACCCCACCTTCCAGGGACATCAGGTCCGATCCTGCCGCATCCCACCCCCACATCAATCCACCTGCTTACTCCACCTGTGCCTATTCCTTACCTCACCCCCCTTCTCCCCCCCCGTCCACCCACCTTACCAGTGCTGTCCCCCTCCCCCCCCCACCACTGCCCTATAAGTCCAGTGTCCATCTGTCAGCCAGCAAGGAGCTCTACCGCCCCAAACGCTGAAAATCACTGCCAAACCATGTCCAGCACACTCCCCTGCTCAGGAGACTCCTTCCACCGCCTCTTCCGACCGGTCCTTGGGGAGCCGTTGCAGCCTCTTCCCTTTTTCACCCGCTCTCTGCCATCCCGAAACAGGTTGCTGTTTTCCCGCCGCCGTACTAGCAGAAGGCAGTTGCTCGCTCACCGCCGCTCGGGGAAGGTTCTCACAACCCAGCTCGCGCAGCATCGCCCACGCTTCCTCCGCTGTTTTAACTCGCCTTGTCACTCCATTCGTTGTCAGTAAAAGCCCGAAGGGAAACATCCAGCGGTACCGCAGTCCGTTCCCTCTCATATAAGCGGTGACCTCTCTCATCAAGCGCCGTCTCTCCAACGTGCCTCTCGACAGATCATTAAACACTTCCACCTCACAACCCTCCCAAGCAATTCGGCCAAACTTTCTTGCCGCATTTAAAACTTGCTCCTTGAGGGGGAAGCTGGTCAGACAGGCTATGATATCACGTGCCTGTTTCGCTCTCCGCGGGCCCAAACTTCTATGCGCCCTCTCCACCCCGATGGAGGCCTCACTGGTGCCTGCGGTCCCTCCCAGCTTTAAGATATGGCCACAGAGTTTTTGCACCACTGGAACACAGTCCCGGTAAGCCTCCTCGTCGGGCACTCCCCTTATGCGCAGGTTATTCCGCCGCGCTCTATCTTCGATCTCTTCTAATTTCTCCAAAATCTCCTCTTGTTGGGCCTGCAGTTTAGTTTGGAGTCCCGCCACCTCTCTCACCTCCTCCTCACATTGCTCCACGTGGCTTTCCATCTCCTCCACTCTCTGCCCCAGGCCGCTCACCTCCTGTTGAATGGCGAGCAGAGTCTCCTTCATATCCTTCCTCATAGCGTTCATCGCTCCCCGCATCTCCGTTTTAAAGTCCTTTAACCATTGCTTCAGCGGGATCTCATCTTCACCCTCCATCTCCCCTCTATCCTCCTCTTCCGAGCTCCCTGAATCGGCCTCCGCTCCCGAGCCGGCCGGCTCCGCACCTTTCTTCAACTCCTTCCGTGCGTACGGGGATTGGAAACTGGCCAATTTCTTTCTCGCAGCCATCACCACGGTGGAACCTCTTTTCCCCTCCACTGTAGAAACGTTGGGGGCTCTATTTTAACTCCACAATCGCAGGAATCGGACGGAGCTAGGCTTCTATGCCGCCATCAGCTCCGTGACGTCACCGGAAGTTCTCTCCAGGTCATTTATGAAAATGTTAAAAAGCAGTAGGCCCAGCACAGATCCCTGGGGTACTCCACTATTCACTTTTCTTCATTGAGAAAATTGGCCATTTAGCCCAACTCTGTTTTCTATTTTTAATCAGTCCCTGGATCCACAATACTACACTGCCTCCAAGCCCATGACTTTTTAATTTAGCCAAGAGTCTCTCATGAGGAGACCTTGTCAAAGACTTTCTGAAAATCTAAGTACAGAATGGGGGAAGGAGGTGAAAATCTAGCTATGGATAGACAGAGGCAGATTACAGAAATGAAACAAAAAATTTCAAAAAAAGGCTTTCTTGGAAAGAAATGAAGGACAGGAAAGAAAAAAATAGAAAGACCTGGAAAGATCAACATGGACAAAATGGAAATTGACCAGAACCTTAGAAAAAGAGTAGTTACTCACCTGTAACAGGTGTTCTCCGGGAACGCAGGAATCAGTCCTCACATATGGGTGATGTTGGCACTGACGAGCATCTTCCAAGTTTTGGGAAATGCAGCACGCATGTGTGGTCCCCTTCCCACCCAAGGGTGCCATCTTGCCTCAGTCTAATGACATAGCTAAGACAGCAAAAATAAAATACGGTAAAGAAGCAACTCCAAGGGGAGGAGGAAGGATTGTGAGGACCGATTCCTGCTATCCCCTGAGAACACATGTTACAGGTGAGTAACTATGTTTTCTTCGAGAACAAGCAGGAAGTCAGTCCTCACATATTGGACTTTCCAGCTACAGGTTACTGAGAACCCGTACAAAACACCACAGGTGAGCAGAGAAGGAGAGCTGTGAGCTGCAGCAGTTGAGACCCAACTGAGATACTCTTGCAAGACCCAAGTGTCCAGGGGGAACAAGCACTCCAGTATCCTGAATACAGAAGGGTCAGAGGGCACACCCCAAAGAGATTAATGAGCACAGCCCAGCCAAAAGCACTGTCCCGTCAGGACTCCCACTCCAGAAAGTAGTGAGTTGCGAAGATATGGACTGAAGACCATGTGGCGGCCTGGCACATTTCTGTCACAGGTACGGAATGCAGATTTTCTACAGAGGTAGCCATGGCTCAGACGCGGTGCGCTGTGACCCGGTGGTCTAGTGAGATCCCAGCCTGCTCATAGATGAGGGCAATGCAGTCCGCCACCCAAGTGGACAGAATTCACTTGGTTACTGGAAGCCCAAGTCAACTGGGGTCATAGGAGATGAAAAGCTGAGGCGCTTTGAAGTGGCTCTGAATCTGTTGTTGATAGGATAGGGCTCTCAAACAATCCAGAGTATGGAGAACGATCTCCACCTTGCCAGCATAAGGCCTCTGGAAGAAGGTGAGGAGCACCACCTCCTGATTGAGCTGAAATGGGGACACCCCCTTTAGCAGAAAATTGTGGTGAGTGCAGAGCACCACCCTGTTCTTGTACAACCACGTGTAAAGCGGCACTGCCATCAGAGCCTGGAGCTCACTGACCCTGCGAACCGACATAAGTGCCACGAGAAAGACAACCTTCCAGGAAAGGTACCACAGGTGGCAGGTAGCCAGGGGCTCAAACGGTGGTTTAGTGAGCTGTGAGAGCACCACAATGAAGATCCACTGTGCTGTTGGTGGGCAGACGGGCGGGCTTGGACAACATAAGGTCCCACAGGAAACGAGAGATAAGTGGCTGAGCAGAGAGGAGCTTGCCCTCGACAGCATGGTGGTGTGCCACAATAGCACTCAGGAGCACTCTGAGTTGGACTTCAGACCCACCTGGGACAGGTGGAGTATGTACTGGAGGACCAGCTGCACCAAGCAGAATGGGTTCACCTGCCTCTTGGCACACCACACCGAAAATAGGCACCACTTGAAGGTGTTCGCCCTTCTTGTGCAGATCTTGCGGGAGGCCAGAAGGATCTACTCTATGTCATGTGGGAAGTTGATGGGAGCTAAAACTATCCTTCAGCAGCAACGCCATGAGCGACAGCGACCGGGCCCTCCTGTGAAAGTAGTCCTGGGGCACAGCCCAGGGGAATCGGAGGTGCCGCCGACAGGCAGAGCAGCAGTAGGAGCCAAGGTTGCCTGGAGCACCAGGGGGCTATTAGAATCAATGATGCCCTGTCGTGCTGGATCTTGAAGAGGGTCTTGGCAACCAGCAGTGTCGGCGGGAAGGCGTAAAAGAGACCTTCCGTCCTTGGGATGAGGAATGCATCTGCCACCACCCGGGATGGGTGCGGCTGGTGGGACCAGAACCGGGCAACTGCATGTTGTCTGGGCTGGCAAACAGGTCCACTAGGGGGAACACCCCAGAGTCTGAAAAGTCGGGAGGCCACTCCGGGGGGTACAGGCGCCACTCATGCAGCTGGAGGCTCTGCTCAGCCTGTCTGCCAGGGCGTTGTCTAGGCCTGAGAAGTAGACGGCCTGCAGGAGCATCCCATTGCATGTCGCATATGAGGAAAGAGCTACCCCTTCCGGGGAGAGGGAGTACGACCCCGTGCCTCCTCGCTTGTTGACATGGAACATTGTGACTTGGTTGTCCATCTGGACCAGCACTGACTGGTGCTGCAACCGGTGGAGAAAGGCTCGGAGGGCCAGAAATATCACCCGGAGCTCCAGGAGGTTGATCTGCAACTGCCACTCTGCCTGGGACCATGTGCCTTGGATGCAGAGATCCTTGTAATGAGCTCCCCATCTTGGCAAGGAAGCATCCGTAGTAAGAATCTTCTGGGGCGTGGGTGCCTGGAAGGGCATCCTGGCCTGAAGGTGGTGGGGGGACCTGCCAGCAGTCGAGGGAGTCTGCCAGTTGGCGGGTCACTTTTAATTTGTCTCAAAGCCTGCCCATGACTTGTGTCCACTGGGAGTGGATGCACCACTGAGCCGCCCTCATATGCAGGAAGGTGTACAGGGTTACATGGACCATAGAGGCTAAGTGGCCCAGCAGGCAGAGGAGGAAAGCGGACACCGACCAGTGATGTTGCACTTCTCTGCGGCTAGCATCCTGAGACGTTCTGTCCTCTCCAGAGGGAGGAAGGCCTTGGTCTGGAGGGTGACCAGCTAAGCCCTATGAACTTCAGGCACTGCATCGGAGAGAGGTGGGGCTTGGGATAGTTGATGATGAACCTCAGATGCTGCAGGATGTGGATTTTTCTCTTGGTAGTGTGGTGCAGCTCTGCAGTTGTGCCTCCCCTTATGAGACAGTCATCCAAGTCAGGAAAGATGAAGGCCCCTTGGAAACGAAGGTGGGCTGCGACCACTGCTAGACACTTTGTGAAGACCCTTGGTGATAACACCAGCCAGACGGGTAGCACCCTGTACTGATAGTGACCTCCTTCCACCATGAACCGGAGGTATTGTTGGTGGTTGGGATGGATGAGGATGTGTGTATAAGCATCCTTCAGGTCTAAAGAACACAGCCAGTCTTCCTGCTGGAGGCAAGGCAGCAGTGTTCCAAGGGAGAGCATCTTGAACTTCTCCCTCACCAGAAATATGTCCAAGTCCCATAGGTCTAGGATGGGCCTGAGGCCTCCTGTCCACCTTGGGATGAGGAAATATCTGGAGTAGAAGCCTTTGCCCCAGAGATGTTTGGGCACTGGCTCCACCGCCTTGTCCGTGAGGAGGCCTGCGAGCTCAGTGAGGAGCAGAATCTGGTGAAGGAGAGGTTTTACAGGTTTTCCTTGGAAGAACGAGGGTAGCGTCTGTTGCAGGTGGAGGTATCCCTCCTTGACTACTTGCAGCACCCAGGAGTCAGTGGTGATGGAGGACCCACCTGCAGGCAAACAGAGCCAGATGCCCCTGTGGGCTGCCTAGGGACTCCTGGGGAATAGGAGGTCATACCGAAGAAGTCAAAAACTCCCTCAAGGCTGGGCCAGGGCTGGTGCCTGGGTCTTAGACTTGCGAGGGCCGTGCTCTTGCCCCTTGGACTGTTGCCCCTGCTGAGGGGCAGAGAAGGCTTGGTACTGTGGGGCATTACCAAATACCCCCTTCTTTCTCGGAAAGAAAGGCTTCTTCCATGGGAAGAAAGGTTTCTTCCACAGGGCCTTCTTATGGGGGTGCACCGAGGGCTTCTTCGAGAGTCTTCTCCTGGTCAGGAACTCAGCCCCTATCTCATCAGCCTTGTCTGACATGGGTTTTCCGAAGAGATTCTCTCTGGTGCAAAGGACATCAATGAGCTTGTCCTGGACCCACTGCTTGAGGTCAGATGACTGCAGCCACGCCTGATGTTGAGCAACGATGCCGTGGTGGCGGCAACTCTTGCGCTGCTCGAGACAGAACTTTGAGCACTCCTTGACTGCCAAGGCCAGTGACTTAAACCGCTGAAAAGTTCCCCATGGAGGCCTTCAAAGAAACCAGAGAGGTTCCTTGCCAGCTCCTTTAGGTACATGCCAATGTACAACTGGTAGCATTTTCGGTCGAGGGTGTCCAAGGTCTGGGCCTCCCTACCCAGGGGCACTGAGGAAAGAGTCTTTTGGCTCTTGAGCTACCACATGGCTGACTTGACGACCATAGAGTTGTGAGGGAGCTGGACTTTTTGGAGCCCTGGGCTTTGGCGGACTCGGTACATGGAGTCAAGCAGTCTGCTCACAATGGGCACTAATGCCAGTGTTTCCCACATACGGACGAGGCGGCACTTGAGGATTGGAGGGACAAGCACCGTGAGGGCCTCCTTTGGAGGGGCCTTGTACTGGAGGGTCTCAAGTTTCTCCATGCGGGGGTACTCCTCTGCCTTGAATGTGAGTGCCTTTGCCATATCCTGCACAAAGTAAAGGAAGGCAACGTCCTTGGGCGGGGAATGGCACCAGGGCACCGGTGGAGATGGGTCCGAGGGCACGTCTCGGTGTCGCCGGGTGTCTGGGGAATTCTCGTCCTCGGTCTTCCAGTCTGACTCGAAGTCATTGAAAGAATCCAAGGTTCTGCGGCTCTCGTAGTTGGGCCCAAGCCCGAAGGCTTGCGACCCCTGGGGACCTGTGGTTTGAGCCGCATGTACTCGTCGGAGAGGACAGGTGTCCCAAGGAACGGGACCTCGTCTGCTGCAAGGATTGGCTCAATGACCGGGGAAGCCCTCTAGGTCGAGGGTCCTGTCATCGGCGCGGATGAACCGGAGGAAGCAGACATCATTGCCTGCTGCTGTGCTAGGAGGGCAGTGATACTGGGCCCTGGAGCATGGTGTCGGCGGGGACTCCGGCACAGAGTCAGATCTATGGAACAACTTCTCCTGCTGCAGCTTAAGGCTCTTGATGGCCTTTGCAAACATGGACTTGGCAAAGGTCGCAGCCCGAGTTGTTGTGGTCCGGCCCAAGAAACGGAGGCAGCAATCATGTGGGTTGGTGAGGGTCATCATCGTTCAAGCATTGTGGAACCCGTGTCTTTTGGGGAAACTGCTAGGTACGTATGACCTAGATTGGCCACTGTTGGAAACGGGATACTGGGCTTAATGGACCTTGGTCTGACCCAGTATGGCATATCTTATGTTCTTACTGCACCAGTCACATTTTTTGAAGCCACTGGAGGCCATGGGGAAAAATGGGCCCTTGAACCAAGGCGAGGGTCCGAGGCCTACCGGCCAAAAAGGGCACAAAGCACTGGTCGAGGGACACCTTGAGAAAAAACAAGAAAATGAACCCGAGGAGGGAAGCTGAGATGAGCTGGCTTGGGGGGGGGGGGCGGGAACAGAAACCAGTACACATACCGGAAAGGATAGTTTTAAGGCGAGAGAGACACTTTTTCCAGGGAAATGGGACAGATGTCTGGTGGCTCCGTGGAAAAAAGGAGACAGAGGCAAGATGGCACCCTTAGGTGGGAAGGGGACCATGCATGCGTGGTGCATCTCCCAAAGGCTTTCTTTGAAAGCTGGGGAGATGCTTCTGCGCAGCTCCGTCGTCACCCATATATGAAGACTGACTTCCTGCTTGTTCCTGGAGAAATAAAAGGATCGGACAATAAAGATAAAACAAAATCATTTTTATTTCATGTTTTTTATGGATTGGCATATTTCAGCTTTGGGAATGTACATGAATTTCCTTTTTTTTTTAGGGTTCCATGGCTGAAAGTCTGTTTTTTTGTGCTTTCATCTCAGTTTGTATGTGTGCTTCTATCTAATTTGTAGCTCCTTCTTCTGCCTGTGTTTTGCCTGTGAGGTACTTGCATATAATTCCTGTGTGGGAGATGGTGTTCTAGGGCTTGGTGTAATTTTAGTGCTGTCTTTTTGCCTTTTCCTATGTAGGGTTTTTGCTGATTCAATAAGGAGAGCGAGAGCTGGTGTGGTACAGTTAAATTCTGAGTGAAGGTTACGTGCTAAATTATGACTGTCATTTTGACATAACATTAGATGAGGTTTTTGAAAGTTAGTCAATATTGTGTCTTGAAATATTTGTCATTTTAGCAGACTTGTGTCAGCTCAAGTTAAAATTAAACTGTGATACTGCCTCTTGAGACAGCTTTAAAAAGGTTAACAGTTCAAATATTGGTGCATGTCTGGCTTAGCATTGGCAAGGGGTTGAAATAGCAGAGTTTAAAATATTTAAAGTATTACCCACAATGCATGACAGCTGTTGCAGACTACTTAGAAATTTGTTGTAGGGTAAATTAAAAAAAAATTGTTGATAAGAGTATAACTAGCATGGCTAGTGCCCACCCATATTAACCTTGGACCCCCAAAAATCAGTTCTGATGGGCAAGTTCTGCTGTTTCTTCTTGGTTTTCAGAGAACTTCCTACATGTTAACTTGTCAAAAACCTCAGTTATTTGGTTCACTGCTGGTGCTCCTACCCCTACTCTTCTTCCATCTCTTTCTGCTGGTCCCATCCCTCTTGTTACATCTTTGCGTTATCTGGGTGTCACACTGGATTCAGCTTTAACCTTCAAAGATCACATTTCTTCTGTCGTTCAACGTTCTTTCTGTACACTGAGGCAACTTCGTGCAGTCCGGCCTTTTCTCTCACCCTCTTCTCTAACTACACTGCTTCTTTCCCTTGTCGTTTCTCGTTTGGACTACTGTAACGCATCTTTGGCTGGTCTTCCTCTCACTCAGCTCCGTTGACTCCAGTTAGTTCACCACACTGCTGCCCGTCTTCTGACTCACACTTCCCGATCTGCTCATGTCACCCCCCTTCTTATTCGTTTACACTGATTACCTATTCCGTTTCGCATTCAATATAAGATCCTCACATGTACACAGATCTCTGCACACCGGTGTCCCACTCTATCTCTCTGATTTAGTTCATTTCCACTGCCCCTCCAGAGCTCTTAGATCGATTCATGCTAATCGCCTATTTCTTCCTCCTCCCTCACAGGCTCACCTTGAATCCACACGTTCTTCTGCCTTTTTCTTTCTCGGTCCCCGTCTCTGGAACTCGTTGCCATCAGCTCTACGTCTGGAACTCTTATTTCACACCTTCAAGGCCAAACTTAAGACTCACCTCTTTTGCACAGCTTTTGATCTCCCCCCCCCTCCTTCTTCCGCTGATAATTGACGGTGTTCCATCACTCCACTACTGTCTATTCTATCGTACTGTCTACTACTGCTATCCTTTTCTGTAAACAAATGGGGTTCCTTTCTTGTTTTCCTTCTTCTCCAGTAGTATCCTTTTGTTTTATTGTAAACCCCCTTTTGGTCCAGGCGGTATAATAAGTTTTAAATAAAGATAAAGTGATGATTGAGAGAGAACTATGCTGTGATGTGTGCCAGGGGAGGAGTTTGAGAGAGAGTTTTGGGGATGCGTGTTCTAGGAGCATAAGTACAAACCCCATGCAAACAATTCTGCAAATGAGGCCCTGCAAGTGTGTTTCCCACATGGCCCCACATTACCCTTGGGCTGCCCCGACAGTCTAATGACATGCTTATATTCTATTGGCTTATTTTATTAATTATTCTTCACAGTACTGTAACTTGTAACCAACAGGTTTGTCGTTGAAACCTGCTTAACACATGTGGTTTAAATTAGCAGTATACTAATGCTGTCACTGTCTTCCTACAGTGATAGACTATGTTGCGACTATTCTTTGCATCAACATTATACCAACTTCGCTTATAGTTTCTAGATGTACATTGACTATATGGTTATCATGTTGTTGATTCCTACATTCTGTACAAAATCCTTCTCCTACATATTTTATCAATGAGTAAAATATTTCCGAGCTGTCCGTATCACTGAGTGTTTTTCTTTTGATCCATATCTAAAATTTAGCATGCTCTTGGACTATCACTGCCTGTTCATATGATACTAAGTATTTCCTGCTCAGTAGTTATTTTTATTCTGGCTATGCATTTGCCACTTCACTGCAATTTCTTACAACACTGTATTTGAAGGAAAAATACTAGCATCTTGTGAAAAGAGTTCACAAGGGAGTTTGGGGAAAAAGGGGGGTGACGTTTAGCCAGCATTAATAATGAAGGAGGGGTTCCAATCTATAGGTTGCAGGGGGGCGCCAGAAACCCTAGCACTGGCTCTGCTCTGCACCATTCTTCCACATTCAACCTTTTTTGCTAATTTCAGCAGCTTTGCCACTGCAAGCTTCTTCTTAGTCACTCATGCATATGGGTTTAGTACCTGGTCTCACACATATGCCTAACTAACCTCAGCCAAGCACATATAACAGCCCTATAAATATACACTGCTTTACATATATACATCCCACAAGCAAAGACAGTTAAAACCTCCATTAAGCACATACATTCACAAACACACACATGCACAGCCTCATATCAGAAACCATACCTGGTCATGGAATATGAAAAAATATAAATCTAGGTAAGAAAGCTTTCTTAGCTCTCTGATGCAAGACTGTAATCAACACAGCTTGAGCCTCCACCGACTGAGCCCAAGTTCCCAACGATGGGGCCCGAACATGCCCACACAGACCTGCTTTTCCAGGAGGACCACCCTAGTGGCCAGTTCTCGATGTCAGCGTGATGAATAGGCAATACTATCTCCACTTAACACTACCTTCGTTGTTTCCCAAAAAAGCACTGGGGTATCCTTATGTCCCTCATTATGTATCACATATTCCTCCCACCTCTGCAACAAGAAGGGAACAAAACGCTCATCACAAAAAAGTTCCAGTGAGATCCACCAAGGCTGATTTACCTTTGATGGCCACAACTATTCCAGGTCCAACCATATCAATGCGTGATCAGAAATCTCTTTGGGGCCAATCACTGCTTCTACTACTCTGGCAAACAGCATTAACAAATAGTTTATGCGCAAACTAGAACCATGAGCCCTAGATAAGTGGGTATAAATCTTTTTCAGTAGGGTGAAGAATCCTCCACGCATCCACTAAACCAAGGCATTCTGTCACCCGCCACAGACATTGAGTTATCTGCTGTTGCTCCCCTCAACCCCACCGAGCAGTTGATCAGGGGATCTAAAACCCCATTCAAATCTCCCCCAAACACAATATGACAATCTGGCAGTTTCTCCAACTCCACAAATGATGATGAGAAAAAGAAAGGGTCACACGTGTTAGGCACATATACATTACATAATATTACTGGACAATCCTGAAGCAGCCCCGACACCACAATATACTGCTCATATGGGTCTGCAACCACCACTTCACTTTCAAACTGTATTCCCTTTATCATCAAAATCAACAACCCTACTTTCTTAGACATGGCAGGGGCACAAAAAAAGTAACCTACCCAGTCTTTCGTCAACTTAGAATGTTCAAGGGCATTCTGGTGTGTCTCCTGGAAAAAGGTTATAGTGGATTCATTGGAGTGGAGGACTGGCCTAGTGGTTGGGGCAAGGTACTTCAGGCCGGAAGGTCGGGGGTTCAAATCCCACTACAGGACAGCAAACTTGGGCCAGAAGGACTGGGGTTTCTAGTCTCACAGGTGCTCCTTGTGGTCTTGGGCAAGCCACTTAACCCTCCATAGCCCATGTTCCCTGTAAAATAGTTATCTCCAAGTTATAACGCCCTGTTAAATGTTATTTCAGTTTGTTCAATGTAAACCGCACTGATGCAGAATAGCGCAGTATATAAGAGAATGTAAATAAATAACATCAAATCCCAAAGCACTTTGTGCCTCTTAATTAGTGAGCCCAGTCTACAGATATTCCATGAAACAATCCTCACCTTACCCAACTCCGCTAGGTTGATGTGACCCAGAGCCCTCGACCCAGTGAATAACTGAGAGGATCCTCCAACCTAGAGCCCCCCCTTCCACTCGCCCACCACCCTTCTCACCACATAATTTCCAACAAAGCTTCCCTCAGTTACACTGTCCTCCCCATATACCAATGAACAATACA
This sequence comes from Ichthyophis bannanicus, assembly GCA_033557465.1. Taxonomy (NCBI): domain Eukaryota; kingdom Metazoa; phylum Chordata; class Amphibia; order Gymnophiona; family Ichthyophiidae; genus Ichthyophis; species Ichthyophis bannanicus. The sequence goes on from CM066031.1 coordinate 1,540,753,710, forward strand.
GTTGCTTTCCCCCACCCAAGTCACCTCCCACCTCTGCCTCAACCCACAAGCCAACCCCCCCACCTGACTCACTTTAGGTCTCCCACCCTCCCCCTTGCCTGAGAGCAGCTCACCTGGCTACCCATCCCATACCCTCACCTGAGGTTGCCTATGATTGTGCTGGGCCCTCCCCACCTCCCACCTAATATCTCCCCAATGCCCATATGCCCTGGATTCCCCCCCTGAACCTGAACTAACCCAGTCAAATGTCCCCAACATGCCCCCCCCCGACATACTGAACTCCCTCATGCTCAGAGTCACAATCCCCTATCCATCCCATAGCAATATTTCTCACCTGCAATACATTGCCTCTTATTGGAACTCCCACACACAAATAAAGGAGGCCCAAATGATTCCAAATCGAGACTGAGACACACAACCCATATACTGAAACAGTCTATCATCAAAACAGCTAGGTCCCCAGCCCCTAGAGCAAGGCCCCCAGCGACTCCCCCCACCAGGACAAGGCGCTGAGAACAGTTCACCCAGTCAAGCAGACAGGAACCAAAGACCTCACAGTCCAAAGACAGTTTTGAAGCCCACAGATAGCCCTTGGTCATCCTCCTCACTTTGCATTCTATTTCCAAACATGTTAAGAACAGCCAGACTCCCCACCAAGTCAGACAGTCAAAGGTCCCACGGCCCCACAGCAGCCAGCCCATCATCTCGAATGGGCATGCCACCAAGCCAGCCACTAGGGCTCTCTGTCCCCACTTCACCTGATCTCCAGAATAGCCCATGGTGAGGAGTTCCTGTCCAACAGCCCAGTGAACAAATGAATATCCAAGATAAAAACAGAAACAGCAGAGTCAAGGGGCCCCAGGCAAGTCACTCCATGTCTGTAACTGCCCCCAAAGCTTGCTAAACCCCAACTCTACTGTCAGCACCCACTTGGCACAGTCATGTTTTCCTACTCAAGCAAAGAGAACGGGAACAGGCTCACTTATTGGTAGATAGCTCAGGAACAGACAGTCCTCCATTGATGGAGTGGCCGAGGGCATGTCCCCAAAATCTTTAACCACACCATTATGTATCAGGCACAGCTGGGCCAAGTACTGCAGCGTGGAACAGATTTTTGCTGCATAAAGTCGCTGACAGAGCAGGGCGGTTTAACAGCAATGTCAAGTAATCCTAGAAGATCAACACCCTATGGCCCTCCAACATGAGCTGCCCTTTCATCTTGGCAGCCCACAGCACCGTATCTTGTTGGATATAGTTCAGGCCCCAACCTGTGTGCAACTGTGCATGTTCGATAAGCAAGATTAAGGGGAAGCCTGGTCTTCAGAAATCTCCTCAATTCACCGCTTTAATAGATTTGGAGATGCCCACAAATTATTTTGTGGACTATGATTCTCCATTTCGTCCTGTTTCTCTGCTTGCTGCGCCATGAGCTCATTTAACCACTGCAGTTCCCACACCACATCCAGTGCTGTGTCTAATGCATCAGAGATCCTGAGTCTGCTTCCATCAGCCTGCTTCCGAGACCGTACACTATCACCGCCATAGAGTCCATTTTAGCAAATTCAAGTCAAATTTCTCTGAGAGGGTCTTTACTACTGGCTCACTTACCTCCTCTGCTAGGTCGTCCCGTGCTGGAGACCCTGGGCACGAAACTGTGCCATCCGCCATCTTAGTTTCAGGCTGTTGAGGCTCGTCTTTCTTTCCTCATCGCTTTCATGCCCATGCCAATGTGGTTGATGCTGCAACTACTTAGAGGGCCTATCACCTAAGTAGCGACCAACTAGGGTCTGATTCTAGTCCCAAAAGTGTGGGTTTGAGTAGGGATAGCCAAAGCAGCACATCCACCTCCTCTCACCACATCATGTGACCTCATTAATTTCATGTTAATATGTTCATAAGCATATCAGTATTTGAATGTCTTGGATATCCAACTGTCTTTTAAGCAAGATAGTGAAAGATCTAGGTATAATTTATATCAAGGTATTTGTATAAATTTTGCTTTTAAAACACTTTTCTGATTAGGGCACAGGTCTGTTTGGAATAAAATGTTCCAATATTGACAAACACAATGGAAATTCTTTATAATTCATTTTTATCCTGGTCAGAATTCAAAGTTTGTCAAGCCTACACACACACACACACTCTTCTGTCATTCTTAAAATACAATCTCCACTCACAGAAAAGGCAGCACCAGAACTGGGAAAATGGAAGGTACTGTACTATATTTGGGGACTGATGATAGACCCAAAATGTCCTCCTATGTCTCCCATCATTCCCTGGTTAGCCAGAATCATTTAGGAGCCATGCAAGAAGCAGTGAGAGAAGAACTGTGACTCAAGACTCGGAGATACTGGGAAGACAGAACTAGTGAGAGGTGGTAAGGATATTAGTCCAGTACCGTAGTTTGGAGGAAACGGAAACTGCTGTGCATTTGCCTGTGGAATCCGAGGGTTGCTCATTGTTGCTGGTATGCCACCAGAGGCCACCATACTTGGTGTCATATTCAGTCCCTGACCTTGCATCATCAGTGCTCTCTGCTGCTGCAGCTGTCTCTGCCGCAGATGCTGATTCAGAATCTCCCTCTGCCTTTGTGCCAACATCTGTGCATTGATAGGCCCCTGTATAAAACGTTAACAGTTTTAGCACTGCATGCCATTAAACACTGACATGTATAATCATCAAGCCATATCTGTTACGCTGATAGCAGTATGCAGGCTGACTTCATCCACCAACCAATACAATAAAAACAGATACAATTCTTCTAAAGTAGAAACATCAAATTTTAAAACGCAAATCATGCATAAATGACATCAGAAATAATTTATATTAAAAAGAAGTTGGAGGAAGCTTGAACTTGAAAAGCTGCAATTTCTAGAGGTATTTATGAATAATCTAATCTAATCTAAACATCTGGTTACTCTCAGTAATTGTTATTTATAATAGTTCTCCCATTTTGTCCGGTTTCGATATCAGGCTCCATTGGTCTGTAGTTTCTTGGACTGTCCTGGAGCCTTTTTTAAAAATTGATGTTAGGTTGACCACTCTGCAATCTAGAGGTACTACAGATTATTTTAATTATTTATAGCTGGTCCGTAATCTCATTTTTTAATTCTTTCAGCACCCTGGGATGTATACCATCTGGTCCAGCTGATTTGCTACTCTTTAGTTTATGAAATTGCTGTCTTATATCTGCCAAATTTATCAAGATTTGTTTCAATTCCTCTGATACATCACCTTTAAATATCACTTCTGGCATGGGTAACTTCCCTATGTCTTCTTGAGTAACGACCAAAGCAAAGAATTCATTCATTCTCTCCGCTATGGTCTTGTCCTTCTTTAATAACCCTTTTATCCTTCCATCAGCTAATGGTCCAACTGATTCTTTCACAGGTTTTCTTTTTTTTTTTTTTTTAAACTATGAGTATACTTGTAAAAGATTTTATTGTGAGATTTTCCTTCCATGGCAAGCTTCTTTTCAAATTCTCCCTTGGCCTGACTTATCAATGTCTTGCATCTAACTTGCTAGAGAGCGTAGTTACTCACCTGTAAAGCACAGTTACTTACCTGTAACAGGTGATCTCTGGGAACAGCAGGAATAAGTCTTCACATATGGGTACGTCGGTACCGACAGAGCCTGCGCGGGAACGCTCCCCAGCGTCCAATCAGAAAGCTTTTGGGAGCATCCCACAGCACCTGCGTGCTGCCTTCCCACCTTTCCAAATGTCTCTCCTCAGTTGAGTTTTATAGCTGAGACAAAGAGGGAGAGAGAGAGGGAAAGGAGAGAGATAGAGACAACTCCTAGAGGAGGTGGGTGGGTTGTGAAGACTTATTCCTGCTGTTCCCAGAGATCACCTGTTACAGGTAAGCAACTGTGCTATCTCCAAGAACAAGCAGGAATGAGTCTTCACATATGGGGACTCCCTAGCTTTTCAAGTCAGGGAGAGCGCCCAGAAGTTGTGTGACCCTGGGACAGGGCTGCACTTCCCCACCTGGATCTCTGGCATCCCCTGAGGGATGGTGGGTAGGAGTTGATTAGGTATGGAACAGGTGTTTGAGAACAGCCTGACCAAACAAGGCATCCCGGTGGGAGTCCTTGTCTAAGCAGTAATGGGCTGTGAAGGTATGAACCGAGGCCCAAGTGGCTGCTCGACAGATGTCGTCGATAGACACAGAGTTTAGATGAGCCATTGAGGTTGCCATGGCTCTCACATTGTAAGCTGTGACATGGCCCTCCAGAGAAATGTTCTTGCTCTGATAGGCGAAAGAAATACATTGGGCAATCCAGTTGGAAAGAGTTCTCTTGGAGACTGGTTGTCCCAAATGAGAAGGATCAAAAGCAACAAAGAGTTGGGAAGACTTTCTATGTTGCTGTGTCCTCTGTAAGTAAAAAGCCAGAGCTCTTTTACAGTCCAGGGTATGAAGATTCCTCTCTGCAGGTGATGCATGAGGCCCTGGAAAAAAGACAGGTAGGTAGACCTCTTGGTTGAGATGAAAAGGCGAGACCACCTTAGGCATAAAATGTGGGTTAGTCCTAAGGACCACCTTGTCATGATGGAATCTTGTATAAGGTGGATTAGCTACTAGTGCTTGCAATTCACTGATGCAGCGTGCTGATGTGATTGCAATGAGAAACATAGAAACATGATGACAGAAAAAGACCACATGGCTTATCTAGTCTGTCCTTCCATATCAACAACTACAACAGTCCAGATAATGAGAAAGATAACCTTCCAAGAAAGGTATTTCAAGGAGGTAGTAGCTAAAGGTTCAAAAGGCGGCTTCATAAGCTGACCAAGAACCAAATTTAAGTCCCATGCCACCGGTGGTGGTCTAATGGGAGGCTTTGTTAAAAGGAGGCCTCTCATGAACCTTGCTACAAGGGGATGAGAGGAAACAGGTTGTCCATGTAGAGGCTTGAGTGAAGCTGCAATAGCACTCAGATGGACTCTTACTGAATTTGTCTTAAGGCCTGCATTAGACAAATGCAGGAGATACTCCAGCAACGATTCCAGAGGTATGGCATGGGGGTTAAGACCCTTTTCAGAACACCAGATAGTAAACCTTTTCCACTTGAAAGCGTAAGAACGTTTAGTGGAAGGTATTCTGGAAGCTTGAAGAACATCTTTCACTTGCTGAGAAAGAAGAAGATCCTGGAGATCTAGGTCTTCAGCAACCAAGCCCTGAGATGCAGAGACTGGGGATTGGGATGCCACAACTTTCCGTCCTCCTGAGAGAAGAGGTCTGGAGCAGACCCTAACTCTAGGGAGGGAGCTTGAGAGAGATGTAGAAGCAGAGGGTACCACACTTGCCGTGGCCAATGTGGAGCTATGAGAATCATGTGGCCTCTGTCTTGTGGCTGAGCAGGGTGTGGAAAACTCGTAGAGCAAGGAAGATTGCTCTGAGTTCCAAGAGACTGATGTGGAGACAAGTCTCCTGTGGGGACCAGATGTCCTGGGTGGAGAGGTCCTGAAGATGAGCTCCCCAGCCCATTGGAGAAGCATCTGTTGTAAGAGTTGCCTGGGGTAGAAGCTGTTGAAAAGGACACCCCAGCAAGAGGTTCTGAGGGGACTTCCACCACTGGAGGGACAAAATGAGGCGACTTGTGTTTGCTATTTTGTCTGACAGGCAGCCTAATGCCTGGGTCCATTGGGTGGATAAAGTCCACTGAGCTGCTCTCATGTGAAGGCGAGCATATGGTACCACATGAACGGTGGAAGCCATGTGGCCTAGCAACTGTAACATCTCTCGAGCAGTGAGTAGGGGTTTCAACTCTGCTTGAGAAGCTAACTGCAGCAAGCGAAGGCAACAGGCCTGGGGAAGAAAGGCCCTTGCCTTTGTGGTATCCAGCAGTGCCCCTATGAACTCCAGGGACTGAGTAGGGATCAAATTGGATTTTGGGATGTTTATTACCAGCCCTAAGTATTGAAGGATATGCATTGTGCAGGTTAGAGCAGTCCTGGCCTCTGATTGAGTGGGAGCTCGAAAGAGCCAGTCGTCCAGGTAGGGGAAGACAAATATTCCCAGGGTTCGCAGAAAAGCAGCAACCACTGCCATGCATTTCGTGAACACCCTTGGTGCAGAGGCCAGGCCAAAGGGGAGAACTCTGTATTGATAGTGCTTCTCCTGGAAAAGGAACCGAAGGAACCTTCTGTGAGTTGGACGGATGAGAACTTGAGTGTACGCATCCTTGAGATCTAGAGAACAAAGCCAATCCTGACTCTGAAGGTATGGCAGCAGAGTTCCTAGAGAAACCATCTTGAATTTTTCTTTGACTAGGAATCTGTTCAATTCTCTGAGATCTAAAATGGGTCTGAAGCCCCCTGTTTTCTTTGGGATAAGAAAATAGGGGGCGTAGAACACTGTGCCCTGTTGATGAGAGGGCACTTCCTCTACTGCCCCTTGGGCTAGAAGAGTGGCAACCTCCTGCTCTAATAGGTTGAGGAGGGAGGTTGGAGAATTGAACTGGTGCACTCTTGTGAGAGGGGGCAAGCTGGAAAAATGAAGTTTGTACCCCTCTCTTATGATGGAGAGTGTCCACTGCTCTGCTGTGATTTGCCCCCATCTGGGAAGTGACATAGCCTTCCTGGAATGGTGGAGCGCTCTGGTCCTTCTAGAGCCAGGAAGGCTAAGTTCTCTAGCAGAAAGTCAAAGACCCTGAGGGGGCTGAGACTGCTGGGCTGGAGCAGGCCTCGCAGCCTTTGCGCCTTGGTCTGTTTGGATGATTGCTGACGTTTGGAAGGGAACTGAGCTGCAGAAGATGCTCTCTGACTATAAGCAGGATAGGATCTTCCCTTTTTTGAAAAAGGTGTTTTCTTGAACAACCTTTTCTTAGCAGGAGCAGCTGAAGATTTGGATAGTCTATCCAAAGCAGAATTTTCAGCATCCATCTGATTGGCTTTTGCTTGCCAATCCTTACCAAACAGATTTTCACCTGTACAAGGGATATTTCCCAATTCATCTTGGACCCAGGTCTCCAAATCAGATGCTTGAAGCCAAGCTATCCTACGTGCTCCTATAGCTATAGCTGAGGCTCTGCTTACGCATTCAAAGGAATCGAAAGCTGCACGGTTGAAAAATTTGGAGATATCCTGGGCATGTTTGAGCCCAGAGAGAAAGTCTTGCCTTTTATTGTCAGACATAAAAGGACTTAATGTTTGCAAATGGTCAGTGACTTCTTTTAAGAACATGCCCATGTAGAGACTATAAGAATTAATTCTCGCAGCAAGCATGGAAGCTTGGAAGACTCTTCTACCAAAAGCATCCAGGGTTCTATATTCACGTCCCGGAGGATTAGAGGCATGTCTCTTGGCACTTCTAATCTTTTTCATTGCAGATTCAACCACAACAGAGTGGTGAGGAAGCTGGGTTTTATGAAAACCAGGACAAGGAGGGACATGATACATGGTGTCCAACCTGCGAGAATGAGGAGAGGTGGTTAGAGGTGCTTCCCACATCCTTAACATGAGATCATATAGAATCTCATGAATAGGCAAGGTAGCTGCCTCTTTAGGAGTTTTAGGATATTGTAGAATATCTAACTCCTTAGCTCTAGGTTCTGACTCTGGGGCTACTGTAATAGAGAGACCCCGAGCCACCTCTCTGATAAAGTCCTGAAAAGACAAATCTTCTGGAGGAGACATCCTTCGTTTAGGAGAGGACTCCTCCTGTGGAAGAAGCATCGCTGCATCGACAGACCCTTCAGAATCCTCAGAGACATCAGAGGAATCGAAGTATCGTCTGTTGGGATGCTCTTGCAAAGCCCGATACCCGTACCGACCGAGGTCGGTATCGGGAATCATCGGTACCGGGGTATGGGTACCGGCATGGCTGACACCGATGCCGATGCCACCGGTATCGGGATCGGTACCGATGGCGATACCGGAGCCGGTACCTGTGGAGTAGTCTGTTGCGGTACCACGGGCGTCGATGCCACAAGGAAAGCAGCCAGACTGCGTTCCATGGACAGAATCCTCTGATCCATCGACGCTGCCAATGCCTGGAAGTCGGCACCGGTGGAGGCCACCGGTACCCCAGAGCATGGCACCAGGAGATCTGTTGAGGCCACGCCATCTAGATCATCCTGGAACCCCAATGATGATGCTTTAGAAGCCGAAGCCTTCCGCCGGGGTAATTTTGCCGGTGCAGAATCCTCGAGGGCAAGGCAAGAGGCATCTCGATGCTTAGAAGGAGATTTGCCCTTCGAGGACCAGCTGGATTTATGTTTAGTTACCTGAGATCCATGTGAGGAAGAAGCCGCCCTGGAAGACGTCGATGCCACCGAAGCTGCATCAGAGGGAAACAGGGTACTGAGCTTGGCAGCTCGGTTCTGTCGACCTCTCTTAGACATCATGGAACAGGACACACAATCTTTAATGGAATGGTCAGGGCCTAAACATTTGAGACACCAGTCATGGGTGTCGGTGACGGATATAGTACCGCCACATTTTGTGCACTTCTTAAAACCCGAGGCAGGTTTTTCCATATTTAAGGAAAAAGGTTTTGGGCCTAAGGCCCAAAACTGAAGTACACCTGCAGGAAAAATAGAAGGTCTTTTTTTTTTTTTTTAAGAAAGAAATAAGAACCGGCGGTACCGGTATAGCGTCGAGGAAGGCAGACGCGTACAGAAAAGAAATAAAGAAAAAAATAAGGAAATTCTTTTGTGGTGACAGGAACACGACCTGCTGGCTCCGCGGAAAAAGAACAACTGAGGAGAGACAGTTGGAAAGGCGGGAAGGCAGCACGCAGGCGCTGTGGGATGCTCCCAAAAGCTTTCTGATTGGACGCTGGGGAGCGTTCCCGCGCAGGCTCCGTCGGTATCGACGTACCCATATGTGAAGACTCATTCCTGCTTGTTCCTGGAGATCAGGTGTTCTCTGGGGACAGCAGGAATCAGTCCTCACATGGGTGACAATGGCGCCGACGGAGCCCTCGTGCGGAGCAAATCCCCAGCTTTCAGAGAAAGCCTTTAGGAGTTGCCATCATGCATGTGCGGTCCCCTTCCCACCCAAGGGTGCCATCTTGCTCAGTCAAATGACATAGCTAAAAAAACGGCAAAAAGGATAAAATAACAGGATTGCAACTCCAAGGGGAGGAGGGAGGGTCGTGAGGACTGATTCCTGCTGTCCCCGGAGAACACCTGTTACAGGTGAATAACTGCGCTTTCTCCGGGAACAAGCAGGAAGTCAGTCCTCACATATGGGACTCCCCAGCTATAGGATACAGAGAATCCATAGCTAAAAAAGGGCTCCCTCTACAAGAGCCGCAAGCAGCCACAATAGCAATATAAACTAATGGAATAGCACTCCGGTAGCCTGAACACAGGGGGGTTGGAAAGCAGGAGTTGCCTAGATCTCGAAAAGGTTGTGGAGTACAGCCTGGTCGAAGGCACTGTCCCACCAGGACTCCCTGTCCAGGCAGTAATGGGTTGCGAAAGTCTGACTCGAAGACCAGGTGGCGGCCCGACAGATGTCTGTCAAAAGAACAGAGCGCAAATGAGCCACTGATGCTGCCATGGCCCTGACCCTATGGGCTGTAATCCGACCCTACATTGGAAGCCCGGCTGCCCTGTATGCCCAGGCAATGCAGTCTGCCACCCACGTGGACAGCGTATGCTTAGATACCGCCACCCCCAGCTTACTGGGATCATAAGAAACGAAAAGCTGAGAAGCCTTCCGATGCGCTTGCGTATGCTGGATATAGAAAGCCAACGCCCTCTTACAGTCCAGGGTGTGCAGGACCGACTCTGCCCGACTGGCATGCGGCCTGGGAAAGAAGACAGGCAGAACCACCTCCTGGTTGAGGTGGAATGAGGAGACCACTTTCAGAAGGAACTTGGGATGCGTGCGAAGCACCACCCGGTTCCTAAAGAACCTGGTGTAGGGTCTATCCGACACTAGGGCCTGGAGCTCACTCACCTGCTGAGCGGATGTGAGTGCCACCAGGAAAACCACCTTCCAAGAAAGATAGCATAGATGGCAGGTAGTCAGTGGTTCAAAGGGCGGCTTAGTAAGTTGCCCTAACACCACTTTGAGATCCCACTCGGTCGCCGGAGGATACACCGGGGGTTTCAAGAGAAGTAAGCCTCTCAGGAACTGAGAGACCAATGGGTGGGCGGAGAGAGGCTTCCCATCCACTGAAAAGGGATGCGCCGCAAGGGCACTGAGGTGAACCATGACAGAGTTGGACTTGAGGCCCAAATCGGAGAGGTGGAGAAGGTATTGTAGAACTACCCCCACCGGGCAAGAGAAAGGATTGACTTCCCGCTCCTTGCACCATGCCGCAAACCTGTTCCACTTCAAGGCGTACGCCCGTCTGGTCGACGGCCTCTGCAAAGCCAGCAAGACCTCCTCAATATTTTTGGGGAGGATGAGCGGAGCGAGAATTACCCTTTCAGCCGCCATGCCATCAAGTTGAGGGAGCTGAGATTTGGGTGCAGGAGAGAGACCCCCTCCTGAGACAGGAGACGTGGGGAGGACCCCAAGGGGATTGGGGTCTCCACTGCTAGCTGTAGAACAAGTGGAAACAAGGGCTGCCTCAGCCACCGAGGAGCAATAAGGATGACCTAGGCTCTGTCCTGGAGAATCTTGAATAGTGTCTTGGCTACCAGAGGTGTTGGGGGGAAAGCATAAAGAAGATCCCCAGACCAAGATATCAGAAATGCATCAGCGGCCACCCTGTGCGGGTGGGGTCACCTGGAGCAGAAAAGAGGCAACTGGTGATTGTCCGGACTCGCAAACAGGTCCATCATCGGCCGCCTCAAGCCTGGAAGAGCCAATTGGCTACCCAGCAGTCCAGCTGCCATTCGTGGGGGTTGGAGAATCCTGCTTAGCCTGTCTGCTAGCCAGTTGTCCTGGCTCGGCAGATGCTCAGAGACGAATGCCATGCTGGACTGCAAAGGAGCAGAGGTCTAGGGTTTCCTGACATAGGGTGGGGAACCCTGTTTGTTGGCTATCTGGTTGTCTGTCTGCGCCAGGACAGATATGTGGTCAAGGAGCTATCCAAAAACCTCCAGAGCTAGACGGATGGCACGAAGTTCCAAGAAATTGATTTGTTGGGTCCTCTCACTCGGGGACCACACTCCTTGAGTAGTGAAACCCTGACAATGGGCCCCCCAGCCCAGCAGGGATGCATCTGTGGTCAGGACCCTTGTGTGCAGAGGGACCTGGAAAGGCATCCCCACTCCAGCCACCAAGTCAGGGACCATACCAGACATCTGGATACTTTGACCCTGTCCTGAAGGTGCCCTGAGGCCTAAGACCACTGGTCCCTGAGGCACCACTGAATGGTCCGCATGCGGAGGCGGGCATCTGAGGTCACATGGACTGTGGAAGCCATGTGCCTGAGGAGGCGCAGAAAAAGCCTTGCTGACACTGCAGACTTGCGACTCACTTGCCTTTCCAGAGCCATAAGCCTGCTTGGCCTGTCTGCAGGCAGATAGACCTTCGCCTAAAGGGTGTCGAAACTGGCTCCAATGAACTCTTGCTGCTGAGTTGGGGTGAGGCTGGACTTGGGGTAGTTGACTATGAACCTTAGGTGTTGCAGCACCTAGGGATAGTTGACTACGAACCCTAGGTGTTGCAGCACCTGGATGGTGCGAGTTGTGGCCTGGTGGGTCTCGGTGGCTGAGGAACACCTGATGAGCCAGTCGTCCAGATAGGGAAATACAAAGACCCCTTGGAGCCTGAGAAAGGCAGCAACCACCGCTAGGCACTTTGTGAACACCATGTGGGCCTAGGCAAGGCCAAAGGGGAGTACCCTGTACTGGTAATGATTGCCCCTCCCCCCCAAAGCATAGATATTGCCTTTGGCTTGGGTGTATCAGGATGTGTGTATATGTATCTTTCAGGTCTAAGGACCATAGCCAATCTCCCTGGTGGAGGTAAGGCAGCAATATTCCAAGGGAGAGGATCTTGAACTTCTCCCTCACCAGGAATTTGTTGAGGTTGCACAGGTCAAGGATGGGTCTGAGGCCTCCTGTCCTTTTTGGCACCAGAAAGCACCTGGAGTAGCAGCCCCTTCCCTGCAAGTGGTGGGGCACCGGTTCTACCGCTTGATCCTCGAGAAGACCTGCTAACTCCTTCAGAAGGTGGTCCCGGTGAAGTGGAGACCTGATGGGCTCTCCTTGAAAATAATGAGGAGGCACCTGGGCTAGGTGAAGAAGATAGCCCCTCTTGGACTACCTGTAAGACCCCAGCATCGGTGGTAATGGCTGTCCACCTGTGGGCATACAGAGCCAGCCGGCCTCCTGTGATCTGCCTTTCTCCTACGGGAAGAGTGGCCATGCTGTAGGAGTCAAAAGCCACTGCCAGGCTGGGCCGGAGCCAGTGACTGGGATTTGGAGCTTTTCTGCTTACGCGGGCCATGCCCCTGTCCCTTGGCCTGCTGCCCCTGTTGGGGAGCCGAGGAGGCCTGAAAATGGGGGCAGCTCCGGTAAGCAGCACCCTTCCTCAGGAAAAAGGGCTTTCTACCTGAGCCCTTTTTGCGAGAAGGGGCAGAGGTCTTCTTGGAGAGCCGTGTCCTCGTCATGTACTCGGTCTCCAATTCTGGGCCTTGTCGGTCATGGGTTTGCCAAAGAGATTCTCCCCTCAGCATGGCACATCAACCAATTTGTCCTGAACCCATTGATCGAGGTCCGACGACTACAGCCATGCCTGGCGGCGTGCACTGATGCCAGCCGCGGCTACCCGGGCAGCTGACTCGAACCCATCATAGGTTGCCCGAGACAAACTTCAAGCACTCATGGACAGCTTTAGACAGGCCCCTGAAGCGCTGCAAAGGTTCCTCAGAGAGACCAGCCGAGAACCCGGCGCGTTCCTTCGCCAGGTCCCTCAGGTACATGCCCATGTACAGCTGGTAGGCCTGGATCTGACAAGTCAGCATTGAACCCCAGAAGCACTTCCTGCCGAGGGCATTCAAGTTGTGCACCTCCCTGCCGGGAGGCACTGAGGAGTGCGTCTTCTGGCTCTTCAGCCGGCGCATGGCTGATTTCACAACCATGGAGTTGTGCGGCAGGTGTGACTTCTGAAACCCAGGGCTCCGGCGGACTCATCAGTCGTTCCAGGATCGGAGGCACGGGTACAGTAAGGGCCTCCCGAGGGGGGCCTCATACTGGAGGATCTCGAGCTCATCGGCTCGAGGATCCTCCTCGGACTCCGTGGGGAATGCCAATGTCTTGAACATATCCTGCACGAAGTCCAAGAACCTCATGTCCTCCAGGGGGGACATTCTCCGAGGCTTGGATACCGGGAAGTCAGATGGTACATCCCTGTGCCGGCAGGTATCCGGGGACTCCTCATCCTTGGTTTCCCACCTGACGCCTCCGAGGAGGAATTTGGGGGTGGGGGGTTTCTTCAGGCATTGAGGGCCCCAGCGCTGACTGCCCCGACGCCAGCAGACTTGGCGGCGATGACCTCGGTCCTGAACAGGAGGCCGAGAGGGACCTTGGCCGAGGATCGACTTGAGCCCGAAGGGCTTCGAGGATTGGCTCGGCCTCCGGGATCAAGTTCAACGTCGAGGGACCGATGGTCAGGGTGGAGGAACCGGACAAGCCAGCCATCAGCGCCCGCTGCTGTTCCATGAAGGCAGTAAAACTGCACTCCAAGGCCGCCATTCTGGACTCAAGTCCGGAAGGCTCCACAGCCATCGGCTTGACGCCGGTTCCCCTGGAGGGGAGTCCTCGACGAGGGCAGTTGGTACTTGCCTCGGCTGATCCACATCATGACGAGGCATCTTTGCCGGGCGCTCCGACTCCAATGATCCCGGCTGTCGCTTGGGCTCTGCGACCAGCCCCGGGAGGAACCAGGTCGCTCGGAGCCATCCAGAGATGCCACCCTCGAGGATTTCTTCTTCCTCTTGTGTTCCCTAGAGAGAGACCCCCCGTTCCGAGGAACCTTGATGCTGCTCGGGCTCGGACAGCTCCTCTCAGGACATGGAGGCCTCGGACGAGATCCTGGCTCTCGGAGGCACGGACACGGAAAAAATCCTATCATGCTGCTGCTGTTGGCTCTTCAGGGCCTTCAAAGACAATTTCCTACATGGGCCACAGACCGATGGGTCATGGTCGGGCCCGAGGCACCGGAGACAGCAGTCATGCGTATTGGTGAGAGACATCAGCTTTACACACCGATCGCATTCTTTAAACCCACTGGCAGCCATTGCAGGAAAAAGAGCCCCTGCAAGATCCAAGACTCGGGCCGACAGTGAAAAAGAAAAAAAGGCGCGAACGCCAGTCATGAAGGACAAAAACCGAACAATAGAGATGGACTTGATACCGACGTACTGAGCCGAAGGCAGGAAGAGGTACCAGTGTCGACCAGTCGAGAAAAAGAGGGGAAAAAAAATCAACCTTTTTACAGGGACACAAGGACTATGTCCGAAGGGCTCCATGGAAAAAAGGAGACTGAGCAAGATGGCACCCTTGGGCGGGAAGGGGACCGCACATGCATGATGGTAATTCCCAAAGGCTTTCCCTGAAAGCTGGTGATTTGCTCCACATGAGGGCTCCATCGGCGCCGACGTCACCTATATGTGAGGACTGACTTCCTACTTGTTCCCGGAGAACTTATGCTGTTTCTTATTTTCATCATTTGGCTCCTCTTTCCATTTTCTGAAAGATGCTTTTTTGGCTCAAACAGCATCTCTGACCTCACTCTGAAACCATGCCTTCAGTCATTTGGCCTTTCTTGCACCTTTCTTAAAGTGTGGTCTACATCTGGTCTGGACTTCCAAGATAGTATTTTTAAACACCCAGGCTTGACGTAAACCTTTAACCTTTGCAGCTGCTCCTTTTAGTTTTTTCTTAACCATTTTCCTCATTTTATCATGCTCTCCCTTTTGAAAGTTAAATGCTAGTGCGGTGGATTTCCTTGCTGTCCTCCTATTTATTAAATCAAATGTGATATTATGATCACTACTGCCAAGCAGCTCCTACACAGTTATATCTGGCACCCTATCCTGTGTTCCACTAAGGACAATGTCTAAAATAGCTTTACCTTGTGTTGGTTCCTGAACCAGCTGCTCCATGAAGCAGTCATTTATTTCATCCTGAAACTTTCTCTCCCTAGCATGTCCTGACATGACATTGATCCAATCAATACTAGGGTAACTAAAATCACCCATTGTTACTGTGTTTGTTAGCTTCCCTAATTTCTTTTATCATTTTGTAATCCATCTGTTCATTCTCATGAGGTGGCGAGCAGTACAAGAAAACCAGGAGCGGAACCTAAAGACCAGGCCTACACGTAGGTGTATTGTAGCAATTAAAAGTTTATTGAGGACCCAACTAAAAGGTTTCGGCCGGAGGCCTTCTTCAGGGGTCTAAAAATAAATAAATAAAAAGCATACATTAAAACGTACATATCAAAATATAACTAATTATTGTACAACCAATGTTAAAAAAATCAAAACAACTTGAAAGACAAAAAAACCTACATAGAGGGACATTACATAAAAAGTACGAATATACCTAAGATGTAAGATACACCATCACAAAATCTGATACCATGCAAAATAACATAAAAAAAACAGGTCATAAAATGTGGAGAAAAAGATATATATACTACCACAAAATATAGCGTCACATAACATGGTATTATAAGCAAAAGGTCTTATAAAAGAAAAGAACAAACAGAAAGAAACATTAATAAAAGACATAATGTGAAAACGCATGAGTAGTAAAGGTATATACAATAGAATTATAAAATACATTACCACAGAATTAGCAACAACAAGTAAAGGAGCAGAATGCTTTCCTCAATCTGTGTGAATTAAAAATAAATAGGTGACATAAAACCTCATGTTTTGACGAAATCACAAAAAAACACAATTATCAATACACAAGTATTGTGTAAAAAATAAAAGATAAAAGTTAATAGTTTAGCCATTTCACTCCTAGAATTCTACTCTGATAAATATAGGCTTCAACAGGATCTAAATGCACGGAAGACTTGTGAAAAGACAAATGAGGAATGCAGAGAAACAGAAGGAAAAACAGTAAATAAAACAGACAATACTAAAAAAAATTTTTTTGCTAGATACACTTACAGTGAATGAATTGGGTAGCTCAAAGAGTAAATAAACCATAAGGGTATATAGCAAAGGAATGCAAATAAAAATATGTTGTGGAACAGTATATCAAGGGCGTTGCGGCAAGAAAGTATAATAATGAATGAAAGACAAACTAGTGTTGCTAACGTGAAAACAAGAAAGTGAAACTGCAACCACTCCAAGCTTGTAAATAAATAAAATAAAGGCCGCATAAGAAACAGATTAAAAGTGCCCTACTATAAAAAGACTAACACATGTAATAATGGCAGTGTGTGGGCACGAAAACATGCAACAGAAAGTGACTATAGTGAAAGCACATTTGATAAACAACCAGGTATAATACTATCGAGAAGGTGCATAGAATACCCAGACCATGACGAGGAAATATTGCAAATGCCATAAACATAAAAAATAAATAAAAAAGGGAGCCAGAGTTAAAAAAGACTGTGCAAAACAGCACAAAAGCTTTGCGACTTAGGAGGAAGAGTAACTGAGAAGAAACTGCAAACATTACCAAGGTCGTTGCTGTGTGCGGGACCGCCGCGCAAGTGCAGAAGAGATATTTAGATGATTCTGAGGTGGTACTTTAAATTTTGCCGCTTAAAAGGCTATTGTAATGGGACTAGGGGCGTATTAAATACAAATATAGGTTCAATTAACAAATTAAACAAAGGGAACTACATTGAAAATATATGAACTAAAAAGATAAAAATAAAACAAAAAAGTGAAACTGCAACCACTACAAGCCTGTAAATAAAGTTAAGACCGCATAAGGAACGGATTAAAAACGCCCTACTGTAAAAGGACCAACACATATAATAATGGCAGTGCGTGAGCACGACTTTAGTGAAGGCACATTTAATAAACAACCCGGTGTATAGGATACCCAGACCATGACGAGGAAATATTGCAAATGCCATAAACATAATAAAAAAAGCCAGAGTTAAAAAAGACTGTGCAAAACAGCACAAAAGCTTTGCGACTTAGGAGGAAGAGTAACTGAGAAGAAACTGCAAACATTACCAAGGTCATTGCTGTGCGCGGGAAACGACCTTGGTAATGTTTGCAGTTTCTTCTCAGTTACTCTTCCTCCTAAGTCGCAAAGCTTTTGTGCTGTTTTGCACAGTCTTTTTTAACTCTGGCTCCCTTTTTTATTTATTTTTTATGTTTATGGCATTTGCAATATTTCCTCGTCATGGTCTGGGTATTCTATGCACCTTCTCGATAGTATTATACCTGGTTGTTTATCAAATGTGCTTTCACTATAGTCACTTTCTGTTGCATGTTTTCGTGCCCACACACTGCCATTATTACATGTGTTAGTCTTTTTATAGTAGGGCACTTTTAATCTGTTTCTTATGCGGCCTTTATTTTATTTATTTACAAGCTTGGAGTGGTTGCAGTTTCACTTTCTTGTTTTCACGTTAGCAACACTAGTTTGTCTTTCATTCATTATTATACTTTCTTGCCGCAACGCCCTTGATATACTGTTCCACAACATATTTTTATTTGCATTCCTTTGCTATATACCCTTATGGTTTATTTACTCTTTGAGCTACCCAATTCATTCACTGTAAGTGTATCTAGCAAAAAATTTTTTTTTAGTATTGTCTGTTTTATTTACTGTTTTTCCTTCTGTTTCTCTGCATTCCACATTTGTCTTTTCACAAGTCTTCCGTGCATTTAGATCCTGTTGAAGCCTATATTTATCAGAGTAGAATTCTAGGAGTGAAATGGCTAAACTATTAACTTTTATCTTTTATTTTTTACACAATACTTGTGTATTGATAATTGTGTTTTTTTGTGATTTCGTCAAAACATGAGGTTTTATGTCACCTATTTATTTTTAATTCACACAGATTGAGGAAAGCATTCTGCTCCTTTACTTGTTGCTAATTCTGTGGTAATGTATTTTATAATTCTATTGTATATACCTTTACTACTCATGCGTTTTCACATTATGTCTTTTATTAATGTTTCTTTCTGTTTGTTCTTTTCTTTTATAAGACCTTTTGCTTATAATACCATGTTATGTGACGCTATATTTTGTGGTAGTATATATATCTTTTTCTCCAAATTTTATGACCTGTTTTTTTGATGTTATTTTGCATGGTATCAGATTTTGTGATGGTGTATCTTACATCTTAGGTATATTCGTACTTTTTCTGTAATGTCCCTCTATGTAGGTTTTTCTGTCTTTCAAGTTGTTTTGATTTTTTTAACATTGGTTGTACAATAATTAGTTATATTTTGATATGTACGTTTTAATGTATGCTTTTTATTTATTTATTTTTAGACCCCTGAAGAAGGCCTCCGGCCGAAACTTTTTAGTTGGGTCCTCAAACTTTCAATTGCTACAATACACCTACTTGTAGGCCTGGTCTTTAGGTTCCGCTCCTGGTTTTCTTTTCCTGTTTTTGCAGATACCTATTCTTCCTCGGTGGCGAGCAGTACACCCATTTCCTTCCCCTTTTTACATGTGATTTCTAGCCATAGAGATTCTACTGTTAATTTGTTTCCCGCAAAACGTATTCTGTTTGACCCAATGCCCTCTTTAATATATAACACAACTCCTCTACTAATTTGATCTGCCCTATTATTGCAATATAATTTGTAGTCAAATATCAGTGTCCCATTGGTTGTCCTCCTTCGATCAGGTCTCTGAAATACTAATTATATCTAACTTTTCATTCAGTGTTATATACTCTAAGTCTTCTCTCTTAATTTTTTTTTTTTTTAGAATTCTAGCATTGCATACAGGCATTTCAAAGTTGGGATTTTGTTCATATTAACAATTTAGTTATCAGCTGACAGTGGTGGCACTACATATTAAAGAGGGCATTGAGCCAAATAGGATAAACGTTTTTCAGGAAGCAAAATGCAGCTGGGGCGCAAGCCCCCTCCTCTCCCCCATACCTCCATCCAGCGCTGCCTGCTCTTTCCCTGCTGCTGCCGCCCTCTGTTTTTTTCAAGGTGGCGCCGGCAGCAGGGCAAGAGCAGGCAGCGCTGAATGGAGGTATGGGGAGGAGAAGGAGGGGGGCATGCGCCTGATCTGAAAGGTGCTGGCACTTTAAGCAGATCTGTCCCTCCCTACTCTGACATCGCGTCGGAGGAGGGAGGGACCAGACCTGCTTAAAGTTTTGTGAAAAGGCTTGGGGGCGCATTTCGGCTAAACCGCTTGCATAGGGCTAGGTATGATCCTGTTTGCACACCAAGGAACTAAAAGACAGCAAGAACCAACAGCACAGTTTATAAAACTTAATTATAACTCATTTTTATTTTGTTGTTATAAACTGCGTTATGGTTCTTGCTTTTTCTTTTTCAACATATATTTTGCATCCATAGTAGGTGCAGAGCAGAACCAGGACATTCACCTACAGAACTCAATATTTAAAAAAAAATCTGATTCTGATCATCTCACTAACAACCACCACCACTATTCTCCAGTACCAGGCATATTGTGAACTGCAGTACCAGGCATATTGTGAATTAATACAAAACCCTACAACAAAAAGCAAACCTACCATACCATACCATATCAGCACAAACTTCCAACACTCACATAAGGAGCCCATCCAAAAAAAACATCACTGTAAGTACTACAGTGGGCCCTGCAGGGGTGGCTCTATAATGAGGCCAAGTGAGGCGGTGGCCTCAGGCGGCGGCCTCAGGCGGCAGCTTTTTGGGGGCGGCAAAACTGCCCCCAAAAAGACCGCCTCACTCGGCCTTCAAAATAAAAAAACAAAACAAAACTCCAGTGTAAGAAGCAGCTGCAGCAGCGGCAGAATGAGGAGCCCCGTGGCCGCCCGCCCTCCCCCCCCCCCCCCCCCGGAGAGCCTGCTGGTTTCCCCTCTGTTTCCCCTGGTTTTGCCAGCTCCGCTTTGCAGAGCCATGGGGAAGGGACACTGTTTCCCATCAGCATCTCGGGCTCAGCTTTAACAGAGCCGCGCGAAAGGGAAACACTGTCCCTTCTCTGCGGCTCTGCCAAGCGGAGCCGGCGAAGAGGGGAAACCAGCAGGCTCTCTGGGGGGCGGGCGGCCATGGGGCTCCTCATTCTGCCGCCGCTGGAGCGGCAGTTGCTTCTTATGCCGGAGGTTTATTATTTTTTCAATTACCCTGGGTTGGGGGGGGGGTCTAGGACTAGAACTGGGCTGATGGGGGGTAGGACAGGAACTGGGCTGATTGGGGAGGTTTAGAACTGGAAATGGGCTAATGGGGGGGTTAGGACTGGTAATGGGCTATGGGGGGGTTTAGAACTGGAAATGTGCTGATGGGGGTTAGTACTAGAAATGGGCTGATCGGGAGGGGGGCTAAGACTGGTAATGGTCTATGGGGGGGTTAAAATTGGAAATGGGCTGATGGGGGGGGTTAGGACTGGAAATATACTGATGGGGGTTTAGAACTGGAAATGGACTGATCAGGAGGGGGGCTAGTAGGACTGGTAATGGGCTATCGGGGGGGGGGGAGAACTGGAAATGGGCTGATGGGGGGTTAGGACTAGTAATGGGTTATGGGCACTGTTCCCTCTAAGCTGTGCGCGTGTGCGCGCGCACACACCTTGCCAAGCGAGCGCACATACTTTACAACAGAGCGCACAAAAATTACGGTTCTGATTCTGATAGGAAACAACACAGACGTCTTAAAATTTAAAAGTTGTTGTGTATTTACGGTTTTCACAAGTTCTACAATATTTTCTAGTGCAATCAATGTGGTGTACATACTGTATTCTGACGTGTAGTCAAATTTTAAAGTATATAACTCCGAGTGTCGTTATGTGGCGCACAAAAAATGTAACCTTCCTTCAAAAGCTGCACAGCTGATATTTTATGCGCACACAGCCTACAGAGAATTAGAGGGAACATTGGTTATGGGAGTGGGTACGAACTGGAAATGGGCACCCCAATCAGCCCATTTCCTGTTTTAGTCTCCCCCCATAGCTCATTACCAGTCCTAACCCCCACATCAGCCCATTTCCTGTTCTAAACCCCCATCAGTCCATTTCCTGTTCTAAACCCCCATCAGCCCATTTCCAGTCCTAGCCTTCCCCCGATAGCCCATTAATGTGCTGATGGGGGTTAGTACTAGAAATGGGCTGATCGGGAGGGGGGCTAGGACTGGTAATGGGCTGATTGGGAGGGGGGGCTAAAACTGGTAATGGGCTATGGGGGGTTAGGACTGGAAATTGACTGATGGGGGTTTAGAACTGGAAATGGACTGATCAGGAGGGAGGTTAGGACTGGTAATTAGCTATCGGGAGGGGGGGGGTTAGGACTGGAAATGGGCTGATGGGGGCTTAGGACTGGAAATGGGTTGATTGGAGGGGACTAGGACTGGTAATGGGCTATCGGGGGAGGGCTAGGACTGGAAATGGACTGATGGGGTTTAGAATAGGAAATGGGCTTATGAGGGGGTTAGGACTGGTAATGGGCTATGGGGGAGACTAGGACAGGAAATGGACTGATGGGGTTTAGAATAGGAAATGGGCTTATGGGGGGTTAGGACTGGTAATGGGCTATGGGGGAGACTAGGACAGGAAATGGGCTGATTGGGGTGCTAGGACTGAAAATGGACTTATTGAAGGGTTACGACTGGTAGTGGGCTGATTGGGGGGGCTAGGACTAGGGTGGGCTGATAAAGAGGATAGGACTAGAAATGGGCTGGGCCAGGAAATGGGCTAATAGGGGAAGGGAAGAGCGTGCTGCTGGCCCTGGAAGAAAACTAGGGGCTAGGGCTACAAATGGGCTGATGTGGGGGGGATGGTAGAATAGGACTGAAAGGGAGCGGATACTGAGAGGGTCTGCCAGGGGAAGGATGGGGCAGGAAGGGAAGGAGGGGGCTGGAAAGGAGCTGACACCTGGAATGTACCGAAGGGGGACTGGAAGGGAGCTGACACTTGGGGATGGGAATGGTAGGTGCCTGGGTAATAGGGAGGAGGCTGGAAGGGAGCTGACATGTGAATGGCACTGGAAGGGAGATGGACAAAAGGTAGGGTGGCTGGAAGAGAGCTGACTAGGGGGTGGCACTGAGAGTGAACATGAGCTGATACCTGGGATGGTATTTGGACTAGAAGGGGCTGGACAGTGGGAAAGGAGGGGGACTGGAAGGGAATGGACACAAGTGGCAGTCATGGGAATGCAAGGTGGTTGACATTGGAAGGTACTGGGAGGGGAGGACTGGGAAGGGGACTGATACTGGGGAGGGTTACTGGAACTGGAAATGGGCTGATGGAAGGACTTGAAGAAAACAAAAGAAGAGATAAGAAATGGCAGATGGGCATGGACCATAGACCACAGAAAGAGAGCTAAGAGAAGACAGAAAAGCAGAAGCCTCAGATCGGGACCAGCATGATCAGAGAATAAAATGGTCAGACAACAAAGGTAGAAAAAATAATTTTATTTAATTTTGGTGATGGGACTTTGTGCTATTTTTATATTTTACACAGTATTGGGGAACTGCATTTCTTATTTATCTGATGTTGCACTGCATGTGGACTCTGGCTTCTTGGGGTTTCAGTTTAAATTTTGTCTACATATTTTTATTTTTACTTTAGATTGTGGTTACTTATTCTGTACTTGGTGAGGGTCGATGTTGTGTGTGTGTGTGACTGAGGTCAGGTGCTCTGTTAACATTCAGTTTGTATATAAAGATCTACACTATACTGTAGTAATTTGACTTGTTCAGCTTTTCAAATAGGTGTATGGATGTTCCAGGGCCCATTGTAGTATTCACAGTGACACTTTTTTTTGGATGGGCTTCTTATGTGACTTTTGGAAGTTTGTGCTGATATGGTATGGTATGGTTTGGTAGGTTTGCTTTTTGTTGTAGAGTTTTTTATTAGTTCACAATATGCCTGGTACTGGAGAAGGTGAAATTAGACTTACCTGCTAATTGTAGCTCCTGGAGTAAATCCAGTCTAGTCCCGGACCTCTGGGTTGTCTACCTTATTCAGCAGCTTGGAGACTGAGGAACCTCCTTCTTTTGTGATGTGACTGGTATATCCTCCCGGGAGCCGCCTCCATTCACCAGTTCCCTATTGACAAAGCAGACTCACCGGAGCAACAAGTAAATATCAACTGTCATTACCTACTGTAATTATGAGCTGTAAAGCTTGCCACTAACTTAACCAATTAACTTTAAAAAAGGAACAATTTCCTTTCCCGCCAATGAACTCTAAATGTGCTAAGGCCGCTCCCTCACCTGTTTGGAAGGATAACGCCCCAACTTACTTGCCGCCTCACAAAGAAAAAACCAAATTGAAATATCCAACTTCAGGACCTTCAGGCTTCTGTCCATAGGAACAAAATACTGGGGAGGGACACGGGACTAGACTGGATTTACTCCAGGAACAACAATTAGCAGGTAAGTCTAATTTCACCTTCCTGATCGTCAATCCAGTCTAGTCCTGGACCTCTGGGTATGTACCAGAGCAGTAAATCAACGGGAGGGACCCGCTAGACCAGCCTGAAGCACTGCCGATCCAAAACATGTGTCCTCTTCCATCTGAATGGTAATGTTTAACAAAAGAATTCAATGACGACCAAGTTGCCGCCTTACAAATTTCTACCTGCAGCACTAAACGAGATTCCGCCCAGGATGCCGCTTGAGCTCTTGTGGAATAGGCCCGTAGCCCCTCAGGCATCGGCCTACCTTTCAACATGTACGCTGATGCAATCGCCTCCTTGATCCACCTTGCGACTGAGGCTTTTGACGCCGCTTCTCCCTTCCTTGGTCCTGCGAAGAGGACAAAGAGTCTCTCAGATATGCGAAAGCTCGCTGTCCAACGCAGATACTTCTTTAACGCCTGTCGGACATCTAAGAGATTCAATTTCCTCGTGGCTGGACCGCCAGTGCTCCCACTGAACACTGGTAAGGAGATTTCCTGATCCAAGTGAAACGCCGACACCACCTTGGGCAAAAAAGCTGGGACCGGCCTCAAAACTACCTTTGACTCAAAGAATGAGAAATAAGGTTCCTTACCGGATAACGCTTGCAATTCCGAGACTCTTCTCGTTGAACAGATCGCCACCAGAAACACCACCTTCAAGGTGAGATCCTTCACCGACGCTCGGGTCAAGGGTTCAAACGGCTCCCGTTCCAACGCCTCTAGCACGAACGGTAGGTGCCATTTAGGTACTATCTGCCCACCCCGCGGTCTTAACAGAGACACCGCTCATAAGAAACGCTTAATATCCAAATGCCCCCCGAGTGATTGACCACCTATCTTACCTCTGTAACACGATAACGCTGCCACCTGCACCCTCAGCGATTCGGCAGCTAAACCCTTGTCGAACCCATCCTGCAGGAACTCTTAAGATCTGTGGCATGGTTGCTCTTAACGCTTCGCACGTCCTGTCGCCGCACCACGCTTCAAACACTCTCCAGATTCGCACATACGCTAAGGACATTGACCTTTTCCTGGCCTTCAACAACTTGGTAATTACCGCCGTGGAATAACCTCTTGCCTTCAACCAAGCCCTCTCAATAGCCAAGCCGTAAGCGAGAACCGATCCATGTGAGGCATGAGCAGAGGCCCCTGCGATAACAGGTCCGCCCGAGATGGAAGATACCACGGCCTTGCTACCAAGAGCCGTATCAGGTCCGCGTACCAAGGACGGCATGGCCAGTCTGGAGCTATCAGAATCACCTGGCCTCTGTGCCACTCTATACGCTGAACCACTCTGCCTATCAAGACCCACGGAGGAAAGACGTACAGAAGCTGTTCCTCTGGCCAGCTTTGAATGAGAGCATCCAGCCCCTCCGACATCTTTTCTCTTCATCTGCTGTACAAGCGACTGACCTTTGCCGAATGAAACGTTGCCATGAGATCCATGACCAGCGTGCCCCACCAGCGCACTAGTATTTCGAACACTTCCGGATGAAGGACCCACTCTCCTGGATCCACCTTCACCCGACTTAGATAGTCGGCCTCCACACTGTCCACCCCTGCTACATGTGCTGCTGACAAAGCCAGGAGGTTCTCCTCGGCCCATCCGCATAGGACCTCGGCCTCGGTTTCCAGCGCCACACTGCTGGTCCCCCCTTGCCGACTGACATAAGCCACCGCGGTCGCGTTGTCGGAACACACTTGAACAGCCGTCCCTCCGAGATAAGCCTGAAAACTCTGTAAGGCCAGCAACACCGCCCACAACTCTAACCTGTTGATCGACCAATTCTTCTCTTGCATGTTCCACCGCCCCTGCGTGAACCTTCCCTGGTAGTGCGCTCCCCAGCCCAGGAGAATGGCGTCCGTTGTTAAAGGCAACCAGTCGGGCGATTCCAATGGTTTCCCGCTCTCCAGCGATCTGGGAATCAACCACCAGCGAAGGGCCACACGCGTCTCCGCCAGACAAGGGAGCCTCCGAGACAGCGGATCCTGATGATGCGACCAGCGTCTGAGTAAAGCCCTCTATAATGGTCTCATGTGCGCTCTCACCCAAGGCACCAGCTCTATCGTTGCTGCCATTGTACCCAACAATTGGAGGTACTGCCATGCTGTGGATGCCCTGCTGTGTAAGAACCTTCTGAGAAGCTTCCGCAGACCCTGCACCCTTTGTTGCGGTAGAAACACCTGTCCAACCTTCGTGTCGAATCGAGCCCCCAAGTATTCCAGGCTTTGTGAGGGGACCAACTGGCTCTTTGTCCTATTGACCACCCAACCGAGGCTTTCTAGGAAGGTGACTACCCTGGCCGTAGCCCTCTCGCTCTCAGTCTTCGACTTTGCCTGGATCAACCAATCGTCTAAATAAGGGTGTACCAGAATCCCTTCCTTTCGCAAAGTAGCCACGACCACTACCATGACCTTGGTGAACGTGTGCGGAGCCGTCGCTAGGCCAAAGGGCAATGCTTGGAACTGAAACTGCCCGAAAGGAACTGCAAAACGGAGATACCTTTGATGATCCGGCCTTATGGGGATGTGAAGGTACGCTTCTGACAGATCCAGGGACGTGAGGAATTCTCCTCTTCGAACCGCTACTATTACGGATCGCAGAGTCTCCATGCGAAAGTGAGACACCCGAAGACAATGATTCATGCCCTTGAGATCCAAAATTGGACGAAACCCCCCATCCTTCTTTGGAACCACAAAGTAAATGGAGTATCAACTGCAGCCGTATTGGTCTAGAGGCACCAGTACTATTACCCTGAGGCCTAGGAGCCTTTGTACTGTCCCCCTCACCGCCTCGCACTTGCTTGGCGACTTGCAGGGAGACCTTACGAAGGCGTCTCGCACTGGATGCCGTAACTCCAATGCATATCCCTCTCAAATAACCTCCAGCACCCACTGATCTGACATGACTTGGACCCAGGCAGCATAGAACTCTTGCAATCGCCCCCCTACGGGAACTAGGGGCGCCTGGGTCCCCCTGACTTCATTGAGTCTTCCGAAGGTTGGAGGAAGAGGAGGAGGCTCCAAATCCTCTTCCTGCTCCTCGAAAACCTCGAAACCCCTGATTTCTATTGGAGAATCGGCCTCTTTGACCGGAATTAAACCTTTGGAAATGGAACCAACGAAAATCCCGCTGCTGCCCCTTGCCCACGGGTGTCGGCTGCCCTTGCTTAAGCTTGTCCTCTGGTAATCTACCGCCCTTAGATTCACCGAGATCCTTCACCAATTTCTCCAACTCTTCTCCAAACAAGAGCCGCCCTTTAAAAGGAAGTTTACTTAACCTTGCCTTAGACGAGTTATCTGCCGCCCAATTACAGAGCCACAGATAACGCCTCGCTGCTACCGCCGACGCCATGCTCTTTGATAAACCGCGCATAAGATCATAATGAATATATGCAAGGTAGGCCACTCCGGACTCCAGTCTGGACACCTCACCGGCCATCTCATTCTCCTGTCCACCCTGGACCCGCTGCGACCACCGTAGGCAGGCTCTGGCCACCCATGCTCCACAGATAGCCGCCTGGAGCGACAGGGCATTCACATCAAAAACCTGTTTTAGCAAAGCATCCAACTTTCTGTCCTGAGCATCCTTGAGGGCAGCACTGCCCTCAACCAGGATAGTGGTCTTCTTTGTCACTGCCACCACGGCCGCGTCCACTTTGGGAGCCTTAAATATCTCTTTATCTTGGTCCACCAAAGGGTAAAGACGACTCATCACTCTGGAGCCCTTCAGAGGCGCCTCTGGTACATTCCACTCTTCCTGAATCATTTCCTGAAACACTCTGTGCACCGGAACGCTCTTTGAGTCTTCCGAAAGACCTGCAACAACGGATCCTCCAGGGTCTCATCCTCTGCCGCCCCCGGAACTGGCATATTCAGCGCTTTTAGCGTCTCTACAATGAGCGCTGGCAGTTCATCTCTGCGGAAGACCCACACCACCCTTGCTAGATCTTCCTATCAGAGAGCTCACCTTCCTCTAACTCATCCTCGAGATCCACACTCCGGCCTTCCTCATCTGACAGCTGTCCCTCTGAGGCTACAGACTGGTCTCTAGGCTCTCCGTCTAGCTGTGTCCACTTGGCCACGTCCTGAAACTCTTCCGTATTCAGAGAGGCCGTGAGTCTCTTCACTCTGCGGCCGTCGGTGGACCGTTTTTCCTGCCTCTGCGGGGTACCTACAACTTCTTGCTGCAGGAGAGCCACAAACTCCTGTGAGAAAATGGACGCCAGACCCTTGGGCCAGGTCGCAGGTGAGGTGGGAATGTCTGGGGAGGAAGACGGCCCTGCCACCGGCTCCCCAAGAGGCCAGCTTGATGCCTGAGCGACCGAAAGACCTGCTTCGGCCCCCAGCCGCTCCTCCTTTTCCTCCCCGGCCTGCTCCATAGCAGAAACTTCCTTTGTGCAGCTCTTACATACCCCCCGAGTCAGACACTGTTCCTCTTCTAGCCCCACAGACAAAACATTGGGGTCTAGAAGGCATCCCGGCCCTCAGAACAGCCTTAAGGCACCCTTACCTGACCCCTGCCGAACTCAGTACTCGAAGAAGCCAGGATGCAAAAAAAACGTAACTCAAAAGGAAACCTTTTTTTTTAAACAATTAATAAAGCTCAACAGCTAGCTCCTCTGACGTACAATGCCACCCGTCAGAATGCTAAGCGAGGCTCCCCTCCACAGAAATCCCCTTTTTGCAATGCCCGACGCTGCCCCTGTGCTTCCCGCGCTGCCGCCACGCAGCTGGGCCTGCTCCTCGTTTCGCGCTCAAACGCATTGACAAGATAAGCTTCCGCCAACGGTCCTCCTTACCTTTGCTGGCTTCGCCCCCAAAGTAGCAGCGTTGTCTCGATCCGCTGTGCTGGCCTCCGACTCCAGAGAGCATTCATGGACCGGGAGGCTTTGAGAGCTGTGCACCGCGTGAACGCCCGATGCCGGACGTTCGCTGCTATCAGCCAAAGCGCGCTGACAGGCAGATCTTCTGTGAAGCGCTGGCTGTGCTCTGCCCCGGTTCTTCACCCCCGTTGACGGCTTCTGAACCGGAGCGGCTCCTGCTTCCTCAGTGGTAACTGTTTAACTAACCCACAGGTAGCAGGAGAACCAAAAGGTTGAGGGAAAGCCTCCTGCAAATTTAAAGTTACAGGCCTTACAATGCTAAAGGACCATGACCCTTTTTTTTTTAAACCACAACTAAGTCCTAGAAGCTATCCTTAATTGTTCCTCCAGTGAGCCCGGACCTCCAGGCTCACCGTCCCTTCAGCTACTTGGAGACTGAGGTAACTGGTGAATGGAGGTGGCTCCCGGGAGGATATACCGGTGACATCACAAAAGAAGGAGGTTCCTCAGTCTCCAAGCTGCTGAATAAGGTAGACAACCCAGAGGTCCGGAACTAGACTGGTGAGACTATCAGGAATAGTGGCTGTTGTTAGTGAGATGATCAGAATCAGATTTTTTTTTTTTAAATATCGAGTTCTGTGGGTGAATGTCCTGGTTCTGCTCTGCACCTACTGTGGATGCAAAATATATGTTGAAAAAGAAAAAGAGAGAATCATAACGCAGTTTATAACAAAATAAAAATGGGTTATAATTTAGTTTTATAAACTGTGCTATTGAGTCTTGCTTTTAGTTCCTTGGTGTGCAAACAGGACCGTACCTAGCCCTGTGCAAGCAGTACAGCCGCACAGGGCACAAAGGCTTGAGGGGCGCATTTCGGCTCTCTGCTGTTGCCCTGCTGCCACTGGCAGGACAATAGCAGGCAGTTAAAATGCGCCCCAAAGCCTTTTCGCAGCACTTTAAGCAGGTCTGGTCCCTCCCTCCTCCGACACGATGTCAGAGTAGGGAGGGACAGATCTGCTTAGAGTGCCAGCGCCTTTCAGATTGGGTGCATGCCCCCCTCCTCCTCCCCATACCTACGTCCAGCGCTGCCTGTTCTTTCCCTGCTGCCGGCGCCGCCATGAAAAAAACAGAGGGCGGCAGCAGCAGGGAAAGAGCAGGTAGCGCTGGATGGAGGTATGGGGGGGGGGGGGGGGGGTGTGCATCTAAGTTGCAAGTCTCACAAGGCGTGATTGCAGTTTGATATGGCCCTGTGTGCAAACATCTTGCATTTCCTCCATATAATCTAATCGGCTTTTTGATTTGATTCAGTCTCCAATTGGATTTCTGAAAAAGCTCCACTCCCTCTAAGGTGGTGGGGGGGGGGGGCGCTATCTCATTCTTCGCCTCAGGCAGCAGACTGCCTTGAGCCGCCCCTGGGGCCATGGAACATCCATACACCTATTTGAAAAGCTGAACAAGTCAAATTACTACAATACAGTATAGATCTTTATGTACAAACTTCATGTTAACAAAACACCTGACCTCAGTCACACACTCACAACATCGACCCTCACCAAGTACAGAATATAAGAACATAAGAACATAAGATATGCCATACTGGGTCAGACCAAGGTCCATCAAGCCCAGTATTCTGTTTCCAACAGTGGCCAATCTAGGTCATACGTACCTAGCAGTTTCCCCAAGGGACACAGGTTCCACAATGCTTGTATTGGTTCAAGCATTGATATCCTGGGTCCCTTCTTAATAATGGTTTATGGACCTTTCCTCCAGGAACTTGTCCAAACCTTTTTTAAACCCAGCTACACTAACAGCCTTTTCTACATCCTCCGGTAACAAATTCCAGAGTTTGATTACACGTTGAGTGAAAAAATATTTTCTTTTATTAGTCTTAAATAGTTTACCCTGTAGCTTCATTGCATGTCCCCTAGTCTTTCTATATTCTGATAAGGTAAACAATCGATCTACGTTTACCCGTTCCACTCCGTTCATTAATTTATAGACTTCTATCATATCTCCCCTCAGCCGTCTCTTTTCCAGGTTAAAGAGCCCCAACCTTTTTAGCCTTTCTTCATAGGAGTAGCCTTCCATCCCCTTTACCATTTTGGTGGCTCTTCTCTGAACCTTTTCTAAAATTGCTATATCCTTTTTAAGATATGGCGACCAGAATTGCACACAATATTCAAGGTGCGGTCTCACCATGGAACGATATAGAGGCATTATAATATCTTTTGTTTTATTTTCCATTCCTTTCCTTATCATACCTAGCATTCTATTTGCTCTCTTGGCCGCCGCTGCACACTGGGCCGAGGGTTTTAACATGGTATCCACAAGGACGCCTAAATCTTTTTCTTGGGTGGTGGTTCCTAATGTGGAACCTTGCATCGTGTAACCATAGTTTGGGTTGTTCTTCCCTAGGTGCATAACCTTGCACTTCTCCACATTAAATTTCATCTGCCATTTTGATGCCCAGTCTTCCAATTTATCAAGATCCTCTTGCAATTTTCCACAATCCTCCTGGGTTTTAACAACTTTAAATAGTTTTGTCTCATCAGCAAATTTGATAACCTCACTCGTTATTCCACTTTCCAGGTCATTTATGAATATGTCAAAAAGCAGCGGACCCAGCACAGATCCCTGGGGTACACCACTATTCACCTTTCTCCATTGGGAAAATTGGCCATTTAGCCCTACCCTCTGCTTTCTATCTTTTAACCAGTTCCTGATCCACAGTAGTACACTGCCTCCTATCCCATGACTCTTTAGTTTTGCCAAAAGTCTCTCATGAGGGACCTTGTCAAAGGCTTTCTGAAAGTCCAGATACACAATATC
Source organism: Ichthyophis bannanicus (assembly GCA_033557465.1). Lineage (NCBI taxonomy): Eukaryota > Metazoa > Chordata > Amphibia > Gymnophiona > Ichthyophiidae > Ichthyophis > Ichthyophis bannanicus. The sequence continues at coordinate 1,540,784,793 of CM066031.1, forward strand.
AACCGACTCACCTTTGTCCACCTGTTTATTCACTCCTTCAAAAAAACATAACAGATTAGTAAGACAAGATCTTCCTTGTCTAAAGCCATGTTGGCTGTCTCCCATTAGGTCATGACTATCTATATACTGAGTAATTTTATTCTTTATGATGGTTTCTACCATTTTTCCCGGTACTGATGTCAGGCTCACCGGTCTGTAGTTTCCCGGATCACCCCTCGAACCCTTTTTAAAAATTGGTGTTACATTGGCGATCCTCCAATCCTCAGGTATTAGAGATGATTTTAATGATAGTTCACAGATTACTGATAGCAGGTCTGCAATCTCAAATTTCAGTTCTTTCAACACCCTTGGATGTATACCATCCGGCCCAGGTGATTTGCTACTCTTCAGTTTATCTAATAGTTGTAAGACATCTTCCCGATGTATCGATATTTCCTTCAATTCTTCCACACCTTTAAATACCACTTCAGTCGTGGGTAACATCCCTACATCTTCCTCAGTAAAGACCGAAGCAAAGAATTCATTCAGTCTCTCCGCTATCGCCTTGTCGCCTCTTAGTGCTCCTTTAACCCCTTTATCATCTAATGGACCAACTGACTCTCTACCGGGTTTTTGCTACGAATGTACTTGAAAAGGTCTTTATTTCGCGTTTTTGCTTCCGCAGCAAGCTTCTTCTCAAATTCTCTCTTTGCCTGCCTTATCAATGCCTTGCATTTGACTTGCCAGTGCTTGTGCTGTTTCCAGGTTTCATCATTTGGCTCTTTTTTCCATTTCTTGAAAGATGCTTTTTTGGCAACAACAGCCTCTCTGACCTCAGCTTTAAACCATGCTGGCAATTTTTTGGACTTCCTTCCACTTTTCTTAAAGCGTGGAATACAGCTGGTCTGGGCTTCCAAGATAGTATTTTTCAACAACACCCAAGCTTGATGTACGTCTTTAACCTTTGCAACTGCTCCTTTTAGTAACCACAATCTAAAGTAAAAATAAAAATAAAAATATGTAGACAATCCGTTCAGCATCCACACCATGGCGGCCAAGCAGACGTTGGGGTGCAGCACGGTTCTGCCCTCCTGCGAGAAGAGGTCTAGGGCGAAGCCCATATAGAGAAGCTCCCTCTGCGAAAGCTGCAACAGCAGTGGGAATCACAGCTGCCGAGGCCAATAAGGAATGATGAAGATCATGGAGCCCTTGTCGGCCTGGAGTATTTTTGCCATGAGTGGTACTGGGGGGTATGCATATAGCAAGCCCTCCCCCCAGTGGAGGAGGAATGCATACAAGGCCAGGCAGTTGCTGGCTGGCCTCTGAGAGCAGAACCGGGCCACCTGGGCATTGTCTGTTGTGGCCGAGATCCATCAGATCAGTGTCCCACTCCTGAAAGATCCGGTTCACCATCGCCCCCCCATTGAGGGACACTCGTGTGGCTAGAGGACTCGACTGAGCTGCTCCGCTAGGCTATTGAGCTCATCAGGCAGATAAACTGCTTTGAGGTCCATTCCATGGAGCAGGGCACTTCTACAACCGAACCACCTCCCAGCAGAGGAGGTACGCACCTGTGCCCTCCCCTGCTTGTTCACGTAGAACATCAATACCTGGTTGTCCATTTGGATCAGGACCATCTGATTGGCCAGGTGTGATCGGAAGGCAAGGAGGTTATTAGCTATCACCTGAAGCTCAAGAAAGTTGATCTGGTGCAGGCTCTCCTGCTTGGAGCACAGGCCCTTTGTGCGCAGGCCATCCACATGGGCTCCCCATCCAAGCTTGGACGCATCCATCGTCAGCATCTTGCAGGGGCTGCCGTCTGGAACGGGAGGCCCCACAGCAGACTCACCAAGCTTGAGCCACCAGTTGAGGGATCGCACTAGAGACGCATGACCATGACACTGTCCTGGAGGCTGCCCGTCATCTGCTTCCATTGCGCCTGCTGCATGAGAAGACAGGGTTGAGGGGTGACATGCACTGTGGCTGCCATGTGGCCGAGGAGTCTCAGCATTCCTTGGGCCGTTGTGTGTTGCTGGTGCTGCACATCACCCGCTACTGCTATCAACCACTGCATGCAGTCATCCGGTAGAAAGGCATGTGCGGTATCGAGGAGGGCCCCCATGAATTCCAGCTGCTGAGTAGGCTGGAGATGGGACTTCAGGTAATTGATTATGAATCTGAGGTGCTTAAGCACCTGAATAGTGAGCTCGGCAAACTGACGGATGCTGTATGGTGCGGGACCCTTGATGAGCCAGTTGTCCAGATACGGGAAGACAAAGATCCCCATGGTCCAGAGGTAGGCCACCATGACCGCTAGGTACTCTCTCTGCTGTTGGCAGGTGGCCTGTAACTTCAGCTGGACCAGGAAATATCAGTTTGAGCACAGGTAGGCTTTCTTGCCTGGGTGTTTCTTCCACGTAGCGATGTCTACCTCCGCTACTCTGCCTGCGGACTTGAAAGCACAATAGGTGCCACGCACCATGAATTTAGAGCACTCCTTGCCATGGGTCGCCAAGGTTCGAAAGGCCTCGCGATGATCTTTGGGGACTTCGGCGACAAAGTCCATCAAGTCTAACATGTCTGAAAAACATGCTCATATAGATCTTGTAGGCCGGGATACTGATAAATTTTTCACCCAAAGGAGTTCAGGGTTTGAGCCTCACGGCCCGGGGGCACTGAAGAGCATGTCTTTTTGCTTATAACCCGTTTCAGGGCTGACTCAACCATGATGGAGTTGTGAGGTAATTGAGGCTTCTCGAAGCCCAGGGCCTTCTGGACCCAGTACAGGGAGACAGAGTCTCCAGCTGACAACGGGAACTGTGAGAAGGATTTCCCAGAGCTGCAACAGCAACCTTTACAGGACATTGTGCACGGGCACCATCACCACTTCCCTGAGGGCCGAGGGGTACTGTAGAAGCCCCAGCAACTCCACCTTCTATTCCTCTTCCGATTCCAGAGAGAAGGGGATGGCCTTGGACTTGTCCTTGATGAAGTCATGGAAGAACATGTCCTCCAAAGGTGATGGGTCAATTCCTCCTTGGTCTCCCATTCAGATTTGGATTCCGAGAGGAAGTCGAAGTAGTGTCAGGTCTCCTCCTACCACTGGCTCTGCAACAGGGGAGAGGATGGATGCCAGTGGACCCTGTGCCACCTGTGAGTGGGTATCAGTGACCGTGGGCATCGGATTCTGACCTACTGGTGAGGGAGCTAGCCATCAGAACCTGTGTCTATTCCAACCTCCCACCTGATGCGCCTGCCTCAGCGGGAAGGGCATAGGTCTCTGGGAAGGGCTGAACAGAGTGTGGGGACAATGCCATCAGCTAGAACCACCAGGTGAGCTTTGAGGGATCAAAGGCATTCCTCCAGACCACCACCTGCGACGGGGCCAATGCCACAGCAGTGAACACTGCTGTTGACACCTCGGATGGGGCTCTACAATGATTGGTGCATCAGGAGACATCTGGCTGCCCTCCTGGGCAATGGGGGTTGATTTCTCCCACTGGGGGATGCTTGGCCGGCTGCTCCCGACCCTTGCTCTCTGCATTGGGTCGAGAAGAACTGCGATGACAATGCACCTTGACTTTCTCCCAGCGCTCACCCTTTTACGTCAACGGGATCTTGTCTCCTCTCGCTGCTCAGGCCCCCTGGTTCAGACTGGCCATAGAGTTCCCTATTCATAGATGCCTCCGTAGAAACCTTGGAAGGCATGGAAGACAAGGTCGGAGCTGAAGATGCTGAATCCAATGAGCCAAAGAGGCACTCTTTTTGTTTTTCCCAACCTTTCAGTCTCTGTGGCGTCATCTGCAGGCACAGATTGCAGGCCTCGGGCTGATGATCGTGTCCAAGGTATTGTATGCACCAGTAATGGCAGTCTGAGACCAAGATGGTCTTGCCACATTTGGTGCATGTTTTGAAGCCACTGGCTGGCTTAGACATATCAAAAAATACTGATCCAGCTAAGTTAAACTCAATAATGCTGCGGGTGGGAAAATGCCCCAAGGGGCAAAAAATCCCACCAAAAAGTGCAGAAAAGGAGAGAAAAAAATAACATAAGTTGGTAGTGACAGACTAAGCCGACAAGAGGTGGCAAGGAAAGCTAGAAAAAAATGCCCATAAGGACCAAAAAGAAAACCTTTTTTTTTCGGAATGCAGAACACGTCCTAGGGGCTCTGCGGAAAAAAGACGACTGGAAAAGATGGTACTGTGGCAGGCAGTAAGGCAGGCACGCATTCATGGTATGCCTCCCAAAGGCTTCCTTTGGAAGCTGGGAAAATTCCCATATGGGTCTCCGTTGGCGACATCACCCATACATGAGGACTTATTTCCTGCTTGTTCACAGAGAATACCAGTTTTATCGTGATCCTCTAAATGAGAAAACATTTCTTCCTCTACATTGAAATCATCAGCCGATACATCGGGACAGGACTCCAGGTCTCAGCCAAAAGAAAATTGATCAGAATCCTAAGAACACAAATGCCATACTGGGTCAGACCAAGGTCCATCAAGCCCAGTATCCTGTTTCCAACAGTGGCCAATCCAGATCACAAGTACCTGGCAGGTTCCCAAAAAGGAACACAGGTTCCACAATGCTCATCCGGGGTAAGCAGTGGATTTCCTGGTAATGGTTTATGGATGTTTCCTCCAGGAACTTATCCAAACTTTTTAAAAGCCCAGTTACATTAACAGCTTTTACTACATCCTCCGGTAACGAATTCCAGAATTTGATTACGCGTTGAGTAAAAAAATATTTTCTCTTATTAGTCTTAAATGGGTTACATTGTAGCTTCATTGAGTGTCCTCTAATCATTCTAATTTTTTTTTTTATTAGACTTTCAAACAAACTTACAAAGCAAGCATGAAAAAACTATAGATGTTTCATACAAGCAAAATAGAAACAAGTATTAACCAAAGCACACAGTGAAGAGCAATATATCATCATAGCCCACAATATGGGGAGATACATAAAAAAAGAAAAAAAAAACACAAGGAAACAAAATAGAGCGAACTCTAAATTAACTGGCAGCATACAAACTTAACCCACCTACCTCCAGTTACTAATTACCATGTCGTTCCTTGTCAGAAAGAAATACCTCAAGCTGAGAGATATCAAGAAAGACAAACTTTGAACCTTGAAACGAAACCAAGCATTTACAAGGGTATCTAAGAAAAAAAGTAGCAGAAATAGCGAGCAACCTAGGCTTAAGAGCCAAAAAGGCCTGTCTCCTAGTCTGAGTCGCTCTACTAATATCTGGGAACATTTGAACTCTAGCACCACAAAACAGAACTGACATATTCTTAAAGTAACTACGAAAAACAAGCATTCTATCCTGGTCTGAAAGAAAATATACCACCAAAGTGGCTCTAGAGGGAATATTATCCCTAGAGTCCTCTAGGAATTTGGTAAGGTCCAGGGCATCCATGCCCTTAACCTCATCAAACCCAGCCAGAGAACCCGTAGCCAACCTCTTACCAGTTAGGTAATATAGCTTAGAGAGAACAATGGAATCAGCCGAAGCTAATCCCAAGACCTCTTTGAAATACTTTCTCAGTAAAATTTCAGCAGAAAGCAAATGAGAAAAGGGGAAATTCAACAATCTAACATTTTTTGCTCGAAACATATTGTCATACTGTTCCATCTTATTGTGCACATACAAACTTTCCTTTATATGAGCAGAATTAACAACTGCAAGGGCCTGACACTGGCTTTCACACTTAGCAACCTGTGTGGAAATACTCTCAACCTTATTATCCACTTCAGACAACTTGGTGGTGATCTCAGAGGAGAAACCACAAAGTTGTATTACAGTGGGCACCAAGGTGTTTTCAATACGGGCTACCACTTTCCAAATATCTGCCAGGGTGACCTGATCATCCGGGACCACCCTGGCTTCATCCGGAACGGGCACCCATATTACTGGTTTCAGCTTTTCCCCAGCATCTATCGGGGTACTCTGCTGCAACTGAGTGCCCTTAAAGGCGGACAAAGGTGGAGATACATATACTGGAGGAGAAGGTGGTGACCGGTCCGGGGAGCTCAGAGACACCGGGGACGAGCGAAGAACGAGAAAGTCAGGGTCAAGTGATACATTGGTGTTAGTCACTACCTTAACATGTTTGTCCATGGGTCCAACAGCAACCTCATTTTGCTCCGCCGGCAAAATCATCTTTTTTCTTCTACCCATCTATCCAGCAGCAGGAAAACGCAGCACTTGAACCTGCTCTCCCGCGTGGCTCCAAGGGGCTCCCAAGGGGCCTGATATGCCCCTTGTATCTAGCCCCTTATATCGCTGCCCCGACGAGCGCCTCCGGCTGCGCCTGGCCTACTAAGCTTTTGAAAGGGCCCCCGATGACGTCGGGGCCGGCGGGAGTGAAGCCTGATACCTCCGGACCTCTGTGCTGCCTTCACCACTCTCCCGGGGCTGCAAATCAGCTGTGCGGCTTTTGAAAGGGCCCCCGATGACGTCGGGGCCGGCGGGAGTGAAGCCTGATACCTCCGGACCTCTGCGCTGCCTCCACCACTCTCCCGGGGCTGCAAATCAGCTGTGCGGCTTTTGAAAGGGCCCCCGATGACGTCGGGGCCGGCGGGAGTGAAGCCTGATACCTCCGGACCTCTGCGCTGCCTCCACCACTCTCCCGGGGCTGCAAATCAGCTGTGCGGCTTTTGAAAGGGCTCCCGATGACGTTGGGGCCGGCGGGAGTGAAGCCTGATACCTCCGGACCTCTGCGCTGCCTCCACCACTCTCCCCTAGTCATTCTAATTTTTGATGGCGTAAACAACCAATCTACGTTTACCTGCTCTACTTCAGTCATTAATTTATAGACCTCTATCATATCCCCCCTCAGCCATCTCTTTTCCAAGTTGAAGAGCTCCAACCTTTTAAGCCTCTCCTCATAGGGGTATCCTTCCATCCCCTTTACCATTTTTGTCTCTCTTCTCTGTACCTTTTCTAATTCTGCTACATCCTTTTTAAGATATGGCAACAAGAACTACACACAATATTCAAGGTGCAATCGCACCATGGAACAATACAGAGGCATTATAATATCTTTTGTTTTATTCTCCATAACTTTCCTTATGATTCCCAGAATTCTATTTGCTATCTTGGTCGCCGCTGCATATTGGGCGGAGGGTGTTAACGTATTATCCATGATGACACCTAAATCTTCTTCCTGGGCGGTGGTTTCTAAGGTGGTACCTTGCATTGTGTAACCATAGTTTGGGTTATTCTTTCCGAGATGGATAACTTTGCATTTGTCCACAATAAATTTCATCTGACATTTAGATGTCCAGTCTTCCCATTTATCAAGATCTTCTTGCAATTTTTCACAATCCTCTTGTGTTTTAACAACTTTGAATAATTTTGTGCCATCTGCAAATTTGATCATCTCACTTGTTATTCCTATTTCCAGGTCTTTTATGAATATGCTAAAAAGTAGCGAGCCCAGGAGGAGGAAGTTACATCAGCCTAGCTAATGGCAGTTTAGGGGCTTAGCTCCCACACCTGCTGCTATTATAAGTTCCCTCGGCAGTGAACACTAGTACCGGAGCGGAGATTAAAGTGCAGCTGCAGCTTAGAAACAATGTCGGGATTGCAATGGCTGCAAAAGCAGGAGTGGAGTGTCGTGAAAAGCCACGGGGCATCTCAAAGACTGCAGGGAAATTACACTTGCAGCCTCCCTGGCTAGTGTGACCTCAGTGGGGTTGGACACTGATAAGAGTGGCAGTAATGAATGGGCTGTGCTGCCTGGTCCAAAGCAAGCCTTATTGAAGCACGAGTCCCGCCGGTGCTTTGATGACAGGGCTGCAGAGTTCCAGGCCATGTGGGATATCACCGTGGCTAAAGTGGAGGACATTCATGCTGATGATAAAGAACTGGATGGCTGAATGGAAGAGGTAGAAATGAAAGTGGAGGTGCAAGCAGAAATCATAACTGAATTGCAGTGTGCGGTGGACCAGCATAAGGCACAGCTGCTGGATTTAACCTATAAGATGGACGACTTAGATAATAGAAACCAGCGCAATAATGTGCATATTCGGGGGAGGGGTGCCCAAGGGCTCGGGAACTGTGGAGACCCTCATGCGAGATATTTGTAAGACCCTGCTGGCCGGTGAAGATGGAGAGATCCAAGCAGCAGCAATGGAGATTGAGCGTGCGCACCAGGCCCTAGGCAAGTCCCCAGGCAATAAACTGCGCAATCTCATAGTACGCTCTCTCAGATTCCAAGATGCTGACCTGATCCTGCGCCATAGGTGGGAAACCAAGTACTTGCAATATCAGGGGACAGCCATTACTTTTTATCAAGACTCGTCAGCTTTTACATTGGTGCGACAATGCGAAATGAAGCCAGTTATTGAAATGATGCTCAATGAGAAGGCCTGCTACATTTGGTTGCTCCATTCCAGATGAATTTTACGCTGTCTGGGAAGCGGATTATTGCAAAGGATGTTAAGGAAGCTTGGTGAGCATTGAGCATCCTTCTTCCTTCTTTCTTTGTCAGATTCACTCTGTTCGCCCTTTTCTTTCCCCTTCTGCTCTTGCTACTCTAGTACTCTCTTTAGTCATATCCTGTGTAGATTTTGCCAATTCTCTTTTCACCGGTCTGCCTAAGAATCGTCTATCCCATCTTCAACGCATTCAGAACACTGCCGCACACCTTGTCACTCACTCCTCCCTTCGCGATCATATAACCCCCATATTATTCCACCTCCACTGGTTACCGGTATCTTTCCGTGCTATGTTCAAATTACTGACCCTGGTTCACAAAGCCTTTCACGATAGCACTCCACAGTATCTCACGGACCTCCTCTTTTTCCACTCCCCTAGACACACTCCCCGCTCATTTCATCTTAATCGCCTTACCCTCCCCTCCCCCTCCCGAGCTCACCTTCAGTCTACCCGTTCTACCGCTTTCTTCTTTGCTGGACCCGCCCTTTGGAATGCCCTTCCCTCTTCCCTCCGTTTAGAACCCCAACACTCTACCTTCAAACGAGACTTGAAAACTCATCTGTTCTCTTTAGCTTTTGATGTTCCCTCTCCTTTTGTGTGACTTCTTCTTTCCCCTCACCTTTTGTCTGCTCTTAGGTCTTCTTCTTCTTCTTCTTCTCATGTTCCGTCTGTCTGCTTTCCCTCTTATTCTGTCCTATAATATATTGTACACTTCTCTTCTTTTCCGCTGGCTTTTAGCCTTCTTTTATTGAATTTTAAATTGTACACCGCCTTGGTTTTTGTAGAAAGGCGGTTTTTATCAAATAATAAACATAAACATAAACATTAAGCATAGCAGGTCTGGTGAATGACTCCCCCCTGCCCGCCTCTCCAGCTCAGTGGCCCGCTCAGCAAAAATGGACTAAAGTTGGAGAGAGGGGGGGACACAAGGAGGAGCTACCTCCCGCAGAGAGTCCAAACAAACACAAGGAGCAGGAGATGTTTAGAAGAGAAGGGTCTTTATTGTGCACAGGACACCCCAACGCGTTTCGGCAACGCCTTCCTCAGGGGGAAGAACACTAATAAATACAATCAAAGTGTGTACATTAAAAAACAATGTATACATTAAAAAAACACAATTAAGAAAATTTAAAAACATATTCACAATATGAAAGCACCGGCAGGACATGAAACATGGATTATTATGATAATAATACAATAAAAAATACAATAAAAAACAATAAAAAACACAAAGCACAAAGCAGGGCTGAGGGAACAAAAAATATATAGAACAGTGTATAAAGGAAAGAAGAGTATAACATAAAGATCATAAAAATAGTGTGGAAGCATGCTATATATACCATGTAAATGGAACTAATATGCTAATAAAATTGACAGAAAACAATGAGACTAGCGTACATCTCTTATAACAACTGGTGAAGCACAGAAGACGAAAGAGACCTGAGTGGGCCAAGTGAATTACATATAGTTATAAACAATGAATAAAAAAATACTATCCAAATAAAACTTAATACACAAGGACAAACAAGCACCGAAATAATTAAAACAGTAAGTATGTAGTAAGCAGTGTAAAAAGAGAAGGAAATAAAACAAATAAACCATCTGAAAAGAATAAAAATAATATGAAAATAAGATATTAAAAAGTTAAATTAAAAATTAACAATATAAGAAAAGTGTTGTAAAATTATAAATAAAAATGAAATGTATGAAGATGATGCAATAAGACAATAAAATAGGTATCGCAGATTTAAGTTGAACTAACTAACTGGTTGTGCTTTGTACCTTGGGATATGGCCTCATAAGGTTAAGTTTGTTGTAATCCACTCAACACTTTTTAGTTCGCCGTGTAATCACGGCACTCAATGCCTCTCTCCTCTGCATATTGCTCACACGGTGCACATGCTCTTTGGGACATACTTGCAATTTCTCCTGTTCCTTCCACCTCTGTAGGTTTGTCACTATTGCACATAAGTTTTGCTCAAACGGCATTTTTCCGGATAGCGTTGCACTCTTGTTGCCTCAGTTGGTTTTCCATATAAGTTTTTTTGTTACACTGCAATGAGCTGCCTGGGGAATAAGTACTATCACCATTTCCACAAAACTTTTTTACAGGATTTACAATATATTTACTATTATCACATATAATTTTCAAATTTTAATATCATCATTTATTCATATTTGTATAGTATTTTAGCATTATTTATTGTTTTATTATTTATTGCACACACATTTATCCTTGTTTTTAAGACATTTTTAGAGGTTCCTGGTTTTCATTATATGTTTTTATACTTGGTTCGAGATGGTACACCATGGTCCCCCTGGTTCATATCCTCGTATACAGCTGCAATTTTGAGTGAGCTCATAGAAGGGTGCATGTCTTCCAATTTTGATTGTTATATATGCCATCTGTTCAGCACTCATCTTGTTCTTCTTTTTTATTACTTAAGATTTTATTTGTTTTAAGTTTAATCTTTTATCCTCAACATGTATTCAACATGATTTGTTTCTAGTGGACTTTTTTGTATGATTTATGCCATATTTATCGATGTTCATTGTCTCAGTCTCAGTGGCTTAGTTCAACTTAAATCTGCGATACCTATTTTATTGTCTTATTGCATCATCTTCATACATTTCATTTTTATTTATAATTTTACAACACTTTTCTTATATTGTTAATTTTTAATTTAACTTTTTAATATCTTATTTTCATATTATTTTTATTCTTTTCAGATGGTTTATTTGTTTTATTTCCTTCTCTTTTTACACTGCTTACTACATACTTACTGTTTTAATTATTTCGGTGCTTGTTTGTCCTTGTGTATTAAGTTTTATTTGGATAGTATTTTTTTATTCATTGTTTATAACTATATGTAATTCACTTGGCCCACTCAGGTCTTTCGTCTTCTGTGCTTCACCAGTTGTTATAAGAGATGTACGCTAGTCTCATTGTTTTCTGTCAATTTTATTAGCATATTAGTTCCATTTACATGGTATATATAGCATGCTTCCACACTATTTTTATGATCTTTATGTTATGCTCTTCTTTCCTTTATACACTGTTCTATATATTTTTTGTTCCCTCAGCCCTGCTTTGTGCTTTGTGTTTTTTATTGTTTTTTATTGTATTATTATCATAATAATCCATGTTTCATGTCCTGCCGGTGCTTTCATATTGTGAATATGTTTTTAAATTTTCTTAATTGTGTTTTTTAATGTATACATTGTTTTTTAATGTACACACTTTGATTGTATTTATTAGTGTTCTTCCCCCTGAGGAAGGCGTTGCCGAAACGCGTTGGGGTGTCCTGTGCACAATAAAGACCCTTCTCTTCTAAACATCTCCTGCTCCTTGTGTTTGTCTAAAGTTGGAGAGAAACATACATGAGGGCTGAGTGGCATTGAAATGTGTGGTGTATTATACTGTATTGGGTACTGCAGGCCATAAGGACTATTACAGAGAGCACTAGAAGCTGTTAAGTAGATATTGGGAGTGTAGGAGTGGTTATAATTAATAGGTTTTCTCTGATTACAGGGGTATTTATGAATGGGATGGGATATCTAAATTTTGCTCAGGATAATAGTGGTGAAGGGGAACTGGCTGTATGGATCATCGGGGATTGAAAAAGCATGTGACAATCGGGGAAAACTGTGACGAATAAGGGGGGGGGGGTGCGGCACCTGTGGAAGCCTGGCAGGACATGATGGGTTACTTCCTCAAGCCTGACCAGTTGGCAGGCAGTTTTGACGAGGAGCATGGGGGTGTTGGGGGGTTGTGGGTGAAGAGTGTAGGGGGAGGGGAGAGGAGGGGGAATATGGGGGCTGAGTGAAATGGCAGAGGTGCATGACTGTGTAGGTGACTTGGTGCAAATGGTGTGCCTTTATTCAATGTGTGTATCTAGATATTTAAAGTTGAATGGTGACTCCGTCACAGGATAAAAGGGGGGAGGGGAGAGTTTAATGCTGATCAATGATGAGGCTCACCTTCTTTAATGTCAAGGGACTGAACTCCCCCCACAAGCATTCCTTACTGTTTAAAGGATTGAAGCTTTTTTTTTTTTGGGGGGGGGGATGTGATCCTCCTACAAGAGACCCACCATTGGCAGGGCTGTACAACCTGGTGGTGAAGGGGACCATATGGTTAAGTATGGGCAGCGGCAGATAGTAAAGGGCAAAAAAAAGTGTGGGGTGGTGACTCTACTTCACAAATCATTGCAATACATGGTGGACGGCATTCAGCATGATAGGAAAGAATGGTGGTTGTTTTTGAATGTATGATTCAGCAGGGAACTTTATACCATTGCTAACGTCTATGCATCCAATGAGGGGCAAGCAAGATTTTTTAAAGATCTTATGGCCAATCTCGCTGCGTTTGCGATGGGTAAGCTGATCTTAGGTGGGGATTGTAATGTGTGCATGCAACCACAGGTGGATTCCACAAGGCGAGGAACCCAACGGCCGGGTGAGGCTAGTAGGGCCCTGTGTTGAGGGTCTTGACGGATCTTGGTTTGCAGGGCTATATGTTCTTTTCCCCAATGCATCAGGTCCATACCTGAATTGATTATCTTTTGCTGGACCAACGACAGACAGCTCAGGTGCGAGGAGTGGAACTGGGAACGATCACATGGTCAGATCATGTGCCCTGTTGGGTGGATTTTGATGTACACAACTTATTTATTTATTTATTTACAGTCTCTTATATTTATTTATTTATTTTATTTTATTTATTTAGCAAGCATTTGTAGCCCGCTCCTTCCAGCGATCAGAAGCGGGTAGGATTACTATTGTGAAACTGCCGAATCAAGGCAGGTACAAATTTTGTTTACATACAGATTGTCAGAAAAGCACATCATACAGAGTTAACACTTCTTAGCTATGGGGGAGTTCATTTACAGATATACATAAATACATATATACAGGATAATCTTCTTGGACTGTCGAATCAAGGCACGTACAAATTTGCTTACATACAGATTGTCAGAAAAGCACATCATACAGAGTTAACACTTCTTAGCTATGGGGGAGTTCATTTACAGATATACATAAATACATATATACAGGATAATCTTCTTGGACACAGTGGTCAGGGGCTGCTCCATCTGTGGGTTTAGTTCAGGTTGAAATGTGATTGGAAAATGTGCGTTTTGAGTTTCTTTCTGAAGTCTAGAAGGTCATTGCTAGCTCGTAGTTCTGGTGGGAGTTGGTTCCACAGTGTTGGCGCCGCACTATTCAGCATCAGCGCGGTTTACATGGAACAAAATGCTCATTACAGTTAACATGTATGAGTTTACATATAACGGAACGAAAACTTGGATAACAGGGGTAAACTATTTACAAAACTTACTACATGGAGTCATAATCAAAGAGGTTGCATAGAAAACACAATCCACGTCATAGGTTTGAGTATCCACTTGGTGTGTTATTGAGATACTATGGAGCCCCGCACCTGCCAGCGGGCTTTACATAGAGGTTTTTTGATGCAATCTGAGACAGTCCAGAAGCATGAGACTTTTATACAAGATTATTTTAAGATACACAGCAACTCTGAGGTCACGGTACCCACAGTGTGGGATGCTTTTAAGGCCAAGGTGTGGGGACAGTTGATAGCCAATGCAGCATATTATTGTCAACAATGTGAATGTGATTTTTGTGCCTTGCGGGTGGAGGCAGTGCAGTTGCAGGCACAGCATGCACAAAAGCAGGTGTGGAAGTGCTGGATGGCTGTGAGGGTGAGGTCTGACGAGATTGTGCAGCAGGACTTGGACTTCCAAAGGCATCGACTTTGGCAAACATTCTATGAAAAGGGCAACAAAGTGGGGAAGCTGTTGGCCCTACGACTGCATGTGCAGCAATCTGACCGAATGGTTCGAGAATTTTGCGATAGTAGGGGCCGTGTTTGTGCTAAATCTACCAAAATTCGGGAAGTATTTGGGGAGTTTCTGGAACGATTATATTGGGAAGACCCAGTGGAGGAATCTTGCATAGTGGAGTATCTAGGAGATGTAGACCTGGAGACTGTTACCGAGGCTGAATGGGATCGGTTGAAAATTATCATAACAGCACAGGAAGTGCAGTTAGCTATTCGAGCTCTGCCAGCCGGGAAAGCACTGGGGATCAATGGTTTTCCACCAGATTATTATAAGCGATTTGCTCCCCGGCTCACCCCAATACTGGCACAGATCTTTAATGAAGTCCTGAGAAGGGGCGACCTGCCCCTAACACAGATGGATGCTGTAGTCTGATTCCCAAGCCAGGGAAGCCTACGATCGAGGCTTCATCCTACTGGCCGATATACCTTTTAAATGTCTATATAAATATTTTTGCTAAAGTATTGGCAAACTGCCTGAATGCAATCCTGCCACGATTAGTGCATGGTGATCAGGTGGGATTTGTGGCCAACCGGCAAGCCGCTGAGGGCATACGCCAAGCGCTTCAGTTGGTTCATGTGGCATGACAAGACAATCAGCAGGCTCTCCTCTTGGGAATTAACGCAGATAAGGCATTTGACTGGGTAAATTGGCAGTTTTTGTGTGGGGTGCCGGGGAAGATGGGCTTTGGGTCTCATTTTTAGGCGTGGCTGAAAAGCCTATATAGGGTCCCTCGGGCATGCATCCGAATTAACAGTGATTGTTCTAAGTTTTTTCCCCATGGGGCATGGAACGAGACAGGCATGTTCACTTTCCTCACTACTATTTACATTATAAATTGAGCTGCTGGCCCATTGGTTCCAGGCCTCTGGGGATGTATGTGGGATTTGAGTGGGAGGTATAAACTATGAAATAGCTCTGTTTACGGATAATACGGAGTGGAGGAGTGGCCTAGTGGTTGGGGCAAGGTACTTCGGGCCGGAAGGTCGGGGGTTCAAATCCCACTAAAAAAGGACAGCAACCTTGGGCCGGAAGGACTTGGGTTTCTAGTCCCACAGGTGCTCTTGTGGTCTTGGGCAAGCCACTTAACCCTCCATAGCCCATGTTCCCTGTAAAATAGTTCTCTGTGTGCTGTGCTTTCCTGTCTAATCAATGTGTTTATACCTCAAAAATTTCCTGTCATGATTTGACAATTTCCAATCTGTAATCAAACCGCTGCTGATCGCTGGAAGTAGCGGTATACAAATGTATACTAAATAAATAAATAATAAAATAATATTTGCTTTCCCCGACGCAACCCTTGGTATTGTTGCCCAATGCTATGCATCTCTTTGAGGAATATTCACGGGTATCTGGTTTCAGATTAATACTAAATTGAAGATTCTAAACATCAATCTTCCCATGGAGTTGCGTGAGCGTCTTCGCCTGAGCTTCCCCTACCGGTGGGTGGAGTCTTCCCAATGATATTTGAGGATGAAGTTAATGGCGGACCGTGGGGAGCTTTACAGGGCTAACTATACCAGTTTTTTGAGGCGCGTCCACTGGGATCTGGAGATTTAGTCCGGGTTGCTTCTCTCCTGGTTTGGCAGGATAGCAACACTTAAAATGGTGGTCCTCCTGCGCTTTCTTTATTTGCTTCAGTCTTCTGAATGGCCTGCCCAGGGAAATGTTGGATACGTGGCAGCGCTTCTCCATGAAATTTGTTTGGCAGTCTCGGCACCCAAGAATAGAGAAACATGTTTTTTTTGCACATCACCGCCAAGGTGTCAAGGATGTTCCAAATCTGAAATGGTATTATGCAGTGGTGCAGGTTCGTCCTGGCGTGGAGTGGATGAACCCTGCAAATGATAAGTGTTGGGTGGGTAATGAACGGGCACAGGCGGGGATCCAGAACTTGGGAGGTCAGTTGTGGCTGCGGGGAGGGCTTCGGTGTATGGGGGAGGGGGTAACCCATATGTGGAGCACAACATTGGGTGTTGGGACAGATATTTTTTTGGTGGTGGGGAGTTTCTCGCACACCTTTATCCACCATTGCTGATAACAAGGCCTTTTGTCTGGGGATCCACTCTGCTGTCTTCCGGGTTTGGAGAGAGGCTGGGTTACGGAGCATTGGACTGTAAGAGCCTACCAATCTGTTTGCTATAACAGCATAATAGTTAATAGAAAAACTCCATGAATAAGTTCAGCACAGTTGTTTTTGACCTTGAAGGACAGATATGCAGACAAAGAAAGGCTGTGGGAGGGGAGAAGCAGCTTCACTTAAAGGCAGCCGCCGACGGCGGGAACATCAGGCGCGAGAGCTTCCAACTGCCTCCGGCCCGAACGGGGCTGTGGGAGGGGAGAAGCAGCTTCACTTAAAGGCAGCCACCGACGGCGGGAACATCAGCTGAGCCGGTCCCCTGAGAGGCGCGAGAGCTTCCAACTGCCTCCGGCCCGAACGGGGCTGTGGGAGGGGAGAAGCAGCTTCACTTAAAGGCAGCCGCCGATGGCGGGAACATCAGCTGAGCCGGTCCCCTGAGAGGCGCGAGAGCTTCCAACTGCCTCCGGCCCGAACGGGGCTGTGGGAGGGGAGAAGCAGCTTCACTTAAAGGCAGCCGCCGACGGCGGGAACATCAGCTGAGCCGGTCCCCTGAGAGGCGCGAGAGCTTCCAACTGCCTCCGGCCCGAACGGGGCTGTGGGAGGGGAGAAGCAGTTTCACTTAAAGGCAGCCGCCGACGGCGGGAACATCAGCTGAGCCGGTCCCCTGAGAGGCGCGAGAGCTTCCAACTGCCTCCGGCCCAAACGGGGCTGTGGGAGGGGAGAAGCAGCTTCACTTAAAGGCAGCCGCCGACGGCGGAAACATCAGCTGAGCCAGTCCCCTGAGAGGCGCGAGAGCTTCCAACTGCCTCCGGCCCGAACGGGGCTGTGGGAGGGGAGAAGCAGCTTCACTTAAAAGCAGCCGCCGACAGGCGGGCCCGCGCCTGAGGGCCCTTTGACGTGGCCCTTAGGCGCGGGCCCGTGGCAAAACGTATTCTCTGTATAATGTCCTCTTTTTGTCTCTCCCTTAGGCTGCTCCTACGTTTAGAGGTATGTCTGTATTGCATGTTAACATGATGTAGTCCTTCCCTGTTACCTATGGATCCATTGCTTATCACTTTGATATTTTGATAAGGTGGTATAAACTGGATTTATCGTTTGGTCTGTATAGTCTAATGTTTGTAAGTTATGCTAACCTGACGTAGTCTTGTAACCGCTTTGATTGTATGAAAGGCGGTATAAAAACCTGTTAAATAAATAAATAAATAAATAAAGAAGAACAAAGTGCACAGAAGAAAGGAATGTGCAGGGTACAGGCTAAATTTAACACACCAAGGGCAGGATATATGTTAATTAAAAGCACTGCTATAATTAGTTTTGTATGCTTATTAGCATGTGTTTGTGTGTGCCTGCAGGAAGAAGGGAGGGTATAGCAAGGGAAGGCTATCCTGGGTAGTTACCCAACATTTCGGAGTCACTAGTTGAGCGTCCAAGGAGTGTTGCCTCCGAACCTGAGCGGAAGGTAACCTCTAAGGACAAATATTTGAAGATGGACGGTTTTTCTCCTTTTGAGAATTACAAGATGAATTTGTCCTGCCCAGTCACCATGCTTTTTATTACACCTAAGTGGTACATTGGGTAAGTCAGAAAGAGGTCAAAAGCCAGGTAGCTTGGACACTTACAGAGTTGAAATCTTTATGTGATGACCAGATCTCTATTAGAGGGCTGGTCTCTGCCCTATATGCCTGTCAGCAGGATTTGGCCTTTAAGATGGGGAAGCACCGAAGCTACTGGACATGGGCATTATAACTGGACTATAATACTCAATAGTGGGGGCAGATTGAGGGGTGATAATGGTGGAGTTCAACAGCGGTTAATGCATGGGAAAATAACTATAAGCTTCTGCATGGATGGTATATCACTCCAGCGAGATTAGCTAGGGTTTATCCCGCTTTGACTGGGTTGTGCTGGCGGTGGTGCGGAGCCCAGTGAACACTGGCTCATATTTGCTGTAGCTGCCATAGATTTCAATGCTATTGGAGGGGCATACGATACCGGGTGAGTCATATGCTGGGGTTGACCATCCCATGGGACCTGGGTATCTTTTTATTTAATAGGATGGTGCCAGGGGCTAACCCTGAAGATATAGCATTGATGAAGTAAAATTATGCAGCAAAATTAAATTTGATTTCGACATGGCGGCAGGCTGTGGACCCATCCTTGTTCCAGTGGCTAGTTCGAATGTGGAATCTCTATAATATGGAGTGGGTGATATGTTCACGTAAATCAAGTCAGTTACGTTTTGATCACACATGGGAACCATTTGTGCGGGTGTATGGACTGAATAAGTGACTTGATGGTGGCTGTGTGTTTAGAGTGTGCCAGGAGGAGGTGCTGAGGGAAGAATAAGGGAGGGGGGGGGATCTTTTGACTTTCTGCTGTTTTTTGTTGTAGGGGAGTTATGATATTGATAAATGGTTATAAAAATGGGGTACATAATTTACACAGGGTATTCTGGATTGTATTTCCTTTTTGCTTCTGTACTGTCCTACTGGATTAACTTTTATGTTGCGATTTTAATAAAACCTAGAGTTTATTTTTTTTTAAAAAAGGCAGCGGGCCCAGCACAGATCCCTGGAGTACTCCATTAATCACCTTTCTCCATTGAAAAAATTGGCCATTTAGCCTTACTTTCTGCTTTCTATCTTTTAACAAGTTCATCTGCAATACTATATTGCCTCCAATCCTATAACTTTAATTTCGCCAAGAGTCTTTCATGAGGGATCTTGTCAAAGGCTTTCTGAAAAAGCATAGTTACTCAATTGTAACAGGTGTTCTCCAGGGACAGCAGGAATCAGTCTTCACATATGGGTGACATCGACACCAATGGAGCCCACGCGGAGCATTTCGCAGGCTTTCAATGAAAGCCTTTGGGAATGCCACCACACATGCGTGGTCCCCTTCCCACCCATGGGTGCCAACTTGATCAGTCAGATGACATAGCTCAGGCAAAGACAAAAAAAATTAAAAATTACCAAGGACAGTGGGCAACTTCAAGGGGAGGTGGGCATGTTGTGAGGACGGATTCCTGCTGTCCTGGAGAATACCTGTTACAGGTGAGTAACAACACTTTCTCCAGAAAAAAGCAGGAAGTCAGTCCTCACATATAGGAATCCCAAGCTATAGGCTACTGAGGACCTGTAGAAAAATGCCATGGTGAGCCATGAGCAGTCACTGGTAACTGAAGACAGCCCGAGGACCCCGGATCCCTGGAAGACCATGCTCCTGGTAGCTGCAGAAGAAGGATCGGAGGGCAGGAGTTGCTTAACCTCCAAACAGATTACAGAGTAGAGGCTGGCCAAAGGCAGCATCCTGACGGGACTCCCTCTCCAGGCAGTAATATGTCATGAAGGTGTTAGTCGAGGACCAGATTGTAGCTCGGCAGATGTCTGCCAGCGGTACAGAGCGCAGATGGGCCACCAACGCAGCCCTTGCACGAACACCATGTGCCGTGACTTGGCAGTCCAGGGGCAGCCCGGCCTGAGCTTGGGTGAAGACAATACAATCCGCCAGCCAGATGGAGAGGGTCTGCTTAGTGACCGCGAGCCCCATGCAGACAGGGTCATAGGAGACAAAAAGCCGCTCAGACCTTGGTGAACCTGCGTATGCTGCAGGTAGAAGTAGAGTGCCCTCCTGCGGTCAAGGGTTTGGAGGATAGCCGATGCCGGATTGGTGTGAGTCTTCAGGAAGAAGGTCGGCAGTACTATCTCCTAGATGAGGTGGAAATCCGAGATAACCTTTGGGAGAAACTTGGGGTGCAATCGGAGAACCACCCGATTCCTGTAGAACCTCGTGTAGGGGTCGTCGGCCATCAGGGCCTGAAGCTCACTAACCCTCCGGGCCGAAGTGAGGGCCACCAGAAAAAAACACCTTCCAGGAAAGGTGCCGAAGCAGGCAGGACGCCATTGGCTCGAAGGGTGGCTGAGTTGGCTGCGTGAGGATGACGTTGAGATCCCACTCTGCCGGAGGCGGTCAGATGGGGGGGGCTTGGAAAGAAGCAGCCCGTGCATGAAGCGGGAAATCAGTGGTTGTCCCGAGATAGTGGTGGTTAGCCGAGATAGTGCTCAGGTGGACCATGACCGAGTTGGACTTCAAGCCCGCCTGCGAGAGATGGAGCAGGTACCGCAGGATCAAGTGTGTGGGGCAAGAGAATGGGTCAGCCCACATCTCCGAGCACCACACCAACAAGTGATGCCACTTAAAGGCGTAAGTCCTCCTAGTTGAATCACTGCACAAGGCCAGCAGTATAGCCTCGACCTCCACCGGGAGATGAAGGGGGGCTAGAGCGACCCGCTCAGGCGCCAACCCGTGAGAGATAAGGACCTCAAGTTTGGGTGATGTAGTAGACCTTCCTCCCGTGTCAACAAGCCCGGTGCATCGCCCAGGGGAACCAGGGATTCCAATGAGAGGCGGAGCAGCAGCAGGAACTAGGGCTGTCGAGGCCACTGCGGGGCCACGAGAATCACCGAAGCCCTGTCCTGCTGTGTTTTGAGAAGAGTTCACGCTATGAGAGGAGTGGGGGGAAACGCATACAGGATGCCGTGTGTCCACAACAGGAGTAAGGCATCGGGGGCTTCCCTGTTCGGGTGTGGAACCGGGCTGCAAAACTGTGGGAACTGCGAGTTCGCTGGGCTGGCGAAGAGGTCTAGGACTGGAGTCCCCCAACGCCAGAACAGCCGCTGTGCCGTCTGCGGACAGAGGCACCACTCATGCGGCTGGAGGTGCTGGCTTAACCTGTCTGTGAGGACATTGTCCTGGCCCGGGAGATAGGTGGCCTGTAGGGTTATGCCCTGGAGAACCGCAAAGGACCACAGGGCTACCGCCTCCAGGCAGAGGCTTTAAGAGCCGGTTCCCCCCTTGCTTGTTCATATAAAACATTGTTACTCGGTTGTCCGTCTGGACCAGTACTTCCTGATGGTGAGCGCAGTGCCCGAACAACCGGAGGGCGAGGAAGACCATCCAGAGTTCGAGAAGGTTGATCGGCTGCTGGGACTCCTACAGAGTCCAAGTCCCCTGCGTGCGGAGCTCGCCACAATGGGCTCCCCAGCCCATATGTGAGGCATCCGTGGTCAAGACTACGTCATGTTGTGGGGCCTGGAACAGCATGCCTTGGAGCAGGTTCCGAGCATCCCGCCACAAGTCAAGGGACTCAGTGAGCAGAGGCATGACTGAGACAGCGTCCCTGAAGTGACCTGTTGCCTGAGACCATTGAGCCCGAAGGCACCACTGTGCCGCCCGCATGTGCAGACGGGCATCAGGGATGACATGAACCGTCAAGGTCATATGGCCGAGGAGACGGAGCATCGCTCGGGCCGATACTGTGTCGCGGCATTGGACTGTGGATGCCAGAGTGATGAGGCGATCTGCCCTGTCTTAGGGAAGGAACACTGTCACCCGCTGAGTGTTGAGGCACACATTGATGAACTCTAGGAATTGGGCTGAAGTGAGATGAGACTTTGGGTAATTGACCACAAAACTGAGGCGCTCGAGGAGGTTGATGGTGCGGGCAGTGGCTCGCTGCACCTCATCGGCCGTCCCCCCTGTGATGAGTCAGTCATCTAGATAGGGGTAGACGAAGATGCCCTGCAGCCGAAGGTGGGCCGTGGCCACCACGAAGCATTTGATGAACACTCGCGGGGCGGATGCCAGGCTGAAAGGAAGCACTCTGTATTGATAGTGGTTCCCTTGTACCCTGAAACGCAGGTATTTCTTGTGCTTGGGATGGACGAGATGTGAGCGTAAGCATTCTGAAGGTCCAAGGAGCATAGCCAGTCGCCCCGCCGGAGGAAGGGCAGCAAGGTGCAAAGGGAGAGCATTTTGAACCTCTCCCGCACCAAGTATTTGTTGAGATTTTTTAAATCGAGGATGGGTCAGAAACTGCCCATCTGCTTTGGCATGAGGAAGTAAAGGGAGTAGAACCCATGATCTCTGAGGTGCAGCAGGACCACTTCCACCGCTCGCTCCTCAAGGAGAATGGCAAGCTCCTGCGCCAAGAAGGCCTGGTGCATGGGGAGCCGAGGGGGCTCCGCGGGGCAGAAGGGTGGAGGAAGCCAGTCCAGGTGAAGGAGGTAACCTTCCCGGACAACCTGGAGGACCCAGGTGTCTGAGGTGACAGACTCCCATTGGGAAGCAAAGTGGACCAGGCACCCTCCCACCAGTAGCTGGGTCGCCGGAGGGCGAGTGGCTATGTATCTGGCGTCAAAAACCCGGGGCCGACTGAGCTGGAGCCGGGGTCTGGCTTTTGGGACCCTTTGGCTTATGCAGGCCCTGGTGGCCTCTCTTGCTCTGTCTGCCTTGGGGCAGATCCGGCACCGGAGAGTAAGGTGCGTAGCCCCGGTAGGGGAGCCCCTTCCTCTGGGAAAAAGGCTTTTTGTCCTGTTGCTAACTTAATCTGTACCTCTGTTTACTCATCATCGTCCATGCAAACCCAGCAAGCTTTCCCCTTGTCTTCCTCTGCTCAACACTAGACTCCCTGCTGCTCTTGATTTCTTCATGGACAAGAATGAGTCAGTCACACCTGGGTGAGGTCATCCGATGGCACCATGGATGGAATTGTACTTCAACTCAGAAAAGTCTAAAAAACTCTTCTGAGCATGTGCTAGCCACTCTACTACAGTGCCTGGCTCCTTCCCATCTTAGTCTGTACTAGCCGCTTGGCCATATGGACGATCTTCTTGCTCTTCTTATTTAATGTCTTTGATTTTCATTTGGTTTTCCAACCTTTGTTTATTTTCCCTATCTCTAGATCTGCCGGTAGGTAGGCTTCTGACATGGTCAAGAGGTGCAGGGGGACTCTTACTGTGAAAGATTCTTTCTTGTTGTAGTATGTGAGGTGTCCCTTCTCTGAGGTGTGCAGCTGACGGTGGCCAAAACCCTAACCTGGGTGATCTTCTCTGCCCCATGCCCAGTCTCACCATGATCACTGGTCTGGAAGAAGAGGATCGTAGGGAGAGGTAGAGGGGGCTAAGCTGGTCCCACACACTCACTGCCTATAAGGGCTCCCCCTCTATACGGCCTCACGCAGGGCCTACACTCTTGGACAAAGTTGCAGCTCTGGGATCTCCCTTTTTGTTTTGATATGATGGCTTGTTCTGCTGACCTCTCACATTACCAAGGAGCCTCAGGACTGGAAGCAAGGATCCTGTGCCAAGCTCTCGGCTGCCCTCAGACACTATAGGCTCCCTGATGCAAAGCCTTCCCGTGCTGACTTAGCATAGACGGGATGATCCCTCCTCCACAAGTGTGGTCTGCAGGCCATTGGCACAGAGTGTTGGCTCCAACTGCCCCAGCACTAATGTGGCCCCTACCGAGCCCATACTTGGCAGATGCCTCTGCCTTCTTCATGAGCAGACAGAGCCATGGCTTCTCTCATCAGACAGGCCTGTTGCTCTTGTCTGACCCAATCGGCACTGATGTGGAGGACACACCCTGCCTTCCTACAGACTCCTCTCCAGGTGTCTTTGCCAAACCCCAGTGCTAACTTCTGCTGCTGAAGTGGCTGGACACCTTAGCAGGGCTATGACTCAACATGCCCTAGTGAACAGCACAGCTGCGAGTGCCTGGGCTGAATTGCAGTGGCACATCAAGGGCTCCATAAATGTACTGATTTCTGTGCTCCAAGATATCACTGGAGCCAGCCGATGTACTGCAACTCTAGTGTTTTGCCCATTGCACCATTCCTATGTTGATTCCAATCCACAGTGCAAAAACGGTCACCCAGCGCTGATGCCCCAATACTAATCCACTAGAGTTTGAAGCAACCAGTAACCTCGCTAAAAGGCTATAGCATTGCCGTAGACCAGCCAGTCCTCCCGCATATGTCTAGGCACCAAGCTCAGGGCCCATCCAAGTGTCGTCATAAGCCAGGAGCTCAAGGTTCTTCCTTCAGTGGATCCCTAGGTAACTTGGCAGTCCCTACCCTACTATCTGATGCCTTCACTTCCCAGGGGTACTGATAGACCTTACAGCCATTACACAGACTGCAAGCAGTGTAGTAAAACACAGGTGCCCTTAGCAAAGGGGTCCCAACTAAACACGACTGTCATCACACCTGCAAAGCTGCTGCTATCCACAGTAATGAGCCTTACTCTTTAGCTAACCTAACCTCGTCTCCCAAACTGACTACTAATGCTCAGTGTTGCTGTGCCCAGACAGCTGACTGGAATTCCTAAGATCTGGTAGGTACAAGAAATTCATCAAGGTGTGCATGAGAATTCACCTAGTTGCTTCTAGGGGCAGTCTTTTCAAATAGGTCAGTTTTGTGCATACCTTGCTAGTCATGAACCTCAATGGAGATGAAATGGCTTTTCCTGCAAGATGCCTGGCTTCTCACCCAAAGGTGACAGGTTTGAGGCCAGCCCGTCACCAAAGACGGGGAAGCTGTAAAACTAGAAGGCATAACATGAATCTGCAAGGGGTTAAACTGAAAAGCAATGTCAGGAAATACTTTTTCACTGAAAGGGTGGTGGATGCTTGGAATGCCCTCCTGATGGAAGTGGTGGGGGCAAATACAGTGACAGAATTCAAAATGGCATGGGACAGACACAGTGGATCCCTTTACAGCAACAGGATAAAATCAAGCTAAACGTATCTAATTTTATAACATACAGGGATGTCCCATGCGGAGCGGTGGGTTTACCCCTAAAACAGACATGAGGAGGGGTGGCCTGCACGGAGAGGCAGGTGCACCTACTCTTGCCATCTTACTAGGCAGACTAGATGGACCATACTGGTCTTTATCTGCCGGAAGGGGTGCACCTACTCCTGTCATATTGCTGGGCAGACTAGATGGACCATACTGGTCTTTATCTGCCGTCATTTACTATGTTACTATGTCATTTACTGTGTTACTATGTAAGTCAGGGTGCAGTTCAATCTCGCCTCTCAAATCGACTTTTAACGCTCACTGAAGTACTGGCATCATGCCAAAGAGAACCTCCTCTTCAAATTCATAAGATTTAACATGTATAAGCAATCTATCAAGGTGTACTGAAAAAGTCAGTCTAATCAAGCCTGTAGCACCTAATACGATAGGGAAAACTTCGTAATTCTCCTGCCATGATGCAATGGTTGCTCTGATGGCTCTCAGATGGTGTGGTGAAGCACAAGGGATGTTAGGTATACGTGACTCGAGCCCACTGCCTTAGAGTTCTCACCCCTACAACAAACCTGTATATCACTAGCATTGGGACATAGTGCTAAGGTGCTGCAACAAGATAACAGCCTTGCTTGCATCCATCAGCCCTTTGAAGGTGTGAGGCCCTCTCAGAACCCCAGGGATTGCAGTAGGCTCTATAGCTCAGAGGTCAGAGTACTGGTCTTGTAAACCAGTGAACCTTCTTCCCCAGCACTGTAGTTGCCCAGAGCCTCTTGCACACAGTGCCACTTACCAGGCCCTGCCCTGACCCCAGCCCATAGGGATGCTATCATAGCTGTGACTCATCTTGGTTTCAAATTCAACCCAGGAACTTCCAAGTCCTGCACTGTAAGATTCAAATCAATAGTGGGGTAACCCTCAGCCCTGTGTTGTAAGACTCACACCCTGGTCTCTCTGAACGGCACCTCAGCTCATGTCTGCAGCAGCCAATCTGAACACCAACTGGGCCACCAGTTCTCTACAAATTCCCCTGTGGGGGATTCGAACAGGAATTCGTTCAGAGCTAGCTCCACTCTCAATCCTTATAATACTATTACTAAAACCAACTGATCATTTGTAAAGTGCTACAAGGCGTACGCAGTGCTGTAGACATGTGTAAAAGACAGACAACACAATGGCTGAGGACAAGGATACATCTAGGGGAGTGGTAAGGAAACATATAGGAGACTAAGCAGATCCCAATCCAAAAGCTTCCTCGAAGAGGTGAGGTTTCAGTCTGGATTTGAAAAGGGCCAGAGATGAAGCCTGATGCACAGGCTCAGGTAGCCTGTTCCAAGCATAAGGAGCAGCAAGATGGAAGGATCAAAGTCTGGAGTTGGCAATAAAAGAGGAGGTGAAATTAGACTTACCTGCTAATTGTTGTTCCTTAAGGAACTCCAGGCTAGTCCTGAACCTTTGGGTCTTGCTCCTCCTCCAGCAGCTTGGAGACTGAGAACGTCAATCTTTTTTGACATCACCGGTATAAGTACCCAGGATCCGCCTTCAGTAACCTATTGACAAAGCAAACTCACCGGAGCAACAATTAAGTAGTAAATCTACTGCCAAGTTCCACACAACTTAACGGATAAATGTATCAAATGGGCCAAACACTATTTGAAAGTGTTTGTGTACCCCCTAAATATTACTTAACCTGCTGAGATACCCATTTTCTGATATGAAAGACACAGAGTGCCCCCCAAAACACCCCTAAGAAGGATCCCTCCCCTTATGGACCATAGTCATTATTGGCAGTCTAGCCGCTTACCTGTAACAGTTCAGATGCTTCAGGCCATAGTCCACTTAAAGTTTCGGGTGGGATACAGGACTAGCCTGGAGTTCCTTAAGGAACAAAAATTAGCAGGTAAGTCTAATTTCACCTTCCTTAGCGTCCCTCCAGGCTAGTCCTGAACCTTTGGGGATGTAACAGGGCAGTGCAAAACGTCAACGGGAGGGACCTGCCAGACCAGCCTGAAGCACCGCCGATCCAAAACAGGCATCCCTCTCCGCCTGCAAATACAGACTGTAATGTCTGACAAAAGAATGCAAAGATGACCAGGTAGCCACCTTACAAATTTCCACCGCCGGAACCAAACTACATTCCGCCCATGATGTAGCTTGCGCCCTAGTCGAATGAGCCCGTAAACCTTCTGGAACCGCTTTACCTTTTAAAATATACGCGGACGCAATTGCCTCTTTGAGCCATCTGGCGATGGATGCCTTGGATGTCGCTTGACCTTTCTTAGGACCTCCAAACAAAACAACCAACCTATCCGAACTACGGAAAGTAGCTGTAGACTTCAAATATCGCTTTAGAGCTCTCCGAACATCCAATCTATATAACTGCTTCGGAGCAGTACCCGCACTGCTTTCCTCAAAGACTGGTAGCGACACTACCTGATTTACATGAAACGGCGATACCGCCTTGGGCAAAAATGATGGCACTGTCCTCAATACTACCTTTGAATCACTAAAAACCAAAAAAGGTTCCCTACAGGACAACGCTTGTAACTCAGAGATTCTCCTGGCCAAAGAAATAGCAACTAGAAACACCACTTTCAAGGTAAGATCCTTTAACGACGCCCTCGCCAACAGTTCAAAAGGCGTTCCTCACCAAGGCTTCCAGAACTAAAGGTAAGTCCCACGACGGAACTACCTGCCTACATGGTGGACGCAACAGCGCGACTGCCCTCAGAAATCGTTTGACATCTGGATGTCCTCAGAGAACCTCGCCTCTTATCTTACCTCTGTAACAGGACAGAGCCGCCAACTGCACCCTTAGAGAAGCAGACGCTAATCCCTTCTCATATCCGTCCTGCAAAAACGCCAGTACCTGAGGTATCGAAGCTTTTAAGGCCATAACCCTATTGTCTACACACCACGCTTCGAACACACGCCAAATACGAATATACGCTAAGGAAGTCAAACTCTTCCGAGCCCTCAACAAAGTGGCTACCACTGCCGCTGAATAACCTCGCTGTCAACCATGCCCTTTCAATAGCCAAGCCATAAGCGAGAACCGATCTACCTGAGGCATCAGCAGAGGTCCCTGGATTAACAGGTCCCTCCGAACCGGCAGCTTCCACGACTTGCCCCCCAGAAGCCTGATCAGATCCGCATACCACGGCCACCTTGGCCAATCCGGCCCAATTAAAATCACCCGACCTCTGTGAAGTTCTATGTGCTGCAGCACCCGACCTATTAACACCCACGGTGGAAACACGTAGAGTAGTCGGTCCTCCGGCCAAGGCTGGACTAAGGCATCCAGACCTTCCGACATCCTTTCCCGTCTTCTGCTGAAGAACCGACTGGCCTTTGCGGATTGAAAGGTCGCCATGAGATCCATGACCGGCGGACCCCATCGACGCACCACCATCTCGAACACCTGCGGATGGAGGACCCACTCCCCCGGGTCTACTCTCACCCGACTCAGAAAATCGGCCTCCACATTTTCCACCTCTGCGACATGCGCCGCTGACAGTGCTAATAGATGCAGCTCGGCCCACTCAAACAACTGATCAGCTTCGGCCTCGAGCGCCATACTGCCGGTGCCCCCCTGCCGATTGATGTAGGTCACTGTCGTTGCATTGTCGGAAAACACCCGCATTCGTAGCAAAAAACCTGTGAGAGAGTCAGTTGGTCCATTAGATGATAAAGGGGTTAAAGGAGTACTAAGAGGCGACAAGGCGATAGCGGAGAGACTGAATGAATTCTTTGCTTCGGTCTTTACTGAGGAAGATGTAGGGATGTTACCCATGACTGAAGTGGTATTTAAAGGTGTGGAAGAATTGAAGGAAATATCGATACATCGGGAAGATGTCTTACAACTATTAGATAAACTGAAGAGTAGCAAATCACCTGGGCCGGATGGTATACATCCAAGGGTGTTGAAAGAACTGAAATTTGAGATTGCAGACCTGCTATCAGTAATCTGTGAACTATCATTAAAATCATCTCTAATACCTGAGGATTGGAGGATCGCCAATGTAACACCAATTCTTAAAAAGGGTTCGAGGGGTGATCCGGGAAACTACAGACCAGTGAGCCTGACATCAGTACCGGGAAAAATGGTAGAAACCATCATAAAGAATAAAATTACTCAGCATGTAGATAGTCACGACCTAATGGGAGACAGCCAACATGGCTTTAGACAAGGAAGATCTTGTCTTACTAATCTGTTATGTTTTTTTGAAGGAGTGAATAAACAGGTGGACAAAGGTGAGTCGGTTGATATTGTGTATCTGGACTTTCAGAAAGCCTTTGACAAAGTCCCTCATGAGAGACTTTTGGCAAAACTAAAGAGTCATGGGATAGGAGGCAGTGTACTACTGTGGATCAATGGCCAATTTTCCCAATGGAGAAGGGTGAATAGTGGTGTACCCCAGGGATCTGTGCTGGGTCCGCTGCTTTTTGACATATTCATAAATGACCTGGAAAGTGGAACAACAAGTGAGGTTATCAAATTTGCAGATGACACAAAACTATTTAAAGTTGTTAAAACCCAGGAGGATTGTGGAAAATTGCAAGAGGATCTTGATAAATTGGAAGACTGGGCATCAAAATGGCAGATGAAATTTAATGTGGAGAAGTGCAAGGTTATGCACCTAGGGAAGAACAACCCAAACTATGGTTACACGATGCAAGGTTCCACATTAGGAACCACCACCCAGGAAAAAGATTTAGGCGTCATTGTGGATACCTTGTTAAAACCCTCGGCCCAGTGTGCAGCGGCGGCCAAGAGAGCAAATAGAATGCTAGGTATGATAAGGAAAGGAATGGAAAATAAAACAAAAGATATTATAATGCCTCTATATCGTTCCATGGTGAGACCGCACCTTGAATATTGTGTGCAATTCTGGTCGCCGTATCTTAAAAAGGATATAGCGATTTTAGAAAAGGTTCAGAGAAGAGCCACCAAAATGGTAAAGGGGATGGAAGGCTACTCCTATGAAGAAAGGCTAAAAAGGTTGGGGCTCTTTAGCCTGGAGAAGAGACGGCTGAGGGGAGATATGATAGAAGTCTATAAATTAATGAACGGAGTGGAACGGGTAAACGTAGATCGATTGTTTACCTTATCAGAATATGGAAAGACTAGGGGACATGCAATGAAGCTACAGGGTAAACTATTTAAGACTAATAAAAGAAAATATTTTTTCACTCAACGTGTAATCAAACTCTGGAATTTGTTACCGGAGGATGTAGTAAAGGCTGTTAGTGTAGCTGGGTTTAAAAAAGGTTTGGACAAGTTCCTGGAGGAAAGGTCCATAAACCATTATTAAGAAGGGACCCAGGATATCAATGCTTGAACCAGTACAAGCATTGTGGAACCTGTGTCCCTTGGGGAAACTGCTAGGTACGTATGACCTAGATTGGCCACTGTTGGAAACAGAATGCTGGGCTTGATGGACCTTGGTCTGACCCAGTATGGCATATCTTATGTTCTTATGTTCTTATGCTTTCCCATGAAGGCACCCCTGAAAGGTTCTTAGAGCCAGAACAACCGCTCGCAACTCCAACCTGTTGATCGACCATGCTTTTTTCTGATACTACCACAAACCTTGTGCGTACCTTCTTTGGACATGAGCTCCCCAACTGGAAAGGCTGGCATCCGTCATCAGGGGGATCCAGTCCGGCGCCTCTAAGGGTATTCCTTTCTCCAGATTCTCTGTCCTTAATCACCATAGGAGCGCAAAACGCGTCTACTTCCGACAGGGTAATACTTGAGACAGACTGTCATTCTGGCGCGACCAACGTCTGAGTAAGGCTCTTTGCAAGGGCCTCATGTGCCCTCTCGACCACAGTACCACCTTGAGAGTCGCTGCCATAGTCCCTAACACCTGTAGGTAGTGTCAGGCTGTGGGGTGTCTGTTGTGGAGAAACCTGTGGATTAACCGCCGCAGATCTTGTGTCCGTTTCTGCAGCAGAAACACCTTTCCTACACCTGTATCGAACCGAGCCCTGAGGTATTCCAGCATTTGCGAGGGAATCAACTGGCTTTTGGACACATTGATCACCCAACTGAGCTTTTCCAAGAACGCCACCACTCTGACCGTGGCCGCCTTGCTCTCCGCTCTGGATTTCGCCCGAATCAACCAATCATCCAGGTAAGGATGAACGAGGACCCCATCCTTTCTTAATGCCGCCGCCACTATCACCATCACCTTGGTGAAGGTTCGTGGTGCCGTCGCTAGACCAAACGGTAACGCTTGGAATTGAAAATGCCCCATCGGCACCGTGAACCTCAAAAACCTTTGATGCTCCTGACGAATGGGAATGTGCAGATAAGCTTCCGACAAATCGAGGGACGTAAGAAACTCGTCCTTGCGCACCGCTACTATAACCGATCGTAACGTCTCCATCCAAAAATGAGACACCTTCAGACAGCGATTTACCCACTTGAGATCCAAAATCGGCCGATAGTTGCCTTCTTTCTTTGGCACTACGAAATAAATGGAGTACCAACCGCAGCCGCATTGATCTGACGGTACCGGCACCACCGCCTTGAGGGAAAGCAGATGATCCAAGGTCTCCTGTACCGCTGCGTATTTGGCCGGCGCTTTGCACGGGGGCAGCATGAAAGACTCAGACACTGGACGCTGAAGTTCCAAGGCATAACCTTCGCGGATAACTTTCAGTACCCACTGATCTGTCGTGATCTGGGTCCAGGCAGGATAAAACTTTCGCAGAGGCCCCCCTATCGGCACCTGCCCCACCTGGACCCTCCTTGGCTTCATTGTGACTTCCGCAGATTGGATGGAGAAGAGGCTGCAAATCCTCTGCCCGCTCCTCTGAAGCCTCGAAATCCCTGGCTACGGTAGGGAAACCGACCTCTCTGCACTTGTCCAAACCTTGGGGAACGAAACCGACGAAAATCTCTCTGTTGTCCCCTGGTCGCCAGCCCCGAACGACTTTGCTTCTGCCTATCCTATGGCAACCTACCGCCCTTGGATTCTCCCAAATCCTTCACGAGCTTCTCTAGGTCCTCTCCAAACAGAAGTTTCCCCCTGAACGGTAGCTTACTTATCTGTACCTTGGAAGAACTATCCGCTGCCCAATTGCGTAACCATAGATACCGCCTGGCCGCTACTGCCGACACCATACTATTCGACAACCCGCGAACCAGATCATACTGAAAGTTGGCTAGATAAGCCGCACCTGTCTCTAACCTGGCCGCTTCGGCGGCCGAATCCTCCGGCTGTCCCGCCTGAAGACCCTGAGTCCAACGCAGGCAAGCTCTGGCTACCCAAGCTCCACAAATGGATGCTTGCAGGGACAGTGCATTAACATAAAAAACCTGTTTCAATAAGGTATATAATTTCCTGTACTGCGCATCCTTCAGTGCAGCCCTCCCTTCAACCGGAATAGTGGTTTTCTTTGTAACTGCCGAAACTGTGGCATCCACCTTAGGAGACCTAAACAACTCCCGATCCTGTTTCACTAAAGGATAGATCCGAGACATCACTCTGGACCCCTTCAGCCCAGCCTCCGGCAGATCCCATTCTCCTTGTATAATTTCCTTAATCACCCGGTGCACAGGAAAAGCCTTCTGCGATTTACGAAAAGCCTGCAACAAAGGATCCTCTAATGCTGCCTCCTCTGACTGCCCCATTGCTGGTATATTAAGTGCCTTAAGCGTTTCAGATATTAGCGCTGGTAAAGCACAGTTATTTACCTGTAACAGGTGATCTCTGGGAACAGCAGGAATAAGTCTTCACATATGGGTACGTCGGTACCGACGGAGTCTGCGCTGGAATGCTCCCCAGCATCCAATCAGAATGCTTTTGGGAGCATCCCACCACGCCTGCGTGCTGCCTTCCCGCCTTTCCCAACTGCCTCTCCTCAGTTAAGTTTTAAAGCTGAGACAAAGAGAGAGAGAGAGAGAGAGAGAGGAAAGATAGAGATAGAGAGATACAACTCCTAGGGGAGGTGGGTGGGTTGTGAAGACTTATTCCTGCTGTTCCCAGAGATCACCTGTTACAGGTAAGTAACTGTGCTATCTCCAGGAACAAGCAGGAATGAGTCTTCACATATGGGGACTCCCAAGCTGAGATGCCTGGAGGAGTCCCAGCATGTTGCGAATCTGAGATAACCATGCTATTCGACAGAACCTCAGGCATCCTGGGGATGGAGGGTAGGAGTTGAACTAAAGAGATGCACTATGGAACAGCTGGACCAGACAGGACACCTAGATAGGAGACCCTGTGCAGAGAATATCTAGTAGTAATACTGAAAAGCAATATACCAATATGGACCTCACCTGGTGGTATTGTAAAAAGTTAATGGAGGTTCATATGGATCTGCTAAAATGAACCAGCAGAAAATCCTCAAGGAGTACCTCAATGTAGAGCAGAGGTAAATGAACTGTGCAAAAGACAGGTTGAGGTCAGAACCTTTGGGGTGAGAAAAAGTCCCAAAGGAAACTGGGGTAGTTCAATGAGGCAGGACTTTTGCGGAAAAACGCAGAAGTCCTTATTAGATAAGCCTGAAGCTCTTTTGACCTTAAAGAAACATAGTTCTTATAGGAGAAAAAGGGGTATTGAAGAGACCTATATCCGATGACAAAGAAGGACAGAGTATGAGGCATTGTAGCCTCCTATTTTCTGAAGATTCAGAATGTCCTTCCTAATTGAAATGACTTAGGAAATGAAGGTACATGGAGGACTTCAGATGTACCTAACCTGAAGGTTATGGTGAAAAAATCTTGTAAGTACCACAGAAAAGTGGTTGTTTATGTAGAACCCTAAGCATGCTGGAGCAGAATTGATAGGGATAGTGACTATCTGTCGGAGCCCTATAGGAAAAAAAAATAAAAAATATATATATATATATATATATATGAACCTAGGCAGACAGATAAAGGAAGTATATAGATACATATCCACCTACTATTATATATTCCAAGATATATATATATGTAGATACAGATATATCTATTTATGTAAATATATATATATATTTATATATATATATATATGGGCATAGATATGTATATATCTATCTATCTATATACCCATGTCCCCACATAGGGATATGTGGAGAGAGAAAGATTCAACTAATAACAAGAAGGGAATACCTGCTTGAGGAGATGTTTAGAGAATCCATTCTCCCTGGTTATGAGTGGGAGAGCTAAGGGAGTGCTCTCACTGACAAGGAGAAGTCTAGAGTCCTGTAAGAATTCTAGCCCTTGAACAACCAGGAATGAAGGCCTACGTGAAAAAATGCAGAAGATATTTTTAATCTGCAGGCAGTAAGTCTGGATCCCTCCATAACTCCAGTATGGCAGCTGGAGAAGACGACGCAATGAAATGAGATAGCACAGTTACTTACCTGTAACAGGTGATCTCTGGGAACAGCAGGAATAAGTCTTCACATATGGGTACGTCGGTACCGACGGAGCCTGCGCGGGAACGCTCCCCAGCGTCCAATCAGAAAGCTTTTGGGAGCATCCCTCAGCGCCTGCGTGCTGCCTTCCCGCCTTTCCAACTGTCTCTCCTCAGTTGAGTTTTATAGCTGAGACAAAGAGAGAGAGAGAGGAAAGGAAAGATAGATAAAGAGATACAACTCCTAGGGGAGGTGGGTGGGTTGTAAAGACTTATTCCTGCTGTTCCCAGAGATCACCTGTTACAGGTAAGTAACTGCGCTATCTCCAGGAACAAGCAGGAATGAGTCTTCACATATGGGGACTCCCAAGCTAAGATGCCTGGAGCCCTAGCATGTTGGAGATTGAAACATGCTACACCTCATATGGCCAGGCATCCTGAGGATGGAGGGTAGGAGTTGAAAAAGAGAGGAGCTGTAAAAAAACAGCTAACCTAAGATAGGACTACAGGTAAGGAGTCCTTGTATGTATGATAATTATCATGAAGTATATTGAAATGAATAATCACAATATGGACCTCACCTACTGGATTGCAGGAAGTAGAGAGGCTGATGGAGTCTACTGGGGATCCAGTAGAGGAATCATCAAGGTGACCTCACTGAAGTGAAGGTGAAGGTCAAAATCTTGAAGTGACAGGTGACCCCAGGATTCAACTGGGGTAGTACAAAAACGGTAGGTCTTTAGTAGGAGGCTTTATGGAAAAAGCTGAAAACTCTTTTGGCTACAGAGTTATTCACAGTTAGGAGCAAAAGAGGAAGACTGACCGATTTGGACAAACTGGCCTAGTCCTTGAGGGAAGAAGGGGTATGGGAAAAACCTCGTATTCCCAAAGAAAGGACAGATGTCTGAGGAGTTGAAACCTCAGATCTACTGAAGATCCACCATGTCTTTCCTAACTGGTGAGAGGTAGAAAGATATTGGAGTATGGAGCTTCAGGGATACCTAAACCTAGGGTTATGGTAGGAGCTGTCAGTACCACAGCAGTGGTTGTGTGCATAATATCCCAAACATACTGTGGAACAGTATGAACATGTGCAAAGCCCACTGTCTGGAACATATAGGAAGGTAAAACCTTTATGAGCATAGACAGAGAGATAGTATGTAATACATATCTACCTATAACGAAGCATCTCGACAGATACACACACACACACATATATATATATATATATATATATATATATATATATGGGTATATATATATGTCTATAGTGAGATCTAGAGGGGCATAACATATGCACATGCAGCTGACAGACATATGTATCTATAGAGATGTATATATATATATATATATATATATATATATATATATATATAAATATATATATATATATATGAATATATAGGTCTAAAGATTAATGTCTGCAATTAAGCAGACAGAGATATGCCTATAAGAACATTCACATGGGAGATGTGAAGAGGAAAGATTCATCCAATAACAAGAAGGTGGAACCTACTGGAGAAGATATATAGAGAATCTATTCCCCCTGGTTATGATGGTGCAGGAATGCTATCCAGGGAAATAACCAGGATGGTTGCGTGAAAAAACAGAGGATAATATCAGTCTGTAAACAGCAAGTCCTGAGTCCTGTAGAACTCTAGCATGGTAAATGGACAGAAAAACACATAGGATGAGATAAAAGGTTGACCCACCTGAGGGACAAAAAGGTGTATCATGCGTTTTTTAGTTAAATATGTGCTGTCCATGAAGGATTAGGATACCATGAGGACAAGCTGCAAGGAAAAAAGAGCATATTCCCTGTAGGAATTGGACAACTCTTTAGACTTTCACGTAGAGAAGGCTTATGTCCTTTACTTTAAAAGGAGATAGTAGGGTGTGAAGAACCCTCACAGTCATGGGGAATGACTGAGGAAGCCTTTTTCAACCATATAGGATAGTCATTAGAGAAAAAAACCCATGCTCTCTAGCAAGGGCCCATAGTGGAAAGCTTCTCTGTAGCATTGCAGAGAGCATTATGCAGGAGAATTGGGAGATAGAACTGGCCGTTGGAAAAAACCAGTAGCCACGTCAACTATGCTGCCAAACCCAAAGGAATTGGAGATGGCAAGAATAGAAGATAGTGTGATAAGCCTGAAATGATAAGGATTATCCAAGAAAGATGTGTGCACTGTCTTGGAATCACTACTAAGGCCAGACAGAAAGTAGTGGAGGACAAGACTGGAAACTTGTGGAAAAGTACCAGTAGTCCAATCACTGGAACTCCTGCATGGGCAGCTGCTGAATAAGACAGCAGAGAGAATCTTTCTGTGTAAAACAGAAAGAACAGACAGAACAAGAGAAGAAATTCCTGTCCCTGTCTGATGAGCTGCCCAGGCAAAAGGAGGGAGTTTACTCAAGAGAAAAAACTCCACACTGTAATGGAAAGAAAGACTAGAAAGGCTAAAGAAGCCCTCCAGTGGTATGGTACCACTCTTACAGGGGAAACCCTGGATAAGAGGGTAGAGAAACAGGAGCTGAAGGGTGACTTACCATATGGTAAGTCTGTGGAAGGAAAAAATTCATGTTGGTACAGAAAAACTATCATGGGATAGTTGTTAAACCTCTCTTCTTGGCAGGAAGAAGAGGAGAAACCTGTGACCCATAGACATGAATATCCTGACAGCTCAGCAGACCTAGGAGCAACTGGATGTACTGAGGAAGGGAACCCATGTGTAGAGTTTTGAATGAAAAACAGTGAAAAACTTCTGCTGAGAAGAAGTCAACTCTAGGTTGTGAACTCCAAGAGGCAGAAAACAGATTAATCAGAACCCTATGATTGCTGGGTTTGTTTAGCCTGGCGAGAGTTTGGATTCTTCAGACCAGGGCGATGTTTCCTCTGCTTGTGAACATCTGTATGATGGGCAGGAGAAGAGTAAAACCTTCTCCTCCTAGGGAAAGAAGGTTTGGTAGGGCATTTCCTACCTACTGGGGAAGGAGAAGGCTTAGGATAGCCTTCAGAAACAGGGAAATCAGTGGACCACTGAGCAACCTGATGTAAAGACTCCTTATTGAAGAGATTTTCTCTAGTGCAAGGAGTATTACCCAGTCTTTGTTGTGCCCATTTGTTTAAGTCTGAAGCTTGGAGCCAGGCTGTACGTCGTGCCCCTATGGCTATAGCAGAAGTTCTGCTAACAGACTCAAAAGAGTCTAGGGAAGCACGAGTAAGAAACCAAGAGATACTTTGAATATGACTAGTTAGTAAGGAATAGTCTGCAGTCTTGGGCTCTGAAAGAAAAGGAGTCAAAAGATATAATTTCTTTGTGACCTCCTGAAGAGATAGACTCATATAAAAAATATATGAGAGAATCCTTGCTGACAGCATGGATGTCTGGAAGGTTTGACGTCCAAAGGCATCTAGTGTCCTAGACTCACGACCTGGTGGGTAAGAAGAGTGCTTCTTCTTACTTTTCACCTTCCACATTGCTGATTCCACCACAATGGAATGATGGGGAAGTTGAGTCTTTTGAAACCCTGGAGAGGGGGGCACCTGATACAGAAGATCAGTTGCTCTAGAAGGTGAGGGTACCTTTAAAGGTGCTTCCCATATTCTTAGAAGAAGATCCTGCAAGGAATGATGTAAAGGAAGCATTATGTTTTCCTTTTCTTCAGTAGAAACAGAGCATTGTGTAGGATCATGGCCAGGGATAGAAATAGCAAGAGATCTTGCCATATCCAGGAGGAAATTCTGAAAAGAAGGATCTCCAAAGAGAACCGTCACTGGACAGGCTAGACCTGAAGAACTAGCCTGGGCACTGGAGGATCTACTTGAGTATATAGGAGTATAAGATCCTGCATGGTGCAAAAAAGGATCCTTAAGGGATGGATGCTGGTACTGGAGGTCAGGACCTGTGACAGTCAGTACTGCATCGTCCTTGCCAGGTATCGACTCCAAAATTGGTATAGAAAGGAGCGACCCTGGTGAAAGAAGCATGGAAGGAGCTGGCCCCGATGCTACTGCGGATACCGGAACCGATACCGATAGCACTGTCGGAATAGAAGGCGACACCGACATCGGAGCAGTCATCGGTGGCAGCTCAATCGGTACCGAGGTAACCGAACGCCTTTGGTAATCACCCTCGGTACCGAGCGTCCAGTACCGGTAATTATCGGTACCGAGACGTGTCGGTACCCAGTCTTCCAGGCTAGAGATTGATTCCAGACTCGGCATCGAAGGAAGCGAGTCGATCAATGCATGTCTAGAGGGTACCGACGTCGGTGGTAGTATCGGCGTTGATGCCGATACTGGAAAGTCAATCTGGAGCGTATCCACCGGTCCCGAAGGTACCGAGAAAGCCAGATGACGATCCCTGGTGAGGAGTGTAACGTCCAACACCAGTGCCGATGCCGGGGTATCAGTACCGCTCGAAGCGGATGCCACCACCGAGCATGGCTCAGGTATGTTCTGTGAGGGGTGAGCCCCAGGAACAACCTGAAACCCCTCATAGGCTTTAGAGGCCGAAGACTCCCGCCGGGGTTTTGAAGCCAATGGACCCTCGAGGGCAAGGCCGGAGCCGTCTTCATGCTGTGCATGAGACCTACCACTCGAGGGTTGGCTAGTCTTAACAGACTGTTTGAGGGTTACCTGATCCTGTGTAGAAGAAGAAACGGTCGGTGCCCTGACACTGGAAGGGAACCTGGTATCGAGGGAAACTCGATGTTGAAAATCTCTTCTCACAACACTGTGGCCCGAGGGCTCCGGAGGAAAACGGTCAGGACCCAAACAGGTTAGACACCAGTTTTTGGAGTCTAAAAATAAAGCTGTACCGCCACAGCTTAAACATTTCTTAGAGAAAGAGGCTGGCGATTCCATGAGGGACATGGACAGGCCTAGAAGGCCTAAAAAGATTTAAGACAAAAAACTGAGGGAAATATTCCCTGAAGTTCAAAAAAAAAGGAAAAAAGAAACACCGGCGGTACCGGTGAAGTCGGGGAAACAGCCGCGACCACAAGAAAACAAAAGAATTAAAGAAAAATTTTCTGCGGTGACAGGAGGACGTCCTGCCGGCTCCGCGGAAAAACGAAAACTGAGGAGAGACAGTTGGAAAGGCGGGAAGGCAGCATGCAGGCGCTGAGGGATGCTCCCAAAAGCTTTCTGATTGGATGCTGGGGAGCGTTCCCACGCAGGCTCCGTCGGTACCGACGTACCCATATGTGAAGACTCATTCCTGCTTGTTTCTGGAGATACCATATTTACCCTTCTATGAGGGCAAAATGAGTATCATGCATTCTTGTGCTCAATATGAATTTCCCCCATGAAGAATTGAGGGTGGAAGGAAAATACAAGACAAGGACTGGCTGTTACGAAAAGAGAACCCTCCCTGGTGAAGGGGTCCACTGAAGATGTGAACCAACCCAGGGAATTGAGCAATTCTTTAGGTCTTTACATAATTAAAGGCCTGTGTCCTTTATAGTAGAAAGACTTTAATGGGAATGGTAAGGGTAGGGAAGAACCTAGTAGTCATGACTAGGTAAAGCCCTTCCTAACCATCTGGAATTATTTGCTCTCTAGCAAGGGCCCATAGTGAAGAGCTGCTCTGTAGAGATGCAGAGAGCATGTTGTAGGTTGGTTAGAAGAAAAACTGGCTGTTTAAGAGCCAGTATGTAACCTGAACTACTGTGCCAAACCCCAAGGATTGGCGAAGGCTAAGGATAGAAGGTATGCTGATGTGTCTGCAACAATAAAGCCAGAAAGGTTTCTTAGCCTGTCTGGGACGTAGTACTAAGGCCAGAAAGGATTGATATTGGAGATCAACCCCTGGTTGCTTGGTCCATAAGTCAGTGGTCTAACCACTAAGAGCCCTTACAATTCTAGCTATTGTTAAGGCAGCAGAACAAATTTTAGGTCCCAAGATTGGAAAAAAAGGACCTACAGACATAAGTAGGAGTGGTAAGACTCCGTCCTTGTCTGAGAAGCTGCCACAAAACAAAAAATTGTAAGGGGAAGACAACTCTGAAATGAAAACCCTTTACTGGAATAGGTAGAAAACTCAGGGGCTTAGGGATAAGCCCTCCAGTTAAGTGGTATCATTCTTACAGACCAAAAGTCTTAGTAAGAGGGACAGAGTTGAAAAAAGACTTACGATGGAGTAAATCTCTGAAAAAGTAATATAAGACATGCTGATACAGGAGAAACTGTCAAAGGTAAAGGCATAGCAACCTTATTGACAGTTATTACTCCTCTGTCTATTTAGGAGGAAGAGGAGTAACTTACTACCTGTAAAGCATAATCATCCTAAGAAGCTGTATGAGCTAAACGGAAGGATGTCTCTTTAAAAAAGAGACGTGTAAAATTCAGGATGGAACCGGTGTAGATGCTTGTAATGAGAAGAAGCAGACTACAGGTTCTAAACCTCAAAACAGGAAGAAGGATTCAATGAAGAATCTATCAGCAACCCTGCGGCTGCTGGGTTTGCTGAAGTAGTTGAGGTTGTGGTTTGTTTAGCCTGGTTTGATGTTTCCCTGGTTTGGACACAGCTGTGTGATGGGTAGAGAATGTATAAAACTTTTTCCCCTTGGGGGAATAAAGTTTGGTAGAAGATCTGCTACCCCCTGGGATAGAGGAAGGTGTTGACAATCCTTTGAAAGCAATAGTGTCAGTGGTTAACTGAGCAGCTTGGCGTAAAGTCTCTTTGTTAAAGAGATTCTCCCCAGTACAAGCAGTATTTCCCAGGCTTTCTTGTAACCATTTGTCCAAGTCCGAAGCTTGGAGCCAGGCCATTCATCGTGCCCCTATGGCTATAGCAGAAGTTTTGCTAACAGACTCAAAACAGCCCAGGGTAGCACGAGTAAGGAACCTAGAGATATTTTGAACATGACTAACCAGTAAAGAGTAGTCTGCTCTTGAGATCTTGAAGAAAAGGAGTCAAAAACAGCAAACTGTTGGTGACCTCTTCAAGAGATAATCCCATATAGAAAATATATGAGAGAATTCTTGTTGAAAACATGGATGCCTGGAAGCTTTTACGTCCAAAGGCATCTAAAGTTCTAGACTCATGACCTGGCGGATAAGAAGAGTGCCTTTTAGCACTCTTAACACGCCTCATTGCTGATTCCACAACAATAGAATGATGAGGAAGTTGAGTCTTTTGAAAACCTGGAGAACGGGGCACCTTGTACAGAGGGTCAGTGGCCCTTGAAGGTGGGGATACCTTTAAAGGAGTTTCCCACATTCTAAGTAAAAGATCCTGTAAGGTTTGATGCAAAGGAAGCATGATAACCTCCTTTGGATTCTCAGGGATATGCAGAAGCTCTGAATCCCCTGGTGCAGGATCTTGATCAGGTATAGAAATGGCAAGTAACCTTGCCATATCAAGCAGGAATGCTTGAAAAGAAATTTCCCCAAAAGGGGATCCTCTATCATGAGGAGTAAAGGTCAGATCTGTTGAAAATCTAGTCTTGGCACTAATGGATTGATTCGGATCCATTGGAGTACAAGACCCGAAAGGGTTGAGCATCGGATTGTCCTGAAAGGATAGTCGTCGGTACCACTGGAGGCTGGTGCCGCGACAAATCGGTGGAATATTATCCATGCCAGGGATGGATTCTAAACTCGGTACCGAAGGAAGCGAGTTTGTGGAAGTAAGCATGGAAGCACCGATACCGATGCAAACGTAGAAAACGGTACCGGCGGTGGTATCGCAGCCGGTACAGATATCGAAAGATCAGTCTGAGGTGACTCTAACAATACCAAAGGTACCGAGAGCGCCTGACTTTGATCCCCGGGACAATGAGGTCGGTACCGAGATGAGTCGGTACCCAATCGTCCAGGCTAGAGATCGATTCTAGACTCGGCATCGAAAGCAGCGAGTCTATCGAAGCACACCTGGAGGGTACCGACGTGGATACCAGAACCGGTACTGGGATCGATACCGATACTGGAAGATCGGTCTGTAGCGACTCTAACGGCACCGAAGATACCGAGAGCGCTAGACTGCGATCATCGGTGTGGAATGTTTCATCCAACACCATAGCCGATGCCGGGGTACCGGCACCACTCAAAGCAGATACCACCACCGAGCATGGCTCAGGTATGTTCGTAGAGGTAAAGACCCCGGGAACAACCTGAAACCCCGTTAGTGCTTTGGAGGCCGAAGACTCCCGCCGGGGTTTTAAAGCCAATTTGTCCTCGGGAGCAAGGCCAGAGGCATCTCGATGCTGAACATGAGATCTACCACCCGAGGACTAGCTAGTCTTTACAGACTTTTGTTTGGTTACCTGATCCTGTGAAAAAGAAGTTGTAGGTGATACCTCACTGATGGGAACCGCGTATCGAGTTGAACTCGATGCTGAAGACTTCTTCTGGAAATACTACTGCAGGAGGGACACTCCAGCGGATAGTGGTCAGGACCCAAACATGGGAGGCACCAGTTATGGGTGTCTAAAACTAATTTGGTACCACCACAGTTGAAACATGTTTTAGGAATAGTGGCTGGCGTTTCCATGAAGGAAAGTGAGAGACCGAGCAGGCCGAAAAAAACGTCAGGCACTAAACAGGGAAAAATTCCCTACAAAGGTAAAAATTTGAAGGAGAAAGAAAGAAGAAAACACCGGCGGTACCGGTGCGTCGAGGGAAGACAGACGCGACCACAAGAAAAAACAAAAATAAAGGAAGAATTTTCTGCGGTGACAGGAGAACGTCCTGCCGGCTCCGCGGAAAAACAAAAACTGAGGAGAGGCAGTTGGGAAAGGCGGGAAGGCAGCACGCAGGCGTGGTGGGATGCTCCCAAAAGCATTCTGATTGGACGCTGGGGAGCGTTCCCGCGCAGACTCCGCCGGTACCGACGTACCCATATGTGAAGACTCATTCCTGCTTGTTCCTGGAGATCTCTTCTCTCCTAAAAATTCGAACCACTCGCGCCTGATCCTCCTGTTCTGTAATTTCTCCTTCTTCCAAATCCTCTGCCAACTCCACATCCTGCTCTAGGTCTTCCGAATCAACGCCTTCAGAAACCACAGATTGACCTGACCGATCCCTCTCGGTCCTTAGTCTCTTAGCGGGGAGACCTGCCCCCCCAGTGCTTAGAGGGGTCCCCGGCCACTTTTCCCCCAATTCCCCTTCTGAAGGACTTGAGGTGGCCTTCATCTGCACTCCCCCGAAAGCCTGTTGTATCAAAGCAACGAATTGCAGAGAAAAAATCGCCGCCAAGCCCCCTGGGATCTGCACCTGCGATGCCTGACTACCATGAAGAG
Source organism: Ichthyophis bannanicus (assembly GCA_033557465.1). Taxonomy (NCBI): domain Eukaryota; kingdom Metazoa; phylum Chordata; class Amphibia; order Gymnophiona; family Ichthyophiidae; genus Ichthyophis; species Ichthyophis bannanicus. The sequence goes on from CM066031.1 coordinate 1,540,828,361, forward strand.
ATGACGGCCCCGCCACCGGTTCCAGAAGGGGATCACTGGCAGCCTTTTGCTCCGAAAGGTCAGAAGTGCTCCCCTTTGGGCTCTCCACCCCTTCTTCAAGCTCCTGCTCCATAGAATTTGATTCTCTAAAACAGCTTTTGCAAACTCCCGTTTCAGATACTGCTCCCCGTCTGGAACCACACAATAAACAGAGTGGTCTAGAAGGCATACTGCCTAAACAGGAACTTAGGGCACTGTCTCTGAGCCACCCTTTATTGTGCAGAACCTGAGAACGCTGTATTCCTCTTTCTCTCTTTTTTTTTTTAAAGTAAACCTGGGGGGGGGGGTACCCACAGCACCTTCCCCACCCTCTATCAGCAAACCGATTTTAAAAACGAGGCTTCCCCGCTACAAACGAGGCCTCTGAACACTGCTCTCTCACAGAATGGAGTTTCCCACGCACGCGCGCTCACCACGAGGCACAGCCTACCACGGTCTCCTCATGTTGCCTGCCCCAATGCCAACCACGAGACTGGACGACGACCCTGGCCCCCCTTACCTTTGCTCCGAGGCTTGCAGAGGCGTCTAACCACCCTCCCCGTGCTCAGCCGGGATCGCGGCTTCAGCGCTAAGAGGAGAGATCAAAGCTGCAGCACAGCTGAAAACAGCTAAACCGGAATCCGACTTCAGCGTTAGAGCTGTCAGCGAATCTTTTGGTAACCCCCTGCTGTTATATCGCCGGTTCCTCACCCATAAGATCGGGTTCGGGAAGGGGACTCCAGCTCCCCTCCTCCTAAGCTCCTCTTCTGCTGATAACTCCCCAACACGTTAAGGGAAAAAGGGGGGGGGGCGGAAGGGGGGGTAGACAAAGCAGAAAATAAGCAGCTCAGCACAGTTTCTACCAAACCCAAAACTCTTATCTAGCATAAAGTCACACCATTTAACCAATTTTAAACCTTAAGCTAATTTCAACCCTTAATTGTAACACTTAATTGCTCCTCTTAGTGAGACCCTATCTCTGGGCTCACCAGCCCTCCAGCTGCTTGGAGACTCAGAGAACTGAAGGCAGAAGGCGGATCCTGGGTACTTATACCGGTGATGTCAAAAAAGATTGACATTCTCAGTTTCCAAGCTGCTGGAGGAGGAGCAAAACCCAAAGGTTCAGGACTAGCCTGGAGGGACACTAAGGAACGACACAGATAGAAGTGATCTGGCAGAAGGGCAAAGTTCCCGAGGAGGGTGATAGGGAGAGACAAGAGAGGAAAGGTAGTGAGGAGCAGCAGAATGAGTGCACATATAGCTTTTCCTACTACCCAGAGGCTTATCAATTCAACAACTATTACGTCTAGGACTTCTGAATGAACCCAAACCTGAGCCATTATAGCTGACTTAAGGAACCTTCAGGGCCTCTCCTTGCTTTGCCATCCTGCCTTGGTAACTCTTATGCCCTGATGCTCTTCCAGTATTTTGAACTTCTACTGATTTTCTCACTGCCTCTCCTGTTCTGCATACCTCAAAGACCTTACAAAAACAAGATCTAATCCAAGTTTATCGTCCTGTTTTATGTAAAACCGAGCAGCCTGTTGTTCTGGTCTTTGGTTATCTGTGAACCGCGCTGATTGTAAATAGCGCGGTATATAAAAAACTGTAATAAATAAATAAATAAATAAATCTATCAGCTGTTCTCCTCTGCAAGGGGAATGGGCATGAAGTAACCCTCTTCACCCTCTATTCATCTAAAGACCTATTCCGATCGATCATGTTTCTACTCACAAGGGAAGACTATCAAGCAAGTTAAAGGAATCACCAACCTTGATGCCTTTTACCCAAATGGGGAAGTTTCTCCCCTTGGTGATTGACTGAGGGTTAACTATTGAAATAAATTAAAACCCCAGTCTAATATCCCATTAAAGAGATTTGGCCTTTTCGGGTGCATGAGCTCCAAAACTGCAACTGTCCAGGGCTCTCTCACCCATGCCAAATTGACTACTGTGAATCCTTATAACACCTCAAGCTACATAAAATGGTCCCCACCTGGGACTAAGCGTAAGATGCATGCACCTGACTCACGAGGAACATGTAGTCTCTAAAGTGCAAGGCAGTTCCTTATTTGACTGGTGATCTTAAAACCACAGTATACGACAGCATTCCCAACCGGGCTAAGTGTCACATGCTGTGAACTAAAAAGGAATCGCCCCCCCCCCCCCACCTCACTTAAGAAACCCTAACCAGATCTCCAGATTAAACTCAACACAAGACACATTCTTGCTTCTGGCCCCTGGAAGTCACCCTCCCCGCCAGCTTTATTAAAATGCAGTCATCCTGTTACACAAACTAATCACCCTTGGTGCCCAGTCCCTTCCTTGGGCTCAGCTGGCTGTGATTGATGCTCCAAGCACACCTCAACCATTTAGAGTAGTTACTCACCTGTAACAGGTGTTCTCCAGGAGCAGCAGGAATCATTCCTCACATATGGGTGACATCGACGTCGATGGAGCCCTTGCGGAGCATTTCCCCAGCTTTCCAAGAAAGCCTTTGGGAATGCAGGCAAGCATGCGCGGTTCCCTTCCCGCCTAAAGGTGCCATCTTGCTCAGTCAAATGACATAGCTAAAAACAGCACACAAAAATGTAAAAATAAACTATGCACAACTGCAACTCCAAGGGGAGGAGGGAGGGTTGTAAGGACTGATTCCTGCTGCTCCTGGAGAACACCTGTTACAGGTGAGTAACTACTCTTTCTACAGGACCAAGCAGGAGGTCAGTCCTCACATATGGGTGACTCCCTAGCTCTGGGCTACCAAGGAACCCATAAGAACATAAGATATGCCATACTGGGTCAGACCAAGGTCCATCAAGCCCAGTATTCTGGTTTCCAACAGTGGCCAATCTAGGTCATATGTACCTAGCAGTTTCAGGCTGAACAAGCGAACTCCCTCTAGTCTCAGTATCAAAGAAAGGCTTTTCACTGACAGAACCTCCACCGGTAGCCCAACGGAGGGCTGGAGGGCAGGAGTTCCCTAAACCTCAAAGAGATTCCGGAGTACTGCCTGGCCAAAAGCACTGTCCCTACGGGACTCCCTTTCCAGACAGTAATGGGCCGCAAAGGTCTGGCTTGAGGACCAAGTTGCAGCCCTGCAGATGTCCACCAACGGTACAGAGCGGAGGTGAGTCACTGAGGCAGCCATTGCCCTGACACGATGGGCCGTGACCCGACCCTGCAAAGGAAGGTCAGCCGCCCTGTAAGCCCAGGTGACACAGTCAGCTACCCAGGTGGACAAGGTACGCTTGGACACAGCTAACCCCAAATTATTAGGGTCAAAAGATATGAAGAGCTGAGTAGCCCTTCTATGCCCCTGAGTACGGTCAAGGTAGACGGATAAGGCCCTCCTACAGTCCAGGGTATGCAGGACTGCTTCAGCCTGGCTTGCATGAGGCCTAGGGAAGAATGTTGGAAGAACCACCTCTTGGTTAAGGTGGAAGGAGGAGACAACCTTTGGGAGGAACTTTGGATGAGTCCTAAGGACTACCCTGTTCCTATAGAAGCGGGTGTAAGGCCTGTCACAGACCAGGGCCTGAAGTTCACTCACTCGCCTGGCCGAGGTTAGGGCTATCAAGAAGAGTGTCTTCCAGGACAGGAAGCGTAGAGGACACGTAGCCATCGGCTTAAAAGGTGGGTGAGTCAGTTGCTGCAAGACCACATTCAACTCCCACTCAGGAGCAGGAGGACGGATTGGAGGCTTGGGCAAGAGCAAGCCTCTGAGAAACTGGGACACCAAGGGGTGAACTGACAGAGAATGTCCTTCCACCAGTGAGTGGTGAGCTGCTAGAGCTGAGAGGTGGACCCGAACAGAATTGAACTTAAGTCCCTGATTTGATAAGTGCAGTAAGTACTGAAGCACTACTGGTACAGTACAGGAGAAAGGATCTTCTGTACGTAGCTGACACCACACAGAAAACCTTTTCCATTTCAGAGCATAGGTTTTCCTAGTGGACTGTTTCCTAGAGGCTAGGACAACCTCCTCAACTTCCTGAGGTAGGCCCCAGGGAGCCAAAACTACCCTTGCAGCCTCCAGGCCATCAAATTGAGAGCTTTGAGATTGGGGTGCAGAAGGGAACCCTGATCCTGAGAGAGGTGGTCGGGTTGCAACCCCAGAGGCAGTGGGGGATCCACTGCCAGCTGAAGCAGAAGTGGAAACCAAGGCTGTCTCGGCCACCTGGGAGCCACCAGCAGGACCGAGGCCTTGTCCTGAAGAATTTTGAAGAGGGTTCGGGCCACCAAGGGCGTGGGAGGAAACACATACAGTAGGCCCGGAGACCAGGGAATCAGAAAAGCATCTGCTGCTATCCGCAGAGGATGCAGTTGCCTGGAGCAGAACTTTGGCAGCTGTCTGTTCAGTGGACTGGCAAACAGATCTATGGATGGAAGTACCCATTTCAGGAAAATCTTCTGAGCCACCAAAGGATGGAGCTGCCACTCGTGGGGCTGCAGAATCCTGTTCAACCTGTCGGCCAGGTAGTTTTCCTGGCCAGGTAGATACACAGCCTTGAGGAGCATGTTGTGCCTGAGAGCAAACAAGCAAAGGTCCTGTGCTTCCTGACAAAGGAGCCTGGACCCAGTTCCGCCCTGCTTGTTCACATAAAACATGGCTACCTGGTTGTCTGTTTGAACTAGGACAGACTGATGAGCCAGGGTTGGAGAGAAAGTCTTGAGGGCTAATCGAATAGCCCTGAGTTCTAGTAGATTGATTTGCTGTGCGGCTTCCCAGGGAGACCACAGGCCCTGGGTGCACTTGCCTAGACAATGAGCTCTCCAGCCCTGCAGGGAGGCATCTGTGGTCAATACCACTGTGAACCCAGGAATCTGAAAAGGTACCCCTTGCAGCAGATTGAGTGGGTGCAGCCACCAGCGGAGGGAGTTCAGAAATTGTCTGGACACCCTTATCCTGTCTGAGGCTGCCTGTGGCTTGTGATCACTGAGTCCAAAGGCACCACTGTGCAGGCCTCATATGGAGCCTGGCATTGGGGATCACATGTACTGTCGAAGCCATGTGGCCAAGAAGCCTCAGGCAGAGTCTGGTGGAGACCAGTGACCTGCTGAGAAACTGGTTTGCTAAGTTTATCAGTCTTTGGGCTCTGTCTTCTGGCAAGAATGCCTTTGCCAGCAGAGAGTCCAACCTTGCCCCTATGAACTCCAAGTTCTGGGAGGGGAGCAAAGTGGACTTTGCAAAGTTTATTACAAACCCCAGGCTTTGAAGAAGAGCAATAGTTCTAAGGGTGGCTTGTCTGGCCTCCTGGCACGTCTGACCCCTGATGAGCCAGTCGTCCAGATAGGGGAAGACAAAGATCCCCTGATTTCTCAGGTAGGCCGCCACCACTGCCAGGCATTTGGTAAAGACCCTGGGAGCAGAGGTGAGGCCAAAACGCAGTACTTTGTACTGATAATGGTTTCCTCCCACAATGAACATGAGGTACTTTCTGTGGTCTGGATGAATGAGGATGTGAGTGTACGCATCCTTTAGTTCTAAGGAGCATAGTCAATCTCCCTGCTGGAGGTAGGGCAGAAGTGTTCCAAGAGTAAGCATCTTGAACTTTTCCTTCTCTAGGAATTTGTTGAGATTTCTGAGGTCTAGAATAGGCCAAAGGCCACCGGTTCTTTTGGGTACAAGGAAATACCTGGAGTACAACCCTTGACCTTGTAAGTGGGGAGGCACAGGCTCCACTGCCCTGTCCACCAACAGACCTTGGAGCTCCTGAAGGAGATGATCTGTGTGCAGGGGAGGCCTTGGAGGTTCCCCTGGAAAGTATGGAGGAGGCAGCTGTTGGAAGTGTAGCAGATAGCCCTTGTGGACTATGCTTAACACCCAACTGTCTCCGGTGATGAGTGGCCACTTGTGGGCAAACAGGGCGAGGCGACCTCCTGTGCAGGGTTGGGAGAGCAGGGACGGAGAGGCTATGCCTAAGGAGTCCAAACTCCCACCCTGCTGAGTTGGAGCAGGGGCCGGAGGCTTGGGAGTCCTCTGCCTATGGGGCCCATTACCCTGCCCCTTGGCCTGCTGACCCTGAGGGGGAGCTTGGGAGGCCTGGTACTGTGGGTACTGTTTGTAGGCAGTGCCCTTCCTCGGGTAAAAGGGCTTTTTACCCGAGCCCTTCTTTTTGTGAGAAGGGGCAGAAGTCTTTCTAGACAGCCTTGTCCTCGTGAGGTGCTCGGTTTTGAGCTGTGCGGCCTTCTCGGTCACGGGCTTGCCAAAAAGGTTCTCACCTCGGCAAGGGACATCGACCAACTTGTCCTGAACCCATGGCTCGAGGTCCGATGACTGCAGCCATGCCTGGCGTCGAGCCACAATGCCGGCTGCCGCAACACGGGCCGAAGCCTTGAAGCCATCGTAGGCAGCGCGGGACATAAACTTGGAGCATTCCCGGATCCCCGAGGACAAGGACTTGAACCTCTGTAAGGGTTCCCCGGAGAGACCAGCAGAGAACCCGGCCAGCTCCTTGGCCAGGTCCCGCAAGTACATGCCCATGTACAGCTGGTAAGACTGGACACGGCAAGCAAGCATCAAGCCCTGGAAGCACTTTCTACCAAAGCCATCCAGGTTCCGGGCCTCCCTGCCAGGGGGCACCGCAGAGTGCATCTTCTGACTTTTCAGGCGATGCATGGTCGATTCCACCACCATGGAATAGTGTGGCAGCTGCGCCTTCTGAAAGCCAGGGCTCTTCTGGAGTCGATAGATAGAATCGACCCGCTTGCTTAGAGCCGGCGCCTCCCACATACAGAAGAGGAGTCGTTCCAGCATCGGGGGAACCAGAAGAGTAAAGGCCTCCTTCGGAGGAGAGTCATACTGTAGGGCCTCGAGCTCCTCCTCGGGGTCCGCAGGGATAGCCAATGCAGTGGCCATATCCCGGACAAACTCCGAGAACCGGGTATCCTCCGGGGGGGGGGGGGGGGGGATAAAAGCCGGGGCTCAGACTGCGGTGAGTCCGATGGGACGCACCGAGTCCTGAAAGTGTCGAGGGACTCCTCGTTCTCCGTCTCCCAGGCGGACTCGTCCGATGAGGAATCGGGGTCCGACTGCACGGGGCCTGTGAGCACCCGCCCCAACGCCAAAGGCACCGGCGTTGATGCCCTCGGTCCCGAACGGGAGGTCGAGGGAGACCGCGACCGAGGTCGACCTCGAGCCTTCATGGTCTCGAGTATCGGCTCGGTCTCCGGGGTCAACTTCGACGTCCCGGTGGTCGGGGCAGATGCGCCAGACAGGCTGGCCATCAGTGCCCACTGCTGTTCCATGAAGGCAGACAATCTGCACTCCAAGGCAGTCAGCCTGAGACCCAGCTCAGGAGACTCAGCAGCCACCGACTCGGGCCCCGGCAGCTCCAGTCCCGACGTCAGCTCTCTGGGAGGAGAGTCCACGAGGACTACAGGACTTATGTGTCCAGCAGACTCCGGCTCCACACGAGGTACTTTTGGAGGCCTCTCCTGTTCCACGGGCCTGGGGCGACGGTTGGGGGTCCGAGACCTAGCTCTCAAGGAGCCAGGGACCTCTTCCGACGACGCCCTCGCGAGCTGCTTCTTCCTGTTTCGTTCCCGGTCGGGGGACCTCGGGATCCGATTCCCGAGATGTCGAGGCCTCAGACGAGGTCCGGTCCTGGCCAGAGGCCGAGTCGGAGAAAAGCCTTTCCTTTTCGTGCTGACGACTTCGAAGTGCCTTGGAAGACATCTTCCCACATGGTCCACAGGTCTTAGGATCGTGGTCAGGACCAAGGCACCGAAGGCAGCAGTCGTGTGTGTCGGTGAGAGACATTAGTTTCTTGCACCAATCACACTTTTTGAAACCACTGGAAGCCATCAGGGAAAAAAAGAGTCCCCGCGAGGTCAAAGGACCGGCCTTCCAGGGAAAAAGAAAAAAAGGGCGCGAACGCCAGCCACGAAGGGCAAAATCCGAAAAAATAAGATCGGGCTCGATACCGGTGTACCAAACCCAGCGGGAGGGGAACCGGCATCGAACCGGAGAAAAAATAGCAAAGGAATCGCGAAAAAATCCAACTATTTTCCGGGAGGACTAGGACACACTTCCGATGGGCTTCACGGAAAAAGAGAGACTGAGCAAGATGGCACCTTTAGGCGGGAAGGGAACCGCGCATGCGTGCCTGCATTCCCAAAGGCTTTCTTGGAAAGCTGGGGAAATGCTCCGCAAGGGCTCCATCGACGTCGATGTCACCCATATGTGAGGACTGACTTCCTGCTTGGTCCTGGAGAACACAGAGTTATGGCAGTCATGCTTGCAGGGCTTGCTACACCTTTCAGCCGAGTGAAGGTTGGTAAAAATGTGTCACATAGACATCTCCACTGGTTACCTGATCTAATTTGACAGCTTCATCCTACCACAGCTCCACACAGATGTGGCTGACTCATCCTGCTTGTCCATGGAAGAAGAGAGGTTACTTCCCTGTCACAGGGGTTCTCCATGGACAGCAAGATAAGTCAGTCACACAAACCTGCTCATCTTCCCTCTAGTATGAATCTGCCTATAGCTGGAGAATGGACTAAGGTAGGATGGCTAGTAATTCCATCTATATGCCTCACTTTACCTGATGCAAGAACTCTGCTATTTCCTTCCCAAGATTCTTTGCGAGAAAGGAAGTTAGCCAAGTCACTGTTGCAAAACATCTTATGAGAATCTATTGCAAGTATTGCAAGCAGATGCTTAAAGGGTTTGTTCTGTCTTCAGCTTAGCAGACACTAGCTCTGTTTTAGGGTTTAAATCCAAGAAGAAAACAAAAATGTGATGTGTACAATATTCATTATAAGCTCTACTGGGAGAGGACCCAAGCTAGTTGGCCTCTTCACACTAAGAAGTGAAAGGCAAGAAAAAGTCCTTGATTGTGTAAGGCACAACGTAGCCACAGATATTCAAACAGTGCTGCACACTAGCCACACCAGAGAACTGCAAGTGTGGTTTCGTTCACTGTATAAACCAGAACAAAATCATTTAACCTTCCTGTCAAACCTAGAGAAATGATTTTGCAAAGAATATGACATGACAAGTATTCACAAACAATACACTGTCTGCAAAATGACCAATTGAATAAAAATGTAAAATATTTACAATACCTGTTCTCTCACCTGTGCTGGTACTCCAGGCCTTAGTGAAAGATTTATATTTGCGACATTATTTAACTGATTTATTAGTGGCTGGCGGTTCTAAAAAAAAAAAAGACATAGCATTAAGCAATTTGAAAAAGAAAATATTGATACTGCATGCTGTTTTATAAACTGTTCTACTGCCAAATAGCTGTTTCAAATGAAGAGCAATCCCCTTGTGATTGAATCTGCGATACTACTTAAAAAGAGAAATAGGAAAGAACTCTATATACACATACAGGAAGCAACAAAACCAGTAACTAAAGCAAATTTAAAACATGAATTCCAAGCCAGAGATCAGGCATGTAGGCAAATCCAGCAGACTCAAGAAAGAGTAGTTACTCACCTGTAATAGGTGTTCTCTGGGGACAGCAGGAATCAAGCCTCACATAAGGGTGACGTCGGCACCGACAGAGCCCTCGCGGAAGCATCTCCCCAGCTTTCAAAGAAAACCTTTGGGAGATGCACCATGCATGCATGGTCCCCTTCTCGCCCGAGGGTGCCATCTTGCCTCGGTCTAGTGGCATAGCTAAGACAGCAAAAATAAAATATGGTAAAGAAGCAACTCCAAGGAGAGCAGGGAGGGTTGTGAGGACTGATTCCTAATGTCTCCAGAGAAAGCATAGTTACTCACCTATAACAGGTAATCTCCGGGAACAGCAGGAATTTAGTCTTCACATATGGGTATCATCGGTACCGACGGAGCCTGCGCGGGAACGCTCACCAGCGTCCAATTAGAAAGCTTTTGGGAGCATCCCACAGCGCCTTCCCGCCTTTCCCAACTGCCTCTCTCCAGTTGAGTTTTAAAGCTGAGACAAAGAGAGAGAGAGGGAAAGAAAGAAAAGAGAGATACAACTCCTAGGGGAGGTGGGTGAGTTGTGAAGACTAAATTCCTGCTGTTCCCAGAGATCACCTGCTACAAGTGAGTAACTATGCTATCTCCAGGAACAAGCAGGAATGTAGTCTTCACATATGGGGACTCCCTAGCTGCAGATGTCAGGGAGAAACCCCAGAAGTTGTGTGCCCCTGTGAAAGCACAGTTACTTACCTGTAACAGGTGATCTCTGGGAACAGCAGGAATTAGTCTTCACATATGGGTACGTCGGTACCGACGGAGCCTGCACGGGGATGCTGCCCAGCTTCCAATCAGAAAGCCTTTGGCAGCCTCCCTCGCGCCTGCGCACTGAGTTCCCGCCCTCTCCAGAGCCTCTCTTCAGTTGAGGTTCAAAGCTGAGACAAAGGCGAGGAGAGAAAGGAGAAGAAGATAAGAGATGCAACTCCTAGGGGAGGTGGGAGGGTTGTGAAGACTAATTCCTGCTGTTCCCAGAGATCACCTGTTACAGGTAAGTAACTGTGCTATCTCCAGGAACAAGCAGGAATGAGTCTTCACATATGGGGACTCCCTAGCTGGAGATGCCAGGGGGAGATCCCATAAAAATGCAGCAGCCTGGACCAGGGGTGCATTTTGTTTCCAGAAATCCCTGGCATCCAATGTGGGATGGAGGGTAGGAGTTGACAATAAAGGAGCTGTGAGGAAGAACAGCATAGCCAAGGACTAGAGGGCCGTACAGATTGTAGGAGTCCTTGGGGTATATGAGGAGTCACATGAAACACATGTAACGTACCAATAGATAGGTCACTTACCTACTGCACTGTAGGAAGTAGAACGCCTGATGTAGTCTGCTGGAGAAGCAGTGGCGGAATCCTGAAGGGACCTCCCAGCAGTGAGGATGAAGGTCCAGACCTGGAGGTAGTAGACGATCCAGGTGTCAACTGGGTAGGATGGGACGTCATGTCTTCAATGGAGAGCTTTATGAGAAAAGCTGAAAAACTCCTTTAGTCATAATGTTATTAACAGGGAGGACTAAGGAAGAAGACTGACGGAGTTGGAGAACTAGCCCAGTCCTGACGGGGAGAGGGAAAGTGGAAAAAATCCCTATTCCCAAGGAGAAGAGCTGTGTACTCAAAGATAAAGATGTACACCGTTTTTCCTAACTGGCGAGAAACAGGAAAAAATATTGAAGCTTGATGCTTCAAGGGTTTAAGAAAAAAGAGAGAAGTTAGCACCACCATGGTAGTGGTGTCTAACAGCTTCTGCATGGTAATATGGTATGCGAAATAGGGCGATGGACTGTCTAAATCCTCTAGGAGATAACATTTAGTATAGACAGTAAGGGTGAGAGTATAGAGATATGAACCCTTAAGAAACCGCCCAAGAGACACATATATATACAGATGTTTATATATATATGTGGGGGGATCTAAATCTGAATCGATATGTCCAGATGCAGAAATCGGGACATGGGTGGAGAGATATATCAAAATATATATATATATATATATATATATATATATAATATAGATATGAAATACGTAATTATAGATATTTTTGTGGGGCATGGGATTGCACCACCAGAGAAATGAGATAGGTATGTAGACATAGATAGAGATGCTACATACAAGATGACAGGTTGAAGAACATGTCTAGCACCCAGCCCCATGATTGTTACATGGGAAATAAAAAAGAAAAAGATTCTGCATATTACCAGAGGGTAAAGCCACTTGGGATATGTAGAGAGAATCTATTTCTATGAATTGAGGGATGCAGGAAGGCAATCCAACAAAATAACCGTAATGATTGCGTGAGAACAGATTATAAGATGAATCTGTAAGGAACAAGGCGGGAGTTCCACCGAACACTGACATGGCAGAGGTGCAAAATGCAGGGGAAGATACCAGAGGGACCTATTAGAGGGACCCAGAGGTAGCATGCATGAATGTCAGCCTTGGATCTTCACGCAGAAGAATGTATCCCGTGTTAACACCCCAGGTTAAAGGGTGTGGAGAACCTTCACAGGCATGGGAAGGGTGAACAAGCTTTTTCCTACTAATAGCGAAGCTTCAGAGACAAGGTCAATGCTCTATAGCAGGCCCTCATAGTAGAAAGCTGCTCTGAAGATTGTAGAGAGCATTGTGCAGGAGAGATAAACTGACTGAAGTCAGATATGTTACCATATCCTAGGAGAGGAGATGGATAGAATAATGTGAGGAAGCCTAAGGGAGTAGGAGGATCCAAGGTAGCTAACGAATAGCTTGGAAACACTACTAAGGCTAGACAGAAATTGAACAAAAGACTGGAACTTGGGAAAAGTACCAGAAATACAATCACTGTAACTCCTGCAGGCACAGCAGCTGACAGAAACAGCAGAAAGATTGCCCTGTGCCCCATAAAGAAAAACAGATAAAGAGGGAGGAGATATAACTTCTCCCTGTCTGTGGAATAAGCTTGGCAAAAACTTTTTAGTATGGTACCCCTCCGTTAGGGAAAAAAAAACCCCATTGGAGAGGGTAGAGCAAGTAATTAGAGGGTGACATACCCATAGGGTAAGTCAACAGAAGGAAGAAGAATGTTCAATTGGGACAAAACCATCATGGGATAGGTGCAACTGCTCTTCTAGAGGATAAGAAGAGGAGAAGTTAGCAGTCCCTGAACATAAAATGTTTCACAAGGTAGTACACTGAAAGAAACACAGTGTATAAACTTCTAATGAATTAGAAGGAAAGTATAGAGTATAAGTCCCAGTTCCTATGGTTGCTGGGAATACTGAGAATGGTTAGAGCTGGAGGAGTTCAGACTAGGCTGAGGTGTCTCCTGTTTAGGTACAGCCGAATGATGGGCAGGAGAGGAATGAAACTTTCTTCTCTTAGGGAAAGAAGGTTTGGTAGGACATTTCCTACCTCTCGAAGAAGGAGGTGGCTTAGAAAGGTCCTTAGTGGAAGGAGAGTCAGTGAAGCATTGAGCAACCTGACTTAAAGCCTCCTTATTGAAGAGACCCTCTCCTGTACAAGGAGAATGAGCCAGTATAGTTTGTGCCCATCTACTCAAGTCTGAAGCTTCAAGTCAGGCTCTGCGACGTGCTGCTATGGCAATAGCAGAGGATCTGCTAACAGACTCAAAAGAGTCTATAGAAGCACGAGACAGGAACCAAGATATATTCCGGCTGTGATTGATGAGTAAGGAATAATCAGTAGCCTTGGGCTCTGGTAGAAAAGGGGTCAAAAGAGACAATTTCTCTGTGACTTCCTGGAGTGTTAGACTCATGTGAAAAATATATGAGAGAACTCTGGAGGCCAACATAGAGTTTTGGAAGGCTTGACGACCAAAAGCATCGAGTGTTCTTGAAGAACGACCCGGTGGATAAGAAGAATGCTTCTTCTTGCTCTTAACTTTTCTCAGAGCCGATTCCACTACAAGGGAACGATGAGAAAGTTGAGGCTTCTGGAACCCTGGAGAGGGTGGCACCCGGTACCGAACCTCAATGTTTGTAGAAACTGGAGGAAGTCGTAAGGGTGATTTCCAGACCCTGAGAAGGAGATCCTGCAGAGCAGGATGTAAAGGAAATTGTATATTTTCCATCTGTGCCTGTGAGCCCTGAGTAGGACCACTACTAGGGATAGATATATTGAGAAAGGTTGCCATGTCCCGGAGAAAAGCCTGAAAAGACTGATCTCCTATGGGAACCATCCCTGGCCCGGCTAAAGAAAAAGCCGGAGCTCCAGAGGAGGCACAGGGGACTACACCAATGCCAGGTATCGGTTCTAAAGTAGGCATGGGTGCCAGAAGAGGCATCGATACTGATACAGGAGTAGCAGATGAAGCAGCCATCGGGAACTGCTGCAGTGGTAGCGAGATCATGAGAGAGTTATGACTATGATCTTTGAAACTGCCGATCTGGAATCGATCCGAGTCGGTTCCAGGGCACGTCGATACGGAGTCATCGAGACTAGATATGGACTCAAGACTCGGCATCGAAGTAAATGATACTATCGATGCGTGCCGCAAAGGCGCCGACGCCAATGGCAGTATCGGCGATGCCGATACCCCTAAGGCAGACTGGGTCACATCGACCGATACCGACGGTACCGAGGATACCCGATGAACACCTTTTTCAAAGGGAAAGGTGGTCCACCTCGATGCCGATGCCAGGGTATCGGAACCGATCGACGCCGGTACCGGCCCGGAGCATGGCTGAGGTTGAAGGAAGTCAATGCGATGCGAATCGATCGGGCCCGAAGGTACCGAGGATGCTCGATGACAATCCTTGGTGAAGAGTAGGCTACTCGACACCGGTGCCGATGCCGGAGGCTCGGTACCGCTCGAAGCGGATACCACCTCCGCGCATGGCTCAGGTACGTTCTGTGAGGGGTGAGCCCCAGGAACAACCTGAAACCCCTTTAACGCTTTGGAGCCCATAGACTCCCACAGGGGTAATGCCAATGGATTCTTGAGGGTAAGGCCGGAGCCGTCACCATGCTGGGCATGGGACATACCACTCAAACATTGACTAGTCTTAACAGACTGTTTGTGGGTTACCTGATGCTGTGAAGTAGAGAAACCTGGTACCCTCACTGCCGAGGAAAAAACGGTATCGAGGGAAATTCTAAAAGTTGAAGGTTTCTTCACAGAAATATCCCCCGACTTGCCAGGGGAAAAAGGGTCAGGACTCACACAGTTCAGACACCAAGCATTGGTATCTAAAAAGAAACAGGTGTTTCCACACCGAAGGCACTTCTTAGGAAAAGAAGGCTCCATAATGAAGAGGCCTGGTAGGCCCAACAAGTTAAGGCAAAAACTGAAGAAAAACGTTTCTCAGAATTAAGTCAAAAATCCACCAGCGGTACCGGTGGGAGCGGGAAATACAGCCACGACACAAGAAAACAAAAAAACTAAAGAATTAAAGTAAGTAAATAAGTAAGTTTCTGCGGTGACAGAAGGACGTCCTGCCGGCTCCGCGGAAAAACGAAAACTGAAGAGAGGCTCTGGAGAGGGCGGGAACTCAGTGCGCAGGCGCGAGGGAGGCTGCCAAAGGCTTTCTGATTGGAAGCTGGGCAGCATCCCCGTGCAGGCTCCGTCGGTACCGACGTACCCATATGTGAAGACTCATTCCTGCTTGTTCCTGGAGATAGGGCTCTACTTCCCCCCATGGATCTCTGGCAGCCTACCGGGAAAGGTGGGTAGGAGTTGATTAAGTATGGAAAAGGTGCTGTAGAACAGCCTGACTAAACAAGGCATCCTGGCGGGAGTCCTTGTCTAAGCAGTAATGGGCTGTTTAGGTATGAACCGAGGCCCAAGTAGCTGCTCGACAGATGTCGTCAATAGACACAGAGTGTAGATGAGCCATTGAGGCTGCCATGGCTCTCACATTGTGAGCTGTGACATGGCCTTCCAGAGAAAGGTTCTTACTCTGATAGGTAAAAGAAATACACTGTGCAATCCAGTTGGACAATGTTCTCTTGGAGAATGGAAGTCCCAAATGAGAAGGATCGAAAGCAACAAAGAGTTGGGAGGACTTTCTATGTTGCTGTGTCCTCTGTAAGTAAAAGGCAAGTGCTCTTTTACAGTCCAAAGTATGAAGATTCCTTTCTGCATTTGAAGCATGAGTCCTTGGAAAAAATACAGGCAGGTAAACCGCCTGGTTTAAATGAAAAGGTGAGACCACCTTTGGCATAAAGTGTGGATGAGTCCTAAGGACTACCTTATCATGATGGAATCTCATGTAAGGAGGATCAGCAACTAATGCTTGCAATTCATTGATGCGACGTGCTGATGTGATTGCAATGAGAAAGATAACTTTCCAGAAAAGGAATTTCAAGGAGGTAGTAGCTAAAGGTTCAAAAGGCGGCTTCATGAGCTGCCCCAGAACCAGATTCAGGTCCCATGCCACTGGAGGTGGCCTAATGGGAGGCTTAGTTAGAAGAAGGCCCCTCATAAATCTCGCTATGAGAGGATGAGAGGAAATAGGTTGACCATTTAAAGGCTTTAAAGAAGCTGAAATATCACTTAAATGGACTCTTACTGAGTTAGTCTTAAGTCCTGCATTAGATAAATGAAGGAGATATTCCAATAATGATTCCAGAGGTATCGCAGAGGGGTGAAGACCCTTTTGCGAACACCATATGGAAAACCTTCTCCACTTGAAAGCATAAGAAAGTCTTGTGGCAGGTTTCCTGGAAGCACAAAGGACATCCCTTACTTGTTGAGAAAGGTTAAGACCATGAAGGTCTAGGCTCTCAGCAACGAGGTCCTGAGATGCAGTGAGTGGGGATTGGGATGCCACAACATCCCTTCCTCCTGAGACAGGAGATCTGGAGCAGATCCTAACTCCAGAGATGGAGCTTGAGAGAGATGCAGGAGCAGAGGGTACCACACCTGCTGTGGCCAATGTGGAGCTATGAGAATCATGTGGCCCTTGTCTCTCTGAAGCTTGAATAGGGTCTTGGGAATTAGGGGAATGGGTGGAAAGGCATATAGGAAGTCCTGACCCCAATGGAGGAGGAAAGCATCCCTGGCCTGAGAACCCTGAGCCGGAATTCTGGAATAGAACCGGGGAAGTTTGGCATTCAACGGACTTGCAAGAGGTCTATGTCCAGAGTACCCCAAATTTGAAAAGCTTTTGCTACCTGGTCTGCATGGAGAGACCATTCGTGTGGAAGCAGAACTCGACTGAGTCTGTCTGCCCAAGAGTTTTGAATGCCTGGCAGATACACCGCAAGGAGATTAATCTGATGCTCTCTGGCGAGGGCCCATAGTCGCAAAGCTTCGTTGCTAAGCGACAGAGAGCCTGTTCCTCCCTGCTTGTTCAGATAGAACATAGCTACTTGATTGTCCATCTGTATTAGGACTGTCTTGTAGCTGAGCTGGGTATGGAACACTCGAAGAGCAAGGAAGTTTGCTCTGTGTTCTAGGAGATTGATATGTAAGTGGGTCTCCTATGGAGTCCAGGTGCCTTGGGTAGAGAGATCTTGCAGATGAGCTCCCCAACCCACCTGTGAGGCGTCTGTTGTTAGAGTAACCTGGGGTAGGGGTTGCTGGAAAGGGGACCCCACCAACAGGTTTTGGGTTGACTGCCATCATTGTAGAGACAAAATAAGGCGACTTGTGTTTGCTATTTTGTCTGATAGGCAGCCTGATGCCTGAGTCCACTGAGTGGATAGAGTCCATTTGGCTGCTCTCATATGGAGGCGAGCATAGGGAACCACGTGCACGGTAGATGCCATGTGGCCTAGTAGTTGTAACATTTTCCGAGCAGTGAGATGAGTTTTTAACACTGCCTGGGAGGCTAACTGCACAATGCGAAGGCAGCGGGCCTGTGGAAGATAGGCCCTTGCTTTTCTGGTGTCCAGCAAAGCTCCTATAAATTCTAGACTGAGTGGGAGTTAGGCTGGATTTTGGGATGTTTATGACCAGGCCCAAATACTGAAGGATACGCATTGTGCAAGGTAGGGAAATTCTGGCCTCTGACTCTGATGGGGCTCGAATGAGCCAGTCGTCTAAGTAGGGGAAGACGAATATTCCTAGAGTGTGGAGAAATGCTGCCACTACAGCCATGCATTTTGTAAACACGCTTGGTGCTGAGGCGAGGCCAAAAGGAAGCACCCTGTATTGGTAGTGCTTTCCCTGAAAAAGAAAATGAAGGAACCTTCGGTGAGCTGGATGGATGAGAACATGAGTGTACGCATCCTTGAGATCTAGAGAACAAAGCCAATCCTGACTCTGAAGGTATGGCAGCAGAGTTCCCAGAGAAATCATCTTGAATTTCTCTTTGAACAGGAATTTGTTCAGTTCTCTGAGGTCTAAAATGGGTCTGTGTCCCCCTGTTTTCTTTGGAATAAGGAAATAAGGGGAGTAAAATCCTGTACCCTATTGGGAAATGGGTACATGTTCTATTGCCCCATGGGCAAGAAGTAAATTGACCTCTTGACTCAACTGAGTGTTGAGAGAAGCCTGAGAATTGAACTGTCTTACTAGTGTAGGAGGGGGCATGTTGAAGAAATGAAGCTTGTACCCCTCTCTTACAATGGAAATGAAGCTTGTACCCCTCTCTTCTGCCGTTATCTGCCCCCATCTGGGGGCAAAATGACACAACCTTCCTGGGATGGTGGAAGGCTCTGGCCCGTTCAGAGCCAGAAAGGCCAAGTTCTCTAGATGGGAGTCAAAGCCCCTGTGGAGGCTGAGTCTGCTGGGCCGGTTGAGGCTTAGCAGTCTTTGATTTCCTTTGCTTTGGGGGCTGCTGTCCCTTTCGGGCGGACTGACCTGCAGAATGCACCTGCTGGGTATAGGAGGGGTAAAACCTCTTCTTTTTAGAGAAGAATGGTTTCTTGTAGGATTTTCTCCTTGCAGGATCAGCTGTAGCCTTGGATAGTCTATCCAAAGTGGTGTTATCAGCATCCAGCTCATTAGCTTTCTCTTGCCAATTTTTGCCAAAGAGATTCTCGCCTGTGCAAGGGATATTCCCCAGTTTGTCCTGTACCCAGAGTTCTAAGTCAGATGCCTGGAGCCAGGCAATCCTACGAGCCCCTATGGCAATGGCAGAGGTTCTGCTTATGCACTCAAAGCAGTCAAAAGCTGCACGATTAACAAACTTGGAATCATCCTGGGCATGTTTGACAAGTATAAGATAATCCTGCCTTTTATCATCAGGAAGGAGAGGGCTCATAAGCTCTAGATCTCCTGTGACCTCTTTAAGGAACATTCCCATATATAAGATGTAGGAACTAATCCTGGCAGAAAGCATAGAGGCCTGGAATGTTCGACGTCCAAAGGCATCAAGAGTTCTACATTCACGTCCTGGAGGATTAGATGCATGTCTTTTTGCGCTCTTGATCCTTCTCATAGCTGACTCCACCACTATGGAGTGGTGTGGCAACTGAGTTTTTTGAAATCCAGGACAAGGAGGCACTCAATACATGGTATCCAGCCTACGGGAATGAGGAGAGGTGGTAAGAGGTGTTTCCCACATTCTTAACATGAGATCATGCAAGATCTCATGAATAGGCAAAGTAGCCGCATCCTTGGGAGCTTTAGGATATTGTAAAATCTCCAACTCCTTTGCTCTGGGCTCTGTTTCAGGAGCCACTGTGATGGAAAGACCTCTAGCCACCTCCCTGATGAAATCCTGAAAGAATATATCCTTTGGAGGAGACATCCTACGTTTAGGAGAAGAAGGCTCCTCAGAGAGAAGTACTCCGGCATTGACAGAGCTGTCAGAGTCCTCAGAGCTAATGGAGGATTCAAAATATCTTCTGTCCGGGTGCTCTTGTAAAGCACGATAACGGTACCAATCGAAGTCGGTACCGGAGGGATCCGGTACCGGCCTGTCGATACTGGAGGAAATAGCATGACTTGGTGTTGGAAGCACACTCGCCGATGTCGATGCTGTCGGTACCGGTACCGATATCGGTACCGGAACCGGTGTTGATACCTGTTGAACTGTCTGAAGCGGTCCCGAAGGCACCGATGCCGCAAGGAGAGCCGCCAGACTGCGCTCAATAGCCAGGAATCGCTGGTCAATTGACGCTGCCGATGCCTGGGTGTCGGTACCAGATGAAGCGGCCGGTACCCCAGAGCATGGCACCAGTAGTTCTGCCGAGGTTGAGGCCTCGAGAACATCCTGAAGCCACGATAGTGCTTTGGAAGCCGAAGCCTCCTGCCGGGGCAATTTTGCCGGTACAAGTCCCTCAAGGGCAACGCCAGAGGCATCTCGATGCTTGGAAGGAGATCTACCCTTTGAGGACTGGCCAGATTTATGTTTGGTTACCTGAGATCCATGGGAGGAAGACAAAGCCCTGGATGACGTTGATGCCATGGATGCTGCATCGGAGGGAAAAAGGGTGCTAAGCTTAGCAGCTCGGTTCTGCCGACCCCTCTTCGACATCATCCCACAAGCAACACACTCCAAGATGGAGTGGTCAGGACCTAAACATTTGAGGCACCACTCGTGAGTGTCGGTGACGAAGATGGTACCACCACACTTTGAACACTTTTTAAAACCCAAAGCGGGTTTTTCCATGTTGAGAAGAAATTGGGCCTAGTGCCCAAAATGGTGAGTGGCACCAAGAGAAAAAAGGCTGGAAAATCCAGAGAAAAGATTAGCATTTTTTTTTTTTTAAGAAAGAAAGAATGAACCGGCGGTACCGGTATATCGTCGAGGAAGGCAGACGCTACCACAAAAAAGAATGAAAAATATGGGATAATTTCTGCGGTGACAGGAAAAACGACCTGCTGGCTCCGCGGAAAACGAAGAACTGGAGAGAGGCAGTTGGGAAAGGCGGGAAGGCAGCACGTAGGCGCTGTGGGATGCTCCCAAAAGCTTTCTAATTGGATGCTGGGTAGCATTCCCGCGCAGGCTCCGTCGGTACCAACGATACCCATATGTGAAGACTACATTCCTGCTTGTTCCTGGAGATTACCTGTTACAGGTGAGTAACTATGCTTTCTCCGGGAACAAGCAGGAAGTCATTCCTCACATATGGGACCCTCCAGCTACAGGGTACAGAGAACCTGTACAAAATGCCATGGTGGCCAGAGAAGGTGAGCCGTGAGCTGCAACAGTTGAGACCCAACTGAGAGACTATCACATGACCCATGTCTGGTGGACAACCAGCACTCCAGTAACCTGAAAACAGAAGGGTCGGAGGGCAGGAGTTGCCTATACCCCGAATAGATTACAGAGTACGACTTGGCTGAAGGCACTGTCCCGTCGGGACTCCCTCTCCAGGCAGTTGTGAGCTGCTAAGGTATGAACGAAAGACCAGGTGGTGGCCAGGCAGATTTCCATCACAGGTATGAAACGCCGATTTGCCACGGAGATAGCCATGGCTCTGACATGGTGTGCAGTGACCTGGTAGTCCAGTAAGATCCCAGCCTGCTCATAGGCAAGGGCAATGAGGTCCACCACCTAAGTGGACAGAGTTTGCTTGGTCACTGGAAGACCCAGTCAACTGGGGTCATAGGAGACGAAAAGCTGAGGCACTTTGCCGTGGCCCCGAGTCATTTGCAGATAGAAGGAGAGGGCTCTCTTGAAATCCAGAGTATGGAGAACTGTCTCCACCTTTGGCTGAAACTTGGGGTGTGTGAGGAGCACCATTCTGTTCTTGTAGAATCTTGTGTAGGGAGGCTCTGCCATCAGAGCCTGGAGCTCACGGACTCTGTGAGCTGACATGAGTGCCACAAGAAAGACAATCTTCCAGGAGAGGTACCGCAAGTGGGAGGTAGCCAAAGGTTCAAATGGCAGCTTAGTGAGTTGTGACAGCACCACACTGAGATCCCACTCCACCGGTGGTGGGCGGACAGGGGGCTTAGACAACATGAGGCCCCGCAGAAAGCGAGAAACAAGGGGCTGAGCCGAGAGGAGCTCTCTCTCAAAGGAGTGGTGGTGCGCCACAATAGTGCTCAGGTGCACCCTGACTGAGTTAGATTTCAGTCCAACCTGGGACAGGTGGAGTAGGTACTGGAGTAACAGCTGCACTGAGCAGGAGAACGGGTTTGCCACACCACACCAAAAATGGCGCCACTTAAAGGAGTACACCCTTTCGTGGAGGCCTTGTGGCAGGCAAGAAGAATCTCCTCCATGTCTTGTGGGAGATTGAAGGGAGCGAGAGCCACCCTTTCAGCAGCCAGGCCACGAGTGATAGAGACCTCCAGGTTGGGGTGTAGGAGAGAGCCCAAGGGAAGCTGAAATGCTGACGACAGGTGGAGAAGTAGAAGAAACCAAGGTTGCTTGGACCACTTGGGGGCTATCAATATCAGTGACATTCTGTCACTCTGGATCTTGAAGAGGGTCTTGGCGACCTGTGGTGTTGGTGGGAAGACATAGATAAGGTCTTCCGTCCTTGGAATGAGGAACGCATCCACTGTCACCCGGGATGGGTGCAGCTGGTGGGAGCAGAAGCTGGGCAACTGCGTGTTGCCCGGGTTGGCGAACAGGTCAACTAGAAAGATGCCTCAAGAGCCCAAAAAGCTGGGAGGCCACTCTGGGTTCAGACACTAATCGTGAGGCTGGAGAACTCTGCTCAACTTGTCCACCAGGGCATTCTGCTGGACCGGGAAGTAGACCGCTCGTAGAAGCATCCCATTGCATGTCGCATCTGAGCAGAAAGTCACTGCCTCCTGGTAGAGAGACTACAGCCCTGTGCCTCCCTGCTTGTTCACGTAGAAGACTGACTTGGTTGTCCATCTGGACCAGCACTAACTGGAGATGGAGCCTATGGTGAAAGGCTCAGAGAGCCAGGAATATCGCCTGGAGCTCCAGAAGGTTGATCTGCAACTGGCCTTCCACATGGGATCAACTGCCTTGTATGCGGAGGTCCTCACAGTGAGCTCCCCAACCCAGCAGGGAGGCGTGTGTAGTGAGGACCCTCTGGGGGGTGGGTGCCTGGAAGGGCATCCCGGCCTGAAGGTGGTGGGGGAGCTGCCACTAGTCGAGGGAGTCTGCAAAGTGGCAGGTCATTTTATCCTGTCTCAAAGCCTGCCTGTGTCTTGTGTCCACTGGAGCAGAGGCACTACTGAGCCACCCTCATATGTAGGAGAGCATACAGGGCCATGTGGACCATGAGGGCCGTGGCCCAACAGGTAAAGGAGAAAGTGGGTGGGCATCAACCGGCAGTGCTACACCTCTGTGGCTAGCACCCTGAGGTGTAATGACATCTCCAGAGGGAGGAAGGTCTTGGCCTGGAGGGTGTCTAGCTGAGGCCCTATGAACTCCAGGCATTGAGCAGGGGAGAGGTGGGACTTTGGGTAGTTGATGATGAATCCCAGGTGCTGCAGCGCATGGATAGTGCGCTCTGTGATATGGTGAGCTTCTGGAGCTGTGCCTCTTCTTATGAGCCAGTTGTCCAGGTAGGAAAAGACGAAGGCCCCTTGGAGACGAAAGTGGGCTGCGACCACCACTAGGCACTTGGTGAAGACCTTTGGCGATGAAGCCAGTCCAAAGGGTAGCACCCTGTATTAGTAGGGACCCCCTCCCACCACGAACCGTAGGTATTTGCAGTGGCTGGGATGTAACAAGATGTTAGTATAAGCATCCTTTCAGGTCTAAGGAGCATAGCCAGTCTCCCTGCTGGAGGTATGGCAGCAGTGTTTCAAGGGAGATATCTTGAACTTCTCCCTCACCAGGAATCTGTTCAGGTCCCGCAGGTCTAGGATGGGTCTGAAGCCCCCTGTCCTCTTGGAAGCAAGGAAATATCTGGAGAAGAAGCATTTGCCCCAAACGTGTTTGGGCACTGGCTCTACTGTCTTGTCCTTGAGGAGACCTACGAGTTCTGTGAAGAGCAGAGCCTGGTGAAGGAGAGGCCTGACAATTTTTCCTGGAAAGTAAGAGAGTGGTGTCTGTTGCAGGTAGAGGAGGTAATCCTCTCTGACAACTTGCTATACCCAGGAATTGGTGGTGATGGAGGACCACCTGTGGACAAACAGAGCCAGTCCCCCCCCCCCCCGTAGGCTGTAGGGGACCTCCTGGGGGGAGGAGGTCGTGCCCAAAGCGTCAAAAACTCCCTTCAGGCTGGGCCGTGGCTGGCGCCTGGGTCTTGTGGCTTTTCTGCTTGCGGGGGTCGTGCCCTTGCACCTTGTGCTGTTAGCCTTGTGCAGAGCAGAGAAGGCTTGAAACTGTGGGGCATTGCCAAAACTCTCCTTTTTCCTTGGGAAGAAGGCATTCTTCCCCGGGGCCTTCTTAAGGGAATGCACTGAGTTCCTTTTATAGAGTCTGGTCCTTGTCAGGAACGCAGTCTCTATTTCAACCGCTTTGTCTGCCATGGGTTTCCCGAAGAGATTCTCTCTGATACAGGGGACATCGATGAGTTTGTCCTGAACCCATTGCTCAAGGTTAGACAACTGCAGCCAGTCCTGGCGTTTGGCCCTGATGCCCGTGGTGGCTACTCTGACTGAGGACTTGAAGCCATCGTATGCTGCTCGAGATAAGAACTTCGAGCACACCTAGACTGCCAAGGCAAGCGACTTAAATCGCTGGAGAGGTTCCTAGTCAAGGCCTGCCGAGAAACTGGCGAGCTCCCTCGCCAGCTCCTTGAGATATATGCCGATGTATAATTGGTAGGATTGGACTTGGCATGCAAGCATCGAGCCCTGAAAGGCCTTCGGCTGAGGGTGTCGAGGGTCCGGGCCTCCCTGCTGGGGGGCACTGAGTAATGGGTCTTTTGGTTTTTGAGTCTGCGCATGGCGGACTCAACAACCATCGAGTTGTGGGGAAGTTGGATTTTCTGGAAACTGGGGTTTCTGCGGACTCAGTACATGGAGTTGAGCTGTCTGCTTACTATGGGCACCAATGCTGGTATTTCCCACATACAGAAGAAGAGGCACTTAAGGATGAGAGCCCCCTTTGGTGAAGCCTCATAGTGGAGAATCTTCAGTTCCTCCGTTCAGGGGTTCTCCTCCGTTCCGGTCTGGAAGGCGAGCGCCTTAGCCATGTTTCTCACAAAGTCAAGGAAGGCGATGTCCGCGGGCAGGGAGATGGGTCCGAGGGCCCATCTCTGTGTCAATGAGTGTCCGGGGACTACTTGTCCTCGGTCCCCCAATCGAACTCCAAGGAAAAGTCTGAGGCCCGGCGGTTGAGGCCCAGACTTTGAGGCCCGCTGCCTCCGAAGGACATGCAGACTGAGCTGCAGGCACTGGCTGGAGAGGACTGGTGCCCCGAAGAATGGGACTGGGATCTCATCCTCTGCTAATGGGTCTCTCGAGGACTGTGGCACTTGAGGATTGTCTCTTATTCTGGGGAAGCCCTCGATGTTGAGGGTCCAGTCTTCGGGGCAGATGAACTGGAGGAAATGGACATGAACACCCGCTGCTGGGCCAAGAGGGCAGATATACTGTGCTGCAAGGTCGCCATCCTAGTCTCCATACCACTTGGCTCCGAAGCCTTCGACACAGGCACCGAAGGCTTTGGGCTCTGTCGAGGGAGAGTCCACGACGAGGATGGCCTTGGGTGTCAGAGACTGGTCACCTGCTGCTGACTCCTCCTTCCAGGGCAGCTTGTGAGGTCATTTCCGCTCTGATCCCTTGGACTCACGCCTGGGACTGCGAGGCCTGCAATGGGATTTCCCTAATTTCCCAAGACCTGTACTCCGAAGTGGTCTTTGAGGGTTTCGATTTCTTACGTTCCAGCTCTGGGGATTTTCCCTCGGAGGTCCTGTAGCCACAGGACTCCGAAGCCACTCGGGCACTGCGGGGCACCGAGGTACCAGAGGGGACCATGGAGCGTGGTGTCGCTGGAGACTTTGGCACATAGTTGGACTTCTGAAGGATCTTTTCCTGCTGCGATTGACGACTCTAGATGGCCTTTATGGTCATCACCTTCCAAAGTTCGCAGTCCAACTTGTCATGGTCTGGCCCAAGGCAGAAGTCATGTGGATCGGCAAAGGATATCATCTTACCGCACCGATCACATTTCTTGAAACTGCTGGAGGCCATCAGCAAAAAAGGGGCCCTGCCACCCGGGCATGGGTCTGAGGCCTGCGACCAAAAAAAGGTTCAAAATGCCGGTCGAGGAACACCTCAAGAAAGCAAAAAGAAAAAAAGGGACAAACCTGAGGAGTGACGCCAAGGCAAGCTAGCTCGGGGGCGTGAAAGGAACTGGTAGACGTACTGGATTAAAAAAAGACAAAAAAAAAAAGACAAAAAAAGACTTTTTTCCAGTGGAAACTGGACAGACGTCTGAAGGGCTCCACAGAAAAAAGGAGACTGAGGCAAGATGGCACCCTCGGGTGGGAAGGGGACCACGCATGTGTGGTGCATTTCCCAAAGGCTTTCTTTGAAAGCTGGAGAGATGCTTCTGCGAGGGCTCTGTCTGCGCTGTCACCCTTATGTAAGGGCTGACTTCCTGCTTGTTCCCGGAGAAATTAAACTCTATCTTAACTTGCAGAGAATAGGGAATCATATCACAAAATCACCAGTGACACCTCACTCAATTACAGCCTCCATTTCTGGATGTTAAGCTTGCAGAACAGAGAATTTAGAGGACTACCTAAATGGCGGAGTCAGCAAAAAACACAGTTACTTACCTGTAACAGATGATCTCTGGGAACAGCAGGAATAAGTCTTCACATATGGGTACGTCGGTACCGACGGAGCCTGCGCAGGAACACTCCCCAGCGTCCAAAAAGAAAGCTTTTGGGAGCATCCCACGCGCATGCGCGCTGCCTTCCCACCCATTCACTTCCCTCTCATCAGTTGGGTTTGTAGCTGAGACCGAAGGAGGGAAGTAGACAAATTAGAGAGAGAGAGAGAGAGAGAAACAACTCCTAGGGGAGGTGGGTGGGTTGTGAAGACTTATTCCTGCTGTTCCCAGAGATCACCTGTTACAGGTAAGTAACTGTGCTATCTCCAGGAACAAGCAGGAATGAGTCATCACATATGGGGACTCCCAAGCTAGAGATGCCTGGAGGAGGTCCCAGCATGTTGCAAATCTAGTCGATGGGCCATGCTCTTTCCCAGAACCTGAGGCATCCAAGGGATGGAGGATAGGAGTTGAAGTAAAAAGGGGTGTGCTGTGGAACAGCTTGACTAAACAAGGCGTCTAGAGAGGAGTCCTTGTGTAGATCAAAAATGTTAGTAAAAATTGGATTCCAATTTTTTAATGTGGACCTTAGTCAAAAGTATTGCAAAAGTATTTGTTGAGGCTAATATGGTCTGGTGCTAGAAACCAGTACATTATCCTCAAAGAAAATACCTTACTGTGAAGTAGAGGAAATAAATTTTGCAATACAGGTAGAGGTCAGAAGCCTAAATGGCTAGAACTAATCTCAGAAGAGTTTAATGGGGTGAAATTTTGGATGAGAAGCTAAAGCTTCTGTAGGCCAAAGTTTGAAGCTCTTTGTCCTTGGAGCAGAGAAAGGCTCTAGGAAAGAGAGGAGATAAATCTGACTGGTTTGCAGACAAAGGATGGGTCTTTAAGACCCCTCTATCCAAATGAAAGAAAGAAACATTTGTAGTAGGCAGTGTAGCCTCCAATTTCTTGAAGATCAGCAATGTCTTCCCTAAGTGATGTCACTTAGGATGACTTTACATGGAGAGCTTCAGATGTAACGTAAACGGAGAGGTTACAGTGAAGAAAGGTAGTTTGTGATTACCACAGAAATTGGTTGTCCATTTAAAACCCTATGGCATGCTAGAACAAGACCTGCTTGAGGATATGGATAGAGAACCCCTTACTGGTTACACGTGGAAGAACCATGAAGAAGGTTACATGAAAACCAGTGGAAAGTTCCTAGTCAGAAGGATAGGTCTAGATCTCTTTAAAATTCTAGACTTTGAATAACCAGAAATGGAGATCTATGTGAAGGGGTGCAGAGAAAACCTTAGTCTTAAGACAACAAGTCTGGATCCTTCTATAACTTCAGTGTGGAGAAAAAGACGCAATAAAAGGGAATACCATATTTGCCCATCTATGAGGGCAATATGAGTATAATGCGCTCTTTGTTCAGCATAAGCTCCAATGAAATATTGGGAATTAGAAGGAATGCCGTAGACAAGGTCAGACTGCAGTGAAAAGAAATGCATCCCTGTTGGAGAAGTTCCACTGGAGATGTGGAACAACTCAGGGAATTAAGCAATTCTTTATACTTTGAAAGATTGCAGAGGAGAGAAACTCTGTATGGAAATCACTTACTGGAGTAGGTACTGAGGACAATCCTATGGCTTAGAAGGTAAGCCCTCCAGTCAACTAGTATCACTCTTAGAGTGAAAATCTCAACTAAGAGGGATAGAAAGTAATACAGAGTTGGGAAGACTTACAATTTGGTAAGTCTCTGAAAAGGGAAAAGCTCCCCTGCAGTCAAAAGTATGAGATATCCTCGTACAGGACAACTGCCAAGGTGAAGGGCATAGCATACCTTGTAAGTAGCTGTAACTCCTCTGTTTACTTTAAAAGGAGAGGAGAAACCTGTTACCTGTAGGGCATGATTATCCTCAATAGCTCTGAGAGCTGAAAGGATGTATTGCTCTTGGCAAGAGATTCATGCCTAAAGTGGAGGATTGAGGCAGTGTATCATTGACCTCTCAATAAGGATGAGAAGAACTGTAAATGCTTCTGTAGTTAAGAAGTAGCGGTTCTGAAGCTCAACAGGAAAAAAGATTTAATGAAATTTATTTATTTATTTAGCAAGCATTTGTAGCCCGCTCCTTCCAGCGATCAGAAGCGGGTAGGATTACTATTGTGAAACTGCCGAATCAAGGCAGGTACAAATTTTGTTTACATACAGATTGTCAGAAAAGCACATCATACAGAGTTAACACTTCTTAGCTATGGGGGAGTTCATTTACATATATACATAAATACATATATACAGGATAATCTTCTTGGACACAGTGGTCAGGGGCTGCTCCATCTGTGGGTTTAGTTCAGGTTGAAATGTGATTGGAAAATGTGCGTTTTGAGTTTCTTTCTGAAGTCTAGAAGGTCATTGCTAGCTCGTAGTTCTGGTGCGACTGCTGAGTTTGCTGAGCCTGTTGAGAATTTGGTTTTCTTAGCCTGGTATGATGTTGCCCTTCTTTGGAAACATCTGCATGATGGGTAGAAGATGAATAAAACTTAGGGGAATAAAGTCTGTTAGGAGATTTTTTACTAGCTGGGGTAGAGGAAAGTTTTGATAATCCTCTGAAAGCAACAATATCAGTGTTTAACTGATTAGCCTGAAATAAAGCATCCTTGTTAAAGAGATTTTCACCAGTACAAGGAGTATTTCCCAGCTTTTCTGAAGCTTGGAGCCGGGCCATGCGTTGTGCTCCCATGGCTATAGCAGAAGTTCTGCTAATAGACTCAAAACAGTCCAGGGAAGCACGATTAAGGAATTTAGAGATATTTTGAGCATGACTGACTAATATGAAAAAGTCTGCTCTTTTATGTTCTTGAAATATATGAGATAATTCTTGCTGAAAGCATGGATGCCTGGAAGCATCGACGTCCAAAGGCATCTAAAGTTCTAGACTCATGACCTGGCGGATAAGAAGAGTGCTTCTTTGCACTCTTAATACGTCTCATTTGCTGATTCTACAAAAATAGAATGATGAAGAAGTTAAGTCTTTTGAAAACCTGGAGAAGGTGGCACCTTGTACATGGAGTCAAGTGTCTTAGAATGTGGTGATACCGTTAAAGGAGTTTCCCACATCCTTAAAAGTAGATCTTGTAAGATCTGATGCAAAGGAAGCATGATCACCTCCTTTGGAATCCAGGGGGATTGCAGGGTCTCTGAATCCCCTGGCAAGGATTCTTTACCAGGTATAGAAATGGCAAGTAACTTTGCCATATCAAGCAGAAAAGCTTGAAGAGAAAACTCCCCTGAGGAGGACCCTCTAAAATGAGGGGCATAGGCTAGACTTGTTGAAGATTCAGTCTTGGTACTGATGGATTCATCCCAGTCATCAGGATCGGAAGACCTGAAAGGATGAAGCATCGGATTTTCCCTAAAGCGATGTCTTCGGTACCGCCCGAGGTCGGTACCGAGACGAGTCGGTACCGAATCATCCATGCTAGAGATCGATTCCAGGCTCGGCATCGAAGGAAGCGAGTCTGTCGAAGCAAGCATGGATGGTACCGACACCGATGCCCATGTCAATACCAGTACCGGTACCGAAGCCGATACTCGAGGAACGGTCTGCAGCAACTCTAGCGGTACCGAAGTAGCCGAGAGCGCTGAACTGCGTTCATCGGTGAGGAGTGTTTCATCCATCACCATAGCCGATGCCGGGGTGTCGGAGCCGATGCCGGGGTGTCGGTACCGCTCGAAGCGGCAACAACCACCGAGCATGGCCCAGGTATGTTCATCGAGGTAAGAACCCCGGGAACAACCTGAAGCCCCGTTAATGCTTTGGAGCCCGAAGACTCCCGCCAGGGCTTTATTGCCAAATTGTCCTCGAGGGCAAGGCCAGAGCCATCTCCATAATGGGAAGGAGATCTACCACTCGAGGACTGGCTAGTTTTTACAGACTTTTGTTTGGTTACCTGATCCTGTGGAGATATTCTAGCTGGTGATATCGAGTGAAAGAATGCTCTGTTATTTATCATCTTTTTAGATTTCCTAAAGTCCATTGGGATAGCAAGCTTATTCTTATTCCGAATGCATTGGGTACGATTGTTATTATCTTTTGAGATGAGTGTGGATAAGTGGGAAGGTGCAATGTTATTGATGAGTTTGAAGGTTGTTACAAGTATTTTGTAATTTATACGGCTTTGAATGGGAAAGAGTGGTGGATCCGTGGAATAGTCTCCCAGTGGAGGTGGCAGAGATGAGGACAGTATCTGAATTCAAAAGAGCATGGGATAAACAAAGAGGATTTCTAAAGGAAAAAGGGTGACTGTTGTTGTTGATATGGAAGAACAGACTAGATAGGCCATGTGGTCTTTTTCTGTTGTCATTTTTCTATGTTTCTAAGATGGTCGGACCTAGGAAGGGATTCGTAACCCCCAGGTACCAGAGAAGCGCCCTCCGGACATTCACCAGACGAAGATCCTTATCCTTCCCCTGACACTGCTCGTTCAGGAAGGAGGGGTAGCCAAATCACCTGGTTCATGTGAAAGGGAGAAGGCACCTTAGGCAAGAAGGCAAGCACAGGCCAAATGGAACTGGCCTCCTTCAAAAGGACAGATAAGGATCTCGGCAAGACAGAGTCTGCAGCTCAGAAATCTGTCTTGCGTAAGAAATTGCGACCAGAAAGACAATCGTGAACGTCAAATCCATTAAGGTAGCATGTTTCAATAGCTCAAAAGGGGCCACCATCAGGGCCCTGAGCGCCAGATCCAGATCCAAGGGAGGGATCACAGACGCCAAACCCCTTACCAAAAAAAAAAAAATTAAAGTGAAACGTCTGGGTGCAAGGCCAAAGACTTGCCTGTCACCGGACCATGGCAACAGGCTAGAGCTGCCACCTGAACTTTCAGGGAGCTAAGTGAGAGGCCTTTCTCTAGGCCATCCTGCAGAAAGGCCAACAGGGAGTATATACCTTGGCCATCTCAGGAGCCAATTGCCATGCGCCGCACAAGCACTCAAAGAGGCACAATATCCGTACTTAAGCTAGCTTGGTAGATCACCTCCAGGTACAAAGCAAAGTAGAGATCACTGCCAGAGAGTAGCCCTTACACTCAGGCAGTCTCCTTTCAAGAGCCATGCCAGAAGCAAGAAGGGACCCTCCAGGATGATTGGTCCTTGTCACAATAGACCCCGAGATGGAGGAAGGCGAAGAGGAGGTGCCTACAGGAGCCACATCAGGTATCCAAACCATGCTCTCCATGGCCAATTTGGTGCTATCAGAACAATCCTGCCAGGGTGGTGGTTCTATACGTTGAATCACGTCCTACCAGGGGCCACAGAGAAAACACACACAGCAGTGGCTGACTTGGCAATGGCTGGATCAGGGCATTGACACCCTCGGACCCTGTCTCCATGTGGCAAATAAAGCAGCAGCAAAGTTTGGCATGAGAGTGGTCACCATCAGATCCATTTCTGGGTGTCCCCAGCAGCGCAGAATCAATTGAAACGTCTCCTGACAACTCCTACTCTCTAGGTTTCAGAGAGTGCCGGCTGAGGAAGTCCGCATCCACATTGTTCACCCTGGCAATGTGCTGGGCCGACAAGGCTAGAAGGTTCTTCTCCTCCCAGGCAAACAGGAGATCCATCTTCAGAGTCACCCTGGGGCTCCTTGTGCCGCCTTGCCGACCGACATTAGCCTTTCACCGTTGTGTTGTCTGAAAACACTCAAACTGCCCAGCCCTTGACCAGGGGCCAGAAATGCATTACAGCCAACATGATGGCCCTCGCCTCGAGGTGGTTGATGGACCATGCCGCTTCCCTGCGGTTCCAACAGCCCTGGGCCATACTGTCTTGGCAATGGTCTCCCCAGCCCGAGAAACTGGCATCCGTCATCAGCAGGTTCCAGGAGAAATTGACCAGCCGTACGCCCTTCCTTAGATGACAGGGTTGTCGCCACCATCGCAGGGTGGCCTTCATCATCAACAGGAGTATAATCCTGTGCTCAAACTCCTGAAAACTCAGGGACCATGTCTATGGTTGCCGCCAGCAATCCATGGAGTTGAAGATAATCCCAGACTCTGAGGGCCTGCTGCGCCAGGCAATCCAACAGTCTCTTCATTTTCCCAACTGGCAGGAAAAAACACTATCCATTCGAGTGTCAAAATTTGCTACCAGAAACTCCAAGGACTGGGAAAGCAACAGCTGAATCTTTTCCTGATTGATTACCCACCCGAAGCTTTCAAAAAAAAAAAAAAAAGGACGCCACTTGGGATACCACCTGAGATGCTTCTGAAAGGGAATGGGCTCAGATGAGTTACTCGTCCAGATAAGGATGGAAAACGGATCCCTTAGCGCTGTAACCACCACCACCATGGACTTGGAGAACATCCTTGGGGCATTCGATAGCCCGAAAGGGAGGGTGGCTAACTGATAGTGAAAGCCAAGAACAGCAAAATGTACATACTTCTGCTGATCCACTCGGAGTGGGATATGAGAATATGCCTCAGCCAGACCCAGAGAAGCCAAGAACTCCCCTCGGCAAACTACTTGAATCATGGAGTGCAAGGTTTCCATCCAGAAGCGTAGGACGCGCAAGTGCTTGCTGACCCCCCAGGATGGGCCAAAAGAAACCGTCCTTCTTGGCACCACAAAATAGATGGTGAATCTGGCCTCGCCCTGCATGTCCAGGGGGACGGCCATCCCCACCTTCCGACATAGCAACTTGTCCAAGGTGGTCTGTGCACCTTCGATTGAAGGTCCACAAGGGAAAATCGGCTCTCTGCATTCCAGGTCATAGCTGAACTAAATGGTATCTAGTACCCAGTGATCCTTGGTAACCTGGGACCAGAGCCAGTCCTAGAGTTGGTTCACAGTATTGGTGTCCTAGGTGAACCTCAAGCTTTACACCTTCTCTCGCTGTCAAAATCTATTATTTAGCTTTGAATGCCCTGCTTTTGCTGCCCTCTGGAAGTTGCTACCCTGGGCAACCAAATAGCTTGCCTAGTGGTTGGGCCGGCCCTGCCCAGGTCCATTCCTGAAAGAAGAGGCAGAGCCTGCCACTCACCAGTGGAATCAGTGAATGGGCCCCCAAATTTTCATTGCACGGCCCAGGATGGTATGCCTCTGGAAGGGACCAGCGCTCCACAAAAGGACCAAGGCCCTAAAGCAGAGGGGAAGGAAAGGATTTCCAGGTCAGTAATGACAATAGTCTCGAGACCAGGGAATCTGGCCAGCGCACCCTTGGTAGACAGGTGGAGTCTGATGAGGAAGGGGCATCATAACGCTTCACAGGCCCCTTGGACCTGTCTTCCGGAAGGCGATAAAATTTGTCTCACCAAGGTCCTACAACTAGCTTCTGCAAATCAGTTCCAAACCAAAGTTTCCCCTTAAAGGCCTATTGAGCCAACTAGGCTTTGGAGTATGTGTCTGCTGCCCAGTGCCGGAGTCAAATCCAATGCTGTGATAGAATAGTCAGTCCCTGGCCACCAAACATACCAGGTCATTCAAGGCATCAGAAAGGTACTGTAGCCGTCTCCAAATGAGGGGTAGTCTCATCTGACTCCAATGGAGCAGGGCTCGAGATGTCAGGCTGGTACATACCACCAGCTGTAGAATAGCCGTCACCATGACAAACTGGCTCCTCGGTAAGGAATCTATTTATTTTATTTATTTACAGTTCTTATATACCGCGCTCTTTGGTACCAGTGCGGTTTACAGTTAACAAATTTTGCATTGGGACAATCCTTTGCTTACATTATAACAGGGTTGGTAACTTGGAGATAACAGGGGAAACTATATACAAATTATATACAAACAGAGTATTATAAGTGTCTGAATTTACACCCTTGTGGTCTAGAAAATCCTTGTGGTCTAGAAAATCCTTTAAGGCCGATCCTCCTTCCTAGGAATGGTAGTCCATCTGATAACCGCTGTGACCTGCGCATCCACCTCTGGAATGTCAAACCACTTGACATGCTCCTTCTCTGGGAGAGCATAATCTTATTATACACCCTTAATCCTTTAGGTAGGGAATCAGGGGAGTCCCACTCCGACTGGATCATATCTTTAATCACCTCTGGGAAAAGGAAGACAGCAGTGGATTTCCACACTCCTTGAAGCAGCGGATGTACCTTCAGCTCCTGCTTTGTGCCGGAAGCATCCACTAAGGTCAAGGTAGATGAGAGCCTGGTAATCAATGCTACCAGCTCCTCCTTCGAGAATTGGTGGACCACGCTGACGTCTGCATAAAAACATCTGAAGGTGAGAGCACTTCCTTATACACATTAGAGCTCAATACCAAGCCATCTTAATCAGAGGCATAGTTAACATCTCAGATAGCTCCCAGCTGTTCCCCATCGAACAAGGCTTCCACTTTCAGCCTACCCAGCATGAGACTGCGTCCGGGGGCACTCAGAGGTTGCAGGGTCTAAATTTCCATGCCAGAAGAACCAGGCTTGTTGCAAAAAGGTAAAGAATTCTGGGGAGGACATTCCGGAGTCCGGAAGCTCTCCTCTCGGATAAGGCTTCCCAACATCAGGGGACACAGCCACCACAGATCCCTTAGAACAGTGGTTCCCAACCCAGTCTTTGGGTACCCCAGGAAGTAAGGTTTTCAGGGTATCCACAATGACTATGCATGAGATAGATCTGCATACAATGGAAGCAGTGCATGCAGCTCTATCTCATACATATTCATTGTGGATAACCTGAAAACTGGCTTGGGGGTACCCGAGGACTGGGTTGGGAACCACTGCCTTAAAGGACAGAATCAAAACATAAAAACCCCAACCAAATATAGGTGACCCGTAGTATAATAATTTTCTTTTGTCGGAGCTGACCGTGGGGAGGTCGAAAGGGAAAAACGACCCCCACCCAGCGGGTAGCTACTTTTTATTATTTTTAAGGTTCTTCACCCAAAACCACAATCGAAAAAACTTGTAGAAATGTAAAACTTATCTCAGTCCAAAACAACGCTGCTTCCAGAAGTCCACTCGCACGACGCGCGCATTTCGGGTATCCTCACCCTGTGTCAAGTGCAATAACCAGGTATAAATTTTGCAGCAACCGTCCAAAAACGCTGTCTCTATGCAGCACAGGTCGCGCGTCGTGCGAGTGGACTTCTGGAAGCAGCGTTGTTTTGGACTGAGATAAGTTTTACATTTCTACAAGTTTTTTCGATTGTGGTTTTGGGTGAAGAACCTTAAAAATAATAAAAAGTAGCTACCCGCTGGGTGGGGGTCGTTTTTCCCTTTCGACCTCCCCACGGTCAGCTCCGACAAAAGAAAATTATTATACTACGGGTCACCTATATTTGGTTGGGGTTTTTATGTTTTGATTATTGATTTACCTTGACCTTAAGGTTTATTTTTTTGTGTTAAAGGACAGAATGGCTCACAACATAGTCCCCAGAGCCTCCGGCCAACTGAATATAATTTACCCATAATACAATTTGTCAATTCCTGCCCTGCCCTGAGGCAGGTAAGGTCAGACTAACTGCATCCCCCAGCTGAGAGAGGGGGAAAGCAGACCCTCCAGGGGCAAATCAGAAGCTGCCATTCAGAAAAAGCAGAGTCCAGAATTCACTTGCCACAGATCAAACAGCATTTTCTGAATGAAGACATTGAGAGTCACAGCATGAACTAAGGCTGTGTTGGCTCGGAAGCATTACTTTATGCGTGTTACAGGCACTAGGGAAGGAGCGCACGTTGGAGACACTTGGGTGGAACACGCGTTAGGACCACGTGACCACCAGGCACACAATAGGCAAAAACATTACTAACACATGCAGAAAACAGTGAGAAATCCCCACACAGGACCAACAGTCACTAGCAATCCACCCCCCAAATTGCATCCCTCAGAGACGGAACCGTCTTTCCTCTAAGGTGTACATATTAAGATCCTTAAGTCTGTCCTCAAACAATATTTCTCAAACAATATTTTAGACGACAATAAAGAAGAACAGGGAAAATTTAAAAAACGTAAATTACAGGCCCTAAAAGAGTTTTCAAGAACCTCCATCTTGGAATGTAAAGTCAATGAATCCTTAATTGCGGCCACATTATTGTCGTCTAAAATATTGTTTGAGAAATATCTTAAGGAAGTTTTGGCTATTTCAGACAATATAGATGTGGTACAAACTTATTATATACCCTCAAGGTCCAAAAAAGTTAATCCCGTTGAGGGAGATCTCGATGAAATTGTTCCCTCCATTGCTAACTTAACTGCCTTTTTAGAAGATTCTCAGGATTTAATCACACAGCGTTCCACATTGCTGGTTACTTTCTCATCCATCTTGGTAAAGCAACGTATCTTGAGAGCCTTCTTTAAAATGAAAGCAGCCAAGTTTTGTGGGCAAGCTGTACAAGTTTTTCCAGATGTATCACGTAGCACCCAATTGCGGCGGCGGCAATTTCTATCCTTGAAGCCCCGTGTTCTGGCATTGGGTGCTACCTTTTTCCTGCGTTTTCCCTGTAAGTGGTTAATCACTTATCAGGGTGCTTCATATGTTTTTCTTGATATTTCCCACCTGGAAAAATTTCTCAGTGATAAGCAGGGCACAGTTGGAGATGGGAAGGTTTGATATATTTGACCCCCAACTTGGTGGCCTTAGGGCCTGTTTTTCTTTTTATTGTTTTCTTGGATATGTATCTGTAACTTAATGCAGGTGTACTCCCTTGATGAGGGCTAAATATTGTCCCAACATATTAGATTGTATTTTTGGTGTTAGGTTGCTGGTGATATTTTCTTATGTACAATTGTTACCGTTGTTGGTGTACAAGATGTTTCTCTAATTTTTGTTTGATTATTGTAATCATTGAAATTCAAATTAAAAAAAAAGTCTGCCCTGACTGACTATGGAAATTATCGAACAATCGCTCTGATCCCACATGCCAGCAAGATTCTACTGAAGATTATTCAAAAGAGACTACAACCATACCTGGAACAAGAACTACCTGAAGTGCAAGCAGGGTTCAGGAAAGGGCGAGGAACGAGACACATCATTGCGGATGTGAGATGGATCCTTGAAAAGACTAAAGGATACCAAAAGGATATCTATTTGTGCTTTATCGACTATAGCAAGGCTTTTGACTGTGTAAACCATGAGAAACTAAGAAGCATGGGTATACCAGAACACCTGATCATTCTCTTGCGCAATCTGTACATTGATCAAGAAGCAACAGTTCGAACGGAACAAGGAGAAACAGAATGGTATAAAATAAGCAAAGGTGTAAGACAAGGCTGCATACTTCCCCCTACCTGTTTAATTTATATGCAGACAAATCATCAGAGAAGCAGGATTGTATGAAGACAACAGAGGTGTGAAGATTGGTGGAAGACTCATCAATAACCTTCGCTATGCTGATGATACTACATTACTGGCTGAAAGTAAAGATGATCTGAAACATTTGCTTCTCACAATCAAAGAACAAAGTCTCAAAATGGGCCTGCACCTTAATGTAAAGAAGACAAAGATCATGACAACTGGCATAATCAACAAGTTCATCGTTGGAGAAGAAATTGAAATTGTGAACAACTTTAACCTACTTGGATCAACTATCAATAAAGAAGCAACAAGCAGTCAAGAAATCAAACGACGCATTTCTCTTGGCAGAATGGCTATGAAAGACCTGGATAAGATTCTCAAGAGCAGAGATGTCTCTCGCCATACAAAGATTCGACTTGTTCAAGCCATGGTATTTTCAATAACATCATATGGATGTGAAAGCTGGACAGTGAAAAAGACAGACAGGAAGAAAATTGATGCCTTTGAATTATGGTGCTGGCGGCGAATACTGTGTATACCATGGACTGCCCGAAGAACAAACCAGTCGGTACTAGAGGAGATCAAACCTAAGCTTTCTATAGAAGCTCAGATGACATGACTTCGGACACATCATGCGACGAGAGAGATCATTAGAGAAAGACATCATGCTTGGCAAGATAGAAGGTCAACGCAAAAGAGGAAGGCCAGCAATGAGATGGATCGATACAATAACAGCAGCTACGGGTACCAGTCTGTCAACAATGAGCCGCCTGACTGAAGACCGAACACAATTTAGGATAGTTATCCAGAGGGTCGCCATGAGTCGACTCCGACTCGACGGCATTTAACAACAAGTCTGTCCTCATATGCTTTATAATGAAGACCACTAACCATTTTAGTAGCCACCCTTTGTACTGACTCCAGCCTGTTTATATCCTTTTGAAAGTGCGGTCTCCAGAATTGCACACAATACTCCAAATGAGGTTGCACTAAAGACTTAAACAGAGGCACCATCACTTCCTTTCTTCTCCTGGCCATTCCTCTCCCTATGCACCCAAGCATCCTTCTAGCTTTTGCTGTCAACTTTTCTACCTCTTTAGCTACTTTAAGATCATCAGACAGAATCACGCCCAGGTCCTGCTCTTCTTTAGTGGACATAAGTACTTCACCCACGATACTATATTGCTCCCTTGGATTGCTGCAGCCCAAATGCATGTTCTTGCATTTTTTAACATTAAATCTCAGTTGCCAAATTCTAGACCATTTTTCAAGTTTAGCTAGATCCCTCCTCATGTTATCTACACCTTCCTGGGTGTCTACTCTATTGCAAATTTTGGTATCATCCGCAAAGAGGTAAACCTTACCAGACAGCCCTTCTGCTATATCACTAACAAAGATGTTAAAAAGAATAGGTGTACCTAGAGTGGTAGGTGGGTATGTTTAGGATTATTTAGAGACTTGATACACCGCCTTCTGCAGGAGGGCACCAAAGTGGTTTACGACAAAAATAAAAGTAAAGGAGTGGAAGTAGAAAAGGAACTCCAAGAGAGAGAACAAGTGGAGAGCAGGGAGGGTTAAGCAAGTGTAGGTCACCTAACTAGTGAGGTATTTTTGTGCTGGAGCGTCCCTTTCCCATACTAGCCCCCACCACTAAATGATACCCCTACCAACATGTTAAGTGCTGGGATATAAGGGTAGGCACAGATTTTGGACTAGAAATGCATGAGGGGGGAGTGCAAGGAGCTATATACTGTTGGGAAGGGGAGGAGATTCTGGAAGGCACATTTGGGTGTTTGTGGATGTGTCATTGAGGGGGGAATTATAGGACACTCTCACATGTGCTGGGTGTGTGAGCAGTTGGGATGGTGATGTGGATGCTAGAGACACCATTCTGTGCTGCATGTGTGTCTGATTTATTCTACTATATACAGAAACTCTTTGGAATAGGTAAGCAACTTTGATTTCTCTTTCAACATGCATGCTGCTGTATTTTCATTTAGCTTTTCGATTCCCAGGGCAAACCAGATAAGTACATAGTCAGGAGGATTTGATTACACAGGTACACTACCAAAAAACTGCCACCAGTTTTGCAACTTATTCCTATAGATTTTGGGGTGCTGAATCCAGGAAAAATAGCCAAAATGTTCCATCACGTCACGTTTTCTTGCAAAATTAGATTTCTTACCCATATAAGGAATGTTCACATAATTTCTTTTTAGCCGACTACAGTTTATTTTCTTGGCCCAAAATAGAGGTTGTAATGGTTAACTAACTAGAAACACTCCCTCATGATATTTTAGAGTGTTTTGTATTCATTTTATACATTAACAGGACAATTGGGAGGTGGGAGGCTAAATCCAGTACTCGCGCTGGCGCATGTTCTTTCCTGTTCGCCTCGCCTCGTTCGCTCGCTCAAACACGGTGGTTGCGACATGAATGTTCCTGTCAAATTTCAGTTTCTTGCAAGTTCATTATTACCTTTTGTTTGCTCAGTCGTAATCCAGCTTTATTCCGAAGTGGTTCACTACAGTTCTAGTTTGCAGTGCTGTGTATTTGTGATGGCTCACAGAGCCAGAGGTTGCGTCAACTCTCCGGACAGTTTTTGTTTTTTTTGTGGGGAATATACCGTGAAAAAGCGGCAGAGGAACATTTCTGCATTTATTAAAAAAGTATATTTCGCCTATTTCGGTTTGAAGTTAGGCGATCAAGACAAACCGTGGGCTCCTCACAAAGTGTGCAAGACATGTGAGGAAGATCTACGCTTATGGATGAAAGGTAAAAAACAAGCATTTCGTTTTGGAATACCTATGATGTGGCGTGAACAAAGAGACCACAGCAGTGACTGCTATTTTTGCTCTTGCATTGTGAAGGGATACAACTTAAAAAATAAGAACGTAATAAGTTATCCCAACCTTCCCTCAGCAATTAGGCCTATGCATCATAGCAACGAAGTACCTGTGCCTGAACCCACCAAAATCTTTGGATCATATTTGTGTGGACGGTTCTGATCATGATGAGACTCATCAGATGGCTTTTCCCGATGAGTCCAGTACTTCCGAGTTTGAAACTGAACCAGATCCGAAACCTGAACTTTTCTCTCAAGCTTAATTGAATGATTTAGTCCGGGATTTAGGACTCCCAAAAGATGCTGCCCAACTGCTAGGTTCTCGGCTTAAACAGAAAAATCTATTGTCACCAGGAACAACTTTTTATTGGTACCACAACCGCGAGACACAATTTTTGAAGTATTTCAGCAAAGAGGAAGATTTGGTATTTTGCAACGATATATACGGAGTGATGGAAAAGTTTAAACTCAAGTATGATCCTGCTGAATGGCGGCTGTTCATTGATTCGTCAAAAGACAGCATAAAAGGTGTTCTTCATAATGGCAACACATTCGCTTCAGTTCCTATTGCTCACTCTGTTATTCTCCAAGAAAAATACGAGAATTTGGCCCTGATTCTTCAGAAGATTCGTTATGATGAGCATAAGTGGATGATTTGTGGAGACTTTAAAATTCTATCCATGCTATTAGGGCAGCAATCCGGTTTCACCAAATATCCCTGCTTCTTTTGCTTGTGGGATAGCCGGGCCCGCGACCTACACTGGGGGAAAAAAGACTGGCCAATTCGGGAGTATTTGAGACCCGGTGAGAAAAATGTTCTTCATGAGAGCTTGGTACCTCGTGATAAAATTCTATTACCACCTCTCCACATTAAGTTAAGCAATTCATCAAGTCCCTTCCAAAAGATGGTGAGTGCTCACACTCCTTTGCTCAAAGTTCCCCCGACTTTCTGAAGCAAAGCTAAAGGAAGGAGTGTTTGTTGGCCCTGATATAAGGAAACTCATTTCAGATGGAGCATTCGCTGAAACGATGTCTGAGAAGGAAAAAGAAGCCTGGGATTCCTTCAAGGATGTTGTTTTCAAATTCTTGGGGAACAGGCGGGATGAGAACTATAAGGATATTGTTGCCAGGATGCTCAATGCCTTCAAAGAACAAGGCTGTAACATGAGCCTGAAAGTCCATTTCTTGCACTCCCATGTGAACTACTTTCCCGAAAACTTGGGGGCGTACAGTGAAGAACAAGGTGAAAGGTTTCACCAGGACATCAAGGACGCAGAGAGAAGGTACCAAGGAAGATGGAACACCACTATGATGGCTGATTTCTGCTGGTTGCTCCTGCGGGAAACCCCAGATGAAAAATACGCCAAGCAGCGCACCAAGAGAAGCATTCGGGGGAAGAAGAAACGGGCCCACCAGGAGATTGATTGACCCAAGAATGACTTTAAAATCTAAACTGTGTTGACAAATATTGTGTTTTTACTAAACTTTGAAATAAAAATTTGCTAGTTATTACCACAGTGTCGGATCTCATTTATTAGAATTTTATTTTCACACCATCGGGTGTTTGTCTTCATGTATTGCAATGGTGCTGTTTGCGTTTTCTATTCTTACATACATACCTGTACAACATTTTTTGCACATTTCTTTGCTTTGCTTTGTGTCTAACCTCGCTCTTATATGCTCAATGTTTGTGCACATGTATGTGGCTGTTTTAAGTGCAGACAATTTTGCTACCATCACAGTGTGTTTTGTTGACATTACTCTATTCTTATGTGCTGCCTTGTTACAATTTTCTTTATTCTTATTTGAATAACTACTAAACAATTAGTATAAAGAATTCATCCAAGAAACCTTTATCTCGATCGCACTCAATCTGAAACGTTCACCTCAAACTGCTAACCCAATGTAGCAAAAAATCTGTACGTGATGGAGCAAATTGGTTACCAGATTTGGATTCAGCGCACCAAAAAACGTAAAAATCAATCGAAACATTAGAGGCAGTTTAAAAATTTTTTTTTTTAGTGTACCTGTGTTATCAATTGAAAAAACCTTGTAGAAAGCATAGTTACTTACCTGTAGTAGGTGTTCTCTGGGAACAGCAGGAATCAGTCCTTACATATTATGGGAGATGTCACAGACTAAACCCGCACAGGAACGCTTCTCAGCTTCCAAAGGAAGCTTTTGGGAGGTCAACCACACATGTGCCACTCTTCTTGCCTGAAAAGAGCCATCTTACCTCAGTAGGATGACATAGCTTATTCAAGCCAAAATGGTAACAACTCCACGGGGAGGAGGGGTGGTAGTGAGGACTGATTCCTGCTGTTCCCGGAGAACACTTGCTACAGGTGAGTAATTAGATTTTCTCTGGGGCCAAGCAGGAAGCCAATCCTCACATATGGGATTCCCAAGCTACAGGCTACCGAAAAAAACTGTAAAAAGCCCAATGGGGAAAACAGAAAAACGAACCGAGAAAAACAGCTTGAGGAACCACTGAAAGATTCCAAGAATCATCATCCAGCCTGGACATCAACATCAGGTCGACTCTACCATAGCCTGGACGGACAGAAGGGCCAGTGGGAAGGAGTTGCTCTAGTTCCCAAAGAGGTGCTGGAGTACTGCTTGACTGAAGTTGCTGTCATGCCAAGAATCTCCATCCAGACAGTAGTGGGCTGTAAAGGTATGGACAAAAGACCATGCTGCAGCCCTACATATCTCCACAGTGGAGACTGAGTGGAGGTTGGCCACCGAAGCAGCCACAGCTCGAACGTTATGCGCCGTGATATGGTGTTCCAAAGTGAGCCCAGCCTGAGCAAAAGCTACCCATATTGAGAGGGTGCATTTCGATATCACCATTCCCAGCTTGTTGGAGTCAAATATTTGGGAGGAAAGGCGGTGGGCTTTCGTCCTGTCAAGGTAGAAAGCAAGCGCTCTCTGACAGTCCAAAGTGTGCAGCGAGGCCTCAGCCGTGTTGGCGTAAGGCTTTGGAAAAAAAAGGTGGGCAATATCATTGCTTGATTGAAGTGAAAAACCACCTTAGGCAGGAACTTAGGGCAAGCTTGAAGAACCATCCTGTTCTTATGAAACTATCAGCGCCTGCAACTCACCGACCCTGCATGCAGAGGTGAGTGGTTCAAATGGGGGAGAAAGAAGTTGTCCCAGTACTATGCTAAGGTCCCACGCCACTGGAAGCAGTCTAATGGGAGGAAGAGATAGCAGGAGGCCTCTCATAAAGCAACCAATCAACAGGTGAACAGAGATCAGCTTATCAGCCCTAGTGTGATTGTAAGCGGCTAAAGCACTAAGGTGAAATTTAGACCACAGTCGGAGAGGCATACCAGGTAAGACAGTACCGACTCCACTGAGCAGGAGAAGGTGGTTTAGCGCCCGACCCTCACACCAGATGGAGAATCTGCACCACTTAAAGGCATAGATGAGCCATGTAGAGTTCTTATGTGAGGCTAGGAACATGTTCTCCATTTCCTCAGGCAGGTGGAGGGAAACGAGCGCTACCCGCTCAGCATCCATGACGTGAGTTCCAGGGACAGAATGTCAGGATGTAGTAGAGTCTCCTCATCCTGAGAGACCAGTTCCAAAGCACAGCAGACTTAGAAACTGTTGTCAAGAAAGTCGGAGCAACAGGGGAAACCAGGGTTGTCTGGGCCAATGCAGCGCTATGAAGTTCATGATGGCACCCTCTGCTTGCAGCTTGAAGAGGGTCATGGTCACCAGGAAAGCTGGTGGGTATGGGTAGAGAAGGCTGTTTCAGTCCAGGAGAAAAGCATCGGGAGCTATCTGATGTCTGCACAGCACTCCAGAGCAAAATCATGGCAGCTGGGCATTTTCAGGAGTGGCAAAGAGGTCTATCAATGGTGTGCTCCACATCTGGATGATACGGCTGGCTACCTGCCTGTTCAGAGTCCACTCATCTGACTGAGGGACTCTGCTGAGGCGATCCACCAGTACATTGATGTCCC
The DNA here is from genome assembly GCA_033557465.1 of Ichthyophis bannanicus. NCBI lineage: Eukaryota > Metazoa > Chordata > Amphibia > Gymnophiona > Ichthyophiidae > Ichthyophis > Ichthyophis bannanicus. Next base: position 1,540,872,374 of record CM066031.1, read on the forward strand.
CTGGCAGATACACTGCTCTGAGAAGCATGCCATGGGCTATGGCAAACATCCAGAGGCTGACTGCTTCCCAACAAAGGAGGTACGACACCATGACACCATGTCACCCTGCTTATTGATATAAAACATGGCCACCTGGTTGTCCGTCTAAGGATTACCTGGTTGGAGAGCTGTGCTGAAAAATCTGGAAAGTTGATTTGATGGAGGAAGCCTTGTGTGCCAGCCTGACTAGTTGAGCCTCCAGCCCAGCTTGAAGGCATTCATCGTTAGGACGTGATGATGCGGCAGGGTCTGGAAAGGAAACCTTGTAAGAAGACTGGAGGGCTGCTACCACCAGGAAAGACTCCCTAAGTGGATGAATTATGTTGACTCTGTCCCTGAGCCTGTCGGTTGCCTGGCATCACTGAGTTCAAAGAGTCCACTGTGCCTGATGCATTGGGAACTGAGCCGCTGGCATGACATGGATTGTGAAGGCCAAGTGGCCGAGGAGGTGTAGCATCTGTCAAGCTGTCAGGAGGATACCGCGCTGAACATCCTGAGCCAGGGAAACCCAAGCGCTGGGCCCTGTCCTTCAGCAGGCTAGAGCTAGAATGGTATTGAGTAGAGCCCCAATGAACTCTAGCTGTTGAAAGGGCTGAAGATGAGACTTGGAGTAGCTGATTACAAAGCCCAGGTGCTCCAGGACCTGTATGGTCAGATTCGCCGAGTGCTGGACATATTCTGGCGACCCGCCTTTGATCAACCAGTCGTCCAGGTAAGGGAAGACAAAGATCCCCTGGGTGTGGAGAAAAGTGGCTATGAATGCTAGACACTATGTGAAGACCTTGGGGGCAGAGGCGGGGGCTGAGGCAAGGCCGAAGGGCAGTACCCATTACTAATAGTGCTGTCCGTTGAGCATGAAGTGGAGATGCTGCCGGTGAAGGGGTGAATAAGGACGTACATATATTCATCTTTGACATCCAAGGAGCATAAAGCATAGTTACTCACCTGTAAAAGGTGTTCTCCAGGGACAGCAGGAATCAGTCCTCATTTATGGGTGACATTGGCACCGATGGAGCCTGCGTGGAGCAATTCCCCAGCTTTCAAAGAAAGCCTTTGGGATTGCTGCCACGCATGCATGGTCCCCTTCCCGCCCAAGGGTGCCATCTTGCTCAGTCAGGTCCCTTAGCTCGAGCCCTACCAAGCAGATGGCAAGGGAAGGATAAAAATCCAGCAACTCATCAGGAGAGGTGGGAGGGTAGTGAGGACTGATTCCTGCAAAACACGCTTTCTCCAGAAACAAGCAGGAAGTCAGTCCTCACTTATGGGACTTCCCAGCTAGAGGATACCGAACCTGTAACCAAAAAATGCCTCCGCGAAGGTGTGAGCAGAAGCTGATGCCCAAAGGAGCCCGAGTCTTCGGATCCCCGGGGCAAAACCCTCGGTAGCCATCGAGAAGGGTTGGAGGGCAGGAGTTGCTTAGACCCCGAACAGAGTGTGGGGTACAGCCTGGCTGAATGCGCTGTCCCGGCGGGACTCCCTCTCCAGGCAGTAGTGCGAGGCAAAAGTGTTTGCTGAAGCCCAGGTCGCAGTCCGGCAGATGTCCATCAGAGGCACTGAGCGTAGCGAAGCTACCGAGGCTGCCTTGGCTCGGACGCCATGCGGGATGACCTGTCGATCCAGCGGGGCGCCCCGCCTTCGAGTGAGCAAAGGCAATGCAGTCTGCCACCCAGATGGAGAGGGTGCGATTGGGATTGTAGGTCACGAAGAGCTGGCCAGACTTGCGATGAGGCTGAGTGTGCTGCAGGTAGAAGGTGAGAGCCCTCTTGCAGTCGAGTGCATGCAAGACTGCTGACGCCTGGTCGGCATGGGGTCTCGGGAAGAAGGTCGGCAAGACTATCTCCTGATTGAGATGAAAATCCAAGACAACCTTCGGCAGGAATTGGGGTGGGTATGAAGGACCACCCTGTTCCTATAGAACCTGTTGTAAGGGGCTTTGGCCATGAGAGCCTGAAGCTCACTGACTCAACGAGCTGAGGTCAAAGCCACCTTCCAGGATAAGTGCCAAAACGAGCACGTTGCCATTGGCTCGAAGGGTGAATGTGTAAGCTGCATGAGCACTCTGTTCAGGTCCCACTCCACCAGGGGAGGCCAGATGGTGCTCAGGTGAACCCTGACAGAGTTCGACTTCAGCCCCTCCTTCGAAAGATGGAGAAGGTACTGGAGGACCCACCGAGTGGGACACGAGAAAGGGTCGATCTGGAGCTCGGAGCACCAGACCAAGAAGCACTGCCACTTGAAGGCGTAAGCTCGTCTTGTTGAGTACTTCCTCGACACGAGGAGGACCTCGTCCGGGAGGTCTAGCGTGGCTAGGGAGACCCGTTCAGCCGCCAGGCTGCAAGGGACAACGCGGCAAGGTTGACCAAGAACCCCAGGCGCTCAAGGAGGATCATGCATGATACCACCAGGTGGGCTTCCCCAGCCGAGGGCCCCATGGCGAGCCAGTCATTGAGGTAAGGGAAGACTGGTACGCTCTACCATCTGAGGGAGGCAGCGGCTGCGGAGAGGCACTTTGTGAAGACCCGCGGAGCAGATGAGAGTCCGAAGGGGAGCACCCTGTATTGGTAATGCTCCCCCTATACCCTGAAACGCAGGAACTGCCTGTGCTGGGGTGAATCAAAATGTGAGCGTAAGCATCCCTAAGATCCAAGGAGCATAGCCAGTTGCCCTGCTGGAGGAAGGGCAGCAGACGCCAAGTGATAGCATCTTGAACTTCTCCTGCACTAGAAACTTGTTTAGTTTTTGGAGGTCGAGAATTGTCCATAAGCCCCCCGTCTTCTTCAGAACAAGGAAGTACCGGGAATAGAAGCCTCGACCTCGAAGCTGTATCGGTACCCTCTCGACCGCTCGCTGGGCAAGGAGGTTGTCTAATTCCCGCTATAAGAAGGTCTGGTGCATGGGGAATCGAGAAGGCTCTGCTGGGGAGAAGGGAGGGTCAAGCCTGTCCAGACAGAGACAGTAGCCGTCCCGGACAACTCGGAGAAACCAAGTGTTCGATGTGATGGACGCCCACTGAGGGGTGAAGGAGGACAGGCGTCCCCCCACCGGTTGCGGTGCTGCCAGGAAGCGAAAGGCTACGCTGCTGGCTTCAAAACCCCTGAGGTGGCGCCAGGGTTTGGGCCATGGGCCCCTTCGGCTTGCGATGACTGTGGGGCCCAGACCTTCCCTGCGTTGCGGTGGTCGGCGCGGGAGTGGGTGGGTACGGTGGGTAGCTTCGGTAGGGTAGACCCTTCCGCGGGAAGAATGGCTTCTTAGTTTGCTGTTTCTTCTGAGGGAGGGAGGTGGTCTTGTGCGAGAGGCGGATTCGGGTGATGAACTCAGTTTCTATCTCGGTGGCCTTATCTTCCATCGGTTTACCCAAGAGCTGCTCACCAAGGCAGGGTACGCCTAGGAGCTTTTCCTGGACCCACTGCTCCAGGTCCGAAGACTGGAGCCATCCCTGACGTCAGGCCTCAATGCCAGCAGCCGCCACTGGAGCCGACGACTCTAATCTATTGTAGGCGGTGGGGGAGAGGTATTTCGAGCACTCCGCGACAGACTTTAGAAGGATCCAGAATCTACTGAGGGGTGTGCCCGCGAGGCCCGTGGCGAACCCCCCCGAGTTCCTTGGCTAGGTCTCGCAAGAACATGCCCATGTACAATTGGCATGCCTGAATACGGCATGAGAGCATGGACCCTTGATAGGTCTTGCGGCCTAAGGCATCAAGGGCTCTCGTCTCCTTGCCCGGCGGAACCGAAGAGTTGAACTTCGGGCTCTTTTGTTTTCTCATAGTCGATTCCACCACCATAAAGGTGTGGGGGAGTTTGCTTTTCCTGAACCCGGGGCCGCGCTGGACCCTGTACTTCACATCAAGGCGCTTGCCCATGATGGGGACCGAAGCAGGGGCCTCCCACATGCGGAGTAGCATCCTGGACAGAATGGGGGAAACCGGAACAGTAAAAGATTCCCAAGGCGGGGACTCGTACTGCACGATATCAAGCTCCTCAGCTCGAGGTTCCTCCTCAACCTGGATAGCCAGGTTGAGAGCCTATGCCATATCCCGTACAAACGCCACGAAGGTGGTGTCCTTGGGTGGCAAACGCCTCTGAAAGGCGGGTGGGGACGGGTCCGATGGGCTGTCCCAATGGGCACAGGTCTCTGTGGAGGTATCCCCGTCTGACTCCAAGTGCAAGAAATCGGAGGAAGAACCCGATTCAGACTGGTCGCCTCGTCCAGAAGCCGAGATCCGCTTGGAGCCGGAGGCCCTGGAGGACCTACCCCCCCCCCCCCGAGGGAGGGCGAGCAAGACCGACACCGAGGACCCTCACGAGGCCCATGGCTCTCGGGGGTTTCCAAGGTGGATTTTGGTGTCCCTCTCGAGGGAACCTCAGTCTCTAGGTGCGGGCCAGCGAAGCTGGATACGAGCGTCTGCTGGGAAGCTATAAACGCAGAAATGCTACGTTCTAGCACCAGCATGCGGGACTCCCATGCTGACGTGGGGCCCTGAGACGCTGACACCGGGGTCACCAGGTCGGGTGTCGAGGAAGAGAGGGGCTTCTCGCCGGGACAGCTCTCAGGAGACCTGGCGCTATCGCCGGGGGCCTCTGAGTCTGTACGGGGTACCTTACGAGGTCACTCCTTGTCCGACTCTCAGGAATGCCAAGGGGGACTAAGCAACCGAGCGCAGAAGCACTCACGCTTGTTGGGGAGCCCAAGACAGCGACTTCGAGGCCTTCTTCTTCTTACACTGCTCCACTTCAGGGGACCCCTGGTTGGAGTGCCGCCTTGAGTGCGGAGTCGAGGTGGGGGATCCCACCAGCGGCGAGATGACCGAGGGCGCTACTGGGGATTCCAAGGCAGCCTTACGGAAAATGTCCTCGGACCTCTGCTTACGACTGAGCAGGGCTTTGGAGGACATTTTTTTTTACAAAGTGAACAGAGCTCTGGATTATGGTCAGCCCCGAGACACCGCAGACAGCAGTCATGGGTGTCTGTAAGCGACATGTTCTTGGAGCATCTATCGCATTTTTTGAAGCTGGTGGCCATGGGGCAAAAAGGGCCCCCGCGAGGTCGAAGACCCACGTGGCCAGCAGTTGGGAGAAAAAATGGTGAGAAGCCCGTTAACAGCAAAAACTTTTAGAAAAAATGTCCCCTATGCTCAAAAGGAAAGGGAGCAGAGGACGGACAGGTAGAGGACTGGTGCAGCTGGAAAACATAGCAGGCCAGAGGGCGGGAAACAAAACACTTTTTCTGAGGGACGAGGACGTGTATCCGAAGGGCTCTGCGGAAAAAGGGAGACTGAGCAAGATGGCACCCTTGGGCGGGAAGAGGACCACACATGCGTGGTAGCAATCCCAAAGGCTTTCTTTGAAAGTTGGGGAATTGCTCTGCGCGGGCTCCGTCTGTGCCATCATCCATAAGTGAGGACTGACTTCCTGCTTGTTCCTGGAGAACTGATCTTCCCGTTGAAGGTAAGGTAATAACGTTCCCAGAGACACCATCTTGAACTTTTCTTTCACCAGGAACCGGTTGAGGTTCCAGAGGTTCAAAAACCTCCGTCTTTTTGGAACCAGGAAGTACCGGGAGTAGAATCCCCCGTCCCGTCAGACAAGAGGGTTTGGACCTCCTGTTGGAGAGGATCGAGGGGGTACTTACCTGGGAAGAATGGGGAAGGAAGCTGATCAAAGCATAACAAATAGCCGTCCGGGGTTATCTTGAGGGCCCAGGAGTCCGTTGTTATGCTTGGCCACCTGTGGGTAAAATGAATCAGTCTTCCTCCCGCCTGTGGCAGAACTGTATCCAGTATGGGAAGAAGGGTCTGTTCCAGAAGGAGGAGTCAAAAACTCCCACCAGGCTGCAGAGCTTGTGGCATTGACCCTGTTCTTTTTGCTGCTGCTGCCCTTGCTAGGGTGCCTAGTAAGAACGACGTGGAGTGTAGGTACCATAGTACTACTACTTTTTGGGGTAGAAACATTTTTTCCCACTGAAATCCTCTGCCTGGAGGGGTCAGATGTCTTCCTAGAGAGTCTATTCATAGTGAGCTGTTCTTTCTCTAGCGTTGTAGCTTTCTCCTCCATTGTTTTCCCAAAGAGGTTTTTCTCCTATGTAAGGGATATCAGCTAACTTGTCCTGGACCCATTGCTCTAAATCCAAGGACTGTAGCCACACGAGGTGCCAGCCTCTGATGCCCATGGTGGCAACTCAGGTTACCAATTCAAAACCATCATACACAGCTCTTGTGATGTATTTGAAACACTCCTTTGTTTTGGAAACAAGGACTCGGAGGAGCTGCAGCTGCTCCCCTGATAGGCTAGTGGAGAACCCATCGAGATCACCAGCAAGATCTCAGATGTAAATTCCTAAGCTGGTATGCTTGGATACAGGTCATTAGCATCGAGACGATAGCATTTTTAAGCCATCCACGGTCCATGCCTCCAGGACCAGGGACACTGAGGAGTGCGTTTTTGAACTTCTAATACGGTGCATGGCCGATTCCACAACCATGGATTTGTGGGGAAGGTGTGGCTTCTCAAAGCCAGGGCTCTTGCTCACCTGATACTTCGAATTGAGGTGACAGCTCACAATGAGTACCATGAGTGATGTTGCCCACATACAAAAGAGGAGGTGTTCGAGGATTCTATGCACAGGCCCCGTGATGACCTCCTTTGGGGGAGAGGGGTATTGGAGAATTTCCAATTCCTCTGCCCTGGGTTCCTCCTCAGCCTCGATGTTTAATAGTAAAGCCTCCCCATGGCCCACACAAACTTGTGGAAGGATAAGTCCTCCGGAGGGAACTTCCTTTGTTTGTAGGGAGGCGAGAGGTTAGAGGTAATGTCCTGATGATGCAGTCTCAGGCAAGTCCTCTTCAGTTTTCTAAGCATCAGAATCCCATTCAGAGAGGAAATCGAAGTATCAAAGCTATTCTTCATGGAGCCAGTGGCGCTCGGTAGGAGTGGATGGGGACCAGGGCCCCCAGTGGTCTCACCCCAAAACACTTGGGGGAGACTGTCAGTGTGCAGAGAGGGACCTCGAGCACGCACTGGAACCACTGTCCTCTCAGGGGAGAGCATGTGACTCCAAAATGGGCTGCACCTCTGACAGTGAGGCTGTCACTGATGCCAAGGAACCAGAGGTTATCAGGTCCCGGGCAGCCTGCTGGGTCAGGAACACAGACAGGCTGCACTTAAGAGTCTCCATGCGATGTGCGAGAATCCCAGTCTCCGATGCTGTCGGAGCCGGCGCAGCAATCACTGGTGCCGATGCCAGTTCCCTTGGTGGGAACTCTACCATAACAGCCTCGAGAGTCTCCTGCTGGTCCTCTGGGGCCCTTGTGAAGTGGCTTCTCTTGCCAGAGCAGCTTTGGAGGCTGCTCCTGGCCCTCATCCTCTGAATCTCGTCAAGGGCTACGATGCTGATGCCCATAGATTTTCACCCAGGCCTCTGCATCACCCTTCCTTGGGTAGGGAGGCTTTTTCCCTGGGTTTTTCCTCCTGTATTCCCCAGTATTCTTGGAGAGTAGAGTTCTCTGCCGTTCTCTGTGCCATCGATGTCCCATGCCAAGATTTTCTCCTTGGCATGGGACATCGATGAGCTTGTCTTGCACCCACTGCTCTAGATCTGAAGACTGCAGCCATGCCAGGCATCAGGCACCGATGCTCGTGGCAGCTATCCTCACTGTTGACTCAAAGACATCGTAGGCCGCCTGAGTCAGATACTTCAAGCACTCCTCGATAACCTTGGTAAGGTTCCGGAATCACTGGAGGTGGTCATCCCTGAGGCCAGTGGAGAAGCTGGTGAGCTCCTTTGTCAAGTCCCTAAGGTACATGCCTATATGGAGCTGGTATGCTTGGATCCAGCAGGTGAGCATCGAGCCGAGGGTGTCGAGGGTACAGGCCTCCCTGCCAAATGCATCTTCTGGCTCTCGAGTTGACACATGGCCGACTCCACTACCATGGAGTTAGGCAGCAACTATGGCTTCCTGAAGACGGGGCCTTGCGAGACTCGGTACATCGCATCAAGTCGACGGTTAACTATGGGCACTGATGCTGGCATCTCCCACATGCGGAGAAGTCTCTCGAGGATAGCAGGGACAGGAACCATCAGTGCCTCATTCGACGGGGAATTGTATTGGAGAATCTCTAGTTCCTCCATGTTAGGATCCTCCTCTGATTCCATGGAGATGGCCAGTGTCCTCGACATGTTCTGCACATAGTCGAGGAATGAGGTGTCCTTGGGCAGGGACTGATACAGAGTCACCGGATGGGATGGGTCCGATGGGACATTGCAATGTTTGCGGATGTCTGGTGATATCTTGTCCCCGGATTCTCAGTCGGAGTAGTCAGTGGAGGATTCGGCGCCGGGCCTGCAGATCAAGACTCGGGTCGGGGGGGGGATGATGGACAATGGCGGCTTTGTGGCTGGAGCCGTAAGCATTCGCCAGTGAGGATCTAGTTCCTGAGGAGCGGGACTGTGATCGAGACCTCTGCCGAGGATCAACTCAAGGTGGTGGACTCACGAGGATCTGCTCGGCAACCAGGGAAGACCTCGATGTCGAGTTCCCAGTGGTCTGGACGAATGCACTGGGGAAGCTGGGCATCGGTACCTGCTGGGTGGGGAGGAAGGCAGACAAACTATGCTCCAAGGCCACCATCCTGGTTTCCCACTCAGGTGCTGCCACAGCCTTCAACCCTGATGCAGATTTCAAAGAAAGCCTTTGAGAATGCTACCACGAATGCATGGTCCCCTTCCCGCCCAAGGGTGCCATTTTGCTCACTCAAATGACATAGCTAAGATGGCAGTCAAACAAAAAAGCAGAAGGACGGTAACTCCAAGGGGAGGAGGAGGATTGTGAGGACTGCTTCCTGCTGTTCCCGGAGAACACCTGTTACAGGTGAGTAACTACGCTTTCTCCACAAACAAGCAGGAAGTCAGTCCTCACATATGGGACTCTCTAGCTCAAGGCTGCCAAGGATCGAACCACGATAGTACCATCGGCGACTGGACGGGTGGCCATGAGTTGCAGAAGGTGAGTCCCCACTAATAGACTCTGCAAGACCCTAGCGCCCAGCAACACTATCACTCCGGTAGCCTGACTACAGAAGGGTTGGAGGGCAGGAGTTGCCTACACTCCAAGAATATTACACAGCACTGCTGACCAAAGGCACTGTCCCTGTGGGATTCACTTTCCAGGCAGTAGTGTGCTGCGAACGTGTGAATGGATGACCAAGTAGTGGCTTTTTCTATCACTGGCACAGAACGGAGGTGGGCCACAGATGTGACCATCACCATCACGTGATGCTATGTGATCCAGTGTTCCACGAAGAGGCCCTTCCACTCATAGGCGAGGGCAATGCAGTCCGCCACTCAAGAGGATAGGGTATCCTTGGTTACAGGGAGCCCTGTCTGCTGGGATCATAGGATATACAAAGATGAGGTGCTTTGTGGTGGCCCTGAGTCCGCTGCAGATAGAAGGACAGGGCCATTTACAGTCCAGTATGTGGAGTATGAGCTCCCCCCTGCTGGCATGAGGCTACGGGTAGAAGGTGGGGAGTACGACTTCCTGGTTGAGGTGAAACATGGATACCACCTTCGGGATGAACTTAGGGCGAATGCGGACCACTACCCTGTTCTTGAAGAACCTGGTGTATGGGGGATCTGCCACCAGCGCTTAAAGCCTGCTGACTCTGTGAGCTGAAGTCAGGGCCACAAAGAAGGCCACCTTCCAGGATAGGTATCTGAGGTGGTAAGTGGTCAGGTGCTCAAATGGTGGCCTAGTCAGTTGGAAGAGCATCACGTTGAGGTCCCATTCTGTCGCTGGGAGGCAGACAGGGGGCTTGGAAAGCAGAAGGCCCCTTAGGAACCAGGAAAGAAGGGACTGGCTGGATAAGGGCTTTCCCCTACTGGGTGGTGGTGAGTGGTGAGTGGCTATGGCACTCAGATGCACATGGACCGAGTTAGATTTCAGCCCTGCACATGACAGATGCACGGGTTCTCTCCTTCCTATCTGCGCACCACAGGGTGAACCTGCGCTACTTAAAGGAGTAAGCCCTCCTTGTGGAGGGCTTCCTGGAGGCTAGCAGGATCTCCTCAACCTCTTGTGGTAGGTTGAGCGGGGCTAAGGCTACCCTCTCAGCAGCCAGGCCGTTAGAGTCAATGAACCCCACATTGGGGTGTAGAAGGGAGCTGTCCTCCTGAATCAGGAGGTCTGGGGCTCAACCCAGGGGTACTAGGTGTGTCACAGCCAGCGAGAGCAGTAGTGAGAACTAGGGTTGCCTGGGCCACCTGGGGGCGATCAATATCACCGATGCCCTCTCGTTCTGAAATCTGAACAGAGTCTTGGTGACCAGGGGAGTCGGTGGGAATGCATACAGTAGTCCCTTGGACCATGAGATCAGGAACATGTCTGCCGCTATCCTCTGTGGGGTGCGGCTGCCTGGAGCAGAAACGAGCCAACTGCGCATTGTCCGGATAGGCAAAGAGGTCCATCTCGGGCCAGCCCCAAAGGTGGAAGAACTTCTCCGCCACTGCAGGGTCAAGATGCCACTCATGAGGGCATAGGACTCTCCTGAGTCTGTCCGCCAGGTAGTTCTCCTGGCCCAGGAGGTAGACTGCTTGCAGAAGCATGCCGCTGCACACTGCAAAGCAAAGAAGGGCTACAGCCTCCTGGCAGAAGGACTATGAGTCCATGCCCCCCTTCTTGTTTATAAAGATCACCACAACCTTGTTGGCCATCTGGACCAGCACAGGTCTGTTCCGCAAGAGGGAGTGGAATGCATGTAGGGCGAGGGGTACCACCCGGACTTCCAGGAGGTTGATCTGTAACAGAGACTCCTCCCTGGACCAGCAACCCTGAGTGCGGTGAACTCCGCAGTGAGTTCCCCAGCCCTGGAGAGAGGCATCTGTGGTCAGGGTACTCTGGGGTAGGGGCGCCTGGAAGGGCATTCATGCCTGGAGGAGGCCCAGGTCCTGCCATAAGTTGAGGGATCTTGCCAGCTGGCAGGAGACCCTGACCCTGTCCCAGAGTCAGTCCATGACCTGGACCCACTGAGAATGCAGGCACCACTAGGCTGTCCGCATATGCAGGCGGGATAGGGGTATGACATGGACCATAGAGGCCATGTGTCCCAGCAGGTGGCGAGCTGACACTGCTCTGTGATGCTGGACCTCCCCTGCCAGCTGTTTGAGGCATTCTGCCCAGTCCTGAGGGAGGAGAGCTCTGGCCCGCACCGTGTCCAACTGAGCCCCTATGAACTCTAGGTCTTGCACCGGAGAGAGATATGATTGGGGTAGTTGATGACAAACCCTAGGTTCTGCAGGATTAGGATGGTATGTTCCGTGCCATGACTGGCTTCTCAGTCATCCAAGTAGGGGAAGACAAGCATCCCTTGTACACGCAGATGGGCAGCTACCTCTGCAAGGCACTTAGTGAACACTCTTGGCGAGGTGGTCAGGCCGAAGGGAAGTACCCTGTATTGGTAGTGGCCTCCCACTATCATGAATCTCAGGTGTTGCCGGTGAGATGGGTGGACCAGAATGTGGGTGTAGGCATCTTTTAGGTCCAAGGAGCAAAGCCAGTCTCCCTGGTGGAGGTAGGGCAGCAGGGAGAGCATTTTTAACTTATCCCTCACCGGGAACTTGTTCAAGTCTCAGAAGTCCAGGATGGGCCTGAGACCCTCGGCTGAGGACAAGAAAGTACCTTGAGTAAAAGCCCTTGCTCCAGAGGTGTGGGTGAACAGGCTCTACTGTCCAGTCCCTTAGTAGCCACCACCACGAAAAGGCAAATAATCACGTGTAGCAACGGACCCAGTCCAAAACGTGATTATGTGGAAAAGACAGAGTTTATTTAATAAGCCTATTACCAACCCGACACAGGCCGTGTTTCGCTACCCTTCGTCAGGGGTTGATCAAGTGTGTAAACTAAAAACATAAAACCATAAATACAAATTATAATATATACAATATAAAACAGTAAAACTATGAACAGAACAGATACCGCAATGTAAATCTATGTCACAGAAAAAATACGTCTAATAAATGTTAAAACCATGTTACATATAAAACGGTAAAAAGTGTGGCTTAAAGATATCAAATCTATAATCCATTGACACATAAATATATAGAATAAATGATCATTAATAAAACATTGAAAAGACATTAAAAACTTCATTGAATAACACTCCATAGAATAAAAAAGAAAGGAGGGGGGGAGGGAGAGGGGAATGTGACAAACACCACTTGTAAAAACAGCAATAAATACCTCTGTACTGATTACTGAGGACACATCTCTGAATGACCTTTGTGTAAAGGTTATTCTTGTGCAACTAGAAGTAATAGACAATAAGGACAAACCTATAAAAAACAATAAAAACTGCAACACAACTTAAAAGTATGTATATACATATTTTAATAAATGACCGGAAGGAATAAAAGTGTAAACGTGGCAAGAGCGAACGGTGAAAAGAAGTCTGGTTTCTTGATATGTGCCCTTAATAGGGAGTAAATGATCATTCTAAACCAAATTTATACTGAAATTAATGGTTCTATATTGTTTATACTATAGGTGTGCATTAAATGCTAAACGGAGAAAATTATCTAGACAAGTCTCATAATAGAGCAACCAAGGTTGACCTAATAAACAAGCTATAAAAAGGGGAGCGTATGTGATTTCATAAAAAAACATTACTATTAGTAAAGGTTATACTGTCATTAGAAACAAGCTTACATCAATCTCTTCTCTAAAGAATGTTTAAATAACCTTATGAAGTTTGTGTGGACAAACACTATAGGCTACTAACGGAGGACAATACTAACTTAAATATATTGGAACATGTAAATAACGTAGCTTCTTGACTCCATGAACGTCCCATCGTTGACATTCTATGCTAAAAAATGCTCCATCGTGTAACATGTGAGGACTGCGAGCCCATGCCAAATGAAAAAATTAAAAAATGAAAGAACAGCCAAAATCAAAAGCGCACATGTGAACATAAAAGTAGATGGACGTAAAGGTGTGAAACTTACAAATCTCCATGAATCGGCGCCTTCTATACATATCTTCAGTTGAATAGCTTCTAAAAAGATGCCGGCACATGCGCACAATAAATACTCAAAGGAAATAAGCGGGACCGAAAGGGGGCGGAGTGGAGGCACAGGGAAGATCAGATTGGTCGGAAGAAAGGAGGTATTAGATGTCCAATCTCTAAATAATATCACGAGTAATGTGATTAACATTTCCAAGTATTCTTTGACACCTGACGAGGAGTCCATTCTTAACAAAGGGTTATCGTTTGTTCCTAAGAATAGGGCTGATCCTTTTGAAGTTCATATTGATCTATATAAATTTTTTAGGAAATTGAGGATACAACATTTTTTTGCCAACCAAGACAATAATTGTAATGATTTATCTATCATTAGTAAGATATCTACATGGATTCCTCACCAAAAGTCCGATCCGATTATAGAAGCTTATGAACAGGTAGTTCTAAAACAAGTTGAAGCAGTCATGAAAAATAATTCAGCTTCCTTTCATAATGTCACTTAGGAGAAAGGAAAGCCATCTCATCATTACAGAAGAACAATCAAATTATAATTAAACCAGCTGACAAAGGGGGAGCCGTTGTGGTGTTAGATAAAGAGTATTACATACAAGAAATAAATAGACAGTTAAATGATCAAGTTTTTTTTATCAAAGATTAGATAGGGATCCTACAAATGATCTCAAAAGAAGTATCGATAATTTAGTTATCACAGCTTTCGAAATAGGTTATATAACAGGAAAGGAGAGAGATTTTCTTATTGTAGAAACACCTGTCATTCCCACAATTTACATTATTCCTAAAATCCATAAATCTCTTGTGGCTCCACCTGGACGTCCTATTGTTTCGGCTACTGGCTCCATTTTAGAACCCGTTTCAAAGTTTTTAGATTTATTTTTACATCCCTTTGTTAATGAAATGTGGTCATATGTACGGGATTCAGCACATGTAATAGAGATTTTATCCTCTTTTAAACAATATAGAGCAGATACTATTTTAGTTACTCTAGATGTGGAGTCATTGTACACTAATGTACCACAGAAAGAAGCTTTTGATATTGTTGATCAGTATCTTCAGAGATGCATTGTGCATCGACGAATTTCAACATTGTTTTTATTGTCTTTGGCACAAATAGCATTGTTTGAGAATTACTTCTGTTTTAGAAATTTGTTTTATAAACAAATTAAAGTGGTGGCCATGGGGTCTGCTATGGCTCCTGACATAGCCAACCTCTGTATGTTTAATTTTGAAGTAAATTTCTTGAAAAAACATCCTTTTAGTGAGAATATTGCACTTTGGATTCGATACATTGATGATATTCTAATTCTCTGGAATGGTTCAGTAGAAAGGCTTGATGATTTTAATACATGGATCAATCAATTAGATGTAAATCTGAGATTCCAAATTACTTACGATCCATACCAAATATCTTATCTTGATCTTCTGATTAGGAAAGAGAAAGATAGTTTTTCTACAACACTCTCGGAAGCCTACCGACAGGAACCAACTACTACATTATGATAGTTACCATAATCCATCATTAAAGAGAAATCTTCCAGTGGGCCAATTTTTAAGGGTTAGAAGAGCCTGCACAAATATACAAGATTTTGAAAGAGAAGCAGATAATATGAGAAAGAGGTTTTTAATAAGAAAGTATCCAGCACCGTGTATAGAACAGGCATACAAAAGAGCGAGAGATTCGTCGCGGTCATCTCTTTTACAACCAAGAATGAAAAAAGAAAACACAGGGGTAGTATGTCCTTTGTTGTATTCTCAGCACTCCTCTAAAATTACTAAGATTCTCATAAATGAGTGGCATTTGTTTCAATCTTTGCCATGTTTTCAAGACACGAAGCTTATAATTGCACATAAGCGTAATGTCAACTTGCACAATATATTGGTGCCCTCAGCTCTTACAGAAAAGAGTTACAGTATTTATCTAAATACAAAGGACAGTTCCAATGTGGAAAATGTTCCGTATGCTTGACGTCCTTCCAATTAGAGACCATTTTATTCATCCTATAACCAATCAGAGGTTTTATATCAATGATTACTCCAATTGTGTCACTCACAACGTGATTTACGTTATACAGCGTCCATGTATAAAATTATGTGTTGGGAAGACGAGCCGTAACATTAGAATTAGAATTACTGAACATAAAAAGTTGCATTAAAAGAGGGTTGGCTGATAAGCCCTTAGTTGCCCATTGGCAGGCTTACCAGCATAGTGTTATGGACTTAAAATTCTTTGCCATTAAAAAGGTAAAAACTAATTGGAGAGGTGGAGATATAAATAAAACTATATTGAGACTAGAGCAAAGATTTATATTTTCATTAGATTCTCTGGTTCCCAAGGGTTTTAACCTAGATAGAGACTTTTCCGTTTTTCTATAGTGATTGAGTTAGCGTAATAGTGATATTTGTGCTTACATGCTTCCTTTATCTAAGCCCCCCTTTTTAGATCATGTCCCTTCCGTAGTTGTGTTTTAATAGCTATCACTCTGGTCCCTCCCCCTCCGCCCCCCCCCATTATTATTTATTATGTTTTTACATCTTGGTTCTAGCCTTTTATACATAATTTTTAACATTTTTAGTTTTAGCTATTTATTATATAAGAATATATGTATTTGTCACCTTTATAACAACTTATACAAAGTAGTATGATTATTAAAGAATAGGTATTTGATATACATATGCTTCTTTTGTCCCATATGCGACGGTTATGGTCCTATTTCAATAGTATTATCATCTTCCATATAACATAGTTTTGTGGTTACATACACATCCATAAGCCATGCGCTGGTCAGCGATTTTCTTTTTACTGCCTTATTTTCCTTGATTTCACCTCGTTTGTAGTTCAGATTGACTTCTCAAGAAATTTGTAATTTTCTTTTCCAATATACAGGCAAGGTTTATCATCTATTTCGATCTTCCCTGTGCCTCCACTCCGCCCCCTTTCGGTCCCGCTTATTTCCTTTGAGTATTTATTGTGCGCATGTGCCGGCGTCTTTTTAGAAGCTATTCAACTGAAGATATGTATAGAAGGCGCCGATTCATGGAGATTTGTAAGTTTCACACCTTTACATCCATCTACTTTTATGTTCACATATGCGTTTTTGATTTTGGCTGTTCTTTCATTTTTTTATTTTTTCATTTGGCACGGGCTCGCAGTCCTCACATGTTACACGATGGAGCATTTTTTTTAGCATAGAATGTCAATGATGGGACGTTCATGGAGTCAAGAAGCTACGTTATTTACATGTTCCAATATATTTAAGTTAGTATTGTCCTCCGTTAGTAGCCTATAGTGTTTGTCCACACAAACTTCATAAGGTTATTTAAACATTCCTTAGAGAAGAGATTGATGTAAGCTTGTTTCTAATGGCATTATAACCTTTACTAATAGTAATGTTTTTTTATGAAATCACATAAGCTCCCCTTTTTATAGCTTGTTTATTAGGTCAACCTTGGTTGCTCTATTATGAGACTTGCCTAGTTTTCTCCGTTTAGCATTTAATGCACACCTATAGTATAAGCAATATAGAACCATTAATTTCAGTATAAATTTGGTTTAGAATGATCATTTACTCCCTATTAAGGGCACATATCAAGAAACCAGAATTCTTTTCACCGTTCGCTCTTGCCACGTTTACACTTTTGTTCCTTCCGGTCATTTACTAAAATAATATGTATATACATACTTAGTTTTAAGTTGTGTTGCAGTTTTTATTGTTATTTATAGATTTGTCCTTATTGTCTATTACTTCTAGTTGCACAAGAATAACCTTTACACAAAGGTCATTCAGAGATGTGTCCTCAGTAATCAGTACAGAGGTATTTATTGCTGTTTTTACAAGTGGTGTTTGTCACATCCCTCTCTCCCTCCCCCCCTCCTTTCTTTTTTATTCTATGGAGTGTTATTCAATGAAGTTTTTAATGTCTTTTCAATGTTTTATTAATGATTATTTATTCTATATATTTATGTGTCAATGGATTATAGATTTGATATCTTTAAGCCACACTTTTTACCCTTTTATATGTAAAAGGGTTTTAACATTTATTAGACGTATTTTTTATGTGATATAGATTTACATTGCGGTATCTGTTCTGTTCATAGTTTTATTGTTTTATGTTGTATATATTATAA
This sequence comes from Ichthyophis bannanicus, assembly GCA_033557465.1. Classification (NCBI taxonomy): domain Eukaryota; kingdom Metazoa; phylum Chordata; class Amphibia; order Gymnophiona; family Ichthyophiidae; genus Ichthyophis; species Ichthyophis bannanicus. The sequence continues at coordinate 1,540,889,571 of CM066031.1, forward strand.
TTTGTATTTATCGTTTTATGTTTTTGTTTACACACTTGATCAACCCCTGATGAAGGGTAGCGAAACACGGCCTGTGTTGGGTTGGTAATAGGCTTATTAAATAAACTCTGTCTTTTCCACATAATCACGTTTTGGACTGGGTCCTGCCCTTAGTGGACCTGCTAGCTCTGAGAGCAAAGGGGCCTGGTGAAGGAGCGCTAACACTGGCTCTCTTCTGGAAAATGCCCTGGAGGTGGCAGCTGGAAGCAGAGATGGTAACCCTCTTTCACCACCCAGAGCGCCCATTGGTCCGAGGTGACCTCGGGCCACCTGTGGGTGAAGAATGCCAGGTGACCCCCCCTGTGGGCTGTTGAGGATCTCTCAGGGGGGAAGGAGGCCCTGCGATGGGTGTCGAAAGCTCCCACCAGGTTGAGCTGCAGTTGGTGTCTGTGGTTTGGGAGCCTTTGGCTTCTTGGATCTGTGTCTCTGGCCCTTGGGCTGGGATCCCTGCTGCTGCTGGTTTAGGAAGGCTTGGTAGTGCTGACTCTGATGGAAAGGGTCCTTCTTCCTTGAGAAAGTTGGCCTTTTTCCAGAGGTTTTCTTACAGGGAAGGGTAGAGATCTTCTTTGAGAGCCTCTGCCTGGTCACCACCTTGGCTTCAATCTCGGCCGCATTGTCGGCCATAGGTTTCCCAAACAGGTTCTCCCCAGTGAAGGGGACATCCGTCAGTTTTTCCTGGACTCACTGCTCAAGGTTGGAGGGTCTGTAGCCAGGCCTGGCGCTGAGCACCAATGCCTGCAGCTACTGCCTGGGCTGCTGCCTCAAACCCATCATAGGCAGCATGGGACAGGAACTTGGAGCAGTCTCGGATGGTGGCCACCAAGGTCTAGAGTAGTTGCAGGGGTTCCATGGCGAGTCCTACTGAGAAGCCCGCAAGCTCCTAAAGCTCTTAAGATACATCCCTATGTAGAGCTCATAAGTTTGTGTCCGGCAGCACAGCATGGACCCCTGGAAACACCTGCGCCCTAGGGCATCGAGGGCTCTGGACTCTCTACCCAGGGTACAGAAGAATAAGTCTTCTGGCTCTTGAGCTTTTGCATTGAAGACTCCATCACCATGGAACTGTAACTGTGGGGAAGTTGTGTCTTCTGGAAGCCTGGACTCCTCTTGACGCGGCAGATGGCGTTGAGGTGTCGCTGACCACCGGCGTCGAGGCCGGGGTCTCCCACATCCGTAGGAGCAGCTGTTCGAGGATGGGTTGCACCAGCACAAACAGAGCCTCCTTTGATGGAGACTCATACTGGAGGATCTCCAGTTTTTCGGTGCACGGGTCCTCCTCGGACTTGGTCGGGACTGAGAGGGCTTGGGCCGTGTTTTATTTATTTATTTAACTTCTCCTATATACCGCGCTATTCATATCAGTGCGGTGTACATTAAACAAATGATATACCGTGCCATAGGGCCGCATGGTATTTACTGTGAACCGGAATTAAAACTTGGATTTAACTGGGATAGCTTTTCTACATTTTATTTACAATGATGTCTATGTTTCAGGCTAAAGTCTATTCAGGACTGGTCTGATTGTGCTGGCTGTCTCTTATCTTGTAGGATATGCTATTGGGGGGCTTTAGGTGTTTGATGTGAGTGTTCCAGACAAAGTCGTGGAATGCCACGTCCTCAGGTGGGGAATGGCATCAGAGTTCCGGGGGAGATGGCTTTGACGGATGTCTCGATGTCGAGAGATCCCGGGAGAGGACTTGACATCGGTCTCCCTGTCTGACTCCAAGGGCATCGAGGAGTCCGAGGCTCGGAGCTCCCGCGCTGCAAGGCCTGCATTGGGAAACCGGGATCCCCTGACCGGTCTCGGATCAGACTCCCGGAAACTAGTCGGTGAGGACCAGACACTTGAGGATCGGGATCGGGACCTTGATCGGTGCCAAGAGCTAGCCCAAGGCCGATAGTGCTCAGGGCCCCGCCTTGATGCCACCACAGTCGGGGGCCTGGATGTCAGGGCACATGATGTGGACAAACTTGACATCATCGCCTGCTGCAAGGTCAGGATGGCAGAGATACTCTGTTCCAGGACCGCCCATTCTGGCCTTGATGCCAGAAGGCTCTGCAGCTTTTGGCGTGGGCACAGAGAGTTTCGGGCTTGGCACCGGTGCTCTAGCAAACACGTCCTCGACAAGGATTGTGGCCTCAGGGAGCCTTGTGCGATCACTGCTGGCCAAGGACTCTTTCCTAGAGACTTTAGGGGGGCACTGCTCGAAGTCGCCAGAGTCCCTCTGCGGCACCTTACCGGGTTTTCCCGGTGGAACCTCAACTGGCTTTGAGGATTTTTTCTTTTTCTTGCCAGGGTCTGGTGTCTTTTCCGGAGGAGCCGCTGCCGTGGGACTCCAAAGACACCCGGGCCTCAAGGGAGGTGCTCTGCTTTGGGTTCAGTGCTGGGGAAGCCAGGACCGCGGGAACATCTTCTCCTACAACTCTGAACTTTTCATGTTGGTCCAAGGGGTCATGGCCTGACACAGGTCACAGGAGATACTGTCGTGGTCCAGGTCAAGGCAGTGCAAGCAGCAGTCATGGGTGTCTGTGACAGACATAATTTGACTGCAATAATCACACTTTTTAAAGCCACTGGGATACATTGTGGATCACACCCGGACAGGGTCAATGACCTCCGGGTGAAAAAGGGTGCAAACTCCGGTCTAGGCACACCTCGATGAAAAAAAAGAAAGGGAGCCAAGAACAGTGCCAGAGACGGTGCTGGCTTGAGGTGGGAAGAGGAACTGGTATGCTAACCGGGAAAACTCAACTAAGGATAATTCTTAAGGAATTTTTCTGGGGAAAAAGGACGTGCGTCCGTTGGGCTCCGCGGAAAAATGGAGACTGGGCAAGATCACGGGTGGGAAGGGGACCACCCATGCGTGGTAGAATTCCCAAAGGCTTTTTTTTGAAAGCTGGGGAAATGCTCCGCACGGGCGCCGTCAGCGCAGAGGTCACCCGTATTTGAGGACTGACTTCCTGCTTTTTCTTGGAGAAAGCACCCGATGCCATCAAAATACTGGCGAGGGCCGTGCCTGACAAAAAAGAATCCCTCGTGGCTCTCCCCCCATCGACAAAGAGCTCTTTGTCTCATGCAGTTCTGCAAATGTCTTAAAGGAAGCTGGCTGTTCCTACTCCATGTAGCAGCAATAGGCCCTTATGAGCATTTTTGTAGCAGAACCTTTACGTTTTCATTTTAATCTCATATTTGGCAGTCTTTGTTAAACAGCTAGGCATTATCATGCATCCCTTCAACATTTTAATATTCCTTAGAAAAGCCTCCGCTGCAGTGCCCCAACAGAAAGTAATCACCTGGTGGTCTAGCGGCCCTTGAACCCCCCACCCCAAAGTAAAATGTGGAATCACGCCAAAGTAAAAAAAAAATGAAAATTAGCCATGCAATGCCTGCAGAGCAAGCCAAACTAGTTCAGACTTCTTGTGCGCATGTGTTTGGCTTGCTTTCCCAGTTTAACGCTGCAGTGGTTCATTTGCATCGCACATTAAAATGTATGCATTGTCAAGAATGTTAAAAAAAAAAATCGATCCAGCGCGGGTTTAGCACCGGCTTTCTGCATCAGCCTGTAAGTTTGTACCTGAGGCAATGGAAGGTTAAGTGACTTGCCCAAGGCCACAAAGAGTGCCAGTGTGATCTGAACCCTAGTCCTGCTGGTTGCAGGCTGCTACCCTAACCACTAGGCTAGTCCTCCAATATAAAACAAACTTTAAGCTCCTAAATTTAGGTGAATTTTCAGCAGAAAACTTAGGATCCTATGTCTGATTGAAAAGAGAGGGCAAATTTGGGAACCTAAAGTTTGGTCTTTTAGTTCCGATTTATTTTTTTAAGGCAAACACCACACTTCCAGCATATGGGCAGTTTTACACATTGCCAGGAGTAAACAAGTAAGAGAGAACCATCTCATACATTATAACATTTTCATCCCCCCCACTGTCTTCAACTATGTTACTAAGTGCAAAATCTGTATCATCCCATTATAACACTAATACAGGCCATAACATTTAGCTCCCCTCCCTCCCAGGCTCCCACCTCCCCCCATTTTCATACATTGATAAGGCAAGCAAAAAGAGAATTTGAAAAAAACTTGCTAATGAAGCAAAAATGCACAATAAAAACTTTTTCAAGTACATTTGTAGCAAAAAACCAGTGAGAGCGCAAGTTGGACTATTAGATGGCAGAGGAGTAAGAGTAGTTACTCACCTGTAACAGGTGTTCTCCAGGAGCAGCAGGAATCAGTCCTCACATATGGGTGACGTCGGCACCGACGGAGCCCTCGCGGAGCAATTTTCCCCAGCTTTCAAAGAAAGCCTTTGGGAATTGCAGCGCGCATGCGCGGTCCTCTTCCCGCCCAAGGGTACCATCTTGCTCAGTCTGATGACACAGCTAAAAGACAGCAAAAAATTAGCAAAAAACGAAAGCATAGAACTGCAACTCCAAGGGGAGGAGGGAGGGTTGTGAGGACTGATTCCTGCTGCTCCTGGAGAACACCTGTTACAGGTGAGTAACTACTCTTTCTCCAGGACCAAGCAGGAAGTCAGTCCTCACATATGGGACTCCCGAGCTGAAGGCTACCGGAGACCCCAAGCACAAAAAAGGAGCTCCCTCAAGCTCAGTAGCACAGAAGGAAGGAATCTTCTCTGAGTACGCCCCCAACCGGTAGCCCAACATCCGGGACGGAGGGCAGGAGTTGCCTATACCTCAAAGAGATTACGGAGGACTGCCTGTCCGAAAGCACTGTCCCTGCGGAACTCCCTCTCCAGGCAGTAATGGGCTGCAAAAGTCTGGCTTGAAGACCAAGTAGCGGCCCGGCAGATGTCTGCCAATGGAACAGAGCGGAGGTAAGCCACTGACGCAGCCTTCGCCCTAACACGATGAGCCATGACTCGACTTTCCAACGAGAGGCCGGCTGCCCCATAAGCCCAAGCGATACAGTCAGCAATCCAGATGGACAGAGTACGCTTGGAGACAGGGAGCCCCAACTTATTGGGGTCAAAAGACACGAAGAGCTGAACAGCCCTTCGGTGCTCCCGCGTACGGTCCAGGTAGAAGGTTAACGCCCTCCTACAGTCCAGGGTATGCAGGACCATTTCAGCTCGGCTGGAGTGTGGCCTGGGAAAGAAGGTCGGAAGTACCACTTCCTGGTTGATGTGAAAAGGGGAAACCACTTTAGGAAGAAACTTAGGGTGAGTCCGTAGGACTACCCTATTCTTGTAGAACCTAGTGTAAGGAGAATCAGATACTAGGGCTTGTAGCTCACTAACGCGTCTAGCAGAAGTGAGGGCTACCAAGAATAAGGTTTTCCAAGAAAGAAAATGGGGATGACAGGTAGCCATAGGTTCAAAAGGCGGACAGGTAATCCGCTGTAAAACCACATTCAGATCCCAGGCAGGGGCTGGTGGGCGCAAAGGTGGTTTAAGGAGAAGGTGGCCTCTGAGAAAACGAGCCACTAGAGGGTGGCTGGAAAGAGGTCTGGCATGTGATGCTCAGAAAGAGCACTGAGGTGGACCCTGACCGAGTTGGATTTAAGTCCAAGATTGGAGAGGCAAAGCAAGTACTGCAAGACCACTGATGCTGAACAGGAGAAGGGATCTTGAGACTGCTGAGCACACCAGACGGAGAACCGACGCCACTTAAGAGCGTAGGACTTCCGGGTGGAGGGTCGCCTGGAGGCCAAGACGACTTCCTCCACATCTGGAGGCAGCAGGAGGGGAGCAAGGACTACCCTCTCAGCAGCCAGGCCATCAGATGAAGGGACCGGAGGTTGGGGTGCAGGAGAGTCCCCTGATCCTGTGACAGGAGGTCGGGCTGAAACCCCAGAGGAAGAGGAGTGTCCACCGCCAGCTGCATCAGAAGCGGGAACCAAGGTTGTCTCGGCCACCGGGGAGCCACTAGGATCATCGAGGCTTTGTCTCTGAGAACTTTGAAGAGTGTCCGAGACACCAGCGGCAAGGGAGGAAAGGCATACAAGAGGCCTGTGGACCATGGAATCAGAAAAGCATCCGCCGCTACTCTGAGGGGATGCGGTTGTCGAGAGCAGAATCTGGGAAGTTGCCGGTTCAGAGGACTGGCAAACAGATCCATGGTGGGGAGGCCCCACTTGAGAAAGATCCGCTGGACCACCAACGGATCCAATCTCCACTCGTGTGGTTGGAGGATCCTGCTTAGCTTGTCTGCCAGGTAATTTTCCTGACCTGGGAGATAGACAGCTCTGAGGAGGATGCCGTGGTGGACGGCCCAAGAGCACAGTTTCTGTGCCTCCTGACAGAGAAGGAAGGAGCCTGTTCCGCCTTGTTTGTTCACGTAGAACATTGCAACTTGATTGTCCGTCTGGACCAGCACAGACTGGTGAGAAGTGAGGTGGGAGAAGGCTCTGAGAGCTAGGCGGATGGCTCTGAGCTCCAGGAAGTTTATCTGCTGAGCCGACTCCCAAGGAGTCCAGAGGCCTTGAGTACATTTTCCTTGGCAATGTGCTCCCCAACCCAGGAGAGAAGCATCGGTCGTCAGGACCTGAGAAGGCGGAGGAGGCTGAAAAGCCATTCCTAGCACTAGGTTTGGCAGATGAAGCCACCATTGTAGAGAAGAGACCAGCGGGTCGGAGATCTGTACGGAGTCCGCTAGGCTCCCAGTGGCCTGATGCCATTGTGTGCAAAGGCACCATTGAGCAGGCCGCATGTTCAGGCAGGCATTGGGGGTCACATGGACTATGGAAGCCATATGGCCGAGCAGTCGCAGAAATTGCCTGGCAGAGACCAGGGAATTGCTGCGAAAGTGGCTGGCAAGATCCATGAGCTTGTTTGCCCTGTCGAGAGGCAGAAAAGCTCGCGCCTGAAGCGTGTTCAATCTTGCGCCGATGAACTCGAGATCCTGAGAGGGGAGCAAAGTGGACTTTGCGAAGTTTATGACAAAGCCCAAGTACTGGAGCAGAGCCACAGTGCGGTGCGTGGCGTGAATGGCCTCTTGGGAAGACTGTGCTCTGACGAGCCAGTCGTCCAGGTATGGAAATACAAAGAGGCCTTGAAGTCTTAGATAAGCCGCCACCACTGCTAGACATTTGGTGAACACCCTTGATGCGGAGGATAGGCCAAAGGGTAGTACTCTGTACTGGTAATGATTGCCCCCCACAACAAACCTGAGGTATTGTCTGTGGCTGGGGTGAATGAGGATGTGAGTGTAGGCATCCTTTAGATCTAAGGAGCATAGCCAGTCTCCCTGCTGGAGGTAGGGCAGCAGGATTCCAAGGGTAAGCATCTTGAACTTTTCCTTTGTGAGGAACTTGTTGAGGTTCCGCAAGTCCAGGATGGGTCTGAGGCCTCCTGTTCTTTTTGGTATCAGAAAGTACCTGGAGTAAAAACCTTGACCTCTCAGGTGGGGCACCGGTTCCACAGCCTGTTCCTGAAGAAGACTTGCTAACTCCTGAAGGAGTAAGTCCCTGTGCAGAGTGAGTCGGAGAGGCTCCCCTGGAAAGTAGGAGGGAGGTACCTGGTGAAAGTGAAGAAGATAGCCTTTTTGAACTATGTGAAGCACCCAGGTATCTGTAGTGATGTGGGACCACCTGTGGGCAAAGTGGACCAGCCGGCCTCCTGTGCTGAGAGAGAAACCAGCTGAGGGGGAGAGGCTATGCTGATGAAGTCAAAAACCCCCACCCTGCTGAGCAGGGGCCGGTGGTGCAGGCTTGGGGGCTTGCTGCCTACGGGACCCATTACCCCGTCCCTTGGCTTGCTTACCCTGTTGGGGAGCTGCTGAGGCCTGATAATGAGGGTAGTGTTGATAGGCAGCCGCCTTCCTCGGGTAAAAGGGCTTTTTCCCCGAGCCCTTCTTCTTCTGAGAAGGGGCAGAGGTCTTCCTTGAGAGACGAGTCCTGGTGAGAGTCTCGGTCTCGATCTGTGCAGCCTTCTCATCCATGGGCTTGCCAAAGAGGTTTTCACCTCTGCAGGGGACATCGACCAACTTGTCCTGCACCCATGGCTCGAGGTCGGATGACTGAAGCCAAGCCTGTCGGCGGCCACCGATGCCAGCTGCGGCTACTCGAGCCGATGCTTCAAAGTCATCGTAGGCTGCTCGAGAGATAAACTTTGAGCACTCCCGAATACCAGTTGACAAGGCTTGGAACCTCTGCAAAGGTTCTTCGGAGAGACCAGCAGAGAACCCGGCTATTTCTTTAGCCAGGTCTCGGAGATACATGTCCATGTAGAGCTGGTAGGTCTGGACTCGACAAGCAAGCATAGAGCCCTGGAAACACTTCCTACCGAGGGCATCCAGGCTTCGAGCCTCCCGACCGGGAGGCACCGAGGAGTGCATTTTCTGACTCTTAAGTCTATGCATGGCCGATTCCACCACCATGGAATGGTGCGGTAGTTGTGCCTTTTGGAACCCGGGGCTCTTGCGGACTCGATAAATGGAATCGACTCGCTTGCTTAACACCGGCGACGACGCCGGGCTCTCCCACATGCGGAAGAGAAGCCGTTCCAGCATCGGAGGAACCGGTACAATAAAGGCCTCCTTTGGGGGAGAGTCATATTGGAGGGCGTCGAGCTCTTCGACTCGAGGTTCCTCCTCGGGATCCGCGGGGAAGGACAAGGCCTTGGCCATATCCCGCACGAAGTCCGAGAACCGGGTATCCTCCGGGGGGGACCGTCTCCGAGGTTCGGACTCGGGGGAGTCCGATGGGACACACCGAGTCCGAAAAGAACCAGGTGACTCTTCGTCCTCGGATTCCCAGGCTGACTCCTCGGAGGAGGAGTCGAGCGGCTCCGGTCGGGCGGGCATCGATGCCGTCCGCCCCAACACCGAGGGAGTCGGCGTTGACGACCTCGGTCCCGAACGGGAGGCCGAAGGAGACCGCGACCGAGGATCGACTCAAGCCCTCATGGACTCGAAGATCGGCTCGGTCTCCGGGGTCGACTTGGACGTCGACGTCCCGGTAGTCAGGGCAGAAGCACCGGCGAGGCCAGCAATCAATGCCCGCTGCTGGTCCATGAAGGCAGCGAAACTGCTCTCCAAGGCCGTCAACCTGAGTCCGAGCTCAGGAGACCTAGCAGCCCCCGACTCGGCTTCTTCGGAGGCGAGTCCACGAGGACAACAGTACTCACGTGAGCGGGCGAGTCCATCTCGAGACGAGGATGTTTGGAAGGCCTCTCCAACTCCGAGGACCCGGGACGGGAATCGGGGCTATGCGACCTGGCCCTCGAGGAACCAGGAGCGTCCACCGACCCCGCCCTCGCGGGTTTCTTCTTCCGATGATGTTCCCGGGTAGGAGACCCCCGTTCAGAGGAACTCCGACGAAGCTCAGGACCAGAGTCCCGAGACATCGAAGCCTCTGACGAGGTCCGGGCCCGGCCGGAGTCAGAGAAGATACGTTCCCGCTGATGCTGCCGACTCCTCAACGCTTTTGAGGACATTTTGCCACACGGACCACAGATCATCGGGTCATGATCGGGTCCGAGGCAGCGGAGGCAGTAGTCGTGTGTGTCGGTAAGAGACATGAGCTTCTTACACCGATCACACTTCTTAAACCCGCTGGCAGCCATCGGGGGAAAAAGGGCCCCTGCGAGGTCAAAAGACAGGGCTGCCAGTGAAAAAGAAAAAAAGGCGCGAAATCTGTCACGAAGGACAAAAAACCGAAAAATAAAGAACGGACTCGCAACCGGCATCGCGGGTCCGGGCGGGAAAAGAACCGGCGTCGAATTCAAGAAAAAAGACAAATAAAATCAATTTTTCTAGCGGGGAATTACAAACAACGTCTGTAAGGCTCCACGGAAAAAAGATGGCATCCTTGGGCGGGAAGAGGACCGCGCATGCGCGCTGCAATTCCCAAAGGCTTTCTTTGAAAGCTGGGGAAAATTGCTCCGCGAGGGCTCCGTCGGCGCCGACGTCACCCATATGTGAGGACTGACTTCCTGCTTGGTCCTGGAGAAAAAGGGACGCTAAGGGAGGATAAGGTCATAGCGGAGAGAATAAATGAATTCTTTGCTTTGGTCTTTACTTCAGATGATGTAGGGAAAGTGTAGTTACTCACCTGTAACAGGTGTTCTCAAGGGACAGCAGGAATCCGTCCTTGCATTTGGGTGACGTTGGCGCCCATGCGAAATCATCTCTCCAGCTTTCAAAGAAAGCCTTTGTGAGATGCACCATGCATGCGTGGTGCCCTTCATGCCCAATGGTGCCATCTTGCTTCATCTAATGACAGCTAAGATGGCAGAAAAAAAATATGGTAAAGAAGCAATGCCAAAGGGAGGAGGGAGGATTGCGAGGACTGACCTCTGCTGTCCCTAGAGAACACCTGTTACAGGTGAGTAACTTTGCTTTCTTCAGGAACAAGCAGGAAGTCAGTCCTCACATATGGGACTCCCCAGGTACAGGTTACAAAGAACCTGTACAAAAACACCACAGGTGATCAGAGGTGAGCCGTGAGCTGCAGCAGTTGAGTCCCAACTGAGAGACTCACACAAGTCCCAAGTGTTCAGCAGGGAACCAGCACTCAGGTAGCCTGAACACAGAAGGGTCGGAGGGCAGGAGTTACCTACACCCTGAAGATATTATGGAGCATGGCCTGGCCAAAGCGCTGTCCCGTCGGGACTCCCTCTCCAGGCAATAGTGAGCTGCGAAGGTATGGACAAAAGACCAGGTGGTGGCCCAGCAGATTTCCCTCACGAGTATTTAAAGCATAGTTACTCACCTCTAACAGGTGTTCTCCAGGGACAGCAGGAATCAGTCCTCACTTATGGGTGACGTCGGCACAGACGGAGCCCACGTGGAGCAATTCCCCAGCTTTCAAAGAAAATCTTTGGGATTGCTGCCACACATGCGTGGTCCTCTTCCCACTCAAGGGTGCCATCTTGCTCAGTCAGGTCCCTTAGCTCAAGCCCTACTAAGCAGATGGCAAGGGAAGGATTAAAATCCAGCAACTCATCAGGGGAGGTGGGAGGGTAGTGAGGACTGATTCCTGCTGTCCCTGGAGAACATCTGTTACAGGTGAGTAACTACGCTTTCTCCAGGAACAAGCAGTAAGTCAGTCCTCACTTATGGGACTCCCCAGCTTCAGGCTACTGAACCTGTAATGAAAAAACGCCTCTGCGAGGTCATGAGCAGAAGCCGATGCCCGAAGGAGCCTGAGTCCTCGGGGCAAAACCCTCGGTAGCCATGAAGAAGGGTCGGAGGGCAGGAGTTGCTTATACCCCAAACAGATTTCAGAGTACAGCCTGGCCAAAGGTGCTGTCCCGATGGGACTCCCTCTCCAAGCAGTAGTGTGCAGCGAAGGTGTTCGCTGAGGACGAGGTTGCCGCCCGGAAGATATCCATCAGAGGCATGGAGTGCAGCGAGGCCACAGAGGCCACTTTGGCCCAAACCCCATGTGCGGAGACTCGATGATCTAACGGGGCACCTGCCTTTGTGTGAGCAAAGGCGATGCAGTCCACCACCCAAATATAGAGGGTGCGTTTGGTGACTGCCTGCCCCAGTCGATGGGGATCATAGGTCACAAAGAGTCAGCCATACTTGCGATGAGCCTGGGTGCGCTGCAAATAGAAGGTAAGAGCCCTTTTGCAGTCAAGTGTGTGGAGATCCAGGTCAAAGGAAGAAAGTCAGTAGGACTATCTCCTGGTTGAGATGGAAATCTGAGACAACTTTAGGCAGGAATTTGGGATGGGTAGGTACGGAGGACCACCCTATTCCTATAGAACCTGGTGTAAGGAGCATCAACCATGAGAGCCTGGAGCTCACTAACTCGGCAGGCCAAGGCCACCTTCCAGGATAGATGCCGAAGCGAGCACGTCGCCATCGGCTCGAAGTGTGGACGTGTAAGCTGCAGGAGCACCATGTTCAGGTCCCATTCCACCGGGGGAGGCCGGATGGGCGGCTTGTATAGCAAAAGACCCCGCATAAAGCGGGAGACCAAAGGCTGCCCTGAGGGGCTTTCCCTTGATGGGGAGGTGGTTTGCTGAGATGGCGCTCAAATGTACCCTGAAGGAGTTTGACTTCAAACCTTCCCTTGAGAAATGGAGGAGGTACTGAAGGACCCATCGAGAGGGACACGAGAATGGGTCAATCTGGAGCCCGGAGCACCAGACCGAGAAGGGCCGCCACTTGAAGGCATAGGCTCGCCTTGTTGAGGACTTCCTCGATGCGAGGAGGACCTCCTCGACTACCTCCGGGAGACCCAGCGAAGCTAAGGAGACCCATTCAGCCGCCAGGCCATGAGTGATAAGGAGGCTAGGTTCGGGTGCTGCTGCACCCGTCCATCCTCCTGCGTTAGCAGCCTGGGGCACAGCCCAGGGAGACAGGAGGCTCCGCCAACAGCCGGAGCAGAAGCGGGAACCAGGGCTGCCGAGGCCACAAGGGGGATACGAGGATCACCGATGCCCAGTCCCACTGAACCTTGAGGAGGGTCCTTGCAATGAGAGGGATGGGAGAGAATGCATAGAGAAGGTCGGAGGACCAGCTCAGAAGGAACGCATCCAGGCTCTCCCTGCTCGGGTGCAGTACTGGCCCGCAGAAGCGGGGGAATTGTGCGTTCTGAGGACTGGCGAATAGATCTATCACCGGAGTCCCTCACCGAAGAAACAGCCAGCCTGCCACCCCTGGATCCAGCCGCCATTCGTGAGGGCGAAGGATCCTGCTGAGCTTGTCTGTTAGGACATTCTCCTGGCCTGGGAGGTAGGCCGCCCTGAGGGACATCGCATGATGGACGGCAAAGGAGCAGAGGAGGACCGCTTCCCAGCAGAGGAGCGCAACCCAGTGCCCCCCTCTTTATTGACGTAGATCACCACCAAAAGATTGTCGGTCTGCACGCGTACTGGCTGCCCTTTGAGGTGGTTCTTGAAGACCCTCAGGGCCCACAGAATTGCCCAGAGCTTGGACAAGTTTATCTGCTGTTGAGACTCCTCGGGCGACCACTGCCCCTGTGTACACAATGCACCACAGTGGGCTCCCCACCCTAACAGGGAAGCATCCGCTATCAGCACCATGTCGTGCTGTAGGACCTGGAAAGCAACCCCCGGAGGAGGTTGCAGGAGTTTTGCCACTGGCTCAGGGACAGACGAAGGTCCTGGGAGACCCTGACGGGGTCCCTGAGGTGACTGATGGACAGGCTCCACTGGGCGCTGAGGCACCACCGTCTCTATCTCCGTGGCCTTATCTTCCATCGGCTTGCCTAAGAGCTGCTCACCAAGGCAGTGGATGTCCAGGAGTTTCTCCTGCACCCACTGCTCCAAATCTGATGATTAGAGCCATACCTGGAGGCGGGCCCCGATGCCCGCAGCCGCCACTCGAGCCACTCAAAACCATTGTAGGCGGTTCGGGAGAGGTATTTTGAGCATTCTGCAATGGACTTCAACAAGGTACTGAACCTATTGAGAGGTTTGCCCTCGAGACCCGTGGAGAAACCTCCGAGCTCCTTGGCCAAGTCACGCAAGAACATGCCCATGTATAGTTGGTATGCTTGAATGCAACAAGAGAGCATGGAGCCTTGGTAAGCCTTGCAGCCCAGGGCGTCAAGGGCTCTCGACTCTCAGCCCAGGGGGACCAAAGAGTGCGATTTCGACAACTTCTGTTTTCTCATGGCCGATTCCACCACCATGGAAGTGTGGGGAAGTTGGGTCTTTCTGAACCCAGGGTCGCATTGTACCTTGCACATAGTGTTGAACGCTTACTCATGATGGGGACCGAGGCGGGTACCTCCCAGCAGCTGGGACAGGATGGGAGGACCAGGAACAGTGAGAGACTCCGTAGATGGGGATGTACTGAAGGATGTCGAGCTCTTCAGCCTGGGTGTTAAGAGCCCATGCCATATCCTGAACTAACACCAGGAAGGAGGTGTCCTAAGGTGGCGAGAGCCGCTGAAACGTGGGCGGGGAGGGGTCCAACGGAAGGTCCCGGTGGGTACAGTTATCTGGGGAGGTGTCCCCATTGGACTCCCAATCCGAGAACTCAGTTGAGGAATCCGTACTGGGAAGGTCGCCCTGTCCAGCGGCCAAGGCCCGCTTGGAGTCAAAGGCCCTGGAAGACCTCGCCCCCGAGGAATGGGAGGGCGAGCGAGACCAACGTCGAAGACCCTCACGAGGCCTGCGGCTCTTGGGAGTTTCCTGGATGGATTTCAGTGTCCCATGCGAGGGACTCATGATCTCTGGGCGAGTCAACGAAGTTGGCTGTGAGCGCCTGCTGGGAAGCGATGAATACAGGAACGATGCGTTCCAGCGCCAGCATGCAGGACTCCCACGCGGGCATGGGGCACTGTGACGCCGACCCTGGGGTCACCAGGTCGGGCGTTGAGGAGAAAAGGTGGTCCTTACCGGGATGGCCCTCAGTAGACAGGGTGCCTTCGCCGGAGGCCTCCGTATCTGTGGGGGGTAGCTTGCGGGGCTGTTCCTTGTCCAACTTTCAGGAACACCGAAGGGGGCTAAACAACTGAGCACGGGAGCGCTTGCGATTGTCGGGGGCCCCCGACAGCGACTTCGAGGCCGCCGCCTTCTTGCACCGCTCCACTTTAGGGGACCCCTGGTCGGAGTGCTGCCGAGAGAGAAGAAACGACCGAGATTGCCACCAGGGATTCCGAGGTGGCCTAAGAAGATAAGATATGCCATAGTGGGTCAGACCAAGGTCCATCAAGCCCAGTATCCTGTTTCCAAGAGTGGCCAATCTAGGTCATAAGTACCTAGCAGTCTCCCCAAAAGACACAGGTTCCTCAATGCTTGTATTGGGTCAAGCAGCGATATCCTGGGTCCCTTTTAATAATGGTTTATGGACCTTTCCTCCAGGAACTTGTCCAAACCTTTTTTAAACCCAGCTTCACTAGCAGCTTTTACTACATCCTCCGGTAACAAATTTCAGAGATTGATTACACACGTTGAGTGAAAAAATATTTTCTTTTACTAGTCTTAAATGGGTTACCCTGTAGCTTCATTGCATGTCCCCTAGTCTTTTTATATTCTGACGACGTAAACAATCGATCTACGTTTACCCATTCCACTCCATTCATTAATTTATAGACCTCTATCATATCTCCCCTCAGCCGTCTCTTTTCCAGGTTGAAGAGCCCCAACCTTCTTAGCCTCTCTTCATAGGAGTATCCGTCCATCCCTTTTACCATTTTGGTGGCTCTTCTCTGCACCTTTTCTAATAATGCTATATTCTTTTTAAGATACGGCAACCAGAATTGCACACAATATTCAAGGTGCGATCGTACCATGGAACGATACAGAGGCATTATAATATCCTTTGTTTTATTTTAAATTTCTTTCCTTATGATACCTAGCATTTTATTTGCTCTCTTCGTTGCCGCTGCACACTGGGTGGAGGGTTTCAACATGTTATCCACAATAACGCCTAAATCTTTTTCCTGGGTAGTGGTTCCCAATGTGGAACCTTGCATCATGTAACCATAATGAAAATGTTTTTGGACTTCTGCTTATGACTGAGCAGAGCTTTAGAGGACATTTTCTTAGAGTGAACAGAGCTCCGGATCATGATCAGCCCCGAGACACCGCAGACAACAGTCGTGGGTGTACGTAAGCGACATGTTCTTAGAGCATCTATCACATTTTTTGAATCTGCTGGCCATAGGGGCAAAAATGGCCCCCGCGAGGTCGAAGACCCATGCAGTCAGCCGTTAGGGAAAAAAAGGGCGCGAAGCCCGTTGGCAAAAAAGGCGGAGAAAACCGTCCCCTAACAGCTCCTTCATGTCATATGGAAGGTTGAAGGAACTAAAGCTACCCTTTCAGCAATCAAGCCGTGAGAGATAGAGACCCCAGGATGGGGTGTAGGAGAGAGCCCTCCTCCTGTGAAAGTAGTCCTGGGGCGCAGCCCAGGGGATCAGAGGTGCTGCCGACAGATAGAGAAGCAGCAGGAACCAGGGCTGCCTGGACCACCAGAGGTCTACAATAATCAGTGATGCCCTGTCGCGCTGGACCTTGAAGAGGGTCTTGGCGACCAGCTGTGTCGGTGGGAAAACGTAAAAGAGGCCTTCTGTCCATGGGATGAGGAACGCATCTGCCGCCACCCGGGACAGGTGCAGCCGGCGGGAGCAGAACAGGTCCACTAAGGGAAAGCCCCAAAGTTGGAAAAGCCAGGAGGCCACTCTGGGGTCCAGATGCCATTTGTGCAGCTGGAGGACTCTGCGCAGTCTTTCCGCCAACGCGCTGTCCAGGCTCGGGAGGTAGACCACCAGCAGAAGCATCCCATTGCATGTCGCAAATAAGGAGAGGGCTACTGCCTCCTGGCACAGGGAGTATGACTCCATGCCTCCTTGTTTGTTGACATAGAACTCTGCGACTTGATTGTCCTTCTGGATCAGCACAGACTGGTGCTGCAACCAGTGGCGAAATACTCGGAGGGCCAGAAATATCACCCGGAGCTCCAGGTTAATCTGCAACTGGCACTCCGTCTGGGATCATGTGCCATGGGTGTGGAGGTCCTCGCAATGAGCTCCCCAATCTCACAGGGAGGCGTCCGTAGTAAGGACCTTCTGGGGGGGGTGGGTGCCTGGAAGGGCATCCTGGCCTGAACGTGGCAGGGGATTTGCCACCAGTTGAGGGAGTCCACCAGTTGACAGGTCACTTATCCTGTCTCGATGCCTGCCAGTGGCTTATGTCCATGGGAGTGGAGGCACCACTGAGCCGCTCTCATATGCAGGTGGGCGTAAGGGGTTATGTGGACCATGGAGGCCAAATGACGCAGCAGGTAGAGGAGGAGGAGAGTGGACACCAACCATTGGTGTTGCATTTCTGTGACTAGTGCCCTGAGGCATTCTGTCCTCTCTGGAGGGAGGAAGTCCTTGGCCTGGAGGGTGTCCAGCTGAGCCCCTATGAACGCCAGACACTGTGCTGAAAACAGGTGTGACTTGGGGTAGTTGATGACCAACCCCAGACACTGCAGGATGTGAATGGTGTGCTCAGTGGCGTGGTACACCTCTGCTGCCATACCTCCCCTTATGAGCCAGTCATCCAGGAAGGGAAAGATGAATGCCCCTTGGAGACTAAGATGGGCTGAAACCACTACTAGGCACTTGGTGAAGACCCTTGGCGATGACGCTAGCCCAAAGGGTAGCACCCTGTACTGCTAGTAGCCTCCTCCCACCACAAATTGTAGGTATTGGGATGGATGAGGATGTGTGTATAAGCTCTTCAGGCCTAAGGAACATAGCCAGTCTCCCTGCTGAAGGTAAGGTAGCAGTGTTCCAAGGGAGAGCATCTTGAACTTCTCCCTCACCAGAAATCTGTTCAAGTCCCGTAGGTCTAGGAAGGGCCTGAGGCCCCCTGTTTACTTGTGAGCAAGGAAATATCTGGAGTAGAAGCCCTTTGCCCCAGCTCCAATGCTTTATCCGTGAAGAGGCCTGCGAGCTCAGTGATGAACCGAGTCTTGTGAAGGAGAGGCCTTACATGTTCTCCTGGAAAGAACGGGGGTGGTGTCTGTTGCAGGTGGAGCAGGTATCACTCAATGACTACCTGCAGCATCCAGTAATCAGTGGTAATGGAGACCCACCTGTGGGCAAATAGGGTCAGATGCCCCCCATGGGCTGCTGAGGGCCTCCTGGGGGAGAGGAGGCCATACTCAAGGATCGTGTCCTTGCCCCTTGGACTGTTGCCCCTGCTGTGGGGCAGAGAAGGCCTGGTACTGTGAGAATTACTAAACATACCCTTCTTTCTTGGTAAAGAAAGGCTTCTTCCCTGGGGCCTTCTTACGGGGGTGCACCGAGGGCTTCTTCGAGAGTCTGGTCTTGGTCAGGAACTCAGTCTCTACCTCAGCAGTCTTGTCTGACATGGGTTTTCTGAAGAGGTTCTCTCCGGTGCAAGGGACATCGATGAGTTTGTCCTGGACCCACTGCTCGAGGTCAGACTGCAGCCATATCTGCTTTGGGCCCCAATGCCCATGGTGGCCACTCTGGCTGAAGATTCAAAGCCATTGTATGCTGCTCAAGACAAGAACTTTGAGCACTCCTTGACTGCCAAGGCCATAGACTTGAAATGCTGAAGAGGTTCCCTTTCGAGGCCTTCGTAGAAACTGGCTAGCACCCTCGCCAGTTCCTTTAGGTACATGCCAATATACAAGTAGGATTGGGCTCGGCAAACCAGTATTGAGCCCTGGTAGCATTTTTGGACGAGGGTGTCCAAGGTCTGGACCTCTCTACCTGGGGGAACCAAGGAATGAGTCTTTTGGCTCTTGAGTCACCGTATGACCAACTCGATGACCATAGAATTGTGAGGGAGCTGGGCCTTTTGGAACTCCGGGCTTCGGCGGAGTCGGTACATGGAGTTGAGCTGTCTGCTCACAATGGGCACAGATGCCGGCGTTTCCCACATACAGAGGAGGCGGTGCTCGAGAATCGAAGGGACGGGCACTGTGAGGGCCTCCTTTGGAGGGGCCTCATACTGGAGGATCTCAAGTTCTTCCATGTGGGGGTCCTCCTCCACCTTGGTCTCGAACGCAAACACCTTTGTCATATCCCGCACAAAGTCGAGAAATCTTTTCCTGACCCCTCTCACACTGCTAATTCAACAATTTGGGATTTCGGCATTTTATTACGCAGATGATATTCTCCTCCTATATCACACCTCCCCTCTATATCCCGATCTTGCCCCACTTGATTCCTGTCTTGCAGCAATCTCCAAATGGATGACTCAGAACTGCTTACAACTCAATCTCTCAAAAACTACCGCAATTTGGTTCTCTCACGGCCATCCTTCCCCAACCCTGACACCCTCTTTCTCAGGAACCCCTATTTCCCTTGTCTCTACCTTTCGGTATCTTGGGGTTCTTTTTGATTCGGATCTCTCCTTCTCTGCCCACATCTCCCATGTCTCGAAGACTTCATTCTACTATCTCCGCCAGATCCGCGCCATTCGTCCCTTTCTTTCTTCCTCCGCTCTTGCTACCCTCTTACTATCACTCGTCATTTCTCGGATTGATTTCTCCAACTCTGTTCTCTCAGGCATCACCAAATCCCAACTTACGCGATTGCAAAGAATTCAAAACACCGCTGCCCGACTTGTATCCCACTCTTCCCCCAGAGATCACGTCACCCCCCTGCTGTTCCGACTTCACTGGCTTCCCATTTCCTACCGTATTCAGTTCAAACTCCTTACCCTCGTCCACAAGGTTCTTCACACCACCACCCCTCAATATCTTGCTGACCTCATACACTTTCATACTCCCCGTCACACCCCTCGATCTTTTCATTTGAACCGCCTTACATTACCTCCCCCCTCACAGGCTCACCTTCACTCCACCCGCTCATCAGCTTTCTTTTTTGTAGGTCCCGCACTATGGAACTCTCTCCCCACTGCCCTCCGCCTCGAACCACACCACCCCACGTTCAAACATGCCTTAAAAACCTATTTACCCTTGCCTTTGACCTTCCCTCCTCTTACCCCTAACCTCTCCCCCAAGTCCATTGTTCTCTCTCTACACACCTCTTTCTGTCCTATCACCAAATTGTAACTTCTTTTCCTTTTCTGGCCCGTGGGCCCTGCTGTAATAATGCTTTCTATTGTACACCGCTCTGTTTATCCTGAAGGGCGGTTAATCAAATAATAAACTTCAAACATCTTTGGGTGGGGAATAGCGCCGGGACACTGGTGGAGATGGATCCAAGGTATCCGGGAACTCCTCATTCTTGGTCTCCCAGTCTGAATCCAAGTCAGAGGAAGAATACAAGGCTCCACAGCTCTCGTGGTCTGGCCCCGAGCTCAAAGGCCCGCGACCCTCAGAGGACCTGCAGTCCGAGCCACATGAACTTAACAGAAAGGAATAGGATCGGGTCGTTGTCTGATGCCAAAGGGTCTCTCGAGGCAGGTGATGCTTGAGGATTGGCTCAACGACTAGGGAAGCCCTCGAAATCGAGGGTCCGGTCATTGGGGTGGATAAACTGGAGGAACCAAACATCAGCGCTTGCTGCTGTGCAGGAGGGCAGTGATACTGCACTCCAAGGACACCATTCAGGTCTCCATGCCAGATGGCTCCGCAGCCATCGATGCAGGCACCGATGGCTTCGGGCCCAGTGTCAGTTCCGTCGAGGGGGAGTCCTCGACCAGGATGGCCTCAGGGGTCCGAGGCCAGTCGCCAGATGCAGACGACTCTCTCAGGGGCAGCTTGTGGGGCAGCTTGTGAGGCCGCTCCTGCTCCGATCCCTCAGACTCAAGCCAGGGACTGCGGGGCCTGGTGTGGGATTTACCCACTTTTCCAGAGCCACCCTCCAAGGCGGTCTTCGAACTCTTCTTGCATTCGACCTCCTTGGAGTTCCTCTCTGAGAAGCCACTGTCGTGGGACTCCAAGGCAGCCTGGGCATCACGGGGCACCGAGGTACTGGAGGGGGCCCTGGAGCGTGGTGTCGCTGGGGACTCTGGCGCAAAGTTGGATCTATGGAACAACTCCTGATGCAGCTGGAGGCTCTTGATGGCCTTTGCAGACATGAACTTGCAAAGGTCGCAGCCTGAGTTGTCGTGGTCCGGCCCGAGGCAATGGAGGCATCAGTCATGTGGGTCAGTGAGGATCATTATCTTACTGCACCGATCACATTTTTTGAAGCCACTGGAAGCCATGGGGAAAAACAGGTCCTTGAACCTGGGTGAAGGTCCGAGACCTACTGGTCAAAAAGGGCACGAAGTGCCAGTCGAGGGACACTTCAAGAAAAAACAAGAAAACGAACCCAGAGGAGCGATGCCGAAGCAAGCTGGCTCAGGGGCGGGAAGAGTAACCAATATGCATACCGGAAAGGACAATTTTTAAGGCAAAAAAGAGAGACTTTTCCAGGGGAAATGGGACAGATGTCTGGTGGGCTCTGCAGAAAAACGAGACAGAGGCAAGATGGCACCCTGGGGTGGGAAGGGGACCATGAATGTGTGGTGCACCTCCCAAAGGCTTTCTTTGAAAGCTGGGGAGATGCTTCTGCATGGGCTTTGTCTGCGCCAACGTCACCCATATGTGAGGACTGACTTTTTGTTTATTCCCAGAGAAGTTACCCATGCCTGAAATGGTATTTAAAGGTAATGCATCAGAAGATTTGAAACAAATTTTGATAAACCTGAAAGATATATTACAACTATTTGATAAACTAAAGAGTAACAAATCACCTAGACCAGATGGTATACATCCAAGGGTGCTGAAAGAACTGATTAATATGAGATGGCAGATCTATTATTAGTAATCTGTGAACTATCAGCGTCACAACCATCCAAACCACAAACACCAACAAACCCCCCCCCCCCCGCATGGTGCTACATCCACACACCACCCACACCAATCCACACCCCCAATCCCCCAAACAACCACCCTCTCTCCATCACACTAATAAATGCTCGTTCAGTCAGAAACAAGCACCACATGCTCCATGACCTGATCACAACCCAAAAGATTGACATCCTATGCATAACCAAAACATGGCTAATGGATACTGACACTGTGCTCATGAACCAACACACACCAAACAGTCTTCATCACTGTTCTCGAGCCCACACCAGAGGAGGAGGAGTAGCCATCATTGCGAAAGCCAACATCCACCTCAGAAACCATACCTCAGAAACAACCAACGAAGCGGACATACTCACTCTCACCAACAAGCATCTCTCCATATGCCTAATTTACTGAGCACCCACCCCAAGCACGATCTATCAGGCATATTATAACACATATCAGAGAGTGCCATCTCCACAAAAGAACAACTAATCCTCGGTGACTTCAACCTCCCAACACTCCAGGAGAAATATGCCGAAGCCTTCATCAATGCCATGGAAGCAATGAACTTAACCCAGATCATACACGAACCAACACATGAAAAATGAAACACACGACCTCATATTCCTGAACTCCCAAAACACCACCGCATACAAAAACCCAGAGATCACATGTGTACCATGGTCAGACCACTATCTCATCAGCATCTCCCTCATCTACCAGCACACTAGCGTCAAAGACAATAAACAACATACAAGAAGATTTAAACCATTCATCAAAGAGGACTTCCTGGTGCAAACACTACCTAAACTTCAAACAAGCTCCACCAACATCGATGACCTAATCCACAACTGGAATACTACGATCTCCTCTGCATCTTGTGCAACTACAAACTGCACCAAAACCAGAAAAACCTCAACAAAGGCCCGATGGTTCACCCCCAAATTACGAAGACTAAAGACCCAACTCAGAAGAGCAGAGAGAAAATGGAGAAACAAAAAAAGAGGAAGATAAAACAAAATACATCAGTGAACTAGACGCGTACCACACAGAAACCGATAAAGCAAAAAGGACCTACCACTCAAAGATCATAAACACCTCAATAAACAAACCTCGTGAACTCTTCGAAATTGTCAAGAAGCTAACGAAAGCACCCAACCACTCCAACCAGCTAACAAACATCCCACCAGAACTACTAGCACGCCAATACAAGCAGCTTCAACAACCTCAAACTCTGCAACCGAATGCAGAGACAACAACCCACCCTACTTCCATAGTTACGGACTGGAGCACATTCGAAACAATCACCAAAGAAAAAATAGAATCCACCATCATAAGAACATAAGAAATGCCATACTGGGTCAGACCGAGGTCCATCAAGCCCAGTATCCTGTTTCCAACAGTGGCCAATCTAGGTCATACGTACCTAGCAGTTTCCCCAAAAGACACAGGTTCTGCAGTGCTTGTACTAGGCCAAGCATTGATATCCTGGGTCCCTTTTTAATAGTGGTTTATGGACCTTTCCTCCAGGAACTTGTCCAAACCTTTTTTAAACCCAGCTATACTAACAGCCCTTACTACATCCTCCGGTAACAGATTCCAGAGTTTGATTACACGTTGAGTGAAGAAATATTTTCTCCTATTTGTCTTAAATAGTTTACCCTGTAGCTTCATTACATGTCCCCTAGTCCTTCTATATTCTGATAGCGTAAACAATTGATCCACGTTTATCCGTTCCACTCCATTCATTAATTTATACACCTCTATCATATCTCCCCTCAGCCGTCTCTTTTCTAGGTTAAAGAGCCCTAACCTTTTTAGCCTCTCTTCATAGGAGTAGCCTTCCATCCCCTTCACCAATTTGGTGGCTCTTCTCTGTACTTTTTCTAATAACTCTATGTCCTTTTTAAGATACGGTGACCAGAATTGCACACAATATTCAAGGTGCGGTCGTACCATGGAGCGATACAGAGGCATTATAATATCCTTTGTTTTATTCTCCATACCTTTCCTTATGATACCTAGCATTCTATTTGCTTTCTTGGCCGCCGCTGCACACTGGGCGGAGGGTTTTAACATGTTATCCACGATGACTCCTAAATCTTTTCCCTGGGTGGTGGTTTCTAATGTGGAGCCTTGCATCGTGTAACTATAGTGTGGGTTGTTCTTTCCTAGGTGCATAACTTTGCACTTGTCCACATTAAATTTCATCTGCCGTTTGGATGCCCAGTCTTCCAATTTATCCAGATCCTCCTGCAGTTTTCCACAATCCTCTTGGGTTTTAACAACTTTAAACAGTTTTGTGTCATCTGCAAATTTGATAACCTCACTAGTTATTCCCTTTTCCAGGTCATTTATGAATATGTCAAAAAGTAGCGGACCCAGTACAGATCCCTGGGGTACTCCACTATTCACCTTTTTCCATTGGGAATATTGGCCATTTAGCCCTACCCTCTGCTTTCTATCTTTTAACCAGTTCCCGATCCACAATAGTACACTGCCTCCTATCCCATGACTTTTTAGCTTCGCCAAAAGTCTCTGATGGGGGACCTTGTCAAAAGCTTTCTGAAAGTCCAGATACACTATATCAACCGACTCACCTTTGTCTACCTGTTTATGCACACCTTCAAAAAAACAGATCAGATTAGTAAGACAAGATCTTCCTTGTCTAAAGCCATGTTGGCTGTCTCCCATTAGGCCATGACTATCTACATGCTGTGTAATTTTGTTCTTTATGATGGTTTCTACCATTTTCCCTGGTACTGACGTCAGGCTCACCGGTCTGTAATTTCCCGGGTCACCCCTGGAACCCTTTTTAAAAATTGGTGTTACGTTGGCGACCCTCCAATCTTCAGGTATTACAGATGATTTTAATGAAAGTTCACAGATTACCAATAACAGGTCTGCAATCTCATATTTCAGTTCTTTCAACACTCTGGGATGTATACCATCCGGTCCAGGTGATTTGCTACTATTCAGTTTATCAAATAGTTGTATATATCTTCCCGGTGTAGCGATATTTCTCTCAATTCCTCTGCAGTATCACCTTTAAATACCACTTCAGTCTTGGGTAACATCCCTACATCTTCCTCAGTAAAGACCGAAGCAAAGAATTCATTCAGTCTCTCTGCTATAGCCTTGTCTCCTCTTACTGCCCCCTTTTACCCCTCTATCATCTAATGGTCCAATTGACTCTCTCACAGGCCTTTTGCTACGAATGTACTTGAAAAAGTCTTTATTTCGTGTTTTTGCTTCCGTAGCAAGTTTCTTCTCAAATTCCCGCTTTGCCTGCCTTATCAATGCTTTGCATTTAACTTGCCAGTGCTTGTGCTGTTTCCAGTTTTCATCATTTGGCTCTTTTTTCCATTTCCTGAAGGTTGCTCTTTTGGCAGCAACAGCCTCTCTGACCTCACCTTTAAACCATGCTGGCAGTTTTTTGGACTTTCTTCCACTTTTCTTAATGCGTGGAATACAGCTGGTCTGGGCTTCGAGGATAGTATTTTTAAATAACACCCAAGCTTGCTGTAAGTCTTTAACCTTTGGAACCGCTCCTTTTAGTTTTTTCCGAACTATATTCCTCATTCTATCATAGTCTCCCTTTTGAAAGTTAAAAGGTAGTACTGTGGATTCCTTTACTATCTGTCCTCCACTGATTAAATCAAACATGATCATACTATGATCACTATTGCCAAGTGGTCCCAACACCCTTATTTCTTGCACCAGATCTGGCGTTCCACTAAGGACTAGGTCCAGTATGGCTTCCCCTCTGGTCGGTTCATGAATCAGCTGCTCCAAGAAGCAGTCATTTATTTCATCTAGAAACTTTATCTCTTTAGCTTGTCCTGCTGTGACACTGTCCCAGTCGATACCGGGGTAATTGAAATCACCCATTATTACTACTCTGTTGTGGCTTTTGTTAGCTTCCTTGATTTCTTTGAGCATTTCATCATCCATTTGTTCATTCTGGCCAGGTGGTCGATAGTATACTCCCACTGCCGTCACCTTCCCCTTCATAAATGGAATTTCAATCCATATTCTACAGCAAATTTTGTTCCCTGCAAAACTTTAATCCTTTCTGACTCAATGCCCTCTCTAACAGAGCGCAACCCCTCCACCAATTTGTTCAGCTCTATCATTACGATATAGTTTGTATCCAGGTATCACAGTGTCCCACTGGTTATCCTCCTTCCACCATGTCTCTGAGAGTGCAATCATATCTAACCTCTCATTTAGTGCTATATATTCTAATTCTCCCATCTTATTGTTTAGACTTCTAGCATTGGCATACAAGCATTTTAGAGACTGTATTTTATTAATATTAATCTGGCTATTGGTAGGCATGGGTAATTGGGAATCCTTATGCTCTGTCTGCTCCTTACTCAAGGGCATTTGGGCTACTATACTCCCTTTTGGAACCTCACTGCTTTTGGTAGTATCCTTCAAGGATACCTTTGTCCGAACCATGCGCTCCTGGGTGACTGTCGGCTTTCCCCTATTTTCTAGTTTAAAAGCTTCTCTATCTCTTTTTTAAAGGTTAATGCCAGCAGTCTGGTCCCATCCTGATTAAGGTGAAGCCCATCCCTTCGGAAGAGCCCCCCCTTTCCCCAGAATGTTCCCCAGTTCCTAACAAATCCAAAACCCTCATCCTTGCACCATTGTCTCATCCACGCATTGAGACTCCGGAGCTCTGCCTGTCTTTTGGGTCCTGCACGTGGAACAGGAAGCATTTCGGAGAACGCTATCCTGGAAGTTCTGGATTTCAACTTCCTACCTAAAAGCTTAAATTTAGCCTCCAGAACTTCCCTACCACATTTTCCTATGTCATTGGTACCAACATGTACCAAGACAGCAGACTCCCCCCCAGCACTATCTATGATCCTATCTAGGCGGTGCGTGAGATCTGCTACCTTCGCACCAGGCAGGCATGTTACCAGGCGATCCTCACGTCCACCAGCCACCCAGCTATCTCCTCCCTAAACACTACCACCTCCCCACTAGATCCATGCCCTGCGGAATGGATAAAGAAATCCAAGGAGGACATAAGCATGCCCCAAACCCACATTGTTAACGAATCCCTCAGACAAGGACACATGCCAGACATCCTCAAAACCTCCGCCCAACCCTAAAAAACACAACTTAGACCCCCTTGACCCCGCCTCCTTCAGGTTTATAGCAAGTCTTCTATTCACCGCCAAAATCATCGAGAAGATAGTTCAACAACAACTTCAAGACCACCTGGATACCAACAACATACTGGACCCACAACATGTTGTTTCTTCAGGGGTTTAGCGATTAAGACACCAAGTTTAGATCCTTCAAGCTCTGTGCATGTGTCTTATTTTTAATCAAATTTAATAAGTGAAAAAATACTCTGCACTACAACTAGAAAGTATTCTGCAGTCTTCTCCTGACTTGTTACTGTGTAACGATAGAAATAAGAACTGTTTTCTGAAGTGGCAAGAGAGGTCTCAGAAAATCAGGCAGCCATTGACTAATAATATACAGTCATATGGACTAACCGTCCCTTACACATCAACGACCCTCTATTGAAAGCCACTCATTAGTAAAATTTTTTACATCACAATTTGTAAAAGATTTAGTACTTTCAATATTCATTATTAATTTACGAACGGTAACCCCTGAGGGGTTAAACGCACGAGTGGAATGGGAAGCTTGTTTTTAAATACACCAGGGCAATTGACGACTGATTAACCGGCCCTTATTTAAACTAGTCCGCATGCACGGCGTTTAGTTGCCATTGACAAGGAAAGGTTAAAGATCATAAGCTTCTGGGGAGCAGTACCGATTGCAGTACAGGTGAACAATTTGTATTTCCTCAGTTTTTAGATTTAATAATGAATATTGAAAGTATGCACCTAATGGACTTGTCTTACTTGTAGTGCTTATATGATTCCCCTGATGAAACCGTAAAGGTGAAACGCATATCTCCAGCGTGCTCCACAGCGTCGGGAAAAGAATGTCAGAAGCTGGATGTCTATAAGTTAAGCACTAAATCTTTTACAAATTGTGATGTAAAAAATTTTACTAATGAGTGGCTTTCAATAGAGAG
The DNA here is from genome assembly GCA_033557465.1 of Ichthyophis bannanicus. NCBI lineage: Eukaryota > Metazoa > Chordata > Amphibia > Gymnophiona > Ichthyophiidae > Ichthyophis > Ichthyophis bannanicus. The sequence continues at coordinate 1,540,916,837 of CM066031.1, forward strand.
TTGTTGATGTGTAAGGGGCGGTTAGTCCATATGACTGTATATTATTAGTCAATGGCTGCCTGATTTTCTGAGACCTCTCTTGCCACTTTAGAAAAACAGTTCTTATTTCTATCGTTACACAGTAACAAGTCAGGAGAAGACTGCAGAATACTTTCTAGTTGTAGTGCAGAGTATTTTTTCACTTATTATATTATCGCTCTGACAAAAAGAGACCGTGATCGGATTTTATTTTTAATCAAAACAAGAAGAAAAATGCTGCTCACGTTCCTTCATCAAAAATCAACGGCGTTCCCAGTCAGTGAAACCCTGGAGGAGAGGGAGAGCCGTTGATTTTTGATGAAGGAACGTGGGCAGCATTTTTCTTCTTGTTTCGATTAAAAATAAGACATATGCACAGAGCTTGAAGGATCTAAACTTGGTGTCTTAATCGCTAAACCCCTGAAGAAACGCATAGTGAAATGCGAAGGTGGCGCTCCATGTCGGCGTTGGGGAGAATGAGTTTTTGTTATTGCAACAAGAAACTAAGATAAGACCAGTTTTTCTGTTACAATAACCATTCATAGTAACAAAGCTCCTTGTTTTACACATAACTTATAGCCTTTAAAAACATAATAAGAAGGTCATTGATGCAAAAGTGACGCTTGAACTCATCAGTTTTGGTTCAGCGTCTATGAGTCAGACCTTTTCTAGTATAATGGCTGGTTTGCTTTATCTATAGCAAAGTTACATGAAAGAGGACATTTCTAACTGCTTGTGCTGAATTTTTGAGTGTACTGATTATAATTGAGTTGATTCACACTCTGAAAAAGGACCTGATATATCGTGTCTAAGGCCATCTATGAGTGGCAATGGAGGCCAGTAGAACAATGGGTGATTCAGGAAGAATTCCGGGGGGGGGGAGGGGGGGGGAAGGCTAAGGCTGAATTACCCAGGAAGGTTGAAAAGGCCCATAAGGAGGGGTATCCCTTTGACTAGTGTACCTTTGAAGGTGTGAGAACAATATTGGGCTCTATGTCTCCATAATAAAATATTCTCACGACTGACACAAATTAGGAATAACGCAGATTTTGAGCAAGGTAGGTCTTCGGGGATTTGTAAGCAATAAGGGGTGGTGGTGAAAGGGTTAACCCAGTTGGAATAGTCTGTGGATTAAGGGCAGTTGGAGTCTTTTGATTCTGTCCTGTGGGCTTATAGGAAGTGACAGATTTGGATACTTCCAAGTGAGAGATTATATAGGTTCTGGAGAGGACAAAGAGAAATTACTGCCGGGGCAGACGGTGTTTGAGGCATGGAGCCAGCAAAAGGTTAATTTCTAAGATATACGATCTGCTCTTGAACGATCTACTTGGAAATCTGTCTCATGTGAGAGGAGGATTTGGGTAGTGCTTTGGGGGAAGTAGGGTGGAAGGAAGGTTTTTTTTTTTAATTTTAAATATTAGGTGGATATCAGTAGCTGCAAATTTGACAGAGAATGGGCTAAAGTTATTATACTGATGGCACTACAAAAGTTCAGACTTATAGGAATCAGTGTATTGCCATTATGGAGGAGTTAACAGGAATTAAGATAGAGACACCCTAAGATTTTTCTGTTGCATTTTACACTTATATATTCCCAATTATTTGAGGTTTTCTAAAGTACTGTATTGTGGCAGCCCAGTTTGAAATTGCTACTTACTGGAGAGTTGAAGTATTGCTATATACAAGAAAATTATGCATACGATTGAAATATTATTATAGTATGAATAAGTTAATGCTGTTTTTCAAAAGAAGCAGCATATTACAGAAAATGTTTGGGGGCTGAATTTGTCTTGGGTCCAGAATTTACACAAAAAGCAATGTTGTTGAAACTTTACTTATTCTGTAGCATCTACCATTCTATGGGCTCTCCCATGGAGGTGTGGGACATAGGTGGAGATCTCGAATGACTGAATTGATGTTGGTGAGCTGGTGCGGAAAAGGTGGTGGAGTGAAGGGGGGCCAGAAGGTGTGGTTGGTTAGTTATGTGAGCAAGTATAATTACTGCTTTTGTAACTTATGTGGAAATTTCTGATACTGAGTATTGCATTGTTTGGATTTGGATAAATACAATAAAAAGAAAACTACAAAAAAAAGTGCTGGTTCTACAACCATATGTTTTGAATCTGCTCACAGTTTTGACTAGAAAGAGGAAGAAGAGTGGTAGGGAGCCATGGCAGCTGTTATGAATAATTAAGCTGGGACTGGAGCCAGTAGGGTTGCAGTGGGTGGTGGCGGAAGGGTTCAAAGTTGAAGATCTACCTAGAATGCCCAGTGCCTTTGCACTGGCTCTGCTCCTTTGGTCCATGTGTTTTTTCAATGACAAAAGACAGGCAAGGCACTTCTCTTTCTCACAAGCTATTCTTTATCTTCTGCTCCTGTTTGCACATAAATATTCATGATATGGTTCTGAGCATCATCATCTATATATTTGTATGAATTTAAATGCATGTATTTCTTGCATTTTGAACCTTTTAGAGATTGTCTTGATTAAAAAAACAAACCCTTGATCTTCTCCCTGGTCACTACCTTGTTGATTTTAACCATGTTTTCTACAATACATTTTCTGAAGCCTCCTGTTCTGTCTGCCTCTCTTAACTAGATTGTAAGCTCTGCAGAGCAGGCAGCATTTTCTATGTGAATGCACAGCACTGCATGAGTTTAACAGTACCACAAAAAAGATACATAGTATTACAAGGAGGATTTTATATGCAAAAAAGAGTTACTGACAAGTGCATGTTCACATCCATGGACTAAAATATTCCAAGTAAAAGAATATAGTCACATAGACCAGTGGTTCTTAGCCTGTGGTCTGCAGAACCCTGTGGATCCTACAGGACACAGAAAGGAGAAACAAAAAGAGGCTGGTAGAAATTGGCTGTGAGGAAGAAAGAATGGTAGGGACTGGCTAGGTGGAGAGAGAGAGAGAGAAATAAATGGGGGGGGGGGGAATGGTTGGGTATGGGAAAGAGACACATTGACTGGTGGGAACTGTGTGGGGCAAAGAGAATGACTGGTGAGGAATGGCTGGGGGGAGGGAGGGAGACAGGTGGAGACAAGAAAGGGGAGGAAGATAAGGAGGGCTCTTGGGAACAGGCTTGCTGCTGAGGAGAAGATGTCCAGGAAGAGTGGTGGGGATGATCTGACAATCTCTAAACTTTCTGGAGGTTCAAAAGAGGTCCACAAACTCAAAAGGTTGATAAACTCTAACTTAGACAATACCCTATGAAACAGAGTTCAACTATGCAGTAGAAATCCTTCTAACAGGTCAATACCCTTCAGCAAGGCTGAAAGAGTTAGACTTACCTGCTAATTGTTGTTCCTTAAGGAACTCTCGTCCAGTCCCAGAACCATAGAGTTTAGAATCTCCTCCAGCAGCCTTGGAGACTGAATGACATCACAGCTCTTCTCTCTCTAGTATAAATAGGCAAGGACCGCCCCCTTCCACCAGTACCTATTGACAAAGCAACTCAGCAGAGCAACAAATAAGTAGATAAAGAACAACAAGATAAACTAAATAAACTTTGACTAGAATCTAAAAACCTGTGCATATTCTAACCTTCTCTTCGACGAAGGACCTTGTAGAAATGCCAAAAACGTAGAAACAAAACCGCGCTTCTGCGGGGTTCCCATTGTGGCTCCACTCCGCGTCCTCCGGAACCCCACTCCTCTTCCGGAGACATCCTCTCCAATTTGACCCCTTTTACTAAGATACAACGGACAACAGCTTCAGGCTGCATACCCTGGGAGGGGTCCGGGACTGGACTAGAGTTCCTTAAGGAACAACAATTAGCAGGTAAGTCTAATTAACTCTTCTTTTTCGTCCCTCTAGTCCAGTCCCGGAACCATAGAGGATGTAACAGAGCAGTGCACATCAATGGGAGGGACCAGAAAACCCAGCTTGAAGCACCGCTGAGCCAAAACGAACGTCCTCCGCCGCCTGCACATCTAACCGATAGTGCTTCGAGAATGAATGCAACGATGATGAAGTCGCCGCTCTACAAATGTCTGCGACCGAAACCGAACTGTACTCCGCCCACGACGCCGCTTGCGCCCTGGTCGAGTGTGCTCTGAGACCTTCTGGAACTACCCTACCTTTCAAAAGGTAAGCCGACACAATAACCGCCTTTAACCATCTAGAAATGGATGCTTTCGCTGCCGCTTCACCCTTCCGTGGCCCCCCGAAAGCCACAATCAATCTGTCAGTCTTCCGAAATGGCTGCGTCCGCCGAAGATACTTCCGAAGAACCCGACGAACATCTAGGGGATGTAACCTGCCTTACGATTTCTCCTTTTGCTGCTTAGAGAATACTGAAAGTGACACCACGTGATTGACATGAAAGGCCGAGACCACCTTCGGCTGAAAGTCCGGCACTGAGCGTAGCACGACCTTATCATGGAAGAAAGACAAATAAGGTGCCCTACAGGATAAAGCCTGTAACTCCGAAATCCTCCTTGCGGAACAAATAGCTACCAGAAATACCTTTTTTAATGCGAGATCCTTCAGGGTGGCGATGCTTAGCGGCTCAAACGGTAGCTTAAGCAAAGCCTCCAATACCAGATTCAGCTTCCATGTCGGCACCGAACAGCGTACCAACGGACGAAGAAGCAAGACAGCTCTCAGAAAAAGCCTAATGTCACTGTGAGATCCTACCGGCTGACCGAGCACTTTCCCCCTATAACAGGAAATCGCCGCCAACTGCACTCGCAAGGAACTGGCCGCCAATCCCTTCCGCACGCCATCCTGCAAAAAGGAAAGGACCTGCGAAATCGAAGCCCTTAACGGCTGAATATTACGCTCCACACACCAAGCTGCAAAGATCCTCCAGACCCGGACATATGCCAGCGAGGTGGAATGCCTGCATGCCTTTAGCACGGTAGAAATGACCGCCGCCGAATAACCCTTAGCTGTCATCCTAGCCCGTTCAAGAGCCAAGCCGTAAGCGAGAACCAACTCACCTAGGGCATGCGCAATGGACCCTGCTTTAGGAGCTCCTCCCGCTGCGGTAACTACCATGGATCGTCCACTAACAGCCGTACCAAATCTGCATACCACGGCCTTCAGGGCCAATCGGGCGCGAACAGAATCACCCGACCGCGATGTCTCCCAACGCGCTGCACCACCCTGCCCATGAGGGCCCAAGGTGGAAAAAACAAAGGAGAACTCCCTCTGGCCACCTTTTCGCTAATGCATCCGTTCCCAGCGCCTGCTGAAAAACCTTGCTACCTGCGCTGACTCGAAGCTCGCCATGAGAGCCATTACCGGAACTCCCCAGCGCCTCACCAGAAGAGCAAACACCCCCGGATGTAGCACCCACTCCTCGGGGTCTAATCTGCGATGACTGAGGAAATCCGCTTCGAGATTGTCTACGCTGGCTACATGTTGAGCCGCGAGAGCCTGGAGATTGTGTTCGGCCCACACCCACAGCTGACCCGCTTCGGCTTCCAGTGTAGCACTTCCTGTGCCCCCCTGACGATTGATGTAGGCCACCATTGTCACATTGTCTGACAAGACTCGGACCGCCTCCCGACTGAGTGTGTCCTGAAACTCCGGTAGCGCCAGAAACACCGCTCTCATCTCCAACCTGTTGATGGACCGAGACGTCTCCTCCTGAGACCAACGACCCTGGGCAAACCTGCCTTCGCAATGAGCCCCCCCCCAACCCAGGAGGCTCGCGTCTGTCGTGAGCAGTCCCCAGGATGGCGGTCCAGTGGCATGCCAGCTTCCATATTCTCCGTTCTCAACCACCATCGCAGCTCGTGACACACATTCTGAGGGCAAACTAACCTCTGCGATAGGACATCCGACTGATGCGACTAACGATGAAGGAGCGTCGCCTGTAACGGCCGCACGTGCGCTCGGGCCCACGGAACCACTTCTATCATGGCTGCCATTGTCCCCAACAACTGCAGGTACTGTCATGCTGTTGGAGCCGGACTCGAAAAGAAACGCCTGACGAGTTGTCGCAGACCTAGAGCCCGGGCCCTAGGCAGGAACACCTTCCCCTGCTTTGTTTTGAAGCGCGCTGCAAGGTACTGCAGGGATTGCGATGGTACCAACCTGCTCTTTGCAAAGTTGACTACCCAGCCCAGGCCTTCGAACATCTGGACCACCCGGGCCGTCGCTGCCGAGCTGTCCTCTCGACTTCGCTCGGATCAACCATCCGTCCAAATATGGGTGCACCAGTACTCCCTCTTTGTGGAGCGCCGCCGCCACAACCACCATGACCTTGGGAAATGTCCGTGGTGCCGTTGCCAGCCCAAAGGGCAGCGCTTGAAATTGAAAATGTCCTATGGGTACCGCAAATCTCAGCCACTTCTGATGCTCTTGCCAAATCGGGATGTGCAGGTAAGCGTCAGGAACTCCCCGGTCCAGACCGCTGCCAGCACTGAACGCAAGGTCTCCATCCGAAAATGGGTAATCCGGAGACAACGGCTCACGCTTGTCAGAGCCAGGATCGGGCGAAATGTGCCCTCCTTCTTTGGCACTACGAAATAGATGGAGTAGCGACCGGAACCGCACTGCTCCACGGGCACCGGCAGCACCGCCTCAAGTTGCAGCAGCCGCTGTAGCGTGTCCTGGACCACCTGCCTGTGCCCAGGGCTGAGCAGGGAGAACGGACAAAGGAACCTACGATGGGTCGATGGAGTTCTAATACGTACTCCTCTCGAATGACCTCCAGGACCTACTAATCTGACTTAATTCGGACCCAGGCAGGGTAAAACTCCCACAACCGCCCTCCCCTGGGAACTAGCCTCTCCTGAGCCCGCCTTATCTCACTGTGTCTGTTTTGTGGCCGAGGACTGGAAAGGAGCGAACCCCCGGCCTGCTCCCCTGAATCCTCGAAACCCCTGACCCCCTAAGCGGGAACTTCCCTCGCTGGGACTGTCCATAACGGGGAGAACGAAAACTACGAAAGTCTCTCGGGACCTCCCTGAATCCCACAGAACTGCGGCCCTGCTTCGGCTTGTCCTCTGGGAGACGTCCCCCCTGGGACTTCCCGAGGTCCTGGACCAACTTATCTAAATCCTCCCCAAATAAAAGCGTACCCCAAAGGGTAACGTGCTAAGCCAAGTCTTAGACGAACTGTCCGCCGACCAGGTTCTCAACCAGAGATACCTCCGAGCTGCTACTACGAAGACCATCCCCTTAGCCAAGCCGCGGAGGAGATCAGAATGAATATCCGCCAAGTACGCGGTTCCCGACTCCAGTCGCGTGGCATCTACAAGCTGCCCTTCCAGATGGTCTCCTGCAACCTCTGGGACCACCTCAAACAGCCACGTGCCACTGAAGCCGGTCTGCATGGACAGCGCGCAAACTTCGAACACCTGCTACAACAGAGTGTCTAACCTCCTGTCCTGAACATCCTTCAGCGCTGCGGTCCCCCTCCACGAGAATTGTGGTTTTCTGAGTGACCGCCGATACCGCCGCAACTACCTTTGGAGAACGAAACAGCTCCCTATCGCGGTTTGCGAGCGGATAAAGGCGAGCCAACGCTCTAACCCCCTTCAGGGCCGCCTCTGGCAAATCCCATTCTTCCTGTATCATATTCCGAAATACCCTATTGAGGGGAAACACTCTCTGGGATGTCCGCACCGCCTGCAACAGTGGATCTTCTAATGACTCTTCTGCTGCCTCGCTGGAAGGCAGGTTTAGTGTCTTTAGTGTCTCCGAAACCAGGGCTGGAAGCCCTTCACACCAAAAGACTCTGACTATCCAGCACTGCTGCTCCGAGTCAGGCAACTCTCCGTCTTCCAGCTCATCTTCCGAGAACTCTTCTCTTTTTGGCGTTCCCCTCGCTCAGCTCATCAGCTAGGTAAGGCGCGGGACCCTCCAAAGTGGCCCTACACCTTTTAGCCACCAGAGCACCATTCCCCGAACTGACCAGAGAGGCCGAGCGCTTCTGACTCTGGGGTCCGTGAGGAAGAGCCGACATCGTGGGCTGAAGGAAGGCAAAAGCCTGCTGCATCAAGGCAACGAAGTTCGGCGGAATCCCGGTCGCCTCAACCGCCTGTCCCTGCTCCTGTGACCCGGTGGAGCCGCCGCCCGAGGAGGGCCCCGGCACTGGCTCCTCAGGATCTAGAGACAGAGATAACAGTGCCTCAGCGCCTGTACGAATAGCCTTCCGGCCTGCTAGAGGCTGTCCTGGCTCTCCGTCCATATGCTGCGCCTCTAGGGAGCAAGGAACACAGACTCCTGATTCCAGCACTGAACTTTTCCTCCTGCCGCACACTAGACAGCGTGGAATTGCAGGCAAAGCAGCCGCCTCAAAGAACTGCTCTAAACCACCCCGGGAACTCCCCCTCCCCCCCGCTGGCCCTGACCGCCAGCCCCGGAAGGAAGGGCTCTCTCCGGGTTGGAGCCCTGCAAAAAACAGCCTAGATACACCTGCTCAATATTTCAATAAGGGAAAAGTACAGCATAGCTCGTTTCCCTTTGAACTTCTCTTTTTTTTTTTTCCCAACAGGCCAATGTTCTGTAAGCGCCTGATGAGCCTATAGCAGGTCTGCAGCAAACAAGGCTTAAAACGCTTCCAAAAAGCCACTATAAAAAACCGCGGTTTTCAAAATGGCCGCCGGGACTTTTCCCGTGCAGCAAAAAAGTGTCCAGAGGGCAAAGAACTCCTTTATGAGATCCCCGCTGAGGCAGGGACTTCCCTCTCAACTCCCCTCCAAGAAACAAGTAAAAGAAAATTCAAAAAGAAAGAAAAAACACCGTTAAAGTCGTTGAGACCTACTTACAGTTCCCTGCTTCAACCTGAGGTGCTGCAATGAGGCAGACACGTGCTGGAGCTCAGCCTGCTCGTGGCTTCGGCTCCGACTGTGCTCCCACCACCAATCTCACTGTCCGTTAGAGATGGCTGGGGCTAAGCCTTCCACCTTCTCCTCACCCTTGCTTGCGGGTTCGGGAGCAGGGAGGCTACTTCTTCTGCTCTGTAAAGCTGCTCCTTCTCACCAAGGGGCAGCCCCCCCCCCCCCCCCACGAGAGGGAAAATTGAGGGAGAAAGGAGGAAGCAGGACTGGAGCCAGAGGGAAGAAAAAAGTGGCTATTTATTTTAGAAAGGCAACCAAACAAAAATCATCAAGAATTAGAAAAGGAAAACAAAGAAAAAATTCCTAGCTCTGCCTATTTGTGCTGGGCCTATCCCTAGGCCCAGAATCTCCTCAGCTGCTTGGAGACTGAAGTACTGGTGGAAGGGGGTGGTCCTTGCCTATTTATACCAGAGAGAGAAGAGCTGTGATGTCATTCAGTCTCCAAGGCTGCTGGAGGAGATTCTAAACTCTATGGTTCCGGGACTGGACTAGAGGGACGAAAAGGAACTATCAGTTATAAAGATAGCTAACATATTCAGACTTCTGCAGTGGAATTCCTATAAATGGTATGGTCAGTAAGAGGTGGGATACTGACATCATAATACAGGTACCTGCTGTGCTGCTTGGAGTCTGTGCTGAAGTTGAAGTCGCAGTTGATTGGGTGGATTCTGCACCATTCCTGGGGATCGGAGACCAGGCCTAGGCTGCATACGTATCATTGCATAAGTGCGACGCTGCTCCACCGAGTGAAAATTTGGATCCTGCATGGTAGGGTAACTACCCTGTGCCATCGGAGCCTGAGATGCGTATGGCTGATTAAAGACTGATGCTTTCTGCTCCATTATAATACTGGATTCTTGACTTGGGAAAGGTTCGGGCTCTATAACTTGACTCTGGAGGAGTGGAGGAAGGAAGAAGAAAATGAAAGAAAAACTTTCAACACTATGCAAACTGATATATAATAGGATCCTATAAACAGATGTGATCTCTATGGTTACCATCTCATACAAAGCTTTTTGGCTCATTCCTTTATTATTTATTTATTACAATCTTTTATATACCGCGCTATTCGGTATCAGCGCGGTTCACATGAAACAAAATCACCATAATAACAAGCTATTCTGTGTTTACAGAGAACAGGTATACAAACTTGGATAACAAAGGGGAACTATTTACAAATATTATTTACATACAGGCGTCATGACTTTTACACTTTTAAGTGAAGAAGGTTCTCTATGTGGTGTTCAGAGAAGGAACTTAATCCTTTTTAGTTCCAGCAGAGGCGTTACTGGAGTATCTTCTCCACCTCTCATACTCTGGACTTAAAATTAATTCAGTAAGGGCTCACCCTAGCGTCACTGCGGCTTTCCACACAGCCTTTGCTGTACAACCTGTCTCCTCTCAGCTGCTTGTAGCGCGCCCTATGAGAGGTCTACTCTTAACTAAGCCTCCCATTAAGCCACCACCCGTGGCATGGGATTTAAATCTTGTCCTTGGACAGCTTATGAAGCCGCCCTTCGAACCCTTAGCCACTACATCCCTGAAATTTCTTTCTTGGAAGGTGATCTTCCTAATTGCCCTCACTTCTGCAAGATGCATTAGTGAGCTACAAGCCTTAGTGGCTGACCCTCCTTACACAAGGTTCCACCATGATAAGGTAGTCCTTAGGACTCATCCTCACTTTATGCCAAAGGTGGTTTCGCCTTTTCATTTGAACCAGTCGGTATACCTTCCTGTCTTCTTCCCTAAGCCTCATGTCTCTAGTGCAGAAAGGAATCTTCATACTCTAGATTGTAAACGGGCTTTAGCTTTTACCTTCAGAGGACTAAGCATGGTAAAAAAAAAAGCTTCACAGCTTTTTGTTACCTTTGATTCCAGTCACCTTGGTTTATCAATTTCCAAGTGAACACTTTCCAACTGGATTGCAAACTAATATCCTTTACCTATGAGTGTAAAGGACTTTCTCTCGAAGGTCATGTCACAGCTCACAATGTGAGAGCAATGGCTGCCTCTATGGCCAATATTCGCTCGGTGTCGATTGACGACATCTGCAAAGCAGCCACTTGGTCCTCTGTCCACACCTTTGAGGCCCATTACTGCTTTGTGTACCTTTTAGGTAAGCCATGTGAGAGCACCATTCAGTCCAAACATCCATGTGACAGTTTAAGACAAAATTGGTTTTAGATATGTACTGAAGAAACATGATCATATTTTAAAGCATTATTTTACTATATTTTTGAAATGTAATTAATTATAACCTTACTGTTATGCTATAATTGTTATGCATGCAAGCTGCTTGGAATGCTTGTGAGAAGAGCAAGGTATAAATTTAAACAGAATATATACCTGGCATTTTCAGTAAATGTAAAGGGTCAGCCCATTCACTAAACAGCTGTTTAGTACATTATGGCACAGGATCTGTATTGAGGCGTAATATTTAGAGAAATGTGCTGAAAGGTTCAGTCTCAGGCTCAAAATGTACGAGTGACAAGTTGTCAAGTGCCAGTTCAGATTGAAGAATTCCCTCCTGCCCACTCCGAATGAAGATATTATTCTGCTCAAGCTAGCAATCAGGACCTTTCACTCCTGGAAAAAGGTTGTGGCAGTCTTCCCAGTGACCATGTTGCTCACAGCCCAGGCCCCAGAAGAAAAATGCAATTCCTACTGCAACGACATGGTGGGCTTCAGTTTGCTAACTGTGAAAAGTCAGTGGGTAAATGCAAAGTCAATGGGATAAGGGAGAGAATGGCCTATGGGGTCTGGGAATGTTTCGATTTTATATTGGATGTGTGTATTTTATAAATTGCATTTAATTTGTATTGTACTCCATCTTGCTAATGGTTGTTGAAAGGCAGACTATCAAATTTGTAATTAAACTTAACATTAAGGTATTAATTATACAAGCTTACAGGGTTTTTTACCTGATAATTAATCAGACCCTTTAATTGTATATTTGTCTTATCTTGACATACAGTACTTAAAAAAATTAATCCTCCATACTTGAAATACACCCAAGCACTACCCATAAATGAGTGCAGACATAAGCTTGCAAAGGTTTATAAGATATTCACATATGTGCCGATTCTTACTGGCATGTACATGGCACATAATACCTTCCTTAGAACAGGTGTACACATTTGTGATTACTTTCCTTGGCAAAATCGTATAAAGGCAGTGGAAATAGGTAGGCAACAAGGTGAGGAAATGGAAAAATTAATTATTTGGATTTTGTCAGGTATCAACTATTTATCACTTGCTATTTTTCCTAAAACTGAGCTATCAAACAGCTCTCTTCTTGCTCTCAGCAATGAGGAACCCCTGCCATATGGCATGCAAGAGTTAAAAATAGAGGGAAAGCATTTTAAAAAAGCAGGCTTTAAGGGTAGCTTAACCCTAACTGAAAATCTTAAGACTGCTAATAGCGGCCATACTGAATGGTCCTTGAATTTCTGGGTTAACCCACTGCATCACACTGGGATCTATATTGATCTTAACAGTAACAACGGTAAAGAAAGCGTAGTTACTCACCTGTAACAGGTGTTCTCCAGGAGCAGCAGGAATCAGTCCTCACATATGGGTGACGTCGGCGCCGACGGAGCCCTCGCGGAGCAATTTTCCCCAGCTTTCAAAGAAAGCCTTTGGGAATTGCAGCGCGCATGCGCGGTCGCCTTCCCGCCCAAGGGTGCCATCTTAGCCAGTCAGATGACATAGCTAAAAAAGACAGCATAAAAATTTGCAAAAAAACTAAAGCAGATGATTGCAACTCCAAGGGGAGGAGGGAGGGTTGTGAGGACTGATTCCTGCTGCTCCTGGAGAACACCTGTTACAGGTGAGTAACTACGCTTTCTCCAGGACCAAGCAGGAAGTCAGTCCTCACATATGGGACTCCCAAGCTTAAGGCTACCGGAGACCCTAAGCACAAAAATGAGCTCCCTCTAGCTCAGCAGCACAGAAGGAAGGAATCTTCGCTGAATTATTACCCACCGGTAGCCCACATCCGGGATGGAGGGTAGGAGTTGCTCAAACCTCAAAGAGATTGTGGAGGACTGCCTGTCCGAAAGCACTGTCCCTGCGGGACTCCCTCTCGAGACAGTAATGGACCGCAAAAGTCTGGCTCGAAGACCAAGTAGCGGCCCGGCAGATGTCTGCCAGCGGAACAGAACGGAGGTAAGCCACTGACGTAGCCTTTGCCCGAACGCAATGAGCCGTGACTCGACCTTCCAAGGAGAGTCCGGCTGCCCCATAAGCCCAAGCGATACAGTCAGCAACCCAGATGGACAGAGTACGCTTGGAGACAGGGAGCCCCAATTTATTGGGGTCAAAAGACACAAAAAGCTGAGCAGCTTTACGGTGCTCCCGCGTACGGTCAAGGTAGAAGTTCAATGCCCTTCTACAGTCCAGGGTATGGAGGACCGTTTCAGATCGGCTGGAGTGCGGTCTGGGAAAGAAGGTTGGAAGTACCACCTCCTGATTGATGTGAAAAGGGGAGACCACTTTTGGAAGAAATTTCGGGTGAGTCCGTAGGACTACCCTATTTTTGTAGAACCGAGTGTAAGGGGGATCAGACACGAGGGCCTGCAATTCACTTACGCGTCTAGCGGAAGTGAGGGCTATCAAGAACAATGTTTTCCAAGAAAGAAAACGGAGAGAACAGGTAGCCATAGGTTCAAAAGGCGGACAGGTGATCCGCTGTAAAACCACATTCAGATCCCAGTCAGGCGCTGGCGGGCGCAGAGGTGGTTTAAGCAGAAGGAGACCTCGGAGAAACCTCGCAACAAGAGGGTCACTGGAAAGAGGTCTGCCGTCCACCGGCACATGATGTGCTGAAAGAGCACTAAGGTGAACTTTGACGGAGTTGGACTTAAGTCCCAGATTAGAGAGGTATAGCAAGTACTGCAGGATCACCGACACCGGGCAGGAGAAGGGATCCTGAGACTGTTGGGTACACCAAACGGAAAAGCGACGCCATTTAAGGGCGTAGCATTTGCGGGTAGAAGGGCGCCGAGAAGCTAGGACGACCTCTTCCACCTCCGCCGGCAGGAGAAGGGGAGCAAGGACTACCCTCTCAGCAGCCAGGCCATTAGATTGAGAGACCTGAGGTTGGGGTGTAGCAGAGACCCCTGATCCTGAGTGAGGAGATCCGGTTGTAACCCCAGAGGGAATGGATCCTCCACCGCTAATTGCAGCAGGAGTGGAAACCACGGCTGTCTGGGCCAGCGAGGGGCCACCAGGATCATGAAAGCTTTGTCTCGGAGAACCTTGAAAAGAGTCCGAGAGACTAGCGGGATGGGAGGAAAGGCATACAGAAGGCTCTCCGACCATGAGAGCAGAAAAGCGTCTGCCGCAACTCGAAGGGGATGTGGCTGACGAGAGCAGAAGCGAGGAAGTTGCCGGTTGAGAGGGCTGGCAAAGAGATCCATCGTGGGGAGGCCCCACTTTAGAAAGAGCTTCTGAACTACCAAGGGATCCAGGCGCCACTCGTGCGGCTGGAGGATCCTGCTGAGTTTGTCCGCCAGGCAATTTTCTTGGCCTGGGAGATAAACGGCCTTGAGAAGAACGCCGTGACTGACGGCCCATGAGCAGAGCTTCTGTGCTTCCCGACAGAGAAGGAAGGAGCCCGTGCCCCCCTGCTTGTTCACGTAGAACATTGCAACTTGATTGTCCGTCTGGACAAGGACGGACTGGTGAGAGGTCAGGTGGGAGAAGGCCTTGAGAGCCAGGCGGATCGCTCTGAGCTCCAGGAAGTTGATCTGCTGAGCAGACTCCCACGTGGTCCAGAGGCCCTGAGTACGCGCCCCTTGGCAATGTGCTCCCCAGCCCAGGAGGGATGCATCTGTCGTCAGCACCCGGGTCGGCTGAGGTGACTGAAAAGGCATGCCGAGTACCAGGTTCGGCCGATGAAGCCACCACTGGAGAGACGAGGCCAGCGGCTCGGAGACGCGCACTAGGTCTGCTAGGCCGCCTGTGGCTTGTTGCCACTGCTTGCGGAGACACCATTGAGCAGGCCGCATATTCAGGCGGGCATTGGGGGTCACATGGACGGTGGAAGCCATATGGCCGAGTAGTCTCAGGAAGCGCCTGGCGGAGACCAGGGGCTGGCTGCGAAAACGGTCGGCTAGGTCCATGAGCCGTTGAGCCCTGTCGATCGGTAGGAACGCTCGAGCCTGAGGAGTGTGCAGCCTTGCACCGATGAACTCGAGATCCTGTGAGGGGAGCAAAGTGGACTTTGTGAAGTTTATAACAAAGCCCAAGTACTGCAGAAGAGTCACCGTGCGGCGTGTGGCGTTGGTGACCTCCGGGGCGGACGCTGCTCTGATGAGCCAGTCGTCGAGGTACGGAAAGACATAGAGGCCGTGAAGCCGGAGATGGGCCGCCACCACCGCGAGACATTTTGTGAAGACTCGCGGTGCGGAGGACAGGCCAAAGGGCAGTACTCTGTACTGGTAATGATTTCCTGCCACCACAAAACGTAGGTATTGGCGGTGGCTTGGGTGGATGAGGATGTGCGTGTAGGCATCCTTTAGATCCAAGGAACATAGCCAATCTCCCTGCTGGAGGTAGGGCAGAAGGATTCCAAGGGTAAGCATTTTGAACTTCTCCCGCACAAGGAACTTGTTGAGGTTGCGCAAGTCCAGGATGGGTCTGAGGCCTCCCGTCCTTTTTGGTACTAGAAAGTACCTGGAATAAAAGCCTTGACCTCTCAGGTGGTGGGGCACCGGTTCCACCGCCTGTTCCTGTAGAAGACCTGCTAACTCCTGAAGGAGTAATTCCCTGTGCAGAGGGAGTCGTGGAGGTTCTCCCGGAAAATAGGAGGGAGGGACCTGGTGGAAGTGGAGAAGGTAGCCTTCTCTTACGACTTGAAGCACCCAGGCATCTGAAGTGAACCTGTGGGCGAAGTGAACCAGCCGGCCTCCGGTGCTGGGAGGGGCCAGCGGAGAAGGAGAGGCTATGCTTAAGGAGTCAAAAACCCCCACCCTGCTGAGCAGGGGCTGGTGGTGCAGGCTTGGGGGCTTGCTGCCTACGGGACCCGTTACCCCGTCCCTTGGCCTGCTGGCCCTGTTGGGGAGCTGCAGGGGCCTGATATTGGGGGTATTGTTTGTAGGCAGCCGCCTTTCTCGGGTAAAAGGACTTCTTTCCCGAGCCCTTCTTTTTCTGGGAAGGGGCGGAGGTCTTCCTAGAAAGCCTAGTCCTGGTGAGAGTCTCCGTCTCGATCTGTGCAGCCTTTTCTGCCATAGGTTTGCCAAAGAGGTTTTCACCTCGGCAGGGGACATCGACCAACTTGTCCTGCACCCAGGGCTCAAGGTCAGACGACTGAAGCCAAGCCTGTCGGCGGGCACCGATGCCGGCTGCGGCCACTCGAGCCGATGCTTCAAAGCCATCATAGGCTGCTCGGGATATGAATTTTGAGCATTCCCGAATGCCAGAGGACAAGGCCAGGAACCTCCGCAAGGGTTCCTCGGACAAACCAGCGGAGAATCCGGCTAGCTCTTTAGCCAGGTCTCGGAGATACATGCCATGTATAGCTGGTAGGTCTGGACACGACACGCAAGCATAGAGCCCTGGAAACACTTCTTACCAAGGCCATCCAGGTTACGGGCCTCCCTGCCAGGAGGCACCGAGGAGTGCATCTTCTGGCTCTTAAGACGATGCATGGCCGATTCCACTACCATGGAATGGTGTGGTAGCTGTGCTTTTTGGAAGCCAGGGCTCTTGCGGACTCGATAGATAGAATCGACCCGCTTGCTCAGGACCGGCGAGGAGGCCGGACTTTCCCACATGCGGAAGAGTAGTCGTTCCAGCATGGGAGGAACCGGTACAGTAAAGTGTTCCCTGGCGGGAGAGTCATACTGGAGGGCGTCGAGCTCTTCGGCTCGAGGCTCCTCCTCGGGATCCGCAGGGAAGGCCAAAGCCTTGGCCATATCCCTGACGAAGTCCGAGAACCGGGCATCCTCCGGGGGGGACTGCTTCCGAGGTTCGGACTCAGGTGAGTCCGAGGGGCACACCGAGTCCGAAAGGAATCAGGCGACTCTTCCTCTTCAGACTCCCAGACCGACTCCGACGAGGAATCGGTGGGGTCGGCCCGGGCAGGGCGCGGCGCCTGCCGCCCCGACGCCGAGGGAGTCGGCGTCGGCGACCTCGGTCCCGAACGGGAGGCCGAGGGTGACCTCGACCGAGGATCGACTCGAGTTCGCATGGACTCGAGGATCGGCTCGGTCTCCGGGGTCGACTTAGACGTCGACGTCCCGGCGGTCGGGGCAGCGGCGCCAGCGAAGCGAGCGAGCAGTGCCCGCTGCTGGTCCATGAAGGCAGACAGTCTGCTCTCCAAGGCCGTCAACCTGAGTCCGAGCTCAGGTGACCCAGCAGCCCCCGACGGCGTCGGGCCCGACGTCGGCGGTCTCGGAGGCGAGTCCAGGAGGACCACAGGACTTACCCGAGCAGGCAGCTCCGACTCCAGGCGAGGTCGCTTCGAGAGGTGCTCCTTCTCCAAGGACCCGGGACGGCTATCGGGGCTATGCGACCTGGCCCTCGCGGAGCCAGGAGCGTCCACCGACGCTGCCCTCGCGGGTTTCACCTTCCGTCGATGGTCCCCGGAGGGAGAACCCCTGTCGGAGGAACTCCGGCGACGGTCCGAGCTGGAACCTCTGGACGCGGAGGCCTCCGACGAGGTCCGGGTACGGCTGGGGTCAGCGAAGATCCTATCCCGCTGATGCCGCCGACTTCTCAATGCTTTGGAGGACATTTTGCCGCAGGCCCCACAGATCATTTCTTCATGATCCGGGCCCAGGCAGCGGAGGCAATTGTCGTGTGTGTCAGTTAGTGACATATTTCGGTCACACTGACCACACCGCTTGAAGCCACTGGCAGCCATCGGGGGAAAAAGGGCCCCTGCGAGGTCAAAGGACCGGGCTGCCAGGGAAAAAACCGAAAACGAAACTGACTAAGTCAGAAAAACCGAAAAAGAAGAAGAGGACTCGTGACCGGCGTCGCGAGTCCGGGCGGGAAAAAGACCGGCGTCGAACCGAAGGAAAAAAGGAGAAAATTATGAGTAAAATCAACTTTTTCGCGGGGACACGACGGGTACGTCTGTAGGGCTCCGCGGAAAAAAGAAGACTGGCTAAGATGGCACCCTTGGGCGGGAAGGCGACCGCGCATGCGCGCTGCAATTCCCAAAGGCTTTCTTTGAAAGCTGGGGAAAATTGCTCCGCGAGGGCTCCGTCGGCGCCGACGTCACCCATATGTGAGGACTGACTTCCTGCTTGGTCCTGGAGAAATACCAAATAATATGTATTAAAGAACCATCATAAACCAAACTATCTGCAATTCTTTTTAGATCACCAAAAAATTAGTTCCTAGCCATGACTACTGGTCATTTAATATTTATCTTTTTTGGTATCTCTTTACAGTTCTCATTATGAAAAGGAAACAGATTTATTTATTTAACAGGCTTTTTATACCACTTTATCATTTAGTCAAAGTGGTTTACATTGCAACTTAAACTTGGTAATGTACATTAAACAGGGACATTGATAACGAGGCAGATCCCAAAATTATATTGTAGCTTTTTAACTGAACGTATTTCACTAAAGTAGCTGTTATAGTGGAGTGTTTTTGAGCAGTATTTGACAAATGATATAAGCACACACTAGCACAGAAAAATACAATGGAACACAGGACTTCTAATCCAACATATACATCAGATCATAGAGAAACTAAACAAGAAACTATACGAGAAAATAATAAAAACAAACTAAAAATCTCATCAGATTTCCAAAAATCCTATAAAGCAACAAATAGAACCTTCTCTCACTACGCGCCCATAATGTGGAATGACCTTCCGTTTGACCTAAGAGAAACTACTGATCTTACATCCTTCTGCAAAAACCTAAAAATCCATCTTTTCACACAACACTTTGGAAACCCACCATCACCTCCTGACAACAACCCCTCTCAGTCCACATTATAAAAAACACGCCCCCCTCTCATTTTACCTCTGACTGTCACTTCTATAGGGCATTACCTACTACATTTCTTGCCACTACATCTGCAATAAAGTCATGCTAGTTGATCATTGTACATAGTTTTACTGTTATATGTAACTGACTTTGTTCTATGTAAACCACCTTTGATCTACTGGAAAAGCAGTATAAACATTCTAATAAAATAAATAAACAAAGGAAACACAGAAATTATTTGGACCCAATACATCTAGTCCAGCTTCTTACTGACCGGTGGCACAGTGTGGGGATTCTCCCACATTCTCATTTGTAGCCGCTGTAGGATACAGTGCACTGGCACAGTCACTGCTTCTTTAGGGTCCAAGGAGTATTGGAGGATCTCCAACTCCTCTGCCCTGGGATCATCCTCTGGTTCCAGTGAAAATGGAATGGCCTTGACCATATCCCTCATGAAATCCTGGAAGGACATGTCCCCTGGAGAAGACTTCCTCTGTTCGTGCAGAGGTGAGAAGTCCGATGGGAGCGGAGTGAAGGGGTCGAACTGGAGTTCAGGACACCTGCCCTCTGACAAGATCTCCAATTCCACATCAGTCACCCAGCCATCAGAGTCAGACTCCAAAAGGAAGTTGAAGTAGCTCAGACTCAGCCCAGAGCTCTTCCCTGCCTCTAGGGGAATGTGAGCTTCTACGGGATAGATTATGCATTGAGGACTTCTGAGGTTTCACTGGGACACTGGAACCCAACACACTCGAGAAGGAGATGGCTCTGCCGGGATCCGGCATCTGATCCCTTCGATGCCCCACTGACGATGCCTCCGCAGGCAGAGCATGCATCTTGAGGACTGGCTGCATGACGCTTGATGTTAATGTTGTGGGCGCTGAGATCCCAGCAAGCTGCATCTCTAGCATCAACATGATATGGACCTCAAGAGCCTGAAGGAGGTGCTCCTCCAAGAGAGCCAATTGTGTGGGAGTATTGGCATAGCCTCGCTGGTTGTGAGATGGTGGGTGCCCCTCCAAACCTCTGGAGGTGAAGTAGTCCTATCTTCAGGGCATCTTGAGGTGATGTTCATGCCCGTCACTCTCGACATCATGCTTGGAAGAGCTCTGATGCCCTTGCACTGGGGCCTTCATCCAGTGCTCGGATGAATCCCCCTTTGATGTCAATGGAGCAGAGACCAAATCCTTCCTCGACTCCAGGCGGAGACCAATCAATGGCCAATGTTCTAGGGCACTGCAGGTATTCGGCTCTGATTGAGCCCGAGAATTTCTCAATGTCGATGCATCATCAATGGATCCTTGGGAAGCCATTGAGACCATGCTGGTACCGAAGACGCTAAATCAGACCTTCACCAAAGAGGGATTTCTCTGTTTCTCCCGACCTCTGAAGCCTCTCCTTGTCATCTGCAAACACAAATTGCAAGAAGAGGACTGATGATCGGGACCCAGACACTGCTTAATGTGTGCCTGTTGGTTACCAAAATGGTCCAGGCACATACTAAGCACTTCTTGAATCTGCTGGCCGGTTTCTGGGACATGTCTGGTAATATGGCCACTGCTAAATCAAATGGCTCAAATGGAGATCACGGGCCCGAAGGCCTAACGAAAGCAAATGAAAAGCACCAAAACAGATGCAGGATCCATGATCGACAGAACTGATGCTACCGACAGCAGGGACAAAAGCGATTCTTGTCAGGAAGGCCCCCGAAGGGGGAAAAAAACCTTTACTGGTGGAGGACCGAAACAACGTCCATGGGGCTCCACAGAGAAAGGAAGACTGGAAAAAATGGTGCCGCAGCAGCAGGCAGGAAAGGAGGCATACAGGCATGGTACAGCCTTCCAAAAGCTTCCAATAGAAGCTGGGAAGCAATCCTGCATGGGGTTCCGTCAGAGACATCAGCATCATACATGAGGAATTTCTTCCTGCTTGTCCACACAGAATCATGGTTCTTTGGTTGCCCCCGAGTTTCAGGAGAGGTAATGGAAGATACACATACAGAAAACCCTACCCCCAAATGAGGAAGGCAGCATCTGAGGCTAGTTTGCCTTGTGTCCTTATCCTGGAGCAGAAATGAGGTGCTTCCCCATTCTGTGAAGTGGAGACAAGATGTGTTGAGGGAGTGTCCCACTCCCCAAAGATTCTCAAGGCCACCTCCCTGCTCAGTGTCTACTCATGAGGGCAGAGCACACAACTCAGTCTGTCTTCTAGAACATTTCCTTCTTCAGCCAGGTAAGTGGCCCTTAAGAGTCAGTCCATGAAAGAGTTCCAGTTCCACATCCTGACTGTTTCCCAATACAGGAGGTACAAGAGATATGGACCTATTTCTCCCTGCTTGCTGATGTAGTACAAAGCTACCTGGTTGTCTGAATCATCAGAATTTTATAGGCTAACTGATCTCTCAGTGTCTTAGAATGTGGTTTCGATGAGCATGGAGTGATGTGGCAGCTAGAGCTTCTCGAATCCAGGAGCCTTTTGGACTCCGTACATCTAGTCTACCCTCCTGTTATTTGGATATGCAGAGAGTGAGGTCTCTCTCAGCTATATTTGTACATCTTTCAGGATTCTATAAATGGACACTGTCACAGCCTCCCTGGGAGGATCACAGAACTAGAAAAATTCCAATACCTTGGCTTGAGTACCTCCTCCATTTGCAACTTAAATGGGATGGATCTAGCCACCTCCTTGTAAACTCAGTAACTTAACTCCTCTGGAGTTGAACAACTTCTCTCATGAAGATGTGAGGGATCCAAGGGTAATTCCAGGGACCTCTCCTCCAATAAAATACTATGAATGTACGCTAACTCCCAGGACTGCTCTGATTCAGACTAAGAGGTGCTCAAATGATGTTCAAGTCTCTCCCTGGGCCAATGCCTGCTCCCCTCGGGATACGGTTGTGTGTGCAAGATGTTGGTGACTGATAGCCATCGATGACTTGGTGGGCAATCATCCGCCAATGTACTTGAAATAAATACCGGCCAGGCAATCACCAATGTTGAGGCTCTTCAGTGCCCTAATGATGCTGACTCTCCCCAGGCAGCATGGGCGTTTCTAGAATATGTTTGATGTCTTGATGCGCCAGCCACAGTAACGAATCTACAGCCTCACGCCATGCAAATAAGACTTCCTTATGTTCTTTGAAGCTTTTCATAAGGTGATCCATCAGAACTGCCATCGGCAAAAGTGGAGGATTCAGTCACAGCCTGTGGAATCTGATGGGGCGTATTGATAGGCCAGTCTAGGCCCCTTGGAATCTGTTGAAGCCCTTCTGGTGCTAAGGAGCAGCAGCATTCCTCACATCATAGCTACTTCAAGGATACTGGCTCCTTCAGTATCTCAATGCTCTCGACTTCACACTCCAATGAACTGTTATTGATGCACCTCAACTTCAGTCCAATGCAAAATTTCCCAGCATCCTCTATGTTGATGAAGCCAAGGATGAAACCTTCCTCTTCAATGGACAGAAACTTGTGGATAACCGCTCTTTGGACACCATATAGATGCAGCACCCTGGGTCATGGGGAGGCCATGCGTCAGTGACGAAGTGAATGGACCACACTTATTTGTGCCAAAAATCCTTTTGTGCTGTATTTCATGACCTTTGAGTTCTTTGTCATCTGAGGATACATGAGAGGGTTTATGGTTGTGCAGATAGGAAGTGGTGCTTGTGTGTGTGGGGCCAGCTCCAAACGCTTCCAGAAAAAGCTGGTTCTTGTGCAGAGCTCCGTCCATTATGCCACCCATATGTGAAGACATTATCCTGCTTTGCCACAGAGAAAGGGAAGAACATCTCAGAGACTGAACTCTGCCTGAGATTAGGAGTCTTCTAAGGTTCCAAAAATGCCACTCATATCTTCCCCTTGCATTTTCCCATGCTGGTATTGCTTAAACACAGGCAGGCATAGGAGCATGACTACACCCTGCCTCTCTTCACATCGCCATCTTGGCATCCAATTTTATCTATTTTTTAATGAAGTGATCATGTATGCAGAGCTGTTACAAAATGGCACTTAAACTGCATTCATTTCCTGACTCTACAGTACATGATGTTTGTACTCTTCTTAATCCAAAAACAATCTTTAAGACTAGCTACTGTATTGTTTATAATAGAGGGGTCATTATGTGCTGAACATGCAATTAAATGAAAACGTTATAGAAACATAAAATACTGGTAGGTTAATAACGGACTTTTTTTGTTTAAAAAAAAAGCATTTACTGTATCATTAGTACCACTTTCACCAATTTACACAAGGTGGTATTTTATTTACCAGATAATGTCCTTTCCTTGAGTCCTGCTAGGCCAATCTAGACAAATGGGTTATGTTCCCCTACTAGCAGAGGTGGAGACAGAGAAAAATCCAATCTTCTGATGACGTCATCCTGTACTATACTGGGAGCAGCTGGAGGGCATATACCTCAGTATTCATACCAAAGCCATGGTTAAGAATCCCTAGCTGTACAAACCCCAATGAGGGTAACAAGGACTAACAGTCCAAGAACAGAACATCATACAGAACACTGTACATGAGGGTGGTCAACCAAGAGGAATATAGCCTGTGGGGCCAAATGATAAGAAAAAGCCAATCATCACAGATTGCAGCAGATTATAATAGCTCAAACCAAAGCATAGCAGGTCATACCAGAACATATCAGATCAGACTGTGGCAGATCACAGCAGATCTCAGGGGCAGGTCCTAGACTGGCCTAGCAGGACTCAAGGAAAGGACATTATCCAGTAAGTAAAATGTCACCTTCCATATCATCCTGCTAGCCAAGTCCAGACAAGTGGGGTGTACCAAATCTATGCCTCCACTGGGTGGGAAGACGACACTGCAGCCATAAAAACTTCTGCCCTCCTGAGCATGGACATCCAAGCACAAATGCTTGATAAAGGAGAAAAGCAATGACCACGCTGCCTCCCGACAAATGTATGAGGGAGCGACTGAGCTGTGCTCCGCCCAGGAGAAAGCCTGAGCCAATGTGGAATGTGCATGCAAATCCTACGGGACTGGCCAATCCAGAAACAGATAGATCAAGGCTATAGACGCCTTTATCCAGTGGCCCAAGGACAACTTTGTGGCTGCTCTGCCCTTACGTGGACCTTCAAAGCAGGACAGGCCTTCGGAAAGTGTTAGCAACCTTCAGGTGTCTAAGAAACAGCTATCTAAAGATCCCCAGGAGAAGCCCCTTATCCTTCTCCTGGCATTGTTTTTTCAAGAATGAAGGCAAACAGACCACCTGAATGACATGGAAAACAAATACTACTTTAGGGCAAAAGGGAAGAAATGGGCTGTAAATACATGGCCTCTTCCAAAAAGAGCAGATAG
This sequence comes from Ichthyophis bannanicus, assembly GCA_033557465.1. Taxonomy (NCBI): domain Eukaryota; kingdom Metazoa; phylum Chordata; class Amphibia; order Gymnophiona; family Ichthyophiidae; genus Ichthyophis; species Ichthyophis bannanicus. The sequence goes on from CM066031.1 coordinate 1,540,940,946, forward strand.
GGATCTCAGCACAGCCAGGTCTGCAACTCCGAGATACATCGCTGAGCAGATTGCAACCATATAAAGGCAACCTTAAAGGACAAATCCTTGAGTGTAATCCTCCGGAAGGGCTCAAATGGCTCAGTCATGAAAGCCCGAGGAACCAAACTAAGAACCCAAGAAGGAACCACTGAGCAGAAGGGAGGGCAACTCTCCGCAGGAAAAGAACCACGTCTGGGTGTGAAGCAAGGGACAGCCCCATTACTGGCCCTCTAGAACAAGCCAAGGCCACCATCTGAACCTTCAGTGAACTGAGGGAAAAGTCCTTGCCAAATCCATCCTGGGGGAAGGAAGGCAGAGATAACAGACCTGGTGTAAGGAGGACAACCAGTGGGACATTGTGATTCCTGGGTACAGAATTATATCGCAATCAGAGTAGATCAAATTGGTGGAGAGGTTGCAATATATGTTAGAGAGGGCATTGAGTCACACAGGATTAAAGTTTTGTAGGAAACAAAATACACTGTAGAATCTCTATGGATTGAAATTCTATTTAAAAAGAGAAACGTGATGGCAGTGGGGGTGTACTACTGACTGCCCGGACAGAATGAACAAATGCATGATAAAATGCTCAAAGAAATTAGGGAAGCTAACAAAAGCTATAACACAGTAATAATAATGGGTGATTTCAATTACCCCAGTATCGACTGGTCAATGTCACGGCAGGACATACTAGTGAGATAAAGTTTCTAGATGAAACAAATGACTGCTTCTTGGAGCAGCTGGTTCATGAACCCATAAGAGGGGAAGTCATTTTGGACCTAGTCCTCAGTGGAACACAAGATCTGGTGCAAGAGAAAAGGGTTTTAGGGTCACTTGGCAATAATGATCATAGTATGGATCCCATGTGATTTAATAAATGGAAGAAGGACAGCAAGGAAATTTACAGTACTACCTTTTAACTTTCAAAAGGGAGACTATCATAAAATGGGGAAATAGTTAAGAAAAAACTAAAAGGAGTAGCTACAAAGGTTAAAGATTAACATCAAGCATGGCTGTTTAAAATACTACCTTGGAAGGCCAGACCAGCTGTATGCCACGCTTTAAGAAAAGTGCAAAGTCGTTCAAAAAACTGCCAGCATGGTTTAAGGTAAGGTCAGAGAGGCTGTTGTAGCCAAAAAAGTATCTTTCAGGAAATGGAAAAAAGAGCCAAATGACGAAAACTGGAAAAAACATAGCCACTGCAAAGTTAGATGCAAGATATTGATAAGGCTGGCAAAGTGAGAATTTGAAAAAAAGCTTTCTGTGAAAGTAAAAACGCATAATAAAAATTGATTCAAGTACATTCATAGAAAAACCTGTGAGAGTGTCAGTTGGACCATTAGATGATAAGAGGAGTAAAAGGGGCACTAAGAGGGATAAAGGCCATAGCGGAGAGACTGAATGAATTCTTTGCTTCGGTCTTTACTGAAGCAGATGTAAGGAAGTTACCCATGAGTGAAAAGGCATTTAAAGGTGATGCAACAAAAGAACTGAAAGAAATATTGACAAACTGGGAAGATGTATTACAACTATTTGATAAACTAAAGAGTAGCAAATCACCTAGACCGGATGGTATATATCCGAGGGTGTTGAAAGAACTGAAATATAAGACTGCAGACCTACTATTAGTCTTCTGTGAACGATCATTAACATCATATGTAATGCCTGAAGATTGGAGGATGGTCAATGTAATGCCAAATTTAAAAAGGGTTCCAGGGGTGATCCAGGAAACTACAGACCAGTGAGCCTAACATCAGTACTGGGCAAAATGATAGAAACCATTATAAAGAACAAAATTACTGAACATGTAGATCGACATGTGGTTTAATGGGAGAAAGATAACATGGCTTTAGCCAAGGAAGATCTTGTCTTACTAATCTGTTATATTTTTTGAAGGTGTGAATAAACAGGTAGACAAAGGTGAGACCATTGATATAGTGTATCTGGATTTTCAGAAAGCCTTTGACAAGGTCCCTCATGAGAGACTCTTGGCAAAATTAAAAAGTAACTGGATAGGAGGCAGTATGCGATTGTGGATCAGGAACTGGTTAAAAGATAGAAAGAGTAGGGTAGGGCTAAATGGCCAATTTTCCCAATGGAGAAAGGTGAATAGTTGAGTACCCCAGGGATCTGTGCTAGGTCTGCTGCTTTTTAACATATTCATAAATGACCTGGAAATGGGAATAATGAGAGGTAATCAAATTTGCAGATGACACATAATTATTCAAAGTTGTTAAAACACAAGAGGATTGTGAAAAATTGCAAGTGGACGTTGATAAACTGTAAGGCTGGACATTCAAATGGCAGATGAAATTTAATGAGAACGAGTGCAAAGTTATGCACCCAGGAAAGAATAACCCAAACTATGGTTACACGAAGCAAGGTTCCACATTAGGAACCATCAACCAGGAAAAAGATTTAGCCGTCATCATAATTCATTGAAACCCTCCACCCAGTGTACAGAGGCGGCCAAGGTGGCAAAAAGAATGCTAAGAATCATAAGGAAAGGAATGGAGAATAAGACAAAGGATATTATAATGCTTCTGTATCCTTCCATGGTGCAACCGCACCTTGAATATTGTATGCAATTCTGGTTGCTGTATCTTAAAAAGGATATAGCGGAATTAAAAAGGTAAAGAGAAGAGCCACCAAAATGGTAAAGGGATGGAAGGATACCCCTATGAGGAGAGGCTTAGGGCTCTTCAAACTGGAAAAGAGAAGGCTGAGGGGAGATATGATGGAAGTCTATAAATTAATGAATGGAGTGGAATGGATAAACGTAGATCGATTGTTTACGTTATCAGAATATAGAAAGACTAGGGGACATGCAATGAAGCTACAGGGTAAACTATTTAAGACTAAGAAAAGAAAATATTTTTTCACTCAACATGTAATCAAACTCTGGAATTTGTTTCCGGAGGATGTAGTAAAGGCTATTAGTGTAGCTGGGTTTAATGAATGGAGTGGAACGGGTAAACACAGATCGATTGTTTATGCCATCAAAATATAGAAAGACTAGGGGACATGCAATGAAGCTACAGTGTAACCCATTTAAGACTAATAAGAGAAAATATTTTTTCACTCAACTTGTAATCAAACTCTGGAATTCGTTCCTCGAGGATGTATTAAAAGCTGTTAGTGAAGCTGGATTTAAAAAGGTTCGGACAGGTTCCTGGAGGAAAGGTCCATAAACCATTATTAAAGAGGACCCGGGAAATCCACTGCTTGCCCCAATACAAACTGCCAGGTACTTGTGACCTGGATTGGCCACTACTGGAAACAGGATACTGGGCTTGATGGACCTTGGTCTGACACGGTATGGCATTTTTTATGCTCTTAAGTCCACCGTGTTAGGCCCGATGTGGTGTTCATGATACCAGTGCTCAAAAGATACCAGATGGGCACATAGGCGAGACAGAAGCATGGAAACCATAGCAGCAGACTAGTGTTTATGTGCTAGGTTTCACTTTTCAAAAGCCAAGCCGGAAGGTGAAAGGGAAGCTGAACCAGCCCCCGTGCCGACGGAAAACACAGGTGGGCACCCTGCCAATGGAACAGCATATCTGCATTCCACAGCCTCCTCAGCCAGATAGATGCCATCAGCACCACTGGACCCAGATGGTGCTCCATAAAAAGAAGTACAATTGTGGTCATCCTTGCATTTTAGGTATGTTGTGTACACTATCTAGAGAAACAATGGGAAATATTCCAACTGTATGTCATCAGAATAGTATGTTCAAGGGTATACAATGTATTTCCTGTCTCCTTATGCTTCTGCAGAATGCCAACAACCATGCTCTGATTACAGTCGACCTTAGCTGCAAGCTGCAGGCTGGAATACACTTCCTCGTGAAAAACCACTACCCCGACCCGGTCCTCCATTGATAGAAAATGTAACCTCTTTACCATGCCAGGATGTTGAGCAACAGATGCAATACACACATTAAATTCACACCCTGTGTGCCGCCAAAATACCATGCACTGATTGGCTATCAAATATGACTTCCTATTGGCTGAGGAAACGCAGTATTCTACTGGTACATTTTGATCCCGCTTAGACACAGAATCCGGTTGATCATACTGGGACACTGTTTCCTCATGACAGCCATACAAAAGTTCACAAACAAGTCATTTTGCATGCAGAAATGGCTGCTGAATTAAATTTGCAACAAAAAAGTATATAATAAGCCGGGATTCTGCCACAGAATCTGGAAAGATTGTCAAAATAAAGCTGAGAAAAGCTTGATCATGCAACCTATGCAAGACTTTTGAACACCACTGTAAGTGGTGGAGCATCCATCTTGTGGTATACTAGCTTAGTAGCTTTGTTGATGTGTGATTGCATGCTGAGATGCTGGTCAAGGGCGATTCTGAGGTAGTCAGCTTCAGGTTTCACCTCCAGTTCTGTGTTTTTTACGTTTAGAGCTGTCAGGAGAATAAATATATCACATTTCTCGTTATGTATAGGACTTGCCTTCTTCTAATGAACTGTAAGGTTTTGTTCAAAGAGTCAGTGTGAGACTGCATTGAAGCAGTGTAGTTGGGTTTAGCTGTGGAAAACGATGCAAATGCATTATGTCATTTGCATAGATGTGGTAGTAGATATTGTGAGATTGTATTAGTGAGCATATTGGCAGTATGTAGATGCTGAATAATGAGGATAACGCTAATTCTTGTGTAACACCTTGTTTGTATAGGGTGGATGAATGTGGTCCTATTTTTACTTGTTGCTAGCGTTCTGTTTGGACTGGTTCCAATCATACCCACGCTGCGTTTTGTATTCTTTTCTTCTGTAGATTGTATAATAGGGTGTTGTGACAGATTAAGTCACATGCCGATGCTATATCCATGAATATTAGCAAGAAACCTTGCTTTGGCTTTTCAATGCTTTTTATGAGTCTTTCTAGAAGTGAGACTATGAGTCTGTCTAGAAGTGAGATTATAAGCGTTTCAGCTACATGATGTTGTCTGAATCCATATTGTTATAGGTCCAGTTGGTGCATGTGAGTCAACTATGTGGGACGCCATCTTCTTCTGGAATCTACTGGCCATGTATGGTTCAATCTAGAGATGGCTAGAGTGTTGCCTGTCAGTAAGAAGCCCCCAGCAGAGCTTAGTATGAACACTGTTGACCACAGTCCCAAAAACCTGCAATACTTCTGTTAACTCATGTTAAGAATCTATGTAAGAGGCTGAGGATCAAGAGAATATATACACTTTCAACATACCCTTTACCCCAAAAGCATGTGTACGGATTAACTTATTATAGCAATCCACAAGGCTTCAAGGATCACTTAGTTTAAACCTACATGAAAAAACGTTACACATGTGAAGATTATGCACAGATAGCAGCTAGGCTGGCATGTCTCATGTTGTAGTGCCAATTTATTTTTTGCCAGACTACAAATGATTGATGAGTAACTATGTATTTTCTTATTGCTAGGCTAGATCTGATGCAGTAGCTCTGGAAAATGACTTCACTGTTTAAATTACTCTTGTAAGAGGATGTAAGTGGGAGAAATGACAAGGCTATTTTAAGACTCAGAAAAGGAGGAAAAATACGTACCATTACTCTGTATCATTCCTTCTGGTTGTTATGAATGTTAGGGCCATGAAAGAGATCAAGTGCACTTGGATCTACAACCAATAGCTAACCTACATTTTAATAAATTGAAATGTACCAATCTGATGCACAAGACCCTACATAGCTTTGGTGCCAACAGAAAAAATAACCTGTTACAGGTGAGCAGGAATAAAACAGACCCCTCAGAAGGAGGGGTATAAGATTATGCTCTTTGGGATTTGGGCCTTGGTGCAACTACATAAACTCCTGTCCCATGAAGCTGTGTCATCCTCCAATGACTGCCCAATGGGTTCTCCAAGGAGATGGCTGTATACCAACCAAAAGCAAGCCCTAAAGCCTGGAAAAAGCAGTTACTCACCTGTAGCATGTGTTGTCCGGTAACAGCAGAAATAAGTCTTCATATAAGAAACTTTTGGGAGGCTCACCATGCACACGTGTCTATCTTCCCACCCAAAGGAGCCATCTTATCTCAGTAGGATGACATAACTTAATCAAGCAAAAAAGAACTAATCCACAGGGAGGAGGGAGGATATGGAGGACTTATTTCTGCTATTCCCAGAGAACATCTGCTACAGGTGAGTAACTACGCTTTCTCCAGGAACAAGCAGGAATGAAGTCCTCACACATGGGACTCCCCAGTTACAGGCTACCGAAAAACCTGTAAAAGCAAGCCCAATGGGGCAAACAGAAAAACTGAACAGAGAGAAACAGTACGCGCAGTTACTGTTATGGCTCATAGAGTCAGCGTCTAGCATAGACATCAACATCAGGACGACTCTATAGTAGCCTGGACAGCAAAAGGGCTGGTGGGAGGAGTTGTATCTAAGTCTCAAACAGGTGCCGGTGTACAGCTTGGCTGAAATTGCTGTCATGCCGGGAATCTCTATCCAGACAGTAATGGGCCATAAAGGTGTGGATTGAAAACCACATATCAGCCTTACAGATCTCCTCCGTGGAAACCGAGTGCAAATTAGCTACAGAAACAGCCATAGTTTGGATGTTATGAGCCGTGACATGACGATTGAGGCTCAGACCAGCCCGAGTAAACGCAAAGAAGATGCAGTCTGCATTCCAGAGTGAAAGGGTGTGCTTAGAAACCACCATGCCCAGCCTACTGGGGTCAAAAGAGACAGATAACTGGGAGGAATGCCAATGGGCTTCTGTTCTTTCCAGATAGAAAGCCAGTGCTCTCTTACAGTCCAGTGTATGTAGAGAAGCCTCAGCCCTGCTGGTGTGAGGCCTGGGAAAAAAGATAGGCAGTTACCACAGACAGGTTGAGATGAAAAGTAGAAACCACCTTGGGAAGGGAACTTAGGATGGGGCCTGGAGAACCACCCTATTATGACGAAATCTCATGTATGGAGGATGCGCCACCAGCGCCTGCAGTTTGCTAACTCTGTGCACAGAGGTGATGCCTACCAAAAATACCACCTTCTAGGTGAGGAATTTAAGTGAGCGGGAGCTCAGCGGCTCAAAGTGAGCAGAGAGGAGCTGCCCCAGGACCACTTTAAGGTACCATGCCACAGGCGGGGGTATGACAGGGAGCCTAGAGAGCAAGTGACCTCTTATGAAGCGGCCTATGAGAGGATGAGCGGAGATGGTTTACCTTCAGATCCATGGTGGTACACAGTCATTGCGCTTCAATGTACTCGTACCGAGTTGGATTTGAGACCTGAGTCAGAGAGATGGAGGAGATAAGTCAGCAACACCTCCAAAGAGCAGGAGAAAGGGTCTAGCCCTTTTCCGGTGCAACAGATGGAAAACTAACAACATTTGAAGGCATAGGCACGGCGGGTCAAGTCCTTGCATGAAGCGAGCAGCACATTCTCCACCTCCGCAGGCAGGTGAAGCTCTGCGAGAACTACCTGCTCAGCATCCATGCTGAGAGGGCTAGGGAACGGTCATTTGGGCAAAGAAGAGACTCTCTGTTCTGAGAGATCAGATCCAGGTCACAAACAAGCCTCAGAGGATGTCTCAGAGATAGGCTGAGCAGGAGAGGAAACCAGGGTTGCCTGGGTCAATACAGTGCGATGAAAATCATGGCACTCTTGGCCACTTGAAGCTTGAACAGGGTTTTGGTCACCAGCAGGATAAGTGGATAGGCATAAAGCAGACCATGGCTCCAGTCCATCAGAAAGGCATCAGACACCACTCAACAACTGCTCAGCACTCTGAGGCAGAACTGCAGCACCTGGGTGTTGTCCGGTGTCACGAAGTAGTCTATGCTCAGTGTGCCCCACATCTGGAAAATGCAACTGGCCACCTCCCTGCTGAAGGTCCACAAGTGCAGCAGCAGGATCCTGCTGAGACGGTCTGCCAGGACATTGAGTTCCCCGGGCAGGTACATGGCTCTGAGGACTACACCCTGAGAGATGGCAAACTTCCAGGGACTACCATTTCCCAACATAGGAAGTACAAGCCCGTGCCTCCCTGTTTGTTGATACAGAACATCGCAACTTGGTTGTCCACTTAAATGGACAGTCCTCACATATATGCATAAAATCACCCTATTCTTGTGAAAATTGGTGAATGGGGCGTGGGCACCAACGTCTGGAGCTCATTGAATTGCTGAGCAGAAGTAAGCGCAATGAAAAAGACAACTTTCCAGGAAAGGAATTTGAGGTGAGACGAAGCAAGAGGTTCGAAGGGAGGTGCCATGAACCACATGCAGTTCCCATGCCACCGGAGACAGTCAGACCGGGGGTCGCAAGAGGGTGGACTGAGATGGATTGCCCATCCACCAGATGGTGATGTGCCACCAGGGCATTGAAGTGCACCCTGATGGAGATGGATTTTAAGCCAGCATGAGAAAGGTGCAACAGGTACTGGAGTATTGACTGCACTGGGCATGAAAAAGGGCCAAGGCCCTTGTCGGTGCACCATAGTGAGAACCGGTGCCATTTAGAGGGATATACCCATCTGGTGGAATCCTTGCAGGAAGCTAACAGAACATCCTCAACCTCCGTGGAAAGATGGAAGGGGGCAAGAGTTACCCTTTCAGCAACCAGACTGTCACTGCTAGAGACTGGAGGTTGGGGTGCAGGAGAAAGTCATTGTCCTGTGATATTGAAGGGAACTGGGGCCACTTGAGAAAGCTGCAGCAGCAATGGGAGCCATGGTTGCTGGGGCCGGCGGGGAGCAATGAGGATCACTGTGGCCCGGTCTGACTGAATCTTGAGCAAGGTTCGTGGAACCTGTGGAGTGGGAGGATATGCATGAAGAGCACAATCACAGGTGTGAGATAAGTGGAAAGATAGAGTCCTTTATTACCAAACGGCTGCCCGATACAGGCCGTGCTTCGAACCCTTCATCAGGGGCTAGCCAGGCGAGAAACTCTGTTGCAGTACGTAAAGAGAATTTAAACTTCACACTGTTGTGCTAGTGTATAAATGGTATGCTAATACTCCGAGCAACTGCTGTCAATGCACAGTCGACAAGCAGCCGTCGACTGTGCATTGACAGCAGTTGCTCGGAGCATTAGCATACCATTTTTACACTAGCACAACAGTGTGAAGTTTAAATTCTCTTTATGTACTGCAACAGAGTTTCTCGACTGGCTAGCCCCTGATGAAGGGTTCGAAACACGGCCTGTGTCAGGCAGCCGTTTGGTAATAAAGGACTCTGTCTTTCCACTTATCTCACGCCTGTGACTGTGTTCTTCTGTGTTTAGCGTGAGCTGTGCTCTTACGTGGGAGGATATGCATAGAGTAGACTCCCCGTCCATGGGAAGAGAAAGGCATTGGCTGTCCCTGGTTGGTATCCGGGAGCAAAAGTGAGACAAATGAGTATTGCGGATGGCAAAGTGGTCCCCCAATGCCGGAAGAGTCCCCCAATGCCGGAAGAGAGTGTGAACCAAGGCCGGGTTTAGACACCAATCATACGGCTAAAGGAACCTCAGTCTGTCTGTCAGAATATTCTCATGCCACGGAAGGTAGGCTGCCTGAAGGAGCATGCTCCTTGCTATGGCAAAGGTCCAGATGTGGACCACCTCCCAGCATAGGAGATAGGAATTCATGCCACCCTGCTTGTTGAGGTAGAACATCACAACCTGACTGTCCGTTTGGATAAGAATCACCTGGTTCAACAACTGGTTCTGGAATACTTGAAGGGTGTTAGCCACTGCCCAGAACTCGAGGAAGTTGATCTGATGCAGGCTTTCCTCCTGTGTCCAGATAACCTGGGATTGGAGACTATCATAGTGGGCTCCGCATCCGAGCTTGGAGGCATCCGTGGTGAGAACGCACTGGACTGGCGGAGCCTGGAAAGGCAGGTCGGCCAAGAGGTTTGGTAGATGCTGCCACCAGGCAAGGGAATTCGCGAGGGGCCTAGTGACTCGCACACAATCATCTAGTCAACCCGTGGCCTGAGACCACTGAGCGCTGAGGGACCACTGTGTCTGCCACATTTGCAGGTGGGTGTCTGGGGTCACATGAACTGTCGAGACCATGTGCCCCAAGAGGCACAGCATGAGACGGGCTGATGCTGTCATGCACCCCTGTTTTTTGGTTGCCGGGGGCACAAGCCACTGAGCCCTTTCTAGAGGGAGGAAGGCCCTGACATGGGTAGTATTGAGGAGGGCTCCTATGAACTCCAGGCATTGTGTGAGTAGCAGATGGGACTTGGAGTAGTTGATGACAAACCCCAGACAGTGCAGCAGCAAAAGGGTGCAGCGGCCCGCCTGACAGACCTCCAGCAAGCTTCCTCGTATGAGCCAATCGTTCAGCTAGGGAAACATGAAGACGCCTTATAGTCAAGAGATAGGTGGCGACCACCACTAGGCACTTGGTGAACACACTTGAGGCGGCCGAGAGGCCGAAGGAAAGAACCTTGTACTGATGAAGTGGAGGAACTGATAGTGCCTGGGGCGAATCAGAATGTGGGTATAGGCATCTTTTATATAGAAGGAGCATAGCCAATTTCCCTGCTGAAGGTAGGGCAGCAGTGTTCCAAGGGATACCATTTTGAACTTCTCTCTGACCAGAAAGCTGTTGAGGTCTGGGAGATTTAGGTTGGAAAAAAATCCTCCTGTCTTTTTGGGGCAAGGAAGTAGCGGGAGAAGAACCCCTTCCCCCACAGATGTTGGAGGATGGGTTCCACTGCCCGGCCCGTGAGAACAGTCCCGAGCTCCCTCTGCAGGAGGTCTTAATGAAGAGAAGTCATGGGGGGGGGGGGGGGGCTCCCCTGGAAAGAACGGAGAGGGCATCTGATTAAAATGGAGGAGGTAATCCTCCCGCACCACCTGCAGAAACCAGGCATCGGTGGCGATGCCTGGACAGAGGTGGGCAAAGCAAACTAGATGTCCCCCCGTGTGTCCAGGGTCTTGACCCTCGGGAGGGAGAGGGCCTATGCCCAGAGAGTGAGAGCGCCTTGGGGGCACTGTCTGGGGCTTAGGAGCCTTAGACTTACAAGGCTATAACCCTAGCCCTTGGCCTGCTGATCCTGTTGGGGAGCTTGGTAGGCCAGAAACTGTGGGTAAGTTCCATAAGTCTTTTGCTTCTTCGTGTAGAAGGACTTTATCCCTGAAGCCTTCCACTGGGAAGGGTCAGCAGTCTTCCGAGAGAGCCTAGTTCTGGTCATATATACAGACTCCAATTCTGCGGCCTTGTCCATCATGGGCTTTCCAAAGAGGATGTCCCCTCAGCATGGGACATTGACCAACTTGTCCTAAACCCATTGCTCTAGGCCCAAGGACTGTAGCCAGGCCAGGTGGCAGGCACCAATGCCCACAGCAGCTTTCCAAGCCATGGACTCAAAGCCGTCATAGGCGCCAGAGTCATAAACTTGGAGCAGTCCTTGACCAAGGAGACCAGGGTCCAGAACTTCATCAGAGGTTCATCAGTCAGGCCAGCTGAGAACCTGGCAAGCTCCTTTGCAAGGTCCCTCAGGTAAATGCACATATACAACTGGTTAGCCTGCATGTGGGCCACAAGCATTGAGCCCTGGTAGCACTTCCTACCAAACACATCCATGGTGCGGGCCTCCCTGCCTAGGGGCACAGAGGAGTGCATCTTCTGGGTTTTAATCCAACTCATGGACAACTCCACTACCATGGAGTTGTGTGGCAGCTGTGGCATTTCAAACCTTGGGCCCTTGTGAACTTGATACTGGGAATCATGTCACTTGCTCACAATAGGCACAATCACAGGATCTTCCCACACCCTGAAGAGCAAGTGCTCTAGTATGGGCAGGACAAGCACAGTTGGTGCCTCCCTTGAAGGGGCGTTATACTGGAGAATTTCAAGATCCTCTGCACGAGGCTTGTCCTCCGTCTCAGCCACAAAGGACAGAGCCTTGGACATCTCCTGCAGAAAGTCAAGGAACACAAGGTCCTTTGGCAGGGACCACTTCCTCTCCTACAGAGGGGAGAGATCTGACGGGATATACCAATGCAGTCGGGTATTGGGCAACTTGTCCTCAGTCTCCCACTCCAAGTCGGAGTCGGAAAGCACCTTGAGGGCTCAACAGACATTGAAGAAGACAGATGAGTCAGGCATCCCGATGCGGAGGCGCTCGGGGAAGAAACCTGAGGCCTCATGGGTGAAGAGGAGCACCGTGGCTCAGCTTGGAGCTCATGCTTCTCGAGCACTTACTGGACCATTCTCTGGGGAAGCCCTCGAGGAGGAGGGTCTTGATGTCTGTACCAGATGACCCGGAGGCACCGGGCACCAGACTGTGCTGCAACTCCAAGAAGGCAGCCAAGATCCGCTCCAGGGCAACCACATCCTGGCCTCCATACCAGGTGGCATCGCAGTCATGGGTTCGGGCACCAATGGCATCAAGCCAGGAGCCAGCTCCTCCAATGGGGAATCACCAATGGTGATGGGTTCATCCTCCCGCCAGGGCAGCTTCGGGGGCTGCTCCTGGCCATCACCCTCAGCCTCGCACCAAGGACTTTGGTGCTGGTGGCAGGAGGTCTTACCCTAGGCTCCGGAATCGGACCTCGATGCCAACTAGGGCAGAATCTGAAACTTATGGGTGAGGTCCTCGGAGGACGATCCCCGATCAGAGGCTCCATGACCCCGGGGCTCGGAACAAGCTCGGCCATGCGAATATGAGTTATTAGACACGGCCCTCAAGGGCAGCAATTCCCTGCTGGATGCTGGGATTGAAACAGAGGACTTTTGGCTGAAGATCAATTCCTGCTGCCTTTCACAACTCTTCAGACTCTTGCTCGACATCTGCAAACAGAGCCTGCAGGTGGAGTCATCTTAAATCAGCACTAAGGCATCCAAGGCAGCAGCTATGGTGGTCCATGATGGACATGATGTGGGTGCACTTGCCACACTGCTTGAAGCCACTGACTGTAGACATAGCAAGGAAGACGGCTCCTGTTAAGTCAAACTCAAACATCCCAGTCCATGTGGGCATGAGGAAAAACCCACACACAGAGAAATAAGGAAAAAAGATGGACCCAAGAAAAAACATGACACCAAGGCGAGGATGATCCCTGATGAAGGGAAGGTGATCGAACACGAATCAGTAAAGAGGGCGAAAAAAGCACCAGAGAAAGATAGGAAAAAAAACGCTTTTTACAGAGTGAACAGACAGGACATCTACTGGGATCCGCGGAAAAAAGACGACTGAAGTAAGATGGCACCCTTGGGCGGGAAGGCGACCACGCATGCGTGGTGCAACTCCCAAAGGCTTTCTTTGAAAGCTGGGGAGTGATTATTGCGTGGGCTCTGCCAGTGATGACATCATCTATATGTGAGGACTGACTTCCTGCTTGTTCCTGGAGAATGGCACATAGTTCCAAGATGCTGATTTGGTGGAGACTCTCTCGAGCCATCCAGAGGTTCTGTATATGCAGGCCATCAAGATGTGTTCCCCAGCCCAGCTTGGAGGCATCTGTGGTCAGAATGCCCTGGTGTGGAGGTGGCTGAAAGGGAAGTCCCTGGCACAGGTTCTGTGGTTGGAGCCACCAGGACAAGAAATCCTTGAGTGGCAGGGTGACAACGTCCACTGCACTTTTCTCGTCTGTAGCCGGGCAAGGGGAGTGACATGAACCAGTGAGGCTGAGGTGGTGAAGCATCTGATGTGTCATCATGGCTGGGCCTCACTGTACTTCGTGGGCTACTGCAATGAGATGCTTGGCTGATCCAAGGGCAGGAAGGCTCGAGCTAGGGTAGTATCTTGGAGAGCCCCAGTGAACTCTAGGCACTTAGAGGGATGCAGGCGCTGAGAGATGTTAGGTAATTGATCACAAAGCCCAGATGTATCAGTAACTGAATGGTGAGATTTGCAGAGCGCCAAACCTCCTCCCCTTACCTAGGATTGCCGCTGTGGGTATTGGGGCTCTTTGCCTGGCCTGGTTGTAATCCTCTGACTTTGAGAAGTGGGTACAAGATAAACTTGCGGGTGTCCCCTGCCAAGAACCACTTTGGCAAGCCCATGGAGGACAAGGCTGATGAACTGGAGAGGGGGCAATTCTCCAGCAAGACAGGCATCTAGGAAGAAATCCTTCTACCCGAATAAGAGGCAATATTACCTCAGTTATGCTCCTTACCAGGCCTACCAGGGTCCTCAGCAAGGACAAGAAAAGGAACAGGGCCAGTGCCAGCAGCGCTGCCAGAAGACTCTGAAACCCCAGCATTTGCCACAGCCAGGTGGGGATTTTTGACTCCTTCCTGAAGAGCATGAATCTCCTTCCTGTCTCCATCATCGCACTCTTTATCAGCCAGTTGTCCAGGTAGGGGTAGATGAAGGCTCCAGGGTCTGTAGGAAGGCGGCAATTATCACCAGGCATTTTGTGAAGACACTCAGGGTGGAGGCTACCTGAAGGGTAGCACCCGATACTGATAGTGTCTCCTACTGAGCATGAAGCTGAGATACTGCTGATGAAAGGGGTTCATGGGAATGTGTGTATAGGCATCTTTGAGATTCAGGGAGCAAAGCCAGTTTTCCCATTGGAGGTAAGGCAACTTTCTCAGGGAGACCATTTTGAACTTTTCTTTCATCAGGAAGTGGTTGAGGTTCCGAAGGTCCAGTATGGGTCGGAAGCATCCCATTTTCTTGGGAACCAGGAAATAATGGAAATAGAACCCTTTTCCTGCCTGAGATAGTGGAACCAGCTCAATGGCCAGATCAGCCAGGAGAGTGTGAACCTCTTTTTGGAGGAGCTCTCAGTGGGGAGGATAACTATGGTTATACGATGCAAGGTTCCACATTTGGAACCACCACCCAGGAAAAAGATTTAGCCGTTATTGTGAATAACACATTGAAACCCTCTGCCCAGTTGCAGCAGCAGCCAAGAAAGCAAATAGAATGCTAAAAATCATAAGGAAAGGAATGGAGAACAAAACCAAGGATATTATAATGCTTCTGTATCGTTTCATGGTGGGAACGCACCTTGAATATTATGTGCGATTCTGGTTGCCATATCTATAGCAGAATTAGAAAAAGTACAGAGAAGAGCCACGAAAATGGTAAAAGGAAAGGAAGAATACCCCCATGAGGAAAGGGCTCTTCAACTTGGAGGAGAGACAGTTGAAGGGTGATATGACAGATCTATAAATTAATGGAGTAGAATGGGTAAACGTAGATCGACTGTTTACACCATCAAAATATAGAAAGACTGCAAAGCATGCAATGAAGCTACAGGGTAACTTATTTAAGACTAATAAGAGAAAATATTTTTTCACTCAATATGTAATCAAACTCTGAAATTCATTACCGGAAGATGTAGTAAAAGCTCTCAGTGTAGCTGGGTTTAAAAAGAGATTTGGACAAATTCCTGGAGAAAAGGTCCATAAACCATTATTAAAGAGGACCCGGGAAATCCACTGCTTGCCCAGAGACAAGCACTGTGGAACCTGTATGCCTTTTTGGGAACCTGCCAGGCACTTGTGATCTGGATTGGCCATTGTTCGAAACAGCATACTGGGCTTGATAGACCTTGGTCTGACCCAGTATGCAGTTTATGTTTTTAGGATTGAGAGGGTACTTACTGGGGAAGAACGATGCAGGAAGTTGGTTGAAGTATAACAGATACCCACCCTGGTCAATTTTCAGCACCCAGGAGTCTGTCACTACCACTGGCCACCTGTGGGCATAATGGACCAACCACCTGTAGAGGAACAGCACTTAAGACAGGAAGGAGATTCATGATTCTCAGGAAGGAGTCGAAAACCCTCACCTGACTGTGATGCAGGCTGGGCTTTTGGAGTCTTCTGGCAGCATTACTGGCGCTGGCACTGGTCCTTGCTGAGGACCTGATAGGCCTGGTAAGGAGGATAACTGAGGTAATACTGCCTCTTATTCGGGTAGAAGGATTTTTTCCTGTATGCTGCCTTCCTGGAGAGGTGGTTCATCGTCAATTGCTCCCTCTCCAGTTCACTAGCCCTGTCCTCCATGGGCTTGCCAAAGACGTTCTCACCTTGGCAGGGGACATCCGCAAGTTTATCTTGTAACCACTGCTCAAGGTCAGAGGATTGCAACCAGGGCAGGCGACGGGCCCCAATGCCCTCAGCGGCAATCCTGACCACCGACTCAAAGGCATCATAGGCCGCCCTGCTCATATATTTCGAGCAGTCCTTCCCTAGCGGTCTAGCTGTTCTCCAGAGAACATGGCCGAAAACTTGGCGAGGTCCCCCATAATGTTCTTTAGGTTCACTATCATATAAAAGGAAAGGAAGAATACCCCCATGAGGAAAGGGCTCTTCAACTTGGCGAGGTCCCCCCATAATGTTCTTTAGGTTCACTATCATATAAAAGGAAAGTACTGCAATGCTTGTATGCATTGCAGTACTTTTGTTCGATGTACACCGCGCTGATTTTTAATAGCGCGGTATAGAAGAAATGTTAAATAAATAAAATAAATAAATAAATATATAGTTTGTAAGAGAAGATATGGCCTACCAAAATGGACCTCTGGTAACATTGCCTTCCAAACTCCTCCAGTGTACGGGCCTCCCTCCCTGGAGGGACTGAGGAATGGGCCTAGAATTCTTAAGCCTCCTTATGGCACACTCCACAACCATTGAGTTGTGGGGGAACTGAAGTTTTTTGAACCCTGGGCTCTTTTGAACCCCATACATTGAGTCCAAATGACGACTTATGGGGGGCACCATGAGGGGATTCTACCACATCCATCCGTGGCGGCTTCCTTAGGAGGAGAAGGATACTGTAATATTTCCAACTCCTCTGCCCTCGGCTCTTCTTTGGCCTTGAGCGTAAAGGGTAAGTCCTTTGTCATGTCTCGCATGAATTCATGAAATGAGATGTCCTCAGGTGGAGACTTGTAGTGCTCGTAGGATGGCGAGAGATTGGATGGAATATCCCTCTGGTGTTCGGAGATTAGGGACTCCTCCTCAGTCTCCCATCCCTTGGACTCTGAGTCAGTGATGAAGTCAAAGTATCGATGGGTCTCCTCCCAATGCCGACAGCGCTCGGGAGGGGTGGACAGAGTCTGGTGGAGGCACTCATGGGGGGAGGACCCTGGATGCCGACAGCGAGTCTGAGCGCTTCCCCGAGCCTTCTCCTCTATCAGGGAGGGTGTGGGTTTCAAGGATGGGCTGCACTTCCATCACTGGGGCAACCTCTGACTGTGGGGCCGCCACCAGCACCGAGGTACCTAAAGGCAATGAGTCTCTCACAGCCTGCAAAGCCAATAACTTGGCATTCTAGGGCATGCATGCACTCAGCCGGGAGTGCTGTCTCCAAAACAGCTGGAGCCGGGGCAGCAGCCACAGTCTACAATGCTGGCTCCCCATGGTGGGGAATCCTCATTGATTACCACTTCAGGAGACTGCCGGCAGCCCTCCAGTCTTTCGGAGGCACCTCCTCCCCAGGGGAAGCTTCAAAGGCTGCTCCAGGCCTTCACCCTTGGAGTCTCGTCAAGGGGGACTGCAATGCCAGTGTCCATGGGTTTTCACCTGACTCTCAGCATTGCTCCTCGATGTTAATGGGGCAGACCACTGACCTTTCTGGGGCGACCCTTGTCGAATCACAGCCTCAGCTTTGAATAAGCCATGGCCCCTCAGTTCTGAAAAAGCTCAGGCGTCAAGTTGAGCTGAGGTCTTAGTGGCGGCCCTTGAAGGCATCGATGTGATGTCAATGCCAACGCAGATGCCGCCCACTTTGGAGACCTGAACAGTGATTCCCGCTGTTTCTCTCAATTCCTGAGCCCTTTACGAGTCATCTGCAGGCATAATCTGCACGTGGATGGCTCGTTGTCAGGCTCGAGGCATTGAATGCACCAATTATGGTAGTCCATTGCTGAGATGGTGTGGGCACACATGGTGCATTTTTTTAACCCAATGGTCAGTTTAGACATATTGAGGAAGACAACTTCTGCCAAGTCAAAGGACTCCAATGTCTCAGCTGACAAAGTGGGGAGCAAAAGGAAAGACCCGCGTGCCGAAAAACCCGAGAAGAAGAAACTGAAGAGTAGCAAATCACCTGGACTAGATGGTATACATCTGAGGGTGTTGAAGAACTAACATATGAGATTGCAGACCTACTATTAGTAATCTATGAACTATCATTAAAATCATCTGTAATACCTGAAGATTGGAGAACACCCAGTGTAATGCCAATCCTTAAAAATGGTTCTAGGAGTGATGCCGGAAAATACAGACCAGTGAGCCTGATGTCAGTACTGGGAAAAAGGGTAGAATCACTGTTGTTGTTAAGTGCCATCGAGCCGGAGTCGACTCATGGCGACCCTCTGGATAGCTATCTTAAATTGTGTTCGGTCTACAGTCAGGCGACTCATTGTTGACAAACTGGTACCCGTAGCTGCTGTTATTGTATCGATCCATCTCATTGCTGGCCTTCCTCTTTTGCGTTGACCTTCTATCTTGCCAAGCATGATGTCTTTCCAAAGTATGAAAGTTGAAGTCTTGTCATCTGAGCTTCTAAAGAAAGCTTAGGTTTGATCTCCTCTAGTACAGACTGGTTTGTTCTTCGGGCAGTCCATGGTATACACAGTATTCGCCGCCAGCACCATAATTCAAAGGCATTAATTTTCTTCCTGTCTGTCTTTTTCACTGTCCAGCTTTCACATCCATATGATGTTATTGAAAATACCATGGCTTGAACAAGTCGAATCTTTGTATGGAGAGAGACATCTCTGCTCTTGAGAATCTTATCTAGGTCTTTCATAGCCATTCTGCCAAGAGCAATGCGTCGTCTGATTTCTTGACTGTTGCTTCTTTATTGATAGTTGATCCAAGTAGGTTAAAGTTGTTCACAATTTCAATTTCTTCTCCTTCAACGACGAACCTGTTGATTATGCCAGTTGTCATGATCTTTGTCTTCTTTACATTAAGGTGCAGGTCCATTTTGAGACTATGTTCTTTGATTGTGAGAAGCAAATGTTTCAGATCATCTTCACTTTCAGCCAGTAATGTAGTATCATCAGCATAGCGAAGGTTGTTGATGAGTCTTCCACCAATCTTCACACCTCTGTTGTCTTCATACAATCCTGCTTCTCTGATGATTTGTTCTGCATATAAATTAAACAGGTAGGGGGAAAGTATGCAGCCTTGTCTTACACCTTTGCTTATTTTAAACCATTCTGTTTCTCCTTGTTCCGTTCGAACTGTTGCTTCTTGATCATTGTACAGATTGCGCAAGAGAACGATCAGGTGTTCTGGTATACCCATGCTTCTTAATGTGGCCCAGAGTTTCTCATGGTTTACACAGTCAAAAACCTTGCTATAGTCGATAAAGCACAAATAGATATCCTTTTGGTATTCTTTAGTCTTTTCAAGGATCCATCTCACATCCGCAATGATGTCTCTCGTTCCTCGCCCTTTCCTGAACCCTGCTTGCACTTCAGGTAATTCTTGTTCCAGGTATGGTTGTAGTCTCTTTTGAATAATCTTCAGTAGAATCTTGCTGGCATGTGGGATCAGAGCGACTGTGCGATCATTTTCACAGTCAGTTGGATCACCTTTCTTTAGTATTGGTATAAACACAGATCTTTTCCAGTCCGTTGGCCATGATGTTGTCTTCCATATTTCTTGGCAGAGCCTTGTAAGTATGGTAACAGCTGCATCAGATTGCTGCAATACTTCTATGGGAATGCTATCAATGCCTGGTGCTTTGTTCTTTCATAAGACTTTCAATGCTGCTTCAACTTCTTCTTTCATCACCAATGGTTCCTGATCATAAGGTACAGGTTGAAACGGCTGTTGGTCCACTTGATCTTTATCATATAAAAAACTCTGTATATTCCTTCCACCTTTTCTTGATCTTCTCAGCATCATTCAACATAGAACCTTGAGCATCTTGTAACATTCCAATTTGAGGCTGGAACTTTTTCTTTAACTCTCGTAGCTTTAGGAAAGCCAATCTTGTTCTTCCTCTAATAGTTTCTGCTTCTATTTCCTTGCAAGTGTCATTGTAGTACTTTTCCTTGTCCTGTCTTGCTGCACGTTGGAAATCTTTGTTGAGTTCTGTTATTGTCTTTCTTTCTCCTCTGGCTTTAGCTTCTCTGCATTTCTGGGCAATTTTTAGAGTTTCTTCCGTCATCCATTTTGGCCATTTTTGCTTTTTCACCTTTTGTAGAGACTTCTCGTTTTCTTCCAACACAACCTTCTTGATGTCATTCCATAACTCTTCCGTAGAATCACTATAAAGAATAAAATTACTAACTATGTATTCATGCTTAATTGGAGACAGCCAACCTGGCTTTAACCAAGGAAGGTCTTCTCTTACTAATCTGTAATTTTTTGTGAAGTTGTGAATAAACAGGTAAACAAAGGTGAGTCGGTTGATATAGTGTATCTGGACTTTCAGAAAGCCTTTGACAAGGTCACTCATCAGACTTTTGGCAAAACTAAAGAGTCATGGGATAGGAGGCAGTGTACTACTGTGGATCAAGAACTGGTTAAAAGATAGAAAGCAGAGGGTAGGGCTAAATGGCCAACTTTCCCAATGGAGAAAGGTGAATAGTGGAGTACCCCAGGGATCTGTGCTGGATCCGCTGTTTTTTAACAAATTAATAAATGACTTGGAAATGGGAATAACGAGTGAGGTAATCAAATTTCCAGATGACAATATTATTCAAAGTTGTTAAAACCCAAAAGGTTTGTGAAACATTGCAAGAGGACCTTGATAAGTTGGAAGAATGGATGCTGAAATGGCAAATGAAATGTAATGTGGACAAGTTCAAAGTTATGCACCTAGGAAAGAACCCCCCAAACTATGGTTACAGAATGCAAGGTTCCACATTAGGAACCACCACTCAGGAAAAAGATTTAGGTGACATTGTAGATAACATGTTGAAACCCTCTGCCCAGTATGCAGCGGTGGCCAAGAAAACAAATAGAATGCTAGGAATCATAAGGAAAGGAATGGAGAATAAAGCAAAGGATATTATAATGCCTCTGTATCGTTCTATGGTGCGACCCCATCTTGAATATTGTGTGCAATTCTGGTCACCGTATTTTAAAAAGAATATAGCGGAATTAAGAAAGGTAAAGAGAAGAGCCATCAAAATGGTAAAGGGGATGGAAGGATACTCCTATTAGGAGAGGCTAAAAATGTTAGGACTCTTCAACCTGGAAAAGAGACGGCCGAGGAGAGAGATGATATAGGTTTATAGATTAATAAATGGAGTTGAACGGGTAAAAGATCATCAGCCATCAACTCCTTAAAACTCCCAAAGGCCCTTACAAGCTGCTCTTCTTCCACAGCCAATAGAGCCTTTACCCTCTGTGCCCCTAGGTGCTGGAATACACTACCTCCTGGCATACGGGCCATTGACAGCTTAACACAATTCAGGAAAGCCCTCAAATTCCACCTCTTTAACAAACATCTTATTGAGCCATTTACACCCATCGACTTCAGTGATTCCTCCCAGCTATTCAGTTCCATGGTATCTCAATAACAGAAATAGGACGAATCGCTCTGTTTATTGAACATATTATTAGCACCTGTTCCTAATAACTTGTAGCCATGCTGTAGTATTATATCTGTAAATAGACTGTAAATAGTTTCCCCTGTTATCCAAGTTCCTTCCCTTGTTATCTGTAAACTCATGCATGTTATTGTACTGAGACTTTTTGTTCTATGTGAACCGCGCTGATGTCGAATAGTGCGGTATATAAGAGAATGTAAATAAAATAAAATAAAATAAATAAATAAATAAACATAGATTGACTGTTTACACCAGGGGTCTCAAACACGCGGCCCGCGGGCCGCATGCGGCCCGCGAGAGAAGGTTGTGCGGCCCGCGACGGAGGGAAATAAAAAAAGCCTTGCTTCTGCCGTTGCCGCCGTGGCAGCGGCAGAATCGACTGTCAATTTTTTTTTTAAAACGGGCTTCTGCTGCTCAAGCAGCAAAATCAGCTGTGCTGCGGTACCTTCCTCTCTGCCCGGAGATCCTTCATTGTGCTCCATCAGCGTGTGCTTTTCAAGCCGCGAAGAGAGTATTCCCCTCTCGCGAGGCTTGACAAGTGAATAGGCTTAAGCCGCGCGAGAGGGAAATACTCTCTTCGCGGCTTAAGAAGCACACGCTGATGAAGCACAATGAGGGATCTCCGGGCAGAGAGGAAGGGGCCGCGGGACAGCTGATTTTCTGCTGCAGCAGCAGCAGCAGCAGAAGAAGCCAGGTGTTTTTTTTATTTACCCGGGGGGGGGGGGGTAGGACTGGAAATGGGCTATTGGCAGGGGGGGGGGGTGGGCGGGAAATGGGCTATTGGCAGGGGGGGGGGGTAGGACTGGAAATGGGCTATTGGCAGGGGGGGTAGGACTGGAAATGGGCTATTGGCAAGGGGGGGTTATGACTGGAAATGGGCTATTGGCAGGGGGGGTTATGACTGGAAATGGGCTATTGGCAGGGGGGGTTATGACTGGAAATGGGCTATTGGCGGGGGGGGGGTGTAGGACTGGAAATGGGCTATTGGCAGGGGGGGGGTAGGACTGGAAATGGGCTATTGGCAGGGGGGGTGTAGGACTGGAAATGGGCTATTGGCAGGGGGGGTGTAGGACTGGAAATGGGATATTGGAGGGGGGGGTAGGACTGGAAATGGGCTATTGGCAGGGGGGGTGTAGGAATGGAACTGGGCTATTGGCAAGGGGGGGTTATTAATGGAAATTGGCTATTTGCAGGGGGGGTTATGACTGGAATTGGGCTATTGGCAGGGGGGGGGGTTATGACTGGAAATGGGCTATTGGCAGGGGGGGTTATGACTGGAAATGGGCTATTGGCGGGGGGGGTTATGACTGGAAATGGGCTATTGGCAGGGGGGGTATGACTGGTAATGGGCTATGGTGGGGGCTAGGACTGGAAATGGGCAGGTGGGGGTTAGGAAGGACTGGAAGTGGGCTGATGGGGGGAGTTAGGACTGGTAATGAGCTATGGAGGGGCTGACTGAAATGGGGTAATGGGGGTTAGGGCTGGAAGTGGGCTATTGGCAGGGGGGGGGTTATGACTGGTAATGGGCTATGGTGGGGGCTAGGACTGGAAATGGGAAGATGGGGGTTAGGACTGGAGGTGGGCTGATTGGAAGGGGGGCTTGAACTGCAAATGGCTGATGGGGAGGGGCTTGGAATGGAAATGGGCTGTGAGGGGAGGGAGCTAGGATTGGAAATGGGCTGATGGGGGGCTAGGATTGGAAATGGGCTGATGGGGGGCTAGGATTGGAAATGGGCTGATGCAGGGACTAGAAGGGAGCGTATGCTGGGTGGGGCTGGAACTAGAAGGGAGCTGATGTTGGGGGAGGATTAGAATGGGATGGAGCTGGGAAAGTGAAATGGAGAGGGGAAAAATATTTTGTCTGGGAGAGAAGACAAATCTACAATTGGCCAGGTATTGGGAGAGTAAGTGGGGATTGAGGATGGAGGGGTAAAATTTGAGTGGATGAAATAGGAATGAGGAAAGAGAAAAAGGAGAAAGATTAGTATGTTAAAGCAGATGTAGAGAGAGAATGGAAAAAAAACTAGGAGAGAAGAAAGGGCAAATGGACAGCAGACGATGGAGAGTTAGCAGAAGACATGAAGAAACCAGAAGAAAGTGGCTGGAACAATTGCAACTGAAAAAAAATGCACAAAAGGTAGAAAAATATCTCTTTATTTTGAATTTATTAACTGGAATATGTCAGCTCTGGGAAATGTGCATCATTAATGTTTGCGCTTTGTTTAGTACAAGAGGAAATTAATTTATAGTTTTATTTCTACAGTGTTGTTGTACATTCCAAGTTTGGCTTTTGGGGTTCCCAGTTTAATTATTGTCTTCCTGTTTCTAAATCTTTTAGTCTTTCTTTATCCATGCACTCATTAAAGAGGCATGTTTACTAAAAGTTAGTGCATGGTAACATTATGCAAATATTTATGCAAATGAGGCCCCTTATGCAAATGAGGCCCCGCGTCTTATGCGGCCCCCGGGTTACTTTACAAGTCCTCATTCGGCCCTCAAAGCAATTTGAGTTTGAGACCCCTGGTTTACACCATCAAAATATAGAAAGACTAGGGGACATGCAATGAAGCTACAGAGTAACCTTTTTAAAACTAATAAGAGAAAATATTTTTTCACTCAACGCATAATCAAACTCTGGAATTCGTTACTGGAAGATGTAGCAAAAGATGTTAATGTAGCTGGGTTTAAAAATGGTTTGGACAAGTTCCTGGAGGAAAGGTCCATAAGCCATTATTAAAGGGGACCCGGGAAATCCACTGCTTGCCCCAATACAAGCATTGTGGAACCTATGTGTCTTTTGGGGAAACTGCTAGGTACTTGTGACCTAGATTGGCCACTGTTCGAACAGATAATGAGCTTGATGGACCTTGGTCTGACGCAGTATGGCATATGTTATGTTCTTATGTTAAAAATGTGGCGCTGAGGCACCAATGCTCCTTTGATGGGCAGGAAGACGAGAATAGACACTCGACCGAAATGGATAGTGAAACAGCAAAAATTAACCATGAGGGTTGGTCACTAATTTTCAGGGGGAAACAGACATCTGAAGGGCTCCACCGAAAAAAGAAGACTGAGGCAAGATGGCTCCTTCGGGCTGGAAGACAGACATGCATGCATGGTGAGCCTCCCAAAAGCTTCTTATGGAAGCCGGGGAGCGTTCCCATGTGGGGCTCCGTCAGTAAAGAGTAGTTACTCACCTGTAACAGGTGTTCTCCAGGAGCAGCAGGAATCAGTCATTTGACTGAGGTTAGATGGCACCTTTAGGCGGGAAGGGAACCGCGCATGCGTGCCTGCATTCCCAAAGGCTTTCATAGAAAGCTGGGGAAATGCTCCGCTGGGGCTTCATCGGCGCCGATGACACCCATATATGAGGACTGACTTCCTGCTTGGTCCTGGAGAACATCACCTATATGTGAGGACTTCATTCCTGCCTATTCCTGGAGAAAAGAAATACTATTTAAATTTCTTTTTCTGCTGAGAATGTATTTCATACCAGAACATTTGAACATAGTTAACTGTCAGTTTTGTTAAAATGCCTTCTAACATTTTTTAACCTTTATGGTTTATGATTTTTTTTTAACTGCAGGGTTATCAAATTAGTAGCTTCCTGCATCTGAATACTTATGGCCTTGCTTTTAATTAACATTTGTTAGAAGACTTCACTGCATGCATACCTGGCTGACAAGTTCTGGTATGCCTAGAGCTCGGTCAATTTCTTCAAGTCCATCAAAGTTCCTTAATGCCAAGTAGAGCTGATCCAAAAGAGTTCCTTCATCACCTGGAGACTCTGACTGAGGGTGTGCACAAAGCAAATCTTCTGGAGACTTCCCAATCCCTGGCCTAAAGGAAGATAAAAATAATACTGGTGAAAAGCACTGCATGATTAAATTGAACTAGTTATATTAGCTGAGAGAATAACTACTAAAGAAGGGAATCAAAAAAGTATGTTACAAAAAATAGTAAAACTGCTTTTTCACATTTTTTAAAATTATTTTATTTACATCTTAGTAACACAGTAAATAACAAGAGATAAAGACCAGCATAATGCATCTAGTCTGCCCAATAAGGAGGCTAGAGTTGTAGAGTTGCACCCTCACTCCAGGCAGGTCACCCTTCTCCTTTTATGAAGTTATTTACATTTGTTTTGATTCCATCCTCTTGGTATTATAGTCATTCTCTATGTCTATTACAGGTTTTTTTGAATTCCGTCACTGTTTTTGCTCCCTCCACCTCCGTTGGCAGGGCATTACAGGCATCCACCACCCTTTCCATGAAAAAAGTATTTCCTGATGTTACTTTTAAGTTTATCTTCTTGCAACTTCACTTCATTTCCTCTAGTTCTACAGCTTCCCCGTCTTTGAAAAAGGTTTGCATGTTCATTAATATCCTTTAAGTTTTTAAAAATCTGTATCATATCCCGTCTCTCCTCTCTAGGGTATACATATTTAGGTCTTCAAGTCTTTTCTGAAATGCTGCATTAGAACAAGTCAAACTGGAAACCATCTGATATCAAATGGAGTAGGAGCCACTTAAGCAACCTATAACACTGTTGGGAGACATGAAGACATATTTTAGAAAGACTATGTATGTGAGGAATTCTACATGAAGCATCTATGTAGAAAACTGCATAAGAACATAAGAACTGCCATACTAGGTCAGACCAAGGTTCATCAAGCCCAGTATCCTGTTTCCAACAGTGGCCAATCT
This sequence comes from Ichthyophis bannanicus, assembly GCA_033557465.1. NCBI lineage: Eukaryota > Metazoa > Chordata > Amphibia > Gymnophiona > Ichthyophiidae > Ichthyophis > Ichthyophis bannanicus. The sequence goes on from CM066031.1 coordinate 1,540,967,126, forward strand.
AGGTCATACGTACCTAGCAGTTTCCCCAAAAGACACAGGTTCTGCAATGCTTGTACTGGGTCAAGCATTGATATCCTGGGTCCCTTCTTAATAATGGTTTATGGACCTTTCCTCCAGGAACTTGTCCAAACCTTTTTTAAACCCAACTACACTAACAGCCTTTACTACATCCTCCGGTAACAAATTCCAGAGTTTGATTACACGTTGAGTGAAAAAATATTTTCTTTTATTAGTCTTAAATAGTTTACCCTGCAGCTTCATTGCATGTCCCCTAGTCTTTCTATATTCTGATAACGTAAACAATCGATCTACGTTTACCCGTTCCACTCCGTTCATTAATTTATAGACTTCTATCATATCTCCCCTCAGCCGTCTCTTTTCCAGGTTAAGCCCTAACCTTTTTAGCCTTTCTTCATAGGAGTATCCTTCCATCCCCTTTACCATTTTGGTGGCTCTTCTCTGAACCTTTTCTAATAACGCTATTTACTTTTTAAGATACGGCGACTAGAATTGCACACAATATTCAAGGTGCGGTCTCACCATGGAACGATATAGAGGCATTATAATATCTTTTGTTTTATTTTCCATTCCTTTCCTTATGATATCTAGCATTCTATTTGCTCTCTTGGCCGCCGCTGCACACTGAGCCCAGGGTTTTAACGTGTTATCCACAATGACGCCTAAATCTTTCTCCTGGGTGGTGGTTCCTAATGTGGAACCTTGCATTGTGTAACCATAGTTTGGGTAGTTCTTCCCTAGGTGCATAACTTTGCACTTGTCCACATTAAATTTCATCTGCCATTTTGATGCCCAGTCTTCCAATTTATCAAGATCCTCTTGCAATTTTCCACAGTCCTCTTGGATTTTAACAACTTTAAATAGTTTTGTGTCATCTGCAAATTTGATAACCTCACTCGTTATTCCACTTTCCGGGTCATTTATGAATATGTCGAAAAGCAGCGGACCCAGCACAGATCCCTGGGATACACCATTATTCACCTTTCTCCATTGGGAAAATTGGCCATTTAGCCCAACGCTCTGCTTTCTATCTTTTAACCAGTTCTTGATCCACAGTAGTACACTGCCTCCTATCCCATGACTCTTTAGTTTTGCCAAAAGTCTGATGAGGGACCTTGTCAAAGGCTTTCTGAAAGTCCAGATACACTATATCAACCGACTCACCTTTGTCCACCTGTTTATTCACTTTCAAAAAAACATAACAGATTAGTAAGACAAGATCTTCCTTGTCTAAAGCCATGTTGGCTGTCTCCCATTAGGCCATGACTATCTACATGCTGAGTCATTTTATTCTTTATGATGGTGTCTACCATTTTTCCCGGTACTGATGTGAGGCTCACCGGTCTGTAGTTTCCCGGATCACCCCTGGAACCCTTTTTAAAAATTGGTGTTACATTGGCGATCCTCCAATCTTCAGGTATTAGAGATGATTTTAATGATAGTTCACAGATTACTAATAGCAGGTCTGCAATCTCATATTTCAGTTCTTTCAACACCCTTGGATGTATACCATCCGGCCCAGGTGATTTGCTACTCTTCAGTTTATCTAATAGTTGTAATACATCTTCCCGATGTATCGATATTTCCTTCAATTCTTCCGCACCTTTAAATACCACTTTAGTCATGGGTAACATCCCTACATCTTCATCTTCCTCAATAAAGATGCACACTCATTCCAAAGGAGCAGGTCTGCATGTTTAGGTGTGATGTGACATCAATATTCTCTCTGCCTCCAGGAATACACATATTTTTAAAAACATGCTATGGGGAAATATACATGGAAGTGGTTGGAAATAGGACCATCTATACATGTAAAATAACCAATGACAACAAGGAAGCGAAGACATGCAAGCGGCAATGGAAATGGACATATATGTGTATCTCGATCCCCCCTCCCCCAACTAGACTCGACAGGCACTTTCACATATAAAATGGCAGCATTTAGTTCTATCCACATGTAGGTTCCATGGGTAAAAATGCAATGTGTGCCTTCGAGTCAGTCCTGACTCCTGGCGACCCAGAAGCTCCTGGGTGTTCTTGGCAGTGTCACTGGAAGTAGATTGCCAGGCCTTTCTTCCAAGGCAATGGAGGGTTAAGTGACTTGCCCAAGGCCACAAGGAGTGCTAGTGGGAATTGAACCCTGGTTACTTGGTTACCAAGCCAGTGTTCTAACCACCAGGCTACTTCTCCACTCCGTTCCATGGGTAAGTGCTGCTTAATAACAAATTACAGGTGTCCATCTGCTCCCAATATGCGAATGACATGATTTGTCCTGTCAAAATCGAAGTGTTTCTCATTCCCATGTATTGAAGTGGCCCCAGTGGGCCCTTTTTAGAGAGCACCAAAATGGCAGCCAAGAGGGAGCTAACTTCGCTTTTGCAGAATCTCCCCTCCTGGTTGAATGAGAGCACCCTATATTGCCCCAGTGGCTGTTAGCTGGCCCATGCTGCAGCATGGAAGGTGTGGGAGATTATCTGCAGAGTCCTGGCGAGGTAAGCAAAAATCTTTTTCTAGCCACCTACTCCAACACCCATTAGAGAGCCATTTAGCTGAAGGATGACAATAGAGTAGGCAGCAAACCACAGAAATGGCAGGAGTGCTCTGCCAGCCTGTCACAGATCATTCTTCCATCCCCATACACACACCAAAACTGTGTCTGCTGAGGGTCTGGAAAACATTAAAGGAAGGTATGGTGTACAGGCCAACCATATGGTCAGAGGGCAAAATATTCTAGGTAGCACTGATATGGAGATGGCTGAATCAGTCATTTGTCATGGCACAACAGGCAGCCAAGTCAGGCAGGCAGGCCCCCTCCCCCCCTGCTTTCCAGATGCATGCTACACTCATCACTGCAACATAGGTAGTCTGTGTCCCACCGCAACATAGTTCTGTGTCCCACCGTAACTCTCCCCAAAACCCCGGAAGTGACATCACCAGGTATAGAATTGTCTCCGGATCCCCATATAAGGCTGCCTACCGCGGCAGTTCACACTCCTTGGGGCAACTCCAACTCAGCCGACGTATGGGACAAACAGTACTCCTCTGAGCCTCTCTGCCATTATCGCCCTTCTCAGTTGAGTCCAACTACCAGTAAGTTCCCCTCCCGCAGGCAACAGCACTCCTCCTTAATCTCAGGCTCTCTCCTTCTGGCTCTATTTGCTCTGCCTACTGTTATGGCATCCATCCCTACTCTCTGGGGATGCAGTCTGTCTTGTACACCAGCCCCTCCAGGATATCTATGCCGTGTGCCTTCTAACCTGCTTATCTGCTGCCTTCTACCGTCTTTCTGCATCCCCTGCTCCACCTGCCCCAACTGGCACACAGGTCCTCCGTTGCGGCCTTGTGAATTGCAGGGTCCTCCGGAACAAAACAGCTCTGGTTCAGGACCACCTTCTCCACTCCCAGCTAGACCTCTTCTGCTTGATCAAAACATGGCTCCACAAAGGTGAGGACTCTATCCTTGCCTGCTGCCTTCCCCCGGGTTTCCCTGCCGCTGCCACCCATCGTGTTGGCCGCACCGGGGGGGGGGGGGGAGAGGGGGGAGGAGGGGGGGTGATGGCTGCCCATTTCCACTTGGAACTGCCCTTTATCTCCTCGGCCTCCACTACCCAGAATCCTTGCTCCTCTACCTGCACTCCTTCCCCACTATTCACTTTCTGCTCCTTTATGCTCCTCCTGCCCTACGTCCGCATCTTTGGGAAGCTCTCACTCTCACCATCTCCGAGGTCTCCCTGCAGTTCCCACATCTATTCTTACTAGGAGATTTCAACGCCCATTTTCACTCCCCCTCTTCGGCCCACGATAAGGCCCTCATCACTTTACTCCATGATTTTGGTCTTCATCAGCACATTGCCTCTCCCACCCATATAGACAGATTACCTCAGTCAACTCCCCCTATTCACCCCTGGACATTGCAACTACCCTCCTTCCTTGGATGGATCATCACTCTATTACATTTCTTGTCCAACCCCCCCCCCCCTCCATTTTCCCAAAGAGGTTTTCTCCTCTGCAGGACATCGGCTAACTTGTCCTGGATCCATTGTTCTAAGTCTAAAGATTGTAGCCACATGAGGTGGCGGGCTCCGATGCCCAAGGCGGCCACTTGGATCACCGATTCAAAACCATCATAGGCAGCTCTCGTGATATATTTGGAACACTTCTTTGTTTTGGAATAAAGAACTTGGAACCGCTACAGTTGCTCCCCCAACAGGCCAGTGGAGAACACAGTGCATTCACTCTGTGGCTCCTCAGTACCTTTCTTCTCTCATTTCTCCCTATTTCCCCCCTTGTGTACTCCGTTCTTCTTCCTAGTTGCTTCTTGCTATGCCCTTCTCCTCTCTTGCCAACTCCAGATTCCGCTCTTTTCACCTTGCTGCTCCCTACACTTGGAATAAACTTTCTTTATCTATACGTCAGGCATCTTCTTTGCCCCTCTTCAAACTCAAGTTAAAAGCTCATCTTTTTGCCTCTGCCTTTGACTCTTGATTTTGCTGTTCTCCTTCCTTCCCCTCTTTTATTTCACCTTTCTTTCTTCTTCTTACACTTGTTCTTACCTCTTTCCTTTGTCCTGTCTCTCCTGCTCTTGTCTCTTTGTCCTTGTTTTTATCTTTTTTCTACTACTTTTCTTGCTTTGTCTTTTTAGATTGTAAGCTCTTTTGAGCAGGGACTGTCTTTTTGTGTTTTCATTGTACAGCGCTGCATGCGCCTGGTAGCGCTTTATAAATGCTTAGTAGTAGTAGTAGTAGTAGAAGATCATCGGCAATACATTCCCATATAAAGTTAGTATGCTTGGATATGGGCCAGTGGCATTGAGCCTTGATAGCATTTCCTACCAAAGCCATTCATGGTCTCTGTGCCTCCCGGCCCAGGGGCACAGAGGAATGCGTTTTTGAACTCTTAATATGGTGCATGGCCGATTCCTCGACCATGGAGTTATGTGGAAGTTGTGGCTTCTCAAAGCCAGGGATCTTGCTCACCTGGTACTTCGAATTAAGGAGATGGCTAACGGTGGGTATCATGAGTGGTATCTCCGACATGCAAAAGAATAGGTGTTCGAAGATTTGATGCATGGGCACAGTGATGGCCTCCTTTGGGGGAGAGGGGTATTGGAGGATTTCTAATTCTTCTGTCCTAGGTTCCTCCTCAGCCTCGATGGTGAATGGCAAGGCCTTCCTCATGTCCCGCACAAACTCATGGAAGGATAACTCCTCCAGTGGGGACTTCCTTCTTTAATAGGGAGGTGAGGGGTCGGAGAGAGTGTCTTGATGACGCATGATCTCAGGCATTTCCTCTTCAACTTTCTGAGCACTGGAATACAGTTCTGAGAGGAAATCGAAATACCAACACAATTCCTCATGGTGTCGGCAGTGCTTGGTAGGAGAAGTGGAGGGAGACCATGGCTCCCGGTGGTCTGACCCCAAAACACTAGGGGAGAGAGTCAGTGCACAGAGATGGTCCTCGAGTATGCACCGGAACCACTGTCCTTTCGGGGGAGAGCATGTGATTGCAGAATGGGCTGCACCTCTGCTGGTGAGGCCGCCACTGTAGACTGAGCTGTCACCAGTGCCGAAGAACCCGAGGCCATCGGGTCCTGGACAGCCTGCAGTTTTTTGAACATAGGCTGTGCCCTCCCATCAGCCCATTTCCAATCCTAGCCCTCCCATCAGCCATTTCTAGTCCTATCCTAGCTCCCCCTCAGCCCATTTCCAGTCCAAGCTCCCCCCATCAGTCCATTTCCAGTCCTATTCTAGTCCCCCATCAGCCCTTTCCAGTCCTAGCTGCCCCATCAGCCCATTTCCAATCCTAGCTCCCACATCAGCCCTTTCCAGTCTTAGCCCCCCCGACAGCCAATTCCAGTCCTATTCTAGCCCCCCATCAGCCCATTTCCAATCCTAACCTCCCCATCAGGCAATTCCAGTTCTATCCTAGCCTTCTCATCAGCCCATTTTCAATCCTAGCACTCCCATCAACCATTTCCAGTCCTATCCTTAGAACCCCCCCCAAAGGGTCCTGTGCCTGCTTAAGCGGCTTCAGAGGTGAGCCGGGGAAGCCAGCACGAGGCCCTGCTCACCTCGGTACATTCTCATGCTGGCAGCTGTGTTCTGGTGAAGCGCGCTGAATTAACGCTTCACAGTAACACAGCTGCCAGCGTGAGGGAAAACGGTGCTTTTTACACTGACGGCTGTGCAGCGGTGATCAGGGGACTCGTGTGGGCCTTCCCGGCTCACCTCTGAAGCCAGCATTTCAGAGCATCGTGAGAGAATGAAGTCCTAGCCCTCCATCAGCCATTCCATTTCCAGTCCTAGCCCCCCATCAGCTCTGGCTATAACAGACAAGAACTGGAGTATAACTCACTCAGTGGGTGACATTCCTCTGTGATCTGACACTGGGCGCACTGGCAAAGGACAGTGACACTGGCACAGATTATTGCTGCTCAGCCCACTATGTCCTCCTAGATCCTCACTCCCCAATGTGTGCAAACTCTTCATTAAGTGTCAGTAGTCACACATGTGTTATTAAATATGGACAGGAGAACAGATGGACTGGAGATCCTTCAGGAATGCTAATTAGCAGGTAAGGCCTAATTACTCTTTCCTTAGCGTCTCTCCAGTCCAGTCCCTCTCTCTCTGGGATGTAACAGCGAAGACCAAGAGGCTGCCCTGCAAATTTCCAGCGGTGGAACGAGACTGAGTTCTGCCCACGAAGCCGCCTGCGCTCGAGTGGAATGTGCCCAGAGGCCCACTGGCACCTGCTTTCCCTTAAGGATATATGCTGAGGCAATGGCCTCCTTGACCCATCTCAAGATGGATGCCTTGGAAGCTGCCTCCCCTTTACGCGGTCCCGCAAACAACACGAACAATCTCTCTGACTTGTGAAAGGAGGCAGTCCGCTTGAGGTAATGTTTCAGTACTCTGTGTACGTCCATCAACCGTAAGCGAGTATTGTGCCCTCCCTGTCCCGCCTCCACGAAGGAAGAGAGAGAGACAGACTGATTCACATGAAAAGACGAAATTACCTTGGGCAAAAAGGAGGGAATGGTCCTCAGGACAACTTTCTCTTTAAAGAAAGAAAGAAAGGGAGGCCGACAAGACAGAGCCTGAAGCTCCGAAATCCATCTGGCCGAACAAATGGCCACCAAAAAGACTGCCTTAAGAGTCGCGTCCTTCAACGAAGCCCTCTGCATCGGCTCAAAAGGATCCCGGATCAAGACATCCAACACCAGATTGAGATCCCAAGGAGGGACCGGCGATCTCAGCTGAGGCCGTAGATGCCTTGCCGCTCTGAGAAAACGGCTGACATCCGGATGTTTACCCAAGGCCTTGCCTTGAATCTTACCTCTGTAGCAAGAAATCGCCACTACCTGTACCCGAAGAGAACTGGCTGCCAGGCCTTTGTCAAAGCCAGCCTGTAAGAAATTCAGTACCTCTGATACCAAAGCCGAAAGAGGCTTCTTTTGCTGGCCTGCGCACCATCCCTCAAAAACACGCCAGACCCTCACATAGGAAAGACAAGTTGACCGTTTGCGGGAACTGAGCAAAGTAGCAACCAACGCCCTAGAATAACCCCGCTTTAGCAGCCGTGTCCTTTCAATAGCCAGGCTGTAAGTGAGAACCGATCCACCTGCAGCATACACACAGGCCCTTGCACCAGAAGATCGACCCGCATTGGCAACCACCACGGCCGGTCGACCAACAGCCGCATCAGATCGGTGTACCAAGGGCGCCAAGGCCAATCTGAGACTATAAGAATCACCTGACCTGGGTGAGCCTCGATCCGATGCAAGACCCTGCCTATGAGGGCCCAAGGGGGAAAAACATACAGCAGGCCCTCGGATGGCCATCGTTGAACTAGGGCGTCCAGGCCTTCTGACATCCTTTCCTTTCTTCGGCTGAAGAATCGACTCACCTTGGTTGACTCATACTGTTGCCATTAGATCCATCACCAGGGTCCCCCAACAGCGCACTATCCGCTCGAAGACTTCTTGGCAGAGCTCCCACTCTCCGTGGTCCACCCTGTTCCTGTTTAAGAAGTCCGCCGTTACATTTTCCACTCCGGCCACGTGCTGTGCCGACAAAACCGTCAGATGGCTCTCGGCCCACTCCAGTAGGCCATCGGCCTCCTCCTCCAAAGGAGGACTGCTCATGCCGTCTTGATGGTTGATGTAAGCCACCGCTGTCATGTTGTCGGGCAGTACCCGGACCGCCCTTTGCAGACCAGTGGTAGGAACTCCTTGAGGGCTAGAGCTACTGCCCGCAACTCCAGCCTGTTGATTGACCACTGGACTTCCTGGACATCCAAGGTTCTTTGAGCAAATTGACCCTCGCAATGCGCCCCCCCAGCCGGAGAGTGAGGCATCCATTGTCAACTGGACCCACAACAAAGCTTCGAGAGGCATACTGCGCTCCAGACTCCCTGGGCGGAGCCACCACTGCAATGTCTCCCTGGTCACGGACGGACACACGAGGGCCACGGACATGGACGGACTCTGATGGGACCAGCGTTGCAGCAAGGCCCGTTGAAGAGGCCTCATGTGCGCCCTGGCCCAAGGCACCAGCTCTATTGTCGCCGTCATGGTTCTCAGAACCTGGAGGCAATGCCAGGCCGAGGGAGCCTCCAAGGCTAGGAACTGACTGATCAGCCGCCTCAGCTCCTTGTGTCGAACCTTGCCCCCAGATACTCGATCTCTTGCAAGGGCAGCAGCTTGCTCCTTGCCAAGTTGATGACCCAACCAAGATTCCTTAAGGCGGCGACCACCTGATTTGTTGACCTCTGACTCTCTTCTTTGGACTTTGCCCAGATCAACCAATCGTCCAGGTAAGGATGGACCAAAATCCCCTCCTTGCGCAAAGCCACGGCCACCACCACCATGACCTTGGTGAAAGTCCGGGGAGCCGAAGCCAGGCCGAAAGGCAATGCTTGAAACTGGAAGTGACCTGCTGGTACTGCAAACCGCAGGAATTGCTGATCAGCCTCGCGGATGGGGATATGCAAGTACGCCTCCATCAGATCCAGAGAAGTCAGGAACTCCCCCTATCTTATCACTACCAATACTGACTTCAGTGTCTCCATCTGAAAGTGAGGCACTCTGAGACAACGATCGACTCCCTTCAAGTCAAGGATTGGCCAGAATGCTCCCTCCTTCTTGGGTACCATAAAATAAATGGAGTATCGACCGCAGCCACATTGGTCCGAGGGAACTGGCACGACCGCGCCTAGCCACCGCAGTCGTGCCAAGGTCTTCTCCACTGCGGCCCGCTTGGCCGGGGACTTGCACGGGGAGAGTACAAAGGAAGGAGTAATGGGTTTTGCGAATTTGAGAGCATAACCCTTGCGCACCACTTCCAAGACCCGTTGATCGGAAGTGACCCGGACCCAAGCGGGAAGGAACTGCCGCAGGTGTCCCCCCACCGGCAGTTCTCCCCGCTGGGCCCCCATTGTTTCATTGTGGTTTTTTGGGTCCCAAAGCAGCGGAAGAGGTGCCAAATCCCCTCCCAGCCCCTCGGAAGCCACGAAACCCCTGTTCCCTCTAGAGGGGAAGCGAGCTCTCTGAAAGGGAGCAGACCTGAATCCTCAAAACTTCTGCGATTCCCGAAGCTGAGGTTGTGACGGAGCAGGAAGACGGCTCTGCTTAGGCCTATCCTCAGGAAGCCTACCTCCTTTAGATTCCCTGAGATCTTTCACCAGTCTATCCAAGTCTTCCCCAAACAGGAGTTTTCCCTTAAACGGGAGCCTGCTAAGCCGGGCCTTTGAAGAGCCGTTGGCGGCCCAATTACGTAACCACAGATAGCAGCGGGCCGCCACCACTAAAGCCATATTCTTAGATAAAATCCTGACGAGATCATACTGACTATCGGCTAAATAGGCAGCACCAGATTCAATCCTAGCCGCCTCTCCAGACGGAGGTTCACCAGCCAGTTAAAGCTGCTGAGACCACCGCAAACAAGCCTGAGCTACCCAGGCCCCACAAATGGAAGCCTGGAGCGCCAGTGCACTAATATCACAAGCCTGCTTCAGCAGTGCGTCCAGTTTTCTATCTTGGGTATCCTTGAGGGCCGCACTGCCCTCAACTAGAATCGTGGTCTTTTTAGTCACCGCTGACACAGCCGCATCTACCCTGGGGGAATGGAGCAATTCCTCCTCCCCCTTCCGGTAACGGATACAGTCTAGCCATTGACCGTCCCCTCTCAGCCCTGATTCCGGTTGATCCCATTCCTCCTGTATCATCTGCTTGACCACCCGGTGCACCGGGAAGACTTTTTGTGATTTCCTGACTGCCTGGATCAGCAGGTCCTCCAGTACCTCTTCTTCTGCTGGAGCCCCCGCTGCCATGTTGAGCACCTTCAGGGTTTCTCCAATCAACGCCGGCAACTCCTCCCGGTGAAAAACTCTAACAATCCTAGATTGCTCCTGCTCCGGAATCTCATCCTCTTCTAGTTCCTCATCATCATCTCCCAACTCTGTCTGAATACTCACCTTCCGGGTTCTCTGATAAGGGCGCCCGGGAGACTCCCTCATGGGAGGGCCTAGCCCGCTTTGGCGGGACCAGACTCGTCCTGCTCCCTAGGATCCAAGTGAGGCCCTATAGTGGATCCTTGATTCGCACCCTGGTCCTGGGATCCCTGTTCGTGCAGGCAAAAGGCCTTATGCATTATCAGGACAAACTCAGGGGAGAAATCCCCTAAGCCACCCGTCTCCGGACCCCCTCAAAGAGGTTGTAGGACTGGAATGTAGAAAGCGGTTCGCTGAATGCTCTGGAGGAGAGAGGAGAACTGGAGCAGAGGGACCTGCGACCTCCATAGGGTCCACAGAGTCTTGAGAGGAAGGAGGAAGAGGATCCCGCGAACCGTTCGCCTGGATCCCCTGTTCTAGGGACGCTGCCTCCACAGCGCAGCCTCTACAGAGCCCGGTCTCAGACACCATCCCCTTGCGGGTGCCACAGATCACACACTGGGGTCTGGAGGGCATGATGGAATTCTCCAGCCTGTATATCTCAAGGAGAACTATCTCCCTTCAGTCCTTTTGTTTTTTATGTCCTACTTGTAAGCTAGAAGAGTTCCCTGCATTTGTTCTGAAGGGAAAAGAATCCCCGGGCCTGTTGACACCTCTATAGAGGAGAAAGAAAAAACTCTGACAGCCCAAAGAAAAGCGCGCGAAAGGGAGAAGGCCTACTCACCGGCTCTCTTCGTACAAATCAGCCAGGCTATTCTGGCAGCCGCAGGCCGCAACCACATGGATGCCGCTGATCACCACGCAGAGGTTGCTATCACCACGCGGTTCGCCAAATGCGCGGTCCGTCCTGTTTGCCTGCGCTGCTTAAAATATGATCTGAAGCTCTTTTTTTTGCCGTGGCTGCGTCTTCCCGCCCTTGCGCTCAGCTGTCGGGAGGGCTTTGGCAGCGAGGCAGGAAGGCGTTTCAGGGCCCGAAGCTTCAAGCATAGCAGCAGACCGCAGGGAAGCCTCCTCCTCCAAAAGGCTCGCCGAATAAGTCCTGGCGAGATCAGAGAAAGGAGCAGACCACCGGTCCCGCTTCCCTCCAAGGTAAATGAGGCCCTATTCCCCCTCCCCCCCCTTTGAAAAAACACTGAACAAGGAGGGAAACTAAAGGGGCCTAACTAAGCACCAGAAATAAGGAGAAATTAGACCTTACCTGCTAATTGTCTTTCCTTGAGTTCTCTCCGGGCCAGTCCAGGCACTGTAGAGTAGTTAACCTCTTCCAGCAGCTGAGGACTGAAGTCTCAAAGTCTTACTGACAGGCCAACTTGCTCCCCCTGGTGTCAGAGGCTCAGTCTACTTTTGTCAAAGCCGCCTGTCCTAACACTAATTCGCTCTTAACATAAAAAACCACCAACTACAACGTCTGAAGTCTAATGAAATTATATACTATACTATAGCATACTATACTATACTTCCCATGCAATTTTTTTTTCTCTTTCTTTTTAACTTTTCCAACAGATCTTTAACGATTATCCCCTGAATCCTCAAGGGAGCCTCACAGACAGTGCTGCTCCGAAGCCTTTCAGACAAACACCTATGTCGAAACCTATGTTTTTCCTAATTTGCACAGAACGAGGACTTTACCTGAACTCCACCTCCAGTACGAACTGTCGAGGCCCTCGGCTGCTTTGCGAACTTGCCAACAATCCGGGTGGGCCCTGGACTGGCCCGGAGAGAACTCAAGGAAAGACAATTAGCAGGTAAGGTCTAATTTCTCCTTCCTCTTCGTCTCTCCGGGCCAGTCCAGGCACTGTAGGGAAGTACCAAAGCAGTACCTACTTCCGGGAGGGTCCTGATAGCTCCGCCACTATAGCCGAGGCTCCTACCTTCGCATCCCCCTGAGCTTGCACATCTAGACAATAATGCTTCGCAAATGTGTGAAGGGATGATCAAGTAGCCGCTCTGCAAATATCTACTGGCGGAACCAATGCAAACCCGGCCCACGAGGTAGCCTGGCTCCGAGTAGAATGAGCTCTGAGACCCTTGGGCGGCAATTTTCCGCTCGCCTGATACGCTGCCGATAGCGCCTATTTTACCCATCGGGCAATTGAGACCTTGGAAGCTGCCTCTCCTTTATGTGCTCCTCCAAAAAGGACAAACAACCTGTCTGACCTCCTAAACGATTCCGTCCTTCTGAGATACCTATGGAGCACCCTTCCGAGATCCAACTTCCGAAGTGAACTCTCCATACCCTACCTTTCCTGGCTCTGAAAGGTCGGCAAAGAAATGGGTTGATTCAAGTGAAACACCGACACTACCTTCGGCAAGAACGATGGTACTGGCCTCAAGACTACTTTCTCTGGCGTGAACTGAATGTAGGGTTCTCTACATGAGAGCGCCTGTAAATCTGAAATCCTTCGTGCCGAGCACGCCACCAAGAAAGCTGTCTTCCAAGACAGCTCCTTGAGCGCCACCGCTCCCGCGGGTTCAAAAGAGGATTGCATCAAAGCCTCTAGTACCAAATTTAAATCCCAAGGCGGTACCACTGGTCTCACTGGCGGCCTAACGTTCTTAACCGCTCTTAGAAACCTGAAGACATCAGGATGCAGCGACAAACTGCCTCCATGTATCTTGCCTCTTAAGCAAGCTAGGGCTGCCAGGTGCACCTTTAGAGTCCCAAGAGCTAATCCCTTCTCTAGACCCCCTTGCAGAAAAGCCAAGATGTCTGGCACCGTTGCAGCAAATGGCTTAACGCCTTAACTCGTACACCAACATTCAAAAATGCATCAAATATGGACATAAGCAAGAGACGTAGACCTTCTTTTAGTGTGCAACATAGTTGCTACCACTGCTATGGAATATCCCCCTACGCCTCAGGCGCGCCCTTTCAAGAGCCAAGCCGTAAGCAAGAAGCGATCCACCTGGGACATTAAGATCGGGCCTTGGTATAAGAGATTGACCCGACTGGGAAGCCTCCAGGGCCTCTCTGCCAGAAGCAGCACCAGGTCCGCATACCAAGGTCTCCTTGGCCAATCTGGTGCAATGAGAATAACCTTTCCGCCGTGAGCAGCTATCCTCCGAATGACCCGACTGATCATCGGCCACGGCGGAAACACATAGAGCAGCCCGCCTGACGGCCAAGGTTGAGCCAGCCTGTTGAGGCCCTCCGACATGTGTTCTCTGCACCTGCTGAAGAATCATGGTGCTTTGGCATTGTTCTGCGTGGCCATCAGATCCATGACTGGCTGCCCCCAATGCACTGTAATGTCGTGGAAGACTGCCTCATTCAGCTCCCACTCTCCTGGATCTAACACATGCCTGCTGAGAAAGTCGGCTTGAACGTTGTCTTTCCCTGCGACATGCGCTGCTGAAAACGTCACTAGATGGCTCTCGGCCCAGTGCATCAACTGCTGACTTTCCTCCAACACCACCGCACTGCCTGTGCCTCCCTGCCGATTGATATAGGACACCGTCACCACATTGTCGGAGAAGACACGTACCGCTTTGCCCTTCACTAAACCTTCGAACTCTTGAAGTGCCAGCCGTACCGCTCTCATTTCCAGCTGATTGATCGAGCAGCCGTCCAGCTCTGCCGACCAACAGCCCTGTGCTACCTGGGCCATACAATGTGCTCCCCAGCCTGAGAGACTGGCATCCATTGTCACCAGCACCCAATCTGGCGACTCCAGAGGCATTCCTGCCTGGAGATGACTGGAATCCAACCACCACTGTAGACTGTCGCTGACCTCCTCTGAGCATACTAATCTTTGTCCCAGAGAATGTTCTTGCGGAGACCATCTGGACAGCAACGTCCTTTGCTCTGGCCCATGGTACTAGGTCCAATGCCGCCGCCCTGGAGCCCAAAAGCTGTAGATACCTCCATGCCGTTGGAGCCTTGATGCGTAAAAACGCCGATACCTGCCTCAAGATCTTTTGCACTCTCTCTTCTGGCAGAAACACCGCTTCAACCCTTGTGTCGAACAAGGCTCCTAGGTATACTAGACGCTGCACTGGAAACAAACGACTCTTGGTCTGATTCACCACCCAACCTAGGCATTGCAGAAACTGCACCACCCGTGCCGTTGCTTCCATCGACTCCGCCACTGATTCTGCCTGGATCAGCCAGTCGTCCAAGTAGGGATGAACCTGAATTCCATCCTTCCGCAATGCTGCCGCAACCACCACCACCACCATCTTCGTGAAAGTACGCAACGCTGTAGCTAGCCCGAACGGCAGAGCTCGGAACTGAAAATGCCCCATGGGCATGGCAAAGCGTAAATATTTTTGATACTCTGGTCTGATCGGAATGTGCAGATACGCCTCCGTTAGATCTATGGACGAAAGTACCTCGCCCGGCTTTACCGACCGAATTACCAATCGTAGAGTCTCCATCCGGAAATGCGGCACTCTCAAACAGCGGTTCACCTACTTGAGATCTAGTATGGGCCAAAAAGACCCTTCCTTTTTGGGAACTACAAAATAAATCGAGTATCAACCTAACCCGTACTGGTCTCTGGGATCCGGGACCACTGCTTGAAAGTGCAGCAAGCACTGAAGTGTGTCGTTTATCGCCTTTGCCTTTGCTGGAGAACCACATGGAGATACCATGAAAGCCTCCGACATTGGCTGAGCGAACTCCAGCGCATAGCCTTCGCGGATGATCTCCAGCACTCACCGATCCATAATTACGGTGGCCCAGACGGAGTGGAAGCCTTGCAAACGACCTCCTATAGGAACCTCTGCCTGGACCAGCCTCTCCTCATTGTGGCTTTTTAGAAGAGCTCTGCTGGGGATTGAAATATCCCCGACTGAACCTCCTCGCCCCTCGAAAGGACTGACCGTGTGCCACAAACCGACCTCTTTGATATGGAGCAAATCGAGATCCTCTAAATCTCCGAAATTCTCTACCATGTCCTTTCTGCACAGCCTCAGGCCGTAGACACTTTGGATGATCCTCTGGTAATCGACCGCCTTTGGAATCCCCCAAATCTTTCAAAATCTTTTCTAAAGCTTCCCCGAAGAGCAGCTTGCCCTTATAGGGGAGCTTACTAAGGCATGACTTGGAAGCTGCGTCCGCCGCCCAATTCCTCAGCCAGAGAAGTCTCCTAGCAGCAATTACTGACGCCATGGACTTCGCCGAAATCCTTATGAGAGCATAAAAAGCATCTGCGAGATATGCTGCAGCCGACTCCAATTTCGGCCCTTCCGAAGCCGGAATCTCCTCTCCTTCAGGTGAAGAATCACCCTGGAGCCAACGAATTGAAGCTCTGGACACATACGCCCCACAAATGGAAGCCTGCAGAGACAGGGCACTCGCGTCAAAAGCCTGTTTGAGAAGAGACTCTAAATTTCTATCTTGCAAATCCTTAAGTGCCGCTCCGTCTTCCACCGGAATTGTAGTCTTTTTAGTCACTGCTGA
The DNA here is from genome assembly GCA_033557465.1 of Ichthyophis bannanicus. Classification (NCBI taxonomy): domain Eukaryota; kingdom Metazoa; phylum Chordata; class Amphibia; order Gymnophiona; family Ichthyophiidae; genus Ichthyophis; species Ichthyophis bannanicus. Next base: position 1,540,982,997 of record CM066031.1, read on the forward strand.
CACTAACGCATCCACTTTCGGCATCCACAGCAGCTCTCTCTCCTCCTGCAGGACCGGGAACAGGCGGCCTATTGCCCGCCTACCCCTCAAAGTCGCTTCAGGGCACTCCCATTCCAACTCCACCATCTGCCTAATTACTCTATGAACAGGAAAACACTTCTGCTTTGAACCCCTGGAGCAGAGGATCTTCCAATGGTTCTTCCTGAACCGCTGGTAGTGCAATATTCAGAGCTGCCAAGGAATGGGCAATGAGAGCTCCCAACTCTTCTTTCCTAAATACTCTGAATACATTAGGGTCTTCCCCTGGTCCAATCTCACCTTCCTCCAGATCCTCCCAGTAATCCATACCTGATTCTGAAAGGATTTCTCCCTCCTCTGTTCCTTGAGGGACCTGGGCCTGTTGACCGAAGACCTCCTCATCCGGTACAGCTGCCAAACCCCTTTTTGAGGTTCCTTCTCCTGGATCCACTGTACTGCTGTCCCCCTTAGGTGACCCAAACAGATTGGAAGGAGTACCTTTGGTCTGAACCTGCTCCAGTTTCAAACAATAAGCTTTGTGGAGGGATAGAATAAAATCAGCAGAAAACAAGGACTGCAAGTCCCCCTGCGGCTCTGGTAATAGAGTCTGAGGCAGCCCTGCAGGTTGAGCAGGCTTTTTTGACTTTGATTTCCTTTTAACTCCTTTCTCAGAAAGCGCGGGAGAAACGGCTGCCTCTCTTGAAACGGCTGCCTCTCTTAAAATGGCTGCCGTTCCCGCCTTCTCAACCGTGCCCAAATGCTTGCTTACTTGATCTATAATACCCAAATTATCCTCCATTCCAAACAGACGCTGTACACTACCTGCTCTTCTAATGCAAAATTGGCAAAATCCCGGGCCTGCTAATCCCCAGCAATTCCCGCAGTCTGCGCACGCCGCCAAGCTCGGCAGCATGTGTTTTTTCTCCGACTAAACTCTCCTTCCTGCCTCACTTTTAAAAACACCGTCTCTGCAAGTCCTGCAATCCTTCACGATTTCAAAAAAACAAAAAGGACCCCCAACGTACCTGCTGTTTCCTGCTCAAGGCACCTTGACCTCTCTACTCCGCTGCCAGCGGGAGAGTAAGTCTGGGCTCCGGGGGCAGAGAGCTGGACTCTGGGGCTCCCAGATTTGCTTTCTCTGCCCCGAAACGGAAGCGGTCCCTAAGGCAGGCTCTGCCTCTGCTGCTTCTCCACAATCCGCCTGCAGCTGACCTCAGTCTCTTATTTCTGTTTCTTGGTTTTTGTTTTTTTTTTAACTTTATTTACGTTACACAAACCTCCTTTCCTTGTCTATATAACCCTGCTAGGGCCACTTAGGGATTCTTTCTTTCTATTTTCTACAATCCTTTTCCTTTCCTCTTCGTCTGACCGGGAGCCTGTCAGCCCCACGTCCTATCCAGCTGCTGAGGACTGAAAGACTGAGCCTCTGACACCAGGGGGAGCGAGATGGCCTGTCAATAAGACTTTGAGACTTCAGTCCTCAGCTGCTGGAGATGGCTGACTACCCTACAGTGCCTGGACTGGCCTGGAGAGATGAAGAGGAAATATAAATACAGTGGAGGAAAATAAACAAGGAAAGTAGAACTAGCTAAGTCTCTCCAGGAACCTCTGCTCTAGGTTACTGCCCCCCTTCTAGCTGCTTAGGAGACTGAGCAAAACTGGTGCTAGTGGGAGGTGCCAGTGCTACTGTATATATACCCCGGGGTCATCAAAAGAAGATGATGTGCTCAGTCTCCCATTGCTGGAAGGGGGGCACAACCCAAAGAGAGAGGGACTGGACTGGAGAGATGCTAAGGAAATATTTGTTAAGCAATTCTGCTTTATCCTCATCAGTTTCTGCATATTCCTCCCCCTGCACTCTTGAGTCTGACAATACCACTTTTGCCTTTCTTCCTCTCACTAATATATCTGAAAAATGTCTTATCCCCGCATTTGGCAATGACCATTTCTTCTACTTTTTATACCTTCGCTTTCCTGACTACTTTGCTAGCTTTTCCAAGTTTTTCCAAATATAGATGCCTGTCTTCCTCTGTGTGATCTCTTGTATTTCATGAAGGCCTCCCTCTTTTTCTTCACCTTATCATCTACTTCTTTTGAGTAACATAGTGCTTCCTTTTCCTTTTACATCTATTTACCTTTCTAACAAAAAGGTCTGTTGCTCTTAAAATATTCCCTATCAGTTTTGTCCACTGTTTTCTACATCTTCCAGCTGTTTCCATCCCACTAATGACTCTTTGAGGTATTGTCCCATCTTGGCAAAGTTAGTTTTCATAAAGTCTAAGACCCTCGCTTTTGAATGTATTTTATCAGCCCTAGTCCTAATACTGAACCATACCATCTGGTGATCACTGGATGCGAGATCATCTCCCACTGTAACATCAGAAACACTTTCCCCATTGGTAAGCACTACGTCCAGTTCGGCGCCATCATGTATGAGTCCATACTGGACTTAGTGCTTACCAGTGGGAAAATGTTTCTGATGTTACAGTGGGAGAAAATCTCGCATCCAGTGATCACCAGATAGATAGTTTTTCAGGATAACCACAATGAATATGCATGAGAAAGATTTGCCTACAGTGGAGGCACTGCATACATATCTCTCGTATGCATATTTCATTGTGGTTATCCTGAAAACCTGACTGGCTAGGTATGTTCAAAGGACTCTTTTGAGAGCCACTGGTCTAGACAGAGGCTAAAGATTCAAGCTCTTTCTTTGCTATTCACATTGTTTGTCCTATCTTCTCACGGCCCTATCTCAAGCAAAACAGGACTGGCAGATCTGTCAAGTCACATGAAGAAACCCAGTTCCATCTTTTATCTTATTTGTTTACTAAGACAACCCTTAAATGATGGAATGAAGATTTGCTTAAAGCTTCACCATTTGCAGTCAGTCATGAAATAGTCCTTCTCAGCTGGCATGTGCAATCTTCCATGGAATTCAGCAAGATTTCCCTACAGTCACAGAACTTCCTAAGAGCATGGATTGATTTTGACCATATCATTTGCATATGGTATAAGAGAACAAAGTTAAAAGAAGTAATTAGATCTTACCTGCTAATTAGTGTTCCTGAAGGAACGACAGTCCAGTCCCTTTACTTCTGGGTTATGCAACCCCTCCAGCAGCTTGGAGGCTGAGCCCAACCTTTTTGGAGGTGGGGCGGTATAAATACCACTGAGACCACCCACCAACTCCAGTATTCGACTGAAAAAGCAGCCTAAACAAATTTCTATGACTAATGAACAAACTAAAAACCTAACTCCTCTAGGGGATACAGAACAAGAACCAAACCTTTTTTTTTTTTTTTTTTTGAAAATGGGAAATAGGGATAAAAAAGGGGGAAAAGCAACAGAGGGAGGAGGTATGCCTGATACTGCCAGAGGCGACTTTTTCCTGCCCTCCTTCCCCCAGACCTGGTTTCGTGCTCGGTCCGCGGCTCCGCCCTTGTCTGATAGGTCTTCAAGTCCGACCAAGCCGGGTGGGATCAGGGACTGGACTGTCGTTCCTTCAGGAACACTAATTAGCAGGTAAGATCTAATTACTTCTTCCTTATCGTCACTCCAGTCCAGTCCCTTTACTTCTGGGATGTATCAGAGCAGTTCCACTCAGGGTGGGATCCGGCAAACCGGACTGAAGAACCGCCAGACCAAACCGAGCGTCCGCTGAACTCTGTACGTCCAGCCTGTAGTGTTTTGTGAAGGTATGCAGAGAGGACCAAGCCGCCGCTCTACAAATATCCAAAGGGGGAACTAGACTGAACTCTGCCCACGAGGTGGCCTGAGCCCGGGTGGAGTGCGCCCGTAGTCCCACTGGAACCTGCTTCCCTTTTAGGATGTAGGCGGAGGCAATCGCTTCTCTGATCCACCTGGAGATGGAGGCCTTGGCCACCGCCTCCCCTTTGTGCGGTCCTCCGAACTGGACGAAGAGTCGGTCGGATTTCCGGAAAGGAGCTGTGCGGGAGAGGTATCGCTTCAAGATCCTCTGGACGTCTAGCAGTCGCAGCTTGCTATCCCTACCTTCAGGTCCCTCGGCCGGGCAGGCCGGGAGGGTAACTGTCTGGTTCAAATGAAAGGGAGAGATGACCTTGGGCAGGAAGGAAGGAACTGTTCGTAGGACCACCTTGTCCCTGAGAAAGGCTAGGAAAGGAGGTTGGGAGGCAGCGCTTGCAATTCGGAGACCCGCCTGGCTGAGCAGATAGCGACCAGAAAGACTGTCTTGAGGGTTAAGTCCTTCAAGGAAGCCTTCTTTACCGGTTCAAAGGGTTCCCCGACCAATGCATTTAGTACCAGATTGAGATCCCAAGGAGGGATCACTGACCTCCGTTGTGGACGCAGATGTCTAACAGCTCTTAGGAACCTGGAGACGTCCGCGTGGGCCCCTAGGTGCTTGCCGCGGATCTTACCTCTGTAGCAAGCGATGGCGGCAAGTTGGACTCGTAAGGAACTGTGCGCCAGGCCCTTGTCAAGACCCGTTGCAAGAATTCCAGGACCTCAGGGACTGAGGCCGAAAGGGGTTTCCTTCGGTGTTCCGCACACCACGCTTCGAAGATGCGCCAGACCCTTACATAGGAAAGACAGGTCGAGCGTTTCTTCGCATTCAACAGCGTTGAGATTACTGCTCCTGAATAACCTCGCTTCAAGAGACGCGCCCTTTCAATAGCCAGGCCGTAAGCGAGAATCGATCCACGTGAGGCATCAGCACCGGGCCTTGCCTGAGCAGGCCCCTTTTGCAAGGGAGCCGCCAAGGCTGGTCGGCTAGCAACCTCACCAGATCCGCATACCAGGGGCGACGCGGCCAATCCGGGGCAATGAGAATCACAAGTCCCTGGTGAGACTCTACCCGCTGGAGCACCTTTCCGATCAGGACCCAAGGGGGGAACACGTAGAAAGACCCTCCGCCGGCCATTTCTGAGACAGGGCATCCAAGCCTTCGGACATTCTTTCCTTCCGCCGACTGAAGAACCGGTCCACCTTGGCTGATGAGAAACTTGCCATGAGATCCATGACTGGGAGTCCCCAGCGGGCCACTATCTGGTCGAAGGTCTCCTTCTCCAGCTCCCACTCTCCTTGGTCTATCCTATGCCTGCTGAGGTAATCAGCCGTGAGGTTGTCCGTGCCTGCCACGTGCTGAGCCGAAATCGCTTCCAGGCGGAACTCCGCCCACTGGAAGAGAACATCCGCCTCCTTCTCCAAGGCGGGACTGCTGGTGCCGCCCTGGTGGTTGATGTAAGCTACCGTGGTGACGTTGTCGGAGAGAACGCGAACTGCTCTTCTTAGCACTAGGAACTCGAGCGCTCTTAGCGCTAGGGTGACGGCCCGCAATTCCAGTCTGTTGATGGGCCATTGAGATTCCAACGGGGTCCAACGGCCCTGGCCAAATTGGTCCTCGCAGTGAGCCCCCCAGCCTGTCAGGCTGGCATCCGTCGTCAACAGTACCCAGAGATGAGGCTCGAGGGGCATCCCACGTTCCAGATTCTTTGGGCACTGCCACCAGCGAAGGGCTCGTTTGGTCCGCGGAGCACACGGTAACTGTGTTGATAGGAGATGGTGTTGTGGGGACCATCGACGCAAAAGGGCGCGCTACAACGGTCGCATGTGGGCCCTGGCCCAAGGCACTACCTCTATTGCTGCCGCCATTGTGCCCAGTACCTGAAGATAATGCCATGCTGAGGGGTTTCGTCTGTTCAGAAACTGTGCGACTAGCAGTCTTAGGTCCCTTGATCGCGTTTGAGACAGGAACACTCTGCCCCTTCTGGTGTCGAATCTTGCTCCGAGATATTCTAGGTCCTGGGAGGGAGTCATCCTGCTCTTTGCTCGGTTGATGACCCACCCCAACTCCTCTAGAACCTGAATTACTCTGTCCGTCGCCGAGCAACTTTCTACTTCCGACTTTGCCCGGATCAGCCAATCGTCTAGGTATGGGTGTACTAGTATGCCCTCCTTCAGGAGGAAGGCCGCCACTACCACCATCACCTTGGTGAATGTCCGTGGAGCCATAGCTAGGCCGAAGGGAAGGGCCTGGAATTGAAAGTGGCCCCCCAGCACTGCGAATCTTAGGAACTGTTGATGGGACTTCCTGACTGGAATATGCAGGTAGGCTTCTGTCAAGTCGAGGGACGTCAGGAGCTCTCCACCCCTTACTGCTGCGATGACTGATCGTAGGGTCTCCATGCGGAAATGTGGTACCCTGAGACAGCGGTTGACCTGTTTTAAATCCAGGATTGGCCGAAAGGACCCTTCCTTCTTTGGTACTACGAAGTAGATCGAGTATCGACCCGATCCGAACTGGTCTGGTGGTACTGGGACCACTGCCCCGAGCGCAATTAGACGTGCGAGGGTCGTCTCTATCGCCGACCTCTTTGCCAGGGATCCGCTGGGAGATTGAATAAATGCTGGAGGTATTTGTCTTGCGAATTCGAGAGCGTAGCCCTCTCTGATCACCTCCAGTACCCATTGATCCGAAGTGACCCGGGCCCAGGCAGGAAGAAACAGCCTTAAGCGACCTCCCACTGTCCGCTCTTCCCCCTGGACCCCCGTCGCTTCATTGGTGTTTTCTAGGGGCTGAGGAGAAGGAGGAAGCCCCAAAGCCGCGACCTGCTCTCCGAAACCCCCAGAAGCCTTGACCCCTGGAGGGGAAGCGTCCCCTGGAGGGGGGGTTGGATCTGGCTGGGTGAAACCTCCGAGTGTCCCTAGTCTGGGTACGCGTCGAGGGCAGAGGACGACCTTGTTTCGGTCTGTCTTCCAGGAGCCTGCCTCCCTTGGACTCGCCAAAGTCCTTTACCAGCTTCTCTAAATCCTCACCAAACAGTAGTTTCCCCTTAAAGGGGAGTCGACTCAGGCGTGCCTTTGAGGAGGCATCTGCTGCCCAATTTCGTAACCACAAGTAACGCCTGGCCGCAACCACCGAGGCCATGTTCTTGGCCAGACTTCTGATGAGGTCATACTGACTATCCGCCAAGTATGCTGCTCCGGATTCCAACCTAGAGGCGTTGGGCCGAGCGTCGCCCGCGGGGGCCTCCGCTGCCTGAAGTTGCTGAGACCACCTTAAGCAGGCCCGAGGTACCCAAGCTCCCGAGACGGAGGCCTGTAAGGCGAGAGCGCTTACATCAAATGCCTGTTTCAGGAGGGTATCCAATTTTCTGTCCTGAGAATCTCTTAAGGCCGTGCTGCCCTCAACTGGGATAGTAGTCTTCTCCGATCTCAAAACTAAATACATGGCCCATCTCGCAAAATACAAAGACGACGTGAACAATGCAAAAAAATTACATCACACCAACATCCTAAACAAGGCAATCAATCGCCCACGAGAGTTATTTGAACTTGTCAAATCACTAACCAAAACCGACCAAAATGCCAACCTCAACAAATCCATCAAGGTCCAAACACTGGCAAACCACTATGCGACCAAACTGACGGCCCCTGGTCCTCCACCCCCCCCACCAACACCACAAATCAGAAGTGAGAACAACACAACGTAAAACCAGTTATGGGAGCACTTCCACAAAATAGGAACCAAGCAAATCACAGCCATTGTCACAAGCCTGAAAAGCACCACCTCCCCACTAGATCCCTGTCCTGCATCCTGGATCAAGGCAGTGAAACAAGACATAGCACCTCACATAGCACACATAGTTAACCTATCCCTACAACAAGGAATCATGCCCTCAGAACTAAAGAAATCAGTCATTAGACCGATCCTAAAAAACACTACACTCAACGGAGAAGACCCAGCCTCCTACCGTCCCATATCAAGTATCTCATTCCTGGCAAAGATCATAGAAAAAACGGTCCTTCTACAACTCCAAGACCATCTGACTGACAGTGCTCCTCTTGATGACCAGCAATATGGCTTCAGGCAACATCATGGAGTTGAAACCCTGTTACTAGTTCTACTTAACAACCTCCTAAAGGGCCTTGAAAACAAAAAGAAAATGTACATTCTTGTATTCATTGACATCTCAGCTGCCTTTGATACAGTTAATCATGGGACCCTCATAAATAGGATAAAATCAATAGGAATAACAGGAACCCCACTAAAATGGTTCTCATCCTACATCTCAAATCGAACACAACAGGTTCAATTCAACGGAGAAAAAGCAGAATCTTTCTCACAAACACAGGGAATCCCCCAAGGCTCTGCTCTCTCAGCACTTCTGTTTAACATATATATGCAGCCACTATGCAAAATTTTCTCACGGCACGAAATTAATTACCACATCTATGCCGATGATATCATGCTATACACACAACTAGACACTAAAAACCCAGACTACAACCCACTGGAGACATGTATCGGAGAGATGCAAGACTGGTTACAACAAAGTAGTATGTCAATTAATCACAAAAAAACCGAAGTAATGTATATCTCCAAAGAACCGAATTTTGACCCTCCCACATCAATAACACTATGTAACAACACTTACCAAACAAAAAAAGAAATAAAGTATCTAGGAGTCACATTTGACTGTGAACTAAAGATGGAAAAACACCTCCGAAAGACCAACAGAGCAGTTTTCCACAAGCTTAGAGTGCTCCAACCCATTCGGAATATTATTGATCCCCAAGACTTCAGAACAGTGGCCCAAGCACTCATCATGCCACATTTTGACTACTGCAACGCCATCCTACAAGGTTTACCTAAAAAAACCCTAAACATATTACAAATGGCACAAAATGTAGCTGCCAGGGTCATAATGAAGAAAAATCTAAGTGACCACATCACACCAGTACTAATTCAATTACACTGGCTACCCATAACAGCTCGCACAAAATACAAAATACTAACAACCACCTTCAAACTCATCCACAACTTAGCACCTTCCTTCCTCAACAACCTAGTAAGATTGCAACCTCCTACCCGAAACAGAAGAACCCACAATTCCAACATCCTTCACACTCCAACAGATATAAGATCTGCCAAAGCTAACACCAGCCACAGGGCTTTCTCATATGCGGCGCCAACACTGTGGAACCAACTCCCACCAGAACTACGAGCTAGCAATGACCTTCTAGACTTCAGAAAGAAACTCAAAACGCACATTTTCCAATCACATTTCAACCTGAACTAAATCCACAGATGGAGCAGCCCCTGACCACTGTGTCCAAGAAGATTATCCTGTATATATGTATTTATGTATATATGTAAATGAACTCCCCCATAGCTAAGAAGTGTTAACTCTGTATGATGTGCTTTTCAGACAATCTGTATGTAAACAAAATTTGTACCTGCCTTGATTCGGCAGTTTCACAATAGTAATCCTACCCGCTTCTGATCGCTGGAAGGAGCGGGCTACAAATGCTTGCTAAATAAATAAAAAATAAAAATAAAATAAATAGTGACTGCTGATACCGCTGCATCCACTCTGGGGGACTTCAGTAGCTCTTTGTCTGCCTCTGGAAGAGGATATAGGCGCAGCATGGACCGGACTCCCCTTAGGCTAGATTCCGGCTGGTCCCATTCTTCCTGGATCATCTGGCGTACCACTCTGTGGACCGGAAAGACTTTCTGGGATCTCCTAATGGCCTGGATCAATGGGTCCTCCAACGCCTCCTCTTCAGCTGGCATATCCGAGGCCACATTGAGTACTTTTAGGGACTCATTAATTAATGCCGGGAGCTCCTCCCGACGAAAGACTCTGATAATCCTGGATTGGTCTTCCTCTGGGATCTCTCCTTCTTCCAGTTCCTCTTCCTCTTCGTCCAAGTCCCTGTCCGAGTAAGCCTCCTCCAGGGTACCCTGAGAGAGGGCCGCTAGGGGCTCTTCCTCACTCAGCCGGGGGCGCTTAGGTGGTATGCCGGATTCTGGGTTACCTGCTCCCAAGAGTCTGGCTGATTTGTCTTCCCTCAACGGTCCGGCCTCTCCTGTTCCTGAGCCCTGCTTCCGCAAGCAATAGGCCTTGTGAAGTAAGAGGATGAAGTCCGGGGAGAAAAAATCCCCGGACCCTCCTTCCCCCGCAGGGAGGGGGTAGGGGGGTAGGGAAGGAGGAGGTACGTCCGAGGATGTAGAAGGAGGGACATGAGACCCTCCCTCCCCTCCTAGGAGGTCTCCTGGCCCCTGAGGAGGGACAGCTACGGTCAGATTAATTTCCTGCTCAACTGAGGCCGCCACTGCGGCGCAGCTCCTGCAGATTCCTGCCTCTGCAGAGGTGCCCCTGCGTGTGCCGCAGGAAGGACATCGGGACTTGGTCGCCATGACCTAGGTTTGGGGACTTCCCACTGGGAGTACCGAACTTCAATAAATTTCAATATATATCCCCCCGGGAAAGGGAACCAACAGCCCCTTAGGTTGGGAACCAGGGAAAAACAAAGGAAAATTCAAATCAGTTCTAAATGAAAGCAAAATTAACGAAAGGAATAAAACTTAAAAGAATGAAAATTAAACTTTATCTCCTTTTCCTCCAACGGAGGTACTTGCGTTTTAAATGCTGATTTGAATTCTGGGCCCGACTCAGCGATCCTAGCCCGCAGGCTCTACACGTGGTAGGCCTCACCACGTGGAGCCTGAACGGGGGACCGCGAGGCTATCCGACGGACCGTGCTGCACTCCCGATTCCGTACAGAGCTGGGAACCGCTGCTGCGTTTCCAAATCGCTGCTTTACCAGCTCCCCCGCAGTGCCGAGAAGACCGGGTCTCGCCTCCGCGTCCGGCACGGGGTCGGTGAGAGACTCCGAATGGTGGTCTTGCCTCAAGCGCTCAGCCACCAGGAGGGCTTCGGCGCGAGGCAGGGAATGGCTGGAGAGCTCGATGTGCTGTTCTTCACAGGAGCAGAGGGGAGCAAAAGTCCAACTCGATGCTGCAGGACGCCGTTCACCTCCGATACCCGGCCCGATCAGGAGGGGGGGGGGGAAGGAGTGAGAAGGGAGCAGGCAGGAATTAAAGGCGCAGGAGCTACAAAAAACTAACAACTCAAAATAAAATGTAAGTAAGTGAAATTAAAACTAGTAGCTTAAAGGTATTAAAAGAATAAAATTAAAGGTAGGACTCCAGTAAGCCCTAGGCTTACGGAACCCTCCAGCTGCTTGGAGGCTGAGAATACTGGAGTTGGTGGGTGGTCTCAGTGGTATTTATACTGCCCCACCTCCAAAAAGGTTGGGGCTCAGCCTCCAAGCTGCTGGAGGGGTTGCGTAACCCAGAAGTAAAGGGACTGGACTGGAGTGACGATAAGGAATAAAAAATAAAACAAACATTTACATTATTTTCTTCCATTCCGACTTCGGCCCCAGAAAAAGGGGGGGGGGGGGGGAAGTGCAGTGAAATGCACTATATGTTAGAGCAGTGGGTTATTCAAGATTTTCCTGTGCTAACCTTACAAAAAGATTTCTAGCATGGGAAGATCTTGAATAAAACCACTTAGCTAAAAGACAGTACAATGAATATGCAAAATGGTTGAATAAGTTGCTCCTGATGTATAAAGCTGCACTAGAATTCTGTACAGTGCTTTTTCCCCCTACTCGTCCCTTACTGTTGCTCAGGGCTGGTGTAAAGATGCAGCAGGGGAGCAACGGTGTCATCTAAGGTGAAGTGAAGATGTAAGAATCCTAAGAAGCCCAGTGGATCCCGATCCCCCACCCCTGGTGTTCCCACCATCTCCCTGACCCCATAATTATCCCAGGTGGCCTCTGGATCCCGACCCCTCAACTGAAGGTTTCCCTCATGGCTCATGGCTCTTTGCACCTCCCTTCCCCCTCCCCAACAAGAAATACACTGAGCCCAAGCAGGCCCTCCTACGCACTATGCAGGGTCAGTCTGCTAAATTAGGCAATTGTCTTGAAAAACAGTGGTGCCTGATCCCTCGTGGTGCGTCGGGACTCACCACGTAGGGTCAAGCGTTGCCATTTTTCAAGAAGGCAACGCAGAGGTAGGAGCCAGTGGTCAGGGACTTGGGACCCTGACTACCAAAGGAGGCAATTATCTTGAAAAATGGTGGCACCTGACCAACGTAGTGCACTGGGACACATCACATGTGATTAGGTGCCGCCATTGTCCAAGATGGCAGCACAGATGGATGAGCAAGTGGACATCACTCCTGCTTCCCAACTCTGGAGATGCAGGAGGGCTTCTGCGGGGGGAGGGCCACTTGGGCTCCAAGTGTATTTTTTGTGAGGGCGGAGGAGGGAAGTGCAAGGGGCCACGGCCTACTAGGGAGATCCTCGAGGTTGGAGTTTAAGGGTTAGGGAGCCAGGGGCCACTGGGGACATTTGAAAGGTTAAGAGGGGTTCTGGAGAGTGGGGAAGGGAGGTATTGGGAGTATCAGAGAAGGGTTCAGTGAATCACTGTGGAACAATGATGTCCAGGGCCCAGTGGGCCACCAGGGCATTTTTTTGGGAGTGGGAAGATGGAATGTGAATCAGGAGTCTAGCTTATATCTACCTTCTTGTCAGTGCAGAAGCTAATCTCTGCTCATGCACTGTCAGGAAGGGAAATATTTTACTCACTATGCAAGGCATACTTTTTAACACAGCGGCAATTTGCATGCCATTAGTTTACTGCATCGGGAGTAAAAGTATTTTTAGCGCGTGAGTTAGAATGCTGTGCACAGGAACTTAGCGCAACATTCTAAAGTACGGCTTTGTGCATCGAGGCCAAAAGCTGTTGGACAGACTGCAAAACCTAAGGAGGAATTCCATTTAAGTGTGTAACATATACTGTGGAACTAACTGGCCATCACTTTTCTAAAGATTGGTTCAGATGAGGAACTTTCCAACAGATTTAGAATATATTTTTAGATACATAAACAAAAGTTCAATTGCCAGTATCATTCTGATGCTTTGGTACAATAGTACAACTCACCTGCTCTGTGTGCCAAATGGAGCTTGGTCTATAGGCAATATACTGTCAGGCCAAGGTGCAGTCTGGTTTGGTGGGGCTTGCTGTGGGTTATACTGAGGTCCTCCTAGATTCATGTTCAATTCAGATGGCCCTAGGTGCAAAACAAAACAAATCCACAATGTATGTGACAGGAAAGGGACACTTTCAGGAAAATCTTACCAACCTGACAGCTGTAGGTAACGTTTGGGTTTTATGATTTTAGATTACTTGCCTTTCCAAATCAGAGTTCAAGGCGAGGTGCAGGGAAGTACACAAGTTATTTGCCTATCCAAATCAACTTACAATCTGAAGCAATTGAGGGTGAAGTGACTTGCTCACAGTCATAAGGAGAGCCTGTGGGAGAAGCAAGATTTTCTCTAATTTTCTCCATCTCTCCTATGCAAATTAGATCCCCTGACACCACTTCACACTTTTCTTCCATGATTAGCGTTCACCTTATAGTTGCAGTCGCTTCTCCCCACCTTCAGGTTCTGAGCATTTCATCTTCATCATCAGCCCCAACAATGCTACAACAAAGCTATGGGACCAGATACAAGTTGATTGACATGAAGTGTGTATTTCAAAGTTTTATTAGAAACTAAGCTATTCTCTAACTAGGAACCATCAAGAAAAAGTGCTTTATCTGTATGTGACTTACCCATGTTCATGACCTGAGACTGTGGCATCTGTCTGAGGCTTGGCTGGCTGTTAAGCCTCATGGGAATGCTGGCAGTAGGGTTACGGATCATGCCTACTTGAACAGGCCTGTTCATGGTATTAGCTGTAGTAGTGCAGGTTACTCTGACTGCAGAGTTTTGGGTGCCCCAATCTCCCGATGGCATGGCAGGTCGAGGGGTATTACCACCAACCATTCCTGAGCAGAAACCAGAAATGTTTCTTTAGGAACATATCCTCATATTATGACATCTTTCCTTTAATCTTTAGAAATAAACTGTAGTAATTTATACAGTTTTAGAAAACATGATGCAGTTGTCAATATATGCATTTTAGCAAATTTCTATTTCCTACTAACCTCCGGAGGACTGGCTTTGGGTGCTACTTTTGTATTAAATTGTCCATGTAAATATACAACCACATATAATTCAAATACATGAAATGTTTTCAGAGGTAGAACAATTGAAAGCCTTTCTGCTGTCTAAATTGGAAGAATATTGTTTGACTTCAGAAATTTAATGTTTGTTTGTTATTTCAAGCAACTTGCATCTGTTACAGGTATTGATTGTAATTCTTTGTATTTTTTGGTGCACTTCTTGGATCTTTTTGGCTGTATTTTTTGTTCTTGGTGGACTTAGTTTTATTTTCTCTTTATTTTATGATATAGAATTGAAATGTCAATACAATAATGTGAAAACATTTACTATCTTATGCACTAGGAATCACTGTTCTCTCAAAAAACTGGGTCTGTTATTTATATGTGATGTTTGCTTATACGTATAAGAGAATCCATAAACTGTAAGATAATCTGTTGTTGACAGTTTTGCTTTTCAATATTGTTTTGATTAACAATAGGATGGTGTCTGCTATAATAAGGCCTCATGTTCTGAGAGATCATGGGAGAAGAAAATAAATGAAGAACAGTATGAAATGTGAATGCTGGGGTTCTGCAGGAAACATAGAACGGTACATCTTCAAATAAGGCTGGTGAAAGGTTCTGGATGCTATAGGCAAACCTTCAACCTTATATTCCTCCTCCAAGATTTTGATAATTAAACTTAATCATGAGACCACCCCTCCCAAAACAATCTTGAAAAAATACATAATTGGACATTAAACTTTCAAATATAAAATTTTACTTTTTATGTATGTATGTGCCTGTTCTCTTTAAAGGTATAAGAATGTGCTGATTGTTCTTGAGTTTATGTGGCTGTCAGAATCTATTGTTCTGCTTTGCCTACTGCTACTCTTAGCTGCCCCTCAGAAGCTGCTGTCCAAGTGACTGCCTAGTCTCGCCTAATGGTTGAGCCAGCCCTGTCTCTAAATCAGTTAGTATTTCATTGCTCAAAGTGGCAAAAAGTGGTAGACCACAAAGATTTTGGGTCACTTATTTGAATTTCTAAATCTTAATTATTCTTTTATTAATTGCTGAGCTCTAGGGCAATCTGTGGTTCCCAATTTGTGGTCTGTGAGGCCATAACTTGGGGTATGTGGGAAACAAGAAAGAAAAACAATCTCTTCAGCAGCTGTTGGGGGTGGGACAGTGTAGTTACTCACCTGTAACAGGTGATCTCCGGGAAAAACAGGAATCAGTTCATATATGGGTGACATCCCTGATAGAGCACACATGGGAACACTCCCTAGCATCCAATAGGAAATCATTTGGAAGCACTTCACTGCGCCTGCGTGCTGCCTTCTACCCTTCCCAACTCCTCTCCTCAGTTGAGTTTGTAGCTGAGAAGAAAAGAACCCTACAACTCCTAGGGGAGGAGGGCAGGTTGTAAGACTGATTCCTGCTGTTCCTCGAGATCACCTATTACAGTTGAGTAACTATACTATCTCCAGGAACAAGCAGGAATGCAGTCTTCAGTATGGGATTCACTAGCTCCCAGATACCAGACTGATATGGAGGGGGGGGGGGGGGAGCAGTGGGTTCCCTGAGGCAAAAGCTGTAGCCGATGAGTTTGGAAGAGTTGTGGTCTATTGGACTCAATTCCAGATGGCGATAGTCCCCTGACGTTAGTCTGGTATCTTGTAGAAGTCAGGGATGAAGGGTAGGAGTTGAGTTTAAGTCCCAAAGAGGTGCTGGAGTATGGCCTGGCCAAAGAGAGCATCCCGACAGGAGTCTCTGTCCAGACAATAGTGTGCAGAAAAAGTATGAATGGAGGACCAGGGAGCTGCCCAGCAGATGTCCTCCATGGCTACTGAATGGAGGTTAGCTACAGATGTTGCCATAGTTCGCACCTTATAAGCAGTGACATGACTCTGCAATGAGAGTCCTGCTTGTGTATAAGCAAAAGAGATGCAATCTGCTATCCAATTAGATAAAGTATGCTTCCTCATCAGTAAATCCAGGTGACTAGGATCAAATTGAGAGGATCTTCTATGATCTTTAGTTCTATCCAAGCAGTAGGCCCGTGCTCGCTTGCAGTCTAAGATGTGTAGTGCTGCTTCAGCCCGAGACACATGTGGTCTAGGGAAGAAAGTTGGGAGGATTACTGATTGGTTTAGATGGAAGGAGGAAACTAACTTTGGGAGGAAATGCGGATGGGTATGCAGAACTACCTTCTCATGGTGGAACATAGTACAGGGAGGATGAGACACTAGAGCTTGCAGCACACTGATGTGGCAAGCTGAAGTAAGGGCAATAAGATGACCTTCCAAGACAGAAACGTCAGTGATGTGGTGGCTAGAGGTTCGAAGGGTGCCTTTAGAAGTTGAGCCAGAACCACACTGACATCCCAGGTGACCAGAGGTGGTTTAATGGGTGGTTTGAACAGCAGGAGACCCTGCATGAAGTGTGCTACTAAGGGGTGTGAAGAAATAGGGTGTCCATCCACTGGTCTGTGAAAGGCCACAATGACACTAAGGTGAAGTCTCACAGAGTTTGCCTTAAGACCTGTCAAGGATAAGCGGAGGAGATATTGTAGAAGTGACTCCACCAGAGGAGGGAGTAGTGGTCTAGTGGTTAGGACACTGTACCTCAAGCCGGAGGGCCTGGGGTTCAAGTCCCACCTTGGGACAGCAATCTCAGGCTGGAGGGACTGGGGTTTCTAGTCCTATAGGCACTCCTTGTGGCCTTGGGCAAGCCACTTAACCCTCCACTGCCTCAGGTACACATAGATTGTGAGCCCTTTCGGGACAAGGGAATGTGCCAAGTACCTGCTTGTAGTGATTACATAATGTGAACCGCTTTGACTGAAGGATAAGGCGGCACAGAAAACTGGTTAAATAAAAAAGGGGTCAAGGTTCTTTGGGGAGCACCAAAGGGCAAACCTATACCATCTGAATGCATAAGATTGCCTGGTGGAATCTTTCTGTGATGCTAGAAGGACCTCTTTGACCGCCTGTGGCAGGTCAAGATGGGCAAGCACTAACCTTTCAGCAGCCATGCTGTCAGGCGTACGGAGTGAAGATAGGAATGGAGGAGGGCAGGCGCACATCCCAGGTAGAGCTGCTTAATCTGCGCAAGGCAAATCAGAAAAGGAAACCATGGTTGAAGGGGCCAAAAGGGAGCTATGAGAATCATCAAGCCCCTGTTGGGCTGTAGCTTGAACAGCATCTTGGGTATCAAGGTGACGGGAGGGTATGCATAGAGCAGTCCCTGTCCCCTGTGGAGAAGGAGGGTGTCCAGGGCCTATCGGTGCAGTGAAAGAACCCTGGAGCAGAAGCTGCACGTTCTCTGGAGCGGCAAACAGATCTCTGAGTGGGGTTCCCCAAGTTTGGAAGATCCGAGCAGCTGTCTCCCAATGCAAGGTCCATTCATGCGGATGAAGGATACAGCTTAGACATGGAGTTCACCTGGGAGGTACACCGCTCTGAGGTAGATGCGGTGAGAGATGGTGAAGGACCATAGGCGAATTGCCTCTTCGCAGAGGGGATAGGACCCCATTCCCCCCTGTTTATGTAGAACAGGCAACTAGAACAGGTTGCCCCGATAGCTGGGGTTGAGAAACCTGAAGGGCATTCGTTAGTGCCCGTAGTTCCAGCAGGTTGATCTGCAGGGCAGATTCTTGTTGTGTTTATAGTTCCTGTGTAGTCAGGCCATTCAAATGCGTCCTCAAACCCAGCTTGGAAGCATCTGTCCTCAGGGTGCATTGAGGTGGAGGCATCTGAAAGGGTGACACGACGAGTAGGTTTTGTGGTAGACACCACCACTGAAGGGACAAGATAAGTTGAGGGGTGACATGGTTCTTGTCCCTGAGATGCCCCTTGCCTGTGTCCATTGGGAAGACAGAATCCACTGTGCTTATAGCATGTGTAATCGAGCATAGGGAACGACATGGACTGTGAATGCCATGTGTCCCAATAGCTGTAGCATGTCTCAAGCTGTTACCCAGTTTTGCTGTTGTACCCTTTTTGCCAGATCGATCAGGCAAGCACAGCGATCCTGTGGGAGGAAAGCTTGGACCTGTCGAGTGTCTAAGAGTGCTCCGATGAACTCCAGTCGTTGGGATGGAGAGAGGTGGGACTTTGGGAAATTTATGATGAAACCCAGGTGTTGGAGCACCATGATGGTGTGATGAAAGGAGAGTCTCCCCTGATCAGCCAGTCATCTTAAGTAAGGAAAGACGAATACCCCAGTGTATATAGATAGGCAGAAATGACTGCCATGCATTTTGTGAAGACCTTTGGGGAAGTGACTAGACAAAGGGCAGAACCCAGCATTCATAATGGTTTCCTTAAAACATGAAGCACAAATACTGTCTGTGCAAAGGATATATCAGTAAATGCTTGTATACCTCTTTTAGGTCTAGAGAACAGAGTCAATCGCATCTCTGGAGGTATGGTAGAATAGTTCCTAGGGAAATCATTTTGAATTTTTCTCGAATCAAGAACTTGTTTAGGTCTCTGAGAGCCAAGATGGGCCTGAAGCTTCCTGCTTTCTTTGGAATGGGAAAGTATGGAGAGTAGAAACCCAGCTTCTCTTGAGGAAGAGGAACAACTCTTTGTATAGTACCCTGAGACAACAGGGTGGTCACTTCTTCTTTTAAGAGAGTGCTTTGAAGGGGTTGTATGGGATAATCCTCTGTGAAGCAGGTGGGTGGTAAGGTTTCAAAGTGAAGCTGATAACCCCTTTGGACAATCTGAAGTGTCCACTGCTCTGATGTTATGAGGTGCAACCTGTGGGCATAGTGACAAAGTTTGCCTGCAATGTGGAGAAGCTGAGGGCCCTCCAGGGGAAGATTGGCAATGCTCTTTAGGAAGGAGTCAAAAACCAGGTGCAGGCTGTGCTTGTGCAGCAGGCTGAGGCTTTGAGTTACTTAGATTTGCGAGGACTCTGCTGCTTCTGCTGAAGTTGATAGGCAGCATAAGGTGGGTAAGGATAGTATCGCTTCTTTTTAGAATAAAAAGATTTCTTGGGAAGAGCCTTCCTCTTGGATGGGTCAGCTGTCTTCATGGAAAGGCGTTTTAGAGTGAGATCATGTGTTTCAATCTTCCCTGCTTTTTCCCTCCAATCCTTGTCAAAAATGTTTTCTCCAGTACATAGGTTATTGTCCAGTTTATCCTGGACCCATTGCTCGAGGTCTGTTAACTGTAACCAGGCCATTCTGTGAACTCCAATGCAGACTGCCAAAGCTCTGCTTGTTGAGTCAAAGGCATCCAAAGAGGCCCTGGTAAGAAACTTAGAAGAGTTCTGACCCTGCTTAATGAGGGTTTGGTGAAAGTCTCCAAATCCCTGGTGACATCCTTCAGAAACATGCCCATGTACAGCATGAAAGAGTTGATTCTGGAGGTCAACATGCATGCCTGGAAACATCGATGCCCAAAGGCATAGAGTGTCCTCTATACTCTCCCAGGAGGCATGGATGAATGCTTCTTTCAGCTCTTTATTCGGCGTATCACCGATTACACCACCATTGAGTGGTGGGGAAGCTGAAGTTTTTTGGAAACCTGAGCACTCTGGTATATGGTACTGAGTTTCTTGCTAAGAGGAAGGACAGTGATCTGAGCCTCCCACATGCGAAGCATAAGGCCCTGCAGGATACGATGCACAGGTAAGGTAGTAGTCTCCTTGGGCAATGGAGGGTATTATAGTGTTTCCAATTCCTCTGTCCTCGGTTCCTTTTCCGAGGCTACCGTGATGGAGATACCCTGCTGCCATGTCACCGATGAAGTTCTGAAAGGACATATCCTCGGGTGGGGGACTAATGCCGTTCTTGAGGTGGTGAAGAGTCCGATGGAACATCTGGAAGTTCTTGAGAATCGAGTGATCCTGCGTCAGAGTCCGAAGAACTTAAACCAGAGTCTGGCAAGAAATCAAAGTATTGGCAGTCCTGGGTTCGACCTTGATGCTTTGTGGAAGTAGACGGTCGATGCCGATGCTCGGAGGTGTAGGAACGGACAACAATAGGAGCCTGAGTCTGTTGAATACTGGGGGCATCAACTGGTTCCAACTGAGGAATCGGCCTCGGGTGCTCAGATGATGTGTTTTTGAAGGCTGGTATCTGGGCGTGTAGGCTTGGTACCAAAGCCTGTACTCCAGAAGCTCTTAATGTTATCGGTACCGAGGCTGCCAGGAATGCTGCCAAGCTCCTCTCAAGAACCAGCATGCATTGGTCCAGGGAGATGGCAGATGTCTGGGTGGAATCACGTACGAGATTCTGAGCCACCATCCCAGAACAAGGAACCGGTAGCTCTCCGGAGGTCGATGCCTTGGAAGCGTCCCGGAGCCTCACTTGTGCTTTGTAGGAGAAATCATCCACCGGGGCTATTTAGATGACCGATCTGCATCGGAAGCACCTCTAGAGGAGCCACGATGCTTATGTTGGGACTTTTCCCAGACATCGGAATTGATCTTCGATGCTGAAGATTTGGAAATGGCCACAAATTCTGACTTTGGACTTTGTGTTTGGACATTGAAGAAGCCTGAGACCTATGAGAAAGTCAATGCCCTCAATGAAGTGGAAGCCACTGAAACAGAGTCCAAGGTGAACAATGACCCAAATTGCCTGGCTCGGTTCTTGAGGCCTCTCTTTGTCATTTGTTGGCACAAAGGACAAGAAGTGAGTTCATGATCAGGACCCAAACATTTTAAACACCAGTCATGTTTATCAGTGGTCGAAATGGTACTGGCACACTTGGTATATTTTTTAAAACCACTGACTGGCTTTTCCATGCTGCACAAAATTGTCTTTTAGAGTGAAGACAAGACTATGGAGGCCTAGAGGCCTAGGCTAGCAGTGAGAACCGTGCTGAAAATCAATAGAAAATAAAAAGAAAGAATTAAGAAATATCTGGACCCGTGTCGGATTCAACGTCGACGGGAAGGCAAAAGCATGATGTACCCCAAAGGGCACAAAAAAAAAAAAGTTTTTCAGTGGGGAAAGGACGGTGCGTTCTACAGGCTCCACGGAAAATGAAGAACTCAGGAGAGGAGAGGAGTTGGGAAGGCACATATGCAGGCACAATGGCATGCTCCCAAAGGCTTTCCTATTGGATGCTGGAGAGCGTTCCCGCGCAGAATCCGTTGGGGACAGCACCCAAGACTGCATTCCTGCTTGTTCCTGGAGAATGACAGATGTCATATGGGCTTTGAAGCACAGCAACCAGGGAAGGAGGACTGGCTGTGCAAACCAGAAGGAGGAGTCCATGAGGACCAGAGCCGAAATAGCCGAGGGAAGAGAGACTAACGGTTATGGTGAGTGGGAAAAAGGATGGAGAGTACAGACCAGGGCACAGTGAGAATGACTGGTGGGATTAGCAGGGAGAAAGAGTACAATAACTGGGGGGGGGGGGAAGGGGGGAGAGAACAGCAGGGATAGGGATAGGTGGGAATGGGAGGAATGCTGGGTCTGGGAAAAGAGAATAATGAGACTGGGAAGGGGGAGATAGACAGTGATAGATTTATGGTGGGAATAAGAGAACGGTGGTGGTAGTGGTGGTGGTGGTGTTGGGGGGTAATGAAGGAGAGATATAATGAACAAGATTATAAGAACTGCCATACTAGCTCACACCAAAGGTCCACCAAGCCCAGTATTCTGTTTCCAACCATTGCCAATCCAGGTTGCAAATGCCTAGCATATTCCAAAAGTAGCCATGATTTGAATTTTTCTTATATCTTATTTCTTTCTCTCTAGTTCCTCTTGGTTAGAATAATTTTAATGTATTAGTTGCTTCTCTTTTCCATTTCTCTTTTTTCTTTTTAATATTTTAATACTGTAAAAACCTTGATGCATTGCAAAGGGTGGTACAGAATGTTTAAAAATAAACAAGGGATAAGCAATAGGTTATCCCCAGGTCTACCTTAATAATGGTTTATGGACTTTTTTCTCCAGGTGTTTGCCTAAACCTTTTTTTTAACTCAGCTACAGTAACTGCTTTTATCACATCCTCTGGCGACGAGTTCCAAAGCTTAATTATGCATTGGGAGAAAAAGCACAGTTACTTACCTGTAACAGGTGATCTCTGGGAACAGCAGGAATAAGTCTTCACATATGGGTATCGTCGGTACCGACGGAGCCTGCGCGGGAACGCTCCCCAGCGTCCAAAAGGAAAGCTTTTGGGAGCATCCCACAGCGCCTGGGCACTGCCTTCCCGCCTTTCCTAACTGCCTCTCTCCAGTTCGAGTTTTAAAGCTGAGACAAAGAGAGAGAGAGAGGAAAGGAAAGATAGATAGAGATACAACTCCTGGGGAGGTGGGTGGGTTGTGAAGACTTATTCCTGCTGTTCCCAGAGTTCACCTGTTACAGGTAAGTAACTGTGCTATCTCCAGGAACAAGCAGGAATGAGTCTTCACATATGGGGATTCCCCAGCTAGAGATGCCTGGGAGATCACCCAGATTGTGAGTCCCTGGGAAGGGCTCCACCTGCACCCATGAATCTCAGGCATCCAATCAGGGATGGAGGGTAGGAGTTGATTAGGTATGGAACAGGTGTTTGAGAACAGCCTGACCAAACAAGGCATCCCGGTGGGAGTCCTTGTCCAAGCAGTAATGGGCTGTGAAGGTATGAACCGATGCCCAGGTGGCCGCTCGACAGATTTGGTCGATGGACACAGAGTTAAGATGAGCCATAGAGGCTGCCATTGCCCTCACATTGTGAGCTGTGACATGGCCCTCCAGAGAAGGATCAAAAGCAACAAAAAGTTGAGAGGACTTTCTATGTTGCTGTGTCCTTTGCAAGTGCTCTTTTACAATCCAGGGTATGAAGATTCCTCTCTGCACTTGATGCATGAGGTCCTGGAAAAAAGACAGGTAAATACACCTCCTGGTTCAGATGAAAAGGTGAGACCACTTTAGGCATAAAGTGTGGATTAGTTCTGAGGACTACCTTGTTATGATGGAACCTTGTATAAGGAGGATTAGCCACTAAAGCTTGCAACTCACTGATGCGGCGAGCTGAGGTGACTGCAATGAGAAAAATAACCTTCCAGGAAAGGAATTTCAAGGAAGTAGTGGCTAAGGGTTCAAAGGGTGGCTTCATAAGCTGGCCAAGAACCAGATTCAAGTCCCATGCCACTGGAGGTGGTTTAATGGGAGGTTTAGTCAAAAGAAGGCCTCTCATGAATCTTGCTATAAGAGGATGAGAGGAAATAGGTTGTCCATTGAGAGGCTTAAGGGATGCTGCAATAGCACTCAAATGGACTCTGATTGAATTTGTTTTAAGGCCTGCATGGGATAAATGCAGCAAATAGTCTAGTAAAGAATTCAAAGGTATTGCAAGAGGGTTGAGACCCTTCTCTGCACAACAAATGGAAAACCTTTTCCATTTAAATGCATAGGAATGTCTGGTGGAAGGCTTTCTGGAAGCATGAAGGATATCCTTCACCTGCTGAGAAAGGTGTAAATCCTGAAGGCCTAGGCCTTCAGCAACCAGGCTCTGAGATGAAGAGACTGAGGATTTGGGTGTCACACGGTTCCCTCCTCCTGGGAGAGGAGATCTGGAGGAGACCCTAGGTCCAGGGAGGGAGCTTGAGAGAGATGCAGAAGTAGAGGGTACCACACTTGGCGTGGCCAATGTGGTGCTATGAGGATCATAGACCCCTTGTCTCTCTGAAGCTTGAACAGAGTTTTGGGGATGAGGGGAATAGGTGGAAAGGCATAGAGGAAGTCTTGCCCACAATGAAGGAGGAAGGCATCCCTGGCCTGAACTCCCTGACAAGGAATCCTGGAAAAAAAACGGAGAAGTTTGGCATTCCACGGACTTGCAAACAGATCTATGTCTGGGGTACCCCAAATCCGAAAAATCCTGGCTATCTGGTCCCCATGGAGGGACCATTCGTGTGGAAGCAGAACTCGACTGAGTCTGTCTGCCCAAGAGTTTTGAACCCCTGGAAGATACACTGCCATGAGATGGATTTGATGCTCTCTGGCGAAGGCCCACATTCTGAGAGCTTCGTTGCAAAGCGACAGAGAGCCAGTCCCTCCCTGCTTGTTCACGTAGAACATGGCCACATGGTTGTCCGTGTGGATGAGGACTGTCTTGTAGATGAGCAGGGTGTGGAAGACTCTGAGAGCCAGAAAGATTGCTCTGAGCTCTAAGAGGTTGATATGTAGAGATGTCTCCTGTGGAGACCAGATGCCTTGGGTCGAGAGATCTTGTAGATGAGCTCCCCAACCCTTTGGAGAGGCATCTGTTGTAAGGGTTGCTTGGGGTAACACCTGTTGAAAGGGGGACCCCAGCAACAGATTTTGAGTGGACTTCAACCAGTGGAGGGACCAAAAGAGGCGACTGGAGGTTGCTATTTTGTCTGACAGGCAACCTGATGCCTGAGTCCATTGGGTGGATAGGGTCCATTGAGCTGCCCTCATGTGAAGGCAAGCGTAAGGAACCACATGCACCGTGGATGCCATGTGGCCTAAGAGTTGTAACATCTCTCGAGCAGTTAAATGGGATTTTAACTGAATCTGGGAGGCTAACTGCACCAAGCGTAGGCAACGGGCCTGGAGAAGATAGGCCCTTGCAGTTGTGGTATCCAGTAAGGCCCCTATGAACTCTAGAGACTGAGTAGGGGTGAGATGGGATTTTGGAATGTTGATTACCAGTCCCAGATACTGAAGAACACGCCTTGTGCAGGTCAGGGAAGTCTGGGCCTCTGACTGGGATGGAGCTCGGATGAGCCAGTCGTCCAGATATGGGAATACGAATATTCCTAGAGTGCGCAGAAATGCAGCTACTACTGCCATGCATTTTGTGAACACTCTTGGAGCAGAGGCCAGACCGAAAGGAAGCACTTTGTATTGGTAGTGCTTTCCTTGGTAAAGGAACCGAAGGAACCTTCTGTGTGTTGGATGGATGAGAACATGGGTGTACGCATCCTTGAGATCTAGAGAACAAAGCCAGTCCTGACTCTGGAGGTATGGAAGGAGAGTTCCGAGAGTGATCATCTTGAATTTCTCCTTGCATAGAAACTTGTTCAATTCTCTGAGATCTAGTATGGGTCTTTACCCCCCCGTTTTCTTTGGAATGAGAAAATAGGGGGAGTAGAACCCTGAGCCCTGTTGAAGAAGGGGTACTTCTTCTATTGCCCCTTGGGCAAGAAGGGTAGCAATCTCTTGACCTAGAAGGTTGAGGAGAGATGTTGGAGAATTGAACTGTTTCACCATGGTGTGAGGAGGAAGGTTTAAGAAATGAAGCTTGTACCCATCTCGTATGATGGAAAGGGTCCATTGCTCTGCTGTGATTTGTTCCCATCTGGGAGCAAAGTGAGCTAACCTTCCTGGGATGGTGAGAGGCTCTGGATGTTCTAGAGCCAGAAAGGCTAAGTTCTCTAGTGGAAAGTCAAAGGCTCTGAGGAGGCTGAGGCTGTTGGGCCGTAGCAGTCCTCGCAGCCTGAGACTTGGCCTGTTTTGGTTGTTGCTGTCTCTTTGTAGCAAAACGACCTTAACCCGAAGAAAATTTCTTTTTGGGAAAGATCCTTTTTTGAACCACCTCTTTTTAAAAGGAGCAGTAGTAGACTTTGAAAGTCTATCTAAAACAGAATTTTCAGCATCCATCTGGTTGGCCTTTGCTTGCCAATCTTTGCCAAAGAGGTTTTCTCCTGTACAAGGAAGGTTACCTAGACCAACCTGTACCCAGGATTCCAAATCAGAGGCTTGTAACCAAGCAACTCTGCGTGCACCTATGGCAATAGCCGAGGCTCTACTGGCACCCTCAAAAGAGTCAAAGGCTGCACGGTTGGAAAACTTGGATACATCCTGTGCCTGTTTAAGCCAGGTGATTTATTTATTTATTTATTTTTTATTTATTTAGACAGTTTTGTATACCGCCTTATCCTTCAATCAAAGCGGTCACAACACAATTGGGGGATACATTTAACACATGGGGATATGAGACACATACACTAATACTTACAGGGAACATGGGCAATGGAGGGTTAAGTGGCTTGCCCAAGACCACAAGGAGCATCTGTGGGACTAGAAACCCCAGTCCTTCCGGCCCAAGGTTGCTGTCCTCTAGTGGGATTTGAACCCCCGACCTTCCGGCCTGAAGTACCTTGCCCCAACCACTAGGCTACTCCTCCCTCCACTAGGTGATATATTCTTCTCTCTTATCTTCTGACATAAAAGGAGATAAGGTTTGCAGATGATCTGTAACTTCTTTTAGAAACATCCCCATATAGAGACTATAGGAGTTGATTCTGGCTACAAGCATACTGGCCTGGAAGATTTTCCTGCCAAAGGCATCTAGGGTTCTGCATTCTCTTCCTGGAGGAGAAGGAGTGCCTTTTTGTACTCTTGATCTTTTTATAGCAGACTCTACCACAATGGAGTGGTGAGGAAACTGAGTCTTATGAAACCCAGGACGAGGAACACGATACATGGTGTCCAACCTTCGGGAATGAGGGGAGGTGGAAAGAGGAGTCTCCCATATGCCCAACATGTAATCATAAAGAATCTCATGTACTGGTAAGGTGGCTGCCTCTTTAGGAGCCTTAGGATATTGTAGGATATCTAATTTTTTGGCTCTAGGTTCAGTTTCAGAGGCCACTGAGATGGACAGGCCCCTTTGGCCACCTCCCTAATGAAGTCCTGAAAAGACAAGTCTACAGGAGGAGACATTCTCCTTTTTGGAGAAGAGGGTTCCTGAGGAAGGATCCCCGATGCTTCAATTGAGGCCTCTGATGTATCAGAGTCTTCAGAGGAATCGAAGTATCGACTGTCTGGATGCTCTCACAGAGCCCGATACGCGTACCGGGAGGTATCGACATCGGGAGTAATCGGTACAGAGTCAGTACTGATAGGCATCACTGGATAGCGTACCGCTGCCGTCGATGCTGATGTCGATGCAAGCGGTACTGGTATCGGAACCGATTTTGGATCCGGTACCAGAATTGGTACCGGTACCGACAACGGGGTTTGTTGCGGTACCGCAGGCGTCGCAGCTTGTATGAATGCTGTGATGGCACGCTGCATGGTCAGAATATTCTGATCCATCGACGCTACCAATGTCTGGATGTCGGTACCGGTGTTAACCGCCGGTACCCCAGAACATTGTAACAGGTGATCGGTCGAGGCCGAGCCATCGATGTCAACCTGTGACCCCATAGGTAGAGCTTTGGAAGCCGGAGCCTCCCGCCAGGGTAATTTTGCCAGTGTGGATTCCTCAAGAGTAAGCCCGGGGGCATCTCGATACTTAGAGGGAGATGAACTCTTTGAGGACCGGCCAGATTTAAGTTTGGTTACCTGAGATCCATGGGATGAAGAAGCAGCCCTGGAAGACGTCGATGCCACAGAAGCTGCATCGGAGGGAAACAGGGTACTGAGCTTGGCTGCCCGATTTTGTAACCCTCTCTTAGACATCATAGAACAGGACTCACAATCCGCTATGGAGTGGTCAGGACCTAAACATTTTAGACACCAGTCATGGGTGTCTGTGACAGAAATAGTGCTGCTGCACTTTGTGCACTTTTTAAACCCGGAGGTGGGTTTTTCCATGAGGAAAAATATATCTGTAGGCCTAAGGCCCCAGAAGAAAAAAATGCACTGTAGTTTTTTTTGTTTTTTTTTTTTAAAGAAAGAAAAAAGACCGGTGGTACCGGTCCGGAATCGAGAAGGCAGACACGCGACTAAAGAAAAATAAAAAAATAAGAAATTCTTCAGCGGTGACAGGAAACACGACCTGCTGGCTCCGCGGAAAAGAAGAACTGGAGAAAGGCAGTTAGGAAAGGCGGGAAGGCAGCGCACAGGCGCTGTGGGATGCTCCCAAAAGCTTTCCTTTTGGACGCTGGGGAGCGTTCCCGCGCAGGCTCCGTCGGTACCGACGATACCCATATGTGAAGACTCATTCCTGCTTGTTCCTGGAGATATATTTTCTCCTATTCATTCTAAACAGACTGCTTTGTAACTTCATGGCATGTCTTCCTGTCTTTGTACTTTTTGAAAGAGTAAACCATCTATTTGCATTTACCTGTTCTGTTCCACTCCACTCAAGATTTTATAGATTTCTATCATATCTACCCTCAAACATATCTTTTCCAAGCTGAAGAGCCTTAACATCTTTAGCCTTTCCTCACTGGAGAGTTGTTCCATCCCCTTTATCATTTTGGTCAGATGTTCTCCCCACCCCCCACATTAAAAGTAAACAATATTGAGTTGATAGCAAAATCAACTATCCGCTATCTCGGCATCACGCTTGACCAACGACTCGACATGTTTACACATGTGAAGAACATCACGAAAGCAATTTACCATAAGGTCCGGATACTACGTCACCTGTGCCCCCTATTGGACTTTAATGACTACCGAACTATCTTGCAAGCCTTGGTGCTCCCACATCTAGACTTTGCAAATATTATCCTTCATGGCCTCCCTCAGTCAACACTAGGACCTCTTCGCCTTGCAATGAATGCTGCAGCAAGGGCACTTGCAGGTACATCAAGAGCTAAACATATAACCCCAGTCATGATGGATCTCCACTGGCTTCCACTTCAGGCTAGAATCCAGTATAAGTCCCTAGTACTAACATTCAAAGCCCTAAGGAACCAGATCACCTCACCCATCAGCAAACTCATTCAAAGACGGCCGTTCAACAGGATCAGGAGATCTAATCAAGCAAACACTCTAGAGATCCCCAACATTCTAACTAAGTGCAAAAAGGCTACTGCCAATAGAGCCTTCTCCCTATTTGCACCCATGACCTGGAATGCCCTCCCCACTGAGCTCCGTTCCACCCCAGACCTATTGTCATTTAGAAAAGCCCTCAAACAACACCTTTTCCTCATCGATTACCCAGAATCCAATCCCAGAAACAACCACCCATCCTCACATCCTACACCCTACTCCACCCCACCCAAAATCCAACACCATAAAGAAAATGACTAGCTCTACCACCATATCCCCTCTCTTATTTATTATTGGTACTGATCACACATCTTATTGATTAAACCTCTTATAAATATGCTGAAACCAAGCTATACTATATGTATAATTTCTCACCATACTCCATGAATAATTACTCTGTAATTAGTTACCCTTGTTACCTCCAGGTTATCTCGTCCATGTTCAATGTAAAAACTCAATTGTCGTGTGACATTGCAGTATGTTTTTTGTTCAATTGTAAACCGCACTGATTTTAATAGCGCGGTATATAAGAGAAGTAAATAAATAAATAAAATAATTCTCTGCAACTTTTCTAATTCTGCTATATCTTTTTTGAGATGCAAAGACAGAGTTGCATACAATATTCAAGGTGCGGACGCACCATGGAGTGACACAGAGCTAATACAATATTTTTTGTTTTATTTTCTGTTTCCTAATAATTCCTAACATTCTGTTTACTTTTCAGGCTGCTGCTGCACATTGGGGAGAAGATTTCAATGTACAGTCAATCACAAGACCTAGATCCTTTTCTTGAGTGGTGATACCTGATGTGGAACGTAGCACTGTGCATCTGATTCTCTATGTGCATCAGTTTACACTTATCTACATTAAATTTAATCTGCCATTTGGATACCCAGTCTTGCCAAATCCTTCTGCAATTTCTTACATTCTGCATACGATTTAACAACTTCGAATAATTGTTTCCATTTCTAAATCATTTATAAAAATGTTAAAAAGCATCTGTCCTAGTACAGATCCCTGGGCTATTCTACTTTTCACCTTTCTCCATTGAGGAAATTGGCCATTTAACCCAGCTCTGTTTTCTTTTTTTAACTAGTTCTTTATCCCCAACAGGGCAGTTCTTCTTATCCTATGGTTTTTAGTTTCCTCAAGAATCTTTCAGTTTAAAAGTATTAGTATAGTAAATAATAAAAACAAGAAACAACAAAAATCAGCCCCCCAATATAACATACATAAACCCCCTTAGCTCTGGGTGCAATCAGATATACAGAAACTATAGACAATAGTTAGCACTACTGAAATAGCACATATCTGCAATATCAGAAATGTCAAATATCTGAAATACATTGATCGTTTGTTTATGTCATCAGAATATAAAAAGACTAGGGGACATGCAATGAAGCTACAGGGCAACCTATTTAAGACTAATAAGAGAAAATATTTTTTCACTCAATGTGTAATCAAACTCTGGAATTTGTTACTGGAAGAGGTAGTAAAAGATGTTAGTGTAGCTGGGT
Source organism: Ichthyophis bannanicus (assembly GCA_033557465.1). Classification (NCBI taxonomy): domain Eukaryota; kingdom Metazoa; phylum Chordata; class Amphibia; order Gymnophiona; family Ichthyophiidae; genus Ichthyophis; species Ichthyophis bannanicus. The sequence continues at coordinate 1,541,013,017 of CM066031.1, forward strand.
TTAAAAAAGGTTTGGACAAGTTCCTGGAAGAAAAGTCTATAAGCCATTATTAAAAGCATTGAGGAAGCTGTGTCTTTTGGGGCGACTGCTAGGTACTTATGACCTAGATTGGCCACTGTTGGAAACGGGATACTGGGTTTGATGGACCTTGGTCTGACCCAGTATGGCATATCTTATGCTCTTATGTTCTTAAATCCTATAGAAAAGTTATCATACGATAGCATCTCAACCCAAAGCATCCAGAAAAAAATTGTCTGGAGTGTGTTAGAAAACAAAAGAAACAGAAAAGGAGAAAAAAAGGAAAAAGAGAACCTAAGAAGGGAAAGAAAAACTCAGGCCCATTCTACCAAATCCCTCCCCCCTTTCTTTCTGAACTGTTCACAGGGAATTCATAAACTGAAATAAGTTTCCAAATGTTTCCAAAACTTCTCCACTGAGCCAACCTACCAAAATTTCAGCAACAATTCTCTCCATTTCATAAAACAGTAAAATTGAGTTCCACCAGAAATGGATATTAAGCAATTTAGCATTTTTTCCAGTTCTTCAATATTGCTTGAAAAGCAATTGCAACAGAAATGTCAAAAAGTTGAACCTCATTCCTTGAAAGTTCATATTTGATTTTCATAAAACAAATCAGGCAACATCCAGAAGGGCTCCGTCATTATATGCGCCCGAACTATGGAATACTTTACCTGATTGCATGCGGGCAACGAGAGATTTAAAAGACTTCAGACAAATGCTTAAGACTTTTCTATTTATACAATTTTATATTCCCACTTAGGATTTAGCATAAGCATGTACTTATACAATTTGTATCCCTGTTTTGTGTATTCTTCCTATACCCCCCAATACCTTTCCTTGCTTCTACCTATATTTGTATACCTTGGCTTGTAACCACTTTGAATGAAGGATAAGGTGATATATAAAACTGGTTAAATAAATAAATAAAATACGTTGGTGCTGCAGAATGCAATAGATCTTTATAGGAAAGATCTATCTTACAATTAGATTTTTGATAAAGTGTGTCCCATTTCTAAAAGGTCTTGATTTTTAAGCATTCAGGAAGCATACGAGGTGTGACAAAAAGGGAACGAGACTGTGGCAGCCACGCCCATGACTCAATGCCAATTGGCTAACCACTTATGTCACTGTTTTGTGCAACATCTCGCCACTATTCTGCTATAATATTTTTTTTCTCTCTCTCACTGTTTTTCTTTTTCAGGTTTTTTTGTAGCACACTGCTCCATCGCTTTGTCACGCAACTGGAGGTGGCAGAAATATGGAGCAAAGAATCAACTTGAAATTTCTGGTTAAGTTGGAGAAGGGCCCGAGTGTCTCCAACTTCTCCAAAAGGCTTATGGAGAAGATGCAATGTCAAGGCCGCGAGTCTTCGAGTGGCACAAACGTTTCAAGACTGGCTGCGAGGAGGTGGAGGATGACTCCAAGTCAGGACAGCCTTCCACGACAAAGATGGTTGAGAACACTGAAAGAGTGAACCAGCTGGTGCGGAGTGATCGCAGATTGATAGTGCGGATGATAGCTGAGGAGCTCAGCCTGAACAGGGAGTCAGTGTGGACCATCTTGGTGCAGGAGCTGGGGATGCAGAAGGTGTGCGCCAAGATGGTGCCCAAGCTTTTATCGGACGACCAGAAGGAGCACTGGGTCAATGTTTGTTGAGACTTGCTAGAGAAGATCCAGAGTTCGTTGGCCGAGTCATCACAGGAGACGAGACTTGGGTCTTCCAGTATGACTCTGAAAGCAAGAGACAGAGCCTGCAGTGGAAGACTCGACTGTCGCCCAGACCCAAGAAGGCGCGCATGTCCAAATCAAGGATCAAGGTCATGCTGATCGCATTCTTCGACCAGAAGGGAGTCGTCAATCATGAGTTTGTGCCTGAGGGTCAGACAATCAACCAGCACTTCTACCAGCAGATCCTCAATCGCCTCCATGACCAGGTTCAGCGCAACAGGCGGGCTCTGTGGAGAGACAAGTTGTGGCTGCTCCATCACAACAAAGTGCCCGCACACACCGCGCTCAGTATGAGGCAGTTCTTGGCCAACAAGCAGAACACAGCTCTCGACCACCTTCCTTATTCCCCAGATCTCACACCGTGCGACTTCTGGCTCTTCCCCAGGCTGAAGACTGTGCTCAAAGGAACTCATTTCGCCTCTGTAGAAGATATCAAGGCCACTGTGACAAGGAAGCTGAGGGACCTCAAGAAGGACGACTTTAGAGAGTGCTTCCGTACGTGGCAGAAGCGAATGCAGAAGTGTATTAACTCTGGGAGGGATTACTTTGAAGGGGACAATTTGTAATTTCTCTGTAGATTTGGTAATAAAACATTTATGGGACAGTTTTGTTTCTTTTTTGTCACACCTTGTACGTGCAACAGTTCCCGTGTTTGACCCTGACAGTGCCAGCTCACATTGGAATTTAACAATTCAACACTGTGCATTTTAGCTAGCATCCAAAGGATTCAATGAGCAAGAAAACACATTTGCTGACACAGGCTGGCTGCATCTACTGGACAAATTGCATGCTTCCAGAAAGCTGTCCAAGTCATATCATCTTAACCTACTCCCACCTCTTGTACACAAAGACAATGTAAGCCCTTAAGGTCCTATAACACTGAGATCCAACATCACCAGTGAAGCAGAACTGGGTAGTAATATGGATCAGTTCTGGTTTGCTGGTTCTATGAGAGGATAAAGCATTTCCTGACTATAAGCACTGCCTGAGCAGTGCAATTTAAATCTGTAAGTTGGATCCAATTTGAACTTCATAGCCAATTGTTCCCAGGTACAGCTTTTGTCACTCAGCAGCACATGCTGAAGCCTCCAAATCCCTTTATCCCACCAGTATGGCCAAAAAATAAATTTGGTCCCAATCTTGAAAAGTGGATTGACTCAGAGCAGTATCAAAGTATTGCTTATCCATAGATTAGGCATCAATCTACACATCACTTTTCAACACACTAATAAAAGAAATAGACAATGTAAGGCAAGGATTCATCTTAATCTTCACAGACATCACAGCAGCTTTTGACACAGTAAAACCACCTCACACTATTACAAAGACTCCAAGAAACAGGCCTCTGCAACACCACTCTGAAATGATTCCAATCATATCTAAAACACCAACAACAGAAAACCAGAAGACCACACAAATCAAGACCATTCAGCCAATTCCCAAAGAATCCCACAAGGCTCATCCCAGTCATCGCTACTCTTCAATATATACCTACAATCACTATGTGCCATAATAAAAGATCACAACATTCTATACCACATTTATGCAGATGATATAATGATTTATAATACATCCTTCAACACCGAAAAAACAGAATACGCATCAAAGAGTAGTTACTCACCTGTAACAGGTGTTCTCCAGGAGCAGCAGGAATTAGTCCTCACATATGGGTGTCATCGGCACCGATGAAGCCCCAGCGGAGCATTTCCCCAGCTTTCTATGAAAGCCTTTGGGAATGCAGGCACGCATGCGCGGTTCCCTTCCCGCCTAAAGGTGCCATCTTACCTCAGTCAAATGACATAGCTAAGAACAGCACACAAAAATGAAAAATAAACTATGTACAACTGCAACTCCAAGGGGAGGAGGGAGGGTTGTGAGGACTGATTCCTGCTGCTCCTGGAGAACACCTGTTACAGGTGAGTAACTACTCTTTCTCCAGGACCAAGCAGGAAGTCAGTCCTCACATATGGGTGACTCCCCAGCTCTGGGCTACCGAAGAACCCAGGATGAACAAGAGAACTCCCTCTAGTCTCAGCAGCAGCAAAGAAAGGCTTTTCAAGGACACAACCTCCACCGTTAGCCCAACAGAGGGCAGGGAGTTGCCTAAACCTCAAAGAGATTCCGGAGTACTGCCTGGCCAAAAGCACTGTCCCTACAGGACTCCCTCTCCAGACAGTAATGGGCCGCAAATGTCTGGCTTCAAGACCAAGTTGCAGCCCTGCAGATGTCTACCAAGGGCACAGAGCGGAGATGAGCCACTGAGGCAGCCATTGCCCTGACTCGGTGGGCCGTAACCCGACCCTGCAAAGGAAGGTCAGCCGCCTTGTAAGCCCAGGTGATACAGTCAGCCACCCAGATGGACAAGGTACGCTTGGACATAGCCAACCCCAACTTATTGGGGTCAAAGGATACGAAGAGCTGAGTAGCCCTTCTATGCCCCTTGTCATACTCTCCTTATATCATCATCAAGCCTAGGCCCCGCCCAGAGCCTTGCTTGGCCCTCTGGGATATGTAGTCAAAGAATCAGTTGTGGCACCGAGGTAAGGCTCAAAAGGTTTTATTCCCCTTCCAAGAGGTTTCTTTTGGGTGAGCAAAACAAAAGCATACACAGCCCCACTTGGGCAAAAACAAAGTAAAAATGAGAACAGAAATTGCTTATTTTCAGCTTTAAACAGGTAAAGGAAAAAGTATTCAAAACAGTTCTTTCCAGCATACAAAGATCATTTCCTTTGTGGCTTTCAAGCTTGGCAATTCAATTTGTTTATCTCAGAGACAATATATTATCAGAGACCGTGAGCGTGCAGTCCATGTAATCACTACTTACATTATCTCCCTGCACCTCACATTGCATCTCTTCGGGCTCTTCCGTTAAGGACTCATCCCTTGCAGCATATGGTACGTTACTGAGCAGTCTCCCCCTACTATTCAGGAAGTCTCTTTCCTTCGGGGTGAGAATGCTGGCTAAGCTGCTACCGTATTCCTTGGAGTGTCTACCCTGGGAGCTTCTCAAATGCGGTGGGAGATAGAGGAAATTCTTAGTTTCACTTTTCCCTCTACTAGAAACAGTAGGGCTAGCTTTAAACAGTCTTTGACTAAGGCTGTGCTCAGCTGCTACCGACGCCGGAGTAAAATCCAGTAAAAACTTCTCCTGGCTCCTGTCTTTGAACCTTCTTCTAGACACAGGCTTATGCTCAGGTATAATAGCTTTACTCTTTTTATGCCAATTGTTTGTATAAAAACTTTCTTCAGGCTTCCTCCAGCTAACTTCACAATTAAATGTTTGGTTACCTTTCTGATAGCTTCTGCTGGGCTTTGACGCTTTCAGAGCTCTGCCCTCAGCTCCCTTCCAATTAGAGTTTCTCCCCTTATGTCTTTGGCTTTCAGCCTCACAGCTGCTTGCTCCCGTGCTCCAACCGGGTTCTATTCCATTCCTGCTGTGTCCTGCATGTGTCTTCTCTCTCTCACCTTCACTCTCACTCTCACTTTCACTCCTGCTCCCACGCTCACTCCATCTCTTGTTTGGATTCTCAAGCTGGCTCTGTCTCTCAAACAGGCTCTGCTTCTCACGCTGGCTCGCCTCCTCACACTGGCTCTGTCTAACTCCACGTGCACTGAGCTTTTCTACGTGCGTGTCAGCTCCACCCACTCCCAGCTGGCTTTCATTAGTTTCTAATTTCCTGGCCTTTCTGCTGCTTGGGCGTGTTTCCTTTGCACGTGAGCTGTTTTGTTTAGGTTGCCTATGGCAACATCCTAACCTGTGTTCCTCTGAACTGTCAGAATCTATCCTACTTCCTGCATTTCTGCTGGTTTTCAAGGGCTCTATTAAACCTACTCCGTGACACCCTGCGTACGGTCAAGGTAGAAGGATAAGGCCCTCCTACAGTCCAGGGTATGCAGGACTGCTTCAGCCTGGCTTGCATGAGGCTTAGGGAAGAATGTTGGAAGAACCACCTCCTGATTGAGGTGGAAAGAGGAGACAACCTTAGGGAGGAACTTTGGATGAGTCCTGAGGACTACCCTGTTCCTATATATCCTAGTGTAAGGCCTATCACAGACCAGTGCCTGAAGCTCACTCACTCACCTAGCTGAGGTAAGGGCTATCAGGAAGAGTGTCTTCCAGGATAGGAAGCTTAGTGGACAAGTAGCCATCGGCTCAAAAGGTGGGCGAGTCAGTTGCTGCAAGACCACATTTAACTCCCACTCAGGGGCAGGACGACGGCTAGGAGGCTTGAGCAAAAGCAAACCCCTGAGGAAGCGGGACACCAAGGGGTGACCTGACAAAGAATGTCCTTCCACCAGAGAGTAATGAGCTGCTAGAGCAGAGAGGTGGACCCGAACAGAATTGGACTTAAGTCCCTGATTTGATAAGTGCAGTAAGTACTGAAGCACTACTGGTACAGTACAGGAGAAAGGATCCTCTGTACGTAGCTGACACCACACAGAAAACCTTTTCCATTTGAGAGCATAGGTTTTCCTAGTGGACTGTTTCCGAGAGGCTAGGACAACCTCCTCAACTTCCTGAGGTAGGCCCCAGGGAGCCAAAACTACCCTTGCAGCCTCCAGGCCATCAAATTGAGAGCTTTGAGATTGGGATGCAGAAGGGAACCCTGATCCTGTGAGAGAAGGTCGGGTTGCAACCCCAGAGGTAGTGGGGGATCCACCGCCAGTTGAAGCAGAAGTGGAAACCAAGGCTGTCTCGGCCACCTGGGAGCCACCAGCAGGACCAAGGCCTTATCCTGAAGAATCTTGAAGAGAGTCCGGGCCACCAAGGGCGTGGGAGGAAACGCATACAGGAGGCCCTGAGACCAGGGAATCAGAAAAGCATCCGCTGCTATCCGCAGAGGATGCAGTTGCCTGGAGCAGAACTTTGGCAGTTGCTTGTTCAGTGGGCTGGCAAAGAGATCTATCAAAGGGAGACCCCATTTCAGGAAGATCTTCTGAACTACTAAAGGATGCAGCTGCCACTCGTGTGGCTGCAGAATCCTGCTCAACCTGTCGGCCAGGCAATTTTCTTGGCCTGGAAGATACACAGCCCTGAGGAGCATGTTGTGCTTGAGGGCCAAGGAACAAAGGACTTGAGCCTCTCTACAGAGGAGTCTGGATCCAGTGCTGCCCTGTTTGTTCACATAAAACATGGCTACCTGGTTGTCTGTTTGAACCAGAACAGATTGATGAGCTTCTTCCTCTTACGCTCCCAGTCGGGGGACTCCCTGTCCGAGGAGCTTTGAAGGCACTCGGGATCGGAATCCCGAGATGTCGAGGCCTCAGATGAGGTTCGGGCCCGGCCGGAGGCTGAGTCCGAGAAAAGCTTTTCTTTCTGCTGCAGGCGACTTCGGAGTGCCTTGGAAGACATCTTCCCACATGGCCCGCACGACTTAGGGTCGTGATCAGGGCCGAGGCACCGAAGGCAGCAGTCGTGTGTGTCGGTGAGAGACATTAATTTCTTACACCGATCACACTTTTTAAAACCACTGGAAGCCATCGGGAAAAAAAGAGTCCCCGCGAGGTCAAAGAACCGGCCTTCCAGGGAAAAAGGAAAAAAAGGGCGCGAACGCCAGCCACAAAGGGCAAAAGCCAAAAAAGAAGAACCGGGCTCGATACCGGTGTACCGAACCCAGCGGGAGGGGAACCGGTGTCGAACCGGGAGAAAAAATAGCGATAATCACTGAAAAAAAATCTACTTTTAACCGGGAGGACAGGACACACGTCCGGTGGGCTTCTCGGAAAAAAAGAGACTGAGGTAAGATGGCACCTTTAGGCGGGAAGGGAACCGCGCATGCGTGCCTGCATTCCCAAAGGCTTTCATAGAAAGCTGGGGAAATGCTCCGCTAGGGCTTCATCGGCGCCGATGACACCCATATGTGAGGACTGACTTTCTGCTTGGTCCTGGAGAATAACAAAATGCATTGAGGCGATGATAAAGTGTCTTGATCAACAAAACTTAGCCATAAACTACAAAAAAACCGAAGTCCCCCACATCACCAGAATTACAACATTCACCCCACCGACGACCATAAGAATACAAAACAATTTTTTAATAGCCAAGCCTGAGGTAAAATACCTGGGAGCTATACCTGACCAAAATTTAAGACCCCAGGCATACATCAGCAAAACAACTAAAGCAGCATATCATAAAATTTATTTATTTATTTATTTCAGTGCTTTTTTATACCGCCCCTTCCAGAGATCAGGGGCGGTTTACAAGGAACTTAAACAACAATATAGCAGAACATTGCAATATTGAATTACATTAAACATTAGTTGAGCAAAAACAAGGAACTTAAACAACAATATAGCAGAACAGTGCAATATTGAATTACATTAAATATTAAAAATGAGAATACTACAAAAACTCAGATCACTTCTCAGTAACAATGACTTCTAAACAGTATGCCAAGTAACAGTAACACCGATTGTAGATTATTGCTACGCGATCTACCAAGGCCTCCCAAAGCACACAACTCAACCCCTTCAGATGGCCCAAAATATGGCTGCCTACATAATATCAGGAACTGCAAGATGCAACCACATAATGCCAATCCTACAACAGCTACACTGGCTCCCAGTGTATGCAAACATCAAATTCAAAATACTACTTACCGTATTCAAAATCATGCACAGGATATCCCCAGACACCCTCCAATCACTGATCCAAAAAGATCCAGAGAACAGAATAAGAGGAACTAATGACAAAAACTTGCTGGTCATTCCAACCACAAAAACAAAAATCAAGCAAACGACATACAACAGGGCATTCTCCGTATATGCACTGTCTCTATGAAATCTCCTCCCGGAATGCATAAGATCCATTAAAGACATACCTGACTTCAGAAAGGCACTAAAATATTCATTTTTATAGAACATTATGGATCTAACACATGACACAGCAACAATATGTCAGGATCCAACATTAACTTAATGTTCCCATCACCTTATCTATAATATTCTAAGTTATGTATAATCAAGTTCAATGTCCCTGTTATAATGTACTCTTCTCAGTTTAAGTTATAAAGTAAACCACTTTGACTCTATGATAAAGCAGTACAGAAAACCTGTTAAATAAATAACAAAAACAGGTCAAGGAGGGCTTGTTTAATACTGAGGAATGTGGGAACTTGGGTCTTTCATCATCCCATAGTATGTTCCATTACCAGGGATAAGGGAAAAAGAGCAGCTAGGTCTTTTTCTAAAAGGAGCCACCTCAGATCATCAGAATAATCAGGCTTGCCCTATGCGCCTCGGGTTATCTGCTATGCATAATTGACTCTACTAAGGGAAGAATTAGCTGCAATTAAACACACCTCCTCTAGGGTACAAGCTGAAGAAAAGCCACCACCGCTACAAAGAATCAAACAGCCCAGGAACAAATGGATCACAGTGGGCTCTGGTAGCCTGCGACCTGTAACACAGACACCCTATACATCAAGAAATATCCCTGCATAATGCCTTCTCTGCCTTGAATAATGAGGGTGCTCAATTTGTGGAAAATGAAGTGCCCTTAAATCAGGGGTTCTCAACCCTGTCCTCGGGACCCACCTAGCCAGTCGGGTTTTCAGGATAACCACAATGAATATGCATGGGAGAGATTTGCATATAATGGAGGCAGTGTATGCAAATCTCTCATACATATTCATTGTGGTTATCCTGAAAACCCGACTGGCTAGGTGGGTCCCGAGGACAGGGTTGAGAACCCCTGCCTTAAATGAAAGGCTCAATGTCAAATCTACTGATAATGCACCAAATAGGAAAAAAAATCACAACACAAAAAACTACTACTTCTTGGAGATTCCATCATCAGAGGCAGAAACTTGGGAACACAGTTCAAAGGAGAGAAGATGGTCAAATGCCTTCCAGGCTCTTCAGCCAGCAAGAATACAAACCAAATTGTTGGCATAGTTAGTGCAGAAAGTGAGCACTCCAAAACTGATATTATCATCCACTTGGGTACAAATAACCTGGCTAGAACCCGGGCCTCTGAAGTTCAAAGGGACTTCCAGACTCTGGGAGAGAAACACAAGCCCATTGTTAACACTATAGCATTCTCAGAAGTTCTACCTGTTTATGTTAAGGGGGCAGAAAGGCTGCATCGCATAAACAACTTTAATACATGGCTCCAAACCTGGTGCAAACAAGAAGGAGATATACAGGCGACTGAGGAAACAGACGGATCAACAAGAGACTATACTGTGCTGATGGACTACATCTCTCCATCGCAGGGAAAAGGATCCCTAGTGAAAAAATGGATAGCAAATTGATTGCTGATATTGCAAAGATAGCCATGAAGGGGGAAGTGATCATAATGGGTGAGGTTAAGCTACCTGATGTGGATTGGAGTATTCCTTCTGCAAATCTGGAAAGATGTAAAAAAATTGTGGATGCCTTCTAAGATGCATTACTTAGACAAATGGTGACGGAACCGATCAGGAAGAGCTCAGTGATGGATTTAGTGCTCACCAACGGAGATAGCGTGACGAATATCTGGGTGGGTACCCATTTGAGCAGCAGCGATCATCACACAGTGTGGTTTGAGATAAAAGCCAATGTCGAATCCAATCACAGCAAGCTCAAAGTCCTAGACTTTAAAAACATTGACTTCAGTAAAATGGCCAAGTACCTGAAAGAGGAGTTGGCAGGGTGGGAGGGGATAAGGGAAGAGGAATTGAAATGGGCTAAACTAAAGGAGGCAATAAAAGGGGCAACAGATACGTATGTAAGGAAAGTAAATAAAAACAAGAAGAAAAGGAAACCTATTTGGTTCTCCAAAGAAGCGGCTGCACAAATAAAGGCAAAACACAGATTTCATAAAATTCAGAAGTTCGCAAATAGAGGAACACAGAAAAGAATACAAGATCAGATTAAAAGACACAAAAAGAGAAATAAGGATAGCAAAATCAAAAGCAGAAGAAAAGATGGCTAAAGTGTGGTGCCAAAACCTTTTTCAGGTATATTTGGGAGAGGAGGAAAACCAGAGGTGGAATTGCAGGACTCAAAAGTGCTGGGAACGGATTTGTGAAAAGTGACATTGAAAAAGTAAAAATGCTAAACAAATACTTCCACTCTGTTTTTACTAGAGAAAATCCTAGAGAAGGATCACCTGTGATTGACAAACATACAAATGGGAATGGAGTACATACCACACCATTCACAGATGATGTGTGTTAGACCACCTAGCAAAACTGTAAGTGGCCAAGGCCATGGGACCAGATAGGATACATCCCAGGATACTGAAAGAGCTCAGAGAGGTTCTTGCAAGGTCATTAAAGGATGTTTTTAATAGATCCTTGGAGACAGGAGACATTTCACAGGACAGGAGAAGGGCTGATATGGTACCTCTTCACAAAAGTGGCAGTCGGGAAGAACTGATAAACTTCAGGCCGGTAAGCCTTACCTCAGAGGCAGGAAAAGTAATGGAGGCGCTCCTGAAAGAGCGATTAGTGGAATTCCTCGAAACCAACAGGTTGCATGATCCAAGGCAACATGGTTTTACAAAGGACAATCTTGCCAAACAAATCTGATTGAGTTCTTTGACTGGGTGACAAGAGAACTAGATCAAGTGCATGCGATGGATGTGATCTACCTAGGTTTCAGCAAAGCCTTTGGTACTGTTTTTCATAGGAGGCTTATCAATAAATTCAACAGCTTGGGGATGGGTCCCAAGGTGGTGAATTGGATTAGAAATTGGTTGATTGACAGCCAACAGGTGATGGTAAACAGAACTCACTCAGATGAAAGGAAGGTGATAAGCGGTGTGCCCTAGAGTTCGGTCCTGGGACAAGTACTGTTCAACGTATTTGTGAGTGACATTGCTGAAGGACTAAATGGAAGAGACTGTTTTTTGCAGATGACACAATAATTTGCAACAGCGTGGACTCCCCTGAGGAAGTGGATAATATGAGGAAAGATTTACAAAAGCTGAAAAATGGTCTAATGCTTAGCAGTTACGATTTAATTGAAAATGTGCATTGCCATGCACTTGGGAAGCAGAAATCCAAGGGAACTGTATGGGATAGGAGGGTGAGAGGTTGGTGTGCACGGACCAGGAGGATGACCTCAGAGTGATTGTTTCTGAGGATCTCAAGGTGGTGAAACAGTGTGACAAGGCGGTGCAAAAGCCAGAAGGATGCTGGGTTGAATACAGAGATGAATTACCAGCAGAAAGGAAGAGGTACTAATGCCATTGTACAAGTTGTTGGTGAGCCCTCACTTGGAATACTGTGTTCAGTATTGGAGACCATATATTGCAAAAGACATAAAAAGGCTGGAAACAGTTCAGAGGAAGGCAACCAAAATGATATGGAGCCTGCATCAGAAGACTTATGAGAAGAGACTTGACCTAAATATGTACACTCTGGAGGAGAAGAGGGACAGGGGAGATATGATTCAGACCTTCCTTTAAATACTATTAAGAGTATTAATGAACAAACAAACCTCTTCCAAAGACGGGGAAGCTGTAAAACTAGAGGGCATAACATGTAGCTGCAAGGGGGTAAACTGAAAAGCAATATCAGGAAATACGTTTTCACTGAAAGGGTGGTGGATGCTTGTAATGCCCTCCTGATGAAAATGGTGGGGGCAAATACAATGACAGAATACAAAATGGCATGGGACAGACAGTGGATCCCTTTATAGCAACAGGATAAAATCAAAACAAACATAACTATCTCTTATATCTTAATAAATAGGGGTGACCTACAAAGAGCAGTGGGTTCACCCCTAAAAAAAGGCATGGGGAGTGGTGACCTGCAAGGTGGCTAGAGTGGTTATAACTGCAGCTCTGTGCAGGTCACATGCCCCCCCTCCCATGCCTGTGTTTAGGGTTGTACCTGCTGGTTCCTGCAGGTCAATCCCCCTCTATTAAAAGATATCTAAGTCTGCTTAGATTTCATCCTCTTGTTATAAAGGGATCCACTGTGACTGTCCCATGCCAGTTTAGAAACATGACGAGAGAAAAAGATCACATGGCCCATCTAGTCTGATCTTCCATATCAACTACAATAGTCCCCTTCTTCCTTTAGAGATCCTCTATCTTTGTCCAATGCTTTTTTGAATTCAGATACTGTCCTCCACCTCCACTGGAAGGTTATACCACACATCTACCACTCTTTCTGTAAAGAAATATTTCTGCATATTATCTTAATTCTATCCCCTTTCATCCTCATCCTATGTCCCCTCGCAGCACAGCTTGCCTTCAATGAAAGGCTCCATGCATTTATGCTACGGAGGTATTTAAACATGTCTATCATATCGCCCCTACCCCACCTTTCCTCTAAAGTATACATATTAAGATCTTTAAGTATGTCCTCATATGCTTCATAAAGAAGATCACTAACCATTTTAAAAGCCACCCCCTGCACAGACTCCAACCTGCTTATATCATTTTGAAGATATAGTCTCCAGAATTGCACACAATACTCCAAATGAGGTTGCACCAGAAACTTATACAGAGGCATTACCACCTTCCTTTTTTGCTGGCCATTTCTCTCCCTATACACCCAAGCATTCTTCTGGCTTTCGCAGTTGCCTTTTCTAACTGTTTAGCTACTTTAAGATTGTCAGACACAATTACATCGGTCCTCTTCTTATGTGGATGAAGTACCTCACCCCCTACACTGTACTGTGGACGAAGTACCTCACCCCCTACACTGTACTGCTCCTTTGGATTTTTGCAGCCTAAGTGCATGACCCTGCATTTTTTAGCATTACATTTCAGCTGCCAAATTCTAGACCATTCTTCAAGTTTAGCTAGATCCCTCCTTATGTTATCTACTCCTTCATGGGTGTCTACTCTACTGCAGATTTTGGTATCATCCACAAACAAGCAAACCTTACTCGATGGCTCTTCCACAATATCACTAACAGAGATGTTAGAAAGAACTGGACCAAGGACAGATCCCTGCGACACACCACTGGTAACCTCCTCCTCAGAGCGAGTCTATTTACCTGTACCCTTTTGTCCTCTCCCATTCAACTAATTTCTAACCCAATCAGTAACTTTAGGGTCCATCCCTAGGGTGCTCAATTTGTTTATATGTCACCCATGTGTCAAAAGCTTTACTGAAATCCAAGTATACCACATGTAGGGCTCTCCCTCATTCTAACTCCCTGGTCACCCAGTCAAAGAAATCAATCAGATTTGTCTGACAAGATCTGCTTCTGGTGAATCCATGCTGCCCTGGATCCTGCAATCCACTGGACTCCAGAAACCTCACTATTCTCTCTTTTAGTAGCTTTTTCAACAATTTACTAATCACAGAGGTTAGACTAACAGGCCTGTTGTTCTCAATGTCATCCTTACGTCCACTTTTGTGTAAAGGGATCACATATGCCTATCTCCAGTCCTCTGGCACCACTCCTGACTGCAAAGAGGCATTGAAAAGGCCAGACAGTGGAACCACTAGAATGTCCCCAAGTTCCCTCAGTATTCTTTTACGTATCCCATCAGGACCCATGGCTTTTTCTACTTTTAGTTTAGCTAGTTCCTCACGAACAGAGTCTTCTGAAAATCGTTTGAGATTCCTGTCGCTTCTGTTCCTATTTGTGGGTATTTTCTGAGGTCCTGCTCCTGGCCCTTTATCTGTGAACACAGAACAGAAATATCTGTTAAGCAATTCTGCTTTATCCTCATCAAATTCTGCATATTCTTCCCCTGCACCCTTGAGTCTGAGAATACCACTTTTGCTCTTCCTCCTCTAACATATCTGAAAAATGTCTTATCCACGCATTTTGTTGCATTGGCTATTTCTTCTTCTTTTTGTACCTTTGCTTTCCTCACTACTTTGCTAACTTCTCTTAAGTTTCTCCAAATACAGAGATCTATCTTCCTCTCTCTGTGATCTCTTATATTTCATGAAAATCTCCCTCTTTTTCTTCACCTTTTCAGCTATTTCTTTTGAGAACCATAGCGGCCTCCTTTTCCTTTTATATTTATTTACCTTTCTAACAAAAAGTTTGGTTGCCCTTAAAATATCCCCTTTCAGTTTTGCCCACTACCTTCCCCCAGCTATTCCCATCCCGTTAATGACTCTGAGGTATTGTCCCATCTTGGCAAAGCTAGTTTTCCTAAAGTCTAAGACCCTCACTTTTGAATGGATTTTATCAGCCCTAGTCCTAATACTGAACCATATCATCTGGTGATCGCTGGATGCAAGATGATCTCTTACTGTAACATCTGAAAACACTTTCCCCATTGGTAAGCATTAAGTCCAGTATGGCCCCATCATGTGTGGGTTCCGTTTCCAGTTGCCTGAATAGTTCTCCCTGTAGAGAACCCAGGATCTCCTTACTTCTCAATGACATTGCAGCAGGAATGTGCCAATCCACATCCAACATATTGAAATCACATTCAGTAGCAGTTCTCCTTTCATGGCACTACTGCATATGTCTTCTATTAAATCTGCATCCACTTCTACTCCCTGTGAGGGGAATCTGTATATAACTCCAATGCAAATGGATTTCCCTTTCCCTCTTTCTAGTTTAACCCACCATGCCTTCTCTCTTCCTTTTAAGCCCTGCAATTCTATAGCTTTAATATTATCTTTTACATATAGGACCACTCCACCTCCCCTTTTTCCTACAATATCCTTCCTGAATAAGGTATAGCTTGGGCAGCAGCAGAATCGAACCGTGTTGGCGGCAGAGGATCACATTTCTGTGTCAACTACATCATCAGAATTATTTGCACGGAAGAAAGGCCTGGCAAATCAACTTCTGTATCTTGCCACGAAAACCTAATGGATAGTCACAAAACAAATTGTACTATAGGGCTGGAAGATGAGACCCCCAGGTTGAAAGACACTCAACTGGCTACTGGGGATGAGCTGAAGACTTCTCAGAGTAAAGCCAGCATTTATGATGTGGTTGGATCAAAGCTCTCAAAACGTCTGTCTGCTAATGTAGCTGCGCATGAAATAAGAGTAAGAAGTTGCAAAGATATCTTACATATTGAGACATGGAATGTATGACGCATGAACCAAGGGAAGTTGGAAGTGGTCAAGAATAATGGAATGTGTACAACTCGATCTGTTGGTGTTGGTGAACTGAAATGGATTGGCAATGGGCACTTTGCATTTGATGATCACATGGTCTACTATGCTGGAAATGAAAGACAAAGAAGAAATGGTGTTGCATTTATAATGAAGAAGAGACTTGCAAGAATTGTAATAAAATACAGTGCAGTCAGTGAATGCTTAATTTCCATTCATCTGTGAGGAATGCCCATCAACACAACTATAATTCAGGTATATGCCAAAACAGCAGCTGCAGAAGAGAAAGAAATTGATGGGTTCTATGAACAAGTACAAGCTGAAATTCTCTGAACATGCAAACAAGATATCCTGATAGTCATGTGTGACTGGAACGCAAATGTTGGCAACAAAGGCGGCAAAGTGATTGGAAAATATGGACTTGCCAACAGAAATGAAGTTGGAAAAAGACTGACAGAATTCTGCAAAAGCAATGATAGTCACAAATGGAGTGGAGTGGAGGAGTGGCCTAGTGGTTGGGGCAAGGTACTTCAGGCCGGAAGGTCGGGAGTTCAAATCCCACTAGAGGACAGCAACCTTGGGCCAGAAGGACTGGGGTTTCTAGTCCCACAGGTGCTCCTTGTGGTCTTGGGCAAGCCACTTAACCCTCCATAGCCCATGTTCCCTGTAAGATAGTTATCTCCAAGTTATAATGCCCTGTTCAATGTAATTTCAGTTTGTTCAATGTAAACCGCACTGATGCAGAATAGCGCGGTATATAAGAGAATGTAAATAAATAAATAAATGATCTATTCATCTCAAACACCTTCTTTCAGCAACACAAGTGACGATTGTTCACGTGGACTTCACCCAATGGATTGTACAAAAATCAAATTGACTATGTTTGTGGAAGACAACGATAGAAAAGCTTAATAACATCATCAAAGACAAAACCTGGAGCTGACTGTGGTACAGATCACCAACTACTAGTATGCAAACTCAAGCTAAAGTTGAAAAAGAGCAAGTCACTCATTAATGTAGCAAAATATGACCTTGAGAATATACCAACGGAATTTAAAAACTGCCTGCAAAATTGATTTGCTGCTTAAAAATACAAATGACAGCCTTCCAGAAGAGTTATGGGATGACATCAAGAAGGTTGTGTTGGAAGAAAGCTCGAAGTCTCTACAAAAGTTGAAAAAGCAAAAACAGCCAAAATGGATGACTGAAGAAACTCTGAAAATTGCCCAGAAATGCAAAGAAGCTAAAGCCAGAGGAGAAAGAGTGGCAATCGCAGAACTCAACAGAGATTTTCAACGTGCAGCAGGACGAGACAAGGAGAAGTACTACAATGACGCATGCAAGGAAATAGAATCAGAAGCTATTAGAGGAAGAACAAGATCAGCTTTCCTAAAGCTATGAGAGTTAAAGAAAAATTCCAGGGGAGTCAAGCACTTGGTGAAACGGAGTTTCTGCCCGCAGCTGTACACCATGGCTGTCTGAGCAGGTAGTTGGTGGAATCCCGCTGGATCAGCTTCGTGGCATCAGGTCCCAACGTCATCTGGAGGGCCTTAAATTGTGGCAGTGAGAGGCAGCAGCTGGGAATAAAGCACTTGGTAAGATGGAGTTCCTGCCTGCAGCAGTACACCGTGGCTGTCTGAGCAGGTAGTTGGTGGAATCCCGCCGGATCAGCTACGTGGCGTCAGGCCCCGACGTCATCTGGAGGGCCTTAAATTGCGGCTTGCATGGCAGTCGCGCCTGAAGAGGCGCATTTAAAGGGGCTTGTTGGCGCACGAGGAGCAGTGGAGGGGGGTTCCTGGAACGGGCAAATGGAAAAAGAGATCTTTAAACGTGAGTATGGCAAACTTCTCCAAATCTGTGAAGGTTATTGGTACAATAGACAAGCATGTTGTATCATCGGGTGGTATGGAGGAGTTGTTGCAGCCTGTTGCCGGGTCCTCGGTTTCCTCTGAAATCTCCTCATCTTTAACAGGGATTCTTAATTCTGCCCCGCATGCTGGTGATGATTCTATGGGCCCAGTGACTTCATTCCCCTTGTTGGAGGATCAGTTTCGATCTCAGGAGTTACCATCTGTCCCAGGTCCTTTTATGAAATTTTCGGATATTGTTGTTGCACCTTTACCATGTATTTTACAAGTTTCAGGGGACCTGGTTGGAGCTCATTAGGTTTCTACTTCTATGTCGACTGTGGACAAACAAAATATTTCTTTATCTGATTTATGGCAAGTTCTTTCGCGGATTGAAGCTTCTTTGACTGCTGTGGTTTCTCAGTTTTCTCATTTCTCTAAGGATTCAATGGCAAAATTAACTCAGCATGATCTTCAGATTGTGGCATTGGATGATAAATGTCAGAAATTGGATTTACAATTAGTTACTTTACAGAATGTTACTACATCTTTTATTAAAGATAGCCTCACCTTGCATACCCAATCGGAATTGCTTGAAGATAGCTTTAGAGCTAAGAATATTAGATGTTTAAATTTTCCAATTACTCGTTTGTTATCACCACAGATTTTGTTTGATAAATATTTGTCTGAACTGTTGGGCTATCAAGAAGGGTCTAAACCTTCTATAAATAAGTTGTATTATTTGCCTCAGACATCTATAGCTACTAGTGGGTCTTTGCAAGGAGTCGAGGCTGTACCTCAGTTAGCTTCTTTGAATGTATTTGACTTTATTGAGTCATCCCATGATTTGATTGCTACTAGATCTACTCTTCTTGTATCCTTTAATTCTGAAATTGAAAAAATACAGTTATGTATTTGTTTTTTCAAAATAAGAATGCTATTTTTTGTGGGTGGGGGGGGGGATATCTTTCTGGACATTTCCAGGCAAACGCAGCTTAGGCGCAAGGCTTTTCTTGTTTTGAAGCCTCGCATTCTGGCTATGGGTGCTACTTTTTTCCTTGTAAATGCCTGGTTACGTCCAGGAGAACTAAGTATGTTTTTTCTGAGGTTTCTTCGCTGGAAGTCTTTCTAAATAATTATTGTTCACAGTGAATATGCAGTATCGATTAAATTATGTGTTTGCCAGCATGCTAGTAAAAATGGAGTTGGTTTGTAATGTTGGGCATAAGTTCCTCTCCCAAGATGATGATATACTTTATTTTGTATTGCCTAATGGCAGATGCATTTATGAATTTCCCCATGATGTGGACTGTTGTTTTTTTTCTTTTCTGTTTATTTCTTATTGTAATTAATTGAAATTATCAATAAAAAAAAAGAAAAATTCCAGCATCGAATTGGAATGCTACAAAGTGCTCAAGGATCCATGTTGAATGATGCTGAGATCATCAAGAAAAGCTGGAAAGAATATACAGAGTCATTATACGATAAAGATCAAGTGGATCAACAGCCATTTTAACCTGTACCTTATGATCAGGAACTATTGGTGATGAAAGAAGAAGTCGAAGCAGCATTGAAAACCTTATCACAGAACAAAGCAGCGGGTATTGATGACATTCCCACTGACGTATCACAGCAAGCAGATGAAGCTGTTACCATACTTACAAGGCTCTGCCAGGAAATTTGGAAGACAAAGTCATGGCTAACTGACGGGAAAAGATCTGTGTTTATACAAATACTAAAGAAAAGTGATCCAACTGACTGTGGAAATTATCGCACAATTGCTTTAATCCCACATGCCAGCTAGATTCTACTCAAGATCATTCAGTAGAGACTACAGTACAACCATATCTTGAATAAGAAGTGCCTGAAGTGCAAGCAAGGTTCAGGAAAGGGCGAGGAACGAGAGACATCATCACAGATGTGAGATGGATCCTTGAAATGACAAAATAATAAAAGGATATCCATATGTGTTTTACTGACTCCAGCAAGGCTTTTGACTGTGTAAACCATGAGAAACTCTGGGTCACATTAAGAAGCATGGGTATACCAGAACACCTGATAGTTCTCTTGCACAACCTTTACATTGACTAAGAAGAAACAGTTTGAACGGAACTAGGAGAAACAGAATGGTTTAAAATCAGCAAACGTGTATGACAGGGCTGCATTCTTTCCCCTACCTCTAATTTATATGCAGAACAAATCATCAGAGCAGCAGGGCTGTATGAAGATAACCAAGGTGTGGTGGAAGACTCAACAACCTTCACTATGCTGATGATACCACATCAGCCGCGCTCCCCACCCCTCATAATACCTCCTCGTATGCCCGTCTCCCACTTTTCCTTTTCTTCCTCCCCCTCCCGTCCTCTGCCCCTCTTGGGCCTTTCCTGCTTTCTATCTTCAACTGTCTCTCCCTGTCCTATTGATTTTTGGCGTTCTTTTCTATCTTTCCAGTAGCCTTACCTTTGTATTCTACACCTCCCTGATGCTTCGGCCTGGGCTGTTTATCAAATTTTGCAAATAAAGATAAAGATTACTGGTTGAAAGTGAAAATGATCTGAAACATTTGTTTCTCATGATCAAGGAACACAATTTTAAAATGGGCATGGACCTTAACGTTAAGAAAACAAGGATCCTGACAACTGGCAAAATCAATAAGTTCAGCAATGATGGAGAAGAAATTGAAATAGTTTACAACTTTAACCTACTTGGAGATTAACAATCAATAAAGAAAGGACAAGCAGTCAAGAAATCAGATGATGCATTGCTCTTGGCAAATGGCTATGAAAGACCTTGGCAAGATTCTCAATAGCAGAGATGTTTCTCTCCATACAAAGATTTGACTTGTCCAAGCCATGGTATTTTCAGTAACATCCGGTGACTCGTGTCCAACTCTGGTGACTCGTGTCCAAACTTCTTCGTTCTGGAGCCTCCAATCTTCACCTCTGTTGGAGAGGTTGGATGTTTAAAGAAGCATCGCATCAATGTACTTTTCACTGTCTCGAATGCTTCTCAGCTTCGCCACCTTTTCCCTGAGCTCCTCCACTTTTCCTGAAAGCCTCAGCATGCAGTCATTCTGCACATGGAACCTGTCCTTCAACAGTCACTGGGATCTCTGTCTGGACAGAGTCAGAAGCTGTAATGGGGGCAACAGCTTAAGCAATATAAATTTTCCCAGCCATTGTTTAATTGATGGAGCTTTGGTATCTGTTGAAGTACAAGAGAGAGACCTACCAAAGCCCTATATGTTCCTCAGCTGTCCTTTAAGAGAAAAAGCAGTTAACCAGTTAAGCTTTTGGAGTGGAGGAGTGGCCTAGTGGTTGGGGCAAGGTACTTCAGGCCGGAAGGTCGGGGGTTCAAATCCCACTAGAGGACAGCAACCTTGGGCTGGAAGGACTGGGGTTTCTAGTCCCACAGGTACTCCTTGTGGTCTTGGGCAAGCCACTTAACCCTCCATAGCCCATGTTCCCTGTAAAATAGTTATCTCCAAGTTATAATGCCCTGTTCAATGTAATTTCAGTTTGTTCAATGTAAACCGCACTGATGCAGAATAGCGCGGTATATAAGAGAATGTAAATAAATACATAAAATAAAATAAGCTTTCAAAGGGGCTTTGTGTTCATTTTTAAAATCTAATTCTTGAAGGGGTTTTGGTGTTACTTTTTAAAAGCTAAGGGAACCAATATTTGAAAGTCATTTACATGGTTTACAGCCCAGTATCCCCTCTTAACTCCCCTAGTGCCCCGATGCTATCTAGTCAGCATCGGGGCGTTTCAGGGCAGAGCAGAGGCAGCGACAAACGCTAACCGGGAAGCAGCGATATTGTATGCTGCCTGGTTAGCAAACTGTATCTTAAAGATAGGTAAGGAAACCCTTGCCTATCTTTAAAGTTCAGGAACTAACCAGGCAGCATGCAACATTGCTGCTGCCCAGTTTAGCTACTGCAACTTACCGCTTTTGTGGCGATCCCCAGATATTCAATTCTGGCTTTTGCGGCGATCCCCGTTTATTCAATGCTGGGGCTACATATGACGCCAGCATTGAATATCCAGGGTTAAGGGTCTGTAAGCAGGACTATGTGCCGTAGGGGTGCATAGCCTGCCCAAATCAATATCGGGCCCTAAGTCTTTTTCTCTCTTTACTAAAAAAGGGGGACTTTTTTTGTTTGTTTTTGTGGTGTTGTGCAAAGCTCTGCAGTAAGGCATGGCGGAACCGGGTGAGGGCCTTCTCTCCGTCATCACTATTTGGGTTCCATCCGGGATCTTCATTTGGGAAATCTGCGGCTGCTGCCCTTCGGGGATCTAGGTCTCGCCCATCTTCTGGGTTCTCTTCCAACCATCTAGTGGTTGCTCGCACTATCCGTGCCCGCTCTTCAGTAGTAAAGAGGGTAGCCAAGAGCTGGCGACAGTCAGACCAGGTGGGCTGGTGGGTTTGCATAATACTGGACATTAACTCTGTCAAATCTTGGGGCTTTTCAGTATAGGAGGCATAATGCGTTTTCCAGTTCAATAAATCTGTTGTGGTGAAAGGCACATGAACTAGACTGGTCGGTCCGACCACAACCTGACCCTCTGTATTTACAATAGATAATCCTGGGACTTGCCGCAGTGGCATTTGGCGAACTTCTCTCTGGCCCACTGTCCTGCTTCTGAAGGCATAACGCAGATTAGCGGGGGTAGTGCTGCTGCTGGTGCTTGGACTAGTGGGTGGCCCTGGACTGGCATCTGACCCTCCGCTAGCAGATCCTTCAGGGGATGATGATTCTGTTGCAGAGCTCTGCCCAGGGCTTGCAGCGCTCTGCTCAGGACTAGGGCTCCGACTCTGGGGAAGGGGGTGGTCCTCGGGTGGTGGGTGACCGGGTGGAGGTACCTCAGCTGGGGATACTCTCACTACCTCTGGCTCTACTCGGGACAACCAACAACCTGCAAACTTTCCCCATACACCAGTCGCCCCTGCACGTCAACACCACAGACAATAGGTAGTCCCCCCTCAAACCCTATCACCCTCACAAAACCAATGCAACACCCATTCACATTAGAGTATTGTACATAGTTCGAGTTAATATGTATTTAGTTTCCATGGTTTTGCTCCCATGTTCAATTCCCTGTTCTTTGTAAACTCAATGTTGTTTGTATACATTGCAGTATTCTTGTTCGATGTACACCGCGCTAATTTTAATAGCACGGTATAGAAGAAATGTTAAATAAATAAATAAATAAAATACTGATGGAGCTGACGGGACTGGTGTATACAGAAATGTGGGTGGGTGACCCGGGACCTCTGGAGGCTCTGGGGCTGCAAAAATAGGGGGCTTTTCCTTCTTAGCAGGGACTCCCGCTGCAGTTGCTAACAGAATTCTACTCTGCCCCTCACGGCAATGCTTTATCCAAGGGGGTTGCTTCTCACAGATAGCTAGCCAGGAATCTATATAGGAAAACTGCTCGGAACTATATCTGCGCACCACCTGGTGCACTCGGGACACAATTTGAATATCAAAAGTACCTTCTGGTGGCCACACGGCGTCCAGCGCCGGCCACACCCTACTACACAATATTTCTAAGCAGGTCGGTGACATTTTTACCCCATAATCACCACTAAACCTCTCTTTAAAATTCGTGATCATACAGTTCAACGGAGTTTGTACGGACTCCGCCCCTCCCATTATGACATATGACAGACAAGACAGCAAACAGAAAGGATGGGTAGGATGGCTGCGGGTAAGGGGTCCGCACAGCCCATGGAACAATAAGGGGGACAAACACCAGACGCGTCCTCCTTTTCGCGACCTGGGCACAGTCGCCTGGCCAGGAACTGCGCTACTTAGGAGTCCGCTCTCGCTCGGCCGGTATTGCAAGACCTCTCAAGCACACTTCACACAACCAAACATGCTAGCATATCCCAAATTCCAAATTCCCGGGCTGACTAAACCAAAATTACCAAACCAAAAGGGTCAGTGGCTTCGCCCCGCGCATACCCATGCAGGGCTACTAGGACCGCCCTGGGAGTTGATCAGACTCCCTTTACCTGTTACCATACCATATTAGTCTCGAGACTTTCCCAGAGCTAACTGACTAAGAACCAGAAAAATCAATACTCACCGGATCCGGTAGCTAATGCGCTGCGCAACCAGTTCTACCTTGGGTTGAATCCTGGACTCCCCTCCCGAGTTCGAGATGTTGGCCGGCCGGACCCAGCAAGCCTGCCGAGGCAGGGCGCAACCCTCCTATGCAAGGGACCGGCGGTGCCTGGGCTCCTCTCCGCTGTCGGCCAGCTGCGGTCCCAGCCGGACCAAACCTGGAGGCGGTAATACGTGGTAGTATTCACTTGCACACCATTCACGTACCCCACCTTTCCCGGTCAGGGAACCAATGTAGTAGCGAAGTGCATGCAATGAATACACCAGGAGTCTATTTACTAGAATTCAAACCTGTTTATTATGTGCACAGGCTCAGACACCTGTCAATTGTCACTTTCAAAATGGTCTGAGCATGGCGTTCAATAAAACAACAGCATTTATAGTTTTCCTCATCAGTTTGTTATGTATTTCTGCACATGGAACCTGTCTTTCAATAGTCATTGGGATCTGGACAGAGTCAGAAGCTGTAATGGGGGCAACAGCTTAAGCAATATAAATTTTCCCAGCCATTGTTTAATTGATGGAGCTTTGGTATCTGTTGAAGTACAAGAGAGAGACCTACCAAAGCCCTATACGTTCCTCAGCTGTCCTTTAAGAGAAAAAGCAGTTAACCTCTTTGAAGTGTGTTCTAACAGCCCTGTTCTATGTCCCTGTGTGTACCTAATTGAGGATTTGCTCTATAAAGCAAGCATGCTCACATGGGTGCTGAGGTGGGTAGGGAGGGATCTAACACCTGATGAGGTCAGTAACTTCAAAGAGTTAGCTGTGAATGGGTAGCTGGAACACAGACAATGAACTCTAACTGACAGAGCTTTGCACAACACCACAAAAACAAACAAAAAAAGTCCCCCTTTGCAGTAAAGAAAGAAAAAGACTTAGGGCCCGATATTGATTTGGGCAGGCTATGCACCCCTACGGCGCATAGTCCTGCTTACTGACCCTTAACCCTGGATATTCAATGCTTGCGTCATATGTAGCCCCAGAATTGAATAAACGGGGATCGCCGCAAAAGCCAGAATTGAATATCTGGGGATCGCCACAAAAGCTGTAAGTTGCAGTAGCTAAACTGGGCAGCAGCGATGTTGCATGCTGCCTGGTTAGTTCCTCAACTTTAAAGATAGGCAAGGGTTTCCTTACCTATCTTTAAGATGCAGTTTGCTAACCAGGCAGCATACAATATCGCTGCTTCCTGGTTAGCGTTTGTCGCTGCCTCTGCTCTGCCCTGAAACGCCCCGATGCTGACTAGATAGTATCGGGGTGCTAGGGGAGTTAAGAGAGGATACTGGGCTGTAAACCATGTAAATGACTTTCGAATATTGGGTCCCTTAGCTTTTAAAAAGTAACACCAAAACCCCTTCAAGAATTAGATTTTAAAAATGAACACAAAGCCCCTTTGAAAGCTTTCATGCAGAGTATTACCTTGCTTGTAATGAAGTGAATTCTTTCACTGTATTTGCCCCCACCACCTCCATTGGGAGGGCCTTCCATGCATATCAAGTATGCCTGCTCTGAATATGTGCACTATGCTGAACTGCATTCTCATTTTTTTCTTTAAGTGCCTTCAAGTCAATGCTGACTCCTGGTGACCCAGCAGCCCCTGGGTTTTCTTGGCAAGGTATGACCAGAAGTAGATTGCCAGGCCTTTTCTTCTGAGGCAATGAAGGGTAAAGTGACTTGCCCAAGGCCACAAGGAGTGCCAGTGGAAATCAAACCCAGATTTCTGTGGTAGTAGGCTGTTGCTCTAACCACTATGCTACTTCTCCACTCAAAGGAAGCTTGGAAAGGGAAGGAAGCATGAGCCAGCCATGAACTGAACCTAGAATCTTCTGATCTGTAGTCAGATGAGTTATCCTTTGTGCCACTGGCCCCATAAAAAGGGTCTCCCATCTAGGTTCTGACCAGGGCTGACCCTGCTTAGAATTTTTGCCCACACAGTGGCCTCCTGTAGTAGCCACCTCCCGTGCTGCCTCTTTTCTGCCTGCCACCGCAGAAAGGAGACAGAGTGATAACATAGCTGTAGCAGAATACAACTCCTCGGAGAGGAGGGAGGGTTGTGAGTACTTATTCCTGCAGTCCTTGGAGAACATCTGCTACAGGTGAGTAACTACCTTTTCTCCGTGGACAAGCAGGAAGTAAATCCTCACACATGGGACTCCCACGCTACAGGCTACTGAAAACCAAGGAGGCTGCCGAGAAGCCCAACAGAACATTAACTGTGGAACATGCAAAATCAACTATGTACAGCAAAGGCAAGTCTCACCTCATATCTTCTGCACTCTGTATAATTCCTTTTCTCTTTTTTTGTAGCCTGGAGGAACAGAAGGGCATTGGGGGACAGAGTTAGATTCTAATCACCAAACACGTGCCGGAATACAGATTGAACAAAGTTACTGTCCAGTTGGGAATCCCCTTCTAGACAGTAGTGAGACGTGAACGTGTGGACAGAAGCCCATGTTATAGCCCAGCAGATTTCCTCCATGGAGACCGAGCCTAAGTTGGCCACCGACACAGCCACAACTCAGACATTGTGAGCCGTGACATAATGATCAAGGCTCAAGCCTGCTTAGACATAACCGAAGGAGATGCAGTCTGCTAGCCAAATTGAGAGAGCATTTGCAAATGGCAGTTCCCAGCTTCTTGGGGTCGAAAGAAACAAAAAAAGTTGGACGGACTTCCTATGGGCCTTTGTCTGCTCCAAGTAGAAGGCTAAGGCCCGTTTACAGTCCAACATATGCAACGTCGCTTCCCCCTTGTGGGCACAGGCCTAGGGAAAAATAAAATGTAAGTAGCACTATGGACTGGTTGAGATGGAAATATGAAACCACCTTTAGAAGGAAACAGGGATGTGTATTATGGTAGAATCTGGTATACAGTGGATGAACTACCAGAGCCTGAAACCCGCTCACCCGGCACGCCAAAGTGACTGTTACCAGAAAGATCACCTTCCAGGTCAAGAACTTTAGTGGACAGGAGTTGAGCGGCTCAAAGGGAGCTTTCAGGAGTTGCGCTAGTGCTACACTGAAATCCCAAGCCTCAGTGGAGGGCTTGCATGGAGGCTCCAAGAGGAGTAGCATCCGCATGAAGCGAACAAAGGCTGTGCTGAGTTGGACTTCCCTTCTACACTGTGATGGTACACCTCAATCATGCTGAGGTTTACTCGGATGGAGTTGAACTTCAGGCCTAAGTCAGAGAGGTGTAGAAGATACTCAAGCAGTCTTCCTTGTAGGATAGATGAAAGGATCCAGGATCTGGCCTTCAGACCAGATGACAAACTTCTTCCACTTACAGGCATAAGACCTCCTTGTTGAGTCCTTCCTGGAGGCCAACAGGACATCAGTTACGTTGTCAGCCAAATTCAGCTCTGACAGGACTAGCCTCTCAATATCCATACCATGAGGGCCAATGACTGGATCATTGGGATATAGCATCCTCTCATCATCCTGCGAAACGAGATCTGGAGCATGGCTGAGGCAAAGGGATTCCTGAGTGGATAGTTGCAGCAAGAGCAGGAACCAGGGCTGTCTGGATCAATACAGCGCAAAGAGTATCATCGTACCTTCATCTGTCCTGAGCTTCACTAGGGTCTTCGCTATGAGAGGTATTGGAGAGTAAGCATACAGAAGACCTCCCCCCACCCCCTCCCAGTGCAGAAGGAAAGCATAAAATGCTAGTCTGCTGTGGGATCCCACAGCAGACTGTCATCTGATTGATTCTGGAGCAGAATCAATCTACCTGGGCATTTTGTGGAGTGGCGAACAGTGCTATTGAGGGAGTGC
This sequence comes from Ichthyophis bannanicus, assembly GCA_033557465.1. Taxonomy (NCBI): domain Eukaryota; kingdom Metazoa; phylum Chordata; class Amphibia; order Gymnophiona; family Ichthyophiidae; genus Ichthyophis; species Ichthyophis bannanicus. The sequence goes on from CM066031.1 coordinate 1,541,040,504, forward strand.
CCCACTACTAAAAGATGTGGGCCGCCACATCTCTGTTCAACATCCATTCATGTGACTGAAGGACACGGCTCAGTCTGTCCACCAGAGTGTTTTGGTTTCCTGGCAGATATGTGGCCCTCAGCTCCATTTCGTGAGTGATGGCGAACCTCCATAACCTGTTTCTCAGTATGGTGATAGGAACTGGAGCCCCCCTGGTTATTGATTAGAACATAGCGACTTGATTGTCGATCTGAATGAGGACAATGTGGTTAGCTAGCCCATCCTGGAAGGCCATTAGAGCATTTGCTAAGGTTCTCAATTCTAGGAAGTTGATCTGGTGAAAACTCTTGAACCAGCCAGTCGCCCTGAGTGTGGAAGCCATCAAGAGGAGCTCACCATCCCAATTTGGATGCATCTGTTGTCAGGATCTTATGAGGTGAGGCCTTTTGAAAGGAGAGACCTTTCAGAAAATTTTGAGGAACTGTCCATGAATGCAGAGATTGGACTGGGGGATTGGTGACATACACCCAATCCCAGGACGACCCACTGAGTCCGCAGAGTCTATTGAGTCTGCCTCATCTGAAGGGGGTGTGACATGCACTGTAAAGGCCATGTGACCTAGGACGGTTAGCATCTTGCAAGCCATCACTCATTGAGACTCAGTTGAGTGTCCTATACTAAGGCTGTCAAGCCTTTGAAGCCGGTCCTGCGGAAGGAAAGCCTTTGCTTGAGTTGTGTGGGGCAAGGTTCCTATGAATTCTAGCTGTTGGGTGGGCTGAAGGTGGGACCTGGGGTGGTGGTGGTTAAGTGCTGTCGAGTCGGTGTCAACTTATGGCAACCCTCTGGATAGCTGTCCTAAACTGTATTTGGTCTTCAGTCAGGTGGCTCATTATTTATAGAGTGGCATCCATATCTGCTGTTATTGTATCGATCTATCTCACTGCTGAATTCCTCTTTTGTGCTGACCTTCAATCTTGCTAAGCATGACATCTCTCTCTAATGATCTCTCTCTTTGCATGATGTGTCCAAAGTATGAAAGTCGAAGTCTTGTCATCTGAGCTTCTAAAGAAAGTTTTGGTTTGATCTCTTCTATTACTTGGACTAGGACTTTGGGTAGTTGATCACAAACCCTAGCAGCTCCAGTACCTAAATGGTCAACAGTATGGAGTCCCGAACTCCCTCTGGAGTGGTGCTTTTTATGAGCCAATTGTCCAAGTAAGGGAAGACAAACACCCTCAGTGTTCTGAGGTAGATTGCCACTACAGCGAGACATTCTGTGAAGACTGGGGGTACAGAGGCTAGGCCGAAAGGCAGCACTCAATACTAAAAGTGTTGTCCTCCCAGGATAAATATGAGATAGTTCCTGTGAGCAGGATGAATCTGTATGTGGGAATACACATCCTTTAGATCCAGGGAGCATAGTCAATTTCCTTTTTGAAGGTATGGGAGCAAGGTGCCCAGAGAAATCATCTTGAACCTCTCTCTCACCAAGTAAGTGTTTAGGTCCCTGAGGTCCAGAATCCCCCCGTTTTCTTGGGGGATCAGAAAATACTTGGGGTAAAAGCCTTGCCCTACTTGCTCATGCAGTACAAACTCAATGGCTAGGTCGGCCAGGAGGACGGAGATTTCCTTCTGAAGCAGTTCCTGATGCAGAGGGTCTAGGTGATATGCACATGGAGGCCAACTTGGAGGTAGTTCAAAGAGGTGCACCTGTGTCCACTCTGGATTATATGTAGCATCCAGGAGTCCAAGGTTATGAAGAGCCATTTCTGGGCAAAGAGAGTGAGCCTTCCCCTGACAGGAGGGGTTTATCACTGTGACCCTGGTAGACTGATTATGCTCCGGAGGAACCAGTCAAAACCCCGCCATGGGCTTTGGCTGCAGGGCTGGTTGGGCCGCCTGCTGTTTCTGCTGTGAGGTTTGGGGGTTCAAGAAAGTACGGACACCTACGGGAGTAGTAGGTCTTCTTGCCCCCTCCTTGGTACCTCCTACAATATACCGTTTCAGATGTGCGCCTGGAGGGTCTAGTAAGAGTGATATGCTACTTCTCTCTAATGCCAGCCTTCTCCTCCCCCACCTGCTTACCGAACAAATTCTTACCGCAGCACGGTACGTACACCAGTTTATTCTGAGCCAACTATTCTAAGTTAGAGGATTGGAGCCAGGCATGTCTCTGGGCCCCAATACCTACTGCAGCAACTCATGACACTGTCATAGGTCGCCTGAACCAGGAACTTTCAGCAGTCCTTGCTGTGCCCTACTAGGGTGCAAAACTGCTTCAATTTCTCAGAAGGAAGGAACTGGGAAAGGTCAGCTAGGTCTAGCATAACCTCCTTTAGGAACATGCTCATGTAGAGCTGGTATGAAGTCAGTCCGGCTACAAACATCGAACCCTGAAAACATCTCCCTAAAGAGTCCAAGGTCCGAGTCTTCCTTTCCAGGGACGCTGAAGAATGAGCCTTAGTACGCTTAATCCTCTTCAGGATGGTGGTGGTGCAGGAGCTGAGGTTTCTTGAAACTAGGAGCTCTTCTGGACCCTGCACATTGAGTCAAGTCTTCTACTGACTGAGGGACCGTGAAGGGCCTCTCCTACATCCTCATCTGTACCCTCTGCAGGACGTGATGTAGGGCACGGGCACGATCCCCTTAGGTGCTGTGGAGTACTGCAGATTTCTAACTCCTCTGCCCTGGGGTCATCCTCAGTCTCCATGCATGGTCCACTTCCCGCCCAAGGGTGCCATCTTGCTCAGTCAGATGACATTGCTAAAATGGCAGTCAAACTAAAACAAAAGGATGGCAACTCCAAGGGGAGGAGGACGGCTGTGAGGACTGATTCCTGCTGTCCCTGGAGAACACCTGTTACAGGTGAGTAACTACTCTTTCTCCAGGAACAAGCAGGAAGTCAGTCTTCACATATGGGAATCCCCAACTACAGGCTACTGAGGACCCGTAAAAAAATGCCACGGTGAGCCGTGAGCAGAAATTGGTAACCGAAGTCAACCCAAGGAACCCGGGTCCCCGGAAGACCACACTACCGGTAGCCGCAGAAGAAGGGTCGGAGGGCCAGAGTTGCCTAAACCCAGAACAGATTATGGAATACGGCCTGGCCGAAGGCACTGTCCCAACGCAACTCCTTCTCCAGGCAGTAATGTGTCGTGAAGGTGTTAGCAGAGGACCAGGTTGCGGCTTGACAGATGTCCACCAGGGGCACGGAGTGCAGATGTGCCACTGACACTGCCCTCACACGTGTGCCATGACTCAGCGGTCCAGTGGTGGTCCAGTGGTAGCCCAGCCTGAGCCTGGACAAATGCGATGCAATCCACCACCTAGAGGGAAAGGGTCCGCTTGGTGACCGCGAGCCCCAAATGGGCAGGGTCATAGGAGACGAAGAGCTGCTCGGACCTGCGGTGAGCCTGCATGCACTGCAGTTAGGAGAGAGCACTCCTACAGTCAAGGGTGTGGAGGATCGCCGATGCCCGGTCAGCGTGGGGCTTCAGAAAGAAGGTCGGCAGCACAATCTCCTAGTTGAGGTGAAAGTCTGAGACAAACTTCGGGAAAAACGTGGGGTGCATTCGGAGGATCACCCAGTTCCCATAGAATCTTGTGTAGGAAGTGGCGGCCATCAGGGCCTGGAGCTCACTGACCTCCAGGCCGAGGTGAGGGCTACCAGAAAAACCACCTTCCAAGAAAGGTGCCAAAGCGAGCAGGATGCAGGTTAGTCGTGTAAGGACGACATTGAGATGGGAGGGCCTGGAAAGAAGCAGCCTGCACATGAAGCAGGAGACCAGCGGCTGGCCTGAGAGGGGTCCGCCATCGACTGGGTGGTGGTTGGTTCAGATCATGCTCAGGTGGACTCTGATGGAGTTGGACTTCAGACCCACTTACGAGAGATGGAATAGGTACTGCAGGACCAGGTGGGTGGGGCAAGAGAACATGTCGGCCCATACCTCTGCGCACCACACCGAGAACCGACGCCACTTAAAGGCGTAAGCCCTCCTAGTTGAGTCCTTGCACGAAGCCATCAATATGTCCTCGATCTCCACCGGGAGATGAAAAGGGGCTAGCGTGACCCGCTCAGCTGCCAAGCCGTGAGGGATAAGGACCTCAGATTCAGGTGAAGCAGGAGACCCTCATCCTGTGTCACCAAGCCCGGCATGCTGTAAGAGCCGGTGCCCCCCTGTTTGTTCATAAAGAACATTGCCACCCGGTTGTCCAGCTGGACAAGCACCGTCCAAAGGTGAACGCGGTACCTAAATGCACAAAGGGCAAGAAGGACCGCCTGGAGTTCGAGAAAGTTGATCGGTAGTCAGGACTCCCCGAGGGACAATGTTCCTTGCATGCGAAGCAAGCCGCAGTGTGCTCCCCAGCCCGTTAGAGAGGCGTCCATGGTCAAGACCACGTTGTGCTGTGGAGCCTGGAAGGGCATGCCTCGAAGCAGATTCCAGGTGTCCCAGCACCAGTCGAGGGACTCGGACGGTTGGGGAGTGATGGAGACGGACCATCACCTGAGCCCACTGAGTGCGAAGGCATCACTGCGCAGCTCGCATGTATAGGCATGTATCAGGAATGACGTGGATTGTCAAGGCTATATGGCCGAGAAGACGGAGCATTGCTCGGGCTGAAACTGCGTAGCAGCGCTAGACCGTGGAGGCCAGAGCAATGAGGCGGTCTGCCCTGTTCTGAGGAAGGAAGGTCGTCACCCGCTGGGTGCCGAGGCACGCGCTGATGAACTACAGGGATTGGACCGGAGTGAGGTGGGACTTTGGGTAATTCACCACGAAACAGAGGTGCTCCAGGAGATGGATGGTGCAGACCGTGGACTGCCGTGCTTCGTCAGCCGACTCCCCTGTACTTAGCCAATCATCTAGATAAAGGTAGACGAAGGTGCCCTGTAACTGAAGGTGGGCTGCGGGCTACCACAAAGCACTTAGTGAACACTCATGGAGTGGACGCGAGGCCAAAGGGAAGCACACACTATTGGTAGTGGTTCCCTTGTACTCTGAAGCATAAGTATTTTCTGTGCTTTGGGTGGACCAGGATATGAGTGTACACATCCCGAAGGTCCAAGGAGCATAATTAGTCGCCCTGCCGGAGGAAGAGCAGCAAGGCGCCAAGGGAGAACATTTTGAACCTCTCCCGTACCAGGTATTTGTTGAGATTTCTTACATCGGGAATGGGTCGGAAACCCCCCATCCGCTTTGGCACAAGGAAGTAATGAGAGTAGAACACGCGATCTCTGAGGTGCGGCGGGACTACTTTCACTGCTCGCTCCTCAAAAATGTTGGCAAGTTCCTGCGCCAATAAGACCTGGTGCGCAGGGAGCCGAGGGGGCTCCGCGGGGCAGAAGGGTGGAGGAAGCCGGTCCAGGTGAAGGAGGTAATCCTCTCGGACAACCTGGAGGACCCAGGTGTTTGAGGTGAGACTCTCATCGGGGAACAAAATGGAGAAGGCGCCCTCCCACCAGTAGCTGGGTCGCCGGTGGGCGAGCGGCTATGCATCTGACATCAAAAACCCGGGGCCGACTGAGCTTGTGCCAGGATCTGGCTCTTGGGGCCCTTTGGCTTACACAGACCATGGTGGCCGCTGTTGCTCTGTCCACCTTGAAGTGGAGCCGACACTGGAGAACAAAGTGGGCAGCCCCGATAGGGGAGACCCTTCCTCTGAAGGAAGGTTTTTTTGCCCTGTTGCTTCTTCCACGGGAGGGAAGAAGTCTTCTGGGAGAGGACGGGTGCTGCTTTGTTTGCCATCGGTTTGTCGAACAACTGTTCGTCCAGGCACGGTACATCAAGGAACCTTTCCTGGACTCACTGTTCGAGGTCCGAGGACTGGAGCCAGGCCTGGCCCCAATACCTGCAGCCGGTACCCAAGCAGAGGACTCAAAGCTGTCGTATGCAGCATGAGAAAGGTACTTCAAACAGTCCCCCACTGATTTCAGGAGGGACTGGAAACGCCAGAGGTAATCGCCGTCAAGGCCCACCTGAAAGCCCCCGAGTTCCTTCGTGAGGTCACGAAGGAACATACCAATATATAGCTGGTAAGCTTGGATGCGGCAAGCCAGCATGGAGCCTTAATAGGCCTTTCAACTGAGGGTGTCAAGGACACAAGACTCGTTACCTGGCGGAACCGAAGAGTGGGTTTTTGGACTCTTCTGCTTCCGCATGGCAGATTCCACTAACATTGAGGTATGGGGGAGCTGGATCTTCTGGAACCAGGCCCCTGCTGGACCCTGTACATGGTATCCAGGTGCTTGCTGACAATGGGAATAAGTGCAGGCGTCTCCCACATGCGGAGGAGCAGCTGGGTCAGAATGGGTGGGACCGGAACCATGAGTGATTCCCTCGGCGGGGCCTCGTATTGCAAAATATTGAGTTCCTCCGCACGGGGCTCCTCCTCGGATTGTGTACAGCACACCAGGACTCAAGCCATGTCCCGCACAAACTCCAAAAAGGAGGTATCCTCGGGAGGCGACCGCCGTATCTGAGCTGGCGGGGAAGGACCCGAAGGGAGGTCCCGATAAGTCCGAGATTCAGGGGAAGTGTCCCTGTTGGACTCCCAGTCTGAAATCTCCAAGGGTGACTCGGAACTAGGCTGCTCGAGCAGAGCCCATGAAGCATGCTGGGCTCAAGGCCGAAGCCCCTCTGGAGGCGCTGGCCCAGGAAGATCTCGCACCCAAGGACTGGGATGGAGATCGAGACCTCTACCAGAATCCCTCACGAGGCCCCTGGCTCTTGGGGGTTGCTGCGGCAGTATGGGAAGCCAAGACAGGTGTTGTCCTCGAGGTCTCAGAGTGTGCGCCAGCGGGGCCTGGCACCAGTGCCTGCTGGGCATCAAGGAAGGCAGAGACAGCATTCGGGCCTCCCACTGAAGAGTGAGGCCCTGCAACGTCAACATCGGGGTAACAGGGTCAGGCGTCAGGGAGAAGAGTGGGTCATCGCTGGGACAACCCTGAGGAGACCGGGCGCCATCGTTGGAGGCCTCCGTATCTGTAGGAGCAAATCCAGGGACTGCCGAAGAAGGGTAAGGGACCAAGCAAGAGAATGCTTGTCCGGAGCCCCCGTCAGGGTCCTCGAGGCCTTCTTCTTCCACTCCCTTTCAGGGGACCCTTGTTCAGAGTGATGCCGGGGCCATGGGGGACCCCAGAGGTGGAGGGTTGGTGGAGCGGAAATCTACTGGGGACACCGGGGCCGTCTTGCAGAAAATATCATCCAGTTTCTGCTTATGGCTCTGGATGGCCTTGGAGGACATCTTTTTACAAAGGGAGCAGAGCTCTGGGTTATGGTCTGCTCCAAGACACCGAAAACAACAATCATGGGTGTCCATGAGGGATGTGTTTTTGGAGCATCTGTCACACTTTTTGAAACCAGAGGCCATGGGGGGAAAAAAGGATCCCTTGCAAGGTCGAAGACCTTCAGTTCGGCCAGCAGTTGAAAAAGGCACGAAATGCGCTGGATAAGAGAAGAAATGGGAAAAGAAAACTAGCAAAGTCCGGGGATCCACTGCCAAAGCAGGGGCACTGGGATGGTGGGAAGAGGACCGGGAAACTGGAATAGAAGACAATATGAAAAAGGTTTTTCCGAGGTACAGGGACGTGTGTCCGAAGGGCTCCGCAAAAAAAGGGAGACTGATCAAGATGACACCCTTGGGCGGGAAGGGGACCACACATGCGTGGTGGCATTCCCAAAGGCTTTCTTTGAAAACTGGGGAAATGCTCCGTGCGGGCTCTGTCAGTGCCGACGTCACCCATAAGTGAGGACTGACTTCCTGCTTGTTCCTGGAGAAATGGGGATACAACCTTCGGGAGGAATTTAGGACAAGTGCGGAGCACTACTCTGTTCTTAAATAACCTGGTGTATGGGGGGGGGGGGGTCCACCACCAGCGCTTAAAGCTCACTGACTCTGCGAGCTGAAGTCAGGGCCACAGTCACCTTCCAGGATAGGTATCTGAGGTAGCAAGTGGCCAATGGCCTAGTCAGCTGGGAGAGCACCACACTGAGGTCCCATTCTGCTGCCGGAGGACGGACAGGGGGCTTGGAAAGCAGAAAGCCCCATAGAAACTGGGAAAGCAGGGGCTGGCTGGATAAGGGTCTTCCCTCTACTGGGTGGAGGTGAGCGGCTATGGCACTCAGATGCACTCGGACTGAGTTAGATTTCAGCCCTGCACACGACAGATGCACTAGGTACTGGAGTACCAGCTGAATGTGTGAATGGGTTCTCCTTCCTATCTGCGCACCATAGGGCGAACCTGCGCCACTTAAAGGCGTAAGCCCTCCCCCCTTGGAGGGCTTCCTGGAGGCTAGCAGGATCTCCTCAATCTCTTGTGGAAGGTTGAGCAGGGCCAAGGCTACCCTCTCAGCAGTCAGGCCGTTACAGTCAATGACCCCACATTGAGATGCAGAAGAGAGCCCTCCTCTTGAGTCAGGTGGTCAGGGGCTTGACCCAGAGGCACTGGGAGTGTCACTGCCAGCGAGAGTAGCAGTGGGAACCAGGGTGGCCTGGGCCACCTAGGGGTGATCAGTATCACTGATGCCCTCTCGTTCTGAATTTTGAACAGAGTCTTGGCAAACAGGGGAGTCTGTGGAATGCATACAGCAGTCCCTCGAACCATGAGATCAGGAATGTATCTGCCACTACCCTCTGTGGGTGCGGCTGCCTGGAGCAGAAGCAAGCCAGCTGCGCATTGTCCAGAGAGGCAAAGAGGACCATCCCGGGCCAGCCCCAAAGAGCTTCTTCACCACTGCAGGGTTGAGACGCTACTAGTGAGGATGCAGGACTCTGCTGAGTTTGTGCACCAGGCAGTTGTACTGGCCCGGGAGGTAGACTGCTCGCAGAAGCATGCCATTGTACACTGCAAAGCAGAGGAGGGCTACAGTCTCCTGGCAGAGGGAGTACGAGTCCATGCCCCCCTGCTTTTTTATACAGAACATTTCGACTTGGTTGTCCGTCTGGACCAGCACAGGTCTGTTCTGCAAGAGGGAGCAGAATGCACAGAGGGCAAGGGCTACTGCCCGAAGTTCTAGGAGGTTGATCAGTAACAGAGACTCCTCCCTGGACCAGCAACCCTGAGTGCAGTGAACTCCGCAGTGAGCTCCCCAGGCCTGGAGAGAGGCATATGTGGTTGGGGTACTCTGCAGTGGGGGCACCTGGAAGGGCATTCCTGCATGAAGGAGGTCCAGGTTTTGCCATTAGTCGAGGGATCTTGCCAGCTGGCGGGAGACCCTTACCCTGTCCCGGAGTCGGCCCATGGCCTGGTTCCACTGAGAACACAGATACCACTGGGCTGTCCGCATGTGCAGGCGGGCTAGGAGTGCGACATGGACCATGGAGGTCATGTGTCCCAGCAGGTGAAGGCAAGCCAGCACCATTCTGCGGTGTTAGATCTCCTCTGCCAGTTGTTTGAGACGTTCTGCCTGTCTTGAGGGAGGAGGGCTCTGGCCCGCACCGTGTCCAGCTGAGCACCGATAAACTCTAGGTCTTGCACCAGAAAGAGATGTGATTTGGGGTAGTTGATGATGAACCCCAGGTGCTGCACGAGGAGGATGGTATGTTTCGTGCCCTGACTGGTCTCTGTGGCTGTGTCGCCTCTGATGAGCCAGTTGTCCAAGTAGGGGAAGACGAATATCCCTTGTAGGTGCAGATGGGTGGCTACCTCTGCTAGGCACTTTTTTTGAACACTCTTGGCGAGGAGGCCAGGCAAAAGGGAAGTACTCTGTATTGGTAGTGGCCTCCTCCTACCATGAATCTCAGGTATTGCTCATGAGATGGGTGGACGAGGTTGTGGGTGTAGGCATCCTTTAGCTCTAAGGAGCAAAGCCAGTCCTCCTGGTGGAGGTGGGGCAGCAGTGTCCCAAGGGAGAGCATTTTGAACTTCTCCCTCACCAGAAACTTGTTCAGTTCTCGGAGGACCAGGATAGGCCTGAGACCCCCAGTTCTTTTGGGGACAAGTACCGTGAGTAGAAGCCCTTGCCCCAGAGGTGTGGGAAAACAGGCTCTAATGCCCTGTTCCTTAGTAGACCTGCTAGCTCTGAGAGCAAGAGGGCCTGGTGAAGGAGAGGTCACACTGGCTCTCCTGGAAAATGCCCCAGAGGTGGCAGCTGGAAGTGGAGGAGGTAACCCTCCTTCACCACCCGGAGCACCCACTGATCCGAGGTGACCTCGGGCCACTTGTGGACGAAGAGTGCCAGGCGGCCCCCTGTGGGCTGGTGAGGGTCTCCCAGGGAGAGGGAGGCCCCACCCTGGGAGTCAAAAGCTCCCACTAGGTTGAGACGGAGCAGGGGTCTGCAGTTTGGGGGTCTTTGGCTTCTTGGATCTGTATCCCTGGCCCTTGGGCTGGGATCCTTGCTGCTGTTGGCTTGGGAAGGCTTGGTAGTGGTGACTCTTGATGGAAAGGGCCCTTCTTCCTCGAGAAAGTTGGCCTTTACCCCAAGGTTTTCTTACGGGGAAGGGTAGAGGTCTTCTTTGAGAGCCTCTGCCTGGTCACCACCTCGGTTTCAATCTCAGTTGCTTTGCCAGCCATAGGTTTCCCAAATAGGTTCTCCCTGGTGCAGGGGACCATCCTGCAGCTTTTCCTGGACCCACTAATTGCAGCCAGGGTCTGCAGCCAGGCCTGGCGCCTAGCACTGATGCCTGCGGCTGCTACCCGGGCTGCAGCCTCAAACCTATCATAGGTGGCCCGGGACAGGAACTTAGAGCAGTCCCGGATGGTGGTCACCAAGGTCTGGAACTGTTGCAGGGGCTCCCCGGCGAGCCCTGATGAGAAGTCTGTGAGCTCCTGAATGAGGCTCTTAGGATACATCCCTATGTAGAGCTCATAGGTTTGTATCCAGCAGCCCAGCATGGATCCCTGGAAGCATTTGCGCCCCAGGGCATCGAGGGCTCTGGCCTCTCTATCCAGGGGTATAGAAGAATAAGTCTTCAGGCTCTTGAGTTGCTGCATCGAAGACTCCACCACCATGGAATTGTGGGGAAGTTGGGCCTTCTGGAAGCCTGGACGCCTCTTGACGTAGTAGATGGCATTGAGGCGTCGGCTTACTACTGGCACCAAGGGCAGGGTCACCCACATCCACAGGAGCAGCTGTTCGAGGATGAGTTGCACCGGAACAGACAGAGCCTCCTTTGGCAGAGACTCATACTGAAGGACCTCCAGCTCTTCAGTGCATGGGTCCTCCTTGGACTCGATTGGGACCAAGTCGTGAAATGCCACGTCCTTGGATGGGGAATGGCGCTGGAGTTACAGGGGAGATGGCTCCGAGGGGATGTCTCAGTGTTGAGAGGTCTCGGGGGAGGCAGTGACGTCTGTCTCCCAGTCTGACTCCGAAGGCGTCGAGGAGTCCGAGACTCAAAGCTCCCATGCCACGAGGCCTGTGTCAAGGAACTGGGATTCCCTGACCAGTCTCAGGTCAGACTCCCGGAAACTAGCCAGGGAGGACCGTACACCTGAGGATCGGGACTGGGACCTTGATAAGTGCCAAGGGCTAGCCCGAGACCGATAGCGCTCAGGACCCGGCTCGACATCCGCGGATGCCACTGCAGTCGGGGGCCAGGTTGCTGGGGCAGATGATGCAGACAAACCTGTTGCATGGTCAGGATGGCAGAGATACTCTGTTCCAGGACCACTACTCTGGCCTTGATGCCAGAAGGCTCCGCAACTTTCAGAGCAGGCACCAAGAGTTTCAGGCACTGGAGCTTTAGTGAGCACGTCCTCGACAAGGACCATGGCCTCAGGGGGCCTCACGCGGTCACCACCGGCCAAGGACTCCTTCCTAGAGACCTTAGGGGGCGCTGCTCAGAGTCGACCAAGTCCCGCCAAGGGACCTTAATGGGTTTCCCTGGTGGAACCACTACTGGCTTTGAGGATTTTTTCTTTTTCTCACCAGGGTTCAACGCTTTCCGGAGGAGCCTCTACCGTGGGACTCCAAAGACACCTGAGCCTCATGGGAGGTGCGTGGCTTTGGACTCCGCGTCTGGGAAGCCGGGGCTGAGCTGGATTGCAGGAACATGTTCTTCTGCAACTTTGACCTTTTCTTGTTAGTCAGAGGAATCATGGCCTGACACAGGCTGCAGGAGGTACTGTCGTGGTCCGGCCCAAGGCAGTGCAAGCAGCAGTCATGGGTGTCTGTGGCAGACATAATTTGATTGTAACGATCACACTTTTTAAAGCCATCAGGAGACATGGTGGATCACACTTAGACAGGGTCGACGACCCCCGGGCGAAAAAGGGCACGAATGCTGGTTGAGGCAAGCCTTGATGAAAAAAGCGAAAGGGGTGAGAGAATAGCACCGGCTTGAGGCAGGAAGAGGAACCGGTACGCAAACCAGGGAAAAACTCAACTAAGAGGATAATTTTTTAAGGAATTTTCTGGGGAAACAGGACATGCGTCCATTGGGCTCTGCGGAAAAAAGGAGACTAAGCAAGATGGCATCCTTGCGTGAGATGGGGTCCACCCATGCGTGGTAGCATTCCCAAAAGCTTTCTTTGAAAGCTGGGGAAATGCTCCACGCAGGCTCCGTTGGTGCTGATGTCACCCATATGTGAGGACTGACTTCCTGCTTGTTCCTGGAGAACATCCATACACCTATTTGAAAAGCTGAACAAGTCAAATTACTACAGTACAGATCCCTATGTACAAACTCCATGTAAACAAAACACATGGCCTCAGTCACACACACAGAACACAGATCCTCAGCAAGTACAGAATAAGTGACTACAACCTAAATTAAAAATAAAAATATGTAGACAAAAATTAAACTGAAACCCCAAGAAGCCAGAATCCGCATGCAGTGCAACATCAGATAAATAAGAGATGCAGTTCCCCTTGCTGTGTAAAATATAAAGATAGCACAAAGTCTAATCACTAAATTGAAAATAAATTTTTTTCTATCTTTGTTGTCTGACCATTTTATTCTCTGATCATGCTGGTCCTGATCTGAGGATTCTGCTTTCAAGTCCTCTCTTAGCTCTTTTTCTATGGTCTACAATCCACCTGCCATTTCTTGTCTCTTCTTTTGTTTTCTTCATTTCCTTCCATCAGCCTAGTAACCCTCCCCAGTATCAGCCCACCCCTCCCAGTATCATAAGATCATAAGGTATGCCATACTGGGTCAGACCAAGGTCCATCAAGCCCAGTATTCTGTTTCCAACAGTGGCCAATCTGGTTCATATGTACCTAGCAGTTTCCCCAAGAGACACAAGTTCCACAATGCTTGTACTGGGTCAAGCATTTATATCTTCGGTCACTTCTTAATAATGGTTTATGGACCTTTCCTCCAGGAACTTGTCCAAACCTTTTTTAAACCCAGCTACACTAACAGCCTTTACTACATCCTCCGGTAACAAATTCCAGAGTTTGATTACACGTTGAGTGAAAAAATATTTTCTTTTACTAGTCTTAAATAGTTTACCCTGTAGCTTCATTGCATGTCCCCTAGTCTTTCTATATTCTGATAACGTAAACAATCGATCTACGTTTACCCGTTCCACTCCGTTCATTAATTTATAGACTTCTATCATATCTCCCCTCAGCCGTCTCTTTTCCAGGTTAAAGAGCCCTAACCTTTTTAGCCTTTCTTCATAGGAGTATCCTTCTATCCCCTTTACCATTTTGGTGGCTCTTCTCTGAACCTTTTCTAAAATCGCTATATCCTTTTTAAGATACGGCGACCAGAATTGCACACAATATTCAAGGTGCGGTCTCACCATGGAATGATAAAGAGGCATTATAATATCTTTTCTTTTATTTTCCATTCCTTTCCTTATCATACCTAGCATTCTATTTGCTCTCTTGGCCGCCGCTGCACACTGGGCCGAGGGTTTTAATATGGTATCCACAATGACGCCTAAATCTTTTTCCTGGGTGGTGGTTCCTAATGTGGAACCTTGCATCATGTAACCATAGTTTGGGTTGTTCTTCCCTAGGTGCATAACCTTGCACTTGTCCACATTAAATTTCATCTGCCATTTTGATGCTCAGTCTTCCAATTTATCAAGATCCTCTTGCAATTTTTCACAATCCTCTTGGGTTTTAACAACTTTAAATAGTTTTGTGTCATCTGCAAATTTGATAACCTCACTCGTTATTCCACTTTCCAGGTCATTTATGAATATGTCAAAAAGCAGCGGACCCAGCACAGATCCCTGGGGTACACCACTATTCACTTTTCTCCATTGGGAAAATTGGCCATTTAGCCCTACCCTCTGCTTTCTATCTTTTAACCAGTTCCTGATCCACAATAGTACACTGCCTCCTATCCCATGACTCTAGTTTTACCAAAAGTCTCTGATGAGGGACCTTGTCAAAGGCTTTCTGAAAGTCCAGATACACAATATCAACCGACTCACCTTTGTCCACCTGTTTATTCACTCCTTCAAAAAAACATAACAGATTAGTAAGACAAGATCTTCCTTGTCTAAAGCCATGTTGGCTGTCTCCCATTAGGTCGTGACTATCTACATGCTGAGTAATTTTATTCTTTATGATGGTTTCTACCATTTTTCCCGGTACTGACGTCAGGCTCACCGGTCTGTAGTTTCCCGGATCACCCCTGGAACCCTTTTTTAAAAATTGGTGTTACATTGGCGATCCTCCAATCTTCAGGTATTAGAGATGATTTTAATGGTAGTTCACAGATTACTGATAGCAGGTCTGCAATCTCATATTTCAGTTCTTTCAACACCCTTGGATGTATAATATCTGGCCCAGGTGATTTGCTACTCTTCAGTTTATCTAATAGTTGTAAGACATCTTCCCGATGTATCGATATTTCCTTCAATTCTTCCGCACCTTTAAATACCACTTCAGTCATGGGTAACATCCCTACATCTTCCTCAGTAAAGACCGAAGCAAAGAATTCATTCAGTCTCTCCGCTATCGCCTTGTCGCCTCTTAGTGCTCCTTTAACCCCTTTATCATCTAATGGACCAACTGACTCTCTCACAGGTTTTTTGCTACGAATGTACTTGAAAAGGTCTTTATTTCGCGTTTTTGCTTCCGCAGCAAGCTTCTTCTCAAATTCTCTCTTTGCCTGCCTTATCAATGCCTTGCATTTGACTTGCCAGTGCTTGTGCTGTTTCCAGGTTTCGTCGTTTGGCTCTTTTTTCCATTTCCTGAAAGATGCTTTTTTGGCAACAGCCTCTCTGACCTCACCTTTAAACCATGCTGGCAGTTTTTTGAACTTCCTTCCACTTTTCTTAAAGCGTGGAATACAGCTGTTCTGGGCTTCCAAGATAGTATTTTTCAACAACACCCAAGCTTGATGTACGTCTTTAACCTTTGCAACTGCTCCTTTTAGTTTTTTCTTAACTGTTTTCCTCATTTTATCATAGTCTCCCTTTCGAAAGTTAAAAGGTAGTACTGTGGATTTCCTTACTATCCCTTCTCCACTAATTAAATCAAAGGCGATCATGCTATGATCACTATTGCCAAGTGGCCCCAACACCCTTATCTCTTGCACTAGATCTGGTGTTCCACTAAGGACTAGGACTATCTTCCAATTTCAACTCCCTAGCATTCCCAGGACTGCCACTGGTGTCCATTCCCTTCCAGTCCCCCTACTTCCCCACTGTCCAGCCCCTTCTAGTCCAAATACCATCCTAGTGCCAGTGCCCCCTCTCTTCAAGCCCTCACCTCCATTATCCAGCCACCTACCAGTCCCATGCCCAAGTGTCAGCTCCCTTCCAGTCCCCCTCCAGTCCCATCCCCAGGTGTCAGCTCCTTCCATCCCTCTTCTCCCTTCCCTAGTGTCATCAATCTTCCAGTCCCCTCTCCAGTACCATTGCCAGGTATCAGCTCCTTTCCAGCCCCCTCCTCCCATGTCAGCCTCAAAGTCAGCCCCCTTCCACCCACCATGTCAGCCCCCACCTTCTCTCCATGTCAGCTCCCTTGCAGATCCCACCTCCCCCTGTATCAGTTCCCTTCCAGCCCCCTCCCCCATGTCAGCATCCTCCTTCCCCATGTCAGCCCCATTGCAGACCCCACCTTCCCCTCCTGTCAGTTCCCTTCTAGCCCCCTCCTCCCCCCTTGTCAGCCCCTTTGGAGACCCCACATTCCCCTCATGTCAGTTCCCCAGTTCCAGCCCCCTCCTCTGTGTCAGCCCCATGGCAGACCCCACCTTCCCCTCATGTCAGTTCCCTTCCAGCCCCTTCCTTCCCCCATGTCAGCCCCCTTCCAGCCCTCAACATCCCCAGTGTTAGCTCCCCCGCAGACTCACCCTATCCTTTCACTGGCAGCCGTGGCTTATGCTTCTTAGAGAACCACGGCTGTGCTAGCGATATTCAGTTTAAATAAAAGTGAAACTGGTGCAGAGCCTTCCTGCCTCTGTGAAGGAACCATGCAGCTGCGTCCCACCCCCAAAAGAAGTTAATGTAAATTATGTATAGGCAATGTAAACCACCAAGAAATATATGATTGTCAGTATAAAAATATTTAAAATAAGATTTAAAAAATACCACCACAATAAATAATGGCAAAAACCAAAACACCACTACCGCGATAAATGCAGTGAAAAAGTTAACAAAAATTCAAGTTTTTCTTTTTCAATTTTTATGATTCATTTTGATTTCCCTCAGTGTTACAACTTTATTACTACTACTTTATACATAATTCCTGTATTCTTCATTTCAAGGAAATTTCATAAAATCAAGCAAAAATATATAGCTTTTTGCTTCTCATCATACTTGTTCACTTGCAACTTTCTCTAGGGTACTAATAAACAAACTTTTTTTTTTTTTTTACTGGCAACAATGCAGCTCATAGGCAGGCAAAAAAAATCACTCTCTATTGCCAACAAATCAGAGAAAGTGTAGATACTCACTTGTAACAGATGATCTCCAGGAAGAGCAGGAATCAGTCTTCACATATGGGTGAACGTCACCAACGAAGCCCGTGTGGGAACATGCCCCAGCATCCAACAAGAAAGCCTTTAGGAGCACTCCACTGCACCTGTGTGCCTGCCTTCCCAACTCCTCTCCTCAGTTAAGTTTGCAGCTGAGAGGAAGAGTAAAATAAAAGAACCTTACAACTCCTAGGGGAGGAGGGCGGATTGTGAAGACTGATTCCTGCTGTTCCCGGAGATCACCTGCTACAGGTGAGTAACTACGCTATCTTCAGGAACAAGCGGGAATGTAGTCAACACATATGGAACTCACTAGCTCCCAGGTATCAGACTGGCATGAGAAGAAGAGCAGCAATGTCTGAGGCCAAAAGCCTATAGCTGAAGAGTGGGCCATTGGACTTGATTCCAGAAGGTGATACTCCACTAATAATAGTCTGATCTCTTATAAAAGCCCGGGACAGAGGGAAGGAATTGAGTTTAAGCCCCAAAGAAGTGCTGGAACACAGTTTGGCCAAAGATAGCATTCCGATGGGAGTCTCTGATAAGACAATAGTGTGTAGCAAAAGTATGAATGTAGGACCAGGTAGCTGCCTGTCAGATGTCCTCAATGAATTCTGAACAGAGACTGGCTAAGGAGATTGCCATAGCCTGCACATTGTGAGCAGTGAAATGACCATCCATAGAGAGTTATGCCTGTGCATAAGCAAAAGAAATGCAATCTGCTATCCATTTGGATAGAGTATGTTTAGTCACCGGTAGGCCTCAGTGATTAGGATCAAAGGAAATGAATAATTGGGTAGACCTTCTGTGATCCTTAGTTCTATCCAAGTAGTAAGCCAGCGCTTGCTTGCAGTCTAAGGTGTATAGCGTTGCTACAATTCGAGACGCATGTGGTCTTGAGGATTACCAACTGGTTTAAATGGAAAGAGGAAACAACCTTCGGAAGGAAATGCGGATGGGTACGCAGGACCACCTTGTTATGGTGGATCCACCACCAGAGCTTGCAGTTCACTGATGCAATGAGCTGATGTGAGGGCAATGAGGAAGATGACCTTCCAAGATAGAAACTTCAGTGAAGTGGTGGCTAAAGGCTCGAAAGGAGGCTTTCAAAGCTGAGCGAGAACTATACTGAGATCCCAGGCCACTGGAGGCGGCTTAATGTGCAGCTTGACAACAGGAGACATCTACATGAAGTGTGCTACTAAGGGGTATAAGGAGATAGGTTGTCCATCCACTGGTCTGTGAGAGGCCGCAATGGCACGAAGGTGAACTATCACCGAGTTAGTCTTAAGACCTGTTAAGGATAAGTTGGGGAGATATTGTAGAAAGGATTCCACCAGGCAAGAAAAGGGGTCAGTGTCCTTTGGGGAACAGCAAAGAGCAAACCTACACCACTTGAAGGCATAAGATCGCCTGGTGAAATCCTTGCGTGTTGCAAGTAGGACGTCTTTGACCGTCTGTGGCATATTGAGTTCAGCAAGCACTATCCCTTCAGCAACCATGCTGTCAGGCATAGAGAGTGAAGATTGGAGGAGCGTCCTGTGGTCCTCAGAGAGGAGCTGGGGCGCAAATCCCTGGCTGAGAAGTTGAGTCTGCGCAAGATGGGCCAGAAGGGAGCTATAAGAATCATCGAGCCCCTTTTGGCCTGTAGTTTGAATAGCATCTTGGGTATCAAAGGGATGGAAGGGAATACGTAGAGAAGTCCCTGTCCCCAATGAAGAAGGAAGGCATCCGGGGTCTGTCTGTGCAGTGACAGAACCTGGAGCAGAAGCATGGAAGCTGTGTGTTTTGCAGAGTGGCAAAAAGATCTCTGAGTGAGGTTCCCCATATTTGGAAGAGCAGAGTAGCCGTCTCCCAATGCAAGGTCCACTCATGTGGATGAAGGATACAGTTTAGCTTATCTTCAAGGACACTGAGTTCGCTCCGAAGGTACACCACTCTGAAGTGAATGTAGTGTGAGATGGCAAAGGACCATAGGTGAATGGCTTCCTCGCAGAGGGGACGGGAACCTGTTCCCCCGTTTATTCACGTGTAACATAGCAACTTGGTTGTCTGTTCTGACTTGAACAGGTTGCCCTGAAAGTTGGGGTTGAAAGACCTGAAGAGCATTTGTTAGTGTCTGTAGTTTCTAGCAGGCTGATCTGCAGGGTAGATTCCTATGGTGTCCAAAGTCCCTGTGTGGTTCGGATGCTCAGATGTACCCCAAACATAACATAAGATATGCCATACTGGGTCAGACCAAGGTCCATCAAGCCTAGTATCCTGTTTCCAACAGTAGCCAATCTAGGTCATAAGTACCTAGCAGTTTCCCCAAAAGACACAGGTTCCCTCAATGCTTGTATTGGGTCAAGCAGTGATATCCCGTGTCCCTTTTAATAATGGTTTATAGACCTTTCCTCCAGAAACTTGACCAAACCTTTTTTAAACCCAGCTACACAAAGCTTTTACTACATCCTCCGGTAACAAGTTCAAGAGTTTGATTACAAGTTGAGTGAAAAAATATTTTCTCTTATTATTTATTTATTTACATTCTCTTATATACCGCGCTATTCTGCATCAGTGCGGTTTACATTGAACAAACTGAAATTACATTGAACAGGGTATTATAACTTGGAGATAACTATTTTACAGGGAACATTATTAGTCTTAAATAGGTTGCCCTGTAGCTACATTGCATGCCCCCTAGTCTTTTTATATTCTGATGACGTAAACAATCGATCTACGTTTACCCTTTCCACTCCATTCATTAATTTATAGACCTCTATCATATCTCCCCTAGGCCATCTCTTTAGAAGGTTGAAGAACCCTAACCTTTTTAGTCTCTCTTCATAGGAGTATCCTTCCATCCCCTTTACCATTTTGGTGGCTCTTCTCTGTACCTTTTCTAATAACGCTATATCCGTTTTAATATACGGTGACCAGAATTGCACACAATATTCAAGGTGCGGTCGCACCATGGAACGATACAGAGGCATTATAATATCCTTTGTTTTATTTTCCATTCCTTTCCTTATGATACCTAGCATTTTATTTGCTCTCTTGGCCGCCGCTGAACATTGGGCGGAGGGTTTTAACATGTTATCCACGATGACACCTAAATCTTTTTCCTAGGTGGTGGTTCCTAATGTGGAACTTTGCATCGTGTAACCATAGTTTGGGTTGTTCTTTCCTAGGTGCATCACTTTGCACTTGTCCACATTAAATTTAATCTGCCATTTTGATGCCCAGTTTTCCAATTTATCAAGATCCTCTTGCAATTTTCCTCAATCCTCTTGGATTTTAACAACTTTAAATAGTTTTGTGTCATCTGCAAATTTGATAACCTCACTCGTTATTCCCTTTTCTAGATCATTTATGAATATGTCAAAAAGCAGCAGACCCAGCACAGATCCCTGGGGTACTCCACTATTCAAAAATTTCCATTGGGAAAATTGGCCATTTAGCTCTACCCTCTGCTTTCTATCTTTTTCTTGGAAGCATCCGTTGTCTGAGTGCATCGAGGTGGAGGCATCTGAAAAGGTGGCCCGACAAGCAGGTTTTGTGGGGACTTGATTTGTTGAGGGGTGATTTGGATCTTGCCTCTGAGATGCCCATTTGCCTGTGTTCACTGCGCTTGCCGCAAGTGTACTCGTGCATAGGAGACAACATGGACTGTGGAAGCCATTGTCCTAATAGACGTAGCCCAGATGTTGGAGCACCATGATGGTGCAATGAAGGGAGAGTGTCTTACCTCCCAAAGGGAGTCTCCCCTGATCAGTCAGTCATCTAAGGGAAGATGAATACTCCCAAAGTGCATAGATGTGCAATGACAACTGCCATGCATTTTGTGAAGACTCATGGTTCAGAGGCTAACCCAAAGGGGAGATCCCGGCATTGATAACGGTTTCCTTCAAAAATGAAGTGCAGTAAATACATGTACGCCTCTTTTAGGTCTAGAGAACATAACCAATCATGTCTCTGGAGGTATGGAAGAAGAGTTCCTAGAGAAATCATTTTGAATTTTTCTCAGATCAGGAACTTGTTTAGGTCTCAGAGATCCAAAATGGGCCTGAATCCTCCTGTTTTCTTTGGAATGAGAAAATATGGAGAGTAGAAGCCCACCCTTCTTGAGGAGGAGGAACTCTTTCTATGGCACCCTGGGACAACAGGGTGGTCACCACTTCTTTTAAGAGAGTGCTTTGAAAGGGATGGGTGGGATAATCCCCTGTGAAGCTGATGGGGCGGGTAAGGTTTTCGAAGTGAAGCTGATAAACCCTTTGGACAATGTGGAGTGTCCACTGCTTTGATGTTATGTGGTGCCACCTGTGGGCATATTAATAGTCTGCCAGCTATATGGAAGGGCTGGGGATCCTCCAAAGGCAGACTAGCAATGCCCTCTAGGAAGGAGTCAAAAACTAGACATGCCTGTGCAGCTGGTTGAGGCTTAGGAGCCTTGGGCTTCTTGGGTTGATGAGGGCCCTGCTGTCTCTGCTGTGGATGCTGAGGCTGATAGGCAGCAGAGGCGGGCAAGAAGGATAGTATTTCTTTATAAAATAGAAAGATTTCTTGGGAAGAGCCTTACTTTTGGAGGGGGTCGGCCATTTTCGTGGAAAGGCGCTTTAAGGTGAGATCTGTCTCAATCTCTCCAGCCTTTTCCCTCCAATCTTTTCCAAAAAGGTTTTCTCCAGTACATGGAATATTGGCCAGTTTGTCCTGGACCCATTGCTCAAGATCTGATGCCTGTAATCAGGCCATTCTGCGAGCCCCAATGCAGGCTGCTGAAGCTCTGCTTGTTGATTCGAAGGCATTAAAAGAGGCCCTGGTAATAAACTTAGAAGTATTTTGGCCTTGCTTGATGAGTGTCTGGAATGCACTCTGTTTATCCTCAGGAAGCATGGGGGCGAAAGTCTCCAGATTCCTGGTGACATCCTTTAGGAACATGATCATGTACAGCATGTATGAGTTTATTCTGGAGGCTAACATGTATGCCTGGAAGCATCGACGCCTAAAGGTATCGAGCATCCTTGAGTCTCTATCAGGAGGCTTGGATGAATGATATTTTTAAAATATTTATTCAGCGCATCGCCAATTCCATCACCATTGAGTGGTGGGGAAGCTGAGGTTTTTGGAAGCCTGGGCACTCTGGTATGCGGTATCAAATCTTTTGCTCGCAGGCAGAACCGTGAGCAGGACCTTCCACATGTGCAGTATAAGATCCTGCAGGATCCGATGCACCAGCAATGTAGTCACTTCTTTGGGCATGGGAGAGTATTTGAGTATCTCCAATTTCTCTGCCCTCGGATCCTTTTCCGAGGCTGTTGTGATGACAAGCACTGCTGCCATGTCATGAATGAAGTCCTGAAAGGACATATCTTCTGGTAGGGACCAACGCCATTCTTGAGGCAGTGAAGGGTCCAAAGGGATATCTGGAAGTTCTTGGGAATCCAGTGATCCCTCTTCAGATTCTGAAGAACTGGAATCAGAATCTGGTAAGTCGTCGAATTATTGGCAGTCTTATGTTTGACTTTCATGCTTCATGGATGTCAATGCAGATACTGATTCTTGGAGGTATTGGAATCCAGAACCATGGCAGTTTGGGTCTGTTGGGTACCAGGAGTATTGGATGGTTCCAACAAAGGCATCAGACTCGAGGATTCTGATGATGTCAGTTTGAGGGCCAGCATCAGGGTCGATGCACCTGGCTATAGGCTCAGTGCCAAAGTCTGCACTCCCGGAGCTCTTGATACTATCAGTACTGAGGCTGCCAAGAAGTACGGTCAAATTCCTCTCGAGAGCTAGCATGCGCTGGTCTAGGGAGATGGCCAATGTCTGGGTGGAATCACCCATGGGGCTTTGAGCCACTGTCCCAGAACATGGAACTGGTAGCTCTCTGGAGATCGATTGCTTGGAACGTCCCAGAGCCCTCCTGTGCTCTGGAAAACAGATCCTCCCACCAGGGCTGTTTGGCTGGCTGTTCTGTACTGGAAGCACCTCTAGGGGAGTCATGATGCTTATGCTGGGACTTCTCTCTGGTCTCGGTATCGGTCTTCAATGCCGATGACTTAGAAGTGGCCAGAAACTTTCACTTACTTTTATGTTTGAACTTTGAAGAAACCTGAGAGCCAAGAGAGAAAGTCGATGTCCTCAAAGTGGAAGCCACTGAAAGAGTCTGGGGCCAACAACGATCCATACTGCCTGGTTCTGTTCTTTAGGCCTCTCTTTGTCATTTGCTGGCACAAAGGACAAGAATTGGGTTGATGGTCAGGGCCCAAACATTTTAGACACCAGTCATCTTGATCAGTGACTGATATGGTACCGGCACACTTGATACATTTTTTAAAACCACTAGTTGGCTTTTCCATGACTCAAAAAAAGTTGTCTTTGATACTGAGGATAAGGCTATGAAGGTCTAAAGGCCTTGTTTAGCAGTGAAAACAGTGTTAAAAATGAAGAGACTTTTTTAAAATAAAAAAGAAAGAATTATTGAGGCTGGTGTCGGCATCAATGGAACTGGCGATGATGGGAAGGCAGAAGCACGATGTTCCACAAAAAAAGAAAATGTTTTCTGCGGGGACAGGATTGCACATCCTGCTGGCTCCACGGAAAATGAAATACTGAGGAGAAGAGTTGGGAAGGCAGGCACGCAGGTGCAATGGAGTGCTCCCAAAGGCTTTCCTATTGGACGCTGGGGAGTGTTTCCGTGTGGGCTCAGTCAGCGACGTTCACTCATATGTGATGACTGCATTCCTGCTTGTTTCTAAAGATAATATTTTTTCCTTAAATGCACAACTAAAGTTCTGAAATTTGTTGTCGGGGGACATGATGAAAGCAATCGGCATAGGTGAGTTTAAAAACAAGGTGTGGAGAATTTCCTGGAGGAAAAATTCATAAACTGTTATTAATGAGGTAGACTTGGCAAAAGCCACTGCTTATCCTTGGGGTAAGCGGCATGAAAATCTATTTACTTTTGGGATCTTGCCAAGGTCTTGCAACCAGGAGTGACCATTGCTAGAATCAAAAATACTGGATCTGATGGACCTTTCATTTGTCCCAGTATGGCTGATCTTATGTTTCAGAAGATATATATAAAGAGATGTTTACTTGGGAAAAAAGTTTCAAAATATAAAATTAAAGCACAGTCATTTCTTACCCATGTTACTACTTCCTAAGTTTCCTTGAGTGCCCATCATTCCTGGCTGAGATGTGGCTGAAAATGGACTGCCACTCTGTAATGGCGAGAAAGGTCCTGTGCTACTCTGGTTTTGCAAACTGACATCAGATGGTAAAGTCTGGTTTGGTAGTCTGCACAGTTGCCCTACTTGTGGGCTATTAAAAGCTGATGAGAAAAAAAAAGTAGAACAAGTAAAAACAAATTGAAACATTAAAGAATTTCCAATTGGATAAGTGGTACGTGAACAGAGGAAATTTCTTGTAATGAGATTTATAAAAACTCCAAAACAAAATCAATCAACCTCCCCTTCACTCTGAAAAAGAAATTCACAAACTGTAGTACACTACCAATCAAAAAATTATTAAGTTACTTACCGGTTATATTTACTACAGGTTAAAGCACATTAATGAATGTTAAAACATGCTAAGTGCTGCTTCACCCATAGAAATAAATGGACCACAGTAGCACTTAGCATGCATTAATCTTTAGTAAACATGCCTCACAGTAAGGTAAGAGCAGGACCATACCAAGCTCGAAATGCACCGTGTGTGACTAATGAACCTGGTGCTCCCCCATCCACACAGCCACATTAAGTAACACGCTCTTTGGAGCTTCCTGGAATCCCAGTGATGATATCAGTGCCCCTTTCTGTGCTTGTGCTCTGTGCAGTTGCATTGCTCACACAGCCCTCAGTATGGCCCTGAGTAATTATATAATATTTTCTAAATATAACAGGAAATAAAGCTGGTACTTAGCATTCTTGGATGCATATTACTGAGCCCATATAAATGTCGATTTGAGATTTAATTACTCACCTATCCAAATCAAAGTTCAAGATGAGTTAAAAATTTTAGGTACAAATGCTTAATACCAATACAAGTTATTTTCCTGTCCACGTAGACCTGCAATCTAAGGGGCATATTTACTAAAGATTAATGCAGGGCCCAACAAATCTCAGGTACCAGGTTGTCATGGCACCTAGATATAGCACAGTTACTTACCTGTAACAGGTGATCTCTGGGAACAGCAGGAATAAGTCTTCACATATGGGTATCGTCGGTACCGACGGAGCCTGCGCGGGAACGCTCCCCAGCGTCCAAAAGGAAAGCTTTTGGGAGCATCCCACAGTGCCTGTGCGCTGCCTTCCCGCCTTTCCTAACCGCCTCTCTCCAGTTCGAGTTTTAAAGCTGAGACAAAGAGAGAGAGAGGAAAGGAAAGACAGATAGAGAGATACAACTCCTAGGGGAGGTGGGTGGGTTGTGAAGACTTATTCCTGCTGTTCCCAGAGATCACCTGTTACAGGTAAGTAACTGTGCTATCTCCAGGAACAAGCAGGAATGAGTCTTCACATATGGGGACTCCCCAGCTAGAGATGCCTGGGAGATCATCCAGATTGTGAGTCCCTGGGAAGGCCTCCACCTCCACTCATGAATCTCAGGCATCCAGTCAGGGATGGAGGGTAGGAGTTGATTAGGTATGGAACAGGTGTTTAAGAACAGCCTGACCAAAGAAGGCATCCCGGCGAGAGTCCTTGTCCAAGCAGTGATGGGCTGTGAAGGTATGAACCGATGCCCAGGTGGCCGCTCAACAGATTTGGTCGATGGACACAGAGTTTAGATGAGCCATAGAGGTTGCCATGGCCCTCACATTGTGAGCTGTGACATGGCCCTCCAGAGAAAGGTTCTTACTCTGGTAGGCGAAAGAAATACACTGAGCAATCCAATTGGACAGAGTTCTCTTAGAGACTGGAAGTCCTAAATGAGAAGGATCAAAAGCAACAAAAAGTTGAGAGGACTTTCTATGTTGCTGTATCCTTTGTAAATAGAAAGCAAGTGCTCTTTTACAATCCAGGGTATGAAGATTCCTCTCTGCACTTGATGCATGAGGTCCTGGAAAAGAGACAGGTAAATACACCTCCTGGTTCAGATGAAAAGGTGAGACCACTTTAGGCATAAAGTGTGGATTAGTTCTGAGGACTACCTTGTCATGATGGAACCTTGTATAAGGAGGATTAGCCACTAAAGCTTGCAGCTCACTGATACGGTGAGCTGAAGTGACTGCAATGAGAAAAATAACCTTCCAGGAAAGGAATTTCAAGGAGGTAGTGGCTAAGGGTTCAAAAGGTGGCTTCATAAGCTGGCCAAGAACCAGATTCAAGTCCCATGCCACTGGAGGTGGTTTAATGGGAGGTTTAGTCAAAAGAAGGCCTCTCATGAATCTTGCTATAAGAGGATGAGAGGAAATAGGTTGTCCATTGAGAGGCTTAAGGGATGCTGCAATAGCACTCAAATGGACTCTGATTGAATTTGTTTTAAGGCCTGCATGGCATAAATGCAGCAAATAGTCAAGTAAAGAATTCAAAGGTATTGCAAGAGGGTTGAGACCCTTCTCTGCACACCAAACGGAAAACCTTTTCCATTTAAAAGCATAGGAACGTCTGATGGAAGGCTTTCTGGAAGCATGAAGGATATCCTTCACTTGCTGAGAAAGTTGTAAATCCTGAAGGTCTAGGCCTTCAGCAACCAGGCCCTGAGATGAAGAGACTGAGGATTTGGGTGCCACAAGGTTCCCTCCTCCTGGGAGAGGAGATCTGGAGCAGACCCAGGTTCAGGGAGGGAGCTTGAAAGAGATGCAGAAATAGAGGGTACCACACTTGGCGTGGCGAATGTGGTGCTATGAGGATCATAGACCCCTTGTCTCTCTGAAGCTTGAACAGAGTCTTGGGGATGAGGGGAATAGGTGGAAAGGCATAGAGGAAGTCTTGCCCCCAATGAAGGAGGAAGGCATCCCTGGCCTGAACTCCCTGACATAGAATCCTGGAACAAAACTGGGGATGTTTGGCATTCCATGGACTTGCAAACGGGTCTATGTCTGGGGTACCCCAAATCCGAAAAATTCTGGCTATCTGGTCCCCATGGAGGGACCATTCGTGTGGAAGCAGAACTCGACTGAGTCTGTCTGCCCAAGAGTTTTGAACCCCTGGAAGATACACTGCCATGAGATGGATTTGATGCTTTCTGGCGAAGGCCCACAATCTCAGAGCTTCGTTGCAAAGTGACAGAGAGCCAGTCCCTCCCTGCTTGTTCGCGTAGAACATGGCTACCTGGTTGTCCGTGTGGATGAGGACTGTCTTGTAGCTGAGCAGGGTGTGGAAGACTCTGAGAGCCAGAAAGATTGCTCTGAGTTCTAAGAGGTTGATATGTAGAGATGTCTCCTGTGGAGACCAGATGCCTTGGGTCGAGAGATCTTGTAGATGAGCTCCCCAACCCTTTGGAGAGGCATCTGTTGTAAGGGTTGCTTGGGGTAACACCTGTTGAAAGGGGGACCCCAGCAACAGATTTTGAGTGGACTTCCACCAGTGGAGGGACCAAAAGAGGCGAATGGAGGTTGCTATTTTGTCTGACAGGCAGCCTGATGCCTGGGTCCATTGGGTGGATAGGGTCCACTGAGCTGCCCTCATGTGAAGGCGAGCGTAAGGAACTACATGCACCGTGGATGCCATGTGGCCTAAGAGTTGCAACATCTCTCGAGCAGTTAAATGGGATTTTAAATGAATCTGGGAGGCTAACTGCACCAAGCGTAGGCAACGGGCCTGGGGAAGATAGGCCCTTGCAGTTGTGGTATCCAGTAAGGCCCCTATGAACTCTAGAGACTGAGTAGGGGTGAGATGGGATTTTGGAATGTTGATTACCAGTCCCAGATACTGAAGAACACGCTTTGTGCAGGCCAGGGAAGCCTGGGCCTCTGACTGGGATGGAGCTCGTATGAGCCAGTCGTCCAGATATGGGAATATGAATATTCCTAGAGTGCGCAGAAATGCAGCTACTACTGCCATGCATTTTGTGAATACTCTTGGAGCAGAGGCCAGACCGAAAGGAAGCACTTTGTATTGGTAGTGCTTTCCTTGGTAGGACTAGAAAGGGGGGCTGTTACTTCTGGAGAGAAATCTGAAATTGTGAGTATATACTTCTGGGAATTTTTCTGAAAGGAATTTTTTTTCTTTTAAAGCTAATTAATCTGTGAACCCACTATTTTTTGTTAAATCAGTCAGGGCCTAGTAGCAACAGTTTAAGAGTCAATTTAAAACACAGAAGAGAACTTTCTGGTTACCTTTCATACCCAGTAGAGAGCTGTAGTTTAAATTTCATAGTCACTCAGGGCCTAGCATCAGCAAAGTACTTTTAGTTCCAATTTAAAACACAGAAGAGAGCTTTCTGGTTAAATTTAGAATCCAGCAGAGAGCTTGTAGTTTAAATTTCATAGTCACTCAGGGCCTAGCATCAGCTAAGTACTTTTAGTTTCAAATTAAAACACAGAAGAGAGCTTTCTGGTTAAATTTAGAAACCAGCAGAGAGCTTGTAGTTTAAATTTCATAATAGGTTAGAGCATAGCAGCAGCAAAGAGCTATAATTTAAATCAAATCAGAATATAGCTTAGCACAAAAGGCAAAACAAGGTCAATTCTCCTTGAGCAGCATATAAAGTCTTCTAGAGACCTTTACAAAGAGGCCTTCTACCTAGTGGGCAAGCGACCTGTGAAGCTTTTTCAATAGGTGTTAACACCAGCTGGCAGTTCAAAAGGCCATTTTGAAAGACTCCTTCTATCCAAGCAAGGACTGTTAATTACCCAGGAGGTAGGTCACTGCTTACCTCAGCAGCACAAGCATAAATAGCTCAACCAGAGCTCTGTGATCCTCAGTCTTGAAGGACTAGAAAGGGGGGGCTGTTACTTCTGGAGAGAAATCTGAAATTGTGAGTATATACTTCTGGGAATTTTTCTGAAAGGAATTTTTTTCTTTTAAAGCTAATTAATCTGTGAACCCACTATTTTTTGTTAAATCAGTCAGGGCCTAGTAGCAACAGTTTAAGATTCAATTTAAAACACAGAAGAGAACTTTCTGGTTACCTTTCATACCCAGTAGAGAGCTGTAGTTTAAATTTCATAGTCACTCAGGGCCTAGCATCAGCAAAGTACTTTTAGTTCCAATTTAAAACACAGAAGAGAGCTTTCTGGTTAAATTTAGAATCCAGCAGAGAGCTTGTAGTTTAAATTTCATAATAGGTTAGGGCCTACCATCAGCAAAGTACTTTTAGTTTCAAATTAAAACACAGAAGAGAGCTTTCTGGTTAACTTTAAAATCCAGCAGAGAGCTTGTAGTTTAAATTTCATAGTCACTCAGGGCCTAGCATCAGCTTAGTACTTTTCGTTTCAAATTAAAACACAGAAGAGAGCTTTCTGGTTAAATTTAGAATCCAGCAGAGAGCATGTAGTTTAAATTTCATAATAGGTTAGAGCAGGGGTGTCAAACTCAAATACACAGTGGGCCAAAATGTAAAACTTGAACAAAGTCGCGGGCCAGCATTGAACAAATGAACCTTTTAATATGGACCCAAACAAGATTTGCTTTAACATTGAATATGAAGCAACACTTATTACTATACAATTTATAACTTAATAGTTCAGATATGCAAAAACCAATTTCAAATAAAAAAAAACATCAATGACATTCATTTATTAAATAAGATTTAAATAATAATAAATAATAATTTTTAAAATAAAATAACAATAATAAAATTAATCAACCATTCAAGCCCATGTCTTGGAGTAGCAAGAAAAAGTGCATAAAGAAAACGTTAATTATTGCTCAGTTTGCTGCACACTGATCTAATCTGATGTGCCCAAGCCAGATACCTGGCATCTCTTCTTGGATGATAGTTCATCAATGTCTGGGCTCAGGCTTTGAGCTGAGGAAATCCTCAGTATCGAGCGAAGGTGTTCATCAGTCAGACGTCTCCTGTGAGATGTTTTGGTCATCTTCATCGAGGAGAAAAGTTGCTCACATAGATAAGTGCTGCCGAACATGGAGAGCATCTGAGCAGCTTGGGTGCGGAGCTGAGGCATTGTGTCAGGGATGAACTGTGGAAACTGGGCGGCGCCCACAGCATCATACTTTGACTTCAGCGTGTCATTACACTGGAGTTCAATTAGCTCCATTTGGAGGTTGGTTGGTGCGTTTTCCACATTAACTGCAAAGGGATTACTGAGCAGTTCAAACCTACATTTCTGGACATCAAAGTCGGCAAATCGCCGGCTAAACTCAGCGCCGAGTACACTGAGTTTTTCAGCAAACTGTGCGCATGGGAACAAGTTGGTAAAGAACTGCGTTTTCATGGTTTGGCAGCAGGGAAAATGGCCAAGGTTTCCTTGCAGCATCTGATTCTCCCACAGGCACAGTTTAGTTTTAAAAGCCCTCACTGCAGCGTACATGTCTGTGATGATGCGCCCCCGCCCCTGAAGCTGCAGGTTCAGCGCATCGAGATGGCTCGAGATGTCACACAGAAAGGCCAGCTCACACAGAAACTTTTTCTCCCGAAGCTCTGCTGTGTCCTTCCCTTTGCTTTCCAGAAACTGACATATTTCCTCATGCAGCTCAAAACATCTATTCAGTACTTTTCCTCGGCTTAACCATCTCACCTCTGTGTGATACGGCACGTCTGCGTATTCCGAACCACACTCCTCCAGAAAAGACTTAAACTGGCGGTGATTCAGACCTTTGGCTCTTATAAAGTTAACTACTTGTGTTACTGTGGTCATAACATGTTCCATCTTTAGGGCTTTGCCGCACAATGATTCCTGATGTATGATGCAGTGATAAACAGTTAGTTCACCTGCACAGTTCTCTTCCTGCATCTTCTCCCGGACCCTGCCCACCAGTCCACTTGTTTTACCGCACATCGCTGGCGCACCATCTGTCGTTAATCCCACGAGTTTATCCCACGGCAGCTTTATTTCAGTTACGCATTTGGAAACCTCCTCAAAAATTTCCTTTCCTGTGGTTGTGCCATGCATTGATTTGAATCCCAATAGCTCCTCCGTAACACACATATTTGAGTCCACTCCACGGATGAAGACTGACAGCTGAGCAGTATCAGATGCGTCGCTGCTCTCATCCACAGCAAGGGAGAATGCAACGAAATCTTTTCCCTTTTCCAAAAGCTGGTCATACAGATTGGTGGCAAGATCACATGTGCGATCAGCTACTGTGTTTCTGCTCAGGCTCACGTTTGAAAAGGCTTGCTTTTTCTCTGGGCACACGATGTCACAAACTTTCAACATGCACTTTTTCACAAACTCTCCCTCATTAAAGGGCCGGGCTGATTTTGCGATCTCTGCTGCCACAATATAACTAGCCTTTACAGCAGCCTCACTTTGTGATGTGGCTTTTTTGAACATATTCTGTTGTGAAACCAAACTTCTTTTCATCTCCTCCACTTTCTGGCTCCTTTGAGTCATGTCCAGGTCCTTGTACTTGTCATGGTGTTTTGTTTCATAGTGTCGTCGAATGTTATACACCTTAGTTATAGCCACGTTGACTCCACAAATCAGACAAACAGGTCTGTCTTTTACATATGTAAACAAATATTCTGTCTCCCACCTGTCCAGAAAGTTCCTGTTGTCTGCCTTTCTTTTTGCCATTTTTGGGAAGGGGTTCCACAGTGACAGTTGTAGCTTGAGATCGCTATGACTTCTGTCACACAGGAGAGGGCGTTTCTGGGACCTGTCCTGATTGACGCGCCAAAACAACAGCAAGACATTATGGGATTTGTAGTATTAGTGATGAATGAATGCGCTGTATAATACCGGCGGGCTAGCTCTAGTAGTCATTTGGTATAGCCTCGCGGGCCAAATATAATTACACTACGGGCCAAATTTGGCCCGCGGGCCAGAGTTTGACACCTATGGGTTAGAGCCTAGCAGCAGCAAAGAGCTATAATTTAAATCAAACCAGAATATAGCTTACCTCAGCAGCACAGGACAGGGTACTGTATAGCAGCCCTCTTTTAATAAGTGTTATATCCCTCCCTCCCTCCCTCCCCACACCCACCCTCCCCTGGGATAATCACAGCTTTATAGGTACTTGCACAACTTAAAAGACAGGAGGTGCTCTCAGGTGAAGCTCATTACCCAAATCAGTCATACACTAAGGACCTAAGATTAATTAAGCTTCAGGTGAACAAGGTATATTAAACTTATTAGGTACAGTTTTAGGGGTATAAATATCCATAGCACCCTTTAGTACATAAAGAACTTAAAGATGTAAACACAAACTTAAAACTAAGATGCAGACAGCAGTCCAGCAGCGGGATGTGGGCTTTCCAGTCTTTTGCATTGAGTGTCACATGTATGATTTTCTCCCAGCTGGTGAGAGGTCTTACGTGTGCACTAGGTGCAACGAGCTCTTTGCTCTCAGGGAACAAGTCCGTTCCCTAGAGCCTAAAGTAGCAGACTTGGAAAGCATAAGACAGACAGAGAGGTACATAGACGAGACCTACAGGGATATAGTCCTGAAGTCCCACCTCCAGTCTGGCAGCATCCCTGTTGCCATGGAGGAGAGAGGTCACGGGACAGGAGAGCATCACCCTGGTAAGGCAGGAAGTGATCCTGTAACTAGGACCTGTCCTCCAGGTGATGTAAACCCCTCTTGCACCGAGGAGGTTTCTCCAGGGCCAAGTGCCCATGAGAGAAGGGTTAGGACAGCAGTTATAATTGGTGATTCGATCATTAGGCATGTAGATAGCTGGGTGGCTGGTGGACGTGAGGATCGGCTGGTAACATGCCTGCCTGGTGCGAAGGTAGCGGACCTAACGCGCCACCTAGATAAGGTCTTAGATAGTGCTGGGGAGGAGTCTGCTGTCTTGGTACATGTCGGTACCAATGACATAGGAAAATGTGGTAGGGAGGTTCTGGAAGCTAAATTTAGGCTTTTAGGTAGGAAGTTGAAATCCAGAACTTCCAGGGTAGCATTCTCCGAAATGCTTCCCGTTCCACGCGCAGGACCCAAAAGGCAGGCAGAGCTCCGGAGTCTCAATGCGTGGATGAGACAATGGTGCAGAGATGAGGGGTTTGGATTTGTTAGGAACTGGGGAACATTCTGGGGAAAGGAGGGGCTCTTCCGAAGGGATGAGTTTCACCTTAACCGGGATGGAACCAGGCTGCTGGCATTAACCTTTAAAAAAGAGATGGAGCAGCTTTTAAACTAGATAATAGGGGAAAGCCGACAGTCGCCCAAGAGTGCATGGTTCGGAAGAATGTATCCTTGAAGGATACTACAAAAAGCAGAGAGGTTCCAAAAAAGAGTAAAGTAGCCCAAATGCCCTTGAGTATGGAGCAGACAGAGCTTAAAGATCCCAAATTACCCATGTCTACCAATAGCCAAATTAATATGAATAAAATACAGTCTCTAAAATGCTTGTATGCAAATGCTAGAAGTCTAAAAAACAAGATGGGAGAGTTAGAATATATAGCACTAAATGAGAGGTTAGATATGATTGGAATATCAGAGACATGGTGGAAGGAGGACAACCAGTGGGACACTGTGATACCTGGGTACAAACTATATCATAATGATAGAGCTGATCAAATTGGTGGAGGGGTTGCGCTCTATGTTAGAGAGGGCATTGAGTCAGAAAGGATTAAAGTTTTGCAAAAAACAAAATTTGCTGTAGAATCTCTATGGATTGAAATTCCATGTAAAAAGGGGAAGGCGATGGCAGTGGGGGTGTACTATCGTCCGCCTGGCCAGAATGAACAAATGAATGATGAAATGCTCAAAGAAATCAAGGAAGCTAGCAAAAGTTACAGTGCAGTAATAATAATGGGTGATTTCAATTACCCCGGCATCGACTGGGTCAGTGTCAAAGCAGGACATGCTAGGGAGATAAAGTTCCTAGATGAAATAAATGACTGCTTCTTGGAGCAGATGGTTCATGAACCAACCAGAGGGGAAGCCATATTAGACCTAGTCCTTAGTGGAACACCAGATCTAGTGCAAGAGATAAGGGTGTTGGGGCCACTTGGCAATAGTGATCATAGCATGATCGCCTTTGATTTAATTAGTGGAGGAGGGATAGTAAGGAAATCCACAGTACTACCCTTTAACTTTCGAAAGGGAGACTATGATAAAATGAGGAAAACAATTAAGAAAAAACTAAAAGGAGCAGTTGCAAAGGTTAAAGACGTACATCAAGCTTGGATGTTGTTGAAAAATACTATCTTGGAAGCCCAGACCAGCTGTATTCCACGCTTTAAGAAAAGTGGAAGGAAGTCCAAAAAACTGCCAGCATGGTTTAAAGGTGAGGTCAGAGAGGCTGTTGTTGCCAAAAAAGCATCTTTCAGGAAATGGAAAAAAGAGCCAAATGACGAAACCTGGAAACAGCACAAGCACTGGCAAGTCAAATGCAAGGCACTGATAAGGCAGGCAAAGAGAGAATTTGAGAAGAAGCTTGCTGCGGAAGCAAAAACACGAAATAAAGACCTTTTCAAGTACATTCGTAGCAAAAAACCTGTGAGAGAGTCAGTTGGTCCATTAGATGATAAAGGGGTTAAAGGAGCACTAAGAGGCGACAAGGCGATAGCGGAGAGACTGAATGAATTCTTTGCTTCAGTCTGTACTAAGGAAGATGTAGGGATGTTACCCATGACTGAAGTGGTATTTAAAGGTGCGGAAGAATTGAAGGAAATATCGATACATCGGGAAGATGTCTTACAACTATTAGATAAACTGAAGAGTAGCAAATCACCTGGGCCGGATGGTATACATCCAAGGGTGTTGAAAGAACTGAAATATGAGATTGCAGACCTGCTATTAGTAATCTGTGAACTATCATTAAAATCATCTCTAATACCTGAAGATTGAAGGATCGCCAATGTAACACCAATTTTTAAAAAGGGTTCCAGGGGTGATTTGGGAAACTACAGACTGGTGAGCCTGACGTCAGTACCAGGAAAAATGGTAGAAACCATCATAAAGAATAAAATTACTCAGCATGTAGATAGTCACGACCTAATGGGAGACAGCCAACATGGCTTTAGACAAGGAAGATCTTGTCTTACTAATCTGTTATGTTTTTTGAAGGAGTGAATAAACAGGTGGACAAAGGTGAGTCGGTTGATATTGTGTATCTGGACTTTCAGAAAGCCTTTGACAAGGTCCCTCATCAGAGACGTTTGGCAAAACTAAAGAGTCATGGGATAGGAGGCAGTGTACTATTGTGGATCAGGAACTGGTTAAAAGATAGAAAGCAGAGGGTAGGGCTAAATGGCCAATTTTCCCAATGGAGAAAGGTGAATAGTGGTGTACCCCAGGGATCTGTGCTGGGTCCGCTGCTTTTTGACATATTCATAAATGACCTGGAAAGTGGAATAACGAGTGAGGTTATCAAATTTGCAGATGACACAAAACTATTTAAAGTTGTTAAAACCCAAGAGGATTGTGAAAAATTGCAAGAGGATCTTGATAAATTGGAAGACTGGGCATCAAAATGGCAGATGAAATTTAATGTGGACAAGTGCAAGGTTATGCACCTAGGGAAGAACAACCCAAACTATGGTTACACGATGCAAGGTTCCACATTAGGAACCACCACCCAGGAAAAAGATTTAGGCGTCATTGTGGATACCATGTTAAAACCCTCGGCCCAGTGTGCAGCGGCAACCAAGAGAGCAAAAAGAATGCTAGGTATGATAAGGAAAGGAATGGAAAATAAAACAAAAGATATTATAATGCCTCTATATCGTTCCATGGTGAGACCGCACCTTGAATATTGTGTGCAATTCTGGTCGCCGTATCTTAAAAAGGATATAGCGATTTTAGAAAAGGTTCAGAGAAGAGCCACCAAAATGGTAAAGGGGATGGAAGGATACTCCTATGAGGAAAGGCTAAAAAGGTTAGGGCTCTTTAACCTGGAAAAGAGACGGCTGAGGGGAGATATGATAGAAGTCTTTAAATTAATGAACGGAGTGGAACGGGTAAACGTAGATCGATTGTTTACGTTATCAGAATATAGAAAGACTAGGGGACATGCAATGAAGCTACAGGGTAAACTATTTAAGACTAATAAAAGAAAATATTTTTTCACTCAACGTGTAATCAAACTCTGGAATTTGTTACCGGAGGATGTAGTAAAGGCTGTTAGTGTAGCTGGGTTTAAAAAAGGTTTGGACAAGTTCCTGGAGGAAAGGTCCATAAACCATTATTAAGAAGTGACCGAAGATATAAATGCTTGACCCAGTACAAGCATTGTGGAACTTGTGTCTCTTGGGGAAACTGCTAGGTACATATGACCTAGATTGGCCACTGTTGGAAACAGAATACTGGGCTTGATGGACCTTGGTCTGACCCAGTATGGCATATCTTATGTTCTTATAACCTTCTGTGTGTTGGATGGATGAGTACATGGGTGTACGCATCCTTGAGATCTAGAGAACAAAGCCAGTCCTGACTCTGGAGGTATGGAAGGAGAGTTCCGAGAGAAGTCATCTTGAATTTCTCCTTGCGTAGAAACTTGTTCAACTCTCTGAGATCTAATATGGGTCTGTAGCCCCCGTTTTCTTTGGGATGAGAAAATAAGGGGAGTAGAACCCTGAGCCCTGTTGAAGAAGAGGTACTTCTTCTATTGCCCCTTGGGCAAGAAGGGTAGCAATCTCTTGACCCAGAAGGTTGAGGAGAGATGTTGGAGAGTTGAACTGTTTCACCATGGTGTGAGGGGAAAGGTTTAAGAAATGAAGCTTGTACCCATCCCGTATGATGGAGAGGGTCCATTGCTCTGCTGTGATTTGTTCCCATCTGAGAGCAAAGTGAGCTAACCTTCCTGGGATGGTGAGAGGCTCTGGATGTTCTAGAGCCAGAAAGGCTAAGTTCCCTAGTGGAAAGTCAAAGACCCTGAGGAGGCTGAGGCTGTTGGGCCGTAGCAGTCCTCGCAGCCTGAGGCTTGGTCTGTTTTGGGTGTTGCTGTCTCTTTGTAGCAAAACGACCTTGAGAAGAGGCCTGACCATAACCAGAAGAAAATTTCCCTTTTTTTGGGAAAGATCCATTTTTGAACAACCTCTTTTTAAAAGGAGCAGTAGTAGACTTTGAAAGTCTATCTAAAGCAGAGTTTTCAGCATCCATCTGGTAGGCCTTTGCTTGCCAATCTTTGCCGAACAGGTTGTCCCCTGTACAGGGAAGGTTACCTAGACCATACTGTACCCAGGATTCCAAATCAGAGGCTTGCAACCAAGCAACTCTGCGTGCACCTATGGCAATAGCCGAGGCTCTACTGGCACCCTCAAAAGAGTCAAAGGCTGCACGGTTGGAAAACTTGGATACATCCTGTGCATGTTTAAGCCAGGTGATATATTCTTCTCTCTTATCTTCTGACATATAAGGAGATAAGGTTTGCAGATGATCTGTAACCTCTTTCAGAAACATCCCCATATAGAGACTATAGGAGTTGATTCTGGCCACAAGCATACTGGCTTGGAAGATCTTCCTGCCAAAGGCATCTAAGGTTCTGCATTCTCTTCCTGGAGGAGCAGAGGAGTGCCTTTTTATACTCTTGATTTTTTTCATAGCAGACTCTACCACAATGGAGTGGTGAGGAAGCTGAGTCTTATGAAACCCAGGACGAGGAACACGATACATGGTGTCCAACCTTCGGGAATGAGGGGAGGTGGAAAGAGGAGTCTCCCATATGCCTAACATGTGATCATAAAGAATCTCATGTACTGGTAAGGTGGCTTCCTCTTTAGGAGCCTTAGGATATTGAAGGATATCTAATTTTTTGGCTCTAGGTTCAGTTTCAGAGGCCACTGAAATGGACAGGCCTCTGGCCACCTCCCTGATGAAGTCCTGAAAAGACAAGTCTTCAGGAGGAGATATTCTCCTTTTTGGAGAAGAGGGTTCCTGAGGAAGGATCCCCGATGCTTCAATAGAGGCCTCTGATGCATCAGAGTCTTCAGAGGAATCGAAGTATCGACTGTCTGGATGCTCTCGGAGAACCCGATACGCGTACCGGGGGGTATCGACATCGGGAGTAATCGGTACCGGGTCGGTACTGATGGGCATCACTGGATAACGTACCGCTGCCGTCGACGCTGATGTCGATGCAAGCGGTACCGGTACCGGCAACGGGGTTTGTTGCGGTACCGTAGGCGTCGCAGCTTGTATGAATGCCGTGATGGCCCGCTGCATGGTCAGAATATTCTGATCCATCGACGCCACCAATGTCTGGATGTCGGTACCGGTGGAAACCGCCGGTACCCCAGAACATTGTAACAGGTGATCGGTCGAGGCCGAGTCATCGATGTCAACCTGTGACCCCATATAAAGAGCTTTGGAAGCCGGAGCCTCCCGCAGGGGTAATTTTGCCGGTGTGGATTCCTCAAGAGTAAGCCCGAGGGCATCTTGATAATTAGAGGTAGATGAACTCTTTGAGGACCGGCCGGATTTAAGTTTGGTTACCTGAGATCCATGGGCTGAAGAAGCAGCCCTGGAATACGATGATGCCACAGAAGCTGCATCGGAGGGAAACAGGGTACTGAGCTTGGCTGCCCGATTTTGTAACCCTCTTTTCGACATCATGGAACAGGACTCACAATCCGCAATGGAGTGGTCAGGACCTAAACATTTTAGACACCAGTCATGGGTGTCAGTGACAGAAATAGTGCCACTGCACTTAGTGCACTTTTTAAACCCAGAGGCGGGTTTTTCCATGAGGAAAAATATATCTGTAGGCCTAAGGCCTCAGAAGAAAAAATGCACTGAAGTAAGAAAAGAGTAGGTTTTTTTTTTTTTTTTTTTTGAAAGAAAGAAAAAAGACCGGTGGTACCGGTCCGGAGTCGAGAAGGCAGACACGCAACTAAAGAA
This sequence comes from Ichthyophis bannanicus, assembly GCA_033557465.1. Taxonomy (NCBI): domain Eukaryota; kingdom Metazoa; phylum Chordata; class Amphibia; order Gymnophiona; family Ichthyophiidae; genus Ichthyophis; species Ichthyophis bannanicus. The sequence continues at coordinate 1,541,079,146 of CM066031.1, forward strand.
AAATAAAAGAAAATAAGAAATTCTTCAGCGGTGACAGGAAACACGACCTGCTGGCTCCGCGGAAAAGAAGAACTGGAGAGAGGCGGTTAGGAAAGGCAGGAAGGCAGCGCGCAGGCACTGTGGGATGCTCCCAAAAGCTTTCCTTTTGGACGCTGGGGAGCGTTCCCGCGCAGGCTCCGTCGGTACCGACGATACCCATATATGAAGACTCATTCCTGCTTGTTCCTGGAGATACACCATGATACCTGGGATTTCATGCCGCCAGATTTGTCTGCAACTCTTGAAAAAAGCAATGTTTCAGACTTCCCCTACCACGAACTCAGCCTGAACTTTCCCCACTGCGCAGTTCAAGCATTTAGAGAGCCAGTCATAATGGGGGAAGTCTGACATGTTGTGTTTTCCAGGAGCTGCAGCCAGACACTAGAATCAGTAAGTGAAAGCAACTAGATAGAGAAGGGGGCCATGAGAGAGAGAGGGAGACTGGATGAGACCAGGGGAAGATAGAAAAGGATATATATATATATATATATATATATAAAAATATATATAAATATCTATCTATCTATCTATCTATCTATATATATATCTATAGAGAGAGAGAGAGAGAGAGAAAGTAGTTACTTACCTGTAACAGGTGATCTCTGGGAACAGCTGGAATAAGTCTTCACAAATGGGTATCGTCGGTACCGACGGAGCCTGCGCGGGAACGCTCCCCAGCGTCCAATAAGAAAGCTTTCGGGAGCATCCCACAGCGCCTGCGTGCTGCCTTCCCGCCTTTCCCAACCGCCTCTCTCCAGTTCGAGTTTTAAAGCTGAGACAAAGAGAGAGAGAGAGGAAAGGAAAGATAGATAGAGATATACAACTCCTAGGGGAGGTGGGTGGGTTGTGAAGACTTATTCCTGCTGTTCCCAGAGATCACCTGTTACAGGTATGTAACTGTGCTATCTCCAGGAACAAGCAGGAATGAGTCTTCACATATGGGGACTCCCTAGCTGCAGATGCCAGGGAGAAACCCCAGGTTGTGTGTCCTTGAAAAGGACTTTACCTCCCCCCATGGATCTCTGGCATCCGACCAGGGTAGGAGTTGATTAGGAATGGAACAGGTGTTTGAGAACAGCCTGACCAAACGAGCAATCCCGGCGGGAGTCCTTGTCCAAACAGTAATGGGCTGTGAAGGTATGAACCGAGGCCCAGGTGGCCGCTCAACAGATTTGGTCGATGGACACAGAGTTTAGATGAGCCATTGAGGCTGCCATGGCTCTCACATTGTGAGCTGTGACATGGCCCTCCAGAGAAATGTTCCTACTATGGTAGGCGAAAGAAATACACTGAGCAATCCAGATGGACAGTGTTCTCTTAGAGAATGGAAGTCCTAAATGAGAAGGATCAAAAGCAACAAAGAGTTGGGAAGACTTTCTATGTTGCTGTGTTCTTTGTAAGTAAAAAGCGAGAGTGTAAGTAAAAAGCGAGAGCTCTCTTACAATCCAAGGTATGAAGATTCCTCTCTGCACTTGATGCATGAGGTCCTGGAAAAAAGACAGGTAAATATACCTCTTGATTCAGATGAAAAGGCGAGACCACTTTAGGCATAAAGTGTGGATTGGTCCTGAGGACTACCTTGTATAAGGTGGATTAGCCACCAAAGCTTGCAACTCACTGATGCGGCATGCTGAGGTGACTGCAATGAGAAAAATAACTTTCCAAGAAAGAAATTTCAAATAGGTGGTGGCTAAAGGTTCAAAGGGTGGCTTCATAAGCTGGCCAAGAACCAGGTTTAAGTCCCATGCCACTGAAGGTGGTCTAATGGGAGGTTTAGTTAAAAGAAGGCCTCTCATGAATCTTGCTATGAGGATGAGAGGAAATAGGTTGTCCATTGAGAGGCTTGAGGGACGCTGCAATAGCACTCAAATGGACTCTTACTGAATTTGTTTTCAGACCTGCATGGGATAGATGCAGGAGATACTCTAGTAGAAAATTCAGAGGTATTGAAAGAGGGTTTAGACCCTTCCCTGAACACCAAATGGTAAACATTTCCATTTGAAAGCATAGGAACGTCTAGTAGAAGGCTTTCTAGAGGCATGAATAACATCTCTGACTTGCTGAGAGAGATGAAAATCTTTAAGGTCTAGGCCCTCAGCAACCAAGCCCTGAGATGGAGAGACTGGGGGTTTGGGTGCCACAACGTTCCTTCTTCCTGGGATAGAAGGTCTGGTGCAGAGCCAAGTCTAGGGAAGGAGCTTGAGAAAGATGCAGAAGTAGAGGGTACCACACTTGGCGTGGCCAATGTGGTGCTATGAGGATCATGGTCCCTCGATCTCTCTGAAGCTTGAATAGTGTTTTGGGAATTAGGGGAATTGGTGGAAAGGCATAAAGGAAGTCTTGACCCCAGTGAAGGAGGAAGGCATCCTTGGCCTGAACTCCCTGACACGGAATTCAGGAACAGAACCGGGGAAGTTTTGCATTCCACGGACTTCCAAAGAGGTCTATGTCCGGGGTTCCCCAAATTCGAAAAATCCTGGCTACCTGGTCCATGTGAAGGCACCACTCGTGTGGAAGCAGAACTCGACTGAGTCTGTCCGCCCAACAGTTTTGAACGCCTGGAAGATATACTGCCAGAAGATGGATGTGATGCTCTCTGGTGAAGGCCCACAGTCGCAAAGCTTCATTGCAAAGCGACAGAGAGCCAGTCCCGCCCAGCTTGTTTACATAGAACATGGCTACTTGGTTGTCCGTATGGATGAGGACTGTCCTGTAGCTGAGCAGGGAATGGAACACTCTGAGAGCTAAGAATATTGATCTGAGTTCCAATAGATTGATATGCAGAGAAGTCTCCTGTGGAGACCAGATGCCCTGGGTGGAGAGATCCTGAAGATGAGCTCCCCAACCCATTGGAGAAGCATCTGTTGTAAGAGTTGCTTGGGGTAGCGACTGCTGAAAAGGGGACCCCAGTAACAGATTTGGATTAGACTTACACCACTGGAGAGACCAAAAAAGGCGACTGGAGTTTGCTATTTTGTCTGACAGGCAACCTGATGCCCGAGTCCATTGGGTGGACAAAGTCCATTGAGCTGCCCTCATGTGAAGGCGAGCATATGGAACCACATGCACGGTGGATACCATGTGGCCTAATAGTTGTAACATTTCTCGAGCAGTTAAATGGGACTTTAACTGTATCTGGGAGGCTAACTGCACCAAGCGTAGGCAACGGGCCTGAGGAAGATAGGCCCTTGCAGTTGTGGTATCCAGCAAGGCCCCTATAAACTCCAGAGACTGAGTAGGGGTGAGATTGGATTTTGGGATGTTTATTACCAGTCCCAAATACTGAAGGACACGCATTGTGCAGGTTAGACAAGTCTGGGCCTCTGACTGGGATGGAGCTCAAATGAGCCAGTCATCCAGATATGGGAATATGAATATTCCTAGAGTGCGCAGAAATGCAGCTACCACTGCCATGCATTTCGTGAACACCCTTGGTGCAGAGGCCAGACCGAAAGAAAGCACCCTGTATTGGTAGTGCTTTCCTTGAAAAAGGAACCGAAGGAACCTTCTGTGTGTTGGATGGATGAGGACATGGGTGTACGCATCCTTGAGATCTAGAGAACAACGCCAGTCCTGACTCTGAAGGTATGGAAGCACAGCACCTAGAGAAATCATCTTGAATTTCTCCTTGAATAGAAACTTGTTCAATTCTCTGAGATCTAATATGGGTCTGTAGCCCCCTGTTTTCTTTGGAATAAGAAAATAAGGGGAGTAGAACCCTGAGCCCTGTTGAAGAAGAGGTACTTCTTCTATTGCCCCTTGGGCAAGAAGGGTAGCAATCTCCTGACCCAGAAGGTTGAGGAGAGATTTTGGAGACTTGAACTGTTTCACCATGGTGTGAGGAGGAAGGCTTAAGAAATGAAGATTGTTCCCTTCCTTTATGATGGAGAGGGTCCATTGCTCTGCTGTGATTTGCTCCCATCTGGGAGCAAAGTAAGTCAACCTTCCTGGAATGGTGAGGGGCTCTGGTTCTTCCAGAGCTAGAAAGGCTAAGTTCTCTAGTTGCAAGTCAAAGGCCCTTGAGGAGGCTGAGGCTGCTGGGCCGTGGTATGCCTGGCAGCCTTTGACTTGGCCTGTTTAGGTGGCTGCTGATGCTTTGCAGCAAAACGACCTGCGGAAGATGCCTGTTGATCATAAGCAGGATAATATCTTCCCTTTTTAGAAAAAGATGTCTTCTTGAACAATCTTTTCTTAACAGGAGCAGAGGTAGACTTTGAAAGTCGATCCAAAGCAGAGTTCTCAGCATCCCTCTGAGTGGCCTTTGCTTGCCAATCCTTGCCAAAAAGGTTTTCACCTGTACAAGGAAGATTTCCCAATTCATCTTGGACCCAGATTTCCAAATCAGAGGCCTGTAAACAAGCAATTCTGCGTGCACCTATGGCAATAGCTGAGGCTCTGCTTACACACTCAAAAGAGTCAAAGGCTGTACGGTTGGAAAATTTGGAAACATCTTGGGCATGTTTGAGCCAAGTGAGAAATTCCTGCCTTTTATCTTCTGAAATAAAAGGAGTTAAAGTCTGCAGATGATCTGTGACTTCTTTTAGAAACATCCCCGTATAGAGACTATAGGAGTTGATTCTGGCAGCAAGCATATTAGCTTGGAAAACCCTTTGGCCAAAAGCATCTAGGGTCCTACATTCACATCCTGGAGGATTAGATGAGTGTCTCTTTGCACTCTTTATTTTCCTCATGGCAGACTCTACCACAATAGAGTGGTGAGGAAGCTGAGTCTTATGAAAGCCAGGGCAAGGAGGGACACGGTACATGGTGTCTAACCTACGAGAATGAGGAGAGGTGGTGAGAGGAGTCTCCCACATGCCCAACATGAGATCATAGAGAATCTCATGAATAGGTAAGGTAGCTGCTTCTTTAGGAGCCTTAGGATATTGCAAAATATCTAATTGCTTGGCTCTAGGCTCTGACTCAGGGGCCACTGTAATGGAGAGGCCCCTAGCCACTTCCCTAATGAAGTCTTGAAAAGACAAGTCTTCTGGAGGAGACATTCTTCGTTTTGGAGAAGCAGACTCCTGAGGAAGAAGTACCGGTGCCTCGACAGAAGCCTCCAACTCATCAGAGTCTTCGGAGGAATCGAAGTATCGCCTGTCTGGATGCTCCTGTAAAGCCCGATAGGCGTACCGAGTGGGATCGACATCAGGAGTAAGCGGTACCGGTTCGGTAGCGATGGGCATCATAGGACAGGGTACCGTTGCAGTCGACACCGAAGCCGAGGTCGATGCAATCGGTACCGGCACCGGGAACGATACCGGCGCCGGAGTCGGTATCGGCAACGGAGATTGTTGCGGTACCGGAGGCGTCGAAGCCTGCATAAACGCCGTTAGGGTGCGCTGCATGGACAGAATCTTCTGATCCATCGTCGCCACCAGAGTCTGGATGTCGGTACCAGTGGAGGCCACCAGTACCCCAGAACATGGCAACAGGTGATCGGTCGAGGCCGAGCCATCGATGTCAACCTGTGACCCCATAGACAATGCTTTGGAAGCCGGAACTTCCCGCCGGGGTAATTTTGCCGGTGCGGAATCCTCAAGGACAAGCCCGGAGGCATCTCGATGCTTAGAGGGAGATTTGCCCTTCGAGGACCGGCTAGATTTATGTTTGGTTACCTGAGATCCATGGGAGGAAGAAGCAGCCCTGGAAGACGTCGATGCCACCGAGGCTGCATCAGAGGGAAACAGGGTACTGAGCTTGGCTGCTCGGTTCTGCCGACCTCTTTTAGACACCATGGTACTGGACACACAATCCGTGATGGAATGGTCAGGACCCAAACATTTTAGACACCAATCATGGGTGTCGGTGAAAGAAATATTACCGCCACATTTAGTGCACTTTTTGAACCCGGAAGCGGGCTTCTCCATGAGGAGAAAAATATTCAGGCCTAAGGCCCAAACTGAAAATGCACAGTTGAAGAAAGAAAAGTTTTTTTGGTTTTTTTTGAAGAAAGAAAAGAAAAGAAAAGACCGGTGGTACTGGTCTGACGTCGAAGAAGGCAGACGAGACACAGAAAAATAAAGAAAAAAATAAAGAACTTCTTCTGCGGTGACAGGAACACGACCTGCTGGCTCCGCGGAAAAGAAGAACTGGAGAGAGGTGGTTGGGAAAGGCGGGAAGGCAGCACGCAGGCGCTGTGGGATGCTCCCAAAAGTTTTCTTATTGGACGCTGGGGAGCGTTCCCGCGCAGGCTCCGTCGGTACCAACGATACCCATATGTGAAGACTCATTCCTGCTTGTTCCTGGAGATTGAGAGAGACTGGGTGAAGCCTGACGGGGATTATATATGAGAGAGAGACAAGGTGAAGTGGGGGGTGGGGGGGGCACAGTTATGTAAGAGAAAATGAGGAAAGGCTGGGGGTGATGAGAGAGAGAAAGGCTGGAGAGGGAGTCATGGCGAAAAGAGAAAGATACTGGGTTAAGGCAAGGTGTGGAGATGAGAGAGACTTTTTTTTTTGCTTCACACATTATTTATTTATTTATTTTTATTTAGCGTACATTTGTATACCGCTACTTCCAGCGATCAGTAGAGGATTAGATTACATATTGGAAACTGTCAAATCAGGACAGAAAAATTTGTAGTATATACAAGGTGATTCGTAGGGTGAGCACAACACACAGTAATTAGGTAATTGGGTTTCTTTTCGTAAGGAGGGAGGAGTTATTTACATATGTACATTTTTACATATACATCTTTGGCTCTCTGGGTAGCACAGCTTAGGCCACGTTGACTAAATCAAGTTGTACTGAATCTGAAATAAGTGAGTCTTGAGTTTTTTCCTAAAGTCCATCAGGTCTTTGCTAGCTCGTAGCTCAGGCGGCAGTTGGTTCCAGAGTGTCGGTGCTGTGTATGAGTATGCTCTGTTAATTGTACTGGTTTTGACAGATCTTATATCTTCCGGTACGCAGAGGGTGTTTAAGTTGGTGGTTCTTCTGCTTCTGTTGGGTGGTTGTGTGCTGATTAGGTTGGAGAGGAAGGATGGCGCTATGTTATGCATGAGTTTGAATGTGGTTATTAGTGTTTTATATTTTATACGAGCTGTAATGGGGAGCCAGTGTAGCTCAATCAACACAGGTGTGATGTGTTAAGCAAAACCTTTCTTTATAATGATTCTAGCCGCCACATTCTGCGCCATTTGCAGTATGTTTAGGGTTTTCTTTGGTAGGCCCTGTAAAATGGCGTTGCAGTAGTCGAAATGAGGCATAATGAGAGCTTGTGCAACAGACCTGAAATCATGAGGCTCAATAATGCTCCATAATGGTTGTATGACTCTTAGTTTGTGGAAGATGGCCCTGTTTGTTATGCGGAGGTGTTTTTCCATCTTTAGGTCGCTATCGAACGTTACCCCCAGATATTTTATTTCTTTCTTTGTTTGGTAGGTATTGTTGCACAGGGTGATCGTTGCAGGGGGGTTGAAATTTGGTTTTCTGGAGATGTACATCACCTCTGTTTTTTTATGGTTGATCGCCATGTTGTTTTGTTGTAACCAGGTTTGCATCTCGCTTAGGCATTCTTCTAGTTGGATGTAATTTGGGTTATTTGCGTCAAGTTGTGTGTACAGCATAATATCGTCTGCATAGATGTGGTAGTTGATTTTGTGCTTTTGGAAGGTTTCGCAAATTGGTTGCATATATACGTTGAAAAGGAGTGAGGAGAGTGCAGAGCCTTGAGGTATGCCTTGGGTTTGTGGGAATGCCTCTGCTTTTTTGTCGTTGAACTGTACCTGTTGCATTCTGTTTGTTATATATGATGAGAACCATTTTAGGGGGGTTCCCGATATTCCTATTGATTTAATTCTGTTCATGAGGGTTCCATGGTGTACTGTATCAAAAGCTGCTGAGATGTCAATAAATATGAGGATAAACATTTTCTTTTTGTCTTCTAGGCCTTTGAAGAGGTTGTCTAGTAGTGCAAGCAGTAGGGTTTCAACCCCATGATGTTGCCTGAAACCGTATTGCTGATCATCTAGGGTTTCATTGTCGTCCAGGTGGTCTTGCAGTTGGCCATGGTGGTCTTGCAGTAGGCCATGGTGATATGTGAGGAAAAAAGGAAGCTGCCTCAGGTGTAGGTATAAAGAGTCACTGGGGGTGGTGGGAGGGGGAGAAAGAGGGGGCTACTGCCTTCTGCTGGCACTGTATAGTGACATTAAGAGCCTGATTTACAGAAAATGGGTAAAACGTCTTAACAAATAAGGCACTAAAATCTAAAAAAGGAACTGCGAACACCTTTTGGAGTGGCAGTGTGTGTGTACTGTGACCTAGGTCTTGGTAGCCAGCTCCTACTTTTTTTGGTTGGCTCCTAGATTCTAAGAGAATGTGTCAAGGCCTGGGTCAGTGTGCATTAATGAAAGTTAATGTGCTACGTGCTTCTACACGCATAGAAATAAATGGGCCATAGGGGCATTTAGCTTGCATTAATGTTTAACAACATGTGTTAGCTTTTAATAAACATGCCCCTAAGTGGTACCTGAGGTAGTAGAGGGAGACGTGAAATGCCCAAGTTCATAAGAACTGTATTTGGGGAATTAGATTTTGCTCATATCTTCTCTCAGATTTTCAAGTGAGTTACATTCAGGTACAGGAGGTTATTTTTCTGGCCTCCTGAGGGCTTACAAAATGTTTGTACCTGAGGCAATGGAGAGTTAAGTCGTTTGCCCAAGATCACAAAAAGTAGTAATGGGATTGGAACCTGGCTTCCCCGATTCGCAGCCCACTTCTCTAACCATGAGGCTACTCCTCCACAATTGTAGCACAACAAATTAGGTGTACAGTCAAACCTCGGTTTTCGTATGCCCCTGTTTTCGTTAGCTTCGGTTTTCGATGATTTTTTTCATTGCTATGCTGTCTCAGTTCTCGTACGTCCGCTCGGTTTTCGTACAATTTGAAATGGTCCGGTGACGTCATCGGGCTCCATGGCGGGGCTGTAGAAGAGCTCCATTACAAAGCCTGCCAAAAGAGGAATTTGTGCTTCCCTAGCAGCGATCGGGCAGCGGAGCAATGAAGGGGCCGCAGAAACCAACGGAGGATTCATAAATTGAAGATTGTGGCAGCGGAGAGGGGAACCGCGTGATAGTGCAGAACCGCGTGATAATGCAGATGAGAAGGCAACGGAGTGCTGGGGAAAGCGTCGGAGAACAAACGTGCATTACCAGGAGCCACGTAAGAGACCCGGAAGGGAGCGGGACTGCGTAGCAGACAGCCTTGTGAACAGGCGAAGTGAGTCGGGGGACTGCTGCGGCACAGACGTACATGAGCCATCTCGGGGAGTAGCGAGAGCAAGAACGTGGCAGGAAGATCGGAGGGGAAAAAAGGAGCAGTGAAACCCGAGTGGCATCCAGCAGCGAAGGGGAAGAAAGAGAAAGCTCATACCAGGAAGTAGCAGGAAACCACCCTCGGCACAGAATAAGGTACTGTAGGTTAAGCAAAAATAATAAAAAAAAAAAGAAAAAGAAATATAAAAACATCTCGTACCAGTTAGCCAGCTCAAAGCCCTGTGGGATCCAGCTGAGCCTAAGGCCTTAAAGCAGCCACTACCCAAAGGAATACAACCTAACATACAAAGCAATAAGTCGGTGCGAAACGCTGGCTGTTTTCTGTATGTAAAATATAGTTATTCTCTATAAAATGTATTTTTTGTGAATATTTTTGGGTGTCTGGAACGGATTAATTGGATTTACATTATTTCTTATGGGAAATATTGCTTCAGTTTTCATATGTTTCGGTTTTAGTCAGACTTTTTCGAACGGATTAATCATGAAAACCGAGGTTTGACTGTATTAACTGTTCTTCCAATCCCTTACCCATTCCTTTCTTTTCTTCCTCAGCTTCCAAACACGCCCATGTTTTTTCCACTCCATCTCCATTCCCTTCCTTTCCTTCACCAACCTCTTCCCTACTTGCTTTGCTTTCCTACTTCCCCAACCTACCCCCAGTTCTTTGTTGAAAGTAAAATGTGGTTATGCACAACACCAAGAATATTCTTTAAAACTTTATATTTATTAACTAGTATCAAAAATGTAAGCAAAAGCTCATTTGTATATAAACAGCATAGATTGTAAGAATACAAATAGTTCTACCAAAGCAAAAAAGAACATCCAGCGGTCTTTTTGACTGAGCATTGTCAGGTTATAGATATAATATAGGTCTTTGTAGCACTGCTAAATTAACTCAGCACCACAGTGGATGGAGGCTGTAGTTATTCTTTTGGACCTTTCCACTACCTTAGACCTAGTGGATCATAAGTTGATGCTGTTAAAATTTTTGTTATTGTACTTAAGTGCCATTGAGTCTATGTTGACTTATGGCGACCCTCTGGATAGTTGTCCTAAAACTATGTTTGGTCTTCAGTTATGCGGCTAATTGTTGACAGAGTGGGTTAAAACTGAGTGAGATGGTAAAAATAGAAGTGTTTTTTTGATGGTTTCTCTCATGGAAAGATTCCCAACAATAAAAATGGGAGAATGAAAATAAAAGATGAACGCAGAAGGTGCAAATGTTTAAAAAACAACCTGTTAAAACCAGCAAAGAGTAATCATGCATTAAAATTTGCAAACAAAAATGCAATAAAATTATGCAATAAATTGTATATAGTTATGAATTACTCCCATAACGCTGTACGTAGCTTTTACGATACCTATACTCCAAAAGAGTAGTTACTCACCTGTAACAGGTGTTCTCCAGGAGCAGCAGGAATCAGTCCTCAGATATGGGTGACGTCGGCGCCGACGGAGCCCCCATGCGGAGCATTTCCCCAGCTTTCACAGAAAGCCTTTGAGACTGCCAGCACGCATGCGCGGTCCCCTTCCCGCCCAAGGGTGCCATCTTGCTCAGTCTGATGACATAGCTAAAAGACAGCAAAAAACAAAATAAATCATATGACTGCAACTCCAAGGGAAGGAGGGAGGGTTGTGAGGACTGATTCCTGCTGCTCCTGGAGAACACCTGTTACAGGTGAGTAACTACTCTTTCTCCAGGACCAAGCAGGAAGTCAGTCCTCACATATGGGACTCCCCAGCTTAAGGCTACCGGGGACCCAAAGCTGAAAAAATATGCTCCATCTAGAGCCTCAGCGTGTATGAAAAGAATCTTCTCTGAGAACGCCCCCGAACGGTAGCCCAACACCAGGGCCGGAGGGTAGGAGTTGCCTATACCTCAAAGAGATTACGGAGTACCGCCTGTCCAAAAGCAGTGTCCCTGCGGGACTCTCTCTCGAGGCAGTAGTGGGCTGCAAAGGTCTGGCTTGAAGACCAAGTAGTGGCCCTGCAGATGTCTACCAACAGAACAGAGATGAGCCACTGACGCAGCCTTCGCCCTGACACGGTGAGCCGTGACTCGACCCTGCAACGAGAGGCCGGCTGCCCTGTATGCCCAGGCGATACAGTCTGCTACCCAAATGGACAGGGTACGCTTGGAGACAGGTAACCCCAACTTATTAGGGTCAAAAGAGACAAAGAGCTGAACAGCCCTTCGGTGCCCCTGCGTACGGTCAAGGTAGAAGGACAACGCCCTCCTACAGTCCAGGGTATGTAAGAACATCTCAGCCCGGCTGGCATGCGGCCTGGGAAAGAAAATTGGAAGAACCACCTCCTGGTTGAGGTGGAAGGAGGCAACAACCTTAGGAAGGAACTTGGGGTGAGTCTGTAAGACTACTCTGTTCCTATAGAACCTAGTGTATGGTGCATCTGACACCAAGGCTTGAAGCTCGCTCACCCGCCTTGCTGAGGTAAGAGCTACCAAAAACAATGCCTTCCAGGAGAGAAAACGCAAAGGACAAGTAGCCATAGGCTCAAACTGTGGGCAAGTAAGCTGTTGCAAGACCACATTCAAATCCCACTCAGGGGCAGGTGGACGAACTGGAGGCTCAAGCAAAAGTAGGCCTCTGAGGAAGCGAGCCACCAAAGGGTGGCTTGAGAGAGACTGACCCTCCACCGGTGAATGGTGCGCTGAAAGAGCACTGAGATGGACCCTGACAGAGTTGGATTTGAGGCCTAGGTTGGACAGGTGAAATAAATATTGCAGCACCACTGGTACCAGGCACGAGAAAGGATCCTCCTTGTGCTGAGCACACCAGGTGGAGAACCTACGCCACTTAAGGGTATAAGACTTCCCAGTGGATTGCCTCCTAGAGGCCAAGACCACGTCCTCCACTTCCCTAGGCAGCAGTAAAGGTGCTAGAACTACCCTTTCAGCAGCCAGGCCATCAGATTGAGGGACTGGAGGTTGGGGTGTAAGAGAGATCCCTGCTCCTGAGACAGGAGATCGGGTTGCATCCCCAGAGGAAGAGGAGTGTCCACCGCTAGTTGCAAAAGAAGTGGGAACCAGGGTTGCCTTGGCCACCTGGGGGCCACCAAGATCACCGAGGCCTTGTCCCGGATCACTTTGAAAAGTGTCTTGGGCACTAGAGGCGTGGGAAGAAACGCATATAGGAGGCCTGTAGACCATGGAATGAGAAAGGAATCCGCTGCTACTCTGAGGGGATGCGGTTGCCTGGAGCAGAAACTGGGCAGTTTGCAGTTCAGTGGACTGGCAAAGAGATCTATGGTGGGAAGACCCCATCTGAGGAAGATCTGTTGAACCACCAGAGGATTCAACTGCCATTTGTGTGGCTGCAGAATCCTGCTGAATCTGTCGGCCAGGTAATTCTCTTGTCCAGGGAGATAGACAGCCTTGAGAAGTATGCCATGATTGACTGCCCAGGAGCACAGGTCCTGTGCCTCCTGACAGAGAGGTCGGGACCCTGTGCCCCCCTACTTGTTCACATAGAACATGGCAACTTGATTGTCCATCTGCACTAAGACGGACTGGCGAGAGAGGACATGAGAAAAAGTCCGGAAGGCTAGGCGGATTGCTTTGAGCTCCAGGAAATTGATCTGCTGTGCGGACTCCCAAGGGGACCAGAGGCCCTGGGTGCATGCTCCTTGGCAATGTGCACCCCAACCTTGGAGAGAAGCATTGGTTGTCAGCACTTGAGGTGCTTGAAAAGGCACCCCCCTTTTGGGCAGATTCGGAAGATGAAGCCACCACTGTAGAGAAGAAGCTAGTAGCTTGGACACCCTCACTTTGTCCGTCAGGTTTCCCGTGGCCTGCAGCCACTGAGTTCTGAGGCCCCACTGAGCTGGCCTCATGTGTAGACAGGCATTTGGAGCTACATGGACCGTGGATGCCATGTGGCCTAAGAGCCTCAGGAATTGTCTGGCGGAGACCAGAGAATTGCTGTGGAATTGGCTGGCCAAGTCCATCAGTCTGTGGGCCCTGTCCAATGGCAAAAAAACCTTTGCTTGAAGGGTGTCCAGTCTTGCTCCTATGAACTCCATGTTCTGCGAGGGGTGCAAAGCGGACTTTGCGAAGTTTATGACAAACCCTAGATGCTGGAGAAGAGCGACAATGCGGAGGGTGACTTGATTGGTGTCTTGTGGAGACTGACCCCTGATGAGCCAGTCGTACAGGTATGGAAAGACAAAGAGTCCTTGAACCCTGAGATAGGCCGCCACCACTGCCAGGCACTTGTTGAAAACCCTGGAGGAGGAAGTTAGGCCAAAAGGGAGTACCCTGTACTGGTAATGGTTTCCTCCCACTACAAATCGGAGATATCATCTGTGGTATGGATGAATAAGGATGTGAGTATAAGCATCCTTTAGGTCTAAGGAGCATAGCCAATCTCCCTGCTGGAGGTAGGGCAGCAGGATTCCAAGGGTAAGCATCTTGAACTTTTCCCTCTCCAGGAACTTGTTGAGATTCCGCAAGTCTAGGATGGGCCTGAGGCCTCCTGTTCTTTTTGGTACTAGAAAGTACCTGGAATAGAAGCCTTGACCTCTCAGGTGGTGAGGCACCGGTTCCACCGGCTGTTCCTTCAGAAGACTTGCTAACTCCTGCAGGAGTAGGTCCCTGTACAGAGGGAGTCTTGGAGGCTCCCCTGGAAAGTAGGAGGGAGGTACCTGGTGGAAGTGGAGGAGATAGCCCCTCTGGACTATGCTTAGCACCCAGGTATCCCTTGTTACTGCTGACCACCTGTGGGCGTACAGGGTCAGCCGGCCTCCTGTGCTGGGAGGGGTCAGCTGAGGAGAGGCTATGCCACTGGAGTCAAAACCCCGCTCCCTGTTGTGCAGGAGCCGGAGCTGGTGGCTTGGTGGTTTTCTGCCTACGGGGCACATGTCCCTGCCCCTTGGCCTGCTGACCCTGCTGGGGAGCTGTGGAGGCCTGAAAATGAGGGTATGATTTGTAGGCAAATGACTTCCTCGGGTAAAAGGTCTTTTTTCCGGAGCCCTTCTTCTTCTGAGAAAGGGCAGAGGTTTTCCTGGACAGCCTTGTCCGGGTGAGAGTCTCGGACTCAAGTTCCGCAGCCTTTTCAGCCATGGGCTTGCCAAAGAGGTTTTCACCTCGGAAGGGGACATCAACCAACTTGTCCTGCACCCATGGCTCAAGGTCCGATGACTGTAGCCAAGCCTGACGGCGTGCACCGATGCCGGCCGCGGCTACACCGGCCGAAGCCTCGAAGCCATCATAGGCTGCTCGAGAGATAAATTTTGAGCACTCTCGAATCCCCGATGACAGGGCCTTAAACCTCTGTAAAGATTCCTCGGAGAGACCAGCAGAGAACCTGGCAATCTCCTTTGCCAGGTCTCGAAGGTACATGCCCATGTACAGCTGGTAGGTCTGGACACGGCAAGCAAGCATAGAAGCCCTGGAAGCACTTTCTACCGAGGTCATCCAGGTTCCGGGCCTCCCAGCCGGGAGGCACCGAGGAATGCATCTTCTGACTCTTCAGACGATGCATGGCCGATTCCACAACCATGGAGTGGTGCAGTAGCTGTGCCTTTTGGAACCCGGGGCTCTTGCGGACTCGATAGATGGAATCGACCCGCTTGCTCAGAACCGGTGTCGAGGCCGGTGCCTCCCACATGTGGAAGAGCAACCGTTCCAGCATCGGAGGAACCGGTACAGTAAAGGCCTCCTTGGGAGGAGAGTCATACTGCAGGGCCTCGAGCTCTTCGGCTCAAGGCTCCTCCTCGGGATCCACGGGGAAGGCCAAGACCTTGGCCATGTCCCGCACGAAATCCAAGAACCGGGTGTCCTCCGGGGGGGACTGTCTCCGAGGTTCGGACTCCGGTGAGTCCGAAGGGACACACCGCGTCCGAAAGGTGTCTGGGGACTCCTCATCCTCCGTTTCCCAGCCCGACTCCTCGGAGGAGGAATCGAGCGACTCCGGTCGGGCAGGCACCGATGCCATCCGCCCCGACGCCGAGGGTACCGGCGTCAATGACCTCAGTCCCGAACGGGAGGCCGAGGGAGACCTTGGCCGAGGATCGATTCGAGAGTGCATGTACTCGAGGATCAGCTCGGCCTCCGGGGTCGACTTGGACGTCGATGTCCCGGTGGTCAGGACAGATGCACCGGTGAAACCGGCGATCAATGCCCGCTGCTGTTCCATGAAGACAGCCAAGTTGCTCTCCAAGGCCGTCAACCTGAGTCCGAGCTCAGGAGACTCAGCAGCCCCCGACTCGGGCCCTGATGGCGTCGGGCCCGACGTCGGCTCCCCTGGAGGAGAGTCCACGAGGACTACAGCACTCACGTGACTCGGGGACTCCGGCTCCACACGAGGTTGTTTTGCAGGCCTCTCCGACTCCGAAGACCCGGGACGGCGGTCGGGGCTATGAGACCTGGCCCTCGAGGAACCAAGTGCGTCCACCGACGCCGCCCTCACAGGTTTTTTCATCTTGTGATGCTCCCGCGAGGGAGACCCCCTCTCAGAGGATCCCCGGCGATGCTCGGGATCGGAATCCCGAGACGTCGAGGCCTCTGACGAAGTCCCGGCCTGGCCAGATGCGGAGTCAGAGAAGATTCTTTCCTTCTGGTGCTGCCGACTCCTCAACGCCTTCGAGGACATTTTCCCCACACGGACCACAGATCATCAGGTCATGATCGGGTCCGAGGCAGCGGAGGCAGCAGTCATGTGTGTTGGTGAGAGACATAAGTTTCTTACACCAATCACACTTTTTAAACCCGCTGGCAGCCATCAGGGGAAAAAGGGCCCCTGCGAGGTCAAAAGACAGGGCTGCCAGTGCAAAATAGAGAAATGGCACGAACGCTAGTCACGAAGGACAAAAACCGAAAAAGGAAGTCCGGGCTCGATACCGGTGTACCGGCCCGAGGCGGGAAGGGGAAACTGGCATCGAACCGAGAAAAACACGAAAAATCAACTTTTTTCACGGGTGAACACGAACCATGTCCGTCGGGATCCGTGGAAAAAAGAAGACTGAGCAAGATGGCACCCTTGGGCGGGAAGGGGACCACGCATGCATGCTGGCAGTCCCAAAGACTTTCTTTGAAAGCTGGGGAAATGCTCCGCATGGGGGCTCCGTCGGTGCCGACGTCACCCATATGTGAGGACTGACTTCCTGCTTGGTCCTGGAGAATAACCCGTTCTCTGTACAACATTAGTTACTGTTCAACTGTTCTATGTATAACGTTTCAAGTTGTAATGTAAACCGTTCAGAGTGAAGGACAAAGCAGTATAAAAAAATGTTTAAATAAATAAAATAAAATTTGAAAAAATCAACTGTTGTGCTTAACTTTGTACAATGAAGAGGTTCGTTGTCAGCTTCTGTTACCTTACAAATTTATTGACACATTCAATTTGGCCAGGGGTGCTGAAACGTTTGCATACAACTATAAATGCCAAATTAAATTAAATGATGTCTGGTGCCTTTCTTTCTGTTCACTGAATACGACAAATGCTTAATACTAATATGGGGACAAAAACAGCAAAAAGGTGGCTATTTGCAGCTATATTATTATATCTTCACAGAATAAAATGCACCTCCCTAAATCAGGAAGGGACTATGGAACTAACAGGGAGTAAAATTTGAAAAATATACATCCTACACTCTGGTATTTCACAAGAGAAGCCATTCTCTTACAATCCAATGCTGCATGACAATTAAGAAAGGATAACTTTCAAAGGTTAGACACAGATTTCTTATGATAGTTCAACAAAAGATATCACCAACTTGTTTTTGTTGACCCTTAATTCTACATACAGAAGTAGACTAACACAGTAAACACAATACTTTATACAAGATTTAATGTGAAATTTTCAGCTAAAGTGAAGAGCAAGATCAAATCAATTTCTGACCTCTACAGGATTCTATTAAAACTACTGTAGATCAGCTGTGAGAAGTTTGCAAATGTTCCTTTATCATTTCTATTAAAAGGTGGCAACTAAGATCCTGGAGAAAGGAGGAAGGGACTTGAATGGCATTTTCAAAACTTCAACTAAAGTATCTTTTAGACAGCTAGGGAGCCAAAAAAAAGCCTTTAGAAAACAAATGAGATGCAAATTAAGGCATCTTAACACTTAACAAAAAACATAAGAATAATAGATTGTCAACTGCTTTGGGTTGGATAATGTCTAAGGAAGAGGGTATACAAATATAATTTAAATCTAAGAGAGCTCCCTTGCTACTGGCACCTGCATTATGGAACTCCCTCCCCATGGACTTAAGGACCCTAAATGATACCAAGGACTTACGCAAAGATCTCAAGACCCATCTCTTCACCGAGGCCTATGAGCAACCACCTTAAGTTGCCAAGCACTATATACCACCCAAGTAGCCCACTAGCTACCCTCACCACTTAGCCCCAACCGCCCATCCCCATTTAGACCTATAAGATAGCTTTTTATGTATGTGAATCATATCTCCTCCTGTTGAATGTATGCTTCCCAATGTCTTGTTGACCACTTTGATTGAAGGATAAGGTGATATACAAAATTGTCTAAAAATAAATAAAAAAATCTGAACACTAAATCTCTTGCAATTTCTTCATCTTATCATCAAGGCTTTCAATATACTTTTTCATATCAGAAATTTCAGTCTCACTGAAGGGAGATCCAAGATCGCATCAGTCAAGTCTCTACTTTGAGCTGCTTTTCCAACACGGACTAAGAGGAAAGTTAAGATGGATAAAACATCCTCCCAAATCTGCAGGACCCCCCCCCCCCCCCGTGGTACCTTTGACATCAGTTGCAGGATCTATGAACTCCTTTGAATTGTGAATGGACTGCAACCAGTTTTCTCAGGTGCCTCTCCAGCTGTTTCAACGCTGTAGTCTCAGCATATTACTCAGGCTTTTTGACACCTCTCAGTTTTCTGAGGTGCAGATACCTCCCTAAGCTACCGGCCAGAGCAACTCCACTGGAGACTTTTGGGCAAGTGATCTTGCCGGTGAACATGATCCTGCAATCAGATGGAGGGGAAGTTCTCTGGTTTTGCTGTTTCGGGGTAAACGGCATGAGATTTACATTAGAGGGCCAAGAACTACTTTGAGAACTCTGGAATGATGGCAGCCGTGTCTCATGGTCAGAATGTTGGCGAGTCTGCTACTTTTGCTGCCAGTTCAGTTGTGAGTCATACTTCTTCCAGCCTCTTATTCTCTCTGGAATGCCTGGATAATTTTACACTGGAGTCTATATGGAATGCTCTCTCTTAGTTGGGTGAGGCTTTAGTGATCCAGATGCAGATATTAACATTGCAATCCAAGGTAATGTCTCTTCTATTAAAAATTCTGAGAAGATATCTGCTATTAAGGTTTCAATGGACAAAGTGAAAGCTAAGATCCTGCATCTGGAAGGCTGTAACGAAGCATTTGTAAAAAACCTTTCCTTGGTTAAAGCTAAAATGGAGGTACTGGAGACTGCTAGGTCTTCCATTCTCTGTTTAATAAATTTTCCTAGATCTCTTTTCACATCTGCTAGAGATATGCTTAAAAAATATCTTTAAGTAACAATGAATATGGCATTCTCGTATACCATTAATGGAGGTCTACTACATACTTGCGGTCAAGAAAGACTGTTGGTTCTCAACAATCGAATCTACGACAAACGGCTATATATACTATCTGAAATTTTGGAGAACTTGGATCTGGATTTGGTGACCACCTACATTGCTTGTTTCTTTTGCTTTATCTTCTGACTGACACTAATTATTTAAATTGAATTTCAAAAAAAGAAACATATCTTTTAAAGGTCTAGTTGTATGTAGCTAGAGAGATGCAGACGAGAAGAGGTAATTTTTCTTACTGAAATCTGGCGTTCTGCAGCTGGGGACTCTATTTTTCTTAAAATTTCCTTGTAAACATTTAATTAAGCTTCTAGCTGTTAGCTATGTTTTCTTTGAGCCATCTCAAGTTGTGGCATTTATTAACTCTCACAGACCCATTGCTTCTCAATCTTTGGGCCCCAGTAATCTGTAAATGTATTTATACGGGCTGTTGTATTCATCATTTTTTTCCCTTTTGTGTTCCCTGGGATTTAATTATCTATATGATCTCCCCCTTTTAGTTGAGGGCTAAACTGAAATGAACAGATATTTGCTTTATTTCTGTACAAATGGTTATGCTTGAATACATTGTAAATTCATAAAAACAAAACAAAAAACACATTGTGTCTCATTGGCTTTAAAGTTTACTGTGCATTTTTCATGTTGCTCAGAAATAACACTAACATGTTAACAAAGGATTTCTCAATTTCTAAAAGCAATTCCAAACACTTTCAAAATTACACACCACAGGCTAACTAGGATCCAAAACTAAGGAAAGATTAAAAAAAAAAAAAGAGAATCCCCAACACTGGCAACAAACCACCACCTGCGTAAGGAGTACATTAACAACTCTAAAACAATATTTCACTATTCAAAAATCGTAGTGGAGTAGCAGCCGCCTAATAGTTAGAACACTGGCTTGGTAACCAAGAGACAAGGGTTTGATTCCCACTAGCACTTCTTGTGGCCTTAAGCAAGTCACTCCACTACTTTGGAAGAAAGGCCTGGCAATCTACTTCTGGTCATACTACCAAAATAAACCCAGGAGCTGCTGAGTCGCTAGACGTGAGCAATGACTTGAAAAGGTACACACTGCATTGCATACAAATATATACTGAATTTTCACACAAATTCCATGCATGTGAGTAAAACACACACAGCTGTATAAATGCAGAAATGTCCACATCTAAAACCGCCCCCAAAAAACAGGCAAAACACGCATGTTTGTATACCACATCATGGCGGCATGATGGCACATAGTATCAATATGTGCTACACTAATTCAGAACATATTTTGGAAGCCAATGGAAGTAAAGAACTACTAAAGTCAGTGAAGCTGATCTCAGCCACAAGTCCAAACCACAATTATGTCATGGCAGCAAATGAATGAAGACACTTTGGTATTTTAAAATATTTTGGTCTGTCTATTCAAATGAGAATGACCACAGGTTAACATCTTCCAAAATGACTGGGGGAAAAAGGCGACAGATTTTAGAAATTTTGTACCAAGTGGTTGAATTACAAATCTCATCTGCTGACAGAATTAACATGAATGAGGTTCTGTTAGCCTTTGACATTCTTGCTACAAGATGTGTTGATGCTATTGGAAACAAAACTGTGGCTATAGCAAGAACTAGCCACAAGAGGCTGTGCTTCACCATTGTTCTGGGCTAAACTGAAACCATTAATGATTTAGTTCAGGCATGTCCAACTTCGAACAGGTCATGATCTACTTTTTCCGGCCAAAAGTGCCGGTGATCTACCACCATGAAAATTAAGTTTCAAATTAGTTTCAAATTAAATTTTAACCTAATAAAGTTGGAGGATCCCACCCCCCATTTTTAATGAACCTTCTGTCATTTACTTGGATGTGATCAGCTGTTAAGCAAATTAAGCAAAAACAAAACAGAGAGACGAAGATCCAGTAAGAACTGCGAGGGGAAATGGAAAGTACATTTTTTCTTAAAGTTTTATAGAGTAATAAATTTCTTTAACTGTCTTAATAACTTTCTTTAACTTTTATTGAGCAATTTGTGTTAAATTTAGGTCGAGTATTGATCCAGGCTAATCTTGCACAATCTTTAATATTTTGCTCTTGCTCATTAGTGAGACGTCTGAGCCTGCATTTCATGCACAAGCTTTTTGAAGTTGGGTGAATATTGCGTGAGGGCCAGTCTCAGGGAATCCTGGAGATGTTTATATGTCATGTTGGAACGTTGTGTACTCTGTCATTTTCAGATGGGAAAACGCAGATTCACACAAATAAGTTGAACTGAAACAGGAGTGTACAACTTCATGGCATCTTCTCAAGTTGGGAAATTTGTCTCTAGACGCTAGCTTCCAAAACAATTCTTGCTCAGCACGGATCTTGAGAAAAATGCCATTTTTAAGGGTTAATATTTTGTTTTCAAGAGATGGCTTGTTTAATGAGTAGTTTTTACTGATAGCAGCTGCAGTTTCTTTAATGTCCACATCTACTTTGAATGGGTATGACAAGTACTCCACAACTGTTCCAATTTTTTGGAAGTCACAGAAAAGGTAGTTACTCACCTGTAACAGATGTTCTCCAGGAGCAGCAGGAATCAGTCCTCACATATGGGTGTCATCGACGCCGATGAAGCCCCAGCGGAGCATTTCCCCAGCTTTCTATGAAAGCCTTTGGGAATGCAGGCACGCATGCGCGGTTCCCTTCCCGCCTAAAGGTGCCATCTTACCTCAGTCAAATGACATAGCTAAGAACAGCACACAAAAATGAAAAATAAACTATGTACAACTGCAACTCCAAGGGGAGGAGGGAGGGTTGTGAGGACTGATTCCTGCTGCTCCTGGAGAACACCTGTTACAGGTGAGTAACTACTCTTTCTCCAGGACCAAGCAGGAAGTCAGTCCTCACATATGGGTGACTCCCTAGCTCTGGGCTACCAAGGAACCCAGGCTGAACAAGAGAACTCCCTCTAGTCCCAGCTGCAAAGAAAGGCTTTTCACTGACACAACCTCCACCAGTAGCCCAACAGAGGGCAGGAGTTGCCTAAACCTCAAAGAGATTCCGGAGTACTGCTTGGCCAAAAGCACTATCCCTACGGGACTCCCTCTCCAGACAGTAATGGGCTGCAAAAGTCTGGCTTGAAGACCAAGTTGCAGCCCTGCAGATGTCTACCAAGGGCACAGAGCGGAGATAAGCCACTGAGGCAGCCATTGCCCTGACACGGTTGGCCGTGACCCGACCCTGCAAAGGAAGGTCAGCCACCCTATAAGTCCAGGTGATACAGTCAGCAACCCAGATGGACAAGGTACGCTTGGACACAGCCAACCCAACTTATTAGGGTCAAAAGATACGAAGAGCTGAGTAGCCCTTCTAGGCCCCTGCGTACGGTCAAGGTAGAAGGATAAGGCCCTCCTACAGTCCAGGGTATGCAGAAGTGCTTCAGCCTGGCTTGCATGAGGCCTAGGGAAGAATGTTGGAAGAACCAACTCTTGGTTAAGGTGGAAGGAGGAGACAACTTTGGGGAGGAATCTTGGATGAGTCCTAAGGACTACCCTGTTCCTATAGAAGCGAGTGTAAGGCCTATCACAGACTAGGGCCTGAAGCTCACTCACTCGCCTAGCCGAGGTAAGGGCTACCAAGAAGAGTGTCTTCCAGGACAGGAAGCGTAGAGGGCAAGTAGCCATCGGCTCAAAAGGTGGGCGAGTCAGGTGCTGCAAGACCACATTCAACTCCCACTCAGGAGCAGGAGGACGGATTGGAGGCTTGAGCAAAAGCAAGCCCCTGAGAAAGCGGGACACCAAGGGGTGAACCGACAGAGAATGTCCTTCCACCAGTGAGTGGTGAGCTGCTAGAGCTGAGAGGTGGACCCGAACAGAATTGGACTTAAGTCCCTGATTGGACAAGTGCAGTAAGTACTGAAGCACTACTGGCACAGTACAGGAGAAAGGATCCTCTGTACGTAGCTGACACCACACAGAAAATCTTTTCCATTTGAGAGCATAGGTTTTTCTAGTGGACTGTTTCCTAGAGGCTAGGACAACCTCCTCAACTTCCTGAGGAAGGCCCCAGGGAGCCAAAACTACCCTTTCAGCCTCCAGGCCATCAAATTGAGAGCTTTGAGATTGGGGTGCAGAAGAGAACCCTGATCCTATGAGAGGAGGTCGGGTTGCAAGCCCAGAGGCAGTGGGGGATCCACCGCCAGTTGAAGCAGAAGTGGGAACCAAGGCTGTCTCGGCCACCTGGGAGCCACCAGCAGGACCGAGGCTTTTTCCTGAAGGATCTTGAAGAGAGTTTGGGCCACCAAGGGCGTGGGAGGAAACGCATACAGGAGGTCCTGAGACCAGGGATTCAGAAAAGCATCCGCTGCTATCCACAGAGCATGCGGTTGCCTGGAGCAGAACTTCGGCAGTTGCTTGTTCAGTGGAGTGGCGAAGAGATCTATCAAGGGAAGGCCCCATTTTAGGAAGATCTTCTGAACTACCAAAGGATGCAGCAGCCACTCGTGGGGCTGTAGAATCCTGCTCAACTTGTCGGCCAGGTAGTTGTCCTGGCCGGGAAGGTACACAGCCTTGAGGAGCATGTTGTGCTTGAAGGCAAAAGAACAAAGGTCCTGAGCCTCCCGACAGAGGAGTCTGGACCCAGTTCCGCCCTGTCTGTTCACATAAAACATGGCTACTTGATTGTCTGTCTGAACCAGGACAGATTGATGAGCCAGGGTAGGAGAGAAAGCTTTGAGTGCTAATCGAATAGCTCTGAGTTCTAGAAGATTGATCTGCTGTGTAGCCTCCCAGGAAGACCACAGGCCCAGTGTGCACTTGTTCAGACAATGAGCTCCCCAGCCCTGCAGGGAGGCGTCTGTGGTCAGTACCACCGTGTACCCAGGAATTTGAAAGGGCACCCCTTTTAGTAGATTGGGTGGGTGCAGCCACCAGCTGAGGGAGTTCAGAAATTGTCTGGACACCCTTATCCTGTCCCTGAGGCTGCCTGTAGCCTGTGACCACTGAGTCCGAAGGCACCAATGTGCAGGCCTCATATGGAGCCTGGCATTGGGGGTCACATGTACTGTCGAAGCCATGTGGCCTAGAAGCCTCAGGCAGAGTCTGGCGGAGACTAGTGACCTGCTGAGAAACTGGTCTGCCAAGGCTATTAATCTTCGTGCTGTGTCTTCTGGCAAGAAAGCTTTTGCCAGCAGAGAGTCGAGCCTTGCTCCTATGAACTCCAAGTTCTGGGAGGGGAGCAAAATGGACTTTGCGACATTTATTACAAACCCTAGACTTTGAAGAAGAGCAATAGTTCTGAGGGTGGCTTGTCTGGCCTCCTGGCACATCTGACCCATGATGAGCCAGTCGTCCAGATAGGGGAAGACAAAGATTCCCTGATTTCTCAGGTAGGCCTCCACCACTGCCAGGCATTTGTTAAATATTTATTTTTATTTATTATTTATTTACAGTCTCTTATATACCGCACTATTCGGCATCAGCGCGGTTTACATGGAACAAAAATGCTCAGTACAGTTAACACGTACGAGTTTACAGATAACAGGGCAAAAAAAACCTTGGATAACAGGGGTAAACTATTTACAAAACTTGCTAAATACCCTGGGAGCGGGCAGCCTGATACTGAGGATACTGTTTGTAGGCAGTGCCCTTCCTCGGGTAAAAGGGCTTCTTATGAGAAGGGGCAGAGGTCTTCCTAGACAGACTTGTCCTTTTAAGGTGCTTGGTCTCGAGCTGTGCGGCCTTCTCGGCCATGGGTTTGCCAAAAAGGTTTTCACCTCGGAAAGGGACATCGACCAACTTGTCCTGAACCCATGGCTCGAGGTCCGATGACTGCAGCCATGCCTGGCGTCGAGCCGCGATGCCGGCTGCCGCAACTCGGGCCGAAGCCTCAAAGCCATCGTAGGTGGCGCGGGACATAAACTTTGAGCAGTCCCGAATCCTCGAGGACAAGGACTTGAATCTCTGCAAGGGCTCCCCGGAGAGACCAGCAGAGAACCCGGCCAACTCCTTGGCCAGGTCTCGCAAGTACATGCCCATGTACAGCTGGTAAGACTGGACACAGCAAGCAAGCATCGAGCCCTGGAAGCACTCTCTACCCACACCATCGAGGTTCCGGGCCTCCCTGCTGGGGGGCACCGCGGAGTGCATCTTCTGGCTTTTCAGATGATGCATGGTCGATTCCACCACCATGGAATGATGTGGGAGCTGCGCCTTCTGAAAGCCAGGGCTCTTCCGGAGTCAATAAATCGAATCGACTCGCTTGCTTAGAACCGGCGCCGAGGCCAGTGCCTCCCACATCTGGGAGAGGAGTCGTTCCAGCATCGGAGGAACCGGGACAGTAAAGGCCTCCTTCGGAAGAGAGTCATACTGCAGGGCCTCGAGCTCTTTGGCTTGAGGCTCTTCCTCAGGGTCCGCCGGAATGGCCAACGCGGTGGCCATATCCCGGACAAACTCAGAGAACCGGGTGTCCTCCAGAGGGGATCTACTCCGGGGCTCAGACTGCGGTGAGTCCGAAGGGACGCACCGAGTCTTGAATGTGTTGGGGGACTCCTCATCCTCCATCTCCCAGGCAGACTCGTCCGACGAGGAGTCAGGATCCGACCCCGCGGGGCCCTGGAGCACCCGCCCCGACGCCGGAGGCACCGGCGTCTACGCCCTCGGTCCCGAACGGGAGGTCGAGGGAGACCGCGACCGAGGTCGACTTCGAGCCATGATGGACTCTAGTATCGGCTCGGTCTCCGGGGTCGACTTCGATGTCGATGTCCCGGTGGTCGGGGTAGATGCGCCAGACAGGCTGGCCATCAGTGCCCGCTGCTGCTCCACGAAGGCAGACAGTCTGCTCTCCAAGGCTGACATCCTGAGACTCAGCTCAGGAGACGCAGCAGCCACCGACTCGGGCCCCAGCGGCGCCGGACCCGACGTCAGCTCTCTGGGAGGAGAGTCCTCAAGGACCACAGGGCTTACGTGTCCAGCAGACTCCGGCTCCACGCGAGGAACTTTGGCAGGCTTCTCTTGTTCCATGGGCCCGGGGCGACGGTCGGGGGTCTTAGACCTGGCCCTCAAGGAGCCAGGGACCTCCTCCGACGACGCCCTAATGAGCCGCTTCTTACTCTTGCGTTCCCGGTCGGGAGACCCCCTGTCCGAGGAGCTCCAACGGCGCTCGGGATCCAAATCCCGAGATTTCGAGGCCTCAGACGAGGTCCAGGCCAGGCCGGAGGCTGAGTCCGAGAAAAGCCTTTCTTTCTGCTGCTGGCGACTTCGCAGTGCCTTGGAAGACATCTTCCCACATGGTCCACACGTCTTAGGGTCGTGATAAGGTGCGAAGGCAGCAGTCGTATGTGTCGGTGAGAGACAAACTTCTTATACCGACAAACTTCTTATACTTGAAACTGCTGGAAGCCATCGGGGAAAAAAGAGTCCCCGCGAGGTCAAAGGACCAGCCTTCCAGGGAAAAATCAAAAAAGGGCGCGAACGCCAGCCACGAAGGGCAAAAACCGAAAAAGAAGAATCGGGCTTGATACCGGTGTACCGAACCCGACGGGAGGGGAACCGGCGTCGAACCGGCAGAAAAAAAAAGCAAGAATCAACGAAAAAATCTAACTTTTATCCGGGTTGACAGGACGCACGTCCGTTGGGCTTCTCGGAAAAAGAGAGATTGAGGTAAGATGGCACCTTTAGGCGGGAAGAGAACCACGCATGCGTGCCTGCATTCCCAAAGGCTTTCATAGACAGCTGGGGAAATGCTCCGCTGGGGCTTCATCGGTGTCGATGACACCCATATGTGAGGACTGACTTCCTGCTTATAAGAACATAAGATATGCCATACTGGGTCAGACCAAGGTCCATCAAGCCCAGTATTCTGTTTCCAACAGTGGCCAATCTAGCTCATATGTACCTAGCAGTTTCCCCAAGGGACACAGGTTCCACAATGCTTGTACTGGGTCAAGCATTGATATCCTGGGTCCCTTCTTAATAATGGTTTATGGACCTTTCCTCCAGGAACTTGTCCAAAACTTTTTTAAACCCAGCTACACTAACAGCCTTTACTACAACCTCCGGTAACAAATTCCAGAGTTTGATTACACGTTGAGTGAAAAAATATTTTCTTTTATTAGTCTTAAATAGTTTACCCTGTAGCTTCATTGCATGTCCTCTAGTCTTTCTATATTCTGATAAGGTAAACAATCAATCTACGCTTACCCGTTCCACTCCGTTCATTAATTTATAGACTTCTATCATATCTCCCCTCAGCCGTCTCTTTTCCAG
The DNA here is from genome assembly GCA_033557465.1 of Ichthyophis bannanicus. Lineage (NCBI taxonomy): Eukaryota > Metazoa > Chordata > Amphibia > Gymnophiona > Ichthyophiidae > Ichthyophis > Ichthyophis bannanicus. Next base: position 1,541,106,256 of record CM066031.1, read on the forward strand.
GTTAAAGAGCCCTAACCTTTTTAGCCTTTCTTCATAGGAGTATCCTTCCATCCCTTTTACCATTTTGGTGGCTCTTCTCTGAACCTTTTCTAAAATCGCTATATCCTTTTTAAGATACGGCGACCAGAATTGCACACAATATTCAAGGTGCGGTCTCACCATGGAATGATAAAGAGGCATTATAATATCTTTTCTTTTATTTTCCATTCCTTTCCTTATCATACCTAGCATTCTATTTGCTCTCTTGGCCGCCGCTGCACACTGGGCCGAGGGTTTTAACATGGTATCCACAATGACGCCTAAATCTTTTTCCTGGATGGTGGTTCCTAATGTGGAACCTTGCATCGTGTAACCATAGTTTGGGTTGTTCTTCCCTAGGTGCATAACCTTGCACTTGTCCACATTAAATTTCATCTGCCATTTTGATGCCCAGTCTTCCAATTTATCAAGATCCTCTTGCAATTTTCCACAATCCTCTTGGGTTTTAACAACTTTAAATAGTTTTGTGTCATCTGCAAATTTGATAACCTCACTCGTTATTCCACTTTCCAGGTCATTTATGAATATGTCAAAAAGCAGCGGACCCAGCACAGATCCCTGGGGTACACCACTATTCACCTTTCTCCATTGGGAAAATTGGCCATTTAGCCCTACTCTCTGCTTTCTATCTTTTAACCAGTTCCTGATCCACATAGTACACTGCCTCCTATCCCATGACTCTTTAGTTTTGCCAAATGTCTCTCATGAGGGACTTTGTCAAAGGCTTTCTGAAAGTCCAGATACACTATATCAACCGACTCACCTTTGTCCACCTGTTTATTCACACCTTCAAAAAAACATAACAGATTAGTAAGACAAGATCTTCCTTGTCTAAAGCCATGTTGGCTGTCTCCCATTAGGTCATGACTATCTACATGCTGAGTAATTTTATTCTTTATGATGGTTTCTACCACTTTTCCCGGTACTGATGTCAGGCTCACCGGTCTGTAGTTTCCCGGATCACCCCTGGAACCCTTTTTAAAAATTGGTGTTACATTGGCGATCCTCCAATCTTCAGGTATTAGAGATGATTTTAATGATAGTTCACAGATTACTAATAGCAGGTCTGCTATCTCATATTTCAGTTCTTTCAACACCCTTGGATGTATACCATCTGGCCCAGGTGATTTGCTACTCTTCAGTTTATCTAATAGTTGTAATACATCTTCCCGATGTATCGATATTTCCTTCAATTCTTCCGCACCTTTAAATACCACTTCAGTCATGGGTAACATCCCTACATCTTCCTCATTAAAGACTGAAGCAAAGAATTCATTCAATCTCTCCGCTATCGCCTTGTCGCCTCTTAGTGCTCCTTTAACCTCTTTATCATCTAATGGACCAACTGACTCTCTCACAGGTTTTTTGCTACGAATGTACTTGAAAAGGTCTTTACTTCGCGTTTTTGCTTCCACAGCAAGCTTCTTCTCAAATTCTCCCTTTGCCTGCCTTATTAATGGCTTGCATTTGACTTGCCAGTGCTTGTGCTGTTTCCAGGTTTCGTCGTTTGGCTCTATTTTTCCTTTTCTTGAAAGATGCTTTTTTGGCAACAGCAGCCTCTCTGACCTCACACCTTTAAACCATGCTGGCAGTTTTTTGGACTTCCTTCCACTTTTCTTAAAGCGTGGAATACAGCTGGTCTGGGCTTCCAAGATAGTAGTTTTCAACAACAGCCAAGCCTGATGTACGTCTTTAAGCTTTGCAACTGCTCCTTTTAGTTTTTTCTTAACTGTTTTCCTCATAGTCTCCCTTTTGAAAGTTAAAAGGTAGTACTGTGGATTTCCTTACTATCCCTCCTCCACTAATTAAATCAAAGGTGATCATGATATGATCACTATTGCCAAGTGGCCCCAACACCCTTATCTCTTGCACTAGATCTGGTGTTCCACTAAGGACTAGGTCTAATATGGCTTCCCCTCTGGTTGGTTCATGAACCAGCTGCTCCAAGCAGCAGTCATTTATTTCATCTAGGAACTTTATCTCCCTAGCATGTCCTGACGTGACACCGACCCAGTCGATACCGGGGTAGTTGAAATCACCCATTATTATTACTGCGCTGTAACTGTTTGGTCCTGGAGAATCTATTTTCAAATTCCTGGATAACAGAACAGATTTCTGTCACATACTTCTCATTCTGAAAAACAAAATTTAAATATTGTCCCAGATGGTTCTGCGTATTAGGAAAGTGATCAAAAGTGTTGTTTGCAAGGTCAGTTATCATTAGCTCAAATTTGCTCTTGTAGGATGAAAATGTACTCATCATCTCACCAATGCATTTGTTTTTACCTTGTAGTTCAAGGTTCATATCACTTAGTTAGCCTGTAAAGTCAGCGAGAAATGCCAGATCACATAACTACTCCTCATCTTCCAACTCTGCTTGGTCATCTTCCCTCTCCTTCAAAAAACGTATTTCATTCAGCAAATCACGAAATCTTTGCAGAAATTTGTGCCTACTTAGCCACCTTACATCTGTGTGCAAAATGATTTCCGTGGCCCCTTCATAAAGAGTAAGATTGAAAAGCCATCTTTGAAGTGATCTTCCACGAACTGAATTTACAATTTTGAAAGTGATGTTCATGACAGTCTTTGTATTGAGTCTCTTGCTTGCCAAAACTTGCTGGTGAATGATGCAGTGGTAAGAAAGGAAATCTGGGAAGTCGTCATGATGTCTACAGAGGGCTGTGAAACTGTTAACCTCATCTCATATTGCTCTTGCGACATCAGTAGTGATGGAAATAAGTCTATGCAATGGAAGATTACACTTTGTCACAAAAGAATGGAAAGAACTGAATATTTCCTGACCAGTAGTTCTCCCTTTTAAAGAAACCATTCCAAGTAGTTCTTCTTTAACACTGAAGTCTTCAAAAACCATCCGGATAAAGACTAGTAACTGGGCTATGTCTCTTATATCTGTAGATTCATCCAGTTGGCGTGAGAAAGGAACACAATTTGAAACATCCTCCAACAACTGTTCAGTTGTGTCTCCACACATCTTTTCTATTTGCCGCACGATGGTGTTTCTTGATAAGTGTACATCTTGAATAGCAGCTATGATCTCTTTCTTATTTTTAAATCCTTCAAAAAGATTCTCAGCTGCTTCAAGAAAACAATCTTTTACAAATTCCCCTTCAGTGAAAGGTTTGCATTTCTTTGCGATCAGGTTGCTGACCTTGAAGGATGCTATGGTTGCATTGACCGAATGTGACCTTGGCTGTGCCATCAACTGTTGCTGAGTAGCCAATTTCAATTTAAGTTCTTTGAGCTTCAGTTTACGAATTTCACTTTTGGGTGGAAAATCAGCATCAAACTTATTGCTATGCAGAGCCTTATGACGACGTTCCAGATTACCCTTTTTTGGACAAGGATACTGGGGCGTTACAAATTAGACAACACCACTTGTCTTTCACCATGATGAAGAAGTATTCCATTTCCCATTCATCATGAAAGTGGTAGGCTTTGCTCTTCTTTGGAACATTCATATTCGTTATACTGGGGTGGCTGGATGTAAGACCACCAAATCTGCTTAGTTAGTATAAACACTGGCTGAATCTGGTCCAAAACTGTCACTGTCCCAAAGTATTAAAGATCAACAGGAACTGAAGACCTCTGGATGATGTGCAATACAAGGACTGGAGATGCCAAAACCACACATGCAGTTCTAAAAGTAAAAATAAGAATTCATCATACTGGCACCAATAACAAATACCACCAAACAATCATCAAAAAAACTCAAACACCTGTCCAGCAAACCAGATAAAATCAAATACCGCCAAACAAGTTCAAATACCACCACACGCGATTTAATAAATTCTGCACACAGTGTAGAATCAACGCAAAGGCTAGGCAAAATAAAATTGCAGAGGCAAGCAAAAGTCACAGTGGTTTCAACCAATTCGAAGGCAAGGCATAGGCAAGTTAGAACAAAATTGGAAAATCCCGCCAAAATCACCAAATTCTTGACACTTTGTTGTGTCTCAAATATCGCAATTACTCCAACAGCACGAAAAGTTTTTTCCAAAACAAATCTCAAACGTATCTATCTAACTTGTATAGATGTTATTTCAAGCTTGTCTTTGAAGTGTAAGCCGGGTCTCAGACTAATAGAGAGCTACGGTAATAACATTACCACCAAATGCTCACTTTTTGCATCAATGACCCTTCTTATGTTTGATGTAATATTTATAAGTTGCTTTCAAAATAAACAATAAAAAGTCAGGCTTATCTTTGTAACAGTGTCCCAACGCCAGACTCAGTGCTGCTATGTTTCACGAGTATTTCGTTTCTTCAGGAGTTTACAAGCCGACTTCTAATGATACCAATTCATTCACACAAATTCACCCAGAATGATCCCCCCGTTAGTGCAAAAAACGCTGCATGCCCGGGGTTTTTTGCACTAACGGGGGGGGATCATTCTGGGTGAATTTGTGTGAATGAATTGGTATCATTAGAAGTCGGCTTGTAAACCCCTGAAGAAACGAAATACTCGTGAAACATAGCAGCGCTGAGTCTGGCGTTGGGACACTGTTACAAAGATAAGCCTGACTTTTTATTGTTTATTTTGAAAGCAACTTATAAATATTACATCAAACATAAGAAGGGTCATTGATGCAAAAAGTGAGAATCTGGTGGTAATGTTATTACCGTAGCTCTCTATTAGTCTGAGACTCGGCTTACACTTCAAAGACAAGCTTGAAATAACATCTATACAAGTTAGATAGATACGTTTGAGATTTGTTTTGGAAAAAACCTTTCATGCTGTTGGAGTAATTGTGATATTTGTGGCTCAACTGTAACATTACTCTGAAGAATAGGGACCAACTGACTTTGTTGTGTCTGCCCGAAAACATTTAATGAAAGCGAACTATAAAGCGACCAACGACCAGCACACGACACAACTAATACGGTAAGTGTATTCAGGTAAAGCCCGGGCGAATGGATATCACCCGGTATATAACACACTTCTAAGGGGTGTTGGGGCGGGGGCAGGAATGGGTGATTCTGAGAGGCAGGAGACCAGGTATGATACCGGGCCTGTGGCGTCTCATCGTGGGGCGCAGGCGGCGGCCCCCTGGGGTACCCACAAACTATTGGCACGAAAACAACAATCTCCCCCAATACACCCGCAGGCAGGGAAAAAAGACAGGCAAAGGATCAGCAGCGGCGGCAAGCCCTCGACAGACGACCTGCCGGCACAAGCTCTCTCCTAGCAACGGGGCGAGCTGCTGGAGAGATGGAGCCAAGTGGGGCTGGTGATCTACCTCTGACCCCTCCGCAATCTACAGGTAGATCGCGATCTACCTGTTGGACATGCCTGATTTAGTTCAATCTCTTTATTAATCAAGAAAAAAATAATAAACAGCGAACATACACTAGACTCATATGCACACTGACTTACAGTCAAGAGGAGATCATCCATCAAAAGATATTACACATTTTCTCCCTTTCCTTCCCTGTCCCCTCCCACCACTGGGTAGCAGCTTAACACTTCTAGAAACCAGAAATATGAAAGCAGAATTCATCGCTACCATCTCTCCACTAAACATCTGGTACTTGTTAATACACACAAATTATGGTAGATAAAGATTATACGGCCTATCCAGTCTGCTCCTCCATACCAACTACTAAGCTGTACAATCCTTTTTTTTTTTTTACCTTCAGAGATCCTTTGAGTTCCTGCTTTCTTGAATTCAGATACAGTCCTCATCTCTACCACCTCCTCTGTGAGACTATTTCATTCATCTTCTGCTCTTTCCATAAAGAAATATTTCATCAAATTACTCCAGAATACCTTGAGATCTAGGTCCTGCTCCCTTTTCAAAAAGCATCAGATAGGGAGCAGAGGGCGGGGAAATCAGGCTTCCTCCAATGGAGGACAACTCTAAAAACAAAAAATAGAGCCTTCCAGAGAAAGGTCATGTTTCCTTTACACAGTGAGGCAACAGTTGAAAAAACAGAAAACAAATAAACCTGAAGACGTAAGGACAGAGGATCCTCCCAAATACATAGTTAGAAAGACCGAGACTTGATTCCAAAAATCCATCGTCAGAGGGCAAACCCAAAATACATGGTCCAAATTGGTAGGCTCCAGGGCATTTAGGGCAGGCACCTGTGTTCGCAAAACCAACCCAAAAAGCACTCCGAAATGTAAACCTTCATGATAAATTTATATAGGGATTCCTGATACTGTATATCACACTGATAGGTATTTTCTTAACTTTCTGGAGGCTAGCCCTGGAGAGAGTTGCAAGCTCACCTTCCGGCCCCAAGTATTTGGCTGGTGATGCAAAGTTAACCCCCTCTTCCAAGCCTGACAAAGCACTATGAAAAACTGATAATTTAGTACAAACTTCAATTCTCAGAGATAAACAGGCCTCCAACCTATCCTGAGGGGCTCACAGGGTTAATAGTGTGCATAGTGTGAAAAAACTCATATAAGTCTTTATTGTACAAATGATACTGAAGAGTCAGGTCTTGGAACAATCGCAGACAGCCACTCTTGCTGAAGAAATAGAGCAAAACTCTACTACTACTACTACTATCAATCATTTATAAAGCGCTACAAGGCATACGCAGTACTGTACAAACATACAGTAGACAGATGGTCCCTGTTCATGAGAGCTTACAATCTATTTAAGACAGACAAGACAAAGGATAAGAATAAGGGGAAAAGGAGGGTAAAGAGATACATGGAAAAAAGGGCATCAGGTTCTTAAAGCAGCTTTAAAGAGGTGAGCCTTTAACATGGATTTGAAAAGGGACAGAGATGAAGCCTGACATGCAGTTCCAGGGAGTTTGTTCTAGGCATAAGGAGCAGTAAGGTGAAAGGACCGAAGTCTGGAGTTGGCAGTGGAAAAAAAGGGCATAGAGAGAAGCAAGCCAGAAGAAGAACGGCGTTTATGAGGTGTAGGAAGAGAGAAGGGAGGAAGGGAAGAAAGGAGCAGAAGAGTGAATGCACTTATAGGTCAGAAGGAGATGTTTGAAATGGATATGGAAACGGAAGGGAAGCCAATGAAGTGATTTGAGAAAAGGAGTTATATGAGAATATTGAGGCTGGTGAAAAATTAGTCGCAAAGCAGAGTTCTGAACAGATTGAAGGGGAGAAAAGTGGCTAAGAGGCAGACCAGCAAGAAGGAGGTTGCAATAGTCGAGAAGGGAAAGAGTAGTTACTCACCTGTAACAGGTGTTCTCTAGGAGCAGCAGGAATCAGCCCTCACATATGGGTGACGTCGGCGCCGATGGAGCCCTCGTGCAGAGCATTTCCTCAGCTTTCAAAGAAAGCCTTTGGGAATGGAGCGCGCATGCGTGGTCCCCTTCCCACCCAAGGGTGCCATCTTGCTCAGTCTGATGACATAGCTAAAAGACAGCAAAAATAACAAAATTAATCATATGACCGCAACTCCAAGGGGAGGAGAGAGGGTCGTGAGGACTGATTCCTGATGCTCCAGGAGAAAAACCTGTTACAGGTGAGTAACTACTGTTTCTCCAGGACCAAGCAGGAAGTCAGTCCTCAAATATGGAACTCCCCAGCTAAAGGCTACCGGGAACCCAAGCTGAAAAATAATCTCCCTCTAGAGCGTCAGCATCCATGAAAGAATCCTCTCTGAGAACGCCCCCGTATGGTAGCCCAACACAAGGGCCAGAGGGTAGGAGTTGCCTAAACCTCAAAGAGATTACGGAGTACCGTCTATCCGAAAGCACTGTCCCTACGGGACTCCCTCTCGAGGCAGTAGTGAGCCGCAAAAGTCTGGCTTGAAGACCAGGTAGTGGCCCGGCAGATGTCTGCCAACGGAACAGAGCGGAGGTGGGCTACTGACACGGCCATCGCCCTGACACGGTGGGCTGTGACTCAACCCTGCAAGGAGAGGCCGGCTGCCCTGTACGCCCAGGCGATACAATCTGCTACCCAAAGGAACAACGTACGCTTGGAGACAGGCAACCCGTTTATTAGGGTCAAAAGATACGAAGAGCTGAGCAGCCCTTCGAGGCCCCTGCGTACAGTCTATGTAAAAGGGCAACACCCTTCTACAGTCCAGGGTATGCAGGACTGTTTCAGCCCGGCTGGCATGCGGCCTGGGAAAAATGTTGGAAGAACCACCTCCTGATTGAGGTGGAAGGAGGAGACAACCTTCGGAGGGAACTTAGGGTGAGTCCGCAAGACCATCCTGTTCTTAAAGAACCGTGTGTACGGTCTATCAGAAACCAGAGCTTGTAGTTCACTCACATGCCTGGCCGAGGTAAGAGCCACCAAGAACAAGGCCTTCCAGGAAAGGAAGCATAAAGGACAGGTAGCCATCGGCTCAAACGGTGGGCAAGTAAGTTGTTGCAAGACCACATTTAAATCCCACTCAGGGGCTGGTGGACGGATCGGAGGCTTGAGCAGAAGCAGGCCTCTGAGGAAACGGGACACCAAGGGGTGGCCCGACAGAGATTGGCCCTCCACCTGTGAGTGGTGTGCCGATAGAGCACTGAGGTGGACCCAAACAGAGTTGGACTTAAAGCCTAGGTCCGAGAGGTGTAGCAGGTACTGCAGCACCACTGGAACCAGGCACGAAAAAGGATCCTCCTGGTGCTGAGCACACCAGGTGGAGAACCTACGCCACTTCCACCTCCTTAGGCAGAAGTAAGGGGGCTAGAACTACCCTTTCAGCAGCCAGGCCATCAGGTTGAGGGATTTGAGGTTGGGGTGCAGGAGAGATCCCTGGTCCTGAGACAGGAGGTCGTGATGCATCCCCAGAGGGAGTGGAGTGTCCACTGCCAACTGCAGAAGGAGTAGAAACCACGGCTGCCTCGGCCATCTGGGGGCTACCAGAATCACCAAGGCCTTGTCCTGAAGAACCTTGAACAAGGTTCGGGCCACTAGAGGTGTGGGAGGCAACGCATACAGTAGGCCCGTAGACCAAGAGATTAGAAATGCATCTGCTGCTATTCGCAGAGGATGCGGTTCTCTGGAGCAGAACCTGGGTAGCTGACGGTTCAGTGGACTCGCAAAGAGATCGATGGTTGGAAGACCCCATCTTAGAAAGATCCCTTGGACCACCAGAGGATTCAGCTGCCATTCGTTGAGGCTGCAGAATCCTGCTCAATCTGTCTGCCAGGCAATTTTCCTGGCCAGGCAGGTAAACTGCCTTGAGAAACATGTTGCGTTTGATTGCCATGGAGAACAGGGCCTGTGCCTCCCGACAAAGAAGCTTTCAGCCTGTACCTCCTTGCTTGCTCACGTAGAACATTGCCACTTGATTGTCTGTCTGAACTAAGACAGTCTGGTGAGAGAGAACATGAGAGAAAGTTTGTAGAGCTAAGCAGATAGCTCGCAACTCCAATAGATTGATCTGCTTTGTGGACTCTCCAGGAGACCAGAGGCCCTGAGTGCAAGCCCCCTGGCAATGTGCACCCCAGCTCTGAAGGGAAGCATCGGTTGTCAGCCCCTGTGTCTGGGGAGGCACCTGAAAAAGCAGCCACCACCACAGGGAGGCTGTCAGCAGTTTGGACACCCTTATCTTGTCTTTCAAGTTGCCTGTGGCTTGCACCCACTGAGCTCTGAGGCACCACTGAGCAGGTCGCATGTGCAGGCGGGCATTCAGACTTAGATGGATCGTGGATGCCATGTAGTCCAAGAGCTTTAGGAAGTTTCTGGCGGAGACCAGATAACCGCTCTGGAACTGATTGGCCAACGCTATCAGTCTGTGGGCTCTGTCCTTGGGCAAATAAGCCTTTGCCTGAAGGGTATCTAGTCTCGCCCCTATGAACTCTATGTTCTGTGAGGGGAGCAAAGTGGACTTTGAGAAGTTTATGACAAAGCCTAGATGCTGGAGATAAGATACAGTGCGAAGGGTGGCTTGTCTGGTCTCCTGTGGAGACTGACCCCTGATGAACCAGTCGTCCAGGTATGGGAAGACAAAGATGCCCTGGTTTCTGAGATAGGCCACCACCACCGCCAGGCACTTGGTGAAAACCCTGGAAGCGGAGGTTAGGCCAAAGGGAAGTACCCTGCACTGAAAATGATTTCCTCTCACTAGAAATCGGAGATATTGTCTGTGGTCTGGATGAATGAGGATGTGAGTATAAGCATCCTTTAGGTCTAAGGAGCATAGCCAATCTTCCTGCTGGAGGTAGGGCAGCAGTATCCCAAGGGTAAGCATCTTGAACTTTTCCCTCTCCAGGAACTTGCTGAGATTTCGCAAGTCTAGGATGGGCCTGAGGCCTCCTGTCCTTTTTGGTACCAGAAAGTACCTTGAATAGAAGCCTTGGCCTCTCAGGTGGTGAGGCACCGGTTCCACCGCCTGCTCCTTTAGAAGACTTGCCAACTCCTGAAGGAGGACGTTCCTGTGAAGAAGGAGTCTTGGAGGCTCCCCTGGAAAATAGGAGGGGGGTAACTGGTTGAAGTGGAGCAAATAGCCATTCTGGACTATGCTCAGCACCCAGGTAATCCCCTGTTATGGTTGATCACCTGTGGGCATACAGTGTCAGCCGGCCCCCTGTGCTGAGAGGAGCCAGCTGAGGAGGAGAGGCTATGCAATGGGAGTCAAAACCCCGCTCCCTGCTGTGCAGGAGCCGGAGCTGATGGCTTGGGGGTTTTCTGCCTACAGGGCCCATGTCCCTGCCCCTTGGCCTACTGACCCTGATGGGGAGCTGCAGAGGCCTGAAAATGAGGGTAGGATTTGTAGGCAGTAGCCTTCCTCGGGTAAAAGGGCTTTTTCCCTGAGCCCCCCTTCTTCTGAAAAGGGGCAGAGGTTTTCCTGGACAGCCTTGTCCTGGTGAGAGTCTCAGACTCGAGTTCTGCAGCCTTTTCAGCCATCGGTTTGCCAAAAAGGTTCTCATCTCGGCTGGGGACATCGACCAACTTGTCCTGTACACATGGCTTGAGGTCCGATGACTGTAGCCAGGCCTGACGGCGTGCACCGATGCCGGCCATGGCTACTCGGGCCGAAGACTCGAAGCCATCATAGGCTGCTCGAGAGATAAACTTTGAGCACTCTCGAATCCCAGATGACAAAGACTTAAAAACCTCTGCAAAGGTTCCTCGGAGAGGCCAGCTGAGAACCCGGCAATCTCCTTTGCCAGGACCCGAAGGTACATGCCCATGTACAGCTGGTAAGTCTGGACACAGCACGCCAGCATAGAGCCCTGGAAGCACTTTCTACCGAGGGCATCCAGGTTCCAGGCCTCCCGGCCGGGGGGCACCGAGCAATGCATTTTCTGACTCTTCAGAGGATGCAGGGCCGATTCCACAACCATGGAGTGGTGCGGTAGCTGTGTCTTCTGGAACCCAGGGCTCTTACGGACTCGATAAATGGAATCGACCCGTCTGCTGAGAACTGGCGCCGAGGCCGGTGCTTCCCACATGCGGAAGAGCAGCCGTTCCAGCATCGGAGGAACCGGTACAATAAAGGCCTCCTTAGGCGGAGAGTCATACTGGAGGGCCTTGAGCTCTTCGGCTCGAGGCTCCTCCTCGGGATCCGTGGGGAAGGCCAAGGCTTTGGCCATGTCCCACACGAAGTCCGAGAACCGGGTGTCCTCCCGTGGGGACCGTCTACGAGGCTCGGACTCCGGTGAGTCCGATGGGACGCACCAGGTCCGGAAAGTATCTGGGGACGCCTCGTCCTCCGTCTCCCACTCTGACCCCTCCGAGGAGAAATCAAGCGGCTCCGGCCGGGCGGGCACCGATGCCATCCGCCTGACGTCGAGGGCACCGGCGTCGACGACCTCGGCTCCGAGTGGGAGGCCGAGGGGGACCTTGGCCGAGGATTGACTCGAGACTGCATCGACTCGAGGATCAGCTCGGCCTCCGGGGTCGACTTGGACGCTGAGGTCCCGGTGGTTGGGGCAGATGCACCGGTCAAACCGGCGATCAGTACCCGCTGCTGCTTCATGAAGGCAGCCAAGCTGCTCTCCAAGGCCGTCAATCTAAGACTCAGCTCAGGAGACTCAGCAGCCCCCGACTCAGGCCCCGACAGAGGCAGGCCCGACGTCATCTCTCCGGGAGGGGAGTCTACGAGGACAACAGCACTCACGTGACTCAGGGATTCCGGCTCCACTCGAGGCAACTTGGCAGGCCTCTCCGACTCCGAGGACCCGGGACGGCGGTCGGGGCTATGCGACCTGGCCCTCGAGGAGCCAAGAGCGTCCACTGACGCCGCCCTTGCGGGTTTCTTCTTCCTTCTGTGTTCCCTCGAAGGAGACCCCTTTTCAGAGGAGCCTTGACGGTGCTTGGGGTCGGACTCCCGAGATGTCGAGGCCTCTGACGAAGTCTGGGCCCGGCCGGACGCGGAGTCAGAAAAGAGTCTTTCACGCTGATGTTGACGGCTCCTCAGCGCCTTAGAGGACATTTTGCCGCACGGGACACAGACCACCGGGTCATGGTCGGGCCCGAGGCACTGGAGGCAGCAGTCATGTGTGTCGGTGAGAGACATCAGCTTCTTACACCGATCACACTTCTTGAACCTGCTGGCAGCCATCGGGGGAAAAAGGACCCCTGCAAGGTCAAAAGACCGGACTGCCAGTGAAAAAGAGAAAAAAAAGCGGGAACGCTAGTCACGAAGGACAAAAACTGAAAAACTTAGCTCCGGGCTCAGGAAAGGGAACCGGCATCGAACCAGGCAAAAACACAAATCCACACAGGAAAATCAACTTTTTACCAGGTAACAACGACACACGTCTGTCGGGCTCCGCGGAAAAAAGATGGCACCCTTGGGCGGGAAGGGGACCGCACATTCGCGCTGCATTCCCAAAGGCTTTCTTTGAAAGCTGGGGAAATGCTCCGCACGAGGGCTCCGTCGGCGCCGTCACCCATATGTGAGGACTGACTTCCTGCTTGGTCCTGGAGAAGTAATTAGAGAGTGGACAAGTGTTTTAGTAGTATGTTCAGAAAGGAAGGGAGGAATTTTGTTAAATTATTTCGATTTATTTAACCAGTTTTGTATACCACCTTATCCTTCAATCAAAGTGGTTCACAGCATAACTTGTAGGTATACATTTAACAAGTGGGGAGGGGTTATGACAGGACATATATACAAACTATATACAGCTGATTTAAGTGTGTGGGCTGTCGGTGGGTCATTTTCAGTGGAATTCTGGTGCTTGTAAATTTTTATGTTACGTGTCCATAGACGTCCATGAACAGGAGGGTCGAGAGTCTTGCGGAAGCTTTTGATGTCCTTTAGGGCTCTTATTTTCTCAGGGAGGGAGTTCCATAAGGCAGGTGCCGAGAGTGAAGGAGCTCTTTTGGACGTTGCTTGCTTCGTTCTATATCCTGCAGGTGTGATGAGCCTGTTACCGTTCTTGATTTGTCTGGGTCTGTTACTTATGTCTCTGGTTATTATGTTCTGGAGCACCTCTGCTGAACAGTGGTGGATGACTTTAAATATGTTCAAGGTTGCTTTGAATCTTGCCCATGCAATTATTGGCAGCCAGTGCAGCTGTTGTAATATGGGGGTGTTGTGCTTATGTTTGGCCATGCCCATGATGATGCATGCTTCGGTATTCTGCACCAGTTGGAGCGGGTGGATGGTCTGCTTGGGGAAACCTTGGTATAGAGAATTTCCATAGTCCAGGATTGGGGTGATAATGGCTTGGCATACTGTGTGGGTGCACAACAAGCAGAAGCAAGAGATGAACACAGTTGCTTAAAAGGGTGCTTTATTGGACTCCAATAAAGCACCCTTTTAAGCAACTGTGTTCATCTCTTGCTTCTGCTTTTTGTGCACCCAAGACTTGTTTGCAGGAGCTCTGCTCTCCTTGTGCCTTGGCATACTGTGTGGAAATGGTCTTGGCTGAGAACTGGTTTAAGTCTCCTGATGAGCTTTAATCGGTGGTAGGCCAAATGTTATGTTAATGTTATAGAGAAAGAAATGACAGGTTTTAGCTATCTGTTGGATATGTGAGGAGAAGGAAAGGGAGGAGTCAAAGATGACCCCAAGGCTGCGGGTTGAGGAAACAGGAAGCAGAAGAGTATTATCCACAGAGATAGAGAAAGGAGGAAGGGGGAGGAAGGTTTGGTGGAGGGGGAAATAAGTTCAATTTTGGCCATGTTTCATTTCAAACGGTGGTGAGACATCCAGATGGTGATGTCAGACAGGCAGGCAGAGATGCGAGACTGGAGTGTCAAAGAGATATCAGGTGTAGAAAGATAAATCTGAGAATCATCAGCATAAAAATGATACTGAAATCCATGGGAGGAAATGAGAGCACCAAGGGACTGTGTGTAGAAAGAGAAAAAGGCTGAGAACAGATCCCTGGGGTACACCAACTGAGAATGGGATAGCAGTAGTGGAACCACCACCAGAGCAAACACTGAGAGAGCGATGGGAGAGATAAGAAGAGAACCGGAACTGGGCAGAGTCCCTAAAATCAAGAGAGGACAATGTGTCAAGGAGAAGGTGGTCGTCAACAGTGTCAAAAGTGCCAGAAAAGTCAAGAAGGATGTGGATAGAATAAACATCTTTGGATTAAGCCAGGAATAAGTCACTGGAGACTGTGGCAAGTGCCATCTCGGTAGAATGAAAGGAACGAAAGCCAGATTGAAGTGGATCCAACAGGGCTTGAGGGGAAAGAAATTCAAGACAACGGAGGACTGCACGCTCAAGAAGTTTAGAAATGTAGGGAAGAAGGGAGATGGGTCGATAATTAGAAGGACAAATGGGTCAAGAGAAGGTTTCTTAAGGAGAGGTGTGACCTTAGCACGTTTGAAGGCTGAAGGGACTGTGGCAGTGAAGAGTGAGAGGTTGAGAATATGTGAGATGGAAGGGATGAAAGAGCAGGAACTAGAACTAAGGAGACAGGTGTGGATAGAAATCGAAGGGCAAGTAGTAAGTTTAGAGGAGGAAGGCATTTTTAAAAAAAAAATCTTATGTTTATTACGGATCAGCTGATCCGTAATAAACATAAGATAAAAAAAATAATAATAAATAAAAGCCACTGATAAAAATATATATATATCTATGTAAGTTATCAACTTTGACATGTGTGTTAACGTAATAGAGATAAACTCAAATCATGGGTGTCTTATAGGTCTATAAAGCGGTGCCCATGAATGTATACATATTGTATTTGATGATACCATGCTAATTGAAAAGTACCGAAACAAAAAAGAAGAAAGGATAAATGGGGGAAAGGAAGAGAAAAAAAAGGAGGATGGGGGAAGTGAACTATCGCAATGGGAAAAGTGAAGTTTAGCAAAAAAGACATATAAAAATTTTCCTATCAATTAGAAATAATGACTTAAACCAAATCTTAAAAACTAAAAATTAATAGTGGGCAATTAAAAAATAAAAATAGAGGAAAATTAAAAGGCTGTATTAAAGATGTAAAAAAGTATAAAAGGCAGACAGCTAGCGGACTACAAAAATACTGTGAGATCTGTCTCTTGATTTAGTCCAGAAGGATGTAGGGTATCCATATCTAAAAGACTTGGGAAAAGTTAAGGTCCTTAATGGTAATACACACTGGTCAGAACTACCTGGACCTTGCATAAAGACAGACTAATGGCAATATCTGGAGAGTATAAATGTATTTATTTAGCTGCAGTTATATCCCACTTTTCACCGGGTCAAAACGGTTAAAGCCACTTTGGGAAAAGAATCATATAATAAAGAAATGCTTGCCCCATCGCAGAAAACAGGAGTGACTCCTAACTCCACAAGCGCTCAATTGTCTCCTGCAACAGCAGGTCAATGTTGAGTCGATATAACAAGGAAAGGTCCAAAAGTATTTGGAATGCCAAGATATTACAATGAGGAAGCTGCAACCTTTAAAGGAAACCTAGGGCTCCGCTCTGCTTCCACATCATAGCACAGAGGCATCCATTGTAGATTTACGGAGATTTAGCTTGAGACCTGACAACCATGCAAACATTGAGATAATATCAAATGCTCCTCTCAAAGACTTCACTGGCTCTGTTATTAACAGCAGGATATAATCTGCAAAGGTCAAGCATTTAACCTCTGGGGCACTCAACTGCACACCTCGCACTCACACTGATAACTTCAATGAGTGCAATAGTGGTTCTAAAAACAACAGAAAGAGTAGCTGGGAGAAAGGACAACCCTGGCAGGTACCCTTAGCTAAAGGAAAACTAGCAGAAAATGAGCCATTCAACAGCACCATTGCCGTAGGACTATCATAAAGAGCTTGCATGGCTACTAAAAAGAAACCATTAAGACCAAAATACTGTAAAACTAGAAATACCCCTTCCCTCTGGGCGCAGATACAAACTATCCTTAAGTTCCAGGAGCCCCTCACTTGGCGGGTTATCGGCCTTAGATCTGCGGCCAGGCTCCCATCTTTACATAAAGAGGGGCATTTTTTGCTGGATTTTATGATGGGGCTAGCAATATACTTAATTGTGCGCAACTGGAAGTGCACAGCTAATCTTAGTATGCAGGAATGGTGGAATCATGTATGTTTGTATAGCAAGTATGAGCAAATGCCTCGCAAGGCCTGGCCACAGACAAGCGGCAGTAGTGTCAAATGGACAATGTTAAATGACTTTGTGAACATTGCTAAATGTGACTCAGCACCTGATCAAATGAGGTTTTTGAGCCTATGTATGAGATGACCTAATTATCTTTGTATAACAGCTGTATTGTGCCTTTTCAGTGCGTGTGCGGATCCTGGAGGGGTGGGCGGGGGGTTGGGGTGTGTAGTTTTGTTAATTTAGTTTGGTGTTAATGTTTGTGTGTTGTCTTGTTTTGGAAATGCAAATAAAGCTGTTAAAAAAAAATACCCCTTCCCTTCCATTTTACCCTATCGAATGCCATTTTGACGTCAAAACTAATAAGGAAATGTGGGAATTTCATTCCTTTGAGCAGGTGAGGACAACTCCGGTCCTCGTGCACCACAATCCAGCCTGGTTTTCATGATGTCCCTAATAAATATTCTTCACCCTGATCTCACTCCTCAATTCCTGTCTCACTGTTGTATCAAATTGGCTCTCTTCTAACTGCCTTCATCTTAATCTGATCAAAACCTTATGTACCTGGTTCACTTTTGGAAGCCCATGTCCTTCACTTTCACACTCCCTTGATGGTTCCACTAGTCCTCTGGTCTCTTCTTTCCGATATCTTGGGGGCTTGTTTACAAAGCCGCAGTAGCGGTTTCCGATCGTTATCGGAGCTGCGGCCCCATTGATTGTTATCGGCCCCGCGGCTTTGTAAACAAGCCCCTTGGTGTTCTGCTTGACTCTGCTCTTTCCTTTAAGGACCATATTTCCCATCTCACAAAAAACTCTTACTTTTTCTTACGCCAAATTCATTCTATTCGTCCCTTTCTTTCTTCTGCTGCCCTGACTACCCTTACCATAGCTACCGTACTCTCTCATATTGATTATTGTAATTCAGTCCTCACAGGTCTTACCCGTACTCAGCTACGTCGTTTGCAATTATTACAGAACACTGCTGCCAGGATTATCACTTCTTCTTATCGAGATCATGTTACACCACTTCTGTATCACTTACATTGGCTACCTATCGAGTTCCGTATTCATTTTAAAATTCTCGCTCTAGTTCACCGAGCCATTTATACCCAAACGCCTCAGTACTTCACTGACCTTCTACAGTTCCACACTCCCACTCGTTCCCTCCATTCAATCCATGTCAATCACCTTCAACTCCCCACATCCTCACACCTTCAATCAACCCGGCATTCAGCTTTTTTCTTCCATGGTCCAGCCCTGTGGTTTTCCTTGCCCACCTCACTCCGTCTTGAAACAAACTATCCTGCCTTTAAGTCACAGTTGAAAATTCATCTCTTCACCACAGCTTATAACCTCCCGGCCTCTCAATCCTGACCTGGTTTATTAATGTTTGTCTAAGTTCTTCTCTTATGTATTTTCTTTACACGCTTTATAATTTCCTCTTTCCTGTCTAAGACTGTAGGTCTTTTCCTTTTTCCTGGCCTTGTGCCACTTTCCGATTGTTAACTTATTGTGAACCGCCCTGATGTCATATAGGGCGGTATATCAAATCCAAATAAACAAACTGAGATATATTTGCATCCACTGCCTCCCATTGTATGTAAATATATCTCATGAATATTCATTAGGGACATCATGAAAACCAAGCTGGATTGTGTTGCACCAGGACTGGAGTTGGCCACCCCTGCTTTAGAGGCTCATTGTTGCCAACAACTTACTGTCACTGCCTGTCGACCCTGAACAAACCCAGCCTGTTCAGGTGCAAAGAGCGCTGGAAGAGAGCATGCCAACCTACCGGCAAATATATTGGCCATGATTTTTAAATCCACATTTAACAAAGATTGGCTAACAGCACTCTGGCAGCAATGGGTTATCTCCTTCCTTTGGGATAACAATAATTAAATATTAATTAGTGTCCCTAGAAAACACCCCCATTTGAATGGCCTCACTATAAGCAGCTTCCAATGAGCTCAGAAGTCGTGACTGAAATATTTGATAAAATTCTCTGCTAAAGCCATTGAGCCCTGGGGCTTTTTTCAAAGGCGCATTCTCATTACCTTCTGAATTTCCAAAAATAAAAACAGTGCACACAACTAATCAAAGTACTGTGGCACCAAAACTGGTGGATCCAAAGTGGCCAAAAGCTCTCACACCTATTCCAGGTCTGCCTGTTTTACTAAAGAGTACAGATTAGCATAAACAATTTGAAATATATCCACCATAGCAGCCACATCATTACTACTTTACCCTGCAAATCTTTCATGGCTGACTCCAGTGTAGGCCAAACATGCTAAGAGATGTCTCGGGCAGCTGCCGAACTATTACAGTTTATACTTGCAGAAAGTCATCATTTTCTTAGTGTGTTCAAACAACAGATCATTTAACACTTTGGGGCTTGTCATCACAATACAGTTTTATCTTTCCTTATCTTTCCTGTTATTTAATATACCGCCCTAGGCAGCAAGGCATCAGAGTGGTTTACAAAAAGTTCAAAGTAAAATAAAGAAAAAAGGAAAGGAACGCAAAATCATAAATAGGACAGTACAGAAAAGAAAGAAAACAGAGAAGAGAGAGATGGGCCAGGCAGGGAGGAGTGGGGAAAACTTAGCCTGAGGAGGGACAGACCTGTGGGTGAGTGGGGGGCTGCTCAGGGGAAGGGAGGTCGTAAGCCAACTGAAGCAGATGCGTTTTGAGCTGAAATTTGAATAGGAGAAAAGAAGGTCTCTGTGCATATTGAGGCAGGTAGGGAATTCCATAGGGCAGGGGGAGAGGAAGAAGAAAGCTGTGTGGCGCGTTTGTTCCAGATGCTTCTCTAAATGTAAAATAGCTGTAGTCAGCTGCTTCTTCTGATGGGAGATGTATCCCCTTAAAATCACTTTGGCCATGTCCCAAAAAGAGGTTGGGGTATCCACATGCTGATGGTTGTTTGTGCAGAACTCCTTCCACTTAGTCAAGAGGAATTTGAGAAAAGGAGCATCAGAATAGAATTACACTGGAAATTGCCATCTGATTCTGGTATCCTGGGAGTCAATACCATGTTCCACCTCAATCTAAATCAAGATATGGTCAAAGACGACCAAAGGACCAATTTGTACAATGGGAATCAAAGAAAAAAGTTGATAATGGGCAGATCCCCCAAACTGACAGACCGCTTGAAAAGCCCTTGGAAGAAGGTTTGACTAAAAACGTTAGGGGCATACACAGAGGCCATAATTAGGTCTCTCCTTAACATCCTCAGCTTTAAAAAAATAAACCAGCCCTTTGGGTCCCATATCACATCCAGGACCTTATACTGTAAGGACTTAGATAGCAAAATGGCAATATCCACTTGGCACGGGTCTGCAGAGGCATAATAGACTTCCCCCACCCAACTCTGCACCAGCTTTTGATGTTTTAAGTCAGTGAATCGTGTTCCTGCAAACAAGCTACAGTGTCAATGTATCTTTTTAGCATCTGCCTGCATACCCTATTCCAGAAACACTCTAGGAGACAATATGAAGCTTAGGTTTCATCTTTAACAAGTATGACATTTTAACAAGAACAATTCTATCAAAAGAGTTATAGATATAAGCCCAGTATGCCCAACCTTGCCCTAGACTTCAGCACACAATTTTCAGTTGTCTTCTAAAAAGAACACTTCAGTTGCCCCTATTGCTACCCAAGACACCCCCCCAATAACCTACCCATCTCCCTGATACCCCCAAACCTTTGGCTCACCCCCAAATCCTTCTCAATCACACCTTCCATACTCATCATATTCCTTCTACACGATCACTTAGTGAACTTCCAGATTTCTGATGTTACCAACCGCTCAGACACATCCTTCTCCACATACTTTAATCTGGTAGCTAAAACCTGCTATTTCTTTCTCTGTAACAGCAACAAAATCCGCTCCTTTCTGAACACACTACTAAGACACTTATCCACTCTTTGGTCACCTCCTGTCTAGACTATTGCAACCTATTCCTTGCTGGTCTCCCTCTGAATCATCTATCTTCCCTTCAATCTGTTCAAAACTCAGCTGTGCGGCTAATCTTCCACCAGCCTTGATATGCTCACATAATCCCTCCTCTCCAGTCACTTCATTGGCTCTTTATCCGTTTCCACATCCAGTTCCGTTATCTCCTGCTGACCTATAAGTGCATTCACTCTGCAGCTACTCACTACCTTACATCTCTTATTTCTCCCTTCACCTCTCCTCGGGAACTCTGCTTTTCCGGCAAATCGCTTCTATCTGTGCCCTTCTCTTCTATTGTCAACTCCAGACTTCGCTCCTTTCACCTTGCTGTTCCTTATGCCTGGAAAACTCACCGCTGACACGTTCGGATCTTGACTCACTTGGTTTCCTTATCGTTCCCTAGATGTATCCCGTGTCTAAAGCTACTATGTTGTCTGTCTTGACTAGATTGTACGTTCTGATGAGCAGAGACCATCTTTTACATATGTCTGTGCAGCACTGGGTATGTCTTGTACGCTAAACAAATGCTCAGTAGTAGCAGTTTCAAACACAAAATTTCCTAACGGAATCACTCCTTCAATTTCAGGCATTCTTTCAGGCACACTATTCTCCCTTACCAAACACACTAACTCTATCCCAAGCACTCTCATAAGTAAACAAATCGTAACAGCCAACTCTCATTTGAGCAAAAAGGTTAAATGCAAATAGAAAAGAAGATTAACATGTCCTAGTAGTAATCCTAGTTCAAAAACATATTGCAAAAGCCTCAAAACTCAAGGATCACAGAGCTGTTCATCAGTTTCAGGAGACAGTTCAGTGCAGCTCTCAGGAGCTGGCAAAAGCGCATAGAAAAAAAGAAAAAAGGCAAGAACCATAGCCAGTATGCTATGCTGCCGAAGCCCGCTTCCAGGTCTTGTGCACCATGTATCACAGTATGGGGGATGCTCCAACAAATACCATAAAAGCAAAATTAACAATAAAGCTGGGCACAGTGCGCTGAAAAAGCCAAAACACAAAGTGCTCCACATCAGCACTCAATAAATTGAAACAAACACACCTGTCAAGTCCCAAGAGTTTATTTATTTTATTTATTTATTTAACATTTTTTATATACCGTTTTTCTGCAATTCAAGAGTTCAAGTGTCCAGCTCTGAGGTCTCTCAGCTTGCTAGCGTGGTCATTGCTGCCTGGGGAGTTGCAAATGTGTAGCTTTCACCAGGGCCGGATTTACCTATACGCCATGTACGCCATGGCGTAGGGCCCACAGCCGGCAGGGGCCCACAAAAAAAGAACAAGTTCATTTTTTTAAAATACAATTTAAAAAAAAACCTGGTGGCTGCCGCCGCGGGGCCCCCTCTGCTGCCGCGGCAGCACCGACTGACCCGCGGGGGCCCCGTCTACAAGCTGAAGCCGTCGGGTCGGGTCGGGTCGTCCCTCCCTCCCTCGCTGCAGGCTGTAGGCTGTGAGAGACGCGAAAGGAGAGTGTCTCCTCGCGTCTCTGTTAAGCCCGCAGGGGCTGATGGGAAATTTCCCATCAGCCCCTGCGGGCTTAACAGAGACGCGAGGAGACGCTCTCCCTTCGCGTCTCTCGCAGCCTGCAGCCTGCACGGAGGGAGGGAGAACCGACCCGACCCGACGGCTTCAGCTTGTAGACGGGGCCCCCGCGGGTCAGTCCGTGCTGCCGCGGCAGCAGAGGGGGCCCCGCGGCGGCAGCCACCAGGTTTTTTTTTAAAATTAAATTTTACTTTAGGCCGGGGGGGGGTAGGACTGGTAATGGGCTATGAGGGGGGGAGGACGGGTAATTGGCTAGTGGGGGGGCTGGGGCTGGAAATGGGCTGGGGGGGGTAGGGCTGGTAATGGGCTATGGGGGGGGGTAGGACTGATAATGGGCTATTGGGGGGGCTGGGGCTGGAAATGGGCTGGGCTGGGCTGGGGGGGGGGTTAAGGCTAGAGGTGGGCTGATGGGGTTAGGACTGGTAATGGACTGTGGGCTGTGGGGGGGGCTTAGAAATGGCAATGGGCTTTGGGGGGGTTTAAGACTGGTAATGGGCTTTGGGCGCTGTGGGGCTGTGTGGTAATGGGCTATGGGGAGGCTAGGACTGGAAATGGGCTGGGGGGTTAAGACTGGAGGTGGGCTGATGGGGTTAGGACTGGTAATGGGCTGTTGGGGGGGTTAGAACTGGTAATGGGCTTTGGGGGGGTTAAGACTGGTAATGGGCTGTGGGCTGATGGGGGTTGTCTGGTAATGGGCTATGGGGGGCTAGGACTGGAAATGGGCTGGGGGGTTAAAACTGGAGGTGGGATGATGGGGTTAGGATTGGTAATGGGCTGTGGGCTGATGGGGGGGTAGGACTGGCAATGGGCTATGGGGGGCTGACTGGAAATGGGTTGATGGGGTTAGGACTGGAAGTGGGCTGATGGGGGGTTAGGACTGGTAATGGGTTATAGGGGGGGCTTAAACTGAAAATGGGGTGATGGGGGGTTAAGGACTGAAAATGGGGTGATGGGGGGTTAAGGACTGTAAGTGGGGTGATGGGGGGGCTAGGACTGGTATTGGGTTGGGGGGTTGCTAGGACTGGAAATGGGCTGATGGATGGCTAGGACTGGAAATGGGCTGATGCAGGGACTAGAAGGGAATGGATGCTGGGTGAGGCTGGAACTAGAAGGGAGCTGATGTTGGGGGAGGATTAGAATGGGATGGGGCTGGAAGAGTAAAATGGAGAAGGGAAAAATATTTTGTGTGGGAGGGATAAAAAATCTACAATTGGCTGGGTATTGGGAGAGTAAGTGGGGATTGAGGATGGAGGGGTAAAATTTGAGTGGATGAAATAGGAATGAGGAAAGAGCAAAAGGAGAAAGATTAGTATGTTAAAGCAGATGTAGAGAGAGAATGGAAAAAAATCTAGAAGAGAGAAGAAAGGACAAATGGACAGCAGACGATGGAGAGTTAGCAGAAGACACGAAGAAACCAGAAGAAAGTGGCTGGAGCAATTGCAGCTGAAAGAAATGCACAAAAGGTAGAAAAATATCTCTTTATTTTGAATTTATTAATTGGAATATGTCAGCTCTGGTAAATGTGCATCATTAACGTCTGCGCTTTGTTTAGTACAAGAGCAAATTAATGTATAGTTTTATTTCTACAGTGTTGTACATTCCAAGTTTGGCTTTTGGGATTCCCAGTTTAATTATTGTCTTCCTGTTTCTAAATTGTGATTACTTGTTTGGTGATGGTCTATGTTCTGCATGTGTAACTGAGCTGAGGTGTTCTGTTTATATAATTCCTATTTGACATTGCCACTTGTTCTCTTTCCCCAGTAGGTCATGTATTGTTGTTCTCTGAAATGTATTGGTTTAATATTTGCAGTGTTGCCTTTTGATTGGTAGAGTATGGTGCTTTGTGAGTCCTGGTAGTGCTGTTAGGATACGGCGGGTTTACTATGGGCAGTGTTTGTAGTAGTTCCTAATGTGTCTGGCAGTTGGCACTGGATTATAGTAATGTAGAAATCTTTTAGTCTTTCTTTATCCATACACTCATTAAGAGGCACGTTTACTAAAAGTTAGTATATGGTAACATTATGCAAATATGTATGCAAATGAGGCCCCTTATGCAAATGAGGCCCGCACCCCCCTTGGGCCGCCCCTGCTGGGGGCCCACAATTTTTGTTGGCGTAGGGCCTCACTCACGGTAAATCCGGCCCTCGCTTTCACCCATATTTTGGACCCTCAAGGCCAGCTCTCTACAGACCGCTGCATAAGCCTTTTGATCCACTGTCACTTTGGCAGAATAATTCTGAAAGATAAGGACTCTATGATTATTGTATTTAAGTTCCGACTTCTGGTGGTATTGTAATATAGCAGATTTATGGATGAAGTTGAGCATTCGTGCAATGGCAACACGGGACTGCTGTTCTTCCCTCTCCATGATATCCCAAGCAATGTGCTCTCTCTATTCAAACAGGCCCCAAAACTTCAGGCAGTAAAAGCTCAATTGGCAGCCATCGCTCTAAGAAACTCACCAGCTCAGCTTCTGCAAGAGACCCTGACAGACCAATGAATCAAAAGACTGTTTCGGTAGGGCCTGTTTTCCAGATCCTCCAGCTTAGCTTCATACCTTGCAATGGAGTCCTGCAAGGCAGTCAACTCACTCTGGGTCTCCTGAAACAAGTCCTCCACTTCTCTGCCCACCTCGACCACATGGGCAGTTAAATCAGAGATAGATGTGGTCACTGCCGCCAACTGATCACCATGCCTGACAAAACTTGCATTCAGCGCTTGAACCACTATATGTTATTAAGTTGTTTGATCATCATCGGGCTGATGCACTGCACAACCTCACCACTAATCAACATCTTAGGATCCACAGGCTGTGACTTATCTTTGTTCTTTTTTATAGCTTTAGCAGTGGCCAGTTTTTGTAAATATTTGTCCAGCACCCAAAAGAATCTTCAGTTCAGCACAGAGATGGTGTCAGCTTTACCAAAAAAAAGAGCTGGGAGCATTGGAAATTGACAGCTCTCTCGCTCAGTGCATCATGTGATCCAGCCGTTAGTGATTTATGAACGGTCCACTATGAGCGCCACTGTGCCACCGCCCCCTGCTGCCACTGATTCTGATGGCAGGGTTGGGGGGCTGCTCGGTGGCAGCAGCAGCAGGCCATGTGCGCGCAGCAGGCCAGGTGCTTAGGCACACATGGCCTGCCGCTTCTGACCCCCTGAAGTTGTGCTGGAGGGGTCAGAAGCGGCAGACCATGTGTGCCAAAGCACATGGCCTGCCGCTGCCACCACGCAGCCCCCCAACCCCGCCGTCAGAATCAGTGACAGCATGGGGGGAGGGGGGGCATGCCAGGGCTTCTGCCTAAGGCAGCAGAAACCCTTGGGCCAGCCCTGTGGATAGTGATGTAATGAAAGTGTTGGAAGAAAAATGCTTCAGATCATGAGCCGATAGCATTTTTTCTAAAAACTGGTTGTTGCTTTTTGATTCCATGTTGGCACAAGAAGAAAAATCTGTGCAAAAAACTATTAATGGAGCCGGCACACATAATACTGTCATACCGAACAGCCTAATTCTGAAGCTGTTTAAGGGCTGGGCTTCATGGAAGGAAGGTCTACTAGCTTGTAGAATGGAGGACTTTAGGTTGGAGGAGCCTTTAAAGGGCTGTAACTGGCTAAGGTCTTTCCCTGTAAGCAAGGGGGACATGCTGAAATGGGTGAGGAAGCAGGGATCAAGATCTCATGGGTGTGGCTCCCCCCCCCCCCCCCTGTTTTGGCATCAGGCTCATGTTCCTTGCATTGGCAGATAACATGGATGGCACCTGGACTGTCTGCCAAGGCAGGGAATGCAGACCAATGAGGTGGCTGCCCTGCACAGACTTTGCACTTACCACATTTTAACTGTGGAAGCTTGTGTGCTAAGTACCTAATAACAACAACAACAAAGTGCAAAATCTTACTGCACGTTAATAAACAGGCCCCTTTGTTTAAGGCAAACTCTTTTCCGGACATCCACCAGATGAAGGTCATTATCCTTCCCTTGGCACCTCTCGTTAGAAAAGGAGGGCAAACAGACTACCTGATTCACATGGAAGACAGAGACCACCTTGGGCAAGAAGGGAGGAACAGGCTGAATGCACCTGGATTCCTTTGAAAATGATAAGTAAAGATCCCTGCATGACAAGGCTTGCAGCTCAGAGATACATCTCACTGAACAGATTACAACCAGAAAGACAGTCTTGCGGGTCAGATCTTTAAGTGCAGACCATTTCAAGGGCTCAAACATCAATGCCCAGAGCACCAGGCAGAGATCCCACGGAGGAACAATTGAACATGTGTGGGGGGGGGGGGGGGGGGTGTAGATGTCGCATCTCCTGGAGAAAATTGGAAACATCAGGATTAGAAGCAATGGACTGCCCCAACTGGTCCCCTGAATTTTCAGGAAACTAATAAAAAGGCCTTTGTCTAGACCCTCCTGAAGAAAATAATCAAAGATGGCAAGTCTGCTGCATCAGGTCTAGCCTGATACTGACAGCACCAATGCTCAAAAAGACAGTAGATGCATACACAGTCCAAGCTGGTAAATCTTCTCCTAGCCTTGAGGAGCATGGAAACCATGGCGTGAGAGTAGCCCTTACGCGCTAAATGGCACCTCTCAAGAACCAAGTCGTAAGCGAGAAATGAGCTGGGTCATCCAGAAGAACTAGTCCTTGACATAATAGGCTCTGGGCTGGGGGCAGTTGCAGAGGAGGATCCTGGGCTGGAGGTAGTAGCAGAGGAGGATCCTGCAGAAGACTCATCAGGTCTCCAAATCATGGCCTCTATGGCCAATCCAGTGCCACCAGGATCACCCAGCCTGGATGCCACTCTATGCGTCGAAGCACATAACTTGCTAGTGGCCACAGAGAAAACATGCACAGCAGGTTGCACTTTGGCCAGGGCTGAACTATGGCATTAACACCCTTGGAGCCTGTAGCTCTGTGGTGACTGAAGAAGTGTTCAGCTTTGGTATTGGATCGAATCACCATCAGATCCATCTCAGGGCAACCCCAGGAGTGCAGAATCTGACAACAGGCTGTTTGATTCAGTGCCCATTCCCTGGGATCAAGAGAGTGATGACTGAGGAAGTCCACCTCCACATTGTCAACTCTGGTGATATGTTGCAGCAATAGAGTTAGCAGATTCTTTTTCGCCCAGACTAGGAGAATCATCTCCAGGGAAACTCCAAAACTCTTCGTGCCCCCTTGCTGACTGACATATACCACTACTGTGGCATTGTCAGAGTATACCGGCCCACTTAGCTCTTGATCAGGTTCTGGAAGTCCATGAAGGCCAACTGAATAGCTCTCATCTCAAGGCAGTTGATGGGCCAAGCTGACTCATGGCTGCTCCAATGCTCCTGAGCTGTTTGGGCCTCACAATAAGCTCTCCAGACAAACAGGCTGGCATCCGTCGACAAGAGAAGCCACGAGTGATTGTCCAATAGCATACCTTTCTGCAGGTGCTGCAGGCTGGAAGTCAGCTCTGGCTGGAGGGGCAGCCTGACCTTGAACTCCTGAGAGCTGGAAGACCAACAAAAAAGTAGGGACTGCTGAAGCAGCCTCATGTGAGCTCGCTTCCAAGGTACCATGTCGATCACCACTGCCATCAAGCCAAGAAGCCAAAGATAATCCCAAACTCTGGGAGCCTGCTGAGGCCGGAAGGCTTCTTATTGGGTCACCCTTTTTTTGGGCAGGAAGACTCTGCCTACTGGAGTGCTGAAACAGGTTTTTAGGTATTCTAGTGATTGGGAAGGCACCAAGTGGCTCTTTCCTTGATTTATAATCTAACCAAGACTCTATGAACTGCATCACCCAGGCCGAAACCCAAGCTGCTTTGGACTTCCACTTGGCCCGAATGAGCTAATTATCCAGATATGGGTGTGAATAGATCTCCTAGTTCCTCAGCACAGCAGCTGCCACCATCATCACTTTTGAGAACGTCCTGGGGGCGGTGGAGAGGCCAAAGGGGAGAGTGGTTAACTGAAAATGACAGCCAAGAACAGCGAAACAAAGAAAGCATTGTTGATCCTCCTGAATAGGTATGTGGAAATAAGTCTCGGCTAAGTCCAGAGATGCAAGGCATTCTGACCACCTGAATTACGGACTGCAGGGTCTCCATATGGAACTGAAGGATGCGCAAGTGAGCATGGACTTCCTTGAGGTCGAGAAATGGCCAAAAGGAACCATCCTTTAGCATCATAAAGTAGATGGAGTATCGGCCCTGGCCCTGGTCAGTGATGGAACTGGGACCACTGCCCAGACTGAGAAGCCTGTCCAGTGTACACTGAACTACATCTCTCTTGGCTTTCTGCATTCCAAAATATAGCCATGCTGAATGGTGTCTAGAACCCAGCGGTCCTCACTGATATGGGCCCACTCCTGGAAGAAAAGGCAGAACCTATCACCTACTGAGGGCATCCTGGAATGGGCTCCCAAACCATCATACCTGATGGGAGGAGGCACCTGGAGTTCTGAGGGTCTCCCACTTTCTCATCTGCAGTCTCTAAAGGATGCAATACATGGGGAATGGCCACTGCCTCTTTAGGGGCAACAGAATATTGGAAGATATCTGACTCCTTGGGCCTGGGCTTCTCCTCCGTTTCCAATGGAAATGGATTAGACATGACCATTTTCCTCAGAAAACCATGGAAAGTCAGCTTCACAGCTAGGGACTTTCATTGATTATGAGGAGTGGGATCTGAGGAAAACTAAAAAAAACAAAAAAAACCCCCAAAAAAACCCCACTCCTCCAAGCAGTACTCTTCCCTCCTAAGAGTGCTTTGATGTGGACTCAGTACTCTGAGCCTCTACCTGGGTTGACCTCTGCTTCTCATGAGAGTTGAATCCTTCTCCAGGAGCATCACTGTAGCAATGACTTTTGATACAGAGACTGGTCACCCCTGAGATGCACTCCAGAATGATATTGGCAAGGCAGGAACCAATGTTGAGACCCTTTGAAGTCTTGATGCCAATTCCTCTCCAGCAAGCAAGCGATGAATCTCTAGGATAGGCTCAATGCATCAATGCCACGGAAACAGCAGCTTGACACAGGGCAAAGATCAGTATTATCCTCTCCTTGAGGGCTCTCATGAACCACTCCTTGAGTGCTGCCACTGACAAAAGGCACAAGGCCCAAAGCAGGTTCGGCTAATGTCTGCAGCATCTGACAAGGAAGATTGGCAGGCTGGTCTTGGCCTCATGGAGACTGGCATGGCCCCTCCAACACTGAGGAGGATGGTTCTCATGCTGGGGCTGTTACTAAAGTCAGGGCTCCTCAGATTTCTCAATGCACCTGACATCATGCTCCAATGAACTTCAGTGCTGATTCACCCTTCAGCAACCTTGGTTCGTGATGTCTTAGAGGATGCAGACAAATCCTTCCTTTTCCTCAGGGCAGTATTGGTGGGTGATTGCTACTGCAATGACCTACTGGCTCTTGGCTCCAAGTGAGCCTGAGGGCCCCTTGATGTTGATGCTCCACCATCATCCAGTGCAGCTCCTGAGCCATGGAGACAGATGCTGCCAATGCAGAAGACGAAGAATTGATCTTACCGGCACCAAAAATTCATTTTCCCTGCTTCTCATGACCCTAGAGCTCTCTCCTTGTCATCTATGAACACAAAATATGACAGAAAGGCTCATGGTCGAGCCCAAGCATTACAAATACCATTTGTGGGTGTCTGTGATTGACAGTTTTGCCGACCTGCAGGCAATTTTTAGGACATGTTATCTGGAAAAATAGCCACAGCAAAATCAAATGACTCAATTTTGAAAAATACAAGAGCAATGCGGCTGGGAAGCCCAAGATCTAAATGCGGCCCAAAGTGGTGATGTGATAAAAATAAAGGAAACTTGAAAATACCGAAACCTCAACCTAAAGATGCTAAAAAGGGCAACGAAATACAGCTGTAATGGCAGCAGGGTAGGAGAACTTACAAACAAAACCAGAAAAATTAGAAGAAAAGAGAATGAAGTGCTTAGACAGACATAGTAACATGTTTGTGGTGTTCAGTAGAAAAATGAAGACTGAGGAGATGAAGTGTGGCAGCGGCAGGCAGAAGTTGCACACGTGTGGAGGAACCAATCTAAAAATGTCTAGAAGGAGCTGGGAGAGGTACCTAAATAAGCTCTGTTGGTGATGTCATCCATATATGAGTACTTATCCATGGAGCACTGCACAAATACAAATCATTTTCCCCATAGAGATATGCTATGGTGCAGCCCTCATATTCTATAAATCCTCAAAGCATATAGAAATCTGTAAACCCCCCCCCCCCCCAGGAAAACTTTACAGAGTCCTTTTAATCCTCTTTCTGTAAAGCTTTCCTGACAGTCCCGATAGTGGATATAATGTCATGTGGCCTTCAGGCAGCTCTTTAAAATAGAATCAAAAAGTTATGGTTCTTGCCATTAATGTAGCTCTGTAGGTTTGTGGTTTTATGTATTTATACTTTTAGATGTTATGTATTTTATTATTAAGTTGCCACTTTATATGTCCATTTGTTTGATTTATGTGTTCACTGAAAATTGCCCCCTCTGTGTTATATTTGTTAAGAAAAGAGCTACCCAAGTAAATCTCCATGGACGAAAATTGTCCTCTCCTCAGCAGGTAGATGTATACACATGCTTTGACAGCATGTGAAATTTTAGCAATGGGTGAAGGGAAGCAAGAGAGGAAAAGAGCACATAGGGCTTGAAAAACTGTTCTAAATAACGTAATTTATTGCTATTTATAAATTGCTGTATCATTTTTATTCTACTTTACTTTGGAATCTTCAGATCAAAACAAAAAAAAATCAATCCAAGAATTAATTAAACTAAGGGGCATGTTTATCAAGCTGTGCTAGCTGTTAATGTGGGCTTAAGCACATGCACTAATAGCTCGCAGTAAGTGTATGCGCTAACCACAGCAGGGTTAATTCCATGCTTTGTGCTTAGCACACGACGGAGAGAAATGGGTTGAGTAGGGGCAAAGCATGGGCATGCCTGCACATCTTGGTTAACACGTGGGTTAACGTGTTTGCCATTAATGTTGGAGTAGTATAAGTGCATCTGTGTTGCTGCTGGCGCATATTAGGGTCTGAATCAGTGTGGTATCTTCTGAGGCCATGCTGTACACGTCCCCAACAGGTAGTGCCCAACGTTTGCATGTACCGCTTGTTAATTTCTACCCTAAATGTGTGATACCTGAAAAATCCTAGCACACTTTAGTAAACATATCCCTAAAACTAAATCCGCTTTGTTGCACATAGCTCAGCATAGTATATAAAGCTTTGACTAAACTATAAATATTGTACTGTGGGTAAGGCAGACAAAAATTCTATAGGTATATTGTTTGTTAGTCTATATTTTCAAATGGAAAAACAGTTACTCATCTGTAGCAGGTGTTCTCTGGGAACAGCAGGAGTCCTCACATATGGGTGACATTGGCCCAGAGTCCACATGATAACCTCTCCCAAGCTTTCAAAGAAAGCTTTTGGGAGATCCACCATGCATGCGTAATCACCTTCCTGCCCAAGGGTGCCATCTTGCCTCAATATGATGACATAGCTCAAGAGAGCAAAAAGAAAAGCAACTCCATGGGGAAGAAGGAGGGTTGTGAGGACTGGATTCCTGCTGTTCCCGGAGAATACCTGCTACAGGTGAATAACTACACTTTTTTCGGGAACACGCAGGAAGTTAGTCCTCACATATGGGACTCCCTAGCTACACGCTACCAAAAAAAACCTATAGATCATGGGTGACCCAAAAAGCGAACTGTGAGGAACGGCAGAATACAGTTCTGTCGCAAGACCTCAGCAGCGATCACAGCGTCGACCAGAGAAACCAGCCTCAACACACAGGAGTGCCAGAGGGCAGGAGTTGCCTTAAGCCCCAAACAGATGATGGAGTATCGCCTGGCCAAAGGCTCTGTTCTGCTGGGACTCTCCCGTCAGGCAGTAATGCACCGCGAAGGTATGGACTGAGGACCAGGGGGTGGCCTGGCAGATCTCCAGCAAGGGAAATGAGTGGAGGTTGCCGCCATGGCTCGGACACTGTGTACCGTGACGTGGCACTCCAGCGAAAGACCAGCCTGCCCATAGGTGAAGGCGATGCAGTTTGCCACCCAAGTGGACAGAGTACGCTTGGAGACCGCCATGCCCAGGCGATTATGGTCGTAGGAAATGAAAAGCTGCGAGGAGCAACAATGAGTCTTGGTTCGCCCCAGATAGTAGACCAAGGTCCGCTTACAGTCCAGAGTGTGAAGCATGAAGCTACGGAAAAAAGGTTTGAAGCACTATCTCCTGGTTGAGGTGGAAAGGGGAGACCACCTCAGGTTGGAACTTAGGGTGTGTCCGGAGCCTGACCCTATTCCTGTGGAATCTGGTGTAGGGAGCATGAGCCACCAGAGACTGGAGCTCACTGACCCTGTGTGCAGAAGTGAGAACCATGAGGAAGAACATCTTGCGGGACAAGATCCTTGAAGTGGCAGGAAGGCAGCAGCTCAAAGGGCAGAGCGATAAGCTTCAAGAGGACCACACTTAGATCCCACGCCGCCGGTGGTGGGCAGGTGGGTGGTTGAGAGAGCAGGAGGCCCCTCAGAAAGTGAGCCACGAGAGGCTGAGCAAAGAGGGGCTTCC
This sequence comes from Ichthyophis bannanicus, assembly GCA_033557465.1. Classification (NCBI taxonomy): domain Eukaryota; kingdom Metazoa; phylum Chordata; class Amphibia; order Gymnophiona; family Ichthyophiidae; genus Ichthyophis; species Ichthyophis bannanicus. The sequence goes on from CM066031.1 coordinate 1,541,138,811, forward strand.
CCTCGACGAGGTGATGGTGTGCCGACAGCGCACCGAGGTGTACCCTGATGGAGTTAGACTTTAGACCAGTGTTGGACAGGTGCAGCAGGTACTGCAGCCCCAGCTGGACAGAGCAGGAGAAGGAGTTGGCACACCTCTCCACACACCAGAGGATCAACACCATTTGAAGGCGTATGCCTGTCAGGTGGAATCCTTGAGGGAATGCCAGCAGGACCTCTTGCATCTCCGTGGGCAAATCAAACTGGGCCAAGACTACACTTTCAGCAGCCAGGCCATAAGGGTCACGGACACCAGGGATGTGGTGCAGGAGAGCGCTGTCCTCCTGCGAGAGCAGGTCTGGGGTGCAACCCATTCGGACTGGGGGCGCCTGAGACAGGCTGAGGAGCAGGGGAAATCACAGCTGCCGGGGCCACCAGGGGACTATGAGGATCAGTGTGGCCCAGTCGAGCTGGACTTTGAAGTCTTGGCAACAAGTAGCGTGGGAGGATAGGCATAGAGAAGGCCTTCTGTTCACGGGATGAGAAACACATCGGTCGCCAACCAGGAGGGGTGTGACACCCTGGAGCAGAAATGAGGCAATTGAGCATTGGCCAGGCTGGCAAAGAGAGCCATCACAGGGAGGCCCCAGCAACAGAACAATCAGTTGGCCACTTGCGGGTTAAGCCACCACTCGTGGGGCTGGAGAACCTGGCTGAGCCAGTCTGCCAGAATATTGTTCTGGCTAGGGAGATATACAGCTCTGAGAAGCATACCATTCTCGCTGATGAAAGTACAGAGGCGGATCGCTTCCCAGCACAGGAGGGACGACCCCCATGCCCTCTTGTATGTTGCCAAAGAACATCATCACCTGATTGTCTGTCTGAAACAGAATCAACTGGTTCTGCAGGTGGTGCTGAAAAGCCCGGAGAGTGTAAGCAATGGCTCAGAGCTCAATGAAATTGATCTGATGGAGGCTCTCCCATGTTGAGCATAGGTCCTGAGGACGGAGGTTGCCACAGTGGGTCCGCCAGCCCAACCTGGAGGCATCCGTGGTGAGGATCCTCAGAGATCGTGGCCAGGAAAGACATTCCCACCAGCAAGTTCTGCAGCTGTTGCCACCAGCCGAGGGAATCGGTGAGGGGACAGGTGATGGTCACCCTGCTACCTGAGACCACTGGGAGCAAGGGGCCCACTAGGCCGGATGCATGTGGAGACTGGCATCAGTTTTGACATGCACAGGGAAGAGGCCGAATTCTAGCCCTGAACCTCCTTTGCAAAGGCTGCTAGGTGCTGGACCCTGTTGAGAGGAAGGAAGGCTTTGGCCTTGACCGTGTCAAGCAGCGTCCCTGTGAACTCCAGGCGTTGGGTCGGCTGCAAGTGGGACTTGTGGTAGTTATGACAAACCTCAGGTGCTCCAGAGTGAGAATTTAATTATTTTATTTATTTGAGAACTTTTTTGTACCGCCCCTTCCAGAGATCAAGGACGGTTTATAAATAACAACAGGTACATTGAACTTTAAGAATGGGTATAACAATTGAACTGCTCATAACATATTTACAATTTACAGGTATTAAGCCTGTAATTTGAACTGCTCATATTTACAGTGCTGATATTTACAATAATTACAGGTATTATATTACAGTCATTTTATATATAGAGGTGTATTGTGTGCATAATAATAATAGTGAATTGTATATTTCTTATGATGTTAAGAGTCTTGCATGGTGAGGAGTATCATGTGCGGCTTAACAGGATATTTCATAGTTATGTTGGATATATTTTGTGCTGGTCTGTTAGATTCCCAAAATGTTCAGAGAATAGGTGGGTTTTAATTTCCTTATGGAATATTTGTAGATCATTAATGGCTTTTAGTTTCTCAGGAAGTAAATTCCAGAGAATAGGGGCAAAGTAAGAGAAAGCCCTATTACTGGTGGAACGGCTAGTTTTGCAAAATTCAGAAGGGACTATTATGTTATTTTGTGCACATTTTCTTTTAATTCTATCAGCAGATGGAATGTTAATCAGAGATGTGTGGTAAGATGGGGCTATATTTCTCAGTAGCTTAAATGTGATCATAAGAGATTTATATTTAATGCTGCTTAAGACTGGTAGCCAATCTAGATTGTATAGCAATGGGGTGATGTGATCCGAAACTGGGGTTTTGTACTTAATAGGGGTAGCTACATTTTGAGCCATCTGAAGTTGGTTGAGTGTCTGCTTTGGTAGTCCTTGACGTATGCTATTGTAAAGATCAAAGTGTGCTGTGATCATAGCTTGAAGAACAGATCTAAAGTTGTGGACAGAGAGTAAAGATCTCAACTGTTGGAACATCCTTGGTTTATAGAAGATCATTCTTGTTATCAGTTTAATGTTGGTATTCATGCTAAGAGTGTGATCTAGTGTCACACTCAGGTATTTTACCTTGTTTTTTTACTTTCAGATCAACATGTGGAAGATGCATTTTTTGAGACGGGGTAAAGTTTTGGTTTCTTGTGATGTATGACAACTCAGTTTTGGTATAGTTTATTTTTAGGTTATGTGTTTGTAGCCAATTTTCTATTTCACTAAGGCATGATACAAGCTGCTGTGAAATGAGATTTCTTATATCAATGGGGTGATATGACATAATATCATCTGAGTAGATATGATATTTTACATTGAATTTTTTTAAGATATTACATATTGGTTGCGTGCTGCCTGTTAGACTTAGCTGGCGGTGCTGCCCTTGATGTGTCAGTCATTTAGGTAGGGGAAGACGAATACCCTCTGCAGTCATACATAGGCAGCGACCACCGCCAAGCACTTGAATACCCTTGGGGCTGAAGGGCAGGACCCTATACCGGTAGTGGAATCCTCCGATGACAAAGCGGAGGTACTGCTGGTGGTGAGGATAGATGAGGATGCACGTGTACGCATCTTTGAGATCTAAGGAGCATAGCCAGGAAGTACCGGGAGAACCCCTCACCCCAGAGATGGGGCGGGACCAGTTCCACTGCCTTGTCGGCCAGGAGTAGGTAACGATGAAGGGGAGTCATCGGGAGTCCCCCTGGAAAGAACGGAGGAGGCATCTGATTGAAATGGAGGGGGTAACCCTCCCCCATTATTTGCAGGGCTCAGGTGTCAGTGGTGACACTGGACAACCAGCTGGCATAGAATACCAGATGCCCCCCCCCCCCCCATGTGCTGTGGGGCTAGACCTCTTGGGGGAGGAGAGGCTATGTGCAAAGAGTCAAAAGCCTCCTCCCAGGTTGCGGCAGGGGCACTGCCTTAGGCTTACGCAGACCTTGCCCCTGTGCCTTGGCCTGCTGGTCCTGTTGAGGAGCTAAGAAGGCCGGATACTGGAGGTAGTTTCCATCAGCCTTCCTCTTCATAGGGTATAGGAGCTTTTTCCCCCAAAGTCTTCTGTCAGGAAGAGTCAGCGGTCTTTATGGAGAGCCTAGTTCTTGTCAGGAACTCTGACTCCAGCTCAGCGGCCTTGTCCGTCATGAGTTTGCTGAAGAGATTCTCTCCCTGACAGAGGACATCAACCAACTTGTCCTGAACCCATTGCTCCAAGTTGGAGGACTGTAGTCAGGCCCAACTCAAGATGAACCTTTTTTCTTGGGCATACAGAGCTTAGGTTGTCTGGGATAGCGTAGTTACTCACCTGTAACAGGTGCTCTCCAGGGACAGCAGGAATCAGTCCTCACATATGGGTGACGTCGGCGCCGACGGAGCCCCCGTGCAGAGCAATTCCCCAGCTTTCAAAGAAAGCCTTTGGGATTGCATTGCACATGCGCGGTCCCCTTCCCGCCCAAGGGTGCCATCTTGCTCAGTCAAATGACATAGCTAAAAAGATGGCAAAATGAATAAAAATCAATAATAGGACTGCAACTCCAGGGGAGGAGGGAGGGTCGTGAGGACTGATTCCTGCTGTCCCTAGAGAACACCTGTTACAGGTGAGTAACTACGCTTTCTCCAGGAACAAGCAGGAAGTCAGTCCTCACATATGGGACTCCCTAGCTATAGGCTACCGAGAACCCATAGCTGAAAAATGGCTCCCTCTAGAAGAGCCGCAGCAGCTGCAATAGGAATTCAGTCGAGAAAGCAACACCCCCCGGTAGCCTGACACTAAAGGGTCGGAGGGTTGGAGTTGCCTAAACCTCAAATAGGTTACGGAGTACCGCCTGGCCGAAAGCACTGTCCCGTCAGGACTACCTATAAAGGCAGTAATGGGCTGCAAAAGTCTGGCTTGAAGACCAAGTTGCGGCCCGGCAGATGTCTGCCAGCGGAAGTGAGCCACTGATGTGGCCTTAGCCCTGACACGGTGGGCCGTGACTCGACCCTGCAACGGTAAGTCGGCCGCCCTGTAGCCCAGGCAGTCTGCCACCCAGGTGGACAGCGTACACTTGGAGACAGGTAACCCCAGCTTACTGGGGTCATACGAGACGAAGAGCTGAGTAGCCCTCCGATGTCCCTTTGTACGCTCCAGGTAGAAGGACAACGCCCTCTTACAATCCAGGGTATGGAGGACTGCCTCTGCCCGGCTGGAATGCGGCCTGGAAAAGAAGGTTGGAAGAATCACCTCCTGGTTGAGGTGGAAAGAAGAGACCACCTTTGGAAGGAACTTCGGGTGAGTGCGGAAGATCACCCTATTCCTATAAAACCTTGTGTATGGTTTATCAGTTACGAGAGCTTGCAGTTCACTCACACGTCTGGCTGATGTGAGCGCCACCAGGAAGAGCACCTTCCAGGAAAGGAAGCGCAGATGGCAAGAGAACATCGGCTCAAAAGGTGGGCGAGTAAGCTGCTATAAGACCACATTCAAATCCTACTCAGTTGCTGGAGGACGAACTGGGTGTTTCAGCAGAAGCAGACCTCTGAGGAATCTGGCCACCAGGGGGTGAGCTGAAAGAGGTTGCCCCTCCACTGGCTAGTGGTTTGCTGACAAAGCACTCAGGTGGACCCTGACAAAGTTAGACATGAGACCTAATTCTGAGAGGTGAAGCAGGTACTGCAGCACCACTGGTACAAGGCAAGAGAAAGGGTTTTCATTGTGCTGGTTACACCACACCTCAAATCTACGCCACTTGAAAGCATAGGATTTCCTAGTGGACTGCCTCCTGGAGGCCAGTAACACTTCTTCTACATTCCAAAATATGAGGAGAGGAGCAAGCACTACCCTTTCAGCAGCCATGCCATCAGGTTGAGGGCCCTGAGGTTGGGGTGCAAGAGAGAGCCCTGCTTCTTTGAAAGGAGGTTGGGCTGCGTCCCCAGTGGAAGTGTATCCACTGCCAGCTGGAGAAGCGGAAACCAAGGCTGTCTTGGCCATCTGGGGGCTACCAGAATGACAGAGGCCTTGTCCCGAAGGATTTTTAACAGAGTCTGGGCCACCAGAGGCATGGGAGGAAACGCATACATGAGGCCCCCTGACCGGGAGATCAGGAAAGCATCTGCAGCCACCCTCAGAGGATGTGGCTGTCTTGAGCAAAATCTGGTCAGCTGGTGATTTTGCAGACTGGCAAATAAATCTATGGACGGTTGTCGCCAGCGGTGGAAAATCTGCTGGGCCACCACCGGATCCAGTTGCTATTCGTGAGGTTGGAGAATTCTGCTTAGTTTGTCCGCTAGGCAGTTCTTCTGACCAGGCAGGTACACTGCTTTGAGAGACATACCCTGCTTGATGGCAAAGGAGCAGAGGTCCAGTGTCTCCTGACATAGGATACGAGACCCCGTACCTCCCTGCTTGTTCACATAGAACATTGCTACCTGGTTGTCCGTCTATCAATACAGATTGATGTGAGAGGACATAACAAAAGGCTTGAAGAGCTAGGCGAATCGCCCACAGCTCTAAGAGGTTGATTTGGTGTGCAGACTCCTGAGGAGACCACAACCCCTGAGTGCATGATCCTTGGCAATGGGCTCCCCAGCCTAGCAAGGAGGCATCTGTCGTTAGCACTCTTGTGTGCGAGGGAATCTGAAAAAGCACTCCCTCGAGCAGGTTGGGTGGCTGACACCACTACTGCAACAATTTTACTAGTCGTTTGGATACTGTTATCCTGTCTCTGAGGCTGCTGGAGGCCTGAGTCCACTGATCTCTGAGGCACCACTGAGCTGTTCTTTTGTGGAGATGGGCATTTGGGGTCACATGCACCGTGGAGGCCATGTGGCCCAGGAGGCGCAGGAAGTGTCGCGCTGAGACCTGCGCTTGAACTGTTGTGCCAGTGTTAGCAGCCTCTGTGCCCTGTCCTCTGGCAGGAAAGCCTTCACCTGAAGGGTATCCAATCTTGCTCCTATGAACTCTAAGTTTTGAGTGGGGAGCAAAGTGGACTTTGCGTGGTTTATGACAAAACCCAGACATTGCAACATGTTGACAGTGCGAGAAGTGGCCTGTTGGGCCACCTGAGGCGACTGGCCCCTGATGAGTCAGTCGTCCATGTAAAGGGAAGACAAAAATTCCTTGACTTCTACAGCCAGGATTTTGTAAACACCCTGGGAGCAGAGGCCAGGCCAAAGGGTAGAACTCTATATTGGAAATGTTTTCCTCCCACTACAAATCTCAGATATTGCCTGTGGCCTGGGTGTATGATGATGTGCGTAAAGGCATCCTTCAGGTTTAAGGAGCATAGCCAATCTCCCTGGTGGAGGTAAGGCAGCAACATTCCAAGGGAAAGCATCTTGAACTTTTCCCTCACCAGGAACTTGTTTAAGTTTCTTAGGTCGAGGATGGGTCTGAGGCCTCCTGTTCTCTCTGGTATGAGAAAATACCTGGAGTAGAAGCCCTTGCCCTACAGGTGGTGGGGCACCGGTTCCACCACCTGATCCTGTAGAAGACCTGCCAACTCCTGCAAGAGGAGGTCATTGTAAAGAAGGGGTCTGAGAGGCTCTTCTGGAAAGGAGGAGGGTGGTATCTGGCTGAAGTGAAGCAAATAGCCCCTTTGGACTATCTGCAGGACCCAGATATCCAAGGTGATGGCTGGCCACCTGTGGGCGTACAGGGTTAGCCTGCCTCCTGTGCAAGACCTTACCACTGGCAGAAGAGAGACTATGCTTTGGGAGTCAAAACCCCCCTCCAGGCTGGGTAGGAGCCGGGGCCTGGGGCTTGAGGGTCTTTTGCTTACGCAGCCCATGCCCCTGTCCCTTGGCCTGCTGCCCTTGTTGGGGAGCTCCTTCCTCGGGGAAAAAGGGCTTTTTACCCGAGCCCTTCTTCTTAGAAGGGGCAGAAGTCTTCTTTGAGAGTCTTGCCCGGGTCAAGGACTCGAGCTCAGCAGCCTTCTCAGTCATGGGTTTGCCAAAGAGGTCGTCACCTCGGCAAGGGACATCGACCAACTTGTTCTGAACCCATGGCTCCAGATCCAATGACATTAGCCAGGCCAGGCGGCATGCACCGATGCTGGCCGCGGCTACTCGGGCCGAAGCCTCGAAGCCATCATAGGCCGCTCGAGATATGAACTTCGAGCACTCCCAAATCTCGGTGGACAAGGCATTGAAGCACTGCAAGGGTGCCTTGGAGAGGCCAGCTGAGAACCTGGCAATCTCCTTTGCCAGGTCCCTCAAGTACATGCCCATGTACAGCTGGTAGGTATGGACATGGCATGACGGCATCGAGCCCTGGAAGTATTTTCTGCCAAGGGTGTCCAGGTTCCGAGCCTCCCGGCCAGGAGTCACCGAGGAGTGCTTTTTTTGGCTCTTGAGCCTGTGCATGGCCGATTCCACAACCATGGAGTTGTGCGGCAGCTGTTCTTTTTGGAACCCAGGGCTCTTGCGGACTTGATAGATGGAATCGACCCGCTTTCTAAGCACTGGCATCGAGGCCGGCGACTCCCACATGCGGAGCATCAGCCGTTTCAGCATCGGAAGAACCGGCATAGTAAGGGCTTCCCTCGGGGGAAAGTCATACTGGAGGGCCTCGAGCTCTTCAGCTCGAGGCTCCTTCTCGGTATCCGCCGGGAATGCCAAAGCCTTGGCCATGTCCCTGACGAAGTCCGAGAACCAGGTATCCTCCAGAGCGGACCTTCTCCGAGGCTCCGAACCCGGTGAGTCCAATGGGACATATCGGGTCTGATGGGTGTCCGGGGGACTCCTCATCTTCTGTCTCCCATGCCGATCCCTCCGAGGAGGAATGGAGGGGCTCTGGCCCCGACCGCCCCGACGCTGAGAGCACCGGCATCGACAACCTCGGTCCCGAGCAGGAGGTCGAGGGAAACCTTGGCCGAGGATCGACTCGAGTCCGAAGAGTCTTGAGGATCAGCTCGGCCTCTGGGGTCGACTTGGACATCAAGGTCCCGGTGGTTGGGGCGGATGGATTGGTGAGACCGGCTATCAGCACCCGCTGCTGCTCCATGAAGGCAGACATGCTGCGCTCCAGGGCCGTCATCTTGAGACCGAGCGCAGAAGACTCCGCAGCCTCCGGCTCTGGCCCAGACTTCGTCGGGCTCGACGCCGGCTCCCCTGGAGGGGAATCCTTGAGGACAACAGCAGTTACCTGCCTCGGCGTCTCCGGCTCCGTGCGAGGTATTTTTGCAGGTTGCTCCGACTCCAAGGACCTGGGTGGTCAGGACTTCGCGACCTGGCCTTCAAGGCCCAGGGCGATCGGAGGCATCCAACGATGCCGTCCTCACGGGCTTCTTCTTCCTCCGGTGTTCCTGGGAGGGAGACCCCCGTTCAGAAGACCCCCAACGGTGCTCTCGTTCAGACAGCTCCCGAGACGTCAAGGCTTCTGATGAGGTCCTGATCCGGGGGGGGGATGCAGACTCCGAGAAAATCCTTTCATGCTGCTGCTGCCTCCTTCGGAGTGCCTTAGAGGACATTTTCCCACACGGGCCATAGACCTTCGGGTGATGGTCGGGACCGAGGCATCGGAGGCAGCAGTCATGTGTGTCAGTGAGGGACATTAACTTCTCACACTGATCACACTTTTTAAACCCGCTGGCAACCATCGGGGGAAAAAGGGCCACTGCAAGGTTGAAGGACCGAGCAGCCAGTGAAAATAAACCAGGACACTAAGGACAAAAATGCAAAAAACTGACTGGACTCGATACCGGGAAGGGGAACCGGTGTCAAACCGATCAAAGAGAAAAAATTATTTTAAAGTTTTGAGGCACTTTTTCCGCGAGGAATTAGGGACAACATCCGTTGGGCTCCGTGGAAAAAGGGAGACTGAGCAAGATGGCACCCTTGGGTGGGAAAGGGACCGTGCATGCGCGATGCAATCCCAAAGGCTTTCTTTGAAAGGTGGGGAATTGCTCCGCACGAGGGTTCCGTCGGCGCCAACGTCACCCATATGTGAGGACTGACTTCCTGCTTGTTCCTGGAGAACTGAGCTAACCTACCTTCCTGCTCTCTTTCCTCTCCCCCCCTACTATCTGTCCTCTCTTTCTGGTTTCCTCATTTCTATTAGTTTATGGCATGCTTTTCCTTTCCTCTACTTGTATTTATATTTGTAAACAGCTTTGCCTCTGCACAGAAAAGCGGTATACAAAGTCTCAAATAAACAATACACAACTAAACTAGACATCTTTGTCTAAGAAAAACAATTTCAGGAGCAGACTTTGGAAAGGTTATACGTATATGTTTTACTATCACTGCTGAGAAGAAAGGAAACCAAAATTCACAGTAAACTGGGGGATTATTTACTGTGTTATTCAAATTCACATACATTTATTGTAAAGCACAGTTACTTACCTGTAACAGGTGATCTCTGGGAACAGCTGGAATAAGTCTTCACATATGGGTATCGTCGGTACCGACGGAGCCTGCGCGGGAACGCTCCCCAGCGTCCAGTAAGAAAGCTTTTGGGAGCATCCCACAGCGCCTGCACGCTGCCTTCCCGCCTTTCCCAACCGCCTCTCTCCAGTTCGAGTTTTAAAGCTGAGACAAAGAGAGAGAGAGGAAAGGAAAGATAGATAGAGAGAGACAACTCCTAGGGGAGGTGGGTGGGTTGTGAAGACTTATTCCTGCTGTTCCCAGAGATCACCTGTTCCCGGTAAGTAACTGTGCTATCTCCAGGAACAAGCAGGAATGAGTCTTCACATATGGGGACTCCCTAGCTGCAGATGCCAGGGAGAAACCCCAGGTTGTGTGTCCTTGAAAAGGACTCTACCTCCCCCCATGGAACTCTGGCATCCAACCAGTGTAGGTGGGTAGGAGTTGATTAGGAATGGAACAGGTGTTTGAGAACAGCCTGACCAAACGAGGCATCCCGGCGGGAGTCCTTGTCCAAACAGTAATGGGCTGTAAAGGTATGAACCGAGGCCCAGGTGGCCGCTGGACAGATTTGGTCGATGGACACAGAATTTAGATGAGCCATTGAGGCTGCCATGGCTCTCACATTGTGAGCTGTGACATGGCCCTCTGGTAGGCGAAAGGAATACACTGAGCAATCCAGTTGGACAGTGTTCTCTTAGAAAGTGGAAGTCCTAAATGGGAAGGATCAAAAGCAACAAAGAGTTGAGAAGACTTTCTATGTTGCTGTGTTCTTTGTAAGTAAAAGGCGAGAGCTCTTTTGCAATCCAAAGTATGCAGATTCCTCTCTGCACTTGATGCATGAGGTCCTGGAAAAAAGACAGGCAAGTATACCTCCTGGTTCATATGAAAAGGCGAGACCACTTTGGGCATAAAGTGTGGATTGGTCCTGAGGACTACCTTATCATGATGGAACCTTGTATAAGGAGGATTAGCCACCAAGGCTTGCAACTCACTAATGCGACGTGCTGAGGTGACTGCAATGTGAAAGATAACCTTCCAAGAAAGACATTTCAAGGAGGTGGTGGCTAAAGGTTCAAAGGGTGGCTTCATAAGCTGGCCAAGAACCAGATTTAAGTCCCATGCCACTGGAGGTGGTCTAATGGGAGGTTTAGTTAAAAGAAGGCCTCTCATGAATCTTGCTATAAGAGGATGAGAGGAAACAGGCTGTCCATTGAGAGGCTTGAGGGACGCTGCAATAGCACTCAAATGGACTCTTACCGAATTTGTTTTGAGGCCTGCATGGGAAAGATGCAGAAGATACTCTAGTAAAGAATTCAAAGGTATTGCAAGAGGGTTAAGACCCTTCTCTGAACACCAAATGGTAAATCTTTTCCATTTGAAAGCATAGGAATGTCTAGTGGAAGGCTTTCTAGAAGCATGAATAATATCTCTGACTTGCTGAGAGAGATGGAAAACTTGAAGGTCTAGGCCTTCAGCAACCAGGCCCTGAGATGGAGAGACTGGGGGTTTGGGTGCCACAACGTTCCGTCTTCCTGGGAGAGAAGATCTGGAGCAGAGCCGAACTCCAGGGATGGAGCTTGAGAGAGATGCAGAAGTAGAGGGTACCACACTTGGCGTGGCCAATGTGGTGCTATGAGGATCATAGAACCCCGTTCTCTCTGAAGCTTGAACAGTGTTTTGGGAAGTAGGGGAATGGGTGGAAAGGCATAAAGGAAGTCTTGACCCCAGTGAAGGAGGAAGGCATCCTTGGCCTGAACTCCCTGACACGGAATCCTGGAACAGAACCGGGAAAGTCTGGTATTCCACGGACTTGCAAATAGGTCTATGTCCAGGGTTCCCCAAATTCGAAAAATCCTGGCTACCTGGTCCCTGTGGAGGGACCATTCGTGTGGAAGCAGAACTCGACTGAGTCTGTCTGCCCAAGAGTTTTGAACACCTGGAAGATATACAGCCATAAGATGAATCTGATGCTCTCTGGCGAAGGCCCACAGTCGCAAAGCTTCGTTGCAGAGTGACAGAGAGCCAGTCCCTCCCTGCTTGCTTACTTAGAACATGGCTACTTGATTGTCCGTGTGGATGAGGACTGTCCTGTAGCTGAGCAGGGAGTGGAACACTCTGAGAGCTAAGAAAATTGCTCTGAGTTCCAAGAGATTTATGTGTAGTGAAGTCTCCTGTGGAGACCAGATGCCCTGGGTGGAGAGATCTTGCAGATGAGCTCCCCAGCCCATTGGAGAGGCATCTGTTGTAAGGGTTGCTTGGGGAAGTGACTGTTGAAAAGGGGACCCCAGCAACAGGTTTTGAGAGGACTTCCACCACTGGAGAGACCAAAAGAGGCGACTGGAGTTTGCTATTTTGTCTGACAGGCAACCTGATGCCTGAGTCCATTGGGTGGACAAAGTCCATTGAGCTGCCCTCATGTGAAGGCGAGCATATGGAACCACATGCACAGTGGATGCCATGTGGCTTAAGAGTTGTAACATTTCCCGAGCAGTTAAAAGGGGCTTTAACTGTATTTGGGAGGCTAACTGCACCAAGCGTAGGCAACGGGCCTGAGGAAGATAGGCCCTTGCAGTTGTGGTATCCAACAAAGCCCCTATAAACTCGAGGGACTGAGTAGGGGTGAGACTGTATTTTGGGATGTTTATTACTAGTCCCAAATATTGAAGGACACGCATTGTGCAGGTTAGACAAGTCTTGGCCTCTGCTTGAGATGGAGCTCGAATGAGCCAGTCGTCCAGATATGGGAAGACGAATATTCCTAGAGTGCATAGAAATGCAGCTACTACTGCCATGCATTTCGTAAACACCCTTGGTGCAGAGGCCAGACCGAAAGGAAGCACCCTGTATTGGTAGTGCTTTCCTTGAAAAAGGAACCAAAGGAACCTTCTGTGTGTTGGATGGATGAGGACATGGGTGTACGCATCCTTGAGATCTAGAGAACAAAGCCAGTCCTGACTCTGAAGGTATGGAAGCAGAGCACCGAGAGAAATCATCTTGAATTTCTCTTTGAATAGAAACGTGTTCAATTCTTTGAGATCTAATATGGGTCTGTAGCCCCCTGTTTCCTTTGGGATAAGAAAATAAGGGGAGTAGAACCCTGAGCCCTGTTGAAGAAGAGGCACTTCTTCTATTGCCCCTTGGGCAAGAAGGGTGGCAATCTCCTGACCCAGAAGGTTAAGGAGAGATGTTGGAGAATTGAACTGTTTCATCATGGTGTGAGGAGGAAGGTTTAAGAAATGAAGCTTGTACCCTTCCCTTATGATGGAGAGGGTCCATTGCTCTGCTGTGATTTGTTCCCATCTGGGAGCAAAGTAAGCCAACCTTCCTGGAATGGTGAGGGGCTCTGGTTCTTCCAGAGCTAGAAAGGCTAAGTTCTCTAGTTGTAAGTCAAAGGCCCTGAGGAGGCTGAGGCTGCTGGGCCGTGGAAGGCCTAGCAGACTTTGACTTGGCCTGTTTAGGTGTTTGCTGACGTTTTGCAGCAATACGACCTGCAGAAGACGCCTGCTGACCATAAGCAGGATAATATCTTCCCCTTTTTAGAAAAATATGTCTTTTTGAACAATCTTTTCTTAGCAGGAGCAGAGGTGGACTTTGAAAGTCGATCCAAAGCAGAGTTCTCAGCATCCATCTGAGTGGCCTTTGCTTGCCAATCCTTGCCAAAAAGGTTTTCACCTGTACAAGGAAGATTTCCCAATTCATCTTGGACCCAGAGTTCCAAATCAGAAGCTTGTAGCCAAGCAATTCTGCGTGCACCTATGGCAATAGCCGAGGCTCTGCTTACATACTCAAGAGAGTCAAAGGCTGCATGGTTGGAAAATTTGGAAACATCCTGGGCATGTTTGAGCCAAGTGAGAAACTCCTGCCTTTTATCTTCTGAAATAAAAGGGGTCAAAGTCTGCAGATGATCTGTGACTTCTTTTAGAAACATCCCTATATAGAGACTATAGGAGTTGATTCTGGCAGCTAGCATAGAAGCTTGAAAAACCCTACGGCCAAAAGCATATAGGGTCCTGCATTCACGTCCTGGAGGATTAGATGAGTGTCTTTTTGCACTCTTTATCTTTCTCATGGCAGACTCTACCACAATAGAGTGGTGAGGAAGCTGAGTCTTATGAAAGCCAGGACAAGGAGGGACACGATACATGGTGTCTAGCCTGAGAGAATGAGGAGAGGTGGTAAGAGGTGTCTCCCACATGCTCAACATGAGATCATACAAAATCTCATGAATAGGTAAAGTAGCTGCCTCTTTAGGAGCTTTAGGATATTGCAAAATATCCAGCTGCTTGGCTCTAGGCTCTGACTCAGGGGCCACTGTGATGGAGAGGCCCCTAGCCACTTCCCTAATGAAGTCTTGAAAAGACAAGTCTTCTGGAGGAGACATTCTTCGTTTAGGAGAAGAAGACTCCTGAGGAAGAAGTATCGATGTCTCGACAGATCCTTCAGACTCTTCAGAGTCTTCGGAGGAATCGAAGTATCGCTTGTCTGGATGCTCCTGTAAAGCCCGATAGGCGTACCGAGTGGGATCGACATCGGGAGTAACCGGTACCGGATCGGTACCGATGGGCATCATAGGACAGGGTACCGTTGCAGTCGACACCGAAGCCGATGTTGATGCAATCGGTACCGGCTCCGGGAATGATGCCGGTGCCGGTACTGGCAATGGGGGTTGTTGCGGTACCGGAGGCGTCGCAGCCTGCATGAATGCCGTCAGGGTGCGCTGCATGGTCAGAATCTTCTGATCCATCGACGCCACCAGTCTGGATGTCGGTACCAGTGGGAGCCACCGGTACCCCAGAACACGGCAACAGGTGATCGGTCGAGGCCGAGCCATCGATGTCAACCTGTGACCCTACAGACAATGCTTTGGAAGCCGGAACTTCCCGCCGGGGTAATTTTGCCGGTGCGGAATCCTCGAGGATAAGCCCGGAGGCATCTCGATGCTTAGAGGGGGAGATTTGCCCTTTGAGGACCGGCCAGATTTATGCTTGGTTACGTGAGATCCATGGGAGGAAGCAGCAGCCCTGGAAGACGTCGATGCCACCAAAGCTACATCAGAGGGAAACAGGGTACTGAGCTTGGCTGCTCGGTTCTGCCGACCTCTTTTAGACATCATGGTACAAGACACACAATCCGTGATGGAATGGTCAGGAACCAAACCCTTTAGACACCAATCATGGGTGTCGGTGACAGAAATAGTACCGCCACATTTTGTGCACTTTTTAAACCCGGAGGCGGGCTTCTCCATGAGGAGAAAATTTTTAGGCCTAAGGCCCAAAAACTGAAAATGCACAGTGAAGAAAGTATACGGTTTTTTTTGGTTTTTTTTTAAAGAAAGAAAAGAAAAGACCGGCGGTACCGGTCCGAAGTTGAAGAAGGCAGACGCGACAAAAAAGAATAAAGAAAAAATAAAGAACTTCTTCTGCGGTGACAGGAACACGACCTGCTGGCTCCGCAGAAAAGAAGAACTGGAGAGAGGTGGTTGGGAAAGGCAGGAAGACAGTGCGCAGGCGCTGTGGGATGCTCCCAAAAGCTTTCTTACTGGACGCTGGGGAGCGTTCCCGCGCAGGCTCCATCGGTACCGACGATACCCATATGTGAAGACTCATTCCTGCTTGTTCCTGGAGATTTACCATTAACTGCATAAACCTAGGAAAATGGTAAAACAAATTTTTGTGTTTAAAAGACTGTGGTATGTAACCATGTCTGGCTGCACTGAATGTGGTTAATATACAAGTTGGCACATGTCACTCCCTTACTTTTCCACCTTCACTGGTTGCCAGTTCCATATCGTTCTCAGTTTAAGTTATTGACCCTACTTCACAAGGCTTATCACACCGGTACTCCATCTTATCTGGCCGACCTTCTATCCTTCCATTCCCCTCGGTACACTCCCCGCTCTTTCCACCTTAACCGTCTCGCCCTTCCCTTCCCCTCCCGTGCCCATCTCCAGTCCACACGTCTTTCTGCATTTTACTTTGCTGGTCCTGCACATTGGAATTCCCTTCCCTCTTCCCTCCGCCTGGAACCACAATTCGCAGTCTTCAAACAAAACCTCAGAACCCATCTATTCTCCCTGGCATTCAATATCCCCTCCCCTTTTGTATGAGTCTACTCCCGTTGTACTTATTTGCCTTTTGTATCCTGTCCTGTGCCTCTTGCACTTTAGCCTTCTGTCCTTTATAATTTTGTATATTTCTTTCCCTTTCTGGCTTTGGCCAAAGTTTTTATGTATTATGTTTTACGTTCTGTGTAATTTATGTATTTTATGAATTTTATGTATTTTATTATTGTACACCGCCTTGATTGTTTCAGAAAGGCGGTTTTTATCAAATGATTAAACCTTAAACCTTATACCCAAATCAACTGTTTTATTTACTCAGTTAATATAAGTATTTGTTTGATCAAGCTTATAAAATTATAGTTTTTTAAATTCTTAACAGGAAAGCAGCAAATATGAATACGGTATAATCACAAAACGCTATCCCCAGTTAGGACAGCAGATGTTGCTGTTCTACAAGCACATTTTCTTCTAATTCAAGAAACGTATCCTGGAGTTGGGAATCCTATGTTCTCTGTCTGCTCAAACAGCCTATGGTACACATATGAGGACTACACTTACTGCTTTGTGGCATTCTCAGTGCTAGTTTCTGGGTTGTAACAGGAGGGACAGGGTCATTTTCACCAGCGAGCTGCAGAAGGTCATTGATGATGGCTTGTTTGTCAAGAGATGCAGTTGTAGCTCCTGGTCTTGTTTCTGAGAAAAGTTGTGATAATTGACTGTTTTGCAGATCATCCAGAATCTCTTCTAAGTTATCCAGCTCATTTCCAGGCTGTATTAAAAACAAAACAGAAAAGCACAATTTATATCTCAATGCATGCAGCCAACATAATGCACCTCTACAGCATGAGACTAGCGAAGTGGTTCTCCGCTCCATCTTTGGGACATGCTCAGTAAATCCGATTTTCAGGACATCCACAACATACATGCATGAGAAAAATGTGTGTGACTGTCTCTGATGCATGAAAATCTCTCATATAAATATTCATTGTGAATATTTTGAAACCCAGACTGGCTGGGCGTGTCTGAAGCACTAGGCTAAGAACCACTACCTAGATTAAGGAACTGGTGCATACCAACTCCTTCTAGTAAGACTAAGGCTTAATTTCTAGACAAATGGAAGTGGAATTGTATGTGTGTGGGGTGTGGGGGGGAGTGACCTGGGGTTTGGGCTACAGCCAGAAGTAACCTCTGGGGACAGAGGGCAAGGGCAAGGGCAGGGGCAGGGCCAGAAAAAAAACCTCACTCCCAGGCACACAATGCTTCAATTTGGGGATAAAAAGGAAGCTGGTATGTACATACATATTTGGAAGATTAAAGCATTGCAAAATTTGCAATGCTTCACTCATTATCTTGGACTAATTAATACTTCTTCCTTCCCTGGCACAATTCCAGCATTTCCCCTCTCCCTTTCTACCTTCCTGTTCAATCTTTTTGTTTCGTCATTCCCCCTCACCCTGCTCCCCCTCCTTGGCACAATTACACCAATTATGTTCATTTTATTTCCTCTCATCCCCAAGTTCAATCATTGTAGTTTCACTTCCTCTTCCCCCTGCACAATCATCTCTTCTGCCCTTATCTCTGTCCTGCCATAGGTCCATGAAGATACTTCCATAAGGATTAACTCCCTTGCTCCTGAGTCCCAACAGAAGGTCAACATTATTGGCACCCTTGCATTTTAGGTATGTTGTGAACAGTATCTTGAGAAATAATTGGACATATTCCAACTGTATGCCATCATTATATTTTAATAATATGTTCAAAGGTATACAACAACAAAAAAATATGTCTGTGCAACAAGTGGACTGTTGTAGTTGATATGGAAGGACAGACTAGATAGGCCATGTGGTCTTTTTCTGTCATCATGTTTCTATACCTTAGATGTAGTAATTTCTGAGAAAAAATGACCTGGATAGGATTAATGGAACCTTTCATTAATATTTGGTTGCACAACCCGTGGCAGTGATGACAGCCTCCATATGTTTCTTGTAGCCATCTATAAGTTTCGTACATCTGTCTGCTGGTAGTTTCTCCCACCCTTCAACTGCAATTTGTTCCAGCTCATGAATGTTTCCAGGATTCCTTTTACAAATGGCAGATTTCAACTCTTTCCAAAAGTTCTTGATTGGATCGGGATCAGGACTCATTGCTGGCCAGTTTAAAACAATTAGGGGGAGATTTCTTTCCAGTTAGGGTTAGGCCATTGGAGATTTACTGTATACATGGGGTGAGCCTTTCCTTGTTAGCCCTCTGAATAATCAAGGGAGGAGTGGCTCAGTGGTTGGGACAGGTTACCTCATGCCAGGGGGCAGAGGGTTCAATTCCCACATAGGGACAAGCAACCTCAGGCCGGAGGGACTGGGGTCTCTAATCCCCCAGCCACTCCTTGTGGCCTTGGGCAAGCCACTTAACCCTTCATTACTTCCGGTACGCTTAGATTGTGAGCCCTTCAGGGATGAACGAATAAAAAGTGCCTGTTAACATAAGTTTGCAAACCACTCTGATACACAGGGTAAAGGGCAGTATATCAAGTGTCTAAACCATATCCTGGCAATATCCCAGTTTTTATATAATTTTCTCCTATTTCTTGTTTTAATAGGTTTTGTTTTATTTGATTCTTTTGTGTGTCAAATGTAAAGGTACATATATAGTTGAAAGCCATTTCACTGGCCACTTTTTTTTATTTAGGAGATATTTGACATTAAGGGGTTGAACTGCAGGGAAGCCAATAATGTTAACCACAATTGTATTATGTCTCCAGGGTGGACAAGCTTTAACCAGCCTGTGTCTTTTTTTTCTGGTGATCTTAGGTCCCGTTTCCTGATTGGGCCAAAGTTTGTTTGGTCTTGAGCTTTATAGAAAATGCTAACTGGTCTTGTGATTTTTTACTCTTGTTCTAGAGACATACTCCAAAGACTTTTCTTTTGCCATGTTCTTGTGCCAGAAATTCTATGAAACCATGTCTAAGAAACATTTACCAAGCCTAATCCAGATCCTGGCTCTCCACAACCAGGCAAAAGAAAATTACTGAAACAAACCCAGTAAAAACGTGGACAGCAGAAAGAGGGATATACTTTATTGCTCACTTAAAGCCTATCGCGGGACACAGGCCGTGTTTCATTGCCTTCTTCAGGGGCAGGCTAAAAGATATATTAAAAAACAATCATAAATACATAAATAAACATAGAAATATAATAAATAAACATAAAAATATTATAAATAGGGACTAAATATGATAAAAAATGGTATAAATACATATCATAACAAGTATGAATAAATAATTAAAATAAGAAACCACACATCAGCACAATAAAATATATAAAGAATAAATAAAGAAATTACATTGTTGGTTAAAAATGATAAACTATTATATCAAACTACGACATTCCTCTATAAGTACTTATACTTTTATTGTATATTCTATAAAATGTTACGGAAAAACCACATTGATGGATACGTATATCCAGGTGCAAAAACCTTTTAGATTAAATCCATTAATTATATGCAACATAAATTTCATAAATGAAGGGCAAATTCTGCCAAAACATGGATGGAATCAGTGGAACCGCGAGTGAAAAACATATAACAATAAAACAAATACCTGTAAAAGTGCTGTATCTCCTTCCAAAATATATCATTCGGCAACCGCCAGTAATATAAAACTATGAAACATAAGACGTCATTATTCATAAAGGAAATAAGTTATTTTGATAAAATAAAATGTTTTAGTAAAAAATTATTTTAGATGAATTTTTGAAGGGGATAACTTCCGAACGGGATAAATTTTTTGAAGGGAATAATTGTACACCCTACCGTTAGAAAACCCCTTTAGCAATACATATGTCACTTATTAAAATAAACCATTTGAGTATTAAAACCTATTCTTATCTATCAATTCTCATGATTTCATTAATAAATTTTATAGAAGACTTTTAACTTTCTCAAAACCCCCAGGTTTAAAACCTAATGTGTTATGACCGGAAATGACTCTTTGATGAATTACACATATTAATCCCTGCGACCACGGTCAAGCCCCAGAGATATTTTAAATCTTACATTTATAATTCCATCATTTCCATATTTAGGTTATAAAAAGCCACCTATATATGAAACAAATCGAGAATTGTTCTTTTGTCTATCCCTCATCACAACTCCACTTATTTTTCTTTTCGAAAGGAGACTTTGAACCGTTCCTCTAACTGTATTCTAGAGTAAGACCCGAGTGATCTAGTCGATCCAGGCATACACATAATAAATAAATTTGTGAAACCCGAGTAATCTATTTGATCCAGGCATAAGAAATATATTCGTGAAACAAAAATTAACTTACTAAAAGATCGTTGACCCGACTCTGCCGAGGTGCAGAGTTCTGTCGGCTGTAACAATTCTAAAACGCCGGCAGCTGCGCACTAGCTTAAAAACTTCCCGCGAAGATGCAAATATAATGACATATGTAAACAGTAAAGGGCATAAAGGGACGACTTAATTCTGAAACTGACAAACAATAATAAATATTCATGTTATAAAAAATTGGCATACATATCTGATGAATCAACTCTGCTGATATGCAAAACTCTGTCAGCTGTACAACTTCCCTGTATTACCCGCAAACTTCAAAATTACCCGCACGATTTCAAGTAATATGACTCATTATGGAAAATGTATTTTATTAACCTGGCAGGTGTTAAAATACTCAAATATTTAAAAATTAAAAAATGACTTATATGAGTCCTACATTCCATATGCAATGACAATCTGACACTACTCTAACATCTCATATACAAGACAAAAACCTAACTTATCAAAAAACCTTTTTGAAGCCAGTCATATAGTAATGTATAGAGTAGTTACTCACCTTTAACAGGTGTTCTCCAGGAGCAGCAGGAATCAGTCCTCACATATGGGTGACGTCGGCGCCGACGGAGCCCTTGTGTGGAGCATTTCCCCAGCTTTCAAAGAAAGCCTTTGGGAATTGCAGCGCGCATGCGCGGTCCCCTTCCCGCCCAAGGGTGCCATCTTGCTCAGTCTGATGACATAGCTAAAAGACAGCAAAAAATTAGCAAAAACAAATCATATGACTGCAACTCCAAGGGGAGGAGGGAGGGTTGTGAGGACTGATTCTTGCTGCTCCTGGAGAACACCTGTTACAGGTGAGTAACTACTCTTTCTCCAGGACCAAGCAGGAAGTCAGTCCTCACATATGGGACTCCCCAGCTTAAGGCTACCGGAGACCTCAAGCGGAAAAAAATGAGCTCCCTCTAGCTCGTCAGCAAGTAAGGAAGGAATCTTCTCTGAGAACGCCCCCGACCGGTAGCCCAACACCAGGGCCGGAGGGTAGGAGTTGCCTAAACCCCAAAGAGATTATGGAGTACTGCCTGTCCGAAAGCACTGCCCCTGCGGGACTCCCTCTCAAGGCAGTAATGGGCCGCAAAAGTCTGGCTTGAAGACCAAGTAGCGGCCCGGCAGATGTCTGCCAACGGAACAGAGCGGAGATGAGCCACTGACGCAGCCTTCGCCCTGACACGATGAGCCGTGACTCGACCCTCGACGAGAGGCCGGCTGCCCCATAAGCCCAGGCGATACAGTCAGCGACCCAGATGGACAAAGTACGCTTGGAGACAGGCAGCCCCAACTTATTGGGGTCAAAAGAAACAAAGAGCTGAACAGCCCTTCGGTGCTCCCGCATATGGTCAAGGTAGAAGGACAATGCCCTCCTACAGTCCAGGGTATGCAAGACCATCTCAGCCCGGCTGGCATGCGGCCTGGGAAAGAAGGTCAGAAGAACCACCTCCTGATTGAGGTCAAAAGGGGAGACAACCTTGGGAAGAAATTTAGGGTGAGTCCGTAAGACTACCCTATTCCTGTAGAACCTAGTGTAAGGGGAATCAGACACTAGTGCCTGAAGTTCACTTCCTCGTCTAGCAGAGGTAAGAGCTACCAGAAATAAGGTTTTCCAGGAGAGAAAACGGAGAGGGCAGGTAGCCATAGGTTCAAAGGGCGGACAAGTAATCCGCTGTAAGACCACATTCAGATCCCACTCAGGGGCCGGTGGACGCAAAGGAGGCTTAAGCAGAAGGAGGCCTCTGAGAAAACGAGCCACCAAAGGGTGGCTGGAAAGAGGCCTACCGTCCACTGGCGAGTGGTGCGCTGAGAGAGCACTGAGGTGAACTCTGACAGAGTTAGACTTAAGGCCTAGATTGGAGAGGTAAAGCAAATATTGCAATACTACCACTACCAAGCACGAGAAGGGATTCTCGCTGTGCTGAGCACACCATGCGGAGAATCTACGCCACTTAAGA
The DNA here is from genome assembly GCA_033557465.1 of Ichthyophis bannanicus. Classification (NCBI taxonomy): domain Eukaryota; kingdom Metazoa; phylum Chordata; class Amphibia; order Gymnophiona; family Ichthyophiidae; genus Ichthyophis; species Ichthyophis bannanicus. Next base: position 1,541,160,835 of record CM066031.1, read on the forward strand.
GCGTAGGATTTCCTGGTGGATTGTCGCCTAGAGGCCAAGACCACATCTTCCACCTCTCGAGGCAGTAGTAGGGAAGCCAGGACTACCCTTTCAGCAGCCAGGCCATCAGATGAAGGGACTGGAGGTTGGGGTGCAAGAGAGTCCCCTGATCCTGAGACAGGAGATCGTGTTGAAACCCCAGAGGAAGAGGGGTGTCCACCGCTAGCTGCAGCAGAAGCGCGAACCACGGCTGCCTCGGCCACCTGGTGGCTATCAGGATCAATGAAGCCTCGTCCTTGAGGACTTTGAACAGTGTTCTGGACACTAGTGGCATGGGAGAAAACGCATACAGTAGGCCTGTGGACCACGAGATCAGAAACGCATTCACTGCTACTCTGAGAGGATGCGGTTGTCTGGAGCAAAATCTCGGGAGTTGCCGGTTCAGAGGACTGGCGAAAAGATCCATGGTGGGGAGGCCCCACCTGAGAAAGACCCGCTGAACCACCAACAGGTTCAACCTCCATTCGTGTGGTTGCAGGATCCTGCTCAGTCTGTCCGCCAGGTAATTTTCTTGACCTGGGAGGTAAACAGCCTTGAGGAGGATTCCGTGATTGACAGCCCAAGAGCACAGTCGTTGTGCCTCCTGACACAGAAGGAAGGAGCCTGTGCCTCCTTGTTTGTTCACATAGAACATGGCAACTTGATTGTCCGTCTGGACCAGTACAGACTGGTGAGAGGCGAGGTGGGAAAAGGCTCTCAGAGCTAGGCGTATCGCCCGTAGCTCCAGGAAGTTTATCTGTTGAGCAGCCTCCCAAGGGGTCCAGAGACCCTGAGTACATGTCCCTTGGCAATGTGCTCCCCAACCTAGAAGAGAAGCATCTGTCGCGTCAGCACTTGAGAATGCGGAGGGGATTGAAAAACCACTCCGAGTACCAGATTCGGAAGCTGAAGCCACCATTGCAGAGAGGAGGCTAGCAGGCCTGATATTTTTACTGAGTCCGCTAGGCTCCCCGTGGCCTGATGCCACTGAGTGCGAAGGCTCCACTGAGCAGGCCGCATGTGCAGGCGGGCATTGGGGGTGACATGAATCGTGGAAGCCATATGGCCGAGTAGTCTCAGGAATTGCCTGGCAGAGACAAGGGAATTGCTGTGAAACTGCCTGGCCAGATCCATCAGCCTGTGGGCTCTGTCCATAGGCAGAAAAGTCTTCGCTTGAGGAGTGTCTAGTCTTGCGCCTATGAATTCTAAGTTCTGGGACGGGAGCAAAGTGGACTTTGCGAAGTTTATGACAAACCCCAAGTGCTGAAGCAGAGCCACAGTGCGAAGGGTGGCTTGATTGGCCTCCTGGGAAGATTGGCCCCTTATGAGCCAGTCGTCCAGGTACGGAAACACAAAAAGACCTTGAAGCCTCAGGTAGGCCGCCACCACTGCCAGGCACTTGGTTAACACCCTGGGAGCGGAGGACAGGCCAAAGGGTAGTACTCTGTACTGATAGTGGTTTCCTCACACAACAAATCTGAGATATTGTCTGTGGTCTGGATGAATAAGGATGTGAGTATAAGCATCCTTTAGATCTAAGGAGCATAGCCAGTCTCCCTGCTGGAGGTAGGGCAGCAGTATTCCAAGGGTAAGCATCTTGAACTTTTCCCTCTCCAGGAACTTGTTGAGGTTGCGCAAGTCTAGGATGGGTCGGAGGCCTCCTGTTCTTAATGGTACCAGAAAGTACCTGGAATAAAAGCCCTGACCTCTCAGGTGGTGGGGGCACCGGTTCCACAGCCTGTTCCTTTAGCAGACTTGCTAACTCCTGAAGGAGTAGGTCCCTGTGCAGAGGGAGTCTTGGAGGCTCCCCTGGAAAATAGGAGGGAGGTACCTGGTGAAAATGGAGAAGATAGCCCTTTTGGACTATATGGAGCACCCAGGTATCTGATGTGATGGCTGACCACCTGTGGGCAAAGTGGGCCAGCCGGCCTCCTGTGCTGAGAGAAGCCAGCAGAGGAGAAGAGGCTATGCTTTCTGAGTCAAAAAACCCCACTCTGCTGAGCAGGGGCCGGTATTGGTGGCTTGGGGGCCTTCTGCCTACGGAGCCCATGACCCTGCCCCTTGGCCTGCTGACCCTGTTGGGGAGCTGCAGAGGCCTGATAATGAGGGTATTGTTTATAGGCAGATGACTTCCTCGGGTAAAAGGTCTTTTTTCCCAAGCCCTTCTTTTTCTGAGAAGGGGCAGAGGTGTTTCTGGACAGCCTAGTCCTGGTGAGAGTCTCTGTCTCGAGCTCAGCAGCCTTTTCAGCCATGGGTTTGCCGAAAAGGTTTTCACCCCGGCAGGGGACATCGACCAACTTGTCCTGTACCCATGGCTCGAGGTCGGATGACTGTAGCCAAGCCTGTCGGCGGGCACCGATGCCGGCCCCGGCTACTCGAGCCGAAGCCTCGAAGCCATCGTAGGCTGCTTGAGAGATAAACTTCGAGCACTCCCGAATACCAGTGGACAAGGCCTGGAACCTCTGCAAAGGTTCCTCGGAGAGACCAGCAGAGAACCCGGCAATCTCCTTTGCCAGGTCTCAGAGGTACATGCCCATGTAGAGCTGGTAAGTCTGGACACGGCAAGCAAGCATAGAGCCCTGGAAAGCACAGTTACTTACCTGTAACAGGTGATCTCCAGAACAGCAGGAATTAGTCTTCACACGTGGGAGACATCGCCGACGGAGCCCGCACGGGAATGCTCCCCAGCATCCAATCAGAAAGCCTTTGGGAGCATCCCCCGCGCCTGCGCGGTGGCTTCCCACCCTTCCTACTGCCTCTCCCCAGTTGAGTTTCATAGCTGAGCCGGAAGGAGAGGAGAGGAAGGAATAGAGAAAAGAGAGAGATACAACTCCTAGGGGAGGTGGGCGGGTTGTGAAGACTAATTCCTGCTGTTCCGGAGATCACCTGTTACAGGTAAGTAAGCGTAGTTACTCACCTGTAACAGGTGTTCTCCAGGAGCAGCAGGAATCAGTCCTCACATATGGGTGACGTCGGCGCCGACGGAGCCCTCGCGGAGCAATTTTCCCCAGCTTTCACAGAAAGTCTTTGGGAATTGCAGCGCGCATGCGCGGTCGCCTTCCCGCCCAAGGGTGCCATCTTAGCCAGTCTGATGACATAGCTAAAAGACAGCATAAAAATTTGCAAAAAAACTTAAGCAGATGATTGCAACTCCACGGGGAGGAGGGAGGGTTGTGAGGACTGATTCCTGCTGCTCCTGGAGAACACCTGTTACAGGTGAGTAACTACGCTTTCTCCAGGACCAAGCAGGAAGTCAGTCCTCACATATGGGACTCCCAAGCTTAAGGCTACCGGAGACCCTAAGCACAAAAATGAGCTCCCTCGAGCTCGGCAGTACAGAAGGATGGAATCTTCGCTGACTTATTACCCACCGGTAGCCCCCATCCGGGATGGAGGGTAGGAGTTGCTCAAACCTCGAAGAGATTTCGGAGGACTGCCTGTCCGAAAGCACTGTCCCTGCGGGACTCCCTCTCGAGACAGTAATGGACCGCAAAAGTCTGGCTCGAAGACCAAGTAGCGGCCCGGCAGATTTCTGCTAGCGGAACAGAGCGGAGGTAAGCCACTGACGTAGCCTTCGCCCGAACACAATGAGCCGTGACTCGACTTTCTAAGGAGAGTCCGGCTGCCCCATAAGCCCAAGCGATACAGTCAGCAACCCAGATGGACAGAGTACGCTTGGAGACAGGGAGCCCCAATTTATTGGGGTCAAAAGACACAAAAAGCTGAGCAGCTTTACGGTGCTCCCGCGTACGGTCAAGGTAGAAGTTCAATGCCCTTCTACAGTCCAGGGTATGCAGGACTTGTTCAGCTCGGCTGGAGTGAGGCCTGGGAAAGAAGGTTGGAAGTACCACCTCCTGATTGATGTGAAAAGGGGAGACAACTTTTGGAAGAAATTTTGGGTGAGTCCGTAGGACTACCCTATTTTTGTAGAACCGAGTGAAGGGAGGATCAGACACGAGGGCCTGCAATTCACTGACGCGTCTAGCGGAAGTGAGGGCTATCAGGAATAAGGTTTTCCACGAAAGAAAACGCAGAGAACAGGTAGCCATCGGTTCAAAAGGCGGACAGGTGATCCGCTGTAAAACCACATTCAGATCCCAGTCAGGTGCTGGCGGGCGCAGAGGTGGTTTTAGTAGAAGGAGACCTCGGAGAAACCGTGCTACAAGAGGGTCGCTGGAAAGAGGTCTGCCGTCCACCGGCACATGGTGTGCTGACAGAGCACTGAGGTGGACCTTGACTGAGTTGGACTTAAGTCCCAGATTAGAGAGGTAGAGCAGGTACTGCAAGATCACCGACACCGAGCAGGAGAAGGGATCCTGAGACTGCTGTACACACCAAACGGAAAAACGACGCCATTTAAGGGCGTAGCATTTGCGGGTAGAAGGTCGCCGAGAAGCTAGGACGACCTCTTCCACCTCTGCCGGCAGGAGAAGGGGAGCAAGGACTACCCTTTCAGCCGCCAGGCCATTAGATTGAGAGATCTGAGGTTGGGGTGTAGCAGAGACCCCTGATCCTGTGTTAGGAGATCCGGATGAAACCCCAGAGGGAACGGATCCTCTACCGCTAATTGCAACAGGAGTGGAAACCACGGTTGTCTGGGCCAGCGAGGAGCCACCAGGATCATGGACGCTTTGTCCTGGAGAACCTTGAACAGAGTTCGGGAGACCAGCGGGATGGGAGGAAAAGCATAGAGAAGGTTTTCCGACCATGAGAGCAGAAATGCATCTGCCGCTACCCGAAGGGGATGTGGCTGACGCGAGCAGAAGCGAGGAAGTTGCCGGTTGAGAGGACTGGCAAAGAGATCCATCGTGGGGAGGCCCCACTTCAGAAAGAGTTTCTGGACTACCAAGGGATCCAGACGCCACTCGTGCGGCTGGAGTATCCTGCTGAGTTTGTCCGCCAGGCAATTCTCCTGGCCTGGGAGATAAACTGCTTTGAGAAGAATGCCGTGACTGACGGCCCAAGAGCAGAGCTTTTGAGCTTCTCGGCAGAGAAGGAAGGAGCCCGTGCCGCCCTGTTTGTTCACGTAGAACATGGCAACTTGATTGTCCGTCTGGACAAGGACGGACTGGTGAGAAGTCAGGTGGGAGAAAGCCTTGAGCGCCAGACGAATAGCTCTGAGCTCCAGGAAGTTGATCTGTTGAGCAGATTCCCACGCGGTCCAGAGACCTTGAGTACATGCCCCCTGGCAGTGAGCTCCCCAGCCCAGGAGGGAAGCATCGGTCGTCAGCACTTGAGTCGGCTGAGGCGACTGAAAAGGCATTCCGAGCACTAGGTTCGGCCGATGAAGCCACCACTGTAGGGAAGAGGCCAGCGGACTGGAGAGGCGCACTAAGTCGGCTAGGCCGCCGGTGGCTTGTTGCCACTGTTTGCGAAGGCACCATTGAGCCGGCCGCATATTCAGGCGAGCATTGGGGGTCACGTGGACGGTGGAAGCCATGTGGCCGAGCAATCTCAGGAAGCGCCTGGCGGAGACCAGGGACTGGCTGTGAAAACGGCCGGCTAGGTCCATGAGCCGTTGAGCCCTGTCGAGAGGCAGGAAAGCTCGAGCCTGAGGAGTGTGCAGTCTTGCGCCGATGAACTCGAGATCCTGTGAGGGGAGCAAAGTGGACTTTGCGAAGTTTATGACAAAGCCCAAGTACTGCAGAAGAGTCACCGTGCGGTGTGTGGCATTGGTGACTGCCGGAGGGGACGACGCTCTGATGAGCCAGTCGTCGAGGTACGGAAAAACATAGAGGCCATGAAGCCTGAGATAGGCCGCCACCACCGCGAGACATTTTGTGAAGACTCGCGGTGCGGAGGACAGGCCAAAGGGCAGTACTCTGTACTGGTAGTGATTTCCAGCCACCACAAACCTTAGGTATTGGCGGTGGCTTGGGTGGATGAGGATGTGCGTGTAGGCATCCTTTAGATCCAAGGAGCATAGCCAATCTCCCTGCTGGAGGTAGGGCAGAAGGATTCCAAGGGTAAGCATCTTGAACTTTTCCCGCACAAGGAACTTGTTGAGGTTGCGCAAGTCCAGGATGGGTCTTAGGCCTCCTGTCCTTTTTGGTATTAGGAAATACCTGGAATAAAAGCCTTGACCTCTCAGGTGGTGGGGCACCGGTTCCACAGCCTGGTCCTGAAGAAGACTTGCTAACTCCTGAAGGAGTAAGTCCCTGTGCAGAGGGAGTCGCGGAGGTTCCCCCGGAAAATAAGAGGGAGGGACCTGATGGAAGTGGAGAAGATATCCTTCTCGCACGACTTGAAGCACCCAGGCATCTGAAGTGATGTTGGACCACCTGTGGGCGAAGTGAACCAGCCGCCCTCCGGTGCTGGGAGGGACCAGCTGAGGGGGAGAGGCTATGCTGAGGAAGTCAAAAACCCCCACCCTGCTGAGCAGGGGCTGGTGGTGCAGGCTTGGGGGCTTGCTGCCTACGGGACCCGTTACCCCGTCCCTTGGCCTGCTGACCCTGTTGGGGAGATGGAGGGGCCTGATATTGGGGGTAGTGTTTGTAGGCAGCCGCCTTTCTCGGGTAAAAGGACTTTTTTCCCGAGCCCTTCTTTTTCTGGGAAGGGGCGGAGGTCTTCCTAGAAAGTCTGGTCCTGGTGAGAGTCTCCGTCTCGATTTGTGCAGCCTTTTCAGCCATGGGCTTGCCAAAGAGGTTCTCACCTCTGCAGGGGACATCGACCAACTTGTCCTGCACCCAAGGCTCAAGGTCAGACGACTGAAGCCAAGCCTGTCGGCGGGCACCGATGCCGGCTGCGGCCACACGAGCCGATGCTTCAAAGCCATCATAGGCTGCTCGGGACATGAATTTGGAGCATTCCCGAATACCAGATGTTAAGGCCAGGAACCTCCGCAAAGGTTCCTCGGACAGTCCAGCAGAGAATCCGGCTAGCTCTTTAGCCAGGTCTCGGAGATACATGCCCATGTATAGCTGGTAGGTCTGGACACGACAAGCCAGCATAGAGCCCTGGAAACACTTCTTACCAAGGCCATCCAGGTTACGGGCCTCCCTGCCAGGGGCACCGAGGAGTGCATTTTCTGGCTCTTCAGCCGATGCATGGCCGATTCCACTACCATGGAATGGTGTGGTAGCTGTGCTTTTTGGAAGCCAGGACTCTTGCGGACTCGATAGATGGAATCGACCCGCTTGCTCAATACCGGCGACGAGGCCGGACTCTCCCACATGCGGAAGAGTAGTCGTTCCAGCATGGGAGGCACCGGTACAGTAAAGTGCTCCCGGGCGGGAGAGTCATACTGAAGGGTGTCGAGCTCTTCGGCTCGAGGCTCCTCCTCGGGATCCGCCGGGAAGGCCAAAGCCTTGGCCATATCCCTGACGAAGTCCGAGAACCGGGCATCCTCCGGAGGGGACTGTTTCCGAGGTTCGGACTCAGGTGAGTCCGAGGGGACACACCGAGTCCGAAAGGAATCAGGTGACTCCTCCTCTTCAGACTCCCAGACCGACTCCGAGGAAGAATCAGTGGGGTCGGCTCGGGCAGGCGGAGGCGTCGGCCGCCCCGACGCCAAGGGAGTCGGCGGCGACGACCTCGGTCCCGAACGGGAGGCCGAGGGTGACCTCGACCGAGGATCGACTCGAGTTCGCATGGACTCGAGGATCGGCTCGGTCTCCGGGGTCGACTTAGACGTCGACGTCCCGGCGGTCGGGGCAGCGGCGCCAGCGAGGCTAGCGATCAGTGCCCGCTGCTGGTCCATGAAGGCAGATAGTCTGCTCTCCAAGGCCGTCAACCTGAGTCCGACCTCAGGTGACCCAGCAGTCCCCGACTCGGGCCCCGACGGCGTCGGGCCTCTCGGAGGCGAGTCCAGAAGGACCACAGGACTTACCCGAGCAGGCAACTCCGACTCCAGGCGAGGTCGCTTCGGGAGGTGCTCCTTCTCCAAAGACCCGGGACGGCCGTCGGGGCTATGCGACCTGGCCCTCGCGGAGCCAGGAGCGTCCACCGACGCCGCCCTCGCGGGTTTTGTCTTCCGTCGATGGTCTCCGGAGGGAGAACCCCTGTCGGAGGAGCTTCGGCGATGTTCAGAGCTGGAGCCTCTGGATGCCGAGGCCTCCGACGAGGACCGGGTACGGCTGGGGTCAGCGAAGATTCTATCCCGCTGATGCCGCCGACTCCTCAACGCTTTGGAGGACATTTTGCCACAGGCTCCACAGATCATTTCTTCATGATCCGGGCCCAGGCAGCGGAGGCAATTATCGTGTGTGTCAGTGAGTGACATATTTCTGTCACACTGACCACACCGCTTGAAACCACTGGCAGCCATCGGGGGAAAAAGGGCCCCTGCAAGGTCAAAGGACCGGGCTGCCAGGGAAAAATCGAAAATGAAACTGACTAAAATCAGAAAAACCGAAAAATAAGGGAAGGACTCGCAACGGCGTCGCGAGTCCGGGCAGGAAAACGACCGGCGTCGAACCGAATTGAAAAACGAGTAAAACTCACGAAAATCAACTTTTTTAGTGGGGACACGATGGGTACGTCTGTAGGGCTCCGCGGAAAAAAGAAGACTGTCTAAGATGGCACCCTTGGGCGGGAAGGCGACCGCGCATGCGCACTGCAATTCCCAAAGGCTTTCTGTGAAAGCTGGGGAAAATTGCTCCGCGAGGGCTCCGTCGGCGCCGACGTCACCCATATGTGAGGACTGACTTCCTGCTTGGTCCTGGAGAAACTGTGCTATCTCCAGGAACAAGCAGGAATGAGTCTTCACATGTGGGGACTCCCTAGCTTAGGATGCCCAGGGAGATCCCATAAGCGCAGCCCAGGATGGGATGGCATTTGCCCAACCTGAATCTCCGGCATCCCCTGAGGGATGGAGGGCAGGAGTTGAATAGAGAAACAGCGAATCCAAAGACTACGGAGGCAAGTCTTTAGAGTGCAGAACAGGTACCATTAGGATACAGCAAAAAAAACCCCGGGCTACGGGGTCGTCAAAGGGGTGCATGAAGAGAATCATTAAGCATTTAATGAGTAAATGACCTAGTACCATATAGAGCTTACCGGCCATTAAGTTTTAATGAATTAATGGTTTAGAACCCTGTACTGCTTACCCACCGGGTTGTCGGAAGTAGTCCTGTGATGAAGGCACTGTAGACGCAGTAGCGAGGTCATCAAGGAAACTTCACCGCAGCGAGGAGGAAGTTCCAAATCCGGAAGGCCATGAGATACAGGCGTCAGCTGGGTCAGGAGAAGGACGGCAGGTCTTCCAGGGGGCTCACGGCAAGCTGAGCACTCCCTTAGGAGTAGAGTCCATAACTCAGAGGACTAACAGTGGAAGACAGGCCGAACTAGAGAGCCTATCCCGGAGAAGAGTAGAGGTGTACCCTGGAGTAGAAGGGGTACACAGTCTGCCCTAGCGAGAGATAGGGAGACAAGGGTCCGGACCTCCGGGAGGAGGACCTAACTGAAAAAAGGAGCTGTTGACTTCACAGCAGTAGGGTACCACCAGTCCGCGGGACGATCGGGGAATAGGCAGGCGGACCCCCGGGGAGGGGGGATGAGTACCGGCCATAGGGGGAAAAAGGCGGTAGAACACAGGTACTGTGGGCATCCCCCAATAGGCGCCTGCCAAGCAGGTGATATCTAGCATATCTAGGCCGGTGGACATGGGGACGCCCCCTCCGGTACTAACGCAGGTACGCCAGGGGGCCTACCTCCATGAGCAGCACCCTGGTAAGGCGGATCTGCCATCGATCCCCAGAACGTGCAACCTGGAGAGGTGGCCTCAAGATCCGTCAGGGGAGGGATCTTTTACGGAGGGCAAGGGAAGATCGGCGAGCTAAGAGCGCGGTAGCGTGGGGGACGGAGGATAGCATCAGTCCGGTAGAACGCCGCAGGGGTTGGAGGCCCTATATGTGTCCCCAGGACCTGCACGCAGAACTTGTCCCCCGCACAATCGGGGGACATGAGGGTATAGTCCCTGGTGAGTATTGGGGGACTATAGCGGCTGGAAGGGGAATTCCGGTACGGAAGCAATCAGCAAGAGAATACTGGCTGAGAGGGGTTCGGGGACGTACCGAAGAGTAAGTAGGATGACCATGGGCCATAGCTATCACGGCGTAAGGTGGTCTCCCTTTCCCACGGAGGAGAAGACCTGAACCCCTAGATAAATCCCCGAACCATTCTTCAACTGAACAAGCCCCAGAGTAGAGCTCTATTCTAAACTTTTGGTAAGGAGGTTAAGTGCAGGCAGCCGCCCACCTGAGCCTAGAAATGCTTAGTATGAGAGTCCTGGCGCGGGCCCGGGGACATCAACCCAGGGTGAGAGGTCCCTTGCTTGGGCGCGCTTGGATGGTGGGCGGAGGGCTGACATTTCCTCTTCCTCGGGAAGGGAGGTCTGGAGAGGCGTTTACCACCGCCGGGGAGGGAGCCGGGCCCTAGGCTGGCTGCTAACTCTGGGAAGGTTAGCGAAGCACTGTGCGACCTGACGTAAGGCTTCGCTATTGAAGAGGTGATCTCCGTCGCAGGGAGAATTACCCAGGTTGTGCTGTGCCCGTCTACAAAACTCGGATGCCTGCAACCATGCTGTACAGCGTGCTCTAATGGCAACAGCAGAGGCTCTGCTGACCGACCGGAAGGAGTCCAGCGAAGCACGAGAAAGGAACCCGGAGATATTCCTGCAGTGATAAAGAAGCAGGGAATATTCAAAGGCCTTGGTTGCAGATACGAAGGTGGATAACCGAGATTACCTCTCGGTGACCTCCCGAAGCGACAGACTCATAAAATATATATGAAATAATTCTGGCCGCCAGCATAGACGTTTGGAAGGCTTGACGTCCTAGAGTATCTAGCGTCTTCGAGGCGCGGCCTGGAGGGCGAGAAGCATGCTTCTCCTTGCTTCCGGCCTTCCTCAGCGCCGATTCCACCACAATGGACCGATGTGGAAGCTGGTGCTGCTGAAACCCCGGGGACGGAGGCACCCGGTACAGAGCCTGCATCGCAGTCGACGGCGCCGGAACCCTCAAAGGCGACCGCCAAGCCCCAAGCAGGAGATCCTGCAGGGAGGGATGCAGAGGAAGCATCACGGCTGCCTGTTCCGCAGGGCCTGGGCTCGGGTCCGGGATAGGGATGGCCAGCAAGTCCGCCATGTCAAGGAGGAAATCCTGAAAAGGCGGCTCTGCCGGAGCAGTTATGGCGGGAGAGGCCGCCAGGGCACTAAGAGGCCGCTCGGGCCGATGCCCGCTGGGCAGAGGAAGGGACCAACCGACCCGGATTGGGGCAGTCAACATGGCGTCGTCGGCTCCAGGAAATGATTCCAAGCTAGGCATCGAAGGGGTCGATGGCACCGATGGCGCCGCAGGAATCGGCCTCGGCCCCGATCCCGGGGGCGGTGCTTCCCCCCGTGACTGGAGCGAATCCACGGCCGCCGGAGGGCAGGGGCCAGCGGTCTCTGCTCTGCGGGAGGGGACAGGAGCCGATCCCGAGACGTGCTGTGGCCAGGCTTTCAAGGCTGGACAACGACTCCAGGCTGGGCATTGAACCGAGCGAGGAGATCGACTCCTTCCTCGAGGACCCCGGTGGGAGCGACCGCACCGGTGGTGGAGATCCCGGAGCGTGGATCGGAACCGCGCCGACCGGTGCCGCGAGCATCAAGGGCCCCCGAGGACGGTGCTCGGTGGAGAGGGGGTCATCTGACGCCGGCGCCGATGTCGATCGGTGGGCGCTGCCCAATGCCGGGCCCCCTCTCGAACCCATCCTACCCGGAGGGAAAAACTGCCGGGCATACAGCCCGTCCCTGAGGGGAGCCAGGTCACCCGATGACGAGTCCCTGCGGGGGGGGGGGGTGGGTGGGGGGAAGTGCAAGGCCCCTGCGGTGGGATTGAGGCGATTGAAGACCCCAAGGCCCCTTTTCTAGGAAAGGGCGGGGCCCTCGACGGCCGCGTCGATGGCGGGGGGTCGCCCGTGTGCTGGTCGACACACCCCGAGGTCCCCGGGGAAGGTTGATGGCGGTTCCTTGAGCTCGACGCCCCTGTCGCCGGCGGAGTGGCGCCACTCAAAACCGGTACCACCCTTGCGCAGGGCTGGGGTACCGGCGACCTAGCTCGGGTCGAAGTGAGCGGCTCCGAGGGGAGTGAGGCCAGGAGATCATCCCCGACGAGGGGTGGAACCATCGACGCCGGCGCGCTCGAAGCGGGTACCGCCTCCGCGCATGGCCGGAACGCAGGGCCAGGCTGTGTCGAGCCAATCGGCCCCAGAGGTGCCGAGGGCAGCGGCTGGCGATCCCTGGTGGGGAGCGGGTTACTCGATGCCCACGGGTCGGCACCGCCCGAAGAGGATACTACCCCCCGTAGGGACGCCATACCGGTGCGAGTCGGTCGGCCCCGGAGGCGCCGAGGACCGCAGCCGCCAATCCCCGGTGAGGAGCGGGACGCTCGACACCGATGCCGGGGTCTCAGTACCGCCCGGAGCGGGTACCACACCCGAGCATGGCTGGGATGTAGGGAGGTCAGACCCGGTCGAGTCGATCGGCCCCGGAGGAGCCGATGAGACCAGCTGACGATCCCTGGCGAAGAGTGGAACACTCGACGCCGACGCCAATGCCGGGGAATCGGCACCGCTCGAAGCGGGTACCTCCCTCGGGCATGGCTCGGGAATGTTCTGTGAGGAGCGAACCTCAGGAACATCCCGAAACCCCGTAAATGCTTTGGATCCCGAGGACTCCCGCCGGGGTATATTAGCCAAGGGGGACTTGAGGGGTCGGCTGGAGCTGTCGCCATGCCACGCATGAGACTTGCCCCTCAAGACTTGGCTAGTCTTAACAGACTGTTGTGTGGATACCTGATCCTGGAGAGAAGCACAACCCGACGACCGCGCGTTGGGCGCGAAGACGTCGTCGAGGGATATCTGAAAAAGGGAGGGTCTTCTAAGGCGGCTCCATGCTGTAAGCCCGGTAGGCCTCGGCGCCCAGAGGGGAGGGTCCCTCCGGGTGACCAAAATTAAATGAAATTTAAATGAAAATTAATTGAAAAGAAAGAAAGAAAGGGGCAAGGAGGTGCCACCGTCGGCGGGAAAAAGCCGCGACTACAGAAACAAGAACAAAGGAAAAAATTTCTGCGGTGGCAGGAGGGACGTCCTGCCTGCTCCGCGGAAAACGAAAAACTGGGGAGAGGCAGTAGGAAGGGCGAGAAGCCACCGCGCAGGCGCGGGGGATGCTCCCAAAGGCTTTCTGATTGGATGCTGGGGAGCATTCCCGTGCGGGCTCCGTCGGCGACATCTCCCACGTGTGAAGACTCATTCCTGCTTGTTCCTGGAGATGCACTTCTTACCGAGGGCATCCAGGTTCCGGGCCTCCTGGCCGGGAGGCACCAAGGAGTGCATCTTCTGAATTTTCAGTCGATGCATGGCCGATTCCACAACCATGGAGTGGTGCCGGGGCTCTTGCAGACTTGATAGATGGAATCGACCCGCTTGCTTAACACCGGCGTCGAGGCCGGGGTCTCCCACATGCGGAAGAGCAGCCGCTCCAGCATCGGAGGAACCGGAACAGTAAAGGCCTCCTTCGGGGGATAGTCATACTAGAGGGCCTCGAGCTCCTCGGCTCAAGGTTCCTCCTCGGGATCCGCGGGGAAGGCCAAGGCCTTGGCCATATCCCGCACAAAGTCCGAGAACCGGGTATCCTCTGGTGGGGATCGTCTCCGAGGCTCGGACTCCGGCGAGTCCGATGGGACACGCCGAGTCCGAAAAGTATCGGGTGACTCTTCGTCCTCCGTCTCCCAGCCCGACTCCTCGGAGGAGAAATCGAGCGGCTCCGGTCGGGCAGGCACCGATGCCCTCCGCCCTGACGCCAAGGGTACCGGCGTCGACGACCTCGGTCCCAAACGGGAGGCCGAGGGAGACCGTGGCCGAGGATTGACTCGAGCCCGCATGGACTCGAGGATCGGCTCGGCCTCCAGGGTCGACTTGGACGTCGAGGTCCCGGTGGTCGGGGCAGATGCACCGGTGAGACCGGCGATCAATGCCCGCTGCTGTTCCATTAAGGCAGCGAAGCTGCTCTCCAAGGCCGTCAACCTGAGTCCGGACTCGGGCCCCGACGACGTCGGCTCCCTTGGAGGAGAGTCCACGAGGACAACAGCACTTACGTGTCCAGGAGACTCCATCTCGACACGAGGATGCTTGGCAGGCCTCTCCGACTCCGAAGACCCGGGACGGCTATCGGGGCTATGCGACCTGGGCCTCGAGGAACCAGGAGCGTCCACCGACACCGCCCTCGTGGGTTTCTTCTTCCTGCGATGTTCCCGCGAAGGAGACCACCGCTCAGAGGAACCCCGACGCTGCTCGAGGCCGGAGTCCCGAGACGTCGAGGCCTCTGACGAGGTCCGGGCCCGTCCGGACACGGAGTCAGAAAAGATCCTATCCTTTTGGTGCTGCCGACTCCTCAACGCCTTCGAGGACATTTTGCCACACGGACCACAGATCATCGGGTCATGATCGGGTCCGAGGCAGCGGAGGCAGCAGTCATGTGTGTCGGTAAGAGACATACGTTTCTTACACCGATCACACTTCTTAAACCCGCTGGTAGCCATCGGGGGCAAAAGGGCCCTTGCGAGGTCAAAAGACCGGGCTGCCAGGGAAAAAAGAAAAAAGGCGCGAACGCTAGTCACAAAGGACAAAAACCGAAAAAGAGAGAAAGGACTCGATACCGGCGTATCCGTCCGAGCGGGAAAAGGATCCAGCGTCGAACCGGAGAAAAAAAGAGAAAAAATAGGGAAAATCAACTTTTTCCTCGGGGAAAAACGAACTACGTCCGTCGGGCTCCGCGGAAAAAAGAAGACTGAGCAAGATGGCACCCTTGGGCGGGAAGGGGACCGCGCATGCGTGCTGCAATTCCCAAAGGCTTTCTTTGAAAGCTGGGGAAATGCTCCGCACGAGGGCTCCGTCGGCGCCGACGTCACCCATATATGAGGACTGACTTCCTGCTTGGTCCTGGAGAACTAAGATTACAAATTACACAGGTACACTACCAAAAAACTGCCTCCAGTTTTGCAACTGATTCCTATAGATTTTGGGGTGCTGAATCCAGGAAAAATAGCCAAAATGTTCCATCATGTCACGTTTTCTTGCAAAATTAGATTTCTTACCCATATAAGGAATGTTCACATAATTTCTTTTTAGCCGACTGCAGTTTATTTTCTTGGCCCAAAATAGAGGTTGTAATGGTTAACTAACTAGAAACACTCCCTCATGATATTTTAGAGTGTTTTGTATTCATTTTATACATTAACAGAACAATTGGGAGGCGGGGGGCTAAATCCAGTACTCGCGCTGGCGCATGTTCTTTCCTGTTTGCTTCGCCTCGCCTCGTTCGCTCGCTCAAACACGGTGGTTGCGACATGAACGTTCCTGTCAAATTTCAGTTTCTTGCAAGTTCATTATTACCTTTTGTTTGCTCAGTCGTAATTCAGCTTTATTCCGAAGTGGTTCACTACAGTTGTAGTTTGCAGTGCTGTGTATTTGTGATGGCTCACAGAGCCAGAGGTTGCGTCAACTCTCCGGACAGTTTTTGTTTTATTTGTGGGGAATATACCGTGAAAAAGCGGCAGAGGAACATTTCTGCATTTATTAAAAAAGTATATTTTGCCTATTTCGGTTTGAAGTTAGGCGATCAAGACAAACCGTGGGCTCCTCACAAAGTGTGCAAGACATGTGAGGAAGATCTACGCTTATGGATGAAAGGTAAAAAACAAGCATTTCGTTTTGGAATACCTATGATGTGGCTTGAACAAAGAGACCACAGCAGTGACTGCTATTTTTGCTCTTGCATTGTGAAGGGATACAACTTAAAAAATAAGAACGTAATAAGTTACCCCAACCTTCCCTCAGCAATTAGGCCTATGCCTCATAGCAACGAAGTACCTGTGCCTGAACCACCAAAATCTTTGGATCATATTTGTGTGGACGGTTCTGATCATGATGAGACTCATCAGATGGCTTTTCCCGATGAGTCCAGTACTTCCGAGTTTGAAACTGAACCAGATCCGAAACCTGAACTTTTCTCTCAAGCTGAATTGAATGATTTAGTCCGGGATTTAGGACTCCCAAAAGATGCTGCCCAACTGCTAGGTTCTCGGCTTAAACAGAAAAATCTATTGTCACCAGGAACAACTTTTTATTGGTACCGCAACCGCGAGACACAATTTTTGAAGTATTTCAGCAAAGAGGAAGATTTGGTATTTTGCAACGATATATACGGAGTGATGGAAAAGTTTAAACTCAAGTATGATCCTGCTGAATGGCGGCTGTTCATTGATTCGTCAAAAGACAGCATAAAAGGTGTTCTTCTTCATAATGGCAACACATTCGCTTCAGTTCCTATTGCTCACTCTGTTATTCTCCAAGAAAAATACGAGAATTTGGCCCTGATTCTTCAGAAGGTTCGTTATGATGAGCATAAGTGGATGATTTGTGGAGACTTTAAAATTCTATCCATGCTATTAGGGCAGCAATCCGGTTTCACCAAATATCCCTGCTTCCTTTGCTTGTGGGATAGCCGGGCCCGCGACCTACACTGGGGGAAAAAAGACTGGCCAATTCGGGAGTATTTGAGACCCGGTGAGAAAAATGCTCTTCATGAGAGCTTGGTACCTCGTGATAAAATTCTATTACCACCTCTCCACATTAAGTTGGGTCTCATTAAGCAATTCATCAAGTCCCTTCCAAAAGATGGTGAGTGCTTTCGGTACCTTTGCTCAAAGTTCCCCCGACTTTCTGAAGCAAAGCTAAAGGAAGGAGTGTTTGTTGGCCCTGATATAAGGAAACTCATTTCAGATGGAGCATTCGCTGAAACGATGTCTGAGAAGGAAAAAGAAGCCTGGGATTCCTTCAAGGATGTTGTTCTCAAATTCTTGGGGAACAGGCGGGATGAGAACTATAAGGATATGGTTGCCAGGATGCTCAATGCCTTCAAAGAATAAGGCTGTAACATGAGCCTGAAAGTCCATTTCTTGCACTCCCATGTGAACTACTTTCCCGAAAACTTGGGGGCGTACAGTGAAGAACAAGGTGAAAGGTTTCACCAGGACATCAAGGACGCAGAGAGAAGGTACCAAGGAAGATGGAACACCACTATGATGGCTGATTTCTGCTGGTTGCTGCTGCGGGAAACCCCAGATGAAAAATACGCCAAGCAGCGCACCAAGAGAAGCATTCGGGGAAAGAAGAAATGGGCCCACCAGGAGATTGATTGACCCAAGAATGACTTTAAAATCTAAACTGTGTTGACAAATATCGTGTTTTTACTAAACTTTGAAATAAAAATTTGCTAGTTATTACCACAGTGTCGGATCTCATTTATTAGAATTTTATTTTCACACCATCGGGTGTTTGTCTTCATGTATTGCAATGGTGCGGTTTGCGTTTTCTATTCTTACATACATACATGTACAACATTTTTTGCACATTTCTTTGCTTTGCTTTGTGTCTAACCTCGCTCTTATATGCTCAATGTTTGTGCACATGTATGTGGCTGTTTTAAGTGCAGACAATTTTGCTACCATCACAGTGTGTTTTGTTGACATTACTCTATTCTTATGTGCTGCCTTGTTACAATTTTCTTTATTCTTATTTGAATAACTACTAAACAATTAGTATAAAGAATTCATCCAAGAAACTTTTATCTCGATCGCACTCAATCTGAAACGTTCACCTCAAACTGCTAACCCAATGTTGCAAAAAATCTGTACGTGATGGAGCAAATTGGTTACCAGATTTGGATTCAGCGCACCAAAAAACGTAAAAATCAATCGAAACATTAGAGGCAGTTTAAAAAAATTTTTTTTTAGTGTACCTGTGTTATTTATTAGTCTGAAGCATATCGCGATCTAAGTATACTTAATAAATAATTGAAAAAAAAAAATCATCAAAGAAAAACGCATAGATCACTGTCCATATTCAATCCATTAGGATGCAAACTGTCAAGCGCAAAAATGTATCGTTCTTCCAGCCGCCGAATCATCCTTGCCCTGGCCTGGGGGCTCCCTTCCTCTAGCAAAGACCACCCCCCCCCCCAAAACACTGACTTTCCACCCTCTCCTGTAGGCACATTCTGATACCTTCCCCTAGACCACCAATTGCAACCTGTAGGCCACTCCAGGCCTCCTTGAACCACTGTGGTGGTTTAAGGGATTTGGGCAGGACTGATCCCACGTGCTCTTGCCTAAGCCAATTCCGGATTCAATACAGCACCCACAACCTTTCACAAGACTATTGCTATGGGTCATAGGTGCCATTTTGAAATTGATGCCCGCCTAGAGAAGGAGCTAGTGGGGATAGCTCCCCTCCAGAAGACAAATTCCAGTACCCCGCACAAAGTCTCATGGAACTAGTGCTAGGAGTCAAGCTGACATATAGAGGCCTTACACAGCAGCTTGACACTTAGTGGTAGTATCATGAGACTACTGCTAGGGGTCATGGGTGCCATTTCAAAACTGATGCCAGCCTAGGCAGGAGCGAGTGGGGATCACTCCTGCTTGGATTTCCTCTTTGGCAAATACTGCTCTAGATATTTGAATGTAAAAATTGCTTTTGCAGGCTACTCCTAATCCATGCGTCCTATGTCATTCATTCATCACTCACAAATCAATCATGCATCTTATTCAATAGCTCGTGGCCCCCAATACCATGCATCCCCAATTAAACTCCCAAGTTCTCTACCCCCCATTTAAATTAAATGGTCAAAGCTGTCCTTGCTGAATCCCCCTTGTAAACTTTGTGATTTTTACCGCACCACTCCATTCAAACTCCCTTTCAAAGACATTAACATGTAAGCTTCATATAAAAATCACAAGGCAAGTGTGAAAGTAAATAGGAGTTACTCAAATTTTTTCCCACTCAGAGGGACACAATAATGGTGTTCTTTGTCATCTCTTCTGTTTGACATCTCTATAGAATCACTTGTGGCAAGAATCCGATTGGATGCTGACATTAGAGGCATTGAAGTGAATGGGGTGGATCATATGATATCATTATTTCCAGATACTACATTAACTGTTAGGCAGTCCCATATGGTTCTGCTACTGCTAGTTTAGGAACTGCAGGAAAACAATAAGCTAGCGTGGTTTAAAGTGAGTATGAGCACATCTGAAATTCTGAAAAAGATGTTGACAGATGAATGGGTCATGCTTTCAGATGGGCAAAGGAAAGCATAGAATACCTCAGAATTTAAATATCAATCTCTTTCAAAACTCTGTCAACTTTATTATGGGCCATGCCTGCATAAAATGGGCTTGGAACTGGATAGACTGACTAGATTAAACCTAAAACGGCTGGAGTGAATTACAAGTATTAAGATGGTGACCACCTCTCGGTTTCTTTCCCAAATCTGCTTCCAGAGAAGACTGCAAGAGTTCCAAAGGCAAGTTTTTGTTTTTACTTCATTTGGAAATATAGGCTACCTAGAGTTTCCAGAATGGTACCTATATAAGCCTAAGCTCCAAGGCAATTTGGGGGTCCCCAATTTGAAAAGTGAAGCCCAAATGATAACCCTGAGTGAATGGCAGAAGACAGTCATTAAGCAGTGCGTAAATACTAAGCAAGCCACATTGGCGAGTAGAACTTTTGAACTTCCATGTGTCAGCTGGCTAGGAAAGTTCAGAAGAGCATAAAGGGCGGATAACCCATTTGTAGCACATGCATTAAAAACCTGGAATAAATATCAGTCACTGCTGCAGGATAAGAAGCAGCTTACTCCTCTAATTTCTAT
Organism: Ichthyophis bannanicus; assembly: GCA_033557465.1. Lineage (NCBI taxonomy): Eukaryota > Metazoa > Chordata > Amphibia > Gymnophiona > Ichthyophiidae > Ichthyophis > Ichthyophis bannanicus. Next base: position 1,541,180,546 of record CM066031.1, read on the forward strand.
CTGGTTGATTTTGGGTTTCCTCTCAGAAAATGGTGCACAAGTCTTCTGAGATTGGGATAAAAAGGATCTTAGAACTATCAGGTTGCTCTTGGATTTGCTTTATGGAAGATAAATATATAACAGGGTACTTGGTTTAAGGCAGGGAAAATACACCTATTTTATAAAGAAACTTAGGCGCCTACTTTTCTTTACAAAATACTAGCCTAAGCAACTGAAAATGCACTTTAATTCAAGGTGTGATCATTTGCACCTGTCCCAGAGTTGGTGTAAATGACTGCATCTACATTTTACAAGTACACATGTAAATCATAGTATTCTATAAATATTTATTTATTTAACATTTCTTATAAATATGTGTAGGTGGCATGTCCCACCCCGTGCATAAAAATTATAAAATTACCCATGTCATTCAAGAGCTATACTTATTCAGAACTCATGATCACTAAGCCTACCTGTAGATCCAGTATTAATTTGCTTCAAAAGAATCAAGAATGACTTGTTGAGGGATAGACACCCTTTGAATTCTTCTGTATGGGATTCCTTGGAAAGCAAAAAGATCATCTCTAAATGTATTTGTTTCTCACCACAAATACACAAGCATCTAGAGAGCTGGGAATGAGATCTGGGGACCCCTATTTGGAAGGGAATTTGAAGATAATTTATCATGTTGTTGTTGTTGCTAAATACCGTTGAGTCTTTGTTGACTCACGGCGACCCTCTGGATAGTTGTCCTAAGTCAGTCTTAAGTCAGGTGGCTCATTGTTGACAGAGCGACACCTATAGCTGCTGTTATTGTATTGATCCATCTCATTGCTGGCCTTACTCTTTTGCGATGACCTTCTACCTTGCCAAGCATGATGTCTTTCTCTAATGATCGCTCTCTTCGCATGATGTGTCCAAAGTATGAAAATCTCAAATCTTGTCATCTGAACTTCTAAATAAAGCTTAGGTTTGATCTCCCTCTAGTACTGGACTGGTTTGTTCTTTGGGCAGTCCATGGTATACATTATATTTGTCGCCAGCACCATAATTCAAAAGCATCCAGTACCTGCTTGTAGTGATAGTAAACCGCTCTGATGCCCTTCAGCCTGGGCGGTATATCAAGAAATTACAGTACATAAACATCAATTTTCTTCCTATCTTTTTCACTCTCCAACTTTCGCACCCATATGACATTATTGAAAATACCATGGCTTGGACGAGTTGAATCTTTGTATGGAGAGAGACATCTCTGCTCTTGAGAATCTTGTCTAGGTCCCTCATAGCCATTCTGCCAAGAGCTATGCGTCGTCTGACTTCTTGACTGCTTGTCCTTTCTTTATTGATAGTTGATCCAAGTAGGTTAAAGTTGTCCACTATTTCAATTTCTTCTCCATCAATGATGAACTTATTGATTTTGCCAGTTGTCAGGATCTTTGTCTGCTTTACATTAAGGTGCAGGCCCATTTTAAGACTATTTTCCTTGATCTTGAAAAGCAAATGTTTCAGATCGTCTTCACTTTCAGCCAGTAATGTGGCATTATCAGCATAGCGAAGGTTGTTAATGAGTCTCCCATCAATCTTTACACCTCTGTTGTCTTCATACAGTCCTGCTTCTCTGATGATTTGTTCTGCATATAAATTAAACAGGTAGGGGGAAAGTATGCAGCCTTGTCGTACACCTTTGCTGTTTTTAAACCATTCTGCTTCTCCTTGTTCCATTCAAACTGTTGCTTCATGATCAATGTAAAGGATGTGCAAGGGAACAATCAGGTGTTCTGGTATACCCATACTTCTTAATGTAGCCCAGAATTTCTCATAGTTTACACAGTCAAAGGCCTTGCTGTAGTCGTCAATAAAACATATATAGATATCCTTTTGGTAGTTTTTTGTCTTTTCAAGGATCCATCTCTCATCCACGATGTCGTCTCTCACTTCTCACCCTTTCCTGAATCCTGCTTGCACGTCAGGCAGTTCTTGTTCCAGGTATGGTTGTAGTCTCTGCTGAATAATCTTCAGTAGAATCTTGCTGGCATGTGAGATCAGAGCAATTGTGTGATAATTTCCAAAATCAGTTGGATCACCTTTTTTTAGTATTCGTATAAACACAGATCTTTTCCTGTCGGCCATGTTGTCGTCTTCCAAATTTCCTGGCAGAACCTTGTAAGTACAGTATGTTAAGAGCTACATCAGATTGCTGTAATACCTCAATGAGAATACCATCAATGCCCAGTGTTTTGCTCTTTGATATGGATTTCAATGCTGCTTTGACTTCTTCTTTCATCTTTGACTTCTTCTTTCATCTTTCACATAAAAAATACAGTAAAAAAGATTTATTTCAAGATAAAAACATTACGCCACCTAAGACCCATGCTAGAATACAGCGACTTCTGCTCAATATTCCAAGCAATAGTCACCCCTCACTTTGACTATGCGAATATTGTATTACATGGTCTTCCAAAGAACACCATAAACCCCCTGCAACTAGCAATGAATGCTGCGGCCCGCATCCTAGTTGGAGCATCAAAGAGAGACCATATTACGCCAATCCTTAGGGACCTTCACTGGCTCCCTATAGAATGTAGAATTAGCTATAAAGCTCTCCTCATTACATTCAAGGCCTTCAACAAATTATCGCCAGCAACGACTTCAGACCTCATCAGTCTAACTCCCAATACAAGATCTAGGAGACCACTTGCCGAAAACACCCTAATCATTCCGAGCGAATCCATAAATTGGTGCCAATCAACGATCAACAGAGCATTCAAATTCTATGCGCCTAGATGTTGGAATAAACTTCATCCAGATATTAGAGCAATACGAGACATGAAGCAGTTCAGAAAAGCTATCAAGCACCAACTCTTCACTCAGTACTTCCAGCCACCGTAATGCTATCTAATATATCAAAAGACAGTCCCATAGCCAGAAGCATAAACACTCCACAAGACATACACCCTAGAATTAAGAAATTTTGATGTAATTACATCTGTACACTCTATTCTCTGTTAGTTGATTTTATACAAATAGTCAATCATTATTGTATTGTAGATAGTTGCCCTTGTTAACCAAGTTTCTTGCCCTGTTATCTGTAACTCATACATGTTTCAAATGTACTGAGATTGTTTTGTTCTATGTAAACCGCGCTGATGATAAATAGCGCGGTATATAAGAAACTTTAAATAAATAAATAAAATAAAATAAATAAATAAGGTACAGGATGAAATGGCTGTTGGTCCACTTGATCTTCTATCACATAATAACACTGTATATTCTTTCCACCTTTTCTTGATCTTCACAGTATCATTCAATATGGATTCTTGACCATCTTGCAGCATTCCAATTGGAGGCTGAAATTTCTTCTTTAACTCTCGTAGTTTAGGAAAGCTGATCTTGTTCTTCCTCTAACAGTTTCTGATTTTATTTCCTTGCATTCGTCATTGTAATTCTTCTCCTTATCTTTTCTTGCTCCACGTTGGAAAACTCTGTTGAGTTCTGCAATTGCCTCTCTTTCTCCTCTGGCTTTAGCTTCTCTGCGTCTCTGGACAATTTTCAGAGTTTCTTTGGTCATCCATTTTGGTCGCTTTTGCTTTTTCACTTTTTGTAGAGATTTCTCACTTTCTTCCAACACAGCCTTCTTGATGTCATCCCATAACTCTTCTGGAGCTCTGTCATTTGTATCTAAAGCAGCAAATCAATTTTGCAGGCAGTCTTTAAATTCCGGTGGTATATTTTCAAGGTTATATTTTGCTACATTCATGAATGGCTTGCTCTTTTTCAACTTTAGTTTGAGCTTACAAACTAGTAGTTGGTGATCTGTACTACAGTCAGCTCCAGGTTTTGTCTTTGTTGATGTTATAGAGCTATTCCATTATTGACTTCCACAAATGTAGTCAATTTGATTTTTGTACAATCCATTGGGAGAAGTCCATATGTACAGTCGCCACTTGTGTTGCTGGAAGGTGTTTGAGATGAATAGATCATTGGTACTGCAGAATTCTATCATCTTTCTTAATTTATCATACTATGCCAAAACTTTTGACTGTTGCTAACCTTGTTGAGTAATGCATAGAAGATGCTTTACCAGTGGTATTTAACTCCAGACAAATTACATAAAACTTTCAAGTCTACCCCAATGAATGCTTGCACAATTCTGGTCAGAAGAGTTCTTTCTTCCATATTTTGTGGTCTTGTGGAGTGGTGCAGGAATACTGGGAAAAATGCACAGGTTGGGCATTAGGAGGTGGCAAACAGGGCAATTATCCTGAATCCTTATGCCACAGGAGGCCCCTACAAGACTGCCTTCAAGCTGAAGGTGGCACAACCCACAGGAAGACTTTAGGGCCCGCTCATCAGTTTTTGCCATGGGCCCCTCCATGTCTAACACAAGCCCTGAGAGTGGAGGAGCAGCCTAGTGGTTAGAGCACTGGCTTAGTAACCAAGAGACCAGGGTTTGATTCCCACTAACACTCCTTGTGGTCTTGGGCAAGTCACTTAACCTTTCTTTGCCTTGGAAAGGCCTGACAATCTACTTTCAGTCACACTGCCAAGAAAACCCAGGAGCTGCTGGGTCACCAGGAGTCAGCACTGACTCGAAGGCACACTGCATTTATGGAAAAGTTAGTAGGGACAAGGATATCACAAGATAGAAAAGTATTTTAGCTTCACTAAACACAATAGGAATTATTAAAGCTATAGGTACCCTGAACCCAAAAGGGAAGTAATTAAGATGGCGGCGGGAGTTTTGCCGGCTGTGAGAAGTGTTTTATTGAGTCTCCGATTGCTCAAGGAGTTCCCCTTTGCTTTGGTACTATAGGGCGGCGAAAACAGAAGCAGGTTCCTTTACCTCCTTCGGACCTGCTGTCCTCCTCGGGTCAACGTGTTCTCAGTGACTGCGGTTTCGTGGTCGGCAGCGTAACAGAGTCTTCGGCGGGGGCAGTAGGAGAAGTATCGCACCCGAGCATATCGGGTGTCTGACTCTCCCCTGAGCAGCGCATCCCCCCCCCCACCGTGACCTGGAAGCGCGTCTTCAGCCGTGCTTGTACTGCCTGCGGGGTTGCCGGCGAGCACTCCTGTGTGGTAGAGCATGGGAGGAGGTCTGGCTGAGTTGGATGTCTCTCCCGGCCTGAAGGTGCAGCGTGAGACAAGTGAAGTTGGAAGTCCATCAGAGGTGGAGTCTGTGGCTGTACCGGGTCGGGAGGAGAAGCCTCCGGGGGTTCCTATTTTATTTATTTTATTTTTATTTATTTAACATTTTTTATATATCGCGCTATTTGTCATCAGTGCGGTTTACATTGTAACAATAAAACACATTGGTCAGATAATTTGACTTTCGTTTACAATAACAGGGAAATAACTTGGAGTTAAACAAGGGGAAACTATATACAATCTTGGTAACTATATGTTGGTACATAAGTCGGTTCTATGCAGTCATATAGGATAGGTATGGGGTTGCGAGGGCAAGGGGTGAGAAGGGGGAGGGATTTCCAGAGGCTTAAAATGTGTAGTAAAGAGGTGGTGTTTGAGGGCTTTTCTAAACTGTCTCAGGTCTCTAATTGCTCTGATGCAGGGAGGGAGTTTGTTCCAGCATCTGGGGGCAAAATTGATAAAAGCTCTGTTGATGGTTGACTGGTTTGTCTTTATGGAAACACTTGGTATGATTAGCATGTCAACTGAGAGAGATCTTCTTGGCCGGTTGTTCTCAGTATGTGTGATCAGATCCGAGATGGCTGCAGGAGATAAGTTGTTGAAGGCCTTGAAGGTAATAAGGAGGGCCTTATATAGGATTCTACAGTTTATTGGAAGCCAATGAAGCTCTTTTAGAATGGGGAAGATGTGTTCGCTCCTTGCAGCTCCGCAAAGGACACAGGCTGCTGCATTCATGGCTAGCTGTAGGGGGTTGATGGTGATCTTTGGAAGGCCATGCAGTATTATGTTAGCATAGTCGAAGTGTGGAGTGACTATCGCTTGGAAGATAGTGCGGAAGTCATCAGGTTCCAGCATAGGTCTCAAGTGCCGCAGGGTTTTAATCTTGAAGTAGATTGTTTTTACGGTGCGTCTTATATGCTCCTTGAAGTCCAAATGTTGATCCAATATCACTCCCAGATAGCGAATGTTGGGTTTGACCGGAAGTTCAGCATCTCTGACTTTTAGGGTAGGAGGAGGAGAGACCTGGAGAGACCTGCGGTGTTCACTTTGGAATCTCTGTGGGATGGTTTGGCTGCTTTGAACACCTCCTTGTCTACTGTCTTGGGGTCTGTGAGTACTGATTTGCTGGAGGTAAAGTCGACTTGTGGTACTCTCTCTAATGCCCATGAACAGCAAGCAGTGCAGATTTCCAGGTTGGAAGAAGATGTGGGACAGCTTCGGGACTTGGTTACTGCCAAGCTTAAGGATTAATTGGTGTCCATTAAGAAGTTGGAGTATTTGGAAAACCAGGCCCGTAGATGCAATCTGCGGTTTCTGAACTTTCCTAGATCCCCTGTGTTGTCATCTATGGACATGGTGCGAACGTATTTCGGGGAAGTTTTAAAGATTCCCTCGGAACAGTTTCCGTCTACGACTAGGGCCCAATACCTGTCGGTGGGTGTAAGTGATCAGGCTCCTGGTATTTCCCCCACTTCCCCTGGGTTAGGAGACCTTACGGGTTTTTTAGAGAACTCTTTAGAGGTTGTTACAGGGAAGGCTACCCTGCTTGTTACTATGGCTTTAGAGTCAGATAAATTTTATGTTCTTAAAATGTACTTCAGAAATATTAATGAGGTTTTTCTAGGTTCTAATGTTAGAATATTTCCTGATGTTTCTCGTGATACGCTGCTGAGAAGGAAAGGCTTTTTGGACCTTCCTCCCAGGGTTTTGACCCTAGGGGCTTCTTTTCAGCTAAAATTTCCTGCAAAGTGTTGTGTTATGTTTAAACAGAAATTGTATTTGTTTTTTGAGCCTAGGCAGCTTCAAGATTTTCTGGAGGCTAGGGAGGAGGTTGTAGTAGAAGTACCTGGGTCCTCTCATTCAGCTGACGCATAAGTCTACCTGCCTTTGTTGTATAAATTTCTTGTGTTAGGACCTTCGGACTTAAAACTTTTCTTGGTACTTCCCTATAAATTGGTGGTCTAATTATAAATGGGGGGATATTTCTTTTGCTATGAATTTGTTATTGTTGATATGCCCCTGTATTTTCTTTTCATTCAATATTGTTTTTGGATGTAATAATATTAATAATTGATAAATAAAAAATGTAAAGCTATAGATTGCGGTGCAGCGCTGCAGCATTTAACAGCACAGAGTTGTCCTGGCTAACTGGTAGGAAGTATGCCACTCTATTTCCTAGTTAAGTTAACAGTGATACAGTGAGGGCATCTGAAAAGTTATGAGCAATTTAAGAAAGTAAAATGTTAAAAGGGGCAGGGCTGGAACAAAAGAACATAAAGAGGGAGCCTTTTAGAGACAGAAGGTAGAGTGAGTTTCATGTCATATTATAGTTATAAATGCCAGAGGTGCAGATTGCAGGTGGTCTACCATATAGTAGGAGTGGGGGAAAAGGTAAGGAAGGTGAAGTTTGAAGGTGAGGAAGGGGGTTGAATGTCAAAGTGATGTAAACTGGTGAAGCTTTTGGAAATACTTGGAATTGGGCTGCAGGAATGTTATGTTAAAAAATGTAATGGTACACTGGATTGTTGTAACAATGGCTCAATTATGATTCAGTGTTCCGCTTTAAAAAAATTTAGTGAAAAACAAAAAGCCTCAAAATGTTTGGCTGCCTAGATGAGCAAGATGGTGGAAATAGGCTATTATAGAATTTATTAATAGAGCCTTCATAACGTAAGAAATTAATGGTAGGGATTTGGCATCAATATTTTTTAATGCACAATAAAAATGCAATGTGTGCCTTCGAGTCAGTCCTGACTCCTGGCGACCCAGAAGCTCCTGGGTTTTCTTGGCAGTGTCACTGGAAGTAGATTGCCAGGCCTTTCTTCCGAGGCAATGGAGGGTTAAGTGACTTGCCCAAGGCCACAAGGAGTGCTAGTGGGAATTGAACCCTGGTTGCTTGGTTACCAAGCCGGTGTTCTAACCACAAGGCTACTCCTCCACTCCTTTTATTTAATGCAATACTATTAATGCACATTTTTAATGCACAGCAACACTATTTTAATCTCAAAGCTCCAAAGTATCCTTATGGGAAGACAGACAAATGTTCAAAAGATTATCTCTAGAAATTCATTAATTAGAAACGGTGCACTTCTTTATTTAACTTTTTTATACCGCCTTATCTGGGAATCAAGGTGGTTTACAAGGAACAAGAACTTAACAGGTTTACATAGAACTTCTCAATCCTTAACAACATTAAACACTGTGATTACAAATTGTAACTACAGTCTATAGCTTACAACATATTTACAAATTAGAACTTATGTACAAGTTGGGCAGGAGGGGGGGGGGGGAGATAAGTGAAGGGTGGTTGTGGCAGAGTGGTAGTTATGGCATATGTGCCCATGGTTTTGCTATTGCCTGGGGGCATCTCATTCAGTTGTTGAAATGTTCTTTGAAAAGTAATGTCATATGTTTCCCTGAGATCACTGGGGAGTGTGTTCTAAAGATCTGGTGTGTAGGTGGAGAAAGTCCTCATGCGAGTATTCATTTCATCTTCGTTATTTGCACTCGTAGGTTGAGGAAATTCTCATTGCATTTTCGCCTTTTTCTATTGGTTGTTGGTGTGTGAATGAGGGACTTTTAATATGTTGCAAATTTGTCATGTAAAGTTTTGAATATCTTCATAGTTGATTTGTATTTGATTCTGCTGGGTACAGATAGCCAGTGTAGATCTTTTAATATTGGGGTAATGTGGTCACTCATTTTTGCTTTTGCTAGGATGCATGCTGCAGTGTTTTGATAAAAACAATAATATTCCAGAAATTACTCCAAACAAACAGACTTTTACAGTAAAGACTGGGAGGGTTTTTGTTTTTAAATTCTTAGTAATTGCATGGAATTAGTCTCAGACAATTCGGCTGATAATGGCTGGATTGAAAGAAACTTCATCAGCACAGCCTGATAGCATCAATGACTTGTTCCAGCGTTTTCTTGAAATATTTTTGTACACCCTCTCCCTTGTGTTACCAAAATTCTATTGTAATCTTAATTTAACATAAGACCGGCACTTAGCTTCTTAAATAGTGGTAATATTTCACTAATAGATCTTCATCCCTGTAGTCTTAATTCATCCCGACGCCTCTCTTGCAACGTTGTAAACTGCGTTTCACTCAGTGTAATGAGGTTCTTCAGGGGATATTGTTGTAGTGCTTTCAGCCCAGATATTAACCAATATTAACTTAATCGCAGCATAGCTTTCTCAAGCAAACATCTTTACTGCATATGATTTTCTTCGGCAGCCATCGGCTGTTCCTTCCTGCTTATCAACTTGAGAGACTCTACGCATGTGTTTTGAGCCATTTGTAGTTGGTATACACTACTGCAGAAGTCCAGTAGGGGGAAGATGAATGTCTGAAGAACGGAGCGGAAGTTGCTAGTAGAGACTGAAGGTTGCGGAGTATTTTTATCTTGTGGTATATCGCTCTTGAGATTCTGGTGATATGGGGGCAGAAGTTCATCTGGTCTAGTGTTATGCCGGGTATTTCACTTTTTGCTTGGTTTCGAGTTCAATGTCATGTATTTTGATGGTTTTTGGGGGCGAGTGTTTTTTCCTGGAGATATGGAGCACCTCTGTTTTTCGTAATTGATCTGTAGCCCATGATCATGTAGCCTTTGAGTGATTTCTTGGAAACATGTTGATATTTTCTTGGGGTTTGGATGGAGAATAGCATAGGGTGAGATCATCATGATGTCATTTGCATAGATCCTGTATTGCATGTTGTGTTTGTGGAATATGGTGCATATAGGTTGCATGAAGATATTGAAAAGTAGCGAGGATAATGCAGACTCTTGTGGAACTTCTTTATGTTTATTTTATTTATTTAAGCAGTTTTCTATACCGCCTTATCCTTCAATCAAAGCGGTTTACATTATGAATCACTACAAACAGGTACTGGATACATTCCCTTGTCCCCAAAGGGCTCACAATCTATGTGTACCTGAGGCAACAGAGTGTTAATTGGCTTGCCCAAGACCACAAGAAGAACCTATAGGACTAGAAACCCCAGTCCCTCCAGTCTGAGATTGCTGTCCCCAGGTGGGACTTGAACCCCTGGCCATCCGGCCTGAGATACCATGTCCTAACCACTAGGCCACTCCTAGTGTGTATGAAGTGAAGTTGTTTGTTCCCATGCATACCATGCATACTTGTTGATAGGTATGATTGGATCCATTTCAGTGGGATGCCACGGATTCCAATGTCTTGTAGTCTGACCAGTAGGAGAGAGTGTGTAATGGAGTCAAATGCTGCAGTTATGTCTAGGAAGATTAAGATGTATGCCTGGGTAATCTTCTCTATGCCTTGTATTATTGTATCTATTAGTGATGTGAGAAGAGTTTTGACTCCATGGTGTGGTCTGAATCTGTGTTGATGATGATCTAGCGGAGCATGTGTGTCAACATGGTTTTGGAATTGCTGTAGTATTATACGTTTGATTATGTTGGAGAGGAAGGGAAGGCTGCTGATGGGCCTGTAAGAGGCGGGGTCTCTTGTCAGCTGTAGGGTTTTTAGTATTGGTCATACTGAGGCCATTTTTAGTTCCTTAGGGATGAACCATTGTTCTAGTGAAGCCCATGCCATTTGGTGTATGAATGGAGATAGTTCAGTTTTGGCTATCTTTATCCAGCTGAAAGGACATGGATCCAGTGGTGAAGTAATGGTGTTGAGCCTGCTGCTGATGTGTTCCATTTTCTCTTTAGATATGGAGTCAAAGGTTATCCAATGATTCATGGCTGGTTTATTGTCCAATGCTGCAGAAGAGGAAACCAAGGCTGTCTCGGCCATCTGGGAGCTACCAGCAGGACTGAGGCCTTGTCCCGAAGAATCTTGAACAGAGTTTGGGCCACCAAGGGCGTGGTAGGAAACGCATACAGGAGGCCCTGAGACCAGGACATCAGAAAAGCATCTGGTGCGATCCTCAAAGGATGTGGTTGCCAGGAGCAGAACTTGGGTAGCTGCTTGTTTAGTGGACTGGCAAAAAGATCTATCCAAGGAAGACCCCACTTCAGGAAGATCTTTTGAACCACCAAGGGATGCAGCTGCCATTCGTGGGGCTGCAGAATCCTGCTCAACCGGTCGGCCAGGCAGGTCTCCTGGCCTGGGAGGTACACCGCCTTGAGAAGCATGTGGTGCTTCAGGGCAAAGGAACAAAGGTCCTGAGTTTCTCAACAAAGGATCTGGGACCCAGTGCCACCCTGCTTGTTCACATAAAACATGGCCACTTGGTTGTCTGTTTGAATCAAGACTGAGCGGTGAGCCAGGGTTGGAGAAAAAACTCTGAGAGCCAAGCGGATAGCTCGAAGTTCCAGCAGATTGATCTGTTGGACTGCCTCCCAGGGAGACCAGAGGCCTTGGGTGCACTTGTCCAGACAATGAGCGCCCCAGCCCTTCAGAGAGGCGTCGGTGGTGAGGACCACTGAGTATTCTGGCATTTGGAAGAGCATTCCCCTGAGTAGATTGGGTGGATGTAGCCACCAGCTGAGGGAGGCCAAAAGGTGTTTGGACACTTTTATCCTGTCTCGTAAGTGGCCTATGGCTTGAGACCACTGAGTACGAAGGCACCACTGTGCAGGCCTCATATGGAGCCTGGCATTGGGAGTCACATGTACTGTCGAAGCCATGTGACCCAGAAGCCTGAGGCAGAGTCTGGCGGAGACCAGGGACCTGTTCAGAAACTGCTTTGCCACGTCCATCAGTCTTTCAGCCCCGTCTTCTGGCAAGAATGCCTTTGCCAGTTGAGAATCCAACCTTGCCCTATGAACTCCAAGTTCTGGGAGGGGAGCAAAGTGGACTTTGCGAAGTTTATGACAAAGCCCACCCTTTTGGAGCAGAGCAATGGTGTTGAGGGTGGCTTGTCTGGCCTCCAGGGACGTCTGAACCCTGATGAGCCAGTCGTCCAGATAGGGAAAGACAAAGATGCCTTGATTTCTCAGGTAGGCCGCAACCACTGCCAGGCACTTGGTAAAGACCCTGGGAGCGGGGGACAGGCCAAAAGGCAGTACTCTGTACTGATAATGGTTTCCTCCCACAATGAACCTGAGGTACTTTCTGTGGTCTGGATAAATGAGGATGTGAGTGTACGCATCCTTTAGATCTAAGGAGCATAGCCAATCTCCCTGCTGGAGGTAGGGCAGAAGTGTTCCAAGAGTAAGCATTTTGAACTTTTCTTTCTCTAGGAACTTGTTCAGGTTTCTGAGGTCCAGAATGGGTCGAAGGCCACTGGTTCTTTTGGGTATCAGGAAATACCTAGAGTAGAAGCCGTGACCTTGCAAATGGGGAGGCACAGGCTCCACCGCCATGTCCACCAACAGACCATGAAGCTCTTGTAGCAGGAGATCTGTGTGCAGGGGAGGCCTTGGAGGTTCTCCTGGAAAATATGGTGGTGGCAGTTGGTGAAAATGGAGGGCATAGCCATTTTGAATGATGTCCAGCACCCAACTGTCCCCAGTGATAAGGGGCCACTGGTGGGCAAAGAGGGCGAGGCGACCTCCTGTGCAGGGTGGGGAGAGCAGTGGAGGAGAGGCTACACTCAAGGAGTCAAAAAACCCCACCCTGCTGAGTGGTAGCAGGGGCCTGAGGCTTGGGGGTCCTCTGCCTACGGGGCCCATTACCCTGGCCCTTGGCTTGCTGACCCTGGGGGGCAGGATGGACAGCCTGATATTGAGGGTACTGTTTGTAGGCAGTGCCCTTCCTTGGGTAAAAGGGCTTTTTACCCGAGCCCTTCTTATGTGAAGGGGCAGAGGTCTTCGACAGCCTTGTCCGGGTAAGGTGCTGTGTCTCGAGCTGAGCGGCCTTCTCGGTCACGGATTTGCCAAAAAGGTTCTCACCTCGGCAGGGGACATCAACCAACTTGTCCTGAACCCATGGCTCGAGGTCCGATGACTGCAGCCACGCCTGGCGTCGAGCCGCGATGCCGGCAGCCGCTACTCAGGCTGAAGCCTCGAAGACATCATAGGCAGCGCGGGAAATGAACTTCGAGCATTCCCGAATCCCCGAGGACAAGGTACATTTATTTGTTTTTAAATGTACCATAATTAATTTATTTTATTTTAAATGTTGCATATCTATTCTTTGATTTTTTTGATTTTAACTTTATTTATTTAACCCTATGGTAGCTGTATGTCCCCCAAAGAAGGCGTAAGCCGAAACGCGTAGGGACCATCTTCAATAAAGCAGTCTGTTCCAAACCTGCCCTCCTCTCTTGCTTTGTTTGTTCCCTCTCCCCCCAAGGAGGCCTTTACTGTACCGGTTCCTCCAATGCTGGAACGGTTGCTCTTCTGCATGTGGGAGGCGCCGGCCTCGTCGCCGGTTCTTAGCAAGCAGGTTGATTCCATTTATCGAGTCCGCAAGAGCCCTGGGTTCCAGAAGGCACAGCTGCCGCACCACTCCATGGTTATGGAATCGGCCATGCATCGTCTGAAGAATCAGAAGATGTATTCCTCGGTGCCCCCTGGCCGGGAGGCCCGGAACCTGGATGCCCTTGGTAGAAAGTGCTTCCAGGGCTCTGTGCTTGCTTGCCGTGTCCAGACTTACCAGCTGTACATGGGCATGTACCTACGAGACCTGGCAAAGGAGATTGCCGGGTTCTCTGCTGGTCTCTCCGAGGAACCTTTGCAGAGGTTCAAAGCCTTGTCATCTGGGATCCGGGAGTGTTCGAAGTTTATATCTCGAGCTGCCTATGATGGCTTTGAGGCTTCCGCCCGAGTAGCCGCGGCCGGCATCAGTGCACACCGTCAGGCCTGGCTACAGTCATTGGACCTAGAGCCATGGATGCAGGACAAGTTGGTCGATGTCCCTTGCCGAGGTGAAAACCTCTTTGGCAAGCCCATGGCTGAAAAGGCTGCAGAGCTCGAGTCCGAGACTCTCACCAGGACAAGGCTGTCCAGAAAGAACTCTGCCCCTTCTCAAAAGAAGAAGGTCTCAGGGAAAAAGACCTTTTACCCGAGGAAGTCCTCTGCCTACAAATCTTACCCCTCAATACCAGGCCTCCACAGCTCCCCAACAGGGTCAGCAGGCCAAGGGGCAGGGACATGGGCCCTGTAGGCAGAAAACCCCCAAGCCACCAGCTCCGGCTCCTGCACAGCAGGGAGCGGGGTTTTGACTCCAGTGGCATAGCCTCTCCTCCTCAGCTGGCCCCTCTCAGCACAGGAGGCCGGCTGACCCTGTACACCCACAGGTGGTCAGCCATAACAGGGGATACCTGGGTGCTCAGCATAGTCCAGAAGGGCTGTTTACTCCACTTCAACCAGTTACCCCCCCCTCCTGCTTTCCAGGGGAGCCTCCAAGACTCCCTCTGCACAGGAACCTGCTCCTTCAGGAGTTGACAAGTCTTCTAAAGGAGCAGGTGGTGGAACCGGTGCCCCACCACCTGAGAGGGCAAGGCTTCTATTCCAGGTACTTTCTAGTACCAAAAAGGACAGGAGGCCTCAGGTCCATCCTCAACGTGCGAAATCTCAACAAGTTCCTGGTGAGGGAAAAGTTCAAGATGCTTACCCTTGGAATACTGCTGCCCTACCTCCAGCAGGGAGATTGGCTATGCTCCTTAGACCTAAAGAATGCTTATACTCACATCCTCATTCATCCAGACCACAGACAATATCTAAGATTTGTAGTGGGAGGACATCATTTTCAGTACAGAGTACTTCCATTTGGCCTAACCTCCGCACCCCGGGTTTTCATCAAATGCCTGGCGGTGGTAGCGACCTATCTCAGAGTCCAGGGCATATTTGTCTTTCCATACATGGCCGACTGGCTCATCAGGGGTCAGTCTCCACAGGAAACCAGACAGGCCACTCTCCGCACTGTCTCCCTTCTACAGCATCTGGGGTTTGTCATAAACTTCGCAAAGTCCACTTTGCACCCCTCACAAAACACAGAGTTCATAGGAGCAAGGCTGGATACCCTTCAGGCAAAGGCTTTTCTGCCCTTAGACAGGGCCCACAGACTGATGGACTTGGCCAGACAGTTCCACAGCAATTCTCTGGTTTCCGCCAGGCAATTCCGGAGGCTATTAGGCCACATGGCATCCACGGTCCATGTTACTCCAAATGTCCGTCTGCACATGAGGCCTGCTCAGTGGGGCCTCAGAACTCAGTGGCTGCAAGCCATAGGACACTTGGGAGACAAAGTCAGGGTGTCCAAACTGCTGGCGGCCTCCCTGCAATGGTGGCTGCATCTCCCGAACCTAGTGCAAGTGTGATAGGCGATGGCCTAGTATGTAGCTGAGGCCTGTCAGCTAGGCCTGAAGCCCTCTCCCCTACTTTAGAATAGTATTGCTGACTTTGGAATTTACAGAAATGGCCTGTAGCTGTTAGCAAAAGAACCGCTCTACTCTGCCTTTGATAAGAGAATAAAACGTTCTTTCTGTTTACTGTTTTTGATAAGCACAGAAGCACAGATGTCTTTTAGTATTATGCTGCTCCACTGTGTCTTTGCTAGATGTGCCGCGACCTTGTAGGCAGAATGAGAAAGCAGAATATTATGTCTAGTGCTTTGAGCCTGGCTAGAGAGATGTGCACGGTGGGGGGGGGGGGGGGGTGTAAGCCCAGTCACAGATGGCTATTGGATGAAGGAAGGTGGGCCACCAGGACCAATGAGGAGTTTTGCCTGTATTAGAGTGGGGAAGAAATGTATATAATCTGTCGTTTCTCTGAGCTCAGGGCTCAGCCATTTTGTATGTAATCATTGTCTGAGTCTGTGCACATTAAACGGGTTTGAATTCTAGTCAATAGACTCCTGGTTTTATTGGTTGCGGACACTTCGCTATTACACAAGGAGTGCCTTTTCAGCCACCGCCACAAACATAAGTGCTGACAACAGATGCTTCTCTTCAGGGTTGGGTTGCACACTGCCAGGGGGCATGCACCCAAGGCCTTTGGTCCCCTTGGGAAGCCGCACAGCAGATCAACCTCTTAGAGCTGAGAGCTATCCGTTTGGCTCTCCAAACTTTCTCTCATACCCTCTCTCACCAGTCTGTTCTGGTTCAGACGGACAATCAATTGCCATGTTCTATGTGAACAAACAAGGAGGCACAGGGTTCCCCAACTTCTGTGTCAAGAGGCTCAAGCCCTGTGTTCATGGGCAGTCCAACAGGGCATACTTCTGAAGGCAGTTTATCTGCCCGGCCAAGAGAATTACCTGGCAGACAGGTTAAGCAGGATTCTGCAGCCACACGAATGGCAGCTGAATCCTCTGGTGGTCCAGCGAATCTTCCTAAGGTGGGGTCTTCCAACCATCGATCTCGTTGCCAGTCCACTCAACCGTCAATTACCTAGGTTCTGCTCCACGCAACCACATCCTCTGAGAATAGCAGCAGATGTGTTTCTAATCTCTTGGTCTACAAGTCTACTGTATGCGTTTCCTCCCACGCCTCTGGTGGCCCGAACCCTTTTCAAGGTGCTCCGGGACAGGGCCTCGGTGATCCTGGTAGCTCCCAGATGGCCGAGGCAACCGTGGTTTCCACTCCTTCTGCAGTTGGCTGTGGACACTCCACTCCCTCTGGGGGTGCAACCCGATCTCCTATCTCAGGATCAGGGTTCTCTCTTGCACCCCAACCTCCAGTCCCTCAATTTGATGGCCTGGATGCTGAAAGGGTAGTTCTAGCTCCCTTACTGCTACCTAGGGAAGTGGAGGAGGTGGTCTTGGCCTCTAGGAGGCACTCCACTAGAAAATCTTATGCCCTCAAGCAGGGGCGGTCCAAGGGTGGTGCGGGGCCATGTGCGGAGACTCGGTGCGGGGCCTCATTTGCATAAGGGACCTCATTTGCGTAATGTTACCATACACTAACTTTTAGTAAACATGCCTCTTAATGAGTGTATGGATAAAGAAAGACTAAAAGATTTCTACATTACTATAATCCAGTGCCAACCGCCAGACACATTAGGAACTACTACAAACACTGCCCATTTAGAACCCATAGCAAACCCGCCGTATCCTAACAGCACTACCAGGACTCACAAAGCACCATACCCTACCTATCAAAAGACAACACTGCAAATATTAAACCAATACATTTCAGAGAATAACAATACATGACCTACTGGGGAAAGAGAACAAGTGGCAATGTCAAATAGGAATTATATAAACAGAACATAGACCATCACCAAACAAGGAATCACAATTTAGAAACAGGATGACAATAATTAAACTGGGAATCCCAGAAGCCAAACTTGGAATGTACAACACTGTAGAAATAAAACTATACATTAATTTGCTCTTGTACTAAACAAAGCGCAGACGTTAATGATGCACATTTACCAGAGCTGACATATTCCAATTAATAAATTCAAAATAAAGAGATATTTTTCTACCTTTTGTGCATTTCTTTTCAACTGCAATTGCTCCAGCCACTTTCTTCTGGTTTCTTCGTGTCTTCTGCTAACTCTCCATCGTCTGCTGTCCATTTGTCCTTTCTTCTCTCTTCTAGTTTTTTTCCATTCTCTCTCTACATCTGCTTTAACATACTAATCTTTCTCCTTTTGCTCTTTCCTCATTCCTATTTCATCCATTCAAATTTTACCCCTCCATCCTCAATCCCCACTTACTCTCCCAATATCCGGCCAATTGTAGATTTGTCTTCCCTCCCACACAAAATATTTTTTCCCTCTCCATTTCACTCTCCCAGCTCCATCCCATTCTAATCTTCCCCCAACATCAGCTCCATTCTAGTTCCAGCCCCACCCAGCATCCGCTCCCTTCTAGTCCCCGCATCAGCCCATTTCCAGTCCTAGCCACCCATAAGCCCATTTCCAATCCTATCCTAGCCCCACCATCAGCCCATTTACAGTCCTAGCTCCCCCATCCATTTCCAATCCTATCCGAGTCCCTCCATCAGCTCATTTCCAATCCCAGCTGCCCATCAGCCCATTTCGAGTCCTTTCCTAGCCCCACCATCAGCCCATGTCAAATCCTAGCTCCCCTCCACCCAGCCCATTTCCAATCCAAGCTCCCCATGAGCCTACTTCCAGTTCTAGCCCCTCCATAGGTCCATTTCAATCCAAGCCCCCACCACAGCCCATTTCCAATCTTAGCACCCCCTAACAGCCCATTTCCAGTCCTATTCTAGCCCCTCCATCAGCCCATTTCCTGTCCTAGCCCCCCCTCCACTCAGCCCATTTCCAGTCCTAGCTCCCTCCCCTCACAGCCCATTTCCATTACAAGCCCCCCTCCCCATCAGTTATTTGCAGTTCAAGCCCCCCTTCTACTCAGCCCATTTCCATTCCAAGCCCCCATCCCCATCAGCTATTTGCAGTTCAAGCCCTCCTTCCACTCAGCCCATTTCCAGTCCTAGCAACCCCCCGCAAGCCCATTTCCAGTCTTAAACCCCCACAGCCCATTACTAGTCCTAACCCCCCATCAGCCCATTTCCAGTCCTAGCCCCCCCATAGCCCATTACTAGTCCTAACCCCTCCATCAGCCCATTTCCAGTCTTAGCCCCCCCCATAGCCCATTATGTCCTAATCTCCCCCTCACCCCTTTCCAGTCCTAGCCCCCCCATCAGCCCATTTCCAGTCTTAGCCCCCCCATAGCCCATTACCAGTCCTAACCCCCCATCAGCCCACTTCCAGTCTTAGCCCCCCCATAGCCCATTACTAGTCCTAACTCTCCCCCATCAGCCCACTTCCAGTCTTAGCCCCCCCATAGCCCATTACTAGTCCTAACCCCCCCGGAAGAGAGTCCACGAGGACTACAGTACTCACGTTGACTCGGGGCCTCCGTCTCTACACGAGGTTTGTTTAGCAGGCCTCTCTGACTCCGAAGACCTGGGACGGCGGTCGGGGCTATGCGACCAGGCTCTCGAGGAGCCAAGCGCGTCCACCGACGCCGCCCTCGTAGGTTTCTTCTTCCTGCGGTGCTCCCTGCGAAGGAGACCCCCTCTCAGAGGAGCCATGACGATGCTCGGGGTCGGACTCCCGAGACGTCGAGGCCTCTGATGAAGTCCAGGCTCGGTCTGACGCGGAATCAGAGAAGATCCTTTCATGTTGATGCTGCCGGCTCCTCAATGCCTTGGAGGACATTTTGCCACACGAGACACAGACCAGCGGGTCATGGTCGGGCCCGAGGCACCAGATGCAGCAGTCGTGTGTGTTGGTGAGAGACATCAGTTTCTTACACCGATCACACTTCTTAAACCCGCTGGCAGCCATCGGGGGAAAAAGAGCCCCTGCAAGGTCAAAAGAATGGCTGCCAGGGAAAAATGAAAAAATGGCGCGAACGCTAGTTTCTAAGGACAAAAACTGAAAAATGAAGTCCGGGCTCGATACCGGTGTACCGGGCCCAGGCGGGAAAGGGAACCGGCGTCAAACCGAGTAATTACACGGATCCACACCAAAAAATAAACTTTTTCACGGGTGACCACGATACACGTCCGTTGGGCTCCGCAGAAAAAAGACGACTGAGCAAGATGGCACCTTTGGGCGGGAAAGGGACCGCACATGCGCGCTGCATTCCCAAAGGCTTTCTTTGAAAACTGGGGAAATGCTCCGCATGGGGGCTCCGTTGGCGCCGTCACCCATATGTGAGGACTGACTTCCTGCTTGGTCCTGGAGAAGTTTTAGACTGTACGCTCTTTTGGGCAGGGACTGTCTATTTTTGTCTTTTTTCTGTACAGCGCTGCATGCGTCTGGTAGCGCTTTATAAATGCTCAGTAGTAGTAGTAGAAGTTGATCACAGTGGCGTCAGACCATGGGACTGGGAATGTTTGTGTCACGGGTATTCTTTATTTGTGGGATTTGATAAACCGCCCTTGCGGAAGCGTCAGAGCGGTGTACAATAAAACACTATTGGCTACAGAAAATTGAAAAGTACGCCATTAATTGGATAGGAAAGAGGAGCAAAGTAAAGGAGTGTGACAGGAAAATACAGAGGCGAGAAAAAAACGTAAGAATGGCGAAGGTGGGGATGGAGGGAGAGGAGCTGCAGAAAGGGGACAGAGAGTGTTATTATGATACTAGTGTTGGAGATCCCGACGAGGGAGGGTCAGAGCCACCAGCGGGAATAGGAAGGTCGTAGGCCTGGTGAAAGAGGTGTGTTTTAAGAAGTGCTCTGAAACGGGTGAGAGATAGCTCCATGCAGAGAGGGTGAGGGAGAGTGTTCCAAAGGGCAGGACTAAGGTAAAAGAAAGCAGAATGGCGAGTGAGTTCAAGATGGGCTTGGGCGGGGGGGGGGGGGGGGGAGAAAGAGGCGATTTCCATGTGCAGAACAGAGAAGACGAGAGGTCGGCTGAAGGTGGATGATATCGGCCAGGTACTGAGGGGTGTTAGCATAGAGGACCTTGTGCGTGATGATAAGAAGTTTATAGATAAATCTAACGCTGATTGGAAGCCAATGGAGGGAAAGGAGAGTAGGGGTGATGTGAGCAGTGGTATGAGTGATCAGGCGGGTGGCAGTGTTCTGGACTAACTGAAGACGGCGTAGTTGACGGCGAGGGAGACCAGTGAAAACAGAGTTGCAATAGTCTAAACGGGTGATTACCAGAGAAAGAACAAGGGTGGTGATAGCAGCAGTAGAAAGGAATGGTTGAATAGACCTAATCCTACAAAGGTGAAAAAAAGAAGTACACACCACCGTGGAGATATGCTGGTGGAAAGAGAGAAAGGAGTCCAAAGTGACACCTAGGTAACGAAGGATGGGCACAAGGGGAATAGGGCGTGCAGACATAAGGGGTGACAAAGTGGGAGAAGGAGCATGGAAGGAAAACCAGATGGCAGAAGATTTGGAGGGATTAACATGAAGGAAATTCTGGTTAAACCAGGAAGCGATGAGATCAAGACATGTATTCAGCGGGGAGAGATCAGGTGCCAGGGAGGAGGTGTGATAGACCAAGAGGATGTCATCTGCATAGATATAGGCGGAAATCCCAGACTGTTGGATAAGGGCGAGGGAAGCGAGGAAGACGTTAAAGAGAAGGAGAGCAAGAACAGAACCCTGTGGCACACCGCAGTGCAGTGGGATTGTGGTTGAGACACCAGAGTCTGTGTGGACAGCGAAAGAGCGAGAGGAAAGGAAGGAACGGAACCATTGCAGAACCGTGCCATAGATACCCAGATCAGACAAGCGTGAAAGAAGAGTGCGATGATCAACGACATCAAAGGCAGAGGAGAGGTCCAGGGAAACAACAAGAGAAAGGTCACCTCGGTCATGGGAGAGGTGAATTTCAGAGAGAAGTGCAACGAGAATAGTCTCAGTGCTGTGACCAGTGCGAAAGCCTGATTGGCGTGGGTGGAGAGAAAAAGTGGAATCAAGGTGAGTGGCGAGTTGAGAAAAAACAAGCTTTTCCATAATCTTAGAGAGAAAGGAAAGGTTGGCTACTGGACGCCAGTTTCCAGGAATGGCAGGATCCAGTGTGGGTTTTTTAAGAAGAGGACGGAGAATGGCATGTTTCCAGCTGGAAGGGAAGTGGCCAGTGGCCAAGCTAGCGTTAAGCATAGTCAGGGCAAATGGAATAAGACGGAGTGAGGAGTTAAGAAACCAAGAAGAGGGAAGCGGATCGAGAGGGCAGGTGGTTTGGTGAGAAGAGGAAATGGCTTTGATGAGTTCGGCCGAGGTGATAAGACTAAAAGAGCACCAAGTGTGGGGGAAGGTACGGGGGGGGGGGGGGGAGAGTGGATGATAGAAGGAGAGGAAGGAATGGGAGGGGGAGAAAGCAGCAAAGGGCAGGAAGGGAAGGAGGAGCGGAGAGATTGAACCTTATCAGAAAAGAAAGTTGCAAGGGTGGTAGGGCTAGGGGCGGAAGGAACGGAAGAGATGGTGGGCGGAGAGGTGGAAGAGATTTAAGGACCTGGTATAAGCGCCTAGATGAATTTGAGGAGGAGGTTATGAGCTGTGAGTAGTAGGATTTCTTTGCAGAGGCTATTTTGGTGCGGTAGCGGTGGTGCAGCTGGTGGAAAGTGGCTATGGAGGCACTGGAAGGCTTCCTCCGCCACCGACGTTCGGCACGGCGAAGATGTGAACGAAGCAGATATAGACCAGGGTGGTACCAAGGGTGACTGGAGGAGGGACGGATGGAAATAGGACGGAGTGGGGAAAGACTGTCAAGAGCAGCGGAGAGAGTGGAAGTCCAAGAGTCTGCTTGTTGATCCACCGTGAAGGAGGCAAACCCCAAGGGGAGAAGGGAATCAGCCGGGGGGAAGCGTTCAAGGGTCAATGGGGTGAGATGACGTTTAAGGGCCCGAAAGGGAGGGTCCATAATGGCAAATGTAGAGGGGGCTGGGAGGGTGGGGAAAGGGAAAGAAAATAAGAGGCAGTGGTGATCAGACCAGGGAAGTGGGAGTGCTTGGATATCAGATGGGAGGAAAGGAGAGAAAGCGGAGGTAAGAATCAAGTCCAGGATATGGCCAGAAGTGTGAGATGAACAGGTCACATGCTGGGTAAAAGAAAGATCGCTCAGGAGGGCAGAAAATATCTTGTCACGAGGGCGAGTTGGGGTAGTGAGGTGAATATTAAAGTCGCCCAATACAACCAGGTGTGAGAAGAGAAGGGTAGAATCTCAAAGGTAAAGGAGTTGGGAGTCTCAGAGATCCGTACTCAAGGAGGGAGGGGCATAAAGAAGGAGAAAATACACCAGGGTGGAGGACCCCAAGCGAAGGAGGAGGGATTCAGGATAATGTGGGGAAGGAGTGGACAGCGAAAACGGAAGAGAGGACATATAAATAATGGCCACCCCTCCACCTGTGCGACGGAGGCGGGGTGTGTGTAGGGCGGAATAGCCAGGGGGGGAGACAGCAATGAAGCAGTCCGTCCTCCCCCTCATGGAGCCAGGTTTCCATGATAAACAGGGCATCTAAGGAATGGTGTGTCAGGAGATCATGGACTAAATGGGTCTTGGCGCAGAGGGATCGGCAATTGAGAAGAGCGAAAGAAAGGGTTAACCAGACGGGGGATACAGGGACCGGAAGGGGGGAGCCTGAAGGTGGTTTGAGGGAAAGGCATGGAAGAAGGCCAGATATATTATGGGACTGGACACCTAAAGGTACGAAATTGAACGTGAGTGGGCGATGGCCCCAGAACACGGGGATGGCAGCCATGCTAATGTTAAGAAAAGGCTTGAGAGCTGGTGGTGAGAGAGCGGGCGGAGGAGGCAAGTAGCCAAGCAGGGGAGACAGGCTTACCATGCAGAAGGCAAGGAGCAGGGGTAACCGGAGACTGTGAGTAATATTAGCAGGCTGATGGCTCTGAACGACCCCGTCGTCGCCCCAAGGAGCTTGCCCAAGGAGCACGTCCTGCTCCTTGTGCGTGCTCCTTTGGAGCACGAAACGCCGCTGCTAAGGTCTTTAAATCCGTTTGTCTACCTAGATGCCAACGCAGACGTTGTTATCTGATATGAAGTATTTTGGTATGAATATGAAGTCTAATATATTTCTTTTTGTGTGGGTGAAGTTGACGACTATTTGTTGGTAGTCTATTTATTTATTTAACTGTATTTATATATCGCCTTATCTTACAATCAAGGCGGTGAAACAAAACATACAAAACTTATAGCGAGAAGTGAGAAAAATATAAACATTAAAACATATAGTCAAAACAGTGCACATTAATCATTACAACATAACGTGTGCTAACTACAAAGTTATATAAAATACAAATATCATATGACAATAAACTATTTAAAGAGTTTTGAAGTGGTGGGTAGGTAGATCAGAAGATTAAGTAATAGGCCCATAATGTTCAATGAAAAGCAAAGTTTTTAATTGCTTACGGAAGTCTTTGAGTTCGGTTGAAGATCTCAAGTCGTCTGGAAGTGAGTTCCAGATTATTGGGGCAGCCAAGGAAAATGCTCTCTCTGTAGTATCCTTGCGCGATGTTTTGAAATTACTAGAAGAACTTACTCTGTGAGAAGTTCGCTTTCTTCTTGGTCGGGAGCTGGGGTCAGGAAGAATGAGGGCGTACAGACTATTAGCTGAGATATGATGTTTTATTTTGAAAATGTTATTAATTGTTTTATATTTGATGCGTGTTTGGATTGGGAGCCAGTGAAGATCCTTCATAACTGGAGTAATGTGTTCATGAACAGATGTTCCAGATATAATACGGGCTGCAGTATTCTGAGCTAATTGAAGAGGTTTTAGAGCTTGCAGTGCTAGCCCAAGGAAGATGGGATTGCAAAAATCCAGTAAAGGAGTTATTAGCGCTTGACACACGGTACGAAAAAGATCGGAGGCAAGAAGCGGTTTTAGTCTTCTTATAATACGCATCCTGAAATACGCATTCCTGATTGTTTTATTAATGTGTGTTTTGAGATTTAACTCACTGTCCAGAGTAACACCAAGGTACTTAACTTCCGTTTTAATTGGAATGGTTGTGCTATCAACTCTGATGTTCGGTGGATGTAAGAATTCAGGGTTACGAGTGATTATGAGGGCCTCAGTTTTGCTATAATTGATTGAAAAATTATTCTCCTTACACCATCTTGTCATTTCAGTTAAACAGAGATATCGGAATATACAGGGTTGTCGATGGAAAAAGGCGTAAAAATCAAAATGTCATCTGCATAAATAGTGTATTGGATGTTATAAGCTTTTATATCATCACAAATTGGTTGTATGTAAATATTAAAAAGAAGAGATGAGAGGGCGGATCCTTGAGGGACTCCTTGCAGTACCTTTATTGATTGAGAAGTATTACATCCTACTTTTACTCTAATCTGTCTGTCAGAAAGGTAAGATTGAAACCATTTGAGAGTAATACCATGAATACCAATCTTTTTAATCTTTCCAGGAGAATTCGGTGGTTAACTGTGTCAAACGCTGATGAGATGTCTACAAAGATCATTAGAATCCCTTTTTTTTTGTTATCTATAACACGGAGGATATTGTCAAAAAGATATATCAGAAGAGTTTCAACTCCATGATTAGGACGAAAACCATGTTGGTTATCATCTAGGGGGGCATGATTATCAATGTGCTCTTGTAATTGCTGTTGAACTGATTTTTCTATGATTTTTGCTAGAAATGGTATACTAGAAATTGGTCTGTATGCAGCAGGATTACTTTTGTCAAGAGTTGTTTTCTTTGGTATTGGTCTAACTGTAGCTTGCTTTAGTTGTATTGGCATAAAACCTTGGGAAAGAGAATTAAGCACAATGTTGTTTATGTATGGTATCATGCTAGATTTGGAAGCTTTGATCCAAGAAACTGGGCATATTGCATCCATAGCCTCCATGAATGTGTTTGTATGGTTTTTGGGGAGCATAGTCAAGTTGAAATCTCCTTATAGTATAAGAGGTTTGCTTAGTGCAGTGTTTTCGCTTGCTGTTTCTAATATGTTGGTTAGGTTGTTGGTGTTGGGTTTGAATGCTCGGTAGAGTAGGCATATTGAGATAAGGTTGTTTGTTATTGATAGGCTGTCTAGGTCTTCTATGGATGTGGACATGATTCAGAATTGTAGGCTGGCTTTGCCAATTATTAGTACTCTTCCTCCTCTTTTGTTCATTCATGGGCAGTTGAATGGTGTGTAGTCACTTGTACTGAGTTGGTTGAGGAGTACGGTGTCTGTTAGCAAAGTTTCAGTTATGCAGGGAAGATCTACTTCTTCTTTCCTGAAGATGTCTGTGATGATTGGGATTTTGTTGCGTACTCAGCATGCATTGATGAGGGTGCATCTCAGTAGTTGTTTGTGGGTGGGTGGGAGTGATTTTTCGTTTGTTCAGGATGTTTATAGTGTGTTGTACTTGTATGAACCTGTTGTAGTTTCCAGATCAAGGGCTGTGTTGTGTGTTGTAGGGCTATTGTCATTGAGTTCTGGCAAAGATTAGAATGTGTTGGGTGTTGGTTGTTAGGGCAGTAGTTTAGTAGATTAGGAGAATGAGATCCAATAGAAGGATTGCGTATATGTGGCAGTTAAACATGATAGCTTGTGGTGTAGGTCTCCTTGAATGTCGTGTGTTAGATGTAGTGGAGGATTATGCAAAATCATGGACTGTGACAGAGTCTTGGAATTATGAATCTGATTGATATTTGCCTTATGGCAGAAAGCTCACAGGTTTGCTGTCTTGAGTATGCTGCTGTGGGGTGATTGGAGTGCAGGGAGGGGGGAATGGGATGGATCTTTTCTTCCCCCTTTCTTCAGACATGTCTGTGATGATTGTTGGAGTGGGACTCACCTCCCTGCTTGCCTGGCGTTCTCTCACACTGTTTCTGTCAGAAGATTTGAGTAGTGAGGGTGTCACGCTTTGGTTGGTGCTGTCATTTGTGAGTCATTCGGGCAGTTCTAGTTCATGTTCAATGCCTTTCTTCTGCGCCTGCGCTTCTGGACTCATGTGCTCTTTGGCAGCATCTGGGCAGGCTCTATTCATTAGGCAGGTTCAGTAGTCCCCATTGTCCAAGGATCTAATGTACTGCTAGTGATCAGGGGATGTTGTATGGTTTCTTTTGTCCCTCTGGTCCCCGCCGAAGGGCCCCTTTGGTGACTTCCTCAGGCACAGGCGTGCCTTTGCGCGCCTCTTTTTGAATGTCTGGTGGTGGTGCTGCTGATAGATCCCAGCAGTGGGGAGCAGGGAGGAGCT
Organism: Ichthyophis bannanicus; assembly: GCA_033557465.1. Lineage (NCBI taxonomy): Eukaryota > Metazoa > Chordata > Amphibia > Gymnophiona > Ichthyophiidae > Ichthyophis > Ichthyophis bannanicus. The sequence goes on from CM066031.1 coordinate 1,541,207,167, forward strand.
TACCTGCCCGCTCCCTTCTGCTATGGTTGATCGGGGGCTGATAGAGTTGATGGCGCCTTCACACACCTCTTTTTTTTTCTTCATTTTTTAAAAACAGTGCAATTGATGAGTTGGAAATATAACTTTCAAAACAGCCCAAGAAGGATGATGTTTCAACCTAACTATGCTGGGGTCTTCATTCTGCAACATCATACAAAAGCATTGGTTACATCCATTTCCACATTTCTCCCATATAAATTTATGGAAATGTTACATCAAGGACTCTCTTATTGTGGGATGGGAATTCAAACCTGTTGACAGAATTTTTTTCAGGTATATGATCTACAATTCCTGAATGTAATATTTTGTTTTTCAGCTACAGGCTTCAATTTTATCTAATCTCAATTTAGTCATTGAATGTTTTTGTGTAATTTTCATGTTTTGATCTTCAGAATAAATTAGTGTGGCAATGGGTCATTTTGCAAATAAGAAAAAGAAACGATTTTTATTCATCACGCCACATAGCAAAATGATAGGTCAATAATAGAACATGCGACGTGGCACATCTGTTTAAGCTGTATAATAAGCCGGAGCGAGAAGTTGTTAAAACTCTAGTTTTTAAAAAATATCAACCAATTAGCAATTTTGGGTGCTATAGATGCACCCATGGCAACTCCTTTAATATGTTAAGGAAAAAAAACAGTATTCATAAACGAAAAAGTTATTTTAAAGGGCCAATCAAGCCAAATCACATAAAAAAAAAGTAGGTGCCTTCATCTATGAGTGGAGGAGTAGTATAATGATTAGAGCACTGTCCTGGTAACCAAGAGACCTGGGTTTGATTCCCACTAGCACTTCTTGTGGTCTTGGGCAAGTCACTTACCCTCCATTGCCTTGGAAGAAAGGCCTGGCAATCAACTTCTGGTCACACTACCAAGGAAACCCAGGAGCTGCTGGGTTGCCAGGAGTCAGCATTGCATTTTTCCCTTCATCTTTACTCCAAGAACGTAACATAGCCTCAGTAACTTGTAATGCTGTTTATTTATAGGAGAAAAATCGTGTAATATCTTCATACTACTAACAAAGTTTCAATAAATGGGAAATAGTGAAAGAGTTTCAAAATTTTCTTAAACATAAAATGAGAGAGAATCTAATACAGAACTAATGGTTAAAGCAGTGGCCTGAGAACTCAGGAAACCTGATTTGAATCTCACTGTTGCTCCTTGTGATCTTGGGCAAATCACTTAACCCTCACTGCCTCAGGTACAAATTAGATTGAAAGCCCTTCACTGGATAGAAAAATCCGAGTACCACCTTCCAGTGGGATATAAATTTATGAATTCAATTATCAAACTAAGAAAATTGTATTCTTCAGATATAATCCATCCCTGCTGTTATGTATTCATAATGAAATTCACTACTCGATTTGAATAGCTCTCCATAGGATCAGCTGGCAACTTTTAGTAAAAACGTATCACTCAAATGTGTAAGTAACATGTTGAGTACTGATTACAGAACTTTTCAGTGGTTGAATCAGTGATGTTAATTAACAATTCTTTTCTTGACACTATGATTTTTCAAAAATAATTTTTATTTTTCAGTTTTATAAAATAAATGGATGATAATAGATTATATTTTTCTAGTTCCCATCCCTCACATCTTAAGAGGAATCTGCCAGTCAGTCATTTTTTTTTTAACCTTAGGTGACTCTGCTCAACAAATTAAGAATCGAAAATGCAGGCTAAAGATAGGCGGATACAGAGCTTTTTCATGGGGCAATTTCTCCAAATGGGTTAGTTTTGCGCATACCCTGACAATCATGAATGTCACGTCTAAGTCATGGTATGTGGAATATGATCTCGGTTTCTCAAAATTACTGCTAATGCTCACTATACTACTTGGATTGTGCCAAAGAGAACCTCTTATTTGAGTTTGCAAGGTATAACCTGCATGGGTAACTTATCAAGGTGTGCTTAGAAATTCTTCTTAATGTGGCAATATTCCTCTTTCTTCCAGTTTTTGGAATATTCTCTTTGTATACCCTCTTGATTTAAATATAGGGTTTGTAGCATAAAAGTAGCAGTACATTATCTCCTCTTTATCTACGGAAGTCCACTTAACTGAAGTTAATACTCTCAACTTTTTCATTAATTTCTGTGGTTTATCTCCTGGCACAGTGAGTCCATGAACACGCTCACTATGTCCTTTATCTGTGGCAGGAATGTTATCTGAATCTGCAGTGGCTGCACTATCACTATTAAAGAGCTTTTCAGCAGGCGTATTTTACCAGAGAATCAATGTCTTATTTGTGAATTGCCATCCTCCAAGCAAGTTTTTCAAGTACAGAAGCTTATTCAATGTTCATAGCTTTTGATAAGTATATGACGTCTTTACTTACTTACCTTTGTTTGCCCACCTTCAGGTCCACATCTACATTATAAACTAGAACTTTCTATACTGCTGGCTATAACTATTAATGAAATTATGTAGGTTAAGTTTCCCTGTGCTAAGTGTGTTTTTTGTCCACAGGTACTTCAAAACATTATTATTCAACTTCCAGGCCAGAGAGATATTTGTCTGAAATTTCCACGTGATTGTACCTTCACCTTGAACTTATTTTATCATACGTCCTTGCTCATTATCACTGATGAAACCATTTTGCAAACAAGGAGTAAAAATACTTTCTTTCATCAGACTACACAACAACGTACCTAAGTAATATGGAAAATGTGGCATGTGGGGGAGGAGTAGAGAGACTTATTGTGGTTTCCTATGACATCTGAGACTGGGACCTGCGGGGCGCCTCGGTGCAACTCTGATGTCATTCTTGGGGCCTACAAGACCGTGACCCCTTCCGTGGGATGTGGCTGCAGGCTCGTGCTCAAAGGGGCAGGTCATGCAATGTCACAGTTTTTATACTGTACTATTTCCTTTTTAATTGGTCTTGTTTTATTTGATTCTTTTGTGTGTCAAATGTGTGCATATATAGTCCAAAGCTATTTCACTGGCCACTTTTTTAAAGGAGATATTGGATTTTAAGGGGTTGAACTACAAGAGTGCCACTAATGTTGACCACAACTCTATATGAGGACTTATCCTGATTGTACACGGAGAACTGCTCAATTTATTCTAGCATATAAATCCTTACAATTTATCAAAAATACGACTAATTCACTTGCAGTGTGCCTTTAAAGATAATTGGTTACATCAGAGTATAAAGTGTTTAGAACTGCTACAAAAGTATAAGAGGATGGACAATTATTCTACCAAGCTTATTCCATGTTTATTTTTTTACTGTGGGAATCTACTTTTAGTTGACTGTTCATGGAAAGAATTATGGATAAATGGAACAAACACTGTTTTAATACAATTTACTTCCAAGATATAAAATAAAGAAAGAAGAATATTTCAGCTGGGAGTTTAAACAACATAATCGCTTCAAGGGGAGACTCTTCTGTAAGGTAATCTACTATCCACAGGCACAAGGTGACATTTTACTTACCAGTTAATGTCCTTTCCTTGAATCCTGCTAGACCAGTCAAGACAAGCGGGTTGTGTTACCCTATCAGTAGATTGGTGGTGACAAAGAACAAATGAAAAGCTCAGGTTTCAATCATATCACTCCCATGCCTCTATTTGCCTCAGCCACCAGAGGTCCCTTCAGTATTCATCCAAAAGCATATGGGAGAAACATGGCAAGCCTCACACATCCTCTGTAAACACTACAACATCACTGTGCCTGAAAAGCACTGGGATCATGACCCTAAGAGAGTTACAGAGAATGAAGAGATTATGATCACCTGGGACATTCCCATTCCGACGGATAAGAAACTAGATGCGAGGAACTTCAACATAGTGGTAAAGCAGAAAAACAATAGAACGGAAATGATAGATGTGTCTGTTCTGAATGGTTATTCTGTGAATCGCATGGAGAGGCAGAAGATCCTAAGTACCAAGAAATGCAGTCAGAGACCAATAAATTGTGGCATAAAGATACAAAAATATTTTCTATTGTACTGGGAGCCACAGGCTTGATAAATAAGAATTTCCAAGCACATCTTGACAAACTACCCATACATGTTGCATCTTACAAACTTCAGAAGGAAGTTCTCTTTGACATGATGCAAGTACTGCGCAGAGCATTAGCAGTAAATTTAAGATACTGAGATCATACTCCACATAACCTGGCTTAGAAGTGAGGTTAATGACTGTCATGGTATGCGCAAAACTAATCCATTTGGAAAAATTGCTCCTCAACTGTGGGCAACAATAAGTGATCAACAGTCAAGAACTGTGTACAGGAAAGCATAAACATAAGACTGTCAGTAGATGATGAACCTGAACAGCTAAATAGAAAAATCATAGCGGACCAAAGGATACCACAGCAGAACAACACAGCAAATACAGTTTCAGGGGCGGGCCCTGGACTGGTCTAGCAGGACTCAAGGAAAGGACATTAGCTGGTAAGTAAAATATCATCTTCCATATCGTCCTGCTAGACCAGTCCAGACAAAAAGTGGGATGTACCAAAACTACAACTCCACTGTGTGGGAAGAAAACACAGCATCTCACAAACCTCTGAGCCAAGGGCCATGTCCACTCCGGCATGGACATCCAAGCGGCAAAACTTGACAAAAGTGTAAAGTGATTCCCATGTTGCTACTCAACAAATGTCTGCAGGGGCTACCCAACTCAGCTCCGCCCACGAGGATGCTTGTGCTTGGATAGACTGGGTTCGCAAACCCTCCAGAACTGGTCAGTTATGCAATAGATACTCTGAAGCAATGGCCTCCTTAATCCAGCTCCCTAAAGCAGATTTGGCCGCTTCACATTTGCACAGGCCAGCAAACTGCACAGAAAAGATTGGTCGGACTTACGAAAGGCATTCATAACCTCCAAGTACCAGAGAAGCACCCTGTGGACATCCACAAGGCAAAGATCTTTATCCTTTCCCCGACACTGCTCCTTAGAGAAGGAGGGAAGGCAGACCACCTGGGTCACATATGAAGGGAAGAAATCACCTTAGGCAAGAATGAAGGCACAGGCCAAATGGAAACGGCCTCCTTAGAAAAAGACAGATAAGGATCTCAGCAAGGCAGAGCCTGCAGCTTGGAAATCCACCTTTTATTTATTTAGCTGAATTTTTATACCGCTTTTCACCAGATCAAAGTGATGTACAATTAACCAGGTAGAGATAAGAGTTTACATAGAACATAGAACTATATATATTAACTTTATATCTTACTTGTGAAAACTAAAACTATTTACAGGCAGGTTTCTGTGCAGAGAGTTGAGCTGGTGTTAGGTATCATGTCCAAAGTGTTTTATAAACAGGTGGGTTTTTAATAGTTTCCTGAATTTGGCAAGATTGTTGGCGTTTCTAATTTCATCTGGCAGAGAGTTCCAGAAGAAGGATGCGTAGAGATCGAATGATCTAGAGCAGGCTTATTGGTTATTTCTTGTTTTTATGGTCGGTATTGATAGGGTGTTCAAGGTAGATTGAATCCTGGGTCTCTTGGTATTTTGGAGGTGCAAGAGAGTTTGGAGATGGAGGGATGATAAGTTGTTGATGGTTTTGAATGTCATTAGGATAATCTTGTATTGTATTCTGTAGGGGATTAGGAGCCAGTGGGGCTGTTTCAAGATAGGTGTGATGTGGTGGTATCTGGATGTTCCTTAGATAGTGTGGGCAGTACTGTGGAGGGCTGTTTGTAGGGAGTGGAGGGTTGAATGTGGTAGACTACTGCAACTTCATGTATCACAGTCTATGTGGGGGTTGGTAAGGTTTGCATTGTGGAGCAGAAGTCGTCTGGGTCTAGTAGTGGGCAGATCTTGAAGTATATTGTTTTTGTTGTGTTGGTGATTTGAGGCTTCAGCTTTAGATGCTGGTCCAGGGTGATGCTGAGGTATTTGACTTGGATTTCGATGTTGTTCAAGGTGATGGTGGTGGGACTGGTGAATGAGTCGTCCTTGGTGATGAATAAAGTTTTAGTTTTCTTGAGGTTTATTAACAAGTGATTTTGTTGAAGCCATCTTGATATGTTACAGAAGCATTGTTGTAGGTTGGAGTGTGATGTGTGGTTAAGTATTGAAGGGTGCGTATATCATGATGTCATCTGCGTATATATGGAAGGAAATGTGGGATCGGATGATTGAGCAGAGTGGTTGCATGTAGATGTTGCATAGAGGGCAGAGAGTAGATCCTTGTGGGACTCCTTGTGTTTGGGTATATGGGGCTGAGGTGTGGGCACCAATCTCTACTTGTTGCTGGCGGTTGTTCAGGTAAGAATGGAACTTTACAGAACAAATCGCAATCAAGAAGCTCATCTTGAGCGTCAATTCATTTAAGATAGCATGCTTCAATGGCTAAAAAAACATCACCATCAGGGCCCTAAGCAACAGACACAGATCCCAGGAAGCAGATCCCAGACCAGAGAGGAGGGCACAGATGCCAAAACCCCTGGAGAAAGCATGAGACGTCTGGGTGGAAGGCTAAAGATCTACCAGCCACTAGACCTCAAACAGGCCAAAGCTGCCACCTGAACTTTCAGGGAGCTAAAGGTCCTGCTCCAGGTAACCCTGTAGAAAGGCCAATAGAGGTGGCACCTTGGCCACCTCAGGAGCCAATTGCTGAACGCTGCATCATTGCTCAAGAGGCACCAGATACGCACGTTAGCTTGGTAGACCTCCTCTGGACTCCAAGAAGAGTAGAGACCACCGCTGGAGAGTAGCCCCTACACGCTAGCCATCTCCTTTCAAGACAAACCAGAAAAAAACTCTGTATCTAACACATGAAAGTATACTGTGTCAAAATCAAAAAAACTACTATGCATTCACTTGAAAAGTAGAAAAGGCAGAATTCAAGCAAAGATATTTGAAGCAACAGAAGGTCTCAGACTTTAACGGGCAAACCGTATACTCAAGGCAGTGTTCACCAACAGAGCACAGTAAAAGCCCTTTCTTGCATCAACGACCTTAAGAATTATGTTGCTCCACAGAGTAGCTATCACTAACTCCTTTAACACAGATAATAGCAGTATTTCTCTTGACAAATTCTTCAAAATCAGTGTAGGAGAGTGAATAGCATAACTTAGCTGAAAACGTATTGCTTGAACTGCTGCATAGCCATCATCTCATCCCCGCTCCGACCCCCAACGCTCTCAATCGCGCTGTTATTGCGTTTCACCCGAGCAGGTTTCTTCAGGGGGTGACAAGCAGAGGATAGCGAGAACACTAGATGATAGAAAACAGGAATGCATTAGTTTTGTAAAAAGCACATACTTTCCTTAATGTGCTGGAAGAAGACATCCAAAACGGAAAGGGAGCAAAGCAGGTTGCTTACGGCCAACTGCAGGAACAGAAGCATTACTAACTGCTGCCAAAAGCCGCGCATGCGGACTGCACACTTATAGGCCCAGCTGATTGATTAATTAAAGAGCAAGAACTATACACATGCTTCCCATTCAACTCGTACATTGAGCCCAGAGGGAGAAACTGAACCAACACGATGAATCCACCGTTGTTCAAACCAGGACAGCGTACAATCTCTAGTTTTACCGTGTTGTGCAGAATCTACTTTATCTAGACAGAAGCATTGCAGTTCAGAGAATGTGTGTTGCAGGCTGAGACAATGTTCAACAATTGGAGCTTCACGGCGTTGGCATTTAAGCCGACTCTTGTGTTCATTCAACCTGACTTTAAACATTCGGGTGGTTTTACCAATATAGGCAAGCCCACACGGACATAGAATACAATAAATCACAAAAGTAGAAATACAAGAGGTACGATGTCTGAGCCGATAGACGTTGCCTTGATAGTGAAATTCACTCAACTCTTTAGTAATAGCACAGATGTCACATTCACCACACTTGACATGGCCAACTTGCACAGGGGAAGAGGACATAAACGGCCGGAGCACTGCAGGACTAAGTAGTTCTTTAAAATTTTTATTCCGCTGCCACACGCAGCGTACATTCTTAGTTTCTAGACCAGGAATACTATGCAGCACATTCGTATGCCGATGAATAATCCGTTTAAGCTGTGCACTAAAAGGAGAAAACTTCGTAAATCAGATTAACGGAGGAATCAGCCTCCGACTGATCAACTGATGTCCTGCAAGGATGCACAAGCAGATCCCGATTAAGATGCAAAGCTCTCTTATACGCCCGGTGAACAACAGGCCGAGGATAACCTCTCTCGAGGAAATTCTTTTTCAGCACACAAGATTGAGTTTTAAACAACTGAACATGAGTGCAATTGCGCCGAAAGCGCACAAACTGCGAGAATGGTAAACTATTCTTCAAGGGACCCGGATGCGCACTTTTGTAATGAAGGAGTGTGTTGCGGTCAGTCCCTTTCCGATGCACTGAAGTAAGCCAGCCTGTCAAGGTTTTACAGACCAAAACATCCAGAAAGGGAAGGCAGTCCATGTGGTGATGCAGGGTAAACTTCAAGTGAGTATTACAGCTGTTAAGCCAAACAAAAAATTCTTGTAGACTCGCTGGAGTACCCCGCCAAATCAAAAAAATATCGTCAATGTAGCGCCGCCAAAGGCAGATGTGCTGTTGAAATGGAGACGAATCAATCCATTGCTGTTCAAAGCTTTCAAGAGGCAAGACGTAAACGAGAAGGGAATTGGGTCCTCCAGGACAATCAGTCCCTGCCACAACAGGCCCCGAGATGGAGGCAACCAAAAAGGAGATGTCAGCAGGAGCCGCATCAGGTCTCCAAACCACACTTTCCTCGGCCAATCCGGCGCCAACAGAACAATCCTGCGCAGGTGGTGCTTTATATGCCGAATCGCATGTCCATCAGGGGCCACGGAGGAAACATATCGCAGGTGCTGACTCTGCCAAGGCTAGGTCAGGGCATCAACGCCCTCTGACCCCATCTCCATGCGGCGACTGAAGCAGCAGCAGCAGCAGCAATCTTTGACATTGGCAGGTCACCATCAGACTCATTTCAGGGCGACCCCAGCAGTGCAGAATCAACTGAAACATCTCCTGACTCAACTCCCACTCTCCAGGATCTAGACAATGCCAGCTGAGAAAGTCTGCTTTCACAATGTCCACCCTGGCAATGTGCTGAGCAGACAAGGATAGGAGGTTCGTCTCCACCCAGGTAAACAGGTGAGCCATCTTCACAGCTAACACGGCACTCCTGGTGCCACCTTACCGACTGACATAAGTCACCGCCGTGGCGTCTGAAAATATTTGAACTGCTCAGCCCTTGAGCAGGGGCCAGAAACACAGAAGAGCCACCCGGATGGCTCTCTACTTGAGGCGGTTGAGGACCTTACTGCTTCCCTGCGCTTCCATGACCCCAGGCCTAACAGTCCTGAAAATGGGCTCCCCAGCCCAAGAGACTGTCATCTGTCATCAACAAGATCCAGGAGAAATCGTCTAGTGGCATACCCTTCCTCAGATGACAGGGCTGCTGCTGACAACACCAAAGGGCAGACTTCACCATCATCAGGAGCGGGAGCCTGTGCTCGAACTCCTGAGAACTCTGGGAGCACCGAGCCAACAAGGACCACTGGGAGCAGTCGCATGTGAGGACGCTCCCACAACACCATCTCTATCAATCTGAGGAGCTAAAGATAACCTTATATTCTGGGAGCCCATTACTCACAGAAGAGTTCCAGGTAGATCCAACAGTTTGTGACTTTCTCCTCTGGCAGAAAAACTCTGCCCACTCGAGTGTTGAAACGTGTTTCCAATAACTCCAGGGACTGGAGAGGCAACAGCTGGCTCTCTCCCTGATTGATCACCTAGCTGAGACTCTCCAAAAAGGACACCACATCTCAGAAAGGAAACAGGCCCAGATAAGCCAGTCATCCAGGCAGAGATGGACACAGATCCTCTGGTGCCACAGCTGCCACCACTATGACCTTGGAGAACATCCTTGGGGCCATGGATAGTCCGAAAGGGAGGGTGATGAACTGATAGTGAAAGCCAAGTACGGCAAAACACAGATACTTGCTGATCCACCCAGATCGGGATATGAAATTACACATCGGCCAGATCCAGAGAAGCCAAGAATTCCCCAAAGCACACTGCTTGAATCATGGAGCGTAAGGTTTCCATCTGGAAGTGCAGCATGTGCAAGTGCTCATTGATTCCCTTGAGGTCAAGAATGGGCCGGAAGGAACGGTCCTGTTTTGGGCACCACAAAATAGATGGAGCATCTGCCCTCGCATTGCTTGTCCGACGGAATGGGCACCACGACATTTAGACGCAGCAACTTGTCCAAGCTGGCCCATACGGTAGCACTTTTGATCACAGACCCAGCAGGGGAGATGATGAAGGCATCTGGAATCAGCTCTTTGCATCCCAGGACACAGTACAACTGGACGGTGTCTAGCACCCAGCAATCCTTGCCTGGGCCCATTCCTGAAAGAAAAGGCGAAGCCTGCCTCCAACCAGAGAAACCAGGGAATGTGTCCCAAAACCTTCACTGCACAGCCCAGGAGGGTCCTTCTCTGGGTGGGACTGTCCCTGGGCCCATGCACCACGAAGGACTGAGAACGAGCCCGAAACCCAGAAGCAGAGGGGAAGAAAGGTCAGTAATGATGAGAGTCCCAAGATCCCCAGGAATCCAGCCAGCATGCCCTCGGTTGATGGTTGGAGGCTGATGAGAAAGGGGCACCAGCCCATTTCATAGGCCCGTTGGACCAGTCTTCCAAAAGACAGTAAGATTTTGTGTCATCCAGGACCTTCCCTAGCTTCTCCAAATTGGCTCCAAAAAGAAACTTCCCTTTAAAAGCTAAGTGGGCCAACCAGGCTTTGGAAGATGTATCCGTTGCCCAGTGCCGCAGCCAAATCCAAAGCTGTGACACCGTCATCAGGGTACCATCCCTGGCCATATATGGCATCAGAAAGGAAGACTCTAAAGAGGGGTAGAACCATCTGGCGGAAGAAACTGAATCCACTGGAGCACAGCTCCAGACGCCAAGCCTGCACATATAGCAACTGAAGAATAGCAGCCATCGTAGCAAGCTGGTTCTTCAACACAAATCCACTTTTCGGTTCAGAGTATCCTTCAAGCTCAATACGCCTTCCACTAGGAATGGTGGTCTGTCTGGTAACCACTGTGACCTGCGTATCCACCATGGAAATATCAACCACACAACCCTCTCCAGAAGGGCATGCATCTTCTTATATACCCTTAGCCTCTTAGGCAGGGAGTTGAGGGAATCCTACTCTGACCGAACAGGCCCTTGAGCACCACTGGTAACGGGAGACAGTAGAAGATTTCTGCACCTCTTGCAGGAGTGGATGCCTCTTGGGATCCTGCTTCATGTCTGCAGCATCTGCCAAATTCAAGGTGGATAAGACCCTGAGATCCAGGCTTTCACTTCCATTGACTGTCTCACAAGACTCTGAAGGTGAGGGTACTTCTTGATCACCATCAATCATCACATTCAAAGTCACCCAACTGATCCCCATCTCCAGGGGGCACTCTTTGCCAGGGACACTTAGTCATCAATCGAATGGGGTCCCATTCTCTTTCTGCCCCTCATGAGACTGCCCTTGGGGGAAACCAGAGGTTGCAGGGTCTGATTTTCCATGCCAGAATGACCAGGCTTGCTGTTAAAGGAAAAGAATCCCGGGCAGGACAATCCAGACTCCGGAAGCTCTCCTCGCAGAAATAATCCCCCCAAACAAGGGGGGCATAGTTGCTATTAATCCCCTAGAGGATAGGGAGAGGCCCACAGCACTGTTACCGGAACCTCTAGCTGCCTGAATATTCTTACCTTCAGTGTCATTCGCCACTTCCTACACTGAGGCAGGCAAGGCCGAACTAACTGCATCTCCTGGCTGAGAGAGGGAGAGCAGGTCCTTCAGGGATGACTCAGAAGCTGCCATGCAAGAGCGAAGTCCAGAATCTGGATATGAGGCACCTCGCTTGCCACAGGTCAAACAGTGTTTCCTGGAAAAATACAAAGGAAGTTAAGGTAAGTATCAAAACAGTGTGCGCTAAGGCTGCAATAGCCCAAAGGCGCATGGTAACTAAGCTTTTACTGCAGTGTGCATTCACTGTGCTCTCTAGTGCAATGCACAATGGAGGCTCTTGGGCAGGACCGTGCATTAGGATCGCCAGGCACACATTACGTAAAAACATTACTAACGAGTTCAGAAAACAGCGGGAAGCCCACACACTGCACCAGCGGTTCACCCCGAATTCGGGAGCCCCCAACAAGGAAAGTGATTAGGTCAAGCCTTGGTACTCACCCCGAGAGCCCCAAGCTGAAAATCTGTGCCGAGCTCAGCTCTATTCCCTATGAACAGTTTCTCTGGCTTACAGCATTATGTTTAAGGCGGCTGGCAGATAGAGCCTTCTGACAGCCTTCTGCAATCTTCGGGAGAGAAAGAAGGAGGGACAAAGGAAGGAAAGGGTGTTGATGGTCATGTGAGGTAGTTGCACTCTTCCAGATCCTTCCAAATTCTGGCTGAACAGGCTTTTATCCAGGGCACAGAGCGTGGAGCTGAATCAATTTTCTCTCTCCTCCGATGACTAACAAAAAGACTGCAGTCTAGTGCAGCCTCTCACACCCGTAGACTGTGGTTCATGAACACTTCAAATCAATCTTTTCCTCTCAAATCTTCAGAATTTCTTCAAAAAATCCATCCACTATCTGCTGGAGTGGAGACAAAGAAATACTGAAGGGACCTCTGGTGGCTGAGGTGAATAGAGGCATGGGAGTGATGTCATTGAAATTTGGGTTTTCATTGGTTCTTTGTCTCCATCAATCTGCTGGTAGGGGAAACTTGTCTGGACTGGTCTAGGAGGATGATATGGAACACCCAATACCAGCCACTTAGCAGAATCAGCTAACCACACCCAGATGTGCCCCTTTTTTTCTAGCCCAGATAAAGGTTACGAAGTGAAATTTGCTAAGGACAGTTCAGATTGAAGACGAACAGGCCAATGCAGAAAGCTGGTGCTGAAGTCGTGTGCTAGCAGCTCTATGCATCTCCTTGTATCATATCAATAGAGCGTGACTTCAGCACTGACATGCAGAAAAGGGCTCATATGCAAATTAGTAATGCATTAAACTTTACGCAAATAGCAGTATTAAGCTTGGAGAGCAAGCCACCAAGTACATGCACAGAAGTCTGTGCAAGTTTGGCATGCTCTCCCAGAGAAACAGGGGCAAAGACTGGCTAATCTGCATATGCTCCCCAACAGTATTTTGATGGCATAAAGGGCTTTTCCCGAAGCCTGGATCATTGAAGGGAAGTGTCGAACTTCCCCTCAGATGATCCAGGCATCTGGGAAAGCCCCCAATGCCATCAAAGTATTATTAGGGGCATACGTAAAACATTTTAGCTACCTCAGGACCAGGAGTAGAAATATTGGCATTATGGCTGATTGTGAAATTTATGCATTTCTCTGTATCGGGCTGAGACAATATTAGCATGCCATTTTATTATGGCTAGCTCATTTGCCTATAATTTAAATACTCTTGGTGTTAATTGTGCCTTAGTTTTTCCTTTGCTGTTTACATGCATGCCCATCTCTTTTCTGCATTTGGCTGTGGCGATAATTGTGCCTAAAAGAGGCGTTATCTGTGCTTGGTATAAGCTCTATTTTAGGATCTGGAGAAAAATAAAAATAAAATTATCCCTGTAATGACCAAACAGATTGCCTAGGTGTGGAAGTCAAGCAAGAGCCTAATTTAAATCTATTTTATAAAGACATATGAATACCTCTGCGTCTTTATAAAATATCAGCACAAAAGCAGTCAAAAATGTGGCTAAAATGCGGCTACATACATTTGCACTTGCTTGGTTGAAATTTGCATACATCTGCATATTTTATAACCTATGCATGACTCAACCTGTGCAATAAATTCATCCCCCAACACACATACACAGATTGCATACATACACACACCTAATTGTCATACTGTGTACTTGCACACAGGGGGTAAGTTCTCAGGAGGTATTTACATGCAGGGATTGTGCAAGGATTTGAGGTGTCCTAGACAAACTTCATTACTGCCAACTCCCTGCTCCTGCCACCCCTCTGGAACCTGCAGCGATGGCTATGACTTTAAAACAGCAATGCAGCACTTACCAAAAGCCTCGGGCACTGTGTGCTGTTCATGTTTCGGCCTCTCCAATGCAGATGTCCTTTTGCACAGGAGAGGAAGCATGAACACAGTGCCAGAGGCTTTTATTAAGCACTGCATTGCTGTTTTAAAGTCATTGTCACTGCTGCAGGTTCTGGAGAGGCATGGCAATGTGTTTTAGGCGACTGCCTAGTTTGTCTAGTGATAGCACCGGCACGGTTTACATGCATATACTGGCATATATGTGCAAAAAGTCTTTTATAAAATTACCACTCATATGCTTACAGACTAAGATAGCTCAAATATTTTAATCACTCAGATTCCCTACCTGTTCATTAGGTTCAAAGCTCGACTCTTCCTTCTCTTCTTTTATAGTTAATTTTATGCCACTGGGAGCATCATTCTTATTGTCCAATCGGTCCAATTTTGGTGTTATATCCGATAAACTAATATCTTTAGTATCATCCTTATCCAGTAAATAGCGAAGTAGTGCATTTTCTTTCTTCTTGGGACTCACTGGTTCCTGTTTATTAGTCACCTCTGAACCAGAAGTTGTGCTATTGGACTCCTGATTTAATTCTTTGCCTGTTGCCTCAGCTGTAAGTTTAGCCAAATCCACAGGAGAACTGCTATCCTGCAAAAGTCTGTGCAAAATTTTATGCTTCTCCTTTAGAGATGTTCCATGTGCTGAAGCAGACATAGTACTGAGTGCTAGGCCTCCCGTGGAGTCTTTGTTAATATCGCCCACAGTACTGGTCAAGGATGAATGCTCCATCTGATCAGCTTTTGTAGTGAGCAGTTGCAAGAGTTTAGTTTGTCCTTTACTGTCAAGCAGTCTGTTCTGTCCATCAGTTCTCTCACCAGCACCAATCTGTGCCATGCTGCTGTCAGTACTATCTTTCTGTTCCACTAAGGGGCAATTGCTTTCTGCTTGTCCGGCTGTGCCTTCTGTCTGTTCCCCATACAGCCCAAAACACTCCTTAGAGTCCAGACTTCCCATTTTACTTAATTGTGGAGAATTCATGTTACTAGGAGAATTCTGTAAATTACTTATTTTTAGGTCTGGTGAAGTCAATGTAGGCCCTAAGGGAACCCCATGGCCTTCACTAAGAGCTTGAAGTGCGTTTAGGGAACTATTGGTATAGCTATGGCTATTTCCTGAGCTGCTGCTGCAAACTCCCATAGGTGAATGCAAGCTTCCTGCAGGAGAAAACTGACTTGGTGGAATTCGTGGACTTCCTGCAACTCCTGGACTCATACGATGTCTTGGAGAAAGCAGAGAGTTTGTCTGCCCTTGATTCATACTTGGGCTATTTTGTGAAGGGCTATTAATTTTGAGTGCATAGTTACTACCCTGAGGAGTGGTTGCTTGAATGCTTGACATGTGGTTCATTCCTCCTGAACCACCAAACCTGTTCGTTAGCATGCCCATTTGTTCCTTTGGGCCATTTATGGCAAAATTTATATTGCTACTTATGGTCATATCCTGACCAAGGTTTCCACCACATAGAGTCTGATGGGCAGGGCTACTGGATCTAATTGGGTTTAATTGCTTCCCTACTGCCAGTCCAGTTAGATCTTGATTCACTCCACAGACATTCTGCTCTCTGCATAAATAAGAAAACAAAAAAAGCATGTGATTATTGATAGAGCTGCTCAAAATGTTCTTG
This sequence comes from Ichthyophis bannanicus, assembly GCA_033557465.1. Lineage (NCBI taxonomy): Eukaryota > Metazoa > Chordata > Amphibia > Gymnophiona > Ichthyophiidae > Ichthyophis > Ichthyophis bannanicus. The sequence goes on from CM066031.1 coordinate 1,541,222,893, forward strand.
TGTTTAAACCTAAATTTAAAAAATCCACAGAAAATAGCACACTGAGGAATTTTATGGTCAGTACTAAAACTAAAGACTATGAAACCCATTTCTAACTCTCAACACGAATATACATGCACATTTTCAGCAGCTATGAGTAAGAGCAAACCCCTCGTTAAAGATTCTATCAAGGAAAACAATACTTATATTACTTGTCCTTACAGAATCATGACAAAGTGCTGCAATTTCAATAAAAGCTTCCTAAATTTAGAGATTGAACTATATGCTGCCTATGCTGGTCATTTTCAATAATGTGTGATAAAGGAGTAATTATAAAGAGTAGCAGTAAATGATCAAGAGTTTCTTCACTGATGTGGAGACAGTACAGCTTCCTGAAAGCAATCCACAGCTTTATTTTATTTTGTTAATTCATTCTAATCTCTATTCTGCACGCCATAGGTGGGTTACAAAACCAAAATATGAAACATCAGAACAGCCAAAAGAAAACGAATTTACTTACCTGCACTGGATGTTCTCTCTGAACAGCAGGATAAATCCTCACATATACTTGCGGTCAACATTATTGGCACCCTTGCGTTTCATATATGTTGTGTACAATATCTTGAGAAATAATTGGAAATATTCCAATTGTATCTCATCATTATATTAATCTGTTCAAAGGTATACAACAAAAAAAGATGTCTGTGCAACTTAGATGTAGAAATTTCTGAGGAAAAACATAAAATATGACCTAGACAGGATTAATGGCACCCTTCACTAATATTTGGCTGCACATCCCTTGGCAGTGATGACAGCCTCCAAACATTTCTTGTAGCCATCTGTGTTTCTTACATCTGTCTGCTGGTAGTTTCTCCTACTCTTCAACCGAGATTTGTTCCAGCTCATGAATGTTTCCAGGATTCCTTTTACCAATGGCAGATTTCATCTCTTTCCAAAGGTTCTCGATTGGATTGAGATCAGAACTAATTGCTGGCCCAGTTTAACCCAATCTATTTTTTTCCTTTTTAACCATTCTTTTGTACTTTTGTATGTATGTTTTGGATCACTGTCCTGCTGGAGGACCCCTGACCTTCAACCCAGACCTAGTTTTCGGACACTAGGTAGCACATTTTTTCCAAAATACTTTGGCAGTCGTCTGACTTCATGCCTACAGTACAGTGATCACATAGGCTATGTGGAGAGGAAAGATTCATCTAATAACAAGGAGGTAGAACCTACTTGAGAAGACATATAGAGAATCTATTCCTCCTGGTTATAATCTGCAAGAATGCTAGTTAGTGCAAAAGAACCAGGATTGTTACATGAAAGACCAAGGACAATGTCAATGTGTAGCCAGGAAGTCCTGAGTCTTCCAGGACTCTGGCATGGTAAGTAGAGAGAAGACGTCTAAAGATGAGAGACCATGTTGACCTGCTTAAGGGCAAAGGTATCAAGCATTCTTACCATGAGGACGAGCATATCCCCGATTAGGAATACTATGGACCAAAGCAGGGAACTGGCAACTCCTTGAGTCTGCATGTAAGAGAAGGCCTATGTCCTTTATATCAAAAAAGGAGATAGAAAGAAGGGGATCCTTCTAGTCATGGGAGACATGACTGAAAAGCCTTTTCTAACCAGCTAGGATAGCTGTTGGAGAAAAATCCCCATGTTCTCTAGCAAGGCCCACAGTGGAGAGCTTCTCTGTAAATTGCAGAGAGCATGGAACTGGCTGGTAGAGAGCCAGTATCTCAGTTAACTATGCTGACAACTCAGGAAATGAAGATGGCAGAATAGAAAAAACAATCTAGAAGCTTGTAGTGAGAGGACCTCCAAGAGAGATGGAGTACTGACTTGGAGCCACTACAAAGACTAGACAGAATGTTAGTAGAGGACAATCTGGTAGTTTGTGGATAAGAACCAGTGGTCCAAACATTAAAGCTCCTGGATGGGCAGCTGTTGGCAAGACAGCAGAAGAATCTTACTGTTCCAAAACAGAAAGAACAGACAGAACAGGAGTAGGAACTCTGGATATGTCTGATAAGCTGCCCCAAGGAAGATTAAAACAGAGGAGGTGAACTCCGCACTGGAAATTGAGAAAACTAGAGAGGCTGAAGAGAAAGCCTCACAGTAAGTAATTCAGCTCTTACAGGGGAAAAACTTGGTAAGAGGGTGAAGAGAATGGAGCTGAAGAAGACTTACGAAGTGGTAAGTCTATGGAAAGGAAAAATACATGCTGGCACAGGAACTATCATTTGATAGTGGTCAGACCTCTTTCCCTAGCAGGAAAAAGAGGAGAAACCTGTGACTTATAGGCATGAACAACCTGACAGCTCATAGAAATATAGAAAAAATGTATATCTTTTAGAAAGAGATCCCTGTGTAGGGGTTAGAATAAAGTGGTGGATTGCTTCTATTAAGAAGAAGCAACTGTAAATTCTAACCCCAAGGGTCACAAGCATCTGATGATGAATGATCAGAAACCCTGCAGGTGCTGGGTTTGCTGAGCCTGGTGAGAGGTTGGATTCTTTAGACCAGGACGATGCTTTCCCTGTTGGGGAACATCTGTATGATGGGCAAGTGATGAATAAAACCTTCTTCTCCTGTGGGAAGAAAGTTTGGTAGGACATTTCCTACGTACTGGGACAGAGGAAGGGGTAGAACAACCCCTAGGAACAGGTAAATCAGTGGACAACTGAGTAACCTGACGCAAAGACTCCTTGTTGAAAAGATTTTCTCCAGTGCAAGGAGTATGTCCCAGCCGTTGTTGTGCCCATTTGTCCAAGTCTGAAGCTTGGAGCCAGGCTCTACGTCGTGCCCCTATAGCTATAGCAGAAGTCCTGCTAACAGACTCAAAAGAGTCTAGGGAAACACGAGAAAGAAACCAAGAGATAGTCTGGATATGCTTAAGCAGTGAGGAATAGTCTGTACTCCTGGAATCTGAAAGAAAAGGAGACAAAAGATGCAATTGCTTTGTGACCTCCTCAAGAGAAAGACTCATATAAAAAATATGAGAGAATTCTTGCAGAAAGCATAGATGTCTGGAAGGTTTGACGTCCAAAGGCATCTAGTGTTTTAGACTCACGACCTGGCGGATAGGAAGAGTGCTTTTTCTTACTCTTTACCCGCCTCATTGCTGATTCCACTACTAGGGAATGATGAGGAAGTTGAGTCTTTTGAAACCCTGGAGAGGGGGGCACCTGATATAACAGATCAGTTGCCTTGGGAGGTGGGGGTACCCAGAGAGGTGTTTCCCACATTCCCAGCAGGAGATCCTGCAAGGAATGATGCAAAGGAAGCATTATGTTCCCCTTTGCTTTGGTAGAAAGAGAGCCTTGTGCAGGATCATGTCCTGGGATAGGAATGGCAAGAGATCTTGCTATATCCCAGAGGAAACTCTGAAAAGAGGGATCCCTAACAGGAATCTCTCTTGGACAGGTTAGATTTACAGAACTAGCCTGAGCATCCACAGAGGTATCCAAAAATATAGGAATAGAAGATCCTGCACAGTGCAGTGTGGAATGCTTAAGAGATGGTTGCTGGTACTGGGTATCAGGAGCAGCAACCGTCCTTACCACATTGTCCATGCCAGGTATCGGCTCCAAGCTTGGTATAGAATGGAGCGATCCTGTTGAAAAAAGCATGGTAGGAGTTGGCCACGATGCTACTGTGGATACCGGTACCGATGTCAAGACCGGTACCGATGTCGGAGTCGATCTCGACAAAGACATCGGAGTAGTCATCTGTGACCGTTCAATTTGTACCGAGGTGACCGAACCCATCCGGCCAGTATCCTCGGTACCGAAGCACCAGTATCGATCGATGTCGGTACCAAAAGCTATTGGTACCGAGTCATCTAGACTAGAGATCGATTCCAAACTCGGCATCGAGGGCAGAGAGCCTGATAAGCGAAGCATGGAAGGCACCGACCGCAAAGGTAATGAGGTTGTCGGTACAGATTTCGGTACCGTGTCTGACACCGGTGAAGCCAGTGGCAACTCAATCGGCGTGAAAGGAACCGAGAGTTGTGGATCAGAATAATTGGAGCCGAGCCTTCGGTACCGCCGAGAGCCGGTACCAAGGCGAGTCGGTACCCAGTCCTCCAGACTGGAGATCGAGTCCAGACTCGGCATCGAAGGAAGCGAGTCTATCGATACACGTCTGGAGGGTACCGACGTCAGTGGTAGTGTCGGTGCTGGTACCGATAATGGAAAGTCAGTCTGGGGTGTATCTACCGGTCCCGAAGGTACCGAGAACGCCAGATGACGATCCCTGGTGAGGAGTATTTCATCCAACACCAGTGCCGATGTCGGGGTATCGGTACCGCTCGAAGCGGATGCCACCACCGGACACGGCTGAGGTATGTTCTGTGGGGGGTGAACCCCAGGAACAACCTGAAACCCCTTATTTGCTTTGGAGATCGAAGACTCCCGCCGGGGTTTTGAAGCCAGTGGGCCCTCGAGGGCAAGGCCGGAGCCGTCTTCATGCTGCACATGAGACCTACCACTCGAGGACTGGCTAGTCTTAACAGACTGTTTGTGGGTTACCTGATCTTGTGTGGAAGAAGGGGACGGTGCCCCGAAGTTGGAAGGCAACCGTGTATCGAGGGAATCTCGATGTTGAAAACCTCTTCTCACCAAACTGTAGTCAGGACCCAAACAGGTTAGACACCGACTTTGAGGGTCTAAAAACAAAGTTGTACCGCCAAAGGATGAACATTTCTTAGAGAAAGTGCCTGGCGGTTCCATGAAGGAAAAAAGAAGAGGCCTAAAAGGCCTAAGACCGTGGGATACTAAGAGGAAAAAATATATCCCGCGGAAAAGGAAAATATTTCAAGAAAAGAAAAGAAAAACACCGGCGGTACCGGTGGCGTCGGGAAGACAGCCGCGACCACAAGAAAACTAAAAACTAAAACCAAGAATTTTCTGCGGTGACAGGAGGACGTCCTGCCGGCTCCGCGGAAAAACGAAAACTGAGGAGAGGCAGTTGGGAAAGGCGGGAAGGCAGCATGCAGGCGTGGTGGGATGCTTCCAAAAGCTCTTTGATTGGACGCTGGGAAGCATTCCCGCGCAGACTCCGTCGGTACTGACGTACCCATATGTGAAGACTCATTCCTGCTTGTTCCTGGAGATTAGGATCTTCTCTATCCTCCAGCATAGAACTTTCTAGAGAAAGAGAAGGCCAGGTCGGAAGTGGACATGGAGAGGGTCTTAAGGGTGTCAATATACTGCCTGATGAGGGTAGCAGCCTCTTGTGTCTTATCTCTCAAGAGACTCTTCCACCATGGCACATCGATGAGCTGCTCCTGCACACTGCGCAGTAATTCTCAGGCCTGGAGCTATGAGAGTCTACGAGAACCAATACTCAAGGAAGCGACCCTCAATGTCATATCAAAATCATCACGTGTTGCATGGACAATACATTTTTCACACTCCTTACGTTGACTCACTAGGGACCAAAAATACATCACCATTTCTGGAGGGAAAAGGTCTGCAAATTCATCATAGCTGCACATGGTTTTGTGCAAGTGCATGCCCATGAAGAGCCGATAGGATACTACATGAGACATGAGCATAGCATTGTGAAAAAAAATTCTTGCAAAAGAATACAAGGTCCTAACTTCCCTTCCTAGGGTGCCCAAGACTGTGACATAGAACTCTTGGCTCTTTTGAGAGTGGATTAGACAACCATGGAATGGCGCGACAGCTATTGCTTTTTAAATCCAGGAACCTTTTTAATTCTGCACATAGAATCAACCTTCTTACCAACAGGAAGCACGGGAGGGGGGTCTCACATATTCAAATCTGCAGCCTCTGAAGGTTGTAATGCATGGGTACTTACCCGCCTCCTTCGGAGAATTGGCGAAAAGAAGGACATCCAATTCTTCGGCCCTGGGTGCCTCCATTTCCAATGGAAATTGAATACCCTGGGCCATTTCCCTGATAAAATCCTGGGAAGACAGCTCCTCTGGTGGGGGATCTACATTGCTCATGAATAGGCATGGAATCTGGGGGAAGTTCAAGAGACTTCTCCTCCAAGAAATACCCTGCATTAAACTCTGATGCCTACAGCACTCAAATATAGATTCAGAGAGGTATTCAAGGGATGTCTGAATCTCTCTACCTGGGCTGCCCTCTGCTTTTCTCTAGATATGCAGCTCTTATGGGAGCATTGATGCACCGATGAATTGCGATGCAGAGGGGATCATCCTCACCCGATGTATTTGAAACTGTGATTGGACAGGCAGAAGGCACTAAGGCCCAATGAGGTCCCAATGCCATATCCTTTCCTGCAGGCAGGTTGTGGGTCTCGAGCACAGGCTCAATGTGTTGATGCACGAGCATACATGCTGAAGCTGCAGCGTCACATAGAGCAAAGATCACAATCATCCTCTGAGCCTCTCATGAGCCATTCCTCATAGTCTGCCAGCGACAAAGGTGAGGAACCTGCAGCAAAATCAATTAGTGCCAACAGAATCTGTCTGGGAAAATCGGTAGGCTAGTCCCTGTCTTGTGGAGTCTGACAAAGCCCCTCCAATACCCGGGGATAAGTGGTCCTCATATCAGGGTTGCTTTGAGGGTTTGGCTTCTTCCGAAACCTTAATGCTCCTTACCATTGTGCTCCAACGAACTACAATGCCAAAAAACCCCAGGTCTCTGCCTAATACTCAGCATCTTTGGATCTTGATGTATTAGAGGATGACGACAAATTCTTCCTCTTCCTCGGAGTGGAATCGGTAGGTGTCCAATCACAGGATGCCCTACTGGTGCTAGACTCTGAATGAGCTTGAGGGCTCCTTGATGCCATCGTTCCACCAGCATCTGGTGTCATGGAAACCGATGCTGCTGATGCATCATATCTAAATGCGCTAAAAATTTGTTTACATTGCTCTTCTCAACCTCTGATCCCTCTCTATCATAAAAGCATAAGATTTGCCATACTGGATCAGACCAATGGTCCATCAAGCCCTGTATTCTGTTTCCAACAGTGACCAACCCAGGTCACAAGTATCTGACAGAATCCCAAAAAGTAAACAGATTCCATGCCGCTTATCTCCAAGATAAGCAGTGGATTTTCCCCAGTTCATTTTAATAATGGTTTATGGACATTTCCTTCAGAAACTTGTCCAAATATTTTTTTTAAAGCCAGCTACACGGATAGCTTTTACCACATCCTCTGGCAACGAATTCCAGAGCTTAATTACACATTAAGCGAAAAAATGTTTTCTCCAATGTCTTAAATATACTACTTTGTAATTTCGTTTTATGTTCCCTAATTTTTGTACTTTTTGAAGGAGCAAGCAACCAATTCACGTTTACTCATTCCACTCCGCTCATAGTTTTATAGACCTATTATATCTCTCCCTCAGCTCTCTCTTCAAGTTGAAGAGCCCTAATCTTTTAAGCTTTTCCTCACAGGGGTATTCTTCCATCCCCTTTATCATTTTAGTCACCCTTCTTTGTACCTTTTCCAACTCTGCATTATTTTTTTAAAGATATGGTGACCAAAACTACATGCAATATTTAAAGTGCAGTTGTATCATGGCGCAATACAGAGGCATTATATCATCCTGTAGTCTCCATTCATTTCCTTAGAATTCCTAACATTTTATTAGCTTTCTTGGCTGCTGCTGCTGCACACTGAGCAGAGGATTTCAACATACCGGTATTATCCACAATGATACGCAGATCCTTTTCCTGGGCGGTGGCTCTTAATGCAGAGCCCTGCATCCTGTAGCTATGGTTTGGGTTGTTCTTTTCTAGGTGCATAACTTTGCACTTGTCCACATTAAATTTCATCTGCCATTTGGATGCCCAGTCTTCCAATTTTTCCAAGGTCCTCTTGCAATTTTTCACAATCCTCTCTTGTGGTTTAACAAACTTTGGATAATTTTATGTCATCTGCAAATCTGTTCACCTAACTCATTGTTCCTATTTTCTGATCACTTATAAATATGTTCAAAGCAGTGGACCCAGCACAGTTCCCTGGGGCATGCCACTATTTACCTTTCTCTATTCAGAAAATTAACCTTTTAGCTCTACTCTTTCTATCTTTTAACCAGTTCCCAATCAAAACTACCTCCCTTTCATGCAGGGCCAGCCCGTCCACTGAGCAAGAATGTTTTTGCACAGAGCACCGCGTTTCAGGGGGCCCCGTGCAAAAAACATTCTACATCAGCCCAAGTAGATTAAAAAAAAAAATCGGCTGCTGCTGCTGTGGCAGCGGCAGAATCAAGCGTCCTGCTGCAGGGCCCTACCTGCCCGGCAGAGCCTCCCTGCAGCATCAGCTCCCAAGTCCCAAAGCGAGGGCTTTCAGAGACGCAAAGGGAGAGATTCTCTGACCTCTCGAGGCTCTGAAAGCCCATCAGCCCCGGCGGGATTAACAGAGCTGCGAGAAAGGGAAACTCTCGCGGCTCTGAAAGCCCGTGCTTTGGGACTCGGGAGCTGATGCTGCAGGGAAGCTCTGCCAGGCAGGGGGGGCCCCGCGGCGGGACGCTTGATTCTGCCGCTGCCACGGCGGCAGAGGCAGTTTGTTTTTTTTTAATCTACCTGGGCTGATGGGGGGAGGGGGGTTAGGACTGGTAATGGGCTGGGGGGGGGGGCTAAGACTGGAAGTGGGCTGATGGGGGGGTTAGGACTAGTAATGGGTGATGGGGGGTTAGGACTGGTAATGGGCTGATGGGGGGGCTAAAACTGGAAATGGGCTGATGGGGGGGCTAGGACTGGAAATGGGCTGATGGGGGTTAGGACATAATGGGCTATGGGGGGGCTAAGACTGGAAATGGGCTGATGGGGAGGGGTTAGGACTGGTAATGGGCTGATGGGGGGGCTAAAACTGGAAATGGGCACAATCGATTTGTACATAGTTTCCTAAGTTTGCTAGAAACCTGAATGTAAATAGTTCCCCAAGTTCTCATCCATGTTAACTCCCCGTTTTATGTAAACGACGGCCAATGTATCTGGTCAAGTGTTCTATTGTTTTGATGTAAACCGCGCTGATGACAAATAGCGTGGTATATAAGAAATGTTAAATAAATAAATAAATAAATAAATAATGGGCTATGGGGGGGCTAGGAATGGAAACGGGCTGATGGGGGGGTTAGGACTAGCAATGGGCTATGGGGGGGGCTAAGACTGAAAATGGGGTGATGGGGGTTAGGACTGGTAATGGGTTATGGGGGGGCTTAGGACTGGTAATGGGCTGGAGGGGTTGCTAGGACTGGAAATGGGCTGAGTGGAAGGAGGGCTTGAACTGCAAATAGCTGATGGGGACAGGGGCTTGGAATGGAAATAGGCTGAGTGGATGGGGGGGCTTGAACTGCAAATAGCTGATGGGGAGGGGTGGCTTGGAATGGAAATGGGCTGTGAGGGGAGGGAGCTAGGACTGGAAATGGGCTGTTGGTGGTGCTAAGATTGGAAATAGGCTGTGGTGGGGGCTTGGATTGAAATGGACTCATGGAGGTGCTAGAACTGGAAGTAGGCTCATGGGGGACTTGGATTGGAATTGGGCTGAGTGGAGGGGAGCTAGGATTTGACATGGGCTGACGGTGGGGCTAGGAAAGGACTAGAAATGGGCTGATGGGGGGCTGGGATTGGAAATGAGCTGATGGAGGGACTCGGATAGGACTGGAAATGGATGGGGAGCTAGGACTGGAAATGGGCTGGTGGTGGGGCTAGGATAGGATTGGAAATGGGCTTATGGGGGGCTAGGACTAGAAATGGGCTTATGGGGGGCTAGGACTGGAAATGGGCTGATGCTGGGACTAGAAGGGAGCGGATGCTGGGTGGGGCTGGAACTAGAAGGGAGCTGATGTTGGGGGAGGATTAGAATGGGATGGAGCTGGAAGAGTGAAATGGAGAGGGAAAAATATTTTGTGTGGGAGGGAAGAAAAATCTACAATTGGCCGGATACTGGGAGAGTAAGTGGGGATTGAGGATGGAGGGGTAAAATTTGAGTGGATGAAATAGGAATGAGGAAAGAGCAAAAGAAGAAAGATTAGTATGTTAAAGCAGATGTAGAGAGAGAATGGAAAAAAAACTAGAAGAGAGAAGAAAGGACAAATGGACAGCCGACGATGGAGAGTTAGCAGAAGACACGAAGAAACCAGAAGAAAGTGGCTGGAGCAATTGCAACTGAAAAAAAATGCACAAAAGATAGAAAAATATCTCTTTATTTTGAATTTATTAACTGGAATATGTCAGCTCTGGGAAATGTGCATCATTAACATCTGCGCTTTGTTTAGTACAAGAGGAAATTAATTTATAGTTTTATTTCTACAGTGTTGTTGTACATTACAAGTTTGGCTTTTGGGGTTCCCAGTTTAATTACTGTCTACCTGTTTCTAAATTGTGATTCCTTGTTTGGTGATGGTCTATATTCTGCATGTGTAACTGAGCTGAGGTATTCTGTTTATGTAATTCCTATTTGACATTGCCACTTGTTCTCTTTCCCCAGTAGGTCATGTATTGTTATTCTCTGAAATGTATTGGTTTAATATTTGCAGTGTTGCCTTTTGACAGGTAGGGTATGGTGCTTTGTGAGTCCTGGTAGTGCTGTTAGGATACGGCGGGTTTGCTATGGGCTCTAAATGGGCAGTGTTTGTAGTAGTTCCTAATCTGCTTATCGGTTGGCACTGGATTATAGTAATGTAGAAATCTTTTAGTCTTTCTTTATCCATACATTCATTAAGAGGCATGTTTACTAAACGGTTAGTGTATGGTAACATTATGCAAATATTTATGCAAATGAGGCCCCGCACCGAGTTTCCGCACATGGCCCCGCACCCCCCTTGGGCCGCCCCTGCTCTCATGACACTTGAATTCCTCAAGGTATCTTCTGAGTGACCTTGCCAAAGGCTTTCTGAAAACCCAGAGAAACGATATCCTCCGGCTCACCTTTATCTACCTTGTTATTCACATCTTCAAAAATATAGCAGATTGGTGAGGCAAGACTTCCTTTGGGTAAATTCATGTTGGCTTTGTCTATTAAACCATGACTATATGTTCAATAGTTTTGTTCTTTACAATGGTTTCCTGCCATTTTGCCCAGCATTATGTCAGGCTCATGAGTTTGTAGCCTCCTGACCACCCATGGAACCTTTTTTAAAATTGGAGTTACTCTGGCCACTCCAATCATCAGGTTCTATAGATAATTTTAATGAGTTTAGAAATTACTAATTGTATGTCTGTGATTTCATTTTTGAGTTCTTTCAGCCCCCTTGAATATATACTATCCAGTCTAGGTAATTTGCTACTCTCTAGTTTGTCAAATTGCCGTATTATATCTTCCAGGTTCATCGAGATTAGTTTCAAGTACTCTGATTCATCACCTTTAAGTAGCATTTATGGCATGGGTATCATCCCTACATAATCTTCAGTATAGACTTGAGCAAAAAATTCATTTAGTCTCTCCACTTTGACCTTATTTCCCTTCATGCCCCTTTGCTCCTCTATCATCTAATGGTCCAACTAATTTCCTTACAGGCTTTTTACTCAAATGCACCTGAACAAGTTTTTATTATGAGTGAACACAAAAGACAATGGAGAAGGTTCGTGGTTAGGTCCCAAGCACTGCAGACACCATTTGTATGTGTTACAGACATGCTCTTGACACACAAGGAGCACTTTTTGAATCCACTGAAAATAGGGAAAATTAGAAACAACCAAAAACTCTATCTAAAGAGGCTAACAAGGACAGGATACATGGCAGCAGCAATATCATCAAAAGAAAACCCACACATAAAAAGAGAATTTCTAGAAGACAAAAAAGGAATTTGTCTTCGGGCTCCATGGAGAAGAGACAACTGAGGCGTGTGATGGAGGCAGGAAGGAACTTGCACACATGCACAGTGCAACTTCTCAGAAAGTTTCTAGGAGGAGCTCAGAGAGCTTCCGGAATGGAGCTCCATGGGTGACATCACCCATATGTGAGCACTTATCCTGCTTGTCCATGGAGAAAAGGTAGTTACTCATCTGTAGCAGGTGTTCTCCGTGGACAGCAGGAATATGTCCTCACGTATGGATGACATCACCAACGGAGTCCCATGTGGGAACGCTCTCCAGCTTCTATTGGAAGCTTTTTGGAGGCTCCACTTTGCCTGCATGCCTGTCTTCCCACCTGTCGCAATGCCATTTTCCCCAGTATAACAAAGTTGTTGCAAAATACAACTCCTCAAGGAGGTGCTAGAGTTGTGAGGACTTATTCCTGCTATCCATAGAGAACACCTGCTCCAGGTAACTACACTTTCTCCGTGGACAAGCAGGAATGAAGCCCTCACGTATGGGACTCCCAAACCATAGGCTAGCAAAAAGCAAGGAGGCCAAGAAAGCCCAACAGAGGCAACAAAACCAGAACTGTAGAATCAACAAGGGTTAGCAGAGTTAGTCCCTAGGGGCAACTCAATTGATTTGAAAGCTTCACCATACAGCTCCATACATCAGTACTCATGCTGTATGAAGATACTCTTTTTGGTAGCCTGAACGGACAGTAGGGCCTTGGTGGGAAGGAGATGCAACCTAATCCCCAAAGAGATGCCGGAGAACAGACTGGTTGAAGTTGCTATTACATTGGGAATCGCCATCCAGACAATAATGTGATGTGAATGTGTAGATCGAAGACCACATTGCAACCCTACAGATTTCCCCCACTGAGACTGGGTGCAAGCTGGCTATGCTATGGCTCTGATACTGTGAGCTGGGACATGACCATCAAAGGCTCAGGACAGCCTGAGCGGAAGCGGAAGAGATGCAGTCTGTCAGCCAAATCGACAAGGTGTGTTTTGAAACAGCAGCCCTGAGCCTGCTGAGCTCAAAAGAGACAAACAGCTGGGTGGACCATTGGTGAGCCTTCATCCATTCAAGGTAGAAGGCCAAGGCGCGCTTGCAGTCCAGCATGTGCAGTGCCACCTCCCTCCTGTGGGTGCGAGACCTGGGAAAGAAGGTGTCCAGAACAACCGACTGGTTGAGATGGAAAGCAGAAACCACCTTCGGGAGGAAATGCAGATGAGTGCGTAAGACCACTCTATTATGGTGGAACCTGGTATATGGCAAAACCTGGTATATGGTGGATGGGCCACCAGGGCCTGGAGCTCACTGACACGGTGTGCTAATGTAACCACTACCAGAAACAAGACCTTTCAGGTCAGGAACTACAGGAAAAAGCGACTCAAATGGTGCGGACATAAGCTGTGCCAAAACCACATTAAGGACCCAAGCCACTGCTGGAGACTTGAAAGGAGGTTTAGATAGGAGCTAGTCCTGCATGAATCAAACCACCAAAGGTTATTATTTATTTTTATTTATTTAGACAGATTTGTATACCACCTTATCCTTCAATCAAAGTGGTCACATCACAATTGGAGGGTTACATTTAACATGAGGGTAATTAACAACATTATACATTGAACTCATACATCTAGTTGGGATGGGTGGGTATTGAATTGGTGGAGGTAGCTGCATTATTGTTCGGGTGGAGACTATTGATTGGCTGTTTGCTCATAGGTTTCTGTGAAGAGCAGGGTTTGGAGAGCCTTGCGGAAGTCTTTGATGTCATTCAGGGCTCTCAGGCCCGTTGGGAGGGAGTTCCAAAGTGTGGACGCCAGTAGTGAAGGAGCTCTTCTTGAGGTTGCTTGTTTAGTCCTGTGATATCCTGTAGGTGTGCCGATCATGTTGTCATTATTGGTCCTTCTTGGTCTATTGCTGATATCCCTTGTTATGATATCTTGGAGTGCATCTGCCGAGTGATGGTGAAAGATTTTAAAGATGATCAGGATTGTTTTGAATTTTGCCCTGGCTATCATTGGGAGCCAGTGCAGCTGCTGTAAGACGTGGATGATGTGCTCAGTTCTTGCAGTGTCCGTAATGATGCGTGCTGCAGTGTTTTGCACCATTTGGAATGGATGTAAAGTCTGCTGGGGGAGGCCCTGATACAGTGAGTTTCCATAATCAAGCAGTGGTGTGATGAGTGCTTGGCACACTGTGCGGAAGTGGTCTTAGTGGAGTATTTGGCTTGAGCTTTCTGATGGTCCTCAAATGTAGATAGGCCCTGTTTGCGGTTTTGACATTGTGAGATTTCAAGTTCAGAGCTCTATCCATTGTGATGCCCAGATACTTAACTTCATCCTTGACTGCTAAGGGTTTGTCTAGAATGCTGATAATTTGTGGCGGAATGAAATTGGAGTTCCTGGTGACGAACATTGCCTCTGTTTTATCATAGCTGACCGTCAGGTTGATAGCTGCGAGCCAGGCACTCATGTCTTCAAGGCATCTGGTTATTGTTGTGGTGTCAGGTGCTTGTAGGTTGAGTGGAGCAAACACCATGATGTCATCAGCATAGAGGTGATAGTGACGTTTGTGGCATTTGATGATGTTGCATATGGGTTGGATGTATATATTAAAGAGTATTGATGACAGGGCTGAACCTTGTGGTATTCCTTGCGTAACGGGGAACTGCAGAGATTTCTTTTGGGCGCATTTGACTTGCTGCGTTCGGTCTTCCAAGTAGGAGGTAAACCACTTCAGGGTATTCTTGAGTATTCCTATCTGCTGCAGGCATTGCAGTAACCTGGTGTGGGACACGGTGTCAAAGGCTGCCGTGATGTCCATGAACATTAACAGGAATCCGTTCTTTATGTTATCTATGCCTCTTAGGAGATTGTCAAAGAGGGAGGTGAGTAGCGTTTTCACATTGTGCTGGGGTTTAAAGCCATGCTGGTGGATGTCCAGTGGGGCATTCATGTCAATGTGGTCCTGAAGTTGTCTTTGCACTGTCTTTTCAATGATTTTCACAAGGAATGGTAGGCTGGAAATGGGACGGTATGATTTTGGTTCAGAGGGGCTTAGGGTGCTGCTTTTATGGCTTGCTTCAGGGATTGCGGCATATATCCTTGTTGGAGGAATTCCTTAACGATTTTCTGAATGTGATGGGAGAGCTGGCTTCTGGTGGCTTTGAGCCAAGACACTGGGCATGGGTCTGATGGTGAAGTTGCTGTGTTGAGTCCATTCACTATGTCCTCTACTTGATGTGCTGATGGTATGCTGAAGTCCTCCCAGGTTTGGTGCGGCTCTTCCATTTCAAGATCTGCAGTGGGGGGGAGCATGTATGGATGGTGCTTTTCGATTTTATGTAGTCCGCAAATTCCTGTGAGTCAAGATGGTGGGTACAGTGTTGCGTGGTTCTTTAGTAAGCTTCTGGATAATGTTAAAGAGTTCCCTCAGTCTGTTGACAGATTTCATGATTAGGTTTATTTATTTTTAGTTATTTATTTATTGCTTTTATATACCGCGCTCTTTAAAATCAGTGCGGTTTACAGGTAACATCTATGCATCTCAGGATGTCTGTTATGCACTTACAGTGAACAGGAGATACAACTTGGAATTCAATCTGGGGGAACTATTTACAGTATCTACAACTATGTCTGTTATGCACTTACAGTGAACGGGAGATGCAACTTAGATTTCAATCTGGGGGAACTATTTATAGTATCTACAACTATGTAGATTATAGCTATGAACTGTCTTGTGGTTTATCATTGTTTAGCTGGGTGTAAGGTGGCTAAGGTTGGGCTGTGAGTAGTGTAGGAGAAAGAGGTGGTGTTTTAGCGCTTTTCTGAATTGAGCAATATCGGTAATTGCACGAATGGAGGTTGGGAGCGCATTCCAGTAGATGGGAGCATAAAACTTAAAAGCTCTGCTCTTCGTTGCTTGGGTGCATTTAGTTATTTCATTGGGGGTCTGAAGGGTATTGATGGCAAATGACCTCCTCACTCTGTTTGCTGGGGTAGGGTGGAGCAGATCCGTTAGGGAGGACGAGGACATGTTGTTGATGGCCTTAAAAGTCATCAGTACTTTATATGTGGTCCGACAGTAGATTGGTAGCCAGTGCAAGTCCTTTAGAATCGGGGTGATATGGTCTCCTCTGGAGGCTCCGTGTAGGAAGCGTGCCGCGGTATTCATTGCTAGTTGTAACAGGCTTAATGTGTTCTTGGGTAGGCCATGAAGGATCGCATTGGCATAGTCAAAGTGGGGGGTCACAAGGGCCTGAAAGACTGTCCTGAAGTCGTCTGGTTGCAATAGGGGTCGGAGATGTCTCAATGTTCGTATTTTATGGTGGATCTGCCTGATGATGTTGCTGATGTGCGTTTTGAACTCGAGCTGCTGGTCTAATGTGACGCCGAGGTAGCGGATAGTGGGTTTGCTTGTGAGCTCAGCGTCTCTTGTATTTAGTGCCGGTGGAGGGGAGAAAGATTGATTTCTTGTAATGAAGAGTACGTCTGTTTTGCTGAAGTTTATCTTGAGGCCCTGTGCATGGAACCAGTCCGTTACAGCCTCGAAGCATTTTATTAGTGGGGAGAAATCCGGATTGTCAATCGAGAATGGGATGAAGAGTAGTACATCATCGGCATAGATCAGACATGAGACATTGAAGGAGCGGATTACTTTACATATAGGTTGCATGTATATGTTGATTAAAAGGGCAGAGAGTGAGGAGCCTTGATGTACACCATGTTTTTGTTGGAAAGGTTCAGAGGTTGTAGTACCTGTACGAACCTGCTGCCATCTGTCGGTTAGATACGATTTGCACCAGCTCAATGCTGAGCCACTGATTCCCTTATCTTGAAGCCGTATCAGGAGTTGATCATGGTTTACGGAGTCAAACGCGGCGGCGATGTCCAGGAAAATCAATGCAAATCCTTGTTTGATGTTGTCGGTTCCTGTGATCAGTGTGTTGATTAGTGTGGTAAGGAGAGTTTCCACGTCATGTGATTCTCGAAAGCCATGTTGGAATGGGTCCAGGGGAGCCGTGGAGTCAATGTGGTATTGTATTTGGCGCTGAACGACCTTCTCGATTAGCTTTGCTAGCAGTGGGATGCTTGATACTGGTCGATATTGTTGTAGCGAAGCATAGCCTATCACAATATGATTCCACCTTCTGGGGATTTAGTTTGGTGTTCTTCAGAAGGGGTCGGATTGATGTCTGCTTGAGGCATGATGGGAATAGACCTGTGGAGAAGGATAAGCCCATGATTTTGCATAGTATAGGGCTGATTTCCTTACGTAGTGCTCTTATAATGTGGTAGGCTATGGCCTAGAATAGCCTATAAATGTAAGTAAACATATAAGAGGCCTGTAAGCTAGGCCTGAGTCCCAGCCCCCACCTAAGAATAAGAATGCTGAGAAAGACTAAAGTCAGTATAAGTTAGAGAAACTGCTTTAAACCGCTTTTTGATAAGGTTGTATAAGTCCTTTGTTGAATATTCTATGCTGATGACAGACATGTACCAGTGCTCTGTATTCACACATTTTCTAAATTAAGCAGTGACCTTGTAAGAGAAAAGTATCAAAGTTTAGAACTGTGCCTTTGTTAGAGAGTTCTGAGCAGGGGGAACAGACTACTGGGCCCACAGAAAAATCCCAATTGGATGGGTGCAAGGGTCAGTAGGACCAATAGAAAGTTTGCCTGTATTAAACTGAAGAAGAAAGGTATAAAAGGTGTTGTTTACTGGACTCCATTGCTCAGACCATTTTGACTGTGACATTTGCCTGAGACTGTGCACAATAAATTGGCTTGGATCTTCGAACTGACTCCTGGTTTTATTCATTGCGTGCACTTTGCTGCAACAATCCGAAATGCTGGACAAGGGTCGTTTGGGGCAGTGGTGGCATTGACGATAGTGATGATGTCCTCAATTTCTGTAGCTGTTGGTGTCATGATCGTGGTAAGTGGCTTAAGTTGTGCTAGGTCGCTGCTGGAGCCGGACAGCGTGGCTTTGCTGACGTTATTGGTTTTGGTCAGTAAGTAATATCTGCAAAGACCTGTGGGTGAATCATGGTCAGTTGGGGGGGGGGGCGAGGGTTCCTTCGTTAGGGTTTTTACTATATTGAAAAGCTCGTGGGGTATGTTCAGGGCATGGTTCTGGAGTTTGGAGTGATGTTCTCTCATTGTCGCTGATATTGAATCCCGATGTTTCTTAAGGTGGGAGGTGTATGCTGTCAGGTCTGTTTGGGACTGTGTATGTCGCCATTTTCTTTCTAGTTTCCTTAGCAGAAGTAGTGAGGTTCTTAGTTCGGTGGTGTACCAATGTGCAGGTTTTCTACTTCCTGGGCGCTTGCCTGGGGCGAGTGGTTTGGTCTGGGCAGGTTTGCAGGCAAAGGAGCTCAGGCCGTTGTTCCAAGAGGCCATCATCTCTTCGAGGTTTGGAGGTGCAGATATGATGTTAGTTAGGAACTCCTTGATGATTGTCTCTTTGTCAAAGGATCTGAAGCGTCCTGTGGGTGTTGCTGGTTTTTCAGTTAATCTCTTTGTTTGTTCACTATCCTGCTGAAGAGGTATTTGGAATTGGATTAGGTTGTGATCCGACCATGGGACGGGTGAGATAACTATGTCGTGATTGTATTTTGAGTTCCCATCTGGTTGAGGGTTGAAGATGAGGTCTAGTTTGTTCCCTTTTCGATGGGTGGTGGCATCAACTATTTGTTTGTATCCTAGGTTGTTGAATGATTCAAGGAAGGCATTGGTGTGAATGTCTTGCAGGGCTGGGAGGTTAAAATCTCCCAGTACCCAGTTTGGCTTATGTGTGTTTTTGGGGTTGGAAGCTAGGTCAAGTATAGTTGCGAGGTCAAGTATAGTTGCGAGGTCTTCAGGGGACGCAGTTGGGGATCTATAGATAAGGTTAATAGTACTATGGTTGTTGGATATGGTGATTATATCAAGATGAGCTGAGCTATTAGAGCTGATCGTTTGATATTGGAGATACGCTTTTGCAAGAATGAGAGCACCACCTCCTCTGCGGTCTGTTCTATGGCAAGAGTGTATTGAGAAGTCCGGGGGGATGAGTTGATTGATGAGTACTGAGTCTGAGATAGTGAGCCATGATTCTGTTAATAGCAGGATGTCTAGTTTGTGTTGTGTTATAAGGTCAATAATGGCTGGCCACTTTTTATGGACTGACCGAGCATTTATGAGTGCACATTTTAGGTTGCGCAGGTTTTGGTGCTGCTCCTCTTTGGGTTTTGTAGTGTATTGAAGTGGTATGTGGATTAAGTATGAGTGAGGGTTATGTGGGGGTTCTTGTCAGTATGTGGTGTGAGTTACTGTATTGTCTCCTTCCTTGGGTTTGCACAATTGGGATCGGGTTATGGGTGGAGGCGGATGATAGGTGTCAATGAGGAAAATGCTGATGAGGTATAGACTAGAAAGGGTTATAATGGATATGGCCATGTTGAGCTGGTTCAGTGCTTCCTGTGAGTGGTGGGATTTCTTTCTGAAGATGTGTATGATGGTGGGGCCTTCTTACCGGAGAGTGTGTGGTATGCTGTGTTTTGTGGTAGCTAACTAGTGGTTGAGGTGTGGATACTTGCAACAACAATAGCAGCAGAATATTGGCAACAATAGCAGCAGAGTACTGGCAACAACAGCAGCAGAGTGTTGGCAACAATAGCAGCAGAGTGTTGGCAACAGTAACAACAGAATACAGCAGAGTACTGGCAACAATAACAGCAGAGTATTGGCAACAGTAACAGCAGAATACTTGCAACGATAGCAGCAGAGTACTGGCAACAATACTTGCAACAGTTGGCAGTGGATATACTTGCAGTGAGTAGCAGTGGGAAGAGCAGTTGGCTGTTCAGGTCCAGCGTTCAGACCACTGTTGAATTTACTGCTGCTTGAGGGTGCTCCTACTGGGTTTGTTTCTGCTTCATCTGGTATCGTTGAAGTTGTGGGCATCAGCGATTGGCCTCAGCCTAAGGGCCGAGCCAAAGGGCCCTCTGGCGTGGGCCCGCCAGGCGCGGGTGCACCCGATGGCGCTCTTTTTTAAATAAGCAGTGGGCTGCCCCGATTGGGCCGATGTGAGGCTGGCTTGCTCTGGTTCCCAGCAGCTCGATCCTGCTCGGGAGAGCTGTGGCCGGGCCGGAGGAAGAAGAAAGAAGAAGCGGGAGTCCTTTGTTCCACGCGCTCGATGGCGCTCTTTTTTAAATGAGCAGTGGGCTGCCCCGATTGGGCCAATGTGAGGCTGGCTTGCTCTGGTTCCCAGCAGCTCGATCCTGCTCGGGAGAGCTGTGGCCGGGCCGGAGGAAGAAGAAAGAAGAAGCGGGAGTCCTTTGTTCCAAGCGCCCGATGGCGCTCTTTTTTAAATGAGCAGTGGGCTGCCCTGATTGGGCCGATGTGAGGCTGGCTTGCTCTGGTTCCCAGCAGCTCGATCCTGCTCGGGAGAGCTGTGGTTGGGCCGGAGGAAGAAGAAAGAAGCAGGAGTCCTAGGTTGGTATGGTGCTGCTGTTTTCGCTCATTTATCAGGCTGTTATATTCCAGTTGCTTGGCTCTGTATTGAGCCAGAGAGTTGTGCGACTTGTCCCGCCTCCATTTTCTCTCCAGCCTTCGGAGAGTGTGCTTTGCATCCCTGATATCACTTGACTACCAAGGGGCATTGGGACCTCCTGCGTGCTTGTGGTTCTGTTCTAATGGGAGCTGATGCAGCCTTAGATATTATGCAGTTCCATTTCTCTATACTTGGGTCAAGGGTGTCGTATTCCTTCTGGAGTTGTGGTATGATTTTGTTTATGAATGAGTCTTTGTTGAAGGCTCTAAAACGTCTGGCTATGCTCTCATCTTCCACGTGTTGAGTGGAGTTATTCAGGGTCAAAGTGAAGACAATCACATGATGATCTGACCAAGGGACCGGTATGATTGCTGGTGCTGTGGCCTTGCGCTGTTCCACCAAGTATGTTGGAATAAAGACCATATCCGGAGTGGTACCATGCTGGTGCATTGGGGCGTTGATGGTCTGGGAATATTTTAGCACCGCCATGGCTTTTAGGAAAACTGCGGCTTCCTTGGTGTGTGTGGAGGTTAGATTGTAGTCTCCTAGTGCAATGAGAGGTGTGTGTTTTCTGCTGTGTGCACATATTGCTTCAAGTACTGTGGAGAGATGTTCAGCTGTGGCTCCAGGAGGCCTGTTGGTGAGGGAGATGCTGAGGTACTTGTTAGCTATGGTGATTGTGCTGGATTTGATTGAATTACTGGTAGAGATTGCTTTAAATCTGTATTCCTTTCTGGCTAGTATCAGCACATCTCCTCCTCTCTTTTGTGCTCTGATGCAATTGAATGCTGAGTAGCCTGTTGGGGTTACTTGATTTAAGATGACCTGGTCTGAGTCATCTAGCCAGGTCTCGGTGATGCAGATTATATCCAGTTTTTTGTCCAGGATGAGGTCGAGGATAGTATTCGGCTTGTTCCTGATTGATCTGGCGTTCAGTAGCGCACACCTGATGTTAGCCATTATGATTGGGTTGGTTTGTGCACTATTTGTGAGATGAGTGGGCATAGTACGTGTGGTACTGTGCGTTTTGTGAACTGCTGGCTTAGTGTGCTGGGGTCCTTTAGAGTGGGATGACCATGGTGTCCATGCAAGTTGGGTGGTATGTAGGTGGAGCAAGGGGGTTTGGGCGTTGGGTCCGATGCCCTGTGTGTAGGGTGCGAACGTGTGGATGAGTGTGAGGTAGGCAATGAGGTAGTGGGGTGCATGTTTGCGGTTTACTGAACTGGGATCAGCTTGATGCAGTTCTGAAATTGCTTGCTCCCTTCGTTCGGCCATTCCTTGTCTCCGGGTGGCTGTGGTTTTCTCTTCTTCCTGGTGGCGAGTTGTTATAGGTGTTGTCGTTGTCGTGTTGTGGAGTGGCGTTCTTATGTTTGGGTCCTCGATCCAGTGTTGCGTGGGTATTCTCGCCTCCGTTCCTCGCCTAGGCGCGCCTGGTGGAGTGGAGTCCTTTTGAGGACGATCCTGGGCCTCCGATTGGTCTTGCGCTCAGGAGCGGGGGAGGAGTTTGCTTTCCTGCTCCTCTGCTCACGCTCTGATCGCGGAGCTTGGTGCTGGAAGATGGCGCTGCTGTTGGTGATCTCCCCGCCTGGTGGAGTGGAGTCCTTTTGAAGGTGATCCTGGGCCTCCGATTGGTCTTGCGCTCAGGAGCGGGGGAGGTTGAGCCAAGATGGACTTCCCCTCCGAGCCGCAATGGTAGACCCTGATTGCGCTCAGGTGAACCTGGACAGAACTGGACTTAAGACCTGAATCAGAGAGATGCAGGAGGTACTCGAGCAACCTGTCAATGGAGCAAGAGAAGGAATCCAGGGCCCAGGCTGTACACC
The DNA here is from genome assembly GCA_033557465.1 of Ichthyophis bannanicus. NCBI lineage: Eukaryota > Metazoa > Chordata > Amphibia > Gymnophiona > Ichthyophiidae > Ichthyophis > Ichthyophis bannanicus. The sequence continues at coordinate 1,541,245,006 of CM066031.1, forward strand.
ACGAGATGAACCTTTTCCACTTGAAGGCATAAGACCTTCTTGTTGAAGCTCTCCTGGATGCCAACAGAACCTCCATGACTCCCCTCAGGTAGGTTAACCTCTGACAGGACTATTCGCTCAACATCCACGCACGAGGGCCAAGGACCAAATGCTGGGGTAGAACAAGATCAAGTCCTCCTGAGAGATGAGGTCCAGAGCGGAGCCCAAATGCAGAGGCTCCCGATGAGAGCTGAAGCAGAAGGGGAAACCACGGCTGTCTGGGCCAATATAGTTCAAAGGGAATTATCAAGTCCTTGTCAGCCTGGAGTTTCAATAGGGTCTTCACTATGAGAGGAATGGCGGGATACAGGTAGAGCAGGCCCACTCTTCAGTGCAGGAGGAAGGCATTTGATGCCAGCCTGTTCCTTGAAACAACCTTGGAGCAGAACTGATCCACTGCTTGCCCCGATACAAGCATTATGGAACAAGTGCGTCTTTTTGGGAAACTGCTAGGTACATGTGACCTAGATTGGCCACTGTTGGAAACAGGATACTGTAATTGATAGACCTTGGTCTGACCCAGTATGGCATTTCATATGTTCACTTGAGTGATGTGCGGAGCGACAAATAGATCTATCGAAGGGGTACTCCACCAATGAAAGATCAGTGCCATGACGTCCCTATTCAATTCACTCGTGCAGCTGCAGAACACAGCTCAGCTGATCTGCCAGGGAGTTGAGTTCCTCTCAACTCCATACCATAAGTGATGGCAAAATTCCACAAGCATATCATCTCCCAGCACAGGAGATAAGACCTTGTGTCCTCATGATTGTTGATGTACTACAACGCCACCTGATTGATGATCTGGATCAGAACAATCTGGTTAGCAAGGTGATCCTGGAACACCCTGAGGGCGTTTGCTACGGCTTGGAGCACCAGAAAGTTGATATGGTGGAGGCTCTTCTGCTCAGACCACACACCATGCATATAAAAACCATCCAGATGCATCCTCCAACCCAGCTTGGATGCGTCCGTTAGCATCTGGCAACATCCCTGTTGCCATAGTGGAGAGAGTTAACGTGACAGGAGAGCATCACCCTGGTGCAGCAGGAAGTGATCCTGTAGCTAGGACCTGTCCTCCAAGTGATGTAAAACCCACTCACACCGAGGAGGCTTCTCCAGGGCCATGTGCCCACGAGGGAAGAGTTAGGATAGCCGCTGTAGTTGGTGATTCGATCATTAGGCATGTAGATAGCTGGGTGGCTGGTGGATGTGAGGATCGCCTAGTAACATGCCTGCCTGGTACAAAGGTAGCGGACCTCATGCGCCACCTAGACAAGGTCTTAGATAGTGCTGGGAAGGAGTCTGCTATCTTGGTACATGTCGGTACCAATGACATAGGAAAGTGTGGTAGGGAGGTTCTGGAGGCTAAATTTAAGCTTTTACGTAGGAAGTTGAAATCCAGAACTTCCAGGGTAGCATTCTCCGAAATGCTTCCTGTTCCATGCGCAGGACCCAAAAGGCAGGCAGAGCTCCGGAGTCTCAATGCATGGATGAGACGATGGTCAAGGATGAGGGTTTTGGATTTGTTAGGAACTGGGGAACATTCTGGGGAAAGGAGGAGCGCTTCCGAAGGGATGGGCTCCTCCTTAACTGGAATGGAACCAGGCTGCTGTCATTAACCTTCAAGATAGAGCAGCTTTTAAACTGGATAATAGGGAAAAGCCGACAGTCGCCCAAGAGCACATGGTTCAGAACAATGTAAAAGACTGAAGTTAGGGCATATCAGCACTCCCTCCGTATTGAACTCTCTTTCCCAAGCTTCAAAGCCCTTCTTAAGACGCACCTATTCTGCCAGGCTTTCGACCTCCCTCCCCCCAACGATCGCTCTGGTCTCCCCTCGTCTGACCCCCTCCCACTGGTCACTTAGCCACCAAGTCACCCCCACTTCTGGTACACTCTCTTTCTTATCTATCCACTGTTCTTTCTCTCTCTCTCCTTTCCTGTCTTCCACTGGCGTTCCTTTCCTTTCTATGTCCTTGTGGCCTGACGGCTTGCCATGAGCGGTATATCAAAACCTGCAAATAAAGAATAAAGAATAAAGGTTTCCAATAAAGAGAGAAGTACAGAGCAGACAGAGCTTAAAGATTCCAAATTACCCCTGCATACCGATAGCGAGATTAATATGACTAAAATACAGCTTCTAAAATGCTTGTATGTAAATGCTAGAAGTCTAAAAAATAAGATGGGAGAGTTAGAATATATAGCACTAAATGAGAGGTTAGATATGATTGGTATCTCAGAGACATGGTGGAAGGAGGACAACCAGTAGGACACTGTGATACCTGGGTATAAACTATATCGTAATGATAGAGCATATCAAATTGGTGGAGTGGTTGCGCTCTATGTTAGAGAGTCACAAAGGATTAAAGTTGTGCAGGAAACACAATTCATTGTACAATCTCTATGGATTGAAATTCCATGTAAAAAGAAGAAGGGGAAGGTGATGGCAGTAGGGGTGTACTATCGACTACCTGGCCAGAAAGAACAAATGGATGATGAAATACTCAAAGAAATCCGGAAAGCTAACAAAAGTTACAGCAAAGTAATAATAATGGGTGATTTCAATTACCCCGGTATCAAATGGGTCAGTGTAATGGCAGGACATGCTAGGGCAGGGGTCGGCAACCCGCGGCTCCGGAGCCGCATGCGGCTCTTTCTCACCTTTGCCGCGGCTCCGGAGCACACTGCCCGCCCGGTATTTATGGCGTTATGGGCTCCCTCCCTTCTTCTGCAGCCGCGGCTCCCTGCCTCTTAGGGAACCGCGGCTGTGCTTTTAAAATCATCTCGGAGCCCTTCCTGTCTTGACGGGCTCCGTGCAGCATTGTCCCGCCTCTAAAGGAAGTTTGGAGGTGGGACAATGCTGCACGGAGCCCGTCAAGACAGGAAGGGCTCCGAGAGGATTTTAAAAGCACAGCCGCGGTTCCGTAAGAGGCAGGGAGCCGCGGCTGCAGAAGAAGGGAGGGGAGCTGACATGGAGGGAGGGAGCAGATATGGATGGAGGGAGGGGGGCTGACATGGAGGGATGGAGGGGGCTGACATGGAGGGAGGGAGCTGATATGGATGGATGGAGGGAGGGGGGCTGTCATGGAGGGAGGGAGCTGATATGGATGGATGGAGGGAGGGAGCTGATATGGATGGATGGAGGGGGGCTGACATGGAGGGAGGGGGGCTGACATGGATGGAGGGAGGGGGGCTGACATGGATGGAGGGAGGGGGGCTGACATGGATGGATGGAGGGAGGAGGGGCTGACATGGAGGAGGGAGCTGATATGGATGGAGGGAGGGGGCTGACATTGAGGGATGGTGGGGGATGACATGGAGGGAGGGAGCTGATATGGATGGATGGAGGGTGGGTTCTGATATGGATGGAGGGAGGGAGCTGATATGGATGGAGGGAGGGAGCTGATAGCTGATATGGATGGATGGGGGAGGGGGGGCTGACATGGAGGGAGGGAGCTGATATGGATGGAGGGAGGGGGAGGGGGGGCTGACATGGAGGGAGGGGGCTGACATGGAGGGGAGGGAGCAGGGAGGGATGGATGGAGGGAGGGGGGCTGACATGGAGGGAGGGGGGCTGACGGAGGGAGGGAGCAGATATGGATGGATGGAGGGAGGGGGGCTGACATGGAGGGAGGGAGCAGATATGGATGGATGGAGGGAGGGGGGCTGACATGGAGGGAGGGAGGGAGCTGATATGGATGGAGGGAGGGGCTGACATGGAGGGAGGGAGCAGATGATGGGAGCAGAGGATGGATGGAGGGAGGGGCTGACATGGATGGAGGGAGGGGGGCTGACATGGAGGGAGGGGGCTGACATGGATGGATGGAGGGAGGGGGGCTGACATGGAGGGAGGGAGCAGATATGGATGGAGGGAGGGAGGGGGGCTGGATGGAGGGAGGGGGGCTGACATGGAGGGAGGGAGCTGATATGGATGGATGGAGGGAGGGGTGCTGACATGGAGGGAGGGGGCTGACATGGGAGGGAGGGAGCTGATATGGATGGATGGAGGGAGGGGGGCTGGACATGGAGGGATGGGGGGCTGACATGGAGGGAGGGGGGCTGACATGGAGGGAGGGAGCTGATATGGATGGATGGAGGGAGGGGGCTGACATGGAGGGAGGGAGCTGATATGGATGGAGGGAGGGGAGCTGACATTGAGGGATGGAGGGGGCTGACATGGAGGGAGGGAGCTGATATGGATGGATGGAGGGAGGGGGGCGGACATGGCGGGAGGGAGCTGATATGGATGGAGGCAGGGGGCTGACATGGAGGGATGGAGGGAGGAGGGGGGCTGACATGGAGGGAGGGAGCTGATATGGATGGATGGAGGGAGGGGGCTGAAATGGAGGGGGGGAGCATATATGGATGGATGGATGGGGCTGACGTGGAGGGATGGAGCTGATATGGATGGATGGAGGGAGGGGGGCTGACATGGAGGGAGGGAGCTGATATGGATGGAGGGAGGGGGCTGACATGGAGGGAGGGAGCTGATATGGATGGAGGGAGGGGGGCTGACATGGAGGGAGGGAGCTGATATGGATGGATGGAGGGAGGGGGGCTGACATGGAGGGAGGGAGCTGATATGGATGGAGGGAGGGGGGCTGACATGGAGGGAGGGAGCTGATATGGATGGAGGGAGGGAGGGGGCTGACATGGAGGGATGGAGCACTGGTAATGGGGTTGAGGGGACGAGCACTGGAAATGAGCTGATTAGGGGAGGCTAGGACTGGTAATGAGCTGATGGGGGGTAGGACTGGTATTGGGCTGATTAGGGGAGGCTAGCACTGGTAATGGGGTTGAGGGGGGATTAGCACTGGAAGGTACTGGGAGTGAGGACTGGAAAGGGGCTGATATTGGGGAGGGTTACTGGGACTGGAAATAGGCTGATGGAAAGAAGTGAAGAAAACGAAAGAAGAGATAAGAAATGGCAGATGGACCATAGACCACAGAAAGAGAGCTAAGAGAAGACAGGAAAGCAGAAGCCTCAGATCGGGACCAGCATGATCAAAGAATAAATTGGTCAGACAACAAAGGTAGAAAAAATAATTTTATTTCATATTAGTGATTTGACTACAAAATCATCATAATTTTGAAATCAAATATTGTTACTTGTTGTTGTGAAATTTTCTGGCGTTTTTTTTTTTTGGTGTGTGAAGGAAGAGGGGTAGTCTTATACGGCGAGTATAGGCCAAACACCTATATTTTAACAGGAAAAGTAGGGGGTCGTATATAGCATTAAGGTATGAAACAATATATGCAGTGTTAGATTTGTTTTAAATGTCGCAATGGTTTTGCGGCTCCCAGTTTTTTTTTTCCCTTCGGAAACGGGTCCAAGTGGCTCTTTACGTCTTAAAGGTTGCAGACCCCTGTGCTAGGGAGATAAAGTTTCAAGATGAAATAAAGGACTGCTTCTTGGAGCAGCTGATTCATGAACCAACCAGAGGGGAAGCCATTTTGGACCTATTCCCTAGTGGAACACCAGATCTGGTGCAAGAGATAAGGGTGTTGGGGGCCACTTGGCAATAGTGATCATAGCATGATCGCGTTTGATTTAATAAATGGAGGGAGGGGGGAGGGTAAGGAAATCCATAGTACTACCTTTTAACTTTCAAAAGGGAGACTATTATAAAATGAGGAAAATAGTTAAGAAAAAACTAAAAGGAGCTGTTGCAAAGGTTAAAGATTGACATCAAGCTTGGGTGCTTAAAAATACTATCTTGGAAGCCCAGACCAGCTGTATTCCACACTTTAAGAAAAGTGGAAGGAAGTCCAAAAAAACCTGCCAGCATGGTTTAAAGGTGAGGTCAGAGAGAATGCTATTGCCAAAAAAGCATCTTTCAAGAAATGGAAAAAGGAGCCAAATGACGAAAACTGGAAACAATACAAGCACTGGCAAGTTAGATGCAAAACATTGATAAGGCAGGCAAAGAGAACTTGAGAAGAAGCTTGCTGTGGAAGCAAAAATGCATAATAAAAACCTTTTCAAGTACAGTCATAGCAAAAAACCTGTGAGAGAGTCAATTGGACCATTAGATGACAGAGCGATAAAAAGGGGCACTAAGACGGGACAAAGCCATAGCGAAGAGACTGAATGAATTCTTTGCTTCAGTCTTTACTGAGGAAGATGTAGGGATGTTACCCGTGATTGAAATGGTATTTAAAGGTGATGCTGCGGAAGAATTGAAAGAAATATCAATACACCGGGAAGATGTATTACAACTATTTGATAAACTGAAGAATAACAAATCAACTGGACCGGATGGTATACATCCAAGGGCGTTGAAAGAACTGAAATTTGAGATTGCAGACCTACTATTAGTAATCTGTGAACTATTAAGGTTTGGACAAGTTCCTGGAGGAAAAGTCCATAAACCTTTATTGAAGGGGACCCAGAATATCCACTGCTTGACCCAATACAAGCTTTGTGAAACCTGTGTCTCTTGGGGAAACTGCTAGGTACTTGTGACCTAGATTGGCCACAGTTGGAAACAGGATACCGGGCTCAATGGATCTTGGTCTGACCCAGTATGGCATATCTTATGTTCTTACGAGGTGACACCTGAAAGGGGAGATCTCTGAGAATCCAGCCACCAGTGCAGAGGCTGGACCAGAGCCGTGGTGACGGCCAATGACTTGTTTCCACTGAATACTGAGAGTTCACTGAGCTTGTCTCAATAGATAAACCAGGGGAGTGATGCATATTATCGAGGCCATATGACTGAGCACCCTCAACATCCCATGAGCTGTTATTTGACACTTCCGCTGGATATCACGGACCAAAGCCATTAGGCTCTGCAGATGGTCCAGTGGAAGAAAGGCCCAAGCCTGAATGGTGTCGAGGAGGGCCCCTATGAACTCCAGCTGTTGGGAGGACTGGAGGTGGGACTTGGGGTATCTGATCATGAACCCCAACAGCTCAAGCATCTGCATGGCCCGCTGAGTTGATTGGGACCAATGGGAGCAAGGAAACCAGCACACCCTTTCAAGTTTAGAATAGACTTTATTGAAACCCCACCACCACCAGTGTTTTGGCAACTCATGCCTTCCTCAGGGGGTACAATTCAAATCTGTCTATCCCTTGTAACTAGAAAAAACCTTTGCTTATTAAATGAAACCAATATGCATGTATTTTACGCAGCTGAGCGTTTTCAGACTGCCAGACTCTCTCCAGATTGGAGCCCTTTATGAGCCAGTTGTCCAAGTAAGGGTAGATGAACACACCCAGGGTCCGGAGATAAGCAGCTACCACCGCAAGACACTACGTGCAGATATGGAGCACTGAAGCCAGACTGAAGGGAAGCACATGGTACTGGAAGTGTTGGCCCCCAGGACAAATCTGAGATATTTCCTGTGGGAGGGATGGATCAGTATGTGCATGTACATGTCCTTGAGATCCAGGGAGCATAGCCAATCCTTACTCTGAAGATACGGGAGCAGAGTCCCCAGCGAGACCATCTTGAACTTTTCTCGCATTAGGAAGGTGTTCAGATTTCGGAGGTCCAAAATGGGCTGAAAATCCCCCCCCCCCCCAATCTTTTTGGGGACCAGGAAGTACCTGGAGTAGAACCCGCTACTAACCTGAGCTGGACGCAAAGACTCTATGGCGAGATTGGCCGAAGGGCAGAGATTTCTTCTTGTAACAGGCTGAGCTGCAGAGGATCAATGGGATATTCCCTCGGCAAGGTGTAGCATGTAGCCACTCTGGACTATCTGGAGAATCCACAAGTCCAAGGTGATGAGAGGTCACCAACGGGCAAAAAGGACAGGCCGCCCCCCCCCACTGGATGGCTTTCCTCTGCGGTAATTGCTAGATTAGCTAATCCGAAAGAACCAACCAAAGCCCTGCCCCCGGCTTGAGCTGTGGGACAGGATGGGTCTTCTGAGGCTTCTCTTGTCGCTGATAAGGAGTCTGTGCCTTTTGCTGAGAGCTTTGAGAGCTTGGGAAGTACCTGCGCTTACGCTGGTAGTAAGCCTTTTTCGGTCCCTGGTACGTTTTGCGAGAGGGATTGGAAGTCTTCCTCGAAAGTCTGGAGAGGGCGATATGTTGCTTCTCTATCCCACCAGCTTTGGCTACACCTGCTCTACAAAGAGGTTCTCCTCTCTACATGGGACATCTGTCAGCTTATTCTGCACAGACTGTTCCAAGTTGGAAGACTGGAGCCAGGTGAGCCAGCAGATCCCAATGCCCAACACTGCTGCCCTGCAGGCTGATTCAAAGGCGTCATAAGTCGCCCAGACCATATACTTTGAACAGTCCTTGCCATGGCCCACCAGGGCATGATAGGAGTCCAGCTGCTCTGGGGGAAGGAACAAGCCCACTTCAGTAAGATAAAGCTGGTAAGACAGGACTTTGGCCACCAGCATGGAGCTCTGCAAGCATCACCTGCCAAAGGAATCCAAAGTCCGCCCCTCGCTACCCGAGGGTATTGAGTAGTGGGTCCTATTGCTCATGATTCTCTTCAGGGCATACTCCAGCACCAGAGAGTGGTTGAGGCTTTTCAAACCCTGGGGACCTTCTGGACCTGGTACATAGAGTCCAGACTCCTGCTGACCACAGCAGGTATTGTGAGAGGGTTTTCCCACATCGTTATCTGCAGCCTCTGCAAGATCCGGTGCACCATCACTGCCTCCTTAGGGGCCAAAGGATACTGGAGAATCTCCAGCTCCTAGGCCCTTGACACATCCTCTGCCTCCAGGGAGAAGGGGATGGTCTTGGTCATATCCCTCACGAAGTCCTGGAAGGAGACTTCCAGCATTCATGGGGAGGAGAGGGGTCTGACGGAAGCTTGGGAGACCTGCTGTCCAATAGGACCTCCAATTCCACATCGATCACCCAGCCATCTGAGTCAGACTCCGAGAGAAAGTCGAAGTATCACTGGGACTCCTTGATGCTCCCTCCAACTGCATGGAGAGGTAGTGTGTCGACAGGACCAATGAGGCATCGAGTGTCTCCTAGGTTTCAATGGAACATCGGACCCAGATACACTCGAGAAGGAAATGGCCATGTGGAGCGGCATGGACTCTGACCGACGCTACCACATTCTCAGGCAATGCAAAGGTCTCAAGTATTCGGCTGCATGATGTGCAGCAACAATGATATGGGCACAGAAGGGCCGGCCTGTTGCTTCACTAACATCACTGTCATGCGGGCCTCGATAGCCTGGAGGCATTCCTCAAAGGCTGCCGGCTTCCAAAGGCTTTGTGGCCAGAGCAGCTTTGGCCACCATCTCTGGCATCCCCTCAAGGGGCATCAAGGCCACGGACATCGGAGAATGAACGGCGCTCCTCCGGCACTCTGGAAATCAATTGCTCTCACTGGTGCACCTTGACGGGCCGTTCCAGGCCATTGCTCTCAAAGCTGTGTCGGGAAGGACTCCAATGCCAATGTACATGGGGCATGGCCTGGTGCTCAGAAGGGTCCTCCTTAGACATCAATGGAGTGAATATCATTTTGTTACTCGGTTCCTTACAAAGGACAATTGACAGCCACTGCTCCAGGCCACAGCAGCCCCTCAGCTCAAAGCCCCCTCGATGTCAACGCCTCAGTGGGTCCTAATGGATCATCGGGACTGATGCTGGAGCCAAAGATGCTGAATCAGAGCACTGCCCAAAGAGGGACACACTCTGCTTTTCCCAACCCTTCAGGCCACTCTGTCATCTGTAGGAACAGGTTACAAGAGGGCGGCTGGTGATTGGGACCCAAACACTGAAGGCATCAATTGTGCTTGTCTATGACAAACAATCCTGACACATTTGGTACACTTCTTGAAAATGCTGGCTGGCTTGTGGGACATGTCTGGAAAAATAGCTGTGGCAAGGTCAAACGACTTAATGGTGCCAGCCATGGAAACCAAAAAGAAAAATAAAAAAAATAATTACCAAAAAAGAAGGAAAGCATTGGAACTGGAGCAACCAATGGGATCGACGCTACTGACGACAGGAAAGAAAAACAAGCAAAAAAGACTCTCAGAAGTGAACAAAACAAAAAGCTTACCAGTGGATACCACAAACATGTCCTAGGGAAAACAGACTGGGGAAGATGGTGCTGCAGCAGACAGGAAGACAGGTGCACGCAGGTGCGGTGAAGCCTTCCAAGAGCTTCCAACAGAAGCTGGGAAGCATTCTCATGTGGGGCTCAGTCAGTGATGTCACCCATAGGCGAGATTGTCATTCCTGCTTGTCCAGGGAGAATGAGTCCTTACGCATGGGACTCCCAAGTTACAGGTTACCGAAACCAGAGGAGGCCACAGAGATCCCAACAGGGGCAAAAAACTGCATGGCAACAGGCCTTAATGGTAGAGACCAACTATGTAAAATGGTAGCAATTCATTCTTCCTTTTTTTATGTTTTTGGTGGCCTGGACAGAATAGAATGGGCCTAATGGGGATGGATTTGGATTCTAATCCATGCAGTAGTAAATGACGGCAGATAAAGACCAGCATGGTCCATCTAGTCTGCCCAGCAAGATGGCAAGAGTAGGTGCACCTGTCGCTCTGTGCAGGCCACCCCTCCCCATGTCTTTGTTTAGGGGTAAACCCACCACTCCATGTAGGACACCCCTATTTGTTGAGATGTTATATGGTTCAGAAGTTAGATGGTACCGTTTATCTTGTTTTTATCCTATTGCTGTAAAGAGATCCACTGTGTTTGTCCCATGCCTTCTTGAATTCTGTCACCGTGTTTCCCCCACCACTTCCATCGGGAGGGCATTCATACAGATTCCAGAGTAGAGATCGGCTGAAGCTGCTGTCGCATTGGGAATCCCCATCCAGACAGTAGTGAGATGTGAATGTGTAGACTGAAGATATGTTGCAGCCCTGCAAATCTCTTCCAAGGAAACAGAGTGTAAGCTGGCCACAGACAGAACCATAGCTCTGACATTCTGAGCTGTGACAGGACCATCAAGGCTCAGGCCTGCCTGGGTATAAGCAAAAGAGATGCAGTCTGCCAACCAAACTGAAAGAGTGCGTGTGGAAACGGCAGCCCTTAGCTTACTGGAGTTAAAAAAAACAAAAAGCTGTATGGACTTTCTATGGGCCTTTGTCCGCTCCAAGTAGAAGGCTAAGGCTCACTTCCAGTCCAACATGTACAATGCGGCTTCCCTTTTGTGGGCATGAGGCCTTAGGAAAAAGCACAGTTACCTGTAACAGTTGATCTCTGGGAACAGCAGGAATTAGTCTTCACATATGAGTACGTCGGTACCGACGGAGCCTGCACGGGAATGCTCCCCAGCATCCAATCAGAAAGCTTTTGGGAGCATCCCTCGCGCCTGCGCGCTGACTTCCCGCCTTTCCCACTGCCTCTCCTCAGTTGAGTTTCATAGCTGAGACAGAAGGAGAGAAAGAGAAAAGGAGATAGATAGATACAACTCCTAGGGGAGGTGAGTGGGTTGTGAAGACTAATTCCTGCTGTTCCCAGAGATCACCTGTTACAGGTAAGTAACTGTGCTATCTCCAGGAACAAGCAGGAATGAGTCTTTACATATGGGGGACTCCCTAGCTGTGGGTGCCAGGGGAGATCCCATAAAATGCGTATCCCTGGAACAGGACGGCATTTCCCAAACCTGGATCCCCGGCATCCCCTGAGGGATGGGGGGTAGGAGTTGAAAAGAGAAGAGCTGTAGAGGAACAGCGAATCTAAAGACTACAGGAAAAATGAGTCTTTAGAATGTATGTCAAGTATCATTAAAATATTTAATGAACTAGTACAATATAGAGCTTACCTACTGGATTGTAGGAAGTAGAACTGTGATGGAGTGTACTGTAGATACAGTAGCGGAATCCTCAAGGTAACTTCACAGCAGTGAGGATGAAGTTCCAAATCTGGAATGGGCAGATGACCCAGGTGTCAACTGGGGTAGGAGAAGAACAGCAGGTCTTCAATGGAAAGCTTTATGGGAAAAAGCTGAAAACTCTTTTAGGTACAGAGTTAACATTGAGGACTAAAAGAAGAAGACTGACCGATCTGGAGAATTAGCCCAGTCCTGAAGGGAAGAGGGGGTATGGAAAAAAGCCCCTATTCCCAAGGAGAACAGAAGTGTACTCAGAAATACTGAAGATGGACACTGTCTTTCCTAGCTGGTAAGAGATAGGAAGACATTGAAGTTTGATACTTCATAGACAGGGAGATCTATAACAAAAATAGAAGCTGTTGACATCACAGCAGTAATTGTGTGTGTATAACCGCTCCCACTTACTGAGCCGTATGAGAATAGGCAAGTAGACTGTCTGGACCCCTTAAGAAGGTAAAAGCTTTATAGCACAGACAGTTAGGGAGATAGTAGGTAATACCTAGCATCCTATGGACATCTCCCAATGGGCACATATATATATGGAGATACATACATATCTATATATATGTGCATATATGTCTAGATATGTGTGATATATATAGATATAGATATAGATATATATACATAGATGGGCATGACATATGCCCACACAGATTACAAAAATATGTATGTATAGGACATATACATACATGAATATAAGTCTGAGGATACATGCCTGCAACTGAGCCCCACAAAAACATTCACATGGGGAATGTGATGGGAAAAGATTCATCTAATAATAAGGGGATGAAAACCACCTGAAGATATATAGAGAATCTATTTCTGCGGTGCAGGAATGTAGTTCAGTGGAATAACCAGTATGGTTGCGTGAAAAAACAGAGGATAATAGCAGTCTGGCAAGAGCACGTCAGGAGTACTTTAGGACTCTGACATGTCCAAAGGACAAAAAAACGCATAGACTAAGACACCAGGATGACCCAGCCAAGGGACACAGGGGTATCATGTACACTAAAAGAGTATGTGTTGTCCGAGTGGAGCAGAAAAGCATAATGCCAAGCTGTAAGGAAAAAAGGGGTAGATTCCTGCAAGATTGGGAACTCCTTGGACATTCACGCAGAAAAAGCTTGTCTTCTGTATCACAACAGGAGACAAGAGGGTATAAAGAACCTATATAGCCATGGAATGATTATATAAGCTTTTTCTACTATATGGAAAAACCCTCAGAGACAAAGTTCAATGCTCTGTAGCAAGGGCCCATAGTAGAAAGCTTCTCTGAAAATTGCAGAGAGCATTGTGCAGGAGAATTATAAGATAAAACTGACAGAAGTCAGGTGTGTTGCCCCATCCTAGGAAAGGATATGGCTAGAAGAAGATAACCTGCAGTGAGTAGTATTATGCAAGATAGTTGAAAGTAGCTTGCAATGAGCATTAAAGTAATCACTGGAACTCCTGCATGCACAGCACCTGGACAAAAACAGCAGAGGGGATTCTCCTGTATAAAAACAGAGAGAAAACAGACAAAGGGAGTGGAGATATTCCCGTCCCTGTCTGATGAGTTGTTCAGAGCATGTATTGAAGGATAACAAAAAGTCTACACTGGAAAAAAAGAAAAGTGTTTCAGTATGGTACCAACTCAAGCAGGGGAAACCCTGGAAGAGAGGGGGTTGGAATGTGACTTACCATATGGTAAGTCAGCTGAAGGAAAAGATGTCCATTTGGGGACAGAAACTATCATGGGATAGTTGAAACCTCCCTTCGTAGTAGTAAGAAGGGGAGAATTCTGTAACCCATGGACAAAAATATCCTAACAGCTTAGCATACTGAAAAAGAAAAAAACAGTGTAGAGTTTGAAGAATAAACTTCTGATAAGAAGAAGTTAACTGTAGATTGCAACATACAGGAACCTATGGTTGCTGGTTATGATTAGACTGGTTAGAGTCTGGAGACTTCAGACTAGGATGAGATGTCCCTTGCTTGGGTACATCTGGAGGATGGGCAGGAGAAGGGTGAAACTTCTTTTCTTAGGGAAAGAAGGTTTGGTAGGACATTTCCTACGTCCTGGGGAAAAAGAAGGCTTAAGATGGTTTCCAGAACCAGGGAAGTCAGTGGAGCAATGAGCAACCTGACGTAAAGCCTCTCTATTGAAGAGATTTTCTCCAGTACAAGGAGAATTACTCAGTGTATGTTGTGCCCATCTGCTCAAGTCTGAAGCTTGCAGCCAGGCTTAACGACGTGCTCCAATGGCAATAGCAGAGGATCTGCTAACAGACTCAAAAGAGCCTAGAGAAGCACGAAAAAGAAACCAAGAGATATTCCTGCTATGATTAAGAAGCAAGGAATAGTCAGTGGCCTTAGGCTCTGACAAAAAAGGGGACAAAAGAGATAATTTCTCTGTGACCTCCTGAAGTGTCAGACTCATATAAAAAATATATGAAATAATTCTTGAAGCCAGCATAGAAGTTTGGAAGGTTTGACGTCCAAAGGCATCAAGTGCTTTAGATGCACGACCTGGCGGATAAGAAGAATGCTTCTTCTTGCTTATTACCTTCCTCATTGCTGATTCCACTACAATGGAATGATGTGGAAGTTGGTTTTTTTGAAACCCCGGAGAGGGAGGCACCTGATACAGAACATTAGTGGCTGTAGAAGGTGAGGGAACCTTTAAAGGTGATTCCCACATCCTCAGAAGAAGATCCTGCAAAGAATGATGTAAAGGAAGCATTATATTTTCCTTTTCTGCAGGATCTTGGTTAAGAGTAGAGCCAGGAATAGGAATGGCAAGAAAGGTTGCCATGTCAAGGAGAAATTTCTGAAAAGAAGGATCTCCAATGGGAACTATTCCTGGGTAAGCTGAGGTTGAAGGAGCAGCTTGAGCACCAGAAGACCTATTGGAGTGGTGCAGAAAAAGAATCCTGCTAGATGGACAGTGATACTGACAGTTCTGATTCGAGGCAGTTAGTACTGCATCGTCAGTGCCCGGTATCGATTCCAAGCTAGGCATAGAAAGGATCGATGGCACCGATGGAACTGCAGGAATCAACATCGATACCGATACCGGTATCGGAGATGATAATGTCATCGGAGCAGTAATCGGGGGCTGCTGAAGCGGTACCGAGGTAGCCAGAGAGCCTTGGTGAATATCCTCGGTACTGCGTAGTCGGAGACGATATGGATCGGTTCAGAAACGCGTCAGTACCAAGTCATCTAGACTGGATATCGATACTAGACTCGGCATCGAAGGGAGCGATTCTATCAATGCATGTCTAGAAGGTACCGACGTTGGTAGTGGTATCGGCGTTGCCGATACAGGAAAGTCAATCGGAGTCGTATCGATCGGTTCCGAAGGTACCGAGGACGTCCGAAGACGATGCCTGGTGAAGAGAGGAACACTCGACACCGGCGCCGATGTCGGGGTATCGGTACCGCTCGAAGCCGATACCAACCCCGAGCATGGCGGAGATACAGGAAAGCCAATCTGGGTCGTATCGATCGGCCCCGAAGGTACCGAGGATACCAGATGACGATCCCAGGTGAAGAGTGGAACACTCGACACTGATGCCAATGCTGGGGTATCGGTACCGCTCGAAGCCGGTACCAACCCCGAGCATGGTGGAGATACAGGAAAGCCAATCTGGGTCATATCGATCGGCCCTGAAGGTACCGAGGACACCAGATGACGATCCCTGGTGAAGAGTGGAACACTCGACACCGGTGCCGATGCCGGGGTATCGATACCGCTCGAAGCGGATACCACCCCCGAGCATGGCTCAGGTATGTTCTGTGAGGGGTAAGCCCCAGGAACAACCTGAAACCCCGTAAATGCTTTGGAGCCTGAAGACTCCCGCCGGGATTTTATTGCCAATGGGGTCTTGATGGGAAGGCCGGAGCCGTCATCATGCTGGGCATGAGACTTACCCTTCAAGAATTGGCTAGTCTTAACAGAATGTTTGTGGGTTACCTGATCCTGGAGAGAAGAATGAAACCGGTGTCCTCACCTCAGGAGGAAAAACGGCATCGAGGGAAACTCGAAAAAGGGAAGGTCTTCTCCCAATAATACATCCTGATGGATCAGGGAAAAAAGGGTCAGGACCCAAACAGGTTAGACACCAAGCATTTTAGTCTAAAAAGAAAACTATGTTTCCACAGTGAAGGCACTTCTTAGGGGAAGGAGGCTCCATGTTGGAGAGGCCTGGTAGGCCCAAAAAATTAAAACAAAAACTGAGGAGAAAAAATTTCTCTAAGTTTGGAAAAGAAAAGAATAAAGCACCGGCGGTACCGGTATCGGCGGGAAAGACAGCCGCGACCACAAGAAAACAAGGAAATAAGAATTTTAAAGAAAAAAGTTTCTGCAGTGACAGGAGGACGTCCTGTCGGCTCCGCGGAAAAACGAAAACTGAGGAGAGGCAGTGGGAAAGGCGGGAAGTCAGCGCGCAGGCGCGAGGGATGCTCCCAAAAGCTTTCTGATTGGATGCTGGGGAGCATTCCCGTGCAGGCTCCGACGGTACCGACGTACCCATATGTGAAGACTCATTCCTGCTTGTTCCTGGAGATATACTGGAACAACAACTGACTAAGGTGGAAATCAGATACCACTTTTGGAAGGAATTTAGGATGTGTACAAAGAATCACTCTATTATGGTGGAACTTGGTGTAAGGTGGATGAACCACTAGAGCCTGAAGCTCATTCACCATGCATGCTGAAGTGACCGCCACCAGAAAAGCACAGTTACTTATCTGTAACAGGTGATCTCTGGGAACAGCAGGAATAAGTCTTCACATATGGGTAAGTCGGTACCGACGGAGTCTGCCCGGGAACACTTCCCAGCGTCCAATCAAAACGCTTTTGGAAGCATCCCACCACACCTGCGTGCTGCCTTCCCGCCTTCCCAACTGCCTCTCCTCAGTTAAGTTTTAAAGCTGAGACAAAGAGAGAGAGGAAAGGAAAGATAGATAAAGAGATACAACTCCTAGGGGAGGTGGGTGGGTTGTGAAGACTTATTCCTGCTGTTCCCAGAGATCACCTGTTACAGGCAAGTAACTGTGTTATCTCCAGGAACAAGCAGGAATGAGTCTTCACATATGGGGACTCCCAAGCTGAGATGCCCAGAGGGAGTTCTAGCATGTTGCGGATGTAGAAGAGCCATGCTGCTCCCCAGAACCACAGGCATCCTGGGGATGGAGGGTAGGAGTTGAATACAGAAAAGGTGCTGTGGAACAGCTGAACTAGAACAGGACCTCTACAGAGAAGAACCCTGTAGAGAGGAGATCTAGTGGTAAAAATTGAGATATGGGCCTCCCTTGTTGACATTGCAAGTCTACTGAGGTTGATATGGATCTGTTAGAAGAACCATTGGAAAACCTCAAGGAGTATCTCACTGAGAAGTAGAGGTAAGAAAAGTAGAAAAACAAGTGGAGGTCAGAACCCCTCAGGGTGAAGAAATAGCCCCAGGGAGAAACTGGGGTAGGGAAAGAGAGGTAGGACTTCAGCGGAAGATGCAGAAAGTACCTTTAAGAAAGCTTAAGCTGTGTTGGTCCAAGAAAATCTAATCCTAGGACCAAAGAAAGAAGAGTCTGACCCTGCTGGACTGGCAGTAGAAACAGTCCATGTAGGAGAGAAAGGGTGTGGAAACCCCTGTATCTGATAAGAAGTTAAGGACAGACTTAGGAAGCGCTAAGCTTTAGATAAACTGAAGTTCCTCAATGTCTTTCCTGGATGGGTTAAGGAAAGAAAAAGGGTACATGGAGAACTTCAGGGGTACCTAACCCTGAAAGGTTATGGTAAGAAAAGTTTGTTGATCGCCACAGGAAGTGGTTATGTGTGTAGAATCCTAAGTATGCTGGTACAGTATTGATAGGGGTGGTGCCCATCTGTTAGGATCATATAGGAATGTATGAATATCTGAATGTAAACAGACAGATAGATAAGTATGTGGATACATATCTACTTAAGATCTATCTTTATAGAGACATATAGATATATATATATATAGATATACATACATTCCTAAAGTTATACACATATAGAGTATATATGCATATATATATATATACGGAGAGACCTGTATTGGCAGAAGATACACAGATATATATATATATATATATATGAATATGTAGGCATGTAGACAGATGTCTCCAGGTATGTGGATGAAGAAATGTCTATAGAAATTGATCCCCATAGGAGTATGGGGAGAGAAAAGATTCATCTAACAGCAAGGAGGGTGATACCCGCTTGAATAGATGCATCAAGAATCTTCTTTCCCTGGTTATGATTGAAAAAGTCAGGGGAATAGAGTCCCTGACAAAAGAGAGTCTAAATCCGTTTCAGAATTTGCGCTCTTAAATAACCAGGATGGCCTACATGGAAAAAGGCAGAGGATAACTTCAGTCTGCAGGCAGCAAGTCCAGATTTCTCCAGTACCGCAGTATGGAGAATGGATAGAGGACGTCACTGGAGGAAGATACCATAGTGACCTGTTTACAAGGGCAGATGGGTATCAGGCGTCCTTTAATTGCCACTGAAACAAAAAAGATCTCTGGCGAGAAGACCAAGGGGATATGGACCAAGCCAGAGAATTTGCCATTCTTTAGGTTGTCACGTGAAGAAAAGGCTTGAGCCTCAGGTCTCAAAAGAGATTTTAGATGAGATGGTAGGGGTAGGGAACACCTACCAGACATGAAAGATATGACTGGGGAAACCCTTCCTAACCCTCTGGGGTTATCTGCTAGACAAGATATGATGCTCTCTAGCAAGGGCCCATAGTGCAAAGCTATTCTGTAGAGTTGCAGAGAGCATGCTGCAGGTTAGTTAGAAGAAAAAACTGGCTGTTAAAAGCCAGTGGGTAAGAACCATTCTGCCAAGGACAAAGAATAGAAGTTAACCAAGCCGTCTGTGATAATAGGATTTACCAAACGAGGTTGATAACCTGTTTGGGGTTTAGCACTGAGGCTAGAAGAATAGCTAGTGGAGGAGAAGCCCTGGTTGTGTGGTGAACAGAACCAATGACTTAACCACTAGGAATTAGTGTATCTACAGCAACTACCAGGGCAGCAGCGGAAAATTTCTTTTCCCATCTTTTTTAGATTGGAAAAAAGAGACAACAGACATAGTAGGACTATCTAGTGTCTGATGAACTGCCCTAAGGAAATAAAGGGGGAGACAACTCCTAAATGGAGAATCCCCCCTGTGGAACAGGTAGAAGACCATAGGGGCTTACCAGTGTAAAAGAGCCACTCTTACAAACCAGATGCTGTAGCAAGAGGGAGGTAAGACAGAGGTGAAGGAGACTGACTATGAAAGAAGTCTCTGAAAGGTAAGATAATACATGCCAGTACAGGGAAACAACTGTCTTATTAATAGTTGTCATTTCTCTTTTCCCAAAAAGGAAAAGAAACCTGTCAAGTGAGGGCATGATCATCATGAAGACTCTTAGAGTAAAGGAAAAAATGTCTCAAGGAGAGACATGTTGAAAAAGTTAGGATAAATTTAGTGCAGATACTTCAGCAAAAAGAAGTAGACTGCCCCTGTAACCAGCAACACAAGGGGAAAAATGACTTATTTAAAACCCTGTGACTGCTGGGTTTGTGGACCCTGTTGAGGTTGTGGTTTCTTCAGACTAGGGCCATGTATATTGGGATCACGCTGATTGAGCCATTGATAAAACACCTGAAATTGAGCTTCGGAGGCAACCCCAGCTGTCTGCTTATATTACACAGGTACACTACCAAAAAACTGCCTCCAGTTTTGCAACTGATTCCTATAGATTTTGGGGTGCTGAATCCAGGAAAAATAGCCAAAATGTTCCATCACGTCACGTTTTCTTGCAAAATTAGATTTCTTACCCATATAAGGAATGTTCACATAATTTCTTTTTAGCCGACTGCAGTTTATTTTCTTGGCCCAAAATAGAGGTTGTAATGGTTAACTAACTAGAAACACTCCCTCATGATATTTTAGAGTGTTTTGTATTCATTTTATACATTAACAGGACAATTGGGAGGCGGGGGGCTAAATCCAGTACTCGCGCTGGCGCATGTTCTTTCCTGTTTGCCTCGCCTCGTTCGCTCGCTCAAACACGGTGGTTGCGACATGAACGTTCCTGTCAAATTTCAGTTTCTTGCAAGTTCATTATTACCTTTTGTTTGCTCAGTCGTAATCCAGCTTTATTCCGAAGTGGTTCACTACAGTTGTAGTTTGCAGTGCTGTGTATTTGTGATGGCTCACAGAGCCAGAGGTTGCGTCAACTCTCCGGACAGTTTTTGTTTTATTTGTGGGGAATATACCGTGAAAAAGCGGCAGAGGAACATTTCTGCATTTATTAAAAAAGTATATTTCGCCTATTTCGGTTTGAAGTTAGGCGATCAAGACAAACCATGGGCTCCTCACAAAGTGTGCAAGACATGTGAGGAAGATCTACGCTTATGGATGAAAGGTAAAAAACAAGCATTTCGTTTCGGAATACCTATGATGTGGCGTGAACAAAGAGACCACAGCAGTGACTGCTATTTTTGCTCTTGCATTGTGAAGGGATACAACTTAAAAAATAAGAACGTAATAAGTTACACCAACCATCCCTCAGAAATAAGGCCTATGCCTCATAGCAACGAAGTACCTGTGCCTGAAACACCAAAATATTTTGATCATATATGAATGGACGGAACTGATCATTATGAGACTCATCAGATGGCTTTTCCCGATGAGTCCAGTACTTCCGAGTTTGAAACTGAACCAGATCCGAAACCTGAACTTTTCTCTCAAGCTGAATTGAATGATTTAGTCCAGGATTTAGGACTCCCAAAAGATGCTGCCCAACTGCTAGGTTCTCGGCTTAAACAGAAAAATCTATTGTCACCAGGAACAACTTTTTATTGGTACCGCAACCGCGAGACACAATTTTTGAAGTATTTCAGCAAAGAGGAAGATTTGGTATTTTGCAACGATATATACGGAGTGATGGAAAAGTTTAAACTCAAGTATGATCCTGCTGAATGGCGGCTGTTCATTGATTCGTCAAAAGACAGCATAAAAGGTGTTGTTCTTCATAATGGCAACACATTCGCTTCAGTTCCTATTGCTCACTCTGTTATTCTCCAAGAAAAATACGAGAATTTGGCCCTGATTCTTCAGAAGATTCGTTATGATGAGCATAAGTGGATGATTTGTGGAGACTTTAAAATTCTATCCATGCTATTAGGGCAGCAATCCAGTTTCACCAAATATCCCTGATTCCTTTGCTTTTTGTATAGCCGGGACCGCGACCTACACTGGGGGAAAAAAGACTGGCCAATTCGGGAGTATTTGAGACCCTGTGAGAAAAATGTTCTTCATGAGAGCTTGGTACCTCGTGATAAAATTCTATTACCACCTCTCCACATTAAGTTGGGTCTCATTAAGCAATTCATCAAGTCCCTTCCAAAAGATGGTGAGTGCTTTCGGTACCTTTGCTCAAAGTTCCCCCGACTTTCTGAAGCAAAGCTAAAGGAAGGAGTGTTTGTTGGCCCTGATATAAGGAAACTCATTTCAGATGGAGCATTCGCTGAAACGATGTCTGAGAAGGAAAAAGAAGCCTGGGATTCCTTCAAGGATGTTGTTCTCAAATTCTTGGGGAACAGGCGGGATGAGAACTATAAGGATATGGTTGCCAGGATGCTCAATGCCTTCAAAGAACAAGGCTGTAACATGAGCCTGAAAGTCCATTTCTTGCACTCCCATGTGAACTACTTTCCCGAAAACTTGGGGGCGTACAGTGAAGAACAAGGTGAAAGGTTTCACCAGGACATCAAGGACGCAGAGAGAAGGTACCAAGGAAGATGGAACACCACTATGATGGCTGATTTCTGCTGGTTGCTGCTGCGGGAAACCCCAGATGAAAAATACGCCAAGCAGCGCACCAAGAGAAGCATTCGGGGGAAGAAGAAACGGGCCCACCAGGAGATTGATTGACCCAAGAATGACTTTAAAATCTAAACTGTGTTGACAAATATCGTGTTTTTACTAAACTTTGAAATAAAAATTTGCTAGTTATTACCACAGTGTCGGATCTCATTTATTAGAATTTTATTTTCACACCATCGGGTGTTTGTCTTCATGTATTGCAATGGTGCGGTTTGCGTTTTCTATTCTTACATACATACCTGTACAACATTTTTTGCACATTTCTTTGCTTTGCTTTGTGTCTAACCTCGCTCTTATATGCTCAATGTTTGTGCACATGTATGTGGCTGTTTTAAGTGCAGACAATTTTGCTACCATCACAGTGTGTTTTGTTGACATTACTCTATTCTTATGTGCTGCCTTGTTACAATTTTCTTTATTCTTATTTGAATAACTACTAAACAATTAGCATAAAGAATTCATCCAAGAAACTTTTATCTCGATCGCACTCAATCTGAAACGTTCACCTCAAACTGCTAACACAATGTAGCAAAAAATCTGTACGTGATGGAGCAAATTGGTTACCAGATTTGGATTGAGCGCGCCAAAAAACGTAAAAATCAATCGAAACATTAGAGGCAGTTTAAAAAAAATTTTTTTTAGTGTACATGTGTTATTAATTCTCTTTCGGAATTTTTTTCTGTTTGAAAAGGTTTTATACCAGCAGACAGCTGGGGTTGCGATGGGGGCCACGGTAGCCCCATCGGTAGCCAATCTATTTATGGCTGAGTTCGAGGAGAAGTGGCTGTATCCATCTGAATTTTGGCAATACATTCCGTTCTGGAGCCGCTACATAGATGATGTATTTATGCTGTGGACAGCCTCCGAAGCTCAATTTTAGGTGTTTTATCAATGGCTCAATCAGCGTGATCCCAATATACGTTTTACAAGCACTAGTGCTTTGGACAGTATTACATACCTTGATTTGGTAATTCGCAAAGGTATATCATGGGAAACAACTGTATTTAAGAAGGAAGTAGCCAGAAACGCATTATTGCATTACAAAAGTGCACATCCCATTCCGCTTAAAGCGTAGTTACTCACCTGTAACAGGTGTTCTCCAGGAGCAGCAGGAATCAGCCCTCACATATGGGTGACGTCGGCGCCGACGGAGCCCTCGCGGAGCAATTTTCCCCAGCTTTCAAAGAAAGCCTTTGGGAATTGCAGCGCGCATGCGCGGTCCCCTTCCCGCCCAAGGGTGACATCTTAGCCAGTCAGATGACATAGCTAAAAGACAGCATAAAAATTTGCAAAAAAACTAAAGCAGATAATTGCAACTCCAAGGGGAGGAGGGAGGGTTGTGAGGACTGATTCCTGCTGCTCCTGGAGAACACCTGTTACAGGTGAGTAACTACGCTTTCTCCAGGACCAAGCAGGAAGTCAGTCCTCACATATGGGACTCCCAAGCTTAAGGCTACCGGAGACCCTAAGCACAAAATGAGCTCCCTCTAGCTCAGCAGTACAGAAGGAAGGAATCTTCGCTGAATTATTACCCACCGGTAGCCCCCATCCGGGATGGAGGGTAGGAGTTGCTCAAACCTCGAAGAGATTTCGGAGGACTGCCTTTCTGAAAGCACTGTCCCTGCGGGACTCCCTCTCGAGGCAGTAATGGACCGCAAAAGTCTGGCTCGAAGACCAAGTAGCGGCCCGGCAGATGTCTGCCAATGGAACCGAGCGGAGGTAAGCCACTGACGTAGCCTTCGCCCGAACACAATGAGCCGTGACTCGACTTTCTAAGGAGAGTCCGGCTGCCCCATAAGCCCAAGCGATACAGTCAGCAACCCAGATGGACAGAGTACGCTTGGAGACAGGGAGCCCCAATTTATTGGGGTCAAAAGACACGAAA
This sequence comes from Ichthyophis bannanicus, assembly GCA_033557465.1. Lineage (NCBI taxonomy): Eukaryota > Metazoa > Chordata > Amphibia > Gymnophiona > Ichthyophiidae > Ichthyophis > Ichthyophis bannanicus. The sequence continues at coordinate 1,541,268,616 of CM066031.1, forward strand.
AGCTGAGCAGCTTTACGGTGCTCCCGCGTACGGTCAAGGTAGAAGTTCAATGCCCTTCTACAGTCCAGGGTATGCAGGACCATTTCAGCTCGGCTGGAGTGTCGCCTGGGAAAGAAGGTCGGAAGTACCACCTCCTGATTGATGTGAAAAGAGGAGACCACTTTTGGAAGAAATTTTGGGTGAGTCCGTAGGACTACCCTATTTTTGTAGAACCGAGTGTAAGGGGGATCAGACACGAGGGCCTGCAATTCACTTACGCGTCTAGCGGAAGTGAGGGCTATCAGGAATAAGGTTTTCCAAGAAAGAAAACGTAGAGAACAGGTAGCCATAGGTTCAAAAGGCGGACAGGTGATCCGCTGTAAAACCACATTCAGATCCCAGTCAGGTGCTGGCGGGCGCAGAGGTGGTTTAAGTAGAAGGAGACCTCGGAGAAACCTCGCCACGAGAGGGTCGCCGGAAAGAGGTCTGCCGTCCACTGGCACATGATGTGCTGAGAGAGCACTGAGGTGAACTTTGACGGAGTTGGACTTAAGTCCCAGATTAGAGAGGTAGAGCAAGTACTGCAAGTTCACTGACAACGAGCAAGAGAAGGGATCCTGAGACTGCTGGGCACACCAAGTGGAAAAGCGACGCCATTTAAGGGCGTAGCATTTGCGGGTAGAAGGTCGCCGGGAAGCTAGGACGACCTCTTCCACCTCTGCCGGCAATAGAAGGGGAGCAAGGACTACCCTTTCAGCAGCCAGGCCATCAGATGAAGAGATCTGAGGTTGGGGTGTAGCAGGGACCCCTGATCCTGTGTTAGGAGATCTGGTTGAAACCCCAGAGGGAACGGATCCTCTATCGCTAATTGCAGCAGGAGTGGAAACCACGGCTGTCTGGGCCAGCGAGGAGCTATCAGGATCATGGAAGCTTTGTCTCGAAGAACCTTGAAAAGAGTTCGGGAGACTAGCGGTATGGGAGGAAAAGCATACAGAAGGCTTTTCGACCATGAGAGCAGAAAAGCATCCGCCGCTACTCGAAGGGGATGCGGCTGCCGAGAGCAGAAGCGAGGAAGTTGCCGGTTGAAAGGACTGGCAAAGAGATCCATCGTGGGGAGGCCCCACTTCAGAAAAAGTTTCTGAACCACCAAGGGATCCAGGCGCCACTCGTGCGGCTGGAGGATTCTGCTGAGTTTGTCCGCCAGGCAATTTTCTTGGCCTGGGAGATAAACGGCCTTGAGAAGAATGCCGTGGCTGACGGCCCAAGAGCAGAGCCTCTGTGCTTCTCGACAGAGAAGGAAGGAGCCCGTGCCTCCCTGTTTGTTCACGTAGAACATGGCAACTTGATTGTCCGTCTGGACAAGGACGGACTGGTGAGAAGTCAGGTGGGAGAAAGCCTTGAGAGCCAGACGGATTGCTCTGAGCTCCAGGAAGTTGATCTGCTGCGCAGACTCCCACGTGGTCCAGAGACCTTGAGTACATGCCCCTTGGCAATGCGCTCCCCATCCCAGGAGAGAAGCATCGGTCGTCAGCACTTGAGCCGGCGGAGGAGACTGAAAAGGCATTCCGAGCACCAGGTTCGGCCGATGAAGCCACCACTGTAGAGAAGAAGTCAGCGGGTCGGAGATGCGCACTAAGTCGGCTAGGCCGCCCGTGGCCTGTTGCCACTGCTTGTGAAGGCACCACTGAGCAGGCCGCATATTCAGGCGGGCATTGGGGGTCACGTGGACGGTGGAATCCATATGGCCGAGTAGTCTCAGGAAGCGCCTGGCGGAGACCAGGGACTGGCTGCGAAAGCGGCCGGCTAGGTCCATGAGCCGTTGAGCCCTGTCGAGAGGCAGGAAAGCTCGTGCCTGAAGAGTGTGCAATCTTGCGCCGATGAACTCGAGATCTTGCGAGGGGAGCAAAGTGGACTTTGCGAAGTTTATGACAAAGCCCAAGTACTGTAGAAGAGTACAGTGCGGTGCGTGGCGTCTGTGACTTCTGGAGAGGACGATGCTCTGATGAGCCAGTCGTCCAGGTACGGAAAGACATAGAGGCCGTGAAGCCGGAGATAAGCCGCCACCACCGCGAGACATTTTGTGAAGACTCGTGGTGCGGAGGATAGGCCAAAGGGCAGTACTCTGTACTGGTAATGATTTCCTGCCACCACAAACCTTAGGTATTGGCGGTGGCTTGGGTGGATGAGGATGTGCGTGTAGGCATCCTTTAGATCCAAGGAGCATAGCCAATCTCCCTGCTGGAGGTAGGGCAGAAGGATTCCAAGGGTAAGCATCTTGAACTTCTCCCTGACGAGGAACTTGTTGAGGTTGCGCAAGTCCAGGATGGGTCTGAGGCCTCCTGTTCTTTTTGGTATTAGGAAATACCTGGAATAGAAGCCTTGACCCCTCAGGTGGTGGGGCACCGGTTCCACAGCCTGTTCCTGAAGAAGACTTGCTAACTCCTGAAGGAGTAAGTCCCTGTGCAGAGGGAGTCGTGGAGGTTCTCCCGGGAAATAGGAGGGAGGGACCTGGTGGAAGTGGAGAAGATAGCCTTCTCTCACCACCTGAAGCACCCAGGCATCTGAGGTGACGTTGGACCACCTGTGGGCAAAGTGAACCAGCCGGCCTCCTGTGCTGGGAGGAACCTGCTGAGAGGGAGAGGCTATGCTGATGAAGTCAAAAAAACCCCACCCTGCTGAGCAGGGGCCGGTGGTGCAGGCTTGGGGGTTTGCTGCCTACGGGACCCGTTACCCCGTCCCTTGGCCTGCTGACCCTGTTGGGGAGCTGCGGAGGCCTGATATTGAGGGTAGTGTTTATAGGCAGCCGCCTTTCTCGGGTAAAAGGACTTCTTTCCCGAGCCCTTCTTCTTCTGGGAAGGGGCGGAGGTCTTCCTAGAAAGCCTAGTTCTGGTGAGAGTCTCCGTCTCGATTTGTGCAGCCTTTTCAGCCATGGGCTTGCCAAAGAGGTTCTCACCTCGGCAGGGGACATCGACCAACTTGTCCTGCACCCTGGGTTCAAGGTCAGACGACTGAAGCCAAGCCTGTCGGCGGGCACCGATGCCAGCTGCGGCCACCCGTGCTGATGCTTCAAAGCCATCATAGGCTGTTCGAGACATGAATTTGGAGCATTCCCGAATACCAGTTGTCAAGGCTAGGAACCTCCGCAAAGGTTCCTCGGACAGCCCAGTGGAGAATCCGGCTATCTCTTTAGCCAGGTCTCTGAGATACATGCCCATGTAGAGCTGGTAGGTCTGGACCCGACAAGCAAGCATAGAGCCCTGGAAACACTTCTTACCTAGGCCATCCAGGTTGCGGGCCTCCCTGCCAGGAGGCACCGAGGAGTGCATCTTTTGGCTCTTAAGCCTATGCATGGCCGATTCCACCACCATGGAATGGTGCGGTAGCTGTGCTTTTTGGAAGCCAGGGCTCTTGCGGACTCGATAAATGGAATCGACCCGCTTGCTTAATACCGGCGACGATGCCGGACTCTCCCACATGCGGAAGAGTAGTCGTTCCAGCATGGGAGGAACCGGTACAGTAAAGTGCTCCCTGGCGGGAGAGTCGTACTGAAGGGCATCGAGCTCTTCGGCTCGGGGCTCCTCCTCGGGATCCGCAGGGAAGGCCAAAGCCTTGGCCATATCCCTGACGAAGTCCGAGAACCGGGCGTCCTCCGGAGGGGACTGTTTCCGAGGTTCGGACTCAGGCGAGTCCGAAGGGACACACCGAGTCCGAAATAATCAGGTGACTCTTCCTCTTCAGACTCCCAGGCCGACTCCGAGGAGGAATCGGTGGGGTCGGTCCGGGCAGGCGGAGGCGTCGGCCGCCCCGACGCCGAGGGAGTCGGCGTCGACGACCTCGGTCCCGAACAGGAGGCCGAGGGTGACCTCGACCGAGGATCGACTCGAGCCCGCATGGACTCGAGGATCGGCTCGGTCTCCGGGGTCGACTTAGACGTCGACGTCCCGGCAGTCGGGGCAGTGGCGCCAGCGAGGCTAGCGATCAGTGCCCGCTGCTGGTCCATGAAGGCAGAGAGTCTGCTCTCCAAGGCCGTCAACCTGAGTCCGACCTCAGGTGACCCAGCAGCCCCCGACTCGGGCCCCAACGGCGTCGGGCCCGACGTCGGACCCCTCGGAGGCGAGTCCAGGAGGACTACAGGACCTACCCGAGCAGGCAACTCCGACTCCAGACGAGGTCGCTTCGGCAGATGCTCCTTCTCCAAAGACCCGGGACGGCTATCGGGGCTATGCGACCTGGCCCTCGCGGAACCAGGAGCGTCCACCGACGCCGCCCTCGCGGGTTTCACCTTCCGATGACGGTCCCCGGAGGGAGAACCCCTGTCAGAGGAACTCCGGCGACGGTCAGAGCTGGAACCTCTGGACGCCGAGGCCTCCGACGAGGTCCGGGTACGGGCGGGATCAGCGAAGATTCGTTCCCGCTGATGCCGCCGACTCCTTAACGCTTTGGAGGACATCTTGCTGCAGGCCCCACAGATCAGTTCGTGATCCGGGCCGAGGCAGCGGAGGCAATTATCGTGTGTGTCAGTGAGTGACATATTTCTGTCACACTGAACACACCGCTTGAAACCACTGGCAGCCATCGGGGGAAAAAGGGCCCCTGCAAGGTCAAAGGACCGGGCTGCCAGCGAAAAACCGAAAACGAAACTGACAGAAAATCAGAAAAACCGAAAGATAATAGGAGGACTCGCAACGGCGTCGCGAGTCCGGGCAGGAAAAGGACCGGCGTCGAACCGACCGAGAAAAAAAGAGATAAATCACGAAAAAATCAACTTTTTAGCGGGGACAAGACGGGCACGTCTGTAGGGCTCCACGGAAAAAAGAAGACTGGCTAAGATGGCACCCTTGGGCGGGAAGGGGACCGCGCATGCGCGCTGCAATTCCCAAAGGCTTTCTTTGAAAGCTGGGGAAAATTGCTCCGCGAGGGCTCCGTCAGCGCCGACGTCACCCATATGTGAGGACTGACTTCCTGCTTGGTCCTGGAGAAAAATAGTTTACCTTTCTCTCAATTTTTGCGTTTCCGACGAAACTGTTCTAATTTACAAGAATTTCGGTTTCATTCTAAACACTTGCAAACAATTTTTTACGATCAAGGATACCCTAGAGGGGTTGTGCAACAAGCTTACACTCGTGCATTATTCAACAACCGGACTCTGCTATTACAGGAGAAGCGTTCAGAAGATGCTAAGGAAGACCATATTAATTTTGTTTCTAAATTCTCTCCGTTAAGTATGAAATTGAAGAAGATCTTAAACCGGCACAGTAATATTCTTAGTCATCTACCAGGATTGGAAGATAAATCCATCCGATGCGTCTGGCAACGAAATAAAAACCTTAAAGAATTATTGAGTCCAACACAATTACGTCAACCCCATCAAACTACATTCTTAGATACCGCAACTGTTCCTGCTGGCCATGTTAAATGTGGAAATTGTGCTATTTGCAGTATTACTTTGGAACTCACACAGTTTGTTTATCATGGGATCACATACCACATACGCAACCAGAAAGGTGGTGTATGCTATACAATGCCCCTGTCAGCTTCTATACATAGGCAAAACTCCTCGAGCTTTTAAAATACGTATGGGAGAACATCGTAGTCGCCTCCACTGTCAGAAACTGGAAGCGCTGATAGTGGCTCACTGTCTTGCTTTACATCACCGGTTTGATCAGCTTCGTTGTTTTTGCATCGATCAGACCCTTAAGGGGTCAATAGGTAAAACTAGAAGCCAAAGTCTGCTATTAAATGAACAACGCTGGATCTATCGCTTAAAAACAGTTAGCCCTGGAGGACTCAATTCCCAAATAGATTGGTCAATATGTATGTAAAACAGGTTTCCACTTGAATAATGCAGAACGCATTTACCAGTTGGCTGACTTCCGGGTTGGTATTGTCGTTCATTAATATTTTTTTGGAGCTGTCAGTGGATTGGCTGGCTTCCCCTCCTCTCCACTGCCTATAAGAGGGCCGGGTATGTGTTTAGATACGCATGCGCGGCGTTTTTGTCTCTGATTATCACTCTGCAAGATAAAGCCTTCAGGTTTGTTCGCGTAATTCTATAGTTAGTCTTACATTTTGTTAATATAAGCAAAGGGCTCGGTTCTTACCCTATCTGCTATAAATATGCATTTCAATACTGATTGATATTTTCTTCTTCTTTTTTAAGCCATTTATTGTAATTTAAAACAACTCGCATGACACGCCGAGAAAGTAACACTTCCCCCGATGAAACCGCGGCAGCGGTGAAACGCATCAGTGCTAGAAGTTTGCGTCGGGTGCTGAGAGACCGGTTCTGACTTCCTTTGATTAATAACAGATAAGTTGTTTGGATTTTTTTTGAAAGTCAGAAGTCTCTTCTTGAAAACGTCATGAATTATTAACGACGGAAAAGATTCACCAGATGTCATATGTCATATGTTGAGAAGAGTCCGCATAGCTCATAAATTCTCTAAATCTGCTTTTCAATAATTATAGTCACACACTGGACTTTTAGGTAAAAAAGAAAAAGTGGATTGCAAGGGTCCTTGATGTAAGGAAGGGGTAAGGGATTTCTCAGGCTTTTCAGCAGTTGTGGCCTGTAGCTACCCTCCCCCATTCATTCTGAGACCCATATCCACACAAAAAAACATATATATTCTTTTAGATAACATTTTTTTGATAACGTTTTTCTGATCACATTTTTGGTACATGAAAATAGATTGTATCAGTATCTGCATTAATTTGGGCAATTGTTCTATTTTTATTGGAAGGTTTGGCGTCCAAAGGCATCTAAAGTCTTAGACTCACGACCTGGCGGATAAGAAGAGTGCTTTTTAGTACTCTTCACCCGCCTCATTGCTGATTCAACAACAATGGAATGATGAGGAAGTTGAGTCTTCTGAAAACCTGGAGAGGGAGGCACCTGATATAGAAGATCAGTTGTCCTAGAAGGTGGGGGCACCGTTAAAGGAGCTTCCCACATTCGTAGAAGGAGATCCTGCAAGGAATGATGCAAAGGAAGCATGATGGTATCCTTTGCTGTCCCAGGAATATACAGGGATTCCGCATTGCCTTGTGTAGGATCCTGTCCAGGCACAGAAATGGCAAGTGATCGCATCATATCCATGAGAAAAGCTTGAAAAGAAAAATCCCCAGAGGGAAATTCTTTTGGACAGGCTAGATCTGCTGAAGAACTAGCATTGGCACCGGAGGATCTATCCCACCTTATAGGAATATAAGATCCTGAATGGTGGAGATCCCTAGAGAATAGTCGCCGGTACCGCAGGGGGTCGGGACCAGCAACAGTCGGTAGCATATCGTCCATTCTAGGGATCGATTCCAAACTCGGTATCGAGGTTAAGCGAGCCTGAAAAGGGAAGCATGGAAGGCACCGACAGCCATGGTAATGTGGATACCGGTACCGACTCCGGTACCAGTGGATGAAAGCCAGCCGGTGACAACTCTATCGGTATGGAAGAAACCGAGAGTGCTGGACATGGATCATCGGAACCGTGCCTTCGGTACCGTTTGGTGTCGGTACCAAGGCGAGTCGGTACCCAGTCCTCCAGACTGGAGATCGATTCCAGACTCGGCATCGAAGGAAGCGAGTCTATCGAAGCACATCTGGAGGGTACCGACGTCGGTACTAGTATCGGTACCGGGATCGATACCGATACTGGAGGGTCGGCCTGGAGTGTATCCAACGGTCCCGTAGGTACCGAGGATGCCAGACAACGATCCTTGGTGAGGAATGTTTCATCCAACACCATTGCCGATGCGGGGGTATCGGTACCGCTCGAAGCGGATGCCACCACCGAGCATGGCACAGGTATGTTCTGTGAGGGGTGAACCTCAGGAACAACCTGAAACCCCACACAGGCTTTGGAGGCTGAAGACTCCCACCGGGGTTTTAAAACCAGTATGTTCTCGAGGGCAAGGTCAGAGGCATCTCTATGCTGTGCATGAGATCTACCACTCGAGGACTGGCTAGTCTTAACAGACTGTTTTTGGGTTACCTGATTCCGTGTAGAAGAAGTGGTCGGTGCCCTGAAGCTGGATGGGGACCGCGTATCGAGGGAAACCCGAAGCTGAAGACTTTTTCCGATAATACTATTGCAGGAGGGACACTCTGGAGGAAAATGGTCAGGACCCATACCGGCGAGACACCAATTAGGGGTGTCTAAAGTTAATTTTGTACCGCCGCAGTTTGAACATTTCTTGGGAATAGTGACTGGTAGTTCCATGAGAAAAAGTGAGTAGGCCTAGCAGGCCTAAGAAAACTGTGAGACACTAAGAAAAAAAAAATATTCCTTAAAAAGGAAAATTTTACAAGAAAAAAGGAGAGAAAAACACCGGCGGTACCGGTGGCGTCGGAGAAGGCAGCCGCGACCACAAGAAAACTAAAAAATAAAAGAAGAATTTTCTGCGGTGACAGGAGGACGTCCTGCCGGCTCCGCGGAAAAACGAAAACTGAGGAGAGGCAGTTGGGAAGGCGGTAAGGCAGCATGCAGGCGTGGTGGGATGCTTCCAAAAGCGTTTTGATTGGACGCTGGGAAGCGTTCCCGCGCAGACTCCGTCGGTACCAACGTACCCATATGTGAAGACTCATTCCTGCTTGTTCCTGGAGATCAATACTTTCCAGATCAAGAACTTCAGAGGACAAGAATTGAGCAGCTCAAAGGGAGCTTTCATGAGCTGTGTAAGAATGACTTTGAGGTCCCAAGACACCACGGGAGGCTTGTAGGGAGGCTTCAAGAGATGCAACCCTCACATAAAGCGAACATTTAAAGGCTGTATCAAGATGCATTTGCCTTTCATACTTCGATGGTATACTCAAATCACACTGAAGTGGACCCTGACAGAGTTGGACTTAAGTCTAGACTCGAAGAGGTGTAGATGATATTCAAGCAGTTTTCATGTGGAACAGATGAAGAGATCTAAGACCTGGCCCTCACACCAGACAGCAAACCTCTTACATTTGCAGGAATAAGACTCACTTATAGAGACCCCTCCTAGAAGCCAAAAGGACTTTGGTTACACTGTGTAGCAGGTTAAGCTGAGACAACATTAGCCTCTCAACATCCACATCGTGAGGGCCAAAGACTGGATATTGGGGTGCAACATCATTCCGCCCTCCTGCAATATCAGATCTGGTACATGGCCAAGCCATAGTAGCTTCAGACTGGAGAATTGCATCAGAAGGAGAAACCAAGGCTGTCTGGGTCAGTAGGGGGCGATGCGAGTCACTATGCAGTCGCGTGTTTTGAGCTACAGGAGGGTCTTTGTGATGAGAGGTATTGGGGAATAAGCGTACAGAAGACCCTCCCACCAGTGCAGGAGGAAAGCATCTGATGCCAGTCTACTGTGTGATCTTACTGTGGAGCAGAACTGATACAACTGGGCAACCTGTGGGGTAGCGAACAGATCTACTGAGGGGGTGTCTCACTCGCGTAAGATGTGACTTGCCACTTTCCTGCCCAACATCCACTTGTGTGGCCGGAGAACTCGACTAAGCCCAACTTCTAGAGTGTTTTGTTCCCATAGCTCTCAATTCCATCCAGTGTCTGATGGCGAACTTCCACAACTTGACCGCTTCCCAACACAGGAGGTACGAACACGTTCTTTCCTTCTTGTTGATGTAGAACATGGCAACCTGATTATCTGCACCAGAACAATTTGGCTGGTCAATTGATCTTGAAAAGCCTTCAAGACATTTGCCAAAGCTCTGCGTTCCAAGATGTTGATCTGATGGAGACTTTCTTGGATGGACCAATTGCCCTAGGTGTGTAACCCATCAAGATGAGCTCCCCACCCCAGCTTGGATGCGTCTATCTTTAGAACTCTTTGGGGTGGAGAAATTAGGAAAAGGAGACCTCTGATCAGACTGTAGTGGACTGCCCACCAGTGCAATGACTAAACAAGAGGGGTGGTGACATACAGACAATCCTTGAGTCGACCCGTGGCCTGGGTCCACTGAGTCTGCCTCATCTGGAGGCGAGCCATGGGTGTGACATGTACTGTGGAGACCAAAGTGGCCCAGTACAGCCAACTTGTGAGCTGTTACCCGCTGACTTACTTGAATCTCCTGCACCAGTGCTGTCAGCCTGTACAGATAGAGCGGAAGAAAGGCTCTCGCCTCAGTCGTGTTGAGCAGGGCTCCAACAAACTCCAACTGCTGGGTGCGTTGAAGACGGGACTTTGGGCAATTTATAATGAACCCTAGTCATTCCAACACCAGAATGGTCAATCGTGTTGATGCTTGAACCTCTTCTGAAGAGGTATCCATGATCAGCCAATCATACAGACAAGGGAAGACAAACACTCCCAGCATGCGAAGGTAAGCAGCTACTATCATGAGGCATTTTGTGAAGATGCAAGATACAGAGGCCAGGCCAAACACAGCAACACTCGGTAATGGAAGTATTGTTCCCCCCCCCAAACAAATCTGAGATACTTCCTGTGAGTGGGATGTATCTGTATGTGGGTGTTTCGCATCCTTCAGATCCAAGGAGCATAACCAAACTCCTTTTTGAAGGTAAGGAGCAGGGTGCCTAGAGAAATAATTCTGAACTTCTCTTATCAAATACATGTTAAGATCTCTTAGGTCTAGGATAGGACAGTATCCTTCCCGTTTTCTTGGGGATCAGAAAGTACCTGGAATAAAACCCCTGATATCTTTGGTGGCAAGAGCTCGATTGAAAAATCTAACAAGAGTGCGGTGATTTCTCTCTGAAGCAGTTCCTGATGCAGAAGATCAAGATGATCATCCTTGGAGAGCAATCCAATCCACCAACAAAAGAGCCCCTTCTCTTGCTTCAGCTACACTTTGGAATGCCCTCCCTGAACAAATGCGCTTGACAAAAGGACCTTAAGGATTTCAGGAAGATGCTCAAGACACTCCTCTTTGCTAAACACTATGGCTCCATCAACCAATAATCCCCACATTCTAATACCTTACAGCATTGTTTATTGTTCTGTATTGTTTTCCTCTATCCCTCTACCCACCCTTTTTTGTAAACACTTTGATTGAAGGAAAAGGTGGTATATAAAACTTGATAAACAAATAAATGTTGTTGTTGTTAAGTGCCGTCGAGTCGGAGTCGACTCATGGCGACCCTCTGGATAGCTATCCTAAACTGTGTTCGGTCTTCAGTCAGGCGGCTCATTGTTGACAGACTGGTACCCGTAGCTGCTGTTATTGTATCGATCCATCTCATTGCTGGCCGTCCTCTTTTGCGTTGACCTTCTATCTTGCCAAGCATAATGTCTTTCTCTAATGATCTCTCTCTTCGCATGATGTGTCCAAAGTATGAAAGTCGAAGTCTTGTCATCTGAGCTTCTAAAGAAAGCTTAGGTTTGATCTCTAGTACCGACTGGTTTGTTCTTCGGGCAGTCCATGGTATATACAGTATTCGCCGCCAGCACCATAATTCAAAGGCATCAATTTTCTTCCTGTCTATCTTTTTCACTGTCCAGCTTTCACATCCATATGATGTTATTGAAAATACCATGGCTTGAACAAGTCAAATCTTTGTATGGAGAGAGACATCTCTGCTCTTGAGAATCTTATCTAGGTCTTTCATAGCCATTCTTCCAAGAGCAATGCATCGTCTGATTTCTTGACTGCTTGTTGCTTCTTTATTGATAGTTGATCCAAGTAGGTTAAAGTTGTTCACAATTTCAATTTCTTCTCCTTCAACGATGAACCTGTTGATTATGCCAGTTGTCATGATCTTTGTCTTCTTTACATTAAATAAAGGCGGCTTTGTAGCCGCTTTGAATGATATGTAGGACCTGAGAGTCCGACGATATGAGAGGCCACCTTTGTGCAAAGAGTGAGCCTCCCTCCAACCAGAGAGTTTCCTACTGCAGTCATCAGAAGAGTAGCTATGCTCCAAAGGAACCAGACAAAACCTCACCTCAGGTTTTGGCTGAGGAGCCAGTTGGGCCTTCTGAGGCTTTTCTCTATACTGCTGTTGGCGGCGAGCCTGTTTGGGCTGAGAGATATGGGACATAGAAAAGTACCTATGCCTGCGAGGGTAGTAGATCTTTTTCTGGCTCCCACCCTGGTACCTCCTACAGTCAGATGTGTGCCCAGAGAGTTTAGTCAGCATGACATACTACTTCTCAATAAAGCCGGCACAGGACATCTGCCAGCTTGTTTTGCACGGATTGTTCTAAGTCTGAGGATTGGAGTCAGTCAAGTCTCCAGGCGCCAATACTTATGGCAACATTTTTTGATGCCATCTCGAAGATGTCATAGGTGGCTCACACCATAAACTTAGAGCAGTTCCTGCTGTGGGCCACCAGGGAATGAAGTTGCTCCAACATCTCTGGAGGCAGAAACTGGGCTAGATCAGCCAGGTCGCGCATGATGCTCTTCAAGAACTTGCCCAGAACAGCTTGTAGATGGCCACGTGGGCGACCAGCATGGAACTCTGGAAATACCTTCCCCTTAAAGAGTTCAACATCCCAGTCTCCCTTCCTGGGGGTGCCAAGGATTGAGTCTTGGTACTCTTCATTCTCTTTAGGGCAAATTTGACTACCAAGGAATGGTGCGGATACTTAGGCTCCTCGAATGCGGGAGTTTCTGAACTCTGTACATAGAGTCTGGTCTTCTACTAACCGGAGGTAGAGTGAGGGGGTTATCTCACATTCTCATCTATACTCTCTGTAGGATATGGTGCATGGGCACTTTCACCACCTCCTTAGGGGCAGAGGAGTACTGTAAGATCTCCAATTCTTCTGCCTTAGGCTCATCCTCAATCTGCAAAGAAAATGGTATGCCTTGGCCATACCCCTCACAAACTCCTGGAAGGTCATGTCCTCAGGAGGGGTCTTACACCATTCATGAGGTGGAGAGGGCCCAAGGAACCTGCCCTCCAACAAGTCTTCTGATTCCACACTGGTCACCCAGCCTTCTGAGTCAGACTCAGAGAGGAAGTTTAAATACTTCTGAGTCTTTGCTTGGGTCTCTCTCCTACCTCGAGGGGATGGGATGCTCCTTTGGGAACAATGATGCAGTGATGCCTTTCTAGCTTTCAAGGGTGCATTGGACCCCGAGACACTAGAGAGGGATATCAGCTAGGCAGGTACTGGTGTCTGACTCCTTCAATGCCCCTATGTCGATGCCTCTTCCACAGGCAGGACATGTGATTCAAGGAATGGTTACACAGCCACCAATGTTGATGCCACCAATGTCGAGGCTTTGGCATGCTGCACTACCAGTAGAGCCACAATGTGTTCCTTGAGCACCCGCAGAAGGCATTTCTCTAAGGCTGCTGATTTAGAAGGCTGCAGTGCCTCATCAACTTCAAATGATGTAACAAGTAACTGTACAGGGGTATCAAGAGTTGGGTCTCGGCTTTTGGTAGGCTGTCTGTGCTTCTCTGATGTTCTGGAGGATAAGCTCGCTTCCCTCTGGGCACCTTCGAAGAGTGCTCAGGTGGACTCCCATCATTCTTGATGCCATGCCTTGACAAGCTCCACTACTAATACTACAGAACATTTGTATAGCTCTATAAGAGGTATGCAGCACTGCACAGATACATGAAAATGATGGTTCCTGCTCATCAAAGCTTACAATCTAGTCAAGAGTGACTAGTGGAGTGACTAGGGAGGGAGGAGTAGCCTAGTGGTTGGGGCAAGGTACTTCAGGCCGGAAGGTCGGGGGTTCAAATCCCACTAGAGGACAGCAACCTTGGGCTGGAAGGACTGGGGTTTCTAGTCCCACAGATGCTCCTTGTGGTCTTGGGCAAGCCACTTAACCCTCCATAACCCATGTTCCCTGTAAGTATTAGTGTATGTCTCTCATATCCCCGCGTGTTAAATGTATCCCCCAATTGTGTTGTGACTGCTTTGATTGACGGATAAGGCGGTATACAAAAACTGTCTAAATAAAATAAAATAAATAAAGACAGAGAAGACAGTAGCTGTACACAGGGGATACATCTAGAGGAAACGGTAAGGAAACACGAAGGAGATCAGGTGAGTCAAGATCTGAAAGCGGCAACGAAGAGGTGAGTTTTCAGCCTGGATGTGAAAAAGGCCAGGGAAGGCGTCTGATGTACAGACTCAGGTAGTTCGTTCCAGGCATAAGAGCAGCAAGGTGAAAGGAGCAAAGTCTGGAGTTAGCAATAGAAGAGAAGGGAACAGATAGAAACCATTTGCCAGAAGAACGGAGTTCCCGATGAGGGGTGTAGGAAGAGATAAGAGAGGAAAGGTAGTGAGGAATGGCAGAGTGAAGACACACATAGGTCAGCAGGAGAAATTTGAACTGCATGCAGAAATGGATAGGGAGCCAATGAAGTGACTTGAGAAGAGGGGTAATATGAGCATGACGAGGCTGGCAGAAGATTAGCCACACAGCAGAGTGTTGACCAGATTGAAGGGGAGAGAGATGATTCAGAGGGAGACCAGCAAGGAATATGTTACAATAGTCTAGATGGGAGATGACTAAGGAGTGGATAAGTGTCTTAGTAGTGTGTTCAAACAGGAATGGGCAAATTTTGTTGATGTTGTAGAGACAAATGGCAGGTTTTAGCTATCAGTTGGGTGTGTGTGTGTGAAGAAGGAGAGAGAGGAGTCAAAGATGACCCCAAGGTTGCGAGCTGAGGAGACAGGGAGCAGAGAGTAATCCACAGAGACTGAGAAAGGAGGAAGGGGAGAAGAGTGTTTAGGGGGAAAAATAAGTAGCTCAGTTTCGACCATGTTCAATTTCAAGTGGCGGTGAGACATCCAAGCAGCAATGTCAGAAAGGCAGGCAAAGATCCTGGCCTAGATTGCCGGAGAGATTTCAGGTGTAGAGAAACAGATCGGGGCGTCATCAGTGTAAAGATGGTACTGAAAGCCATGGGAAGAGATGAGTGCACCTAGGTACTGGGTATAGAGAGAGAAAAGAAATGGACCAGAAACAGATCCTTGGGGTACAACTGAGAGCAGGATAGCAGTAGAGGAGGATCTCCAGAACAAACAGTGAAAGAGCGATGGGAGAGATAAGAAGAGAACCAGGATAGCAGAGAGCCCTTAAAATCCAAGCAAGGACAAGGTATGAAGGAGAAGGATGTGGTTAACAGTGTCAGAAGCAGCAGAAAGAGCAAGAAGGATGAGGATCAAGTAAAGGCCCTTGGAATTTGCCATGAACAGGTCACTGGAGACTTTGGCAAGAGCCATTTCAGTACAATGTAAATGATGAATGCCGGATTGTAGAAGATCCAGAAGGACTTGAGAGGAGAGAAAGTCAATGCAACGGCAGTGAACCGCACGTTCAAGTAGTTTAGAAACGAGAAGAGGAGGAAAATGGGTCAATAGTGAGAAGGACAGGTAGGGTCTATTGAGGGTTTCTTGAGGAGAAGAGCGACCACAGCATGCTTGAAGGATGCAGGGAAAGCTGCGGTGGGAGAGCAATATGTTGAGAATATGAGAGATGGAAGGGACTACAGTGGAGGAGATGGAGCTAAGGAGATGATTGGGAATAGGAGCAGAGGAGCAGGTAATAAGTTTAGATGAGGAAAGAAGGTATTTTCCTCTTCAGAGATCATAGAAGAGGAGGAAAGGGTAGGAGAGGTAGGGGAGGAAAGTTGGGAGTGAAGAAGAGGAGGAGAGGAAGAAGCTGACGTCATGGGGAACTGGAGTGTGATCTTATGGATTTTGTCATGGAAGTAGTCAGCCAGGGTTTGGGCAGAAAGAGGGGAGGGGTCGGAGGCAGAGGCACCTTGAGGAGAGAATTGAGAGTTGTAAAGAGACAGTGAGGGTCATAGGCAAGAGAGTTAGTCAGATGGATATAATAGTCTTGTTTGGTGAGTACTATGGCTGACTGGAAAGAGACAAGCATGAATTTGAAGTGTAGAAAGTCCGCAAGGGTGTGGGATTTGAGTCAAGCATGCTCAGCTGAGCGGACGCAGGAACGAAGATAACGGGTAGTGGAGGAAAGTCAGGGTTGAGGTACAGTACGGCACACAGAATAGGGGTGATATGATCATATCTTGAGGCTCATTGAATGATCAGGGCTGTTGTTTGGAGGGTTGTCTGAAGAGGTAGAAGGGTTGTGTGAGGTAGACCGTGATAGATGGAGCTGCAGTAGTCGCGAGGAATAATCTAGGCTTGTAGTGCTGAGCGGAAGTCAGATGGATCAAGTAGCGGGTGGAGGTGCTGTAGGGATCAGGTCTTGTAGTAGTTCCTTATCTGTGCCTTCAGGGTGAGGTGGTGATCTAGGGTGATTCCCAAGTATTTTACTTCAGATCAGTCTTGAATTTCTGTGCGATTTAGGGTGATGGATGGGGAGGAGGGGTGTGTGAATGAGTCGTTCTTGGTGATGAATATTGCTTCGGTTTTCTTGAGGTTTATGGAAAGGTGGTTTGTGGCAAGCCATTGGGAGATGTTGGTGAAGCACTGTTGTAGGTCAGCATAGGATATGTTTGTTTGTGTCAAATGGTGCATACATCATATCATCATCGGTGTAGATATGATAGAGGATGTTGTGTGATTGGATGGTTGAACAGAGTGGTTGCATGTAGATGTTGAAGGGTAGCACTGAGAGGGTGGATCCGTGTAGGACTCCTTGGGTAGGGTAGGGTAGGGGGTTGATGACAGAGCACTGATCTTTATTTGTTGTAGTCTGTTTTGTAGGTATGCTTGGAACCACGTTAATACAGCATCGTGGATTCCTATTGTTTGTAGACATTTTTAAAGTGTGTTGTGGTTGATGGTGTCAAAGGCGGCTGGGATGTCAAGGAATATTAATATAAATCCTTGATGAGTGTTTTAAATTCCTTTTATGAGCCTGTTCATGAGTGAGGTTAAGAGGGTTTCAACTTCGTGGTATGATTGGAAACCATGTTGCTGTTGGTCAAATAGGAAGTGTTTGTCGAGGTATTCCTGTAATTGTAATAGAATGCTTTTTTCAATTATTTTGGCTATGAATGGAAGGCTTGCTATAGATCTGTATGAGGCAGGGTCAGATGGGTCTAGGTGAGGTTTCTTTGGTAGTGGGCAAATTGAGATGGTTTTTAGGTACGCTGGAAGTTCACCTTGTTGCAGAGAGGTTTGGGCGAGTTTTGCGAGGAATGGGAAAAACACGATCTTTGTGGCTTTGATCCAGCTCACTGGATAGGGATCTAGTGGGGATGTTGTGTTGAGGGATGATATGATGGTTTCTATGTTTTCGCTGGTGATGTGGTCGAATGAGGTCCATGAGTGAGTGGGAGATGTCTGGGTCATCTGGCTTGTTTCAGAGTTGGTGGTTGGGTTTGGCGTGTAGAGTAGTATTTAGCTAGCGGTTGTGGCATGATAGGGACTGTTGGGGGGGGTATCTTCTGCAGGCATTTTTGTGAGTTCTTTTACTAAAGCAAATAGTTCTCTTGGTCGGTTGAGTGATTTTTGGATCAATTTGGTGTGGTAGGCTTGCTTGGAGCAGTCTGTTGCATGCTTAAATTCTTTTAGTAGTGTCATGTAGCGGGTTTGGTCCCAGGTCAGTTGTGATTTTCTCCATTTTCGTTCTTGTCTTCAGAGTTGTGTTTTGAGTTTTTGGAAGTCTGGGGTGTACCATGGAGTTCGTTTGTGGTTTTTAGGGTGTGAGTGGGTTGAAGTTGAAGCAGCTTCCGAGGTAGTTTGGTTCCAAGCAGATATGGCTGAGTCCAGGTCGAGAGGTTCTGCGCTGATGAGGGGGGAGATTTGGGTGAGGAAGGATTTTTTGTCAAATTGTTTGAAACGTCTTGTGCTAAGGATGGGAAGTGGCTTCTCTGTTGGTTTGTTGAGTGGTAGATGAAAACATATTAGGCTATGGTCTGACCAGGGTACTGGGAGGATCTGTAAAGGGGAGGAGGGGCGAAGGGTTAATATGGATCGGGTTTTTGTTTATGAAGATGAGGTCCAGGATGTTGCCTCTGTTGTGTTGGTGTATCTATGATTTTTGTGAAGTCTATCACATCCATAGCTTCCAAGAAGGCTGCTTCATGAAAAACAAGAGATCACAGAGAGAGGAAGATGGGCATCTATATTTGGTAAAATTTAAAGCTAGCAAAGTAGTCAGGAAAGCAAAGATTCAAAAAGAGGAGGAAATCGCCAATGCAATAAAATGTGTGTGGGGGGGGGGGGAGATAAGACATTTTTCAGATATGTTAATGAGAAGAGGAAGGGCAAAAGTGGTATTGTCAGACTCAAGAGTAAATGGGAGGAAAATGTAGAAGCTGATGAGGATAAAGCGGAATTGCTTAACAAATATTTCTGTTCTGTGTTCATACGAGGAAGAACCAGGAGCAGTACCTCAGAAAACACCCACAAATAGGAACAGAAGCAAGGGACATCTTGAACAATTTTCAGAAGACTGTGTTCATGAGAAACTAGCTCAACTTAAAGTAGACAAAGTGATGGGACCAGATGGGATACACCCTAGAATACTGAGGGAATTTGGGGACATTCTAGCAGCTCCACTGACTGACCTTTTCAATGCCTCGTTGGAGTCAGGAGTGGTGCCAAAGGACTGGAGAGAGGCTCATGTGGTGCCTTTACACAAAAAAGGAAGTAAGGATGTGGTTGAAAACTAAAGGCCGGTTAGTTTAACTTCGGTGGTGAGTAAATTATTGGAAACGCTGCTGAAAGGGAAAATAGTGAGGTGTCTGGAGTCCAGCGGATTACAGGATCTGAGGCAGCATGGATTCACCAGAGGCGGGTCTTGTCAGACAAATCTGATTGATTTCTTTGACTGGGTGACCTAGGAGATGGACGGAGGGAGAGCACTAGATGTGGTGTGTATTTAGATTTCAGTAAAGCCTTTGACACTGTTCCTCAAAGGCGACTTATAAACAAACTGTGTACCCTAGGAATGGACCCTAAAGTTACTGCTTGGGTTAGAAATTGGTTGGGTGGGAGCTGACAGAGTACAGGTAAATGGAGCTCACTCTGAGGAGAAGGATGTTATGTTACCAGTGGTGTGCCCCAGGGATCTGTCCTTGGTCTGATTCTTTTTAACATCTTTGTTAGTGATATAGCGGAAGGGCTGTCGGGTAAGGTTTGCCTCTTTGCGGAAGATACCAAAATCTGCAATAGAGTAGACACCCAGGAAGGTGTAGATAACATGAGGAGGAATCTAGCTAAGCTTGAAGAATGGTCTAGAATTTGGCAGCTGGGATTTAATGTTAAAAAATGTAAGGTCATGCATTTGGGCTGCAGCAATCCAAGGGAGCAATATAGTATAGGGGGTGAAGTACTTTTGTCCACTAAAGAAGAGCGGGACCTAGGCGTGGTTGTGTCTGATGATCTTAAAGTAGCTAAACAGGTAGAAAAGGCGACGGCAAAAGCTAGAAGGATGCTTGGATGCATATGGAGAGGAATGGCTAGCAGAAAAAAAAGAGGTGACAGTGCCTCTGTATAAGTCTTTGGTGCAACCTCATTTGGAGTATAGTGTGCAATTCTGGAGACCGCACCTTCAAAAGGATATAAACAGGATGGAGTCAGTACAGAGGGTGGCTACTAAAATGGTTAGTGGTCTTCATTATAAAGCATATGAGGACAGACTTAAAGATCTTAATATGTACACCTTAGAGGAAAGGAGGGATAGAGGCGATATGATTGAGATGTTTAAATACCTCTGCGGCATAAATGTACAAGGGGAGAGCTTCTTTCAATTGAAAGCAAGTTTTGCTACGAGGGGACATGGGATGAGGGTGAAGGGGGATAGATTCAGGAGTGATATGCGGAAATATTTCTTTATGGAAAGAGTGGTGGATCTGTGGAATAGTCTCCCAGTGGAGGTGGTAGAGATGAAGACCGTATCTGAATTCAAAAAAGCATGGGACAAACACAGAGGATTTCTAAAGGAAAAAAGGGGACTGTTGTAGTTGTTGATATGGAAGGAGAGACTAGATAGGCCATGTGGTCTTTTTCTATCATCATATTTCTATGTTTCTGTGTTTTGCTGGGGCGGAATGGAGGTTGAAGTCTCCCAATAAGATAAGGTCTTTGTGGTTCTTGTTTTCTAGGATGAGGGAGTATTTTGGAGAGGTCATTGGTTGTGGCGGATGGCGAGCAATATGCTAGGAAAAGTATTATTTGCTTGTTAGATATGGTGAATGTGTCCAGGCTTTCTGTGCTTTCGGCAGTGAATTTGAGGAGATTCAGGGTAGATTCGGCGAGAATGAGAACACCTCCTCCTTTGCAGAGGGCTTGTGGGGAGTGGAATAGACTGTAGTTGGGGGTTTGATTTGGTTCAGGAGTGTGATTCTGCGAGCCAGGATTCAGAGATACACAGGAAGTCCAGGTTTTGTACATAAGAACATAAGATATGCCATACTGGGTCAGACCAAGGTCCATCAAGCCCAGTATTCTGTTTCCAACAGTGGCCAATCTAGGTCATATGTACCTAGCAGTTTCCCCAAGGGACACAGGTTCTACAATGCTTGTATTGGTTCAAGCATTGATATCCTGGGTCCCTTCTTAATAATGGTTTATGGACCTTTCCTCCAGGAACTTGTCCAAACCTTTTTTAAACCCAGCTACACTAACAGCCTCTACTACATCCTCCGGTAACAAATTCCAGAGTTTGATTATACGTTGAGTGAAAAAATATTTTCTTTTATTAGTCTTAAATAGTTTACCCTGTAGCTTCGTTGCATGTCCCCTAGTCTTTCTATATTCTGATAAGGTAAACAATCGATCTACGTTTACCCGTTCCACTCCGTTCATTAATTTATAGACCTCTATCATATCTCCCCTCAGCCATCTCTTTTCCAGGTTAAAGAGCCCTAACCTTTTTAGCCTTTCTTCATAGGAGTATCCTTCCATCCCCTTTACCATTTTGGTGGCTCTTCTCTGAACCTTTTCTAAAATCGCTATATCCTTTTTAAGATACGGCGACCAGAATTGCACACAATATTCAAGGTGCGATCTCACCATGGAACGATATAGAGGCATTATAATATCTTTTGTTTTATTTTCCATTCCTTTCCTTATCATACCTAGCATTCTATTTGCTCTCTTGGCCGCTGCTGCACACTGGGCCGAGGGTTTTAACATGGCATCCACAATGACGCCTAAATCTTTTTCCTGGGTGGTGGTTCCTAATGTGGAACCTTGCATCGTGTAACCATAGTTTGGGTTGTTCTTCCCTAGGTGCATAACCTTGCACTTGTCCACATTAAATTTCATCTGCCATTTTGATGCCCAGTCTTCCAATTTATCAAGATCCTCTTGCAATTTTCCACAATCCTCTTGGGTTTTAACAACTTTAAATAGTTTTGTCTCATCTGCAAATTTGATAACCTCACTCGTTACTCCACTTTCCAGGTCATTTATGAATATGTCAAAAAGCAGCAGACCCAGCACAGATCTCTGGGGTACACCACTATTCACCTTTCTCCATTGGGAAAATTGGCCATTTAGCCCTACCTTCTGCTTTCTATCTTTTAACCAGTTCCTGATCCACAATAGTACACTGCCTCCTAAACCATGACTCTTTAGTTTTGCCAAAAGTCTCTGATGAGGGACCTTGTCAAAGGCTTTCTGAAAGTCCAGATACACAATATCAACCGACTCACCTTTGTCCACCTGATTATTCACTCCTTCAAAAAAACATATCAGATTAGTAAGACAAGATCTTCCTTGTCTAAAGCCATGTTGGCTGTCTCCCATTAGGTCATGGCTATCTACATGCTGAGTAATTTTATTCTTTATGATGGTTTCTACCATTTTTCCCAGTACTGATGTCAGTACTGATGTCTGTAGTTTCCCGGATCACCCCTGGAACCCTTTTTAAAAATTGGTGTTACATTGGCGATCCTCCAATCTTCAGGTATTAGAGATGATTTTAATGATAGTTCACAGATTACTAATAGCAGGTCTGCAATCTCATATTTGTGTGCTGAGAAGGTCTCATATGATTTTGATTTTATTCTTTACGATGTGTGTGTTTATGAATGCGCAGTTGATGGAGTCAGGGTTGTTTGTTTGTTCAAGTGAGTTTTGGGGAGGCTGTTGCTTATTGAAATGGTGATATGTTGCGGGGTTGGGTAGCTTGGTGAGTGAAGTATCTACTTGTGTAGATGGTGGGGTAGTAGGTGTATGGTAGTAGGCGGGGAGGGGTAAGAGAGTTGGGGGGTTGAGGTTGGGTACGGAAGGGCATCTGTGGTGGTGACCAGGATGAGGAGGGTGAGTAGGGAGTATGGTAGGGTGTATAGCTGGAACATGTTGAGGTTGTTTTACCTGAAGCGGCTTGTGCCGGCTGCTAGAGAACGGTGGGTTTTTGCCGAGTAGTGGTTGTCCATGCAGTCATTCTGCGGGTTCCGGGAAGCGGAGGGTCTTGAAGTGTTGCTTGGAGGTGTGGTCAGAGTTAGTTTTTGTCACCTCAATTCACGCCTAAGGGCCATGCCAAAGGGCCCTTTGGCAAGGCCCTCCAAGCACGGGCACGCTTGAGGAGAATGGAGTATATATTGTGTGCCAGCGCAATGAATGGATGTCTGAGCAGTGGGTGGAGCTTACCACCAGGCTGGTTCTACTGCTCCAACGTCCCTGCAGGGCCCGGGATCGTTGAGGTGGAGGCCGAATCGGTACTGTGTCCCTTCAGTGGTGGTCGGGTAGAGAGGTGGTCACGGCTGGAGGCTGAGCTTTTTAAAACTTGTGCCAGTGCGATGAATGGAAGTTGGAGCAGTGGGTGGAGCTTATCACTAGGCTGAATCTGCTGCTCCAACATCCCTGCAGGACCCGGGATCATTGAGGTGGAGGCCAGATTGCTACTTTGTCCCTTCAGTGATGGCCGGTGGAGAGAAGATTATGGCTGGAGGGACTCTGCTTTTTAAAACTTGTGCTGGCATGATGAATGGACATCGGAGCTGTGGGTGGAGCTGCTGCTCCGATGTCTCCGCCGGCCCGGGATCGTTGAGGTGGAGGCTGGATTGGTACTGTGTCCCTTTGGTGGTGGACGGATATGGTTATATCCTCTGAACTAGACCAACTGGGAGAGGGTGAGGGATTTCCAGTGGGTTTGCAGGGCAAGTTAGTTCAGCTACTTGAAGAATATGGCCTGGCAGACATTTGTAGGTTGAAACATCCATCGCATAGGGTATTTATACATGTTATTCTCAAACCCATAATTCCTATGCTAGGATGGATATGTTTTTGATTTCTTCAGAATTACGATCCCATGTATCAGCTTCTGAAATTAGACTCATTACATGGCCGACCATGCCCTTGTGAGATTAGAGTTGGGGTTTTCCACCTCAACACATAACCTGAATAGAGCCTAGGTGATGAACTCCATCTTAGCGGACAAGGTATGTATACAGGAAGTGGAAGAGTGTAGTAGAGATTGCTTAGAGTACAATGTAGGAAAGCAACAGATGTGGTATACTTAGATTTCAACGAGGCTTTTGATACACTTCATCATAAAATGAGCACTTTTGGTATGAGTCCTAAAGTGATTGACTAGTTCAGAAACTGGTGGAATGGGAGGTGAGAAAGTGCAATGGTAAACAGAGTTCATACTGAGTAAAGGAGCATCACTAGTGGCGTGTTGCAGGGATTGGTCCTTTACACAGTTCTTTTCAAAATTTTGTAAGCAATATTTCTAAAAGGTTTTTTTGGGGGGGAAATTTGTCCTCCTGTGGATGATACCAAATCTACAGCAAGGCATGCACTCTAGAAGGTGTGGGAAAAAATGAAGAGGGATCTAGAAAAGCTTAAGAAATGATCTAGATTGTGGTAGTTAATATTTAATGCTAAAACAATTCAGCATTATAAATCTGGGCTGCAAAAACTCAGATAATCAGTACAGTCTAGGGTTTAAAGCTCTTCTCTGCATTAAATAAGATAAGGATCTGGGAACTGATGATCTTAAGGAGGACAAACAGACTGATAAGGTGATGGCAAAAGCCAGAGAGATTCTTGAATGCATATGAAGAACAGCTAAATAAGAAAGAGAAGGTGATGATATCTTTGTATTAAGTCTCTGCTGAGATCACATTTGAAGCAATATGTGCAATGTATGCAATTCTGGAGACTGTACCTTCAAAAGAATATAAACAAGATGAAGATAGTCCAGAAGCAGCTAGTAAAATGGTGAAAAATCTTGTCATAAAGAATATGGGGACAGACTTAAAGATATAAATATGTAAACTTTGAAAGAAAGGCAGGATAGGCGATATATCAAAGAGAGATTTAAATACTAGGGATGTGTAGGAAAAATTATTTGCTTTGTTTAGTTTCCTGTTTTGACTATTGTATAGGATTTTTCATTTTATTATTTTTTTAATGTCTGTTTCAGGAGCAATGTCATCAAAAGTACGCCCTATTGCTCAAATAGTGCATGCTATCAACACCAGAGGAAAGCAATATTTTGGCTTTTTTCTGTCATTTCAGGTTAAAACTGGAATTTCTCATTGCTTTCACCTAGGCTACTCCTGAAAGGGCTCACCAGGTAGCAAAATCCAACCTCGGCTCTTTGGCTCTAATTCTCTAAGTTCAAGTAGGGAATGAAATGAAAACACACATATACACAGAGAATTATATCAACAATAGTACTAAAGGCTTATGTGAGAAACTCACAGGCCTGCAAACTTGAGCATTCTCCTGTGATCCTTCTCGAGTTAGGCCACAGTACCTTCTTTTATTAGGAAAAAACTGCTAAATTCTACAGTTTCGTCTTATTATTCTACGTCATGCTTCTGCCTTACAGATTAAGCTAAACACTACATGTTTTATGTCAAACTAAGCACAGCTATTGCTCATAAATAATTGGGACAAACAAAACCATCCTGTCTCTGAGATTTCTCTCTCACAAAACAATTTCATTTGCAAAATACGACCTTGGCTTCTAAACACATAACACTGCTAAGATGCTACAGATCAAGCTTCAGGCTGTCAGCAAAATTCCAAGCCATTCTCCATATTAACCATTTCAGAGGATCCTGGTACCCCACTTTGAGTCCCTCTCCACAATCTTCCCTCTGATTCTATAAAGAATCACTACAAAAGAATGGTAGCTCAAACATGCCCAAGTCCAAAATAAATTTACCAAAGTGGGGAATATTTTTTGCTTAACTCTGTTGATGCCCCCCATTCAGTCCTAGGCACCACATCTGGTGTATGTCATCTTGCTGATTGGAAGACGTTTTTATAAGTCTTTGTACAATCTAGAAAAAGAGATTACAATCATCCTGTAAATTAACCAAAGCTATGTGACTGTTTGCCCGTGTTAGGTCTCAATAAGAATATATACAGAGTGAGGCTTTATCAATTATTCTTGCAAGCACTATCTGCTGGCAGTGGCAAACTGCCTCCATAGATCTTTCAGCAGTTTGCACCCACATTCACATCGTGACACAAATCACAACTCCAAATTCTTCAGCAGCATCTCTTTCACTATGGGCTGCGCTATGCAAATCTTAGACAGAGTTGTAGGGACTGTCCACCCAGGCTTCATAGCTGCATATATACGAGTTGTCTTCAACTGCTTATCTTTGCTTCTATTCGGCTTTCAATAGCATTGCAGCCTTCATGTCATTCGCAGTAGTCGTCTTCTTCGGCCTGTGGGATTCAGTGCATGCAATATATAATTTTCAGAACCAAAACTCGCTACTACAACACTTCTCTGATTCCTCACAATTGCAAATAAGCACAACTGCCAATGCCCAATGGCAATATAGAATTGTTGAACAGAATTATCTTATCTAATGCAAAATTACAATACATCTACTGCTAGCACTAAATTATCTCAAATTATTTGACTATTTGTAGACCAAACTAGCTTGTCTCCCCTTCCTACTCTACTGCCATCCCTCTCTCAGATGGTGTACCCAAAGGTCTGTTCAGGGCCCTCTCCTTTTCTCTCTCTATACCCAGTCCCTTGGTGCTCTTATTTCTTCCCATGGTTTTCAGTATCACTTTTATGCTGATGACTTTCAAATCTATCTATCCACTCCTGACATCTCTCCAAAATCGTATCTCTGCCTATCTGACATCATTGCCTAGATGTGTAACTACCAACTAAAATTAAACATATCTAAAACTGAACTCCTTATTTTTCCCCCTAAACCTTTCTTCTGCTTTCCTCCATTCTCTATCACTTTTGACAACACTCATCTTCTCCCTATTTCCTTAGCCCGTAAACTCGGGGTCATCTTCGACTCCTCTCTTTCCTTCTCATGTACAACAGATAGCTAAAACCCGTCACTTCTTCCTCTATAGCATTAACAAAATCCGCCCCTTTCTCGCTGAACAAACTACTAAAACTCTTATTCATTATTTCGTCACCTCCCATCTGGACTACTGTAACCTCCTCTTTGCTGGTCTCCCTCGGTATTATCTTTCTTCTCTATCAATTCAGTACTCTTCTGCATGGCTAATTTTCCGTCAGCCCCGATACATTTATATTACTCCTCTTCTAAATTCTGTTCACTGGCTCCCCTTCTACTTCTGTATCCAATTCAAACTTCTTCTAACTCATTAATGCATTCACGCCATTGCCCCTCATTACCTTTCCTCTCTCCTTTCTCCCTACTCCCCCCCTCGTGAATTCCGCTCCTCAGCTGGCTTTTTTCTCTCGATGCCTTTTTCTTCTACAGCCAGCTCTAGGCTTCAATTTTTTCATCTTACTGCTCCTTATGCCTGGAACAAACTTCCTGTTTCTTTACGTCAAGTCTCTTTTCTCCCCCTCTTCAAATCCATGCTAAAGGCTTACCTCTTCAAATCCGCTTTTGGATTCCTAATCCCTTATTCTCCTTTTGTCTCCTTCCCTTTTACCACTTGCTTCTTCTGTCTTGTACTGTCAGTCTTGACTAGATTGTGAGAATACGCAGCACTGCACAAACACATAAATGATCAATAGTAGTAGTAGTAGTAGTAGCATACTTCTATTTTGCATCTACATTCCTTAATTTATTCTCTTAACTACCAAGTTAGATGTTAGGCCACATATTAATAGATGCACTTCTCTTGTCAGGTGCACAATTTACAAGATATAGCTAATCTCATTACTTAAGGGGTAACAACATTAAAACATAAAAGGCAGTTTACAGAAAATAAATTAAACTCATTTAAATTGTTTACAAAAAATCTTAGGCAGGCTCTTATCTTAGGTGATGCTTTGACTCATATTACTTTGAATATTGCCAGTAATATTATATGATTAACACAGACATTTCAACTCATAAAGGAAGAAAATCAGGATACAAAACAAAAGCAGAAACATAAGCGTTATTACATAAACAGTACCAAGAATTGTGCTCAACAAAAGGTAATGCATTCATAACCCCAAAACAATTAGAACATCAATTTAATATTTCTCTTTGTTACACTGTTTTCAGCACAAAACAGCATAGTAGTAAAGGGTCAATTAAGCTCTTGCACAAGGAAATTTATATCTTTAATCTACTTCAATTAGTGATACTAATTTAGTTAATCAGTCTTGATGTTTGTGAAATTAGAAGGCAGAGGTCATTCCATAACAAGCAGCAAACACACATGAGTATTTAAGATTACTCTTCCAATAAACTCTTGCAAATAGCTTAAAACAGACTGGGGACATCTAGCCCGATCTCTTACATTTTCATGAATGTGATGTGTACCAGGATTTTCAATTAATCGATTAACATAAAAAGAAAACATTATAAAGAGTAGCTACTCACCTGTAACAGTGACCTCTGGGAAAAGCAGGAATCAGTCTTCACATATAGATGACGTCAGCACAGATGGAGCACAGTGCGGCAACACTCCCCAGCATCCATTAGGAATGCTTTTAGGAGCATTCTTCCACATATGCATGCCTGCCTTCCTAGCAATTCTCCTCAGTAAGGTATAGAGCTCAGAACCCTCCTCCTCCCCCCCAAAAAAACTGTTCTACAACTCCCAGGGGAGGAGGGCGGGTTGTGAAGACTGATTCCTACTGTTCCTGGAAATCACCTGTTACAGGTGAGTAAAGCATAGTTACTCACCTGTAACAGGTGATCTCCGGGAACAGCAGGAAATTAGTCTTCACATTTGGGTATCGTCGGTACTGACGGAGCCTGCGTGGAAATGCTCCCCAACGTCCAATAGGAAAGCTTTTGGGAGCATCCCACAGCGCCTGAGTGCTACCTTCCCACCTTTCCCAACTGTCCCTCTCCAGTTGAGTTTAAAGCTGAGACAAAAGAGAGGGGGAAAGAGAGAAAGAGAGAGATAGGAAGATACAACTCCTTAGGGAAGTGGGTGGGTTGTGAAGACTAAATTCCTGCTGTTCCCGGAGATCACCTGTTACAGGTGAGTAACTATGCTATCTCCAGGAACAAGCAGGAATGTAGTCTTCACATATGGGGACTCCCTAGCTGCAGATGCCAGGGAGATGGCCCCAGAAAGTTGTGTGCCCTTGTGAAAGGGCTCCACTTCCCCCCATGGATCTCTGCCATCCTACCAGGAATGGTGGGTAAGAGTTGATTAAGTATGGAACAGGTGTTGAAGAACAGCCTGACCAAACAAGACATCCTGGCGGGAATCCTTGTCTAAGCAGTAATGGGCTGTGAAGGTATGTACCGAAGCCCAAGTAGTGAAGATGAGCCATTGAGGCTGCCATGGCTCTCACATTGTGAGCTGCGACATGGCCTTCAAGAGGAAGGTTCTTACTCTCATAGGCAAAAGATTTACACTGTGCAATCCAGCTGGACAGTGTCCTTTTGGAGACTGGAAGTCCCAAATGACTAGGATCAAAAGGAACAAAGAGTTGAGAGGATTTTCTATGTTGCTGTGTCCTTTGCAAGTAAAAGGCCAAAGCTCTTTTACAGTCCAAAGTATGAAGGTTCCTTTCTGCATTAGAAGTGTGAGGCCTTGGAAAGAATACAGGAAGGTAAACCGCTTGGTTTAAATGAAAGGGCGAAACCACCTTTGGCATAAAGTGTGGATGAGTCCTAAGGACTACCTTATCATGATGGAACCTTGTATAAGAAGGATCAGCCACCAACGCTTGCAATTCACTGATGCGACGTACTGATGTGATTGCAATGAGAAAGATAACCTTCCAGGAAAGGAATTTCAAAGAGGTAGTGGCTAATGGTTCAAAGGGCTGTTTCATGAGCTGCCCAAATACCAGATTCAAGTCCCATGCCACCGGTGGTGGCCTAATGGGAGGCTTCATTAAAAGAAGGCCTCTCATAAATCTCGCTATGAGAGGATGAGAGGAAATAGGTTGTCCATTTAGAGACTTGAAAAAAGCTGCAATAGCGCTCAAATGGACTCTCACTGAATTGGTCTTAAGCCCTGCATTTGATAAATGAAGGAGATACTCCAGTAATGATTCCAGAGGTATCGCAAGAGGGTTAAGACCCTTCTGCGAGCACCATATGGTAAACCTTTTCCACTTAAATGCATAAGAGCGTCTTGTGGAAGGTTTCCTGGAAGCATGAAGGATATCCTTTACCTGCTGGGAAAGGTTAAGACCATGAAGTTCTAGGCTTTCAGCAAACAGGCCCTGAGATGCAGAGACTGGGGATTGGGATGCCACAGCAACCCGCCCTCTTGAGAAAGAAGATCTGGAGGAGATCCTAACTCCAGAGGTGGAGCTTGAGAGAGATGTAGGAGCAGAGGGTACCACGGTTGCCGTGGTAAACGTGGAGCTATGAGGATCATACGACCTCTGTCTCTCTGAAGCTTGAACAGGGTTTTGGGAATTAGGGGAATGGGTGGAAAGGCATACAGGAAGTCCTGACCCCAATGAAGGAGGAAAGCATTCCTGGCCTCACAACCTCGAGCCGGAATTCTGGAACAGAACTGGGGAAGTCTGGCATTCAGCGGACTTGCAAAGAGGTCTATGTCCGGGGTTCCCCAAAATTGAAATATTTGGGCAACCTGGTCTGCATGGAGAGACCATTCGTGTGGAAGCAGAACTCGACTGAGTCTGTCTGCCCAGGAGTTTTGAATGCCTGGAAGATACACCGCAAGGAGATGAATATGATGCTCTCTGGTGAGGGCACATAGTTGTAAAGCTTCGTTGCACAGCGACACAGAGCCTGTTCAACCCTGCTTGTTCACATAGAACATGGCTACCTGATTGTCCGTTTGAACTAGGACTGTCTTGTAGCTGAGTTGGGTGTGAAATACTTGAAGAGCAAAGAAGATTGCTATGAGCTCCAGGAGGTTGATATGGAGATATGCCTCCTGTGGAGTCCAGGTATCATGGGTAGAGAGGCCGTGCAGGTGGGCTCCCCAACCTACCTGTGAAGCATCTGTTGTAAGAGTGGCTTGGGGTGGGGGTTGCTGAAAAGGAGACCCCACCAGAAGGTTTTTGGGTGACTGCCATCATTGGAAGGACAAAACAAGGCGATCTGAGTTTGCTATTTTGTCTGACAGGCAACCAGATGCCTGAGTCCACTGAGTGGATAAGGTCCACTGGCCTGCCCTCATATGGAGGCGAGCATAAGGAACCACATGCACGGTGGATGCCATGTGGCCTAGCAATTGTAGCATTTCCCAAGCAGTGAGGTGAGGTTTTAGCACTGCTTGAGAAGCTAACTGCACAATGCGAAGGCAGCGGGGCTGTGGAAGGAAGGCTTTTGTCTGTCTGGTATCCAGAAGAGCTCTTATAAACTCTAGGGATTGAGTGGGAGCAAGGTTGGATTTTGGGAAGTTTATGACAAGTCCCAAATACTGAAGGATGCACATTGTGCGAGACAGAGCAACCCTGGCCTCTGGCTCTGAAGGAGCTTGAATGAGCCAGCCGTCTAAGTAAGGGAAGATGAATATTCCAAGGGTGCGGAGAAATGCTGCTATCACAGCCATGCATTTTGTGAACACCCTTGGTGCAGAAGCCAGGCCAAAAGGAAGAACCCTGTATCGGTAGTGCTTCCCTTGAAACAGGAATCGAAGGAACTTTCGGTGAGTTGGATAGATGAGAACATGAGTGTACGCATCCTTGAGATCTAGAGAACAAAGCTAATCCTGACTCCAAAGGTATGGCAGCAGAGTTCCTAGAGAAATCATTTTGAACTTCTCTCTGAACAGCAATTTGTTCAATTCTCTGAGGTCTAGAATGGGTCTGTGTCCTCCTGTTTTCTTTGGAATAAGGAAATAGGGGGAGTAAAACCCTGTACCCCGTTGGGGAATGGACACCTCTTCTATTGCTCCTTGAGCAAGGAGCACTGTGACTTCTTGACCTAACCGGTCATTGGGAGAGGTCTGAGAATTGAACTGTCTTACTATTGTGGGAGGGGGCATGCTGAGGAAGTGAAGCTTGTACCCCTCTCGTACAATAGACAGAGTCCAATTTTCTGCTGTTATCTGACCCCCATCTGGGGGCAAAATGACATAACCTTACTGGGATGGTGGAGGGTTCTGGCCCGTTTAGGGCCAGAAAGGCAAAGTTCTCTAGATAGAAGTCAAAGCCCCTGTGGAGGCTGAGTCTGCTGAGCCGGTTGAGGCTTAGCTGCTTTTGGTTTCCTTTGTTGCCTAGGTTGTTGCTGCTGTCCCTTTTGGGCAGACTGATCTGAACGATGTCCCTGCTGGGTATAGGAGGGATAAAACCTCTTCTTCTTACAGAAGAATGGTTTCTTAGAGGATCTTTTCCTCGCAGGATCAGCTGTAGATTTGGACAATCTATCCAAAATGATATTGTCAGCATCTATCTCATTAGCTTTTTCCTGCCAATTCTTGCCAAAGAGATTCTCTCCTGTGCAAGGTATATTCCCCAGTTTGTCCTGTACCCAGATTTCTAAGTCAGATGCCTGGAGACAGGCAATTCTACGTGCACCTATGGCAATAGCAGAGGTTCTGCTTATACATTCAAAGCAGTCAAAGGCTGCACGATTCACAAACTTGGAAACATCCTGAGCATGTTTAACAAGAATAAGATAATCTTGCCTTTTATCATCAGGAAGGAGAGGGCTCATAAGCTCTAAGTCTCCTGTGACTTCCTTAAGGAACATTTCCATATACAAGATATAGGAACTGATCCTAGCAGAAAGCATGGAAGCCTTGAAGTATCGACGTCCAAAGGCGTCAAGAGTCCTACACTCACGTCCTGGAGGATTAGATGCAAGTCTTTTTGCACTCTTCATCCGTCTCATGACTGATTCCACCACCATGGAATGGTGTGGTGTGGTAATTGAGTCTTCTGAAACCCAGGAAAAGGAGGAACACTATACATGGTGTCGAGTCTTCGAGAATGAGGAGATGTGGTTAGAGGTGTTTCCCACATCCTTAACATAAGATCATGCAAGATCTCATGAATAGGTAAGGTAGCTGCCTCCCTGGGAGCTTTAGGGTATTGTAGGATTTCTAATTCCTTTGCCCTAGGCTCTTTTTCAGGAGCCACTGTGATGGAAAGACCTCGGGCCACATCTCAGATAAAATCCTGAAAGAACATATCCTCTGGTGGAGACATCCTACGCTGAGGAGAAGAGGAATCCTCGGGAAGAAGTACTCTAGTATCGGCAGAGCCTTCAGTCTTCAGACTCATCTGAGGATTCGAAGTATCTCCGATCTGGGTGATCGTGCAAGGCACGGTACCTATCGAAGTTGGCATTGGAGTGGTCCGGTACCGACTTGTTGATGCCAGATAGAGACGCATGACTCGATCCCAGTAGAATACCTGCTGATGTCGATGCAGTCGGTGCCGGTACCGGAGTCGGTACCGGTTGAATTGTCTGAAGCAGTTACAGGGGCATCGAGGCCGTAAGAAGAGCCACCAGACTGCATTCAACAGCCAAGAATCTCTGGTCTATCGACGCTGCCGATGCTTGGGTATCGGTGCCGGTTAAAGCGGCCGGAACCCCACAGCATGGCACCAGTAGTTCTGCCGAGGTTGAAGCCTCGAGAACATCCTGGAAACCCGTTAGACCTTTGGAAGCCGAAGCCTCCCGCCGGGGCAATTTTGCCGGTGAAAGTCCCTCAAGGACAACGTCAGAGGCATCTCAATGTTTAGAAGGAGATCTACCCTTTGGGGATCGGCTAGATTTATGTTTAGTTACCTGAGATTCATGGGAGGAGGATGAAGCCCTGGAGGACGTCAATGCCACGGAGGCTGCATTGGAGGGAAAAAGGGTGCTGAACTTAGCAGCTCGGCTTTGCCAGCCCCTTTTTGACATCATTCCACAGGCAACACACTCTGAAATAGAGTGGTCAGACCTAAGCATTTGAGGCACCACTCATGGGTGTCGGTGACGGAGATACTACCACCACACTTAGAACACTTTTTAAAACCCGAAGCGGGTATTTCTATTATGAGGGAAAAAGTTGGGCCTAGTGCCCAAAATGGCGCGTGGCACCCGAGAAGAAAATTACTGGAGAAAGACTCCAGAAACAAAGCTTTTTTTTTTTTTTTTAGAAAAATGAGAACCACCACCAGCGGTACCGGTATAGCATCAAGAGAAGGCAGACGTGACCACAAAAAAGAAGTATAAGAAGGGAATTTTCTGCGGTGACAGGATGTGTGACCTGTCGGCTCCGCGGAAAACGAAGAATTGGAGAGGGACAGTTGGGAAAGGCAGGAAGGCAGCACACAGGCGCTGTGGGATGCTCCCAAAAGCTTTCCTATTGGACGCTGGGGAGCGTTCCCGCGCAGGTTACGTCGGTACCGACGATACCCATATATGAAGACTACATTCCTGCTTGTTCCTGGAGATCTATGCTATCTCCAGGAACAAACAGAAATACAATCTTCACATATAGGATTCACTAGCTTCTGGCTACCGTAGATGCCAGATAGGAGTAAGGCGCGACCAACGGGGGAAAAAAACCCTAACAGCAACGAGGGTAGAGTATAGATCTGTCAGACTCAGCCTCTTGAGGACATTCTCTGCTCAGCAGGGACAAGGTAGCCAGTAGGAACATAGAGTCGGGGGGGAGGAGATGTAGCTAAGTATCAAAAAGGTGCCGAAGAACAGTTTGCCCAAAGTTTGTATCCCTAATGGAGTCCTTGTCTAGACATTAAAGTGTAGTTACTCACCTGTAACAGGTGATCTCCGGGAACAGCAGGAATAAGTCTTCACATATGGGTATCATCGGTACTGACGGAGCCTGCACGGGAACGCTCCCCAGCGTCCAATAGGAAAGCTTTTGGGAGCATCCCACATCGCCTGTGTGTTGCCTTCCCACCTTTCCAACTCTCCCTCTTCAGTTGAGTTTATAGCTGAGACCAAAGGAGAGAAGCACACAAAGAGAGAGAGAGATAGATAGAGACAACTCCTAGGGGAGGTGGGTGGGCTGTGAAGACTTATTCCTGCTGTTCCCGGAGATCACCTGATGCAGGTGAGTAACTACGCTATCTCCAGGAACACACAGGAATTTAATCTTCTCATATGGGGACTCCCCAGCTGAGCGATGCCAGGGGGATGACCCCAGCAAGCAGCGAACCCAAGGTGAGGTGGGTCATGCTTCCTCCCATGGATCTCTGGCATCAAAACCCAGGACGGCAGGTAGGAGTTGTACTAAGTCTGAAAGAGATGCTGGAGCACAGCCTGGCCAAACGAGGCATCCCGACGGGAGTCCTTGTCTAAGCAATAGTGGGCTGTAAAGGTGTGTACCGAAGCCTAAGTGGCTGCTCTACAGATGTCATCAATGGACACAGAACGAAGATTAGCCATTGAGGCTGCCATTGCTCTCACATTGTGAGCTGTGACATGGCCTTCGAGAGAAAGTCCTTTACTCTCATATGCAAAGGATATGCAATTTGCAATCAATCTAGAGAGAGTTCTTTTGGAAACTGGAAGCCCCAAATGACTAGAATCAAAAGCAACAAAAAGCTGAGAAGATTTTCTATGTTGCTTAGTTCTCTGAAGATAAAAAGCCAAGGCTCTTTTACAATCTAAAGTATGAAGGTTCCTTTCTGCATTAGAGGCATGAGGTCTAGGGAAGAATACAGGAAGGTAAATGGCTTGGTTTCCATGAAAAGGCAAAACCACCTTTGGCATAAAGTGGGGATGAGTCCTAAGAACTACCTTATCATGGTGAAATCTTGTATAGGGAGGCTGCGCCACTAAGGCCTGTTACTCACTGATGCGTCTTGCAGAAATGAGGGAAACTAGGAAGATGACCTTCCATGAAAGAAATTTTAGAGCTGTAGTGGCTAAGGGCTCAAAGGGCGGTTTGATGAGCTGCCCGAGAACAAGATTTAGATCCCATGCTACCGGTGGTGGCTTAATGGGAGGTTTTGTTAAGAGTATATCTCTCATACATCTCGCTACGAGTAGATGAGAGGAAATAGGTTGTCCATTCAGAGGTTTGCGAAAAGCAGCAATGGCACTAAGATGGACCCTTACTGAACTGGTTTTAAGACCCGAATCTGATAAATGGAGGAAATAATCCAGAAGCGATTCCACAGGCACTGTATGGGGGTTAAGTCCCCTTTGAGAACACCATACAGAGAATCTCTTCCACTTAAAAGCGAAGGATTGCCTTGTGGAAGGCTTCCTGGAAGTCACAAGGATATCCCTTACCTGTTGAGACAGGTTGATATCCGGGAATCCTAGGCTTTCAGTAACCAGGCCCCGAGGTGCAGGGACAGGGGATTCGGGTGCAACAGCATCCCGTTCTCCTGGGAAAGAAGATCTGGAGCACATCCCAGCTGCAGAGGTGTGGCTTGAGAGAGACGCAGAAGCAGAAGATACCACGTCTGCCGTGGCCAACGTGGAGCTATGAGTATCATATGACCTCTGTCTCTCTGAAGCTTGAACAAAGTTTTGAGAATGAGGGGAATGGGTGAGAAGGCATAGAAGAAGTCCCAACCCCAGTGGAGGAGGAAAGCATCCCTTGCCTGACAGTTTTGAGCCGGAATTCTGGAACAGAATCAGGGAAGTTTGGCCTTCTGTAGACTTGCAAAGAGGTCTATATCTGGCATTCCCTAGATTCGAAACACTCGAGCAAGCTGGTCTGAGTGTAGAGGCCATTCGTGTGGCAGCAGTATTCGACTGAGTTTGTCTGCCCAAAGATTTTGAATGCCTGGAAGATATACCACTAGAAGGTGGATTTGAAGCTCTCTGGCGAGGGCCCATAGTTGCAAAACTTCGTTGCATAGTGACAGAGAGCCTGTTCCGCCCTGCTTGTTCACATAGAACATGGCTATTTGATTGTCGGTCTGGACCAGAACTGTCTTGTAGGTGAGATGGGCCTGAAAAACCCGGACAGCAAGGAAAATGGCTCTGAGTTCTAGGAGGCTTATGTGAAGAAAAGCCTCCTGAGGGGTCCAGAGACCCTGAGTTGACAGATCGTGCAAGTGAGCCCCCCAACCCAACTTGGACGCATCTGTTAGGGTGGTTTGGCATAAAGGCTGCTGGAAAGGAGAACCCACAAGAAGGTCTTCCAGTGATTGCCATCATTGCAGGGCCAAAATGAGATGTGTGGAGTTTCTGATTTTGTCCATTAGCCGACCCGAGGCCTGTGTCCACTGAGAGGATAGGGTCCACTGGGCTGCTCGCATATGAAGGACAGCATAGGGAACCACAAGGACCGTGGATGCCATATGCCCCAGAAGCTGAAGCATCTCCCGAGCAGTCAGGATAGCCTTCATAGCTGCTTGGGAGGCCAGCTGTACTATACAAAGACAACTTGGCTGTGGCAGGAAAGCCCTTGACTACCTTGTGTCTAGACGAGCCCTATGAATTCTAGAGACTGAGAAGGGATGAGATGAGATTTTGGGACGTTTATGACCAGTCCCAAGTATCGATGGATTTGCATGGTGCGAGACAGAGCGAAGCTGGCTTCTGGAGCTGTTGATGCTCGAATGAGCCAGTCGTCTAAGTAGGGGAAGACGAATATTCCTAGAGCTCTCAGGAATGCTGCTATTACTGCCATGCATTTTGTGAAGACTCTTAGGGCAGAAGCCAGACCGAAGGGAAGAACCCTGTATTGGAAGTGTCTTCCCTGGAAAAGGAATCAAAGGAATTTCCTGTGATCTGCATGGATGAGAATATGCGTATATGCATCCTTTAGATCTAGAGAACATAGCCAGTCCTGACTCTGAAGGTATAGCAGGAGTGTACCGAGGAAGATCATCTTGAATTTTTCCCAGAACAAATACTTGTTTAATTCTCTGAGGTCCAGAATAGGCCTGTGTCCCCCCGTTTTCTTTGGGATGAGAAAGTAGGGGGAGCAGAACCCTGTTGGGATATGGGTACCTCTTCTATTGCTCCCTGAGCAAGAAGTGATGTGACCTCCTGACCCAAGAGATTGGTAGCAAGGACCTGAGAATTGAACTGTCTTATGATTGTAGGAGGGGGCATGCTGTGAAAATGAAGTCTGTACCCCTCTTGTACAATGGACACGGTCCAGTTTTCTGATGTTATTTGTTGCCATCTTCTGGAAAAATGGCATAATCTGCCTGGGATGGTAAGGGGTTCTGGACCTTTCAGGGGCAGAACGACTAAGTTCTCTAGGAAGGAGTCCAAGCCCCTGAGGAGGCTGATTCTGCTGAGCCAGTTGAGCTCTAGGAACTTGTGGCTTCCTCTGCTGTCTGGTCTGTTGCTGCCCCTTTTGGGGAACATGAACTGGACAGTGGCCCTGATGGGTGTATGATGGGTAAAACCTCTTTTCTTGTTGAAAAAGGGTTTCTTGACTGACTTTTTCTTTGCTGGGTTGGCTGTAGTCTGTTCAAGGTAGTATTTTCAGATTCAATCTGATTAGCCTTGTCTTGCCAATTCTTGCCAGAGATTTTCTCCTGTGAAAGGAATATTTCCCAGTTTATCTTACACCCATTGTTCTAAGTCTGATGCCTGAAACCAGGCAATACGACGTGCACCGATGGAAATAGCAGAGGTTCTGCTAATGCATTCAAAGCAATCAAAGGTTACACGGTTTACAAACTTAGAGACATCCTGGGCATGTTTGACCAGAGTAAGGAATTCCCCCCTTTTTTCCTCAGTGAGAAGAGGGCTCATGAGTTCCAAGTCACCTGCAACTTCTTTGAGGAACATTCCCATATAGAGAATGTAGGAGCTAATCCTGGCTGCCAACATGGAGGATTGGAAATATCGACGCCCAAAGGCATCGAGCGTCCTCGATTCACGGCCCGGAGGATTAGAAGAATGTGTTTTAGCACTCTTAATCTTACGCATCGCCAATTCCACTACCATTGAATGGTGTGGTAACTGAGTCTTTTGAAAGCCAAGACAGCTTGGAACTCAGTACATGGTATCGAGTCATTGAGAGTGTGGAGACACCGTTAAAGGAGTTTCCCACATTCTTAGCATAAGATCATGCAAGATTCTGTGAATGGGCAGGGTAGTTGCCTCTTTAGGAGCCTTAGGGTACTGAAGAATTTCTAATTCTTCTGCTCTGGGTTCCTTCTCTGGAGTCACCGTGACTACAAGACTCCAAGCTAAATCACGTACAAAATCCTGGAAGGACATGTCTTCTGGAGGAGACATTCTACATTAAGAAGGAGATGGATCCTCCGGAAGGATAGCTCTGGTACCGGCAGAGTCATTGGAATCGGATGATTCGAAGTATCTCTGCGCTGGGCGTTCCTTCAACGCATGGTACCGGTACCGCTCAAAGTCGGTATCGGGGTGTCTCGGTACCGGTCCGTCGATACATGAGATAGACTCAAGGCTCGGCATAGGGGGAGGCATACTTGCCGAGGCACTTGGTACCGATGTCGGTACCAATACCCGTGGAACCGTCTGCAGTGGTCTTAGCGGTACCGAAGCTGCTAAGAGAGCCGCTAGACTGTGTTCGATAGCAAGGATTCTCTGATCCATCGCTCCTGCCGATGCCTGGGTGTCAGTACCAGTGGAAGCGGCTACGTCCCCAGAACATGGCACCAACAGTTCTGCAAAGGTGGAAGCCTATGGAACATTCTGGAGCCCAGTTAATGCTTTGGAGACCGAGGCCTCCCGCCGGGGCTGTTTGCCAGTGAACTTTCCTCGAGGGCAACACCAGTGGCATCTCGATACTTGGAAGGAAATCTACCCTTTGAGGGCCGGCCAGTCTTAGAAGATTTAGGTTTAGTTACCTGAGAACCATGGGAGGAAGATGAAGCCCTGGAAGATGTCGATGCAACTGACATTGTATCTGCGGCAAAAAGGGCACCGGGTTTTTCAGCTCTATTCTTCAGGCCCCTCTTGGTCATCTTTCTGCAAGAGAGACACTCCGATGGAGAATGGTCAGGACCTAAACACTTAAGACACCAGTCATGGGTGTCGGTGACGGATATGGTACCGCCACATTTAGAACATTTCTTGAAACCACTAGCAAACCACTAGCTGATTTCTCCATGTTTGAAGAAAAGTGGGCCTAGTGCCCAAAATGGCGCCTAGCACCGAGAGGGGAAAGGCCCCTGAAAGAAAAAATCTTTTATAAAGCTAGTTTTTTTTTTTTTTTTTAAAGAAAAGAGAACCGGCGGTACCGGTAGGCGTCGAATGAAGGCAGACGCGACCACAAAAAACAAAAGAATAAGGATAAATTTTTCTGCGGTGACAGAGTATGCGTCCTGTCGGCTCCGCGGAAAACGAAGAACTGAAGAGGGAGCGTTGGAAAGGCGGGAAGGCAGACGCAGGCGCTGTGGGATGCTCCCAAAAGCTTTCCTATTGGACGCTGGGGAGTGTTCCCGCGCAGGCTCCGTCAGTACCGACGATACCCATATGTGAAGACTACATTCCTGCTTGTTCTGGAGATTGAGCAGTATAAGAATGAACAGAAGACCATTTGGCAGCCTGTCAGATCTCAGAGATGGAGACGGAACGTAGATGGGCAACTGAGGTGGCTATAGCTCGTACACTGTGAGCTGTGACATGATCCTCTAGGGAGAGTCCGGCCTGCGCATAAGCAAAGAAAATATAGTTGGTAATCCAGTTGGAAAGGGTATGCTTGGTTACTGGTAGGCCCAAGTGACTAGGATAAAATGATACAAAAAACTGTCAAGACTGTCGATGGGCTTTAGTTCTGTCCAAATAGTAGAATAAAGCTCTCGCAATCCAGAGTATGCAGCGTTGCTTCAGCTAGAGAAGAATGAGGTCTTGGTAAAAGGTCAGAAGGGAAACAGACTGATTAAGGTGGAAATGAGAGACCACCTTCAGAAGGAACCAGGGATACGTCCAGAGACCACCTTATCATGGTGGAAGCGTGCGTAAGGAGCATGAGCCACCAGAGCTTGTAATTCACTGACATGATGAACCGATGTGAGAGCTACCAAGAAGGCAACCTTCCAAGTGAAGAACTTCAGCGAAGCTGAGGCGAGGGGTTCAAAGGGAAGTTTCAGCAGCTGAGCCACGACAACATTGAAGCCCCAGGCTACTGGAGGCAGTCTGATTGGTGGCCTAACTAGGACATGGTCGTGCATATAGCGTGATAACAGAGGATGAAGTGATATTGGCTGTCCGTTGACTGGATGGCGAGAGGCTACATTAGAACTAAGGTGGACTCAAAACAAATTTGTCTTTAGTCCTGCCATAGAGAGGTGGAGAAGATATTGGAGTAGATGCTCCACTGGGCAATTTAATGGGCTGAGACCCATCTGGGAGCATCAGAGGGAAAACCTGCTTCGTTTGAAGGCATAAGCATGTCGAGTGGAGTCTTTTCTAGATGCCAGGAGAATATTTTTAACTTTGTCCGGAAAATCTAGGTAAGCTAGAACTAGGCTTTCAGCAGTCATACCGTCAGACGGAGCGAGCCCTGGTCCTGCGAGAGTAGGTTGGTTGTGCATCCCAGACAGAGGTTTGTGCTGCGCTAGTCGAAAGAGCAGGGGAAACCAGAGTTGATGTGGCCAGAATGGGGTGATGAGAATCACTGTTCCCCTGTCTAACTGCAACCTGAAGAGCGTCTTCGATATCAATGGAATGAGTGGGAATGCATAAAGCAGTCCCTGTTCCCAATGAAGGAGAAACACATCCAAGGTCTAGCTCTGTGGAAACGGGATCCTTGAGCAAAATTGAGGAAGCTGAGTATTCACTGGAGTAGCAAAGAGGTCGATTATGGGAGTTCCACATAACCAAAAGATGCACTGTGGTGTCTCTCGATGGAGAGTCCAGTCATATGGTCGAAGGACTTGACTCAGGTTGTCTGCTAGCACATTGAGCTCCCCTGCTCGAAAAAGCATTCAATGAGAGACAGCGAAGCATTCACTGAGAGGCAAACCGCCTCCCTGCAAAAGAGGCAAGATCCGGTTGCCCCTTGTTTGTTTATGTAATGCATGGCTACCTGGCTGTCAGTCTGAATGACTACCAATTGTCCAGTCAACTGAGGATGGAACACCCGAAGGCCACTGGCAATTACCTTGAATTCCAAGAGGTTGATGTGGTAAAAGGTTTTCTTGGGGGACCAGAGGCCTTGCGCAGTTATGCCTTCAAGGTGAGCTCCCCAACCCTGTTTGGAAGCAACTGTTGTCAGGGTACATTGCGGTGCAGACACGTGAAAAGGTAACTTGACGAGAAGATTTTGAGGGGTGCACCACCACGTCAGGGACATATTTTTGCAGAGACCACAGGCTGCCAGGTCATGATCTGACCCGAGGTAGCGGAGACAGCATTCGTGTGTGTCAGTTAAGGACATAATTTTAAAGCACCGATCACACTTTTTAAAGCCACTGGTAGCCATGGGGAAAAAAGTACCCCTGCGAGGTCAAAGATTCTGGGCTGCCAGTTGGAAAAAAAATAGGAGAGAAAACGCCAAAGAAAAGAAAAAATGAAAACGACAAAAATAGACCCAAACTCAATGCGAGGCAACGAGGTTGGGTGGTGGGAAGAGTACCGGTGCGATATTGGAGGACAGTATGAAAACATGGAGAGAAAAATCAAATTTTTCTGGGGTGTGACAATGCAGAGGCTCAGAAAGAGAAGAAAAAGGGTTTAAAACACCTTCTGTCACCTCATATGTTTACGGATACAGGACAGGAAGGGGTTAAGATTCCAGCACATGAACCTTCTCTGCAAAGAAGAGCAGGGAAAGAACCACACCCTAGCTCTAGGCTAACCCAGAGACCTAGCCAATCAGGGAGGTGGGCGGAGTCAGACCGGATTGGGCCCCCCTGCACTCATAACCAGGAAGCAGCAGTTAGTAGAGGGAGCGAAAGGGGAACGAAGGACAGAACCGGAGAAAGGTGGAGGAAAGGAGTTGCAAGGACCGGAGGTGGAGTTGAAAGGAGAGTTCCTGTGGGTGGTCCAGGAAGAGACCCAGGCAGAGCTCAGCTCCAAGGGAGAGTGGACCCTGGACGGGACCCCGAGCCAGACTCAGGATCCTTGGACATAGACTTGGAGTCAGTGGAGTTCCCCAGAGTTAAAAGCTGCCAGAACCAGGTCAGAGCAAAACCTTTTGAACCTTGTAAAGTAGATAGCTCTGAAGTAAGCCAGTCTCGAGAGAGTGGTAATAGAGTGCTTTCTAGGAGAAACAGGCCTGAACCAAGTTTTGAAAGGAAACCTGGAATTACCAGAGAGAAGTTGTGCTGTAGGAGAGTCCCTATTGAGAAACTGCAAGCATTTCCCTTATACAGACAGCGTGACCAGCACACTAGCTCAGAAGGTAGCACACCTGCCTATCAGCAAAAGACTAATTGGCAGCTACCGGGCAGAGAACTAGGAACAGATCCTGAGGACCAGGCTGTGCTGAGGGAGCTCATAAGGCAGTACCAGAAG
Organism: Ichthyophis bannanicus; assembly: GCA_033557465.1. NCBI lineage: Eukaryota > Metazoa > Chordata > Amphibia > Gymnophiona > Ichthyophiidae > Ichthyophis > Ichthyophis bannanicus. The sequence continues at coordinate 1,541,311,074 of CM066031.1, forward strand.
AGACATATCCCTCCCAACCAGAGGCAACTACCTAGGCAAGGCAAGGAGGAAATAAACCCCTTTTATGAGGTGTTAAGAGGTGCTGATAAACCCAAAGCCTTGCAAGTGCCCAGAAGACAGAGAGAGAGTAAATGGAAACAGCTTCAGGCTATAATTAAGGAATTAAAGTCTGAAGGCTTATATGTTCCCCAGGATAAAGGGATTTCAGAGAGGCTGGAAGAACCAATGGAGTTAGGGGCTCCCTTATCCAGTAACAGTGATTCTGAGATGGAATGTGGAATGTGTATGAAAGAGTAAGGATCTATAATTTATTCAGGTTCTATGACTGAGTGCTGTGAAGCCCAAATCGAGATTCTTAGAGTTTGCACAAGAAACAGCAGCGTTCTGCTGGGTGCAATGACTCAAAGCTTCATACCTTGCAGCTGTGTATGAAAGGCAACGTAAGGAAGTGTTCCTGCACAAGAAGCCTGTTATCAAGAGGCCAAGAGAGTGTGGAGATTGCCATTTTATTTAAAGCTGTTAAAGCAAGATATGAATATTAGAAAGAAAACACAACAGCTGGAAGTTTCCTTTATTGAGAGCTGATACTTGGAAAGCATTGCTAGCGTTCTGGGAAAGTTGTTGTATTGATAAAACTGGAAGAAGCCTAAAAGCATTTAAGTTTGTTACCTGTCCCTGAGAAGAATCAGGAGAACTGACTTTATACTTGGACTTTCATTTGGTACAAAAAGTTACCACTTTACTTTCTGTGTTGGGGGAGTAAATCCTGTGCGGTTCTTTATGCAATACTTTGTGCTATACTTTGTGCAACAATAAAAGTATTCTTTAACTTGAAACCCAACCTTGACTGTCGTCACTTCGGTCCACAACTACACTAGGACACAGGGCTACAGCACTACCAAGGACTTTAAAATCCCGTGTCTCACTTATCAACTACCTAATATGCCCAGAGCTAGGCGGTGAGGTGTCACAGGGGACAAGCCAGACAGACATCTGAAGGCTCCGCGGAAAAAGGAGACTGAGCAAGATGGCACCCCTGGGCAGGAAGGAGACCACACATGCGTGGTGGCATCTCCCAAAGGCTTTCTTTGAAAGCTGGGGGGGACGCTTCCACGAGGGCTCCCTTGGTGCTGACGTCACCCATATGTGAGGACTGACTTCTTGCTTTTTCCCGGAGAACCCACCTGTCTTTTTGGGGATAAAGAAATAACAGAAGTAAAACCTGAGCCCTTGTTGTGGGGGTAGGACTTCCTTTATGGCTCCCTGTGCTAGAAGAGTAACTATTTCTTGCAAAAGTACAGAGGATCCATTGGGAACTCCCCTATGAAGCAAGTGGGGGGGGGGGGCACGTTCTGAAAATTGAGTTGATATCCCCTGTTCACGACCCTTAGAGTCTAGGGCTCTGATGTAATGAGGGGTCATCTGTGGGCAAAGTGGACTAACCTGCCTGTAATTTGGGAGGGGAGGGGGTCCTGCAGGGGTAGACTGACTATGTCCTCGAGGAAGTAGTCAAAAACATAGTAACATATAGTAACATAATAAATGACGGCAGATAAAGACCAGTATGGTCCATCTAGTCTTCCAGTAAGATGGCAAGAGTAGGTGCACCCGCCACTCCATTCAGGTCACCCCTCTCCATGTCTTTGTTTAGGGGTGAACCCACCGCTCCGTGTAGGACACCCCTGTTTGTGCCTGTGGAACTGGTTGAGGCTTTGGAGCTTTAGGCTTCCTGGGCTGATGTGGCCCCTGCTGCTTCTGATGTTGCTGTTAAGGCTGATAAGAGGAATAAGGCAGGAAAGTTAGTACCCCTTCTTCTTGGAGGAAGTCTTCTTCTTAGATGGATCAGTCGTCTTTCAAGAAAGAGACAGATGATCTCACCCTTAAAAGCCCATCTCACCAGCTTTTTTTCTCCACCTTTTTCCAAACAGGTTCTCTCCTGTACAGGGAATGTTAGCTAGTTTATCTTGAACCCACTGTTCAAAGTTGGACGCTTGCGGCCAGGCCATTCTTCTGGCTCCTATACAGACTGCTTCTGCCCTGCTAGTGGACTCAAAGGCACCAAAAGCAGCCCTAGTGAGGCATTTTGAAGTATTCTTACCATGACTAACCAGGACCTGATATGGACCTTACTTGTCATGTGGCAGCAGGGTGGAGTACTCAGCCAAATCTTTAGCTATATCCCTCAAAAACATACCCATGTAAAGCATGTAGAGTTGATCCTGGAAGCTAGCATAACTGCTTGCAAGCATCGATGTCCAAATGTATCGAGAATCTTCGACTCCCTTCCTGAGGGAACCAAAGAGCAATTTTAAAACTCTTAACTAGACGCATTGCCGATTCCACAACCATAGAATGATGTGGTAGCCGAGGTTATTGAAAACATGGGCAAGAAGGAACCTACAAAGTGTGTCTAGTCTTTTGCTGACTGATGCAACAGTCAAGGGAGCCTCCCACATGCGGAGAATGAAGTCCTGGAGGATACTATGTATCAGTAGCTTAGCAGGCTTCTTAGGCATTGAAGGATATTGAAGAATTTCAAGTTTTTCAGCTCTCAGTTCTTTTTCAGTGGCTACCATCACCGAGTGTTGCCACCATGTCTCGGATGAAATCTTAAAAAGACATATCCTCAGGCGATGACCAGTGTCGCTTATGCGATGGAGAAGGGTCCAAAGGAATGTCTTGGAGTCCTACGGAACCTACAGACTTGACATCCAATTCCAAGGAGGCAGAATCAGTACTCGGTAAAAAGATGAAATAGTGTTGGTCGGTACTATGGTGTCGATGCTGCGCTGATGCACTGAGACGCCCTGAGACCAGTTCATCCATGGGCTCTAACAGGGGTATTGGCCCCAGAGCCTGTGACAGTGCGATTTGGTCAGCGATGCTGCAGAGTGCCTCAATATACCGACATCGAGGTCGGGCATTGGGTCTCCAGATCCTGAAGGCCCTGGCACTACTGCCACCAGGATAGCAGCCAGACTACACACGATAGCCAGCACCCACTGGTCAAGGGAGACTGGAGTTGTCTGGGTGGATTCCTGCACGGGGTCTTGTGCCACTGACCTAGAACACAGAACTGGGAGTTCACCAGATGAGGACACCATAGGAGCATCCTGAAGCACTTCTAGTGTTTTGGAGGAAGTATCTTCCCATCGGGGTTGTTTTGCTGGCCGATCCAAGTCCAGTTCCCCTCTCGAAGTGTCTCTGTGCCGATGCCAGGACTTGATGTCAGATGTCAAAGCTAAGGTCTTCGATACCTTTTCTACCTCTGTGGAAGACTTGTGTTTGCTGCTATTTTTGGGCTTCCAGGAGGTATGTGAACCATGCGATGAGGTGAATGCCCATAAGATGATGGAAACAACTTTCTCTGTTGTTCACAGTTTTTAAGTCCCCACCTGGTCATTTGCTGACACAAGGGGCAAGCCGAAGGGTCATGGTCTGGGCCCAAAATCTTTAAGTATCAATCGTGCTTATCTATAGCAGATATAGTGTTTCGGCACTTAGTGCATTTTTCAAAACTGCTGTGTGGTTTTTCCATGTTTGAGAAGACCGCAGAAGCAAAATCAAAAGAAACAAGACCTAGGCCAGCCAAGCAAGCGGCAAATGCCGCAAAGTAGGGAATATTTAATTGAAAATAAAAATAAAAAAAGAAAATGTAAAAAAGAAATTGGAAAGTATGATGTAGGACCAGATCTATGGGAAGGCAAAGCACAATGTACCCGAAGGCACTTAGATCAGGGGTCTCAAACTCAAATTGCTTTGAGGGCCAAATGAGGACTTGTAAAGTAACCCGGGGGCCGCATAAGACGCGGGGCCTCATTTGCATAAGGGGCCTCATTTGCATAAATATTTGCATAATGTTACCATACACTAACTTTTAGTAAACATGCCTCTTTAATGAGTATGGATAAAGAAAGACTAAAAGATTTAGAAACAAGAAGACAATAATTAAACTGGGAACCCCAAAAGCCAAACTTGGAATGTACAACAACACTGTAGAAATAAAACTATAAATTAATTTCCTCTTGTACTAAACAAAGCGCAAACATTAATGATGCACATTTCCCAGAGCTGACATATTCCAGTTAATAAATTCAAAATAAAGAGATATTTTTCTACCTTTTGTGCATTTTTTTCAGTTGCAATTGTTCCAGCCACTTTCTTCTGGTTTCTTCATGTCTTCTGCTAACTCTCCATCGTCTGCTGTCCATTTGCCCTTTCTTCTCTCCTAGTTTTTTTTCCATTCTCTCTCTACATCTGCTTTAACATACTAATCTTTCTCCTTTTTCTCTTTCCTCATTCCTATTTCATCCACTCAAATTTTACCCCTCCATCCTCAATCCCCACTTACTCTCCCAATACCTGGCCAATTGTAGATTTGTCTTCTCTCCCAGACAAAATATTTTTCCCCTCTCCATTTCACTTTCCCAGCTCCATCCCATTCTAATCCTCCCCCAACATCAGCTCCCTTCTAGTTCCAGCCCCACCCAGCATCCGCTCCCTTCTAGTCCCCCCATTAGTCCATTTCCAGTCCTATCCTAGCCTCACCATCAGCCCATTTCCAATCCTAGCCCCCCATCAGCCCATTTCCAATCCTAGCTCCCTCCCCTCACAGCCCATTTCCATTCCAAGCCCCCCTCCCCATCAGCCATTTGCAGTTCAAGCCCCCCTTCCACTCAGCCCATTTCCAGTCCTAGCAACCCCCCCCCCAGCCCATTACCAGTCCTAGACCCCCCATAGCCCATTACCAGTCCTAACCTCCCCATAGCGCACTTCCAGTTTTACCCCCATCACCCCATTTTCAGTCTTACCCCCCCCCATAGCCCATTACCAGTCATAACCCCCCCCTGCCAATAGCCCACTTCCAGCCCTAACCCCCATTACCCCATTTCAGTCAGCCCCTCCATAGCTCATTACCAGTCCTAACTCCCCCCATCAGCCCACCTCCAGTCCTTCCTAACCCCCACCTGCCCATTTCCAGTCCTAGCCCCCACCATAGCCCATCTCCATTCATAACCCCCCTGCCAATAGCCCATCTCCAGTCATAACCCCCCCCTGCCAATAGCCCATAGCCAGTCATAACCCCCCCCCTGCCAATAGCCCATCTCCAGTCATACCCCCCCCTGCCAATAGCCCATTTCCAGTCATACCCCCCCCTGCCAATAGCCCATTTCCAGTCATACCCCCCCCCCTGCCAATAGCCCATTTCCAGTCCTACACCCCCCCCAGGTAAATTTAAAAAAAACCTGGCTTCTGCTGCTGCAGCAGAAAATCAGCTGTCCCGCGGCCCCTTCCCCTCTGCGCGGAGAGCCCTGAGTGTGCTTCATCTGCGGCGTGCTTTTTAAGCCGCGAAGAGAGTATTTCCCTCTCGCGCGGCTTAAACCTAGTCACTTTTCAAGCCTCGCGAGAGGGAAATACTCTCTTCGCGGCTTGAAAAGCACCCGCTGATGGAGCACTCTCGGGGATCTCCGGGCAGAGAGGAAGGGGCCGCAGGACAGCTGATTTTGCTGCTTGAGCAGCAGAAGCCAGTTTTTTTTTTTTTTAAATTGACCGTCGATTCTGCCGTTGCCACGGCGGCAACGGCAGCAGCAGCAGAAGCCGTCGCGGGCCGCACAACGTTCTCTCGCGGGCCGCGTGTTTGAGACCCCTGACTTAGATGAATTTCTAACAGCGGGAAAAGAACTATGTCCTAATGGCTCCATGGAAAAAAGACGACTGAGGAGACTTGCTGAGATGGCAGACACGCATGCGTGGAGGGATGCTCCCAGAAGCATTCCTATTGGATGCTGGGGAGTGTTCCCACGCAGGGCTCCATCAGTGTCAATGTCACCCATATGTGAAGACAGATTCCTGCTTGTTCCTGGAGATCACACATTTACCACCTTGGTTTAATTACTTAATTCACTTGTTACTTGTTAGAATATAATTGTATCATTCATATTTGTAAAAGCTAAAACCCTAATCTAACATCTTTTCTTTAATATTACATGTATCACTATGCTTCTGGCACAATAAGAAACAAAAAGAAATAGAGATATCAGTATTACTCTCACCAGAAATCACGAAATGAAAACATACCATCAAATCTTCACGACAAACACTGACATAAATGCACGACAGATAATCTGCATCCCAGACGGAATCCACTGTATACCTCAAAGTCAAAAGCAAATTTGTTTGTTTAAAAATAATTGTGAAACAAACAAATTTGCTTTTGACTTTGACAAGCATTTCAATTTTCAGCAAAGCTGCTAACTTGTATATTTTCTTTAAACACCTTCATAATTTTTCTTAGTCTTTGTTATATCATGCAAATTCACACAACTTATCAGATATCTATCATACAACAAAAAGCCAGCCAAAAAACAAAAAGCATAACTCAAATACAGAAAACAAAGATCTTCCCATAAAGATCTTCCCATTCATCCATTCCCATTCCATTCATAAAGATCTTCCCATTCATTCATAATTATAAATTAATCAATCATAGATAAAACAGGAGACTATGTGCTTAACCACTCTCCAGAGATTCTTATCTGCAGTTATAATAAGCTCCAGGAGCTACCATCTCTCAGCATTTGCATTTTTACACACAGAATGAAATCAGCAGACAAATTCTCTTAACCAGGATACACTCAGAAACATAACCTAGAAAACAAAACTTACACAAAACTTATTTGCAAACACAAGCACAAATAAAGGAATGGTTAATCATTTTGTTCCCCCCCCCCTCTATTGTAATTGTCAAATCCAGGATCCCTATAAAATAATCTTAAACATAATCTAATAAAATCACAATCATCATTATGCGGATTTATTTCTCAATAATACTGCTGCCAATTGGAATCAGAAGTTGTTCTTTTTGTATAGGTGGGAATTAGCAACATTCATGCTTTACTTTATAACTATTTTTTTTAAGGTAGCTTCTGTAACAAGGCTTTACTGTTATCTGGCAAGAAGGCCTTCTCATGTTCTTGAGCAACTCAGCAATCTCTTTCTGTACAGAGTTACTATAAACATACAGTCCTGACAAGCTGTTGCTGCTATCTGTGCTGTCTACTTCTCAAGTTATTACTTCAGTGTACAATACATTCCTCTTCCCAATCCTTTGAATCAGAGAATCCATTATAGTACAAACCCATACAGATAGCAAGGAAAAAGCACACTGCTGCAAATCAATCATGGAATCTCATCTCTCTACATATTCATTAAATCGACACATTACTTCACAACATTAGACCGCCCTCACCAGTTTACTGTCCATCAAAAATCCTTCTTTCACTATTAATATCATATCTCACTACTCAATACCTTTGAAATCACTTGCATCAAACTAACTACATACGTGCATAGACATTCATACCATACTAATCCTTATAGACTAAAACTTCTAAAAACAAGTATTAAAACTTACTGCTACTTTTAAATGAACTGCAGGTAGAAGATACACATTACTTCAGCTCATTCGAAATGACAACTCTTTATGCATATTCTAATTAGCATTAAACATTCAATATAACTAAAATCCCCATGACATGAAAATTATTCTTTCAAAACATTTTAACACGCATCACTCAAGTATATCTAGAGTCCATACACTAACTAAGAGTTCAGGAAGGGCAATAAGTACAACAAATTGAGCACTAGTAATATCAGATAATGGAACACTTTCCATAACTGAGCTGTAAAGAAATCAATTTAAATCAGCTACATACTGAAAATGATTACTTATAAACTAATGACTACAAAAACCAAAACCAAAATCATCACGTACAAAAATCACAGCGCTACAATATATATATATGTCTTTTTCACTTAAACTGATAGCAAGATAGCTTTCAAAACTAAATGCACCTCTTATCTGAAAAACAAAAAGCATAACTCAAACAGAAAATTTAAACTACTTTAAGACCCAAAAGGGAAAACAAACAAAATCTGCAAAATCTTTAGACATTACAGACTAACAGTGATAACAAAACAGACATTTCAAATAACTTGCAAGTCTGGCGAAATATGGCTCTGACTTACTGAAGAAGAAAATCGGTATATAGAAACACAACAATTAAATACCAAGTTAAAGCCAAGGCTGTTTAAATCTTTTACAACCAAAAAATGTTAGCTTTTAAAATATGACGTAAGACAAGCAAACTAGTGAATCCTTATACGCTTTCTCTTCTAATACAAATAACTCTCTCTCACAAAACAATTTCATCTGCAAAATATGACCTTGGCTTCTATACACACAACTGCTAAGCTGCTACAGATCAAGCTTCAGACTGTCAGCAAAATTCCAAGCCATTCTTCATATTAACCCTTTCAGAGGGTCCTGGTACACCACTTCGAGGCCCTCTCTACACTCATGTTGTTTCAAATTAATGCACATCCCTATTAAAGGTATATATACACAGGAAGCAGGCCTCATGGTGATTCTAGAATATCTGGAAAACAGTCGATAAATAAAAATATAATAATTGCCATACTGGGTCAGACAGATTTTATTATTTAATTTATTTATTTTATTTGGATACTTTTCTGTACCGCCCCTTCCAGTGATCAGGGGCGGTTTACAATGTAACAAAACATAATACATTGAACATTATTGTAAATAGTTCATCGGTTACACAAACAGTTAAACATAAGAACTATTTACAGATGATCCATTAAATCCAGTATCCCTATTTTTAACAGTGGTAATCCAGGTCATAAACATCCGGTAGGTTCCCAAAAGGTAGCACAATTCCATGCTGCTGACCTCCAAGGATATGCAGTTTTTTCGCAAGTCTACCTTAATGATTTATGGACTTTTCTTTCAGGAACTTGTCCAAATAGTTTAAGCACAGCTACAATGACTTCTGTTACTATATCCTCCAGCAATGAATTCCAAAGCATAAGGTGACATTTTACCAGCTAATGTCCTTTCCTTGAGTCCTGCTAGACCAATCAAAACAAATGGGATGTGTTCCTCTACACAGCAGATTGGTCGAGACAAAAAGCGTAGTTACTCACCTGTAGCAGGTGATCTCTGGGAAGAGCAGGAATTTAGTCCTCACGTATGGGTGATATGGGGTACCGATCGAGATGCGGGAAGCTATCCCGGCTACCAATAGGAAAGCCTTTGGGAGCAGTCCACTGTGCCTGCGCTGCTGCCTTCCCACTCTTCTAACTGACTCTCCTCAAGTGCGTGTATAGCTGAAGAGAAAGGAGAGCGGAGAGAAGGAGAGAGCCCTACAACTCCTCAGTGAGGTGGGCGGGTTGCGAGGACTAAATTCCTGCTGTTCCCGGAGTTCACCTGCTACAGGTGAATAACTACGCTATCTCCAGGAAAAAGCAAGAATGTAGTCCTCATGTATGGGACTCCCTAGCTCCCAGATGATGTGGTGGTTAGCACGAGGTGCATGACCTTGACAGCCCCGGCACGGAGATCAGGATTGAAGTAGGCGGGGGGTAGGAGTTGTGTTAAGTCCCAAAGAGATGTCATAGGACCACCTGGCCGAAGGCTGCATCTTGGCGGGAGTCCTTGTCCAAGCAGTAGTGCGCTGCGAAGGTATGGATGGAGGACCACATAGCAGCTCAGCAGATTTCGACAATTGGTACTGCACAGAGGTTCACCACAGAGGTGGATATTGCTCAAACATGTGCAGTGATGTGCCCAGTGAGGGATAATCCTGCATTTTTGTAGCAGAGAGAGATGCAGTCCTCTATCCATGATGATAGTGTGCATTTACAGACTGAAAGTCCCAAAAGAGCTTGATCAAAGGAGACAAAAAGTTGAGATGACTTCCTGATGGCCTCTGTTCTCTGTATGTAGAAAGCCAGGGTTCTTTTGCAGTCCAGAGTATGCAGAGAAGCTTCTGCCTGGGAGGCATGTGGTCTGGGAAAGAATACTGGAAGGATGACTGATTGATTGATGTGGAGGATGGAGACCACTTTTAGGAGGAAGTGAGAGCGAGTCCGTAGAATCACCTTGTCGTGGTAGAAATGTGAGTAGGGGGCATGAGCCACTAGGGCATGAAGTTCACTGATATGTCTGGCTGACGTTAAGGCTATGAGGAAGAGGACTTTCCAAGAAGCACAGCGGAGTTGAGCTATGGCTAACAGTTCGAAGGGTGGTTTGAGCAGTTGAGCTAAAATGACATTGAGATCCCATGCCACTGGGGATGGGCGGATGGGAGACTTGGAAGGCAACAGACCTCTCATAAATTGAGTGACTAAGGGGTCGTCGGAGATGGGTTTCCCATTCACCAGGTCATGAAAAGCTGAGATTGCACTTAGGTGGACTCTTATCAAGGATGATTTGAGGCCTTGAGAAGAGAGGTGCCAGAGGTAGCAGAGTAGTGTCACAACAGATGTTCGAAAAGGATTGTGTGCATTTTGAGAACATCATGCACCGTATCTGCGCCACTTTAGCGAATACGTTTTTCTTGTGGAAGCTTTCCAAGAGCAGAGGAGGATATTTTTGACCTCTGTGGAGAAAAGAAGATGACACAACACTAGGCTTTCAGGAGTTAGGCAAAGTGATCGAAGACAGGGGTGGAGAAGTGTGCCGTCGTCCTGAGAGAGGAGACCTGGACTGGATCCCAGCGGGTTTGGTTGGTTTTGTGAGTATTGAAGGAGGAGGGGGAACCAGGATTGGCGGGCCCAGAAAAAGGGCTATGAGAATTATGCATCCCTTGTTCTCTCCGAGTTTGAGAAGTGTTTTCAGGATCAGGTGCGTTGGCAGGAACGCATAGAGAAGTCCCTGATTCCAAGGAATCATGAAGGTATCGTTGGACAGTCTGAGGTTGGTAAGCAGCTTCGAGCAAAAGTGGGGAAGTCTGGCATTGCGCTGAGAAGCAAATAGGTCTATCCACGGAGTTCCCCAGTGTTTGAATAGGCGGTTGGCTACTGTCTGGTCTAGGGCACATTTGTGATGGTGGAGCAGCCTGCTGAGTTTGTCCACCTGCAGGTTGTCCTGACCTGGAATGTAGATTGCTCTGAGCAGTATATGATGCTGAATGGCTTGGTCGCAGATGTGGCACGCCTCCGTGCAGAGGGGAAGGGAGCCCATACCCCCTTGTTTGTTGATGAAGAACATGGCAACTTGATTGTCCGTTTGTACCAGGACAGAGCTGTTGGTGAGAAGATGCTTGAAGACCTGGAGAGCCTTTGCCATCACTCGAAGTTCCAAGAGGTTTATCTGTTGCGTGGACTCGAGGGTAGTCCAGTGGCCTTGCATGGAAAAAGCATACAAGTGAGCTCCCCAGCCGAGTTTGGACGCATCCATTGTCAGTGTTTGTTGGGGCTGGGGGGGGGGGGGGTAAGAGTAGTTACTCACCTGTAACAGGTGTTCTCCAGGAGCAGCAGGAATCAGTCCTCACATATGGGTGTCATCGGCGCCGATGAAGCCCCAGCGGAGCATTTCCCCAGCTTTCCATGAAAGCCTTTGGGAATGCTGGCACGCATGCGCGGTTCCCTTCCCGCCTAAAGGTGCCATCTTACCTCAGTCAAATGACATAGCCAAGAAGAGCACACAAAAATGTAAAAACCTATGTACAACTGCAACTCCAAGGGGAGGAGGGAGGGTTGTGAGGACTGATTCCTGCTGCTCCTGGAGAACACCTGTTACAGGTGAGTAACTACTCTTTCTCCAGGACCAAGAAGGAAGTCAGTCCTCACATATGGGTGACTCCCTAGCTCTGGGCTACCGAGGAACCCAGGCTGAACAAGAGAACTCCCTCTAGTCCCAGCAGCAAAGAAAGGCTTTTCAAGGACACAACCTCCACCGGTAGCCCAACAGAGGGCAGGAGTTGCCTAAACCTCAAAGAGATTCCGGAGTACTGCTTGGCCAAAAGCACTGTCCCTACGGGACTCCCTTTCCAGATAGTAATGGGCTGCAAAGGTCTGGCTTGAAGAACAAGTTGCAGCCCTGCAGATGTCTACCAAGAGCACAGAGCGGAGATGAGCCACTGAGGCAGCCATTGCCCTGACACGATGGGCCGTGACCCTACCCTGCAAAGGAAGATCAGCCGCCTTGTAAGCCCAGGTGATACAGTCAGCCACCCAGATAGACAAGGTACGCTTGGACACAGCTAACCCCAACTTATTGGGGTCAAAGGATACGAAGAGCTGAGTTGCCCTTCTATGCCCCTGCGTACGGTCAAGGTAGAAGGATAAGGCCCTCCTACAGTCCAGGGTATGCAGGACTGCTTCAGCCTGGCTTGCATGAGGCCTAGGGAAGAATGTTGGAAGAACCACCTCCTGATTGAGGTGGAAAGAGGAGACAACCTTAGGGAGGAACATGGGATGAGTCCTGAGGACTACCCTGTTCCTATAAATCCTGGTGTAAGGCCTATCAAAGACCAGGGCCTGAAGCTCACTCACTCGCCTTGCCGAGGTAAGGGCTATCAGGAAAAGTGTCTTCCAGGAGAGGAAGCGCAGTGGACAAGTAGCCATCGGCTCAAAGGGTGGGCGAGTCAGTTGCTGCAAGACCACATTCAGCTCCCACTCAGGAGCAGGAGGACGGATGGGGGGCTTGAGCAAAAGCAAGCCCCTGAGAAAGCGGGACACCAAGGGGTGACCTGACAAAGAATGTCCCTCCACCAGTGAGTGGTGAGCTGCTAAAGCTGAGAGGTGGACCCGAACAGAATTGGACTTAAGTCCCTGATTGGATAAGTGCAGCAAGTACTGAAGCACTACCGGCACAGTACAGGAGAAAGGATTCTCTGTACGTAGCTGACACCACACAGAAAACCTCTTCCATTTGAAAGCATAGGCTTTCCTAGTGGACTGTTTTCTAGAGGCTAGGACAACCTCCTCAACTTCCTGAGGCAGGCCCCAGGGAGCCAAGACTACCCTTGCAGCCTCCAGGCCATCAAATTGAGAGTCTTGAGATTGGGGTGTAGTAGGGAACCCTGCTCCTGAGAGAGAAGGTCGGGTTGCAATCCCAGAGGCAGTGGGGGATCCACCGCCAGTTGAAGCAGAAGAGGAAAACAAGGCTGTCTCGGCCATTTGGGAGCTACCAGCAGGACCTTGTCCTGAAGAATCTTGAACAGAGTTCGGGCCACCAAGGGCGTGGGAGGAAACGCATACAGGAGGCCCTGAGACCAGGACATCAGAAAAGAATCTGGTGCGATCCTCAAAGGATGTGGTTGCCTGGAGCAGAACCTGGGTAGCTGCTTGTTTAGTGGACTGGCAAAGAGATCTATCCAAGGGAGACCCCACTTCAGGACGATCTTTTGAACTACCAAGGGATGCAGCTGCCACTCGTGGGGCTGCAGAATCCTGGTCAACCGGTCGGCCAGGCAGTTCTCCTGGCCTGGGAGGTACACCGCCTTGAGAAGCATGTGGTGCTTCAGGGCAAAGGAACATAGGTTCTGAGTCTCTCGACAAAGGAACTGGGACCCAGTGCCGCACTGCTTGTTCACATAAAACATGGCCACCTGGTTGTCTGTTTGAATCAAGACTGAGCGGTGAACCAGGGCTGGAGAAAAAACTCTGAGAGCCAAGCGGATAGCTCGAAGTACCAGCAGATTAACCTGTTGGGCTGCCTCCCAGGGAGACATCAGGAGGTCTCCGCACTCCTCTCTCAAGGGGCCATCGAAATGGTAACCCTGCAGGAACATCGCAGGGGATTCTATTCTCCCCACTTCCTCATTCCAAAGAAATCAGGAGGCCTCAGACCCATTCTAGACCTCTGAGATCTCAACAAGTTCCTCGTAAAAGAAAAATTCAAGATGATCTCCTTGGGGACCCTCCTTTCCTCACTTGTAGCAAAACGACTGGCTTTGCTCCATGGATTTCAAGGACGCCTACACTCAAGTTCTAATCCACCCTTCTCACAGGCAGTATCTGCGATTCGTGTGCCAGGAAATACACTTTATCAATACAGGATCTACGTCTTCCCCTACTTAGACGATTGGCTCATAAAGGCCAACTCTCCTGGGGAGCTCTCCTCAGCACAAAACCATAGAACCTCTACAGTCCCTAGGCTTTGTAATCAACTTTCTAAAATCACAGCTGATTCCAACACAGTGTCTGGAGTTCATTGGAGCTATTGTGGAAACTGTCCAGTGCAAGGCCTTCCTTCCACTAGACCGTATGCAGAAACTCATACGCCTAGCAGAGACAATGCAGCAGCGCCAGCAAGATCCTTCCTACAGCTTCTGGGCCACATGGCATCCACAGTACATGTAGTACCGAATACCAGGCTGCACATGCGACAAACGCAATGGACTCTGTCAACCTAGTGGACACAAGCCACCAAAGGTCTGCATGCGTACATCACCATTTCACCACGCATGGTACAATTGCTCCAATGGTGGACAACCACCAACAATCTCCTCAGAGGATCTCCATTTTCTCCTGGACCAAGCAGGAAGTCAGTCCTCACATATGGGTGTCATCGGCGCCGATGAAGCCCCAGCGGAGCATTTCCCCAGCTTTCCATGAAAGCCTTTGGAAATTCTGGCACGCATGCGCGGTTCCCTTCCCGCCTAAAGGTGCCATCTTACCTCAGTCTCTTTTTTTCCAAGAAGCCCATCGGACGCGTGTCCTGTTCTCCCGGATAAAAGTGATTTTTTCTTCGGCGATTTTCACTCTTTTTTTCTCCGGTTCGACGCCGGTTCCCCTCCCGTCGGGTTCGGTACACCGGTATCGAGCCCGTTTTCTTCATTTTTCGGTTTTTGCCCTTCGTGGCTGGCGTTCACGCCCTTTTTTCATTTTTCGCTGGAAGGCCGGTCTTTTGACCTCGCTGGGGCTATTTTTTCCCTGATGGCTTCCAGTGGTTTCAAAAAGTGTGATCAGTGTAAGAAAATTGTGTCTCTCACCGACACACACGACTGCTGCCTTCGGTGCCTCGGCCCTGACCACGACCCAAAGTCGTGTGGGCCATGTGGGAAGATGTCTTCCAAGGCACTAAAAAGTCGACAGCACCAAAAGGAAAGGTTTTTCTCGGACTCTGCCTCCAGCCGGGCCCAGACCTCGTCTGAGGCCTCGACATCTCGGGATTCCGATCCCGAGCGCCGTCGAAGCTCCTCGGACAGGGGGTCCCCCGACCGGGAACATAAGAGGAAGAAGCTGCTCGCGAGGGCATCGTCGGAGGAGGTCCCTGGTCCCTCGAGGGCCAGGTCTAAGACCCCCGACCGCGGGCCCGTGGACCAAGAGAAGCCTGCCAAAGTTCCTCGCGTGGAGCCGGAGTCTGCTGGACACGTAAGCTCCATAGTCCTCGTGGACTCCCGAGCTGAGTCTCAGGATGACAGCCTTGGAGTGCAGACTGTCTGCCTTCATGGAGCAGCAGCGGGCACTGATGGCCAGCCTGTCTGGTGCATCTGCCCCGACCACCGGGACGTCGACTTCGAAGTCAACCCCGGAGACCGAGCCGATACTTGAGACCCTCGTGGCATGAAGTCATCCTCGGTCGAGGTCTCCTTCGACCTCCCGTTCGGGACTGAGGGTGTTGACGCCGGTGCCCCAGGCATCGTGGCGGGTGCCTCGGTGCCCCGCGGGGTCGGACCCTGACTCCTCCTCGGACGAGTCCGCCTGGGAGACGGAGGATGAGGAGTCTCCCGATACTTTTAAGACTCGGTGCATCCCGTCGGACTCACCGCAGTCTGATCCCCGGAGTAGATCCCCTCCGGAGGACACTAGGTTCTCGGAGTTCGTCCGGGATATGGCCGCTGCCTTGGCTATCCCTGCCGATCCAGAGGAAGAGCCTCGAGTCAAAGACCTCGATGCTCTACAGTACGACTCTCCTCTGAAGGAGGCCTTTACTGTCCCGATTCCTCCGATGCTGGAACGGCTCCTCTTCCGTATGTGGGAGGGCCCCGGCCTCGGCACCGGTTCTAAGCAAGCGAATCAATTCCATTTATCGACTCCGCAAAAGCCCTGGTTTCCAGAAAGCACAGCTACCACACCATTCCATGGTTGTGGAATCGGCCATGCATTGTCTGAAGAGCCAGAAGATGCACTCCGCGGTGCCCCCTGGCAGGGAGGCCCGCAACCTCGATGGTGTCGGTAGGAAGTGCTTTGCAGGGGTCGATGATTGTTTGCTGTGTCCAGTCTTACCAGCTGTACATGGGCATGTACTTGCGGGACCTGGCCAAAGAACTGGCCGGCTTCTCTGTTGGTCTTTCTGGGGAACCCTTGCAGAGATTTCAGACCTTGTCCTCGGGGATTCGGGAATGCTCGAAGTTCATTTCCCGTGCCGCCTACGATGGCTTCGAGGCTTCGGCCCGAGTAGCGGCTGCCGGCATCGCGGCTCGACGCCAGGCGTGGCTACAGTCATCGGACCTCGAGCCATGGGTTCGATGTCCCCTGCCGAGGTGAGAACCTTTTTGGCAAACCCGTGACCGAGAAGTCCGCTCAGCTCGAGACAGAGCACCTTACCCGGACAAGGCTGTCGAGGAAGACCTCTGCCCCTTGACATAAGAAGAAGGGCTCTGGTAAAAAGTCCTTTTACCCGAGGAAGGGCACTGCCTACAAACAGTACCCTCAGTATCAGGCTGCCCAAGCTGCCCCCCAGGGTCAGCAAGCCAAGGGCTAGGGTAATGGGTCCCGTAGGCAGAGGACCCCCAAGCCTCAGGCCCCTGCTACCATCAGCAGGGTGGGGGTTTTTGACTCCTTGAGCATAGCCTCTCCTCCATTGCTCTCCCCACCCTCCACAGGAGGTCGCCTCACCCTCTTTGCCCACCAGTGGCCCCTTATCACCGGGGACAGTTGGGTGTTGGACATAGTCCACAATGGCTTTGCCCTCCATTTTCACCAACTGCCACCACCATATTTTCCAGGGGAGCCTCCAAGGCCCTCCCCTGCACACAGACCTCCTTCTACAAGAGCTTCATGGTCTGTTGGTGGACAGGGCGGTGGAGCCTGTGCCTCCCCACTTGCAAGGTCACGGATTCTACTCCAGGTATTTCCTGATACCCAAAAGAACTGGTGGCCTTCGACCCATTCTGGACCTCAGAAACCTTAACAAGTTCCTAGAGAAAGAAAAGTTCAAGATGCTTACTCTTGGGACACTTCTGTCCTACCTCCAGAAGGGAGATTGGCTATGCTCCTTAGATCTAAAGGATGCGTACACTCACATCCTCATTCATCCAGACCACAGAAAGTACCTCAGGTTCATTGTGGGAGGAAACCATTATCAGTACAGAGTGTACTACCTTTTGGCCTGTCCTCCACTCCCAGGGTCTTTACCAAGTGCCTGGCAGTGGTTGCGGCCTACCTGAGAAATCAAGGCATCTTTGTCTTTCCCTATCTGGACGACTGGCTCATCAGGGGTCAGACATCCCTGGAGGCCAGACAAGCCACCCTCAACACCATTGCTCTGCTTCAAAAGGTGGACTTTGTCATAAACTTCGCAAAGTCCACTTTGCTCCCCTCCCAGAACTTGGAGTTCATAGGGGCAAGGTTGGATTCTCAACTGGCAAAGGCATTCTTGCCAGAAGACAGGGCTCAAAGGCTGATTGACGTGGCAAAGCAGTTTCTGAACAGGTCCCTGGTCTCCGCCAGACTCTGCCTCAGGCTTCTGGGTCACATGGCTTCGACAGTTCATGTGACTCCCAATGCCAGGCTCCATATGAGGCCTGCACAGTGGTGCCTTCGGACTCAGTGGTCTCAAGCCATAGGCCACTTAAGAGACAAAATAAAGGTGTCCAAACCCCTTTTGGCCTCCCTCAGCTGGTGGCTACATCCACCCAATCTACTCAAAGGAATGCCCTTCCAAATGCCAGAATACTCAGTGGTCCTCACCACCGACGCCTCTCTAAAGGGCTGGGGGGCTCATTGTCTGGACAAGTGCACCCAAGGGTCGAGAGAATTTTTGGACAGGGCTTGCTGTTTGAAATGATGAGGGGGTAGTTCTCTGAAGTTGAGACAGTATCCCTTGTGGACGATGGACAGTGTCCATTTATTGGTGGTTATAGTCCTCCATTGCGAGATGAACCTTAAGAGCCTTCCTGGAAAGGACTGGCCATGTTCGCCGTGTAAGAGTCAAAAGGATGGTGCAGAGGCAGCTGGTTGAGGTTGAGCTGTTTGCTTGGTCAACCATGGCTTTTTAGCTTGCTTAGCCCCTTGCTGCTTGTGTTGTAGAGGGTAGGCTGGTTGGGAGTAGGTTGGGTAGTATCTCTTCTTTTTCGGATAGAAGGCCTTTTTTGTCTCTTTGGAGGGGTCCAAAGTTTTACATGACAACCTCTTAAGGGTGGTGTCGTTGGTTTCAAGTTCTCCTGCCTTTTCCCTCAAATTCTTTAAAAAGAGGTTTTCACCTGTACAGGGGATATTGACCGACTTGTCCTGCATCCACTGTTCTAAGTCGGATGCTTGGCGCCAAGCCAACTGTCTCACCCCTATGGCTATGGAGGAGGTTCTGCTATTCGATTTAAAGGGGTCGAAAGCTGCTCTGTTTATGAACTTAGAGCTGTTTTGAATGTGGGTGAGGACTGCTTGAAAGGCAAGGTGCTTCTCTTCAGGGAGGAATGGGAAGAAGCCCCCCCAGTCTTTGTTTAATTTTGAGGAACATCCCCTTATACAAGATGTATGAGTTGATTCTGTTGGCGAGCATAGAGGCCTGGAAGGTGCGTCTCACAAAGAAATCGAGGGTTCTGGATTTGCGTCCCGGAGGAACTGAGGTATGGTTCTTAGCACTCTTGATGCGCCGCACGGCAGACTATCACAATGTAGTGGTGTAGGAGTTGCTGTTTCTGGAAGCCAGGGCATTCGGGAACCCAGTATATGGTATCAAGACGTTGACTTATGGGAGCAATGGTTAACGGTGTTTCCCACATTCAAAGCATCAGGTTGTGAAGTGTGCAGTGCACCGGTAAGATAGTTGTTTCTTTTGGTGCAGTGGAATTTTGTAATATCTCGAGTTCTTCTGGTCTGGGCTCTGGCTCCGAAGCAGCAGGAACGGAGAGACCTGCTGCCATGTCCTTTATAAATTCTTGGAAGGACATATCTTCTGGCGGTGATTTCCTTCTGGTACTGGCCTGTGGCAGAGAAGGATCGGAGACAACATCTCTGAGGTCGTCAGAGTCCAGGGATCTGTGTTTGGAGTTGATGGATTCTGAGTCAGATCCTGGAAAGTATCGCCAGTGTCTAGAATGGCGATGCAGGTCGATGTCCTCCGGTTCCGCACGGTACCTGGAAGAGGATGGATCCACCGAAGGAAGAGGATGGATCCACCGAAGGCAGAGGAGTATGCAATGGCATCGATGGAGGTCCCGGCATCGACGAAGGTATCAAAATTGATGGTCCAGGCATCAAAGAAGGTATCGGCAAAGGTGAAGGCACAAGCATCGGTAAGGATAGCGGCATCACAGATGGAATAGACACCAGGGTTGACAGTGGTATCGACATCGGCATCGAACCGGCCCATGTTCCTGATGTCGGTGCCGATGTGGTCTGCAATGACATCGGGGCCGATGGTGTTAGGTGCACCGTGGCTGCTAGTAGGGCTGTGAGGGTGCATTCCAGAGTCAGCAGGAGTTGTTACAGTGATGTCTCCGGTGCCTGGTCATCGGATGGAGCGGGGTCAGCCGCCACCAGACCCGGGCATGGCGTCAGAGGTTCCGCGGAGGTGGGTGCTCCGGATACCTCACAACTCCTCACTGAGGCTTTGCAGGAGTCCTCCCGCCGGGAATGCCTTGAACTGCTACAGGAATTGGATGATGTCCGGGATGATTCCCGGTGAGCACAGGAACGCTCCTGGGACCTGTCTCTCGACCGCTCCCTCAATTTTTTTTTTTTTTTTTTTTTATTTTTATTTACATTCTCTTATATACCGCGCTATTCTGCATCAGTGCGGTTTACATTGAACAAACTGAAATTACATTGAACAGGGCATTATAACTTGGAGATAACTATTTTACAGGGAACATGGGCTATGGAGGGTTAAGTGGCTTGCCCAAGACCACAAGGAGCACCAGTGGGACTAGAAACCCCAGTCCTTCCGGCCCAAGGTTGCTGTCCTCTAGTGGGATTTGAACCCCCGACCTTCCGGCCTGAAGTACCTTGCCCCAACCACTAGGCCACTCCTCCACTCAATGACTTTGGCCTACCAGCAGTGATTGATATTGTGCATTTTTTAAAACCACTGGCTGGTTTTTCCATGGTACCTCAGAGGGTAGGCCTGGTGAGACTCAGAGGAAAAGGAGAGATCAGAGGAAAGTCTGAGTGAAAGTTGTTTTTTTTTTTTAATTTTATGACAATAGAAGCTAGAAAAGGGATTAGTGATAAAAGTATTGATGTTACCGTGAAGGCAGCAGTTCTTCAGCGGGTACAGGAGTGATCCTGTCAGCTCCGCGGAAAAAAGAGAACTGAGGGGAGTCAGTTAGAAGAGCAGGAATGCAGCAGCGCAGGCGCAGTAGACTGCTCCCAAAGGCTTTCCTATTGGTAGCTGGGGAGCTTCCCGCACAGGCTCCGTCGATACCAGATGTCACCCATATATGAGGACATTCCTGCTTGTTCCTGGAGAAAAATCAATGAAAATCCTAGGTTTCTATCCACCTCAGCCACTAGAGGTCCCTTCAGTTTTCATCCCAAAGCATATGGAAGATAGAAAGCAAAACTCACACAACCTCAAATGTGGGCAACAATGAATAATCAACAACAGAGAACTATGTACAGGAAGGTAGAAACAGAAGGCTGTCAGAAAATGGTGAGCCTGCAGAGTCAAGTAGAAAATCATGGCAGACCCAAGGGTACCACAAGCAGAACAGAGCCAATGAGGTTTCAAGGATGGGCCCTGGACTGGTCTAGCAGGACTCAAAGATAGGAAATTAACTGGTAAATAAAAGGTCACCTTACATATTTTCCTGCTAGACCAGTCCAGACAAGCGGGATGTACCAAAGCTACAACACCAATGGGCTGGAAGAATACACAGCAACTCGCAAAACTCCTGAGCCGAAGGCTGTGTCCGCTCACGTGTGGACATCCAAGTGGTAATGCTTGACAAAATTGGACAGTGATGCCCACGCTGCTGCCTGACAAATGTCTGCATGGGCTACTGAGCTCTGCTCCACCGAGGAAGCTTGTGCTTGGGTAGAATAGGCAAGCAAACCCTCCAGAACCTGCCACTTCTGCAACAGATACGCCAAGGCAATGGCCTTAATCTAGCACTCCAAAGTCGACTTGGCTGCCACCTCACTGTTGCGCAGGCCAGCAAACAGCACAAAAACATGGTCTGACTTACGAAAGGAATTTGTAACCTCCAAGTAATGGAGAAGGGCCCTCCAGACATCCACAAGGTGCAGACCCTTATCCTTTCCCCAACACTGTTCCTTAGAGAAGGACAGCAGGCAAACCACTTGGTTCACGTGAACGGGAGACAGCACTTCAGGCAAGAAGGCAGGCACAGGTCAAATGGAAATGGCTTCCTTTCAAAAAGACAGATAAGGATCTTGGCAAGACAGAGCCAGCAGCTCAGAGATCCGCCGTGCAGAACAAATCGCGACCAAGAAGACAGTCTCGAGTGTCAAATCCTTTAAAGTGGTGTGTTTCAACGACTCAAAGGGGGCCGCCATTAGCACCCTGAGCACCAGACACAGATCCCAGGAAGGGATCACAGACTAAAGGGGGAGGGAAGCAGACACTGAACCCAACTGGAGAAAATGCAAGACGTCAGTGTGCATGACCAAAGACTTGCCTGCCACTGGATTATGGCAACAGGGCAAAACTGCCACCTTAACCTTCAGGGAGCTAAGTGAGACATCCTTCTGTAGGCCATCCTGAAGAAAGGCCAACAGGGAGAACACCTTGGCTGCCTCAGGAAAAAAGTGCCGTGCACCTCACCAATGCTCAAAGAAGAGCAGGGTGCCAGGACCTCTTTACGTGAGCTAAAAAAGCATAATCCATATAATAGGTCATTCAAATAAATACTTAAAAAATATATTTTGTCAGGTTGTTTTGACAATGGCAAGAAAGAGAGAATACTTCTGGATACCCCAATTATTAAAAAAATGAGAAGCTCTATATATGGTGTAAAAACAAATGAACGATGATCACGAATAAATAAGAATACAAATAAAAACAATCAGAGCCATAAAATTGGGCATAAAAATACAGTCTTAAGACTTAAAAAACACCCATATATGCATAGAAAAGGAAAAACTATGTACAGTGGAAAAAAAGTTTAAAAAGAAACTACATGTACTCAAGACATGCGAACGAGGAAGAGCAGGTCTATAGACCAGAGAAAGTATATATAGAAAAAACCTTGCGCTAGTCGGTAAACTCGATATTTTTTTTTTAAAAAATGGGGGGGGGGGGGGGATCTATAATTACTTATGTCGGCAAGGGCTACGTATACAGGAAAACCATAACAAAAACATCTCACATTGGCTGAATATACGGAATTGTTAATATTGTGAATGTCATGCCTGTTGTATAAAAAAGGGGAATAGCAGAGGAGAGAGGATACTTGTAAACTAATAAATATTTGACTTAATCAATTATAACTTATAGTAAAAATGAATAATGATATCAAAACTAAAATATTAACAATTAAAATGGTGACAATAAAAACACTTGATATTCCTATTGGTAAAAATGGATAAAATCAATGCTAAATATTAATAATAAAAAAAATAAAAGTGAAAGGAAGACCTATGATTAAAAACAGTGAAGAGGGGAGGGGGAGGGGGACGAGTACCCCCGACAAGAGCTCGCACTCTTACACAAGATGTTTTACGATTCTATCCACAATACAGGTTTCTCTCTCTTTTTTTTTTTTTTTTTTTAAGTGTTCCCCTTTTTTTTAAAGCATGGCAACGTAAGAGATTCCCCGTTTTCATTACCTGCTCTACTGTTAAAAATTAGGTTTCTTTAAATGAGGTTTACATAAACAGTACAATTATTTTGTTATGAATAATAAGCATTTTTCAAGAGTAACTTGGTTACTATAAAATACATAGTATTTTAATTTCCCTCTTATTTTATTTAATTTATACAATGATCATATGGATTATATGATTAAGTTTATATTTTAAAGCTTACAGGATGGGTTTTTGAACATTCTTTTGCTCTATGTGGTTCACTCCTGCTCCTTTCACTCATGTTCCTTTCACTCATGTTCTCTCATCTCTTTTTTTTAGCTAACAAGAACATTACATATGGGCTAAACTACCCACAGAGGTACCATACACAATTTTAATACAAAGTTAATGGCACACCCTTACGTGTTTGTTTCAGTTTTTTATTAGTGTGCATTTCATGTTTTTATTTGGTATGATTTTAGTTAATAATATATGATTGCACATGATTATTTATTAGTAATGGATATCTTAACATTTGTTCATGTAATCTTTATGCTTTGTTTTTTTAAAAAAAGTTTTTTTGTCATTTTAATTGTTTTATAAATTTTCTCATTGTTTTTAATATCTATAATTTGTTTATGTTTATTTATGACTTTAGCACACCAGATTACCCCTGATGAAGGTTTAATCGAAACACGGCCTGTGTCGGGACCCTTTGGGGTTTTACCCCTGCAATTTGGTACAATAAAATAGCTCTGTCTTTCCAATTTACCACGTTTTTGGACTGGGCCCTTTCCAGGCCATCCTGTAGAAAGGCTGAAAAAAATTGCAACTTGGCCGCCTCAGGAGCCAACTACGGAGCGCCGCACCATTGCTGAAAGAGGCACCAAAGCCACATATCCGCTAGCTTGGTAGACCTCATCCAGGCTGTGAGCAGAGTAGAGACCACTGCTAGGGAGTAGCACTTATGCACTAGCCATATCCTTTCAAAAGCCAAGCCACAAGCAAAAGAGTAACCAGGTCATCCAGGATGATCAGCCCCTGCCACAACAGATCCTGAGATGGAGGCAACCAAAGAGGAGGCGCTTGCAGGAGCCGCATCAAGTCTCTGAACCACATTCTCTGCAGCCAATGCAGCGCCACCAGAACAATCCAGTACAGGTGGCATTCTATATGCCAAATCACATGCTCCACCAGGGGCCACGGAGGAAACACATACAGCAGATGCTGACTTGGCCAAGGCTGTGTCAGGGCAGCAAACTTTGGCATTGGAGCGGGTCATCATCAGATCCATTGTAGGGTGATCACAGCGGCATAGAATCAACTGAAACGCCTCCTGACTCAGCTCCCACTCTCCAGGATCCAGAGAGTGAGGCTGAGGAAGTCCACTTCCACAATGTCCACCACGGCAATATTTTTTGTTATTTTATTTAACAGGTTTTTTTTATACTGCTTTATCATTTCAATCAAAGCAATTTACATTATAACTTAAACTTGGTAATATACATTAAACAGGGACACTGATAACTTGGATTTTTCTGAGGCAATGGAGGGTTAAGTGACTTGCCAAAGGCCACAAGGACAGCTAGTGGGAATCGGACCCTCGTCTTTTGGTTCTCAAGCAAGTGTTCTAACCATTAGACTCCTCCTCAAACAAGGCTAGGAAGTTTTACTCCATGCAGGCAACAGGACAGCCACCTCCAGAGCTGCTCTGGCACTCCTTGTGCTGCCTTGCCAATTGGCTTAAGCCACCACCGTAGCATTATCCAAAAACACCCAAACCATCCAGCCCGTGACCAGGGGTCGGAAATGCAAATAAGCCAAACTGATGGCCCTTGCCTCAAGGCAGATGATGGACCATACCGTTTCCCTATAGTTTCAACGGACCTGGGCCGCTCTCATGTGCAGTTGGGCATATAGGGTCACGTGAACTGTGGAGGCCATGTGGCCCAGCAGGCGGAAGAGAAGCCGGGTGGATAGTGACTGGCATTGCTGTACCTCTGCGGCTAGCCCCTGAGGCATTCTGACCTCTCCAGAAGGAGGAAGGCCTTGGCCTGGAGGGTGTCTAGCTGAGCCCTTATAAGCTCCAGGCGTTGAGCCGGAAGAGGTGGGACGTAGGGTAGTTGAGGTTAAACACCAGTTGCTGCAGGGTGTTGATTGTGCACCCTGTGGCGCATTGCACCTCTGCCACTGTGCCTCCCCCTTATGAGTCAGTCGTCCAGGTAAGGAAAGATGAAGGCCCCTCGGAGACATAGGTGGGCTGTGACCACCATGAGGCACTTTGTGAAGACCCTTGGAGATGAGGCCAACCCAAAAGGCAGCACCCTGTAATGGTAGTACTCTCCTCCCACCACAAACTGGAGATATTTTCTGTGGTTGGGAAGGATCAGGATGTGTGTGTAGGCTTCCTTTAGGTCTAAGGAGCACAGTCAATCTTCCTGCTAGAGGAATGGCATCAATGTTCCAAAGGAGAGCTTTTTGAACTTTTCCTTTATCAGGGACTTGTTCAGATCCCGCAGATCCAGGATGAGCCTGAGGCCTCCTGTTCTCTTTGGGGCGAGGAAATACCTGGAGTAGAAGCCAGTGCCCCAGAGATATATTTTGGCCATAGGTGGAGGAAATAGCCCTCCTTGACCACTTGTAGGACCCAGGTATCGGTGGTGATGGTGGGCAAACAGGGCCAGTCGGCCCCTTGAACTGTAGGGGACCTCCTGGGAGTCAAAAGCTCTCTCCAGGCTGAACCGGGGCTGGAGCCTGTGACTCGGAGGTCTTTTGCTTACGGGGGCCGTGCCCCTGCCCCTTGTGCTGTTGGCTGTGCTGTGGGGCCGAGAAGGCCTGAAATTGAAAGGTATTGCCAAACTCACCCTTCTTCCTCAGAAAGAAGGGCTTCTTCCCTGGAGCTTTCTTACAGGGCTGCATCAAAGTCTTTTTTGAGAGTCTGGTCCTCGTTAGGAACTCAGTTTCAATCTCTGCTGCTATGTCTGTCATGGGTTTCCCGAAAAGATTCTCTCCGATGCAGGGATCATCAATAAATTTGTCCTGAACCCATTGTTCGAGGTCAGACAATTGCAGCCATGCCTAGCTTCAGGCCTCAATGCCGGTGGCGGCCACCCTGGCTGATGACTCAAAGCCATCATAAGCTGCTCAAGACAGGAACTTCGAGCACTCTTTAACCACCGAGGCCAGTGACTTGAACCTCCGGAGGAGCTCCCCATTGAGGACTGCCAAGAATCCATCAAGCTCCTTCGACAGTTCTTTGAGGTATATGCCGATGTAGAGCTGGTAGTATTAGACCAGGCATGTCAGCATCGAGCCCTGAGGTCTTCTGGCCGAGGGCATAGAGGGTTCAGGTCTCCCTGCCAGGGGGCACAGAGGAATGGGTCTTTTGGCTCTTGAGTCTGCGCACGGCAGACTCAACGACCATTGAGCTGTGGGGAAGTTGGGCTTTCTGGAACCCAGGGCATTGGAGTCAATATATAGAGTCGAGTCGCCAGCTGACAATGGGCACAGACGCTGGTGTCTCCCACATACGGAGGAGGCGGCGTTGTAGGATCAGCAGGACAGGTACCATGAGGACTTCCTTCAGAGGGGCCTCATACTGGAGGATCTCCAGTTTCTCGGTGTGAGAGTCCTTCTCTGCCTCAGTCTTGATGGAGAGCGCCTTAGCCATGTCTCGCACATAGTCGAGGACAGCAACATCTTCTGGCAGGGAATGGCATTGGGATGCCTGGGAAGATGCGTCCGAAGGAATGTCTCGGTGGTGCTGAGTGTCCAGGGACTCCTCGTCCTCAGTCTCCCAATCAGATTAGAAATCCAAGGTCAATTCTGAGGCTTTGTAGTCACCGCAGTCAAGGTCTGAGCTAAGGAGCCCAGGGCCTCTGGAGGACCTGCAGTATGAGCTGTGTGCACTTGCTGGAGAGAACCAGTGACCCGAGGAAAGGGACAGAGACCTCATCCAATGCCGATGGCACGCTCGAGGCAGGCGGCACTCTAGGATCGGCTCGACGTCCGGGTAGGCCCTCGATGTCGAGGGTCTTGTCATCGGGACAGATGAACTACTGTAGACAAACCAGATATGAATGCCCGCTTCTGGGCCACGAGGGCAGAGATACTGTGCTCTAAGGCCGCCATCCTATTCTCCATGCCAGTTGGCTCAACAGCCTTTGACTCGGACATCGAGATTTTCAGGTCTGGCATCTGTTCCGTCGAAGGGGAGTACTCAACGATGATGGCCTTGGGTGTCCAAGGCCGGTCAGTGGGTACCGACAACTCCTTTCAGGGCAGCTTGAGAGGCTGCTCTGACTCCTCAGACTCATGCTGGGGACTGTGGGGCCTGGAGTGGGATTTTCCCGTCTTCCTGGACCCGGTCTCCGAGGAGGTCTTCAACTTCTTGCCTTCTTCCTCCTCTGGGGATTTCCTCTTGGAGAAACCGCAGCCGTGGGACTCCAAGGTGGCCCGGGCTTCGTGGGGCGCCGAGATATTGGTGCGGAGTTGAACTTTTGGAAAAATTTTTCCTGCTGCTAGTGACGGCTCTTAAGGGCCTTTGAGGTTATGGTCCTGCGAAGGTCACAGTCTGAGTCGTTCTGTTCCAGGCCAAGGCACCAGAGGCATGCGGATTGGTGAGGGACATCATCTTGGTGCACTGATCGCACTTCTTGAAGCCGCTGGAGGCCATCGGGAGAAAAGGGGTCCACTGCCACTCAGCAGGGGACTGAGGCCTTTGGCCGAAAAAAGGTGTGAATGCCAGTTGAGGGATACCTTGAAGAAATAAAGAAAAAATGAAGGAACGAACCAGAGGATTGACGCCGAGGCGAACTGGCTCGGGGCGGGAAAGGAATCAGTACGCAAACCGGACAGAAAGGAATAAAAAAAACCCACACTTTTTCCAGGGGAAACTAGACAGATGTCCGGAGGGCTCCATGGAAAAAAAAAGAGACTGAGGCAAGATGGTACCCTTGGGCGGGAAGGGGATCGCACATGCATGATTCATCTCCCAAAGGCTTTCTATGAAAGCTGTGGAGATGCTTCCGCGCAGGCTCTGTCAGTGCTGACACCCATATGTGAAGACCAACTTCCTGCTTGTTCCCGGAGAACTCTAGGACCACAATCTGCCATCAATCCAAGGAGCTGAGGATAATCCCAGACTCTGTGAGCCTGCTGTGCATATCCAACAGTCTACTGGCATTCTCCTCTAGCAGGAAAATGCTGCTCACTAGAGTGTTGATTGAAACGTGCTTCCGGGAACTCAAGGTATTGGGAAGACAACTACTGGCTCTTTCCCCGATTGATCACCCAGCTAAAGCTTTCCAAAAAGGATACTATTCGAGACACCACCCAAGATGCCTCCGAAAGGGAATAGGTCCTGATGAGCCAGCTGTCCAGATAGGGATGGAGACAGATACCTCGGCGCCACAGCTGCCACCACTATGACCTCGGAGAATGTCCTCGGGGGGGGGGGAGGGGGGATAGCCCGAAAGGGAGGGCGGCAAACATAATGAAAGCCAAGCACAGCAAGATGCAGATACTTTTGTTGATCTGCCCAGATTGGGATATGAAAATGCATCTTTGCCAGATACAGAGAAGCCAAGAACTCCTCTCAGTGCACTGCCTGAATCATGGAGCACAAGGTTTCCATCCAAAAGCGCAGGATGCAAAAATGCTCATTGACCACCTTAATGTCCAGAATGGGTCAGAAGTAACAGTTCTTTTAGGGCACTACAAAATAGATGGAGTATCTGCACTTGTCCAACTCATGTACGGGACAGGCACAACTGCCTTTAGGTGAAGCAACTTGTCCAAGGTAGTCCACACCGCAGCACCTTTGATCACAGACTCACATGGGGAAATGAAGCGGCATCTGGAATCGGCTCTTTGCATTCCAGGACATAGCCAAACTGAATGGTGTCTAGCACCCAGCGATCCTTGGTAACTTGGGCCCATTCCTGTAAGAAAAAGCAAAGCTTGCCTCCAACCAGAGAAACCACGGAATGGGTCCCAAAACCATCACTGCACAGCCAGGGAGGGTTCTCCTCTGGAAGGGACCAAGTCCCTGGGCCCCCACACACCACGAAAGGACTGAGAACAAATCCAAAGCCCAGAAGCAGAAGGATAGAAAGGATTTCCAAGTCAGTAACTATGAGAGTCCAGAGACCCATGGGGAACTGGCCAGCATGACCTCAGTGGACGGGAAGAGACTGACAAGAAAGGGACACCAGCTTGCTTTACAGGACCTTTGGGCATGTCTTCCGGAAGGTGGTAAGATTGTGTCTCCCCAGGTCCTGCACTAGCTTCTCCAAATTGGCTCCAAACAGAAGCTTCTCCTTAAAAGTCAGTTGGGCCAACCAGGCTTTGGAAGATGTATCTGCTGCCCCATGCCAGAGGCAAATCCAATGCCATGACACCGTTAGGGCATCATCATTGGCCGCAAAATGTATCAGGTCATATATGGCATCAAAAAAGAAGGCAGTTGACTCCAAAAGAGGGGTAGTATCATATGGCAAAAGAGACTGAATCCACTGGAGCAGGGTTCTAGATGTCAGGCTAGTACATACTGACAGTTGCAGAATAGCAGCTGATACAGCAAACTGGCTCCTCAAACAATGAATCCACTTTATGGTCTAGAAAATCTTTTAAGGCAGATCTGCCTTCCACAGGAATGGTGCTTTCACCTTGGGAATGCCAAACCACTCAACACACTTCTACTCCGGGAGAGCAGAAAGCGTAGTTACTCACCTGTAACAGGTGATCTTTGGGAACAGCAGGAATCAGTCTTCACATATGGGTGACACTGGCACCGACGGAGTCCGGCACAGGAACACTCCCCAGCATCCAATAGGAATGCTTTTGGGAGCATTCCTCCACGCATGCGTGGATGCCTTCCCACCTTCCCTCCTGGTCTCCACAGTCAGGTGAATAGCAGAGAAAAAAAATATTGTAGAAGAAAAATAAATAGGGACAACTTGAAGGGGAGGTGGGCGGATTGTGAAGACTGATTCCTGATGTTCCCGGAGATCACCTGTTACAGGTTAATAACTATGCTATCTCCAGGAACAAGCAGGAAGTCAGTGTTCACATATGGTACGCCCAAGCCCAAGACAACTGAGCGAGAGAAGAGTCCAGGCACAGCCAGAGGTTGCAGCAGGGATCTGACAGACTCAGCCCATTCGGAGCACTCCTAACGAGGTAGTCAGATGGGCGGTGGGCAAGTTGTCTAAATTTGAAAAAGGTTGCGCAGAACAGCTTGTCCAAATTGAGCATCACTTCTGGAGTCTTTGTCAGGGCAATAGTGCGCTGCAAAAGTATGTGGTGAAGACCACATAGCTGCATGGCAGATATCTGAGATAGGGAGAGATCAGAGATTAGCCACTGTGGCAGCCATGGTTCGGATATTATGAACTGTGACATGGTGTTGTAGAGACAGCCCAGCCTGAGAGTAAGCAAAAGATATGTAAGCTATTAGCCAGTTTGAGGGTGTCTTCTTGGATACTGGCAACCCCAGATGACTTTGGTCAAAAGAGACAGAGAACTGGCAATAACTGTTAGTGGGGTCTAGATAAAAAGCCAATGCTCTCTTACAATCTAGGGTATGCAGTTTGGCCTCAGCAGATGAGCTGTGAGGCCTTGGAAAGAACGTTGGTAGTGAAATAAATTGGTTCAGGTGGAAGGAGGTGACGACCTTTGACAAGAACTTAGGGTGTGTTGAAGGACCACCTTGTCATGGTGGAATGTTGTATATGGAGCACAGTTCACCAAAGCTTGCAGTTCACCGACTCTTCGAGCTGAAGTAACTGCTATCAGAAAAAGAAACTTCCATGTTAGGTACTTCAAAGAAGCTGAAGCCATTGGCTCAAAAGGACTGTGGATGAGTTGTGCAACAACATTTAAATCCCACGCTATTGGTGGTGGGCAGAAAGGTGGTTTGGTTAAAAGAAGACTACACGAATCTGGCCACCAAAGGGTACGTGTCAAGATAGGGTGGTTCTCCAAAGTATGATGGGAGGCCACAATGGCACATAAATGTACTTGTACAGAGTTTGTCTTGAGGCCAGAGAAAGACAAATGTAGCGGAGCAGGTCCGGAATTGGACATGTGAAAGGATCTAGTGTTCTCTGTTAACACCAAAACAAGAACCTGCGCCATTTGAAAGCATAAGACTATCTGGTCGAATCCTTTCTGGAAGACAGTAGAACATGTAAAACCTCTTCTTAAAGACTTAAGTGTGAGAGGACAAAGTGCTCAGCAGCCAAGCCATCAAGCGGAGTGTCTTGAGGCTAGGATGCAGGAGGGACCTCTGTTCCTGAGAGAGTAGGGTGGGTGAATAACCCAGCCTGAGGGGAGGCACTTGAGCTAGTTGAAGCAGCAGAGGAAACCACGGTTGCCTGGACCAGTAAGGGGCAAAGAGAATCAATCCCTGGTTGGCTCAGAGCTTGAAAAGTGTCTTTGCTTTTGAGGGGAAGAGGAGGAAAAGCATAGAGCAGATCCTGTCCCCAATGGACGAGAA
Source organism: Ichthyophis bannanicus (assembly GCA_033557465.1). Classification (NCBI taxonomy): domain Eukaryota; kingdom Metazoa; phylum Chordata; class Amphibia; order Gymnophiona; family Ichthyophiidae; genus Ichthyophis; species Ichthyophis bannanicus. The sequence goes on from CM066031.1 coordinate 1,541,342,299, forward strand.
ACTCATCCAAACTCTCCCTTTGAGGGGAGAGAATCCTGGAAAAAAACAGAGATCATTGGGAGTTGAGAGGAGAAGCAAAGAAGTCGAGTTGTGGCGTCCCCCACAGGTGGAACAAATACTGTGCTACTTGAGGTTGTAGCCTCCACTCATGTGAATGGAGGATTCAGCTTAGCCCGTCGGCTAAGTGAATCTCTGATCCTGAAAGGTATACCGCATGCAGGTGAATCCCTAGAGGAATAGCCCAGTTCCAAAGGCGGATGGCGCCTCTCTGCATAAGGGGCGAGGAGTCTGTACCCCCCTGCTTGTTGACATAGAACATGGTGATCTGGTTGTCCATCTGTATGAGAAGGGATCGTTCTCCGAGTTGGGGAGAAAAGACTCAGATGCCATTGAAAATTGCCAGGTGTTTGAGGAGAATGATGTGCAGGAGAGCCTCCTGAGCAGAACAGAGGCCTTGTGTTGTCAGGCCATTGAGGTGGGCTCAACAGAGTTTTGATGCATCGGTCGTTAGCGTATACTGTAGTGCAGACTTCTGAAAAGGTGATCTTACGATGAGGTTCTGTGGTGTGCACCACCATTGAAGGGCAGTCGTCATCTGAGGAGTAATGGTGAAGTCGGAGAGGCGACCTGTAGACTGTGTCCATTGTTGCAACAGAGTCCACTGTCAGATTCTCATGTTCAGACGGGCATGGGATACGACATGGACTGTAGAAGCCATATGGCCTAGGAGGCGTAGGAATGTTCTGCCATTACTGTTGATTGCTGTTGGACCTGTGTGACCAAGGCAAGGAGGTGGAGGTGTCTGTCATCCAGCAGGAAAGCCCAGGCTTGTACTGTCTCTAGTCGAGCTCCTATGAACTCTAGCTCTTGAGTTGGAGTGAGTTGTGATTTTGGATAATTTATGATGAAACCTAACTCCTGGAAAACATGGATGGTTTTTTTGAGGGCAAAGGTGACTGCTGAAGCAGTATTTGCCCTTAGCAACCAGTCGTCTAAGTAAGGGAACAGAAAGATTTCCAAAGTTCGAAGGTAGACTGCCACGACAGCCAAACACTTTGTGAAAACTGGGTGCTGAGGCGAGTCCAAAGGGGGGGGGGGGGGGGACTCGCTATTGATAATTATGGTTGTTCTGAAATACAACACTGAGAAACTTTCTGTAGTTTGGTGGATCAGATGTGTGTATAAATATCCTTGAGATCCAGAGAGCATAGCCAATTGTTTGATTGGAGGTATGAAAGAAGAGTACCCAGAGAAATCATCCTGAATTTCTCTTTGATGAAAAATTTGTTGAGATTTTGGAAATTTAAGATAGGCCTGTGACCTCCCGGACTTCTTTGGAATTAGGAAGTATCAGGAGTAGAAGCCTAGGACAAGCCTAGGTCTTGCTGAGAATCTCCTGCTGAAGCAAGGAGGTGTGATGGAGATCTAAGGAGGGTTGTCCCACAAAATGAGTGGGTGAAAGATCTCTGAATTTCTACTGCAGACCCTGAATGACTAGTTGTAAGGTTCAGGGTTCTGAAGCGATGTTGATCCAGCAGTGTGTGAAGTGTACTAATCTTCCTGGGATCATGGTAGAAAACAGAAAGATTATGGGAGAATTGGCCATACTCCTTTTTAAAGAGTCAAGAACTCTGAGGAGGTTGAGTAGGAGGTGCAGGCTGTGGCTTAGCAACCTTGGGTTTCCTGCTTGTTTCTGGCCCTGCTGTCTCTGTTGCTGTTGTGGGGCAGAGTAGGCAGAATAGGAATGATATGGTGGATAAAAACACTTCTTTTTGGGGAAGAAAGGTTTTTTTGGTGGCTGTCTTCTTTTTAGAAGAATCTGCTGTCTTTCTCGAAAACCTTTTCATAGTGAGGTTGTCAGTCTCTGTCTCCCCGGCTTTCTCCCTCCACCTTTGACCAAAGAGGTTCTCACCATTGCAGGGAATGTTGATTAACGTATCCTGGGCCCATTGTTCCAGGTCAGATGCTTGGAGCCATGTTGCCCTCCTAGCTGCAATACAGGTAGCAGCAGATCCGCTATTGGCCTCAAAGGCATCAAATACTGCTCTTGTTAAAAATGTTGATGTGTTTTGGGAATGTGTAATTAAGACCTGATGAGCTGCCTGCTTGTCAGAAGGCAGCAGGGTGATGAATTCTGCCAGGTCCTCTGAGACATCCTTAAGGAATATGCCCATATAGAGCATGTAGCAGTCTATTCTCAAGACCAGCATTGTAGCCTGGAAGGCCTTCCTTCCAAAGGCATCAAGAGTTCTTGCTTCTCTTCCAGGAGGCACTGAGGAGTGTTTTTTATAGCTCTTTATCCTCCTCATGGAATGGTGAAGGAGTTGTAGCTTCTGGAAACCTGGAGAGGGAGGGACCCTAATAAAGGGTATCAAGTCTCTAACTGATCGCAGGGGTTGACATAGGAGCCTCCCACATGAGACATTAAATTTTGCAATATGCTATGCACCAGGAGGGTAGCAGCCTCTTTTGGTGCTGATGGATACTGAAGGATATCGAGCTGCGGTACACTCGATGTCATCGGTGTTACTGCTGCTAGGAGCATAGCAATGCTGTGCTCGATGGCAATGACGCAGTCATCGAGTGTTAGTACTGGGGTAGGAGTGGCTCCGGACACAACTGTGTGGGCCACAATTCCAGATGCCGGTATCGGGGGCTCCACTGAGGCTTGAACCTCGGGGGCATCCCTAAGCCCCTTTGCAGCTTTGGAGGATGAAACCTCCCGCCAGGGCTGCTTTGTTGGATGGTCTGCATTGGAATGCGATGAATGTCTGTGCTGATGCCCAGTGTCCGAAGCTGATGCAGACCTCGATGTCGAGGATCTCGAAGCTGAAGTCAATGTCTTCTTTTTCTTAACCACTGGTGACTCAGAGTGATGCTGTTCCTTTATAAGTGACAACCTGGACCCATGGGAAGATTTAGATGGAGTGGACGCCCCCGAGGAGTGCACCGAAGGAGCTGAGTCTGTTGAAACAGCTTAGCCTTCTGTTTGTCCCAGTTCTTCCTATCTCTGGATGTCATATGGCAACAGGAGGGACAAGAACCTACATCGTGGTCTGGGCCTAAACATTTAAGGCACCAGTCATGCTCGTCAGTGATGGAAATGGTACTAGAACACTTGAAGCCTTTTTTAAAACCACTCTGGGGCTTCTCCATATTTGGAAAAAGTATAATCAAATAAAAGCATAATCAAATTGGGCAATGGTGCCCACAGGCCTCAAACAAAATTCTAATAAAAATTTAAAATATATAGAAAAGAAAATGAGAACAGGAACTGGAATTGACGGGGAGTTGAGTCAGTCGATGGGAAGTATTGCAACGGTACTACAGAGAATTTTTGAAGTCTCTTGATGCGGCTGACAGGGGACAAGGTCTCGATGGCTCCACGGAAAAAAGACAACTGAGGAGACCAGGAGGAAAGGTGGGAAGGCAGCCATGCATGCATGGAGAAACGCTCCTAAAAGTATTCCTACTGGATGCTGGGGAGTTTTCACGCGCCGGGCTCCGTAGGTGCAGACATCACCCATATGTGAAGATTGTCTTCCTGCTTGTTCCTCGAGATATGAACTTACACACCCTTAATTAACCCTTTAGGCAGAGAGTCAGGAGAGACCCACTCCGACCAGATCATATCCTTGATCACATCCAGGAATGGGTGTGATGTCATTGAAACTGGGCTTTTCATTGGTTCTTTGTCTCCATCAATCTGCAGGTAGGGGAACACAATCCACTTGCCTGTTCTGGGCTAGCAAGACAATATAAAAACATTTTTTAAAGCATTCTGACGACATTGAAGACTGAATCAATTAAACTATCACCTCTAACCAGAAAACTACCAGGGCAACGTATTCTATAGCTCCCGTAGTGTATAACAAAGTATTAATGGATTAAGCACTACCATACTATCAAACTCCCATACTACCATTCTTGCACAATTACTTTGTCTATCCCCAGATGTAGCACTTGAATCTTCTTAAACAGTGAATAAATTGAACACTCAGATCTTATTTAACATTCTGTCATGGTTAAAACTTATTGGTATGCCTAGTGTCATAAATAAAGACCTACCTGACCTTAAATTTTTGTATTAGCTATTTTATACCGCATTATCCTTCCGTCAAAGCGGTTTACAATGAAACAGAACATTTATAGTAAACAAGGTAGTCAACTTGGAGAACTTTGATACATGTGAGAGGAGGTAACTATTTAAGTTAGTCTATTGTGGGGGCTGGGATAGGGGGATTTAGGGGATTTTCAAGGGGGGTATTCAAACTGAGATTCACCAGATTACTAAAAATGCAAAGACAAAATAGTATTATATCAACAAACATTGTTTAATCAACATATAAATTCAAGAAAAGAATATCCTTGTATTCCTCAGGTAATGCAGGTCAGCTGACTGTCAAAAGAATACAAAAAATAGAAAACATGTATGAATTACCTTTGTAGCATGTGTAATGATATTACAAGCTGAGGTTCACTGGTAGTCTGAGAGCGGATGAGCTTACTCTTCGTTTGGGCAGCAACTATAGTGCCATCGGACAAAGAAAAGCGATAGACAGGACTGAATGCCAGCCCCTGCCTCAGCACTGTAAGCAGAAGCCAGGAGAAAGAATGTTTACAAAAAATAGAAAAAGTACAGGGCACACAAATTTTCAGGTAAGCAATTTTCAGAGAAATGCAGAATGAAGACTTATGAGTATCATAAAAGTGGCCCAAAAGCACAGAATGTATTCCTTTTCCAAAGCATGCATTCTCTAACCTGTCTAATCTGTTGACAATCATCTTATATTAATGATACTGCACATGAAAATAATGGTATTTTTGCTATTGGAGAATTGATATTTTAAAAAGCATTACCTTATTTTTCTTTTAATGCAAATTTTATTTTTAAACAGGATTAATTCTTGACCATGCATAAAGTATTCAGGGGAAGGTATCAAAATACAAGTAGAATAGATAAAAGGAAAATTTATAGCTGCCAAAACTTATCTATACACTGCCTTGCAGAAGTCTTCACACTCTTGCACATAGTTCACATTCTACTGCCTACAAATACATTTGAAATATGTATTAAAATAGTTTCTCACTGATTTACACAACATGCTCTACATTGCCAACATAAAAGAACAATTAAAGAAATAGCCAAAAAGTTAAGAATAAGAAATCAAAGAACTGACTGTGTAAGTCTTCACCACCCTTTGTCATAACAAACCCAAGTAGTTCTGTTTTCAAAAACTACCTTATAGAGACCCATAAAACTAAAATACAGCCTATCTACAGCTGTGGCCAACATTATTGGCACCCTTGCTGTTCAACCCCTTGATGCCCAATATCACCTAAAAAAAAAGTGGCCAATGAAATGGCTTTGGACTAGCCCTGACTGGCACCGGCAGTGGGGAGCAGGTGGTGAGCTCCTCCTGCTCCCCCCACGAGCCACCAATCAGAGCTGCTGCACGGAATTTAAAAGAAACAGCGCACCGCCATCAAGACCTCTACAGCCCCTATCAGCACCAGAAGCAGGGAGCAGGTGGTGAGCTCCTCCTGCTCCCCATCCCGAGCCACCAATCAGAGCTGCTGCACGGGATTTAAAACAGTGCACCACAGGCACGCCTGCACCTGAGGGTCTCACCAAAGGGCCCTTTGGCGTCCAGCTAAAGTTCTACTGGAACCAAGTAAGACACATTAAGTCTAGGCCATGCTAATTATACAATATCAGAAGTAATGCTTTCCTCTTAAAAACTATGATCTGCCTTTTTCACAGCTCATCATTAATTTGATATGGCAAACTGCCACTCTCTTCATTACAACCAAATAGAATCTCGAAGCTGACGTCAATGTCTTCTTTTTCTTAACCACTGGTGACTCAGAGTGATGCTGTTCCTTTATAAGTGACAACCTGGACCCATGGGAAGATTTAGATGGAGTGGACGCCCCTGAGGAGTGCACCGAAGGAGCTGAGTCTGTTGAAACAGCTTAGCCTTCTGTTTGTCCCAGTTCTTCCTATCTCTGGATGACATATGGCAACAGGAGGGACAAGTGGCTTGCTTTGGCTGACCCCCATCTTGCCATGAGGCCCATGATGGGAGGCCCCCATCGACTCACCACCTGCTCGAACACCTCCTAACAGAGCTCCCATTCACCGTGATCCACCTTGAACCGGCTCAGGTAGTCCGCCGTGACATTTTCTACCCTGGCTACATGTACCGCCGACAAGGCATGCAGATGGACTTTGGCCCAATCCAGCAGACTCTCTGCCTCCTCCTCCAAGGGAGGACTGCTCATACTGCCCTGACAGTTGATATAGGCCACCGTGATCATGTTGTCCGAGAGCACCCGGACCGCCCTTTGGCGGACGCAGCGCTCAAACACTCTGAACGCCAGTGCCACTGCTCGCATTTTTAACCTGTTTATGGACCACTGGGCTTCCAGGGCATGCCAGCGACCCTGGGCAAAGTGTCCCTCGCAGCAAGCCCCCCAACCGACCAGACTGGCATCCATCGTCAAGTGAATCCACTGAGGAGACTCAAGGAGCATGCCCTGCTCCAGATTCCCTGGCTGGAGCCACCACTTCAGGGCCCTCCTGGTCACTGGGGGACAGGGCAGCACCATGGACAAGGTTTGACGCTGATGAAACCAGCGCTAGAGAAGGGACAGCTGGAGTGGTCTCATGTGGGCCCTCACCCAGGGCACTAGCTCTATCGTCGCTCTATGAACCAGCAAGAACACCCTGCCTCTGCGGGTGTCGAACCTTGTCCCAAGATACTCACCCTGACTGTGTAAGGAGGGAAGCCTTGAGCAAAATAGTGGCAGTTGTGCATTCTCCTGGAAGGCAACAGGTCAATTCTGGGGATCCCCTAAAGGTGGAAGAGCCAAGATGCTGTTTTCCGATTTAGGGGTATGTTTACAAAGCAGCGGTAGTGGCCTCTATGTGTTATCGGAATTGAATTCAATAGAGCTGCAGCTCCAATATCACACAGAGGCCGCTACCACTGCTTTGTAAACATACCCCTTAGAGTCCATTTGTGTGGACGTAGGATGCGCCCGAGTCTGTCTGCAAGGAGATTGAGTTTGCCCAGGAGATACACTGCTCTGAGATGGATGCAGTGTGCAATGGAGAAGAATCAGAGACAAAGGGCTTCCCAGAAGAGGGGATAGGAACCAAAGACCTGTTTGCCCAAAAGGTGAGGTTAAAAAACACGAAAGGTTCTGGTGACGTCACCAGACTGAATGGCGGTGTTCTAGCTGAGCTCCGCCACCGAAGTCTGCCACGAAGTGAAATAAGCACCCCCAAATAGCTGCGGGAAGACAGTAGGCTGGAGGGGAAGTGAGAGTGGAGCTCCCGGCAGTATCGCTGTAGAAGTGAAGCGGCGAAGGAACGAGCGAACGCAGTGTGGACAGCCGGAGACTGGTGTGTCGGGCCACGTGCTGGTGGAGAGCGGGGAAAGCAGGCCATGGTGTTGGAGAGCCGATCTGGAGAGGGGCGAGAGAGCTGATAATATATTTTAAAAAAGCCCAGGAAATCATCGCAGAGAGTCGGAGGAGGCGGTGGAAGTAAACCGGAGGAGAGGTCCGCAGCGGGAGAAGGCAGGCAGAGTCAAGCTGAGGGAGCGGAGTCAGGGCCCTGGGAGCAGCAGCAGTGACGTGGTGCCGAGCAGCAGGGGAGTGCATTACAGAGAAAGCGGGAGAGTGAGTCGCTGGAGCGTGGAGCCTGTGCCGGCAAGCAGAAGAGGTCCGGGGGCAAGAGGTGGAAAGGAGCAGAGGAGGTGCTACTGCGAAAAACTGCGGGGGAACATAGCTGGGGAAAGAAACAGCCTGGAAGGGAGAAGCCGTGTCTATTGAGTCCGGGGGGGGGGGGGGGTGAAGACTGCTGTGACTGTCAGCCCCAGCCTACCTGATAAGCAAGGTTGGAAGGAGGAGAGCCCAGGGGGAGAAATTACCTCCTCAAGCAAGTAAAAAGGAGCAGCAGGAGGGCAAAGAGACTGGTCCAGCAGGGCATTGAGAAAATAATAGTGTTGCAGAGGTCCCGGGCTGAAGGATGGATAAAACCAAGAGTGGGGCGGCTGCAAAGAAAAAGCTGGCGGAATTTAAATCCACCTACTCTGCAGGGCGAGGTGAGGAGGAGGGGAAGCAGGCAGCAGAGGCAGTCCCTGTGCAGGTGGAGGAGCCGGGGGGGGGGGGGATCATGGAACCCGGGAGTGGCAGAAATGATCAAGCAGTGGCTCAATGAATTAAAGGAGGAGCTGAAGGTGGAAATTAATGGGGTCACCACTGAATTGAAGGAGACACTGCACTCCCTGAAGCAGGGCATAACAGATTTGGGCACAAGGGTGGAAGCAGCAGAAGCCCAGCTGGAATAGCAGGGGGGGCACTTGCGGAGCTGCAAAAAGGATGGACGGAGTTACAACGGGCCCAGGAAGAACTGAAGGAGAAGGCAGAGTCTGGAGGATCGTTCACGCAGAAGCAATTTAAGAGTGAGGGGACTACCCGAGGGCCCCCAATTTCAAAATTGTGAAGAAGTAATACAGAAAGTGTTTGGAGCATTGTTGCAAGAGGCGGCTATGGAAGAGAATGGAGGGTCGGAGGACTTACAGTTTGAGAGAGCCCATAGGGGGCTGGGGCCCATCCGGGAAAACTGTCCAAGAGACATTGTGGTATGTTTGCACTCCTTTAGAACCAAAGAAAAAGTGCTGCAGGCCGCTTGGAAAAGGGGGCAGTTTCAGTGGGAAGGACACACAGTGGAATTCTTTCAGGACTTGTCCCTGGGCACACCGCAGAGGCGCAGAGAGATAAAGGAGGTGACTGCTTATATGGCCTTCTCGTGACTCCAAACGGCAAGACAAGGAAGGTGAAGAACAGCGAGGAAGCCTGGAGAGCTCTTCGGGAGATGGGACTGGCTAATACTCCAGGAGGGAGGGGGGAAAAAGGCAGCACAGCAATGACTGCTGATGCAGGGGTCAGAGCGAGTGGCTCGCAATGGCAAAGAGCTCTAAACAGCGGAAGACGGACAGCGAGGCTGACCAAGGGAACCAGGAGAGAGAGGCTGGCTGAGGAGGGAGAAGCAGAGAAGAGGGGTCAACACCAGATTAACAGTTTACATATTGAAGGACATTGATCAGTAATTGTAATATTAATAGGTTTGTCTGAGATATGAGAGAGGAGGGGGACGGGATGAAGGGGGGGAAGGGCAGAGAGAGAGAGAGGAGGAGGGATAGGGGTACAAGTGGGCTAGGATACTCGGGGTGAAGGGGTAGGGAGGTAGATAAGAGGGGGACGGGGAGGAGGAGGGGGGATGGGATCCCGGGGGTATGGAGGGCAGGGGGGGACTGGTTGAGGAGGATAGACAGTGGGTGGGGGGATAGGGAAGGAGAGGAGGTATGAGGAGGGAGAGGAGGTATAGGGGGACGGAGGCAGACGACAGTCTGGGAGGTAGTCACATTATCTGGAAGTCAAGTCTTCCCAGTGGAGACAGGGAGGGGGAAGGGGGGTAGGGAGGGAGGGAGTGGGTGAGATGGTGAGGAGGGAAGGGCTCAGGGGATGTGGGGGAGGGGGGGGAGAAGAGCTTGGGGAATGGGGGGGGAGAAGAGCATGCTCCCAGGTGAGTTAAAAATTGTTACAATGAATGTCAACAGGCTAAATTCGCCCATGAAGCGGGCAGAGGTTGTATAAAGAGGTATGAAGACAAGGTGCGTCCATTGTGTTGTTACAAGAGACTCATTTATCTAGAACAGAACATTTGGTTAAACTTCAGGGATATAATCTTAGTTTCTTTGCATCAAACACAGTAGAGAAAAAGAAGGGAGGGGTGGCGGTCTTTATATCAGCTCAACTAAAGGTGGTGGAGCAGCATGTATATAGAGACAAAGAGGGGAGGTTTCTATTGGTACGTATCAGAGTGGGAGCTGAATGGTATTACATAATGAATGTTTATGCTCCAACAGGAGGGCGAAGGGAGTTTTGGGCTAAATTAGAAGTGGCAATGGGACAGGCAGGGGAGGGCAAAATTATATGCGGGAGGGATTTTAATTTGACCTGGAACCCCAGAAGGGATGCAACAGGGAAAAGAGAGGGTAAACGAGCAGATAGGTGTAAATATCGCAAAGTTGTCACACAGCACTGTTTACTCGATGTATGGAGATTTCAGCACACTTGGGGACGGCAGTTTTCGTATTTTTCTCCGGTACATGGAACTTACTTCCAGATAGATGCCATATGGGTGACAAAGGAGTTGACAGGGAGAGTAATTGGGGAAGATATGGACCCCATAACATGGTCTGATCATGTGCTAGTGGAGGTCAGGCTGACAATCGCGGGCGGAGGGGGGGGGGGGGGACCAAGTATTGGAGGTTGAATGACTCCTTATTGGAGGATGAGGTGGTGTGGAAGGAGGTAGAGAGGGAGACAGTGGACTATTTTTGATGGAATGATAATGGGGAGGTGACATGGGGAGGAGTCTGGGATTGTTATAAAGCAGTGGGGAGGGGAGTATTCATAACATGGGGAGCGTGAAAAAAGAAGGAGAGAGAGGGAAGGGAAAGGGAATTGAGGGATCGAATACTGGAGTTGGAAGCATTAGATGTGCGAGATGGAAGGGGCAATTATAGAGGCCAAGTATTGGCAGCTTGAGCGCAATTAAATGCTTTGCAGGCAGACAAAATAAGATATCGTATGCAGCTCCTGAAGCAGGGTTTTTTTGAGGGGGGCAATAAGGCAGGGAGGTACATGGCGCAGCGGCTGAAACAGCGGAAATTCAGAACACAGGTATTGAAAATCCGGGACAGAGCAGGGAAAGTGGTGAATAAGGATGGGGATAGGGAGGAGTTTAAAAAATACTATCAAGAGCTGTATGCGGCACGAGAAGATCCAGACCTGGCACGAATACAGAGTTACTTGGATTCAGTGGAGCTGCCGACCTTGACAGTAGAGAAGCAGAAACAGTTAAATAGGGCTATTCAGGCTGAGGAGGTCAGGCAGGCTATAAAGCAGTTGAAGGTTGATAAGGCCCCAGGCCTGGATGGACTAACAGCACGGTTCTATAGGAAATTTAGTGAGCTTTTAACTGCTCCACTGCTGAAGCTTTTTAATCTTCCCCGAGAGGGGGGGGGGAGTTAGCGGCCCTCATGGGATGGGCAGGAATCACAACTATACAGAAGGAAGGTAAGGACCTGCAGGAATGCTCGTCGTACTGTCCGAGCTCGCTGCTCAACCTCAATGCCAAATTGCTGGCAAAGGTGTTGGCAGCCCGGTTGAACAGGGTAATTGGAAAACTGATCCATCAAGATCAAGCAGGCTTTATCCCGGGAAGGCAGGTGGGGGACAATATTCGGAAAATCCTGAATAACATATGGGCGGTGGGGGAACATAAAACAGAGGCATTACTACTCTCCCTTGATGCGGAGAAAGCACAGTTACTTACCTGTAACAGGCGATCTCTGGGAACAACAGGAATAAGTCTTCACATATGGGTACGTCGGTACCGACGGAGCCTGCGCGGGAACGCTCCCCAGCGTCCAGAAAGAAAGCCTTTGGGAGCATCCCACACGCATGCGCGCTGCCTTCCCGCCCATTCACTTCCCTCTCATCAGTTGGGTTTGTAGCTGAGACCGAAGGAGGGAAGTAGACAAATTAGAGAGAGAGAAACTCCTCCTAGGGGAGGTAGGTGGGTTGTGAAGACTTATTCCTGCTGTTCCCAGAGATCACCTGTTACAGGTAAGTAACTGTGCTATCTCCAGGAACAAGCAGGAATGAGTCTTCACATATGGGGACTCCCAAGCTAGAGATGCCTAGAGGAAGTCCCAGCATGTTGCAAATCTAATGGATGGGCCATGCTATTTCCCAGAACCTCAGGCATCCAAGGGATGGAGGGTAGGAGTTGAATTAAAAAGGGTGTGCTGTGGAACAGCTTGACTAAACAAGGAGTCTAGAGGGGAGTCCTTGTGTAGATCATAATTGTTAGTAAATATTGAATTCCAATTTTCTAATGTGGACCTTACTCAAAAGTATTGCGAAAGTATTTGTTGAGGCTAATATGGGTCTGCTGCTAAGAACCAGTACATTATCCTCACAGAAATTACCTCACTGTGAAGTAGAGAAAATAAATTTTGCAATACAGGCAGAGGTCAGAAGCCTTAATGGCTAGAACTAATCACAGAAGAAAAAACTGGGGGAGTTTAATGAGGTTGGACTTTGGAGGAAAAGCTAAAGCTTCTGTAGGCCAAAGTTTAAAGCTCTTTGTCCTTGGAGCAGAATAAGGCTCTAGGAAAGAGAGGAGATAAATCTGACTGGTTTGGACGAAAAGGTAGAAATAGGCCTTGCAGGAAAAGGATGGGTCTTTAAGAGTATCATGTGTTCTTTGTTCAGCATAAGCTTCAATGAAGTATTGGGAATTAGAAGGAAAGCACTAGACAAGGACTGACTGCAGTGAAAAGAAATGCATCCCTGTTGTAAGAGTTCCACTGGAGATGTGGAACAACCCAGGGAATTGAGCAATTCTTTATGCTTTCACATGGTCTAAGCCCTGGTTCCTTTTTCTTAAAAGAAAATTTTAAGGAATATGGTGAGAGTAGGAAAACCCCCGCCATGTAGGAGCATGTCTGGGCAAAGCCTTTTTAACCATCTGGAAGTTACCTACTAGGAATGGCTCTGACGTTCTCTGGCAAAGGCCCATAGTTGCAGAGCTTTTTTGTATAATTGCAGAGAGCATGCTGTAGGTTGCTTAGGTGAGATCTGGCTGTTTAATTGCCAGTGTGCAACCTAATCTATTCTGTTGGAGTCAAAAAGAATTGAAGATGGCTAAGAATAGTAGACAGGCCGGTTGCCTGCAATGATAAATTGTCCAAGTGGGTTGTGGAACCTCTCTTGGAATTATCTGTTAAGGCAGCAGAAAAAGTTAGGTCCTATAGATTGGAAAAGGACCAACAGACATAATTAGGAGTGGTAAAACTCAATTACCGTCTGATAAGCTGTCTTAAAAGAAATATTTGAGAAGACTGCAAAGGGGAAGAAAACTGTGTATGGAAACCACTTAGTGGAGTAGGTATTGAAGAAAATCTTATGGGTTTAAAGTGTAAGCCCTCCAGTTGAATAGTATCACTCTTAGAGGCTGAATGACTCGACTAAGAGGGATAGAAAGTAATACAGAGTTGAGAAGACTTACAATTTGGTAAATCCCTGAAAAGGCAAAGCCCACTTGCAGTCAAAACTATGAGATATCCTCGTACAGGAAAACTGTCAAGGTGAAGGGCATAGCCTGCCTTGTTGTTAGTTGTTACTCCTCTTTTTCCTTCAAAAAGGAGAGGAGAAACCTGCTACTTGTAGGGCATGATTGTCCTCAATAGCTCTTAGAGCTAAAAGAATGGATTTCTCTTGTGGCAAGAGATTCATGCCTAGAGTCGAGGATTGAGTCAGTGTATCACTGATATCTCAGTAAGGATGAGATGAACTGTAGATGCTTCTGTTGATAAGAAGTAGGTTACCGGTTCTAAACCTCAAACAGGAAAAAGAGATTTAATGAATGAAATATCAGAAACCCTGCGACTGCTGGGTTTGCTGAGCCTGCTGAGGTTTTGATTTTCTTAGCCTGGTATGATGTTGCCCTTCTTTGGAAACATCTACATGATGGGTAGAAGATGGATAAAACTTTTTTCCCTTAGGGGGATAAAGTTTGTTAGGAGATTTTTTACTAGCTGGAATAGAGGAAAGTTTTGACAATCCTCTGAAAGCAACAATATCAATGTTTAGCTGATTAGCTTGGAATAAAGCATCCTTGTTAAAGAGATTTTCACCAGTACAAGGAGTATTTCCCAGCCTTTCTTGTACCCATTTGTCCAAGTCTGAAGCTTGGAGCCAGACCATGCATCGTGCCCCTATGGCTATAGCAGAGGTTCTGCTAATAGACTCAAAACAGTCCAGGAAAGCACAATTAAGGAACTTATTTATTTATTTTCTCTTATATACCGCGCTATTTGGCATCAGTGCGGTTTACATTGAACAAACTGAAATTACATTGAACAGGGCATTATAACTTGGAGATAACTATTTTACAGGGAACATGGGCTATGGAGGGTTAAGTGGATTGCCCAAGACCACAAGGAGCACCTGTGGGACTAGAAACCCCAGTCCTTCCGGCTTAGAGACATTTTGAGCATGACTGACTAATAAGAAATAGTCTGCTCTTTTATGTTCTTGAAGAAAAGGGTTCAAAAGCTTTAAATTCTTTGTGACCTCTTCAAGGGATAATCCCATATAGAAAATATATGAGATAATTCTTGCTGAAAGCATGGATGCCTGGAAGCATCGACGTCCAAAGGCATCTAAAGTCCTAGACTCACGACCTGGCGGATAAGAAGAGTGCTCCTTTGCACTCTTAATACGCCTCATTGCTGATTCCACAACAACAGAATGATGAGGAAGATGAGTCTTTTGAAAACCTGGAGAAGGTGGCACCTTGTACATAGTGTCAAGTGTCTTGGAATGTGGGGATACCGTTAAAGGAGTTTCCCACATTCTTAATAGTAGATCCTGTAAGATCTGATGCAAAGGAAGCATGATCACCTCCTTTGGAATCCAGGGGAATTGCAGAGTTTCTGAATCCCCTGGTATGGATTCTTTACCAGGTATAGAAATGGCAAGTAACTTTGCCATATCAAGCAGAAAAGCTTGAAAAGAAATCTCTCCTGAGGAGGACCCTCTGAAATGAGGGGTAAAGGCTAGAATTGTTGAAAATTCAGCCTTGGTACTGATGGATTCATCCCAGTCATCGGGATCGGAAGACTTGAAAGGATGAAGCATCAGATTTTCTTTAAAGAGATGTCTTCGGTACCGCCCAAGGTCGGTACCGAGACGAGTCGGTACCGAATCCTCCATGCTAGAGAGCGATTCCAGGCTCGGCATCGGAGGAAGCAAGTCTGTCGAAGCAAGCATCGATGGTGCCGATGTCGATATCAGTACCGAAGCAGATACCGATAGTTGGGGAACGGTCTGCAGCAACTCTAGCGGTACCGAAGTAGCTGAGAGATTCGCTAGACTACGTTCATCGGTGAGGAATATCTCATCCATCACCATAGCCGATGCCGATGCCGGGGTGTCGGTACCGCTCGAAGCGGCCACAACCACTGAGCATGGCCCAGGTATGTCCATGGAGGTAAGAACCTCGGGAACAACCTGAAGCCCCGCTAATGCTTTGGAGCCCGAAGACTCCCACCGGAGCTTTATTGCCAAAAATGTCCTCGAGGGCAACGCCAGAGGCATCTCGATGCTTAGAAGGAGATCTACCACTCGAGGACTGGCTAGTCTTAACAGACTTTTGTTTGGTTACCTGATCCTGTGAGAAAGAAGATATTCTGGCTGGTGACATCGAGTCTAATGTGAACCGAGCATGGAGTTGTGCTCGATCCTGAAGACTTCTTCTATTTAAGCTCCTGCAGGAGAGACACTCCAGTGGGCAATGGTCAGGACCTAAACATTTTAGACACCAAGAATGAGTATCTAAAAATATATTTGTACCGCCACACTTTGAGCATTTCTTAAGGATAGTGGCTGGCTTTTCCATAATGAAAAGGATAGAGGCCTAGTGGCCAAGAAACCGTCAGGCACTAAACAGGAAAAAATTCCTTAGAAAAAAGAAGAAATTTTTAGTAAAAAGAAAGAAAAGCACCGGCGGTACCGGTGGCGTCGAGGGAAGGCAGACACAACCACAAAAAACAAGAATAAAAAAGAAGAATTTTCTGCGGTGACAGGAATACGTCCTGCCGGCTCTGCGGAAAACTGATGAGAGAGAAGTGAATGGGCGGAAGGCAGCGCGCATGCGTGTGGGATGCTCCCAAAGGCTTTCTTTCTGGACGCTGGGGAGTGTTCCCGCGCAGGCTCCGTCAGTACCGACGTACCCATTATGTGAAGACTCATTCTTGCTTGTTCCTTGAGATAGTGTTTGATCAGGTGTCCTGGGCATTTCTCTTTAAGGTAATGGACAGAATGGGGTTGGGTGGCGAGTTCCAGGGGTAGGTGACAACTCTCTATCGGAACCCGAGAGCGTGTGTTAGGGTTAATGGAGCATACTCGAGCTTCTTTGAACAGGGGAGAGGGACAAGACAGGGTTGTCCACTCTCACCCTTATTATTTGCTATTTCATTGAAGCCATTTGCGGAGAGGGTGTGTGAACAGGAAGACTTGAGTGGGGTGGTGGTAGGAAAGGTGGAAAATCAGATATCATTGTATGCGGATGATATCATTCTGAGTGTGACAAGGCCGAGGCGCTCGATACCTATACTTAAGTGGGAATTAGAAGAATATGGAAGGTTGTCGGGCTTCAAGATTAACTGGGCGAAATCTGAAATCTTGAATCTGTCAATACCGGAGGATGAGCAGGACCGCTTAAGCGTAAAATATCCTTTTAGATGGGCTAAGGGGAGGATAAGGTATTTGGGGGTCCATATCAGTTCCAAGTTAGAGGAACTGTACGAGTTGAATTATAGAACGTTATTTGGGCAAGTAGACAGTTTATTGACAGGCTGGTGGAGGGGGTTATTATCCTGGTTTGGCCGAATAGCAACAGTTAAGATGATGTTACTACCCCGATTTTTATTCCTTTTTCAGACGCTGCCCATAATGGTCCCGCGTCAAAAGCTGAAGAAATTGCAACAAAGTGTTACTCGATTTATATGGCAAGCTAAGAATCCAAGGGTAGCCATGTCTGCATTACAGAGTCAGGGAGGAGGGAGGACTAGGGGTTCCAAATTTTCTTAAATATTATCTTGCAGCGCAATTGAAAAAGCTATATGATTGGCCCAGAGAAAAGGGGAAACATTGGGTTCAGATGGAGGCGGTTTCGGTAAGGGGGATGGGATTGGAAGCGTTGGTGTGGAGGGTTCCCACAGCACGGATTAGAAGCGTTTTGAATCGCTTTGTGGAGCATACATTGACCATCTGGAAACAAAATAGGAAAGGTTTAGTACATGACAAGCAGTATATACCAGGGATGACATTAGAGGCTTGCTTTGGGAGGGGTAAGGGGCCAGGGGCGAGTATATTGAGAAGATGGGGACAACGGGGGCTTACGCATCTCTCCCAGATAGTGGTACAGGAGGGATTATGGGAATTTGCGGGTATAAAGGTTTTATATGGATTATCCAGCATGGATTTTTATAGTTATATACAGGTAGGACATTTCATGAGGCAGCAGAGGGTATGGAGGGATTTGTGGAGTGACAGAGGGTGGTTTGAGGCATTATGTTCCAGGAATCTCGGGCAGAAAGACGCCCTGTCTAAGATTTATAAAGGGTTAATGGAAGGTGGGGGGGGGGGGGCAAATTGGAGTACATGAAGAAATGGGAGGCGGATCTGGGGGTCCATTGGGCGGAGGAGAGATGGGAAAAAGTAATAAAGACAATAGCAGGAATATCTGTGGCTACACAAATTAAAGAAATGCATATAAAGTGCTGTATTGGTGGTATTGGACTCCAGTTCGGCAACAAAAAGTGGGGTTAGGCAAAACAGATAGGTGTTGGAGAGGTTGTCCGGAGCGAGGGGATACATTACATATGTGGTGGACGTGCGGACACCTGACATGATTTTGGGAGAAGGTACTACTGATCATTCATCAAATGACGGGACATAGGCTGGAAAAGCTGCCCGAGGTGTGTTTATTGCATCAGTTGGGAGACGATATCCCAGAAAGGGAAAAGGGGGTGCTGAATCACTGTATTGTAGCAGCGCATAATGAGATAGCACAGCACTGGTTGGGGGTGGGGAGTCCCCAGACTACAGGTTTTATAAAACAAATTGAGAATCTGTGTTTGATGCATCAATTGACGGGAATGAGACACGGGAAAGAGGGAAAATATATGGAGCAATGGAAGGGGGTCTGGAAATGGTTGGGGAAATGGCATGAAACAGAGGGAGGGGGAGGATCGGGGTAAGTGGGTTAGGTTCCAAAGGCATGCCAGTGGGGTAGTGGGCGATGGTAGGCAAATATCTATGGGGAAAAGGGAGTTAATAAGGGAGTTCGACCATAGGGGTCATCAGCTGGGAGGGGGAGGGGTAGGGGCGTGGGAGTTGGGAAGCTGCAAGTTCTGTGATAATACACAACCAAGATTATGACTTCCGTAGATAGGATGACGCATAATGTGTATATATATTAATGTGGTTGGGGGGTTATGAATATGATGGTGCTGGGTAGGGTACAAGTCTTCCAATTGTATTGGGGGAGTGTAATGATTACGGTGAGCATGCTGCACGGAGTATGAGACCATTGGGGGACCCAGGAGGATACTAGCGATGTATTGGAGGGAGGCTTGGGGGCGGGTGAAGAGGTGGACAAGGGCATGGTCGCATGTATCAGAGGGGCGGTTATGTAAAATTTTGTGCCTAGCAGATGTTTGGATTTATATTGAAAGAATTAATAAAAAAGTTTAAAAAAAAAACCAAAAAACACGAAAGCCATTCGTGAGAGCACGTATTGTTAGGAGGTTGATCTGCAACAGAGATTCCTGTTGTGTCCATTGCCCTTGGGTAATGGGACTGTCCAGATGTGCTCCCCACCCGAGTTTGGAAGCATCCATTGTCAGGGTGCACTGAGGTGGAGACATCTGAAAAGGTGACCCTCCAATAGGTTTTGAGGGGAGCACCACCACTGAAAGGAGTTGACAAGAGGAGGAGTGATGCAAATCTTGTCTGAGAGATGCCCAGTTGCCTGGATCCATTGAGACGAGAGCATCCATTAAGCCTGTCTCATGTGCAGCTGGGCATAAGGGATGACATGGACCATGGAGGCCATGTGTCCCAGAAGACATAGCACTTCCTGAGCTGTCACGGCACTGTGGCTCTTTATAGTGTGGGCCAGCTCAATGAGACCGACAGAGTGGTCCTGTGGAAAGAAAGGCCTGATTAGCGTCCAGAAGTGCCCTGATAAACTGGAGCTGCTGGGATGGGACCAGGTGCGAATTGGGAAAATTTAAGATGAATTCCAGATTTTGAAGCACGGTAATGGTGCGATGAAAAGGATAGTTTTACCTCTTCCAGGAATTCAATCCTGATTAGCCAGTCATCTAAGTAGGAGAAGATAAAGATCTCCAAGGTACGAAAGTAGGCGGCCACCCTTGCCATGCATTTTGTGATCACTCAGGGTGCGGAGGTTAGCCCAAAGGGGAGCACCTGATATTGGTAAAGCATAGTTACTCAACTGTAACAGGTGATCTCCAGGAACAGCAGGAATTTAGTATTCACATATGGGTATCGTCGGTACCGATGGAGCCTGTGCAGGAACGCTCCACAGCGTCCAATTAGAAAGCTTTTGGGAGCATCCCACAGCGCCTGCGTGCTTCCTTCCCGCCTTTCCCAACTGCCTCTTTCCAGTTGCTGAGACAAAGAGAGAGAGAGAGGGAAAGAAAAGAAAAGAGAGATACAACTCCTAGGGGAGGTGGGTGGGTTGTGAAGACTAAATTCCTGTTGTTCCCGGAGATCACCTGTTACAGGTGATTAACTATGCTATCTCCAGGAACAAGCAGGAATGTAGTCTTCACATAAGGGGACTCCCTAGTTACAGATGCCAGGGAGAGACCCCAGAGGTTGTGTGCCCCTGTGAAAGGACTCCACGTCCCCCCATAGATCTCTGGCATCCTACCGGGAATGGTGGGTAGGAGTTGATTAAGTATGGAACAGGTGTCGTAGAACAGCCTGACAAAACAAGGCATCCCAGCAGGAGTCCTTCTCCAAGCAGTAATGAGCTGCAAAGGTATGAACCGAGGCCCAAGTAGCTGCTCGACAGATGTCGCCAATAGACACAGAGTGTAGATGAGCCATTGAGGCTGCCATGGCTCTCACATTGTGAGCTGTGACATGGCCTTCCAGAGAACGGTTTTTACTCTGATAGGTAAAAGAAATACACTGTGCAATCCAATTGGACAATGTTCTCTTGGAGACTGGAAGTCCCAAATGAGAAGGATCAAAAGCAACAAAGCGTTGAGAGGACTTTCTATGTTGCTGTGTCCTTTGCAAGTAAAAAGCAAGTGCTCTTTTACAGTCCAAAGTATGAAGACTCCTTTCTGCATTTGAAGCATGAGGCCTTGGAAAAAATACAGGCAGGTAAACTGCTTGGTTTAAATGAAAAGGTGAGACCAACTTTGGCATAAAGTGTGGATGAGTCCTAAGAACTACCTTATCATGATGGAACCTCGTATAAGGAGGATCAGCCACTAATGCTTTCAACTCACTAATGCGATGTGCTGATGTGATTGCAATGAGAAAGACAACCTTCCGGGAAAGGAATTTTCAAGGAGGTAGTAGCTAGAAGTTCAAAAGACGGCTTCATGAGCTGTCCAAGAACCAGATTTAGGTCACATGCTACCGGTGGTGGCCTAACGGGAGGCTTAGTCAGAAGGAGGCCCCTCAAATCTCGCTATGAGAGGATGAGAGGAAATAGGCTGTCCATTTAAAGGCTTGAAAAAAAGCTTAAATAGCACTTAAATGGACTCGTACTGAGTTAGTCTTAAGTCCTGCATTAGATAAATGAAGGAGATACTCCAATAATGATTCTAGAGGTATCGCCAGGGGGTCAAGACCCTTCTGCGAACACCATATGGAAAACCTTTTCCACTTGAAAGAATAAGAGCGTCTCGTGGAAGGCTTTCTAGAAGCATAAAGGATATCCTTTACTTGTTGAGATAGGTTAAGACCATGAAGGTCTAGGCCCTCAGCAACCAGGCCCTGAGATGCAGAGAGTGGGGATCGGGATGCCACAACATCCCGTCCTCCTCAGACAGGAGATGTGGAGCAGATCCTAACTCCAGAGATGGAGCTTGAGAGAGATGTAGGAGCAGAGGGTACCACACCTGCTGTGGCCAATGTGGAGCTATGAGAATCATATGGCCTCTGTCTCTCTGAAGCTTGAAAAGGGTTTTGGGAATTAGGGGAACGGGTGGAAAGGCATATAGGAAGTCCTGACCCCAATGGAGGAGGAAAGCATCCCTGGCCTGAGAACCCTGAGCTGGAATTCTGGAACAGAATCGGGGAAGTTTGGCATTCAATGGACTTGCAAAGAGGTCTATGTCCAGAGTTCCCCAAATTTGAAAAATTTGCGCTACCTGGTCTGCACAAAGAGACCACTCGTGTGGAAGCAGAACTCGACTGAGTCTGTCTGCCCAGGAGTTTGAAATGCCTGGCAGATACACCGCAAGGAGATGAATCTGATCCTCTTTGGTGAAGGCCCATAGTCGCAAAGCTTCGTTGCAAAGCGACAGAGAGCTTGTTCCTCCTTGCTTGTTCAGATAGAACATAGCTACTTGATTGTCTGTCTGAATTAGGACTGTCCTGTAGCTGAGCCGGGTATGGAACACTCGAAGAGCAAGGAAGATTGCTCTGAGTTCTAGGAGATTGATATGTAAGTGGGTCTCCTGTGGAGTCCTGGTGCCTTGGGTAGAGAGATCTTGCAGTTGAGCTCCCCAACCCACCTGTGAGGCGTCTGTTGTTAGAGTGACCTGGGGTGGGCGCTATTGGAAAGGGGACCCCACCAACAGGCTTTGGGTTGATTGCCACCATTGTAGGGACAAAATAAGGCAACTTGAGTTTGCTATTTTGTCTAATAGGCAGCCTGATGCTTAAGTCCACTGAGTGGATAGAGTCCATTGGGCTGCTCTCATATGGAGGCGAGCATAGGGAACCACATGCACGGTAGATGCCATGTGGCCTAGCAATTGTAAGATTTCCCGAGCAGTGAGATGAGTTTTTAACACTGCTTGGGAAGCTAACTGCACAATGCGAAGGCAGCGGGGCTGTGGAAGATAGGCCCTTGTTTTTCTGGTATCCAGCAAAGCTCCTATAAACTCTAGAGTCTGAGTGGGAGTTAGGTTGGATTTTGGGATGTTTATAACCAGGCCCAAATACTGAAGTATACGCATTGTACAAGATAGGGAAATTCTGGCCTCTGATTCTGATGGGGCTCAAATGAGCCAGTCGTCTAAGTAGGGGAAGATGAATATTCCTAGAGTGCGAAGACATGCTGCCACTATAGCCATGCATTTCGTAAACACCCTTGGTGCTGAGGCCAGGTCAAAAGGAAGAACCCTGTACTGGTAGTGCTTCCCCTGAAATAGAAACCGAAGGAATCTTCGGTGAGTTGGATGGATGAGAACATGGGTGTACGCATCCTTGAGATCTAGAGAAGAAAGCCAATCCTGACTCTGAAGGTATGGCAGAAGAGTTCCTAGAGAAATCTTGAACTTCTCCTTGAACAGGAATTTGTTCAATTCTCTGAGGTCTAAAATGGGTCTGTGTCCCCCTGTTTTCTTTGGAATAAGGAAATAGGGGGAGTAAAACCCTGTACCCTGTTGGGAAATGGGTACGTCTTCTATTGCCCCATGGGCAAGAAGTAAATTGACCTCTTGACCTAACTGATTTTCGAGAAGTCTGAGAATTGAACCGTCTTACAACTGTAGGAGGGGGCATGTTGAGGAAATGAAGCTTGTACCCCTCCTTTACAATGTAGAGAGTCCATTCTTCTGCTGTTATCTTCTCCCATCTGGGGGCAAAATAACACAACCTTCCTGGAATGGTGGAGGGCTCTGGCCCGTTGAGGGCTAGGAAGACCGAGTTCTCTAGCGCGGTATATAAGAGAATGTAAATAAATAAAAAATAAAATAGATGGGAGTCAAAGCCCCTGTGGAAGTTGAGTCTGTTGGGCCGGTTGAGGCTTAGCAGACTTTGCTTTTCTTTGTTTTGGTGGCTGCTGTCCCTTTGGGCAGACTGACCTGCAGAATTCCCCTGCTGGGTATAGGAGAGGTAAAACCTCTTCTTTTTAAAGAAGAAGGGTTTTTTGTAGGATTTTCTCTTTGCAGGATCAGCTGTAGCCTTGGATAGTCTATCCAAAGTGGTGTTATCAGCATCCAGCTCATTAGCTTTCTCTTGCCAATTTTTGCCAAAGAGATTTTCGCCTGTGCAAGGGATATTCCCCAGTTTGTCCTGTACCCAGAGTTCTAAGTCAGATGCCTGGAGCCAGGCAATCCTACGAGCACCTATGGCAATGGCAGAGGTTCTGCTTATGCACTCAAAGCAGTGAAAAGTTGCACGATTAACAAACCTGGAAACATCTTGGGCATGTTTGACAAGTGTAAGATAATCTTGCCTCTTATCATCAGGCAGAAGGCTCATAAGCTCTAGACATCCTGTAACCTCCTTAAGGAACATTCCATATATAAAATGTAGGAACTAATCCTAGCAGAAAGCATAGAGGCCTGGAAGGTTCGACGCCCAAAGGCATCAAGAGTCCTACATTCACGTCCTGGCGGATTAGATGCATGTCTTTTTGCACTCTTGATCCTTCTCATAGCTGATTCCACAACCATGGAGTGGTGTGGTAACTGGGTTTATTGAAATCCAGGACAAGGAGGCACTCGATACATGGTATCAAGCCTACGAGAATGAGGAGAGGTGGCAAGAGGTGTTTTCCACATTCTTAACATGAGATCATGCAAGATCTCATGAATAGGCAAAGTAGCCACCTCCTTGGGAGCTTTAGGATATTGTAAAATCTCCTATTCCCTTGCTCTGGGCTCTGTTTCAGGAGCCACTGTGATGGAAAGACCTCTAGCCACCTCCCGGATGAAATCCTGAAAGGATATATCCTCTGGAGGAGACATCCTACGTTTAGGAGAGGAAGGCTCCTCAGAGAGAAGTACTCCGGTACCGACAGAGCTGTCAGAATCCTCAGACTCCTCGGAGGATTTAAAGTATCTCCTGTCTGGGTGCTCTTGCAAAGCACGATACGGGTACCGATCGAAGTCGGTACTGGAGGGGTCCGGTACCGGCCTGTCGATACTGGAGGATACTGGAGGAAACAGCATGACTCGGTGTCGGTAACACAGTTGCCAATGTCGATGCTGTCGGTACCGGTACCGATATCGGTGCCAGAACCGGCATCAATACCGGTTGAACCGTCTGAAGCGGTCCCGAAAACACCGAAGCCACAAGGAGAGCCGCCGCCAGACTGCGTTCAATAGCCAAGAACCTCTGGTCTATTGACGCTGCCGATGCCTGGGTATCAGTACCACGCGAAGCGGCCAGTACCCCAGAGCATGGCACCAGTAGTTCTGCCGAGGTTGAGGCCTCGAGAACATCCTGGAGCCCCAATAGTGCTTTGGAAGCCGAAGCCTCCTGCCAGGGCAATTTTGCCAGTACAAGTCCCTCAAGGGCAACGCCAGAGGCATCTCGATGCTTGGAAGGAGATCTACCCTTTGAGGACTGGCCAGATTTATGTTTGGTTACCTGAGATCCATGGGAGAAAGACGAAGCCCTGGAAGACGTCGATGCCACGGATGCTGCATCGGAGGGAAAAAGGGTGCTAAGCTTAGCAGTTCGGTTTTGCCGACCCTTCTTCAACATCATCCCACAGGCAACACACTCCGAGATGGAGTGGTCAGGACCTAAACATTTAAGGCACCACTCATGAGTGTTGGTGACGGAGATGGTACCGCCACACTTGGAACACTTTTTAAAACCTGAGGCGGGTTTTTCCATTCTGAAGGAAACGTTGGGCCTAGTGCCCAAAATGGCGCGTGGCACCCGTCAGAAAAAAGACTGGAAAGTCCAGAAAAAGATTACAAAAATTTTTTTTTTTTTTTGAAAAAAAGAAAGAACCGGTGGTACCGGTATAGAGTCAAGGAAGGCAGACGCTATCACATAAAAGAATGAAAAAGATGGGATAATTTCTGCGGTGACAGGAAAAACGACCTGCTCCGCGGAAAACGAAGAACTGGAGAGAGGCAGTTGGGAAAGGAGGGAAGGCAGCACGCAGGCGCTGTGGGATGCTCCCAAAAGCTTTCTAATTGGACGCTGGGGAGCGTTCCCGCGCAGGCTCCGTCGGTACCGACGATACCCATATGTGAAGACTACATTCCTGCTTGTTCCTGGAGATTGAGTCTTCTGAACCCGAAAATGCAGATATTTTCGGTGTAAAGTGTATCAACCACCGTGTGTATGCCTCCTTGAGGTCTAGATAACATAGCCTCTGAAGGTATGGCAGAAGAATACTGAAGGAAATCATTTTGAATTTTTCTTGAACCAGGAATTTGTTGAGATCCCTCAGATCTAGAATGGACCTGACCCCTCCTGTCTTCTGGGGATAAAAAAGTAACGAGAGCAGAAACCCCTGCCCTCTTGGTCAGGAGGAACCGTTTCTACAGCCTCCTGAGCTAACAGGGTAGCCACCTTGGCTGACAGGAGATTGGCCTGCAGAGATTTTGCAGGATAATCCCTTGTGGGGGTGGTGGGGGGTAAGCTTTTGAAATGCAGCAGATAGGCCCTTTGGACAATGTTGAGAGTCCACTGTTCTGATGTGATGAGGTGCCACTTGTGGACATAAGAACAGAGTCTGCCTGCTATGTGAATGGGTTTGGGACCCTGCAGAGGCAGAGTAGCTATGCTCTCTAGGAAGAAGTAAAAAACCAAGTGCGAGCTATGCAGCTGATTGTGGCTTAGGTGCCTTAGGCTTCTCAGGCTGATGAGGGCCCTGTTGTCTCTGTGTTGCTGCTGAGATTGGTAAGCAACTGCAGGTGGATAAGAAGGATAATCTCTCTTCTTTTTAGGATAGAAAGACTTCTAGGAGAAAAACCAATTCCAAGAGGGTTCTGATGTCTTTTGGGAGAACTGTTTGATCATCTGTCTCAATCTCTCCAGCCTTCTCTCTCCAACCTTTTCCCAAAGAGGTTCTTCTCCAGAGAAGGGGATATTGGCCAATTTATCTTGAACCCTCTTCTGCTCAAGGTCAGATGCCTGAAGCTAGGCCATTCTGCAAGCACCAATGCAGACTGCTGAAGCTCTGCTGGAAGACTCAAAGGTATCAAAAGATGCTCTGTTAAGAAACTTGAATGTATTCTGATTTTGCCCGATTAAGACTAGAAATGCATTACGTCTGTCATTAAGAAGGATAGGAGCAAGGTTCTCCAGATTCTCTGGAAATATTTTTGAGATACATGCCCATGTAGAGCATATGTAGGATGTAATCCTAGAAGTGAGCATGCATGCCTGAAAACGACAACGTCCAAAGGCATCGAGAGTTCTGGAGTCCTTGCCAGGAAGCATGGAAGAATGATTTTTAGAATTCTTGATGCAACGCACTGCTGATTCCACTGTCATGGAATGGTATGGTAATTGGGGCTGTTGAAACCCAGGGCATGCTGGAACTCTGTACATGGTATCCAGCTGTTTGCTGATAGGCGGAACAGTTAGAGGGGCCTCCCACATACGTAGCATTAGATCCTTCAGGATGTGATGCACTGGTAACTTGGAAGCCTCTTTGGGTGCCGAGGGGTATTGGAGGATCTCCAATTCCTCTGTCCTCGGTTCCGTTTCCAATGTCACAGTAATCTGCAGGCCCGCTGCCATGTCCTGAATGAAGTCTTGAAAAGACACGTCCTTGCCACTCATGAGGAGGGGAGTGATCAGAAGGAGATCTTGGGCTTCCCTAGAATCCTCAGCTACATCTTTGGAATCGGAAGAAGTGGAGTCCAATTCCAATAGAAAATCCAAGTATCGATGCCATCATACCGATGTTGAGGCTCGATACCGATACTGATGATTGGCCAGTATGGTTCCAGGAGCCTGTTGGGAACCGACAATGCCTATCAGTTCCAAAGCAGGTATCGGAGGGAGAGAATCCCTCGATGCAGATTTGAGGGCTAAAATCGGCCCTGGAAGTACCGGTCTTAAGCTGGATGCAGATGCCTGCACCCCTCGATAACGCCAGTATCGAGGCTGCCAGGAGTGCTGCCAAGCTCCTCTCGATAGCCAAGATGCACTGGTCGAGGGAGGAGGCCAATGCCTGGATGGAATCATGCACAGGGTTTTGAGTCACCATCCCAGAGCATGGAACCAGTAGCTCTCTGAAGGTGGAGGCCTCAGGAGCATCCTGGAGGGCTGGTCCTCCTGCTGGGGCTGTTTGGCAGGCCGATCTGCATCAGATGCGCCCTTCAGTGAATCCCAATGATGATGAAGGGACTTACCTTGAGCATTGGTATCAGTCTTCGATGCCAATGACTTAGACTTAGTCTTATGTTTGGACTTTGAGGAGACCTGAGAACCAAGAGAGGCAGCAGACATCCTTGACTATGCGGAAACAACTGAAATTGAGTCCAGGGAAAACATACAAACATACCATCTGGCTCTGTTCTTTAGGCCTTTTTTGTCATTTGTTGGCACAAAGGACAATCATTTAGTAAATGGTCTGGGCCCTAAGAAACACCAATCATGTTTATTGATGACTGATATTGTTTCAGAGCATTTGGCACATTTTTTGAAGCCACTGATGTGTTTTTCCATCATAGTGGAAAAAGATAGGCCTAGGCCTAATTTGGCAGCAGAAAACACTAAAAGTAGAAAAAATAAAAAAAATAAAAAAAAATATAGTAAAACGAAAAGAAAATATTGGGCCCGGTACCAGGGAAGGCAGATTTAAACCAAAAAATATTGGGCGGTAACAGAAAGGCAGATTTGAACCAAAAAATGACATTTTTCAGTGGTGATAGAAGTAAACAACCTGTTGGCTCCACGGAAAACGAAGAACTGAAGAGAGGACTTGGGAAGGGAGATGCACAGGTGCAGTAGAGTGTTCCCAAAAGCTTTCCAATTGGACGCTGGGGAGCGTTCCCGCGCAGGCTCAGTCAGTACCGATGATACCCATATATGAAAATATCTCCAGGAACAAGCAGGGATGCAGTTATGTCCATTCTACTGAAACATACATTTGAGCGTTGACATCATTCAAATTTTCTCAACTTCAAGTGAATGTGAGAGAATTTTTTTTTAAACAGATGAACCTTATTACAATGCCATCGGGATCCCCAACCTTTGCTAATACATCAACAGTAATGATATTCATCAAAAAACCATTGGGGCAGTCTGCAGTAGACATCAAATTCAAATAAGTTGCAATGCATACGCACAAACCAGATTAGCAAAATTCAGGCATGAATCTACTTAAGCTATGATGCGACTATTATTTTGTTCATTTTTCTTAGAGGAATTTATTAAAAATAACTCCCCTTTTCTGTGTGCCCTGTCCTTCTTGCACAGATTACAGTCTGCCCTGCCTAAAGTGTAGTTACTCACCCATAGCAGGTGTTCTCCAAGAGCAGCAGCAATAAGTCCTCATGTATGGGTGGTATCACTGACTGAGCCCCACACAGAATACTCCCCAACTTCCAAAGGAAGCCTATGGGAAGTACGCTGTGCATGTGCGCCTGCCTTCCCGCCTGCTGCCATGGCACCATCTTCTCCAGTTAAATCACATAGCAGAGTCAAAGGTCAACTCCCTGGGAAGGTGAGAGGGTTGTGAGGACTTATTCCTGCTGTTCACAGAGAACACCTGTACAGGTGAGTAACTACACTTTCTCCATAAACAAGTAAGTAAATCCTCACGTATGGGACTCCCAAGCTACAGGCTACCGGAACCCAAGGAGATCTAGAGCCCAATAGGGCACCAACCTGGAGAAGTCAAAAAGAATAGAAGCTAGTCCCACTAAAGGATCCAACTGATTTAATATCCTCAGCAGACATCGACCTGAGGGGTTTTAGCAGGTAGCCTGGATGGACACAAGGGCAGGTGGACAGGAGTTGATACTAAGACCCAAAGAGCACAGCCTGGCCAAAACTGTTGTCCCGTCAGTAATCCCCATCCAGGCAATAATGGGCTGTGAAGGTATGGACCGAGGATCACGTAGCAGCACTGCATATTTTCTTTGCGGAGAAAGAGCGGAGGTGAGCCACCGATGCAGCCATCACATGAACAAAGTGAGCCACGACATGACCTTCAAGGCTCAACCCAGCTTGGGAATACGAGTGAGTGATGCAGTCTGCTAGCCAGAGGGATAGCATGCGCTTCGAGACTACAGCACAAAAGGAAACGAACAGCTGGGTGGCTTGGCCGTGCGCCTTCGGATGTTCCAGGTAGAAGGCTAGAGCTTGCTTGCAGTCTAAGGGTATACAACGCTATCTCATCCCGGTTGGCGTGCGTCCAGAGGGAAGAAAGCTGACAAGACTACTGACTAGTTGAGGTAGAACGCCAAGATCACCTTTGGCAGAAAACAGGGATGCGTGTGGAGCACCATCCTGTTCTGGTGAAAGCTGGTGTACGGAAGTTGAGCGACCAGAGCTTGGAGCTCGCTTATACATCACACTGACGTCACTTCCACCAGGAAAAGGACCTTCCAAGGTCAAGAATTTCAGAGGACATGAGTCCAGCAGCTCGAATGGGGCCCGTATTAGCTGAGCGAGTACCACATTGATATCCCAAGCGACCATCGGAGGCTTGAGCGGGGGCTTCAAAAACAGCAGATCCCTCATGAAGCAGGCCCCTCAAGAATCAGGCCACAACAGGCTGGGCCGAAATGGCTTCCCCCCAAGTTGTGATGGTATGCCCCTATCACACAGAGGTGAAGTTGCACAGAAATGGACTTCAGACCAGAGGCGGAAAGGTGGAGGAGGTACTCCAGCAGCTAGTCCATAGTGCAGGAGAAAGGGTCCAATGCCCTACCCATGCACCAGGTAGCAAACCTCCGCCACTTGAGCACATAGGCCTTGTACATCAAGTCCTTGCAGGATGCCAGCAGGATGTTGATAATGCCCTCAGGGAGATTAAGCTCAGCGAGGACTACTCTCTCAGCATTCATGCCATGAGGCCCAGTAAGCGGATGTTGGGATGCAGCAACATTCCACCCTCCTGTGAAATGAGTTCTGGGGCGGTGCCCAGGCAAAGAGGCTCCCTCTGCAAGAGCTGCAGCAGTAGCAGGAACCAGGAATGCAGGGGCTAATAAGAGGCGATGAGAATCATGGATCCCATGTCAGCCTGGAACTTCAGGAGGGTTTTCGCCACGAATGCTATCGGTGGGTATGCATAAAGTAAGGCCCCCCCAGTGGAGGAGGAAGGCATCAGAGGCCTGATGGTTGCTGGCCGGCCTCCAAGAGCAGAATCGGGCTACCTGGGCATCGTGTGTCATGGCGAAAAGATCCACCACAGGAGTGCCCCATTCCTGGAAGATCCGGATCAACTCATGTGGCTGAAGCACCCGGCTGAGTTGATCCGCTAAGCCGGTGAGATTGCTGGGTAAATAAGTCGCCCTGAGTCCATGGAGCAGGACGATCTTCCACAGGCGAACAGCCTGCCAGCACAGGTGGTATGAGCCCAAGACCCCTGCTTGTTCACAAAGAACATCGCTACCTGATTGTTCGTTTGAATCAGGACCACCTGATTGGCCAAGTGCGCTCGAAAGGCACAGAGGGCATTCACTATGGCCTGAAGCTCAAGGAAGTTGATTTGCTGCAGGAACTCCCACTCGGACCACAGCACAGGCCATCTAGGTGAGCCCCCCAGCCAAGCTTTGATGCATCCACTGTGAGGGTCTTGAAGGGGAACCGCCGACTGGAATGGGAGGCCTCACAGCATATTCCCTGGCTCTAGCCCTCAGGCGAGAGACTGCACCAGTGGTACGGTGACCACTATCCTATCTTGAAGGCGGTCCGATACCTGCTTCCATTGCGTGCTTAAGGTATACTGGGCCTGCCACATGGAGAAGCAGGCCTGAGGAGTGACATGTACCATGGTGGCCATGTGCCTGAGGACTTTCAACATCTGCGGACTGTAGTATAGCACTGGTGCTGCACCACATCCACCACTTCGATGAGTAGCTGCAGGCGGTCTAGGGGTAGAAAGGCCCACGCAGAAGTGGTGTCGAGGAGGGCCCAAATAAACTCCAGCTGCTGTGCAAACCGGAGATGAGACTTCGAGTAGTTGATCACAAAGCCGAGCCTCTCAAGCACCTGAATGGTGAGTTTGGCAGACTGCCAGACACCGTCCAGCATGAGACCCTTGAAGAGCCAGTCATCCAGGAACAAGAAGACCCAGTGGAAGGTGGCCACAATTGCCAGACACTTCGTGAAGACCCTCAAGGCTGAGGTCAGACTGGAGAATACTCTGTACTGATAGTGCTGGCCAGCACGAACCGTAGATACTGTCTGTGACTCAGGTGGATCAGGATGTGCGTATAATGCATCCTTTAGATCCATGGAGCATAGCCAATCGTCCTGAAGAAGGTATGGGAGCAGAGTCCCTAGCAAGACCATCTTGAACTTCTCACACACGAGGAATCGGTTCAGGTTTTGCAGATCCAGAATGAGCCAGAACCTGCTGGTCTTTTTGGGTATCAGGAAGTAGCTGGAGTAGAAGCCCTGACTGACCTGAGCTGGGCTGGGCTCTTTAACCTGGAAAAGAGATGGCTGAGGGGAGATATGATAGAAGTCTATAAATTAATGAATGGAGTGGAACGGGTAAACATAGATCGATTGTTTATGTTATCAGAATATAGAAAGACTAGGGGACTTGCAATGAAGCTACAGGGTAAACTATTTAAGACTAATAAAATAAAATATTTTTTCACTCAACATGTAATCAAACTCTGGAATTTGTTACCGGAGGATGTAGTAAAGGCTGTTAATGTAGCTGGGTTTAAAAAAGGTTTGGCCAAGTTCCTGGAGGAAAGGTCCATAAACCATTATTAAGAAGGGACCCAGGATATCAATGCTTGACCCAGTACAAGCATTGTGGAACTTGTGTCTTTTGGGGTTACTGCTAGGTACGTATGACCTAGATTGGCCACAGTTAGAAACAGGATACTGGGCTTGATGGACCTTGGTCTGACCCAGTATGGCATATCTTATGTTATTATGAACCAGCTCGATGGCTAGGTCGGCTAGTAGGGCAGAAACCTTGGTCTGCAATAGGCTCCGGTGTGTAGAGTTCTTGGGGCATAAGGAAGTGGCATAAGGAAGTGGCAGCTGGATGAAGTACAGCTGATATCCGCTTTTGATGATCTGCAGCACCCAGGAGTGGGAGGTGATGAGGGGCCACCGGTGAGCAAGATGGACAAGCTGCCCCCCTACCAGTGGAGGTACCTTGACGGACAATGGTTGGCTGGCTATGCTCCTGAAGAACCCATCAAAATCCTGCACCTAGCTTGGCCTGAAGGGTGGGCTGTGCCTTCAGGGTCTTCTCCCTTCATTGTTGGAGGGGAGTCTGTGCCTATGACTGGTACAGGTAATACCAACCTGGGCACGAGTAGGCGGCCTTTTTAGCCTGGTGATTCTTCTGTGAGGGATCCACAGTCTTCCTGGAGAGTTTCAAGACAGTCCAAGCCCCCCTCCCCATCAGCTATTTCCAGTCCAAGCCCCCCTCCATTCAGCCCTTTTCGGCTCAAGATCCAGCCGCAACAGCTCCCCAGTCGGGGTCGAGCAAGCAACGAGCGTTTTCCCGCTCCTACAACTCCGGCCCAATCCGGGCCGTGGGAGGACCCAGAGGCGCAGTGAAAAAGCAGCCGCGGGCAGGAGAAGGCCCTTTTCGGCTCAAGATCCAGCCGCAACAGCTCCCCAGTCGGGGTCGAGCAAGCAACGAGCGTTTTCCCGCTCCTACAACTCCGGCCCAATCCGGGCCGTGGGAGGACCCAGAGGCGCAGTGAAAAAGCAGCCGCGGGCAGGAGAAGGCCCTTTTCGGCTCAAGATCCAGCCGCAACAGCTCCCCAGTCGGGGTCGAACAAGCAACGAGCGTTTTCCCGCTCCTACAACTCCGGCCCAATCCGGGCCGTGGGAGGACCCAGAGGCGCAGTGAAAAAGCAGCCGCGGGCAGGAGAAGGCCCTTTTCGGCTCAAGATCCAGCCACAACAGCTCCCCAGTCGGGGTCGAGCAAGCAACGAGCGTTTTCCCGCTCCTACAACTCCGGCCCAATCCGGGCCGTGGGAGGACCCAGAGGCGCAGTGAAAAAGCAGCCGCGCGCAAGCGCGCCCGCGCCTTGCGGGCCCGCGCCTGAGGGCCTCGCAAGAGGGCCCTTTGGCGTGGCCCTCAGGCGGGGCACGATAGGCGGAAAAAGAACGTTAACCCAATGCCTCAACATCCCACAAGCAAATCGCCATCTTGAAGCTCATCCAAAATCGAGCAGCTTGAGCTCCCTCACGGTCGAGCTCGCTCCCCCTCAGAATTGGATCCCTCTCTGAGCACAGCAAGTATACTACGTATAAAGGAACTATCTTTAACTGATTTCTTGCACATCCCCCATAAAGCTTTGCACACTATTGTTAGTAATTATAAGTATCCCAAGTCAGCAATCATCAAATATTCCAAGTAGCTATATAGCATACACTGTTCACATTAGTGAGATATACTGTTGCCAGTACTCATCAGTTGCAAATATTGTTCCCAGTAGCCAGAAAGAATTTACTGTCGTCAGCACCAAGAGTGATATACTGTTGTCAGTAGATAGAGAGACATACTATTATCACTACCTAGAAAGATATACTGTTGTCAGTAGATAGAGAGACATACTGTTATCACTACCCAGAAAGATATACTGTTGTCAGTAGATAGAGAGACATACTGTTATCACTACCCAGAGAGATATACTGTTGTCAGTAGATATACTGTTGTCAGTAGATAGAGAGACATACTGCTATCACTACCCAGAGAGATATACTGTTGCCAGTAGATATACTGTTGTCAGTAGATAGAGAGACATACTGTATCATTATCCATAAATTTGCAATTACTGTTTTTCTCAGCATCCAGATATATTGTTGGTACGCTTTTTCACCACAATTAAGGTTCCATCAATATTATCTACAAATACTACAACCCCAATCCCAACAGTCTACAACCTTGTGCAACTAGCAACACTACCGCTTCTCAGAACACACAATGTTCACTATAAGAATGCACACATTAGTAACCCTTACCATCACCTACCTCCTCACTGCACTATCTGGTCAAGCAATTGCCTTTAATGATGACCAAAAATACATACCAATATTACGAAATAATTGGAAGAGATGGTCAAACAAGACTCAAACAAATCAAACAAACCCTAACTACACCCACCACTCACATCTACTTCATATTGCCCTTCACGTTACCAAAAGACCTCAACCAAAACAGCAGTACCATCCACCATTACACTGTGCCCTTATCAATATAAGGTCCATCCGCACAAAATGGCCTCTGATAACTAATCTCATAACTGCACATAACCTCAACATCTTGTTGATCACAGAAACCTGGCTAACCGATTCTGACAATGTCATTCTTAACCAGATGCTACCGCCAGGATTCTCTATCCACACGTGCCATAGGAACCAACAAAGAGGAGGCGGAGTACTTATTATCTCTAACAACCAACTACAATTTCAAATTGACAACAGCATTAGTTCAACACATCTAAATATACTAAATATATCAAACAAAGAGCACTCAATCAGCCTAGTCTATAGAGCTCCAACAGCATCAGCTGATGATCTGCCAACGATAGTTGACCTTGCCTGCAACACTGAAAAACCAAGACTATCTAATTGGATATTGGGAGATTTCAACCTTCCCTCCCTACAGGACTCGCAAACCATAGCATTTATAGAAGCAATTGACAACCTTGGATACAACCAAATAGTCAAAGATCCTACTCACAATATGGGAAACATACTTGATCTGATATTCGTCCCACAAGTTACCTCAGACATCAACCACAATTACGACCTTTCCATAATACCAGTACCGTGGTCTGACCACAGTCTCATTTTATTCAAAATCCCCAACTCCTCCAATTCCTCTAACTCCAAACCTACTCATGCGAAACCAACAGCTAGGAGGTTCCGCCCCTTTGTCAAAGAGGAAATACTTAATAATCTCCTCCCAACACTACAAGCGTCTGAACCCGACTTGGACAGTCTAATCAACACTTGGGATCACTCCCTTAGATTCAATTCTCAACCATCAAACATGGCAAAAAATACCAACCAACATACACATGTAGCCTGGTATTCCAAGGAGCTAAGAACATCCCTCCTCCATCTTCGGAGACTCGAGAAATACTGGAGAAGATCACGCTCTACTGAAGCCTACACAGCTTACTGCAAATTCTTAGAAAAGCATCGCCAAGAAATAGCAGATCGAAGGAAACAATTCCATACTAACCTTCTAAAGAAA
This sequence comes from Ichthyophis bannanicus, assembly GCA_033557465.1. Taxonomy (NCBI): domain Eukaryota; kingdom Metazoa; phylum Chordata; class Amphibia; order Gymnophiona; family Ichthyophiidae; genus Ichthyophis; species Ichthyophis bannanicus. Next base: position 1,541,377,294 of record CM066031.1, read on the forward strand.
TCATTAAATAAACATCATGATCTCTTCAACATCGTAAGAACAATGGCAAAGGAACCAACACCTCAACAAACGCAAGCAATACACCCGCAAGAATATGCTGAATACCTAAAGTCAAAGATGACAAAAACTTCCAACATTTGTACCTCTGGACCAACAAAGAATGATATATATTCACAGTCAACCACATTAACCAAGTTTAATACACTATCAATCAAAGAAATTGAGAACACTATCGCATCAATAAATGCTACCACCTCTGCAAGCGATCCCTGCCCGGCAGCCTGGATAAAAAATCTTAAACATGAAGTAAGCTTCTTCATACAGAATATCCTTGAACAATCCTTTTCAACTGGAACCTTTCCTCAAAGCCTCAAACAAACCTCAATTAGACCATTACTAAAAAACAGTAAATTAGACCCCCTAAAAGTAGAATCCTACAGGCCAATATCCAGTATCCCACTCCTAGCGAAAATAATTGAGAAAGTAGTCCAACGGCAAATACAACAGCACATAGACAATGAAGCTCCACTTGACCCTGCACAACACGGCTTTAGAGAGGCTCATGGAGTTGAGACCCTCCTCATCACACTATTCAACACACTAATCACAGGAATAGATAACATTCACCAAGGATTCATACTTATATTCATGGACATCTCAGCTGCGTTCGACTCAGTAAGCCACCAAATACTTATCGATCGCCTTAAGGAAAAAGGAATAGTTGGTGCCGCACTTGACTGGTGTATATCCTATCTAACTAAGCGTTGGCAACAAGTACGAATTGACGAAACTACTTCTGAACCATTTCTTCAAGATCAAGGGGTACCACAAGGATCTTCTCTGTCAGCGTTGATGTTTAATATATACATGCAACCCATTTGTGACCTCATTCGTTCCTTTAATGTCACCTGTTTAGCATATGCAGATGACATTCTACTATTCATGCCATTCTCCATCAATCACCCCGATTATACATCATTGATAACATGCCTCGAAGCAGTAGAAGATTGGCTCATCTCCCAAAATCTAAGAATCAACCACAGCAAGACTGATGTGATGTTTATAACAAGAAATCAAAACTTCACACCTCCTACCTCCGTGAAGATAAAGGACAAGGAATTAACAGTAAAACCTACACTACGCTACCTAGGTATAACCCTTGACCAGCGCCTCAATATGAAAGCCCACATAAAAAACATAACAAAACTAATATATCACAAGATACGTACATTACGCCACCTGCGACCTCTACTGGAACCCTCAGATTTCAGAACCGTCTACCAAGCCCTGATAATGCCTCACATTGACTTTGCAAATGCAATTCTATACGGACTCCCTCAAGCAACATTAAATCCTCTCCAACTAGCGATGAACACTGCTGCCAGAGTACTTGAAGGAATATCAAAGACAGATCACATAACCCCAGTTCTAAAAAGACTCCACTGGCTACCAACCAACGCAAGAATCCACTACAAGATACTGATCACTACATTCAAAGCCATAAACAACCAAGCACAATCAACCATTACCAACCTTGTACACTCACAGACCCCTAATAGATCCAGAAGGTCAATTGCAATGAATACATTAATAATCCCGAAACAAACAGTCAGATACACTAAGGAAACAACCAAAAGAGCCTTCAGTATCCACGCCCCAATAACCTGGAATGCCCTCCCACTAGAACTGAGAGTTATAACCAGCCTAACACAATTCAGAAAGAGTCTCAAACACCACCTCTTCCTAAGCTATTTCCCAATCTAACCTTCGCACATGAAAATATTACAGACACTTTTCTGACCAGGACATTTCCCAACTGATATCCAAATGTGACTAATGTATTTCAATCTTCTGTAAATAGTAGCTAGCCTATGTAGTTGTACCTTGTTATTCCCAAGTTTTCAAAAACCCTGTTACTTGTAAAATGCATTACAGTTCCTTGTATGTATATGTTTGTTCCATGTAAACCGCGCTGGTGACAATAGTGCGGTATATAAAAGATGTTAAATAAATAAATAAATAAATAAATATACTCCTTCTCAAGCTCTTCCATCTTCTCCTCTACTGGTTACCCGAAGAGGTTCTCACCTCAGTAGAGGACATTGGCTTTCTTTGTCCTGGACCCATTGCTCCATGTCTGAAGACTGCAGCCACGCAATCTGGCAGTGGCGATGTCCACAGCCATCACCCTGCCCATGGACTCAAAAGGTGTCAGATGCCTTGCACCAGGAATTTTGAGCAATCTTTTCTGTGAGCCATCAGGCCCTGAAACGTCTCACGACAATCCTCAGGGACAAGGGTGGCAAAGTCCTCCTTGAGGAACATGCTCATATAGGTCTGGTAGGCCAGTATTTTGGCAACCAGAACAGAACCCAGATAGCACTTCTGCCCGACAAAGTACAGGGCGCGAGCCTTGAGCCCGGCAGTACTGAAAAGTGAGTCTTGGTACTCTTAGTGCACTGCAAGGCTGATTCAACCACGATGGAATTGTAGGGTAACAGGCTTCTCAAACCCCAGGGCATTCTGGACCCAATACAGGGAATCGAGCCTTCGGATAACAACAGGAACTGTAAATGGTGCCTCCCACAGCCGTAGCAACAGCTTCTGTTGAATATGGTGTAGGGGAACCATCTCCACCTTCCCTGGGGGCTGAGGGGTACTGAAGGAGTTCCAGTTCTTCTGTCTTCGGTTCCTTCTTAGAGTCCAGGGAAAAGGGGATGGCCTTGGCCATGTCCCTAACAAAGTCCCGGAAGGACATGTCCTCTTGGGGAGACTTGCACTGCTCGGGTGGAGGCGACAGGTTGGATGGGAGGTCCAGTAATCGCAGGTCCGACGCTGTTGATTCCTCCTTGATCTCCCATTCTGATTTGGACTTAAAGAAGAAGTCGAACTAGTACTGAGTCTCCTCCTCATACTGGTTTCGTGGCTTGGGAGAGGGTGGACATCAATGGCAATGTCTTCGGGCCTCGGACTCAGATATGCTGGCGAGGGAGATTGCTCCGGGAACCACAGTCGATTCTGATCTTGCACCCCATGTCCCCACCTCTATGGGCAGGGCATGAATCTCCAGGATAGGCTGGACAGAATGCGGTGACTATGTTCTCCTCGCCATGAAGCCTGCATTCCACAACAAGGCTTACACCACTGCCATGTGAGCTTTGAGGGCCAAAGGCATTTCTCCAGAACCACCATCTGCAAGGGGGCCGATGCTGCAGCCACTGACACAGGGGTCAACACCTCAGGTGGGGATGCCACGATGATAGGTGCATCTGGCTGTCCTCCTTGGCAACAGGAGTAGACTCTGCTGTCTGGGTCGAGTCTTCCCACTGGGGAAGCTTGACCAGTCGTTCCTAGCCATCGCATCGAGAAGGGCTGCAATGACACTGCACCTGAAATTTCTCCCGGTGCTCACCCTTCGACGTCAATGGGGTCTCGTCAGTCTCCTCACTGCTCAGGCCCCTCTGCTCCAACGAGGCACACAACCTCTTTCCTTTTTCTTTGTGCTAAAGAAGGGCTGCTCCTATTTTTCACGACCCTTCAGACCTCAGTGTGTCATCTGCAAGGAAAGCTCACAGGATGCCGGCTGGTGATCGGGTCCAAGGCATTGGCCATAGACAGTCACCTGCCCTCTGAAGTTGGTTCTATATGCAAGTACCAGAACCGTTTTTCTAAGGGGACAAAAAGGTAAGGTTTACTTATTGGGTAATGTCCTTTCCTTGAGTCCTCCTAGGCCAGACCAGACAAATTAGTTGTATCCCCCTACCAGCAGAGATGGTGACAAAAAAAAAATAAAATCCAGAGTCATCAAATGACCTCATCTTGTACTATATGGGAAGCTGCTAGAGGGCATACCACACCTCAGTATTCGTACCCAAGCCGTGGATAAAAACCCCTGGCCACATGCAAGCCCCAATAAAGGTAGCAAGGACTAACAGTTCTAGAACAGAACAATATACAGAACACCCTGCATGCAGGTGGTCAACCAAGAGGAATACAAGCCCCAGAGCACAGCAGATCCGACTAGATCATAGCAGATCATAAAAGACCCAGGGCAGGTCCTTGACTGGCCTAGCAGGACTGAAGGAAATGACATCATCCAGTAAATAAAATGTCAACTTCCATATCATCCTGCTAGGCCAGTCCAGACAAGTAGGACATGCCAAAGCTATGCTTCCACTGGGCGGGAAGACGACAAAACCTCTGCACTGAAGCCCATGCCTGAATGAGTATGGACATCCAAGTGGAAATGCCTGATAAAGGTGGAAAGCAATGGCCATGCTACCACCTGACAGATGTCTAAGGGAGCCTGAGCAAGAGTGGAATGTGCACACAAACCCTATGGGCATGACCAGTCCAGCAACAGATAGACCAAAGCTATAAACTCCTTTATCTACTGGGCCAAGGAAGACTCCATGTCCTCTTTGCCCTTACCCGGCCCTTCAAAGAGGACAAAAGTACAGCCGACTTTCAGAAGGCGTTAGTGATCTTCGGAGTCTATGAAATACCCATCTAAAATTCACCAGATGGCTACAGGCTACCAAAAAATGAGGAGACCACCAAGAAGCCAACAGAGGAAAAACTCAACTGCATTATGGCAACAGGCGTGAAGGCCAACTATATACAATAACAATGATTCTCGCTTCCCTTTTTTTTCCGGTAGACTGGACAGAATAAAATGGGCCTAGGAGGACTGGAGTTGGATTCTAATCCCCAAACAGATTCCCAAGTACAGATTGGTCGAAATTGCTGTCGCCTCAGGAATCCCGGTCTAGGCAGTAGTGAGATGTAAATGTGTGGACTGAAGATTATGTTGCAGCTCTGCAGAACTCTTCCATGGAGACGGAGTGCAAGTTGGCCACCGACGTAGCCATAGCTCTGGCATTATGAGCAGTGATATAACCATCAAGGCTCGGGCCTGCCTGTGCATAAGTGAAAGAGATGCAGTTTGCTAGCCAAATTGAAAGAGAGCATTTGGAAATGGTAGTCCCTAGTTTGCTGGGGTCAAAAGAAACAAAAGGTTGGGTGGACTTCCTATGCCCTTCTGTCCGCTCCAAGTAGAAGTCTAAGGCTTGCTTAAAGTCCAACATGTGCAACTTTGCTTCCCCTTTGTGTGCATGAGGTCTTGGGAAAAATGCTGGAAAAACAGCTGACCGATTAAGATGGAAATCCAATACCACCTTTGGAAAGAATTTATGATGAGTACGAAGAACCACTCTATTATAGTGGAATTTGGTATAAGGCGGATGAACTACTAGAACCTGAAGCTCGCTCACTCTGCATGCTGAAGCGACCACCACCAGAAACAACTTCCAGATCAAGAACCTCTGAGGACAGGAACTGAGCAGCTCAAAGGGAGATTTCATGAGCTACGTGAGAATCACACTGAGGTCCCAAGACACTGCAGGAGGCTTATAGGGAGGCTTCAAGCAAAGCAATCCCCGCATAAAGCATGAATCTGAAGGCTGTGCCATGATGGACTTTCCTTCCACACCTCAATGATAAGCGCCAACTTCACTGAGGTGGACCCTGATGGAGTTAGACTTAAGTCCGCTTAAGACCGCTTTGATTGTATGATAAGGCGGTATAGAAATACCGTTAAATAAATAAATAAATAAAAGTCCTGACTCGGAGAGGTGTAGAAGATATTCAAGCAGCTTGGATGTGTCCACTGTCATAATTTTCTAGGGTGGAGCAATTTGGAAAAGAAGACCATTGAGAAAATAGTGGTGGATTGTCCATCACTGTAAGGATTGAAAGAGAGGAGCGGCAACACACAGACGATCCCCGAGTCAACACATGGCCTGGATCCATTGAGTTCTCAGAGTCCACTGAGCATGCCTCATCTGTAGGTGTGCCAATTGTGTGAGCTTTTTTATTTGTATTTTATTTAACATATTTTTTATACCACTTTATCATTTCAGTCAAAGTGGTTTACACTGTAACTTAAACATGGTAATATACATTAAACAGGGACATTGATAACTTGGATTTTTCTGAGGCAATGGAGGGTTAAGTGACTTGCCCAAAGCCACAAAGAGTGCTAGTGGGAATCAAAACCTGGTCTCTTGGTTCCCAGTCCAGTGCTCTAACCATTAGGCTACTCCTCCACTCCACTATACATGCACTATAGAGGCCATATGGCCTAGTACAGTCAACGACTTGCGAGTTGTTATCTGCTGACTCACTTGAGTTTCCTGTACCAGTACTGTCAACTTGTGAAGTAGGTCGTGCGGTAGGAAGGATCTCACCTGAGTCACGTTCAGCAGGGATCCAATGAATTCCAAATGTTGGGTGGGCTGAAGGTGGAATTTTGGGTCATTTACCATGAGCCCTAGTAATTCCAACACCTGAATAGTCAAGTGTGTTGATTCTTGGACTCCTTCAAGAGTGGCACTCTTAATCAGCCAATCATCCAGAAAGAGGAAGACAAACACTCCGTGTCCGGAGGTAAGTTGTTACTATCGAGAGGGGCTTTGTGAAGATGCGAGGTGCCAAGGCCAGGCCAAGCAGCAAAGTGTAGTTGCTCACCTATAACAGTTGATCTTCAGGAACAGCAGGAATCAGTCTTCACATATGGGTGAATATCACCGATGGAGCCCATGTGGGAACGCTCCCCAGCATCTAATAGGAAAACCTTTGAGAGCACTCCACTGTGCTAGTGTGCCTGCCTTCCAAACTCCTCTCCTCAGTTGAGTTTGCAGCTGAGAAGAAGAAAATAAAAGAACCCTTCAACTCCTAGGGGAGGAGGGCATGTTGTGAATATTGATTCCTGCTGTTCCCAAAGATCATCTGTTACAGGTGAGTAACTACGCTATCTCCAGCAACAAGCAGGAATGCAGCCTGCACATATGGGCTCACTAGCTCCCAAGTACCAGATTTGGGGGGGGGGGGGTGAAGAGTAGCGTGATCCCTGAGCAAAGAACATGTAGCCAAAGAGTCTGGAAGAGCTGAAGGCCACTGGACTCTATTCTAGGAGGCAATACTCCCCCAATGATAGTCTAGTACCTTGTAAAGTCCAGGATGGAGGGTAGGAGTTGAGTTTAAGTCCCAAAGAGGTGTTGGAGTATAGCTTGGCCAAAGACAGCGTCCAGACAGGAATCTCTGTGTAAACAGTAGAGTGCAGCAAAGGTATGAATTGAGGACCAGGTGGCTGCCCGGCGATTGTCCTCAATGGCTACTGAACGGAGATCACCTACGGATGTTGCCATAGCCCGCACATTATAAGCAGTGACATGACCCTCTAATGAGGGTCCTGCTTGTGCATAAGCAAAAGAAATGCAATCTGCTATCCATCTAGATACAGTACAGGTTTCATCACCAGCAGGCCTAGGTGACTAGGATCAAAGGAAATGATTAATTAGGAGGATTTTCTGTGAGCTTTAGTTCTATCCAAGTAGTAGGATAAAGCTCGCTTGCAGTCTAAAGTGTGTAGCGCTGCTTCAGCCGAGGAGCATGTAGTCTAGGGAAAAAAATTGGAAGGATTACTGACTGGTTTAGGTGGAAGGAGGAAACCACCTTTGGGAGGAAAGGCGAATAGGTACGCAGAATCACCTTCTCATGGTGGAACAGAGTATAGGGGGGATTCACCACTAGAGCCTGCAGCTCGCTAATGTGGCGAGCTGAGGTGAGGGCAATACCGAAGATGATCTTCCAAGATAGAAAGTTCAGTGAAGTGGTGGCTAAAGGTTTGAAAGGTGGCTTTAGAAGTTGCACCAGAAACAGATTCAGATCGTAGGCCACCGGAGGTGATTAACTGGGTGGCTTGGACAGCAGGAGACTCACATGAAACGTGCTACTAAGGGGTGTGAGAAGAGAGGCTGTCCATCCACTGGTCTGTGAAAAGTTGCAATGGATCGAAGGTGAATTCCCAATAGAGTTAGTTTTAAGACCTGTCAAGGATAAGTGGAGGAGATATTGTAGAAGCAACTCCACTAGGCAAGAAAAGGGGTTGAAGTCCTTTGGGGAGGACCAAAGGGCAAACCTATGCCATTTAAAAGCATAAGATCGCCTGGTTGAATCCTTATGAAATACAAGGAGGGCATCCTTGACCACCTGCGGTAGGTCGAAGTCGGTGAGCACTAGCTCCTCAGCAGCCATGGTGTCAGGCACAGGGAGTGAAGGTTGAGATGGAGGAGTGCCCATAGTCCTGAGAGAGGAGGTCAGGCACACATCTCAGGTTGAGTGGCTGAGTCTGCGCAAGGCGAAGCAGCAAAGGAAACCACAGTTAACAGGGCCAAAAGGGTGCTATGAGACTCTTCAAGCCCCTGTCGGCCTGTAGCTTGAACAGCATCTTGGGAATGGGAGGGAATTCATAGCACAGCTCCTCTCCCCAATAGAGAAGGAAGGCATCCAGGGCCTGTCGGTGCAGCGACGGAACCCTGGAGCAGAAGCTGCATGTTTTCTGGAGTGACAAAAAGATCTACAAGTGGAAGATTTGGAAGATCCAAGCAGTCATCTCCCAATGCAAGGTCCATTCGTATGGACGAAGGATATGGCTTAGGCTGTCTGCCAAGACGTTGAGTTTACCTGGGAGGTATACCACTCTAAGGTGGATGCAGTGAGCCTATGGCAAAGGACCATAGGCAAATCACTTCTTCACAGAAGGGACAGAACCCCATTCCCCCCCATTTGTTTATATAGAACATGATAACGTGGTTGTCCATTCTGACTAGAACAGGTTGCCCCGATAGTTGGGTTTGACAAACCCAAAGAGCATTTGTCAGTGCTCATAGTTCGAGCAGGTTCATCTGCAGGGCAGATTTCTGTTGTGTCAACAGTCCCTGAGCAGTTAAGTCGCTCCAATGAGCCCCCCAACCCAGTTTGGAAGCATCCATCATCAGGATGCATCGAAGTGGAGGCATCTGAAAAGGTGACTCGACAAGGTTTAGTGGGAGACACATCACTGAAGGGACTTGATCAGTCGAGGGGTGATGTGGATATGGTCTCCAAGTTGACCCTTCGCTTGCATCCATTGGGAAAACAGAGTCCACTGCGCTTGTCGCATGTGTAATTGAGCATAGGGAATGACATGGACTGTGGAAGCCATGTGTCCCAATAGTCGTAGCATCTCTCAAGCTGTTACGCAGCTTCGCTGTTGTACCCCCTTTACCAGCTAGATGAGGGGGGCACAGCAATCCTAGAGTGCTCCGATGAACTACAGATGTTGGGTTGGAGCAAGGTGGGACTTTGGAAAGCTTATGACAGAACCAAGCTGTTGGAGCACCGTGATGGTATGATAAAGGGAGAGTTTTACCTCTTGGGGGGAGCCTCCCATGATCACTAATTGTCTAAGTAAGGAAAGACGAATATCCCCAAGGTGCGTAGATAGGCGGCAACGAATGCCATGCATTTTGTGAAGGCCCTAGGGACAGAGGAAAGACCGAAGGGGAGAACCCAGTACTGATTTCCTTCAAACATGAAGTGCAGATACTGTCTATGTTTATGTTTATTATCTTGATATACCGCTAAAGGAAGAACATCAAAGCGGTTTACAAAGTTCAAATTAAAGGGAAAAAACCCCATAAAGGTATGGAGGAGAAAGGAAATTACAATAAAAAAATAGGAAAGCACATCAGACGGAATCATACAACAAGACAATAAGGAAGAGTGAGAGAGGAAGGGCGGGGGAGGGTAAGGTCATACAGAGGGATCTGGGAGGTCGAAGGCAAGGGCAAAGAAGTGGGTTTTGAGGCTGTTCTTAAAGGTAGAGTGGTCGTGCTCGAGCCAGATAGAGGAAGGCAGAGAGTTCCATAAGGCAGGGGCTAGGAAGAAGAATGCGGAGGAGCGAGTGGATTGGAGACGAGCATAAGTAGGTGAAGGAAGGTGGAAGCGGTTGAGGTGGAAGGATCGGAGGGAGCGAGTTGGAGTGTGCAGGCGGACAAGATCGGCCAGATACTGAGGGGAGGGGGTGTGTAGGACACGGTGAAGGAGTACCAGGATTTTGAAATGAATGCGGAATTTGATCGGAAGCCAGTGAAGACGGATGAGAAGAGATGTAATATGATCACGGGTGGAAGAGTGAGAAATGAGTCAAGCAGCGGTGTTCTGGATACGCTGGAGATGGTGGAGTTGCACGGTAGGAAGACCAGCTAAGACCGAGGGATTTATCACTAAATGTGTGTACACCTCTTTCAGGACTAGAGAACAGAGACAATTGTGTCTCTGGAGATATGGTAGAAGAGTTCCTAGGGAAATCATTTAAAATTTTTCTCAGACCATGAAAATGTTTAGGTCTCTGAGATCCAAGATGGGTCTGAAGCCTCCTGTTTTCTTTGGAATGAGAACGTATGGAGAGTAGAAGCTCAAATTTTCTAGAGGAGGTGGAACTCTTTCTTTGGCACCCTGGGACAACAGAGTGGTCACCTCTTCTTTTAAGAGAGTACTTTGAAGGGCTTGTATGGGATAATCCTCTATGAAGCAGGTGGGAGGTAAGGTTTCGAAGTGAAGCTGATAACCCCTTTAAACAATCTGCAGCATCCACTGTTCTGATGGTATGAGGTGCCACCTGTGGGAATAGTGACAGTCTACCTGCTATGTAGAGGGGCTGGGGGCCCTCAAGGGGCAGACTGGCAATATTCTCTAGGAAGGAGTCAAAAAACAGGTGCTGGTTGTGCCTGTGCAGCTGGTTGATGCATAGAAGCTTTAGGTTTCTTGGGAAGGCGAGGACCCTGCGGCCTCTGCCGAAGATGCTTAGGTTGATAGGCAACAGAAGGTATGTAAGAAGGATAGTATATTTCCTTTTTAGAATAAAAAGATTTCTTGGGAAGAGCCTTCCTTTTGTACTGGTCAGCTGTTTTCCTGGAAAGGCATTTTAGGGTAATATCATCTGTTTCAATCTCCCGTGCTTTTTCCCTTCAATCTTTGCCAGTATATGGGATATCGGCCAGTTTATCATGGACCCACTGCTCAAGGTCTGAAAGTAACATAGTAAATGACAGCAGATAAAGACCATCATGATCCATCTAGTCTGCTCAGCTAGGTGGAAAAAGTAGGTGCACCTGCTGCTCCATGCAGGTTACCTCTCCCCATGCCTTTGTTTAGGGGTGTACCCATCGCTCCGTGCAGGTCACCCCTATTTGTTGAGATAGCAAACAGTTAAGGTTATTTTGATTTATCCTGCTGCTACAAAGGGATCCACTGTGTCTGTCCCATGCCATTTTGAATTCGTTGCCCCCACCACTTCCATAGGAAGAGCATGCCAAGCATCCACCACACTTTCAGTGAAAGTGTAGTTACTCACCTGTAACAGGTGATCTCCGGGAACAGCAGGAATTTAGTCTTCACATATGGGTATCGTCAGTACCGACGGAGCCTGTGCGGGAACGCTCCCCAGCGTCCAATAGGAACGCTTTTGGGATCATCCCTCAGCACATGCGCGCTGCCTTCCCGCCTTTCCAACTGTCCCTCTTCAGTTAAGTTTGTAGCTGAGAGAAAGGATAGAGGGAGAGAGGAAAGAGACAGAGAGATAGAGAGACAACTCCTAGGGGAGGTGAGTGGGTTGTGAAGACTAAATTCTTCCTGTTCCCGGAGATCAACTGTTACAGGTGAGTAACTACGCTATCTCCAGGAACAAGCAGGAATGTAGTCTTCACATATGGGGACTCCCTAGCTGAAGATGCCAGGGAGATAGCCCCAGGAAGGTGCCACCCCAGAAAAGATAGGCATCCTTCCTCCCATGGATCTCTGGCATTCAACCAGGGTTGGTGGGCAGGAGTTGAATTAGGTCTGAAAGAGATTTTGAAGAACAGCTTGGCCAAAGAAGGCATCCCAATGGGAGGTTTTATCCAGGCAGTAGTGGGCTGTGAAGGTGTGTACCGAAGCCCAGGTGGCTGCTCGACAAATATCATTGATAGACACGGAGTGGAGATTAGCCATGGAAGCTGTCATGGCTCTCACGTTATGAGCTGTGAGATGGCCCTGAAGAGGAAGACCCTTACTCTCATAAACAAAGGATATGCATTGGGCAATCCATTTAGATAAAGTTCTTTTGGAGACTGGAAGTCCCAAATGACTAGAGTCAAAAGCTATAAAAAGTTGTGAGGACTTTCTATGTTGCTGTGTTCTCTGTAGGTATAAGGCTAAGGCTCTTTTACAATCCAAAGTATGAAGGTTTCTTTCTGCATTAGAGGCGTGAGGCCTCGGAAAAAATACAGGAAGATAAATTGATTGATTCAAATGAAAAGGCGAAACCAACTTTGGCATAAAGTGTGGATGAGTTCTAAGAACAACCTTATGATGAAACCTAGTATAAAGAGGATCAGCCACTAAAGCTTGCAGTTCACTAATGCGAAGTGCAGAGGTGATTGCAATTAGGAAGATGACCTTCCACGTCAAAAACGTAAGGGTTGTAGTGGCTAAAGGCTCAAAAGGCGGCTTCATGAGCTGCCTGAGAACTAGATTTAGATCCCATGCCACCGGTGGTGGCTTAATGGGAGGTTTGGTTAACAGAAGACCTCTCATAAATCTGGATATGAGTGGATGAGAGGAGATTTGTTGTCCATTCAGAGGCTTATAAGAAGCTGCAATTGCACTAAGATGGACTCTTACCGAATTGGTCTTTAGACCAGAATTCGAAAAGTGAAGGAGATACTCTAGTATCGATTCTAAAGGTATGACAAGGGGGTTTAATCCCTTCTTGGAGCACCATATAGTAAAACGTTTCCACTTGAAGGCATAAGATCTTCTTGTGGAAAGTTTTCTTGAAGCCTGAAGGATATCCTTTACCTGTTGGGACAGGTTGAAATCCTGGAGGTCTAAGCCTTCAGCAACCAGGCCGTGAGATGCAGGGACTGGGGACTCGGGTGCCATAGCGTCCCGTCCTCTTGGGAAAGTAGATCTGGAGCATGTCCTAACTCCAGAGGTGCAGCTTGAGAGAGATGTAGAAGCAAGTGAGACCACACTTGGCGTGGCCATCGTGGCACTATGAGAATCATGCGACCCCTGTCTCTCTGAAGCTTGAAGAGTGTTTTGGGGATGAGGGGAATGGGTGGGAAGGCATAAATGAAGTCCTGACCCCAGTGAACGAGGAAGGCATCCCTTGCCTGACAACTGTGAGCCGGAATCCTGGAACAGAGCCAGGGAAGTTTGGCATTCAATGGACTTGCAAAGAGGTCTATGTCTGGAGTGCCTCAGAGATGAAATATCTTTGCCACCTGGTCTAGGTGGAGAGACCACTCGTGAGGCAGCAGTACTCGACTGAGTTTGTGTGTCTAAAGGTTTTGAATACCTGGAAGATATACCACTAGAAGGTGAATTTGATACTCTCTTGCGAGGGCCCACAGTCGTAAAGCTTCGTTGCATAACGACAGAGAGCCTGTCCCGCCCTGCTTGTTCACATAGAACATGGCTTCTTGATTGTCCGTCTGAACTAGGACTGTCTTGTAGCTGAGCTGGGCGTGGAATACTCAAAGAGCTAAATAGATTGCTCTTAATTCCAGGAGGTTTATGTGTAGACCAGCCTACTGTGGAGTCCCTGGTGCCCTGGGTAGAGAGATGATTCAGGTGTGCTCCACAACCCACCTGTGATACATCTGTTTTTAGGGTGGCCTGAAAAAGGGGTTGATGGAAAGGAGATCCCACTATCAAATTTTCTAGTGATTACCACCATTGGAGGGACAAAATTAGTCGTTGAGAGTTTACTAATTTGTCTGATAAATGTCCTGTGGCCTGTGTCCACTGTGTGGATAGGGTCCACTGAGCTGCTCGCATGTGGAGGCCAGCATATGGGACTACATGAACTGTGATTGCCATATGTCCCAGCAACTGCAGTAGCTCTCGAGCAGTTAGGGAGGATTTCCCTGCTGCTTGAGAAGCTAGTTGCATTATGCGAACACACCGGGCCTGTGGAAGGAAAGCCTTTGCCTGTCTGGTATCTAGACAGGCCCCTATGAATTCCAGGCATTGGGAAGGAACAAGTTGGGATTTTGGGAAGTTTATTACCAACCCTAAGTATTGGAGGATTTGCATTGTGCGAGACAGTGCAGTGCTGGCCTCTGCAACTGTAGGGGCTCGAATGAGCCAGTAGTCTAAGTAAGGGAAGAACAATATCCCCAGGGTTCGTAGAAATGCAGCTACTACTGCCATGCATTTCGTGAATACCCTTGGAGCTGAAGCCAGACCAAAGGGAAGAACCCTGTACTGGAAATGTTTTCCCTTGAAAAGGAATCGTAAGCATTTCCTGTGATTTGGATGGATCAGAATGTGAGTGTATGCATCCTTTAAGTCTAGAGAGCAAAGCCAATCCTGGCTTTGAAGGTATGGCAGAAGAGTTCCAAGAGAAATCATTTTGAACTTCTCTCGGAACAGGTATTCGTTCAATTCTCTGAGGTCTAGAATGGGTCTGTGTCCTCCTGTTTTCTTTGGAATAAGAAAATAGGGGGAGTAGAATCCTGCACCCTGTTGAAGAATGGGTACCTCTTCTATTGCCCCTTGGGCAAGAAGTGTTGAGACCTCGTGATCTAGCAGATTGTCTGCGGAGGTTTGAGAATTGAATTGCCTTAGAATTGTAGGAGGGGGCATGCTGTGAAAATGGAGCTTGTACCCCTCTCCTACAATGGACAGAGTCCAATCTTCTGCTGTTATCTAATGCCATCTGTTGGCAAACCTGCCTGGGATATTGGGGGTTGGGGACCCCTCAGAGGCAGGAAGGCTAAGCTCTCTAGGAAGGAGTCAAAGCCCTTGAGGGGGCTGAACCTGAGGAGCTGATTGGGATCTCGGGCCTTTTGGCTTCTTTTGCTGTCTAGTTTGCCCCTTTTAGGCAACCTGACCCCGAGTTTGACTTTGCTGGGTATAGGAAGGATAAAATGTCCTCTTTTTGCTGAAAGAGGGTTTTTATAAGGCCTCTTTTTGGCTAGAGTGGCTGTAGATTTTGACAATCTATCTAGAGTGGTATTGTCAGCATCTAACTCATTAGCCTTTTCCTGCCAGTTCTTGCCAAAGAGATTCTCTCCCATGCAATGAATGTTGCCTAACTTGTCCTTTACCCAAGTCTCCAAATCTGATGCCTGAAGCCAGGCAATCCGTCGTGCTCCAATGGCAATAGCAGAGGTTTTGCTGATGCATTCAAAGCAGTCAAAGGCTGCACGATTCACAAACTTGAAGACATCTTGAGCATGCTTAACTAGAGCAAGAAAGTCTTGTCTCTTGTCATCTGGGAGAAGTGGGCTCATAAGCTCCAAGTCTCCTGTAACTTCTTTGAGGAACATGCCCATATATAGTATATATGAACTGATCCTAGCTGAAAGCATGGAAGCCTGAAAAGTTTGGTGCCCAAAAGCATCCAGAGTCCTGCATTCACGACTTGGGGGATTGGAAGCATGCCTCTTTGCACTTTTCATCCTATGCATGGCTGACTCCACCACCATTGAATGGTGTGGCAGCTGAGTCTTTTGAAATCCAGGACATGGCGGAACTCGATACATAGTATCAAGCCTCCTAGAATGAGGAGATGTAGTCAGAGGTGTTTCCCACATTCTGAGCATCAAGTTATGCAGAATTTCATGGATGGGCAGAGTGGCTGCCTCCTTTGGAGCTTTAGGATATTGGAGAATTTCCAATTCCTTTGCTCTGGCTTCCTGTTCAGGAGCTACTGTGATTGAAAGGCCCTTGGCCACATCACGAATAAAATCCTGAAAAGACATGTCCTCTGGAGGTGACATTCTGCGCTGGGAAGAAGAGGGATCTTCCGGGAGAAACCCACTGGTACCAGCAGAATTGTCAGAGTCTTCGGAATCGGAGGATTCAAAGTATTCCTGACCACGATGCTCATGTAAAGCACGGTCCCGGTATCAATCTAAGTCGGTACCGAGTTGATCCGGTACCGATCTGTCAATTCCAGCCAAAGATGGCGTGGGAAGAATTCCCATCGGGCCAGTACCATTGGTACCGGTATTGTCGGTACCGGTGTCTGTACCGGCATTGGTATCGATCTCGGTACCGGTGCCCGTTGAACCATAGGTGTCAACGGTACTGCAGCTGTGAGAAGAGCTGCAATGCTGCGTTCGATAGTGAGGAACCTCTGGTCTATCAATGCTGCCGATGCCTGGGTGTTGGTACTGGTGAAAACGGCCGGGACCCCTGAGCATGGCACCAGTAGTTCTTGTGAGGTTGAAGCCTCGAGAACATCCTGGAGCCCTATTGATGCTTTGGAAGCCGAAGCCTCCCGCCGGGGCTGTTTTGCCGGTGTGGTTCCCTCAAGGGCAATGCAATGGCCTCTCGATGCTTAGCAGGAGAGCTACCCTTTGAGGACTGGCTTTTTTGTTTAGTTACCTGAGATCCATGGGAGGAAGAGGAGGCTCTTCAAGATGTCGATGCAATGGATCTGGCATCCGAAGAAAAGAGAGTACCGTGCTTTGCAGCCCAGTTCTGTCTTCCTCTCTTAGTCATTCCCATACAGGAGAGACATTCAGTTGGAGAATGTTCAGGCCCTAAACATTTAAGACACCAATCATGGGTGTCAGTGACGGAAATGGTACCGCCACACTTAGTACATTTTTTAAAACCACTAGTTGGTTTTTCCATGTTTCAGGAATATGAGGCCTAATGCCCAAAATGGCGCCTAGCACTGAAAAAGAAATGTTTCTGAAGAGAAACAGTTCAAAGTATAAAATTTTTTGAAAAAAGAAAAGAACCGGTGGTACTGGTAGGCGTCGTGCGGAGGCAAACACGACAAGAAAATAATTTTAAAGACGGAATTTTCTGCGGTGACAGGGTCCTGTCGGCTCCGTGGAAAACTAAGAACTGAAGAGGTACAGTTGGAAAGGTGGGAAGGCAGCGCGCATGTGCTGAGGGATGCTCCCAAAAGCTTTCCTATTGGATGCTGGGGAGCATTCCCGCACAGGCTCTGTCGGTACCGATGATGCCCATATGTGAAGACTACATTCCTGCTTGTTCCTGGAGATAAAGTATTTCCTGATGTTGGCCTTCAGTTTACTCCCTTACAGCTTCGTATTATGTCCTCTAGTTTTGAATCTTTCCTATCTTTGAAAAAAAGGTTTATTTGTTCATTAATACTCTAAGTATTTAAAGTCTGTATCATATCTCCCCTGTACCTCCTCTCCTCTAGAGTGTACATATTTAGGTCTTCAAGTCTCTTCTGACGCAGACACCAAATCATTTTGATCGCCTTCCTCTTAACCGTTTAAAGTCTCTTTATATCCTTTGAGAGATATGGTTTCCAAAACAGAACACAGTATTCCAAGTAAGGCCTCACCAGCGGCCTTACCGGCATTAGTACCTCCTCCTTTCTGCTGGTAATTCCTCTCTGTATGTAACCCAGCAGCCTTCTGGCTTCGGCCATCGCCTTTTCACATTGTTTCGCCACCTTGAGATCCTCAGAAACAAATCATTCCATGGTTCTTCTCCTAGTCTGTACACACCAACCTCTCTCGCCCCCTATCGCATACAATTTCCTTGGATTTCTGCATCCCAAATGCATGACACTGCACTTCTTCCATTAAATATTAACTGCCAAGCATCAGACTATTCTTCCAGCTTTGGTAGATCTTTCCTCATGCCATCCATTCCCTAAGGGGAATCAAATCTGTTGCAAATGTTCGTGTTATCTGCAAAAAGACAGACTTTTCCATTCAGTCATTCAGTAATATCATTCACAAATACATTGAACAGTACCGGTCCCAGGACCGATCCCTGGGGCATGCCACTAGTCACCTTCCTGTCATCCGAGTGAGTTCCGTTTACCATAACCTTCTGTTGTCTGTCAGTCAACCAATTTCTGATCCAGTCTGACCCATCCCCAGGCTGTTCAGTTTATAGATAAGCCTCCAATGAGGAACAATATCAAAGACTTTGCTGATATCTAGGTAGATCACATTCAACGCATGCCTTTGATCTAGTTCTCTGGTCACCCAGTCAAAGAACTTAATCAGATTTGTTTGTCATGATCGTCCTTTGGTAAAACCATGTTGCCTCGGATCATGCAATCTATTGGTTTTGGTTTCGAGAAAGTCCACTATTCTCTCTTTCAGGACTTTTCCCGCCACCGAGATAAGGCTTCCAATCCAATGTGTGCCTTAAGAGTCAGTCCTGACTCCTGGCGACCCAGAAGCTCCTGGGTTTTCTTAGCAGTGTCACCGGAAGTACATGCCAGGCCTTTCTTCCGAGGCAATGGAGGGTTAAGTGACTTGCCCAAGGCCACAAGGAGTGCTAGTGGGAATTGAACCCTGGTTGCTTGGTTACCAAGCCAGTGTTCTAACCACTAGGCTACTCCTCCACTCTGAGATAAGGCTTACTGGCCTGTAATTTGCCACTTCTTCCCTATTGTCACTTTTGTGAAGAGGTACCACATCAGCACTTCACTAGTCCTGTGGAACTTCTCCGGTCTCCAAAGATCTATTACAAACATCTTTTAAAGGCTCTGCCAGAACCTCTCTGAGCATTTTCAGTATCCTTGAATGTATCCCATCTGGTCCCATGGCCTTATCCACTTTCAGTTTTGCAAGTTGTTCAAACACAACTTCTGTGAATGGTGTAGTATCTACACCATTCCCATTTGTATATTTGTCAGTCGCAGGTGGTCCTTTCTCCAAGATTTTCTTTAGTAAAAATAGAAAAGAAGTATTTGTTTAGCATTTTCGCTTTTTCAATGTCACTTTCCACTAATCCGTTCTCGGCACTTTTGAGTCTTGCAAGTCCACCTCTGATCTTCCTCTTCTCCCAAATATACCTGAAAAAGTTTTGTCATCATGCATTAGATCTTTAGCCATCTTTTCTTCTGCTTTGATTTTGCTATCCTTATTTCTCTTTGTGTCTCTCAGCTTAATCCTGTATTCTTTTCTGTGTTCCTCTGTTTGAGAGCTTTTGAATTTTATGAAAGCTGTGTTTTTTGCATTTGTGCAGTCACTTCTTTAGAGATCCAAATAGGTTTCCTTTTCACCTTGCTTTTATTTACTTTCCTTACATATGTATCTGGTGCCCCATTTATTGCCTCCTTTAGTTTAGTCCACTGCAGTTCTACTTCCCTTACCTCCTCCCCCCCCCTGCCATCTCCTCCTTCAGGCACTTGGCCATTTTACTGAAGTTAGTGTTTTTGAAGTCTAGGACTTTTGAGATTGCTGCAATTTGACTCTGTCTTGGCTTTTAACTCAAACCACACCATGTGATGATCGCTGCTGCTCACATGGGCACCCACCCAGACAATTGACACCCTACCTCTCCGTTGGCAAGTACTAAATCCAGCACTGAACTTTCCCTGGTCGGTTCCATCACCATTTGTCTAAGCAATGCAGCTTGGAAGGCATCCACAACTTTTTTTTTTTTTTTTTTTTTTACTTCTTTCCAGATTTGCAGAAGGAATACTCCAATCCACATCGGGTAGATTCAAGTCACCCAAGATGATCACTTCCCCTTACCTTTGTAATAACAATAATCAAGTCTCTATCAATTTCTTTGGTTTGAGTTGGAGGCCTGCAGACTACACCAGTATAGATGATAGTGCCATCTCCTCTTTTCAACACAATTCATAGCGCTTCTTCTTTTCTCCATGTCCCCTGCATTTCAGCAGCTTTAATATTGCTTTGTACACATAGGAAAGGCAGAAAGGGAGGCATAGCCCTATCTCTCCTAACTAAACTATAGCCAGCTATGGCTATATCCAATTCATGTGACTCGTTAAACCATGTTTCTGTAATAACCACAATGTCCAAGTCCATTTCCACCATTAGGGCTTCCAGGTCAGGAACTTTGTTGGCTAAGCTTTGAGCATTTGTGCTCATTGCTTTCCAGCATTTGTTGACTGGCTTGCCTGTATTTTGCATGCAGTTGCTTCTACATGCCTCTTCCTACTTGCCATTGATGTGTGAGTTAATAGTGTGGCTGTTTCTAATGTTACTGTGTTTTTGCTGGGAGTGACGTCCTGAACTTGTTCTTCTCCATCCGTCACCCCCTTTCCCTAGTTTAAATGCCTGACCACATAATACCTGAATTTTTTTACTTAGGATCCTTTTCCCTGCGACAGAGACATGTAGTCCATTAACACAGTATAGCTTTTATTATGCCATCTATTTCTTCAGTCGCCTATATATCTAAATCCTTCTTGTTTGCACCAGGTTAGGAACCATGTATTAAAAAGTTGATTATGCGATGCAGCCTTTCTGCCCCCTTATCAAGAACAGGTAGAACTTATGAGAATGCTATAGTGTTAATGGGTTTGAGTTTCTCTCCCAAAATCTAGAAATCCCTTTGAACTATAGAAGCACTGTTTCTAGCCAGGTCATTTGTACCCAAGTGGATAACATCAGTTTTGGAGTGCTCACTTTCTGCATGATCTATGCTATTTGGTTCACATTCCTGCTGGTTGAAGAGCCGGGGAGACATTTGACCATCTTCTCTCCTTTGAACAATGTCCCCAAGTTGTTGCCTCTGATGATGGAATATCCAAGTAGTAGTAGTTTCCTGTTTTGTGATTTTTTTCCTTCATATTTGGTGCATTATCAGTAGATTGGGCATTAACCTTTTCATTTAAGGGCGCTTCAGTTTCCACTAATTGAGCACCCTCATTTTCCAAGGCAGAGAAAGCATTATGCAGGGATATCTTTTGATGGAGAGGGTGCCTCCGTGTTACAGGTCGCAACCTACCAGAGTCCACTGTGATTCATTTGTTCCTGGGCTGTTTGATTCTCTGAGGAAGCAGTGGTGATTTTTTTTCAATTTTTACCCTAGAAGAGGTGTCTTTAATTGCAGCTAATTTTTCCCTTAATAGAATCATTTCTTTATACATAGCAGATAACCTGAGACATATAGGGCAAGCTCTTAGGCTCCAAATGATTCTTCTTAGAATGAAGGCACCACAGCTATTGCATTGAATACAAGACATGCCGATTAAGTCTGTAATAAAGAAGTGCTAGGACAAGGAGAAAAGGTGGTTGTGACACCTAATTGGAGAACAGATATCAATCTATATGATGACTATATAGGCAATGCAACCCTGGGGGGGGGGGGCAGGCAGGAATTTAAGTGCCCCTAGCCAGTAGACCTTACAGTATATGACTGAGAGCACACTCAGATGTCCGATTTAAAAAGGCTATGCAAGGAATGTAGGCAAGCTAAATATTCCTAAACTTATAATCAAAAGTTAGGTTGTTTGCCACTAGACTGTAGATCAAGGTGGCTGTTAACAGACAGAACTGTGATAGAGTCAGAAAGACAGGGAGAGCAAGGTTTTTTTTCTATTTTTCTGCGTTTATCCCCTTTCCTTGGTGCAGTTCCCCTAACACACCACAGTTCCTAAGTAGTCTTATAGAGAATAAAACAGGTAATAGGCAAGGAAAAGTTATGAAAATTTATATCAAAAATCAGACAACTAGTAAAGTTTGAAAGCAGCTTTGTACAGTCTCTTGAAGTAAGATTGCTCAGGCAGCAAAGGCTGATTAAATTAACCACACCCTGTAAAGCAGGCTTGCAACAATGGGAACTTTAAAAGGTCAAAATTAAATCTTACTTCTATTTATCAGCCCACCATGCAAAGGACCCTAGAACTTTCAAATTTACAGTTTAACGCAAAATTAAATATGAAACCAGGTCTCTGCAAATCTAATCAGGCCATTCTGCAAGCCCCAATGCAAACTGCTGAAGTTCTGCTTGTGGATTCAAAAGCATCAAAAGAGGCCCTGCTCAGAAACGTAGAACTGTTCTGGCCTTGTTTGATGAGTGTCTGGAATGCACTCCGCATATCCTCAGGAAGCAAGGGGGTTTAAGTCTCCAGGACCCTGGTGACATCTTTCAGAAACATGCCCATGTAAAGCATATAAGAGGTGATCTTGGAGGACAACATGCATTCCTGGAAACACCAACACCCTAAGGCATCGCGTGTTCTTGAGTCTCTGCCAGGAGGCATAGATGAATGGTTCTTTGAGTACTTTATTTGGCGTATCGCCGATTTCACCACCATTGAGTGGTGGGGGAATTGAAATTTTTGGAAGAATGGGCACTCTTGTACTCAGCCCATGGTATCGAGACTCTTGCTGACAGGCACAAAAGTGAGCGGGGCCTCTCACATGTGGAACATAAGATCTTGCAGGATTATGATGCACCGATAAAGTAGCCACCTCCTTGGGCATGGGAAGTGTATTGGATTCTCTCCAAAACCTCTGCCCTCGGTTCTTTTTCTCAGGCTACTGTGATGGAGAGTCCTGCTGCCATGTCACGTATGACGTGCTGAAAGGAGATATCTTCTGGTGGGGACTGATGCCGTTCTTGAAGCAGCAAATGGTTCGAAAGGATGTCGTGAAGTTCTCGAAAATCGAGTGACCCTCCATTAGATTCTAAAGAACTTAAATCTGAGTCTGGGTTCAACCTCGATGCTTCATGGAAGTCGATGGTCGATGAAGATGCTCCGAAGTATCGGACGTGAGAGGCATGGGAGCCTGAGTTTGTTGGATACTGGGGTCATCAACCAGTTCCAACAGAGGAATCTGCAATGGGTGCTCTGATGATGCTGGTTTAAGGGCCTGCATCAGGCTCGATATGCCTGGCTGTAGGCTTGGTGCCGAAGCCTGCACTCATGAAGCTCTCAATGTTATCGGTACCAAGGCTGCCAGGAGTGCTGCCAAACACCTCTCGAGAGCCAGCATGTGCTGGTCAAGGGAGTTGGCCGATGTCTGGGTAGAATCACGTAGGGGCTCTGAGCCACCATCCCAGAACACAGAACTGGTAGCTCTCCAGAGGTCGATGCCTCAGGAGTATCCCGGAGCCCTACTTGTGCTTTGGAGGGCAGATCCTCCTATTGGGGCTGTTTGGCTGGCTGGTCTACACTGGAAGCACATCTAGGGGAGTATTGATGTTTAGGCTGGGACTTCTCCCTGGCATTGGAATCGGTCTTTGATACCAAAGATTCGGAACTGGCCAAAGACTGACCAATTTCTGTGTTTGGAATTTGAAGAAGCCTGAGAAGTCGTCGATGCCCTTGAAGTGGAAGCCACTGAAATAGAATTCAAGGCGAAAAATGATCCAAACTGTCTGGCTTGGTTCTTGAGGCCCCTCTGTCATTTGTTGGCACACCTGGCACATTTTTTTTTTAAAACCACCGACTGGTTTTTCCACGCCTGAAATGTTTTCTTCGAGATTGAAGATAAGGCTATGGAGGCCAAGAGGCCTAGTTTAGTAGTGAGAACTGTGGTGAAACTTAATGGAAAAGAAAATAAGAAAGAAAAAATATCGGGGTTGGTGTCTGATTCGGCAGAACCGGTGTCAATGGGAAGGCAGAAGCATGATGTACCCCGAAGGGCACAAAATGAGAAGTTCTTTGGCGGTGACAGGACGATGCGTCCTACTGGTTCTGCAGAAAAGGAAGAACTGAGGAAAGGACTTAGGAAGGCAGAAAGGAAGGCATGCAGACACAGTGGAGTGCTGCCAAAGGCTTTCTTATTGGACGCTGGGGACCATCCCTGTGGGGGCTCAGTCAGTGATGTTTACCCACATGTGAAGACTGCATTCCTGCTTGTTCCTGGAGATTACTCTGTACTTGAAGTGCTGCCCCCCAGGATGAATCCGAGAAAATTCCTGTGAGCAGGATGTATCTTGTAAGGGTGTAAGCATCCTTAAGATCCAGGAAGCATAACCAATCTCCCTTTTGAAACTAAGGAAGTAGGGTGCACAGAGAAATCAATCTGAACTTTTCTCTCAACAAGTACAGGTAAAGATCTCTCAGGTCTAGGATGGGACAATATTGCCAGATTTCTTGGGTATCGGGAAGTACCTGGACTAAAACCCCCAACCTCTGTTCTGATAGCAAGAACTCGATTGCGAGATCTGACAAGAGGGCGGCGATTTCTCTCTGAAGCAGTTCCTGATGCTAAGGGTTGAGATGATGCATGCTCAGGAGGCAAATTGGTGGCAGTTGTAGTAAATGTAGTTGATAAACACTTTCAATGTTCTGTAGAGCCCATGATTCAGAGGTCACGAGGGGCCACCCCTATGCAAAGAGGCAGCCTTCCTACAACCGGAGGGTTTTCTACTGCGGTCTTTGAGAGATATGCTATGCTCCGCAAGAACCAGTCAAAACCCCACCACAGGTTTTGGCTGATGAGCTGACTGGGCCTTTTGAGGCTTCTCACGCAGTTGCTGTGGTGATGGGCCTGCTTGGGCTAAGAGGCCTGGGGACCAGGGAAGTACCTACACCTGTGAAGGTAACAGGTTTTCTGGTTTCCACTTTGGTACTTCCAACAAGAGGCGGCATGCTCAGACATGGGCCTGGAGAACCTGGTGAGAGTAAAGCATAGTTACTCACCTGTAACAGGTTATCTCCGGGAACAGTAGGAATTTATTCTTCACATATGGGTATCGTCGGTACCGACGGAGCCTGCGTGGGAACGCTCCCCAGCGTCCAATTAGAAAGCTTTTGGGAGCATCCCACAGCGCCTGCATGCTGCCTTCCCGCCTTTCCCAACTGCCTCTCTCCAGTTGAGTTTAAAGCTGAGACAAAAAGAGAGAGAGGGAAAGAGAAAGAGATAGATAGAGAGATACAACTCCATGGGGAGATGGGTGGGTTGTGAAGACTAAATTCCTGCTGTTCACGGAGATCACCTGTTACAGGTGAGTAACTATGCTATCTCCAGGAACAAGCAGGAATGTAGTCTTCACATATGGGGACTCCCTAGCTCTAGATGCTAGGGAGAGACCCCCAGAAGTTGTGTGTCCCTGTGAAAGGGCTCCACTTCCCCCCATGGATTTCTGGCATCCTACCAGGGATGGTGGGTAGGAGTTGATTAGGTATGGAACAGGTGTTGGAGAACAGCCTGACCAAACAAGGCATCCCGGCGGGAGTCCTTGTCCAAGCAGTAATGGGCTGTGAAGGTATTTATTTATTTATTTATTATTTAACATTTCTTCTATACCGCGCTATTATAATCAGCGCGGTGTACATCGAACAAAAACATACTACAATGCATACAGGCAACATTGAGTTTACAATGAACAGGAAAATAAAACAGGGGATAACCGGGAGAACTATGTATAGGTTAACTTGATACTATATACAATACTCTAAACTCGTTTGGATATTGCATGTGCTTTTCGTGTGGATGGTATAGGTATGATGGTTAGCAGGTGGGCTAGTGTGTAGGCTAACCATTTTCTGGTTGTATTAAGGTGCTAAGGCGTCTGGGGCATGTGGGAAGCTTGCCAGTTGTGTGATTGTCTGGGATGGTTTCTGGGTAGCATTTTGTGAACAGATGGTGTTTCAAAGCTTTTCTGAATAGGATTAGGCTTTTGATGCCACGGATTTCATGGGGAAGGGCATTCCAGTTCAAAGGAGCGAATATAGAGAAGGCCCTGTTGGAAGTAGCCTTAGTACACGACGTCATCATCTTAGGGACTTATTAAGGTGTTCATTGCAGTAGGCCTCCTGTTTCTATTTTCCAGGGTGCCGTGAATTAGCTTGCTGATTGGTGTACGTGGGTAGTTATTCAGGGCTTTGAAGGTAAGGACTAATGACTTATATTGGAGTCTGGCATGTAAAGGTAGCCAATGCAGATCTTTCATGATAGGCGTTATGTGGTCAAATCTTGACGATCCAGAGAGGAATCTTGCAGCTGCATTCATAGCCAGGCGGAGCTGATTTAAAGTTGATTGAGAGAGACCGTGGAGGATGATGTTCGCGACATCCAGATGTGGGAGGACTAATGCCTGGAAGGTTGTTCGGTAGTCGGTGGAATCCAGTAGGGGGCGGAGGTGACGTAGTGTTCTGATCTTATGATATATAGTCTTTGTAACGTTCTTCACATGTGTTGTCATATCCAGGTGCTGGTCCAATGTGATGCCGAGATATCGGATTGTGGGTTTGGATTTCAACTCTACATTGTTTTTTTTAAATTCTTTATTTTCGTTTTATAACAGAGGAAAGGAAGACATACAGCAAAAGACAAATACATAACATGTAATACATACACCAAAGTAAACCCCTACCACCCTACCCCCTGCTTCTTCTCTAGAAAACTAAGCATTCCCAAAGCGGGCGTGTACTTACATGATTGCATTACAAAACCTAACGGTGACCTAAAACATGATGAGTGCACATTATACAGGCATGTTGGAGCAATAAGCAGATTGTACATAATCATTAGGGATCTGCCATTTAGACAAGCAGGAGTAAGTTTGGACATGGGGAATAGCTCTCCGAGGTATCTGCTCATATTTACTATATAAGCAGATAAGGTTCCACCATTCATGGACAGTAAGTCGAGAGCTATCCTTCCAATTCCTCGTGATTAAGCATATGGCTATACCTAGCATGAAATCAAGGAGAAAGCGACCCTTCTTAGGAAGAGAGGGGACCTCCGCCACGGAGCGGAGTCCCACGACCTTCCAAGAAAAGGTGCATAAAAGTGTAAGATAGATTGAATACGACCCCAGACCCGCCCCCAATAGACCTGCAGTTGAGGACATTCCTATAGAACATGAACGAAGGATCCCACATCAGTATGGCAAGACCAACACAGGTCCCTAGCATTTGGGTTCCATTTGACTATTTTTCTGGGGCATAAAAGCATCTGTGTGCAGAGAAGAAGAGAGTCGGGGTAACAGAGGCAGACCGGGAAACCCGCACCACTTTACTCCAAAACGCTCCATTGCACAGGGGTTATAATGGTTTGCAATTCGCGCTCCCAGGCTTGTTGGGCTCTAAAAGTGTCCGCATCTGTACCCTGACAAAGTGTTTATAGAAATTAGAGGCCACCCCACGTGAACCACTAAGGGAGTGAACCAGCTCTAATAGCCCATCCTCAGTAGGGGCAGAGGGCGGCATGCTTCGAGCACTTTTGAGGCAGTGTTGAAGCTGCATCAATTGAAAGTAGTGTTTCGCTCGCAACGCAAATACCTCTTGTAAATCCGAAAAGGTTTTCCAACGAGCTATAGAGAAAAGCTGTTGGGGTGTCCAGAGCCCCTTGATAGGAAATGACAGCATGATCTAAAATATGTTGGGAGTGAATTTTTGCAGTGTCCACCTGAGGAACTAACAGTTTTGAGAGTAGAAAGAAGTCTATGCGAGACTGAGGTTTAGGAGGGGAGGAGAAGAAGGTGAAGTCAAACTTATTGAGGTGTAGTAATCTCCATAGATCAACTGAAGCAAAATCCTTGATCAGGGAGGGAAGCGTAGCATGACTCTTGGGGGGACCACTCGTCCTAGACGGCTATTTGTCTATCAGGAGATCAAGGACCAAATTGAAATCCCCCCCAATGATCAGTGAAGTATTAGGAGAAGCTTGCGCAACCGGAGCAATGGTAGAAAAAGGCAGGGTCATCAACATTAGGAGCGGAAAGGCATATACATGTAACTTCTAGACAACCTATCTTGAGGAGAACTCTAGACCATCTACCTTCTGTATCTGAGCTAGTCGCAACAACATTAGCAGGCAAGGATTTCCAAACCAGTATGGCAACCCCACATTTCTTAGAAACTGCAGGGGAATAAGCGGCCACCATGTAAGGTTTAAGATAAGTTCAAGAGTTTCCTTCGAATTTAAATGCGTTTATTGGAGAAAAGCAGATCCGCTGCTTCCTAACTAAGGCAGCTTAGGATTTTCTTCCGTTTTATCGGATTATTGATGCCTTTTACGTTCAATGAAAAAATCTTACATGGTGCCATTAGTCGGTAGAAGACATTTTAGGTAAGGGCGCTTAATAACATAGAACATAAGCAGAAGCGGTACAACAATGTCGTAATCATCGAGTATTCTAGCTAATACACCCCATATTGAAAAGTATGTACCAACGTATCTTAGAGAAGAAGCAAAACCCCCAAAGAATATGGCGACCAGATGTCTGCGGGAGGAGGCCCCAGAGAGGAAATAGAAGACATGTATGTAAAAGAAAGAAACACCAGAGTCCATAATAACACTGTCTCTGATACTCATCGAGGCTGCTGTGGGTAGATGGAGTCAGGTCACAGATACCATCAAGAGTAAAGCAACAGACTACCCACGCCAGACTCTTTGCAAGGCTGCGGCGGATCCAATATGGCAGGTACAGCGGGTATAAAAAGGCTTGCAGGAATATTCTGGAAGTCAGCGCATCAAGTCGGCTTCTTTGGAATCCAAAAACTCCGCTAGTAGATCAGGGTCCTCGAATGTTCTTGTCTGATTGTGAAGCGTGACTCGGAGCTTGGCCGGGTACATCAGGCCGTAGCGTGCTTGTAGTTGCTGAAGCCTCGGCCGGAATTCCAGAAAGCGCTTTCGGCGGTCGACTGTGGGTTTAGACAAGTCAGGATAGAAGGAGATCTTGTGGCTCTCAAACTCCATATGGCCCTTTGCCCGAGAGGCACTTAGAATTTGCTCCACGTGTTGATATCTCAATAGTCGAAAAATGATAGGCCGTGGGGTCTTCCTGTTGAGCGTTATGCTTGTGGGTACACGATGAGCGCGATCAATCTCCAAATCTTTGGTAAAGGTGATTTGGAGCAAGGAAGGGAGGACCTTGCATAAAAACTCTTTCATGTCACCCGATTCCGCTCCCTCCGGTATGCCCACGAGTCGTAAGTTATTGCGGCGCGCTCTATTATTGCCATCTTCCACCTCTTTCTGCAAGGCCCGCACCTGTCGTTCAACTTTGTCGAGTTTGGACAACCGGGCCGCATGGGAGTCCAATATGCTCTCCATTTTGTCCTGACGCGAAGAAAGCCCTTCTAGCTTGCTTTGCAACACACCAAAATCGTCCCGGAGTGCTTCACCGTTTGCCTGCACAAGGGTTTTGACCCCTCTAATCTCTACGAGGATTTCCTGCTGCATTTCGGGGCCCTCGCACGAGGCCGGCCCCTTCTGCGGGGACGGAGGTTCAGTTTTGGAACGTTTGCCGTGAGAAGCCGCTGGAGACCCAAATTCCAGGCGCGTTGGTTTGGTCCCCGCCATCTCACCAATGTGCCCTGGCAAAATCAGAGTAGAAATTCCAAATATGTGAGGTGTTAATTCAGGATTCTGAGTAGGCCTCTCGGGAGCCTCAGCGTTATGCGACCATCCCGCTGGACATCAGGCTCCGCCCCCTTCAACTCTACATTGTTGACAAGTAGCGATGGGGGAGGTATGAAAGAGTAGTTACTCACCTGTAACAGGTGTTCTCCAGGAGCAGCAGGAATCAGTCCTCACTTATGGGAATTGCAGCGCGCATGCGCGGTCCCCTTCCGGCCCAGGGATGCCATCTTGCTCAGTCTGATGACATAGCGGAAAGACAGCAAAAGTTAGCAAATATGCAATAAGAATGACTGCAACTCCAGGGGAGGAGGGAGGGTAGTGAGGACCGATTCCTGCTGCTCCTGGAGAACACCTGTTACAGGTGAGTAACTACTCTTTCTCCAGGACCAAGCAGGAAGTCAGTCCTCACTTATGGGACTCCCAAGCTTAAGGCTACCGGAGACCTCAAGTCTAAAAGAGCTCCCTCAAGCTCAACAGTACAGAGGGAAAGAGTCTTCTCTGAATACGAATCCGGCCGGTAGCCCAACACTAGGGCCGGAGGGAGGAGTTGCCTAAACCTCAAAGAGATTGTGGAGAACTACCTGGCCGAAAGCGCTGTCCCTGCGGGACTCCCTTTCAAGGCAGTAATGAGCCGCAAAGGTCTGGCCTGAAGACCAAGTAGCGGCCCGGCAGATGTCTGCCAATGGAACAGAGCGGAGATGAGCCACCGACGCGGCCTTCACCCTGACCCGATGAGCCGTGACACGACTCTCCAAGGAGAGACCGGCTGCCCCGTAAGACCAGGCGATACAGTCGGCTATCCAGGAGGACAGAGTACGCTTAGAGACAGGTACCCCCGACCGATTGGGGTCAAAAGATACGAAAAGCTGGACGGCTTTCCTATGCTCTCGGAAAGGCCAAGGTAGAAGGATAAGGCTCTTCTACAGTCCAGGGTGTGCAGCAGAGTTTCCGCTCGGCTGGCGTGCGGCCTGGGAAAAAAGGTCGGAAGAACCACCTCCTGGTTGATGTGGAAGTGGGAGACCACCTTCGGAAGGAACTTAGGGTGGGTCCGCAGTACAACCCTATTCTTGTAGAACCTAGTGTACGGAGGCTCCGACACTAGGGCTTGTAGCTCACTCACGCGCCTCGCGGAAGTAAGGGCCACCAAGAAGAGAGTTTTCCAGGAGAGAAAACGGGGAGGGCAGGTAGCTATGGGCTCAAAAGGCGGACAGGTAAGCCTTTGCAGAACCACGTTGAGGTCCCAGTCGGGGGCTGGGGGCGCAACGGAGGTTTAAGCAGAAGAAGGCCTCTGAGAAAGCGCGCCACCAAAGGGTGCGAGGAGAGAGGCCTGCCCTCAACCGGTGAATGATGCGCAGAGAGAGCACTGAGGTGGACTCTGACAGAGTTGGATTTGAGACCTAGGTCGGAGAGGTGAAGCAAGTATTGCAGCACCACCGATACTAAACAGGCGAAGGGGTCCTCAGACCGCTGAGAACACCAGACCGAGAAGCGATGCCATTTGAGGGCGTACGACTTCCGGGTGGAAGGACGCCGAGAAGCTAGGACGACGGCTTCCACCTCCGGGGCTAGCCGTAGCGGAGCTAGGATTAACCTTTCAGCAGCCAGGACGTCAGGTGTAGGGCCCGGAGGTTGGGGTGCAGAAGAGTGCCCCGATCCTGGGTTAGGAGGTCGGGGTGGAACCCCAGAGGAAGAGGGGTGTCCACCGCTAGATGTAGTAGTAGGGGGAACCACGGCTGTCTCGGCCACCGAGGCGCCACCAGGATCACGGAGGCCCTGTCCTGGACAACTTTGAACAATGTCCGGGCCACCAGTGGCGTAGGAGGGAATGCATACAGCAGACCCGTGGACCACGGGATGAGGAAAGCATCCGGCGCCTCACGAGGATGGGGGTGCCGGGAGCAGAATCTGGGGAGCTGCCTGTTCAGGGGACTGGCAAAAAGATCCACAGTGGGAGAGCCCCACCGGCGGAAGATCTGCTGGACCACCTCGGGGTTCAGTTTCCACTCGTGCGGTAGCAGCATCCGGCTCAGCTTGTCCGCCAGGCAGTTGTCTTGCCCTGGCAGGTAAACCGCTTTGAGGAGGATGTCGTGATTGACAGCCCAAGAGCACAGACTCCGGGCTTCCCGACATAGAAGGAGGGAGCCCGTGCCCCCCTGTTTGTTCACGTAGAACATTGCAACCTGATTGTCCTTCTGCACCAGTACGGACTGGCCGAATGTCAGGTGAGAGAAGGCCCGCAGAGCTAGGTGGATCGCCCGGAGCTCCAGGAAGTTTATCTGCTGGGCAGCCTCCCAAGGCGTCCAAAGACCCTGAGTGCATGTCCCTCGACAATGCGCCCCCCATCCCAGGAGAGAGGCATCTGTCGTGAGCACCCGGGACGGTGGGTGAGACTGAAATGGCATGCCGAGCACCAGGTTGGGCAGGTGAAGCCACCATTGCAGGGAGGAGACCAGGCGGTCGGAAACTTGTATCAGGTCTGACAGCCTCCCTGCGGCTTGACGCCACTGAGTGCAAAGGCTCCATTGCACAGGCCGCATATGTAGACGGGCGTTCGGAGTGACATGGACCGTGGAGGCCATGTGTCCGAGTAGCTGCAGGAACTGTCTGGCCGAGGCCGGCGACCTGCCGCTGAACCTGCCGGCTAGAGCCATGAGCCGGTTGGCCCTTTCCGGAGGCAAGAAGGCACGCGCCTGCCGAGTGTCCAGCCGCGCCCCTATGAACTCGAGGTCCTGAGAGGGGAGCAAAGCGGACTTTCCGAAGTTTATGACGAAGCCCAAGTGCTGAAACAGGGCCACCGTACGTTGGGTGGCTTGGGCGACCTCCGGAGCAGACGATGCCCGGATGAGCCAGTCATCCAGGTACGGGAAGACGAAGAGGCCTTGAAGCCTTAGGAAGGCGGCCACCACTGCCAGGCACTTCGTGAACACCATGGGGGCGGAGGACAGGCCAAAGGGCAGTACTCGGTACTGATAATGCTTCCCCGCCACCACAAACCTTAGGTATTGCCGGTGGTTCGGATGAATAAGGATGTGGGTATAAGCATCCTTTAGATCCAAGGAGCATAGCCAATCTCCCCGCTGGAGTTAAGGCAGCAGGGTTCCAAGGGTAAGCATCTTGAACCTTTCCCGCTGCAGGAACTTGTTGAGGTTGCGTAGGTCTAGAATGGGCCTGAGGCCTCCTGTTCTCTTTGGAACCAGGAAGTACCTCGAGTAAAAACCGTGACCCCAGCAGTGTTGGGGCACGGGCTCCACCGCCCGTTCTAGAAGCAGACTTCGCAGCTCCCGAAGGAGCAAGTCCCTGTGCAGAGGGGGTCTGGGAGGCTCCCCTGGGAAGTAGGGGGGAGGCACCTGGTGAAAATGGAGGAGGTAGCCTTCTTGAACCACCTGCAATACCCAGGCCTCGGATGTTATGGCGGACCACCTGTGAGCGAAGTGGGTCAGCTGACCCCCCGTGCCGGCCGATAGCCCCGGAGGGGGAGGGGCTATGCTGGCATAGTCAAAAACCCCCGCCCTGCTGGGCCGGGGCCTGCGTGGCGGGTTTGGGGCTTTCTGCTTCCGGGATCCGTTACCCTGTCCCCTAGGCCGCTACCCTTGAAGGGGGGTTGTGGCCGGGTATTGTGTTTGGTGATGCGTATAAGCAAACACTTTCCTCGGGTAAAAAGGCCCTTTCCACCGAGCCCTTCTTCTTCTGTGAAGGGGCAGAGGACTTTCTAGAAAGGCGAGTCCTGGTGAGAGTCTCCGACTCGAGCTCCGCCGCCTTTTCGGCCATGGGTTTGCCGAAGAGGTTTTCCCCTCTACAAGGGACATCGACCAACTTGTCCTGCACCCAGGGCTCGAGGTTGGATGACTGAAGCCAAGCCTGGCGGCGAGCCCCGATGAAGGCTCCAGCTACTCGGGCCGAGGCCTCGAAGCCATCATAGGCCGCTCGAGAAATGAACTTCGAACACTCTCGAATCCTGGAGGACAAGGCTTGGAACCGCTGCAAGGGTTCCTCGGAGAGACCGGCCGAGAAACCCTGAAGTTCTTTCGCCAGGTCTCGGAGGTACATACCCATGTACAGCTGATATGTCTGGACCAGACAAGCAAGCATAGAGCCTTGGAAGCACTTCCTACCGAGGGCATCCAGGCTCCGGGCCTCCTTCCCCGGGGGCACCGAGGAGTGCATCTTTTGACTCTTAAGTCGATGCATGGCCGACTCCACCACCATGGAGTGGTGCGGAAGTTGCGCCTTCTGGAACCCAGGGCTCTTACGGACTCGATATATGGAATCGATCCGCTTGCTCAACACTGGCGTCGAGGCGGGGCTCTCCCACATGCGGAAGAGAAGCCGCTCCAGCATCGGGGGAACCAGTACAGTGAAGGCCTCCCTGGGGGGGGGGAGTCGTATTGAAGGGCCTCGGGCTCTTCGGATCGGGGTTCCTCCTCCGGATCCGCGGGGAAGGCCAACGCTTTGGCCATAACCCTCACGAAATCGGAGAACCGGGTATCCTCCGGAGGGGACCGCCTCCGAGGCTCCGACTCGGGCGAATCGGAGGGGACGCACCGAGTCTGAAAAGAACCGGGTGACTCGTCCTCCTCCGTGTCCCAGCCCGACTCCTCCGAGGAGGAATCGAGAGGTTCCGCGGGGGCGGGACCCGGGGACCTCCGCCCCGACGCCGAGGCCGGCGTCGAGGACCTCGGTCCCGAACGGGAAGCCGAGGGAGACCTAGGCCGAGGATCGAATCGAGTACGTATGGACTCGAGGATCGGCTCGGTCTCCGGGGTCGACTTGAGCGTCGACGTCCCGGTGGTCGGGGCAGATGCACTGGCGAGGCCGGTGATCCATGCCCGCTGCTGGTCCATGAAGGCAGATATACTGCGCTCCAAGGTCGTCAATCTGAGATCAAGCTCAGAAGACCCAGCAGCCGTCGACTCGGGCCCCAACGGCGTCGGGCCCCAAGTCGGCTCATCCGTGGGGGAGTCCAGGAGGACTATATCACTCACGTGCCTAGGCGACTCCACTTCGAGACGAGGGATCTTTGAAGGCTTCTCCTCCTTTGAGGGCCCGGGGAGCTGGACCGGGCTAAGCGACCTGGCCCTCGAAGGACTAGTTTCGCCGCCCGGATCCACCCTTGCGGGCCGCTTCTCCTGCCGGCGTTCCCGGCTGGGGGAGCCCCGTTCAGAAGAACTCCTACGATGCTCCGAACCGGAGCCGCGAGGCGTAGAGGCCTCTGACGAGGTCCGCTGGAGTCAGAGAAGATCCGGTCCCTCTGCGACTTCCGACTCCTCAGCGCCTTCGAGGACATCTTGCTGCACGGGCCGCAGCTTACAGGGTCATGCTCGGCCCCAAGGCAGCGGAGGCAGCAGTCATGCGTGTCAGTAAGAGACATGAGCCTGACACAGCGATCACACTTTTTAAAACCGCTGGCAGCCATCGGGGGAAAAAGGGCCCCTGCAAGGTCGAACGACCGCGCTGCCAGGGATGAAGAGAAAAGTGGCGGGACCGCCAGTTGGAAAAAAATTAAAACGTAAATGGGCCCGATAGGGGATATCGAGACCCGGCGGGAAGAGGAACACACGAACCGAGAAAATTTTTTTTTTTTTTTTAACGAAAAGAAATCAAAGAAATCAACTTTTCAGCGGCGTTAACAGACACGTCTGTAGGGCTCTGCGGAAAAAAGAAGACTGAGCAAGATGGCATCCCTGGGCGGGAAGGGGACCGCGCATGCGCGCTGCAATTCCCATAAGTGAGGACTGACTTCCTGCTTGGTCCTGGAGAATTTACGGTTCCTCGTAACAAAAAGAACATCAGTTTTGCTATGATTGATCCGTAGGTTTTGTGTCAGCAGCCATTCGGCTACAGCTCCGAAGCAATTGATTATTGGGGAAAACACTGGTTGGTCAATTTTGAACGGCATGTAGAGGAGGATGTCATCTGCGTAAGCCAGGCATTGTACGTTGAAAGATCGGATCAAATCACATATCGGCTGCATATAGATATTGAACATCAGTGCCGATAAGGACGATCCTTGAGGTACCCCCTGTGACTGCAGGAATGGTTCTGAGGATGCATGGCCTGTTTTTACTTGTTGCCACCTATTGGATAGGTAGGATTTACACCATTCTAGTGCTGTGCTTTGAATCCCCTTTTCTTTCAGGCGTTGTAGAAGTATATCATGACTCACAGAGTCGAAGGCGTCGGAGATGTCCAGGAAGATGAGGACAAATCCTTGTTGGATGCTGTTTATTCCTGTGACCAAATCATTGAATAGGGTTGTAAGGACTGTGTCGACTCCATGTGCTTCCCTGAAGCCGTGTTGTGATGGATCTAGTGGTGCTTCAGTGTCGATATGATGCTGGATTTGTTGTTGAGCAGCTTTTTCGATGATTTTTGCGAGCTGGGAGATGCTCGAGATTGGCCTAAAAGATTCAACTTTGGATGGGTCAAGTCTGCTGTTTTTCAGTAGGGGCCTGATAGAGGTGTGTTTCAGACTCTGTGGGAACGAGCCCGTTAAAAAGGACTGGTTCAGTATATTGCATAAGATTTGGCTTAGGTCATGTCGCAGTTCTCTGATCCAGCTGGCTGGGCAGGGGTCGTTAGGTGCTGTGCTGGGATTGATAGAAGCGATAATGTTCTCAATCTCTCTATTTGATACCGTAGTGAAATTGCATAATGGTGTTGCTTGGGATGCCTTAGGTGATACGGAGGAGTTACTGACACTTATGTTTGTGTTGGTCTTAATCATCTTTGATTGCAAGTAGTTTGCGTAGTCCTGTGGCTGAGGCATTGTAGGTTGGGCTGAAACCGGCTCTCCTGTTATGGATTTTACTAAACTGAACAGGGCATGTGGTTTATTGATGGAGCGTTTTAATAAATCTGTGTGGTAAAGTTTCCTACTCTGTGTTATCTTACCACGGTGGGTAATTAAGTATGAGTTGTATGCAGCAAGCGTCTCGGGGGAGTGGGTTCGTCGAACCGAGGCCCAAGTGGCTGCTCGACAGATGTCGTTGATAGACACAGAGTGCAGATGAGCCATTGAAGCTGCCATGGCTCTCACATTGTGAGCTATGACATGGCCCTCCACAGGAAGATTCTTACTCTGGTAGGCAAACAAAATACACTGTACAATCCAGTTGGACAGTCTTCTCTTAGAGACTGGAAGTCCCAAATGAGAAGGATCAAAAGCAACAAAGAGTTCAGAGGACTTTCTAAGATGCTGTGTTCTTTGTAAGTAAAAGGCTAAAGCTCTTTTACAGTCCAAAGTATGAAGATTCCTTTCTGCATTTGATGCATGAGGCCTTGGGAAAAACACAGGCTGGTAGACCGCTTGGTTTAGATGAAAAGGCGAGACCACCTTTGGCATAAAGTGTGGATGAGTCCTAAGGACTACCTTGTCATGATGGAACCTTGCATAAGGAGGATCAGCCACTAGTGCCTGAAACTCACTGATGCGACGTGCTGATGTGATTGCAATGAGAAAGATAACTTTCCAGGAAAGGAATTTCAACGAGGTAGTAGCTAAGGGTTCGAAAGGTGACTTCATAAGCTGGCCAAGAACCAGGTTTAAGTCCCTTGCCACCGGTGGTGGCCTAATGGGAGGCTTAGTTAGAAGAAGGCCTCTCATAAATCTTGCTAAAAAAGGATGGAAGGAAATAGGTTGTCCATTTAAAGGCTTGAAAGAAGCTGCAATAGCACTCAAATGGACTCTTACTGAGTTAGACTTAAGTCTTGCATTGGATAAATGAAGGAGATACTCCATTAATGATTCCAAAGGTATCGCAAGGGGGGTTAAGACCCTTCTGCGAGCACCATATGGTAAACCTTTTCCACTTGAAAGCATAAGAGCGTCTTGTGGAAGGCTTCCTGGAAGCATAAAGGATATCCTTTACTTGCTGAGAAAGGTTAAGATCATGAAGATCTAGGCCTTCAGCAACCAAGCCCTGAGATGCAGAGACTGGGGATTGGGATGCCATAACATTCCGTCCTCCTGAGACAGGAGATCTGGAGCAGACCCTAACTCCAGAGAGGGAGCTTGAGAGAGATGTAGAAGCAGAGGGTACCACACTTGCCGTGGCCAATGTGGAGCTATGAGAATCATACGGCCTCTGTCTCTCTGAAGCTTGAACAGGGTTTTGGGAATTAGGGGAATGGGTGGAAAGGCATAAAGGAAGTCTTGACCCCAATGAAGGAGGAAAGCATCCCTGGCCTGAGAGCCCTGAGCCGGAATTCTGGAATAGAACCGGGGACGTTTTGCATTCAACGGACTTGCAAAGAGGTCTATGTCCGGGGTTCCCCAAATTTGAAAAATCTTGGCCACCTGGTCTGCATGTAGAGACCATTCGTGTGGAAGCAGAACTCGACTGAGTCTTTCTGCCCAAGAGTTTTGGATGCCTGGAAGATACACTGCCAGGAGATGAATGTGATGCTCTCTGGCGAGGGCCCATAGTCGCAAAGCTGCATTGCAAAGCGACAGAGAGCCTGTTCCTCCCTGCTTTTTCACGTAGAACATGGCTACTTGATTGTCTGTATGAATGAGGACTGTCTTGTAGCTTAGCAGGATATGGAACACCCGAAGAGCAAGGAAGATTGCTCTGAGTTCTAGGAGACTGATGTGTAGATGAGTCTCCTGTGGAGTCCAAGTGCCTTGGGTGGAGAGGTCTTGCAGATGAGCTCCCCAACCCATTGGTGAAGCATCTGTTGTGAGATTTGCCTGGGGTAAAGATTGTTGAAATGGGGACCCCACAGGTTTTGAGTGGACTACCACCATTGGAGGGATAAAACAAGGCGATTTGTGTTTGCTATTTTGTCTGACAGGCACCCTGATGCCTGGGTCCATTGAGTGGATAAGGTCCACTGGGCTGCTCTCATATGGAGGCGAGCATAAGGAACCACATGCACGGTGGATGCCATGTGGCCTAGTAGTTATAACATTTCTCGAGCAGTGAGGTGAGGCTTCAGTACTGCTTGAGAAGTTAACTTCAACATGCGAAGGCAACGGGTCTGAGGAAGATAGGCCCTTGCCTTTGTGGTATCCAGCATAGCTCCTATAAACTCCAGCGACCGAGTAGGAGTTAGGTTGGATTTTGGGATGTTTATGATAAGGCCCAAATATTGAAGGATACGCGTTGTGCAAGACAGAGAAATCCTGGCTTCTGGCTCTGAAGGGGCTCGAATGAGCCAGTCGTCTAAGTAAGGGAAGACGAATATTCCTAGAGTGTAAAGAAAGGCTGCCACTACAGCCATGCATTTCGCAAACACTCTTGGAGCTGAGGCCAGGCCGAAAGGAAGAACTCTGTACTGGTAGTGCTTACCCTGAAAAAGAAACCGAAGGAATCTTCGGCGGGTTGGATGGATAAGAACATGTGTGTACGCATCCTTGAGATCTAGAGAACAAAGCCAATCCTGACTCTGAAGGTATGGCAGCAAAGTTCCTAGAGAAACCATCTTGAATTTCTCTTTGAACAGGAATTTGTTCAACTCTCTGAGGTCTAAAATAGGTCTGTGCCCTCCTGTTTCCTTTGGGATAAGGAAATAGGGGGAGTAAAACCCTGTACCCTGTTGGGGAATGGGTACCTCTTCTATTGCCCCTTGGGCAAGAAGTATAGTGACCTCTTGACTCAACTGGTTGTTGAGAGAGGTCTGAGAACTGAACTGTCTTACCATTGTAGGAGGGGGCATGCGAAGGAAGTGAAGCTTGTACCCCTCTTTTACAATGGAAAGTGTCCATGTTCTGCTGTTATCTGCCCCCATCTGGGGGCAAAATGACACAATCTTCCTGGAATGGTGGTAGGCTCTGGTTCGCTGAGGGCCAGGAAGGCTAAGTTCTCTAGATGAAAGTCAAAGGACTTGTGGAGGCTGAGACTGCTGAGACGGTTGAGGCTTAGCAGTCTTTGATTTCCTTTGTTTAGGTGGTTGCTGACCTTTTCGGGCTGACTGACCTGCAGAAAGTCCCAGGTGGGTATAAGAGGGGTAAAACCTCTTCTTTTTGGAGAAGAATGTTTTTTTTAAAGATTTCTTCCTTGCAGGATCAGCTGTAGCTTTGGATAATCTATCCAAGGTGGAGTTATCAGCATCCAGTTCATTGGCTTTCTCTTGCCAATTTTTGCCAAGAAGATTCTCACCTGTACAAGGGATATTGCCCAGTTTGTCCTGTACCCAGAGCTCCAAGTCAGATGCCTGGAGCCAGGCAATCCTACGTGCACCTATGGTAATGTCAGAGGTTCTGCTTATGCACTCAAAACAGTCAAAAGCTGCACGATTGACAAACTTAGAAACATCCTGGGAATGTTTAACCAGTGTGAGAAAATCCTGCCTCTTATCATCAGGAAGGAGAGGGTTTAAAAAATCCAAATCACCTGTGACTTCTTTAAGGAACATTCCCATATAGAAAATATAGGAACTGATCCTGGAAGAAAGCATGGAAGCCTGGAAAGTACGACGTCCTAAGGCATCCAAAGTTCTACACTCACGTCCTGAAGGATTAGAGGCATGCCTCTTTGCACTCCTGATCCTTCTCATAGCTGATTCCACTACAATGGAGTGGTGAGGAAGCCGAGTCTTCTGGAAGCCAGGACAAGGAGGGACTCGATACATGGTATCCAGTCTACGAGAGTGAGGAGAGGTGGTAAGAGGTGTTTCCCACATCCTTAACATGAGATTATGTAAGATCTCATGAATAGGCAAAGTAGCTGCCTCTTTAGGAGCCTTGGGATATTGTAGAATCTCCAACTCCTTTGCTCTGGGCTCTGCTTCAGGAGCCACTGTAATGGAAAAACCTTGAGCCACCTCTCTGATGAAATCCTGAAAGGATATATCTTCTGGAGGAGACATCCTACATTTAGGAGAGGAAGGCTCCTCCGGGAGAAGTACTCCAGTACCGACCGAGCTGTAAGAATCCTCAGACTCCTCCGAGGATTCAAAGTACCTTCTATCCGGATGCTCTTGTAGAGCATGGTACCCGTACCGACCAAAGTTGGTGTCAGGGGGAATCGGTACCGGTCTATCAGTACCAGAAGGCATAGCATGACTCGGTGCCGGCAATGCAGACACCGATGTCGATGCTGTCGGTACCGGCACCAATACCGGTGCCGGAACCAGTGCCGATACTGGCTGAACTGTCTAAAGCGGTTCCGAGGGTACTGATGCTGCAAGGAGAACTGCCAGACTGCGTTCAATAGCCAGGAATCTCTGGTCTATCGATGCTGCCGATGCCTGGGTATAAGTACCGGAGAAAGCGGCCGGTACCCCAGAGCATGGCACCAGTAGTTCTGCCGAGGTTGAGGCCTCGAGAACATCCTGGAGCCCCGATAATGCTTTGGAAGCCAAAGCCTCCCGCCGGGGCAATTTTGCCGGTGCAGAACCCTCAAGGGCAACGCCAGAGGCATCTCGATGCTTGGAAGGAGATCTACCCTTTGAGGACCAGCCAGACTTATGTTTAGTTACCTGAGATCCATGGGAGGAAGACGAAGCCCTGGAAGTCGTCGATGCCACAGAGGCTGC
Organism: Ichthyophis bannanicus; assembly: GCA_033557465.1. Lineage (NCBI taxonomy): Eukaryota > Metazoa > Chordata > Amphibia > Gymnophiona > Ichthyophiidae > Ichthyophis > Ichthyophis bannanicus. The sequence goes on from CM066031.1 coordinate 1,541,417,685, forward strand.
ATCGAAGGGAAAAAGGGTGCTGAGCTTAGCAGCTCAGTTTTGCCGACCCCTCATAGACATCATTCCACAGGCCATACACTCCAAAATGGAGTGGTCAGGACCTAAACATTTAAGGCACCACTCGTGGGTGTCGGTGACGGAGATGGTACCGCCACACTTTATGTACTTCTTGAAACCCGAAGAGGGTTTTTCCATAGTAAAGGAAATTTTGGGCCTAATGCCCAAAATGGCGCGTGCACCTGAAGGAGAAAGATTTGGAAAAAAATATATTTTTTTTTTGAAAAGAAAGAAAGAAAGAAAGGACCGGCGATACTGGTATAGCATCGAGGTAAGGCAGACGTGACCACAAAAAAGAAGGAGAATAGGAAAATTTTCTGGGGTGACAGGAACGACAACCTGCTGGCTCCGTGGAAAGGCGGGAAGGCAGCACGCAGGCGCTGTGGGATGCTCCCAAAAGCTTTCTAATTGGACGCTGGGGAGCGTTCCCGCGCAGGCTCCGTCGGTACCGACGATACCCATATGTGAAGACTACATTCCTGCTTGTTCTTGGAGATTATGCTGTTTCTCAATATGGCCAGTTTGTTCTTCAATTTAGCCCCCAAAGAGATTCTCTCTATGGCATGGGACATCCGCCTTCTTGTTTTGTACAGGCTATTCCAGGTCTGATGATTGAAGCCAATTGAATTTCCGGGCACCAACACAGATGGCAGCATTCCTAGATGCAATTATGCTATTATAAGTCACTCGGACCTTGAACTTTCAGCAGAACTTGCTATGGCCCAAAAGTGAACAATACTGAAACATTTTTTCTAGAGGGAGTAACTGGTCCAGATCAGCCAAGTGGAACATGATCTCCTTCAAGAACATGTCCATAAAGAGCTAGTAAGAGGCCACACGGGCAACTAGCATGGTACTCTGGAAAGCACAGTTACTTACCTGTAACAGGTGATCTCTGGGAACAGCAGGAATAAGTCTTCACATATGGGTACGTCAGTACCGACGGAGTCTGCACGGGAACGCTCCCCAGCGTCCAATCAGAACACTTTTGGGAGCATCCCAACACGCCTGCGTGCTGCCTTCCCGCCATTCCCAACTGCCTCTCCTCAGTTAAGTTTTAAAACTGAGGCAAAGAGAGAGAGAGCAAGAAAGGGAAAGATAGAGATAGAGAAATGCAACTCCTAGGGGAGGTGGGTGGGTTGTGAAGACTTATTCCTGCTGTTCCCAGAGATCACCTGTTACAGGTAAGTAACTGTGCTATCTCCAGGAACAAGCAGGAATGAGTCTTCACATATGGGGACTCCCAAGCTAAGATGCCTGGAGGAGTCCCAGCATGTTGCGAGTTTGAGAGCCATGCTATTTTACCAAACCCCCAGGCATTCCAGGGATGGAGGGTAGTAGTTGAGCTAAAAAGATGTGCTGTTGAACAGCTGGACCAAACAAGATTTATTTATTTATTTATTTTATTTACATTCTCTTATATACCGCGCTATTCTGCATCAGTGCGGTTTACATTGAACAAACTGAAATTACATTGAACAGGGCATTATAACTTGGAGATAACTATTTTTACAGGGAACATGGGCTATGGAGGGTTAAGTGGCTTGCCCATGACCACAAGGAGCACCTGTGGGACTAGAAACCCCAGTCCTTCCGGCCCAAGCACCTGTGGGACTAGAAACCCCAGCCCTTCCGGCCCAAGATGCCTAGATAGGCTCTGTGCAGGTGATATTTAGTGGTAAGATTGAAAATCAATAACCCAATATGGACCTCACCTAGTGGCATTGTAGAAGGGTATATGGAGGTTCATGAGGATTTGTGAATATGAACCAACAGAATATCCCCAGGGGGTACCTCAATGAAAGAAGAGGTAAACAACTGTGCTATAAACAGGCTGAGGTAAAACCCTTAGGTTGAGAGGAACAATCCCAGTGGAACTGGGGTAGTTCAATGAGGTAGGACTTAGCGGAGAACGCGGAAGTCTCCATTGTATAAAACTGAAAACTCCTTTGACCTTAAGAGACCTAGTTCTTATAGGAGAGGGAGCTTGAAAGATCTCCATATCCAATAACAAAAAGGATAGGAGTAACAAGGCATTGTAGCCTCTCATCTTCTGAAGAAGCAGAAAAAAGTCCCTCGTAATGGAAAAGGAGGTATTTGGAGGGCTTCAGATGTATTCAAACTGAAGGTCATGGTATAAAAACTCCTGAACTACCACGGGAAGTGGTTGATGATAGAGAACCCTAAGTATGCTGGGACAGCATGGAAAGAGATAGAAAGTATCTGTCGGTCCGTGGTGGAATATATATATTTGTATAGTTTTATATATATATATATATATAGATAGATAGATAGACAGACAGACAGAAAAGAGTATATGACATATACCTACACACTATCATATATGGTAATCCATATCTATGGAGATAGGTAAATACAGATATATACATCACATATGTGTATATATATATATATATAGGGATATGGGCATAGACATGCAGGTGTCCATATCCATGTAACAGACATATACCCATGTCCACACATAGGGTATGTGGAGAAAGATTTATCTAACAACAAGGGAGGTACCTGCTTGAGTAGATATTCAGAGAATCCCCAGCTCCTGGTTAAGTATAGGAAGCACAAGGAGTGCTCTCATTGGCAAGAGAATTCTAGAGTCCTCTAAGAACTCTTGCCCTTGAAAAACCAGGAATGGAGATCTACCTGGAAAATGCAGAGGATGTTTTTAATCTGCAGACAGTGAGTCTGAATCCTTCCATAACTCCAGCAGGTAGCTGGAGAAAAAGATGCCATAAAAATACCATATTTACCCTCAATGAGGGTAAAAAGGGGTATGGTGCAATGCTGTGCTCAACATGGATCACGCCATGAAGAATTGAGGATGGAAGGAAAAACCCAGACAGGGATGGTCTATACTGAAAGAAGGAAACCATCTCTGGTGAAGGGTTCCCCTGGAGATGTGGAGCAAACCAGGGAATTAGATAATTCTTTAGGTCTTCTCTTAATGAAAGGTGTGATAAGGAAGCTTATCATAGCTCAGGTAGGAGCTATAGAAAAGATGATGTGACTCTGAACAAGCAACCTGTCAGTTCTGGTAGAAGCAAGAAAACAGAGTTTTCACATAAAAGACTACCAGTCCCAGAATGCACCAGGTTTCCAGCAGCCATGAGAGGGGCTGAAGTGAGAGAATGTGTGTGCAATCAAGAGAGCTATGAGGTAATCCCTAAGCACTCATCTCAAAGGGCAGGGCCTGATTCAACACAGCTGCGCTGTGTTAGGGAGCAGCACACATTAGGACAGAATAAGAATAGAGCTTATTCTTCAGATAACAGTTTCAGCAACAGTTTCAAGAACAGCTTCAGGAAGAGATACAGAGGGGAGAGCTTCAGCAACGGCTACAAGCACCAGTATCACCTGGAGAAACAGAAGCCAAGCCAAGCAGATAGAGAGAGAAGGAAACTCTCTGGAAGGAAGAGAAGAAAGGCCATTGGAAGGTCTGGGAGATTCCAAGGCAGTACTCATACTGGGAGGTATTCCAAAAGCCAGCAGAGTCCATTGGACTGGATTCAGCCAGAGGAATGGAGTGGCAGAGATAGGAATCACCAGTGGCTACCTGGAAAAGAGAAGACTGCATGTGGAAGGGACTTTCAGACCAAGGCCAGAAGGTATGTGAGAGAAGATCCAGTGTCCAGGGATCAAGATTGGAAGGCTGGACATCAGAATTGGATTACATATTGGCCAGGCTATACAGAGAGGAATAATGATAGCAGGAGAGGCTCAGGTATGAACACTGATCCAGACCCTATCTATAATAGAGAATGGCAGCAAGGGAATAAGCATTCTCATGATAGTGCCTTAATGAAAGACTCATCTGTGCCAATGTATGATATTGACCCTATGATTGTTGATGCAGGGGGAAATACAGCAGATGAAACTATTTACATGGACTGTTCTTTATCTAAATGCTATTGCTAGTTTTCTATGAGCAAACACATCAGCCATCACAAAGAAACCTAACTTTGTTCTTTATTTCCACTGCAAACAGCTCTTAAAGCAGGATTTGGGTTCACACAGTAGCAGCCAGCCAGCTAAAGGCTTACAGCTGGTCCATTGATAGTAATTAGGGCTGCACCTGATTGTGTATGTGAGCAAGGGAGAATCACTGCTGAGATCGGCGTGGAAAATAAGCAGAAGTTATCCTAACCAGCAAAGTTTATTCTTTACTTTGTGCCTTTGTATTTGGTAATTATTTGCTAAGAAAACATTAGCTAATTGCCTGACAAGCTGAAGGTTGTTTTCTGGTTTACTTTGTGACTTTTTGTTATCCATTTAAACACTGCAAGCAAGTAACCTCATTTATAGTGCTATCAAGCATACATGTGCTGGGTGAATTAAACCCCATCAATAAAAGAAGTATTTTATTGATCTTACCACTTGGTTTCACAACTCAAATTATTGTCATCAGCTGTGTTTGGGAGTGAATGAACTACAATACCCACAATACCTTGCAAGAATCATATGAATATATGCATCGTCAAGATTGTGTAAGTTCTCACCCTAGGCAGCCGTCTGACAAAGGCCTTTGACCTTTATTTAAGAAGCCTTTAATGGAAATGGTAAGGGCAAGAAGAATCCAGTAAGCCTGACTGGGTAAAACCCTTCTTAACCATCTGACATTATGTGCTCTCTAATAAGGCCCCATAGTGTAGAGCTGCTCTGTAGAGATGCAGAGAGCATGTTGCAGGTGAATTAGAAGAAAACCTGATGTTTAGGAGCCCGCAGGCAGCATGGACTACTCCGCCAAGCCCAAGCATTGGGAAGGCTAAGGAGAAAAGGGAAGGCTAAGGAGAAAAGGTAAGGCCTGCAACAGTAGCCAGAAAAGGTTGTTAAACCGTCTGGGACTTAGTGACAAGTCCAGAAACCAGAAAATGGAGAACAAGCCCTGGCTGCTTGGACAGCAAGTCAGTGGTCTAAGCAGTAAGAGCCCCCGCAGTTCTAACTATTGATAGGGCAGCAGAAAGGTCCCAAAGGTTGGGAAAGAAATACAGACAGAAGTAGGAGAGGTAAGACTCCGCTACTGTCTGAGAAGCTGCCAGGAAGCACTAAGAATACAAGGGGTAGACAACTCTGAAAGAAACTGCTAGGGGCTTAAGGAAAAAACCCTCAGTAAAGTGGTATCACTCTTACATACCAAATGTCCTGGAAAGAGTGGCAGAGTTGAAAGAAGACTTATTGAGGAGGAAATCCTTAATAAGTAGTAAGAGAGATGCTGATACAGGAAAAAAGTCAAAGATAAGGGATGGTGACCTTATTGACAGCTGCTACTCCTCTGTGTAGTTCAAAGGACGAGGAGTAACTGTAGTACCTGTAAAGCATAATCAGCTCAAGGAGCTAATAGATAGGATGTGTCCTTAAGAGGGACATATGTAAATTTTAGGATGGAACCGATGTAGATGCTTGCAGAGGTAAGAAGCAAACTACAGGATCTAAACCTCAAAAGGAAAAAAGGATTCAGGGAAGAGTTTACCAGCAACCCTACGGCTGCTGAGTTTGCTGAACCCGTTGAGGTCGTGGTTTCCTGAGCCTGGCTGGGTGATTCCCCTGCCTAGAAACATCTGTATGATAGGTAGAAGATGGATGAAACCTTCTCTCATTAGGGGAACAAAGCCTAGTAGTAGACTTTCTACAAACTGGGATAGAGGAAGGCGTAGACAAGCCTCTGAAAATAAGAGTGCCAGTAGTAGACTGAACAGCCTGGAGTAAAGACTCCTTATTAAAGAGATTTTCTCCAGTGCAAGGAGTATTTCCCAGTGTATCTTGTACAGATTTGTCCAAATCTGAAGCTTGGAGCTAGGCTCTACGTCGTGCTCCTATGGCTATAGCAGAGGTTCTGCTAACAGACTCGAAAGAGTCTAGGGAACCACAAGTAAGGAACTTAGAAATATTTTGAGCATAATTGACTAGTACAGAAAAATCTGCTCTTTTAGGCTCTTGGAGGAAAGAGGTCAAAAGTAATAAATCTTTTGAGACCTCCTCAAGAGATAATCCCATATAGAAGATATATGAAAGGATTCTTGCTGAAAGCATGGATGCCTGGAAAGTTTGACGTCCAAAGGCATCTAAAGTCCTAGCCTCACGACCTGGCGGATAAGAAGAGTGCTTCTTAGTACTCTTAACACAACTCATTGCTGATTCTACAACCAGAGAATGATGAGGTAGTTGAGGCTTTTGAAAAACTGGAGAAGGGGGCACCTTGTATAGAAGATCAGTTGCCCTAGAAGGTGGGGATACCATTAAAGGAGTTTCCCACGTTCTAAATAGGAGATCCTGCAAGGTCTGATGCAAAGGAAACATAATGACTTCCTTTGGATTGCAGAGGATCTGTCTAGGTTGTGGATCCCCTGGTGCAGGGAGTTGACCAGGTATAGAAATGGCAAGTAACTTTGCCATGTCAAGCAGAAAAGCTTGAAAAGAAATCTCTCCAGAGGGGAGTCCTCGAGGAAGAGGAGGAAGAACTAGATCTGTTGAAGAACTAGCTGTAGCAGCCACCTGCTCATTCAGATTCTGTGGAATAGTAGATCTGGAGGGGTGGAGCATCGGATTATCTTTGAAAGATAGTTGTGGGTACCGATGAAAACCGGTAGCACAACTCATCGGTAGCAAGTCGTCCATGCTAGGGATGGATTCCAAACTCGGTATGGAAGGAAGCGAGCCAGCTAGCATGGGAGGTACCGACACTGATGTCGATACCGGTACCGAGATCAGTACCGTCGGTGACACCAATATATGAAGATCAGTCTGTAATGGCACTATCGGTACCGTGGTAACCGAATGTGGCAGATCTTGATCATCGGTGGAATGTCTACGGTACTGTCTGAAGTCGGTACTGTCTGAAGTCGGTACCGAGACGAGTCGGTACCCAGTCATCCAGACTAGAGATCGATTCTAGACTCGGTATCGAAAGAAGCGAGTCTATCGATGCATGTCGGGAGGGTACAGACGTGGATACCAGCATCGGTACCGGGACCGATGTGGGAAGATCGGTCGATAGCGGCTCTAACGGCACCAAAGATACCGAGAGCGCTCGACAGCGATCATCGGTGTGGAAAGCACAGTTACTTACCTGTAACAGGTGATCTCCGGAACAGCAGGAATTAGTCTTCACATATGGGTATGTCGGCGCCGACGGAGCCCGCACGGAAATGCTCCCCAGCATCCAATCAGAAAGCCTTTGGGAGCATCCCTCGCGCCTGCGCGGTGACTTCCCGCCTTTCCCACTGTCTCTCCCCAGTTGAGTTTCATAGCTGAGACAGAAGGAGAGAAAGAGGAAAGGAAATAGATAGATACAACTCCTAGGGGAGGTGGGTGGGTTGTGAAGACTAATTCCTGCTGTTCCGGAGATCACCTGTTACAGGTAAGTAACTGTGCTATCTCCAGGAACAAGCAGGAATGAGTCTTCACATATGGGGACTCCCTAGCTGTGGGTGCCAGGGGAGATCCCATAAAATGTGAATCCCTGGAACAGGACGGCATTTCCCAAACCTGGATCTCCGGCATCCCCTGGGGGATGGAGGGTAGGAGTTGAATAGAGCAGAGCTGTAGAGGAACAGCGAATCTAAAGACTACAGGGAAAAAAGTCTTTAGAAGGTATGTCAAGTATCATCAAAATATTTAATGAACTAGCACAATATAGAGCCTACCTACTGGATTGTAGGAAAGTAGACTGTAGATGCAGTAGCGGAATCTTCAAGGTGACTCCACAGCAGTGAGGAAGAAGTTCCAATCTGGAATGGGCAGGTGACCCAGGTGTCAACCGGGGCAGGAGAAGATCGGCAGGTCTCCAATGAAAAGCCTTATGGGAAAAGCTGAGAACTCATTTAGGTACAGAGTCCTAAACATTGAGGACTAAAAGAAGAAGACTGACCGATCTGGAAAATTAGCCCAGTCCGGAAGGGAAGAGAGGGTATGTAAAAAAGCCCCTATTCCCAAGGAGAACAGAAGTGTACTCAGGAACACTGAAGATGTACACTGTCCTTCCTAGCTGTTAAGCGATAGGAAGACATTGAAGTTTGAGACTGCACAGATAGGGAGATGTATAACAAAAATAGAAGCTGTTGACGTCACAGCAGTAATGGTTAGTATAACCCGTCCCAGTCACTGAGCCGTATGATAATAGGCAAGTTGACTGTCCGGACCCCATAAGAAAATAAAAACCTAAGCACCGACAGTCATGGAGATAGGTAGACATAGGGTGCTATGGACATCTCCCAATATGCGTATGCCTATATACCTATAGATATATATATATATCTGGAAGACATACATATCTATCCCTATGAGAATATATGTATGTAGACAAGTAGTTGTTTTTTTTTTTTATACATATATATCTACATATAGACATGTAGATAGATAATGTATAGATAGAGGTGGGATGGCTGACGCCCACCCAGGGTACAAAAACATGTATGCCCACATACAGAAAAATAATTTTTCAGAATACATGTCTGCAACTGAGCCACAGAAAAAAACATTCACATGGGGAATATGATGGGAAAAAACTCATCCAATAATAGGGGGAGAAACCCACCTGAAGAAATATAGAGAATCGATTTCTGTGGAGCAGGAATGTAGGTCAGTGGGCGAACCAGTATGGTTGCGTGAAAAACAGAGGATAACAGCAGTCTGGCAAGAGTACGTCAGCAGTACTTTAGGACTCTGATACGTCCAAAGGACAAGAAGAACGCATAGACAAAGATACCAGAGTGACCCAGCCAAGGGGTTCAGGGGTATCATGTACGATAAAGGAGTATGCGTTGTCCAAGTGGAGTAGAAAAACATAATGCCAAGCTGTAAGGAACAGGAGCATATTCCGGTCAGATTGGGAACTCCGTGGACATTCACGCAGAAAAGCTTGTCTGCTGTATATGAAAGACCCTCAGAGACAAAGGTCAATGCTCTGTAGTAAGGGCCCAGAGTAGAAGCTTCTCTGAAGGTTGCCGAGAGCATTGTGCAGGAGAATTATAAGATAAAACTGACAGAAGTCAGGCGTGTTGCCACATCCGAGTGGCTAGAAGAAGATAAGCTGCAGTGAATAGAATTATGCAAGATAGTTGCAAGCAGCTTGCAATGAGCATTAAAGTAATCACTGGAACTCCTGCATATACAGCAACTGAACAAAACAACAGAGGGGATTCTCCTGTAGAAAACAGAGAGAAAACAGACAAAGGCAGCGGAGAGAATTTCCGTCCCTGTCCGATGAGTTGTTCAGAGCACGCAGTGAAGGAAAAACAAACAGGCTACACTGGAAAAAAAAAAAAGTGTTTCAGTATGGCACCAACTCAAGCAGGGGAAACCCTGGAAGAGAGGGGGTTGGAAAGTGACTTACCATGGGGTAAGGCAGCTGAAGGAAAAGATGTCCATATGGGGACAGAAACTATCATGGGATAGTTGTGACCTCCCTTCGTGGTAGTAAGAATGGGAGAATTCTGCAAACCATGGACAAAAGTATCCGAGAGCATAGCATACTGGAAAAGAAACCAGTGTAGAGTTTGAAGAATAAACTTCTGCTAAGGGGAAGTTAAATGTAGATTGCAATACACAGGAACCTATGGTTGCTGGTTATGAGCAGACTGGGTAGAGTCTGGAGACTTCAGACTAGGATGAGACGTCCCTTGCTTGGGTACACCGGGAGGATGGGCAGGAGGAGGATTAAACTTTCTCTTCTTCGGGAAAGAAGGTTTGTTAGGATATTTCCCACGTCCTGGGGAAAAAGAAGGCTTGTTTCCAGAACTAGGAAAGTCAGTGGAGCAATGAGCAACCTGACGCAAAGCTTCTCTATTGAAAAGATTGTCTCCAGTACAAGGAGAATTACCCAGTGTATGTTTTGCCCATCTGCTCAAGTCTGAAGCCTGCAGCCACTCTGTACGACGCGCTCCAATGGCAATAGCAGAGGATCTGCTAACAGACTCAAAAGAGTCTAGAGAAGCACGAGAAAGGAACCAAGAGATATTCCTGCTATGATTAAGGAGCAAGGAATAGTCAGAGGCCTTGGGTTCTGACAAAAAAGGAGACAAAAGAGAACTTCTCTGTGAACTCCTGAAGTGTGAGACTCATATAAAAAATATATAAAATAATTCTTGAAGCCAACATAGAAGTTTGGAAGGTTTGACGTCCAAAGGCATCAAGTGCTTTAGATGCACGACCTGGTAGGAAAGAAGAATGCTTCTTCTTTTATTTATTTATTTATTTAGTATACATTTGTATACCGCTACTTCCAGCGATCAGCAGCGGTTTGATTACAGATTGGAAATTGTCAAATCATGACAGGAAATTTTTGAGGTATAAACACATTGATTAGACAGGAAAGCACAGCACACAGAGAACTATTTTACAGGGAACATGGGCTATGGAGGGTTAAGTGGCTTGCCCAAGACCACAAGGAGCACCTGTGGGACTAGAAACCCCAGTCCTTCCGGCCCAAGGTTGCTGTCCTCCAGTGGGATTTGAACCCCCGACCTTCCAGCCCGAAGTACCTTGCCCCAACCACTAGGCCACTCCTCCACTCCACTTCTTGCTCCACTCCTCCACTCCACTTCTTGCTTCTGACCTTCCTCATTGCTGATTCCACTACAATGGAATGATGCGGAAGTTGGCTTTTCTGAAACCCCGGAGAGGGAGGCACCTGATACAGAACATTCATGGCTGTAGAAGGCGCAGGAACCTTTAAAAGGTGATTCCCAAATCCTCAGAAGAAGGTCCTGCAAAAACTGATGCAAAGGAAGCATTATGGTTTCCTTTTCTGCAGGATCTTGGTCAAGAGTAGGACCAGGAATAGGAATGGCAAAAAAGGCTGCCATGTCAAGGAGAAATTTCTGAAAAGAAGGATCTCCCAGAGGAACTATTCCTGGGTAGGCTGAGGTTGAATGAGCAGCGTGAACACCAGAAGACCTACTCGACTGGTGCATAAAAAGAATCCTGCTAGATGGAGAACGATACTGACAGTTCTGATTCGAGGCAGTTAGTACTGCGTCGTCGGTTCCCGGTATCGATTCCAAGCTAGGCATAGAAAGGATCGATGGCACCGATGGAACTGCAGGTAACGACGTCGACACCGGTACCGGCATCGGGGACGGTAATGCCATCGTAGCAGGTATCGGAGGTTGCCGAAGCGGTACCGAGGTAACCAGAGAGCTTCACAATTATCCCCGGTACTGCATAGTCGGAGGCGACATGGATCGGCTCCGAAACGCGTCGGGACCAAGTCATCTAGACTGGATATGGATTCCAGACTGGGCATCGAACCGAGCGTCGGTGGTGGAATCGGCGATGCCGCTACCTGAAGGTCAATCGGAATCGTATCGATCGGTACCAAAGGCATCGAGGACGTCCGGTGAAGAGAGGAACACTCGACACCGGCGCCGATGTCGGGGTATCAGTACGGCTCGAAGCCGGTACCCCCCCAAGCATGGCGTAGATAGAGGAAAGCCCATCCGGGGCACATCGGTCGGCCCCGAAGGTACCCAGGGCACCAGATGACGATCCCCGGTGAAGAGTGGAACACTCGACACCGATGCCGACGCCGGGGCATCGGTACCGCTCGACGCCAGTATCAACGCCGCAGTTGGCTGGGATACAGGAAATCTAGACCGGGTCGTATCGATCGGCCCCGAAGGCACCGAGGACTCCCGACGACGATCCCTGGTGAAGAGCGGAGCACTTGACACCAGTGCCGATGCCGGGGGATCGGCACCGCTCGAAGCCGGCACCAACCCCGCGCATGGCTGGGAAGCAGGAAAACCAGTCTGGGTCAGGTCGATCGGTCCAGAAGGTACCGAGGACACCAGACGACGACCCCTGGTGAAGAGTGGAGCACTCGACACCGGTGCCGATGCCGGGGGAGCGGTACCGCTCGAAGCCGGTACCAACACCGCGCATGGCGGGGACGCAGGAAAGCCAGGCTGGGTTGAGTCGATCGGCCCCGAAGGTACTGAGGACACCAGCTGACGATCCTCGGTGAAGAGTGGAGCACTCGACACCGGTGCCGGGGGATCGGTACCGCTCGAAGCGGATACCACCCCCGAGCATGGCTCAGGTATGTTCTGTGAGGAGTGAACCCCAGGAACAACCTGAAACCCCGTAAATGCTTTGGAGCCCGAAGAGTCCCGCCGGGGTCTTACTGCCAATGGGGTCTTGAGGGCAAGGCCGGAGCCGTCATATCATGCTGGGCATGAGACCTACCCATCAAGAATTGGCTAGTCTTAACAGACTGTTTGTGGGTTACCTGATCCTGGAGAGAAGAATAAACTCGCCTCCTCACCTCAGGAGGAAAAACGGCATCGAGAGATACCCGAAAAAGGGAAGGTCTTCTCCCGATACTAAAGCCCGATGGACCAGGGGAAAAGGGGTCAGGACCCAAACAGGTTAGACACCAGGCACTGGAATCTAAAAAGAAAACTAAGTTTCTGCAGTGAAGGCACTTCTTAGGGGAAGAAGGCTCCATGTTGGAAAGGCCTGTTAGGCCTCAAAAAAATAAAAGAAAAAACTGAGGAGAAGTTATTTCTCTAAGTTGGAAAAGAAAAGAATAAGGCACCGGCGGTACCGGTGGGAAAGACAGCCGCGACCACTGGAAAACAAGAAATTAAGGATTTTAAGGAAAAATGTTTCGCGGTGACAGGAGGTACGTCCTGTTGGCTCCGCGGAAAAACGAAAAACTGGGGAGAGACAGTGGGAAAGGCGGGAAGTCATCGCGCAGGCACGAGGGATGCTCCCAAAGGCTTTCTGATTGGATGCTGGGGAGCATTTCCGTGCGGGCTCCGTCGGCGCCGACGTACCCATATGTGAAGACTCATTCCTGCTTGTTCCTGGAGATTGTTTCATCCTGCACCATTGCCGATGCCGGGGTACCGGCACCGCTCAAAGCGGATATCACCACCGGGCATGGCTCAGGCATGTTCACCGAGGTGAAAACCCCGGGAACAACCTGAAACTCCGTCAGTGCTTTGGAGACAGAAGCCTCCCGCCGGGGTTTTAAAGCCAAAATGTCCTTGGGGGCTAGCCGAAAGGCATCTCTATGAAGGACATGAGATCTACCACCTGAGGACTGGCTAGTCTTTACAGACTTTTGTTTGGTTACTTGATCCTGCGAAAAAGAAGATGGAGCTGGTACCCTCAGGAGTGAGGGGAACGGCATATCGAGTTGAGCTCGATGTTGAAAACGTCTTGCAGAAATAGAAGTGCAGAAGGGACAGTCCAGCGGATTGTGTTCAGGTCCCAAACATGAAAGGCACCAATTATGGGTGTCTAAAAGTAATTTGGTAGTTCCACAGTTAAAACACTTTCTAGTGGCTAGAATTTCCATGAGGGAAATGTAGAGGCCTAGCAGGCCAAAGCCTGTCAGACACCAAATAGGAACAAATTTCCTACAGAAGAAAATATCTGTAAAAGAAAAGAAGAAAACACCGGCAGTACCAGTGCGTCGAGGGAAGGTAGACGCGACCACAGGAAAAACAAAAAATAAAGGAAGAATTTTCTGCGGTGACAGGAGGACGTCCTGCCGGCTACACGGAAAAACGAAAACTGAGGAGAGGCAGTTGGGAAAGGCAGGAAGGCAGCACGCAGGCATGTTGGGATGCTCCCAAAAGCGTTCTGATTGGACGCTGGGGAGCGTTCCCGCGCAGAATCCGTCGGTACCGACGTACCCATATGTGAAGACTCATTCCTGCTTGTTCCTGGAGATACATTTTCTCCCAAAAGAGTCCAAAGTCCAAGTTTCCCTCCCTAAGGGTGCCAAGGAGTGAGCTTTGGTACTCTTCATCATCTATAAGACAGATTCGAACACCAAGGAATGGTATGGAAGTTAAAAGTTCTCGAATCCAGGAGCTTGTTGAACTCTGTACATGGAAGTTACCCATGACTGAAATGGTATTTAAAGGTGATGCATCAGAAGAATTGAAAGAAATATCAATAAACCTGGAAGATGAATTACAACTATTTGATAAATTAAAGAGTAGCAAATCACCTGGACCGGATGGTATACATATGAAGGTGTTGAAAGAACTGAAATATGCTGACCTACTATTAATAATCTGTGAACTATCAATAAATTAAATTATCTGTAAAACCAGAAGACTGGCAAATGGCCAATGTAACGCCAATTTTTAAAAAGGGTTCCAGGGGTGATCCAGGAAACTATAGACCGGTGAGCCTAATGTCAGTACTGGGCACAATGGTAGAAACCATTATCAAGAACAAAATTACTTAACATATATATAGTCATGGTTCAATGGGAGAAAACATGGCTTTAGCCAAAGAAGGTCTGGTCTCACTAATCTATTTTTTTTTTTGAAGGTGTGAACACATAGACAAAAGTGAGCCGGTCAATATCATGTAACTGAATTTTCAGAAAGCCTTTGAAAGGGCCCCTCATGAGAGACTATTGACAAAGCTAAAAAGCCTTGGGATAGGAGGCAGTGTTCTATTCTGGATCAGGAACTGGCTAAAAGACAGAAAGCAAAGGGTAGGGCTAAATGGCAAATTTTCCCAATGGAGAAAGGCGAATAGTGGAGTACCCAGGGATCTGAGATGGCTCAGCTGCTTTTTAAAGTATTTGTAAATCACTTGGAAATGGGAACAAGTGAGTTAATCAAATTTGCAGATGACAAAAATATACAAAATTGTTAAAACCCAAGGGGACTGTGAAACATTTCAAGAGGACCTTGATAAATTGGAAGACTGGATGTTCAAATGGCAGATGAAATTTAAAGTGGACAAATGCAAAGTTATGCACCTAGGAAAGAACTATGGTTACATGATGCAAGGTTCCATCACCCAAAAAAAATACTTAGGCGTCATCGTAGGTAAAGCACAGTTACTTACCAGTAATAGGTGATCTCTGGGAACAGCAGTCTTCACATATAGGTACGTCGGTACCGACGGAGCCTGCGCGGGAACGCTCCCCAGCATCCAAAAAGAAAGCTTTTGGGAGCATCCCACACGCATGCACGCTGCCTTCCCGCCCATTCACTTCCCTCTCATCAGTTGGGTTTGTAGCTGAGACCGAAGGAGGGAAGTAGACAAATTAGAGAGAGAGAGAGGGAGAGAGAGAAACAACTTCTAGGGGAGGTGGGTGGGTTGTGAAGACTTATTCCTGCTGTTCCCAGAGATCACCTGTTACAGGTAAGTAACTGTGCTATCTCCAGGAACAAGCAGGAATGAGTCTTCACATATGGGGACTCCCAAGCTAGAGATGCCTGGAGGAGGTCCCAGCATGTTGCAAATCTAATCGATGGGCCATGCTATTTCCCAGAACCTCAGGCATCCAAGGGATGGAGGTTAGGAGTTGAAGTAAAAAGGGTGTGCTGTGGAACAGCTTGACTAAACAAGGCGTCTAGAGAGGAGTCCTTGTGTAGATCAGAAATGTTAATAAATATTGGATTGCAATTTTCTAATGTGGACCTTAGTCAAAAGTATTGCGAAAGTATTTTTTGAGGCTAATATGGTCTGGTGCTAGAAACCAGTACATTATCCTCAAAGAAAATACCTTACTGTGAAGTAGAGGAAATAAATTTTGCAATACAGGCAGAGGTCAGAAACCTAAATGGCTAGAACTAATCCCAGAAGAAAAAACTGGGACAGTTTAATGGGATTGGACTTTGTATGAGAAGCTAAAACCTCTGTAGGCCAAAGTTTGAAGCTTTTTATCCTTGGAGCAGAAAAAGGCTCTAGGAAAGAGAAGAGATAAATCTGACTGGTTTGCAGAAAAAGGATGGGTCTTTAAGACCCCTCTATCCAAATGAAAGAAAGAAACATTTGTAGTAGGCGGTGTAGCCTCCAATTTCTTGAAGATCAGCAATGTCTTCCCTAAGTGATGTCACTTAGGATGACTTTACATGGAGAGCTTCAGATGTAACGTAACCGGACAGGTTACAGTAAAAAGGTAGTTTGTGATTACCATAGAAATTGGTTGTCCATTTAAAACCCTATGGCATGCTGGAACAGCATTAATATGGACAGTAACAAATCTTTCAGAGTGAGATATATATAAAGAGAGACTCACTTAATAACAAGAAGGGGTAAGACCTGCTTGAGAATATCGATAGAGAACCCCTTACTGGTTACACGTGGAAGAACCGTGAAGAAGGTTACATGGAAACCAGTGGAATGTTCCTAGTCAGAAGGATAGGTCTAGATCTCTTTAAAATTCTAGACTTTGAATACCCAGAAATGGAGATTACGTGAAGGGGTGCAGAGAAAACCTTAGTCTTAAGACAAGACTGGATCCTTCTATAACTTCAGTGTGGAGAAAAAGACGCAATAAAAGGGAATACCATATTTGCCCATCTATGAGGGCAATATGAGTATAATGTGTTCCTGGTTCAGCATAAGCTCCAATGAAGTATTGGGAATTAGAAGGAATGCACTAGACAAGGACAGACTGCAGTGAAAAGAAAAGCATCCCTGTTGGAAGAGTTCCACTGGAGATGTGGAACAACTCAGGGAATTAAGCAATTCTTTATGCTTTCACATGATCTAAGCCCTGGTTCATTTTCCCTAAAAGGAAATTTTAAGGAAGATGGTAAAAGTAGGAAAAAACTGGTCATGTGGGAGCATGACTGGGCAAGCCTTTCAACCATCTGGAAGTTACCCACCAGGAATGGCTCTGAAGCTCTCTGGCAAAGGCCCATAGTTGCAGAGCTTTTTGTAGAATTGCAGAGAGCATGTTGTAAGTTGCCCAGATGAGATCTGGTTGTTTAATTACCAGTGTGCAACGTAATCTATTCTGTGGGAGCCAAAGAATTGAGATGGCTAAGAATAGCAGACAGGCTGGTTGCCTGCAACGATAAATTGTCCAAGTAGGTTTTGGAACCTCTCTTGGAATTATGTGTTATTAAGGCAGCAGAAGAGGTTAGGTCCTATAGATTGGAAAAGGACCGACAGACATAATTAGAAGTGATAAACTCTCAATTATGGTCTGATAAGCTGTCTTAAAAGAAATATTTGAAAAGATTGCAGAGGGGAGAAACTCTGTATGGAAATCACTTACTGGAGTAGGTACTGAGGACAATCGTATGGCTTAAAAGGTAAGCCCTCCAGTCAAATAGTATCACTCTTAGAGTGAAAATCTCAACTAAGAGGGATAGAAAGTAATACAGAGTTGGGAAGACTTACAATTTGGTTAGTCTCTGAAAAGGGTAAAGCTTCCCTGCAGTCAAAAGTATAAGATATCCTCGTACAGGACAACTGCCAAGGTGAAGGGCACAGCATACCTTGTAAGTAGTTGTAACTCCTCTGTTTACTTTAAAAGGAGAGGAGAAACCTGTTACCTGTAGGGCATGATTATCCTCAATAGCTCCGAGAGCTGAAAGGATGTATTGCTCTTGGCAAGAGATTCATGCCTAAAGTGGAGGATTGAGGCAGTGTATCACTGACCTTACAATAAGGATGAGAAGAACTGTAAATGCTTCTGTAGTTAAGAAGTAGCAGTTCTGAAGCTCAACAGGAAAAAAGATTTAATGAAATAAAATATCAGAAACCCTGCGACTGCTGAGTTTGCTGAGCCTGTTGAGACTTTGGTTTTCTTAGCTTGGTATGATGTTGCCCTTCTTTGGAAACATCTGCATGATGGGTAGAAGATGAATAAAACTTTTTCCCCTTAGGGGAATTTTGTTAGGAGATTTTTTACTAGCTGGGGTAGAGGAAAGTTTTGACATCCCTCTGAAAGCAACAATATCAGTGTTTGACTGCTTAGCTTGAAATAAAGCATCCTTGTTAAAGAGATTTTCACCAGTACAAGGAGTATTTCTCAGCTTTTCTTGTACCCATTTGTCCAAGTCTGAAGCTTGGAGCCAGGCCATGGGTCATGCTCCTATGGCTATAACAGAAGTTCTGCTAATAGACTCAAAACAGTCCAGGGAAGCACGATTAAGGAACTTAGAGACATTTTGAGCATGACTGACTAATATGAAAAAGTCTGCTCTTTTATGTTCTTGAAGAAAAGGGTTCAAAAGCTTTAAGTTCTTTGTGACCTCTTCAAGAGATAATCCCATATAGAAAATATACGAGATAATTCTTGCTGAAAGCATGGATGCCTGGAAGCATCGACGTCCAAAGGCATCTAAAGTTCTAGACTCACGACCTGGCGGATAAGAAGAGTGCTTCTTTGCACTCTTAATACGCCTCACTGCTGATTCTACAACAATAGAATGATGAGGAAGTTGAGTCTTTTGAAAACCTGGAGAAGGTGGCACCTTGTACGTGGAGTCAAGTGTCTTAGAATGTGGTGATACCGTTAAAGGAGTTTCCCACATCCTTAAAAGTAGATCTTGTAAGATCTGATGCAAAGAAGCATGATCACCTCTTTTGGAATCCAGGGGAATTGCAGGGTCTCTGAATCCCCTGGCAAGGATTCTTTACCAGGTATAGAAATGGCAAGTAACTTTGCCATATCAAGCAGAAAAGCTTGAAAAGAAATCTCCCCTGAGGAGGACCCTCTAAAATGAGGGGTAAAGGCTAGACTTGTTGAAGATTCAGCCTTGGTACCGATGGATTCATCCCAGTCATCGGGATCGGAAGACCTGAAAGGATGAAGCATCGGATTTTCCTTAAAGCGATGTCTTCGGTACCGCCCGAGGTCTGTACCGAGACGAGTCGGTACCGAATCATCCATGCTAGAGTTCGATTCCAGGCTTGGCATCGAAGGAAGCGAGTCTGTTGAAGCAAGCATGGATGGCACCGACACCGATGCCCATGTCGATACCGATACCGGTATCGGTACCAAAGCCGATACCGATACTCGAGGAACGGTCTGCAGCAACTCTAGCAGTACCAAAGTAGCCAAGAGCGCTAGACTGCGTTCATCAGTGAGGAGTGTTTCATCCATCACCATAGCCGATGCCGGAGTGTCGGTACCGCTCAAAGCGGCCACAACCACCGAGCATGGCCCAGGTATGTTCATCGAGGTAAGAACCCCGGGAACAACCTGAAGCCCCGTTAATGCTTTGGAGCCCCAAGACTCCCGCCGGGGCTTTATTGCCAAAATGTCCTCGAGGGCAAGGCCAGAGCCATCTCGATACTGGGAAGGAGATCTACCACTCGAGGACTGGCTAGTCTTTACAGACCTTTGTTTGGTTACCTGAACCTGTGGAGATATTCTAGCTGGTGACATCGAGTGCGATGTGAACCGGGTATCGAGTTGTGCTCGATTCTGAAGACTTCTTCTGTTTGAGCTCCAGCAGGAAAGACACTCCAGTGGGCAATGGTCAGGACCCAAACATTTTAGACACCAAGTATGGGTGTCTGAAAATATATCTGTACAGTCACACTTTGAGCATTTCTTAAGGGAAGTGGCTGGCTTTTCCATAATGGAAAGATAGAGGCCTAGTGGCCTAGAAACCGTCAGACACTAAACAGGAAAAATTTCTGAAGAAAAGAAGAAATTCTTTAGAAAAAAGAAAGAAGAAAGAAAAGCACCGGCAGTACCGGTGGCGTCGAGGGAAGGCAGACACGACCACAAAAAACTAAGAATAAAAAGAAGAATTTTCTGCGGTGACAGGAATACGTCCTGCTGGCTCCGCGGAAAATGGAAAACTGATGAGAGGGAAGTGAATGGACAGGAAGGCAGTGCACATGCGTGTGGGATGCTCCCAAAAGCTTTCTTTTTGGATGCTGGGGAGCGTTCCCGCGCAGGCTCCGTCGGTACCGACGTACCCATATGTGAAGACTCATTCCTGCTTGTTCCTGGAGATCATGTTTAAACCCTCTGTCCAGTGTGCAGCTGCAGCCAAGAAGGCAAACAGAATGCTAGGAATCATAAGGGAAAGAATGGAGAATAAAACTAAAAATATTATAATGCCTCTGCATCATTCCATGGTGTAACTGCCCCTTGAAAACTGTGTGCAATTCAGTATTGAAGGACTAGAAAAAGGGACTGTTACTTCTGGAGAGAGATCTGCAATTGTAAGTATCTACTTTTGGGAATTTTTCTAAATCTTGGGGAAAAAGGAATTCTTTAGATTAAAGTTGATTAAACTGTAAACCCAGTGTATTTGTTAAATCAGTCAGGGTCTAGTAGCAGCAAAGAGTTTTCAGTTTATATTTAAAACACAGCAGATAATTTTCTGGTTAAATTTAGAACCCAGAAGAGAGCTTCCAGTTTAAATTTAATACTCAGAAGAGAGCTTTCTGGTTAAATTTAGAACCCAAGACTCCCTTTAGATTACCTTAGAAGCACAGGGCAGTTACTCTGTAGCAGCCAGCTTTTAATAAGTCTTATTTCCCTCCTTCCCTCCCCGACACCCACCCGCCCCCGGGATAATTGTAGCTTTATAGGCTGTGATAAGGAAGCTTATCATGACCCAGGAGACAGGGATAAAGAGAAGGAATTTCACCCTTATCAAAGGACTTATTTTACAAGGTCAGAGACAGCACAGTTACTTACCTGTAACAGGTGATATCTCTGGGAACAGCAGGAATAAGTCTTCACATATGGGTACGTCGGTACCGACAGAGCCTGCGCGGGAATGCTCCCCAGCGTCCAATCAGAAAGCTTTTGGGAGCATCCCTCAACGCCTGCGTGCTGCCTTCCCGCCTTTCCAACTGTCTCTCCTCAGTTGAGTTTTATAGCTGAGACAAAGAGAGAGAGAGAGGGGAAAGGAAAGATAGATAGAGATACAACTCCTGGGGGGGTGGGTGGGTTGTGAAGACTTATTCCTGCTGTTCCCAGAGATCACCTGTTACAGGTAAGTAACTGTGCTATCTCCAGGAACAAGCAGGAATGAGTCTTCACATATGGGGACTCCCAAGCTGAGATGCCTGGAGTCCGAGCATGGCATAGGTTGGAACATGCTATCCCCCACAACACCAGGCATCCTGAGGATGGATGGTAGGAGTTGAGGAAGGAAGATGCTGTGGAACAGCTAACCTAGCACAGGACTGCAGGAAAGGATTCCATGTGTGGATAATGATTGTTATCAATGATATTGCAAAGAATATTGCAATATGGACCTCCGCCAACAGGATTTCATAGATGTATGGAGGTTCATGGATCTACTGGGAAGCCAGTAGAGGAACCGTGAAGAGGACCTCACTGAAAAGTGGAGGTAATAAACCTGTAGGAAAAACAGAGGAGGTCAGAATCCTAAAAGGTAACAGGTACCCCTGGTAGAAAAAACTGGGGTAGTACAAAAACGGTGGGCCTTCAGCGAAAGCTGTATGGTAAAAACTAAACTCCTTTGGCGGCAGAGTATTTCACTCTCGGGAGCAAAAAGAGAAAGGCTAACCGATTTGGACAAACAGGCACAGTCCTTGTGGGGAGAGAGGGTATGGGAACCCCTTGTATCCCAGGGTGAAGACAAATGCCTGAGGCTCTGTTAAGCCTGTGAGTAACTGAAGATCCACAATCTCTCTCCTAACTGGGGTAAGCTAGGAGAGATATTAGGTATGGAGAGCTTCAGAGGTACCTAAACCTGTTAGGTTATGGTATAAGAATTGTTGACTACCACAGGAGTGGTTGTGTGTGTAGAATCCCAAACCTGCTGAATAGCAGAGGTATGGGCAAAAATCCCTCTGTCAGAAACAGATAGCTATATGAGCATAGATAGTGAGATAGATAAGTATGTGGAGACAGATCTATCTATAATAAAATATCTCATCAGATACATATATATATATATATATATATATATATATAGATATAGATATAGATATATATAGATATGTATATATAGATATATGAATAATATATAAGAATATATCTATAGTGAGATATGGAAGGGCATAAAATACACACAAAGATAAATATGAATATGTAGGCCTAATATGGGTGTCTGTATTTAAACAGACAGATATATGCCTACAGCATGGAATTCACATAGGACATGTGGAGACGAAAGATTCATCTAATAACAAGGAGCTGCAACCTACTTGAGAAGATATATAGAGAATCTATTCCCATTGGTTATGATCCGCAAGGATGCTAGCTAGGAAAATAACCAGGATGGTCATATGAAAACAGAGGATTTATTTATTTATTTATTTATTTACATTCTCTTATATACCGCGCTATTCTGCATCAGTGCGGTTTACATTGAACAAACTGAAATTACATTGAACAGGGCATTATAACTTGGAGATAACTATTTTACAGGGAACATGGGCTATGGAGGGTTAAGTGGCTTGCCCAAGACCACAAGGAGCACCTGTGGGACTAGAAACCCCAGTCCTTCCGGCCCAAGGTTGCTGTCCTCTAGTGGGATTTGAACCCCCGACCTTCCGGCCTGAAGTACCTTGCCCCAACCACTAGGCCACTCCTCCACTCCTCCACTTGATACAGATATCAATCTGTAGCCAGCAAGTCCTTAGTCGTCCAAGACTCTAGCATGGTAAGTAGACAGAAGACAGATAAGGATGAGGTATCATGTTGACCTGCTGAAGGGCAAAAAGTATCATACGTTCTTACCATGAGGACGAGCTGCAAGGAGAAAGAGCATATCCCCGATTGGGAATGCTATGGACCAAAGCAGGGAATTGGCAACTCCTTAAGCCCGTAGGTAAGAGAAGGCCTATGTCCTTTATGGCAAAAGGAGATAGTAAATGAAGGGAGAACCTTCTAGTCATGGGAGACATGACTGAAAAGCCTTTTCTAACCATCTAAGATAGCTGCTGGAGAAAAAAAACCCATGCTCTCTAGCAAGGGCCCATAGTGGAAAGCTTCTCTGTAGAATTGCAGAGAGCATGATGCAGGAGAATGAGGAGATAGAACTGGCTGCCAGAGACCAGTATCTCTGCCAACTATGCTGCCAAACCCAGAAGAGTGGAGATGGCAGAAATAGAAGACCATCTAGAAAGCTTGTAGTGAGATAATCTCCAAGATAGATGGAAGCACTGACTTGGAGCCACTACTAAGACTAGACAGAATGTTAGTGGAGGACAAATCTGGTTGTTTGTGGACAAGAACCAGTGGTCGAAATATTAAGGCTCCTGCATAGGCAGCTGCTAGCAAGATAGCAGAAAGAATCTTACTGTTGAAAAACAGAAAGAACAGACAGAACAGGAGTAGAAACTCTGGACATGTCTGATAAGCTGCCCCAAGTAAGATGTAAACAGAGGAGGTAACTCAGAGAGGAAAACTCCACACTGGAAAGAGAGAAAACTAGAGAGGCTGAAGAAAAAAGCCCTCTGTAATTAATTCCAAAAAGCTTGGTAAGAGGGTGAAGAGAATAGAGCTGAAGAAGACTTACCAAGTAGTAAGCCTATAGAAAGAAAAAATACATGCTGGCACAGGAACTACCATTTAATAGTGGTCAGACCTCTTTCCTTAGCAGGAAAAGAGGAGAAACCTGTGACCTATAGGCATGAACATCCTGACAGCTCATAGAAATATAGAAAAAATGGATGTCTTTTGGAAAGAGATCCATGTGTAGGGGTTAGAATGAAGCAGTGGATTGCCTCTATTGAGAAGAAGCAACTGTAGATTCTAACCCCAAGAGTCACAAACATTTGATTATGACTGATCAGAAACCCTGCAAAGGCCGGGTTTGCTGAGCCTGGTGAAAAGTTGGATTCTTCAGACCATGATGATGGCTTCCCTGTAGGGGAACATCTGTATGATGGGCAAGTGAGAAATAGAACCTTCTTCTCCTTTGGGAAGAAAATTTGGTAGGATATTTCCTATTTACGGGGACAGAAGAAGGTGTAGAAGAACCCTTAGGAACAGGTAAATCAGTGGACAACTGAGTAACCTGACGTAAAGACTCCTTGTTGAAAAGATTTTCTCCAGTGCAAGGAGTATGTCCCAGTCGTTGTTCCCACTTGGCCAAAGCTGAAGCTTGGAGCCAGGCTCTACGTCGTGCCCCTATAGCTATAGCAGAGGTCCTGCTAACAGACTCAAAAGAGTCTAGGGAAGCACGAGAAAGAAACCAAGAGATATTCTGGATATGCTTAAGCAGTGAGGAATAGTCTGTACTCCTGGAAACTGGAAGGAAAGGAGTCAAAAGATGTAATTGCTTTGTGACCTCCTCAAGAGAAAGACTCATATAAAATAACTCGTATATGAGAGAATTCTTGCAGAAAGCATAGATGTCTGGAAGGTTTGACATCCAAAGGCATCTAGTGTCTTAGACTCACGACCTGGCGGATAAGAAGAGTGCTTTTTCTTACTCTTTATCCGTCTCATTGCTGATTCCACTACTATGGAATGATGAGGAAGTTGAGTCTTTTGGAACCCTGGAGAGGGGGGCACCTGATATAAGAGATCAGTTGCTCTGGGAGGTGGGGGTACCCTTAAAGGTGTTTCCCACATTCCCAGAAGGAGATCCTGCAAGGAATGATGCAAAGAAAGCATTATATTGTCCTTTGCTTTGGTGGAAACAGAGCCTGGTGCAGGATCATGTCCTGGAATAGGAATGGCAAGGGATCTTGCTATATCCAGGAGGAAACTCTGAAAAGAGGGATCCCCACCAGGAATCTCCCTTGGACAGGTTAGATCTAAAGAACTAGCCTGAGCACCCACAGAGTTATCCAGAGATATAGAAATAGAAGATCCTGCAGGGTGCAGTGTGGGATGGTTGCTTGGACTGGTTGTCAGGAACAGCAACCGTCCTTACCACATTGTCCATGCCAGGTATCGACTCCAAGCTTGGTATAGAATGGAGCGATGCTGTTGTAAAAAGCATGGTAGGAGTTTGCCACAATGCTACTGTGGATACCGGTACTGAAGTCAATACCGGTACCAATGTCGGAGTCGGACTCGACAAAGACATCGGAGTAGTCATCAGCGATACTTCAATCGGTACCGAGGGAACCGAAAACCTCCGGCTGCTATCCTCGGTACCAAGCCACCGGTATCGATCGGTGTCGGTACCAAAATCTATTGGTACCCAGTCTTCCAGGCTAGAAATGGATTCCAAACTCGACATCGAGGGTAAGGAACCTGAGAAGCGAAGCATGGAAGGCACCGACTGTGAGGGTAATGAAGACATCGGTACCGACTTCGGTACTGTGTCCGATACCGGTGAATGAAGGTCTACCAGTGGCAACTCAAGCGGCCTCAGGGGAACCGAGAGTTGCGGATCCGAGTCATCGGAACCGAGCCTTCGGTACCGCCCCGAGACGGTACCAAGGCGAGTCGGTACCCAGTCCTCCAAACTGGAGATCGATTCCAGACTCGGCATCGAAGGAAGCGAGGCTGTCGATGCACATCTGGAGGGTACCGACGTCGGTGGCAGTATCGGTGTTGGAACAGATAAGGGAAAGACAATCTGGGACGTATACATCGGTCCTGAAGGCACCGAGGAGGCCAGATGACGATCCCTGGCGAGGAGTGTTTCATCCAGCACCAGTGCCGATGCAGGGGTATCGGTACCGCTCGAAGCGGATGCCACCACCGTGCACGGCTCAGGTATGTTCTGTGGGGGGTGAACCCCAGGAACAACCTGAAACCCCTTATCCGCTTTGGAGACCGATGACTCCCGCCGGGGTTTTGAAGCCAGGAGGCCATCGAGGACAAAGCAGGAGCTGTCTACATGCTGTGCATGAGACGTACCACTCGAGGACTGGCTAGTCTTAACAGACTGTTTGTGGGTTACGTGAATCAAAGTGGAAGAAGAAGGGGACGGTGCCCCGACATTGTACACCTTGGCAACTAATTCTGTACAAATTGTATATATGGGGCCCTCCCCCAATCTACTGAAATCAAATGTATACCTTGATCTGTGTGCTTTAATCAAATATGTATCGTATCCAAATGCTTGTCCCGTGTTACGTAATCATTGACTAATCAAAATGTAAAACTGAAATCTCAATGTACCGTACAATACATTATGATTCTGTAAAGCAAACCGCTGCTGATTGTAGGAAGCAGCGGTATACAAGTGTTTACTAAATAAATAAATAAATAAATAAAATAAATTGGAGGGCAACCGTGTATCGAGGGATTCTCGATGTTTAAGATGTCTTCTCACCAAACTGTTGTCAGGACCCAAACAGGTTAGACACCGATTTCGAGGGTCTAAACAAAGTTGTACCGCCACAAACTGAACATTTCGTGGCCATGAAGGAAAAATAGGGGAGGCCTGAAAGGCCTAAGACCCCGTGACACTATGAAGAAAAAATATTCCGTTGAAAAGGAAAATCTTACAAGAAAGAAAAGAAAAACAACGGTGGTACCGGTGGCGTCAGGAAGACAGCCGCGACCACAAGAAAACTAAAAATAAAAAATAAGAATTTTCTGCGGTGACAGGAGGACGTCCTGCCGGCTCCGCGGAAAAACGAAAACTGAGGAGAGATAGTTGGAAAGGTGGGAAGGCAGCACGCAGGCGCTGAGGGATGCTCCCAAAAGCTTTCTGATTGGACGCTGGGGAGCGTTCCCGCGCAGGCTCCGTCGGTACCGACGTACCCATATGTGAAGACTCATTCCTGCTTGTTCCTGGAGATACAAAACTCCATTTACACCTAGAAAGCAGGAAATTCCTAGCTGCAATAGGTTGAAGAATGCCCCTAGTGGAGAAAAGGAGAAGGAATGCAGGCCCAGGGTAAGGAACCCTTACGTCACTGAATTCCCCAATTACTCAGCTGCCACGAGGCAGTTTGATCTCCAACACCTGAGAGGAGAAGGGGTGGGGCTGGAGCCTGAGAGGTTTAAGTCTAGGTCAGATTATCCAGAGAGAGGGAGGAGTAGGAATGCATACTGGAAGAGGAATGGAGCTGGAACAGTAAGAACAGCAGGAACAAGGAACACAAGTTGGAGGACAGGACAAGGAAGCTCAGGTGAAAGGTGGCCAGAGCATGAGAGAGGAGAAGCTGATACAAGCCTTGACCCAGGTAGGAGCATTAGAAGCTTGTCTAATTTGGAGCACTACAGAGTTGCAAGAGACAGCTTTTGCCCTAACGGGAGGCAGTCAGCCAAGCCCTCTGAGCCAGACATGAAGGTAGAGCCTATGCAACTGGCTGAACAAGACCTAGCTGTAGAAGACGACGACTCATACATGGATTGCTCTTTATGCCAGTGTTCAAATACAGAGGGTTTGGAAGGGAGTCAACCGTAAGGAAAACCTCCAGAGTCCGGTAACCCTGAGAGCCTGTAGATAACTTGTGAAGGTCCTGTATTAAAGGAGAAATACCTTTGTTGAGCAAACTGCAGCTGTCTAATTAAAACTTGTTAAACAGCTGCTAGCCAGTGCAGTGCACAGCCTGAAGCCGTGCTGACGGTGAAAGTAAGAAAAGCTTTGATTTTGTTTTCACTATTCCTGAAAGCCTTGCATAGAGAATTGTTTGCCTATGAAGAGTTTAACTTCTTGTTGAAAGTATTTACTGTGCTTAAGGAGATAAACAGCCGAGAAGAGTTCTGGACTGTGAGAAAAGAAACCTGCTTTAGGAAAAGCTGTTTCTGTTTGTTTTAAAACGGCACTGCTAGCCATATCTGATAGCATTGGCTATTGAAAGGACATTTCTTTATGCTGAAGAACATTATAAGCTGCTTTGTTTTGAGTTCAGTTATATCCTGATGTATTTCTGAAAGAATCCTGGAGAAGCAATCCAAAGGTGTTATTTTGTGAACTTTGCGTTACCCCATAAATATATTTCTGTCAAAGTCTTACCACTCAAGCCAACTACAAATGTGTTTTTTTTTTTTACCTAAAGCCAACTACAAATGTGTTGTTTTTTTTACCTAAAGTCAAGTACCTTCTGAATGGACTACATTTCCCATGAGGCATTACAAGGCAGCCAGTCAGGTAAAGGCTAAATGGTGAATCTCTCCTATGACTAGCACACCCCTCCATACCGTCTGTAAGGGGCTAAGGGCGTGACAAAGTGTTTAAACCTCTTAACGGAAAGGAGGTGCCATATTCACTCTAGGTGCAGCCGTGTATTTTCATCAGCATACATTAAGGACCTAAGATTAATTAAACTTCAGGTGAACAAAGTACATTTATCGTATTAGGTATAGTTTTATTAGTATAAATATCCCCAGCAGCCCTTAATAAGTAAAGAACTTAAATATCTAAACACAACCTTAAAACGAAGATGCAGACAGCAGACCAGTAGCAAGATGGGAGCTTTCCAGTCTTTTGCATCAAGTGTCACATGTATGATTTTCTTCCAGTTGGTGAAGGGTCTTACGTGTGCACAAGGTGCAAGAAGCTCTTTGCTCTCAGGGAACGAGTCCGATCTCTGGAAGCAAAAGTAGCAGACTTGGAAGACATAAGGAAGACAGAGAGGTACATAGACGAGACCTACAGGGATATAAGTCCTGAAGTTCCACCTCCAGTCTGGCAGCATCTCTGTTGCCATGGAGGAGATAGGTCACATGACAGGAGAGCATCACCCTGGTGTGGCAGGAAGTGATCCTATAGCTAGGCCCTGTCCTCCAGGTGATGCAAAACCCTCTCACACCGAGCAAGTTCCTCAAGGGCCCTGTGCCCATGAGGGAAGGGTTACGACAGCTGTTATAGCTGGTGATTCAATCATCAGGCATGTAAATAGCTGGGTGGCTGGTGGACATGAGCATTGTCTGGTAACATGCCTGCCTGGTGCGAAGGTAGCAGACCTCATGCGCCACCTAGACAAGGTCTCAGATAGTCCTGGGGAGGAGTCCGCTATCTTGGTACATGGCGGTACCAATGACATAAGAAAAAGTGGTAGGGAGGTACTGGAGGCAAAATTTAGGCTTTTAGGTAGGAAGTTGAAATCCAGAACTTCCAGAGTAGCATTCTCCGAAATGCTTCCCATTCCACGCGCAGGACCCAAAAGGCAGGCAGAGCTCCGAAGTCTCAATGCGTGGATGAGATGATGGTGCAAGGATGAGGGCTTTGGATTTGTTAGGAACTGGGGAACATTCTGGGGAAAGGAGGGGCTCTTCCGAAGGGATGGGCTTTACCTTAACAGGATGGAACCAGGCTGCTGGCATTAACCTTTAAAAAGGAGATAGAGCAGCTTTTAAACTAGATAATAGGGGAGAGCAGACATGTGCCCAAGAGCGCATGGTTCGGAACAATGTATCCTTGAAGGATACTACCAAAAAAATGAAGTTAAGGCACGTCAGCAGAGAGGTTCCAATAAAGACAAAGGTAGTCCAAATGCCCTTGAATACAGAGCAGACAGAGCTTAAAGATTCCAAATTATCCCATGTCTACCGATAACCAGATTAATATGAATAAAATACAGTCTCTAAAATGTTGTATGCAAATACTAGAAGTTTAAAAAAATAAGATGGGAGAGTTAGAATATATAGCACTAAATGAGAAGCTAAATATTATTGGTATCTCAGAGACATGGTGGAAGGAGGACAACCAGTGGGACACTGTGATAACTGGGTACAAACTACATCGCAATGATAGAGCTGATCAAATTGGAGGAGGGGTTGCGCTCTATGTTAGAGAGGGCATTGAGTCACAAAGGATTAAAGTTTTGCAGGAAACAAAATTCGCTGTAGAATCTCTATGGATTGAAATGCCATGTAAAAAGAGGAAGGTGACGGCAGTGGGGTTGTACTATCGATAGCCTGGCCAGAATGAACAAATCGATGATGAAATGCTCAAAGAAATCAGGGAAGCTAACAAAAGTTACAGAACAGTAATAATAATGGGTGATTTCCATTACCCCGGTATTGACTGGGTCTGTTTCACGGCAGGACATGCTCTGGAGATAAAGTTTCTAGATGAAATAAATGACTGCTTCTTGGAGCAGCTGGTTCATGAACTGACCAGAGGAGAAGCCATTTTGGACTTAGTCCTAAGTGGAACACCAGATCTGGTGCAAAAGATAAGGGTGTTGGGGCCACTTGGCAATAGTGATTATAGCATGATCGTGTTTGATTTAATTAATGAAGGAGGGATGGTAAGGAAATCCACAGTACTACCTTTTAACTTTCAAAAGGGAGACTATGATAAAATGAGGAAAATAGTTAAGAAAAAACTAAAAGGAGCAGTTGCAAAGGCTAATGACTTACATCAAGCTTCGATGTTGTTTAAAAATACTATCTTGGAAGCCCAGACCAGCTGTATTCCATGCTTTAAGAAAAGTGGAAGGAAGTCCAAAAAACTGCCAGCATGGTTTAAAGGTGAGGTCAGAGAGGCTGTTGCAAAAAAAAGCATCTTTCATGAAATGGAAAAAAGAGCCAAATGACGAAAACTGGAAACAGCACAAGCAGAGGCAAGTTAAATGCAAGGCATTGATAAGGCAGGCAAAGAGAGAATTTGAGAAGAAACTTGCCGTGGAAGCAAAAAACACGTAATAAAGACTTTTTCAAGTACATTCATAGCAAGTGTCATGGGGTAGATCAGTCAGAGCCTATGGAGATAGGTAAAGCTGAGCAAAACAGATCTGACACTGACAGCTCAGTGCAGCACATGGTCCAGAGTTGCTATAGGCAACATACACAAACGGCATCACAAGGTGTGAGAGCACGCCCAAATAGCAAGCTAGCTCACAGCTCATTAGATAATGAGCGGCAGCTGGGAGGGGGCGGAGCCCAAGCAAACACCAAGTCACACGCAGATAAAATTCACTTACCGGAGATTAGTGAGGAGAGTCCCCGGGAGAGACCACGGGAGAGTCCACAAAAGAGACCCCGAGAAAGACCCCGGGAGAGTCCATAGGAGAGACCATGAGGGAAATACAGCACCATTGGTAACTGGGAGAGAACAGCTGGGAACTGGAGGACGGGAGGAACTTGGAAACCCGGTAGAACCAGAGCAGCTGAAGAAGCCCCGAGGAACTGTTTCAGAGAGCAGGGCACAGCTGCCCAGTGAACTTTGCCAGGAAGAGGACAGAGGGGATATTCCTGGACCCACGCTTAGGAAAGCCAACCTACCAAGTAACAGGTACAAGGAGTTAGAGAGCTTCTACCCTGAAAGGAGTTTCAGGCCCAAGGGAAAACAGAGAGAGAAAAGCAGTAAAACGCTTTCGTCTTGGCAAGGCTCTGCTGTACCAAGAAACTCCGAGCAGAGAGTGTGTAAAGGTAGACTTATTGCTTCTGATAGAAGAGACATAGAAAGTGAAGAATTTCCCTGCACTTACCAAGAGTTATGTGGCTCTCAAAATAGAAACTCCAGAGAATGCGGTAATTTCCCATTCTACTCTAGCTGTGAGGAGGGGGGGGGAACACTCTCAGCCGTACAGAGAGACTGTTTAAGAATAACGTGAGTTGCAATCCAAAAGGACTTTATTCAGAAGAGGAGTGTGAAGAAATGCAATGTGATTTATATGAGGAGCCTGCTTCTGAGAATTGTATGGATTGTACATTTACTTTGTCTGATGAAATCACTTCTTTATACTGAAGAGGTTTCTGGAAGTTTTGCTGAGGAAAGGAAGTGAGGAAACTTACCTTGAGTGAAAAGGACTGTTTAAACTACCTTTTTCTGTTCCACTGTTAAGCTGACAATAAGCAGTATTTTTGTTCCAGCTGTTCCTTTTATTTTGTACCAGCCGTATGGTCATTTTGTTCTTATATCCATTGCTTTGAAAATCCGCCCGGGAAGGGGAAATAAAAAGTCCTGTCTTAAGCCTTGCTACTCGACTACAACTTAATTCTTTCGTTAGCTTGTGGGACTATAACTCCCAGAGGGCATTGCAACGCCTTTTGTACCACTCCCCTTGCTACTTAAGAGAACGCCCTGATGAAATACCCACACTTTTAGCCTCTGGGGACCTTCACGGGTGACACAAGAAACCTTTGAGAGAATCAGTGGGACTATTAGATGATAGAGGGGTAAAAGGGGCACTAAGAGGGGACAAGGTTATAGCGGAGAGACTGAATGAATTCTTTGCTTCGGTCTTTACTGAGGAAGATGTAGGGATGTTACCCATAACTGAAGTGGTATTTAAAGGTGATACTGTAAAGAATTGAAAGAAATATCAATACACCGGGAAGATATATTACAACTATTTGATAAACTGAAAAATAGCAAATCACCTGGACAGGATGGCATACATCCAAGGGTGTTGAAAGAACTGAAATATGAGATTGCAGACCTGCTATTAGTAATCTGTGGACTATCATTAAAATTATCTTCAATACCTGAAGATTGGAGGATCGCCAATGTAACGCTAATTTTTAAAAAGGGTTCCAGGGGTGATCCAGGAAACTACAGACCAGTGAGCCTGACGTCAGTACCTGGAAAAATGGTAGAAACCATGGCTTAATGGGAAACAGCCAACATGGTTTTAGACAAGGAAGAGCTTGTCTTACTAATCTGTTATGTTTTTTTGAAAGTGTGAATAAACAGGTAGACAAAGGTGAGTCAGTTGATATAGTGTATCTGGAATTTCAGAAAGCCTTTGACAAGGTCCCTCTCATCAGAGACTTTTGGCAAAACTAAAAAGTCATGGGATAGGAGGCAGTGTACTATTGTGCATCAGGAACTGGTTAAAAGATAGAAAGCAGAGGATAGGGCTAAATAGACAATTTTCCCCAATGGAAAAGGGATCTGTGCTGGGTCCGCTGCTTTTTGACATATTCATAAATAACCTGAAAAAGGGAATAATGAGTGAGGTTATCAAGTTTGCAGATGATACAAAACTATTTAAACTTGTTACAACCCAAGAGGATTGTGGAAAATTGCAAGAGGATCTTGATAAATTGGAAGACTGGACATCCAAATGGCAGATGAAATTTAATGTGGACAAGTGCAAAGTTATGCACCTAGGAAAGAACAACCCAAACTATGCTTACACGATGCAAGGTTCCACGTTGGAAACCACCACCCAGTAAAAAGATTTAGGTGTCATCATGGATAACATGTTAAAACCCTCTGCCCAGTGTGCAGCGACAGCGAAGAGAGCAAATAGAATGCTAGGTATCATAAGGAAAGGAATGGAAAATAAAACAAAGGATATCATAATGCCTCTGTATCGTTCCATGGTACAATCGCACCTTGAATATTGTGTGCAATTCTGGTCGCCGTATCTTAAAAAGAATATAGCGTTATTAGAAAAGGTGCAGAGAAGAGCCACTAAAATGGTAAAAGGGATGGAAGGATACTCCTATGAAGAGAGGCTAAGAAGGTTGGGGCTCTTCAACCTGGAAAAGAGACGGCTGAAGGGAGATATGATAGAGGTCTATAAATTAATGAACGGAGTGGAATGGGTAAATGTAGATCGATTGTTTACATCATCACAATATAAAAACAGTAGGGGACATGCAATGAAGCTACAGGGTAACCTATTTAAGACTAATAAGTGAAAATATTTTTTCACTCAACGTATAATCAATCTCTGGAATTTGTTACTGGAGGATGTAGTAAAAGCTGTTAGTGTAGCTGGATTTAAAAAAGGTTTGGATAAGTTCCTGGGAGGAAAGGTCCATAAAGCACAGTTACTTAACTGTAACAGGTGATCTTTGGGAACAGCAGGAATAAGTCTTCACATATGGGTACGTCGGTACCGACGGAGTCTGTGCGGGAACGCTTCCCAGTGTCCAATCAAAGAGCTTTTGGAAGCATCCCACCACGCCTGCGTGCTGCCTTCCCGCCTTTCCCAACTGCCTCTCCTCAGTTAAGTTTTAAGCTGAGACAAAGAGAGAAAGCGAGGAAAGGAAAGATAGAGATACAACTCCTGGGGAGGTGGGTGGGTTGTGAAGACTTATTCCTGCTGTTCCCAGAGATCACCTGTTACAGGTAAGTAACTGTGCTATCTCCAGGAACAAGCAGGAATGAGTCTTCACATATGGGGACTCCCAAGCTGAGATGCCTGGAGTCCCAGCATGTTATAGGTTGGAACATGCTATCCTGCACAACACCAGGCATCCTGAGGATGGAGGGTAGGAGTTGAAGAAAGAAAGGTGCTGTGGAACAGCTAACCTAGCATAGGACTGCAGGAAAGGAGTCCATGTGTGGATGATGAATGTCCTCAATGATATTGCAAAGGAATAAAATGCAATAGGGACCTCCCCTAACAGGACTTTAGAGAAGTATGGAGGTTCATGGGATCTACTGGGGAACCCAGTAGAGGAACCTCAAGAAGGACCTCACTATAGTGGAGGTAGGGAACCTGTAGGAAAAAATAATGGAGGTCAGAATCCTGAAAAGGAACAGGGAACCCCAGTAGGAAAACCTGGGGTAGTAGAAAAAATGGTGGGCCTTCAGCAGAAGGCTTTATGATAAAAACCGAACTCTTTTGGCAAAAGAGTGGCTGTCTCTTAGGAACAAAAGAGAAAGCTAACTGGTTTGGACAAACAGGCTCAGTCCTTGTGGGGGGAAAAGGTATGGGAACCCCTGTATCCCAAAGGGAAGGACAACGCCGGAGGTGCTAGCCTGTGAGTAGCTGAAGATCCACAATATCTCTCCTAACTGAAGTCAGCTGGGAGAGATATTGGACATGGAGAGCTTCAGAGGTACCTAAACCTTAGGGTTATGGTAGGTGTTAACTATCACCAGTGGTTGTGAGTGTAGGATCCCAAAACATGCTGGATAGCATAGTATAGGTGAAAACCCTTCTGTCAGAATCATATGGCTATATGAGCCTCGACAGTCAGGTAGATAAGCAGAATACATATCTACCGATAGTAGAATATCTCGATATATACACACATATATATATATATATATATATATATATATATATATATATATATATATATATATATATATATATATACACACATATAACATATAGATATATGGGAATATATCTATAGTGAGATATGAAGGGTATAAATAGTCACACATGATAGACATGGACATCTGTAAGATGTGTGCTATAGGTATGAATATATATAAATATATACCTGTATATGGATGTCTGTAGGAAGCAGACAGAATATGTCCACAAGGCATTCACATAGGAAAAATGTGGAGAGGAAAGATTCATCTAAGAACAAGAAGATGGAACCTACTTGAGAAGACATATAGAGAATCAATTCCAACTGGTTATGGCTACAAGGATGCTAGGTAGTAGGATAACCAGGATGGTTACGTGAAAAGCAGAGGATGATATCAGTCAGTAGTCTGCAAGTCCTGAGAAGTTTAGAACTCTAGCATGGTAAGTGTACAGAAGACGCATAGGAATGAGATACCATAGTGAACTGGTTAAGGGCAAAAAGGTATCATTTATTAATTTAGTGTACATTTGTATCCCGCTGCTTCCAGCGATCAGCAGCGGTTGCTATACATGGTGAGAGTGGCTGTACCGGCCATGAATTAGAAATATATACATTGCGATTAGGGAGGGAGAGGTAGTGCACAGCAAACATAGGGTTACAGATTACAGTTGATTGATGTTAAGACTTCACACAGGATACTTTATATACATATTTACACATGACTGAATGCAGTTCTCGTTGTGAGTTTACATAGGGTACGGTGGTTGTCCCACGCATGGAAGACAGTTGGTAGTGGGAAATGATGGTAGTGGGGTACAGGGCCTAGGTTATATTATAATGCGATTGAAAGAGGTGGGTCTTAAGCTTTTTTCTGAAGTCTTTCAGGTCACAGTTTGCACGCAGTTCACATGGCAGCCGGTTCCAGAGTGCTGGAGCTATAAATGAGAAAGCTCTGTTACTAGTACATGCATTAACTTTTCTGATGCACTTCGGGAGACAGAGGGTATTGAGGTTCGCTGTTCTTCTATTTCTGTTGTTGGGTAGATTGGATATTAAGCTGTTGAGGTGTGAGGGCCCTACATTATGGATGAGTTTGAAAGTAGTGACTATCATTTTGTATTGAATGCGGGCCGCGATGGGGAGCCAATGTAGCTCAATTAGAACTGGTGTAATGTGGTCAGAGAGGTTTTTTTGCATAATGATTCTGGCAGCAACATTTTGTGCCATTTGTAGAATATTTATAGTTTTCTTTGGCAGGCCTTGCAGTATGGCATTGCAACAGTCTAGATGTGGAATGATGAGGGCTTGAGCGACAGACCTGAAGTCGGCATGATCGAGGATGCTACGTAGAGGCTGCAAGACTCTTAATTTGTGGAAAATGGCCCGATTGATAATTCGAAGGTGTTTGTCCATATTTAGGTTGCTATCAAGCATCACTCCTAGATATTTTATCTCTGTCTTGATGTTGTAATTGTTATTGTTCATGGTGACTGTTGTTGGGGGCTCGAAGCCCGGTTTCCTGGAGATACACATTGCTTCTGTTTTCTTGTGATTAATGGACATGTTATTGCGTTGAAGCCAGATTTGTAGCTCGAATAGGCATTTTTCAAGCTTGTTGAGGTTTGGGTTATTTACGTCGAGTTGAGTATAAAGCATTAGGTCATCTGCGTATATATGGTAGTTGATCTCGTGGTCCTGGAAAATCTTGCATACTGGTTGTAGGTATAAGTTGAATACGAGGGAGGAGAGGGCGGAGCCTTGTGGAATGCCTCGGGTTTGTGGGAAGGGGGCTGCTTTGTCATTGTTGAATTGGACCTGTTGCATTCTGTTGGTTATGTAGGAGGAGAACCAATTTAGTGGGGTTCCTGAAATGCCTATGGACTCAAGTCGCTCCAGTAGTGTGGGGTGATGCACTGAGTCGAAGGCAGCTGATATATCTATAAATATGAGCATATACATCTTGCTCTTGTTTTCTAGGCCTTTGAGTAGGTTGTCCATTAGGGCTAGCAGGAGGATTTCTACACCGTGATGTTGCCGAAACCCGTATTGATGCACATCAAGGGCGTTTGTGTCATCAATGTGGTCCTGCAGCTGCTGCTGCACTGCCTTTTCAATAATCTTGGCGAGGAAAGATATGCTCGAAATTGGGCGGTAGGAGGTTGGGTCGACCTCGTTGAGTGCTTTGTTCTTCAAAATGGGTCGTATGAGTGACTTTTTAAGAAGCGATGGCATGAGACCTTGCAGTAGTGAGAGGTTCACTATGTGAGAGATGTGCTGTGCCATTTCTTGCTTGGTTGCCTTAATCCAGGCGGCTGGACAGAGGTCAAGAGGGGAGGTTGTGGTTTTTAGGCTGGCAATGATGTTTTTTATTTGTTGGTCATCCACTCTCTGGAAGGTTGACCATTTTCTGCCTTGGTCTGGTCTTCCCTGGGTGTTAATTTTTTGTAGGGAGTTATCCGCATCTAGCTTTGGAGCGAGGAGGGCAGGCGCTGTGGGACTAAGTTTGCTGGCATAATGATCTGCTAGCCATTGGGCTGTTATGGATCTGCTGGGACTGCTGTCATGCAGAGCCTTGGTGAGCGATTTGATGAGCACGAAAAGCTCCCTGGGCCTGTTGGGGGCCTTATTGAGTGTGTTTGTATGGTGTGTTTGTATGGTGTGTTTTCTTTGCCTGGTTGACTTCATTCTTATATGTTGATAGGAGTCTGAGGTAATCCTTCCTCCGTTCCTCAGTTTTGAGCTTTCTCCATTTTCGTTCTCGCTTTCTCAGGTCCTTCTTCAGTTCCCGTAGGGTTGCAGTGTACCATGGTTCCGACTTGGTTTTGGTTGGGTTCTTTGCGTGACTCCAGGTGGGTTTTGAGGCAGCCTCGATTCCTATGTTCCAGAGGTTTGTCAGAGGCTCGAGGTCCAGGAGATCCGAAGGTATGTGGTCTGATACGGATTCAAGGAGAGCTTCTTTGTTGAATTTTTGGAAGCACCTTCGTGGGTGTGTTGTTTGTTACGACTGGTCAGGTCCTGTGGGGAGAAGTAAGGAGAATTCAATTTGATGATGATCTGACCATGGTACTTGCGTTATTTGCGGTTTGGATTTTAGTAGCTTGGGATGTTTAGTAGGTAGAAACACCATGTCTAGTGTATTGCCTTTGATGTGGGTTGCGTCATGGATGATTTGCTCGTAACCCAGTTGCTCCATAGCTTCATGGAAGATGTTTGATTGTGCTGCGGGGGTAGAGGCTAGATTTAGGTCACCCAGGATGATCTGGTTCTTTTTGAGAGCAGTAGACGAGATGACTTCCAGTGCTGCTGCCAGGGATTCCTGTGGGGATGTTGGTGGCCTATAGATAAGACATATGGATATGGTTCTGTTTTCAATTTTGAGTATGTCAATGCCATCGAGCACCATGCGTTCTTACCATGAGGACGAGCTGGAAGGAGGAAACATATTCTCTATTGGAAATACTATGGACCAAAGAAGGGAATTAGCAACTCCTTAAGCTTTCACGTAAGAGAAGGGCTATGTGCGTTATAGTAAAAAAGGAGAACTTTTCTAGTCATGGCAGATATGACTGAAAAAAGCCTTTTTTAACCATCTAGTATAGCTGTTGGAGAAAAAATCCCTATGCTCTCTAGCAAGGGCCCATAGTGGAGAGCTCCTCTGTAAATTGCAGAGAGCATTATGCAGGAGAATGAGGAGATAGAACTGGCTACAGAGAAGCCAGTAGCTATGTCAACTATGCTGCCAAACCCATGGGAATGGAGATGGTAGAAAAGAAGACAATCCAACAAGTTTGTAGTGAAAATTTTCCAAGACAGATGACAGCACTGACTTGGAGTCACTACTAATACTAGATAGAATATTATTGGAGGACAAATCTGGTTACTGGTGGACAAGAACCAGAGGTCGAAACATAAAGGCTCCTGCACTGGTAGCTGCTTGCCAGACAGCAGAAGAATGGTAATGTTGAAAAACAGAAAGGACAGACAAAACAAGAGTAGAACTCTGGAGGTGTCTGATGAACTGCTGCAAAGCAAGATTGAAAAAGGGGAGTGACTCAGAAAAGAGAACTCCGCACTAGAAAAGAAAGAAATTAGAGAGGCTAAGGAAAGCCCTCCAGTGAGCAATAACCACTCTTACAGAGGAAAAACCCTGGTAAGAGGGTAAAGAACATGGAGCTGAAGAAAACTTACAATATAGTAAGTTAACAGAAAGGAAAGGAGACATGCTGGCACAGGAAACTTATCATTTGATAGTGGATGGACCTCGTTCCCTAGAAGGAAAAGAGGAGAACCCTGTGACCTAGGAGCATGAATATCCTGACAGCTCATACAGAAAAGATGGATGTCTTTCAGGAAGAGATCCATGTTTAAGATTTAGAATGACAGCAGTGGATTGTCTCTATGGAGAAGAAACGACTGCAGATTGTAAATCCCCAGAGTCACAAGCATCTGATGGGTTGATTAGAAACCCTGTGGTTGCTGGGTTTGCTTAGCCTGGTGAGAGGTTGAACCCTGCAGACCAGGACGATGCTTCCCCTGTTTGGGAGCATCTGTAGGATGGGCAGAGGATGCATAAAACCTTCTTCTGTTTTGGGAAGAAGGTTTGGCAGGACATTTGTTACCTACTGGGACAGAAGAAGGTGCAGAAGAGCCCCTAGGAACAGGTAAGTCAGTGGAAAATTGAGTAACCTGACGTAAAGACTCCTTGTTGAAAAGATTATCTCCAGTGCAAGGAGTATGTCCCAGTCTGTGTTGCGCCCATTTGTCCAAGACTGAAGCTTGGAGCCAGGCTCTACATCGTGCCCTATGGATATAGCAGAAGTCCTGCTAACAGACTCAAAAGAGTCTAGGGAAGCACGAGTAAGAAACCAAGAAATATTCTGGAGATGCTTGAGGAGTGAAGAGTAGTCTGCACTCCTGGACTCTGGAAGGGAAGGAGTCAAAAGATGTAATTGCTTTGTGACCTCCACAAGAGATAGACTCATATAGAAAATATATGAGAGAATTCTTGCAGAAAGCATAGATGTCTGGAAGGCTTGACGTCCAAAGTCATCAAGCATCCTAGATTCACGACCTGGCGGATAAGAAGAGTGCTTTTTCTTGCTCTTTACCCGCCTCAATGCTGATTCCACAACTATGGAATGATGAGGAAGTTGAGTCTTTTGAAACCCTGGAGAGGAGGGCACCTGATATAAAAGATCAGTTGCTCTGGAAGGTGGGGGTACCCTTAAAGGTGTTTCCCACATTCCCAGAAGGAGATCCTGTAAGGAATGATGCAAAGGAAGCATTATGTTGTCCTTTGCTTTGGTAGAAAGAGAGGCCTGTGCAGGATCATGTCCTGGGATAGGAATGGCAAGGGATCTTGCTATATCCCGGAGGAAACTCTGAAAAGAGGGTTCCCAAATAGGAATGTCCTTTGGACAGGCTAGATCCGAAGAACTAGCCTGAGCATCTACAGAGCTATCCAGAGATATAGAAAGAGAAGATCCTGCACAGTGCAATGTGGAATGCTTAAAGGATGGACGCCGGTACTGACTGTCAGGAGAAGCGACCGATATTACCACATTGTCCATGCCAGGTATCGACTCCAAGCTTGGCCTAGAAGGGAGCGATCCTGTTGAAAAAAGCATGGTAGGAGTTGGCCACGATGGTACTGCGGATACCGGTACCGATGTCGATACCGGTACCGATGTCAGAGTCGAGCCCGACAAAGACATCGGTGCAGTCATCGGAGACCGTTCAATCGGTACCGAAACAACCGAAAACATTCCGGTGCTATCCTCTGTATCGAGCCACCGGTATCGGTCGGTGTCGGTACTAAAAGATATTGGTACCGAGTCTTCCAGACTAGAGAGCGATTCTAAACTGGGCATCGAAGACACCGACCGTAAAGGTAATGAGGACATCGTCACCGACTTCGGTACCGTGTCTGATACCGGTGAATGAAGGTCAACCAGTGGCAACTCAGTGGGCCTCGAGAGAACCGAGAGTTGTGGATCCGAATCGTCAGAACCAAGCCTTTGGTACCGAGAGGCGGTACCAAGGCGAGTCGGTACCCAGTCCTACAGACTGGAGATCGATTCCAGACTAGGCATCAAGGGAAGCGAGGCTATCGATGCACGTCTGTAGGGTACCGACATCGGTGGTACCCATAATGGAAGGTCAGTCTGGAGCGTATCCACCGGTCCCGAAGGCACCGAGGACGCCAGATGACCATCCCTGGTGAGGAGTGTTTCATCCAACACCAGTGCCGATGTCGGGGTATCGGTACCGCTCGAAGCGGATGCCACCACCAGACACGGCTCAGGTATGTTCAGTGAGGGGTGAACCCCAGGAACAACCTGAAACCCCTGAAACGCTTTGGAGACCGAAGACTCCCGCTGGGGTTTTGAAGCCAGAGGGCCCTCGAGGGCAAGGCCAGAGCCGTCTACATGCTGTGCATGAGACCTACCACTCGAGGGCTGGCTAGTCTTAACAGACTGTTTGTGGGTTACCTGATGCTGTATAAAAGACGACAGGGACGGTGCCCCGAAGCTGGAGGGAAACCGTGTATCGAGGGAACCTCGATATTGAAAACTTCTTCTCAGCAAACTGTTGTTAAGACTCAAACAGGTTAGACACCGATTTCAAGGGTCTAAAAATAAAGTTGTACCGCCACAGTGTGAACATTTCTTGGAGAAAGTGGCTGGCGGTTCCATGAAGGAAAAAGAGAGGCCTAAAAGGCCTAAGATACCGTGAGACACTATGAAGAAAAAATATATTCCAAACCATACAAGTTGACACAGGATAATAATCCTTACAAGGCATACACTCATTTAACCAAAATAAACGCATAATCTGATACTAAAAGATGGTCTTCATGTAATTCAAATTCTATAAAATTAATGTAAATATGTAA
Organism: Ichthyophis bannanicus; assembly: GCA_033557465.1. Classification (NCBI taxonomy): domain Eukaryota; kingdom Metazoa; phylum Chordata; class Amphibia; order Gymnophiona; family Ichthyophiidae; genus Ichthyophis; species Ichthyophis bannanicus. The sequence goes on from CM066031.1 coordinate 1,541,459,129, forward strand.
AAAGGTTTGATTACATCCACTCAATACCACCGGATGAAATCACAGTTTATGTGTCTTTAATTATACTGTTAAATGTAAAAAGTTAAATCTGTTCCCTGTAAAATGACTAGGACATGATTAACCATGTACCTTGAATTTTCTCTGGTCATTGTAAGCCGCACTTGATACTTGGGAAAGAGCGGTATATAAATGTGTGCTAAATAAATAAAATAAATAAAAATAAGGAAGGATTTTACAAGAAAAGAAAAGAAAACACCGGCGGTACCGGTGGCGTCGGGAAGACAGCCGCGACCACAAGAAAAATAAAAGAAATAAAAGAAGAATTTTCTGCGGTGACAGGACGTCCTCCTGCCGGCTCCGCGGAAAAACGAAAACTGAGGAGAGGCAGTTGGGAAAGGCAGGAAGGCAGCACACAGACGTGGTGGGATGCTTCCAAAAGCTCTTTGGACGCTGGGAAGCGTTCCCGCGCAGACTCCGTCGGTACCGACGTACCCATATGTGAAGACTCATTCCTGCTTGTTCCTGGAGATACCATTATTAAAAGGGACCCAGGATATCACTGCTTGACCCAATACAAGCACTGAGGAATCTGATTTTGTCTGTCAGTCGACCCGAGGCTTGTGACCACTGAGAGGAAAGGGTCAACTGGGCTGCTCGCATGTGGAGGCGAGCATAGGGAACCCAGATGGACAGTGGATGCCATGTGTCCCAGCAGTTGAAGCATCTCCCAAACAGTAACGAATACCTTCATAGATGCTTGAGATGCCAGTTGTATTATATGTAGACAGCGTGGCTGTGGCAGGAAAGCCCTTGACTGCCGTGTGTCTAGACGAGCCCCTATGAAGTCTAGAGATTGAGAGGGGTGAGATGAGATTTCGGGAGGTTTATGACCAGTCCCAAGTATTGAAGAATTCCCACTGCTCGAGAGAGCGCAAAGCTGGCCTCTGGAGCTGTCGATGCTCGAATGAGCCAATCGTCTAAGTAAGGGAAGACGAATAATCCTAGAGTCCTCATAAATGCTGCTACCACTGCCATGGATTTTGTGAAGACTCTTGGAGCAGAGGCCAATCCGAAGGGAACAACTCTGTACTGGAAGTGTCTTCCTTGGACCAGGAATCAAAGGAACTTCCTGTGATCTGAGTGGATGAGAATATGCATATACGCATCTGTTAGATCTAGAGAACATAGCCAGTCCTGACTTTAAAGGTATGGTAAAAGTGTCCCGAGGGAGATCATTTTGAACTTTTCTCGGAACAAATATTTGTTTAATTCTCTGAGATCTAATATAGGCCTGTGTCCCCCTGTCTTTTTTGGAATAAGAAAATAGGGGGAGTAGAACCCTGTCCCCTGTTGGGGAATGGGTACTTCTTCGATTGCTCCTTGAGCTAGAAGTGATGTGACCTCCTGCCACAAGAGGTCCGTGGCAGGGGCCTGAGAATTGAACTGCTTTACTATTGTAGTTGCGGGCAAGTTGAGAAAATGAAGCTTGTACCCCCAGTTGTACAAAGGACTGGGTCCAATTTTCTGATGTTATTTGTTGCCATCTTTTGGCAAAATAGCATAGTCTTCCTGGAATGGTCAAGGGTTCTGGAGCTTTTAGGGGCAGAATGACTAAGTTCTCTAGAAAGAAGTCAAAGACCCTGAGGGGGCTGGGTCTGTTCAGCCAGTTGAGCTTATTGAGCTTGCGGCTTTCTTTGCTGTCTGTTCTGTTGTTGCCCCTTCTGGGAAACATGAAGCGGACAGTGAGTTTGATGGGTGTAAGATTGGTAAGGCTTCTTTTTCTTACTGAAAAAGGGTTTTTTGAATATTTTCTTCTTTGCTGGATTGGCTGTAGACTTTGACAATCTGTTTAAAGTAGTATTGTCAGATTCAAGCTGATTAGACTTGTCCTGCCAGTCCTTCCCAAAGAGATTTTCTCCTGAGCAAGGAATGTTTCCCAGCTTTTCCTGCACCCACTGTTCTAAGTCTGATGCTTGAAGCCAAGCAATACGATGTGCTCCTATGGATATAACAGAAGTTCTGCTAATACATTCAAATCAATCAAAGGTAGCACGGTTCATGAATTTAGAGACATTCTGGGCATGCTTGACCAGAATAAGGTAGTCTGCTCTTTTTTTCCTCTGAAACACAAGGACTAAGGAGCTCTAAGTCTTTTGTGACTTCTTCCAGGAACATTCCCATATAAAGAATGTAGGAACTGATCCTGGCTCCTAGCATGGAGGATTGAAAGTATCGACGGCCAAAGGCATTGAGTGTCCTGGATTCACGGCCTGGAGGATTAGAAGAATGTGTTTCAGCATTCTTGATCCTTTGCATGGCCGATTCCATTACCATTGAATGGTGTGGTAATTGAGTTTTTTGAAAACCAGGACAACTTGGCACTCGGTACATAGTGTCAAGGCGTCGGGAATGTGAGGATATTGTTAAAGGAGTTTCCCCACATTCTCAACATTAGATCATGTAAGATCTTGTGAATGGGAAACATAGCTGCTTCTTTGGGAGCCACAGAAACATAGAAAGCACAGTTACTTACCTGTAACAGGTGATCTCTGGGAACAGCAGGAAAGCACAGTTACTTACCTGTAACAGGTGATCTCTGGGAACAGCAGGAATAAGTCTTCACATATGGGTACGTCGGTACCGACGGAGCCTGTGCGGGAACGCTCCCCAGCTTCCCCAAAAGGAAAGATTTTGGGAGCATCCCACAGCGCCTGCACGCTGCATTCCCGCCTTTCCTAACCGCCTCTCCTCAGTTCGAGTTTAAAGCTGAGACAATAGAGAGAGAGAGGAAAGGAAAAATAGATAGAGAGGTACAACTCCTAGGGGAGGTGGGAGGGTTGTGAAGACTTATTCCTGCTGTTCCCAAGATCACCTGTTACAGGTAAGTAACTGTGCTATCTCCAGGAACAAGCAGGAATGAGTCTTCACATATAGGGACTCCCTAGCTAAAGATGCCTGGGAGATCCCCAAGGATATGAGACCCTGGGAAGGGTTCTACCTCCTCCTATGGATCTCAGGCATCCATCCAGGGAAGGAGGGTAGGAGTTGATTAAGAATGGAACAGGTGTTTGAGAACAGCCTGACCAAACAAGGCATCCTGGCGGGAGTCCTTGTCCAAGCAGTAATGGGCTGTGAAGGTATGAACCGAGGCCCAGGTGGCTGCTCGACAGATCTGGTCGATGGACACAGAATTTAGATGAGCCACAGAGGTGGCCATGGCCCTCACATTATGAGCTGTGACATGGCTCTCCAGAGAAAGGTTTTTACTCTGGTAGGCGAAAGAAATACACTGAGCAATCCAATTGGACAGTGTCCTCTTAGAGACTGGAAGTCCCAAATGAGAAGGATCAAAAGCAACAAAGAGCTGGGAAGACTTCCTATGTTGCTGTGTCCTTTGTAAGTAAAAGGCAAGAGCTCTTTTACAATCCAGAGTATGAAGACTCTTCTCTGCACGTGATGCATGAGGAGCTGGAAAAAAGACAGGTAAATATACCTCTTGATTAAGATGAAAAGGTGAGACCACTTTAGGCATAAAGTGTGGATTGGTCCTAAGGACTACCTTATCATGATGGAACCTTGTATAAGGTGGATTAGCCACTAAGGCCTGCAGCTCACTGATGCGGCGAGCTGAGGTGACTGCAATAAGGAAAATAACCTTCCAGGAAAGAAATTTCAAGGAGGTGGTGGCTAAGGATTCAAAAGGAGGCTTCATAAGCTGACCAAAAACCAGATTTAAATCCCATGCCACCGGAGGCGGCCTAATGGGAGATTTAGTTAAATTTAGGCCTCTAATGAATCTTGCAATAAGAGGATGAGAGAAGATAGGTTGTCCATTGATAGGTTTAAGGGATGCTGCAATAGCACTCAAATGGACCCTTACTGAATTCGTCTTAAGGCCTCCATTGGAAAGATGCAGGAGATAATCCAATAGGGAATTCAAAGGAAGTGCTAGAGGGTCAAGACCCCTTTCAGCACACCAAATGGAAAATCTTTTCCATTTAAAAGCATAGGAACGCCTAGTGGAAGGTTTTCTGGAAGGATGGAGGATATCCTTCACTTGCTGAGAAAGATTCAAGTCTTGAAGGTCTAGGCCTTCAGTAACCAAGCTCTGAGGTGAAGGGACTTGGGGTTTGGGTGCCCCAAAGTCCAATTCTCCTGGGACAGAAGGTCTGGAGCAGCTCCCAAGTCCAGGGAGGGGGCTTGGGAGAAATGCAGAAGTAGAGGGTACCACACTTGGCGTGGCCAGCGTGGAGCTATGAGGATCATAGATCCTTGATCCCTCTGGAGTTTGAGCAGAGTCTTGGGAATCAAGGGAATGGGTGGAAAGGCATACAGGAAGCCCTGACCCCAATGAAGGAGGAAGGCATCCTTGGCCTGAACTCCCTGACACGGAATTCTGGAACAGAACCGGGGAAGTTTGGCATTCCACGGACTTGCAAAGAGGTCTATGTCCAGGGTTCCCCATTCGTGGAAAATTCTGAGTACCTGATCCATGTGCAGGGACCATTCGTGTGGAAGCAGAACTCGACTGAGTCTGTCTGCCCAAGAGTTTTGGATTCCTGGGAGGTATACTGCCAGGAGTTGGATTTGATGCTCTCTGGCGAAGGCCCACAATCTTAAAGCTTCGTTGCAAAGCGACAGAGAGCCAGTTTCTCCTTGCTTGTTTATGTAAAACATGGCTACCTGATTGTCCGTATGAATGAGGACTGCCTTGTAGCTGAGGAGGGTATGAAAGACCTTGAGAGCTAGAAAAACTGCTCGAAGCTCCAAGTGGTTGATATGAAGAGAGGTCTCCTGTGTGGACCAAGTGCCTTGAGTGGAGAGGTCCTGTAGATGAGCTCCCCAACCTGTTTGGGAGGCATCTGTTGTGAGGGTTGCTTGGGGCAACAACTGTTGGAAGGGGGACCCCAGCAACAGATTTTGAGTGGACATCCACCATTGGAGAGACCAAAAGAGACGTTTGGAGGTTGCTATTTGGTCTGAGAGAGCTCCTGATGCTTGAGTCCACAGGGTGGACAAAGTCCATTGAGCTGCTCTCATGTGTAGGCGAGCATAGGGTACCACATGCATTGTGGAAGCCATGTGGCCTAGAAGTTGCAGCATCTCCCGGGCAGTTAAGTGGCTCTTTGACTGAATCTGGGAGGCTAACTGCACTAGACATTGGCAACGGGCCTGAGGAAGGTAGGCCCTTGCAGTGGTAGTATCCAACCAGGCCCCTATGAATTCTAGGGACTGAGTAGGGGTGAGCTGAGACTTTGGGAGGTTTACCACAAGTCCCAGATACTGCAGAATGCGTCTTGTGCGGGCCAGGGAAATCTGGGCCTCTGACTGAGATGGAGCTCGGATGAGCCTGTCGTCCAGATATGAGAATACAAATATTCCCAGAGTGCGTAGAAATGCAGCTACTGTTGCCATGCATTTGGTGAACACTCTTGGAGCAGAGGCCAGACCGAAAGGAAGTACCCTGTATTGATAATGTTTTCCTTGGAAAAGAAAACGGAGGAATCTTCTGTGAGATGGATGGATGAGGACATGTGTGTACGCATCCTTGAGATCTAGAAAACAAAGCCAATCCTGACTTTAAAGGTATGGAAGGAGAGTGCCCAGAGAAAGCATCTTGAACTTCTCCTTGCATAGAAATTTGTTCAATTCCCTGAGGTCTAATATGGGTCTGTATCCCCCTGTCTTCTTCGGTATGAGAAAATAGGGGGAGTAAAACCCTGACCCTTGTTGAAGAAGGGGAACTTCTTCTATTGCCCCTTGGGCAAGAAGGGTAGCCACCTCTTGACCTAGAAGGTCGAGAAGAGATGTGGGAGAATTGAAGTGTCTCACCATGGTGTGGGGAGGAAGGTCTGAGAAATGAAGTTTGTAGCCCTCTCTTATGATGGAGAGGGTCCACTGCTCTGATGTAATCTGCTCCCATCTGGGAGCAAAATGAGCTAACCTTCCTGGAATGGTGAGAGGTTCTGGCTGTTTTAAAGCCAGAAAGGCTAAGTTCTCTAGCATCAAGTCAAAAACCCTGAGGAGGTTGGGTCTGCTGAGTTGCAGCAGCCCCTGTAGACTTAGGCCTGGCCTGTTTAGGTTGCTGACGCTTAGTGGCAAAGCGACCTGTAGAAGATTGTTGGCCAGAAGTAGAAGGAAATCTGCCCTTTTTGAAAAAAGATTTTTTAAAGGGCTTTTTCTTGGCAGGAATGGAGGTTGACTTTGAAAGTCTATCTAAAGCAGAGTTTTCTGCATCCATTTGAGTGGCTTTTATTTGCCATTCTTTGCCAAATAGGTTTTCACCTGTACAGGGAAGATTTCCTCAGCCATCTTGAACCCAGGGTTCTAAATCAGAAGCTTGGAGCCAAGCAATTCTGAGAGCAGCTATGGCAATGCCTGAAGCTCTGCTGGCACCTTCAAAGGAGTCAAAGGCTGCCCTGTTGGAAAACTTTGAAATGTCTTGGGTATGCTTAAGCCAAATGAGGAATTCTTCCCTTTTATCCTCTGAAAGAAAAGGGAGGAAAGTGTGCAGCTTTTCTGCAACTTCTTTTAGAAACATACCCATGTAAAGACTATATGAGTTGATTCTGGCAATAAGCATACTGGCTTGGAAGATTTTCCTACCAAAAGCATCCAAGGTCCTGCATTCTCTTGCTGGAGGAGCAGAAAAGTGTCTCTTTGTACTCTTTATCCTCTTCATAGCTGACTGCACCACAATGGAATGGTGAGGAAGCTGAGTTTTATGAAACCCAGGACAGGGAGGGACACAATACATAGTGTCCAATCTGCAAGAATGAGGAGAGAGGGTGAGAGGAGTCTCCCATAAATCAATCATGTGTTCATAAAGAATCTCATGAATTGGTAAGGTGACTGCTTCTCTAGGAGCCTTAGAATAACCTAAAATATCTAATTTTTTTGCTCTAGGCTCTGATTCAGAGGTTACTGAAATAGAAAGTCCTTTAGCTACTTCTCTTATGAAGTCTTGAAAGGACAAGTCCTCTGGAGGAGACATTCTTCTTTTTGGAGAAGGCGGCTCTTCAGGAAGGGTTATGGATACTTCAGGAGACTCCTTTGATGTATCAGAATCATCAGAGGAATCAAAGTACCATCTGTCAGGGTGCTCTTCTAATGCTCGATACGCGTATCGAGCAGTATCGACATCGGGCGTTCTCGGTACCGGATCGGTACCGATAAGCAGCCCTGGACAAGGAACCGCTGCAGTCGGTATCCTGGTCGATGCCGATGCAGTCGGTACCGGTATCGGCGCTGGTGCAGTCGGTACTGGTATCGGCGCTGGTGCCGGTACCGGAGCTGGTACCGACAACGGAGTTTGTTGTGGTACCAGCGGCGTCGCAGCTTGAATGAAGGCCGTGATAGCCTGCTGCACGGACAGAACATTCTGATCCATCGACGCCATGAATGCCTGGAATTCGGTACCTGGAGATTGTGCCGGTACCCCAGAGCATTCTAACAGGTGATCGGTCGAGGCCGTGCCATCGATGTCAACCTGTAACCCCATAGGAGGAGCTTTGGAAGCCGGAGCTTCCCGCCGGGGTTGTTTACCTGGTGCAGGATCCTCGAGGGCTAGCCCGGAGGCATCTCGATGCTTAGAGGGAGATCTACCCTTCGAGGACCTGCTAGATTTATGTTTGGTTACCTGAGATCCATTAGGAGAAGAAGACCTGGAAGATGTCGATGCTACTGAAGCTGCATCAGCGGGAAACAGCACATGGAGCTTAGCTGCTCGGTTCTGTAAACCCCGTTTAGACATAAGAGAGCAGGAAGGACAATCCGGAATGGAGTGTTCAGGCCCCAAACATTTAAGACACCATTCGTGGGTGTCTGTAACAGAAATAGTACCGCTACACTTAGTGCATTTCTTGAACCCGGAGGCTAGTTTTTCCATGAGGGAAATTTTCTTGTGGGCCCTGAGGCCCAAAGAGAAAAATACACTAAGTGAGGAAAAGTATAGATATTATTTATTTTTTTTTTTTTAAAGAAGAAAGAAAAGACTGGCGGTACTGGTCCGGAGTCGGGGAAAGCAGACACGCGACCAAAGAAATAAAATAAAATAAAGAACTTCTTCAGCGGTGACAGGGCTCGACCTGCTGGCTCCACGGCAAAGAGGAAACTGAGGAGAGGTGGTTAGGAAAGGCGGGAAGGCAGCGCGCAGGCACTGTGGGATGCTCCCAAAAGCTTTCCTTTTTGGGAAGCTGGGGAGCATTCCCGCGCAGGCTCCGTCGGTACCGACGTACCCATATGTGAAGACTCATTCCTGCTTGTTCCTGGAGATTAAGTCTTCACATATGGGTACGTCGGTACCGACGGAGCCTGCGCGGGAACGCTCCCCAGCGTCCAATCAGAAAGCTTTTGGGAGCATCCCTCAGCGCCTGCGTGCTGCCTTCCCGCCTTTCCAACTGTCTCTCCTCAGTTGAGTTTCATAGCTGAGACAAAGAGAGAGAAAGAGGAAAGGAAAGATAGATATAGAAATACAACTCCTAGGGGAAGTGGGTGGGTTGTGAAGACTTATTCCTGCTGTTCCCAGAGATCACCTGTTACAGGTAAGTAACTGTGCTATCTCCAGGAACAAGCAGGAATGAGTCTTCACATATGGGGACTCCCAAGCTAAGATGCCTGGAGCCATAACATGTTGAAGATTGAAAACATGCTACACCTCATATGGCCAGGCATCCTGAGGATGGAGGGTAGGAGTTGAAAAGAGAGGAGCTGCAGAAAAAACAGCTAACCTCAGAAAGGACTACCCACAAGGAGTCCTTGTATGTATGATCATTATCAAAGATATATTTGAATGAATAATCAGCATAATATTGAAATGAACAATCACCATATGACGCTCACCTACTGGATTGGAGGAAGTAGAGAGGCTGATGGAGTCTACTGGGGATCCAGTAGAAAAATGTTCAAGGTGACCTCACTGGAGTGAAGGTGGAGGTCAACATCTGGAAGTGAGAGGTGACCTCAGGATTCAATTGGGGTAGCACAAACACGGCAGGTCTTCAGTGGGAAGCTTCATGGAAAGCTGAAAACTCTTTTGGCTACAGAAGTATTCAGAGGTAGGAGCAAAAGAGGAAGACTGACCGATCTGGACAAACAGATCTAGTCCTTGAGGGAGGAAAGGGTATGAGAAGAACCCCATACTCCCAAGAAAGGAGAGATGTTTGAGGAATTGAATCTGAAATCCACTGAAGATCCACCATGCCTTTCCTAACTGGTGAGGGGTAGGAAGACATTGGGGGCATGGAGCTTCAGGGATACGTAAACCTAGGATACGGTAGGGCTGTCAGTACCACAGCAGTGGTTGTGTGCATAATATCCGAAACATACTGTGGACAGTATGAAGCTGTGCAAGCCCACTGTCAGAAACATACAGGAAGGTAAAACCTTTATGAGCATGGACAGTCAGGGAGATAAGTATGGAAATACATATCTAGGTATAATAAGTATCTAGATAGATACACACATATATGTAGATATATGTGTATATATATATGTATATATCTACGGGTATATAGATATATATACATCTATAATGAGATCTAAAGGGCATAGCATATGCACACTCAGCTGACAGATACATCTACAGAGATGTATATAGATAGATAGATAGATAGATAGATAGATATAGATATAGATATAGATAGATAGATAGATATAGATATAGATATAGATATATATATATATAGATAGATATAGAGATATAGATATAGATAGATAGATAGATAGATAGATAGATAGAGAGATAGATAGATATAGATATATATACCTGAATATATAGGTCTAAAGATAGATGCCTGCAACTAAGCAGACAGAGCTATGCATATCAGGACATCCACATGGAGATGTGAAGGGAAAAGATTCATATAAGAACAAGGAGGTGAAACCTACTTGAGAAGATATATAGAGAATCTATTCCCCCAGAGATGAAGGTAAAGGAATGCTATCCAGTGAATAACCAGGCTGGTTACGTGAAAAACAAAGGTTAATATCAGTCTGTAAACAGCAAGTCTGGAGTCCTGTGGAACTCCAGCATGGTAAAAGGACAGAAACGCATAGAATGAGATACCAGGTTGACCTACGTGAGGGACAAAGGAGGTATCAGGCGTTTTCCAGATTAATAAGTGCTGTCCTTGAAGGATCAGGATACCATGAGAACAAGCTGCAAGAAAAAAAAAAAGAGTATATTCCCTATAGGAATGTGATAACTCTTAGACTTTCACGTGGAGAAGGTTATGTCCTTTTCCCTTTTTTTTTTTTTTTTTTAAAAAGAAGATAGTAGGGTGTGAAGAATCCTCCCAGTCATAGGGGATGACTGAGGAAGCCTTTTTCAACCATGATGGATAGCCATTAGAGAAACTCTATGCTCTCTAGCAAGGGCTCATAGTGGAAAGCTTCTCAGTAGGATTGCAGAGAGCATTATGCAGGAGAACTGGGATGTAGAACTGGCTGATGTAGAAAACTGACAGCCACGTCCACTACGTTGCCAAACCCAGAAATTGGAGATGGCAAGTAGAAGATAGTGTAAGAAGCCTGTAGTGAGAAGGATTATCCAAGAAAGATGTAGGAAACTGTCTTGGAATCACTACTAAGGCCAGACAGAAGTGGTGGAAGACAAGACTGGGACTTGTGGAAAAGTACCAGTAGTCAATTACTGGAACTCCTGCATGGGCAGCTACTGAATAGGACAACAGAGAGAATCGGTCTGTGCCAACAGGGAGAACAGACTGAACAAAGAGAGCAAGCTGTCTCTGTCTGCGGAGCTGCCCAGATAAAGAAAGGAGTTTACTCAGGAGAAGAAACTCTACAGTGAAAGTCTTTCAATGGTATGGTACCACTCTTACAAGGGGAACCCTGGTGAAGAGGGTAGAGATAGAAGCTGAAGAAGGACTTACCACATGGTAAGTCCCTGGAAGGAAAAAATTCATGTTGGTACAGGGAAACTATCATGTGATAGTTGCTAAACCTCTCTTCTAGTCAGGAAGAAGTGGAAAACCCTGTAACTTATAGACACGAATATCCTGACAGTTCAGCATACTGAAGTTTAAATGGATTTCCTGAGAATAGGAATCCCTGAGCAGAGTCTTGAATGGAAAAACAGTGAAAAACTTCTATTGAAAAGAAGTTAACTGTAGTTATAAAAAGATTAATCAGAAACCTAGGGTTACTGTATTTATTCAGTCTGGCTCGAGTTTGGATTCTTCAGACCAGGGCGAGACTTCCCCTGCTTGGGAACATCCGAATGATGGGCAGGAGAAGAGGAAAACCTCTTTCTTTTAGGGAAAGAATGTTTGGTAGGGCATTTTCTACCTGCTGAGGAAGGAGAGGGCTTAGGAGGGCCCTCAGAAACAGGAAAGTCAGTGGAGCAATGAGCAACCTGACGTAAGGAGTCCTTATTGAAGAGATTTTCTCCAGTACAAGGAGTATTACTCAGTCTTTGTTGTGCCCATCTACTCAAGTCTGATGCTTGGAGCCAGGCTTTACGACGTGCTCCTATGGCTATAGCAGAAGTTCTGCTAACAGACTCAAAAGAGTCTAGGGAAGCACGAGAAAGAAACCAAGAGATATTTTGGCTATGACTAAGAAGTAAGGAATAGTCTGCAGCCTTGGGCTCTGATAGAAAAGGAGTCAAAAGAGAGAATTTCTTTGTGATCTCCTGAAGGGATAGACTCATATAGAAAATATATGAGAGAATCCTTGTTGCCAGCATAGATGTTTGGAAGGTTTGACGTCCAAAGGCATCCAGTGTTCTAGATGCACGTCCTGGCGGGAAAGAAGAATGCTTTTTCTTGCTTTTTACCTTCCTCATTGCTGATTCCACTACAATGGAATGATGGGGAAGTTGAGGCTTTTGAAATCCTGGAGAGGGGGGCACCTGATACAGAAGATCAGTTGCTGTAGGAGGCGAAGAAACCCTTAAAGGTTTTTCCCATACCCTCAGAAGAAGATTCTGCAAAGAGTGATGGAAAGGAAGCATAATATTTTCCTTTCCTGCAGAAAACCCCTGAGAAGACTGATAGCCAGGGATAGGAATATTAAGGAAGGTTGCCATGTCAAGGAGAAATTTCTGAAAAGAAGGATCTCCAATGGGAACCATCCCTGGACAGGCTAAATTTGAAAAGGTAGCCTGGGAACCGGAGGATGTATCTGGCCGGTGCAGAACAGGATTTGTAATGGATGGACACTGGAACTGGCAGTTATGAATTGAGACAGTCAGTAGTGCATCATCCATGCCAGGTATCGACTCCAAACTAGGTATAGAGAGGAGCGATCCAGGTGAAGAAAGCATGGAAGGAGCTGGTTCCGATGATAGTGCAGGTACCGGCATCGATACCGATACCGGTAGTTGTGCCCGAATCGAAGGCGAAACCGACACCGAAGTAGTCACCGGAGGCTGCTGAAGCGGTACCGAGGTAACTAAAAACCCTTGGTGATTATCCTCGGTACTGTGCATGCAGAATCGGTAAACATCGGTTCCGAGACGCGTCGGTACCCGGTTCTCTAGACTAGAAATCGATTCTAGACTCGGCATCGAGGGAAGCGAGTCTATCGATGCATGCCTAGAGGGTACCGACGTCGGTGGTGGTATCGGCGGTGCTGCCGATACTGGAAAGTCAGTCTGGGACATTTCGGTCGGTCCCGAAGGTACCGAGAACGCCAGATGACGATCCCTGGTGAAGAGCAGATCACTCAATACCGGTGCCGATGCCGGGGTATCAGTACCGCACGAAGCGGATGCCACCACCAAGCATGGCTCAGGTATGTTCTGTGAGGGGTGAGCCCCAGGAACAACCTGAAACCCCTGTAATGCTTTGGAGCCCAAAGACTCCCGCCAGGGTTTTAATGCCAATGGGGTCTTGAGGGCAAGGCCGGGGCCGTCAGCATGCTTAGCATGAGACTTACCACTCAAGGATTGGCTAGTCTTAACAGACTGTTTGTGGGTTACCTGATCCTGTAGAGAAGAAATGGGCGGTGCCCTGCCATAGAGAGGGAAAACGGTATCGAGGGAAACTCGAAAGAAAGAATCTCTTCTCACAGTATTGTAGCCTGACGATTCAGGGGAAAAAGGGTCAGGACCCACACAGGTTAGACACCAGGAATTGGAGTCTAAAAAGAAAACTGTATTTCCACAGTGAAGGCACTTCTTAGGAGAAGAAGGCTCCATGATGGAAAGGCCTTATAGGCCCAAAAAATTGTAAGACAGAAACTGAGGGAAAAACTCTCCCTCAGTTTGAGAAAAACAAAGCAAAAATCCCACCGGCGGTACCGGTGGCGGCGGGAAAACAGCCGCGACCACAAGAAAACAAGAATTAAAAAATTAAAGAAAAAAGTTTCTGCGGTGACAGGAGGACGTCCTGCCGGCTCCGCGGAAAAACGAAAACTGAGGAGAGACAGTTGGAAAGGCGGGAAGGCAGCACGCAGGCGCTGAGGGATGCTCCCAAAAGCTTTCTGATTGGACGCTGGGGAGCGTTCCCGCGCAGGCTCCGTCAGTACCGACGTACCCATATGTGAAGACTCATTCCTGCTTGTTCCTAGAGATACATAGAAATATGACGACAGAAAAGGACCACATGGCCTATCTAGCCTGTCCTTCCATATCAACAACTACAACAGTCCCCTTTTTACCTTTAGAGATCCTGTGTGTTTCTCCCATGTTTTTTTTAATTCAGTTACTGTCCTCATCTCTACCACCTCCACTGGGAGACTATTCCACGGATCCACTACTCTTTCCATAAAGAAATATTTCCGCATATCACTCCTGAATCTATCCCCCATATCACTCCTGAATCTATCCCCCTTCACCCTCATCCTATGTCCCCTCGTAGCAGAACTTGCTTTCAATTGAAAGAGGCTCTCTCCCTGAACATTTATGCCACGGAGATATTTAAACATCTCAATCATATCACCTCTATCCCGCCTTTCCTCTAAGGTGTACATATTAAGATCCTTAAGTCTGTCCTCATATGCTTTATAATGAAGACCACTAACCATTTTAGTAGCCACCCTCTGCACCGACTCCATCCTGTTCACATCCTTTTGAAGGTGTGGTCTCCAGAACTGCACACTATACTCCAAATGAGGTTGCACCAAAGACTTATACAGAGGCACTATCACCTCCTTTTTCTGCTAGCCATTCCTCTCCGTATGCACCCAATCATCCTTCTAACTTTTGCCGTCACTTTTTCTACCTGTTTAGCTACTTTAAGATCATCAGACACAACCACGCCTAGGTCCCGCTCTTCTTTAGTGGACAAAAGTACTTCACCCCCATACTATATTGCTCCTTTGGATTGCTGAAGCCCAAATGCATGACCTTACATTTTTTAACATTAAATCCCAGCTGCCAAATTCTAGACCATTCTTCAAGCTTAGCTAGATCCCTCCTCATGTTATCTACACCTTCCTGGGTGTCTACTCTATTGCAGATTTTGGTATCATCCGCAAAGAGGCAAACCTTACCCGACAGCCCTTCCGCTATATCACTAACAAAGATGTTAAAAAGAATCGGACCAAGGACAGATCCCTGGGGCACAACACTGGTAACATCCTTCTCCTCAGAGTGAGCTCCATTTACCTGTACTCTTTGTCGCCTCCCACCCAATCAATTTCTAACCCAAGCAGTAACTTTAGTGTCCATCCCTAGGGTGCTCAGTTTGTTTATAAGTCGCCAAAGGCTTTACTGAAATCCAAATACACCACATCTAGGGCTCTCCCTCGGTCCATCTCCCTGGTCACCCAGTCAAAGAAATCAATCAGATTTGTCTGACAAGACCTGCCTTGGATCCTGTAATCCGCTGGACTCCAGAAACCTCACTATTTTCTCTTTCAGCAGCGTTTTCAATTTACTCACCACCGAAGTTAAACTAACCGGCCTGTAGTTTTCAACCACATCCGTACTTCCGCTTTTGTGTAAAGGCACCACATGAGCCTCTCTCCAGTCCTTTGGCACCACTCCCGACTCCAATGAGGCATTGAAAAGATCAGTCAGTGGAGATGCTAGAACGTCCCCAGTTTCCCTCAGTATTTTAGAGTGTATCCCATCCGGTCCCATCGCTTTATCTACTTTAAGTTGAGCTAGTTTCTCACGAACACAGTCTTCTGAAAATTGTTCAAGATGTCCCTCGCCGATTGTAGAATTATTAATTCTTCCGTCCAAGGTTCTTTTTCTGGAATCACAGTGATTGCAAGACCCTTTGCTAAATCACGTATGAAATCCTGGAAGGACATATCCTCTGGAGGAGACATCCTGCGTTGAGGAGAAGGAACTGAATCTTCTAATAGATTTGCTCTGGAAAGAGTAGTTACTCACCTGTAACAGGTGTTCTCCAGGAGCAGCAGGAATCAGTCCTCACATATGGGTGTCATCGGCGCCGATGAAGCCCCAGCGGAGCATTTCCCCAGCTTTCCATGAAAGCCTTTGGGAATGCTGGCACGCATGCGCGGTTCCCTTCCCGCCTAAAGGTGCCATCTTACCTCAGTCAAATGACATAGCTAAGAAGAGCACACAAAAATGTAAAAACACAAACTATGCACAACTGCAACTCCAAGGGGAGGAGGGAGGGTTGTGAGGACTGATTCTTGCTGCTCCTGGAGAACACCTGTTACAGGTGAGTAACTACTCTTTCTCCAGGACCAAGCAGGAAGTCAGTCCTCACATATGGGACTCCCCAGCTTAAGGCTACCGGAGACCCCAAGCGGAAAAATGAGCTCCCTCTAGCTCGTCAGCACAGAAGGAAGGAATCTTCTCTGAGAACGCCCCCGACTGGTAGCCCAACACCAGGGCCGGAGGGTAGGAGTTGCCTAAACCCCAAAGAGATTATGGAGTACTGCCTGTCCGAAAGCACTGTCCCTGCGGGACTCCCTCTCAAGGCAGTAATGGGCCGCAAAAGTCTGGCTTGAAGACCAAGTAGCGGCCCGGCAGATGTCTGCCAACGGAACAGAGCGGAGATGAGCCACTGATGCAGCCTTCGCCCTGACACGATGAGCCGTGACTCGACCCTCCAACGAGAGGCCGGCTGCCCCATAGGCCCAGGCGATACAGTCAGCGACCCATATGGACAACGTACGCTTGGAGACAGGGAGCCCCAACTTATTGGGGTCAAAAGAAACGAAAAGCTGACCAGCCTTCCGATGCTCCCGCGTACGGTCAAGGTAGAAGGATAACGCCCTCCTACAGTCCAGGGTATGCAAGACCATCTCAGCCCGGTTGGCATGCGGCTTGGGAAAGAAGGTCAGAAGAACCACCTCCTGATTGAGGTGAAAAGGTGAGACAACTTTAGGAAGAAACTTAAGTGAGTCCGTAGGACTACCCTATTCCTGTAGAACCTAGTGTAAGGAGGATCAGACACTAGTGCCTGCAGTTCACTCACTCGCCTAGCAGAGGTGAGAGCTACCAGAAATAAAGTTTTCCAGGAGAGAAAACGGAGAGGGCAGGTAGCCTTAGGTTCAAAAGGCGGACAAGTAAGCCGCTGTAAGACCACATTCAGATCCCACTCAGGGGCCGGTGGATGCAAAGGAGGCTTAAGCAGAAGAAGGCCTCTGAGGAAACGAGCCACCAAAGGGTGGTTGGAAAGAGGCCTGCCGTCCACCGGTGAGTGGTGTGCTGAGAGAGCACTAAGGTGAACTCGGACAGAGTTAGAGTTAAGGCCCAGATTGGAGAGGTAGAGCAAATATTGCAATACTACCGCTACCAAGCACGAGAAGGGATTCTCGCTGTGCTGAGCGCACCATGCGGAGAATCTACACCACTTAAGAGCATAGGATTTCCTGGTGGATTGACACCGAGAGGCCAAAACTACATCTTCCACCTCATGAGGTAGTAGTAGGGGAGCTAGGACTACCCTTTCAGCAGCCAAGCCATCAGATGAAGGGACTGGAGGTTGGGGTGCAAGAGAGTCCCCTGATCCTGAGACAGGAGATCGTGTTGAAACCCCAGAGGAATAGGTGTGTCCACCGCCAGCTGTAGCAGAAGCAGGAACCACGGTTGCCTCGGCCACCTGGGGGCTATGAGAATCAATGAAGCCCCGTCCCTGAGGACTTTGAACAGCGTTCTGGACACTAGTGAAGTGGGAGGAAACGCATACAGTAGGGCCTGTGGACCACGAGATCAGAAACACATCCGCTGCTACTCTGAGAGGATGCGGTTGTCTGGAGCAAAATCTCGGGAGTTGCCGGTTCAGAGGACTGGCGAAAAAATCCATGGTGGGGAGCCCCCACTTGAGAAAGACCTCCTGAACCACCAATGGGTTCAATCTCCATTCGTGTGGTTGCAGGATCCGGCTTAGTCCGTCTGCCAGGCAATTTTCCTGACCTGGTAGGTAGACAGCCTTGAGAAGGATTCCGTGATTGACAGCCCAAGAGAACAGGTGTTGTGCCTCCTGACAAAGAAGGAAGGAGCCTGTGCCTCCTTGTTTGTTCACATAGAACATGGGAACTTGATTGTCCGCCAGGACTAGTACAGACTGGTGAGAGGCGAGGTGGGAGAAGGCTCTCAGAGCTAGGCGTATCGCCCGTAGCTCCAGGAAGTTTATCTGTTGAGTAGCCTCCCAAGGGGTCCAGAGACCCTGAGTACATGTCCCTTGGCAATGTGCTCCCCAACCGAGAATAGAGGCATCTGTTGTCAGTACCTGAGTATGCGGAGGGGATTGAAAAACCACTCCGAGCACCAGATTCGGAAGATGAAGCCACCACTGCAGAGAGGAGACCAGGAGGTCGGATATCTTTACTGAGTCCGCTAGGCTCCCTGTGGCTTGATGCCACTGAGTGCGAAGGCTCCACTGAGCAGGTCGCATGTGCAGGCGGGCATTGGGGGTGACATGAACCGTGGAAGCCATATGGCCGAGTAGTCTCAGGAACTGCCTGGCAGAGACCAGGGAATTGCTGCGAAACTGGCTGGCCAGATCCATTAGCCTGTGGGCCCTGTCCAGAGGCAGAAAAGCCTTTGCTTGAAGAGCGTCTAGTCTGGCCCCTATGAATTCTGGGACGGGAGCAAAGTGGACTTTGCGAAGTTTATGACAAACCCCAAGTGCTGAAGCAGAGCCACAGTGCGAAGGGTGGCCTGGTTGGCCTCTTGGGAAGAGTGGCCCCTTATGAACCAGTCGTCCAGGTACGGAAACACAAAAAGACCCTGAAGCCTCAGGTAGGCCACCACCACTGCCAGGCACTTGGTGAACACCCTGGGAGCGGAGGACAGGCCAAAGGGTAGTACTCTGTACTGATAGTGGTTTCCTCCCACAACAAACCTGAGACATTGTCTGTGGTCTGGATGGATAAGGATGTGAGTATACGCATCCTTTAGATCTAAGGAGCATAGCCAGTCTCCCTGCTGGAGGTAGGGCAGCAGAATTCCAAGGGTAAGCATCTTGAACTTTTCCCTTTCCAGGAACTTGTTGAGATTTCGCAAGTCTAGGATGGGTCTGAGGCCTCCTGTTCTTTTTGGTACCAGAAAGTACCGGGAATAAAAGCCGTGACCTCTCAGGTGGTGGGACACCGGTTCCACAGCCTGATCCTTTAGCAGACCTGCTAACTCCTGAAGGAGTAGGTCCCTGTGCAGAGGGGGTCTGGGAGGCTCCCCTGGAAAATAGGAGGGAGGTACCTGGTGAAAATGGAGAAGATAGCCCTTTTGGACTATGTGAAGAACCCAGGTATCTGATGTGACGGCTGACCACCTGTGGGCAAAGTGGGCCAGCCGGCCTCCTGTGGTGAGAGAAACCAGCTGAGGAGAAGAGGCTATGCTGTTTGAGTCAAAAACCCCCACCCTGCTGAGTAGGGGCCGGTGTAGGTGGCTTGGGGGCCTTCTGCCTACGGGGCCCTTGACCCTGACCCTTGGCCTGCTGACCCTGTTGGGGAGCTGCAGAGGCCTGATAATGAGGGTATTGTTTATAGGCAGACGACTTCCTCGGGTAAAAGGACTTTTTTCCCGAGCCCTTCTTCTTCTGAGAAGGGGCAGAGGTTTTCCTGGAAAGCCTAGTCCTGGTCAGAGTCTCGGTCTCGAGTTCTGCAGCCTTTTCAGCCATGGGCTTGCCAAAGAGGTTTTCACCTCGGCAGGGGACATCGACCAACTTGTCCTGGACCCATGGCTCGAGGTCGGATGACTGTAGCCAAGCCTGTCGGCAGGCACCGATGCCGGCCCAGGCTACTCGGGCCGAAGCCTCGAAGCCATCGTAGGCTGCTCGAGAGATAAACTTCGAGCACTCTCGAATACCGGTGGACAAGGCCTGGAACCTCTGCAAAGGTTCCTCGGAGAGACCAGCAGAGAACCCGGCAATCTCCTTTGCCAGGTCTAAGAGGTACATGCCCATGTAGAGCTGGTAAGTCTGGACACAGCAAGCAAGCATAGAGCCCTGGAAGCACTTCTTACCGAGGGCATCCAGGTTCCGGGCCTCCTGGCCGGGAGGCACCAAGGAGTGCATCTTCTGACTTTTCAGTCAATGCATGGCCGATTCCACAACCATGGAGTAGTGCGGTAATTGTGCCTTTTGGAACCCGGGGCTCTTGCGGACTCGATAGATGGAATCGACCCGCTTGCTTAACACCGGCGTCGAGGCCGGGGTCTCCCACATGCGGAAGAGCAGCCGCTCCAGCATCGGAGGAACCGGGAAAGTAAAGGCCTCCTTTGGGGGAGAGTCATACTGGAGGGCCTCGAGCTCCTCGGCTCGAGGCTCCTCCTCGGGATCAGCGGGGAAGGCCAAGGTCTTGGCCATATCCCGCACGAAGTCCGAGAACCGGGTATCCTCCGGTGGGGATCGTCTCCGAGGTTCGAACTCAGGCGAGTCCGATGGGACACACCGAGTCCGATGAGTGTCGGGTGACTCTTCGTCCTCCGTCTCCCAGCCCGACTCCTCGGAGGAGGAATCGAGCGGCTCCAGTCGGGCGGGCACCAATGCCCTCCGCCCCGACGCTGAGGGTATCGGCGTCGACGACCTCGGCCCCGAACAGGAGGTCGAGGGAGACCGCGGCCGAGGATCGACTCGAGCCCGCATGGACTCGAGGATCGGCTCGGCCTCCGGGGTCGACTTGGACGTCGAGGTCCCGGTGGTCGGGGCAGATGCACCGGTGAGACCGGCGATCAATGCCCGCTGCTGTTCCATTAAGGCAGCGAAGCTGCTCTCCAAGGCCGTCAACCTGAGTCCGAGCTCAGGAGACCCAGCAGCCCCCGACTCCGGCCCCGACGGCGTCGGGCCCGACATCGGCTCCCTCGGAGGAGAGTCCACGAGGACAACAGCATTTACGTGTCCAGGAGACTCCATCTCGACACGAGGATGCTTGGCAGGCCTCTCCGACTCTGAAGATCCGGGACGGCTATCGGGGCTATGCGACCTGGCCCTCGAGGAACCAGGAGCGTCCACCTATGCCGCCCTCGCGGGTTTCTTCTTCCTGCGATGTTCCCGCGAAGGAGACTCCCGCTCAGAGGAACCCCGACGCTGCTCAGGGCCAGAGTCCCGAGACGTCGAGGCCTCTGATGAGGTCCGGGCCCGGCCGGACGCGGAGTCAGAAAAAATTCTATCCTTCTGGTGCTGCCGACTCAACGCCTTCGAGGACATTTTGCCACACGGACCACAGATCATCGGGTCATGATCGGGTCCGAGGCAACGTAGGCAGCAGTCGTGTGTGTCGGTAAGAGACATAAGTTTCTTACAGCGATCACATTTCTTAAACCCGCTGGTAGCCATCGGGGGAAAAAGGGCCCCTGCTAGGTCAAAAGACCAGGCTGCCAGGGAAAAAAGAAAAAAGGCACGAACGCCAATCACAAAGGACAAAAACCGAAAAAGAGAGAAAAGGACTCGATACCGGCGTATCGGTCCGAGCGGGAAAAGGATCCGGCGTCGGACCGGAGAAAAAAAAGAGAAAAATAGGGAAAATCAACTTTTTCCTCGGGGAAAAACGAACTATGTCCGTCAGGCTCCGCGGAAAAAAGAAGACTGAGCAAGATGGCACCCTTGGGCGGGAAGAGGACCACATATGTGCGCTGCAATTCCCAAAGGCTTTCTTTGAAAGCTGGGGAAATGCTCCGCACGAGGGCTCCGTCGGCGCCGACGTCACTCATATGTGAGGACTGACTTCCTGCTTGGTCTTGGAGAACTGGTAGTGATTGCCTCCCACCACAAAGTGTAGATATTGTCTGTGGTCCTGGATGTATCAGGATGTGTGTATATGCATCCTTTAGTTTTAAGGAGCATAGCCAGTCTCCCTGGCAGAGGTAAGGCAGCAATATTCCAAGTGAGAGTATCTTGAACTTCTCCCTTACCAGGAATTTGTTTAAGTTGCGCAGGTCGAGGATGGGTCTGAGGCACTGTTCCCGTGTGCGTGCGCACACACCTCGCCGAGCGAGCGCACATACTTTACAACAGAGCGCACAAAAATTACGGTTCTGATTCTGATAGAAAACAACACAGACATCTTAAAATTGAAAAGTTGTTGTGTATTTCCAGTTTTCACAAGTTCTACAATATTTTCTAGTGCAATTAATGTGGTGTACATACTGTATTCTGATGTGTAGTCAAATTTTAAAGTATATAACTCCGAGTGTCGTTATGTGGCGCACAAAAATTTAACCTTCCTTCAAAAGCTGCACAGCTGATATTTTATGCGCACACAACCTACAGAAAATTAAGAGGGAACATTGGTCTGTGGCCTCCTGTCCTTTTTGTTATCAGAAAGTACCTGGAGTAGAAGCCTTTGCCCTGTAGGTGGTGGGGCACCGGTGCTACTGCCTGATCCTCGAGAAGACCTGCTAACTCCTTCAGAAGAAGGTTCCGGTGAAGGGGAGACCTGAGGGGCTCTCCTGGAAAATAAGGAGGAGGAACCTGGGTCAAATTGAGTAGGACCCAGGCATCGGTGGTAATGGCTGTCCATCTGTTGACATACAGGGCAAGCCTTCCTCCTGTGCACTGCCTGTCTCCTGTGGTGAGAGGGGCTATGCTTTGAGAGTCAAAAGCCGCTCCCAGGTTTGGCCGGAGCCGATGCCTGGGGTTTGGGGGCTTTCTGCTTACGCGGGACATGCCTTTGTCCTTTGGCCTACTGCCCCTGTTGGAGAGCCGTGGAGGCATGAAACGGGGGGGTAGCTTCGGTAACCAGCCTTCCTCGGGTAAAAGGGCTTCAAACCCGAGCCCTGGTCATGTACTCGGACCTGGTCATGTACTCGGACTCTATCTCAGCAGCCTTGTCGGTCATGGGCTTGCAAAAGAGGTTCTCTCCCTGGCATGGGGCCTCGACCAACTTGTCCTGAACCCATTGCTCGAGGTCTGACAACCGTAGCCATACTTGGCAGCATGTAACAATGCCCACCGCAGCTACCCGGGCTACAGACTCAAAGCCGTCATAGGCTGCTCAAGTCATGAACTTTGAGCACTCACGGACCCCGGTGGACAGGCTCTGAAGTGCTGCAAAGGTCCCTCGGAGAGACCAGCTGAGAACCCGGTGAGTTCCTTCGCCAGGTCCCTCAGGTACATACCCATGTACAGCTAGTAGGCCTTGATCCGACATGTCAGCATAGAACCCTGGAAGCACTTCTTCCCGAGGGCGTCCAAGTTGTGGGCCTCCCTGCCAGGAGTCATCGAAGAGTGCGTCTTCTGGTTCTTCAGCCTGCGCATGGCCGATTGCACAACCATGGAGTTGTGCGGCAATTGTACTTTCTGAAACCCAGGGCTCTTATGGACTTGATACATCGAGTCGATCCGTCTGCTGATCAGCGACACTGATGCCGGTGTCTCCCACATGCGGAGCATCAGTCGTTCCAGGATCGGAGGCACGGGTACAGTAAGGACCTCCCGAGGGGGAGAGTCATACTGGAGGATCTCGAGCTCTTCAGCTCGAGGATCCTCCTCGGACTCCGCAGGGAATGCCAAAGCCTTTGACATGTCCCTCATGAAGTCCAAGGACCTAGTGTCCTCCGGGGGGGGGACCTTCTCTGAGGCTCGGACACTGGGGAATCTGACGGGACGTCCCTGTGCCGGCAGGTGTCCGGGGACTCTTCCTCCTCTGTCTCCCATTCCGATGCCTCCGAGGAGGAATCGAGGGGCTCTGGCCTCAAGGGCCCTGGCCTTGATCACACCAACGACCTTGGCCCCGAGCAGGAGGTTGAGAGAGATCTCGGCCGAGGATCGACTTGAGTATGCATGGTCTCGAGGATCGGCTTGATCTCCAGGGTCGACTTGGACATTGATGGCCCAGTGGTCAGAGCGGAAGGACCGGTGAGACTGGCAATCAGCGCCCACTGCTGCTCCATGAAGGCAGACATGCTGCGCTCCAGGGCCATGCTTCGCTGGACGCTCCATCTCCGAGGATCCGGGCTGGCGCTCGGGGCTCCTTGACCGGTCCCGGGCGGGACATGGCCTTTCAGAGCCATCCAAAGACGCCACCGCCTTCAAGGATTTTTTTCTTCCTTCGATGTTCCCGTGAGGGAGACCCCCTCTCCAAGGAATCTCTACGGCGCTCGGGCTCAGAGTGTTCCCCCTGAGACGTAGAGGCCTCAGACGAGGTCCTGGCCCACGAAGGTACGGACCCAGCAAAAATCCTATCATGCTTCTGCTGGCAGCTTCTCAGGGCCTTCGAGGACATCTTCCTAAACGGGCCACAGACCTTCAGCAGTCGTGTGTATCAGTGAGGGACATTAGTTTTGTACACCGATCACATTTTTTAAATCCGCTGGCAGCCATCGGGGGAAAAAGTGCCCCTGCAAGGTCGAAGACCCGGACTGCCAGTGAAAATGAAAAAGAGAGCGAACGCTAGTTACTAAGGACAAAAAATAAAAATTCAAGTCAGACTCGATACCGGTGTACCAAGCCGAAGGCAGGAAGGGGAACTGGTATCGCTCCAGAAGGAAAGAAACAATTTTAACTATTTTTAACACTTTTTTCATGGCGACTATTGGACTAAGTCCAAAGGGCTCGCAAGAAAAAAGGAGACTGAGCAAGATGGCAACCTTGGGTGGGAAGGGGACTGCGCATGTGTGATGCAATTCCCAAAAGCTTTCTCTGAAAGCTGGGGATTTGCTCCGCACGAGGGCTCTGTCAATGCCAATGTCATCCATATGCGAGGACTGACTTCCTGCTTGTTTCTGGAGAAGCATCAGTTGTCAGAACAAGCTCGTGCTGTGGGGTTTGGAAGGGCAGCCCCCAGAGGAGGTTGTGGAGGTCCTGCCACCAGTCCAGAGACCTGCGAAGGCTGTGGGAGACCAGAATAGCTTCTCTGAGGTGACATGAGGCCGGGCTCCACCAAGCACTGAGGCACTACTGGGTCGTCCGCATGTGTATGCGGGCATGGGGGGTGACATGGACAGTAGAGGCCATGTGCCCCGAGAGGCGCAGAACACTGCGCGCTGTGACCCAAGTGCTGTTCTGGACCGTCGGCAGGAAGGTGGATGCTGGCTGGGTGTCAAGGTGTGCGCCGATGAACTCCAAGGCCTGCACTGGTTCGAGGTGGGATAGTTGACCAGGAACCCCAGGCATTCAAGGAGGAGAATCGTGTGGGATGCCGCTGATCAAGCTTCTCTGGCCGAGGACTCCGTGACAAGCCAGTCGTCGAGATAAGGGAAGAATGGGATGCCCTGCCGCCTAAGGGAAGCGGCGGCCATGGAGAGGCACTTCGTGAAGACCCGGGGGTTGATGCGAGTCCAAAGGGGAGCACCCTGTATTGGTAATGTTCCTCTTGCACCCTAAAATGCAGATATTGCCTGTGCTGGGGGTGAATCAAGATGTGGACGTAAGCATCTCTGAGAGCCAAGGAGCATAGCCAATCGCCCTGCAGGAGGAAGGGCAGCAGGACGGCAAACAATAGTATTTTGAATTTCTCCCGCACCAAAAACTTGTTTAACTTTCTGAGGTCGAGGATAGGCCGCAGTCCTCCCATCTTCTTTGGAACGAAGAATTACCGGGAATAAAAGCCCTGACCCCGAAGGTGCATTGGTACCTTCTTGACTGCCCGTTGGGTGAGGAGGTTGTCCAGCTCGCGCTGTAGATATGTCTGGTGCGTGGGGAGTCGAGAAGGCTCCGCTGGGGAGAAGGGAGGGGGAAGCTTGTCCAAATGGAGACTGTACCTGTCTCGGACCACCCAGAGAACCCAGGTGTCCAACGTAATGGACGCCAACTGTGGGGCGAAGAGGGACAGGCGTCCTCCCACCGGCTGCAAACCCCGAGCGAGGTGAGGTGGCACCGGGGTTTGTGCTTTGGGCCCTTTCGGCTTACAGTGGGTGTGGAGTGCCTTCCCCTGCGACGTTGTGGCCGGAGCAGGAATGGGTGGGTAAGGTGGGTAACCCTGGTAGGGTAGGCCTTTCCTTGGGAAGAATGGCTTTTTAGTTTGAGGTTTCTTCAGAGGAAGGGAGGAGGTCTTGCGCAAGAGACGGGTTTGGGTTAGGAACTCTGTCTCTATCTTGGCGGCCTTGTCCTCCATAGGCTTACCAAAAAATTGCTCGCCGAGGCAGGGGACGTTCAGGAGCTTCTCCTGAACCCACTGCTCCAAGTCCGAAGATTGGAGCCATGCCTGACGCCAAGCCCCGATGCCGGCAGCCGCCACCCAAGCCGAGGATTCAAATTCATCGTATGCTGCACTGGAGATGTACTTGGAGCACTTCGCAGCTGACCTCAGGACGGTCTGGAATCTCAGGAGGGGTTCGCCTGCGAGACCTGCAGAGAAGCCCCCGAGCTCCTTGGCAAGGTTGCACATGAACATGCCCATGTACAATTGGTAAGCTTGAATATGGCATGCAAGCATGGTCCCTTGGTAGGCTTTGCGTCCCAGGATGTCGAGGGCTCTTGACTCCCTACCTGGCAGGATCGAAGAATGAGACTTTGGGCTCTTTTGCTTCCGCATTGCTGATTCCACCACCATGGAGATGTGGGGAAACTGGGTCTTCCTAAACCCGGGTCCACGTTGGACCCTGTACATCGCGTCGAGGCGCTTACTCACAATGGGAACTGAGGCAGGTGTTTCCCACATGCACAGAAGACTGGACAGGATGGGAGGCACTGGGACAGTGAAAGACTCCCAAAGCAGAGACTCGTACTGCAGGATATCAAGCTCTTCAGCTCGAGGCTCCTCTTCGGCCTGGGTAGCCAGGTTAAGGGCCCGCGCCATATTTCTCATGAACACCAAAAAGGAGGTGTTTTCGGGCAGGTCCGAAGGGAGGTCCCAGTGGGCGTTGGTCTCCGGGGAAGTATCCCCATCTGACTCCCAACCCGAGAGATCCAAGGAGGAATCTGACTCAGATAGGTCGCCCTGTCCAGAGGCCGAGACCCACTTCAAGCCGGAGGCCCTGGAGGATCTCACCCCTGAGGACGACGCCGAGGACCCTCACGAGGCCCATGGCTCTCGGGGGTTTCAACATCCCCCTCGAGGGAGTCATGGTCTCTTGGCGCAAACCAGCTGAGCTGAGTGTGAGCGCCTGCTGGGTAGCCAAGAACACAGAAATGGTGCGCTCTAGTGCCAGTTTACAGGATTACCACACAGGCACGGGGCCCTGAGATGCTGGCACCGGGGTCACCAGGCTTGGCATCGAGGAGGAGAGGGGGTCCTCGCCGGGATGGCCCTCAGGAGACTGGGCGTCATCACCAGAGGCCTCTGTATCTGTAAGAGGTACCTTTCGAGGCCGCTCCTTGTCCAACTTTCGGGAATGCTGCAGGGAGACGAGCAACTGAGCATGGGAGCGCTCGCGCTCGTCTGGGGTCCCCGACAGCGACTTCGAGGTCTTCTTCTTACGTCGTTCCCCCTTGGGGAATCCCTGGTCGGAGTGCCGCCTTCAGAGGGGGGGCCCGAGGTCAGGGATTCCACCCACGGAGAGACGACTGGGGGTGCCACCAGGGATTCTGTTGCAGCCTTATGGAAAATGTCATTGGACTTCTGCTTACAACTCAGCAGGGCCTTTGGAGGACGTTTTCTTACAAAGCGAGCAGAGCTCCGGATCATGGTTGGCCCTGAGACACCAGAGACAGCAGTCATGGGTGTCCGTAAGTGACATGTTTTTGGAGCACCTGTTGCATTTTTTGAAACCAATGGCCACTGGGGCAAAAAGGGCCCCCGCGAGGTCGAAGACCCATGCAGACAGCAGTTAGGAGAAAAAAGGGCGCAACACCCGCAAAAAGGAAAAATGCTACAAAAAATACGTCCCCTTGCTCGAAGGATAGAAAGAGCAGGGGGAGGACGGGTAGAGGACCGGAGCAACTGGAAAAATAGAAGGCCAGTGGCCGAAAAACGAAACACTTTTTCCGAGGGACAAAGACATGCATCCGAAGGGCTCCACGGAAAAAGGGAGACTGAGCAAGATGGCACCCTTGGGCGGGAAGAGGACCATGCATACGTGGCAGCAATCCCAAAGGCTTTCTTTGAAAGTTGGGGAATTGCTCCACGCGTGCTCCGTCAGTGCCAATGTCATCCATAAGTGAGGAATGACTTCCTGCTTGTTCCTGGAGAACTGCTTCTTCTGATGATTCTGTCACCACTGCCAGAGAAAGCATAAGAGTGTGTTTTCTTCTGACAAAGTATGCACAAAACTTAACCCATGTGGAGATATTACACCAATCATATCTCTATCTTGCTCCTATCTGACATTTCTTGCATGTCCAGATAATTTATGTACGTTTTTTGTTTATTTTGGGGGTGGGGGGTTAAAGAAAATGAGATTTTAGTGATCAATATTGGAATGTGGTGAGATGACTAGAGAATAAAAGTAGGGGAGGAGCCAAAGGGAAAAGGGGGAAAGATCTCAGTGGAAAGGGAAAGAGGGATAGAAGATGGAAAGGGATAGATAATATATGTGGAGGAGAATGGAATCAACAGCAGAAGGAGAAGGGAGGAGGAGGATAAGAAAAGGATGTTGTTGTTGTTGTTGTTAAGTGCCGTCAAGTCGGAGTCGACTCATGGCGACCCTCTGGATAGCTATCCTAAATTGTGTTCGGTCTTTAGTCAGGCGGCTTATTGTTGACAGACTGGTACCTGTAGCTGCTGTTATTGTATCGATCCATCTCATTGCTGGCCTTCCTCTTTTGCGTTGACCTTCTATCTTGCCAAGCATGATGTCTTTCTCTAATGATCTCTCTCTCCGCATGATGTGTCCAAAGTATGAAAGTCAAAGTCTTGTCATCTGAGCTTCTAAAGAAAACTTAGGTTTGATCTCCTCTAGTACAGACTGGTTTTCCCCCTACCTGTTTAATTTATATGCAGAACAAATCATCAGAGAAGCAGGATTGTATGAAGACAACAGAGGTGTGAAGATTGGTGGAAGACTCATCAACAACCTTCGCTATGCTGATGATACCACATTACTGGCGGAAAGTGAAGATGATCTGAAACATTTGCTTCTCACAATCAAAGAACATAGTCTCAAAATGGGCCTGCACCTTAATGTAAAGAAGACAAAGATCATGACAACTGGCATAATCAACAGGTTCATCGTCGAAGGAGAAGAAATTGAAATCGTGAATAACTTTAATCTACTTGGATCAACTATCAATAAAGAAGCAACAATCAGTCAAGAAATCAGACGACGCATTGCTCTTGGCAGAATGGCTATGAAAGACCTAGATAAGATTCTCAAGAGCAGAGATGTCTCTCTCCATACAAAAATTTGACTTGTTCAAGCCATGGTATTTTCAATAACATCATATGGATGTAAAAGCTGGACAGTGAAAAAGATAGACAGGAAGAAAATTGATGCCTTTGAATTATGGTGCTGGCAGCGAATATTGTGTATACCATGGACTGCCCGAAGAACAAACCAGTCTGTACTAGAGGAGATCAAACCTAAGAGAAGGATAGAAGGTGCTAATATAGAAGGATGAAAAGGACAGATCTACTGTCATATTCTTGGCTCCTGATGGTCTCTTCTCTTATTCTCTCAGGCAACACAATCACTTGTATCCCCCTGAGCACTGATCCCTTCACTCATATGAATTCCTCATTCCCATCTCTTCCCTTACTCTGCTTATCTCCCACTTGTCTTAACTTTACCAATCTCCTTCCTCACACTCAATCCTATAATAAAACTCTGGAATTTGTTACCGGAGACTGTAGTAAAAGCTGTTAGCGTAGCTGGATTTAAAAAAGGTTTGTACAAGATCCTGGAGGAAAAATCCATAAATCATTATTAAAGAGGACTAAGGAAATCCACTGCTTAGCCCAGGATAAGCACTGTGGAATATGTGTACCTTCTTGAGAACCTGGCACAGAAGAGGCAGGACAAGAATCAACCATGGAAGGATGTTTATTAGAAACTAGGAAGTGAACCCGACACGTGTTTGTACCTTCTTGAGAACCTGACAGGTACTTGTGGCCTGGAAGGGCCACTACTGGAAACAGATACTGGGCTTGACAGACCTTGGTTTGACCCAATATGGCATTTCTTATGTTCTTATTCTGCCTTAACTCTCACCAAAATGTCCTCTCAGTTTCCTCCCTCTCTTTCCCCTCCAACCCCTTCATGTGCACCTATATCACGCTCCTCTCCTCACATTTCTCCTGAGGCCTTAAACTCAGAACATAACAGCACCCCAGACTCCTTACCCATACTATTTACCCCAGGGCTGGACTCATGGCTTTGAACCATGCAGCATTATGTCATCCTTCAGGATTCACTATAGGTTCACAGGAAGAAGTACCAATAAGTGCAGCAACACTGCCATGTTCTAAGAAAGCACAGACTGGCATGGGGAAGAACAGAATCAGAGATGTACAAGCTGCTGCCGCCATTTACACCTACTCCCTCCCCCTCTCCTGTGGCAATCCTGTAGGAAGGACTAGATCTCGTGGCAATTCCCATGGCCGTGGGAGACCAGCAGTAATATGTATAGAATATT
Source organism: Ichthyophis bannanicus (assembly GCA_033557465.1). NCBI lineage: Eukaryota > Metazoa > Chordata > Amphibia > Gymnophiona > Ichthyophiidae > Ichthyophis > Ichthyophis bannanicus. The sequence continues at coordinate 1,541,488,912 of CM066031.1, forward strand.
GCTTCTATATATTTATTTTTCAACCTTCCTTTTTCTTCCTTCTCATATCTACAGGGTTGTATGACTAACACCACTCTTAAAATGAGTTACTTAGAAAAGTGGGTCAGCCAGTCATTAGCTGCTTGCATCAAATAAGGAGAAAGTAAGCAATGGGGTTTTATTCTGGAATGCTGTTAACAGATTACTTCACTGTACTTGCTCCTAAATCTGTGGGATTTACTGAAGTAAGTCCTAAGAGAAATCATTTGCTACCTAGCCCTTTCTTTCCTCACCATAAAAAAGTAACAAGTTAGTAAACAACAAAAGTGGCAGAGAAAGTATGGGTAATATTGTTAAATATTTAAAAAAAATCAAAGGAAAAATGAAAAATATACCCTCTTGATGATGTCTCTTGGCAAAGGATAGCTCTCCTTCAAGCTGTGCATGGAATTTTTGAATACATCTTCGAACTAAATCCTCCCAGCCTGGTTTCATTGCTGTTCTCATAGTAGTTGTATCCAAAGAAGTAATCTTCCCTAGAATTATACAGGAGAATTATGTTTATTGTTTCAGAACTACACAGAAGAGTATTAACCAGTGCTTCTCCCCATTAAAAATGCTGACTTTACCCCTTGTTCTTTAAAGTACCTTGCAAATCCTGACGAGTAGTGAAGCTTTCAGATGAGGGAAGTAGAGTCCTCTCTTTCACTGGAACTCGCCTCGCTACACAGATCAAGCAAGACTGCAAATCTTAAAATGAAAATTTTAGACTTACTATTTCAGGTTACCTTTCCAAGAAAAAGCATATTCTACATGTCACAGCAATAAAACAATCAGTTCAATTTGCTAACTAATGTAATTGGAGTGATCACTTAGATATTCTTTTTGAAAAAAATCTGAAAAAAGCTTCAATAGGTCCAACATTTCCGGTTCTGTTTTCTAAACTGAATCAATAAATTGCATGTGAAACTTACTGTAAAATGAGCACACTGCAGCACAAGATGAGGCAATTTTGATGGCTTTCACATAATAAGTAGTTTTAAAGTTATTCACAAAGGAACTAGTATCTTAAAAAACACATGTATAATCATAATGAAAAATTTGTATTAGAGGATCAATACGCTATTTTATTTATCCATCTATTTTATATACTGCCACACCCAAAGAGGCTCTAAAACAGTTTATATAAACGTCCATTATACAAACTAAAAAAAAAAAATACTAAAACAAAAACACAGCATAAACAAAACATATAAAACATGATAGAACAAAAACAGTCAATCAAATTTTGGGTTTTTTTTTAAGTGCCATCAAGTCAGTGCTGACTCCTGGCTACCCAGCAACCCCTGAATTTTCTTGGCAAGTTATGACAAAGTGGACTGCCAGGTCATTTTTTCTGAGGCAATGGAGGGTAAAGTGACTTGATCAAGGTCACAAGGAGTGCCAGTGGAAATCGAACCCTGATCTCTTAAGTATTAGGCTGCTGCTCTAACCACTAGGCTGTTACTCCACTCAGTCAATCGTATGCAACCCAGAAAACCAAGACCTGCATTAACTTATGAAAAGAAAGAGGAGACTCAACTGACAATTGCCAGAGGTAAGACATTCCAGACAGCAGCACCCATACAAGAAAATGTCCATAGGTGAGTTGTCATCAAAGTAATCTCAAGAGGACCATGAACAACAGAGCAAAGAACTTTATGATGAGCATACTGATAAAGCGTAGTTACTCACCTGTAACAGGTGTTCTCCAGGAGCAGCAGGAATCAGTCCTCACATATGGGTGACGTCGGCGCCGACGGAGCCCTCACGGAGCAATTTTCCCCAGCTTTCAAAGAAAGCCTTTGGGAATTGCAGCGCGCATGCGCGGTCTCCTTCCCGCCCAAGGGTGCCATCTTAGCCAGTCAGATGACATAGCTAAAAAAAGACAGCATAAAAATTTGCAAAAAAACTAAAGCAGATGATTGCAACTCCAAGGGGAGGAGGGAGGGTTGTGAGGACTGATTCCTGCTGCTCCTGGAGAACACCTGTTACAGGTGAGTAACTACGCTTTCTCCAGGACCAAGCAGGAAGTCAGTCCTCACATATGGGACTCCCAAGCTTAAGGCTACCGGAGACCCTAAGCACAAAAAAGAGCTCCCTCTAGCTCAGCAGCACAGAAGGAAGGAATCTTCACTGAATTATTACCCACCGGTAGCCCACATCCGGGATGGAGGGTAGGAGTTACTCAGACCTCAAAGAGATTACGGAGGACTGCCTGTCCGAAAGCACTGTCCCTGCGGGACTCCCTCTCGAGACAGTAATGGACCGCAAAAGTCTGGCTCGAAGACCAAGTAGCGGCCCGGCAGATGTCTGCCAGCGGAACAGAGCGGAGGTAAGCCACTGACGTAGCCTTTGCCCGAACGCAATGAGCCGTGACTCGACCTTCCAAGGAGAGTCCGGCTGCCCCATAAGCCCAAGTGATACAGTCCGCAACCCAGATGGACAGAGTACGCTTGGAGACTGGGAGCCCCAATTTATTGGGGTCAAAAGACACAAAAAGCTGAGCAGCTTTACGGTGCTCCCGCGTACGGTCAAGGTAGAAGTTCAATGCCCTTCTACAGTCCAGGGTATGGAGGACCGTTTCAGCTCGGCTGGAGTGTGGTCTGGGAAAGAAGGTCGGAAGTACCACCTCCTGATTGATGTGAAAAGGGGAGACCACTTTTGGAAGAAATTTTGGGTGAGTCCGTAGGACTACCCTATTTTTGTAGAACCGAGTGCAAGGGGGATCAGACACGAGGGCCTGCAATTCACTTACGCGTCTAGCGGAAGTGAGGGCTATCAAGAACAATGTTTTCCAAGAAAGAAAACGGAGAGAACAGGTAGCCATAGGTTCAAAAGGCGGACAGGTGATCCGCTGTAAAACCACATTCAGATCCCAGTCAGGAGCTGGCGGGCGCAGAGGTGGTTTAAGCAGAAGGAGACCTCGGAGAAACCTCGCCACAAGAGGGTCGCTGGAAAGAGGTCTGCCGTCCACTGGCACATGATGTGCTGAAAAGAGCACTGAGGTGAACTTTGACGGAGTTGGACTTAAGTCCCAGATTAGAGAGGTATAGCAAGTACTGCAGGATCACCGACACCGGGAAGGAGAAGGGATCCTGAGACTGTTGGGTACACCAAACGGAAAAGCGACGCCATTTAAGGGCGTAGCATTTGCGTGTAGAAGGTCGCCGAGAAGCTAGGACGACCTCTTCCACCTCTGCCGGCAGAAGAAGGGGAGCAAGGACTACCCTCTCAGCAGCCAGGCCATTAGATTGAGAGATCTGAGGTTGGGGTGTAGCAGAGACCCCTGATCCTGAGTGAGGAGATCCGGTTGTAACCCCAGAGGGAATGGATCCTCTACCGCTAATTGCAGCAGGAGTGGAAACCACGGCTGTCTGGGCCAGCGAGGGGCCACCAGGATCATGAAGGCTTTGTCTCGGAGAACCTTGAAAAGAGTCCGAGAGACTAGCGGGATGGGAGGGAAAGCGTACAGAAGGCTCTCCGACCATGAGAGTAGAAAAGCGTCTGCCGCAACTCGAAGGGGATGTGGCTGACGAGAGCAGAAGCGAGGGAGTTGCCGGTTGAGAGGGCTGGCAAAGAGATCCATCGTGGGGAGGCCCCACTTTAGAAAGAGCTTCTGAACTACCAAGGGATCCAGGCGCCACTCGTGCGGCTGGAGGATCCTGCTGAGTTTGTCCGCCAGGCAATTTTCTTGGCCTGGGAGATAAACTGCCTTGAGAAGAACGCCGTGACTGACGGCCCAAGAGCAGAGCTTCTGTGCTTCCCGACAGAGAAGGAAGGAGCCCGTGCCCCCCTGCTTGTTCACGTAGAACATGGCAACTTGATTGTCCGTCTGTACAAGGACGGACTGGTGAGAGGTCAGGTGGGAGAAGGCCTTGAGAGCCAGGCGGATCGCTCTGAGGTCCAGGAAGTTGATCTGCTGAGCAGACTCCCACGTGGTCCAGAGGCCCTGAGTACATGCCCCTTGGCAATGTGCTCCCCAGCCCAGGAGGGATGCATCTGTCGTCAGCACCCGGGACGGCTGAGGTGACTGGAAAGGCATGCCGAGTACCAGGTTCGGCCGATGAAGCCACCACTGGAGAGACTAGATCAGCGGCTCGGAGACGCGCACTAGGTCTGCTAGGCCGCCTGTGGCTTGTTGCCACTGCTTGCGGAGACACCATTGAGCAGGCCGCATATTCAGGCGGGCATTGGGGGTCACATGGACGGTGGAAGCCATATGGCCGAGTAGTCTCAGGAAGCGCCTGGCGGAGACCAGGGGCTGGCTGCGAAAACGGTCGGCTAGGTCCATGAGCCGTTGAGCCCTGTCGAGCGGTAGGAACGCTCGTGCCTGAGGAGTGTGCAGCCTTGCGCCGATGAACTCGAGATCCTGTGAAGGGAGCAAAGTGGACTTTGCAAAGTTTATAACAAAGCCCAAGTACTGCAGAAGAGTCACCGTGCAGCGTGTGGCGTTGGTGACCTCCGGAGCGGACGCTGCTCTGATGAGCCAGTCGTCGAGGTACGGAAAGACATAGAGGCCGTGAAGCCGGAGATGGGCCGCCACCACCGCGAGACATTTTGTGAAGACTCGCGGTGCGGAGGACAGGCCAAAGGGCAGTACTCTGTACTGGTAATGATTTCCTGCCACCACAAACCTTAGGTATTGGCGGTGGCTTGGGTGGATAAGGATGTGCGTGTAGGCATCCTTTAGATCCAAGGAGCATAGCCAATCTCCCTGCTGGAGGTAGGGCAGAAGGATTCCAAGGGTAAGCATCTTGAACTTTTCCCGCACGAGGAATTTGTTGAGGTTGCGCAAGTCCAGGATGGGTCTGAGGCCTCCTGTCCTTTTTGGTACTAGAAAATACCTGGAATAAAAGCCTTGACCTCTCAGGTGGTGGGGCACCGGTTCCACCGCCTGTTCCTGTAGAAGACCTGCTAACTCCTGAAGGAGTAATTCCCTGTGCAGAGGGAGTCGTGGAGGTTCTCCCGGAAAATAGGAGGGAGGGACCTGGTGGAAGTGGAGAAGATAGCCTTCTCTCACGACTTGAAGCACCCAGGCATCTGAAGTGATGCTGGACCACCTGTGGGCGAAGTGAACCAGCCGGCCTCCGGTGCTGGGAGGAACCAGCGGAGGGGGAGAGGCTATGCTTAAGGAGTCAAAAGCCCCCACCCTGCTGAGCAGGGGCTGGTGGTGCAGGCTTGGGGGCTTGCTGCCTACGGGACCCGTTACCCCGTCCCTTGGCCTGCTGGCCCTGTTGGGGAGCTGCAGGGGCCTGATATTGGGGGTATTGTTTGTAGGCAGCCGCCTTTCTCGGGTAAAAGGACTTCTTTCCCGAGCCCTTCTTTTTCTGGGAAGGGGCGGAGGTCTTCCTAGAAAGCCTAGTCCTGGTGAGAGTCTCCGTCTCGATTTGTGCAGCCTTTTCAGCCATGGGCTTGCCAAAGAGGTTTTCGCCTCGGCAGGGGACATCGACCAACTTGTCCTGCACCCAGGGCTCAAGGTCAGACGACTGAAGCCAAGCCTGTCGGCGGGCACCGATGCCGGCTGCGGCCACTCGAGCCGATGCTTCAAAGCCATCATAGGCTGCTCGGGATATGAATTTTGAGCATTCCCGAATGCCAGAGGACAAGGCCAGGAACCTCCGCAAGGGTTCCTCGGACAAACCAGCGGAGAATCCGGCCAGCTCTTTAGCCAGGTCCCGGAGATACATGCCCATGTATAGCTGGTAGGTCTGGACACGACACGCAAGCATAGAACCCTGGAAACACTTCTTACCAAGGCCATCCAGGTTACGGGCCTCCCTGCCAGGAGGCACCGAGGAGTGCATCTTCTGGCTCTTAAGACGATGCATGGCCGATTCCACTACCATGGAATGGTGTGGTAGCTGTGCTTTTTGGAAGCCAGGGCTCTTGCGGACTCGATAGATAGAATCGACCCGCTTGCTCAGGACCGGCGAGGAGGCCGGAATCTCCCACATGCGGAAGAGTAGTCGTTCCAGCATGGGAGGAACCGGTACAGTAAAGTGTTCCCTGGCGGGAGAGTCATACTGGAGGGCGTCGAGCTCTTCGGCTCGAGGCTCCTCCTCGGGATCCGCAGGGAAGGCCAAAGCCTTGGCCATATCCCTGACGAAGTCCGAGAACCGGGCATCCTCCGGGGGGGACTGCTTCCGAGGTTCGGACTCAGGTGAGTCCGAGGGGACACACCGAGTCCGAAAAGAATCAGGTGACTCTTCCTCTTCAGACTCCCAGACCGACTCCGACGAGGAATCGGTGGGGTCGGCCCGGGCAGGGCGCGGCGCCTGCCGCCCCGACGCCGAGGGAGTCGGCGTCGGCGACCTCGGTCCCGAACGGGAGGCCGAGGGTGACCTCGACCGAGGATCGACTCGAGTTCGCATGGACTCGAGGATCGGCTCGGTCTCCGGGGTCGACTTAGACGTCGACGTCCCGGCGGTCGGGGCAGCGGCGCCAGCGAGGCCAGCGAGCAGTGCCCGCTGCTGGTCCATGAAGGCAGACAGTCTGCTCTCCAAGGCCGTCAACCTGAGTCCGAGCTCAGGTGACCCAGCAGCCCCCGACTCGGGCCCCGACGGCGTCGGGCCCGACGTCGGCGGTCTCGGAGGCGAGTCCAGGAGGACCACAGGACTTACCCGAGCAGGCAGCTCCGACTCCAGGCGAGGTCGCCTCGAGAGGTGCTCCTTCTCCAAGGACCCGGGACGGCTATCGGGGCTATGCGACCTGGCCCTCGCGGAGCCAGGAGCGTCCACCGACGCCGCCCTCGCGGGTTTCACCTTCCGTCGATGGTCCCCGGAGGGAGAACCCCTGTCGGAGGAACTCCGGCGACGGTCCGAGCTGGAACCTCTGGACGCGGAGGCCTCCGACGAGGTCCGGGTACGGCTGGGGTCAGCGAAGATCCTATCCCGCTGATGCCGCCGACTTCTCAACGCTTTGGAGGACATTTTGCCGCAGGGCCCACAGATCATTTCTTCATGATCCGGGCCCAGGCAGCGGAGGCAATTGTCGTGTGTGTCAGTTAGTGACATATTTCGGTCACACTGACCACACCGCTTGAAACCACTGGCAGCCATCAGGGGAAAAAGGGCCCCGGCGAGGTCAAAGGACCGGGCTGCCAGGGAAAACCCGAAAACGAAACTGACTAAGTCAGAAAAACCGAAAAAGAAGAAGAGGACTCGTGACCGGCGTCGCGAGTCCGGGCGGGAAAAAGACCGGCCGAAGGAAAAAAGAGAAAATTATGAGTAAAAATCAACTTTTTCGCGGGGACACGACGGGTACGTCTGTAGGGCTCCGCGGAAAAAAGAAGACTGGCTAAGATGGCACCCTTGGGCGGGAAGGCGACCGCGCATGCGCGCTGCAATTCCCAAAGGCTTTCTTTGAAAGCTGGGGAAAATTGCTCCGCGAGGGCTCCGTCGGCGCCGACGTCACCCATATGTGAGGACTGACTTCCTGCTTGGTCCTGGAGAAGTAAGTCTTTCAGAAAAAATGGAGCCCTCCTTTGTAAAATTTATGAATCTAAGCCAAGATCTTAAATTCTACCCACTGCTGAATGAGTAGCCAACACAAAGTCTTTAACCCTGGATAGATATGATCACACAGTTGTGTGTTAGTGAGTAAGCAAGCATCTGTATTTTGCACTCTAGAGTCTTTGCAATTGATGAGGAAGAACAGCATAACGCATGCTGCTGTAATTCAACAAAGACAACTAAGGCATGAGCAAGTTGAAAAATATATATCAGCAATGTGACAATGGCCAGTTTCCTCGATTTGTAAAACCAGGCACGTTGAGGGAGTGCTCGAGTGCATCAAGGAGAGCGTTGAGAGGGTGTGCGAGCGCGCCTCTAGGCGAGCATCAGGGGGTGCACAAGTGCGCGTCAAGGGGGTGCGCGCGTGTGCATCATAGTGAGCATCGAGGGGGTACATAAGTGCAAGTGCGCAACACAGGAAGTGTCAGGGGGTGCACATTTGTCACAGGGAGCACTGAAGGAGTACATGGGTGTGAGTCATGGGCAGCATAGAAGGGGTACATGTGTGTGGGATGGGGCGTGTTCAAAAGGTACTTTGTGTGTCTCTCATAGGGAGAATTGAGAGTGTGCATGTGCGTATACACGTCATAGCGAGTGTCGAGAGGCTGCATGTGTGTGTATGTCATGGGGAGGATCAAAGGGGTATGTATATATGTCTATGTATGTAACAGGGAGCGTCAAGAGGTTGTGTGTGTATGGAGCATTGAAGGAGCACGTGTCTCATGTGGAGCGTAGACGGGTACGTGTGTGTATGCTGTCATGGGGAGCATCGAGAGGGTGCATGTTTTTATATCTCATGGGTAGCATTCAGGGCATGTGTGTGTGTGTATGTTATGGAGTGTGTCAAGGTGGTGCGCATGTGTGTGTAGAATTGTGGCCAACATTATTGGCACCCTTGCATTTTAGGTATGTTATGTACAATAAAGAGTAGTTACTCACCTGTAACAGGTGTTCTCCAGGAGCAGCAGGAATCAGTCCTCACATATGGGTGATGTTGGCACCGATGGAGCCCCCATTCGGAGCATTTCCCCAGCTTTCAAAGAAAGCCTTTGGGAATGCAGGCACGCATGCGCGGTCCCCTTCCCGCCCAAAGGTGCCATAGAAACAAACATGACAGAAAAAGACCACATGGCCTATCTAGTCTGTCCTTCCATAACAACAACTACAACAGTCCACTTTTTACCTTTAGAGATCCTCTGTGTTGGTCCCATGCTTTTTTGAATTCAGCTACTGTCCTCATCTCTACCACCACCACTGGGAGACTATTCCATGGATCCACTACTCTTTCTGTAAAGAAATATTTCCACATATCACTCCTGAATCTATCTCCCTTCACCCTCATCCCATGTCCCCTCGTAGCAGAACTTGCTTTCAATTGAAAGAGGCTCTCTCCCTGAACATTTATGCCACGGAGGTATTTAAACATCTCAATCATATCACCTCTATCCCGCCTTTCCTCTAAGGTGTATATTAAGATCCTTAAGTCTGTCCTCATATGCTTTATAATGAAGCCCATTAATCATTTTAGTAGCAACCCTCTGCACCGACTCCATCCTGTTCACATCCTTTTGAAGGTGCGGTCTCCAGAATTGCACACCATACTCCAAATGAGGTCGCACCAAAGACTTATACAGAGGCATTATCACCTCCTTTTTTCTGCTAGCCATTCCTCTCCGTATGCACCCAAGCATCCTTCTAGCTTTTGCCGTCACCTTTTCTACCTGTTTAGCTACTTTAAGATCATCAGACACAACCACACCTAGGTCCCGCTCTTCTTTAGTGGACAAAAGTACTTCACCTCCTATACTGTATTGCATCCTTGGATTGCTGCAGCCCAAATGCATGACCTTACATTTTTTAACATTAAATCCCAGCTGCCAAATTCTAGACCATTCTTCAAGCTTAGCTAGATCCCTCCTCATGTTATCTACACCTTCCTGGGTGTCTACTCTATTGCAGATTTTGGTATCATCTGCAAAGAGGCAAACCTTACCCGACAGCCCTTCTGCTATATCACTAACAAAGATGTTAAAAAGAATCGGACCAAGGACAGATCCCTGGGGTACACCACTGGTAACATCCTTCTCCTCAGAATGAGCTCCATTTACTTGTACTCTTTGTCGCCTCCCACCCAACCAATTTCTAACCCAAGCAGTAACTTTAGGGTCCATCCCTAGGGTGCTCAGTTTGTTTATAAGTCGCCTGTGAGGAACAGTGTCAAAGGCTTTACTGAAATCTAAATACACCACATCTAGAGCTCTCCCTCGGTCCAACTCCCTGGTCACCCATCTTGCTCAGTCTGATGACATAGCTAAAAGACAGCACAAAAAGAAAATGAACTATATACAACTGCAACTCCAAGGGGGGGAGGGAGGGTCGTGAGGATTGATTCCTGCTGCTCCTGGAGAACACCTGTTACAGGTGAGTAACTACTCTTTCTCCAGGACCAAGCAGGAAGTCAGTCCTCACATATGGGTGACGCCCTAGCTCTGGGCTACCAGGAACCAAGGCTGAAAAATAGAGCTCCCTCTAGAGCCTCAGCAACAGTGAGAGAATCTTCTCTGAGACCACACCTGAACGGTAGCCCAACACCAGGGCCAGAGGGTAGGAGTTGCCTAAACCTCAAAGAGATTACGGAGTACCACTTGCCCGAAAGCACTGTCCCTATGGGACTCCCTTTCGAGGCAGTAGTGGTCCGCAAAAGTCTGGCTTGAAGACCAAGTAGCGGCCCGGCAGATGTCTGCCAACGGAACAGAGCGGAAGTGAGCTACTGATGCGGCCTTCACTCTGACTCGGTGGGCCGTGACTCGACCCTCCAGGGAGAGGCCGGCTGCCCTATATGCCCAGGCGATACAGTCTGCCACCCTGATGGACAACGCATGCTTAGTGACAGGCAACCCCAATTTATTAGGGTCAAAGGAAATGAAGAGCTGAGAAGCCCTTCTATGCCCCTGCGTATGTTCTAGGTAAAAAGACAGCGTCCTTCTACAATCCAGGGTATGCAAGACAGTCTCGGCCCTACTGGCGTGCGGCCTGGGAAAGAACGTCGGAAGTACCACCTCCTGGTTGAGGTGGAAGGAGGACACTACCTTTGGAAGGAACTTAGGATGAGTCCTCAAGACTACCCTGTTCTTATAGAACCTGGTATATGGCCTATCCGAGACCAGGGCCTGAAGCTCACTCACACGCCTAGCCGAGGTGAGTGCCACGAGAAACAACACTTTCCAGGATAGGAAACGTAAGTGGCAGGTAGCCATCGGCTCAAAAGGTGGGCGAGTCAGTTGCTGCAAGATCACATTGAGATCCCACTCAGTGGCCGGTGGACGAATAGGAGGCTTGAGCAGAAGCAGGCCTCTAAGGAAGCAAGACACCAGAGGGTGGCCCGAGAGGGATTGTCCATCCACCGATGAGTGGTGAGCAGAAAGGGCACTGAGGTGGACCCGGACAGAGTTGGACTGAAGTCCCAGGTTGGACAGGTGGAGCAGGTACTGCAGCACCACCGGGACCGAGCAGGAGAAGGGATCCTCCTGCTGTTGAGAACACCAAGTGGAAAACCTACGCCACTTCAGAGCATAGGCCTTCCGAGTGGAATGCTTTCGGGAGGCCAGCACCACCTCTTCAAACTCCTTTGGTAGGAGCAAGGGAGCAAGGACTACGCTTTAAGCAGCCAGGCCGTCAAACTGAGGGATTTGAGGTTGGGATGCAAGAGGGACCCCTGATCCTGAGTCAGAAGGTCGGGTTGCAGCCCCAGAGGAAGTGGAGCATCCACTGCCAACTGCATAAGAAGGGGGAACCACGGCTGCCAGGGCCACTTGGGGGCTATCAGGATCACCGTGGCTCGGTCCTGCTGGGTTTTGAATAGAGTCCAGGCCACCAAAGGTGTGGGAGGAAACGCATACAGCAGGCCCTCTGACCAAGGGATCAGGAATGCATCTGCCGCTGCCCTGAGTGGATGCGGTTGTCTGGAACAGAACTTGGATAGTTGCCTGTTCAGCGGACTGGCAAAAAGATCCATGGTTGGAAGTCCCCACTTCAGAAAGATCTGTTGGACTACCTGAGGATCCAACTGCCACTCGTGAGACTGCAGAAGTCTGCTCAGCCTGTCCGCCAGGTAGTTTTCCTGGCCTGGGAGGTAGACCGCCTTGAGGGTCATGCCTTGAGTGATAGCCCAGGAGCAGAGAGCTTGTGCTTCCAGGCACAGGAGTCGGGATCCTGTGCCTCCTTGCTTGTTCACATAGAACATAGCCAACTGGTTGTCCGTATGAATTAGGACAGACTGGTGAGAGAGGACCAGAGAGAAAGTCCGTAAGGCTAGTCGAATGGTTCTCAATTCCAACAGGTGGATCTGCTGGACAGCCTCCCACGGAGACCACAGGCCTTGGGTGCAGGTCCCCTGGCAATGTGCCCCCCAGCCTTGCAGGGAAGCATCGGTTGTCAGTACCTGAGTGTGTGGGGAGGCCCGAAAATGAACTCCCCCGACCAGATTTGGGAGATGCCTCCACCAGCATAAGGAGTCCACCAAGAGTTTGGACACCTTTATCCTGTCTGACAATTTCCCAGTGGCCTGTACCCACTGTGCCCTGAGGCACCACTGATCCGGCCTCATGTGCAGACGGGCATTTGGGGTGACGTACTGTGGAAGCCATGTGACCTAAGAGCCGGAGGAAGTGTCTGGCAGAAACCAGAGAGTTCATCTGAAACTGGCCGGCCAACATCAGCAGTCTGTGAGCTCTGTCCACAGGCAAATAGGCCTTTGCATGGATGGTATCCAACCTTGCCCCTATGAACTCCACGTCCTGTGAGGGGACTAAAGTGGACTTTGGGAAGTTTATAACGAATCCCAGGTGCTGAAGCAGGGATGTGGTTCGGAAGGTGGCCTGCCTGGCCTCTTGTGGAGACTGGCCCCTGATAAGCCAGTCGTCCAGATAAGGGAACACAAAGATCCCCTGGTTCCTGAGGTAGGCCGCAACCACCGCCAGGCATTTTGTAAAAACCCTGGGGGGCGGAGGTGAGGCCAAAGGGAAGCACTCTGTACTGGAAGTGGTTCCCTCCCACCACAAATCTGAGGTATTGCCTGTGACTTGGATGGATGAGGATGTGAGTATAAGCATCCTTCAGGTCTAAGGAGCATAGCCAATCTCCCTGCTGGAGGTAAGGCAGTAATATTCCAAGGGTAAGCATCTTGAACTTTTCCCTCTCCAGAAACTTGTTCAGATTTCTCAGGTCTAGGATGGGTCTGAGGCCTCCTGTTCTCTTTGGTACCAGGAAATACCTCGAGTAGAAGCCTTGCCCTTCCAGGTGGTGAGGCACTGGTTCCACCGCCTGGTCCTGTAACAGACCTGAAGGAGTAAGTTTCTATGCAGAGGGGGCCTTGGAGGCTCCCCTAGAAAGTAGGAGGGGGGTATCTGGGTGAAGTGGAGCAGATAGCCCCTCTCGATGATGCTTAACACCCAAGTATCCCTTGAGATGGCTGGCCACCTGTCTGCGTACAGGGTCAGCCGACCTCCTGTGCCCTGGAGCGGAGGAGAGGCTATGCTGGCATAGTCAAAAAATCCCTCCCTGCTGAGCAGGAGCCGGAGTGGGAGGCTTGGGAGCCTTCTGCCTACGGGGCCCATGACCCTGTCCCTTGGCCTGCTGGCCCTGTTGGGGAGCTGCAGAGGCCTGGTAGTGAGGGTAGGTTTTGTAGGCAGTGGTCTTCCTCGGGTAAAAGGCCTTTTTCCCCGAGCCCTTCTTCTTCTGGGAAGGGGCAGAGGTTTTCCTGGACAGCCTCGTCCGAGTAAGAGTCTCGGTCTCGAGTTCTGCAGCCTTTTCAGCCATGGGCTCGCCAAGGAGGTTTTCACCTCGACAAGGGACATCGACCAACTTGTCCTGTACCCATGGCTCGAGGTCCGAGGATTGTAGCCAGGCTTGGCGGCGTGCACCGATGCCGGCCCCTGCTACTCGGGCCGAAGCCTCAAATCCATCGTAGGCTGCTCGAGATATAAACTTTGAGCACTCTCGAATACCAGAAGACAAGGCCTTGAACCTCTGCAAAGGTTCCTTGGACAGACCAGCAGAGAACCCGGCAATCTCCTTTGCCAGGTCTCGAAGGTACATGCCCATGTACAGCTGGTAGGTCTGGACACGGCAAGCAAGCAGAGAGCCCTGGAAGCACTTTCTACCGAGGACATCCAGGTTCCAGGCTTCTCTGCGGGGAGGCAATGAGGAGTGCATCTTCTGACTCTTCAGGTGATGCATGGCCGATTTCACAACCATGGAGTGGTGCGGTAGCTGTGCCTTTTGAAACCCGGGGCTCTTGCGGACTCGATAGATGGAATCGACCCACTTGCTTAGAAGCGGCATCGAGGCCGGCGCCTCCCACATGCGGAAGAACAACCACTCCAGCATCGGAGGAACCGGGACAGTAAAGGTCTCCTTGGGAGGAGAGTCATACTGCAGAGCCTCGAGCTCCTTGGCTCGAGGCTCCTCCTCGGGGTCCGCAGGGAATGCCAATGCTTTGGCCATGTCCCTTACGAAATCCGAGAACCTGGTATCCTCCGGGGGGGGGGACCTTGTCCGAGGCTCGGATCCCGGTGAGTCCGGGGACGACTCCTCCTCCTCCGTCTCCCACGCCGATTCCTCCGAGGAGGAATCAAGCGGCTCCAAGTGGGCGGGCACCGATGCCATCCGTCCCGATGCTGAGGGCACCGGCATCGACAACCTCGGTCCCGAACGGGAGGCCGAGGGTGACCTCAGCCGAGGATCGACTCGAGTTTGCATGGTCTCGAGGATCGGCTCGGCCTCCGGGGTCGACTTGGACGTCGAGGTCCCGGTGGTCGGGGCAGATGCGCCGGTGAGACCGGCAATCAGCACCCGCTGCTGTTCCATGAAGGCAGACAATCTGCTCTCCAAGGCCGTCAACCTGAGTCCGAGCTCAGGAGACCCAGCAGCCTCCGACTCGGGCCCCGACGGCATCAGGCCCGATGTCGGCTCCCCCGGAGAAGAGTCCACGAGGACTACAGTACTTACGTGACTCGGGGCCTCCGACTCTACACGAGGATGCTTTGCAGGCCTCTCCGACTCCGAAGACCCGGGACAGCAATCGGGGCTATGCGACCTGGCCCTTGAAGAGCCAAGAGCATCCACCGATGCCGCCCTCGCGGGTTTATTCTTCCTTCAATGCTCCCTCGAGGGGGACTCCCTTTCAGAGGAGCCCCGACGATGCTTGGGGTCAGACTCCTGAGACGTCGAGGCCTCTGACGAAGTCCGGACCTGTCCAGAGGCAGATTCGGAGAAGATCCTCTCACGCTGGTGCTGACGGCTCCGTGATGCCTTGGAAGACATTTTGCCACAGGGGCTACAGACCGTAGAATCATGGTCTGGCCCCAGGCACCAGAGGCAGCAGTCATGTGTGTCGGTGAGAGACATGAGTTTCTTGCACCGATCACACTTCTTAAAGACACTGGCAGCCATCGGGGGAAAAAGGGCCCCTGCAAGATCAAAAAATTGGACTGCCAGGGAAAAGAAAAAAGGTGCGCACACAGTTTCTAAGGACAAAAATCGAAAAGAGAGGTCCGGGCTCGGCACCGGCGTACCGAGTCCAAGCGGGAAAGGAACCTACATCGAACCGAAGAAAAAACTCGACCCAACGCAGAAAAATCAACTTTTTTCACGGGTGACAAGGACAGGCGTCCGTAGGGCTCCGCGGAAAAAAGAAGACTGAGCAAGATGGCACCTTTGTGTGGGATGGGGACCGCGCATGCGTGGCTGAATTCCCAAAGGCTTTCTTTGAAAGCTGGGGAAATGCTCCGCATGGGGGCTCCGTCGGTGCCGACGTCACCCATATGTGAGGACTGACTTCCTGCTTGGTCCTGGAGAACTTGACATAATTGGAAATATTCCAACTGCATGACATATGTTAATAGTATGTTCAAAGATATACAACAAAAAAAGGATGTCTGTGCAACGTTGAGACAGTAACTTCTGAGAAAAAACAAAATAAAATATGACCTGGACAAGATTAATGGCACGCTCTATTAATATTTGGTTGCACAACCCTTGGCAGTGATGACAACCTTCAGCAGTTTCCTGTAACCATCTATAAGTTTCTTACATCTTGTCTGCTGGTAGTTTCTCCCACTCTTCACCTATGATTTGTTCCAGCTCATGAATGTTCCCAGGATTCCTTTCACCAATGGCAGATTTCTATTTTTTCAAAAGGTTCTAGATTGGATTGAGATTAGGACTCATTGCAGGCCAGTTTAAACGGTCCATTTTTTCCTTTTCAACCATCCTTTTGTACTTTTGGATGTATTTTTTGGGTCATTGTCCTGCTGGAGGACATGCACATTTTGCTCCAAAATACCTTGGCAGTCCTCTGACTTCATGATTCTTTTAATACGTTCCAGGCCTCCAGTTCCTGAGGCAGCAAAACAGCCCCAAAACATTATGGAACCTTCACCATATTTAGCTGTAGGAAGGGTGTTTTTTGCCTTATAAACTTCATTTCTTCGCCTGTAAATGTATCGCTGTTCTGCACTACCAAAGAGTTCAAGTTTGGTTTCATCTGTCCATAGAACATTTTCTCAGAACGATTGTGGTTTTTCAAGGTGGGTTTGAGCAAAGATCAGGAATGCCTTTTTATATTTGTCTGAGTGGTAGGGCCCTCCTTGGCCTTCATTCATAAAGTTGTTCTTTGTTTAGTGCGCGGCATATGGTGTGGGTTAAAACCACCAGATTGCTCCAGATCAGCCTTAAGTTCTTTGGATATTGTACATGGTGTTTTTCCATCAGTTCACATTAACCTTTGAAGACTAGATTAATTTTCCTCTTCCCACCAACATCCTCATCCTGGGAGGTTCTTGACAGTTCCATGAGTAGAAAACTTTGTAACATTGCGAATTGCAGACATAGGAGTCCCAAGGTCTTTGGAGATGATCTTCTACTCCGTTTGAAGTTTGATGTTTGATGTTTGGCATAATGTTTTTTCTGATGGTCTCAGGCAGCTTTCTTGTCTTCACCACTGTGAAAATGGAACAGGTAGTGAACGTGGCCATTTCAAACAGACATCATTCAAATCATGTGAGCACTGACAATTGATAACAGGTGTGACTGATGTTACTGCAATGGGAATGTGGTTCTTTTGTTCAAAGTGATATTAATTGTTTTTTAGGGTGTCAATCTCTTGGCAATGTCCCAGTTTTAATACTATTTCCTTTTTTGATTGGTCCTGTTTTATTTGACTCTGTGTGTCAAATGAAATTGCTCATAGTCCAAAGCAATTTCATTGGCCACATTTTTTTTGTATTAAGATATACGGTACACTAAGGGGTTGAACTGCAAGGGTGCCAATAATGTTGATCACAACTGTATATGTCATGGGGAGCGTCAAGGGGGGATGCGTGTGTGTGAATGCAAGTCATGGGGAGTGTGTGTGTGGGGGGGAGAATGTCATGGTAAGCATCGGGTGTGGGTGTGTGTGTGTGTGAATGCCATGGGGAGCATTGAGGGGGGTGAGTATGTGTGTGTCTGTTGTGGGGAGTGTCAAGAAGGTATGTGGGCCATGGGGAGCGTTGAGGGGGTACATCTGTGTGTGTCAGGAGGAGCATTGAGGAGGTATGTGTGTGTGTGTCTCATGGAGACCGTCGACCGGTTAAGTATGTACGGTACACGTGTCATAGGGAGCATCGAAGGTGTGTGTGTGTATGCTTGTCATGGGGAACACTGAGGGTACACGTGTGTGCGTACGCATGGCATGGGGAGCGCAGAGAGGGTGAGTGTGTTGAACGGGGAGCACCTAAAGTGTGTGCGTGTGTCATGGGAAGCATTGAGGGGGGGTGTTTTTTTCATGGGGAGAGACGAGGTGGTGCATGTGTGTATGTGTATCATGGGGAGCGTCGAGGGGGTGGGTAGGGGAATGTGTATGTGTCATGGGAAGGGCATGGTTTCGAAGAACGTATCCTTGAAGGATACAAGCAAAAAGCATAGTTACTCACCTATAACAGGTGTTCTCCAAGGACAGCAGGAACCAGTCTACATATGGGTAATGTCGGTGCCGATGGAGCCCACACGGAAGCATCTCCCCAGCTTTCAAAGAAAGCCTTTGGGAGATGCACCATGCATGCATGGTCCCCTTTCCACCCAAGGGTGCCATCTTGCTCAGTCATATGACATAGCTAAGACAGCAAAAAACAAATTGGTATAGTTAAGGCAACTCTACGGGAAGAAAGAAGGGTTGTGAGGAACAAGCAGGAAGTCAGTCCTCACATATAGGACTCCCTAGCTACAGGCTACCGACAACCTATAGAAAAAACACAGTCAAACTGAGTAGCAGCCGGTGAGCCAAAGTACAGACTCTGAAAGGACCCCAGTGTCCAGGGAGAACCATCACTCTGGTAGCCTGAACACAGAAGGGTTGGAGATGACTAAACCACGAAAGGTTTACTGAGCACGGCCTGGTCAAAAATGCTGTCCCTCTCCAGGCAGCAGTGAGCTGCAAAGGCATGAAATGAAGACCAAGTGGCGGCCTGGCAGATGTCTGTCACTGGGATAGAGCGCAAGTTTGCAACAGAGGTCACCATAGCCCTGGTGGGGTGAGCCATGATTTAGCGCTCCAGTGGGAGCTCAGTCTGTTTGTAAGCGAAGGCAATGCAGTCTGCAACCCAGGTGGACAGGGTCTGCCTGGTCACTGCCTCCCCCAACTGTCTGGGGTCATCGGAGGTGAAAAGCTGGGAGGCTTGGCAGTGGCCCTAGATACACTGCAGGTAGAAGGACAGGGCCCTCTTACAGTCCAGAGTATGAAGTATAGTCTCTGCATTGCTGGCATGAGGCCATGGGAAGGTGGGGAGCACCAAGTCCTGATTGAGGTGGAAGACGACAACCACCTTTGGCAGAAATTTGGGGTGCATGCGAAGCACAACTCTGTTCTTACAGAATCTCATATATGGTGGCTCTGCTACCAGAGTCTGGACTCACTGACCCTGCGAGCGGAGGTGAGCACCACCAGGAAGGCGACCTTCCAGGAGAGGTACTGCAGGTGGCTAGGGGCTCAACAGCAGTTGGGTGAGCTGCATCAGCAATATGGTAAGGTTCCATTCTGCAGGGGGCAGGCGGATTGGGGACTTGGAGAGCAGTAGGCACCACAGGAAGCAGTAGGACCCAGGTGATGAGGAGCTGAGAAGAGAGAGGCTTTCTCTCGATAGGGTGGTGGTGTGCAGAAAGGGCACACATGTGCACCGACTGTTGGACTTGAGTTTGGCATGGGAGAGGTGCAGCAGGCACTGCAGGCCTAGCTGCACCATGCAGGAGAAGGGGTCTGCCCGTTTCTCCGAGCACCACATGGAGAATCTCCACTACTTGGAGGCATAAGCATGTCTTGTGGAAGGCTTGCGGGAGGTCAGCAGGATCTCCTCCACCTCCTCTGACAGGTTAAAGGGAGTTAAGGCTACCCATTCAGCTGCCATGCTGTTAACACCAGAGACCAAAGATGGGGTGAAGGAGGGAGTCCTCCTCCTGAGTCAATAGTCCCAGGGAGTTCCCAAGAGGGACTGGGGGTTCCATCACTAGGCGGAGCAGCAATGGTAACCACGGCAACCTGGACCACTGGGGAGCTATCAGGATTACAGATGCTCAGTCCAGAAGGACCTTGAATAGGCTTCTTGGCTACCAGTGGCATGGGTGGGAAGGCAAACAGAAGACTTTCCGATCACAAGATGAGAAAAGTGTCTGCCACTATCCGGGATGGGTGATGCTGGCAGGAGCAGAAGCGGGTCAGCTGAGTATTGGCCGGGCTGTCGAATAGGTCCATCCAAGGGGTCCTCCAGAGCTGAAATAGCCTGTGGGCTACTCTGGGGTTTAGCCACCTTTCGTGCTGTTGCAGTACTTTGCTTAGCCTGTCCATGAGGACATTGTCTTGGCCCAGCAGGTAGACCGCTCTCAGGAGCATACCCTGGCTGATTGCATACGAGTAGAGGGTTACTGCCTCCTGGCAGTGGGCATAGGAACCTGTGCCTCCCTGTTTTTTCACGGAGAACATCGCCACTTGGTTGTCCATCTGGATGAGCACCTGCTGATGCTGGGGATGGTGGCAGAAGGCCTTGAGCGCCAGGAATATGGCCCTGAGCTCCAAGAAACTGATCTGTTGTTGGGCTTTGGTCCAGGACCAGTGCCCTATGTGTCGAGATTCCTGCATTTGGCTCCCCAACCCAGCAATGAGGCATCCGTGGTGAGGACCTGCTGAGGCATGGGGGATTGGAAAGGCATGTCTGCCCTCAGGTGTTGTGTGGTCTGCCACCAGCAGAGTGACTCCGTCAGAGGATGGGTCACAAAGACCTTGTCCTGAAGGCTGTCGATGGCCTGCGTCCACTGAGCCCTGAGTCGCCCTCATGTGAAGGCAGGTGTTCGGTTTGACGCGTACCGTCAAAACCATGTGGCTGAGCAGGCGAAGCATGCCACGTGCCGGCATGTAGCATCTGCCCTGGACCTTTGTAGCCAGGGCCATGAGCTGTTCAGCCCTGTCACTGGACAGGAAGGCCTTCGCCTGGAGGGTATCTAGGTGTGCCCCAATGAACTCCAAGCTCTGTGTTGGGGTAGTTTATCATGAACCCCAGGTTTTGCAGGACACCGATAGTGCGGCCTGTGGCACATCGGTGGCTGTGTCCTCTCTGATGAGCCAGTCATCTAGGTAGGGGAAGATGAAGGCTCCTTGGAGGCGTAGGAAGACGATCACGACTGCCAGGCACTTTGTGAAGACTTTGGGTGTTGAGGCAAGCCCAAATGTAGTACCCTGTATTAGTAGAGATCACCCTTGACCATGAATCTGAGGTACTGTTTGTGCCTGGGGTGGATGAGGATGTGGGTATACACATCCTTTAGGTCCAAGGAGCATAGCCAGTCTCCCTGCTGTAGGTATGGCAGCAAGGTTCCAGGGGACAACATCTTGAACTTCTCCCTCACCAGGAACTTGTTTAGGTCTAGAATGGGCAGGCCTCCTGTCCTTTTAGGGATGAGGAAGAACCTTGAGTAGAACCCCCTTGTCCTGTTGTTGATGGGGCACTGGTTCCACAGCCATGTCTTTGAGAAGACCTTAAGTTCCTGCAGGAGCAGGGCCTGATGCAGGGGAGTCCTAGAGGGCTCTTCCGGAAAGAAAGGAGGGGGCATCTGGTCCAGGTGGAGGTAACCCTCTCTGACAACCTAGAGTGCCCAGATGTCAGTGGTAATGGTCGACCACCAGTGGACAAAGTGGACCAGACATCCCCCCATGGGCTGCTGATCTCCTGGAGGGGGACAGGCTATGCCCAGCAAATAAAAAGCTCGGGGACTGAGCTGGAACTGGGGCATTGGGGCCTTTTAGCTTGCAAGGTGGCTGCCCAGATCCTCGGGGACTCTGCTGAGGGGTATGTGGGGCCTGGGAATTTTGGTAGCTCTGGGATCCCAGGTCCTTCCTGGAGAAGGGGGGGGGTTCTTCCTGGGGGCCTTATGCTTGGGGGCCCGAGGAAGTTTCCTTTGAGAGCCAAGTCCTTGTCACATATTCGACCTCGAGTTCTACAGTTTTGTCTGCCATGGCCATGCCAAAGAGGTTCTCTCCCAGACATGGGACATCCAGGAGCTCTTCCTGGACCCATTGATCGAGGTCGGAGGATTGGAGCCAAGCCTGTCTCCTGGCACCGATACAGACACTGGAAACCTGGGCCATGGCCTTGAAACCATCGTAGGCGGCCAAGGTGATAAACTTTGAGCAACTGATGGCAGTTTTGGCCAATGTCTGGAACTTCTGGAGGGGTTATCCAGAGAGGCCAGTGGAGTAGCCCTTTAGCTCCTTCATGGTGTCCTGGAGGAACATTCCCATGTAGAGGAGGTATGCCTGGACCTGGCAGCCCAGCATGGAGCCCTGGCAGCATTTTCTGCCAAGGCCAGGAGGCATCAAGGAGTGCGTCTTTTGACTTAGGAGTTGAGTCATGGCTGACTCAACCACCATGGAGTTGTGTGGTAACTGGCTCCTGTGGAAGTCCAGGCTTAGATAGACCTTATACATAAGGTCAAACCGGCTATTAACTGTGGATACCATAGCCAGTGTCTGCCACATACGAAGGAGCAGTTTCATGAGGATCGCCGGGACTGGCACTGATAGGGACTGCTTCAGGGGGAAGTCGAATTTGAGGATCTCGAGATCCTCCGACTGAGGGTCGTCTACCGACTCTGTGGTGAAGGCTAGAATTTTGGCCATCTCCCACACGAAGTTAAGGAAGGCCTTATCCTCAGGCGGGGAATGATGCCGGGCCCCTGGTGGGGATGGGTCAGACAGAAGGTCTCAATGCCTCCAAGTGCCGGGAAAACTGTCATCCTCAGATTCCCAATTGGAGTCGAAGGTGAATTCGATGATCGAACAGACCCTGGTCAGGGTCAGGGGCTTGTTGGCTTCAACAGCGTGGCCAGAGCCACAACCACTGGCCAGGGAGGATCGGGGTCCCGAGGAATGGGACCATGAACGTAACCTCTGCTGGTAATCGGCCCGAGCGAGGGAGCTCCGGGGGATCAACTCAACGCCAGGCAAAGTCCTCAACATCAAGGTCCTGGTGCTTTTGGCAGATGAACCGGCGGAGCCGGATAGCACTGCCTGCTGAGTGGCCAAGAAGGCAGACAAACTGCGCTCCAGGGCCTCCATCCTGGTCTCCAGCCCAGATGGAGTCACAGCAGTTGGCGCAGACGCTGAGGGTATCGGGTTCGGCACCAGTAGAGGAGAGTCCCTGGTGGGGATGGCTGCGGGGAATGGGGCCGATTGCTGAGGTCCATCGAGTCCTTCCTGGGAAGTTTTGGCGACTCCTCCTGCTCCAACACCTCGGTCCTCCTCCGCGGGATCAGGGATCTGGCACGGGACTTACTCGCCTTCCCCGAGTCTTGTGAGGAGTCCTGCAAGGCTTTCTTCTTCTTCTTCTTTGGGGTCTGGATTGGGAACATCCGGACAGAGGACTTGCGGCCCCAAGGTGGCTGCGGGGTCACTGCACGATCCCTGGGTCTCAGACTGGGCCCTGGAATAGGTTTCCGAGGCAGAGTCTGACCTGAACATCTGGTCGTGCTTCTCCTGCCTGCTTTTGGGGATCAGCTTTTTGGGGATCAGCTTCTTGAGGACCCGCAAGTCTCCGGGTCATGTTCGGGACCAAGACAACGGAGACAGCATCGTGTGTCGGTGATAGAAAAATTACTGAACACCGATCACACTTTTTAAAGCCGCTGGCCATCAGGGGAAAAAGGGCCCCGGCAATGTCAAAGACCTGAGGAACTGCCAGAGTAAAAAGGGTGCAAATCATGCTAAAAAGAAAAATTCACAGGCCCGAGGATGCGGTGCCAAGGCAAGTGTTCTCGGGTGTGGGAAAGGGACCAGCCTCGGTCAAAGAGAGAGAATTAACTCTAAAAGAAAAAAAATCAACTTTTTCTAGAGAATCAAACACACGTCTGCTGGGCTGGGGGAGCCTAGGGCTTAGGCTGAACTGGAAACTGGGATGGAAAGTTCAGCCATGGGCGTGGAAAGAAAGCCTTCTTGGGCTGTTTCTTCCATGCGAGATCCGTAGTCTTTATGGAGAGCCTGGTTAGAGTCACCTGCTCTTTCTCCACCTCCTGGTCCTTCTCCTCCACAGGCTTGCCGAAGAGGTTCTCATCCCAACAGGGGACGTTGGTGATCTTGTCCTGGATCCACTGCTCCAAGTCAGAGGATTGCAACTGCGGCAATACACACAGCTGCCAACCTAGTGGCAGATTCGAAGGCATCCCAGGCGCCCCGGACCATAAATTTCAAGCAATACTTGCCGTGAGTTACAAGGTCTCAGAAAGACTCCCGGTAGTGCTCGGGATCGTGGGAAGCAGGTACTCAATTTCCAGCATGACATCTTTGAGGAACATGGCCATATTAGCTTGATAGGCCAGGATCCGGACAATCAGCATGGAGCCCTGGAAGCACCTTCTCCTGAAGGAGTCCAGGTGTCCTTGCCTCCAGCGTGGGGGGCATTGAGAAGTGCATTTTAGCACTCTTGGCATGATTCAAGACAGACTCAACCACAATGGAATTGTGGGACAACTGAGGCTTCTGGACATGGTACAGGGAATCGAGCCAGCAGCTGACAACCGGAAGCATAAGTGTCATCTCCCACAGCCGCAGTAGCAGCCTCTGCAGGACTTGGTGAATGAGGACCATCATCGACTCATGGGATGATTGGAAGACCTGGTTCCCTTCTCTCTTACGGTTTGGTTCTTGAAAGACTACTCTCTATTGGTGATTTCCTCTCTGCTCAGATCCTGGAGGACGTCTACTAACCTGGAATACGTGTGGGTCTGGTGCCTCCTTTTGAACGATGGTACATCGCTCTGCAGCTTGCTCCTGAGGTGGCCAGGGTGCCGTCTTTGTTGGCCTTTCTGCATGATGGTCTAGAGAAGGGCCTCTCTCTTAGTGTCCTGAAGGTCCCAGCACAATAGGTCCGGAGATGGAGGCAAACAAGGAGGTGGCACTTGCGGGAGCTGCATTACATCTCTGAGCCCTGCTCTCTTCGGTCAATCCAGTGCCACCAGAATAATCCTTCCCAAGTGGCGCTGTATATTCCAAACTACATGCCCAACCAAGGGCCACGGAGGAAACACATACAGCAGGCCTTGAATTGGCCAAGGCTAAGCCAGGTTATTGATGCCCTCAGACCTGGTCTCCGTATGGCAAATGAAGAAGCAGCACACTTTGGCATTGGAGCAGGTTACCATCTCAGGGTGACCCCAGTGGCGCAGAATCAACAGAAATGCCTCATAACAACTCCCATTCTCCTAGATCCATAGAGTTCCAGCTGAGAAAGTCCACTGTTACACTGTCCACCACAGAAATGTGCTGAGCCAACAAAGCAAAGAGGTTCTTCTCAGTCCAGGCAAATAGGACAGTCATCTTCAGGCTACCCTGGCACTCCTCAAGCTGCCTTGGCGACTGATATAAGCTACTAGCGTGGCATTGTCAGAAAAAAATCAAAATGTCCACTCCTCAATCGGGGGGGGGGGGCCGGAAACCAGATGAACCAACCTTGAGGTGGAGCATAACAAGTATTCTCCAAGGACAGCAGAAATCAGTCCTCACATATGGGTGATGTCAGCGCCAATGGAGCCAGTGTGCAGCATTTCCCCAACTTTCAAAGAAAGCCTTTGGGACATGCTACTACGCATGTGTTGTCCCCTTTCTGTCAATCAACAAGGCAGCTGGAGGAGTGCCAGGGTAGCCTGGAGATGACTGCCCTGTTTGCCTGGACTGAGAAGAATCTCCTAGCTTTATTGGCTCAGCACATTTCTGTGGTGGACAATGTGGCAGTGGACTTCCCGCCATCTTGCTCAGTTAGATGACATAGCTAGGATGGCAGTAAAAACTAAAACAAGGTAGGGAGGCAACTCCCAGGGGAGGAGGGAGGTTGTGAGGATTGATTCCTGCTGTCCCTGGAGAACACCTGTTACCACACTTTTTCCAGGAACAAGTAGGAAGTCAGTCCTCACATATGGGACTCCCTAGCTCTAGGCTGCCAAGGACCAAACCACGACACCACCACCGGCAACCAATCGGGTAGCCATGAGTTAAAGAATGCTAGGTATCATAAGGAAAGGAATGGACAATAAAACAAAAGATATTATAATGCCTCTATATCGTTCCATGGTGAGACCGCACCTTGAATATTGTGTGCAATTCTGGTCGCCGTATCTTAAAAGGGATATAGAGTTATTAGAAAAGGTTCAGAGAAGAGCCACCAAAATGGTAAAGGGGATGGAAGGATACTCCTATGAAGAAAGGCTAAAAAGGTTAGGGCTCTTTAACCTGGAAAAGAGACGGCTGAGGGGAGATATGATAGAAGTCTATAAATTAATGAACGGAGTGGAACGGGTAAACGTAGATCGATTGTTTACCTTATCAGAATATAGAAAGACTAGGGGACATGCAATGAAGCTACAGGGTAAACTACTTAAGACTAATAAAAGAAAATATTTTTTCACTCAACGTGTAATCAAACTCTGGAATTTGTTACCGGAGGATGTAGTAAAGGCTGTTAGTGTAGCTGGGTTTAAAAAAAGGTTTGGACAAGTTCCTGGAGGAAAGGTCCATAAACCATTATTAAGAAGGGACCCAGGATATCAATGCTTGACCCAGTACAAGCATTGCGGAACCTGTGTCTTTTGGGGAAACTGCTAGGTACGTATGACCTAGATTGGCCACTGTTGGAAACAGAATACTGGGCTTGATGGATCATGGTCTGACCCAGTATGGCATATCTTATGTTCTTATGTAAGGTAAGTTCCCTACTGAGAGACTCTGCAAGACCCTAGCGTCCAGTGACACTATCACTCTGGTAGCCTGAACACAGACGGGTCCGGAGGGCAGGAGCTACCTACACCCCGAGAATATTATGGAGTACTGCCTGGCCAAAGGCGCTGTCCCTGTGGGACTCACTCTCCAGGCAGTAGGGAGCAGCGAACGTATGAACTGAAGACCATGTAGCAGACTTGCAGATTTCCATTACCGGCACTGTGAGGAGGTTGGCCACCAATGTGGCTGTCGCTCTCACGCGATGCGCTGTGATCCAGTACTCGAGGGAGAGGCCAGCTTGCTCATAGGCAAGGGCAATACAGTCGGCCACCCAAGTGGACATAAAACACGAAAAGCTGAGGAGCTTTTTGATGGGCCTGAGTCCGCTGTAAGTAGGACAGGGCACGTTTGCAATCTAGTGTATGAAGCACTAGTTCCTCCCTGCCAAAGTGAGGCCATGGAAAGAAGGTGGGGAGGACCACCTCTTGGTTGAGGTGGAAAGGAGACACCACCTTTGGAGGAATTTGGTATGTGTGTGGAACACTACCCTGTTCTTGTAGAATCTTGTATATGACAGATCTGCCCCCAGGGCCTGGAGTTCGCGCACTCTTCGAGCGGATGCGAGGGCCACCAGAAAAGCCACTTTCCAAGACAGGTACCACAGATAACAAGTGGCCAGGGGCTCGAACTGTGGTTTGGTGAGCTAGGAGAGCACCATGTTGAGGTCTAAATCTTCTGCTGGAGGGCGGAGAGGGGGCTTGGATAACAGGAGACCCGGAGGAACCTGGAGACCAGGGATTGGCTTGAGAGGGGTTTTCTCTCGATAGGGTGGTGGTGAGTGGCACCGAGTTAGATTTCAGCCCAGTGTGTGATAGGTGAAATAGGTAATGAAGTACAAGTTGCACATGGCAGGAGAAGGGATTCTCCTCCCTTTCCGCACACCAGGCGAAGAACTTTCTCCACTTAAAAGCATAATCCCGTCTGGTGGAGGGTTTTAGGGAGGCCAGTAGGATCTCCTCGACTTCTCCTAAAAGATTGAAAGGAACCAAGGCTACCCTTTCAGCAGCCATACTGTTACCATTAGCAACCCCAAATTTGGGTGCAGGAGGGAGCCCTTCTCCTGGAATAGGAGATCCAGGGCTCGGCACAGTGGGACTGGGAGTGCCACTGACAGGGAAAGCAGCAGAGGAAACCATGGTTGCCTGGGCCACCTGGGGGCAATCAGTATAACTGATGCCCTTTCTCTCTGGACCTTGAAGAGGGTCCTGGCAACCAAGAGGGTGGTGGGAATGCCTAGAGTAGGCCCTCAGACCACGAGATCAGGAAGGCATCTGCCGCCACTCTCTCCGGGTGTGGCTGACGGAAGCAGAAGCGAGGTAGCTGCATGTTGTCCGGAGAGGCGAATAAGTCCCTGCTTCATTACTCTGGTGTTTAAGCACTACTTGTTTGGGTGAAGGACTCTGCTCAGCCTGTCTGCAAGGTGGCTTTCCTAGCCTGGGAGGTACACCGCTTGCAGAAGCATACTGTTGCGTGCTGCGAAGGAGAGGAGGGCCACTGCCTCCTAACGGAGGGAGTATGAACCCGTGCCCCCCTGCTTGTCAATATAAAACATGGTGACCTGGTTTTCCGTCTGTATCAGCACAAGTTGGTGTCACAGGCAGTGGCAGAATACTCATAGGGCCAAGAAGATTGCCATGAGCTCCAGGAGACTGACCTGTAGGAGTGATTCTTGAGACCAGCTGCCCTGTGTGCGGCGGTCTCCACAATGTGCCCCCCAACCCAGGAGGGAGGCATCTGTGGTCAGGGTCCCCTGTGGCATGGGTGCGCCACCAGTTGAGGAACTCCAGCAGTTGGCAGATAAACCTGACCCTGTCCCACAGCTTGCCTGTGGCCTCAGTCTACTGTGAGCAGAGGCACCACTGGGCTCTCCGCATGTGTAAGTGGGCTGAGGGCGTGACATGAACCGTCAAGGCCATATGGCCCAGCAGGAGGAGGAGACAATGAGCCAGCACTGACCAGCAGTGTTGTACCTCTTCTGCTAGTTGCCTGAGGCGTACTACCCTCTCTTGGGAAGACGGCCTTGACCTGTAATGTGTCCAACTGAACACCTATGAACTCCAGGCTTTGGGCTGAGAGAGATGGGATTTGGGGTAGTTGATAACCAACCCCAGGTGCTGCAGAAGGAGGATTGCATGCTCTGCAGCCTGACTGACCTCTGAGGCCGTACCACCCCTGATGAGCCAGTCATCTAGGTAGGAGAAGAAAAAAAGCCCCTTACAGGTATAAGTTGATGGCTACCACCAGCAGGTATTTGGTAGACCCTTGGCAAGGAGGCCAGGCCGAAGGGTAGCACCATCTACTGGTAGTGTCCTCTCCCCAACACAAACCGTAAGTACTGCCTGTGGGAGGGGTGGATCAGGATGTGAGTGTACGCATCCTTTAGGTCCAAGGAGCACAGTCAATCTCCCTGGTGGAGGTAAGGCAGCAGAATTCCAAGGAAGAGCATCTTGAACTTCTCCTTCACCAGAAACCTGTTTAAGTTTCTCAGGTCTACTATGGGCCTGAGGCACCCAGTTCTCTTTGGGACAAGGAAGTCTCGAGCTCTGAGAGCAGAAGGATCTGGTGAAGGAGAGGCATACCAGCTCTCCTGGGAAAAACCTGGGTGGTACCTGCTGTAGGTTGAAGTGATATGGGCGAAGAGTGCCAGGTGGCCCCCTGTGGACTGGGCAAGGTCTACCAGGGGAGGGGAGGCCCTGCCCTGGGAGTCAAAAGCTCCTCCCTGGTTGGTGGGAGCTGGGGCCTGGGACTTCTGTGCCTTTGGTTTCTGAGCTCCCTGGCCTTGTCTTTTAGAGCGAGAACCCTGTTGCTGGCCTGAAAAGGGATGGTAGTGGTGACTCTGATGGTTGCAGGGGTCTTTTCCCTGACGGTTGCAGGGGTCTTTTCCCTGATGGCTTCTTACAGGGAAAGGATGAGGTCTTTTTGGAGAGCCTCTGTCAAGTCACCACGTCAGCCTCTATCTCAGCCATAGGCTTGCAGAACAAGTTCTCCCCAGTGCAGGGGACGTCAAGCAGCTTATCTTAGACCAACTGCTCGAGGTCATAAGACTGCAGCAAGACTTGGTGCTAGGTGCCAATGCTGGCCACTGCTAATTGAACCGCTGACTCAAAGCTGTCGTAGGACACCTGGGAAAGGAACTTAGAACAGTCATTGATCCCACAGATCAGGGATTTGAAATATTGGAGGAGCTCCCCAGCAAGCCCCACTGAAAACCTGGCCAACTCCTGGGTTAGGGCCTTCAGGTACATGCCTATGTACAGTTCATAGGCTTGAATCCGACAACCCATCATGGAGCCATGGTAACACTTGTGCCCAAGAGCATCAAGGGCACTGGCATCCCTTCCCAGAGGGACAGAGGAATGGGTCTTCTGGCTCTTAAGTTTCTGCATGAAGTTGGAGCTTGTGGGGCCCTTCCGGCCGCGGTACATGGCATCAAGATGCTGGCTTCACCACCAGCTTCGATGCCAGTGTCTCTCACATTCTGAGTAGCAGCCGCTCGAGGATCAGCTGCATGGGCACTGTGCACGGTCTTCCTCTGCCTCAGTTTTCACCAAGAGGGCTTTGGTCATATCCTTGACAAAGTCGTGGAAGGCCACATCCTCTGGAGGAGAATGGCGCTGGGAGTGACAGGTCCAAGAGAATATCTCAGTGTCATTTGGTTTCCGGGGACACCTCGTCATTGGTCTCCCACTCTGAGTTGAGAAGGACGACTAGTCCGAGGCCCTGCGACTCTTAACATTGAGGCCAGCGGCTTCTGGAGGACCTGGGGACCAAGTCACGGAAACTGGCCGGGGAGGATCAGATGCCCAAGGAACGGGACGAAGACCTTGACCGGCGTCGAGGGCTTACTCGAGTCTGATGGCACTCGAAACTCAGCTTGATTGGGGACTCCCCCGCAGTTAGGGGCCCGGTCATTGTGGCAGATGCGGATGAACCAGCCATCATTACCTGCTGCAGGGTCAGAATAGCAGTGTTTTTCTGCTCCAAAACTACCATTCTGGTCTCCAAGCCAGAAGGCTCCGCAACGTTCGGCACAGGCACCAGGGATCTTGGGCCCGGCACCGGGGATCTTGGGCCCGGCACCGGGGATCTCAGGCCCGGCACCGGGGATCTCATGAGTGTCCTCGACGAGGACTACAGTCTCGATGAACCTCACAAGGTCTCCGGATAGCCGAGGAATCCTTGAGGAACTTGGTAGGGCGCTTCTCGACGCTGCTCAAGTCCCTCCGAGCAGTTTTACTGGGTTTCTCCGGTGCAACCTCAGCGGACTTCAAGGATTTTTTCTTCTTTCTTCTGGGGTCTAGGGTCTTCTCAGAGGAGCCGCCGCTGTGGGACTCCAAGGACGCCTGGGCCTCACGGGAAGTGCTGGGCTTGGAGCTCGGCATCGGGGAGGCCACTGCCGAGTCTGACCTGGGGAACAGTTTTTGCTGCAACTCCATCCTCTTTTTATTGGTCTTAGGCGTCATGGCCTGGCACAGGTCACAGGAGGTGCTGTTATGATCCGGGCCCAGGCAGCACAGATAGCAGTCATGGGTGTCAGTAACTGACATGGTTTGACTGCAGCAGTCGCATTTTTTAAACCCACCGGGAGACATGCTGGGGGAACCCCTGGCCGGGGTCGACAACCTCTGAGTGAAAGGGGGTGAGAACGTCGGTTGAGACAAATCTCAATCAAAAAAGACAACAGGAGCTCCCCCCTCATCCCAAGAGACTGGCATCAGTCATCAGAAAGATCTATGAGAAATCATCCAGTAGCATGCCCTTCCTCAGATAACAGGGCCGTTGCCATCACCACAGGGTGGCCTTCGCCATCATCGGGAGTGGGAGCCTGAGCTCAAACTCCTGAGAACTTGGGGATCACAGAGTCAGCAAGGACCATTGGGTCTGCTGCAAAAGAACATACACCCACGGCCACTATTTTGATTGTCACCACCATCAGTTTGAAGAGTTGAAGATAATCTAGGACGCGAGAAGCCTGCTGTGAACAGAACAGTGATAAGCAATCCAATAGCCTTTGACTTTTTTTCTTTTTTGACAGGAAGACAATGTACACTCAAGTATCGAAACGTGCTCCCAGGAACTCCAGAGACTGGGAAGGCATCAACTGGCTCTTTCCCCGACTGATAACCCAGCAGAGACTTTCCAGAAAGACACAACTCATGTCACTACCTGAGATGCCTCTGAAAGAGAACGGGCTTGGATGAGCCAGTCGTCTAGATATGGGAGCGCACAAATCCCTTGGCGCCGTAGCTATGACCACCATGACCTTGGAGAACATCCATGGGGCAGTGGAATGTCCGAATGATGAACTGATAGTGAGAGCCAAGCACAGCAAAGCACAGATACTTTTGCTGATCCTCCCAGATCAGGATATGAAAATATGCCTCAGCCAAATCTAGAGATGCCAGAAACTCCCCTCAGTGCACTGCCTGAATCACGAATCACAAGGTTTCCATACAGAAGAGCAGGATGCGCAAGAGCTCATTGACGTCCAGAATGGGACAGAAGGATACATTTTTTTTTCAGCACCATGAAATAGATGGAATACCTGCCCTTGCCCTGATCATCTGGGGGAATGGGCCCCTCTGCTTTCAGGAGCAGCAAACTGTCCAAGATGGTCCACACAACTGTTCTTTTGATTGCAGACACACAAGGGGAGAAGACAAAGGCGTCCAGGATCAGCTCTTTGAATTCCAGGTCATAGCCATACTGAATGGTGTCTAGCACCCAGCGAATCTTGGTGACCCGGGCCCATTCTTGAAAGAAGCAGCAAAGCCTGCCTCCAACTGGAGGAACCAAGAAATTGGCCCCAAAACCTTCACTGTGCTTCCTGGGAGGATCGTCCTCTGGAAGGGACAGAGTCCCTGGGTCCACATGCTCAATGAAAGGATTGAGAATGAGCCCAAAGTCCAGAAGCTGAGGAGAAGGGCGGCTTTCTAGGCCAGTAGCACGGAGTCTCAAGACCCCCAGGGGAGTCTGACCAGCACACCTGAGGACAGCAGGTGGAGGTTAATGGAAAAGAGGCTCCTGCCCACGTCACAGGCCCCCTGGACATGTCCTCTGAAAGGCGGTAAGATTTTGTCATGCCCAGGTCCTTCACCAGCTTCTCAAAATCGGCCCCAAAAGGAAGCTTCCCTGGTCCACTGGGCTTTAGAAGATGTGTCTGCTGCACAATGTCTGAGCCAAATCCAATGCCGTAGCCTTCTCCAAAAGAGGGGTAGTATCATCCGCGGAAGAGACCAAAACCATAGGAGCAGGGCTCAAGACATTAGACCTGCAGATAACACCAACTGAAGAATAGAATCTGCCGCAGTGAACTGCTTCTTCAATAAAGGATCCACAATTTGGTCCAGAGAATCCTTTAAGGCCAATCTGCCTTCCACAGGAATAGTGGGCCATCTAGTAACCATCGTGACCTGTGCATCCACCTTGAGAATATCAAACCACACAACGCATTCCTTCTCCGAGAGAGTTTACATCTTCTTATACACCCTTAGCCCCTTAGGCAGGGAGTCGGGGGAATCCCACTCTGACTGGATCATGTCCTTAATCACCTCCAGGAATAGGAAGACAGTAGTGGGTTTCCGCACCCCTTGCAGGAGTGGATGCACCTTTGGCTCCTGCTCCGTGCCTGGAGCATCTGCCAATTTCAAGGTGTATAAGACCCTGGCAATCAGTGCCACCAGTTCCTCCTTCCAGAACAGGCAGATAACACTGGCCTCTTCACAAGTCTCCAAAGGTGAGAGTACTTTTTTGTCCACATCGGAGCCCAAAACCGAGACATCTGAATCTAAGTCACAGTCCAAATCTCAAACAGATCCCAGCTAATCCCAATCTCCACAGAGCACCCTTTGCCAGAGACACTTAGCCATTGACAACTGAACAGGGCTTACAGTCTCAGCCTACCCCTCACGAGATTGAGCTCGGGAGCACCCAGAGGCTGCAGAATTTGAATTTCCATGCCAGTATGAACAGACCTACTGTAAAGGTTGCTAAATAAATAAATAAAAAGGAAAAGAATTCCAAGGAGGCCAATCTAGAGTCTGAAGCTCCCCTCTTGGAAATGACCCCCCTCCACCCAACACCAGGTGACACAGCCGCCACAGATCCCATAGAGGATGGGGAGCGGCCTACAGCATGGTTTCCAGAATCTCCAGCTGGCTGGTTATCCTTACTCACAGCGCCATCCACCACCTCCTGCCCTCAGGCATGCAAGGCCGGACTAACTGCATCCCCCAGCTGAGAGAGGGGGAGCAAGCCTTCCAGGGACAACTCAGAAGCTGCCATGCAAGAAGAGCAGAATCCAGAAGCCAGAGATAAGACACCTCTGTTGCCACAAGCCAAACAACATTTTCTGGAAGAAGACAGAATTGAGGCAAGTATCACAACAGCACGTGCTAAGGCTGCAGCAACCCGGTAAGTGCATGTTAACTATGCTATTACAGCAACGCATATTAGAGCTGACTGGGCAGAACGCATGCATGGACCCTGTGACTGTCAGGTGCACAACAGTAAAAATGTTACTAACGTGTACAGAAAATGGGGGAAACGCCCACATCATGCCAATGGTCACCAGCGGACCACCCTGAATTGCACACCAGATAGCCTGAATCAGGAGCCCCCAAACAAGGGCAATGACTATGTCAAGCCTTGGTACTCACCTCGAGAGCCTCAGGCAGAGAATCCATGCAGGGCTTAGCTCTACTTCCCTGAAACGGTTTCTCTGGCTTTGCAGACACTGCATTTAAGGTGGCCAGCAAGCAGCTTCCTCTGAGAGCCTTCTACAATCTTCGGAAGACAGGAGGGACAGAGGAGGGAGGGAGGGGGCATTGAGGTTGTGCGAGGCTGCTGAACTCTTCCAATCCTTCCAATTTTCTGACTGCTCAACAGGCTCTTATCATAACTAGAGCGCGGAGTTGAACCAATTTTCCCTCCTCCTATGGCTACTGAAAAGACCGCAGTCTAATGAAGCCTCCCACATCGCATTCAAGTGAGAGATTCTCCCTCAAGGTGGTCATTCACAAGCGTTTCAATCAATCTTTTCCTCTCAATCATTCAGATTTTCTTCAGAGGGAGAAATACTATGGAGACCTCTGGTGGCTGAGGCGGATAGAGGCATGGGAGTGATGGCATTGAAACGGGCTTTTCTCATTGATTCTTTGTCTCCACCAATCTGCAGGAAGGGGAACAAAACCCACTTGTCTGGACTGGTCTAGCAGGACGATACAGAAAATAAGTTTATTATTAGCAAGGAAAACTATTTTATGCTTTGGGTCACCCAAGAACCAGTATAACAAAAAGCAAGGGTAAAGTAAAAGACTCCCTGGGTTATTACACTTAATAAAAGTCCATATGTAAAAGCTTAAATAGTGGCTAAGAAAAATGGCAACATTTAGTAATAAATACAATTAAAATAATCTAAAACAGAAACAGATCACTACCAAGAACTATAGGATGTGGTATCTTACACGTCAACACAAACATTTGATTAACCATGTCGTAAAACCAGAACAAGTTGCTCAACATGTTTCAGCCAAAGCCTCACTCAAGGGACTTGTAAGGGTGCTGAAGTAATGGGACAACCGTACACCACTCACAGCCTAAAAGGAAAAATATAAACAAAGAAAAAGGAATCAATTCTTAGAACAAAGTTAAGCAAGAAAAAAGTAGTCCTGAGAAGGCCTACTGTCAAAACTTACCCCCCAAATAGAAACTGCTAGCCTACCAGGTTGCAGTAGACAT
Organism: Ichthyophis bannanicus; assembly: GCA_033557465.1. Classification (NCBI taxonomy): domain Eukaryota; kingdom Metazoa; phylum Chordata; class Amphibia; order Gymnophiona; family Ichthyophiidae; genus Ichthyophis; species Ichthyophis bannanicus. Next base: position 1,541,523,532 of record CM066031.1, read on the forward strand.
TTATGAAGTGTAATAACTCAGGGTTCTTTTACTTTACCCCTGCTTTTTCTTATACTGTGACCTTGTGCAGAGGTTTTTTTTGTTTCTCTGTATTTGTGTTCACTGAAGAACCACCACATCTATACAGTACTGGGTCAACTGCATGAAAGAGATGACTGAAAGGGAAATCAAGACAGCAAGAAAGGCAAACTAGCTGGATGAAGATTTACTAAGGAGTGTGAAAGCGATACTTAAGTTACAACTAGAACCAAAATAAGGGACAAGAGAAACAGGAACAGGATGGGAGAGAGAAAAATGACTGGGAAGGCTTAAGGAAAATGTATACCATAGACATCCTATGCTGTATGTATTAGGCACTTTGATCCTTTCTTCTGTAAAAGGAAGAGAGCTGTTGATGGTGTCGTAAATTAATTTTTCCTGGTTATCAATAAAGAGAAGAACAAAAAAAAAAATCCGTCTCCATTTGAGAAAAAACAAAATTAAAAATAGTAGCTTATTTTTGTTCGTGTTTGAAGACAAAAAGTATAAGTGCTTTAAAAAACTACTTTGTAGAAATGATGCAAGTATGAGATCATTATCTGGACACATCTATTCTGCATGCAAAATAGACAAAACAAAATACCTCCTCGGGGGAGCAATGCCGTCAGACAATGTCACCTACTTAAGTAGCTGATTCATTGCTTGTCAATGGGGAAAGTTTTCCTTGTAACTATTTTTATCATTACTTTTTGAAGACATATTTGTTGAGATATCTATTTCTTTTGAAGGCCTTAAATTCTCTCTTGCATGTGGATTCTTCAGGCTAACAGTCTGACAGACAACAGTGGCTGTTGTAAATCTATTTCTTATTTCTTGCAATTTCTTTAATTTAGTTGCTCGTTCCAATGTCTTATACATGATGACAACTGTTCCCTCTAAGCAGTGCGCATGTGCGCGCGCACATACCTCGCCGAGCGAGCGCACATACTTTACAACAGAGCGCACAAAACGTACGGCTCTGATTCTGATAAAAAACAACACAGACGTCTTAAAATTTAAAAGTTATGATTGTAATTACTAGAAATTTCCCGCTTCATTTAGTAATCGTCTATTTTCATTTAATTTGATTAAAATCAGTGTGGTGTACATACTGTATTCTGATGTGTAGTCAAATTTTAAAGTATATAACTCCGAGTGTCGTTATGTGGCGCACAAAAATTTAACCTTCCTTCAAAAGCTGCACAGTTGATATTTTATGCGCACACAGCCTACAGAAAATGAGAGGGAACATTGATGATGACTGAAAGCGTAGTTACTCCCAGTCCAAGAGTCGGAGGAGGAGACTGCAAGAGCCCTGCAGACCTCGGGGCTGCTCTGGGTCACCAGTGCTGCAAACCCCTGGAGCCCCTGCGGTCGGAACTGGAGGGGCTGGCCGAGGAAGTCCTCCACCCCGAGCAGTACCAAGAATAGGGCCTGGAATCGCCTCAAGACCGGTGGCATTAGAGGATCGGTTCCATGACCTCTGGGGACACCCTCGCGGTGGAGGGCCTGGTGGTCGGGACAACCCGGAGGAACTGGGCATTAGTCTGTGCTGCTAGGCCAAGGCGGCAGCAATGCTGTGCTCAAGGGCCGCCATTCTGACCTTGAGGCCAAGAGGCTCCGTAGTCACTAGCGTGGGCTCTGTCGAGGGGGTTCCTCAATGAGGATGGGTTCAGGAGACTAGAGTCAATCTCCCAATGCAGATGACACTTTCTCCAGCCAGGACAGCTTGGAGGGCCGCTCCAGGTCATCGCCCTCGGCATGTGGGACTTACCCATGACTCCAGCTTCATCTCCTGATATGCCACAGACGCCGCCTGGCTCTTCGGGAGATGGCCCTCAGGAGAGGATCCCCTGTCTAATGCCCCCCAACCTCAGGGCTCAGAACAGGCATGGCCATCACACGAGGCCGAGGCCTCTCAGGGCACCAGTTCTGCAAGCAATGCTGGGGCAGAGACTGAGGTCTTCCAGAACATGGCCTCTCACTGCGTTGCACAGTTCTTCCATCCTTTGTTCATCATCTGCTAACAGAGCCCACGGAAGGAGTCATCGTTGTTCACACCAAGACAATGAAGACAGCAATCATGCGGATCCGTGCAGGACATGGTGCGCCCGCAGTGGTTGCACTGCTTGAACCCACTGGCCTAGGACATAGCGGGGAAGACTCCACCCACGATATCAAACTCAAGCATCCTGGCCAGGGAGGGTGCAAGGAATTAACACGCACTGAGAAAAAGACCTGAGAAAATCATGGCTCTGAGGCGGCAGAGGACCCGGGAATGCAAGACGGCACAGGTATGCATACCAGAGAAGGAAAAAATGAGGAAGAGAAAAATCAACCTTTTCCAGGGTGCAGACGAACATCCGATGGGCTCCACAGAAAAAAGGAGACTGAAGCAAGATGGCACCCTTGGGAGGGAAGGCAGACACGCATGTGCGGTGGATCTCTCAAAAATGTTTTTTGAAAACTGGAGAGGTTACTGTGCAGGCTCCGTTGGTGCTGATGTCACCGATATGTGAGGACTGACTTCCTGTTTGTTCCTGGAGAAACTAAGATATGATATCCTCCTAAGCGCCACTTAATACATGACTCCTTTGTAAAAGTTCTTTTCCCAGCCCAGATTATATCAGAAGCAAGAGAGCACAGTTACTTACCTGTAACAGGTGATCTCTGGGAACAGCAGGAATAAGTCTTCACATATGGGTATGTCGGTACCGACGGAGTCTGCGCGGGAATGCTTCCCAGCATCCAATCAGAACGCTTTTGGAAGCATCCTAACACGCCTGTGTGCAGCCTTCCCGCCTTTCCCAACTGCCTCTCCTCAGTTAAGTTTTAAAGCTGAGGCAAAGAAAGAGAGAGAGAGCAAGGAAGGGAAAGATAGAGATAGAGAAATGCAACTCCTAGGGGAGGTGGGTGGGTTGTGAAGACTTATTCCTGCTATTCCCAGAGATCACCTGTTACAGGGTAAGTAACTGTGCTATCTCCAGGAACAAGCAGGAATGAGTCTTCACATATGGGGACCCCCAAGCTGAGATGCCCAGAGGGAGTCCTAGCATGTTGCGAATCTAGAAGAGCCATGCTACTCCTCAGAACCTCAGGCATCCTGGGGATGGAGGGTAGGAGTTGAATACAGAAAAAGTGCTGTGGAACGGGGGGCGGAGCCTGATGTCCAGCGGGATGGTCGCATAACGCTGAGGCTCCCGAGAGGCCTACTCAGAATCCTGAATTAACACCTCACATATTTGGAATTTCTACTCTGATTTTGCCGGGGCACATTGGTGAGATGGCGGGGACCAAACCAACGCGCCTGGAATTCGGGTCTCCAGCGGCTTCTCACGGCAAACGTTCCAAAATTGAACCTCCGTCCCCGCAGAAGGGGCCGGCCTCGTGCGAGGGCCCCGAAATGCAGCAGGACATCCTCGTAGAGATTAGAGGGGTCAAAACCCTTGTGCAGGCAAACGGTGAAGCACTCCGAGCGCTGCGGGGCGATTTTGGTGTGTTGCAAAGCAAGCTAGAAGGGCTTTCTTCGCGTCAGGACAAAATGGAGAGCATATTGGACTCCCATGCGGCTCGGTTGTCCCAACTCGACAAAGTTGAACGACAGGTGCGGGCCTTGCAGAAAGAGGTGGAAGATGGCAATAATAGGGCGCGCCGCAATAACTTACGACTCGTGGGCATACCGGAGGGAGCGGAATCGGGTGACATGAAAGAGTTTTTATGCAAAGTCCTCCCTTCTTTGCTCCAAATCACCTTTACCAAAGATTTGGAGATTGATCGCGCTCATCGTGTACCCACAAGCATAACGCTCAACAGGAAGACCCCGCGGCCTATCATTTTTCGACTATTGAGATATCAACACGTGGAGCAAATTCTGAGTGCCTCTCGGGCAAAGGGCCATATGGAGTTTGAGAGCCACAAGATCTCCTTCTATCCCGACTTGTCTAAACCCACAGTCGACCGCCGAAGATGCTTTCTGGAATTCCGGCCGAGGCTTCAGCAGCTACAAGCACGTTACGGCTTGATGTACCCGGCCAAGCTCCGAGTCACGCATCACAATCAGACAAGAACATTCGAGGACCCTGATCTACTAGCGGAGTTTTTGGATTCTAAAGAAGCCGACTTGATGCGCTGACTTCCAGAATATTCCTGCAAGCCTTCTTATACCCGCTGTACCTGCCATATTGGATCCGCCGCAGCCTTGCAAAGAGGCTGGCGTGGGTAGTCTGTTGTCTTATTCTTGATGGTATCTGTGACCCGACTCCATCTACCCACGGCAGCCTCGATGAGTATCAGAGACAGTGTTGCTATGGACTCTGGTGTTTCTTTCTTTCACATACATGTCTTCTATTGCCTCTCTAGGGCCTCCTCCCGCAGACATCAGGTCGCCATATTCTTTGGGGGTTTTGCTTCTTCTCTAGGATACGTTGGTACATACTTGTCAATATGGGGTGTATTAGCTAGAATACTCGGTGATTCCGATGTTGTTGTACCGTTTCTGCTTATGTATTATGTTATTAAGCGCCCTTCCCTACAATGTCTTCTACCGACTGAGGGCACCATGTAAGATTTTTTCATTGAACGTAAAAGGCATCAATATTCCGATAAAACGGAAGAAAATCCTAAGCTACCTTACTTAGGAAGCAGCGGGTCTGCTTTTCTCAAATAAACGCACTTAAATTCGAAGGAAACTCTTGAACTCATATTAAACCTTACATGGTGGCCGCTTATTCCCCTGCAGGTTCTAAGAAATGTGGGGTTGCCATACTGGTTTGGAAATCTCTGCATGCTACTATTGTTGCGACTAGCTCAGATACAGAAGGTAGATGGTCTAGAGTTCGCCTCAAGATAGGTTGTCTAGAAGTTACTTGTATATGCCTTTCCGCTCCTAATGTTGATGACCCTGCCTTTTCTACCATTGCTTAGGTTGCGCAAGCTTCTCCTAATACTTCACTGATCATGGGGGAGCGCGAATTGCAAACCACTATAACCCCTGTGCAATGGAGCGTTTTGGAGTAAAGTGGTGCGGGTTTCCCGGTCTGCCTCTGTTACCCAGACTCTCTTCCTCTCTGCACACAGACGCTCTCATGCCCCAGAAAATTGGTCAACTGGAACTCAAATGCTAGGGACCTGTGTTGGTCTAGCCATACTGAAGTGGGATCCTTCGTTCGCGTTCTATATGAATGTTCTCAACTGCAGGTCTAATGGGGGGCGGGCCTGGGGTCGTATTCACTCAATCTTATACTTTCCATGCTCCTTTTCTTGGAAGGTTGTGGGACTCTGTTCCGCGGCGGAGGTCCCCTCTCTTCCTAAGAAGGGTCGCTTTCTCCTTGATTTCATGCTAGGTATTGCCATATGCTTAATCACGAGGACTTGGAAGGATAGCTCTCGACTTACTGTCCATGAAGGGTGGAACCTTGTCTGCTTATATAGTAAATATGAGCAGATACCTCGGAGAGCTATTCCCCATGTCCAAACTTAATCCTGCTTGTCTAAATTGCAGATCCCTAATGATTATGTACAATCTGCTTATTGTTTCAACATGCCTGTATAATGTGCACTCATCATGTTTTGGTCACCGTTAGGTTTTGTAATGCAATCATGTAAGTACACGCCCGCTTCGGGAATGCTTAGTTTTCTAGAGAAGAAGCAGGGGGGAGGGGGGTGGTAGGGGTTTACTTTGGTGTATGTATTACATGTTCTGTATTTCTCTTTAGCTGTATGTCTTCCTTTCCTCTGTTGTTATAAAACGAAAATAAAGAATTTAAAAAAAAAAAAAAAGAAAAAGTGCTGTGGAACAGCTGAAGTAGAACAGGACTTCTACAGAGGAAGACCATGTAGAGAGGGTATTTATTAGTAAAATATTGTAATATGGGCCTCCCTTGTTGGGATTGCAAAAGTCTACTGAGGTTGATATGGATCTGTTAGAAGAGCCAGTGAAAAACCTCAAGGAGTACCTCACTGAGAAGTAGAGGTAATAAAAGTAGAAAAAACAAGTGGAGGTCAGAACCCTTCAGGGTGAGAAATAGCCCCAGGGGAAAACTGGGGTAGTAAAAAGAAGTAGGGCTTCAGCGGAAGACACAGAAGGTACTATTAGACAAAGCTTAAGCTGTTTTGGTCCAAGAACAGTCCAATCCTAGGACCAAAAGAAAAATGAGTCTGACCCATCTGGACTGACAATAGAATTAGTCCATGTAGGAGAGAAAGGGTATGGAGACCCCTGTATCTGATAAGAAAGTAAGGACAGACTTAGGAAGCGCTAAGCTTTAGATTTACTGAAGTTCCGCAATATCTTTCCTAAATGGGTTAATTAGGAAAGAAAAAGATACATGGAGAGCTTCAGAGGTTATGAAGGAAAAGGTTATGAAAGGTTATGGAAAGGAAAATGTTTGTTAATCACCACAGGAAGTGGTTATATGTGTAGAACCCTAAGTATGCTGACACAGCATTGATAGGGGTAGTGCCCATCTGTCAGGATCACATAGGAATGTATGGATATCTGAACCTAAACAGACAGATAGATAAGTATGTGGATACATATCTACCTAAAAGATATATCTCACTAGATATTATATATATATATTCCTAAATATATACACATATAGGGTATATATGCATATATATACAGAGAGATATGTATGGGCAGAAGATACACAGATAGATATAGATATATATGTATATGTATATGAATATGTAGGCATATAGACGGATGTCTCCAGGTATGTGGATGGAGAGATGCCTATAGAACTAGATCCCCCTAGGAATATGGGGAAAGAGAAAGATTCATCTAATAGCAAGAAGGGTGATACCTGCTTGAATAGATGCATAGAAAATCTTCTTTCCCTGGTTATGACTGACAGAGTCAGAGGAATGGTGTCCCTGACAAGGAGTCTAGATTCCTTTCAGAATTTGAGCTCTTGAATAACCAGGATGGCCTACGTGAAAAAAAGCAGAGGATAACGTCAGTCTGCAGGCAGCAAGTCCAGATTTCTCCAGAACTGCAGTATGGAGAATGGATAGAGGACGCCACTGGAGTAAGATACCATAGTGACCCTCCTATAAGGGCAAGATGGGTATCAGGCGTCCTTTAGCTGCCACTGAAAGCAAATTATCTCTGGCGAGAAGACCAAAGGAGATAAGGGCCAAGCCAGGGAATTGGCCATTCTTTAGGTTTTCACGTGATGAAAGGCCTAAGTCTTATGTCTCAAAAGAGATTTTAGATGAGATGGTAAGGGTAGGGAATACCTACCAGTCATGAAAAACATGACTGGGGGAACCCCTCCTAACCATCTAGGGTTATCTGCTAGGCAAGATACTAATGCTCTCTAGCAAGGGCCCATAGTGCAAAGCTACTCTGTAGAGTTGCAGAGAGCATGCTGCAGGTTGGTTAGAAGAAAAAACAGTCTGTTTAAAGCCAGTGGGTAACAAACTATTCTGCCAAGAACAAGGGGGCGAAGAATAGAAGTTAACCAACCAGTCTGTGATAATAGGGTTTCCCAAACGAGGTTGATAACCTGTTTGGGGTTTTGCACTGAGGCTAGAAAGATTGCTAGTGGAGGGGAAACCCTGGTTGTGTGGTGAACAGAACCAGTGGCTTAACCATTAGGAATTGGTGTATCTGCAGCAACTACCAGGGCAGCGGAAGAAAATTTCTTTTCCTCTCCTCTTTTAGATTGGGAAAAAGAAACAACAGACATAGTAGGACTTCCTATTGTCTGATGAGCTGCCCCAAGGTAATAAAGGGGGAGACAACTCTGGAAGGGAGAATCCCCCTGTGGAACAGGTAGAGGCCCATAGGGGCTTACCAGTGTAAAAGAGCCACTCTTACAAACCGAATGTTGTAGCAAGAGGGAGGTAAGACAGAGTTGAAGGAGACTGACTATGCAGGAAGTCTCTGAAAGGTAAGATGATACACGCCAGTATAGGGAAACAACTGTCTTATTGATAGTTGTCATTTCTCTTTTCCCCAAGAGGAAGAGAAAGCCTGTTAAGTATGGGCATGATCATCATAAAGACTCTTAGAGTAAAAGAAAAGATGTCTCATGAAGAGATATCTAGAAAAGGTTAGGATAAAATTAGTGCAGATACTTCAAGTGAAAAGAAGCAGATTGCCACTCTAACCACCAACCAAAAGGGGGAAATAATGATCTATTTGAAACCCTGCGACTGCTGGGTTTGCTGACCCTGTTGAGATTGTGGTTTCTTCAGACCAGGGCGATGTCTCCCCTGTTTGGGAACATCTGTATGATGGGCAGAAGATGGATACAACTTTTTCCCCCTAGGGGAAGAAAGTTTGGTAGGACATTTCCTACCAACTGGGAAAGAGGAAGGCGTAGAACAGCCTCTGGAAACAGGAATGTCAGTGGTTAACTGAGCAACCTGGAGTAAAGACTCCTTGTTAAAGAGATTTTCTCCAGTGCAAGGAGTATTTCCCAGTCTTTTGTGTGCTCATTTGTCCAAGTCTGAAGCCTGGAGCCAGGCTTTACGTCGTGCCCCTATAGCTATAGCAGAGGTTCTGCTAACAGACTCAAAGGAGTCTAGGGAAGCAGGAGTAAGGAACCTAGAGATATTTTGAGCATGACTAACCAGTGAGGAATAGTCTGCACTTTTGGGCTCTTGAAGAAAAGGAGTCAAAACCAGTAATTTCTTTGTGACCTCTTCAAGAGATAAACCCATATAGAAAATATATGAGAGAATTCTTGCTGAAAGCATGGATGCCTGGAAGGTTTGGCGTCCAAAGGCATCTAAAGTCTTAGACTCACGACCTGGCGGATAAGAAGAGTGCTTTTTAGTACTCTTCATCCGCCTCATTGCTGATTCTACAACAATGGAATGAGGAGGAAGTTGAGTCCTCTGAAAACCTGGAGAGGGAGGCACCTGATACAGAAGATCAGTTGCCCTAGAAGGTGGGGGTACCGTTAAAGGAGCTTCCCACATTCGTAGAAGGAGATCCTGCAAGGAATGATGCAAAGGAAGCATGATGTTCTCCTTTGCTCTCCAAGGAATATACAGGGATTCTGTATTCCCCCTTGTGTAGGATCCTGTCCAGGTATAGAAATGGCAAGTGATTTTTCCATATCCAGGAGAAAAGCTTGAAAAGAAAAATCCCCAGAGGGAAATTCTTTTGGACAGGCTAGATCTGCTGAAGAACTAACATTGGCACCGAGGGATCTATCCAACTTTATAGGAATACAAGATCCTGAATGGTGAAGTATGGGATCCTTAGAGGATGGTCGCCGGTACCGCAGGAGGTCGGGACCAGCAAGTCGGTAGCACATCGTCCATGCTAGGGATCGATTCCAAACTCGGTATCGAGGGAAGCGAGCCTGATGAGAGAAGCATGGAAGGCACCGACAGCAATGGTAATATGGATACCGGTACCGACTCCGGCACCGTATCCGATACCAGTGGATGAAGGCCAGCCGGTGACAACTCTAACGGTATCGAAGAAACCGAGAGTGCCAGACATGGATCATCGGAACCGTACCTTCGGTACCGTCTGGTGTCGGTACCAAGGCGAGTCGGTACCCAGTCCTCCAGATTGGAGATCGATTCCAGACTCGGCATCGAAGGAAGCGAGTCTATCGATGCACATCTGGAGGGTACCGACGTCAGTACTAGTATCGGTACCGGGATCAATACCGATACTGGAAGGTCGGTCTGCAGCGTATCCAATGGCCCCGTAGATACCGATGACGCCAGACTATGATCCTTGGTGAGGAATGTTTCATTCAACACCATTGCCGATGCCGGGGTATCGGTACCGCTCGAAGCGGATGCCACCACCGAGCATGGCTCAGGTATGTTCTGTGAGGGGTGAACCTCAGGAACAACCTGAAACCCCACACAGGCTTTGGAGGCCGAAGACTCCCACCGGGGTTTTAAAGCCAGTGTGTTCTCGAGGGCAAGGCCAGAGGCATCTCTATGCTGTGCATGAGATCTACCACTCGAGGACTGGCTAGTCTTAAAAGACTGTTTTTGGGTTACCTGATCCCGTGTAGAAGAAGTGGTCGGTGCCCTGAAGTTGGATGGGGACCGCGTATTGAGAGAAACCCGATGCTGACGACTTCTTCCCACCATACTATTGCAGGAGGGACACTCCGGAGGAAAATGGTCAGGACCCAAACAGGTTAGACACCAATTAAGTGTCTAAAATTAATTTTGTACCGCCACAGTTTGTGCATTTCTTGGGAATAGTGGCTGGCGGTTCCATGAAGGAAAGTGAGTAGGCCTAGCAGGCCTAAAAAAACTGAGGCACTAACAAGGAAAGCACAGTTACTTACCTGTAAAAGGTGATCTCTGGGAACAGCAGGAATAAGTCTTCACATATGGGTACGTCGGTACCGACGGAGCCTGCGCGGGAACGCTCCCCAGCGTCCAATCAGAAAGCTTTTGGGAGCATCCCACAGCGTCTGCGTGCTGCCTTCCCGCCTTTCCAACTATCTCTCCTCAGTTGAGTTTTATAGCTGAGACAAAGAGGGAGAGAGAGGGAAAGGAAGAGAGATAGAGACAACTCCTAGGGGAGGTGGGTGGGTTGTGAAGACTTATTCCTGCTGTTCCCAGAGATCACCTGTTACAGGTAAGTAACTGTGCTATCTCCAGGAACAAGCAGGAATGAGTCTTCACATGGGGACTCCCTATTTATTTATTTAACTGCATTTATATACCGCTTTTCACCGGGTCAAAGCGGTGTAACATATAACAAAAAGGGGGGGAGGGTCAATCTTTTATAGGGTAGGGCCGTCACCAGGGGGCCACATTTATAGATTTGGGGTGGACATAGACATGTACGCTTCTGCTGTATCTAAGTATTAGTTCATGCGGATAGGGTGGTTTTCTGTTCAGAGATGTTCGCGGAACAGGATTGTTTTGAGCTGTTTCTTGAATGATGTGATGTCAGCGTTGTTTCTGATTTGGTTTGGCAGAGAGTTCCAGAAGGTTGGAGCATAAAGTTCAAAAGCTCTGTTGCAGGTCCGTTGTGTGGATTTGGTTCTTTTGTGGGGGACAACGATGGAGTTATTGAAGGATTGTCTGGTTGGTCTGTTGTGGGATGGGCGAGGCAGTAGGGGGTGGAGTGAGGTGTTCCGTGTTTGGTGGATAGTCTTGTGGGTGAGTAGTATAGCTTTGTACTTGATTCTTGCTTCAAGTGGGAGGATGTGGAGGTCTCTTAGTATTGGGGTGATGTGATCCCATTTTTTCGCATTCTGAATAATCCTTGCTGTAGTATTCAAGGCAGTTCTGAGGGGGTTGGTTTGTGAGGCGGGAAGTCCATGGTAGATGATGTTGCAAAAGTCCAAATGAGGGAGTGTCACAGCTTGCATTACTGTCCTGAAGTCGTGAGGTTCTAGGAGGGGTCGGAGGCGTTGTACAGTTTTAGCTTTGTGGAATATCGTCCCGGCGGTCTTGTTGATTTGAGGTTTAAAGGTGAGAGCTTGATCAATGATTACGCCTAGGTATCTTATTTGAGGCTGGATTTGAATTTTCGTGGTCCCCATGTTGACATGGGTAGGTGGTTTGAAGTCTGGTTCTTTTGTCACTATAAGGGCTTCAGTTTTCTTTATGTTGATGGATAGGTTGTTTTCCTGTAGCCAGTTGGCCACATCGGTGAAGCAGGCTGATAGCTGATCATTTGTTGGGTTGGTGGTTGTAATCGGTGCGTAGAGCATTATGTCATCAGCGTATATGTGGAAGTTGATGTTGTGGGTGCGTATGACTGAGCAGAGTGGGCGGAGGTTTATATTGAACAGCATGGCTGACAGGGTGGATCCTTGGGGTACTCCTTGATGTTGCTGGTAGGGGGGCGAGGTTGCGGTGAAGGTGCGGATCTGTTGCTGTCTGTTGGTTAAATAGGACCTGAACCATTGGAGTACAGTGCCTTTGATTCCAATTGATTGAAGTCTGCGTATGAGGATTTCATGTGAGATTGTGCCAAAGGCCGCTGATATATCTAGGAAGATCAGGATGTATCCAGATTGTTTCTCTTGGGTTCCTATGGGTGTTCATTAGAATGGTTATGAGGGTCTCGACTCCATGTAGTGGCCGGAAACCGTGTTGCTGGGGGTCTAGTATGTCGTTGATGTCTAGATGATCTTGAAGCTGGCGTTGGACTACCTTCTTTATTATCTTGGCGGTGAGGGGGAGGCTTGCAACTGGTCTGTAGGAGGTGGGGTCCAGGGGGTCCAAGTTGTTCTTTTTCATGGTTGGTCGAATGATTGTCGTCTTGAGGGCATCCGGCATGTATCCTTGCTTAAAGGATTCATTTATGATGTGGGTTAGTGGAGCACTCAGGTCTTCCTTGGTTTTCTTTATCCAGTCCGTAGGGCAGGGGTCTAGCAGGGAGGTAGTGGTGTTCACACAAGAGATGGTGGAAGATATCTCTTCTTTTGATGTTGTATCAAACGTATTCCAGTCTGTGTCAATGATGGCGCATGGATTTGTCTTTGTGGTTTCTGCACAGTGGTGTGTTTGTTGAGGTTGTTGAAGTTGTTTGTATTGTCGGGCCAGGAGATCCGGGGGGATATCTGGGAGTTGATCAGAATTGCTCGGTGCTTTTGTCAGTTTTTTGGCAATTTGGAAGAGTTCTCGAGGTTTGTTTATGGCTGTCATGATGATTTTGGTGTGGTAGTTTCTCTTCGCGTTGTCGGTCTCTGAGTGGTATGTAGTGAGTTCATAGAGGTATTGCGTTTTGTCCATTTCGTTTTTGGTTTTCCTCCATTTCCTTTCTGCTCTTCTAAGTTTGGTTTTTAGTTTCCGTAGGCCAGGTGTGAACCAGCGGGCCCTTGAGGGGATGGGTTTAGTACTGGTTTTGTTTATAGTTGTGCTGGATGCTGAGGAGATTGTGGTGTTCCAGTTGTTTATCAGTTCATCCAGGTTGATGGAGTTCGTAAGTAGGTTAGGTAGGGTTAGGGTTAGGAAGTCTTCTTTGCTGAATGCTTTGAATCTCCGTGTGTGTTGTATGTTTCCTCTGTTAGTGTTTGGTTGGTATGCGTGGGATATGTTGATGTAGTGGTCTGACCATGGTACTGGAGAGATTGTTGGACTGCTGCATGAGGCTGTATGGGAGTTTAGAAACATGAGGTCCAGTGTGTTTCCTTTTTCATGCGTTGGTTCATTTATGATTTGTTTTAGGTCCATTGCTGTCATGGCGTTGATGAAGGTTTCTGCTTGTGTGCCTTGGAGTGTTGGGAGATTGAAGTCTCCCAGGATAATTTGATCTTTTGAGGGGTCAATGCTTTCAGAGATGATGTGCAGTATCCTTGGTAGGTCGGAGTTTGCGGCGGGTGATCGGTAGACCAAGCATGTTGTGAGGCGTTTGTTGGTGAGGGTGAGGATGTCTGCTTCATTGGAGGTTTCAGAGGCGTGGATTCGTAGGTGGAGGTTGTCCTTTGCAATGATGGCTACGCCTCCGCCTTTTGCGTGTGTTCGGGAACAGTGTTGAAGGCTGTATCCGGTTGGTGTCAGTTGGTTCATTATTACAGTGTCAGTTTCTGTTAGCCAGGTTTCTGTTATACACAGGATATCAATCTTCTCAGATGTGATTAGGTCTTGGAGCATGTGGTATTTGTTCCTGACGGAGCGTGCATTTATGAGTGAGATGGAGAGGTGCAGGTGGCTTTTGGGGTTGGTGGTATGGGGTGGAGTGTGTTGTATGTGTGCGTGGTTGTGTGTGGTACTGTGGATGCTTGTGGGTTGAGTTGTTGTGGTGCATGTGTATAGGGGGTCAGTGATTGCGGCTGGGTGGGGGTAGGGTGGCTGTGCAGAGTAGGTTGTGCAGGGTGGTGTGTCTGCGTAGAGAGGATTAACGAGTGTTGTTGGGTGGGGGTAAATGTTTATATATGTTTATGTTTATTGAATTTGATATACCGCTCAGACCCAAAGGTATTAGAGCGGTTTACAATATTAGTTCATTTAAAGTGTTAGGATGGGAGTTAGAAGGTAGATGGGGGTTAGGAAGGGCGGCATGGTGTACCAGAGTACCTGGGTTTTAGGAGTGGTGTGGTCTCCCTGGCTTTTGATGCCAGGGAGAGAGCCCATAAGTTGTGTGTCCCTGGGACAGGGCTGCACTTCCCCACCTGGATCTCTGGCATCCCCTGAGGGATGGTGAGTAGGAGTTGATTAAGTATGGAACAGGTGTTTGAGAACAGCCTGACCAAACAAGGCATCCCTGCGGGAGTCCTTGTCCAAACAGTAATGGGCTGTGAAGGTATGAACCGAGGCCCAAGTGGCTGCTCGACAGATGTCGTTGATAGACACAGAGTTCAGGTGAGCCATTGAGGCTGCCATGGCTCTCACTTTGTGAGCTGTGACATGGCCCTCCAGAGAAAGTTCTTGCTCTGATAGGCGAAAGAAATACATTGGGCAATCCAGTTGGAAAGTGTTCTCTTGGAGACTGGTTGTCCCAAATGAGAAGGATCAAAAGCAACAAAGAGTTGAGAAGACTTTCTATGTTGTTGTGTCCTCTGTAAGTAAAAAGCTAGAGCTCTTTTACAGTCCAGGGTATGAAGATTCCTCTCTACACTTGATGCATGAGGCCATGGAAAAAAAGACAGGTAGGTAGACCTCTTGGTTGAGGTGAAAAGGCGAGACCGCCTTAGGCATAAAGTGTGGATTAGTCCTAAGGACCACCTTGTCATGATGGAACCTTGTATAAGGTGGATTAGCTACTAGTGCTTGCAATTCACTGATGCGGCGTGCTGATGTGATTGCAATGAGAAAGATAACCTTCCAAGAAAGGTATTTCAAGGAGGTAGTAGCTAAAGGTTCAAAAGGCGGCTTCATAAGCTGACCAAGAACCAAATTTAAGTCCCATGCCACCGGAGGTGGTCTAATGGGAGGCTTTGTTAAAAGGAGGCCTCTCATGAACCTTGCTACAAGGGGATGAGAGGAAACAGGTTGTCCATTTAGAGGCTTGAGGGAAGCTGCAATAGCACTCAGATGGACTCTTACTGAATTTGTCTTAAGGCCTGCATTAGACAGATGCAGTAGATACTCCAGCAACGATTCCAGAGGCATTGAACGGGGGTTAAGACCCTTTCCAGAACACCAGATGGTAAACCTTTTCCACTTGGAGGCATAAGAACGTCTAGTGCAGGGGTCTCAAACTCAAATTGCTTTGAGGGCCAAATGAGGACTTGTAGAGTAACCCGGGGGCCGCACAAGACGCAGGCCTCATTTGCATAAGGGCATCATTTGCATAAGGGATCATTTGCATAAATATTTGCATAATGTTACCATACACTAACTTTGAGTAAACATGCCTCTTAATGAGTGTATGGATAAAGAAAGACTAAAAGATTTCTACATTACTATAAACCAGTGCCAACCGCCAGGCACATTAGGAACTACTAGAAACACTGCTCATTTAGAACCCATAGCAAACCTGCCATGTCCTAACAGCACTACCAGGACTCACAAAGCACCATACCCTAACTATCAAAAGGCAACACTGCAAATATTAAATCAACACATTTCAGAGAATAACAATACATGACCTACTCGGGAAAGAGAACAAGTGGCAATGTCAAATAGGAATTACATAAACAGAATACCTCAGCTCAATTACACATGCAGAACATACACCATCACCAAACAAGGAATCACAATTTAGAAACAGGAAGACAATTAAACTGGGAACCCCAAAAGCCAAACTTAGAATGTACAACACTGTAGAAATAAAACTATACATTGATTTCCTCTTGTATTAAATAATTGCAGACGTTAAAGATGCACATTTCCAAGAGCTGACATATTTCAGTTAATAAATTCAAAATAAAGAGATATTTTTCTACCTTTTGTGCATTTTTTTTCAGTTGCAATTGTTCCAGCCACTTTCTTCTGGTTGCTTTGTGTCTTCTGCTAACTCTCCATCGTCTGCTGTCCATTTGTCCTTTCTTCTTTCCCAGTTTTTTTCCATTCTCTCTACATCTGCTTTAACATACTAATCATTCTCCTTTTGCTCTTTCCTCATTCCTATTTCATCCACTCAAATTTTACCCCTCCATCCTCAATCCCCACTTACTCTCCCAATACCCGGCCAATTGTAGATTTTTCTTCCCTCCCACACAAAATATATTTCCCCTCTCCATTTCACTCTCCCAGCCCCATCCCATTCTAATCGTCCCCCAACATCAACTCCCTTCTAGCTCCTGCCCCACCCAGCATCCGCTCCCTTCTAGTCCCCGCATCATCAGCCCATTTCCAGTCCTAGCTCCCTCCCCTCACAGCCCATTTCCTTTCCAAGCCCCCCTCCCCATCAGCCCATTTCCATTCCAAGCCCCCTTCCACTCAGCCCATTACCATTCCAAGACCCTGTCCCCATCAGCTCTTTGCAGTTCAAGCTCCCCCTTCTACTCGGCCCATTTCCAGTCATAGCACCCCCCCAGTCCATTACCAGTTCTAGCCCCACCCCCCCATAGCCCATTATCGGTCCTAAGCCCCCCAACAGCCCACTTCCAGGCCTAACCCTTCCATCGCCCCATCTTCATTCTTAGCCCCCCAATCAGACCACCTCCAGTCCTAACCCCCATCTGTCCATTACCAGTACTATCACCCCATTTCCAGTCCTACCCCCCCAGCAGCCCACATCAATCCTGCTCCCCCCCCAGCAGCCCACATCAATCCTGCTCCCCCCCCCCAGCAGCCCACATCAATCCTGCTCCCCCCCCAGCAGCAGCCCACATCAATCCTGCTCCCCCCCCCAGCAGCAGCCCACATCAATCCTGCTCCTCCCCCCAGCAGCAGCCCACATCAATCCTTCTCCTCCCCCCAGCAGCAGCCCACATCAATCCTGCTCCCCCCCCAGCAGCAGCCCACATCAATCCAGCTCCTCCCCCCAGCAGCAGCCCACATCAATCCTGCTCCCCCCCAGCAGCAGCCCTCATCAATCCTGCTCCCCCCCAGCAGCAGCCCACATCAATCCTGCTCCCCCCCCAGCAGCAGCCCACATCAATCCTGCTCTCCCCCCAGCAGCAGCCCACATCAATCCTGCTCCCCCCCCAGCCGCAGCCCCCATCAATCCTGCTCCCCCCCCCCGCAGCAGCCCACATCAATCCTGCTCCTCCCCCCAGCAGCAGCCCACATCACTCCTGCTCCTCCCCCCAGCAGCAGCCCACATCAATCCTGCCCCCCCCCCAGCAGCAGCCCACATCAATCCTGCTCCCCCCCCCCCCCGGGTAAACAAACTTTAGAAAACAGCTAGCGGCTGCTCCTGCCGCTGCCACTGCGGTAGCAGCAATACCGCATGTCCCGCGGCCCCCCCCCCTTGCCTGTCAGTTCTTCTCTGCTTCGGCTTTCAGAGCC
Organism: Ichthyophis bannanicus; assembly: GCA_033557465.1. Classification (NCBI taxonomy): domain Eukaryota; kingdom Metazoa; phylum Chordata; class Amphibia; order Gymnophiona; family Ichthyophiidae; genus Ichthyophis; species Ichthyophis bannanicus. The sequence continues at coordinate 1,541,540,845 of CM066031.1, forward strand.
GCGAAGGGAGAGCTTCTCCCTCGTGACTCTGTTAAGCCCGCTGGGGCTTATGGGAAATTTCCCATCTGCCCCGGCGAGCTTAACAGAGTCGCGAGGGAGCAGCTCTCCCTTCGCGGCTCTGAAAGCCGAAGCAGAGAAGAACTGACAGGCAAGCAAGAAGGGATCGGGGGCCGCGGGACATGCGCGCAGAAGCCGGGTTGTGTATCGCGGGCCGCACAAAGGTCTCTCGCGGGCCGCATGCGGCCCGCGGGCCGCGTGTTTGAGACCCCTGGTCTAGTGGAAGGTTTTCTGGAAGCATAAAGAACATCTTTCACTTGTTGAGAAAGAGGAAGATCCTGGAGATCTAGGCCTTCAGCAACCAAGCTCTGAGATGCAGAGACTGGGGATTGGGTGCCACAACTTTCCGTCCTCCTGAGAGAGGAGGTCTGGAGCAGACCCTAACTCTAGGGAGGGAGCTTGAGAGAGATGTAGAAGCAGAGGGTACCACACTTGCCGTGGCCAATGTGGAGCTATGAGAATCATGTGGCCTCTGTCTCTCTGAAGCTTGAACAGGGTTTTGGGAATTAGGGGAATGGGTGGAAAGGTATAGAGGAAGTTTTGACCACAATGGAGAAGGAAAGCATCCCTTGCCTGAGCCCCCTGAGCCGGAGTTCTGGAACAGAACCGGGGAAGTTTGGCATTCCACGGACTTGCAAAGAGGTCTATGTCCGGGGTTCCCCAAATTTGAAAAATCTTGGATACCTGGTCCATATGTCGGGACCACTCGTGTGGAAGCAGAACTCAACTGAGTCTGTCTGCCAAAGAGTTTTGAGCACCTGGAAGATAGACTGCCAGAAGATGAATGTGATGCTCTCTGGCGAGGGCCCACAGTCGCAGCGCTTCGTTGCAAAGCGACAGAGAGCCAGTTCCTCCCTGCTTGTTTATACAGAACATGGCTACCTGATTGTCCGTGTGGACAAGGACTGTCTTGTGGCTTAGCAGGGTGTGGAAAACTTGCAGAGCAAGGAAGATTGCTCTGAGTTCTAAGAGATTGATATGTAAACAAGTCTCCTGTGGGGACCAGATGCCCTGGGTGGAGAGGTCCTGAAGGTGAGCTCCCCAGCCCATTGGAGAAGCATCTGTTATAAGAGTTGCCTAGGGTAGAGGCTGTTGAAAAGGGCACCCCAGCAACAGATTCTGAGGGGACTTCCACCACTGGAGGGACAAAATGAGGCGACTTGTGTCTGCTATTTTGTCTGACAGGCAGCCTAATGCCTGGGTCCATTGGGTGGATAAAGTCCACTGAGCTGCTCTCATGTGAAGGCGAGCATATGGTACCACATGAACGGTGGATGCCATGTGGCCTAGCAACTTTAACATTTCTCGAGCAGTTAGAAAGGGTTTTGACTCTGCTTGAGAAGCTAACTGCATCAAGCGAAGGCAACGGGCCTGGGGAAGATAGGCCCTTGCCTTTGTGGTATCCAGTAGAGCCCCTATAAACTCCAGGGACTGAGTAGGGATCAAATTGGATTTTGGGATGTTTATTACCAGCCCTAAATATTGAAGGATACATATTGTGCAGGTTAGAGCAGTCTTGGCCTCTGATTGAGTGGGAGCTCGAATGAGCCAGTCGTCCAGATAAGGGAAGACAAATATTCCCAGTGTGCGCAGAAAAGCAGCAACCACTGCCATGCATTTCGTGAACACCCTTGGTGCAGAGGCCAGGCCAAAGGGGAGCACTCTGTATTGATAGTGCTTCTCATGGAAAAGGAACCGAAGGAACCTTCTGTGAGTTGGATGGATGAGAGCATGAGTGTACGCATCCTTGAGATCTAGAGAACAAAGCCAATCCTGACTCTGAAGGTATGGCAGCAGAGTTCCTAGAGAAACCATCTTGAATTTCTCTTTGACTAGGCATCTGTTCAACTCTCTGAGATCTAAAATGGGTCTGAAGCCCCCTGTTTTCTTTGGGATAAGAAAATAGGGGGAGTAGAACCCTGTGCCCTGTTGTTGAGAAGGCACTTCCTCTATTGCCCCCTGGGCTAAAAGAGTGGCAACCTCCTGCTCTAACAGGCTGAGGAGGGAGGTTGGAGAATTGAACTGGTGCACTCTTGTGAGAGGGGGCAAGCTGGAAAAATGAAGTTTGTACCCCTCTCTTATGATGGAGAGTGTCCAATGCTCTGCTGTGATTTGCCCCCATCTGGGAGCAAAGTGACATAACCTTCCTGGAATGGTGGAAGTCTCTGGTCCTTCTAGAGCCAGGAAGGCTAAGTTCTCTAGCAGAGAGTCAAAGGCCCTGAGGGGGCTGAGATTGCTGGGCAGGAGCAGGCCTCAAAGCCTTTGCCTTAGTCTGTTTGGAGGATTGCTGACGTTTGGAAGGGAACTGAGCTGCAGAAGATGCTCTCTGACTATAAGCAGGATAGGATCTTCCCTTCTTAGAAAAAGGTGTTTTCTTGAACAACCTTTTCTTAACAGGAGCAGCAGTAGATTTGGATAGTCTATCCAAAGCAGAATTTTCAGCATCCATTTGATTGGCTTTTGCTTGCCAATCTTTACCAAACAGATTCTCACCTGTACAAGGGATATTTCCCAATTCATCTTGGACCCAGGTCTCCAAATCAGATGCTTGAAGCCAAGCAATCCTACGTGCACCTATAGCTATAGCTGAGGCTCTGCTTACGCATTCAAAGGAGTCGAAAGCTGCACGGTTGGAGAATTTGGAGATATCCTGGGCATGTTTGAGCCCAGTGAGAAATTCTTGCCTTTTACTGTCAGACATAAAAGGACTTAAAGTCTGCAAATGGTCAGTGACTTCTTTTAAGAACATTCCCATGTAGAGACTATAAGAATTAATTCTCGCAGCAAGCATGGAAGCTTGGAAGACTCTTCTACCAAAAGCATCCAGGGTTCTACATTCACGTCCTGGAGGATTAGAGGCATGTCTCTTGGCACTTCTAATCTTTCTCATTGCAGACTCAACCACAATAGAGTGGTGAGGAAGCTGAGTTTTATGGAAACCAGGACAAGGAGGGACACGATATATGGTGTCCAACCTGCGAGAATGAGGAGAGGTGGTTAGAGGTGCTTCCCACCAATGTTCCCTCTAATTTTCTGTAGGCTGGGTGCGCATAAAATATCAGCTGTGCAGCTTTTGAAGGAAGGTTAAATTTTTGTGCGCCACATAACGACACTCGGAGTTGTATACTTTAAAATTTGACTACATGTCAGAATATAGTATGTACACCACATTGATTGCACTAGAAAATATTGTAGAACTTGTGAAAACCGTAAATGCACAACAACTTATAAATTTTAAGACGTCTGTGTTGTTTTCTATCAGAATCAGAACCGTAATTTTTGTGCGCTCTGTTGTAAGGTATGTGCGCTCGCTCGGCGAGGTGTGTGCGCGCGCACACGCACACAGCTTAGAGGGAACAGTGCTTCCCACATCCTTAACATGAGATCATACAGAATCTCATGAATAGGCAAGGTAGCTGCCTCTTTAGGAGTTTTAGGATACTGTAGAATATCTAACTCCTTAGCTCTAGGCTCTGACTCTGGGGCTACTGTAATAGAGAGGCCCCGAGCCACCTCTCTGATAAAGTCTTGAAAAGACAAGTCCTCTAGAGGAGACATCCTTCGTTTAGGAGAGGACTCCTCGTGTGGAAGAAGCATCGCTGCATCGACAGACTTCAGAATCCTCAGAGTCAGAGGAATCGAAGTATCATCTGTCGGGATGCTCTTGCAAAGCCCGATACCCGTACCGACCGGGATCGGTATTGGGAATCACCGGTACCGGGGTATCGGTACCGGAGGGCTGCAGAGGGCAGAGTAACAGCATAGCTGACACTGATGCCGATGTCGATGCCACCGGTACCGGAATCGGTGCCAATGGCGATACCGGAGCCGGTACCGGCGGAGTAGTCTGTTGCGGTACCACGGGCGTCGATGCCACAAGGAAAGCCGCCAGACTGCGTTCGATGGACAGAATCCTCTGATCCATCGACGCTGCCAATGCCTGGAAGTCGGTACCGGTGGAAGCCACCAGTACCCCAGAGCATGGTACCAGGAGATCCGTTGAGGCCACGCCATCTAGATCATCCTGGAACCCCGATGATGATGCTTTAGAAGCCGAAGCCTCCCGCCGGGGTAATTTTGCCGGTGCAGAATCCTCGAGGGTAAGGCCAGGGGCATCTCGATGCTTAGAAGGAGATTTGCCCTTCGAGGACCGGCTGGATTTATGTTTAGTTACCTGAGATCCATGTGAGGAAGAAGAAGCCCTGGAAGACGTCAATGCCACCGAAGCAGGGTACTGAGCTTGGCAGCTCGGTTCTGTTGACCTCTCTTAGACATCATGGAACAGGACACACAATCTTTAATGGAATGGTCTAAACACTTTAGACACCAGTCATGGGTGTCGGTGACGGAGATAGTACCACCACATTTTGTGCACTTCTTAAATCCTGAGGCAGGCTTTTCCATATTTAAGGAAAAGGGTTTTGGGCCTGAGGCCCAAAACTGAAGTACACCTGAAGAAAAATAAATGGAAAAAGGGTCTTTTTTTTTTTTTTTAAAGGAAAAGAATAAGAACCGGCGGTACCGGTATAGCGTCGAGGAAGGCAGACGCGACAGAAAAGAAATAAAGAAATAATAAGGAAATTCTTCTGCGGTGACAGGAACATGACCTGCTGACTCCTCGGAAAAAGAACAACTGAGGACAGACAGTTGGAAAGGCGGGAAGGCAGCACGCAGGCGCTGTGGGATGCTCCCAAAAGCTTTCTGATTGGACGCTGGGGAGCGTTCCCGTGCAGGCTCCGTCGGTACCGATGTACCCATATGTGAAGACTCATTCCTGCTTGTTCCTGGAGATAAAGTATTCCTTAAAAAGGAAAATTTTACAAGAAAAAAGAAGAGAAACACCGGCGGTACCGGTGGCGTCGGGGAAGGCAGCCGCGACCACAAGAAAACCAAAAAATAAAAGAAGAATTTTCTGCGGTGACAGGAGGACGTCCTGCCGGCTCCACGTAAAAACGAAAACTGAGGAGAGGCAGTTGGGAAAGGCGGGAAGGCAGCACGCAGGCGTGTTGGGATGCTTCCAAAAGCGTTCTGATTGGACGCTGGGAAGCGTTCCCGCGCAGACTCCGTCGGTACCGACGTACCCATATGTGAAGACTCATTCCTGCTTGTTCCTGGAGATACACAGCAACTGAATGTTTTGAAAACTAATGAGGTACTATTATTACTACTACTACTGATTATTTGTGTAGGCTACAAGGCGTACGCAGCAAAGACCAGAATGAGCAGGGGCTGTCTCTTACATGTCTATACAGCATTGCATTCGCCTTATAATGCTATACGATTAATAGCAGCAGTAGTAGTATAAGAACTTACCCTGGCAGTTGGCACAAAGCAATACTCTAGCCATTTAAAAAATTCACCCACTACTTACCCACAAAACTAAAAATAAGATTCAAAGAATATTTCATCATCATTTTCTAAATGCTAAAAAGTTTGTGATACATGGTCAAGTTTGCTTTCTCTAAGTAAATTTTCAGTTATAACAATTTTCTGATTCATAAAATGCAAAAATGTTTGTCCAGCACACTCTGGTGAACCAGCATAAATTTGTGACCACATGTTGACACCTGTATGTCATACTCTAGGCTTTGCACAGTATTAGAACCCTTCAAAGTGCAGCACAGTCTTGGTGTACATATTAATCTCTAGGAAGCAAGAGACAATCTATTCTAAAACAGAAACAAGACATGCCTTATGAATTTACACTCCCTTAAATACCTCTCTTCCTAGATAAGGCATACTATTTATATAGGTACGTATGCATCTACTCTAAGGGCTATATAGAACTACATTAAAGGCAACAGAATAGCCTGCCTTGATTAAGGAATCCAGAAAAGGATAAAATAAAAAAGACCTCAGTTACTCTCAAAGCACCAACATACATTTAGTAATTGTTTTTCTACATTTTCTATATTAGGCTTACCTTCACCTTCTTCCTTAATTGACTTTGGTTGAGAAACAGCAAAGCACTGCATAGATTCATATTTCTGATGAGCTTCTTGGCTGTCATGACCTTCATCATCAGAGTTTATCATTGGTTTTACCAGCATCCGACAATTAAAGGTATGGCTATTCCGCCTGGGAGATTCACAGGACCAATGTCCTCCATTCACTGAATAAAGCAAATGAAGACATATTGAAGATCATAAACATAATTCTATTATTTGCAACTGAACTAAATAAGATAAGTAGGTATAAGAAGAAAGTAAACAAAATTAAATCTGTAGTTAGCAGCATGGTTATCACGGGCAGTTTTTGTCTAAGGAAGGTGGTATCTATCTATCGATCGATCGATCGATAGATAGATAGATAGATAGATAGATAGATATAGATATATACTCGTATATATACACACACACAACACAATTGTTTATATGAGGGGGAGAGCAAAATTAGGTGCATTTAAGTATAACACCTTATTTATTGTCCCCTAAACCATATGTATTTTGACTAAACCAATCATCCAGCATATACTATGTCTTTCTCAATGGCACAAAATGAAAAGGGAAGTTTCCACTATCACCTTGAACATCCTTCCCAAACTCCCTTCCCAATCACAATAGATATCCCACAGTACTACCTCTATCACCTAAGGAAAACAAAGTTATTCACCTATAGCAGGTGTTCTCTGTGGACAGTAGGATATGGGTGGCATCACCGACAAAGCCCTCACATGGGAACCTTCCTGCAGCTCCTTTTTTATATTTATGCAACTTTACAAATTGCAATATTCGTAAGATAAAGAAATAATACACAAATGAACAAAAGAAAGCGAAAAATTGCATCAGCGGTTCAAAAAAAACTAGCCCTGCATACTACAGTCCACTACTAAGGAAACCGGGGGGGGGGGGGGGGGGGGGGGGGATCCCAAGAAATCAAAACAATGAAAGTCAATATCTCAGGCAAAAAGGAAATAAAATACAAATACGATCGCACCCAAACAATAACAATTACCCCCTTTATAAGCTCCCGGTAGGAGAAAAACAACAGAAAATCAAGTAACATTCTTATCAGAAAAAAAAAGCTACAAGCTGAGTGGGATCAAAAAAAGTAAAAGTGTTACCCCTAGTACCGCACAAGGGGACTCTTAAATAAAAAGACACCCCCCTTTCCCACAGGCACCTTAGATTTTAACATGAGGAAACTTTTCCTCCAGGCCTGCATTGCCCTAGCAACATTAGAGAACATCTGTACCCTTTCCCCACAAAAAGAAACATACTCTCCACTGGAAATATGATTTGAATAATTTAGATTTATCAGAGTCCAATCCTAATACCACTACCAAAATGAACTGTATAGAGATAGAGATATTAGCCATTGAGGACTCCAGAAAGGCCGACAGATCCAAACTGTCCACTGACACCAAAGAATCCATACCACCCTCCTCCACGGACTATTTTCTTTCTGGACAGCAGTTAAAATAGCTGGTTCAGCTGATCTCCTTTGGGTTGATGACCTTTAACATAGCCCTTAAATACATTTGCCAAAACTACATGGCACTGGTCTCAGACTACACCATGGCATCAAAATCTGGGTATTAGAAAATCCCCAGCGTTATGCCTGTTAGCATCAATGACCCGGTTATTTTACTGTACTCCCTCTTGTGTTCAGACAAACGGAGCATTGAATCCTCTACTAAACTTTATCTCATTACTCTTTCTGTGTATGTTGAGGTACTTAGCTGATCCGCTTGATCTCTTAGTCCCAACGCTGCTGTCAAAGCGCCCCCGCGTTTCACTGGTAAGGTTCTTCAGGGGACTATTATCTCTACTGCAAAAACAAAAACAACCACCCACCCTGGATTATGACAGTAGAGATAATAGTCCCCTGAAGAACCTTACCAGTGAAACGCGGGGGCGCTTTGACAGCAGCGTTGGGACTAAGAGATCAAGCGGATCAGCTAAGTACCTCAACATACACAGAAAGAGTAATGAGATAAAGTTTAGTAGATTCAATGCTCCATTTGTCTGAACACAAGAGGGGAGTACAGTAAAATAACCGGGTCATTGATGCTAACAGGCATAACGCTGGGGATTTTCTAATACCCAGATTTTGATGCCATGGTGTAGTCTGAGACCTGTGTTAACTATACCCCGGAATTTGGAATAAGGAATACAGTGAAGACAGTGCATTTGAGCGTAGGTAATTTGCTATTCTTCAATGAGAGATCGCTCTGATACGTGACCATAAAGTTTTGTATAACTACATGGCAGACAATAGTCTAACTTTAAGGAGATTTAACAGCTGTATATTCTTAGATCGATTAACATTCTCCACCATCTCCATCTTATAATGCAGTAATAAACTGTCTTTAACAAAACTTCCCACCACCAACTGAATAGAGAACATTTCAGCCTCCACTGAGCTAACTTGCCTATGCATAGCATCAATACCTTCTTCATACTCTTCAAATTTGGCCACAACTTGCAGGGAAAAGTCAGAAACTTGAGCAATATTTCTATGCACAGAAGCCTCGATCTTCTGTAGCACTCCCCAAATATTATCAAGACCAATCTTCTTGGGCTGAAAATCTCCTGCACTGGCTCCAACCACGCCGGACAAAGGCTTGGGAAGCAGAACCAAAGCTTTCCAGGAAATACACAACACCGGGACGCCAGACTTGGACTACCATTCAGCATACTGAGGTAGATTACTTCCAAACCACCAGTTGTGCCTCTATCCCTCCTGCACTGAACCAATAAAGGCTGGATAGCAGGCTCCGCAACCCCACTAAACTGCGAGGATGCCAAAGCTTCAGGAGATTGAGCTGGACCTCGATCAGGTTGTGGTGGGGGAAATGACCCACCCAAGCTGAGAGAGACATGCCCAGCTCCACTGAAAGACGCTCAGAAGCCCACAGAAGGCTGTAAGGTTGCTGCAGGGACAACATGCCAGTACAATAGGGCCACTAGAGACTGGCTGATGTTGCTGGTGTACCTTTTTGTCTCGTTTCTCTTTCCTCTTAGGAACCATGAAGAAACAAATCCAGGTAGGGGGAGTGTCTTAGCACATATTCGATTCAGGCGCCATCTTGGATTCCCTGCCGGCATACACAGCTTATTCTAGAAGCATTAGGAAAGGCTTCATCCTGCATGCATACATCTTCAAGCCTGTGGTCGTCACACCATTTTGCCTTAGTCATAACTAATGGAGTCAGAACTCAACTCCAGGAGAAGTGAGCGGGTTGTGAGGACTTATCCTGCTGCCCATGGAGAACACCTCCTACAGGTGAGTTACTGTTTTCTCCATGGAATAAACATAGGAAGGCATTCTCAAAATGATTTAACCAGAGGAGAAAGAGGAAATGGCAAACAGACATATGACTCCGGAAGCAAGATTTAAGAGAAGACTAGGAAAGCAGAAACCCAAGCTACACAATTAGAAAAATAAATGGCCAGAAAACAAGGTAGAAAAAAATAATTGTATTTTCTATTTAGTAATTGGAATATGTGCGCTTTTGGAATGTACATCTCCCAGGACCGGTGACAGATATGGCTGGGAATCAACTTAGGGCAAAACTTTGGGAAGGGACCTCAAAAGCCAATTAGCAAGCTTTGCTTTGTTCAGCTTCAAACATATAATATACACACTGCCTCTGGTCACATATCCCTCATATCTGCGCGCACACACACACACACATTCTGCTCCCAGATGCTCAGCCCCAACACTGCAAATGCTCAAGAAGCCCATATGTGTCAGGCATGTTGAGTACATCGGTTAATTACTTTAAAAAGCATAGATTTACATATTTGTGTGTTTTAATATGAGGAAACTGTCTCCTGGCCTGCATTGCCCTAGCAACATTAGGGTAGATTTGATGGATCATGCTGCTCTTTTTCTGCTATCATTAACTATGCTACTATATGGTTAGCAGACTGCTAACCGATTAAGTCACAATCAACAGGATATTCAGCAGCACTAAACTGGATATTCAATGATGATGGCTTGATATGGTCCTGGCATTAAATATCCAGGTTTAAATTAAAGCAGCAACAACAAGCCACTTAGTGTGTTGAACACTGCCACTAAAAATGCCCCCCATAGTGTCAAAATAAGAGACACCTAAGAAAGCACAGGCCTTTTAGGTATATCATAAATGACTCCCCTCCCCCCACCCCAATCCTGAACAGAAAGCATAGCTACTCACCTGTAACAGTTGATCTCCGGGAACAGCAAGAATTGAGTCTTCACATATGGGTGACGTCGGCACCGACAGAGCCCACGCGGGAATGCTCCCCAGCGTCCTATAGGAAAGCCTTTGGGAGCATCCCATCGTGCCTGCTTAACTGCCTTCCCGCCTTTCCAACCCTCCCTCCTCAGTTGGATTTGTAGCTGAGATAAAAGGAGAGAAGGAGAGAGAGAGAAAAATGCAACTCCTAGGGGAGGAGGGTGGGTTGTGAAGACTCAATTCCTGCTGTTCCCGGAGATCACCTGTTACAGGTGAAAAACTATGCTATCTCCAGGAACAAACAGGAATGTAGTCTTCACATATGGGACTCCCTAGCTTGGAGATGACCACAGAGAGAGCTGTGAACACAGGCCTAAGTAGATCATGTAATCGCTTTGACCCGGTGAAAAGCGGTATATAAGCACGGTTAAATAAATAAAGAGTAGTTACTCACCTGTAACAGGTGTTCTCCAGGAGCAGCAGGAATCAGTCCTCACATATGGGTGATGTCGGCGTCGACGGAGCCCCCGTGCGGAGCATTTCCCCAGCTTTCAAAGAAAGCCATTGGGAATGCAGCGCGCATGCGCGGTCCCCTTCCCGCCAAAGGGTGCCATCTTGCTCAGTCTGATGACATAGCTAAAAAGACAGCAAAAAACAAAATGAATCATATGATTGCAACTCCAAGGGGGGGAGGGAGGGTTGTGAGGACTGATTCCTGCTGCTCCTGGAGAATACCTATTACAGGTGAGTAACTACTCTTTCTCCAGGACCAAGCAGGAAGTCAGTCCTCACATATGGGACTCCCCAGCTCCAGGCTACCGGAGACCCAAAGCTCAAAAAAATGAGCTCCCTCTAGAGCCTCAGCATGTGAGAAAAGAATCTTCTCTGAGAACACCCCCGAACGGTAGCCCAACACCAGGGCCGGAGGGTAGGAGTTGCCTAAACCCCAAAGAGATTATGGAGTACCGCCTGTCCGAAAGCACTGTCCCTGCTGGACTCCCTCTCGAGGCAGTAGTGAGCCGCAAAAGTCTGGCTTGAGGACCAAGTAGCGGCCCAGCAGATGTCTGCCAATGGAACAAAGCGGAGATGAGCCACTGAAGCAGCCTTCGCCCTGACACGGTGAGCCGTAACTCGACTCTGCAAGGAGAGGCCGGCTGCCCTGTAAGCCCAGACGATACAGTCTGCTACCCAGATGGACAGGGTACGCTTGAAGACAGGCAACCCCAACTTATAGGGGTCAAAAGAGACGAAGAGCTGAACAGCCCTCCGGTGCTCCCGCGTACGATCAAGGTAGAAGGACAACGCCCTCCTACAGTCCAGGGTATGCAGGACCATTTCAGCCTGGCTGGCATGCGGCCTGGGAAAGAAAGTTGGAAGAACCACCTCCTGATTGAGGTGGAAGACGACAACCTTTGGAAGGAACTTAGGGTGAGTCCGTAAGACTACTCTGTTCCCATAGAACCTAGTATATGGTGCATCTGATACAAGGGCCTGAAGCTCACTCACTTGCCTTGCGGAGGTAAGAGCTACCAGAAACAATGCTTTCCAGGAGAGAAAGCGCAAAGGACAAGTAGCCATAGGCTCAAAAGGTGAGCAAGTAAGCTGTTGCAAGACCACATTTAAATCCCACTCAGGGGCAGGAGGACGGATTGGAGGCTTAAACAAAAGCAAGCCTCTGAGGAAGCGAGCCACCAAAGGGTGGCTTGAGAGAAAATGACCCTCTACCGGAGAGTGGTGCGCTGAAAGAGCACTAAGATGAACTCTAACAGAGTTGGACTTAAGGCCGAGGTTGGAGAGGTGAAGCAAATATTGCAGTACCACTGGTACCAGACATGAGAAAGGGTTCTCATTGAGGTAAGCACACCAGGCAGAGAATCTACGCACTTGAGGGCATAAGATTTCCGGGTGGACTGCCTCCTAGAGGCCAAGACCACGTCCTCCACTTCCCGAGGTAGCAGTAAGGGTGCTAGAACTACCCTTTCAGCAGCCAGGCCATCAGATTGAGGGACTGGAGGTTGGGGTGTAATAGAGATCCCTGCTCCTGAGACAGGAGATCTGGTTGCACCCCCAGAGGAAGAGGAGTGTCCACCGCTAGTTGCAAAAGAAGTGGGAACCACGGTTGCCTGGGCCACCTGGGGGCCACCAGAATTACCGAGGCTCTGTCCCGGAGCACTTTGAACAGTGTCTGGGACACTAGAGGCGTGGGAGGAAAGGCATAAAGGAGGCCTGTAGACCACGGAATGAGAAACGCATCCGCTGCTACTCTTAGAGGATGCGGTTGTCTGGAGCAGAACCTGGGCAGCTGACGGTTCAGAGGACTGGCAAAGAGATCTATGGTTGGAAGACCCCATCTTAGGAAGATCTGTTGAACCACCAGTGGATTCAACCGCCATTCGTGTGGCTGCAGGATCCTGCTCAATCTGTCCGCCAGGTAATTCTCCTGCCCAGGGAGATAGACCGCTTTGAGAAGTATGCCATGATTGACTGCCCAGGAGCAGAGATCCTGCGCTTCCTGACAAAGGTCGGGACCCCGTGCCCCCCTGTTTGTTCACATAAAACATAGCAACTTGGTTGTCCGTCTGAACTAAGACAGACTGGTGAGAGATGACATGAGAGAAAGTCCTCAGGGCTAAGCGGATAGCTCTCAGTTCCAAGAGATTGATCTGCTGTGCGGCCTCCCAAGGAGACCACAGGCCTTGAGTACAGGCTCCCTGGCAATGTGCACACCAACCCTGAAGAGAAGCATCAGTTGTCAGCACCTGAGAGTGTGGAGGTGCCTGAAAAGGCACCCCTTGCAGCATTCGGAAGATGAAGCCACCACTGTAGAGAAGACTCGAGAAGCTTGGATACCCTCACTCTGTCCTTCAGGTGTCCCGTAGCTTGGTGCCACTGAGTTCTGAGACTCCACTGAGCCGGCCTCATGTATAGGCGGGCATTTGGAGTTACATGGACCGTGGAAGCCATGTGGCCTAAGAGCCTCAGGAATTGTCTGGCGGAGACCAGAGAATTGCTGTGAAAGTGACTGGCCAGATCCATCAACCTTTGAGCCCTGTCCACGGGTAAGAAGGCTTTTGCCTGAATGGTGTCCAGTCGTGCTCCTATGAACTCCATGTTCTGTGAAGGGCACAAAGTGGACTTTGCAAAGTTTATAACAAACCCCAGATGCTGAAGTAGAGCGACAGTGCGAAGAGTGGCTTGACTGGCTTCCTGTGGGGACTGGCCCCTTATGAGTCAGTCATCCAGGTATGGAAAGACAAAGAGTCCTTGCATCCTGAGGTAGGCTGCCACCACCGCTAGGCACTTGGTGAATACCCTGGGGGCGGAGGTGAGGCTAAAAGACAGTACCTTGTACTGATAATGTTGTCCTCCCACTACAAATCTGAGATATTGTCTGTGGTTTGGATGAACGAGGATGTGAGTGTAAGCATCCTTTAGGTCTAAGGAGCATAGCCAATCTCCCTGCTGGAGGTAAAGCAGCAGGATTCCAAGGGTAAGCATCTTGAACTTTTCCCTCTCCAGGAACTTGTTGAGATTCTGCAAGTCTAGAATGGGCCTGAGGCCTCCTGTTCTTTTTGGTACTAGAAAGTACCTGGAATAGAAGCCTTGACCACTCAGGTGGTGGGGCACCGGTTCCACTGCCTGTTCCTTTACAAGACTTGCTAACTCCTGCAGGAGTAGGTCCCTGTGCAGAGGAAGTCTTGGAGGCTCCCCTGGAAAGTAGGAGGGGGGAACCTGGTGGAAGTGGAGGAGATAGCCCTTTTGGACTATGCTTAGTACCCAGGTATCCCTTGTTACGGCTGCCCACCTGCGGGCATACAGGGCCAGCCTGCCTCCTGTGCTGATAGGGGCCAGATGAGGAGGAGAGGCTATGCCACTGGAGTCAAAACCCCGCTCCCTGCTGTGCAGGAGCCGGAGCTGGTGGCTTGGGGGTTTTCTGCCTACGGGGCCCATGTCCCTGCCCCTTGGCCTGATGACCCTGTAGGGGAGCTACAGAGGCCTGAAAATGAGGGTATGTTTTATAGGCAGATGACTTCCTCGGGTAAAAGGTCTTTTTTCTCGAGCCCTTCTTCTGAGAAGGGGTAGACGTTTTCCTGGACAGCCTTCTCTGGGTAAGAATCTCGGTCTCGGGTTCTGCAGCCTTTTCTGCCATGGGCTTGCCAAAGAGGTTTTCACCTTGGCAGGGGACATCGACCAACTTGTCCTGCACCCATGGCTCGAGGTCCGATGACTGTAGCCAGGCCTGACGGCGTGCACCGATGCTGGCCGCGGCTACCCGGGCCGAAGCCTCAAAGCCATCATAGGCTGCTTGAGAGATAAACTTCGAGCACTATCGGATACCCGATGACAGGGCCGTGAACCTCTGCAAAGGTTCCTCGGAGAGACCAGCAGAGAACCCGGCAAATCTCCTTTGCCAGGTCCCGAAGGTACATGCCCATGTACAGCTGGTAGATCTGGATACGGCAAGCAAGCATACAGCCCTGGAAGCACTTCTTACCAAGGGCATCCAGGTTCTGGGCTTCCTGGCCGGGAGGCATCAAGGAGTGTCTAGAATTGGATGGAAGGCACCATCCTTCTTGGGCACTATGAAATAAATGGAGTAACGCCCGCAGCCTCTTACTTTTCGAGGGACAGGCCGAATAGCCCTCAAAAGAAGCAGGCGGCAGACGGTGGAGCAAATCGCCACTCTCTTCAGTGGTCCTCCACCTGGCGAGATAACAAACGCCTGGTGAATGGGTCGGGAACACTTAAGAACATAACCGTGAGAGAATATGTCGAGGACCCACTGATCTGAAGTAATGAGAGATCACTGACAAGAAAACAGAGTCAAACATCCACCTATCAGAGGGATCCCTTTGGGCAGACCGCCCTCCAGAAAGATTTCCTGATGCGGACTGTCCGGCCAGTCAGCGGGAAGATTTTGCGGGCCCAGCAAACTTGCAAGACAATGAGTAGTTTTCAGATCCCTCACGGACACCCCAAAAGGACTGCGACCTCTGGCCAAAACGTCCAGAAGTCGAAGAGGAGGAAGGCTTACCCAGGCGATAGCGACGAGTGTCGCAAAATCTGGAGGTGCGTTTCGACATAGGCAAATACTGCTGAGAGGAATGCCTACTAGCAAACTTAGGCTTATCTTCCGGGAGCCGCTGGGGTCGAACTTCCCCTAGGTCTTTGACCAATTTGTCCAGGTCCTTCCCAAAAAGAAGCTTCCCTCTGAAGGGAAGTTTGGAGAGGCGTGCTTTAGATGCCGAGTCTGCTGATCATTGCCGAAGCCAGAACCATCTGTGAGATACTGTGATCGCCGCCACCACTCTCGACAAAAGGTGCAAGAGATCATAAAAGGTATCCGCCAAGAACACTGTGACTGATTCCAGATGGGCCAAAGCTGGATCTTCCAGCAGACGCTGAATCCACCTGAGAAGGACTCGGGCCGCTAGACCCCCACAAACAGAGGCCTGGATAGATAAAGACGAAGCCGAAAAGGCCGTCTTGAGAAGACTCTCAACTTTCCTATCTTGTTGGTCACAAAGTGCTGCACCGCCCTCCATGGGAATGGTAGTGTGCTTTGTTACCCTGGTCACAAGAGCATCCACCTAGCCATTTATCTAAGTCCGGCGACGCCCAGAGATAAAGCTGCCCTAGACGGCGGGCAGACCGGAGGGGGATATCCAGAGTGTCCCATTCCCACGACACCATCTACTGCAGCTCTGCCGGGAATGGAAAGGGCTTGCGAATGCCTTGTAATATTGGGTCTGGCTGAGAAGTAGCAGCAGACTGCGGATCTTGCTGCTCCTGTTGATCACAATTAATGCCGGCAACTCCTCTTTGCGAAACAAGCAAATATCCTGCGCTTCTGCTTGGCCTTCCACAGAAAACTCTGAGGGTGACTATTCCCCATCCTCCCGGTATGACAAGCCATCGCTGTCCTCAGAGGAAGGGCCATTCTCCGGGGCTTTTGGCCAAGCGGTAGTAGCCCAGGAAATTTTCTTAGGAGACCGAGTATCTATCTTGGATATGTCCTCTGGCCTAGAGTGCTTGCGGGAGGTTGCGGCTGCAGACTGAGGAATCTGAGCCAGGGTATCCACCGTAGATCTGGAAGTATTAGTGTGCCAGAGATCCCAGGCTTGCTTAAAAAGTGCCAAATACTGGGTATCCGAGGCATGCAGCAGCTCTTGTTGTCTGAAAGATTCTGGAGCAAGAGGAGATAAAGCAAGGAGGAGAGAAAGGCTCACCCACTGGAGGAAGCTGCCTGGGTCCCTCTAGCCCCTGAGGACGAGCAGCAGGATCGCCTCTGTCCTGAGCCCCCTTGGCCAATGTCGCAGAAGTCTCCCAGGATGATCAAGGCCATCCTGCAAATCCTTATGTTTCTTAGTGCAGACCATGCACTGCTGAAGGGAAGGCATAATAGAGGCAAATAGCGACGGATTGTGGTCCCGAAAGGTACAAAAACCAAAAAAATATCTCAAAACCCACTTAAAAAACCCACAGAGAGGCACAGACAGGCAAGGGAGGCAGAAATTAATATATTAAGGTGCCCATAAAAGCCCTCCAAAAAACGGAGCTATGCTGTAAAAAATGGCCGCCACTAAAAATCCAGCCAAGAAAAAGAGCTCCCTGAAGCCTTAAAACACGCAGTAAAATTACAAAACTAACAGATTCGAGGAGCTAGGGCTGTAAGGACCCTAAATAGGGTGCTTATTCCCAATAACTGGTCCCAGATTGTCCCGATGAAAATCGGGAGGGGGGGAGGGGGACTTTGAAGATCAACTCACTGTGCCTGGAACAGAAGCAGTGCAGAGAAGCCAAGGCAGACAAGTCACAGCAGAGGAGAGAAAAAGCTGTCAGGAAAAAAACTTCAGGTTACCCCGATGACCGGCTGCACAGCTCCTCATGAGCTGATGCAGGTTTTCTCCCCTACAGAGAGGGAAGCTCAACTAATCCTCCTGACCAGGAGCTCAACCTTAATCTGCCTGACATTTCTCTTCGACAGCATGTAGCCGGCCCTACACTCTGGACCTCATCCTCTCTCCTCTGTCATTACAGTCGGTGATCTCGCTGCCCTCTACTCTCAGCATTCCATGGTCAGATCACTTCTGCGTCTTCTCCTCTATCTCCTTCTCCCCTGTGAGGGTTGACCCCCCAGTACCCTCTTCTAACCCTTTGCTTCGCCGTCACATATCTGATGATACTCTACAGGCCTTTCCTCCAGCCTCTTCGATATTCCCGCCTGACTTTGCCACCTGCTCTACCGATGATCAGGCGGCTCTTTGGGATTCGCTCTTAACTAAATCACTGGATGATCTGGCACCCCTTCGACCAATCTCCCAATTCTCCAGGACACCTTCTTCGCCTTGGTACTCCCCTGCACTGCGCCTCCTGCGTACCCAGCTGCGTCAAGTCCAGCGTCATTGGTCCCGGCACCCCTCCCCAGAGCTACGTCTATGTTTTACTCGACTGTCATCTGAATATCGTACTGCCGTGAAATCTGCTAAACTTGCTTTCTATACGGCCGAGATTTCAGCAGCGGCTAGTTCCTCCCAACAACTTTTCTCTATCCTGCGGAAGCTGTCATCTACTAGTCCTCGGGGTTCACAGGTTGTTCATGCCCCTGACCCCCAGGCACTTGCCACTTTTTTCTCTGCTAAGGTATTGACCTTGCGCTCCTCGTTTTCTGCGCCCGTCCCCCCCCCCGTCCCCTACCGCTCTCGCCTCCTCCCACGGTCCCGTTCTCTGCCCCCCTTCCTGAAAATTCGTCATTTCCACTTCAGGAGATCATGTCTTTACTCACACTTGGTCTTCCTTTCGCCCTGTTCTTTCGGCAGAGGTATTGACGTTCCTATCTAGGTCTAGGAGAACCACTTGCATCTTCGACCCTGTTCCCTCCCGTTGGCTCTCCGAACCTTCCTTGCAACTGGTACCGGTCATCACTACCATTATCAATTCCAGTTTTACCTCAGGCCGTTTTCCGATGTCTTGGAAGTCTGCAGTTCTTCGCCCCCCTTTGAAACAACCTTCTTTGGATCCATCTGTTCTCTCGCATTGGTGCCCAGAGTCCAATCTCCCCTTCCTGGCCAAACTTCTGGAATGCTGTGCCTTTGATCAATTAAGTTCACATGTTGAGTCCACAAATTCACTCCATCCACGTCAGGCGGGTTTCCGTAGCGGTCATAGCACGGAAACCGTTCTTCTTGCTTTGATGAACGAATTACATGTCGCACACGAGCGTGGTGATGTTACCCTCCTGGTGTCTCTGGATCTGTCAGCAGCCTTTGACCTGATTGATCATCGTACCCTCCTATCACGGTTGTCAGATATTGGGCTCAAAGGCACTGTCTGGCACTGGTTCCGCTCTTTTCTTTCCACCCGTTCCTTTTCTGTGCACGTTAACGGGCAGTCCTCCACTGTTCTTCCTCTTACCTGTGGTGTCCCGCAGGGTTCCGTTCTCTCCCCCTTACTATTTAACATCTTCCTCTCCCCGCTACCTTTAATCATACAGCAATACTCTATTTCATCATACATCTATGCAGACGACATTGTACTCCTCCACCATGCCTCACCTATATCTCCGGACATTTCCCAGCTTAATCTTTGTCTTGCCCACGTTGCCTCATGGCTTTCGGAGAACTTTCTACACCTTAATCTTGCGAAGTCCTCAGCAATGTGGGTGTCATTGAGTGGTCCATGCCCTACCCTGGCCCCCTCCATTAACTCGACTGCCATCCCCTTAACATCTTCCTTTCGTTATCTGGGTGTCCTTTTGGATCCCTCCCTCTCCTTCCATGAACACATTAAGTCACTCTCCCACCGCTCCTTTGTCGCCCTTCGAATAAATTCGGGCTGTTCGTTCTATGCTACCTCCTAGTTCACTTATTACCCTCGTTCTTGCATTGGTTATCAGTAGGCTAGATTATTGTAATGTTTTCCTGGCCAACCTCCCCAAATATCAGCTTCAGAGATTACAACAGATTCAAAATACAGCAGCACGCCTAGTCACATTCTCTAGCCAGTTTGACCATATCACTCCCATCCTCATTCGACTACATTGGCTGCCCCTTCGCATTCGTTTCCATTACAAATTTCTGATCTTGATTCATCGAGCCATTCATACTGGTAATCCTCTCTACTTAGCGGAATGCATTTCCGTACACTTCCCTCACCGTCAACTTCGCTCCATCCATGCCAACCGCCTATCTCTTCCCTCACCATCCCAGGCCCACCTAGAACAAACTCGCCATTCTGCTTTTTTCTTCTTCGGACCTCTCCTGTGGAACATGTTACCAACTCCTCTTCAGTTAGAACCATCCTATCCTCAGTTTAAGTCATTACTTAAAACTCATCTATTTCAGAAAGCATATGACCTTCCCTCCGAGGCCCCCCCCTGACTACCCTGTCTTTGTCTTTGTTCCGTTATAGTTTGTCACCTGTCTGCCCCAGTTCGTCTATCTGTGTAGCCTAGCCAGGCTATGTCTGTCCTATGATTTGGAAATAATGTGTTGTTACTACTCTGTCCTGCCTCCTTCTTTCCTATCTATTATTGGGGTTCCTTTTCCTGAGTTGCAGTGTTAAATCCATACTTTTTTATTGTACACCGCTTAATTGTTTTACAAATAGCAGTTTATCAAATGTGAATAAAGATAAAAGAAGATAAAGATATATATATAAATCTAAATATATATATATGCATGCGGCTAGGAAACCCAGAGGGGCACCTCTAGTGCGCCCTGGGTGCATCCAGCAAGAAATAATAAAAGGTTTAAAAGAAAAGAACAGAGAGAAATAAAACTACACTCCACATCTGCTGGAGACAGAGAAATACTGGAGCGCCCTCTACTGGGGGTAGCTAGATATTACCAGGGAACAGCCTATCAGGCTACTGGTATTTTTTTTATTTGTCTGTCTCCATCATCTGCTGGTAGGGGGACTAAACCCACTTTTGTGGACGGGTCTAGCAGGATGTACTGGAAGCTCCATTTACATAATATAAGAGACAAGCCAAGAAAGCACAGTTACTTACCTGTAACAGGTGATCTCTGGGAAAAGCAGGAATTAGTCCTCACATATGGGTACGTCGGTACCGACGGAGCCTGCGTGGGAACGCTCCCCAGCTTCCCAAAAAGGAAAGCTTTTGGGAGCATCCCACAGCGCCTGCGCGCTGCCCTCCCACCTTTCCTAACCAACTCTCCTCAGTTCGAGTTTAAAGCTGAGACAATAGAGAGAGAGAGGAAAGGAAAGAGAGAGAGAGATACAACTCCTAGGGGAGGTGGGAGGGTTGTGAGGACTAATTCCTGCTGTTCCCAGAGATCACCTGTTACAGGTAAGTAACTGTGCTATCTCCAGGAACAAGCAGGAATGAATCCTCACATATGGGGACTCCCTAGCTAAGATGCCCAGGAGATCCCCAAGGGTATGAGACCCTTAAGGGTTCCTCGTCTTCCTATGGATCTCAGGCATCCATTCAGGGAAGGAGGGCAGGAGTTGTTCAAGAATGGAACAGGTGTTTGAGGACAGCCTGACCAAACAAGGCATCCCGGCGGGAGTCCTTGTCCAAACAGTAATGGGCTGTGAAGGTATGAACCGAGGCCCAGGTGGCTGCTCGACAGATCTGATCGATGGAGACAGAATGAAGATGAACCATAGAGGTGGCCATGGCCCTCACATTGTGAGCTGTGATATGGCCCCTCCAGAGAAAGGTTCTTACTCTGGTAAGCAAAAGAAATACACTGAGCAATCCAATTGGACAGTGTTCTTTTAGAGACTGGAAGTCCTAAATGAGAAGGATCAAAAGCAACAAAAAGCTGGGAAGACTTTCTATGTTGCTGTGTCCTTTGCAAGTAAAAAGCAAGAGCTCTTTTACAATCTAGAGTATGAAGGTTCCTCTCTGCACTGGATGCATGAGGAGCTGGAAAAAAGACAGGTAAATACACCTCTTGATTAAGATGAAAAGGTGAGACCACTTTAGGCATAAAGTGAGGATTTGTCCTAAGGACTACCTTATCATGATGGAACCTTGTATAAGGTGGATTAGCCACTAAGGCCTGCAGTTCACTGATGCGGCGAGCAGAAGTGACTGCAATAAGGAAAATAACCTTCCAGGAAAGAAATTTCAAGGAGGTAGTGGCTAAGGGTTCAAAAGGTGGCTTCATAAGCTGAACAAGAACCAAGTTTAAGTCCCATGCCACCGGGGGAGGTCGAATGGGAGGTTTTGTTAAAGTTAGGCCTCTCAAGAATCTTGCAATAAGAGGATGAGAGGAAAGAGGTTGTCCATTGAGGGGTTTAAGTGATGCTGCAATAGCACTCAAATGGACCCTTACTGAATTTGTTTTAAGGCCTGCATTGGAGAGATGCAGGAGATATTCTAATAGAGAAGTCAGGGGAAGTGCCAAAGGGTCAAGACCCTTTTGAGCACACCAAATGGAAAATCTTTTCCACTTAAAAGCATAGGAACGCCTAGTGGAAGGTTTTCTGGAAGCATGGAGGATATCCTTCACGTGCTGAGAATGAAGTCTTGAAGGTCTAGGCCTTCAGTAACCAAGCTCTGAGATGAAGGGACTTGAGGTTTGGGTGCCACAAAGTCCCCTCCTCCTGAGACAGAAGGTCTGGAGCAGCCCCCAAGTCCAGGGAGGGGGCTTGGGAGAGATGCAGAAGTAGAGAGTACCACACTTGGCGTGGCCAACGTGGAGCTATGAGGATCATAGATCCTTGATCCCTCTGAAGTTTGAACAGAGTCTTGGGAATCAAAGGAATGGGTGGAAAGGCGTACAGCAAGTGCTGACCCCAATGAAGGAGGAAGGCATCCTTGGCCAGAGCTCCCTGACACGGAATTCTGGAACAGAACCGGGGAAGTTTGGCATTCCACGGACTTGCAAAGAGGTCTATGTCCGGGGTTCCCCATTCCTGGAAGATTCTGAGTACCTGATCCATGTGCAGGGACCATTCGTGTGGAAGCAGAACTCGACTGAGTCTGTCTGCCCAAGAATTTTGGATTCCTGGGAGGTATACTGCCAGGAGATGGATTTGATGCTCTCTGGCGAAGGCCCATAATCTTAGAGCTTCGTTGCAAAGCGACAGAGAGCCAGTTCCTCCTTGCTTGTTTATGTAAAACATGGCTACTTGATTGTCCGTATGAATGAGGATGGTCTTGTAGCTGAGGAGGGTATGAAAGACCTTGAGAGCTAGGAACACTGCTCGCAGTTCCAAGTGGTTGATATGAAGAGAGGTCTCCTGTGGGGACCAAGTGCCTTGGGTGGAGAGGTCTTGTAGATGAGCTCCCCAACCTGTTTGGGAGGCTTCTGTTGTGAGGGTTGCTTGGGGAAACACAGGTTGGAAGGGGGACCCCAGCAACAGATTTTGAGTTGACATCCACCATTGGAGAGATCAAAAGAGACGTTTGGAGGTTGCTATTTGGTCTGAGAGAGCTCCTGATGCTTGAGTCCACTGTGTGGACGAAGTCCATTGAGCTGCTCTCATGTGTAGGCGAGCATAGGGCACCACATGCACTGTGGAAGCCATGTGGCCTAGTAGTTGTAGCATCTCCCGGGCAGTTAAGTGGCTCTTTGACTGAATCTGGGAGGCTAACTGCACTAGACGTTGGCAACAAGCCTGAGGAAGGTAGGCTCTTGCAGTAGTGGTGTCCAACCAGGCTCCTATGAATTCTAGGGACTGAGTAGGGGTGAGCTGAGACTTTGGGAGGTTTACCACAAGTCCCAGATACTGCAGAATGCGCCTAGTGCGTTCCAGGGAAACTTGGGCTTCTGACTGAGATAGAGCTCGGATGAGCCAGTCGTCCAGGTATGGGAAGACAAATATTCCCAGAGTGCGTAGAAATGCAGCAACTATTGCCATGCATTTGGTGAACACTCTTGGAGCAGAGGCTAGACCGAAAGGAAGCACTCTGTATTGGTTATGCTTTCCCTGGAACAGAAAACGTAGGAATTTTCTGTGGGATGGATGGATGAGTGTACGCATCCTTGAGATCTAGAGAACAAAGCCAATCCTGACTCTGCAGGTATGGAAGGAGAGTGCCTAAAGAAAGCATCTTGAACTTCTCCTTGTATAGGAATTTGTTCAATTCTCTGAGATCTAGAATGGGTCTGTATCCCCCTGTTTTCTTTGGGATGAGAAAATAGGGGGAGTAAAACCCTGACCCTTGTTGAAGAAGCGGAACTGCTTCTATGGCCCTCTGGGCCAGAAGGGTAGTCACCTCCTGATCCAGAAGGTCGAGGGATGTGGGAGAATTGAAGTATCTCACCCTGGTGTAGGGAGGAAGGTCTGAGAAATGAAGTTTGTAGCCCTCTCTTATGATAGAGAGGGTCCACTGCTCTGATGTGCTTTGCTCCCATCTGGGAGCAAAATGAGCTAACCTTCCAGGAATGGTGAGAGGCTCTGGTTGTTGTAGAGCCAGAAAGGTTAAGTTCTCTAGTATCAAGTCAAAATCCCTGAGGGGGTTGGGACTGCTGGGTTGTAGCAGCCCCTGCAGGTTTAGGCCTGGCCTGTTTAGGTTGCTGACGCTTAGTAGCAAAGCGACCTGTAGAAGACTGTTGACCAGAAGTGGAAGGAAATCTGCCCTTTTTGTAAAAAGACTTTTTAAAAGATTTTTTCTTGGCCAGAGTGGAGGTAGACTTAGAAAGTCTATCCAGAGCAGCATTTTCAGCATCCATTTGAGTGGCTTTAATTTGCCACTCTTTGCCAAATAGATTTTCACCTGTACAGGGCAGATTTCCTAAACCATCTTGAACCCAGGGTTCTAGATCAGAAGCCTGGAGCCAAGCAATTCTACGAGCAGCTATAGCAATGCCTGAGGCTCTGCTGGCACCTTCAAAAGAATCAAAGGCTGCCCTATTGGAAAACTTTGAAATGTCTTGAGTATGCTTAAACCAAAGAAGGAACTCATCCCTTTTATCCTCTGGAATAAAAGGGAGAAAGTTGTGCAGCTTTTCTGCAACTTCCTTCAGAAACATACCCATATAAAGGCTATATGAATTGATTCTGGCAATAAGCATGCTAGCTTGGAAGATTTTCCTACCAAAAGCATCCAAGGTCCTGCATTCTCTTCCTGGAGGAGCAGAGAAGAGTGTCTTTTGGTACTCTTTATCCTCTTCATAGCTGACTGCACCACAATGGAGTGGTGAGGAAGCTGAGTTTTTTGAAATCCAGGAGGAGGGGGGACACGGTACATAGTGTCCAATCTACGAGAATGAGGAGAAAGGGTGAGAGGAGTCTCCCATAATTCAATCAAATGTTCTTGAAGAATTTCATGAATTGGCAAGGTGACTGCCTCTCTGGGAACCCTAGAGTATCCTAAAATATCTAATTTTTTTGCTCTAGGTTCTTTTTCAGAGGTTACTGAAATAGAGAGTCCTTTAGCTACTTCTATTATGAAGTCTTGAAAGGACAAATCCTCTGGAGGAGACATTCTCCTTTTTGGAGAAGAGGGCTCCCCAGGAAGGGTGATAGATACTTCAGGAGACTCATCCGATGAATCAGAATCATCAGAAGAATCGAAGTATCGTCTGCTCGATTCCAAAGATCGATAGGCGTATCGATCGGTACCGACATCGGGTGTTCCCGGTACCGGATCGGTACCGAAAAAGAGACCAGGACAGGGAGCCAGAATCGGTATCCTGGCCGATGTCGATGCAGTCGGTACCGGTATCGAAGTTGGTACCGGTGCCGGTACCGACAAGACAACGGAGCTTGTTGCGGTACCGTCGGCGTCGCAGCCTTAATGAAAGCCAGTATAGCCTGCTGCATGGATTGCACAGTGTGATCCATGGACGCCACGACTGCCTGGATGTCGGTACCGGGAGATTGTGCCGGTACCCCAGAGCAGTCTAACAGGTGATCGGTCGAGGCCGTGCCATCGATGTCAACCTGTAACCCCATAGGAGGAGCTTTGGAAGCCGGAGCTTCCCGCCGGGGTTGTTTGGCTGGGGCAGGATCCTCGAGGGCAAGCCCGGAGGCATCTCGATGCTTAGAGGGAGATTTGCCCTTCGAGGACCTGCTAAAAGTATGTTTGGTTACCTGAGACCCATCAGGAGAGGAAGACCTGGAAGATGTCGATGCCACCGCCGGTGCATCCATGGGAAACAGCACATGGAGCTTGGCTGCCCGGTTCTGTAACCCTCGTTTAGACATTTGAGAACAGGACTGGCAATCCGGGATGGAGTGTTCAGGCCCCAAACATTTCAGACACCATTCATGGGTATCTGTGACAGAAATTGTACCGCTACACTTAGTGCATTTTTTGAACCCAGAGGCTGGTTTTTCCATGAGGGAAAATTTTCTTGTGGGCCTGGAGGCCTAAGAAGAAAAATACACCAAGTGAGGAAAATAAATAGTTTTGTTTTGTTTTTTTTAAAGAAAAGAAAAGACCGGCGGTACCGGTCCGGCGTCGGGGAAGGCAGACACGCGACCAAAGAAATAAATTAAAATAAAGAACTTCTTCAGTGGTGACAGGAACACGACCTGCTGGCTCCGCAGAAAAGAAGAAATGAGGAGAGTTGGTTAGGAAAGGCGGGAAGGCAGCGCGCAGGCGCTGTGGGATGCTCCCAAAAGCTTTCCTTTTTGGGAAGCTGGGGAGCGTTCCCGCGCAGGCTCCGTCGGTACCGACGTACCCGTATGTGAGGACTCATTCCTGCTTGTTCCTGGAGATATGCAGAGTAGACACTGAATAAGGTCTGAAATGAATATTAATGCATATATAGCCATTTCTTACTAACCTTTTTTAATAAAATTGTATTTAAATAACCCTTTGCTGATTTTTAAACTTTGAAACTAAGATGACAAGTCAAACATTATCAAGATCATATATATGGCAACGATAAGCACATGAAAAGACCTAGGGTTATGATAATTTATGACTAAAACTACCACCAACATGCTATATATACACGGAAAATGTAAAATCTTAGATATCTTGGAAACAATAGTCAATGAATGGTTTTAAATTGTCATTTTTTTAATTTAGCACATCAAAACCCATGAGAATTAGCAGATTTGGCCTCTTAAGCAGAGAACTTTTCACATTTAAATGCTTTATTTTCGTTTTATAACAAAGGAAAGGAAGACATACAGCTAAAAGACAAATACATACATAGAATGTGATACATACACCAAAGTAAACCCCTACCACCCCCCTCCCCCCTGCTTCTTCTCTAGAAACTAATCATTCCCGAAAACGGGCGTGTACTGACATTATTGTGGTACAAAACCTAACGGTGAGCTAAAACATGATAAGTATGCATTAAACAGACATGTCGGAGCAATGGGCAGAGTGTACATAATCATTGAGCATCTGCCATTTAGACAAGCGAAAGTGAGTTTGGATATGAGGAATAGCTCTCCGAGATATCTGCTCATATTTACTATATAAGCAGACGAGGTTCCACCATTCATTGGCAGTAATTCGAGAGCTATCCTTCCAATTCCTCGTGATTAAACATATGGCTATACCCAGCATGAAATCAAGGAGAAAGCGACCCTTCTTAGGAAGAGAGGGGACCTCCACCACTGAGCGGAGTCCCACAATCTTCCAAGAAAGAGGCTCGTGGAGGTGTAAGATAGATTGAATACGACCCCAGACCCGCCCCCAGTAAACCTGCAGTTGAGGACATTCATAAAGAACATGAGCGAGGGTTCCCACAGCAGTATGGCAAGACCAACACTGGTCCCTAGCAGTGGTGTTCCATTTGGCTATTCTTTCTGGAGTATAAAAGCATCTATGTGCAAAAAAGAAGAGAGTTTGGGTGACAGAGGCAGATCTGGAAACCCGCACCACTTTGCTCCAGAAAACGCTCCATTGCACAGGGGTTAAAGTGATTTGCAGTTCACGTTCCCAGGCTTGTTGAGCTCTACAAGTAGCAGTGTCGGTACCCTGACATAATAATTTATAAAAGTTAGAGGCTACCCCATGTGTACTACTAATAGAGTGAATTAATTCTAATAGCCCGTTCTCAGTAGGGGCAGAGGGCGGCAGGATTTGAGCACTTTTGAGGCAGTGTTGAAGCTGCATCAATTGAAAGTAATGTTTCGCTGGTAACGCAAATTCCTTTTGTAAGTCGGAAAAGGTCTTCCAACGAGCTGCAGAGAAGAGTTGATGGGGTGTCCAGATCCCCCTAGAGTACCAGGGTATCCATGCAATCGTTTTATTTAGGACTTGAATTCTGGGGTTATTCCACAGCGGGAGTCCGTCCTGAGGACATACGTTTGAACCCAGTGATAGAATGAGAGTGTTAAAGGCCGCAAGAGTATCAACAATCATTGGGGGATGGCGTAGGTCTACTTGATGGGACATGCCGGGGAGATGGATCAACGGAATTGGGCTACTTAGCTCCTCTTCAATGTCAAGCCAAACTGGTCTGTTGTCTGTTGAGGCAGCTAGCCATCGGGCACCTTGTTTAAGTAGGAAGGCTTGATGATACCTAAGAAAATCAGGAAAGCGGGTACCCCCTAGTTCCTTCGCAGACTGTAGTTTGTGTTTAGCTACTCTTGGTGGTTTTCCCTGCCAGAGATAACGGACGAGAAGGCCCTCTATGTCTTTGTAGGTGTGTAGCGGGAGGAAGCAGGGCAGCATTTCTAAAATATAGTTCACTTTAGGGACTATCATCATTTTGACGGTTTCTAGGCGGCCCCACCATGTAAGGGATAGGGGAGACCACCGATTTGTGAGCTCACGGACTTTGGAGACTACCTCCTTGGCATTAAAGCTAATAGTGTCTTCTAAAGGAGAACAGTAGTGGACGCCAAGATATTTCACCATGCGGGATTGCCAAAGGAAAGGAAAGGCCCGCATGTCAGCCTCATGTACCCAGCGGTTCAGTGGGAATGCTACGGATTTGGTCCAGTTTATTTTATAGCCCGATAATTGCGAGTATCCATCAATCAGGTCCAAGACAGCCGGGACCGAATCAAGGGATACAAAGAGCATAAGGTCATCTGCATATGCAGAGAGTTTAATCTCTCTGTGACTGAAGGGGATACCTCGGATACGTGCGGACTGTCTAATAAGGAGGGCGAGGGGTTCAAGAGCTAGATCAAAGAGCATTGGTGATAGGGGGCAACCTTGACGCGTGCCTCTTTGAAGATTAAAAGGCCGAGACTTTATGGCATTTACACAATTACTGGCAACGGGTTGAGAATACATGACTTGGAGGTATCGGAGGAAGCCCTCCCCAAAGCCATACCATCGGAGAACTGCAAATAAGAAGGGCCATTCTAGGCGATCAAAGGCTTTTTCAGCATCTAGGGAAAGACCCACCCATGGGTGGTCTAAATTGGCAGCACGGGATAGCACATGGCACAAGGTCCGAGCATTGTCAGCGGTGGAGCGGCCGGGTATAAAACCACATTGGTCGGGATGGACTAAGGTGGCCATCCTGTCAGATAGCCGGGTAGCCAAGATCGTTGCGAAGATCTTATAATCGGCATTAAGTAGGGAGATTGGACGGTAGTTGGCGGTTAGCAGCGGGTCTCTGCCTTCTTTCTCAAAAACTACATTAGCTGCAGAAAAGGATCCCAAAGAGGATGTATCTACCGCAAGGGCAGTAAAGTAAAGTTTTAAGTAGGGAACTAAATCTGCACTGAACGTTCTGTAGAATTCTGTCGGGAGACCATCAGGCCCAGCGGCTCGACCCGAGGCTGTTCGTTTTAGGGCAGAATGGATCTCTGAAGTAGAGAAGGGTTCATCCAGGGCATCCCTTTCAGCTTCAGAAAGGGTCGGCCGCTGAATACCAGAAAACAAGCGCTCAAAGGTCTCAGATGAGAACTCACATTCAGATTGATATAGACGGGTATAGAAATCCCGAAAAAGTTCTACGATATCGGAGTCTGTGGTCAGTATGCCCCCTCCCTGTGGGGCGCGAAGGGCCGCAACGCGTTTGGCTTCTTTTTGACCTTTCAAGGCATTAGCTAAAAGTCGACCGGCTCGGTTGCTTTCACGGTAGTATGTCCCTTGCTGAAGTGCAATACTCTGAGAAGCTGCAGTTGAGAGGATTGCATTATATTGAAAACGGAGACGCTGTAAGCGAACTAAGACGCATGGATCAGTACGTGAAGTTAGAACTCGTTCGCCTGCTTTGATTTGTTGGTCTAGTATGAGGAGCTGCTGCTTGCGTTGTTTCCGCAGGCGAATTTGATAACTAGTGATCGTTGCACGAATGGCCGCTTTAAAACCCTCCCACCAAGCCCAGTTTGCAGTGTCCTGGGGTAGATTAAAGTGAAAGTAGTCCTGTATGGCTGCTCGAATTTCTAACTGGAACTCTGGTTGAGTTAATAGGGCTCTATCAAAAAACCAGGCCCCCGAATTCCCTTGGGGCGCAGTGGTATGTAATTGAAAAGAAATAGCAGCGTGATCCGAGATATGTTGGGAGTGAATCTTTGCATTGTCTACCTGAGGAACTAACAGTTTTGATATTAGAAAGAAGTCTATGCGAGACTGGGATTTATGAGGGGAAGAGAAGAAGGTAAAGTCAAGCTCATTGGGATGTAGTAACCTCCATAGATCGACTAAGGCAAGATCTTTGATCATAGAGGTAAGCGTAGTGTGACTCTTGGGGGGACCACTCGTCCTAGGCGGCTGTTTGTCAATCAGGGGATCGAGAACTAAATTGAAATCCCCCCCAATTATCAATGAAGTATTAGCAGAGGCCTGCGCAACCTGAGCAATGGTAGCAAAAAAGGCAGGGTCATCTACATTAGGAGCATAAAGGCATATACATGTAACTTCAAGGTTACCTATCTTGAGATGAACCCTGGACCATCTGCCTGCTGTATCTGAGCTAGTCGCAATAATAGTGGCATGCAGAGATTTCCTAACCAGTATGGCAACCCCACATTTCTTAGAAACAGCTGGAGAATAGGCGGCCACCATGTAAGGTTTAACACTGAGTTTAAGAGTTTCCCTCGAATTTAAATGCGTTTCTTGGAGGAAAATCAGATCAGCAGCTTCATGACTTAGATAGCTCAGGATTTTCTTCCGTTTTATCGGGTTGTTGATGCCTTTTACGTTCAATGATAAAATCTTACATGGTGCCATCAATCGATAGACATTTTAGATAAGGGCGCTTGAAAACATACAACATAAGCAGAATCTGTACAGCAATGACATAATCACCGAGTATGCTGGCCAATACACCCCATATTGAAAAACATGTACCAAAGTAACTTAGAGAAGAAGCAAAACCCCCAATGAATATGGCGACCATATGTCTGCGGGAGGAGGCCCCAGAGAGGAGGATAAAGACATGAAAAGAAAAGAAACACCAGAGTCCATAATTAACACTGTCTCTGATATTCATCGAGGCTACTCTGGGTAGATGGAGTCGGGTCACAAATATCATCAAAATAAGGCAACAAACCGCCCTCGACAGCCTCTTTGCTGAACCGTGGCAAATCCAAAATGGCGGGTACAGCGGACATGAGAACACTAGTAGGAACACTCTGGAAGTCAGCGCATCAAGTCGGCTTCTTTAGCATCCAAAAACTCCGCTAGTAGATCAGGGTCCTCAAATGTTCTTGTCTGATTGTGCAGCGTGACTCGGAGCTTGGCCGGGTACATCAGGCCATAGCGTGCTTGTAATTGTTGAAGCCTCGGCCGGAATTCCAGAAAGCGCTTTCGGCGGTCAACCGTGGGTTTAGCCAAGTCAGGATAGAAGGAGATTTTATGGCTCTCAAACTCCATAGGGCCCTTCGCCCGAGAGGCGCTGAGAATTTGCTCCACATGTTGATATCTCAAAAGTCGAAAGATAATAGGCCGCGGGGTCTTCCTGTTGAGCGTTATGTTCGTGGGTACACGATGAGCGCGATCGATCTCCAATTCTTTGGTAAAGGTGATTTGGAGCAGAGAAGGGAGGATTTTATATAGAAACTCCTTCATGTCTCCCGATTCCGCTCCCTCCGGTATGCCCACTAGTCGTAGGTTGTTACAGCGCGCTCTATTATTGCCATCTTCCACTTCTTTCTGCAAGGCCCGCACCTGACGTTCCACTTTGTCGAGTTTGGACAGCCGGACCACATGGGAGTCTAATATGCTCTCCATTTTGTCCTGACGCGAGGAGAGCCCCTCTAGCCTGCCTTGCAATACACCAAGGTCTTCCCGCAGCGCTCGGAGTGCTTCCCCGTTTGACTGCACGAGGTCTTTAACCCCTCTAATCTCTGCGAGGATCTCCTGCTGCATTTCGGGGCCCTCGCGTAGAGCCAGCCCCTTCTGCGGGGACGGGGGTTCAGTTTTAGAGCGTTTGCCGTGAGAAGCCGCTGGAGATCCAAATTCCAGGCGCGTAGGTTTGGTCCCCGCCATCTCACCAATGTGCCCCGGTAAGATCAGAGCATAAATTCAAGAATGTCCGGTGTTAATTCAGGATTCTGAGTAGGCCTCTCGGGAGCCTCAGCGTTATGCAACCATCCCGCTGGACATCAGGCTCCGCCCCCTTAAGCAGAGAACTTTTAAAAAATTGTAGACCAGTGAATTAGCTTCCAGTTGGTGAGAGATGTTACATATGCACTAGGTTCCTTGCTCTCAAGCAACGAGTTTGATCTCTGGAGGCTAGAATAGTAGACTTGGAGGAGTCAAACAAAGTATTATAAAGTGGAGACATTCAGAGACATAGTACAGAAGTCCCATCTCCAGTATGGCAGCCTCTCTGCTGCCATAGAAAAGAGGTAACCTAAAAGAACAGCATCACCTTGGTGTGGCAGAAGTGATCCTGTAGCTAGGACCTGTCCTCTGAGTAATATATCAGCACACAGAGTGTGTCTCCATGGGTAAGTGTCCTTAAGTGAAGGGTTAGGACAGCTGTTATAGTTGGTAATTCAATCATTAGGCATGTAGATAGCTGGGTGACTGGTGGACATGAGGATCGCCTGGTAATATGGTAAGGTTTTATATAGTGCTGGGGAGGAGCCTGCTGTTTTGGTACATGTTAGTACCAATAACAGAGGTTTTGGAAACCATTTTTAGGCTTTTAAGTAGAAAGCTGAAATCCAGAAATCCAAAGGTAGCATTCTCAGAAATGCTTCCTGTTCCATGCACACGACACAGGAGACAGGCAGAGCTGTGGAGTCTTGACGCAGGGATTAAGACAATGGTGCATGGAAGAGGGCTTGGGATTTGTTAGGAACCATAAAACATTCCTGAGGAAGGGGTGGGGGCTCTTCTGAAAGGATGGGCTCCATCTTAACCAGGACAGAACCAAGCAGATAGCATTAAGCTTTAAAAAATAAATAAGCAGCTTTTAAAACTAGAATATGGGGGAAGCAGATAGTCGCCCAAATGGCACGGTTCAGAATGATGTATCTTTGAAGGATACTAGGAAAATGGAGATTTTAGAGCACCTCAATAGAGGGATTCTAATAAAAGGTACAAGTAATGCACGTACTTTTAAGAGCAGAGTTAAAAGATTCCAAACTACCCCATAAACTAATAACCAGATTGCTACTATGAACAAAAAAATAAACTTTGAAATGTCTGTATGCAAATGCTGGAAGACCAAAAAATGGGATTGGCGAGTTAGAATGAAAGGTTAGATATAATCAGCATCTTAGAGACCTGTGGAAAGAGGAAAACCAATGGGACATTGTGATACCTGGGTACAAACGTCGTCACAAGGACGGAAAGCGTAGTCATTCACCTATTACAGGTGTTCACTGGGGACAGCAGGAATCAGTCCTTGCATATGGGTGACGTCGGCACAGACAGAGCACTCGCGGAAGCATCCCCCCAGCTTTCAAAGAAAACCTTTGGGAGATGCCACCATGGATGCATATTCCCCTTCCCGCCCAAGGATGCCATCTTACTCAGTCAGATGACATAGCTAAAAGATAGCAAAAATAAAAGACGGTAAAGGAGCAACTCCAATGGGAGGAGGGAGGGTTGTGAGCACTGATTCCTGCTCATAAGCGAGGGTGATACAGTCTGCCACCCATGTGGACAGCGTAAACTTCATCTTCGCCTCCCCCAGTCCACTGGGATCGTAAGAGATGAAAAGCTGAGCAGCTTTGTGGTAGCCCTGAGTGCGTTGGATATAGAAGGACAAAGTCCTCTTACAGTCCAAGGTGTGAAGGACTGTCTCCACCCGACTGGAGTGAGGTCTTCGAAAGAAGGTAGGGAGTACCACTTCGTGGTTGAGATGGAAGGATGACATTACCTTTGGCAAGAATTTGGGGTGCGTGCGAAGCACCACTCTGTTCTTGTAGAGCCTGGTATAGAGCACCTCCATAAGAAGGGACTGAAGCTCGCTAATTCTGCAAGCGGAGATAGTGTGGTTACTCACCTGTAACAGGTGATCTCCGGGAACAGCAGGAATTTAGTCTTCACATATGGGTATCGTCGGTACCTGTGCGGGAAAGTTCCCCAGCGTCCAATAGTAAAGCTTTTGGGAGCATCCCACAGCGCATGCGTGCTGCCTTTCCAACTCTCCCTCTCCAGTTGAGTCTATAGCTGAGATGAGAGAGAGAGAGAGAGATACAACTCCTAGGGGAGGTGGGCGGGTTGTGAAGACTAAAGTCCTGCTGTTCCCGGAGATCACCTGTTACAGGTGAGTAACTATGCTATCTCCAGGAACAAACAGGAATGTAGTCTTCACATATGAGGACTCCCTAGGTGCAGATACCAGGGAGATGGCCCCAGGAAGTTGTCAGCCCTTGTGAAAGGGCCCCACTTCCCTCCATGGATCTCTGGCATCCTACCAGGGATGGTGAGTAGGAGTTGATTAAGTATGAAAAAGGTGTTGAAGAACAGCTTGGCCAAACAAGGCATCCCGGCGGGAGTCCTTGTCTAAGCAGTAGTGGGCTGCGAAGGTATGTACCGAAGCCCAAGTAGCTGCTCGACAGATGTCGTCAATAGACACAGAGTGAAGAAGAGCCATTGAGGCTGCCATGGCTCTCACGTTGTGAGCTGTGACATGGCCTTCAAGAGGAAGTTTCTTACTCTCATAGGCAAAGGATATGCACTGTGCGATCCAGTTGGACAATGTTCTTTTGGAAACTGGAAATCCCAAATGACTAGGATCAAAAGCAACAAAGAGTTGAGATGATTTTCTATGTTGCTGTGTCCTTTGCAAGTAAAAGGCCAAAGCTCTTTTACAGTCCAAGGTATGAAGGTTCCTTTCTGCACTGGAGGCATGAGGCCTCGGAAAGAATACAGAAAGGTAAACCGCTTGGTTGAAATGAAAGGCGAAACCACCTTTGGCATAAAGTGTGGATGAGTCCTAAGAACTACCTTATCATGGTGGAACCTTGTATAAGGAGGATCAGACACTAACGCTTGCAATTCACTGATGCGACGTGCTGATGTGATTGCAATGAGGAAGATGACTTTCCAGGAAAGGAATTTCAAAGATGCAGTGGCTAATGGTTCAAAGGACAGTTTCATGAGCTGCCCGAGCACCAGATGTAAGACCCATACTACCGGTGGTGGCTTAATTCGGAGGCTTTGTTAAAAGAAGGTCTCTCATAAATCTCGCTAAGAGATGAGAGGAAATAGGTCGTCCACTTAGAGGCTTGTAAGAAGCTGCAATAGCACTAAGATGGACTCTTACTGAATTTGTCTTGAGACCCGCATTTGACAAATGAAGGAAATACTCCAGTATCGATTCCAGAGGTATCGCAAGAGGGTTAAGACCCTTCTGCGAGCACCATATGGTAAACCTTTTCCACTTAAATGCATACGAGCGTCTTGTGGAGGGTTTCCTAGAAGCATGAAGGATATCCTTTATCTGTTGGGAAAGGTTAAGATCCTGAAGTTCTAGGCTTTCAGCAACCAGGACCTGAGATGCAGAGACTGGGGATTGGGATGCCACAGCATCCCGCCCTCTTGGGAGAGAAGATCTGGAGCGGATCCCAACTCCAGAGGCGGAGCTTGAGAGAGATGTAGAAGCAGAGGGCACCACGTTTGCCGTGGCCAACGTGAAGCTATGAGGATCATATGACCACTGTCTCTCTGAAGTTTGAATAGGGTTTTGGGGATGAGGGGAATGGGTGGGAAGGCATATAGGAAGTCCTGACCCCAGTGAAGGAGGAAGGCGTCCCTTGCCTGACAATGTCGAGCTAGAATTCTGGAACACAACCGGGGAAG
The DNA here is from genome assembly GCA_033557465.1 of Ichthyophis bannanicus. Classification (NCBI taxonomy): domain Eukaryota; kingdom Metazoa; phylum Chordata; class Amphibia; order Gymnophiona; family Ichthyophiidae; genus Ichthyophis; species Ichthyophis bannanicus. The sequence goes on from CM066031.1 coordinate 1,541,576,133, forward strand.
TTTGGCATTCAGTTGACTTGCAAAGAGGTCTATGTCCGGGGTTCCCCAAACCTGAAATATTTGGGCAACCTGGTTGGCATGGAGAGACCATTCGTGTGGTAGCAGAACTCGACGAGTTTGTCTGCCCACGAGTTTTGAATGCCTGGAAGATACACTGCAAGGAGATGAATCTGATGCTCTCTGGCAAGGACCCATAGTCGCAAAGCTTCGTTGCAGAACAGAGAGCCTGTTCCGCCCTGCTTGTTCACGTAGAACATGGATACCTGATTGTCCGTTTGGATTAAGACTGTCTTGTAGCTGAGCTGGGCGTGAAATACTCGGAGCAAGGAAGATTGCTCTGAGCTCCAGGAGGCTGATGTGAAGACAGGCCTCCTGTGGAGTCCAGGTACCCTGGGTAGAGAGATCTTGCAGGTGGGCTCCCCATCCCACCTGTGAAGCATCTGTTGTTAGGGTGGCTTGGGATAGGGGTTGCTGGAAAGGAGACCCCACCAAAAGGTTTCTGGGCGATTGCCACCATTGGATGGGCCAAAATAAGACGGCCTGAGTCCCACTGTTTGGGAAGCTAGTTGTAATATGTGAAGACAGTGGGGCTGCGGAAGGAAAGCCCTTGTCTGTCTGTTATCCAGAAGAGCTCCTATGAACTCTAGGGATGGAGTGGGAGCAAGATTGGATTTTGGGAGGTTTATGACCAGTCCCAAATACTAAAGGATTCGCATTGTGCGAAACAGAGCAGAGCTGGCTTCTGGCACTTTAGGGGCTCGAATGAGCCTGTCGTCTAAGTAAGGGAAAACAAATATTCCCAGAGTGTGGAGAAATGCTGCTACCACAACCATGCATTTTGTGAACACTCTTGGTGCAGGCCAAAGGGAAGAACCCTGTATTGGTAGTGCTTTCCTTGAAACAGAAATCTGAGGAATCTTCTGTGATTTGGATGGATGAGAATATGAGTATATGCATCCTTGAGATCTAGAGAACAAAGCCAATCCTGACTTTGAAGGTATGGCAGCAGAGTTCCTAGAGAGAGCATTTTGAACTTCTCTCGGAACAGATATTTCTTCAATTCTCTGAGGTCTAAAATGTGCCTGTGTCCTCCTGTTTTCTTTGGAATAAGGAAATAGGGGGAGTAGAACCCTGTACCCTGATGGGGAATGGGTACTTCCTCTATTGCTCCTTGGGCAAGGAGCATTGTGACTTGTTGACCTAAGGGACTGTCGAGAAAGGTCTGAGAATTGAACTGTCTTATAATTGTAGGAGGGGGCAGGCTGTGGAAATGAAGCTTGTACCCCCTCTCGTACAATGGACAGAGTCCAATTTTCTGCTCTTATTTGGTAACATCTGTGGGCAAAATGACATAACCTGCCTGGGATGGTCAAGGGTCAAGAGGCGACAAGGCGATAGCGGAGAGACTGAATGAATTCTTTGCTTCAGTCTTTACTGAGAAAGATGTAGGGATGTTACCCATGACTGAAGTGGTATTTAAAGGTGCGGAAGAATTGAAGGAAATATTGATACATCGGGAAGATGTATTACAACTATTAGATAAACTGAAGAGTAGCAAATCACCTGGGCAGGATGGTATACATCCAAGGGTGTTGAAAGAACTGAAATATGAGATTGCAGACCTGCTATTAGCAATCTGTGAACTATCATTAAAATCATCTCTAATACCTAAAGATTGGAGGATCGCCAATGTAACACCAATTTTTAAAAAGGGTTCCAGGGGTGATCCGGGAAACTACAGACCGGTGAGCCTGACATCAGTACCGGGAAAAATGGTAGAAACCATCATAAAGAATAAAATTACTCAGCATGTAGATAGTTATGTCCTAATGGGAGACAGCCAACATGGCTTTAGACAAGGAAGATCTTATCTTACTAATCTGTTATGTTTTTTTGAAGGAGTGCATAATCAGGTGGACAAAGGTGAGTCGGTTGATATAGTGTATCTGGACTTTCAGAAAGCCTTTGACAAGGTCCCTCATCAGAGACTTTTGGCAAAACTAAAGAGTTATGGGATAGGAGGCAGTGTACTATTGTGGATCAGGAACTGGTTAAAAGATAGAAAGCAGAGGGTAGGACTAAATGGCCAATTTTCCCAATGGAGAAAGGTGAATAGTGGTGTACCCCAGGGATCTGTGCTGGGTCCGCTGCTTTTTGACATATTCATAAATGACCTGGAAAGTGGAATAACGAGTGAGGTTATCAAATTTGCAGATGACACAAAACTATTTAAAGTTGTTAAAACCCAAGAGGATTGTGGAAAATTGCAAGAGGATCTTGATAAATTGGAAAACTGGGCTTCAAAATGGCAGATGAAATTTAATGTGGACAAGTGCAAGGTTATGCACCTAGGGAAGATGTGATAAGGAAGCTTATCATAGTTCAGGAAGGAGCTATAGAAAAGGTGAAGTGACTCTGAACAAGCAACCTGTCAGTTCTGGTAGAAATAAGAAAACAGAATTTTCCCATAAAAGACTACCAGTCCCAGAATGCACCCGGTTTCCAACAGCCATTAGAGGAGCTGAAGTGGGGAAACGTGTGTTCAATCAGGAGGGCTATGAGGTAATCCCTAAGCACTCATCTCAAAGGGCAGGGGCTGATTCAGCACAGCTGCGCTGTATTAGGGGGGAGCACTCATCTAGGCAGAATAAAGGTAGAGTTTATTCTACAGAGAATTATCCTCCTTATCCTGAGAATCAGCTTGAGCTTGATCAGTTTCATCTGAAGGATCATCAGAAGCAGAAGCCAAACCGGACGGACAGAGAGGGAAAGAAACCCTCTGGAAGAAAGAGGAGAAAAGCCTTTGAGAGGTCTAGAAGAGTCCAGAGCAGTACGTATACTGGGAGGCATTCCAAGGGCCAGCATACACCATTGGACTGGGGAAAGCCAGAGGAATGGTGCTGCAGAGCTAGGAATCTCCAGACGCTACCTGTGAGGGAGACGGCTGCACGTGGAAGGGACCCTAAGACCCGTGCCAGAAGGTATGTGAAGAGAGATCCAGTGTCCAGGGATCTGGATTGGAAGGCTGGACATAAGAACTGGACTACATACTGGCCAGGCTATATAGAGAAGAACTCTAACAGCAATGGAAGCTCAGGTATGAACACTGATCTATGCCCTAGCTATACCCTTGAAAGACAGCAGGGAAGCAAGTATTGTCCTGAAAGTGCTCCATTGAGAAATTCCTCTGTGCCAATCCATGATATTGAACCGATGATTGTGGAGGAAGAAGGAGAAGTCTCAGATGAAGGCTGTATTTACATGGATTGCTCTCTGTCTAAACTCCTTTGGTGATTTTCTGTTATAAAGTACAGCAACCATCACAAAGAAATACAAACTTGTTCTTTAATCTACTCAGGAAGCTCCTGAAGCAGGATTTGACCCACGCAGTAGAAAGCAAGCCAGCTAAGGGGTTTCAGCTGGATAACTGCTAGCAATTGAGCCTTCCCTAATTGCTTGTGAGCTAGGAGAGAATCACTTCTGAATCTATGTGGGAAGATATAAGAAGTTAACCTGAAAAGAACAGCTTTTTTTCTTTCTTTGTGGCTTTTGATTTGTTGTTTGATACTTGCTAAGAGGATATTAGCTAAGCCTACAGAAAAGACCAGTTTGTTATCAACCAGGTCTTATTTCTTTTGCTTTTGATTGCCTGATAAGTTAAAATGTTGTTTTCCTGATCCTTACTTTGTTTTTTTAAGTTTAACACTGAAAGCAAGTAACCTGATTTATGTGCTACCAAGCATATCTGTGATGGGAGAAATAACCCCATAAATAAATATCTTATTGGCTTTACCCAAGAGCACAACTAAATTATTGTCAGCAGCTGTGTCTGGTGTGAATGAACTACATTGCCCACAATCCCTTGCAAATCATATAGATATATGCACTTGCCAAGACTGTGAAGATTCTCACCCAGGCAGCCGTCTGACAAAGAACAACCCAAACTATGGTTACACGATGCAGGGCTCCACATTAGGAACCACCACCCAGGAAAAAGATTTAGGCGTCATTGTGGATACCATGTTAAAACCCTCGGCCCAGTGTGCAGCGGCGGCCAAGAGAGCAAATAGAATGCTAAGTATGATAAGGAAAGGAATGGAAAATAAAACAAAAGATATTATAATGCCTCTATATAGTTCCATGGTGAGACCGCACCTTGAATATTATGTGCAATTCTGGTCGCCGTATCTTAAAAAGGATATAGCGATTTTAGAAAAGGTTCAGAGAAGAGCCACCAAAATGGTAAAGGGGATGGAAGGATACTCTTATGAAGAAAGGCTAAAAAGGTTAGGACTCTTTAACCTGGAAAAGAGACGGCTGAGGGGAGATATGATAGAAGTCTATAAATTAATGAACCGAGTGGAACGGGTAAACTTAGATCGATTGTTTACCTTATCAGAATATAGAAAGACTAGAGGACATGCAATAAAGCTACAGGGTAAACTATTTAAGACTAATAAAAGAAAATATTTTTTCACTCAACGTGTAATCAAACTCTGGAATTTGTTACCAGAGGATGTAGTAAAGGCTGTTAGTGTAGCTGGGTTTAAAAAAGGTTTGGACAAGTTCCTGGAGGAAAGGTCCATAAACCATTATTAAGAAGGGACCCAGGATATCAATGCTTGAACCAATACAAGCATTGTGGAACCTGTGTCCCTTGGGGAAACTGCTAGGTACATATGACCTAGATTGGCCACTGTTGGAAACAGAATATTGGGCTTGATGGACCTTGGTCTGACCCAGTATGGCATATCTTATTTTCTTATGTTTGCTGGGCCGGTTGAGCTCTTTGAGCTTGCGGCTTTCTTTGCTGTCCGTTCTGTTGTCCCTTTTGGGGAACATTAACTGGACAGTGGCCCAAATGGGGTTATGATTGGAAAAACCTCTTTTTCTTGTTGAAAAAGGGTTTCTTGAATGACTTTTTCTTTGCTGGGTTGGCTGTAGACTGATAGTCTGTTTAAGGTAGTATTTTCAGATTCAAGCTGATTAGCCTTGTCCTGCCAGTCCTTGCCAAAGAGGTTTTCTCCTGTACAAGGAATGTTTCCCCGCTTGTCTTGTACCCACTGCTCTAACTCTGATGTCTGAAGCCAGGCAATACGACATGCACCTATGGAGGTAGCAGAGGTTCTGCTTATGCATTCAAAGCAATCAAAGGTTGCACGGTTCACGAAATTAGAGACATTCTGGGCGTGCTTGACCAGGGTAAGGAAAACGTCCCTTTTGTCCTCAGACATATTAGGGCTCATGAGCTGTAAGTCACGTGTGACTTCTTCCAGGAACATACCTAAATAAAGAATGTAGGAACTGATCTTGGCTGATAACATGGAGGATTGGAAGCATTGATGTCCAAAGGCATCGAGTGTCCTCGATTCCCAGCCTGGAGGATTAGAAGCATGCGTTTTAGCACTCTTAACTCTACGCATGGCCGATTCCACTACCATTGAATGGTGTGGTAACTGAGTCTTTTGAAAGCCAGGACAGCTTGGCACTCGGTATATGGTATCGAGGCGTCGGGAATGTGGAGACACCGTTAAAGGAGTTCCCCATATCCTTAACATAAGATCATGTAAGATCTTGTGAATGGGAAGCATAGCTGCTTCCTTAGAAGCCATGAGATATTGAAGAATTCTTAATTCTTCTGCCCTAGGTTCCTTTTCTGGAATCATCGTGATTGAAAGACCTTTGGCTAAATCACGTATGAAATCCTGGAAGGACATGACTTCTGGAGGAGACATTCTGCATTGAGGAGAAGGAGTTGGATCCTCTGGTAGGATCGCTCTAGTACTGGTAGAGTCATCAGATCATCGGAATCGGAAGATTCAAAGTATCTCGGTGACCGGTGTTCGTGCAACACTCGGTACCGGTACCACTCGAATTCAGTATCAGGGTGTCTTGGTACTGACTCTTGGATGCTGAGATAGACTCGGGGCTCGGCATGGGCGGAAACATACCTGCCGAGGCAGGTGCACTCGGTATCAGCACCGATGTTGGTACCAATACCTGTGGAACTGTCTGTAGCAGTCTTATCAGTACCGAAGCTGCTAAGAGGGTCGCTAGACTGCGTTCGATAGCGAAGATTCTCTTATCCATTGCTCCTGCCGATGCCTGGGTGTTGGTACTGGTGGAAGCAGCCACGACCCCAGAACATGGCACCAGTAGTTCTGCAGAGGTGGAAGCCTCTGGAACATCCTCGAGCCCCGTTAATGCTTTAGAGACCGAAGACTCCTGCCGGGGCTGTTTTGCTGGTGAACTTTCCTCGAGGGCAAAGGCAGTGGCATCTCGATGCTTAGAAGGAGATCTACCCTTTGAGGACCGGCTAGTCTTGGAAGACTTAAGCTTAGTTACCTATGATCCATGGGAGGAAGATGAAGCTCTGGAAGATGTCGATGAAACTGACATCCTATCCGCGGCAAAAAGGGTACCGAGTTTCGCAGCTCTATTCTGCAGGCCCCTTTTGGTCATCTTTCTGCAGGAGAGACACTCCAATGGACAATGTTCAGGACCTAAACATTGAAGACACCAATCATGGGTGTCGGTAACAGATATAGTACCACCACAGTTAGAACATTTCTTGAAACCACTAGCTGGCTTCTGCATGTTTGAAGAAAAGTAGGCCTAGTGCCCAAATTGGCACCTAGCAAAGAAAGGGGAGAGGCCCCTGAAAGAAAAAATCTTTTAGAAAGCTAGGTTTTGGGGGTTTTTTGAAAAAGAAGAAAAGAGAACCGGCGGTACCGGTAGGCGTCGAGTGAAGGCAGACACGACCACAAAAAAACAAAAGAATAAGAATAAACTCTCTGTGGTGACAGAGTACACATCCTGTCGGCTCTGCGGAAAACGAAGAACTGAAAAGAGAGAGGTAGAAAGGCGGGAAGGCAGCACGCAGGCGCTATGGGATGCTCCCAAAAGCTTTCCTATTGGACGCTGGGGAGCGTACCCGCGCAGGCTCCGTCGGTACTGACGATACCCATATGTGAAGACTACATTCCTGCTTGTTGCTGGAGATACAAGACATCCATCACCACTCTGGCACTTCTTGTGCTGTCCTGCCTATTGATATAAGCCACCACCTGGCCCACTCAAACCACCCGGCCCATGACCAGAGGCCGGAAATGCAAGAAAGGCACTCTGATGGCCCTCGCCTTGAGGCAGTTAACAGACCACACTGCTTCCCTGTGGTTCCAATAGCCCTGGGCCATACAGTCTCGGAAATGAGCCCCCCAGCCTGAGAGAGTGCCATCCGTGGAGGAGTAGCCTAAGGGCTAGAGAACTGGCTTGGGAACCAAGAGACCGGGGTTTGATTCCCACTAGAACTCCTCGTGGCCTTGGGCAAGTCACTTAATCCTCTATTTCCTTAGAAAAATCCAAGTTATCAATGTCCCTGTTTAATGTACCTTATCAAGTTTAAGTTACAATGTAAACTGCTTTGACTCAAATGATAAAGCGGCATAAAAAAAACTTGTTAAATAAATAAAATCCATCAGCAGCAGAATCCAGGAGAAATCATCCAGTGAAACACCCTCTCTCAGATGACAGAGCTGACGCCACTATTGCAGGCTGGCCCTCACCATCAACGGGAGCGGAAGCTTGCACTCAGATTCCTGAGGACTCTGAGACCATCGTATTAACAAGGACCGCTGGAGCAGCCACATGTGAGCACGCACCCATGGGCCCATCACTATGCTCACCGTCATCATTCCAAGGACCGGTCGACAGACTCTGGGAACCTGCTGTGCACAGAACAGTGCCAGGCAATTCAACAAGCTTCTGACCTTCTCCTCTGACAGGAAACCTCTGCCCACTCGAGTGTCGAAACATGTTCCCAGCAACTCCAAGGACTGGGAAGGCAAAAACTAGCTCTTTTCTGGATTGATCTCCCAGCCGAGGCTTTCCAAAAAGAATACCACTCGGGACATCACCCAAGACTCTTCTGATAGGGATCTGGCTCCAATGAGCCCGTCATCCAGATAGTGATTGACACAGATCCCTTGGTGCCACAGCCGTTACCACCATGATCTTGGAAAGCATCCTTGGGGTGGTGGTGGTGGGTCCGAAAGGAAGAGTGTCAAACTGCTAGTGAGAGCCAAGCATGGCAAAATGCAGATATTTCTGCTGATCTACCCCGATCAGGATATGAAAATATGCCTTGGCCAGATCCAGCAAAGCCAAGAATTCCCATCAGTGCACTGGCTGAGACACAGAGCGCAAGGTTTCCATCGGAAAGCGCTGGGTGCACAAGTGCTCATTGACTGCTTTAAGGTCCAGAATGGGCCGTAAGGAACCGTCCTTTCTTGGCACCATGAAGTAGATGAAGTATCTGCCCTTGCCCTACTTATCTAGGGGGGGTACCACTGCCTTTAGGCGAAGCAACTTGTCCAAGGTGGTCCGTATGGCAACACCTTTGATCGCAGTCCCACAAAGGGAAATGATGAAGGCATCAGGAATTGGCTCTTTGCATTCTAGGACATAGTCAAACTGAATGGTGTCTAGCACCCAGCAATCCCTGATATCAGGGAATGGGCCCCCAAATCATTATTGCATAGCCCAAGAGGGTCCTCCTCTGGAGGGGACAGAGGCCATGGGTCCACATACTCCACGAAAGGACTGAGAATGGGCCCAAGGCTCTGAAGCAGAGGAGAAGAAAGGGTTTCTTTTTTTTCCCAGTTCAGTAGTGGCGATAATCCCAAGACCCCTGGGAATTAGGCAGCGTGCTCTTGGTGGATGGGTGTAGGCTGACAAGAAAGGGACACTAACCCACTTCACAGGCCCCCTGGACCTATCTTCCAGGAGGCAGTAAAGATTTTGTCTCGCCTAAGTCATGCATCTGCTTCTGCAAATCTGTTCCAGAGTTTCCCCTTAAGGCCAGTACAGTCAACCAGTTTTTGGAGGATGAGTCCATCACCCAGTGATGGAGCCAAATCTAACGCTATGACACAGTCATCAGGGCACCATCACTGGCAGCCAAACGTACCAGGTCATACATGGCATCAGAAAAAAAAGCAGCAGCCATCTCCAAGAGGGAATAGTATCTTCAAGTGGTAGAAACTGTATCCACTGGAGCAAGGCTCAAGACATCAAGCTGGTACATCCCCCCAAGTTGTATAATAGCCACCGCCATGGCACACTGGCTCTTCAGCGAGGAATCGATCTTGCGGTCCAGAAAATCCTTCAAGGCTGATCTACCTTTCACAGGAATGATGGTCTGTCTGGTAACTGCCATGACTTGTGCCTCCACCTTGGGAATGTCAAACCACTCGCCATGCTCCTCCTCCAGGATAGTGTAGATATTTTTATTGCCCCTTAACCCTTTAAGCAGGTAGTCGGGCAAGACCCACTCGGACTGGATCATATCTTTGATCACCTCCAGACATGGGAAAGCAGTAATGGATTTCCACACCCCTTGAAGAGGCGGGTGTACCTTCGGCTCATGCTCCGTACCAGAAGCATCTGTGAAGTTCAAGGCAGCTAAGACCCTGGAAATCAATGTCACCAGCTCTTCCTTTTGGAACAGGCAGATCATGCTGGCCTCTTCATAGTCTTCTAAAAGTGGGTACAAGTCCTCATCCACATCAGAGCCCAATACTGATACATTTGGGTCCAAGGTATAGTCAACATCTCTGATAGCTCCCAACTGTTCCTCATCTTCAGGGAGTGTCCTGTGCTGGGGACACGTAGCCAAGGTAATCGAAAAGGGCTTCTATTTTCAGCCTGCCCATCACAAGCCTGCATCCGGGGGTACCTAGAGGTTGCAGGCTCTGAATTTTCACGCCAGGACCAGGCCTGTTCCAAAAAAGGAAAAGAATTTCAGGGAGGACAACCTGAATTCTGGAAGCTCTCCTCTCAGAAAAGGCTCTCCAACACCAAGGGAGCACAGCCACTACATACCCCCTCAAAGATGAAGAACGGCTCACAGTTGGCCAGCTGAACATCCTTACCCTTAACGCCATCCTGCACCTCCTGCCCTGAGGCAGGTAAGGGTGTAAGGCATGCCCTTCAGGGGCAACTCAGAAGCTGCTATACAGGAAGGCAGATTCCAGAATCCAAGGATGTGGCTCCTCACTCGCCACAGGTCAAAACATTTCCTGGAAGATGACAGAATTAGGGTAAATATCACGAGTGTGTACGCTAAGTCTGCACTGGCCTGCAAGTGTGCGTTGACTGCACTTTTACGTAATGCGCATTAGGGTGCTAGGGAAGGAGTGTGCGTTGGAGCCACTTGGGTGGAACACACATTAGGACTGCTTGACCCTCAGGAACACAATAGGCAAAAACATTAATACGTTCAGAAAACAGCAGGAAACCTCCACACAGCGCTAACGGTTGCTAACAGTCCACCCCGAATTGCATCACTCAGAGACGGAATCGGGAGCCCCAACAAGAACAATGACAAGGTCAAGCCTTGGTACTCACCCCCTTAAGAGCCCCACTCCTCTGAAACTGCGTCACTGGTTGGGTTTATTTTAACAGCACTGTATGAAAAGGTGGCTTGCAGGCAGATCCCTCCGAGAGCCTTCTGCAATTTTTGGGAGAGAGCAGGGGGGAATGGAGGAGGAGGAGGGAGGGGATGCTGAGGTTGTGTGAGGCTGCTGTACTCTTCAGATTCTTCCAAATTCTTCCAATCTGTGGCTGCTCAACAGGCTGTTCTGATAAGGACGTGGAGCTGAATCAATTTTTCCTCCTTCTAAGTCTACCAAAACGACTGCAGTCTAGTGGAGCCTCCCACAATGCGCAAAAGTAAGAGTCACCCCCACTTTAGAGCTTGAGATGGTCATTCACAAGTGCTTATTCAATCTCTTTTCCTCTTAAGCCTCAGATTTTCTTCAGAGAGTAGAAAATCCACCAACCATCTACTGGAGACAAAAATACTGAGGGACCTCTGGTGGCTGGTTAGAGGAATGAGTGTGATGTCACTGAAACCTGGGCTTTTCATTGGTTCTTTGTCTCTACCAATCTGCTGGTAGGGGAACACAACCCACTTGTCTAGACTGGTCTAAACAGGACGATATGGAATAGTCTGAGGCCTTTTTTCTCCTAACTGATGTATGATGATCTTGGATTAGGGCACTGTATAGGATTTTCTATGAACTATTTTGGGGGATACAGGGTTCCTGGTTCTTTTGGATTTTGCATACACATGTCCTCCATTGGAACCACAATTATTGTCATGGATTCAGATGTCACAGTAGATGACAGAGGAGATGAGATAGCAGTGTAGAGAGCTGAAAGGTAAATAGCCTGAATATTCCTAAACGTGTTGGATGGAGATTGGATGAGACTGTAATGACGGTTGGTTAAGAGTGACAGTGGATGATAGTTGGAAAGGGAAGAACAGTACTGAAGAAGTTTAAGAGTGAGTAGTTGGAGAAAAAGACATGCTGGGGAGTAGGGGCAGTAGAACACAGCTGGAGGCTGAATGAGGAGAGTAAAGCAAGGCGCTTTGAGGCATAAGAGTCAGAGGGTCATCAACATGAAATGTTAAAATCCCCAAGAATGAGGGAAGCCAGGAGTCAAAGTCAGTGAGAAAGAAAGATGTGGACTTGTCAGGGGGGTTAACAAACAAAAAAACAGCTATCCAGAGAAGTAGTGGAGTAAATATGCAGATGATGTGGACTTCAAAAGAAAGAAAAGGCATGGGACTGAGGTGGAAGGAGGAGTTGAAACTGGCAGGAAAGAGAGAAACAACCCAACAGCACTGCCGTGGCCAACCAGGCAAAGTGTATGGGAAAAAAGGACGCCTCCATGGCAGAGGGCAGCAACTGAAGCAGAGTCTTCAGGAAGAAGCCAAGTTTCGGTTAGAGCAAAAAGATGCAGAGCATTAGAGATAAAGAGGTTGTCGCAACGCTCCAGACATGACAATCACTTCAGGTGCCGCTTTTCATTGGGGCAAAGGAAAAACTGCTCAGCAAAATCAAATAGCTCAATGTTTAAAAATCTTAACTGGTGCTATTGGTATTTAGTCTTCCTACTGAATGTCCAAGTACTTGGTAAGCAAGGGCTAAGGAAATCATCATCACATATTCCATAAAATCCTCCCAACTAAACCTCCTGGTTGCTCCACCAGAGTCAAGAATGTGGCATGAGCCCACTGCTGCATGACCTTTAGCTATCTTGCATCTATCTTTAGAATTCCATTCCTTTATACTTGGAAATAAACTGTACTTGCAAATGCAATGTGTGCCTTTGAGTCAGTCCTGGGTTTTCTTGACAGTGTGACCGGAAGTAGATTGCCAGGCCTTTCTTCCGAGGCAATGGAGGGTTAAGTGACTTGCCCAAGGCCACAAGGAGTGCTAGTGGGAATCAAACCCTGGTTGCTTGGTTACCAAGCCAGTGTTCTAACCACTACTTACTACTTCTTTTACCCTGGCCTAAAAATATAGTTCCTTAAGCAGGCTTATTTTGGGAGGGGGAGGGAGAGAGGGAAGGAGGTGGAGGCAGCAGGAGGTCCATACAATACATTCTCTCTGTAACAAATTGATTTCTCAAAATTAAAGCAGCACCTGGCTTACAGGTATCCATAGCAGACTCATACTAACCACCAAAAGGAGACCCAGTCTATTTTATCTCTCGGATATCCTTTGCTTAATCTCATGGATATCCTTTGCTTAATCTCTGGTTCATCCTAAATTATAACTATTTTTCAGATCTTTCTCTTTTCTGTAGTCTTTGGCTTTGCTTTATGCAAATGTTTTGTTGTACTGCTAGAAGGAAAAATTTCACTTACCGTTAATTTCCTTTCCTAGAATACTGCTAGACCAGTCTAGACAAACGGGTTGTGTCCCCCCTGCCAGCAGATCCTGGAGACAGAGAATTCTACCAGAGCTCTAATAGGCTGGACTCTGGTGATGCGGTTGAGGATATGTGACTGTACCCCCAGGGGTCTCCGTCAGTATCATTCACAAGCTGAACCCAACTATAAACTAACAAAACACAGCCAACTAAGGCAGCTTCAGATTCAACTATGCACACATGGTGCTGAAAACATCCTCAGAAACCAGAACTGCTCAGCAGAAGCAGCCAGCGGCGTACTTGGTCAGGCATCCAACATAAGATGAAGAAGACAACGGCGGCTCCACTGCACTAGCAGGACTGTGACTGACAGCAGGGCGGGTCCTGGACTGGTCTAGCAGTATTCTAGGAAAGGAAATTAACGGTAAGTGAAATTTCTCCTTCCAATTCATACTGCTAGAACAGTCCAGACAAACGGGCAGTACCCAAGCTACCGACCACTAGGGTGGGCCCAAAGCCGCCGAAAGCACTGCAGCTCCAAAGCACCCCTCCTCTCGAGCCTGGATGTCCAACCGATAGTGACAGACAAAAGTCGATAACAACGACCAAGTCGCCGCACGGCAAATATCAAGAGGCGTCACGAGAGAACGCTCGGCCCAAGACACCGCTTGAGCTCGCGTGGAATGTGCCCGGAGCCCTACAGGCACAGCCTTTCGCTGAAGAATATAGGCTGTCTCAATAGCTCCTCGCAACCATCTAGCGATAGTAGCCTTAGAGGCTGCGGATCCACGTCGAGAACCTGCAAAAAGGACAAAAAGATGATCCGTCAGACGAAAGGAGTTTGTGACCTTTAGATACCGACAGAGAACTCTTTAGAGGTCCACCGCGCGCAAGTGCCGATGACGACCCACGCATTGATCTTGCGAGAACGACAGCAAGAAAAGAGGCTGATTGACATGAAACGGCGTAACCACCTTAGGCAAGAAAGACGGAACTGTCCGAAGAGATACGCCCTCTGACGAAAAGGAAAAAATAGGGATCTCGACAAGAGAGAGCCTGAAGCTCGGAGATTCAGCGTGCCGAGGTTATGGCCGCTAGGAACACCGTTTTAAGGGTTAAATCCTTGAGCGAAGAGGCTCGTAACGGCTCGAAAGGTGAAGCCACTAAGGCTCGGAGAACGAGAGCGAGGTCCCAGGAAGGTAACATCGGATGGGATGGAGGCCACACGGACTTAACCCCCTTAAGAAAACGCGAGACGTCCACATGCAAGGCGATAGAACGCCCCAAAACTGGACCGCGAAAGCAGGTTATAGCTGCCACCTGAACCCTCAGGGTTCCGAGGGCCAAGCCCTTTTCCAGGCCGGTCTGGAGAAAGGCAAGAATATCCGAAATGCCGCTACGCCAGGGAGACACCTTGCACTGCGAGCACCAAGTTTGGAAGAGGCGCCACACCCGAGCACAGGCTAAGGACGTTGAATACCATCGCGCCTTTAGCAACGTTGACACCACGCTAGCCGAATATCCCTTACGAGCTAATCTGTGGCGTTCAAGAGCCAAGCCGTAAGTGAGTAAGGAGCCGGGTCCTCCATGACGATCGGCCCCTGCTGCAGGAGCACCGGGAATCCCTGAAGAGGAAGAGGAGACGCACGAGACAGCCGGACAAGATCTGCATACCACGGCCGGCGAGGCCAATCCGGAACTACCAGAATCACCGGCCCTTGATGTTCCCTGATCCGCTGAAGAATCTTGCCGACCATGGACCACGGAGGGAAGACATACAGAAGTAGGTGGATCGGCCACGGCCGTGACAATGCATCTATCCCGTGTGACTGGTTGTCTCTCCACCGGCTGAAGAAGATCGGTGCTCTGGCATTTTCGCACGTCGCCATGAGGTCCATCGCCGGCTGTCCCCATCGATGAACAATTAGCCGAAACGGATCCGCCGCAAGAGCCCATTCGCCGAGATCCAGCGTATGGTGGCTCAGGAAATCCGCTGTGATGTTGCTCTTTCCCGCAATATGTTGAGCTGAAATGGCCTGGAGATGCCTCTCCGCCCAAGGGAAGAGAAGTGTCATTTCTCTGGAGACCCCCGGACATTTCGTGCCCCCTTGTCGGTTGAGATATGCCACCGTCGTGGCATTGTCGGAGAGAACTCGCACTGCTTGACGAGGCAGCAGAGGTTGAAACTGCCACAATGCTAATCGGACAGCCCTCGCCTCGAGGCGATTGATGGACCAGCGAGCCTCCCGAGGCAACCAGAGTCCCTGTGCCGTGTGAGATCCGCAAAGTGCTCCCCACCCCGAGAGATCCTCATGGCTAGCTGCTGGGGATGCCTTCAATCAGCGAGCATCACTGTCTCACCAACAGGAGCTCAGCTGGAACACCCTGGTAACATAAGGAATCACTCCCTAAATAAAGCGGCCCAGAGTGTTGCCCTGAAATGGGATCCAAATAACTATGCCCACAGGAGCAAAACAAAAAAACCACCAGATCTGCTGGAGACAGAGAAATACTGAGGGAGACCCCTGGGGGTACAGTCACATATCCTCAACCGCATCACCAGAGTCCAGCCTATTAGAGCTCTGGTAGAATTCTCTGTCTCCAGGATCTGCTGGCAGGGGGACACAACCCGTTTGTCTGGACTGGTCTAGCAGTATGAATTGGAAAGGTGTTTTATTAAATCAAGAAACTAAACTTGAAGCACTGAGACCGGTGAAGGCTGTGGTCATGGGAAAAACTGGGGAAAAAAACCCTTATAAACAATCAAGAACTTCATTAGGGTTACTAAAAAGAGGAGGAAAATTGATACTATGGTGATACCAACCAAAAAGATATTCATAGGAGGAAAAAAGGGCTCACGTGACTAATGGAGAGATCAAGAGACATCCACTGGGCTCCATGGTGAAAAAAGAACAGAGGCAGTGATACAGGAACTCCCATATACTCAGATTCGACATTCTAAATGCTAAATTCTAAAATGCTCTCTAAAAGCTCATAAGCTAATTACTCATTGTAACTTACCAGGCACCATTAGATAACATAGTAAGATGAACTATGATGTGTCAGACCAAAATCCCTTGAGTTCAGAAGCCTGACAGTGACCAGTCTAGGTTACAAGTATTCAGCAGGTCACAAAAAGTGGGTCAAATTTCTCACAGCTTATTTCAATGGATAGTCCAACTGTTTTCCTAAGTCTGCCTAGTTAATAATAATAATAATAAAAAATAACAGGCTTTTATAACAGGAACTTATCCAAACCTCTTTTGAATCCCATTGAGTTAGTCATCTTGACCCCACCAACATGTCATTTTCCAGTCATAAGTGCATTTCTATGTACTCCATGGAAAACAAATGTAAGCAAAATGTAACTTGAAAAAAAATAGTAGTAACTTATTTTGTGGGTAAGATTACTGAGAGGACTTGGAGGTAGGGGAAAAAATGGTAAATAAAAGGAAAATTTCCTCTGTTACTATGAAGACCAAAAACCACTCCAAAAGTAGAACTGCAATATCTTAGATGAAGAGACTGAAGGGACTCGTGACGCAGCAGCTACATGAAAAGCTAAGAAAGCTGGTCCAGACCATCACTAGTCGATATCATCCACATGCATGGTTTCATCTTGCTGGTTGAAGGAGAAGCTTAAGAATAGGGCTGAAAAGTTATTTTAAAAACTTAAGCACCAACCCTTCATAACACAGCCTAGTTCAAGGCCTTAATCTGTTTTAATTCCTCCTTGATTCAGCCCAACAACTTCTCTTGGGCTTGAGACAGTATCAGTAGCCTTTAGCACGCATGGGTTGGTTCCAGCCAGACCTACTGTATCGCTAATTTACAAATTTTAGGCACTCTGAATTCTTCCAGCTTCTCTTATGTGTAGCACAACAAAATATTTCACAGAAACACAGTACATAACATGGAGCACAATCCCAGTGGACATGATCTAATTTTATATTTATATATTTGTATGACACAAATAATCTAAGTGGTGGTGGACTCTGGGGCCAGTCACTTATGTCAGAATCATCCCTAGGAAAAATGGAAAGTACAACTGAATTTTCAATTAGCAGTATTTTAAATACTTTACCTAAAGACTTTGGCAGCAGGGTTTTGACAAACTCGTTGTGGTCACCAACATGCAGAATGCTGTATACTCTGGTATTCATAAGCTCTTCCTGATTATACCTCAGGTACTGTGTCACATTTTCAGAAACAAACACAATATTTCCTTCTAAGTTCACCACAAAAAAGAATCCATCCAGAGCCTACAATGAAGAAAACAAATGGAGAAAAATGATCATGAGCTCTACTGCAAAAAGAAGTAACAGAAAAAAATATTCTCTCGAGCCCTCCGCTTATATATTACAAAGATGAATAAGTAATTCTGAACATCCCACTGATTTCCTGCAATTTCTCTGTCTAAAACTCATGCAATTCAATCAAAACTATCCCTTCTTTTCCCAACTAGGACTTTGGGACTACATTAAAGGTAAAATGAAATCATCCACCAAGAAACTATTCTGGCAATAACGGTCTACATGGGGGATGCACAGATCAGTCCCTCTAGGGCTGCAAACAGGCCCAGTTTTCAGAATATTCCTTAAAAATATCTAAGTTTGTACCTGAGGCAAAGGAGCATTAAATGACCAAAATCAGTTAAATAAATAAATAATGTGGTTACTTCTCCTGTAACAGGTGTTCTCCGGGAGCAGCAGGAATCAGTCCTCACTTATGGGTGACATCACTGACGGAGCCCGCACGCTCTCTTCAGCTTTCAAAGAAAGCCTTTGGGAGATCCACAATGCATGCGTGGTCGCCTTCCCGCCCAAGAAAGCCATCTTACCTCAGTATGACGACATAGCTTAATCAATACCAAAAAGAAAAACAACTCCATGGGGAGGAGGGAGTGTGGTAAGAACCAATTCCTGCCGCTTCCATAGAACACCTGTTACAGGTGAGTAACCACACTTTCTCTGGGACCAAGCAAGAAGTGAGTCTTCACTTATGGGACCCCCTAGCTACAGGCTACCGAAAAGCTGTAAAAACTACCGGCAACCCGAAAAGATGCACTGTGAATGACTCTGAACCTTTCAGCGCTGTTCCACTGAGTCAGCAAGTGGCCTCAGCCTCAAACATGGAATAGACTCTCCGGCAGCCTTGACTGACAGAAGGGCCTGGAGGGAAGGCCACTAATCCCCAAAGAGGTGCTGGAGTATGGCCTGCCCGAAGGGACTGTCACACCAGGAATCCACTTTCAGGCAGTAATGGACTGTAAAGGTATGGACCAAAGACTAGGTCACAGCCCAGCAGATCTCCAATAAGGAAATGGAGCGCAGGTAAGCCACAGAGGCTGCCATAGCTCGGACATTGTAAGCCATAACATCACATTCCAAGGGCAGCCCAGCCTGATTGTAGGTGAAGGACATAGAGGTGGAAAGAGTGTGCTTAGAGTCAGCCAGTCCCAGTCTGTTCAGGTCATAAGAAATAAACAGCTGGGGTAAACAGTGATGGCCCTTGGTCCGCTCAAGGTAGAAAGTCAGCACCCGCTTGCAATCCAAGGTATGGAGAGAGGCCGTAGCCCTATTAGTGTGAGGCCAAGGACAATGAGGATCACCGAAGCTCTGTCCATCTGGATCTTGAAGAGAGCCTTGGCCAACAGGAGAGTAGGCGCGTACGCATATAGAAGCCCCTCTCAGGAGAAATGCATCTGCCGCTAGACAAGCATGACAGGGAATCCTGAACAGAACTAAGGCAGCTGGGCATTGGAGGGAATGGTGAAGAGATCAACCGCCAGAGTCCCCCACTTCTGGAAGATGCCATGGGTCACCAGAGGATTCAGGGCCCTCTCGTGAGGCTACAACACTCTACTGAGCTTGTCCTGGCCTAGAAGGTACACCGCCTGGAGGAGCATGCCACAAGCACTGGTGAACTTCCAGAGCGAAACCACCTTCCAAAAGAAGAGGTACAAGCCCATGCCACTCTGCCTGTTGATCTACTGTAGAACATCGCGACCTGATAGCCATCTGAATGAGGATGACCTGAATGGACAACTGCCGCTGAAAAACTCTGAGGGAGTTGGACACCGCTCAGAGTTCAAGGAAGTTGATCTGATAGAGGTTATCCTCCCTCGACCAGATCTGGAGGCTACCAAGGTGAGCTCCCCAGCCAAGTTTGGAGACATCAGTGGTGAAGAGCTGCTGATGCACCAGAGCCTGAAAAGGAAGTCTGGCTAGGAGATTCTCCTGTGGCTGCCACCAGGCAAGAGAGTCCCCCAAGAGTGAGATCTTGTGTACCCTATCCGCTAGGCACCCTGTTGCCTGCTTCCATTGAATACAGAACGTCCGATGGGCCTGTCGCATTCGGAGACGGGAGCAGAGTGTGATGAACTGTCGAGGCCATGTGCCCAGGAGGTGAAGCATATGACTGGCCGAGACAGTCAAGCATCCCTGGAGTTCTCAGCCAAGAGGGCACTGATAAACTCGCAATGCTGAGAGGACTGCAGGTGTGACTTCAGGTAACTGATGATGAAGCCCAGCTGCTCCAGCACCTGGATGATACATTGGATGGCCTGATGAACCTCGATGGGCGACCCCTCCCCTGATCAGCCAGTTGTCCAGATAGGGGAAGACGAAAACCCCTTGCAGTCTCAAGGTGCCAACAACTGCCAGGCACTTTGTGAAGACCCTGGGGGTGGATGCGAGGCTAAAGAGGAACACTCTGTACTGGTAGTGACACCCTCCTATGACGAACTGGAGATACTGCCAGTGCAAGGGATGGATCAGGACATGGGTGTAAGCATCTTTGAGATCCAAGGAGCATAGCCATTTTCACCGCTGGAGGTACGGCAGCAACGTCCCAAGAGACACCATCTTAAATATTTCTTGCACCAAGAAGCATTTAAGATCCCACAGGTCGAGGATGGGGTGAAAGCCACCTGTTTTCTTGAGAACCAGAAAGTAATGGGAGTAGAACCCTCTGCACACCTGGGGCTGAGGAACCAACTCCACCACCTTTTCTGTGAGGAGAGCATGGATATCTCCCTGAAGAAATCTGCAATGGCGCATGTCCAGAGAAAGCTCCCCCGGAAACAACGGAGGGGGTGTTTTCTCGAAGTGAAGGAAGTAGCCCTCCTTCACAATCTGCAGGGCCCAGGCATCGCTGGTGATGCTGGGCCAGCGATGGGTGAAGGAAGTGAGCTGCCCTCTGATGTGGCTGTGGCGCTGGCTGGGGCTTGAGGGTCTTAGACCTACAAGAGCCCCTGGCCTGCTGTCCCTGTGGAGGTGCCTAGTAGACATGATATTGTGGGTAGCCCCTGTAGGCCTTCTTTTTCGAGTAGAGGGACTTTTAACCCTGAAGCCTTCCGTCGGGAAGGGTCAGCGGTCTTCTATGAGAGTCTGGTTCTGGGAGCAACTCTCTCTCCAGCTTGGTGGTCTTCTCAGTCATGAACTTGCCAAAAAGGTCGTCTCCCCAGCAGAGGACATCAATCAACTTGTCCTGAAGCCACTGTTCCAAGTCCGAGGACTATAGTCATGCCAGGCAGCAGGCACCAATGCGCACAGCAGCTACCCAACCCACAGACTCAAAGCTGTCATAGGCCTCACAAGTAACATACTTGGAGCATGCCTTCACTCGTTGATACCAGGCTCTTGAAGCACTGGAGAGGTTTGCCAGAAAGCCCAGCCGAGAACCCAGCAAGCTCCCCTGCCAGGTCTTTCAGGCACATGCCCATGTACAGCTGATAAGATTAGATACGGGCCCACAAGCATCAAGCCCTAGTAACACTTTCAACCAAAGCCATCCATGATGCGTGCCTCCCTACCCAGGGGCACAGATGAGTGCGTCTTCTGGCTCTCAATGCAGTACATAGCCGATTCCACCACCATGGAATCATGTGGTAGCTGTCTCTTCTCAAAGCCCAGGTAACTGTGGACACGATCCATCGAGGTTTCCCCATGTCCCACACAAAGTCAAGGCAACAAAGTTCCTTGGGAGGGGACCGTTGATGCTCCAGCGGAGGCAAGGGGTTCAAAATGGCATCCCTGTGACACGCTGTGTATGGGGACTCGTCCTCTGTCTCGCACTCCAAGTCCGACTCGGAGAGTCAACAGGTGGCAGAGTTAACAGTGTCCAGGGTTCCTGGTGCTCCGAGCCCAAAGCGCCCAGGGGAGACACCTGGTGCCCCAATGGGCATCAGGAACGACCCCTGGAATCAACCTGGAGGTTCTGCTGCTCAAGGATTGGCTGTGCCTCCGAAGGTGAAGCATCCACGGTGGACGGGGTCATCGCCAACCCCGAGGAACTGGAGGTACCCAAAACCAGGGCCTTCTGCTGTACCAGGAAGGCAGCCAGGCTGCACTCCAGGCTTGTCAGTCTCTCCTCCAGGAGAGAAGGTCTAGCAGCCGCCCATGCCGGTACCGAAGGAAATCAGACCCAGTGCCGGTTGCACTGGGGGAGACTCCCAGATGATGATGGGTTCAGGAGCTTGATGCCGGCCTTCCGAGGGAGTGGAAAACACCTTCCGCTGGGGCAGATTTGAGAGCTACTCCCAGCCATCACCATCAGCCTTGTGTTGAGGACTGCAGTGCCGATGTCTGTGGGAGCTGCTCTCAGAACTGGCATCTACTCCGATGATGACTGGGACAGAGTCCGGTCCTTCCGGGGATGGTCCTTAATGGAGAATCGCAGGTCTGATGCTCTGCAACCCCGAGGCTCTGAGAGAGCCCAGTTGCCGCAAGAGGTTGAGGCCTCCACAACAGCCTTTGAGGGTGTGCCGGAACAGACACAGAGGATATGTGACTAAACAGCACCTCCCGCTGCCTTTCACAGTTCTTGCGCCTCTTGCTTGTCATCTGGAGACAGAGCATGCAAGTAGAGGCATCATGATCAGCCCCAAGACACTGAAGGTAGCAGCTATAGTGGTCCGTGATGGACATGGTCCTACCACAACTGCTGCACCACTTAAAACTGCTGATCGCGGACATAGCCAGAAAAATGAGTCCAGCGAGATTTAACTCCAATGTCCCAATCAGAAAGGCGCAAGAAAAAAATAACAGAGAGGAAAAAAAAAAAGGGGAACGGGCCGAAAAAACACAGCCCGAGGCACCAATGGTTCTGGGCTTGCAGGAAGGCAAACAGTACAAGACCAAAAAAAAAGGAAAACATAAAATGACAAAAACACTACCGATTACCATGCTACTTTTTTCCGGGCTGTAGATGAACATCTGAAGGGCTCCGTGGAAAAACAAAGACTGGAGGTAAGATGGCTCCCTTGGGCAGGAAGGTGACCATGCATGAGTGGTGGATCTCCCAAATGCTTTCTTTGAAAGCTGGGGAGAGCTACCACATGGGCTCAGTCGGTGACATCTTCCATAAGTGAGGATTGACTTCCTGCTTTGTCCCAGAGAAATTTCTGTTTTGTGCTCACAGAAAGGTTTGGGAGTAGGATTGCAGACAACCACTACAAATGGGGATGGAAGTGAGGCAGACTTCAAATGATTTGCGGAAAACTGTGTTCATGAGAGGCTAGTTAAGCTAAAAGTACACAAAACAATGGACCCAGGTGGGATACATCCAGAGATATTGAAGGAACTTAGGGAAGTTCTAGCAACTCTGCTGGACTGACCTTTTCAATACTACTTCAAAGTTGGAAGTGATCCCAGAAGGCTGGAGAAGGGCGTATATGGTTCCTCTCCAAAAAAAAGTAGGAGGAGGAGGTTGGAAACTACAGGTCGGTTAGTCTGATCTCTATGGTGAGTAAATTAATGGAAACGCTGCTAAAACAGTGGACGGTGGAATTTCTGGAATCCAACTGCAGGATCTGAGACAGCATCGTTTTACTAAAAATAGGTCTTATCAGAAGAATCTAATTAATTTCTTTGACCGGGTGAATTGGATCAAGGGAGAAAGCTAGATATGGTGCACTTCAATGTCAGCAAGGCCTTTGACACGGTTCCACGTCAGCAACTTACAGGCACACCGAGAGCTCTTTGGGATCGACTGATTAGGGTGGCAACTTGTTGAATGGGAGGCAGAGGGTAGTGCTAAAGGAGAAATTTCACTTACCGTTAATTTCCTTTCCTGGAATACTGCTAGACCAGTCCAGACAAACGGGTTATGCACCCCTGCCAGCAGATCTTGGAAACAGAGAATTCTACCAGAGCTCTGATAGGCTGGAGCCTGGTGATATAATCCTACCCCTAGGGGTCTCCCTCAGTTACGTCCACAAGCTAATGCAACATGAACTGTATCACCACCCCAGAGGGTCTCAAGTGAACTATATACAAGGGAGCCGAAGAACTCCCTAGAGCTGAAAACAGTATCCACCTACGAACCCATGGACTGCCCATGGCGAGGCATACCGGCAAAGAGAAGAACCGCGGTCGGCGGCTGCACCGCACCAGCGGCACTCCAACCAACAGCAGGGCGGGTCTTGGACTGGTCTAGCAGTATTCCAGGAAAGGAAATTAACGGTAAGTGAAATTTCTCCTTCCAGTTCATACTGCTAGACCAGTCCAGACAAACGGGCAGTACCCAAGCTACCTGCTTTCAAGGGGGGAAGTAAGGCCGCCGACAGCTCAGCAACTCCAAAACGGACCTCCTGACGGGCATGAACGTCCAACCTATAATGACCGACAAGGGTGGACAGCGACGACCAAGTCGCCGCCCGGCGAATATCGAGAGGAACTACATGAGACCTCCCGGCCTACAAAGTTGCTTGCGCCGGAGAGGAGTGAGCACAGAGTCCCGGTGGAGCTGGCTCTCCCAGAAGAAGGTACGCCGCCTCAATGGCCTCCGTAACTCATCTAGAAATGGTAGATTCGGAGGCTGCGGATCCCCGAGAACCCGCGAACAAGACAAAAGAGCAATAGTCATATGGAAGGGTCCCGCGACCCCCAGATACCGAAAAAGAACCTTCGTAAGGTCCATCGCCCGCAACGGAGACCGACCACTGTCACACTGCGCCTTTGGAAAAGATGGAAAGAAAAGAGGCTAGTCAACAGCGAACGGCGTCAGCACTTTGGGCAACAAAGGAAGGGACAGTTCGCAGAGAAACGCCTTTGGAGGAAAACGAGAGATAGGGATGTCGACACGAGAGAGCCTGGAGCTCAGTAACACGGCGTGCCGAAGTTATGGCCACCAAGAAGACTGCCTTCAGAGTCAAATCTAGAAGAGAACATGCCCTCAGAGGCTCAAAGGGAGGAGCAACGAGGGCACAGAGGACAAGCACGAGAGCCCACGCCTGTACAGGCGAACGCAGAGGAGGCCGGAAGGCCTAACTCCACGGAGGAACCGAGACACGTCCAAATGCGAAGCTATCGATCGCCCCGGTATAGGACCCCGAAAACAAGTTAAGACGACCACTTGTACTCGCAAGGAATCGAGCGCTAATCCCTTATCCACTCCGGCCTGTAAAAAGGACAGGATGTCCGGAACACCGCAACGCCAGGGTGAGAGGTTATTTCGCGAACACCAACCATCAAGAGACGCCAAACCCGAGCGTAAGTCAGCATCATGGTAGACCGCCGCGCCGCGAGAAGCGTCACGACCACGCTAGGCAAATAGCCGTAGCGAGCAAACCGGTGGCATGGAATTGCCAGGCCGTAAGCGAGTAAGGAGCCGGGTCTTCCATCTCCACCGGTCCCTGAATCAGAAGGCCGAGCAACGTCTCGAGGCGGAGCAGCGACGCCCCAGACAGACGGAAGAGATCCGCATACCATGGTCCACGAGCCCAATTCGGAGCCAGCAGGAGCACAGGGTCGCGACGGTCTCGGAGCCGCTGGAGAACCATGCATATCACGGATCAGGGAGGGAAAACACACAGGAGAAGATGAATCGGCCACGGTTGAGAGAGAGCATCCATGCCGTGCGCTCCCTCGTCCCTCCAATGGCCGAAGTACAGCGAAGCCTTGGCAGTCTGCGCCGTAGCCATTAGATCCATGGTCGGTAGTCCCCACGGGCGAACAATGGACCGGAACGCATCCGGCTGCAGAGCCCAGCCCCCGGGCTCCAGAGTGCCGGCTGAGAAAATCGGCTTACACATTGTTCACGCCTGCGATGTGCTGTGCCGACAGCCTGAAGAAGTTCCTCCGCCCACGGGAGGAGCAAACGCCTCTCCTGTGAGACATCCGGACATTGCGTGCCGCCTAGGCGGCTTAGGTAAGCAACCGTCGTGGCGTCGGACAGGATCCGAACCGCACGCCGCCGCAGAAGAGGCTGAAGCTGAAGAAGGGCGAAGCGCACTTTCCGCGTCTCGAGACGATTGATAGACCCTTGGGCTTCGCGAGGTGACCAATTCCCCTGCGCCGAGGTCAAGCCGCAAGGCGCTCCCCAACCGGAGAGGTCGGCGACTGGCGTCACCAAGATCCAGCGCAGAGACTCCAGAGGGACTGCCCGTAGAAGATTGTGTGCCTGAAGCCACCAGCGGAGACTGCAGCGCACCGGCAGAAGCAAAAGCAACCGGATTCGATAACTCTCCGATACCGGCGACCAACGAGATAGAAGTGCCGTCGGCAAGCAGCGCATGAGCGCTCTTGCCCACGGAACAAGGGCTATCATTGCTGCCATGGACCCCAAGTGTTGAAAGTAGCCCCAAGGCCGAGGCGCCGCTTGATCCAAGCAGCGGCGGAGCTGAAGAGAGATCTTCTGAAAACGCTCCTGAGGTAGAAACACCCGTCCCCTACGAGTGTCGCACCCAGCCCCTAGAAAATCCAGGACCTGAAGCATCCCAAAATAGACAGAGTAACGGCCCAGTCCTCCATCCAACGGTGGACCGGGACGAATGGCATCTAAACGCTGGAGCCTTTAAATGAAGCAACATCCGCTGCCCATTGACGCAGGCTGAGCCATCTCCGAGCTACCGACACCGGTGCTAGGAAGCGAGCTGACAGCCGCAAGAGATCACAGAATGCTTCTGCCCGGAATGCAGCGATGGATTCGAAATGAACCAACTCGGGAACACCGGGAAGCTGCTGAATCCATCGAAGGGAGGCCCGAGCTGCTAGACCTCCGCACACCTGCAAGAAGGAAATAGCGGGCGAAGGAAAACCGGTCTTTAGCAGCCTCCCAACTCGTTAGGTCTTGCTAGTCACGGAGCGCCTCTCCGCCCTCAACTGGAAGTGTGGTATGCCTGATGACTCTGGTCAGAATGCATCAACTGTCGGGTATGTCAACCAATGGTCCAAGTGAAAGGGAGACCAAGGGTATAACTGACCAATACCACGTGCCGTACAAATGCTCTGGAAAATGGGATCCGGCTGCAACCGGATTTGAGAATCCGGTGGAGCAGGCGTGTCGGCTAGGGGGAGCGACTCGATCACCTGTGTGATTATAGCTGGCAACTCCTCTTACCGAAAAAGGCTGAGAACCGTCAGCGAAGAAAACAGACGGAGAATATTCCCCATCTCCGTACTCCGAGTCAGGGCTGACCTCCGAAGATTTAAAGTCTTCTTGAATATCCATAGTACCCCGCAAGGCACATGCAACGCCCCAAGGAGGACGTACTGCTCTAAGGTCTGAGAACTTATGGGACCACTTCTGAGACCACGCCATATGCTCGCCTGCGACTGGGCAGGCGTAGGAGATATTCCAAAAGACTCCAAAAGGCACAGGCGTCATGTCAGATGGAAGAGTGTGAGGAAGGCACTGTCAGTCAAGGCTGCTATGGCCTCCAGCGGCTGTGGAAGCGACATGGGAGCTGACTGAATCCTTTCCTGCAGGAAGATCCTGCAGCACGGGCTCTGAGGAGGGAGGAGATAAGGTGCTGATGAACCCAT
Source organism: Ichthyophis bannanicus (assembly GCA_033557465.1). Classification (NCBI taxonomy): domain Eukaryota; kingdom Metazoa; phylum Chordata; class Amphibia; order Gymnophiona; family Ichthyophiidae; genus Ichthyophis; species Ichthyophis bannanicus. The sequence goes on from CM066031.1 coordinate 1,541,602,625, forward strand.
CTAGCAGCGCAGTGGGAATGGGGAAAGAGTCTCCGGGATGCAGCGTGCAGGTGGAACACAAGCAATCTATTAATTCCCCCTTCGGCTGATTACATATCACATATAATACAGCCAGAGAAACAAGCATTGTAGAGACTTAAACCACCTTTCCTCCTCTTGTTTTTTTTTTTTTTTAGCAAGGTAGGCTCAGGGAAACCCAAGACTCTTCAAAGAAAAGGATTTTGAAATTCCACGTGCCTCCACAGCATGTTTAAATGTGTGGAAACTGCTGTCTAGAGCTGTTCCCTCCAAAAAGAAACACTGAAGAGAAAATCAAAATGGCCGCTGGCACAGAAAAACTGTCAGGTATTCACTGAGCTGAGAAGGGAACTGTCAGTCATTCACTGTGCTGGTACAGAGAAACTTTCAAAGTCAGGGTAAGGCAATTACAGTGACTGAAAGTAGGGAAATTAGAGTGTGATCCCTCTGCAGCCACTCAGACCTCCATGGTAGGGCTGAAAGGTGTTTCTGGGGAGGGATGTAGAAGCTGAAACCCAGCTGTATGAAGATTACAGTGAGTATGCTTAATTAGGCCGAGCCCAAAACAGTCAGGATCCAAAACACTGACTTAAAATTCCAATCAAATGGTATATTGAATAAGACAGGTACAATATTCAGTAAGACGTACAAAGTAACCCGGCTGCAGTTTGTGGATTAAAAATTTAAAGTAGGAACTTCAAAACTCAGAGGCAGCCGGTCCGGATGCAGTTGAAATCATCCCAGAGCAGCTGAGGCAAGTAAGAAAAAAACAGGCTACTCAGTTTTCTTTCAGAAAATGATACCTGAACTTCGTGGGGATGTCCAAACTCTCGTGGCAAAGACTCAGCGCAGCGTAAAGCCAAGGGAGAGCTCCACTGAAGCCAGGCTCAGGAGTACCCAAGTTCATCTGGGGAAGCAAGATGCTGGGGGAAGAGCACAGCTGATTCATGAGGTCCCTGTGTTTCTTCGGACAGCCTATGCAGCGTAAACCTGAATAAGGCATAGTGAGAACTAAAAAAAAATAACTCTGTCCCACAGGAACAGGCATTTAACAATATTCCCCATAATAGGTAATGCCTCAGCCGGCCATCTTTGTTGGGCACAGTGGGGGATGGAACCCATGAGCCCTGCACCATTGGTCAGTGTCTTAGCATTGTACTGTGGCTCTGAATTGCATCCTGTTCTCTATCCATGCCTTCCGTACTTTTTATTCATTATGTTAATACATAGGCAGAGAAAAAAGGAACCCCTTCACAACTCACAGCTAGCAAGTGTTGTGGAAAAAAACTTAAACAGCAATAGAGCTGTTAGAAGCCAGTAGAGAAGGAATCTGGCTTCCCGCCAAAAACCGGGGCTCATTAGCTATTCAAAATGGCCGCCGGCAAAAATAAACCTCAAAAAGAGTGAATTAAAACCCCCAAAAGCTAAGGAATTAACTTAAAAAGTCAAAGGAGAAGGTGGGAGGGTTGCAGGCATGAGAGAAATGCCTAAAATCGCTGAAAAATCAAGAAAAATAAATCGAGTTACCACAGAGTTGCAGACAGCAGTGGGAGAGAGACAGTTTCTGTACTCACAGTACCGAAAGTGCAGAGAAGCCACGGACCGCTGCTCAAACCACTGCCAGCTGCCTCACCACTAAAATCAGCCCCAGGGACTGGATTTTAGGAGGCTTACCATCCAGCTAAGTAGCCCTCATGACTAGTGCTGGGGAGTCTGCACATCAGCGATCTCTACTGTGACAGGACACAGGAGCTTCAGCTGGAATCATCCTGGTGCTCAGATAAGTACACTGGCAACTCAGGGGATAATCTCTCCAAGAGAAATCACAAAGAAATAAAGCATTTTAAATTTTTTTGAAGGAGCAAAAAAAAAAAAGCATCCAGATCTGCTGGAGACAGAGAAAAACTGAGGGAGACCCCTAGGGGTAGGATTATATCACCAGGCTCCAGCCTATCAGAGCTCTGGTAGAATTCTCTGTCTCCAAAATCTGCTGGCAGGGGTGCATAACCCGTTTGTCTGGACTGGTCTAGCAGTATGAACTGGAATGAAGTTTACTCTGAGCATAAGATTGCTACCAGTGCTGTGCTGCAAAAGCCCAAGACAGTACACCATTGGGAGTGAAGTACTTCTGTGCACAAAAGGTTGGGATCTGGGGGTGATCATTGATGATCTTAAGGTGGTCAAACAGATAGAAAAGGTGACAGCAAAAGCCAGAAGAGTGCTGGGATGCATAGGGAGAGGAATGGCCAAAAGGAAAAATGAGGTAATAGTGTTTCTCTAAGTCTCTATTGAAACCTCATTTGGAGTGCTGTGTACAGTTTATGGTTTATTCTGGAGACCATTGCTTCAAAAAGATATGGAGTCCCACTCTTCTTTCATGGACAGAAGTATTTCACCCCCTATATTGTACCACTCCCTTGGATTTTTGCTGTCCAAATGGATGGCCCTGTATTTTTTTTAGCATTAACTCAGCTGCCATATTCTCAACCATTCCTTCAAAAGGATGGCGTCAGTCCAGTGGCCTTCATCATAAAGCATACAGGAACAAAGATCTAAATATTTATACTTTCGAAGAAAGGCAGAAGAGTCAAGATATCACAGACATTTAAATACCTCCATGACAAATGCACAGAAGCAGACCTCTTTCAATTAAAAGGAAGCTCTGGAACAAGAGGTCATAAGATTAAGGTGAAAGGGGATATTACTCATGAGTTATCTAAAGAAATGTCTATATAGAAAGGGTAACGAATGCGTGGAAAAGCCTCCCAGACGAAGTGATGGAGATGAAGCCTATCTGAACTCAAGAAAAAAATGGAAGTACAGAGGATCTTTAAGGAACAGGAAGAAATTATAGAGCTTAATAGTTGGGAATGGATGGGCATATTCGATAAAATACAGTCTTTATCTGCTCCTGTTTTCTCTGTTTTTATGAATTAATGCTTGAATGTATTTAGAAACTGGACACAAGTTCTTTTGAAAGAGGTGGTCATACAAAAACACCATGGCTTTTCTTAAGTTATCTATGGTGCTATCTCCAGCCCCAGAACCTTGGCACAGCCCTGTCCTACCGGTTTGTACAACATTTGCATCAAGAGAATGAGGCTCACCATTGGTTTCAAAAACTTTGATGGAGAGCATCTGCACCAGATCCCTCTGTGCTGAGATGTCAACATGTTGATTTGCATGAAAGCTTTCTATACTTACAGCTGGGCACCACTGCTGTGGAGCGAGTTCTGTGCTGACCTGTCATAGCCCAACTTCTTTTTCTTCCAATCCATGGAAGTGAAGTGTGGTCACAAGCATTAGAAACAAAAGCACGACTGCAGAAAAAGACCATATGGCCTATCCAGTTTGCCCTTCTATACCAACTACTATAGTCAACTTCTTTAATTCCTTTAGAGATCTTCTGTGTTTGTCCCATGTATTTCTTGAATTCAGATATTTATTTATTTATTTATTTAACATTTTTTATATACCGCCTTTCATGATATCAAGGCGGTTTACATTGAACAAACTGAAATTACATTGAACAGGTCATTATAACTCGGAGATAACTATTTACAGGGAACATGGGCTATGGAGGGTTAAGTGGCTTGCCCAAGACCACAAGGAGCACTTATAGGACTAGAAACCCCAGTCCTTCCGGCCCAAGGTTGAGATATAGTTCTCGTCTCTACTACCTCTAATGGGAGACTATTCCATGTATCTACCACTCTTTCCATAAAGAAATATTTCTGCATATAATTTCTAAGTCTATCCCCTTTCACCCTTCTCCCTCCAGTGCATGTATGCCATGGAAGTCTTTAAACGTCTATCATATCTCCTCTATCCTGCCTTTCCTCCAAAGTATACTTACTGAGATCTTTCAGTCTGCCCCCACATGCTTTATGATGAAGCCCACTAACCATTTTGGTAGCCACCCCCTGCACCAAATATATCCTGTTTATATTCTTTTGAAGGTATGATCTCCAGAATTTCACACAATACTCCAAAAAAGGTCTCAGCAACCACTTATAGAGGCACTATCACCTCCTTCCTGCCAGCCATTCTTCTCCCTATGCACCAAAGCATCCGTCTGCCTTTTGTCACTGCCTTTTCTGTCTGTTTAGCCACCTTAAGATCATCAGAAACAATAACCCCCAAGTCCCACTCTTCTGTCATGGACAGAAGTATTTCACCCCCTATATTGTACCACTCCCTTGAAATTTTGCTGTCCAAATGAATGGCCCTGCATTTTTTTTAGCATTAACTCAGCTGCCATATTCTCAACCATTCCTCAAGCTTCGCTAGATCCCTCCTCATGTTATCTACTCCTTCCTAGGTGTCTACTCTATTGAAGATTTTTGGTATCCTCTGCAAAGAGTCAAAATTACCCAAAAGCCCTTCTGAAATATCACTAACAAAATGTGTACTAAGGACAGATCACTTCAGCATACCACTGGCTACATCCATCTCCTCAGAGTAAGCTCCTTTTACCTGTACCCTTTGTTGCCTCCCACTGAACCAATTTCTAACCCAGTCAGTCACTTTAGGGTCCATCCTTAGGGTGGCTCAATTTATTTATAGGTTGCCTGTGCAGAATGGTGCCAAAGGCTTTACTGAAATCCACACATCTAGGGCTCTTTCTTTCTTTATTTAACAATCATTTATATACCGCACCTTCCAGGGATCAAGTGCGGTTTACAAAGAACGAGTTAAAGAACAGCGCGGCAAGTCTGTTTTTACATGGAACATCAGTGAACTATGAACAAAATAATATTTTTACATGAAACATTTGAGAACTATATACATTAGAGAACATTAGAGAACTAACGTAAGAGAGTTATAGACAAAAGGTATAAGACGTAACAAACAAAACACGCTTAGTTTAGGATGTATCAGAGACTAAATACTAGATAACATTGTGTGGGTAGTAAGGGCTATGCAAATGGGTAAATATATGATGTTATATTTGTGTCTGTTCATTGAAATTGCATTGAGGGTTCTTAGGGTGGGAGCAATTGGGTAACTTTAATTGTTCTTATTTGTGTCCTTCTAGGTCTGATACCAATTTTGTCTTGTATCAATCTAGAATTCTGTTATCCATTTTCTGATTGGGAGAGGGAGTCTGCTATTTGGCCATAGTGTGAGATAAACAGATAGGTTTTCAATTTCTTTTGGAGCTCCTTTATTTCAATTAATGTTCTTATTTCTTCTGGGAGGGAGTTCCAGAGGATAGGGGCTGCGTGTGAAAAAGCTTTTTTGTTGGTTGTCTTTTTGGCCTTTGTGAAGTCTTTTGGGATCTTTATTTTATTTGTATAGAATCTCCTGTGAGGAGTTTTAGTTGATACTTTAATGATGAACATAAGAACATAAGATATGCCATACTGGATCAGACCAAGGTCCATCAAGCCCAGTATCCTGTTTCCAACAGTGGCCAATCTAAGTCATACATACCTAGCAGTATCCCCAAGAGACACAGGTTCCACAATGCTTGTAATGGGTCAAGCATTGATATCCTGGGTCCCTTTTTAATAATGGTTTATGGACCTTTCCTCCAGGAACCTGTCCAAACCTTTTTTAAACCCAGCTACACTAACAGCTCTTACTACATCCTCCGGCAACAAATTCCAGAGTTTGATTACACGTTGGGTGAAAAAATATTTTCTCTTGTCTTACATAGATCACCCTGTAGCTTCATTACATGTCCTCTAGTCTTTCAATATTCTGGTAACGTAAACAATCGATCTACGTTTACCCAGTCCACTCCATTCATTAATTTATAGACCTCTATCATATCTCCCCTCAGCCATCTCTTTTCCAGGCTGAAGAGACCCAACCTTTGTAGCCTTTCTTCACAGGAGTAGCCTTCCATCCCCTTTACCATTTTGGTGGCTCTTTTCTGTACCTTTTCTGATAATGCTATATCCTTTTTAAGATACAGCGACCAGAATTGCACACAATATTCAAGGTGCGGTCGTACCATGGAACGATACAGAGGCATTATAATATCCTTTGTTTTATTTTCCATTCCTTTCCTTATGATACCTAGCATTCTATTTGCTTTCTTGGCTGCCGCTGCACACTGCGCGAAGGGTTTTAACATGTTATCCACGATGACTCCTAAATCTTTTTCCTGGGTGGTGGTTCCCAATGTGGAACCTTGCATCGTGTAACCATAGTTTGGGTTGTTCTTCCGTAGGTGCATAACTTTGCACTTGTCCACATTAAATTTCACCTGCCATTTGGATGCCCAGTCTTCCAATTTATCCAGATCCTCCTGCAGTTTTGCACAGTCCTCTTGGGTTTTAACAACTTTAAACAGTTTTGTGTCACCTGCAAATTTGATAACCTCACTCGTTATTCCCTTTTCCAGGTCATTTATGAATATGTCAAAAAGTAGTGGACCCAGTACAGATCCCTGGGGTACTCCACTATTCACCCTTTTCCACTGGGAAAATTGGCCATTTAGCCCTACCCTCTGCTTTCTATCTTTTAACCAGTTCCCGATCCACAACAGTACACTGCCTCCTATCCCATGACTTTTTAGTTTTGCCAAAAGTCTCTGATGAGGGACCTTGTCAAAGGCTTTCTGAAAGTCCAGATACACTATATTGACTGACTCACCTTTGTCTACCTGTTTATTCACACCTTCAAAAAAACATATCAGATTAGTAAGACAAGAGCTTCCTTGTCTAAAGCCATGTTGGGTGTCTCCCATTAGGCCATGACTATCTACATGCTGTGTAATTTTGTTCTTTATGATGGTTTCTACCATTTTTCCCCGGTACCAATGTCAGGCTCACCGTCTGTAATTTCCCGGATCACTCCTGAAACCCTTTTTAAAAATTGGCGTTACATTGGCAATCCTCCAATCTTCAGGTATTACAGATGATTTTAATGAAAGTTCACAGATTACTAATAGCAGGTCTGCAATCTCATATTTCAGTTCTTTCAATTCTCTTGGATGTATACCATCTGGTCCAGGTGATTTGCTACTATTCAGTTTATCAAATAGTTGTAATACATCTTCCCGGTGTAGCGCTATTTCTCTCAATTCCTCTGCCGTATCACCTTTAAATACCACTTCAGTCTTGGGTAACATCCCTACATCTTCCTCAGTAAAGACCGAAGCAAAGAATTCATTCAGTCTCTCCGCTATAGCCCTATCTCCTCTTACTGCCCTTTTACCCCTCCATCATCTAATGGTCCAATTGACTCTCTCACAGGCCTTTTGCTACGAATGTACTTGAAAAAGTCTTTATTTCATGTTTTTGCTTCCATAGCAAGTTCCTTCTCAAATTCTCGCTTTGCCTGCCTTATCAATGCTTTGCATTTAACTTGCTTGTGCTGTTTCCAGTTTTCATCATTTGGCTCTTTTTTCCATTTCCTGAAAGACGCTTTTTTGGCAGCAACAACCTCTCTGACCTCACCTTTAAACCATGCTGGCAGTTTTTTGGACTTTCTTCCACTTTTCTTAATGCATGGAATACAGCTGGTATGGGCTTCCAGGATAGTATTTTTAAACAACACCCAAGCTTGATGTAAGTCTTTAACCTTTCCAACCGCTCCTTTTAGTTTTTTCTTAACTATATTCCTCATTTTATCATAGTCTCCCCTTCCGAAAGTTAAAAGGTAGTACTGTGGATTTCCGTACTATCCCTCTTCCACTAACTAAATCAAACACGATCATGCTATGATCACTATTGCCAAGTGGTCCCAACACCCTTATTTCTTGCACCAGATCTGGTGTTCCGCTAAGGACTAAGTCCAGTATGGCTTCCCCTCTGGTCGGTTCATGAACCAGCTGCTCCAAGAAGCAGTCATTTATTTCATCTAGGAACTTTATCTTCCTAGCATGTCCTGCCGTGACAGTGACCTAGTCGATACCGGGGTAATTGAAATCACCCATTATTAATACTCTGCTGTGACTTTTGTTAGCTTCCTTGATTTCTCTGAGCATTTCATCATCCATTTGTTCATTCTGGCCAGGCGGTCGATAGTACACCCCCACTGCCATCGCCTTCCCCTTTTTACATGGAATTTCAATCCATAGAGATTCTACAGCAAATTTTGTTTCCTGCAAAACTTTAATCCTTTCTGACTCAATGCCCTCTCTTGTCCTGTACCCTCCGCGGGGGGGTGGGGGGGGGCGTAGTCCCTCAGGGAGGCTAGAGCAGGAAAAAAAAGTTTAACACACAGCAAATTCTGGGGACAGAGCAGGGAGAGATATCTAGCTTAAAGCAACAATTAACCTGGCTACCACACAAAGGCCAGTCAGTTGAGAGAGGCAAGGTAAGTTATATAGCTGAGAAAAGCTGAAGTGCAAACTAAAGGAAACAGGGAGGTGAAATAGTACACCAGTAAGACAACAAGAGTCAGACAGCTAGGACTCAACAATAATAAATAATATAAATAAATAGATGAGTTTGTTTAGTGTAGGTGGAGCCATGTTATTTAATGCCTTGAAGGTAGTTATTAGTGTTTTATAGTTTATCCTGCTTTGTATTGGAGCCAGTGTAGATTGGTCCAACTCTCTGATTTTCCAGTCAAAGAAATTAATTAGATTTGTATGACAAGGCATGCCCCTACTAAAACCATGCTATCTTGGGTCCTGCAATCCATTGGACTTCAGAAACCTCACTATCCTCTTTTTTAGCAGTTTTTCCTTTAATTTACTCCAAACTCATCTTGATTGCCGCTTTTGTGTAAAGGGACCACATGTGCCCCCTTCTTCAGTCCTCCGGGACGACTACCAACTCTAAAGATGTATCTCATCCGGTCCCATTGCTTTGCCTACTTTTAGTTTAGCTAGTCCCTCATGAACACAGTCTTCTGGAAATCAATCAAGGTCCCCTTTACTTCTGTTCCTATTTATAGGTGTTTTCTGAAATCCTGCTCCTGGCCCTTCATTTGTGAACACAGAACAAAAATATTAGTTAAGCAATTTCACTTTACCGTCATCAGCTTCTATATATTCCTCCCCTTCACTTTTGAGCCTGATAATACCACTTTTGCACTTCCTCCTCTCACTTAACATATCTGAAAATTGTCTTGTCCCCGCCGTTCTACAGAATTGGCTATTTTTTCTTCCATTTGTATCTGCTTTCCTGACTACTTTACCAGCTTCTCTTAGCTTTTCCAAAATTGATGCTTGTCTTCCTCTTTATATGACCGCCTGTATTTTATAAAGGCCACTCTCTTTTTCTTCACCTTTTCAGCTACTTTTGAGAATCACAGTGGCTTTCCTTTTCCTTTTATATATATTTACTTTACTAACAAAAAGGTTTATTGCTCTTAAAATAACCCCCTTCGGTTTTTCCCACTGTTCTACATCCTCCAGCTATTACCATCCTGCTAACTACTCCTTGAGGTATTGTCCCATCTTGGCCAAGAATTTTCCAAAAGTCTAGGACCCTCAATTCTGAATGGACTTTTAGTCCCAGTCCTAATACTGAGCCACACCATCTGGTGATCACTGGATGCAAAATGATCATGCACTATAACATCAGGCCCTGTGCTGAAGAATTTTCTGAATAGTGCTGCACCTTTGTTTTCCCTAACAATGACCATGCTACAAAAGCCACTGTACGAGGACCAAAATCACTCTCCCTAAATGGAAATGACTTGAAGCCTTTTCCATCTTTTTCTTCTCCATAACAGTGTCTTTTGGCCAGGGCCAGCACAGCCATCACACAAGACTAGGCAGGCGCCTAGGGCAGCAGCTTTCAAGGAAATAATGCTTGATGTTGATTGGTATTGATGTCCCCTCAATGCCGATGTATCTCCAATGTCCAATGCACTCTGTGGGCAATCAGAACTCATGCTGCCGATGCATCAGACTTATCCATGCCAAAAATCCTTTGGCACTGCTATCATCTGTAAACATAATTTCAACGCAAAAGAGGAAGGCCAGCAATGAGATGGATCGATACAATAACAGCAGCTACGGGTACCAGTCTGTCAACAATGAGTCGCCTGACTGAAGACCGAACACAATTTAGGATAGCTATCAAGAGGGTCGCCATGAGTCGACTCCGACTCGACGGCACTTAACAACAACAAACATAATTTACAACAAGAAAGATCACAATAAAAAATGCGGAAACTTGAAAACGGCCAAAAACCCTGTCTAAGGAGACTATGGGAAAATGAAGCAAGGCAGCAACAGTTGAAACATGACAGAGAAAGAAAATAAATTTTGTAGAAATTAAACTACCAAAAAGCCATTACCAAGAGGAAAGGGCAGTGACATGTCCATCTAGCTCCATGGAAAATGATGACAGAGGTAGTCCCATGCAGCAGTAACAAGCGAGTAGTAGTGCACATGTATGGTAATGTGCATCTGAACACTTCTAGAACCTCTGGAAGTTGGGGAGCTGCTCCTGAGCTGGGGCTCTGTCAGCAATGTCACTCCTATGTGAGGACATTAAACTGGCTTGTCCAGGGCGAAAGGAAGCATGACTCCACATTCTCTATATGTGAAATAGAGATGAGGTAGATGGGATGTGTATGTGGGGATCATTTCCTTAACACCTCCAGTAGTGAAGTTACAGACTTAGATACAAGGTCTTGGCATGCCAACAAAATGTTCTACAGAACTCTTCACAACATTTTTGTACAATATTTTCTTTGGTGAGACTTGTTTCCAATTTCCTGAGAATGGCAACAGAGAAATCTCTTCTGTCTCTAGTACCATGTAAAGACCACTGCACTAAGATCTTGGGATAGGTGTACTCTGGTTACAGTGCATACTCAGAAAGCAGGAGTTGTCTACACTCTAAAAAAAAAAAAAAGACAGCACGGCCTGGCCGAAGACACTGTCCTGTCAGAACTCTCTCTCCAGGCAGTAATTGTGCTGTAAAGGTATGGACTGAAGACCAAGTGGCAGCTCGGCAGATATCCGACAGAAGTAAAGAATGCAGATTTGCCACAGAGGCCGCCTGCCATAGCACCGACGTTGTGCACTGTGACCCGGCGCTCCAGTGAGAGCCTGGCCTGCTTACAGGCAAGGACAATGCAGTTTGCCACTCAAGTGGACAGAGTTGGCTTGGTCACCACTTTCCCTAGTCGACTGGGATCATAGGAGATGAAAAGCTCGGAGGCTTTTCGGTGGCCCTGATTACGTTGATAGAAGAACAGGGCCCTCTTACAAGCCAGGCTATGCAGTATGGTCTCAGCCCAGCTGGTATGAAGCCACAGAAAAAGTGGGGAGCACCACCTCCTGACTGAGGTGGAATGGGGAAACCATCTTAGCAAGAAATTTGGGGTGTGTATGGAGCACCACCCTGTTCTTGTAGAACCTTGTGTATGGCGGATCCACCACGAGCGCCTGAAGCTCGCTGACCCCGAGAGCAGATGTGAGCGCCACTAGGAAGACGACCTTCCATGAGAGGTAGGCAGGTGGAAGCCAGGGGCTCAAACGGTGGGCTGGTGAGCTTGGATTGCAACACATTGAGGTCCCACTCTGCCACTGGCGGGCAGATGAGAGGCTTGGATAGCAGGAGGCCCTGCAGAAAGTGGGTCATGAGAGGTTGGACAGAGAGGGGCTTGCCCTCGATAAGGTGGTAGTGTGCGCTAGAGCACTCAGGTGCACCCTGACCGAGTTGGACTTCAGTCCTGCCTGAGACAGATGGAGCAAATATTGCAGTACAAGCTGACAAGAGCATGAGAATGGGTTGACTTGTTGTTCTGCGCACCACACTGAGAATCTGCCCCATTTGAAGGTGTAGGCCCATCTTGCAGAGGCCCCAAGGGAGGCCAGGAGGACCTACTCTACCCTCACCCCCACCCCCAAGAGGCTGAAAGGGGCCAAGGCTACCCTTTCTGCAGCCAAGTCATTAGTGACAGGGACCCCAGATTAGGGTGTAGGAGGGAGCCCTCCTCCTGTGACAGTAGTCACAGAGCATTCTGCAGGGGGATAGAGGTTGCTGCTGACAAGTGGAGGAGCAGGGGAAACCATGGTTGTCTGGGCCACTGGGGAGCAATCAGTATCCTTGATACCCCATCATGCTGAGCCTTGAACAGAATCTTCACTATCAGTGGTGTGGGCGCAAAGGCATAGAGCAGTTCCTCCATCCATGGGATAAGGAATGCATCTGCCGACACCCGTGAGGGGTGTGGTTGGTGGGAGAAGAATCGGAGCAGTTGAGTGTTGGTCGGACTCGCGAAGAGGTCCATGAAAGAGACTCCCCAGAGCGGAAGAGCCGACAGGACACCCTAGGGTCCAGTTGCTACTTGTGCGGCTGGAGAATCCTGCTCAGTTTGTCTGCTAGGGCATTGAGCTTGCCCGGCAGATACACCATCCACAGGAGCTTCCCATTGAGGAGCACGAAGGAGCAGAAAGCCACCACCTCCTGACAGAGGGCATAGGACCCTGTGCCTCCCTGCTTCTTCACATAGAACATCGCCACCTGATTGTCCATTTGGACCAGCACTGACTGGTGCTGCAAGCAGTGATGAAATGTTCGGAGGGCCAGAAATATGGCCTGAAACACCAGTAGGTTGATCTACAGTTGGCTCTCTGATTGCTAAGATTTCTGCACCAAGGGCAGTTAGTCGCAATGAGACCCCCAGCACAACAGGGAGGCGTCCATAGTGAGAGCCCTCTAAATCAGGGGCCTAAAAGGGTATCATTGCCTGGAGGCACTGCAGTACCTGCCACCAGCTGAGGGAGTCTGCAAGTTGATGGGTCACCGTCGCCCTGTCCCGCAGTCATCTAGTGGCCTGGGTCCACTGGGAGCGGAGACATCATTGGGCTGCCCTCATGTGGAGGCACGCGTCCAGGGTGGCATGTACTATGGATGCCATGTGGCCCAGCAGGCATAGCAGGAGGTGAGCAGACACGGTGCATCTCCGTTGCACATCCATGGCAAGCACCCTGAGACGATCGGTCATTTCCTGGTGTAGGAACGCTATGGCCTGAAGGGTGTGAAGCTGAACTCCAGACACTGTGTCGGGAGGAGATGGGACTTGAGGTGGTATATGACAAACCCCAGGTGTTGTAGGACGCAGATGGTGTGGGCCACGGCCTGCTGCACTCTGCAGCCGAGCCTCCTCTGATAAGCCAGTCATCCAGGTAGGGAAGATGAAGGCTCCTTGAAGACTGAGGTGGGCCGCAACCACCGCTAGACACTTGGTGAAGACCCCTGGGGCGGAAGCCAGGCCAAAGAGTAGCATCCTGTATTGGTAGTGCCCGCCTCCCATCGCAAACCTGAGATATTGCCTGTGGTTGGGATGGATGAGGATATATGTATACGCAACCTTTAAGTCCAAGGAGCTTAACCAGTCTCCCTGTTGGAGGTATGACAGCAACGTCCCGAGAGAGCATCTTGGACCTCTCCCTCACCAAGAACCTGTTGAGGTCCCGCAGGTCTAGGATGGGTCTTAGGCCCCCTTTTCTTTTTGGTACAAGGACGTACCGGAAGTAGAATCCCTTGCCAAAGAGCTGTGGGGGTACGGGTTCCACTGCCTTGTCCTCGAGAAGGTTTGCGAGCTCCTACAGTAGAAGGGTGTGGTGGAGGGGAGTCCTGCAGAGTTCTCCTGGAAAGAATGGAGGGGGAGTCTGCTACAGGTGGAGGAGGTAACCTTCCCTGACCACCTGTAGTGCCCAAGTGTCAGTTGTGATGGCTGGACACTGGTGGGTAAACAAGATCAGATGTCCCCCTGTGGGCCGCTGGTCTCCTAGAGGGTGGAGAGGCTATGTCCAAGGAGTCAAAAACTCCCACGAGGCTGTGCTGGAGCCAGTGCCTGGGCTTTGGGAGACCTCTGCTTACGAGGGCCATGCCCTTGTCCCTTGACCTGCTGACCCTGCTTGGGAGGTCCGATACTAAGGGTAGTTTCCATAAGCTCTTCCCTTCCTCGAGTAAGGGGGCTTCTGTCGGGGAAGGGTAGCATTCTTCTTGGAGAGCCTAGTCCTCGTCATGAACTTGGACTCCAACTCTGTAGCTTTATCTGTCATGGGTTGGCCAAAGAGGTTCTTCGTTCTTCTCTCCTTGGCATGGGACATTGACTAATTTGTTCTGAAATCATTGCTTTAGGTCAGAAGACTGTAGCAAAGCCTGGCACCGGGCACCGATGCCCGCCGCAACTACTCTAACCACCAACTCAAAGCCATCATAGGCTGCTCGAGTCATGAATTTGGAGCAGTCTCTGATGGAAGAGGACAGACTCTGGAACTGCTGGAGGGATTCCTCGGAGAGACCAGCCGAGAACCCGGCGAGCTCCTTCACCGGGTCCCTCAGTACATGCTCATGAACAGCTGATATGCCTGGATCTGGCCGATGAGTATCGAGCCCAGGAAGCACTTCCTGCCCAGGGTGCAGGGCTCCCCACCCAGCGGCACCGAGAAGTACGTCTTCTGGCTCTTGAGCCAACGCATAGCTGACTCCACCACCATGGAGTTATGCGGCAGTTGTGTTTTCTGGAAGCCCAGGCTCCAGCGGACCCGATACATCGCATCCAGCCATCTGCTCACAATGGGCACCGATGCCGGTGTTTCCCACATACAAAGGAGCAGTCATTCCAGGATCGGAGGGACAGGCACTGTAAGTGCCCCCCTTTGGAGGGGCATCATACTAGAGGAGCTTGAGGTCCTCTTTTGACTCTGTGTTGAATGACAGCGCCTTTGACATGTCCTGCATGAGGTCGAGGAAGGCCATATCCTCAGGCGGGGACTGGCGCCGAGTCTCAGAGGGAGACTGGTCCAAGGGCACGTCAAGGTGGCAATGGATGTCCGGAAACTCCTTGTCCTCAGTCTTCTAGTCGTGGTTTGTGGAGGAGTTGAGGCCGGGCAGAGTCATGGCCACTCATCGGGGACAGGGATTTATTTATTTTATTTATTTATTTAACATTTCTTCTATACCGTGCTATTAAAATCAGTGCGGTGTACAATGAACAAAACATACTGCAATGCATACAAGCAACATTGAGTTTACAAAGAACAGGGAAAGATAATACATGGGATAACCGGGAAAACTATGTACAGTTAACTTTATACAATCAAGACCGATGTCGAGGATTGGACCGATGTCCTGTGAGGTCCTCGAGGTCAAGATCCCAGTGGTCTGGGCAGATGACCCAGCGGAACCGGTCATTAGGAACCGCTGCTGAGCCATGAAGGAAGACAAGCTGCACTCCAAGACTGCCATTCTGGTTTCCAGTCCAGGTGGCTCTACAGCCTTCAGCGCAGGCACAGAGGATCTCGGGCATGGCGCCAGCTCCAACGAGGGGGAGTTCTAGACCAGGATGGCCTCAGGGGTCCAAGACCAATCAACAGAGGCCAATAATTCCTTGCGGGCGACCTTGGTAAGCTGCTCCCACTCCAACTCCTTGGGTTCACGGCATGGACTGCAAGACCAGGCACAGGACTTACCCACCCTTTGTTGACTCATCCACGGATGTCACCCTTGAAGATTTCTTCTTTTTGTGTTCTACCACCAGGGCGCTCCGCTTGGAGGACGCATGGTCAGAGACGGAAGGGTCACTTTGGGGCTCCAGGATCCCAGAAGGGGGCTTGAAGCACGGTGTCGCTGGGGACTCTGGAGCAGAATCGGACCTTTGGAAGATCTTGTCGTGCTGCTGCTGATGGCTCTTAATAGCCTTGGAGAACATCTTTTAACAGAGTCCACAATCCAAAGGGTCATGGTCTGCCCCGAGGCAGCAGTCATGTGTGTCAGTGAGAGACATGGTCCAGGAACACCGATCACACTTTTTGAAGCCACTGGCAGAGGCCATGGGGTGAAAAAAGGCCCCAGCGAGGTTGAAGACCCAGGGCTCTGCCAGTGAAAAAGGGCGCGAACCGTATCGGTAGAAATGTTATGGGAAAAACAAACCCAAGATGCAATGCCGGGGCAAGTGAGCGCAGGAGCGGAAAAGGGAACCAGCGCAATTGGGGAAGAAAACTTCCCAAGAAAAAAAAATAACTTTTTCCAGGGGAATCACTTCCAGTGAGTTCTGCGGAAAAAAGGAGAATAAGGCAAGATCGCACCCTTGGGAGGGAAGGGGACCATGCATGCGTGGTGCATCTCCCAAAGCTGGGGAGGTTCGGCCCCGAGCCTGACCTTCCATGCCCCTCAGAGGGTCTGCAGGCAGAGCTACGGCCACTTATTGGGGACTGGGATCAAAACCGATGTCGAGGATCGACACGCTGGGGTGCATCTCTTTGAAAGCTGGGGAGAAGCTTCTGTGCAGGGCTCCGTCAGCATCGATGTCACCCATATGTGAGGACTGACTTCCTGTTTGCTCCCAGAGAAAACCAACTGTCACCTGGACTCCAACCCCTCCACTTGATTAGTGGATAATTCGCTAGATCTAATTCCTTTTATTCATTCTATTATTGAGAAAAGCCTTACCACCAGACAGGTCTCTCAGATATGGAAACTAGCTTCTATCCGCCTCTGCTTGAAAAATTCTAAACTCGACCTCTTGAATCCTGCACATTATCGCCCCATTTCCAATTTCTATCAAAGTTGACGGAACATTTGATTCTCCCACAACTGACAAATCACTTAAAGCACACTAATGTGTTTCATTCCCGCCAATCAGGTTTCAGTGTGCAACACAGAACAGAAACCATTCTCACTGCAGTTCTCAATGAGTTACACAATATCCTGGATCAAGGCAAATTGGCCTCAACCAAATCATTGGATCTCACTGCAAGTTTTGATTTAGTCGACCATAATCATCTTCTCTCAATGTTGTTTGATATCGGTCTACAAAGTGTAGTTCTCTCTTGGTTCTCATGCTTTTTCTCCCAAGGGACCTACCAGGTAACAACAGGTCAGGTCACATCCGCAGTATGTCCATTTCACAGTGGTGTCCCACAAGGTTTTGCTTTGCCCCACCCCCCCCCTACTATTCAATATTTTCCTCAGCCCCCTGGCAAATCTTATTTAAGCACCGGGACGTTTTTTATAAGTATACTGATGACATCCTTAAGGGAGCACAAATTGATTCTCTTCATCCAAATCTTTCTCCAATAGCTGTCTCGAGAAAACAGCAGCATGGCTGCATATGCACGTACTTACATAGTAACATAGTATATGATAGCAGATAAAGACCAGTATGATCCATCTAGTCTGCCCAACAAGGCGGCAAGAGCAGGTGCACCTGCTGCTCTGTGCAGGTCACCCCGCTGCATGCCTTTGTTTAGGGGTGTACCAACTGCTCCGTGAGGTCACCCCTATTTGTTGAAATAGTTAGTTATGTTTATTTTGATTTTATTCTGTTGCTATAAAGGGATCCACAGTGTCTGTCCCATGCCATTTTGAATTCCGTCACTGTCTTTGCCCCCACCACTTCCATCGGGAGGGCATTCCAAGCATACACACCCTTTCAGTGAAAAAGTATTTCTTGACATTGCCTCTCAGTTTACCCCCTTGCAGCTTCATGTTCTGCCCTCTAGTTTTACAGCTTCCACGTCTTTGGAAAAGGTTTGTTTGCTCATTAATACTCTAAGTATTTAAAGGTCTGAATCCTATCTCCCCTGTCCCTCCTTACCTCCAGAGTGTACATATTTAGGTCTTCATCTCTTCTCATAAGTCTTCTAACGCAGGCTCCAAAACATTTTGGTCGCCTTCCTTTGAACCCTTTCCAGTCTTTTTATATCCTTTGCGAGATACGGTCTCCAAATCTGAACACAATATTCTAAGTGAGGCCTCACCAGCAACTTGTATAGTGCCATTAGTACCGCCTCCTTTCTACTGGTAATTCCTCTTTGTATGCAACCCAGCATCCTTCTGGCTTTTGCTACCGCCTTGTCACACTGCTTCGCTACCTTGAGATCCTCAGAAACAAACACTCCAAGGTCGTTCTCCTGATCCTTGCACACCAACCTCTCACCTCCTATCGCATACAGTTCCCTTGGATTTCTGCATTCCAAGTGCATGACACTGCATTTCTTCACATTAAATCTTAACTGCTAAGCATTAAACCATGCTTCCAGCTTTTGTGGATATTTCCTTGTGTTCTCCACTCCCTCAGGGAGTCCACTCTGTTGCAATTTGTGTCATCTGCAAAAAGACAGACTTTTCCATTCAGTCCTTCCGCAATATCACTCACAAATACATTGAACAGTATGGGACCCAGGACCAAACCCTGGGGCATACCGCTAACCACCTTTCTTTCATCCGAGTCCGTTCCGTTTACCATCACCTTCTATCGTCTGTCAGTCAACCAGTTTCTGATCCAGTTCACTGCCTTGGGACCCATCCTCAAGCTATTGAGTTTATTGATAAGCCTCCTATGAGGAACAGTATCAAAGGCTTTGCTAAAACCTAGGTAGATCACATCCATCGCATGGCCTTGATCTAGTTCTCTGGTCACCCAGTCAAAGAACTCAATCAGATTTGTTTGGCAAGATTGTCCTTTGCTAAAACCATGTTGTCTTGAGTCATGCAATCTGTTGGTTTCGAGAAAGTCCATTATCCGCTCTTTCAGGAGCGCCTCCATTACTTTTCCCACCACTGAGGTAAAGCTTACTGGCCTGTAGTTTGTCACCTCTTCCCTATTACCACTTTTGTGAAGAGGTACCACATCAACCTTTCTCCAGTCCTGTGGAACTTCTTCTATTTCCAAGGATCTATTAAAAACATCCTTTAATGGCCCTGCAAAAACCTCTTTGAGCTCTTTCAGTATCCTGGGATGTATTCCGGGATGTATCCCATCCGGTCCCATGGCCTTGTCCACCTTCAGTTTTGCAAGCTGTTCTAACACAACATCTTCTGTGAATGGTGTGGTATCTACTCCATTCCCATTTGTATATTTGTCAATCACAGGTGGCCCTTCTCCAGGATTTTCTTTAGTAAAAACACAGCAGAAGTATTTGTTTAGCATGTTCGCTTTTTCAATATCCCTTTCCACAAATCCGCTTTCATCACTTTTGAGTCCTGCAATTCCACCTCTGATTTTTCTCCTCTCCTGAATATACCTGAAAAAAGGTTTGTCACCACACTTCAGATCTTTTCTTCTGACTTTGATTTTTCTATCTTTATTTCTCTTTTTGTCTCTTTTAGTTTTATCCTGTATTCTTTTCCGTGCTCCTCTGTTTGTGAACTTCTGAATTTTGTGAAAGCTCTGCTTTTTGCCTTTATTTGTGCAGCCATTTCTTTGGAGAACCAAATAGGTTTCCTTTTCCACTTGTTTTTATTCACTTTCCTTACATATGTATCTGTTGCCCCTTTTATTGCCTCCTTTAGTTTAGCCCATTGCAATTCCACTTCCCTTATCGTCTCCCGCCCTGCCAACTCCTCTTTCAGGTACTTAGCCATTTTACTGAAGTCAGTGATTCTGAAGTCTAGTACTTTGAGCTTGCTGTGACTGGACTCTGCCTTAGCTTTTTAATCTCAAACCACACTGTGTGATGGTCGCTGCTGCTCACATGGGCTCTCACCCAGCTATTCAACACGCTATGTCCATTGGTGAGTACCAAATCCAACATCGAGCCTTCCCTAGTCAGTTCCATCACTATTTGTCTAAGTAATGCATCTTGGAAGGCATCCACATTTTTTTTTACTTCTTTCCAGATTTGCAGAAGGAATCCTCCAGTCCACATCAGGTAAATTAACTCTCAGGAAACTACAGCTCCTTGATTACTGGTTTATCATCTGCTCCTTCATTGGCTCCATCTTTGGATTCTACCCCTATTTTAGTACAGTCTTGCTTCAAGCATCTCTGCATTTTTATGGATTCTGAGCTTTTGTTAAATACCCAAATTGCTTTCCTCTCCCAGTCTGCTTTCTTCGCCCTACGTCAGTTTCATGTTTATTCACTATTAGAACTCCTGACACAAATATGAATCCTTCTCAGTACAGTAATACCTTGCCTAGACTATTGCAATGCTGTCTATACGGGACTGCCAAAGTACCAACTAAAAAGGCTCCAGGCTGCATAAAACACTGCAGTTCATATTTTGTCACATGCCAAGAAATTTGACCACATGAACCCTTTGTTTATCCACCACCACCTCTGGCTTCCAGTACAGCAGCATATACAATTTAAGATTCTTTCGTTGATTCATAAATCCCTTCACGACAATGCTCTTCAGTATCTCTCTGGCCCTTAGGTGTCAGAATGGGGTGGGCCTCATAGGCCCTGGCCCCACCAAAAGTCTGCCCGCTAGCAGAGAGCGAGAGAGAGAGAGCGCGCAATCGCTATCAACGGCAGACTACTCCTGTCTGCCTGCAGGAGATTGAATCCCCGTGGGCAGCAGGGAAAGGCCGCCGCGATCCCTCCCGTAGGGAGGAGTAGCCTAGTGGTTGGGGCAAGGTACTTCAGGCCGGGGGTTCAAATCCCAGTAGAGGACAGCAACCTTGGGCCGGAAGGACTGGGGTTTCTAGTCCCACAGATGCTCCTTGTGGTCTTGGGCAAGCCACTTAACCCTCCATAGCCCATGTTCCCTGTAAGTATTAGTGTATGTGTTTCATATCCCCGCGTGTTAAATGTATCCCCCAATTGTGTTGTGACCACTTTGATTGAAGGATAAGGCGGTATACAAAACTGTCTAAATAAATAACTCCTTCTGTCTGCCTGTAAGGATCCGATCTCCCACAGGCAGACAGGAGTAGTCTTTGCCATGACTGTGGCTTTCTTCCCCTCCTGCCCACAGGGATCCAATCTTCTGTGAGCAGACAGGAGTCGTCTGCCACGATCGCAGCCATTCCCTTCTCTTCTGCCCATCGGAAATTAGATCCCCATGGGCAGAAAAGGAGGGGAAGGATGTCGGGGGCTAGAGGAGAAATTAGGGTGGAGCTTAGAGTAGAGTCAAGGTGTAGTCTGGCCCCCCCAGAGGGGCGTTCCACGGCCCCTACTCTAGTCTCATCATCCCATATGCACCTCCATGTTGCCTTCATTCCCTTCATAGGAACAGGCTCGTCATTCCCACCTCTTCTAGGGTTAAATAGAAGTCTACAAAATGTTCTGCTTTTTTCTGGATGGCCCCATTCTTATGGAATTTACTCCTCCCCCTTCCACTGGAATCCTCATTTTAAAATGTTTAACACACTTCTTAAAACTCATCTGCTTGTAAAGGCATGCAGAATAAGGCAGGGCTCAGAAGATGGTTGATGGCTCGGCAAGCATTAACTTTTTCTATTTCTTTATTGTTACATCTTTCCTATTTTAATATTTGCCTTCTTTTCTTAGGTCTTTTAAATCATTTTTATTGTAAAACACTCTGTATGTATCCCTTCAAAGGGTGGGATATAAAGTCCAATAAACAATAACATGCTTACAGGTGATCTGTCCAACAGCTTCTAACCAGAATGTTGTTGCTGCGCAAGGTTTTTGTCCACCAGCCTTTTCCACTCAGAACTGGCATAGATGTTTTGCACTGCTTGATCATTAAGAATGCAGAGAGAGTGGGCATAGAGCTTTCTGTCAAGTGCCAACAAGGAGGCACTCCTACAAGGAGTGCCTGAGGTGCCTTGCAACCTGACCTATCTCCATAGAGGTACCCACAGCTTCCTCCCTCTACCAGATTTTGATGACACAGATGATCTGAGACCTTCTGTCTTGAAGTTTCAGTACTGTCTGGCCTTTGGAGGCATCCAACTGCAATGGGGACAGTTAAGAATATCATGTTCTGGGTCCAGCAAAGTGATAGTAAAACAAAGTAGCACATATATGAGAAATTACCATCCAATTTTGATTATCTCACTTCGGTGGTCAGCAAATTATTGGAAACGCTGCTGAAAGAGAAAATAGTGAGGTTTCTGGAGTCCAGAAGATTACAGGATCCGAGGCAGCATGGATTCACCAGAGGTAGGTCTTGTCAGACAAATTTGATTTCTTTGACTGGGTGACCAGGGAGTTGGACTGAGGGAGAGCCCTAGATGTGGTGTATTTAGATTTCAGTAAAGTCTTTGACACTGTTCCTCACAGGCGACTTATAAACAAACTGAGCACCCTAGGGATGGACCCTAAAGTTACTGCTTGGGTTAGAAATTGGTTGGGTGGGAGGCGACAGAGTACAGGTAAATGGAGCTCACTCTGAGGAGAAGGATGTTACCAGTGGTGTGCCCCAGGGATCTGTCCTTGATCCAATTCTTTTTAACATCTTTGTTAGTGATATAGCGGAAGGGCTGTCGGGTAAGATTTGCCTCTTTGCGGATGATACCAAAATATGCAATAGAGTAGACACCCAGGAAGGTGTAGATAACATGAGGAGGGATCTAGCTAAGCTTGAAGAATGGTCTAGAATTTGGCAGCTGGGATTTAATGTTAAAAAACGTAAGGTCGTGCATTTGGGCTGCAGCAATCCAAGGGAGCAATATAGTATAGGGGGTGAAGTACTTTTGTCCACTAAAGAAGAGCGGGGCCTAGGCGTGGTTGTGTCTGATGATCTTAAAGTAGCTAAACAGGTAGAAAAGGTGATGGCAAAAGCTAGAAAGATGCTTGGGTACAAACGGAGAAGAATGGCTAGCAGAAAGAAAGGAGATGATAGTGCCTCTTTATAAGTCTTTGGTGCAACCTCATTTGGAGTATAGTGTGCAATTCTGGAGACCGCACCTTCAAAAGGATGTGAACAGGATGGAGTCGGTGCAGAGGGTGGCTACTAAAATGGTTAGTGGTCTTCATTATAAAGAATATGAGGACAGACCGAAGGATCTTAATATGTACACCTTAGAGGAAAGGCGGGATAGAAGGGATATGATTGAGATGTTTAAATACCTCTGTGGCATAAATGTTCGGGGGGGGGAGAGCCTCTTTCAATTGAAAGCAAGTTCTGCTACGAGGGGACATGGGATGAGGGTGAAGGGAGATAGATTCAGGAGTGATATGCGGAAATATTTCTTTACAGAAAGAGTGGTGGATCCGTGGATTGTCTCCCAGTGGAGGTGGTAGAGATGAGGACAGTAACTGAATTCAAAAAAGCATGGGACAAACACAGAGGATCTCTAAAGGAAAAAAGGGGACTGTTGTAGTTGTTGATATGGAAGGACAGACTAGATAGGCCATGTGCTCTTTTTCTGTCGTCATATTTCTATGTTTCTATCTCAACACTTTTGAAAAAGCATTGTTTATGAAACGATCTGATTTTCTGGCAGCCACAAACAGACTCAGACTACTTCATTTTGGCTTCATGTCTCACTTTAGCTTTGAAATTGTTAATGACCTGTGCAGTCTGGACAATCTGTGAAAAATCTCTAAACACCAACACTCAGAAGATAAATGCTGGTTTTGACAAAGAGAATACAGCATTCTAATATTACCGTAACAATTTTAATTAATTTTGGATAGAGATTTGGTAAAGAAAATGATGTTATTCACCTATAGCAGGTGTTCTCCGTGGACAGCAGGATAAGTCCCTACATTTAGGTAATGTCACCTATGGAGTCTACAAGGGAACTTTCATGCATGTGCAGAAAATGTTCTAAAAGCTTTTTTCAAGAAGCTTTTAGAACATTTTCTGCACATGCATGGCTGTTCCTGCCTGCCACTACTGTGCCAGAGGAGCTTTGTCTTTGAAAAGCTTAGGCAGCCAACTCCAAGAGGAAGAGGAGGAGGAGGAGGAGGGGGGAGGGTAGTAATGACTTATCCTGCTGTCCACTGAAGCAGCCATGGCTTGGACATTGTGAGCCATGAAATGGTCCTCAAGAGTCAGGCCTGCCTGGGAATATGTGAAAGAGATGCAAGTCTGCTAGCCACATTGAAAGTATGCATTTGATCATGGCAGGCCCTGTTTTATTGGGTCAAAAGAAACAAAAGGCTGGATAGACTTTCTACGGTTTTTAGTTTGCTCCAGATAGAAGGCCAAGGCTCTTGTGCAGTCTAACGTATGCAATACTCTTTCACCTTTGTGGGAATGAGGTATGGGAAAAAATTCTGGTAGGCCTATTGACTAGTTAAGATGGAAGTCCGATACCAAGCACCATGCGGCTTCAATCCTATCTCCATCAACACTTTGGCTATCACTGCTAATGTCCTGTCCATTATGAACAATAGCTTATCCTCAGGAATTGCTCCTTTGCCCTGGAAAACTGCCATCGTAAAGCATCTCTCCCTTGACACATCACTACCTGCTCATTATTGCCCTGTCTCCAATTTACCCTTCCTTTCCAAATTACTGGAAAGACTGGTCTTTCTTCAACTTTCCACTCACCTTGAACACTATAACATTCTCCATCCATGTCAATCAGGTTTTTATCTCGGTGATAGTACTGAAACTCTCATCCTTTCAGTTCTAAGTGAAATTCACAAATCCCTGGACAAAGGCAATATTTCACTGGCTCTCCCACTCGATCTTTCTTCCGCTTTTGATCTGATGAATCACTCAATTCTTCTTTCACATCTCCAGGACTTTGAGTTGTGCGACACTGTCCTTTGATGGTTCTGCTCTTTTCTGCCCGATTGCATTTATTCTGGCAGCTTTTTCTCCTCAGCATTTTCCACTCTTCCTCTCCCCTGTAGTGTACTCCAGGGTTCGGTTCTTGCCCCTCTTCTTTCAACATTTTCCTTGCCCCTCTGACTGTTTTAATTCAAACTGGTGTCTCTGTCTTTTACTACGCAGATGACAATCTTCTTCTCTATCATACTCTCTACTGTCCCTGATCTTACTATCCTCAACGGCTATATATCACAGGTTGCTCATTGGTTACATTCCAACCACCTCAAACTCAACACCACAAAAACCTCTGCTACTTGGTTCACTGGCTCTTCCTCGGATCCCTCTATTACTTCTTTTTTTGGCTATACCCCTTTTTTATACAGTCTTCCTTCAAGTATTTGGGGGTCATTTTAAACTCTGCTTACTTTCCAGGATCACATTCATCCATTTCTTTCTGCTTCCTCTTTCACATTATTTCTCTGGTTCTATCGCGATTAGATTATTGTAATGTTGTATATGCTTGTCTTCCCCAGTTTCAGCTTCGCATTCTTCAAACTGTTCAAAACACTGCACTTTGGTTATTAGCATGTGCTTCCTAATTTGATCACCTCACCCCATTGTTTATTCGCTTTCACTGGTTGCCTGTTACATACCGCATTCAGTTTAAAGTTCTCATCCTGGTCTACAAAACCTGGTATTCCTTATCTTTGTTCCTCCATCATTCGTCATGCATACTCACATCTTTTCTGTTCTATTCATGGCAATTGCCTTTAACTGGTCCTCCCCCCCCCCCCCTCCTGTTTTGCGTGCCCAATATGAGTCCACTAGACACTGCTTTCTTTTTTCTTGGCTGCAGTCTTTGGAATTTTCTCCCTCTAGATCTCTGCTTAGAACTGTCCTACACTCAATTCAAATCCCTCTTTAAAACACATTTATTCCACCAAGCCTTTGACCTTGACCCACAATGAATCTCGGCTCCTGCATTTGTTATTTTCTTCCATATGTTCCCTTTCTTACTTTACTCTGTCCACCTTAAGTTCCATACTGTAAAACTTGGGTTCTTGCCTGCTCCTCTCTTTTCTGTTTTGCATTGGTGTCCTTTTTCCTTTATTTAATTCATTTTATAATTTAGGATTTTCATCCTCCTATATTTTATTATTGTAAACCGCTCTGCTACCCTGAAGGGCAGTACAGAAAATTTTAATAAACCATACCAACTTTAGAAGGCATTAAGAATAAGTACACACAGCACCACCCCATTGTGGAAAAATTTAGGTGAGGTGTATCCACTACTAGAGCCTGGAACTCATTAATTCTGCATGCTGAACTAATTGCCACTAAGAAACAAGATTTTCCAGGTTAGAACTACAGTCCACAGGTGGAGCTTTCATCAGCTGAGACAAAACCATGTTGAGGGTCTCAATGCACACAAGCAGCTTTAGTGGAGACTTCAATAAAAGCAAGTGGTGCACAAAGTGAACTAAAGGCTATAAAAAGATCTGATTCCCTTATAGACAGCGATAAGCACCAATTGTACGGAGGTGAACCCTTACAGAGTTGATTTTTAAACCAGACAGCTAAAGATGTAGAAGGTATTCAAGCAGTTCTTATGTGGAACAGGAGAATGGACCCAAGACCTGATCCTCACACCAGATGGCAAACCTTCACCATTTGAAAGCATACGACCTTCTACTGGAAACTTTCTTGGAAGCCAAGATGACATCTGCTACTCCAATTGACAGATTCAAGGAACTGAGTTCTAACCTCTCAACATCCAAGATGTGAAGGCTAGGTATTTGATACTGTGGATGCAGAAGCTTGCCCAGATCTTGTGAAATTAGAGTTGGAGAATCATTCAGAAGCAAGGCTTTCAGAACAGAAAGTTCTTGGAGAAGAGAAAACCATGGCTGTCTTGGTCAAAAGCGGGCAATGAGAATCACTGTGTCTCAGTCATGTTGACATTTCAGAAGAGTTTCCGCTATTAGAGGAATGAGAGGATACACTTACCCCCAATGTAGGAGGAGGGCATCCAAGGCTAGTTTGCCATTTGCTCCCATTCTGGAGCAGATCCATTGGGCCTGCTTATTTTTGGGAGTTACAAAGATCTACTGAGAGAATGCCCCATTCCTAAAAGATAGTTAGCACTACCTACTGTCCAGAGTCCATTCGTGTGGACAAAGAATTCTATTCAGTCTGTTTTCTCCCACCAGATAAGTGGTTCATAGCAACACTGCATGAGAGATGGCGAACTTCCACAATCTGACAATTTCTCAGCACAAAGTATGATCCTGTTCCTCTGTTTAAAGTAGAACACTGCTACCTGATTTTCTATTTGGATCAATGCAATTTGATTGGCTAACTGATCTCTGAAAGTCTTTAGAGTGTTTGCAATTGCTCTCAGTTCCAGGAAATGTATCTGATGGAAGCTCCTGGGTGCACCACAGGCCTTGAGTGTGAAAGCCATCAAGATGGGCTCCCCAGCCCAACTTGGATGCATCCATAGTAAAACATTTTTCCATAAAGAGACTCCTGAAATGGAGAGCCCTTGGTCAGATTTTCAGGCAGCATCCACTAGAAGACAGACTCCTGAAGAGGCATGGTGACAGAGATTACATCGCTGAAATGTTGAGTAGATTATGTCCACTGAGTGCTCAGGGTCCACTGAGATTGTCAGAAATGCAAACAAGCCATGGGGAAACAAATTGTGAAGGCCATGTGGCCCAAAATCTTCAATGTGGTTCTCAATGAGACCTGCTGATGCTTTTGTACCTCTGCTAACTGCTGCACTAAGCAGGTGAACCAGTCTGGAGATACAGTCATATCTAGCAGGGCTCCAATTAATTCCAACTGGTGGGAAGGCTTCAGTTGGGATTTGAGGTAATTTATGATGAATCCTAGTAGTTCCAGCACCCGGATGATGATGCGTATGGATTCTTGAGCACCTTCTTTAATGGCGCTCTTGATCAGCCAATCAGCCAGTCTGTGTAGAAATGCTATGACAATGGCTAGGCACCTGCTGAATACCTAAGGAAGGGATGGCAAGAACAAAGGGTAGAACGCAATACTAGAAGTGATGTTTTCCTACCATGAATTAGAGATGCTTCCTGTGACTGGGATGTATCTGGATGTGGGAATAGGCATTCTGCAGATTGAGGTAACACAGTCCATCTCCTCTTTCAAGAAAAGGGAGTAGGCGGCCACGAGAAAGCATCCTCAACTTTTTTCCTGTGAAGGCGGTGTTCAGCTCTCTCAGATCTAGGATGGGACAGAATCTCCTAGTTAGGCACGAGAAAGTACCTCAAATAAAGCACAGTTACTTACCTGTAACAGGTGATCTCTGGGAACAGCAGGAATAAGTCTTCACATATGGGTACGTCGGTACCGACGGAGACTGCACGGGAATGCTCCCCAGCATCCAATCAGAAAGCTTTTGGGAGCATCCCTCGCGCCTGCGCACTGACTTCCCGCCCTTTCCACTGTCTCTCCTCAGTTGAGTTTCCTAGCTGAGACAAAGGGAGAGAACGAGGAAAGGAGATAGATAGATAGATAGATAGATAGATAGATACAACTCCTAGGGGAGGTGGGTGGGTTGTGAAGACTTATTCCTGCTGTTCCCAGAGATCACCTGTTACAGGTAAGTAACTGTGCTATCTCCAGGAACAAGCAGGAATGAGTCTTCACATATGGGGACTCCCTAGCTAGAGATGCCAGGGGGAGATCCCATAAAATGCATGTTCCTGGAACAGGAGTGCATTTCCCACACAGGAATCCCCGGCATCCCATGAGGGAATGGAGGGTAGGAGTTGAGAATAGAAGAGCTGTAAGGAAAACAGCAAACCCAAGGACTACAGGAGAGGAGTCCATGGCATGTATGATAAGTACCATTAAAATTATTTAATGAACAGTTATAATATGGAGCTTACCTACTGGATTGTAGGAAGTAGAAAGCGTGATGGAGTCTACTGGATATGCAGTAGCAGAATCCTCAAGGTGACCTCACAGCAGTGAGGGTGAAGGTCCAAACCTGGAAAAGCAGGTGATCCAGGTGGCAACTGGGGTAGGATTAGAACGTCAGGTCTTCAATGGAAAGCTTTATGAGACAAAGCTGAAAACTCTTTTAGGTACAGAGTCAAAACATTGAGGACTAAAAGAAGAAGACTGACCGATTTGGACAACTAGCCCAGTCTTGAAGGGAAGAAGGGGTATGGAAAAAAGCCCAAATTCCCAAGGAGAACAATGTGTACTCAAACAATGAAGATGTACACTATCTTTCCTAGCTGTTGAGAGATAGGAAAGATATTGAAGTTTGAATCTTCAAGGATAGGGAGATCTAGAGTAAAATGGAAACTGTTATCACCACAGTAGTGGTTGTGAACATAACAGTCCTTTCATACTAAGGGACAGTATGAAAAAAGGAGCTCACTGACTGTACAAATTGCTATAGCATAGACAGTGAGGAGATAGTATGTAATACATATCAATTTATAAAAAAATCTCCCAACAGATACATATATATATATATATATAGGGAGATATATATACCTATATATATATGCATATCTAGATATGCAGAAATATGTATCGACAGATATATATATAAGTGGATATATATATATATATATATATATATATATATATATAGAGATATATATATATATATATATATATATACATATAGGGGCATAAATTATGCACACACAGCTTACAGACATATGTATGTAGACAATAAGTCTGAAAATACACTAAGCCCCCTAAGAACATTCACATGGGGAATGTGAAGGGGAAAGATTCATCCAATAACAAGAGGGTGAAACCCACTTGACAGATATATAGAGAATCTATTTCCGTGGGCTAAGAGGATGCAGGAATGCAATCCAGTAAAATAACCAGGATGGTTGCGTGAAAAACAGAGGATCATATCAGTCTGTAAAGAGCAAGTCGGGAGTCCTTTGGAACTCTGACATGATAGATGGGTAGAAACGCATAGAGAAGATACCAGGAGGACCCACTGGAGGGACATAGGGTATCATGCGTTACTAATAGCCTTGGATATTCACGCAGAAAAAGCTTATAATAGGAGACAAGAGGGTGTGGAGAACCCTCACAGTCCTGATAAGGATTTATAAGCTTTTTCCTCCTATATAGAATAGCCCTCAGAGACAAAGATCAATACTCTGTAGCAAGGGCCCATAGTAGAAAGCTTCTCTGAAGATTGCAGAGAGAATTGTGCAGGAGAATGATGAGATAAAACTGACTGAAGTCAGGTGTCTTCCACATCCTAGGAAAGGAGATGGCTAGAAAGAAGATAATGTGAGAAGCCTAAAGTGAGTAGGATTATCCAAGATAGATGAGGACTAGCTTGGAATCACTACTGAGGCTAGAGAAAAATTTTTGGAAGATAGACTGGAACTTGAGGAAAAGTACCAGTAGTTCAATCACCGGAACTCCTGCATGCACAGCAGCTGAAAAAACAGCAGAGAGAATCTTACTGTGCAAACAAAGAGAAACAGACAAAGGGAGAGGAGATATTCCTGTCCCTGTCTGATGAGTGATCTTGAGAATGTATTCAAGGAAACAAAAAGTCTACACTGGGATGAAAGCTAGAGAAGCTTTTCAGTATGGTACCACTCAGTCAGGGGAAACCCTGGATGAGAGGGGGAGGGTGACTTACCCATATGGCGAGTCAGCTGAAGGAAAAAAATGTTCATGTTGGGACAGAAACTATCATGAGATAGTGGTAACCTCCCTTCTTGGTAGTAAGAAGAGGAGAATTCTGTAACCCATGGACAAGAATATCCTGACAGTTTAGCATACTGAAAAAGGAACACCCCAGTGTAGAGCTTTAAGAAAAACCAGTGAACAAACTTCTGTTAAGAAGAGGTTAACTGTAAATTGTAACCCTCAGAACCTATGGTTGCTGGGTATGTTGAGACTGGCTAGAATTTGGAAACTTCAGACTAGGACGAGGTGTCCCTTGTTTCGGCACCTCTGGATGATGGGCAGGAGAAGATTGAAACCTTCTTTTCTTAGGGAAAGAAGGCTTGGTAGGACATTTCCTACCTCCTGGGGAAGAAGGCGGCTTAGAATGGTCTCCAGAACCAGAGAAGTCAGTGGAGCAATGAGCAACCTGACGTAAAGCCTTCTTATTGAAGAGATGTTCCCCAGTACAAGGAGAATTACCCAGTGTATGTTGTGCCCATCTGCTCAAGTCAGAAGCTTGGAGCCAGGCTCTACGACGTGCTCCAATGGCAATAGCAGAGGATCTGCTAACAGACTCAAAAGAGTCTAGAGAAGCACGAGAAAGAAACCAAGAGATATTCCGGCTATGATTAAGAAGCAAGGAATAGTCAGCAGCCTTAGGCTCTGACAAAAAAGGAGTCAAAAGAGAGAATTTCTTTGTGACCTCCTGGACTGTTAGACTCATAAAATATATAGGAAATAATTCTTGATGCCAACATGGATGTTTGGAAGGTTTGACGTCCAAAGGCATCAAGTGCTCTAGAAGCACGACCTGGCGGATAAGAAGAATGCTTCTTCTTGCTTTTTACCTTCCTCATTGCTGATTCCACTACAATGGAATGATGGGGAAGTTGATTCTTTTGAAACCCTGGAGAGGGGGGCACCTGATACAGAACATTAGTTGCTGTAGAAGGTGAGGGAACCCTTAAAGGAGATTCCCATATTCTCAGAAGAAGATCCTGCAAGGAATTATGTAAAGGAAGCATTATATTTTCCTTTTCTGCAGGAGAGCCTTGGTTAAGATTACAACCAGGGATAGGAATAGCAAGAAAGGTTGCCATGTCAAGGAGAAACTTCTGAAAAGAAGGATCTCCAATGGGAACCATCCCTGGGAAGGCTAAGGTTGAAGATGCAGCCTGAGCACCAGAGTGCAGAAAAAGAACCTTACTAGATGGATAATGATACTGGCAGTCACGATTTGAGGCAGTGAGTACTGCATCGTCTATGCCAGGTATCGATTCCAAACTAGGCATAGAAAGGATCGATGGCACCGATGTTACTGCAGGAATCGACATCGATACCGGTAATGGCATCGAGACCGTCATCGGAGGCTGCTCAAGCGGTACCAAGGTAACCAGAGTGTCTTGGTGAGTATCCTCGGTACTGCGTATCCGGAACCGAAAAGGGTCGGTTCCAAGGCGCGTTGGTACCCAGTCCTCTAGACTAGATAACGATTCCAGACTCGGCATCGAAGGGAGCGAGTCTATCGATGCATGTCTAGAGTGCACCGGCATCGGTGGTGGTACTGGCAATGCTGATACAGGGAAGTCACTCTGGGTCGTATCGATCGGTCCCGAAGGTACCGAGGACGCCAGATGACGATCTCTGGTGAAGAGTGGAACACTCGACACCGGTGCCAATGCCGGGATATCGGTACCGTCATGGTGGAAGATTCTACAAATCCTGTTAATTCATACACCCCTATCTGGAGCAGCTTCATTCTTATCACTTACTACTCACCTGTAAATTTTCTGGACAGTCTCCATTGCATTTTTAAATTCTTCCATCTTTGGTATTCCCCAGAACTGGACATAATTGTGGTGTGAGCAGTTTTCTAAGTCCTCAGCTTTGGTCCATGATGCCTTATTCTCCACCTTCTGATTGAGGGCCAACACTGCCTCTTTGTAATCTTCTTGCCTCTATTCCACCAGGTTCATCCAGAACCCAAACTCTGCCTGAGCTCCTTTTGCTACCACTTATTTGTATAGCACTGCTAGGCATATGCAGCACTGTACATATATATTTAAAAGACAGTCTCTGCTTTACAGAGCTTACAATCTCTTCAAGAAAAACAGGACAGTGGACTAGGGTAATTCGTAAGGGGAACGGTTAAAAAACATAGGTATTAAACAGCAGAATATGGGGTCAAGATCCAAAAAGCAACCTCCAAGAGGTGGGTTTTTAGGATCAGATGGAGCCTGATGTTTAATCGACTCAGGTAGTTATTCCAGGCATACAGTGCAGCAAGGTGGAAGGAATAAAGGCTTATGTTGGCAGTAAAAAAGAAGGGCACAGAAAAAAGCAAATTGCTCAATAAGTGGAGCGCCTCAGGAGGAGTGTACGGAGAGCTAAGAAAGGAGAGGTAATGAGAAGCTGCAGAATAAACACATTTGCAAGTCAGCAGAAGTCGTTTGAACTGGATGAAATAACAGATAGGGAGTCAATGAAGTGTCTTGAGATGAGGGGTTATGCCAGTACTATGCTTTTCAAAAGGTCAAATGAAGTGCTTCCTGTCAGAAACAGAAAGCACCTCAGTTGACCTTTTGAAAAGCATGGTGCTGACTTCAGAAGCTAGCACAGCCATGGGGAGCAAACAGCAGAAACACAGCCATGGGAGCATTTCTAACAGCGAAGCAGGATCAGGTACTCTTAAAGCTTGCGTGCATGATCCTGCCTCACTGTCTGGCTCGCCAGTGCCAGCACAGAATTCTGCAGAGCAAATGCAGAATTTTGCACAGGTGGACAAGTCTGCACAAATTCTGTGATGTGCAAAATTCCCCCAGGAGGAAAAATATGGGAAACTACAGGCCAGTAAGCCTTACCAAAGCCATGGGAAGAACAACAGAGACACTGCTGAAAGAAAGGATAGTGACCTTTCTAGAATCCAATGGATTGCCAAGATCTAGATAGCATGGTTTTATCAAAGGATAATCAGGCCAGACAAATCGGATTGATTTCTTTGACTGGGGGACCAGAAAACTAGAACAAGAGGATGCGCAGGATATGATCTACTTAGATTTCAGCAACGCCTTTGATATTATTCCTCTTAATAAGAAATTGAACAGCCTGGGGATGGATCACAAGGTGGTGAAATCGATCAGAAATTCGTTGACAGTCAGATGACAGAGGGTAGTGTTAAAGAGAATTCACTCAGAAGAAAACATGAGCAGTGGAGTGTCTCAGGGGTCAGGAAATATTCTGTTCAATGATTTTGTGAGCGATATTGCTGAAGGGGTTAAAAGGAAAAGTTTGCCTTTTTAAGGATGACACGAAAATTTGCAACATAGTGGACACCTCCGAAGGAGTAAACAATGAGAAAAGTGATGTACAAAAATTAGAAGCATGGGCTAATAATTGGCAGTTAAAATTTAATGTAAAAAATCTGCTGAGTGCATTTTGGGTACAGAATTCCAAAGAAGCTGAATGCAAAAAAAAGTTAATGCGCAAGGACCTGGAGAGAGACCTCGTAGTATTAGTATCTGAGGAGCTCAACGTGGCAAATCATAGAAACATGATGGCAGAAAGCACAGTTACTGACCTGTAACAGGTGATCTCTGGGAACAGCAGGAATAAGTCTTCACATATGGGTACGTCGGTACCGACGGAGCCTGCGCGGGAACGCTCCCCAGCTTCCCAAAAAGGAAAGCTTTTGGAAGCATCCCACAGCGCCTGTGCGCTGCCTTCCTGCCTTTCCTAACCGCCTCTCCTCAGTTCGAGTTTTAAAGCTGAGACAAAAGAGAGAGAGGAAAGGAAAGACAGATAGAGAGATACAACTCCTAGGGGAGGTGGGAGGGTTGTAAAGACTTATTCCTGCTGTTCCCAGAGATCACCTGTTACAGGTAAGTAACTGTGCTATCTCCAGGAACAAGCAGGAATGAGTCTTCACATATGGGGACTCCCTAGCTAAGATGCCTGGGAGATCCCCAAGGATATGAGACCCTGAAAGGAGTCTACCTCCTCCTATGGATCTCAGGCATCTATCCAGGGATGGAGGGTAGGAGTTGATTAAGAATGGAACAGGTGTTTGAGAACAGCCTGATCAAACAAGGCATCCCGGCGGGAGTCCTTGTCCAAGCAGTAATGGGCTGTGAAGGTATGAACCAAGGCCCAGGTGGCTGCTCGACAGATCTGGTCGATGGACACAGAATTTAGATGAGCCATAGAGGCGGCCATGGCACTCACATTATGAGCTGTGACATGGCTCTCCAGAGAAAGGTTCTTACTCTGGTAGGCGAAAGAAATACACTGAGCAATCCAATTGGACAGTGTCCTCTTAGAGACTGGAAGTCCCAAATGAGAGGGATCAAAAGCAACAAAGAGCTGGGAAGACTTTCTATGTTGCTGTGTCCTTTGTAAGTAAAAGGCAAGAGCTCTTTTACAATCCAGATTATGAAGATTCTTCTCTGCACTTGATGCATGAGGAGCTGGAAAAAAGACAGGTAAATATACCTCTTGATTAAGATGAAAAGGTGAGACCACTTTAAGCATAAAGTGTGGATTGGTCCTAAGAACTACGTTATCATGATGGAACCTTGTATAAGGTGGATTAGCCACTAAGGCCTGCAGCTCACTGATGCGGCGAGCTGAGGTGACTGCAATGAGGAAAATAACCTTCCAGGAAAGAAATTTCAAGGAGGTGGTGGCTAAGGGTTCAAAAGGAGGCTTCATAAGCTGACCAAGAACCAGATTTAAATCCCATGCCACCGGAGGAGGCCTAATGGGAGGTCTAGTTAAAGTTAGGCCTCTCATGAATCTTGCAATAAGAGGATGAGAGGCAATAGGTTGTCCATTGATAGGCTTAAGGGATGCTGCAATAGCACTCAAATGGACCCTTACTGAATTCGTCTTAAGGCCTGCATTGGAAAGATGCAGGAGGTATTCCAATAGAGAATTCAAAGGTAGTGCTAGAGGGTCGAGACCCCTTTCAGCACACCAAATGCAAAATCTTTTCCATTTAAAAGCATAGGAACGCCTAGTGGAAGGTTTTCAGGAAGCATGGAGGATATCCTTCACTTGTTGAGAAAGATTCCAGCCTTGAAGGTCTAGGCCTTCAGTAACCAAGCTCTGAGGTGAAGGGACTTGGGGTTTGGGTGCCACAAAGTCCCCTCCTCCTGGGACAGAAGGTCTGGAGCAGCTCCCAAGTCCAGGGAGGTGGCTTGGGAGAGATGCAGAAGTAGAGGGTACCACACTTGGCGTGGCCAGCGTGGAGCTATGAGTATCATAGATCCTTGATCCCTCTGGAGTTTGAACAGAGTCTTGGGAATCAAGGGAATGGGTGGAAAGGCATACAGGAAGCCCTGACCCCAGTGAAGGAGGAAGGCATCCTTGGCCTGAACTCCCTGACACGGAATTCTGGAACAGAACCGGGGAAGTTTGGCATTCCACGGACTTGCAAAGAGGTCTATATCCGGGGTTCCCCATTCTTGGAAGATTCTGAGTACCTGATCCATGTGCAGGGACCATTCGTGTGGGAGCAGAACTCGACTGAGTCTGTCTGCCCAAGAGTTTTGGATTCCTGGGAGGTATACTGCCATGAGATGGATTTGATGCTCTCTGGCGAAGGCCCACAATCTTAAAGCTTTATTGCAAAGCGACAGAGAGCCAGTTCCTCCTTGCTTGTTTATGTAAAACATGGCTACTTGATTGTCCGTATGAATGAGGACTGTCTTGTAGCTGAGCAGGGTATGAAAGATCTTGAGAGCTAGAAAGACTGCTCGAAGCTCCAAGTGATTGATATGAAGAAAGGTCTCCTGTGGGGACCAAGTGCCTTGAGTGGAGAGGTCTTGTAGATGAGCTCCCCATCCTGTTTGGGAGGCATCTGTTGTGAGGGTTGCTTGGGGCAACAACTGTTGGAAGGGGGACCCCAGCAACAGATTTTGAGAGGACATCCACCATTGGAGAGACCAAAAGAGACGTTTGGAGGTTGCTATTTGGTCTGAGAGAGCTCCTGATGCTTGAGTCCACTGGGTGGACAAAGTCCATTGGGCTGCTCTCATATGTAGGCGAGCATAGGGTGCCACATGCACTGTGGAAGCAATGTGGCCTAGCAGTTGTAGCATCTCCCGGGCAGTTAAGTGGCTCTTTGACTGAATCTGAGAGGCTAACAGCACTAGACGTTGGCAACGGGCCTGAGGAAGGTAGGCCCTTGCAGTGGTAGTATCCAACCAGGCCCCTATGAATTCTAGGAACTGAGTGGGGGTGAGCTGAGACTTTGGGAGGTTTACCACAAGTCCCAGATACTGCAAAATGCGTCTTGTGCGGTTCAGGGAAATCTGGGCCTCTGACTGAGATGGAGCTCGGATGAGGCAGTCGTCCATGTATGGGAATACAAATATTCCCAGAGTGCGTAGAAATGCAGCTACTGTTGCCATGCATTTGGTGAACACTCTTGGGGCAGAGGCCAGACCAAACGGAAGCACCCTGTATTGATAATGTTTTCCTTGGAAAAGAAAACTGAGGAATCTTCTGTGAGATGGATGGATGAGGACATGTGTGTACGCATCCTTGAGATCTAGAGAACAAAGCCAATCCTGACTTTGAAGGTATGGAAGGAGAGTGCCCAGAGAAAGCATCTTGAACTTCTCCTTGCATAGAAATTTGTTCAATTCCCTGAGATCTAATATGGGTCTTTGGAATGAGAAAATAGGGGGAGTAAAACCCTGACCCTTGTTGAAGAAGGGGAACTTCTTCTATTGCCCCTTGGGCAAGAAGGGTAGCCACCTCTTGAACTAGAAGGTCGAGAAGAGATGTGGGAGAATTGAAGTGACTCACCATGGTGTGGGGAGGAAGGTCTGAGAAATGAAGTTTGTAGCACTCTCTTATGATGGAGAGGGTCCACTGCTCTGATGTAATCTGCTCCCATCTGGGAGCAAAATGAGCTAACCTTCCTGGAATGGTGAGAGGTTCTGGCTGTTTTAAAGCCAGAAAGGCTAAGTTCTCTAACATCAAGTCAAAAACCCTGAGGAGGTTTGGTCTGCTGAATTGCAGCAGCCCCTGTAGTCTTAGGCCTGGCATGTTTAGGTTGCTGACGCTTAGTAGCAAAGCGACCTGTAGAGGATTGTTGGCCAGAAGCAGAAGGGAATCTGCCCTTTTTGAAAAAAAGACTTCTTGAAGGGTTTTTTCTTGGCAGGAAGGGAGGTTGACTTTGAAAGTCTATCCAGAGCAGAATTTACTGCATCCATTTGAGTGGCTTTTATTTGCCATTCTTTGCCAAACAGGTTTTCACCTGTACAGGGAAGATTTCCTAAGCCATCTTGGACCCAGGGTTCTAAATCAGAAGCCTGGAGCCAAGCAATTCTGCGAGCAGCTATGGCAATGCCAGAGGCTCTGCTGGCACCTTCAAAGGAGTCAAAGGCTGCGCGGTTGGAAAACTTTGAAATGTCTTCAGTATGCTTAAGCCAAATGAGGAATTCATCCCTTTTATCTTCTGGCAGAAAAGGGAGGAAAGTGTGCAGTTTATCTGCAACCTCCTTTAGAAACATACCCATGTAAAGACTATAGGAGTTGATTCTGGCAATGAGCATACTGGCTTGGAAGATTTTTCAACCAAAAGCATCCAAGGTCCTGCATTCTCTTCCTGGAGGAGTAGAAGAGTGTCTCTTTGTACTCTTTATCCTCTTCATAGCTGACTGCACCACAATGGAATGGTGAGGAAGCTGTGTTTTATGAAAACCAGGACAGGGAAGGACAAGATACATAGTGTCCAATCTGCGAGAATGAGGAGAGATAGTGAGAGGAGTCTCCCATAAATCAATCGTGTTCATAAAGAATCTCATGAATTGGTAAGGTGACTGCCTCTTTAGGAGCCTTAGAATAACCCAAAATATCTAATTTTTTTGCTCTAGGCTCTGATTCAGAGGATACTGAAATAGAAAGACCTTTAGCTACTTCTCTTATGAAGTCTTGAAAGGACAAGTCCTCTGGAGGAGACATTCTTCTTTTTGGAGAAGGCGGCTCTTCAGGAAGGGCTATAGATACTTCAGCAGACTCCTCTGATGTATCAGAATCACCAGAGGAATCAAAGTACCGTCTGTCAGGGTGCTCTTCTAACGCTCCGCACGCGTATCGAGCAGTATCGACATCGGGCGTCATTGGTACCGGATCGGTACCGATGAGCAGCCCTGGACAAGGAACCACTGCAGTCGGTATCCTGGTCGATGCCGATGCAGTCGGTACCGGTATCGGCGCTGGTGCCGGTACCCGAGTCGATACCGACAACGGAGTTTGTTGTGGTATCAACGGCGTCGCAGCTTGAATGAAGGCACTGATAGCCTGCTGCATGGACAGAACATTCTGATCCATCGACGCCATTAATGCCTGGAACTCGGTACCGGAAGGTTGTGCCGGTACCCCAGAGCATTCTAACAGGTGATCGGTCGAGGCCGTGCCATCGATGTCAACCTGTAACCCCATAGGTGGAGCTTTGGAAGCCGGAGCTTCCCGCCGGGGTTGTTTTGCCGGTGCCGGATCCTCGAGGGCAAGCCCGAAGGCATCTCGATGCTTAGAGGGAGATCTACCCTTCGAGGACTGGCTGGATTTATGTTTGGTTACCTGAGATCCATTGGGGGAAGAAGCAGCCCTGGAAGACGTCGATGCCACCGAAGCTGCATCAGCGGGAAACAGCACATGGAGCTTAGCTGCTCGTTTCT
This sequence comes from Ichthyophis bannanicus, assembly GCA_033557465.1. NCBI lineage: Eukaryota > Metazoa > Chordata > Amphibia > Gymnophiona > Ichthyophiidae > Ichthyophis > Ichthyophis bannanicus. Next base: position 1,541,641,334 of record CM066031.1, read on the forward strand.
GTAAACCCCGTTTAGACATCAGAGAGCAGGACGGACAATCCGAAATGGAGTGTTCAGGACCCAAACATTTAAGACACCATTCATGGGTGTCTGTAACAGAAATAGTACCGCTGCACTTAGTTCATTTCTTAAACCCGGAGGCTGGTTTTTCCATGAGGAAAATTTCTTGTGAGGCCTAAGGCCCAAAGAGAAAAATACACTAAGTGAGGGAAAAATATATAGGTTTTTTTTTAAAAGAGAAAGAAAAAAGACCGGCGGTACCGGTCCGGAATTGGGGAAGGCAGACACGCGACCAAAGAAATAAAATAAAACAAAGAACTTCTTCAGCGGTGACAGGGCTCGACCTGCTGGCTCCGCGGCAAAGAAGAACTGAGGAGAGGCGGTTAGGAAAGGTGGGAAGGCAGCGCGCAGGCGCTGTGGGATGCTCCCAAAAGCTTTCCTTTTTGGGAAGCTGGGGAGCGTTCCCGCGCAGGCTCCATCGGTACCGACGTACCCATATGTGAAGACTCATTCCTGCTTGTTCCTGGAGATAAAAGACAATTTGGCCTATTCAGCCTGCCCTTCCATATCAACTACTAAAGTCCCTTTTTTCCTTTAGAGATCTTCTGTGTTTGTCCCATGCTTTCTTGAATTCAGATACTGTCCTCGTCTCTACTACCTCCACTGGGAGACTATTTCAAGCATCTACTATTATTTTATATAAATATTTTTGCATATTACTCTTGAGTCTATGTCTCCTCGTTACACAGCTTACTTTTAATTGAAAGAGATTCTCCTCCTGTGCAATTATGCCATGAAGGTATTTAAACATCTCTATAATATCTCCTCTATCCTGGAAGACCATTGACCATTTTGGTAGCCACCCTCTACACTGACAACAGTGGCCAAGGCCAAAATGATTCTAAGCTACACTCACTCAGAGAGGCATATCCAGCAGAAGGCAAAGAGGTGATAAAGCACAGTTACTTACCTGTAACAGGTGATCTCTGGGAACAGCAGGAATTAGTCCTCACATATGGGTACGTCGGTACCGACGGAGCCCGCGCGGGAAAGCTCCCCAGCTTCCCAGAAGGAAAGCTTTTGGGGACTCCCACTGCGCATGCGCGCTGCCTTCCCGCCTTCCTGACCAACTCTCCTCAGTTCGAGTTTAAAGCTGAGACAATAGAGAGAGGAAAGGAAAGAGAGAGATAGATACAACTCCTAGGGGAGGCGGGTGGGTTGTGAGGACTAATTCCTGCTGTTCCCAGAGATCACCTGTTACAGGTAAGTAACTGTGCTATCTCCAGGAACAAGCAGGAATAAGTCCTCACATATGGGGACTCCCTAGCTAAGATGCCTGGGAGATCCCCTGAAGGGTATGAGACCCTGAAAGGTTCCTCATCTTCCTATGGATCTCAGGCATCCATTCAGGGAAGGTGGGCTGGAGTTCAGGAATGGAACAGGTGTCTGAGGACAGCCTGACCAAACAAGGCATCCCGGCGGGAGTCCTTGTCCAAACAATAATGGGCTGTAAAGGTATGAACCGAGGCCCAGGTGGCTGCTCGACAGATCTGGTCAATGGACACAGAGTTTAAATGAGCCATAGAGGTGGCCATGGCCCTCACGTTGTGAGCGGTGACATGGCCCTCCAGAGAAAGGTTCTTACTCTGGTAAGCAAAAGAGATACACTGAGCAATCCAACTGGAGAGTGTTCTTTTGGAGACTGGAAGTCCGAAATGAGAAGGATCAAAAGCAACAAAAAGCTGAGAAGACTTTCGATGTTGCTGTGTCCTGTGGAGGTAAAAGGCAAGAGCTCTTTTACAATCTAGAGTATGAAGGTTCCTCTCTGCACTGGATGCATGAGGAGCTGGAAAAAAGACAGGTAAATATACCTCTTGATTAAGATGAAAACGGGAGACCACTTTAGGCATAAAGTGGGGATTGGTCCTAAGGACCACCTTATCATGATGGAACCTTGTATAAGGTGGATTAGCCACTAGAGCTTGCAGTTCACTGATACGGCGAGCTGAGGTGACTGCAATAAGAAAAATAACCTTCCAGGAAAGAAATTTCAAGGAGATAGTGGCTAAGGGTTCAAAAGGTGGCTTCATAAGCTGACCAAGAACCAAGTTTAAGTCCCATGCCACCAGACGAGGTCGAATGGGAGGTTTAGTTAAGGTTAGGCCTCTCATGAATCTTGCAATAAGAGGATGAGAGGAAACAGGTTGTCCATTGATGGGCTTAAGTGATGCCGCAATAGCACTCAAATGGACTCTTACTGAATTCGTTTTGAGTCCTGCATTGGAGAGATGCAGGAGATATTCCAAAAGAGAATTCAATGGGAGTGCTAGAGGGTTAAGACTCTTGAGCACACCAAATGGAAAATCTTTTCCATTTAAAAGCGTAAGAACGCCTAGTGGAAGGTTTCCTAGAGGCCTGTAGGATATCCTTCACTTGCTGCGAAAGATTGAAGTATTGAAGGTCTAGGCCTTCAGTAACCAAGCTCTGAGGTGAAGGGACTTGGGGTTTGGGTGCCACAAAGTCCCCTCCTCCTGAGACAGAAGGTCTGGAGACACTCCCAAGTCCAGGGAGGGGGCTTGGGAGAGATGCAGAACTAGAGGGTACCACACTTGGCGTGGCCAGCGTGGAGCTATGAGGATCATGGACCCTTGATCCCCTTTGAAGTTTGAACAGAGTCTTGGGAATCAAAGGAATGGGAGGAAAGGCATACAGGAAGCCCTGACCCCAATGCAGGAGGAAGGCATCCTTGGCCTGAACTCTCTGACATGGAATTCTGGAACAGAACTGGGGAAGTTTGGCATTCCACGGACTTGCAAAGAGGTCTATGTCCGGGGTTCCCCATTTCTGGAAGATTCTGAGTACCTGATCCATGTGCAGGGACCATTCGTGTGGAAGCAGAACTCGACTGAGTCTGTCTTCCCAAGAGTTTTGGATTCCTGGAAGATATACTGCCAGGAGATGGATTTGATGCTCTCTGGCGAAGGCCCATAATCTTAGAGCTTCGTTGTAAAGCGACAGAGAGCCAGTCCCTCCTTGTTTGTTTATGTAAAACATGGCTACTTGATTGTCCGTGTGAATAAGGACTGTCATGTTGCTGAGGAGGGTATGAAAAACTTTGAGAGCCAGAAAGATTGCTCGAAGTTCCAAGTGGTTGATATGAAGGGTGGTCTCCTGTGGAGACCAAGTGCCCTGAGTGGAGAGATCTTGGAGATGAGCCCCCCAACCTGTTTGGGAGGCATCTGTTGTGAGGGTTGCATGGGGCAACAATGGTTGAAAGGGGGCCCCCAACAACAGATTTTGAGTGGATATCCACCATTGGAGAGACCAAAAGAGACGATTGGAGTTTGCTATTTGGTCTGAGAGAGCTCCTGATGCTTGAGTCCACTGGGTGGATAAAGTCCATTGAGCTGCTCTCATATGTAGGCGAGCATAAGGCACCACATGCACTGTGGAGGCCATGTGGCCTAATAGTTGTAGCATCTCTCTGGCAGTCAAGTGGCTTCTGGACTGAGTCTGAGAGGCTAAGTGCACTAGACGTTGGCAACGGGCCTGAGGTAGATAGGCCTTTGCAGTGGTGGTATCCAACCAGGCCCCTCTGAACTCCAGGGATTGCGTAGGGGTGAGTTGAGACTTTGGCAGAATGATCACAAGTCCCAGATACTGCAGGATGCGTCTGGTGCGATCCAGGGAAGTCTGAGCCTCGGACTGAGATGGAGCTCGGATGAGCCAGTCGTCCAGGTATGGGAAGACAAAAATTCCCAGGGCGCGTAGAAATGCAGCTACTATTGCCATGCATTTGGTAAATACCCTTGGAGCAGAGGCTAGACCGAAGGGAAGTACTCTGTACTGGAAATGTTTTCCCTGAATCAGAAACCGTAGGAATTTTCTGTGGGATGGATGGATGAGTATATATGTGTACGCATCCTTGAGATCTAGAGAACAAAGCCAATCCTGACTCTGTAGGTATGGAAGGAGAGTACCTAGAGAAAGTATCTTGAATTTCTCCTTGTATAGAAATTTGTTCAATTCTCTGAGATCCAGAATGGGTCTGTACCCCCCTGTTTTCTTGGTAATGAGAAAATAAGGGGAGTAAAAACCTGATCCCTGTTGAGGAAGAGGAACCTCTTCTATTGCCTTTTGGGCGAGAAGAGTGGTCACCTCCTGACTCAACAGGTCTAGGAGAGATGGGGGAGAATTGAAACTTCTCACTATGGTATGGGGAGGAAGGTTGGAGAAATGTAGTTTGTAGCCCTCTCTGATGATAGAGAGGGTCCATTGTTCTGATGTGATTTGCTCCCATCTGGGAGCAAAATGAGTTAACCTTCCTGGAATGGTGAGAGGTTCTGGTTTTAGAGCCAGAAAGGTTAAGTTCTCTAGATTTAAGTCAAAAACCCTGAGGGGGTTGGGACTGTTGGGCTGTAGCAGCCCCTGCAGGTTTTGCCCTGGCCTGTTTAGGCTGCTGACGCTTAGGAGCAAAGCGAGCTGCAGAGGATTGTTGGCCAGTATTTGTGGCAAATCTGGCCTTCTTGTAGAAAGGCTTTTTGAAAGATTTTTCTTGACAGGGGTAGAGGTAGACTTAGAAAGTCTATCTAATGCAGCATTTTCTGCATCCATTTGAGTGGCTTTGATTTGCCACTCCTTACCAAACAGATTCTCATCTGTACAGGGCAAATTTCCCAACCCATCTTGGACCCAGGGTTCTAGGTCAGAGGCCTGGAGCCAAGCAATTCTGCGAGCCACAATGGCAATACCTGAGGCTCTGCTAGCACCCTCAAAGGAGTCAAAGGCTGCTCTGTTGGAGAACTTTGAAATATCTTGGGTGTGCTTCAGCAAAAGAAGGAACTCCTTTCTATCCTCTGGGAAAAAGGGGAGAAAATGGTGTATCTTTAATGCAATCACCTTCAGAAACATGCCCATATAGAGGCTGTATGAGTTGATTCTGCCAATAAGCATACTTGCTTGGAAGATTTTTCTTCCAAAAGCATCCAGAGTCCTACATTCTCTTCCTGGGGGAGTAGAAGAGTGTCTTTTAGTACTCTTTATCCTTTTCATAGCTGACTGCACCACGATGGAGTGGTGAAGGAGCTGAGTTTTTTGAAACCCAGGAGAAGGGGGGACACGATACATGGTGTCCAGACGACGAGAATGTGGAGATAGGGTGAGAGGAGTCTCCCATAAGTCCATCATGTGTTCTTGAAGAATTTCATGGATGGGCAAGGTGACTGCCTCTTTGGGAACCTTAGAGTATCCTAAAATGTCTAACTTTTTTGCTCTAGGTTCTTTTTCAGAGGATACAGAAATAGAAAGACCTTTAGCTACTTCAATGATGAAGTCTTGAAAGGATAAATCCTCTGGAGGAGACATTCTCCTCTTTGGAGAAGAGGGCTCCTCAGGTAGAGTAAGGGATACTTCAGCAGAGTCATCTGATGAATCAGAATCATCAGAAGACTCAAAGTATCGTCTGTTTGCTTCCAGGGATCGATAAGCGTATCGACCGGTATCGACATCGGGGGTACCCGGAACCGGATCAGTATCGGGAAAAACCCCGGAACCGGGAACCAGAATCGGTATCCTGGTCGATGTGGATGGCCTGGGAACCGGTATCGGTTGTGGTACCGGAAGCGGAGTCGGTACCGCAGGGTGCGGTACCGAGGGCGTCGCAGCCTTAATGAAAGCGAAAATGGCCTGCTGCATGGATTGAACTGTTTGATCCATGGACGCCACGACTGTCTGGATGTCGGTACCGGATGAATGAGCCGGTACCCCAGAACAGTCTAACAGGTGATCGGTCGAGGCCATGCCATCGATGTCAACCTGTAACCCATAGGAGGAGCTTTGGAAGCCGGAGCTTCCCGCTGGGGTTGTTTGGCTGGGGCAGGGTCCTCAGGGTCAAGCCCAGGGGTATCTCGATACTTAGAGGGAGATTTGCCCTTTGAGGACTTGCCAGAGGAATGTTTGGTTACCTGAGATCCATCAGGAGAGGAAGACCTGGAAGATGTCGATGCTGGAGTATCTGTAGAAAACAGCACGTGAAACTTGGCTGCCCGGTTCTGTAAGCCACGTTTAGACATCAAAGAACAGGATGGGCAATCCGGAATGGAATGGTCAGGCCCCAAACATTTAAGACACCATTCATGGGTGTCTGTGACTGAAATAGTACCGCTGCACTTGGTGCATTTTTTAAACCCAGAGGCTTGTTTCTCCATGAGGGAGAATTTGTGAAGGCCTAAAGGCCTCACAGAACAAACACACCAAGTGAGGAAAAAAGAAGATTTTTTTTTTTTTAGAAATAAAGGAAAAAAGACCGGCGGTACCGGTCTGGAATCGGGGAAGGCAGACACGCGGCCAAAGAAATAAATTAAAATAACAACTTCTTCAGCGGTGACAGGAACACGACCTGCTGGCTCCGCGGAAAAAGAAGAACTGAGGAGAGTTGGTCAGGAAGGCGGGAAGGCAGCGCGCATGCGCAGTGGGAGGCCCCAAAAGCTTTCCTTTTGGGAAGCTGGGGAGCTTTCCCGCGCGGGCTCCGTCGGTACCGACGTACCCATATGTGAGGACTTATTCCTGCTTGTTCCTGGAGATTGCCACTGTACAAGTGGTTGGTAAGGCCTCACTTGGGAGCACTGTGCTCAATTTTGGAGACCGTGTCTATCAAAGGATATAAAAAGACTTGAATAAATTCAGAGGGAGGTGACAAAATTGATATGGCGACATATACCATAAAACAGTTTTGAGTCTGGAAGTCCTCACTCATCTGATGACACCACCAAGAAATTATATATAACAGAAATAAATTTAATGTTAGCAATCGTACTACAATAACCTTTACCTCAAGCATCATTGGTCCAAGGGCATCCTTGTCAATTACACTCTGGCCTGTAGAAGATACATCAGCTTTCTGCACTTCCTCATTGGCTGATGCAGCTTTCTCTGTGATAAAAAAAAGAAATATTTACTACAAGATATTAGGGGCTACAGAATCATAAAATTATGCAGAAATGTATTAAAGTAGTAACATAATTTGTCTAAGGAGCACAAAAATAACTGCACAAGTTACACATCCAAGAAACAAAAGAATGTAAACATGGAATTAAAGCATATTACTTACTTGTAGCAACTGTTCTCCATAGAAAGTAATATGCAAGTTCTCATAGATGGGTATCATCATCAGACAGAGCCCACATGGAGAAGATTCCCCAGCTTAGGTTTATCTGGGAGCTTCTGAGAAGCCAGACTACGCATACACGTAGTTTCCCACTTCTCACTGTTGTGCTAACACAGCACAGAGAAGAAAATTCCTAGGAAAAGTGGGCAGATATACAAGGACTTGTAATCCTGCTGTCCAGAACCACCACCTGTTAGAGGTAAGTAACTTGATTTTCTCCAAGGACAAGCAGGATAGCAAGTCCTCACAGGTGGGACTCCATAGCTATAGGCTGCCTTCAACAGCAAAGGGGAAAAATACAAGAAAGGTGCTGCAATAGGCAAATATAAAACATTTCTGGAAGAATGCTAATGAGCAGCTGCATGCAGATGTTGCACTGTCACAAGGCTCCTGCTGCCATTTGAGTTTTAACTTTGTTTCTACATACAAACTAAGGAGGTCTTGAATTTTAAAATGTCCCAGGATAGCAACAAGAGATCCCTGCCTGAACTATGAGAATTTGGCTGTCACAGGAAAGTAGACTGGCAAGAAATCTTGGCCAACCAAACAGGCTTCAACCAGATGTAAGGCCATAGAAGAGGAGCATTTGGCACCACGTTACCCTGTCATCAGAGTTAGTTGGAATGATTAAAAATGTAACGCACTGGTTTGTAGAACAAACCAATACCACACTGGACTCTTGGTGGTAGATCACCATGGAGGTGGCGGCTCAGCTGACCTCATTTGGCAAAACCACAGCACAAGAGGATGCTAAGGAGGAGCAGATGAAGGAGCTGCAGTTGTTACTCACAGAAGCATGTTGGAGGATCGACACTCCAGAGCAGGGATAGAAAGAGCTATAAGACAGAAGCAATGGTGCACATAAAGAAAACCTGAGGGCTCTGACTCTATCACCACCTTCGTACAGTGGCTGCTGGAGCTGCTGTGGATCAAGAGAGCAATGGCAGTGTAAAATGGCTGCGGCTCCCATTGTGATTAGGCAGTCCCAGGCAATGATGATCCAGGTAAACAGTTGAATTGACAAAGCATGTTATCATGGACACTTCTGGGAAGGCAGGTTACGGTAACTAAAGTGTTAGAACAGTAGCTTAGTTAAGTAACTTGATATACCTCCCTCTCAAGCTTTTTATGGCATTATCAAAGCGATTTACATTCTTAAAAATCACAGTACAAAGTATAAAAACATTAAACGTGGAATTTACAGCACTTCAGATAAAGAAAAGCATTAGTAAATAAAAAAATTAAAACATGAATACAATAGCTGGCAATACAGAAAAGAAAAGCAGAGTTAAAAATTATATATAGCATTTTTAATGCAAGATATAAATGCCTCTGAAAAAAGTGTTTTAAGAGTCCTTTATAATCCTGCATGGTTTGTCTCTTGTTATAAATCAGAGGGTCAGCAAGTTCCATAAATTAGGTCTAAAATAGCAAAAAGCTGACTGCCTTGTTTTTTCCAAGTGCAGTTTGAAGGAAAGTGTGAATAGATTCGTATAGTGGGTACAAGTTCCTCCAGAAGAAAAGGTGAAATTAGACCTACCTGCTAATTGTTGTTCCTTGAGGAACTCCAGTCTAGTCCCGAACCTCTGGGTTTTGCTCCTCCTCCAGCAGCTTGGAGACTGAGAAACGTCATCCTTTTGATGTCACTGGTATAAGACACCCAGGCACCTCCTCCACACTCCAGTAACCTAGTGACAAAGACGACTCACCGGAGCAACAATCAAGTAGTACACACTACAAACCAAACTGTAAACTAACTGAACTTATAACTTGTCAAGGGTAAAATATCTCTTCTTCTGTATTCCCTTTTTACTGTACCACCCCCATTGTTAGCACTGCATAGGCCCGTCCCCCCATTACTGAAGGATAGGGACCCTACTACAATCCCCTTATGACAAAAGAGATCTCCCCTTACGGACGAGAAGCTGCACAGTTCCGTGCTCTTACCTGTGATACCACTTTTGCTTCAGGCTCCAGTCGAAAGATAAATCCAGGGGAGGGATACGGGACTAGACTGGAGTTCCTCAAGGAACAACAATTAGCAGGTAGTCTAATTTCACATTCCTTATAGTCCCTCCAGTCTAGTCCTGAATCTCCGGGGATGTAACAGAGCAGTGAAAGCACAGTTACTTACCTGTAACAGGTGATCTCTGGAAACAGCACAAGCACTGGCAAGTCAAAGGCAAGGCATTGATAAGGCAGGCAAAGGGAGAATTTGAGAAGAAGCTTGCTGCGGAAGCAAAAACGCGAAGTAAATACCTTTTCAAGTACATTCGTAGCAAAAAACCTGTGAGAGAGTCAGTTGGTCCATTAGATGATAAAGGGGTTAAAGGAGCACTAAGAGGCGACAAGGCGATAGCGGAGAGACTGAATGAATTCTTTGCTTCAGTCTTTACTGAGGAAGATGTAGGGATGTTACCCATGACTGAAGTGGTATTTAAAGGTGCGGAAGAATTGAAGGAAATATCGATACATCGGGAAGATGTATTACAACTATTAGATAAGCTGAAGAGTAGCAAATCACCTGGGCCAGATAGTATACATCCAAGAGTGTTGAAAGAACTGAAATACGAGATTGCAGACCTGCTATTAGTAATCTGTGAACTATCATTAAAATCATCTCTAATACCTGAAGATTGGAGGATCGCCAATGTAACACCAATTTTTAAAAAGGGTTCCAGGGGTGATCCGGGAAACTACAGACCGGTGAGCCTGACATCAGTACCGGGAAAAAGGGTAGAAACCATCATAAAGAATAAAATTACTCAGCATGTAGATAGTCATGACCTAATGGGAGACAGCCAACATGGCTTTAGACAAGGAAGATCTTGTCTTACTAATCTGTTATGTTTTTTTTGAAGGAGTGAATAATCAGGTGGACAAAGGTGAGTCGGTTGATATTGTGTATCTGGACTTTCAGAAAGCCTTTGACAAGGTCCCTCATGAGAGACCTTTGGCAAAACTAAAGAGTCATGGGATAGGAGGCAGTGTACTATTGTGGATCAGGAACTGGTTAAAAGATAGAAAGCAGAGGGTAGGGCTAAATGGCCAATTTTCCCAATGGAGAAAGGTGAATAGTGGTGTACCCCAGGGATCTGTGCTGGGTCCGCTGCTTTTTGACATATTCATAAATGACCTGGAAAGTGGAATAACGAGTGAGGTTATCAAATTTGCAGATGACACAAAACTATTTAAAGTTGTTAAAACCCAAGAGGATTGTGGAAAATTGGAAGACTGGGCATCAAAATGGCAGATGAAATTTAATGTGGACAAGTGCAAGGTTATGCACCTAGGGAAGAACAACCCAAACTATGGTTACACAATGCAAGGTTCCACATTAGAAACCACCACCCAGGAAAAAGATTTAGGCATCATTGTGGATACCATGTTAAAACCCTCGGCCCAGTGTGCAGCGGCGGCCAAGAGAGCAAATAGAATGCTAGGTATGATAAGGAAAGGAATGGAAAATAAAACAAAAGATATTATAATGCCTCTATATCGTTCCATGGTGAGACCGCACCTTGAATATTGTGTGCAATTCTGGTCGCCGTATCTTAAAAAGGATATAACGATATTAGAAAAGGTTCAGAGAAGAGCCACCAAAATGGTAAAGGGGATGGAAGGATACTCCTATGAAGAAAGGCTAAAAAGGTTAGGGCTCTTTAACCTGGAAAAGAGACGGCTGAGGGGAGATATGATAGAAGTCTATAAATTAATGAACAGAGTGGAACGGGTAAACGTAGATCGATTGTTTACCTTATCAGAATATAGAAAGACTAGGGGACATGCAATGAAGCTACAGGGTAAACTATTTAAGACTAATAAAAGAAAATATTTTTTCACTCAACGTGTAATCAAACTCTGGAATTTGTTACCGGAGGATGTAGTAAAGGCTGCTAGTGTGGCTGGGTTTAAAAAAGGTTTGGACAAGTTCCTGGAGGAAAGGTCCATAAACCATTATTAAGAAGGGACCCAGGATATCAATGCTTGAACCAATACAAGCATTGTGGAACCTGTGTCCCTTGGGGAAACTGCTAGGTACATATGACCTAGATTGGCCACTGTTGGAAACAGAATACTGGGCTTGATGGACCTTGGTCTGACCCAGTATGGCATATGTTATGTTATGTTAAGCCTTCACATATGGGTACGTCGGTACCGACGGAGTCTGCGCGGGAACGCTCCCCAGCGTCCAATCAGAACGCTTTTGGAAGCATCCCAACACACCTGCGTGCTGCCTTCCCGCCTTTCCCAACTGCCTCTCCTCAGTTAAGTTTTAAAGCTGAGGCAAAGAGAGAGAGAGAGCAAGGAAGGGAAAGATAGAGATAGAGAGATGCAACTCCTAGGGGAGGTGGGTGGGTTGTGAAGACTTATTCCTGCTGTTCCCAGAGATCACCTGTTACAGTTAAGTAACTGTGCTATCTCCAGGAACAAGCAGGAATGAGTCTTCACATATGGGGACTCCCAAGCTGAGATGCCCAGAGGGAGTCCAAGCATATTGCGAATTTAGAAAGAGCCATGCTACTCCTCAAAACCTCAGGCATCCTGGGGATGGAGGGTAGGAGTTGAATTACAGAAAAGGTGCTGTGGAACAGCTGGACTAGAACAGGACCTCTATAGAGAAAGACCCTTATAGAGGGCATTTAGTAGTAAAATATTGAGTGCAATATTCTAATATGGGCCTCCCTTGGTGGCACTGTAAAAAGTCTATTGAGGTTCATATGGATCTGTTAGAAGACCAGTAGATCATCCTCAAGGAGTACCTCTCTAAGAAGTAGAGGTAATAACTGTAGAAAAAAACCAAGTGGAGGACAGAACCCTTCAGGGTGAGAAATAGCCCCAGGGGAAACTGGGGTAGTATAAAGAGGTAGGGCTTCAGCGGAAAACGCAGAAGGTACTATTAGACAAATTTTAAGCTCTTTTGGCCCAAGAACAGTACAATCCTAGGACCAAAAGGAAAATGAGTCTGACCCATCTGGACTGGCAGTGGAATTAGTCCATATAGGAGAGAAAGGGTATGGAGACCCCTGTATCTGATAAGAAAGTAAGGACAGACTTAGGAAGCGTTAAGCTTTAGATTAAGTGAAGTTCCGCAATGTCTTTCCTAAGTGGGGTCAATTAGGAAAGAAAAAAGGTACATGGAGAGCTTCAGAGGTACCAAACCTGAAAGGTTATGGTAAGAAAAAAGTTTGGTAATTACCACAGGGAGTGGTTGTATGTGTAGAACCCTAAGCATGCTGGCACAGCATGGATAGGGGTAGTGCCCATCTGCCAGGATTATATAGGAATATATGGATATCTGAACCTAAACAGACAGATAGATAAGTATGTGGATACATATCTATCTAAAAGATATATCTCCACAGATATATATATATATGTATTCCTAAATATATACACATACAGGGTATATATGCATATATAGAGAGAGAGAGATACATGGGCAGAAGATACACAGATAGATAGATATATTTATATCTATCTATCTATATATATAAATCTGTAGGCATATAGACACATGTCTCCAGGTATGTGGATGGAGAGATGCCTATATAACTAAATCCCCCTAGGATATGGGGAGAGAGGAAGATTCATCTAATAGCAAGAAGGGTGATACCTGCTTGAATAGATGCATAGAGAATCTTCTTTTCCTGGTTATGACTGACAGAGTCAGAGGAATGGTCTCCCTGACAAGAAGGAGTCTAGATTCCTTTGAGAATTCGAGCTCTTGAATAACCAGGATGGCCTACGTGAAAAATGCAGAGGACAACTTCAGTCTGCAGGCAGCAAGTTCAGATCTCTCCAGAACTGCAGTATGGTGAATGGATAGAGGGCGCCAGTGGAATAAGATACCATAGTGACCCGCCTATAAGGGCAAGATGGTTATCAGGCGTCCTTGAGCTGCCACTGAAAGAAAACTATCTCTAGCGAGAAGTCCAAAGGAGATATGGGCCAAACCAGGGAATTGGCCATTCTTTAGGTTTTCACGTGATGAAAGGCCTGTGTCTTATGTCTCAAAAAAGATTTTAGATGAAATGGTAAGGGTAGGGAACACCTGCCAGTCATGAGAACATGACTGGGGGAACCCCTCCTAACCATCTAGGGTTATCTGCTAGGCAAGATACTAATGCTCTCTAGCAAGGGCCCATAGTGCAAAGCTACTCTATAGAGTTGCAGAGAGCATGCTGCAGGTTGGTTAAAAGAAAAAACTGTCTGTTTAAAGCCAGTGGGTAACAAACTATTCTGCCAAGGACAAGGGGGCGAAGAATAGAAGTTAACCAACCAGTCTGTGATAATAGGGTTTCCAAACAAGGTTGATAACCTGTTTGGGGTTTAGCACTGAGGCTAGAAGGATTGCTAGTGGAGGAGAAACCCTGGTTGTGTGGTGAACAGAACCAGTGGTTTAACCACTAGGAATTGCTGCATCTGCAGCAACTACCAGGGCAGCGGAAAAAAAATTATTTTCCTCTTTTGGTTTTTTTTTCCTTTTTTAGATTGGGAAAAGAAACAGACATAATAGGAGTGGTGAGACTTCCTATTGTCTGACGAGATGCCCTAAGGTAATAAAAGGTGGAGACAACTCTGGAAGGGAGAATCCCTCTATGGAATAGGTAGAGGACCATAGGGGCTTACCAGTGTAATAGAGCCACTCTTACAAACCAAATGTTGTAGTAAGAGGGAGGTAAGACAGAGTTGAAGGAGACTGACTATACAGTAAGTCTCTGAAAGTTAAGATGATACATGTTAATACAGGGAAAAAACTATCTTATTGATAGTTGTCACTTTTCTTTTCCAGGAAAAGGAAGAGAAAACCTGTAAACTATGGGCATGATCATCATAAAGACTCTTAGAGTAAAAGAAAGGATGTCTTGTGAAGAGAGATCCAGGAAAGGTTAGGATGAAATTAGTGCAGATGCTGCAAGTGAAAAGAAGCAGACTGCAACTCTAACCATTAACCAGGAGAGGTAATGATGATCTATCTGAAACCCTGCGACTGCTGGGTTTGCTGAACCTATTGAGGTTGTGGTTTCCTCAGACCAGGGTGATGTTTCCCTTGTTTGGGAACATCTGTATGATGGGCAGAAGATGGAGAAAACTTTTTCCCCCTAGGGGAAGAAAGTTTGGTAGGACATTTCCTACCAACTGGGAAAGAGGAAGGTGTAGAACAGCCTCTGGAAACAGGAATGTCAGTGGTTAACTGAGCAACTTGGAGTAAAACCTCCTTGTTAAAGAGATTTTCTCCAGTGCATGGAGTATTTCCCAGTCTCTCTTGTGCCCATTTGTCCAAGTCTGAAACTTGGAGCCAGGCTTTACGTCGTGCCCCTATAGCTATAGCAGACGTTCTGCTAACAGACTCAAAGGAGTCTAGGGAAGCACGAGTAAGGAACCTAGAGATATTTTGAGCATGACTAACCAGTAAGGAATAGTCTGCTCTTTTGGGCTCTTGAAGAAAAGGAGTCAAAAAAGTAATTTCTTTGTGACTTCAAGAGATAATCCCATATAGAAAATATATGAGAGAATTCTTGCTGAAAGCATGGATGCCTGGAAGGTTTGGCGTCCAAAGGCATCTAAAGTCTTAGACTCACGACCTGGCGGATAAGAAGAGTGCTTTTTAGTACTCTTAATATGCCTCATTGCTGATTCTACAACAATGGAACGATGAGGAAGTTGAGTCCTTTAAAAACCTGGAGAGGGGGGCACCTGATATAGAAGATCAGTTGCCCTAGAAGGTGGGGGTACCGTTAAAGGAGCTTCCCACATTCGTAAAAGGAGATCCTGCAAGGATTGATGTAAAGGAAGCATGATGTTCTCCTTTGCAGTCCCAGGAAGATACAGGGATTCTGTATTCCCTTGTGTAGGATCCTGTCCAGGTATAGAAATGGCAAGTGATTTTGCCATATCCAGCAGAAAAGCTTGAAAAGAAAAATCCCCAGAGGGAAATCCTCTTGGAAGAGGAGGACAGGCTAGATCTGTTGAAGAACTAGCATTGGCACCCAGGGATCTATCCAGTATTAGAGGAGTAGAAGATCCTAAAGGGTGGAGTATGGGATCCTTAGAGGATGGTTGCCGGTACCGTAGGAGGTCGGGACCAGCAACATTCGGTAGCGCATCGTCCATGCCAGAGATCGATTCCAGACTCTGTACCGAGGGAAGCGAGCCTGATGAAAGAAGCATGGAAGGTACCGAAGGCGATGGTAAAATGGATACCGGTACCGACTCCGGTACCATATCCAATACTGGTGAAAGAAGGCCAGCCGGTGACGGCTCTAAAGGTATCGAAAGAACCGAGAGTGCCGAATATGGACCATCGGAACCATGCCTTCGGTACCGTCCGGTGTCGGTACCAAGGCGAGTCGGTACCCAGTCCTCCAGACTGCAGATCGATTCCAGACTCGGCATCGAAGGAAGCGAGTCTATCGATGCACATCTGAAGCGTACCGACGTCGGTACCAGTACTGGTACCGGGATCGATACCGATACTGGAAGATCGGTCTGTAGCGTATCCAACGGCCCCGTAGGTACCGAGGACGCCAGACTACGATCCTTGGTGAGGAATGTTTCATTCAACACCATTGCCAATGCCGGGGTATCGGTACCGCTCGAAGCAGATGCCACCACCGAGCATGGCTCAGGTATGTTCGGAGAGGGGTGAACCTCAAGAACAACCTGAAACCCCACACAGGATTTGGAGGCCGAAGACTCCCACCGGGGTTTTAAAGCCAGTGTGTTCTCGAGGGCAAGGCCAGAGGCATCTCTATGCTGTGCATGAGATCTACCACTCGAGGACTGGCTAGTCTTAACAGACTGTTTTTGAGTTACCTGATCCTGTGAAGAAAAAGGGGTGGTCGGTGCCCTGAAGTTGAATGGGGACCGCGTATCGAGGGGAACTCGATGCTGAAGACTTCTTCCCACTATACTGTTACAGGAGGGACACTCCAGAGGAAAATGGTCAGGACCCAAGCAGGGTAGACGCCACAGTTTGAACATTTCTTAGGAATAGTGGCTGGCGCTTCCATGGGGAAAAAGGGGGTAGGCCTAGCAGGCCGGGAAAAAAACCCATCAGGCACTAAGAAGGAAAGAGTAGTTACTCACCTGTAACAGGTGTTCTCCAGGAGCAGCAGGAATCAGTCCTCACATATGGGTGTCATCGGCGCCGATGAAGCCCCAGCGGAGCATTTCCCCAGCTTTCTATGAAAGCCTTTGGGAATGCAAGCACGCATGCGTGGTTCCCTTTCCGCCTAAAGGTGCCATCTTACCTCAGTCAAATGACATAGCTAAGAACAGCACACAAAAATGAAAAATAAACTAGGTACAACTGCAGCTCCAAGGGGAGGAGGGAGGGTTGTGAGGACTGATTCCTGCTGCTCCTGGAGAACACCTGTTACAGGTGAGTAACTACTCTTTCTCCAGGACCAAGCAGGAAGTCAGTCCTCACATATGGGTGACTCCCTAGCTCTGGGCTACCGAGGAATCCAGGCTGAACAAGAGAACTCCCTCTAGTCCCAGCTGCAAAGAAAGGCTTTTCAAGGACACAACCTCCACTGGTAGCCCAACAGAGGGCAGGAGTTGCCTAAACCTCAAAGAGATTCCGGAGTACTGCCTGGCCAAAAGCACTGTCCCTACGGGACTCCCTCTCCAGGCAGTAATGGGCCGCAAAAATCTGGCTTCAAGACCAAGTTGCAGCCCTGCAGATGTCTACCAAAGGCACAGAGCGGAGATGAGCCACTGAGGCAGCCATTGCCCTGACACGATGGGCCGTGACCCTACCCTGCAAAGGAAGGTCAGCCGCCTTGTAAGCCCAGGTGATACAGTCAGCCACCCAGATGGACAAGGTACGCTTGGACACAGCCAACCCCAACTTATTGGGGTCAAAAGATACGAAGAGCTGAGTAGCCCTTCTATGCACCTGCATACGGTCAAGGTAGAAGGATAAGGCCCTCCTACAGTCCAGGGTATGCAGAACTGCTTCAGCCTGGCTTGCATGAGGCCTAGGGAAGAATGTTGGAAGGAGCACCTCCTGATTGAGGTGGAAAGAGGAGACAACTTTTGGGAGGAACGTTGGGTGAGTCCTGAGCAATGTTCCCTCTAATTTTCTGTAGGCTGTGTGCACATAAAATATCAGCTGTGCAGCTTTTGAAGGAAGGCTAAATTTTTGTGTGCCACATAACACTCGGAGTTATATACTTTAAAATTTGACTACACCTCAGAATACAGTATGTACACCACAAAGATTTTAATCAAATTAAATGAAAATAGACAATTACTAAAAGAAGCGGAAAATTTCTAGTAATTCCAATCACAACTTTTAAATTTTAAGACATCTGTGTTGTTTTCTATCAGAATCAGAACAGTTATTTTTGTGCGCTCTGATGTAAAGTACGTGCGCTCACTTGGCGAGGTGGCACAGCTTAGAGGGAACAGTGGTCCTGAGGACTACCCTGTTCCTATAAATCCTGGTGTAAGGCCTGTCACAGACCAGGGCCTGAAGCTCACTTACTCGCCTAGCCGAGGTAAGGGCTATCAGGAAGAGTGTCTTCCAGGAGAGGAAGCGTAGTGGACAAGTAGCCATCGGCTCAAAAGGAGGGCAAGTCAGTTGCTGCAAGACCACATTCAGCTCCCACTCAGGGGCAGGACGACGGATGGGAGGCTTGAGCAAAAGCAAGCCCCTGAGAAAGCGGGACACCAAGGGGTGACCAGATAGAGATTGTCCCTCTACCAATGAGTGGTGAGCTGCTAGAGCTGAGAGGTGGACCCGAACAGAATTGGACTTAAGTCCCTGATTGGATAAGTGCAGTAAGTACTGAAGAACTACTGGCACAGTACAGGAGAAAGGATCCTCTGTACGTAGGTGACACCACACAGAAAACCTCTTCCATTTGAGAGCATAGATTTTCCTAGAGGACTGTTTCCTAGAAGCTAGGACAACCTCTTCAACGTCCTGAGGTAGGCCCCAGGGAGCCAAAACTACCCTTGCAGCCTCCAGGCCATCAAATTGAGAGACTTGAGATTGGGGTGCAGAAGGGAACCCTAGTCCTGTGTGAGAAGGTCGGGTTGCAACCCCAGAGGCAGTGGAGGATCCACCGCTAGTTGAAGCAGAAGAGGAAACCGAGGCTGTCTCGGCCACCTAGGAGAATCTTGAATAGGGTTCGGGCCAACAAGGGCGTGGGAGAAAACGCATAGAGGAGGCCCTGAGACCAAGATATCAGAAAAGCATCCGCTGCTGTCCGCAGAGGATGTGGTTGTCTGGAGCAGAAGTTTGGCAGTTGCTTGTTGATGGGGCTGGCAAAGAGATCCATCAAAGGGAGACACCATTTGAGGAAGATCTTCTGAACTACTGAAGGATGCAGCTGCCACTCGTGGGGCTGCAGTATCCTGCTCAATCTGTCTGCCAGGTAGTTGTCCTGGCCCAGAAGGTACACAGCTCTGAGGAGCATGTTGTGCTTGAGGGCAAAAGAACAAAGGTCCTGAGCCTCCCGACAAAGGATCCTGGACCCAGTTCCGCCCTGTTTGTTCACATAAAACATGGCAACTTGGTTGTCTGTCTGAATCAGGACAGACTGTTGAGCCAGGGTAGGAGTGAAAGCTTTGAGTGCTAATCGACTAGCTCTGAGTTCTAGGAGATTGATCTGCTGTGCAGCCTCCCAGGGAGACCACAGACCCTGGGTGCACTTGCCCAGACAATGCGCTCCCCAGCCTTGCAGGGAGGCATCCGTTTTTAGAATCACTGTGTAACCCTGGAATCTGAAAGGGCACCCCTTTCAGCAGATTGGGTGGGTGTAGCCACCAGTTGAGGGAGTGCAGAAATGGTCTGGACACCCTTATCCTGTCTCTGAGGCTGCCAGTGGCCTGGGACCACTTGAGTTCGAAGGCACCACTGTGCAGGCCTCATATGGAGCCTGGCATTGGGGGTCACATGCACTGTCGAAGCCATGTGGCGCAGAAGCCGCAGGCAGAGTCTGGCGGAGACCAGGGACCTGCTGAGAAACTGACTTGCCAAGGCCATCAACCTTCGGGCTCTGTTTTCTGGCAAGAATGCCTTTGCCAGGAGAGAGTAGAACCGAGTCCCTATGAACTCCAAGTTCTGGGAAGGGAGCAAAGTGGACTTGGCGAAGTTTATGACAAACCCCAGGCGTTGTAGAAGAGCAATGGTCCTGAGGGTGGCTTGATTGGCCTCCTGACCTGTCTGACCCCTGATGAGCCAGTCGTCCAGATAGGGGAAGACAAAGATGCCCTGATTTCTCAGGCAGGCCGCCACCACTGCTAAGCACTTTGTAAAGACTCTGGGGGCGGAGGTGATGCCGAAAGGCAGTACTCTGTACTGATAATGGCTTCCTCCCACAATGAACCTGAGGTACTTTCTGTGGTCTGGATGAATGAGGATGTGAGTGTACGTATCCTTTAGATCTAAGGAGCATAGCCAATCTCCCTGCTGGAGGTAGGGCAGAAGGGTTCCAAGAGTAAGCATCTTGAACTTTTCCTTCACTAGAAACTTGTTGAGCTTCCTGAGGTCCAAAATGGGACGAAGGCCACCGGTTCTTTTGGGCACCAGGAAATACCTGGAGTAGAATCCGTGACCTTGTAAGTGTGGAGGCATAGGCTCCACCGCCCTGTCCACCAACAGACCCTGAAGCTCTTGACGGAGAAGGTCTGTGTGCAGAGGAGGCCTTGGAGGCTCCCCTGGAAAATATGGGGGTGGCAGTTGGTGGAAATTGAGGGAATATCCCCTGTGGATGATGTCCAACACCCAACTGTCCCCGGTGATAAGGGGCCACTGGTGGGCAAAGAGAGCGAGACGACCTCCTGTGCAAGGTTGGGAGAGCAGTGGAGGAGAGGCTATGTTCAAGGAGTCAAAAGCCCCCACCCTGCTGAGAGGTAGCAGGGGCCTGAGGCTTGGGGGTCCTCTGCCTACGGGGCCCATTACCCTGGCCCTTGGCCTGCTGACCCTGGGGGGCAGCTTGGGCAGCCTGATACTGAGGGTACTGTTAGTAGGCAGTGCCCTTCCTCGGGTAAAAGGGCTTTTTACCCGAACCCTTCTTCTTATGAGAACAGGCAGAGGTCTTCCTCAACAGCCTTGTTCGGGTGAGGTGCTTGGTCTCATGCTGAGCGGCCTTCTCGGTCATGGGCTTGCCAAACAGGTTTTCACCTCGGCAAGAGACATCGACCAACTTGTCCTGAACCCATGGCTCGAGGTCCGATGACTGCAGCCATGCCTGGCGTCGAGCCGCGATACCGGCTGCCGCAACTCGGGCTGAAGCCTCGAAGCCATCGTAGGCGGCGCGGGATGAACTTCGAGCAGTCCCGAATCCCCGAGAACAAGGACTTAAATCTCTGCAAGGGTTCCCTGGAGAGACCAGCAGAGGATCCGGCCAACTCCTTGGCCAGATCCCGCAAGTACATGCCCATGTACAGCTGGTAAGACTGGACACGGCAAGCAAGCATTGAGCCCTGAAAACACTTTCTACCGACGCCATCTAGGTTTCGGGCCTCCCTGCCAGGAGGCACCACGGAGTGCATCTTCTGACTCTTCAGACGATGCATGGCCGATTCCACAACCATGGAATGGTGTGGTAGCTGTGCTTTCTGAAAGCCAGGGCTCTTACGGAGCCGATAGATCGAATCGACCCGCTTGCTAAGAACCGGCGCCGAGGCCGGTGCCTCCCACATATGGAAGAGGAGCCGTTCCAGCATCAGAGGAACCGGGACAGTAAAGGCCTCCTTCGGAGGAGAGTCATACTGCAGAGCCCCGAGCTCTTCAGCTCGAGGCTCTTCCTTGGGATCCGCCGGAATGGCCAAGGCAGTGGCCATATCCCGGACAAACGCCGAGAACCGGGTGTCCTCCGGGGGGGACCTACTCCGGGGCTCAGACTGCGGTGAGTCCGAAGGGACGTACCAAGTCTTAAAGGTGTCAGGAGACTCCTCGTCCTCCGTCTCCCAAGCCGACTCATCCGAGGAAGAGTTGGGGTCCGACCCCGCGGGGCCCTGGAGCACCCGCCCCGATGCCGGAAGCACCGGCGTCGACACCTTCGGTCCTGAACGGGAGGTCAAGGGGGACCGCGACCGAGGTCGACTCCGAGCCACGATGGACTCGAGTATCGGCTCGGTTTCCAGGGTCGACTTTGACGTCGATGTCCCGGTGGTCGGGGCAGATGCGCCCGACAGGCTGGCCATCAGTGCCCGCTGCTGCTCCATGAAGGCAGACATTCTGCTTTCCAAGGCTGTCATCCTGAGACTCAGCTCGGGAGACGCAGCAGCCACCAACTCGGGCCCCGGCGGCGCCGGGCCCGACGTCGGCTCCCTGGGAGGAGAGTCCATGAGGACTACGGGGCTTACGTGTCCAGCAGACTCCGGCTCCACACGAGGAAGTTTGGCAGGCTTCTCCGCTTCCACAGGCCCGGGGCGACGGTCAGGGGTCTTAGACCTGGCCCTTGAGGAGCCAGGGACCTCTTCCGATGACGCCCTCGTGAGCCTCTTTTTCCTCTTGCGTTCCCGGTCGGGGGACCCCCTGTCCAAGGAGCTTTGACGGCGCTCGGGATCGGAATCCTGAGATGTCGAGGCCTCAGACGAGGTCCAGGCCCGGCCAGAGGCTGAGTCCAAGAAAAGCCTTTCCTTTTGCTGCTGGCGACTTCGTAGTGCCTTGCAAGACATTTTTCCACAGGCCCCGCACGACTTAGGATCGTGGTCGGGGCCGAGGCACCGAAGGCAGCAGTCGTGTGTGTCGGTGAGAGACATTAGTTTCTTACACCGATCACACTTCTTAAAATCACTGGAAGCCATCGGGGAAAAAAAAGAGTCCCCGCGAGGTCAAAAGACCGGCCCTCCAGGGAAAAAGAGAAAAAAGGGCGCGAACGCCAGCCACGAAGGGCAAAAAATGAAAAAGAGCAATCGGGCTCGATACCGGTGTACCCAACCCGGCGGGAGGGGAACTGGCGTCGAACCGGAAGAAAAAGCGGGGGGGGGGGAAAAAAAAAAATAACAAAAAAAAAAAAACGCTGAAAAATCTACTTTTAACCAGGAAAACTGGACACACGTCCGGTGGGCTTCACGGAAAAAAAGAGACTGAGGTAAGATGGCACCTTTAGGCGGGAAGGGAACCGTGCATGCGTGCCTGCATTCCCAAAGGCTTTCATAGAAAGCTGGGGAAATGCTCCGCTGGGGCTTCATCGGCGCCGATGACACCCATATGTGAGGACTGACTTCCTGCTTGGTCCTGGAGAAAAAATATTCCCTAACAGGAATAAGTTGAAGAAAAAAGAAAAGAAACACCGGCGGTAGCGGTGGCATCGGGGAAGGCAGCCGCGACCACAAGAAAACTAAAAAATAAATGAAGAATTTTCTGCGCTGACAGAAGGACATCCTGTCGGCTCCGCGGAAAAACGAAAACTGAGGAGAGGCAGTTGGGAAAGGCGGGAAGGCAGCACGGAGGCGTGTTGGGATGCTTCCAAAAGCGTTCTGATTGGACGCTGGGGAGCGTTCCCGTGCAGACTCCATCGGTACCGACATACCCATATGTGAAGACTCATTCCTGCTTGTTCCTGGAGATACAAATCAACGGGAGGGACCTGCCAGGCCAGCCTGAAGCACCGCTGAACCAAAACAGGTATCCCTTTCTGCCTGAATGTCCAGGCGGTAATGTTTGACAAAGGAATTCAAAGACGACCTGGTTGCTGCCTTACAAATATCCACCGCTGATACCAACTTGTACTCAGCCCATGAAGCCGCTTGTGCTCTAGTCGAATGAGCTCTAAGACCTTCCCGTACCCGTTTACCCTTCAGCATATACGCTGAAGCTATCCTTAATCCATCTGGCAATAGAAGCTTTTGACGCTGCATCTCCCTTCTTTGTACCTCCAAACAGGACAAATAGCCTATCAGACTTCCGGAAGCCTGCCGTCCGCCGGATATACTTCTTTAATGCCCTCCGGACATCCAACAAATGCAATTGCCGTGCAGAAGAAGCCTCCGTACCTTCAGCCAACACCGGCAACTCAACTACCTGATTCACATGAAACTGACACCACCTTTGGTAAAAAGACAGCACCGGCCTCAATACCACCTTCATATCGTAAAAAGACAGAAAAGGCTTTCGACAAGACAAAGCCTGCAACTCCAAAATTCTCCTAGCCGAACAAATAGCTACAAGGAAGATCATCTTGAGAGTAAGATCCTTCAAAGATGCTCTAGATAATGGTTCAAAAGGCACGTGCACCAACGCCTCCAACACCAAAGGAAACTCCCACGTTGGGACTACTGGTCTACAAGGCGGCCTCAAAAGAGACACCACTCGTAAAAAATGCTTAACATCTGGATGAGACCCCAGCGCTTCTCCCCTGATCTTTCCTCTATAACAGGATAGCGCTGCTAACTGAACCTTTAAGGATGCTGCCACTAAGCCCTTTTGAAATCCTTCCTGCAAAAAGGAGAGAATTTGCGGAACAGATACTCTCAATGCTTCCAACTCCCTGGCTCCACACCAAGCCTCAAAGATATGCCAAATGCGAACATATGCTAAAGAGGTAGACCTCCTTCTTGCCCTTAACAAGGTATCGATCACTGTTGCGGAGTAACCCTTAGCTCTCAGCCGTGCCCTTTCAATAGCCAAGCCGTAAGCAAGAATCGATCCACCTGAGGCATGTACAGCGGACCCTGGGATAACAGATCCCTCTGTACTGGAGGACGCCACGGCTGCTCTACCAAGAGCCTCATTAGATTGGCATACCAAGGCCTCCTTAGCCAATCTGGTACGATCAATATCACCAATCCTCTGTGCAGTTCGATACATTGCACCACTCGACCTATCAACACCCAAGGAGGAAATACATACAGGAGCTGCTCTTCTGGCCAGTCGGCTTTCGTTTGATTGGCTCTGATGTTCTACTCAGCCTTTTATATTTTGACACGGCGCATGCGTCGGCGTTTGGGGAGAGAAGCCGATAGCCGGTAGCTGTTATCTTCTGGATCTACATTCCGGCTGCTACTTTCATATGTGGATTTATTGTTTGTTTTCTCCCTGAATCCAGCTTACAGGGTATGTAATTTTCTTTTCTTGTTTTTCTTTTGCTTTTGCCTTTTCACATAGTTTGACTTTTACGGGGGTTAAATCCCGTGTTTTTTCTGGTCGCATGAGTTATTTTCTATTAATTTTTCTTCTGTTTTTTCAGCTTTATTTTTCAGCTCCGGTGCATTTTCTTGGCTATTTTGCAGTGTGAATATATCCTAGGTGGGAAGTGAATTCTAGCTCCCTGAAGAAGCCACGGAGGCGAAACATCTGATGTTGGGGCTCCCTGCCACCTTAGTTTACTGATGTCAACGGTTTGTTCTGCATTTCAACGACATTTCAACATCACTGCCTGCTTTTTTAACATCACAGATAAGTGTCCGGAGAAAAATTCTTTTCTTTTTGCATTGTGATAGTTTCAGGACTATGCCAAAGCTGTTTGTAAGCCTGCTGGTAGCCTGCCTTCGTTTTATTTGTGAGGCTAGGCTGGAGGTTTTTTAAGACCGCTGATGTGATTACTAGTCTGTTCATTGATTTAGATGTTATTTCGTCTTCTTGGCAGACTTGACTCCTTTTGTCTTTACATTGGAGCTTACTGAGGTCTTTTTCCTCCTATACTGGTAGGTCTGCAGCATTGGGGTTTGTTGAGTTTGTTTGTCTTATCTCATGCGTACATTTGTTTTTTCTTCTTTTTTCTTTTTGTTTTTTGCTGGGGTAGTAACTTTTTTGTAAGCAGTCCTGTATGAGAGCATCCAGGCCCTCCGACATCCTCTCTCGCCTACTGCTGAAGCATCGACTGACCTTTGCCGACTGGAAAGTTGCCATGAGATCCATTACTGGTGTCCCCCAGTGACGCACCACCATCTCGTACACCTCCAGGTGCAGGACCCACTCTCCTGGGTCCACCTTCACCCGACTCAAGAAGTCGGCCTCTATATTGTCCACTCCTGCTACATGTGCCGCCAATAGAGCCACGAGGCTTTGTTCGACCCAAACAAACTGCTCGGCCTCGGCTTCCAATGCCACACTGCTTGTACCCCCCTGACGGTTGATGTAGGCCACTGCAGTCGCGTTGTCGGAGAACACCCAAATCACCTTTCCGTTGAGGTAGGGCTGAAAGACTTGCAACGGCAACACTACCCCGCTCTCAATTCTAACATGTTGATGGACCAACCCTTTTCCAGATCTGTTCACTGTCCCTGTGCAAATCTTCCCTAGAAGTGAGCTCCCCAACCTAATAGGCTGGCATCTGTTGTTAGGGGTATCCAACAAAGTGTTTCCAAGGGCATCCCCTTTTTCAGACACCCTAGGCTCAACCACCACTGCAGTGCTCGCCGCGTCTCTGTGGGACAGGAGAGCTTCCGAGATAGCAGGTCGTCCTGGTGAGACCACCTTCTGAGAAATGCTCTCTGCAATGGCCTTATATGTGCTCTTGCCCACGGCACCAGTTCGAGAGTCGCCGCCATGGTCCTGAGTACCTGCGGATAATGCCTTGCTGTGGGATGAGTCCTGCCCAGAAACTCACGGGCTAACGACCTCAATCCTTGCGCTCGGTGCTGTGGCAGGAAGACCCTTCCTACCTTCGTATCAAATCGAGCCTCCAAATATTCTAGTCTCTGTGACGGAACTAACTTGCTTTTTGCCATATTGACTACCCAAACAAGTATACCGTAATGTCACTTCTCAGAGCTATATAAAACTGCCCAGTTAAATATGTGATTCAGCTCTACTCTTCACCATTAAGATGAACTATGATCTGTAATTCCTTATGATGTAACACATCCACAGCTTTTTTCTTTTATGCAACTGGGTCTCAGAACCAGAATGGGGCGACTTAATGAACACACATATACATGTGGGAACAGCGCCCGAAACCTTACATCAATGACCCTTTATTGTTGCTTACTTTTTCATTTAAGCTAAAACGAGAGCAGCACGGATTCTATAACCTTTCTGGATTTGAGAATATCCAAGGGAGTTAACACCTGGCATACATCTGTATATTGTAAACCTACTGATCGCAACACCTTGTTGCACTACACTAGTGCTCACCCAAAGCGACTTAAAGACAGCCTCCTATTTTCTCAGTTTCTTAGATTCCGTCGCAATTGCTCGGAAGTACAAGAGTTCAAAACACAGGCAAAAATTCTAAAGGACAAATTTTGTGTACGAGGGTATCCAAAACACATAATAGAGTCAGCATATAAACGAGCATTATATTACAATCGGGACAGCTTGTTAATCTCTCGAAGCTCCCAGGCAACATCACAAACTTGTGTTAACCTTATTACCAAATATTCTCCTTATAGTCATAACATAATAAGAATATTGAAAAAACACGAGAATGTTTTGCATAGCATACCTGGATTAGAAAACTACTACGCTCGCTGTGTTTGACAAAGGCAACGTAACATGAAAGAACTTCTCAGTCCTACTGTCCTTCGTTCAGAATCATCAAGTTCTACACCAGTACAAAGTGGACATCGCAAGTGTGGCTCCTGTGACATTTGTCCTTTAACGATAGAACTGGACGTCTTTGAATATGGGACAAAGAAATTCCGTTTAAGACATCATGCAGCTCTACCCATGTGGTCTACTGCATCTTGTGTCCTTGCCAGTTAGCATACATTGGTAAAACCATACGCCCGTTCCGAGTGCGTATGCGAGAGCATCGAAGTAAACTCAAGTGTGGCTATACGCAAGCTCCTATTGTCCAACACTGTTTGGATTTGAAACAAAGTTTTGATTCATTAAAGTGTTTTTGTATCGATTTCATTGAGCGAGGATTGGAGGGGAAATCGAGAGACCTCACATTGGTACGAAGAGAACAGAAATGGATTTTTGAGGCAACTAGAGTGTATCCAACAGGGTTGAATTCGCAAATAGAGTGGGGCGTATGCCATTAGCCAATTGAATCTTAGGGTTGCATCACATGTAGATTATTTCGGCCCTTTAAATTTACCCAGTCCGCAAGCGCAGCGTCTTTTTATAGCAAATACAACAGCCGGTACGGGGTGAGTCATATTTACTGATAGATTGATAGCATTTACAAACATAAGATGAAGTACAGGATAAATTCCAGTTTTGTTTCAATATTATAGATTTCAAATGAGGATTGGTGCCAAGTTTGAGCAGAGTTGATGAGTATCCCCTGAAGAAACGTTTGATTGTGAAACGCTACGGCGCCATTACTCAGGCGTTGGGAGAAAACTCACCACGTTTCAGATAAGCATCCTCAGATAAACGTCTTATAATAATATTGAGTCTTTAAATATGATTGTCAAGACATCCTTTTAGCTTAAATAAAAAAGTCATCATCCATAACTCTTAGTTTACAATTGAGCTGAAAAATTAATTATTTCATATATAAATAAAAAAGTAAGCAACAATAAAGGGTCATTGATGTAAGGTTTCGGGCGCTGTTCCCACATGTATATGTGTGTTCATTAAGTCGCCCCATTCTGGTTCTGAGACCCAGTTGCATAAAAGAAAAAAGCTGTGGATGTGTTACATCATAAGGAATTACAGATCATAGTTCATCTTAATGGTGAAGAGTAGAGCTGAATCACATATTTAACTGGGCATATTGACTACCCAACCTAGACTCCAAAAGGAATGCTACTTCACTCTCGGCCCTTGACTTCGCTCAAATCAGCCAATCGTCTAGATACGGGTGGACCAGTACTCCGTCCCTTCGCAATGCTACCGCTACTACTACCATTACCTTGGTTAACGTCCATGGTGCAGTAGCTAGACCAAATGGTAACGCTCGGAACTGAAAATGTCCCATAGAAACTGCAAACCTGAGAAACCTTTGGTGGTCCTGTCAGATCGGAATGTGCAGATACGCTTCCGACAGATCCAGGGACATAAGAAACTCTCCTTTCCTTACCGCCACTATGACCGACCTCAGGGTCACCACATAAAAATGAGACACCCAAAGACAATGATTTATTCTTTTGAGATCCAAAATTGGCCGATAGGTACCCTCTTTCTTTGGGACTACGAAATAAATGGAGTACCGACCGCAACTGTATTGGTCCCGAGGAACCGGTACTACCGCTTTATGGGCCAGTAGTTTCTCTACCATCTGCCGTACTGCCTTGCACTTGAGATGTGCTTTGCATGGAGACAGTACGAAAGAATCGGTCACTGGTCGCTGAAACTCCAAGGCATAACCTTCTCGAATGACCTCCAGTACCCACTGGTCTGATGTAATCTGGACCCAGGCAGAGTAGAACTCCCGTGCCCGAACCCCCTACAGGCACCAAGTCTACCCGGGCCCCCTCACTTCATTGTCCCTTCCTAAGATTTGAGGAGGAGGCCGCAAATCTTCTGCCTGCTCCCCTAAAGCCTTGAAACCCCTGGTTTCTATTGGGAAAATGCCTTCTCTGACCTTGGTTGAACCTTGGGGAACGAAAACGACGAAACTCTCTCTGAGGAGTCTTAGGAGGTATATTCAATCGTCCCTGCTTTTGTTTATCCTTCGGAAGCCTTCCCCCCTTTGGATTCACCAAGGTCCTTCACCAGTTTATCCAAATCCTCTCCAAAAAGAAGCTTCCCCTTGAACGGCAGCTTACTTAACCTAACTTTGGAAGAATCATCTGCTGCCCCGTTGCGCAGCCAAAGATACCGCCACACCGCTACTACGGAAGCCATACCGTTTGATAAACCTCGGATAAGGTCATAATGGATATCGGCCAAATAAGCCATCCCAGACTCTAGCCTGGATGCTTCTGCAGTTGCCTCCTCCACCTGCTCCCCTTGGAGTCGCCGTGACCATCGAAGACAGGCTCTAGCGACCCAGGCTCCACAAATAGAAGCCTGTATCGACCGCGCACTCATGTCAAAAACCTGCTTCAACAAGGTATCTAACTTCCTGTCCTGGGCATCCTTGAGGGCCGCGCTACCCTCTACCGGAATAGTAGTCTTCTTGGTACCAGCCGAGACAGCCGCATCCACTCTTGGGGATTGAAAATTCCGATCCTGCTCCACCAGCGGGTAAAGGCGGGCCATAACCCTGGACCCTTTAAGCCCCACCTCGGGCATATCCCATTCTCCTTGAATCATCTCCTTGACTACTCTGTGTATAGGGAACGCTCTGAGTCTTTCGAAAGGCCTGCAACAAGGGGTCTTCCAAGGTCGAATCCTCTGGCGGCCCCATCACCGGCATATTAAGCGCCTTGAGCATCTCTGAAATGAGCGCTGGTAACTCCTCTCTGCGTAAAATTCGAACCACCCTAGCCTGGTCCTCCTGCTCCGTGATTTCTCCTTCCTCTAACTCTTACTCGAGCTCCAGGTCCTGATCTCCATCTTCAGAGTGTGCCCAATCTGAGATCACTGACTGATAAATCCGCTCCTTCTCTAGCCTGGCCTTCTTAGCCTGAACCCCTGCTGTCCCTGCAGCCATAGGCGTCCCCAGCCTCTTCTCCCCCAGCTCCTCATTTGCGGAAGCGGTTGTGGAAACTCTCATAGCACCCCCAAACGCTTGCTGAATCAGCGTAACGAACTCTGGGGTAAAAATTGTCGCCAGGCCTCCCGGCACAGGTGTCAGAGGGGGAAGAAAATCCGATGCAGAGGAAGGCCCTGCCACGGGTTCCAGCGGTGGCAAAGCGGGGGAAACTAGCTCCATCAAGCCTTCCACCACCCCTTTGCCACCCTCTGAACCGGCTTCCAAGGCTTGTTCCATAGTGGCTGCTTCCTGCACACACCCCCTGCACACCCGTGTCAGACACAGCACCCCTTTTTGTACCACAGAGCACGCACTGCAGTCTAGAGGGCATTTCTTCAGAGCAGACTTCCTCTATGGACACTAAAGCCCTCCTTCACACAACAGCTGAGCCACCCCCCGCAGCCTCTGATGACCACGGGAGGCACCCCCTTTACTATTACCAACATTTTCTTTTTTAAATTGAAGTTTCTCTTCCCTGAAACCCTCTCAGACGGTTCCTGAAGAAACTTTAAGAAAACGAGGCTCTCCCACTGAAAACGGAGCTGTTGTAGTCATCCCGATGCAAACAGTGCTTCCCACGCTGAGACTATGCGGTCAGGCCTTTTTTGTCACACGCGATTGGTGGTGCAGTTTCTAACTCAGCGGCTTACCTTTACAGGGACCATTCGTTCGCCCCCGCTGTTCTGGATCTCCGCGGTCCTCCGCCAGTGCACAGCTTTACTGCCGGAAAAAATACCCTCAGCTTGCCTTACTGCAGCCACTATTCGTCGGATCCTCCGACAACCGCCCTGAGCGCTCACAGGAAACACCTTCTGGATGCGCTGCAGAGCCTAAGCTACCGGTTCCTCACCCATCTATGTGGGCTCAGGAACCGGAGCCATGCCCCCTCTTACTCCTGTTTCTCCGTCGCTGTACCGTTAAGCCCAGCATAACCAAACAGGGGGGGAGTTGGAGGGTGGGCGGGGGCCTTTCCGCTTCAAAAAGAATTCTTAAAGAGACAGACTATCTTAAAACAATAAACTGGATTTAGTTCAAATCATTTTTATTAAGTTTTAAACTTTTAAAGACATGTACACAGCTTGTATCAGCAAGCAGAGGAGAGGCATAAACAACGGGCTCAAGATGCGCAGCACACATAACAATGCGAAATAGGACACTATACAGCCCTAGAACTTCACAACAACAACAAAATATACATCAATGCAAGAAATAACAAGATTGGAGTATACAGTATAGAAAGCCCTACATGGTGCAAATCAAAATTATCACCCATACAACAACTGGCTTCCATCTCCAAGGTTCTCCCCCTCCCCTTCCACCCTCCCAAACCCCCCCCCCACATCCCCCCCTCCCACCCCCCCCCCCACCCTCTCTGGTCGGTCCTCATGCATAAGGGTATAGGAGGTACTCAGGGGCCAGGAAAATAGGGCAAGTCAAGCCGATAGGGCCAAGGATACCCCCTAGGCATCCGGTAAAGGGGGCAAGTTGCATAAGGTACGGTCGGGGGAAATCCAAGCCGAAGCGGCTGAGGCGGACCTAAGAGGCAGCATGAACTTACAGTAGCAAACGGGCACACTACCCCTCGGTCACACCATATACATGCGCCCGGCCGCGCCTCATACATTCAGAATCACACTCCTCTCTCGGGGAGCTAGTGTCTGAATAACTGGGAACCAACGTCCCATGAAGATATCCCAGTGTCTTCCTCCCTGTTGCTTGGCCGTGAGTTTCTCCATATACAATAACTCGCGCAGGGCCTTTTCCCACAAGAACAGTCCTGGTGGCGTAGCATCCAGCCAACGAGTCAAGAGGGTTTTCTTGACCAGCAGAAAGCCACGCTCCAGAAGCTCCCTGTGTGACAGGGCCGGGATCGGCTCCACGGCGTTCCAGTCATGAAAAAGACAAACATCCCTCTGACAAACATCTCCAATATCTAACCATCCTGCCAGCTTAGTACAGGCCTGCCGCCACACCTCTCGCACTGCAGGGCAGTCCCAAAAGCGATGCAACAAAGAGCCCACATGTTGGGAACACCAGGTGCAGGTAGACGTGGGACGCAAACCAGCCTGAAAGGCCCATTGATCTGTAGCATAGGCTCTCCAGAGAAATTTATACTGCAATTCCAGTAAGTAAATCCAGAAGGACCCCTTCGGGATGCGGCCAAACGCTGCGCGCAGGGACTCTTCCGTCATCCCCTCCACCCCGTCTTTACACCACCTAGTCGCCAGCGCGGAGAGTGGGGGGCCAGCCGTAAGGGAGCTCAGAAGCTGACGGTAAACCGGGTTTCCTCGGTCTCGCTCCACCAGTAATTGCAAAATTTCCCTAGGGGTCCCCAGGATAGGCTGCTCCCCGCCCGGTAGCCGTCCCCGCAAACCCTCTAAGTAATGGCGAATCTGCAGATACCCATAAAATTGACGCGGGGGAAGATGAAAACGTGTAGCGAGAGCCTGATAGGTCTCAAGGCCCTCCCCTCCAGGCAGATACAGGTCCCCGAGACACGCCAAGCCACGTTCTAACCAAGAGTGGAATATATTCCGGGGAGACATCCCAGGGGGAAACGCCGGATTACCCACCAGAGGGAGCAGTAGAGAAGTCTTTGAGTTCCACCCCAGCCGAGCACTCAGCGCGCGCCAGGCAGCTCAGAGCGCCCCCATATAGACACCACTCCCTCCTACCGTCCCTAAAGAAGGCCGCTCCATATGCAAGACATAAAGACTATGATAAGGGGCACACAGCCCATTCAGGGGAGTTATTGGAGTACATCCCTCTCCGCCGTCCAACAGTCCCCAGAGGTGGCGCGCCATGTAGCGAATATTGTAGAGCCGCAAAGAAGGCAAACCTAGTCCCCCTTCCTCCACCCCCGTCATCAAGGCCTTCAAAGGGATCCGGGCGCGCCTTCCACCCCACAGGAAACCCCGGAGGAGGCCGTCCAACTTCTTCCAATCTTTCGCCAAGATCCAAAGAGGCAGTAGGCGAAGAACATATAACCAGCGAGGAAGCTCAACCATCGTGAACAGTGCCACCCGTCCCTTCAGAGACAGTGGTAGTCCCTTCCAGCCGGAGAACACGGCCTTTGTTTTCGCCAGCAGGTACGGGATATTAGCCAGGTATAGCTGATCAGGCTGGTCTGGGAGATTAACACCCAAGTACCTAAGAGAGTTCCCGGCCCAGACCAGGGGGAAAGGCCCGTCCCACGTCGGCCGCACTCGGCCACCCACATCCAGCACCATTGACTTGGAGGCATTTATTTTAAGACCCGAGAAGCTACCATAGTACTCTATCAACTGCAAAGCCCGCGGCAGAGACTGCGCGGGATGTGTGAGACACAAGAGCATATCATCTGCGAACGCGCTGACTTTGGTCTCCTCCCCTCCCATCACCACCCCCCGCACCTGCGGGTCCCGTTGGATAGCATGCAATAAGGGCTCGAGGGCTAAAACAAAGAGAAGAGGGGAGAGAGGGCACCCCTGTCGAGTGCCCCTCTCAAGAGTAAATGGCTCGGAGAAAGTACCATTAACACCCACTCTAGCCATAGGCAAGGTATAGAGAAGCCGTAACCAATTTGCATAGGCACCGGTAAAACCCATGACTCCCAGGACATCCCACAAAAAAGCCCACGCCACCCGGTCAAACGCCTTTTCTGCATCCAGGCTGACCATCAGTAGAGGTGCTTTCTGGCGTAATGAAGCTTCCATCCCCAAAAGTAATTTGGCAATATTCTTAGAGGCCTCCCGACCCTGCACAAAACCCACCTGACGAGGATCAATGAGAGATGGCAAGATGGGGTTTAACCTTTTTGCCAAAACTGAGGCCAAAATCTTCATATCACAATTGATAAGCGATATGGGTCTATATGAGGCCGGATCTAGCAAATCCTTCCCCGGCTTTGGGAGCACAGTTATGTCAGCGCATCGCATATCCCGAGGGAAGTGACCCAAACGACAAGCTTCATCATATAGGATCACCATAGTTGGGGCAAGGCGTGCTGATAGAATTTTGTAATATTCATACGTAAACCCATCTGGGCCCGGAGCTTTATGATTACTCCCCGCGTGAATCGCCCGCTGTATTTCCCCTACCGTTAACGGGGCATTAAGCTGTTGCACTTCCAGCTCAGATAGGCGGGGTAAGGCCAGGTCGCGCAAAAATCGTTTCCCAGTCTCATAGTCCCGCTCTTCCTCAGTGTACAAATGCGCATAAAACTTTCGGAAAAGTTCGGCTAATTGCGGAGGTTGATGTTGCAACTTTCCCCCTGCATCCCGAAGCACTGGGATGAAGCGCGCACCGCCAGGGGCCTTAACCAATTTGGCCAACAATCTGCCAGACCTATTTCCATATCGAAACAATTGATGTTTATGGCATTGCACAGAATAGTGGGCTCTGCGATGTAGAAGTTCATGAAGGGCCGCCTGCGCCCCAACATACTCTAGCCGCAGCGCTTCCCCCCCTACCCTGCCGACCTTACGCTGCAGATCACGTACTTTGCGCTCTAAGACCAAAAGACTGCGGTCCATGTGTTTGCGGCGCTTGACACAGTAAGCGATAATCGCTCCACGTAGGACCGCCTTACTGGTTTCCCAGAGCAAAACGGGCGCGAACAGTCCGGCGTATCATTGAAAGAAAGGAACTCATCCCATTGCCCTTCCAGGAATTTTCGAAAATCCAAATCTTCCCACAAGTAGGTGGGGAAGCGCCAGCCCGTTCGCGAAGGCCCCGCACATTCCCAGGTTACCCACACTAGGCCATGGTCTGAGATCACAATCGGTTCAATGCCAGCCTGCACCACTTTGGACACAGCCCCTTCGCTCACCAAAATATAGTCCAGACGAGACCAAGTATGGTGTGCTCGGGACTGGTGGGTATAATCACGCGATCCAGGATTAAGAAGACGCCATATATCCACCAAGTCCCCCATCCGGCACAGGTACCCCACACCTCTATTTCGCCAAGCCCGCACATCACCAGACATGGATTTGTCCAGGAGCGGATCATGCGGACAATTAAAGTCTCCCGCCAAAATCAAACTACGAGTTTTTGCTCCTTGGACAAAGCCCAGCAATCTACGGAAGAAGGCATGGTCGTAGATGTTAGGGGCGTAGACATTGACCAGCCAAATTTCCTCGTTATAAACTTTGGCATGCAGCAGGAGGTATCTCCCCCAGGATCAACCGTCAGGTGTTGCACTTCAAAGGGTATGCCCCGTTTCACCAGAACCGCCACCCCAGCCTTCCTAGTCCCGGAAGAGGCGCCATACACACTCCCCACCCAGTCTCGGGCCAGCTTCTGATGCTCCACATCGCTGAGGTGCGTCTCCTGCAACATGGCTATATGGGTCCCCTTCCGCTTAAGGAATTGCAGTATTTTAGTACGTTTCACAGGGGAGCCAATGCCCCCGACATTCCAAGATGCAATTTTCAAAGTAGACATACACAGTTAAGAGAGGTGCACATTGCAACAATATCACAAATACAAGTCCCGGGAGTCGCCCAGCCTCGACTCCCAGAGCAAGTCCCCATTCAGTAAGCCCAACAGACTCTCTCCCTGATCCCCCACCTCCATCATTGAAAGACCCAACAGGACCGCCCCCCCCCCCTACCATGACCCTCCCTCCCCTTACCCCCGCCTGCAACCATTCCCCTATCTCCCCCCCCTCCCCATCGTCCTCCCTACTACCCCCCCCCCCCCCCCTGCTCTTCCCCCCCCAGTCACCTACCCAAGGCCCGAACTCACCCTCCCAAGCACCCACACACGCAGTCCCACACACACTCTCACAGTCACTCCCAGTACTACCCCATTCCCAACTCCCCATGAACATCCTCCCCATCTTACACAAATACTACCTAACCCTAAGGCCTATATACCCCACTACTTGGGGGCAAGATCACTGACCACCTTCCATGCGCCTCCAGGCCTCCACCCAACAGGTATTGCAGGCGGCAACAAATAGCCCAGCTGCACCACCCAAATGGAGGACACCGAACAAAGGCCAACCATCCAAACAGTGCATGCTCTAAGGCCCTGCCAAACACAGTCTCACTTATGTAGTCCATCAAGGTTGATCAGCTGCCGCAGCGGGAGGAGTCGTCAAGGCGGCCAAAAACTTTCTCGCAGCCGGGGCCTGTTCAAAGCTGTGCGTGGCGCCCTTATGAAATATTTTCAGTACGGCCGGGTAGCTCAGGGCAAAGCGGATTCCCCCTTGGATGAGCTCAGCACAGATGGGCGAAAACTCTTTTCGTTTGGCAGCCAGCGTGGCCGAGTAGTCCTGGAACAGGTAGACGGGCACATTGTCCAACTTCAGGTCTCGTTTTTTTCGATACGCTTGAAGAATGAGGGTCTTCTGGTGGAAATCTAAGAGGCGCGCTAATACCGGACGAGGCCTAGCACAATTCTCCTGCCATTGGCCCAGCCGGTGTGCTCTTTCCACGCGGACCCGACCTTGCAAATCTGTCAGGCCCAGCTCCTTCGGCAGCCACGTGTCAAACAGAGAGAAGAGCTGCTCCCCCGTCCAGGATTCCGGGATCCCAATCAGTCGCAAGTTATTGCGGCGGGATCTATTCTCCAGGTCATCAACCTTGAGAAGCAGGGCGTCAATCTGCGCCTGCTGCTGCTGCTGGGCCCGCTGTGCTGCTGATTCCCCTTCCTCCAGACTGGTCACCCTCTGCTCAACCTCCTCCATTCTCTTGGTGAGTTCTCCAAACATGTCGGTCATCTCCGCAAGCTTCTGCATCACCGCTGCAAATTTGGGCTCCAGCAATTTAGCAACCTCATAGGCCAGCTCTTCCGGCCCCGAATCTGCACTCTCCTTGCCTGGGGAGTCGGGCCCCGCTATCGATTTCGCCGCCGGCGCCATCTTGAGCTCTCGTGCCCCGGCAGCCTTCTCCCGCCTTGCCACAGATTTCATTATCCGGCCCCGTTAGCACCGAATGCAGGGCACCGGAGCGGTTCTTTAGTGTTCGGTACAGCTGGCAGGTAAGTTTACCGCCCAAGCGTTCTTTTATGCCGCCGATTTAACTGCAGATTCTTAAGGAGGCCTGGGAGCTCGGCAAGGACACGTCCTCACCCGCTCATGCGCTCACGTGATCCATAAACTGGATTTAAAGCAATCCTTTTTAGCTAACTCTCTCCTATCTCCTTAATTGTTCCTCAAGTGAGCCCCTAAGCTCCGGGCTCACCACCCTCCAGTTGCTTGGAGACTGAGATAACTGGAGTGTGGAGGTGGTGCCTGGGTGTCTTATACTAGTGACATCAAAAGGATGATGTTTCTCAATCTCCAAGCTGCTGGAGGAGCAGCAAAACCCAGAGGTTCGGGACTAGACTGGAGGGACGATAAGGAAGTAAGGGATTTGCAGAACACATAAGTAGATTAGTAAACCAGAACATAGTACCTTATAGGTTAATTAGAGGCTCTTATAGCAAATTCTGAAAGTCACGGGTAGTCTGTCAATTTTTTATATTTCAAGATTTTTCTGCAGAATTGCAAAAGTGAAGGCAAGAGTACTACAAAGAGGGCAGTGAGGAAGCTGGGTATTTCTTATGGCCTCCTGGACTCTGCTTGACTGCAGGTAATATAGCTGGTACTTGGAGATTCATGATGGCAGTGAAATGAAGCGTGCACGTAAGTGGAGTTTGTGTGAGAGTTGGGAGGCGTGCAGTGGTTGGCTATAGGACAGAGGTTCTCAACCCAGTCCTCGGGACACACCTAACCAGTCAGATTTTCAGGATAACCACAATAAATATTCATGAGAGAGGTTTGCATGCACTGCCTCCCCTACATGCCAGTCTCTCTCATGCATATTCATTATGGGTATCCTGAAAACCTGACCAGCTAGGTGTGTCCTAGGACTGGATTGAGAATCACTATTCTAGGATATAGGTGGTTTGGGTTGGAAAAGTGGAGGGTGGGTTCTACTTTAGAGCTTATGAATGTATGCAGAGAGACAAAGTTTTAGAAGAAGATTGCGGGGGGGGGGGGGAGTATGAGAAAAGTGCATATGATGTAGAATTAATATAAAAAGTTTGATGACTGAAGATACGAGTGCCAAGCGTCCATATGAAATTTCCATCTAATGGGTGCTCATCTTTTGTTTTGTTTTGCTGTTAAAAATGGTCTATGTCCCTCAATGAGGTTCAATAGAGGGGAAGACAGCTCCACTAGACAGCGGGGGGGGGGGGGGAGTGGGGACTGGGGAGATGATAGGATAAACAGGATGATATGGTTTATGATTCTGTAGTCTGTCAGCCAACCAGTTCTTGATCCAGTTCACCACCTTGTTTATGTTTATGTTTATTAAAACTTTTTATACCGCCCAACACCAGGGGCACCTGAGCGGTTTACAATATACTAAAAACAACTTAAAATATGGCTGAGAAAAGAAAAGGAACGCCAGTAAAATCAATAGGATAGGAAAGGAAGGAAGAGACAAAAAGAACAACAGACTACAATATAATGATTATAACATCAGTGGACGGGGGGAGAGGGAGTGACGGAGGGGGAAGGGGGAACCAGGGATGGTAGATCAAACGCTAGACTGAAGAGATGGGTCTTGAGTTGTGATTTAAAAGCTTGGTAAGATTCTTCTGCACGGAGCGAGGGGGGGAGCGAGTTCCAGAGGCTTGGGGCTAAGAAGTAGAAGGCAGAGGAGTGGGTGGAAGCAAGATGGGCCTGAGAGGGGGAAGGGAGAGATAAACGATTTGTGTGGATGGCACGAAGCAAGCGGTGGGGGGGGGCGGAAGTGTACCTGGTCGGCGAGATAAGAGGGGGAACCAGTGCGGACAGCCTTGTGTGTGAGAATGAGAATTTTATACTGAACACGAAAGGGGATAGGCAGCCAGTGGTGATGAAGAAGGAGTGGGGTGACATGATCGAAACGAGAGGCATGAGTAAGAAGACGAATAGCTGAGTTTTGAACGCGTTGAAGACGAGACAATTGGGATTTGGGCAGACCAGCAAGGGAGACATTACAATAATCGAGACGAGACATTACAAGGGAAAGGAGAAGGGATCCATCCCCAGGCTGCTCAGTTTATTCGCAAGCCTCCTATGACGAACAGTATGAAAGACTGCTGAAAGCCAGAGTGGAGGAGTGGCCTAGTGGTTGGGGCAAGGTACTTCAGGCCGGAAGGTCGGGGGTTCAAATCCCACTAGAGGACAGCAACCTTGGGCCGGAAGGACTGGGGTTTCTAGTCCCACAGGTGGCTCCTTGTGGTCTTGGGCAAGCCACTTAACCCTCCATAGCCCATGTTCCCTGTAAAATAGTTATCTCCAAGTTATTATGCCCTGTTCAATGTAATTTCAGTTTGTTCAATGTAAACCGCACTGATGCAGAATAGCGCGGTATATAAGAGAATGTAAATAAATAAAAATAAATAAATAAAATAAATCTAGGTTGACCACATCAGCTGTATGCCCTTGATCTAGTTCCCTGGTCACCCAGTCAAAGAAATCAATCAGATTTTTTTGGCACACTCTTCCCTTGGTAAAACCACATTGCCTCTGATCGCACAACCCATTGGCTTTCAGAAAAACTGCAATCTTCTTTCAGCAGCATTGCTATTACTTTTCCTGCCACCATATGGTTTGCAGACCTGAGAAATCGGCTCCAAAAGGGACCCGATGGCAGAAACAATGGGTCTTCCTGGGGGATTCTGTGTGGATTTAAGGATTTTGGGAATGATGTAGATGGTGGGTATGATGGGAAAATCTACAATCAAAAAATCCCTTTCTTTAACAGTAAGATACCCGCTGAATGATTCTTTCCTTAATGGTATTTGTTATTTGCCTTAGGTTTATTATTATTTATGACAATACAGGAGATACTTCAATAATAAGCAGCATAAAATACAGGTATGTTTTTACCGCCTGTTTATCATATCCCTTGAGAGCTTTTTTCATTTATCATATATGCTATTTAATAGTCTTTTACATATTCATTTTACGTACACTCTTGATGTTGTATTTTATTTATTTATTATTATATATACAAATAATTTTTTCGTTCATTATGTTTTAATTTACATGTTTATATTTTAACAAATTAGGACTTATCTGTGTTACATTATATATTTATTTGGCTCCGATTTTTAGCTGTACATTTGTATATTTTACATTTTATTTTTATTATAATTTTTGATGTTCAAGCTTTGTTTTTATATATTTTGGTTTGTTCTTCATGTTCTTGTTTACATTTATTTCACATGTATGATATAATTTGTTTTATATGACACATTATGTTTTAGCCATTCAAGCCCCTGAAGAAGGCTTCTACTCTTCCTTGCTGCCATATTTGTGAAAAGTGACTATATCAGCCCTTCCCCAATCCCTTGGTCTCCAGGGATCTATTAAACACATCTTTTTAAACTTCTGGGCTCCTTCAGTATCCTGGGATGCACCTGATCTGGTCCCATGGCCTTGTCCACCTTCAGTTTTGCAAGCCATTCTCCCTGCCAGAGATATGGCAGCAATGCTCTAAGGAGAGCATCTTGAATTTCTCCCTTACCACAAACCTGTTGAGGCCTTGCAGGTCTAGGATGGGTCCAAACACTCAGGTCCCTTTGAGTACCAGAAAGTAGAAGAATCCCTTGCCTCTGAGTTTGAGGGGTATGGGTTCCACTTCCCTGTGTGCCATGAGATTTGTGAGTTCCTGATGAAGCAGGTCCCGGTGAAGGGGATGCATCAGGAGCTCTCCTGGAAAGAATGGCGAGGGCATCTGTTCGAGGTGGAGGAGGTATCCATCACCACCTGCAAGGCCCATACATCAGTGGTAATAGCGGGCCATCGGTAGGCAAAGAACACCAGATGCCTCCCAGTGTGCTGCAGGGTAGGCCCTTCTGGGGGAAGAGAGACTATGCCCCAGGGAGTCAAACCCCCCTCCCCCTGCCAGGTTGCACCTGAGGCATGCATTGAGGCTTGTGGGCCTTAGGCTTATGAGAGTCATGCCCTAGTCCCCTTCGCCTGCTGAGGGTAGCTTCCATAAGCCTTCCTCTTTTTCAGGTATAGGGGCTTTTTACCCAAAGCCTTCCTCTGGGAAGGATCAGCTGTTCCTGGTCATGAACTCAGACTCCAACTCGGCAGTTTTTCAGTCATGGGTTTGCCAAAAAGATTCTTTCCCCAGCAAGGGGACAACTTATCCTGCACACACTGCTTCAGATCGGAAGACTGAGCCAGGCATGGCATCGGGCACTAATGTCCACCGCTACTACTCCAGCTGCCGACTTCAAGCCATCATAGGCCACCCGAATCAAACTTGTAGCACTCCCTGACTGTGGAGACCAGGATCCGGAACTGCTGAAGAGGATCCTCAGAAAGACCAGCTGCGAACCCAGCAAGTTCCTACGCCATGTCCTGCAGGTATATGCCCATGTACAGCTGGTATGCCTGGATCTTGCTGATGAGCATCAAAGCCTGAAAGAGTGCCTGTCCAGGACATCCAGAACACAGGTCTTCCTACCCGGGGGCACAAAGGAGTGTGTTTTCTATCTCTTGAGCCTCCACATGGCTGACTCCACCAGCATGGAACTGTGGGGCAGCCAGGAAGCCAGGGCTGCAGCAGACCAAGTACATCAGGTCCAGCCACCTGCTCACAATGGGAACAGAGGCTGGGGCCTCCCACATATGAAACAGCAGCCACTCCAGGATTGGGGGAAACCGGCAACGTGAGGGCCTCTTTGGGGGGGAGCCTTCTACTGGAGGATCTCAAGGTCCTCGGCCCAAGGGTTCAAGGGGTGATCAGGGAAACTACAGACCGGTGAGCCTGACATCAGTACCGGGAAACATGATAGAAACAATTATAAAGAACAAAATTACTGAACACACAGATAGTCATGGCTTAATGGGAGACAACCAACATGGCTTTAGCCATGGAAGATCTTGTCTTACTAATCTGTTAAATTTTTTTGAAGGTGTGAATAAACAGACAAAGATGAGTCTGTTGATATAATGTATCTGGATTTTCAGAAAGCATTTGACAAGGTCCCTCATGAGAGACTCTTGGTGAAATTAAAAAGTCATTGGATAGGAGGCAGTGTACTATTCTGGATCAGGAACTGGTTAAAAGATAGAAAGCTGAGGGTAGGGCTAAAAGGCCAATTTTCTCAATGGAGAAAGATGAATAGTGGAGTACTCCAGGGATCTGTGCTGGGTCCGCTACTTTTTAACATATTCGTAAATGACCTGGAAATGGGAACAACGAGTGAGGTAATCAAATTTGCAGATGACACAAAATTATTCAAAGTTGTTAAAAACCATGAGGATTGTGAAAAATTGCAAGAGGACCTTGATAAATTGGAATACTGGGTATCCAAATGGCAGATTAAATTTAATGTGGACAAGGGCAAAATTATGCACCTAGGAAAGAACAACCTAAACTATGGTTACACGATGCAAGGTTCCACATTAGGAACCACCACCCAAGAAAAAGATTTAGGTGTCATCGTGGATAAAGCACAGTTACTTACCTGTAACAGGTGATCTCTGGGAACAGCAGGAATAAGTCTTCACATATAGGTACGTCGGTACCGACGGAGCCTGCGCGGGAACGCTCCCCACCTTCCCATAAAGGAAAGCTTTTGGGAGCATCCCACAGCGCCTGCGCGCTGCCTTCCCGCCTTTCCTAACCGCCTCTCCTCAGTTCGAGTTTAAAGCTGAGACAATAGAGAGAGAGAGGAAAGGAAAGATAGATAGAGAGGTACAACTCCTAGGGGAGGTGGGAGGGTTGTGAAGACTTATTCCTGCTGTTCCCAGAGATCACCTGTTACAGGTAAGTAACTGTGCTATCTCCAGGAACAAGCAGGAATGAGTCTTCACATATGGGGACTCCCTAGCTAAAGATGCCTGGGAGATCCCCAAGGATTTGAGACCCTGGGAAAGGTTCTACCTCCTCCTATGGATCTCAGGCATCCATCCAGGGAAGGAGGGTAGGAGTTGATTAAGAATGGAACAGGTGTTTGAGAACAGCCTGACCAAACAAGGCATCCTGGCGGGAGTCCTTGTCCAAGCAGTAATGGGCTGTGAAGGTATGAACCGAGGCCCAGGTGGCTGCTCGACAGATCTGGTCGATGGACACAGAATTTAGATGAGCCATAGAGGTGGCCATGGCCCTCACATTATGAGCTGTGACATGGCTCTCCAAAGAAAGGTTTTTACTCTGCTAGGCGAAAGAAATACATTGAGCAATCCAATTGGACAGTGTCCTCTTAGAGACTGGAAGTCCCAAATGAGAAGGATCAAAAGCAACAAAGAGCTGGGAAGACTTCCTATGTTGCTGTGTCCTTTGTAAGTAAAAGGCAAGGGCTCTTTTACAATCCAGAGTATGAAGACTCTTCTCTGCACTTGATGCATGAGGAGCTGGAAAAAAGACAGGTAAATATACCTCTTGATTAAGATGAAAAGGTGAGACCACATTAGGCATAAAGTGTGGATTGGTCCTAAGGACTACCTTATCATAATGGAACCTTGTATAAGGTGGATTAGCCACTAAGGCCTGCAGCTCACTGATGCGGCGAGCTGAGGTGACTGCAATAAGGGAAATAACCTTCCAGGAAAGAAATTTCAAGGAAGGGGTGGCTAAGGGTTCAAAAGGAGGCTTCATAAGCTGATCAAGAAACAGATTTAAATCCCATGCCACCGGAGGTTTAGTTAAAGTTAGACCTCTCATGAATCTTGCAATAAGAGGATGAGAGGAAATAGGTTGTCCATTGATAGGCTTAAGGGATGCTGCAATAGCACTCAAATGGACCCTTACTGAATTCGTCTTAAGGACTGCATTGGAAAGATGCAGGAGATAATCCAATAGGGAATTCAAAGGTAGTGCTAGAGGGTCAAGACCCCTTTCAGCACACCAAATGGAAAATCTTTTCCATTTAAAAGCATAGGAACGCCTAGTGGAAGGTTTTCTGGAAGCATGGAGGATATCCTTCACTTGCTGAGAAAGATTCAAGCCTTGAAGGTCTAGGCCTTCAGTAACCAAGCTCTGAGGTGAAGGGACTTGGGGTTTGGGTGCCACAAAGTCCCTTCCTCCTGGGACAGAAGGTCTGGAGTGGCTCCCAAGTCCAGGGAGGGGGCTTGGGAGAGATGCAGAAGTAGAGGGTACCACACTTGGCGTGGCCAGCGTGGAGCTATGAGGATCATAGATCCTTGATCTCTCTGGAGTTTGAACAGAGTCTTGGGAATCAAGGGAATGGGTGGAAAGGCATACAGGAAGCCCTGACCCCAATGAAGGAGGAAGGCATCCTTGGCCTGGACTCCCTGACACGGAATTCTGGAACAGAACCGGGGAAGATAGGCATTCCACGGACTTGCAAAGAGGTCTATGTCCGGGGTTCCCCATTCGTGGAAGATTCTGAGTACCTGATCCATGTGCAGGGACCATTCGTGTGGAAGCAGAACTCGACTGAGTCTGTCTGCCCAAGCGTTTTGGATAACTGGGAGGTATACTGCCAGGAGATGGATTTGATGCTCTCTGGCGAAGGCCCACAATCTTAAAGCTTCATTGCAAAGCGACAGAGAGCCAGTTCCTCCTTGCTTGTTTATGTAAAACATGGCTAACTGATTGTCCGTATGAATGAGGACTGTCTTGTAGCTGAGGAGGGTATGAAAGACCTTGAGAGCTAGAAAAACTGCTCGAAGCTCCAAGTGGTTGATATGAAGAGAGGTCTCCTGTGGGGACCAAGTGCCTTGAGTGGAGAGGTCCTGTAGATGAGCTCCCCAACCTGTTTGGGAGGCATCTGTTGTGCGGGTTGCTTGGGGCAACAACTGTTGGAAGGGGGAGCCCAGCAACAGATTTTGAGTGCACATCCACCATTGGAGAGACCAAAAGAGACATTTGGAGGTTGCTATTTGGTCTGAGAGAGCTCCTGATGCTTGAGTCCACTGGGTGGACAAAGTCCATTGAGCTGCTCTCATGTGTAGGCGAGCATAGGGTACCACATGCACTGTGGAAGCCATGTGGCCTAGTAGTTGCAGCATCTCCCGGGCAGTTAAGTGGCTCTTTGACTGAATCTGGGAGGCTAACTGCACTAGACGTTGGCAACGGGCCTGAGGAAGGTAGGCCCTTGCAGTGGTAGTATCCAACCAGGCCCCTATGAATTCTAGGGACTGAGTAGGGGTGAGCTGAGACTTTGGGAGGTTTACCACAAGTCCCAGATACTGCAGAATGCGTCTTGTGCGGTCCAGGGAAATCTGGGCCTCTGACTGAGATGGAG
Organism: Ichthyophis bannanicus; assembly: GCA_033557465.1. Taxonomy (NCBI): domain Eukaryota; kingdom Metazoa; phylum Chordata; class Amphibia; order Gymnophiona; family Ichthyophiidae; genus Ichthyophis; species Ichthyophis bannanicus. Next base: position 1,541,686,145 of record CM066031.1, read on the forward strand.
CTCGGATGAGCCAGTCGTCCAGGTATGGGAATACAAATATTCCCAGTGTGCGTAGAAATGCAGCTACTGTTGCCATGCATTTGGTGAACACTCTTGGAGCAGAGGCCAGACCGAAAGGAAGCACCCTGTATTGATAATGTTTTCCTTGGAAAAGAAAACGGAGGAATCTTCTGTGAGATGGATGGATGAGGACATGTGTGTACGCATCCTTGAGATCTAGAGAACAAAGCCAATCCTGACTTTGAAAGTATGGAAGGAGAGTGCCCAGAGAAAGCATCTTGAACTTCTCCTTGCATAGAAATTTGTTCAATTCCCTGAGGTCTAATATGGGTCTGTATCCCCCTGTCTTCTTTGGAATGAGAAAATAGGGGGAGTAAAACCCTGACCCTTGTTGAAGAAGGGGAACCTCTTCTATTGCCCCTTGGGCAAGAAGGGTAGCCACCTCTTGACCTAGAAGGTCGAGAATAGATGTGGGAGAATTGAAGTGTCTCACCATGGTGTGGGGAGGAAGGTCTGAGAAATGAAGTTTGTAGCCCTCTCTTATGATGGAGAGGGTCCACTGCTCTGATGTAATCTGCTCCCATCTGGGAGCAAAATGAGCTAACCTTCCTGGAATGGTGAGAGGTTCTGGCTGTTTTAAAGCCAGAAAGGCTAAGTTCTCTAGCATCAAGTCAAAAACCCTGAGGAGGTTGGGTATGCTGAGTTGCAGCAGCCCCTGTAGACTTAGGCCTGGCCTGTTTAGGTTGCTGACACTTAGTGGCAAAGCGACCTGTAGAAGATTGTTGGCCAGAAGTAGAAGGAAATCTGCCCTTTTTGAAAAAAGATTTTTTAAAGGGCTTTTTCTTGGCAGAAACGGAGGTTGACTTTGAAAGTCTATCCAAAGCAGAGTTTTCTGCATCCATTTGAGTGGCTTTTATTTTCCATTCTTTGCCAAATAGGTTTTCACCTGTACAGGGAAGATTTCCTAAGCCATCTTGAACCCAGAGTTCTAAATCAGAAGCTTGCAGCCAAGCTATTCTGCGAGCAGCTATGGCAATGCCTGAAGCTCTGCTGGCACCTTCAAAGGAGTCAAAGGCTGCCCTGTTGGAAAACTTTGAAATGTCTTGGGTATGCTTAAGCCAAATGAGGAATTCTTCCCTTTTATCCTCTGGAAGAAAAGGGAGGAAAGTGTGCAGCTTTTCTGCAACTTCTTTTAGAAACATACCCATGTAAAGACTATATGAGTTGATTCTGGCAATAAGCATACTGGCTTGGAAGATTTTCCTACCAAAAGCATCCAAGGTCCTGCATTCTCTTCCTGGAGGAGCAGAAGAGTGTCTCTTTGTACTCTTTATCCTCTTCATAGCTGACTGCACCACAATGGAATGGTGAGGAAGCTGAGTTTTATGAAATCCAGGACAGGGAGGGACACGATACATAGTGTCCAATCTGCGAGAATGAGGAGAAAGGGTGAGAGGAGTCTCCCATAAATCAATCATGTGTTCATAAAGAATCTCATGAATTGGTAAGGTGACTGCCTCTCTAGGAGCCTTAGAATAACCTGAAATATCTATTTTTTTTGCTCTAGGCTCTGATTCAGAGGTTACTGAAATAGAAAGTCCTTTAGCTACTTCTCTTATGAAGTCTTGAAAGGACAAGTCCTCTGGAGGAGACATTCTTCTTTTTGGAGAAGGCGGCTCTTCAGGAAGGGTTATGGATACTTCAGGAAACTCCTCTGATGTATCAGAATCATCAGAGGAATCAAAGTACCGTCTGTCAGGGTGCTCTTCTAATGCTCGATACGCGTATCGAGCAGTATCGACATCGGGCACTCTCGGTACTGGATCGGTACCGATAAGCAGCCCTGGACAAGGAACTGCTGCAGTCGGTATCCTGGTCAATGCCGATGCAGTCGGTACCGGTACCGGAGCCGATACCGACAACGGAGTTTGTTGTGGTACTAGCGGCGTCGCAGCTTGAATGAAGGCCGTGATAGCCCGCTGCATGGACAGAACAATCTGATCCATCGACGCCATGAATGCCTGGAATTCGGTACCGGGAGATTGTGCCGGTACCCCAGAGCATTCTAACAGGTGATCGGTCGAGGCCGTGCCATCGATGTCAACCTGTAACCCCATAGGAGGAGCTTTGGAAGCCGGAGCTTCCCGCCGGGGTTGTTTACCTAGTGCAGGATCCTCGAGGGCTAGCCCGGAGGCATCTCGATGCTTAGAGGGAGATCTACCCTTCGAGGACCTGCTAGATTTATGTTTGGTTACCTGAGATCCATTAGGAGAAGAAGACCTGGAAGATGTCGATGCTACCGAAGCTGCATCAGCGGGAAACAGCACATGGAGCTTAGCTGCTCAGTTCTGTAAACCCCGTTTAGACATAAGAGAGCAGGACGGACAATCCGGAATGGAGTGTTCAGGCCCCAAACATTTAAGACATCATTCATGGGTGTCTGTAACAGAAATAGTACCGCTACACTTAGTGCATTTCTTGAACCCGGAGGCTGGTTTTTCCATGAGGGAAATTTTCTTGTGGGCCCTGAGGCCCAAAGAGAAAAATACACTAAGTGAGGAAAAGTATAGATTTTTTTTTTTTTTTTTAAAGAAGAAAGAAAAGACCGGCGGTACCGGTCCGGAGTCGGGGAAGGCAGACACGCGACCAAAGAAATAAAATAAAATAAAGAACTTCTTCAGGGGTGACAGGGCTCGACCTGCTGGCTCTGCGGCAAAGAAGAACTGAGGAGAGGCGGTTAGGAAAGGCAGGAAGGCAGCGCGCAGGCGCTGTGGGATGCTCCCAAAAGCTTTCCTTTTTGGGAAGCTGGGGAGCGTTCCCGCGCAGGCTCCGTTCCTGCTTGTTCCTGGAGATCATGTTGAAACCTTCCTGCCCAGTGTGCAGCGGCAGCCAAGAAAGCAAATAGAATGCTAGGAATCATAAGGAAAGGAATGGAGAATAAAACAAAGGATATTACAATACCTCTGTATCGTTCCATCTTGCGACCGCCCCTTGAATATTGTGTGCAGTTCTGGTCGCCGTATTTTAAAAAGGATATAGTGTTATTAGAAAAGGTACAGAGAAGAGCCACCAAAATGATAAAGGGGATGGAAAGATACCCTGCTAAAAAGGTTATGGCTCTTCAACCTGGAAAAGAGACAGCTGAGGGGAGGTATGATAGAGATCTATAAATTAATGAATGGAGTGGAACGGGTAAACATAGATCGATTGTTTACACCATCAAAATATAGAAAGACTAGGGGACATGCAATGAAGCTACAGTATCACCTATTTAAGACTAATAAGAGAAAATATTTTTTCACTCAACGTGTAATCAAACTCTGGAATTCATTACCAGATGATGTAGTAAAAGCTATTAGTGTAGCCGGGTTTAAAAAAGGTTTGGACAAGTTCCTGGAGAAAAGGTCCATAAACCATTATTAAAAGAGACCTGGGTTATCCAATGCTTGCCCCAATATAAGCCTTATGGAACCTGTGTCTTTTGGGGAAACTGCTAAGTACTTGTAACCTAGATTGGCCACTGTTGGAAACAGGATACTGGGCTTGATGGACCTTGGTCTGGCCCAGTATGGCATATCTTATGTTTTTATGTTCTCAGACTCGGTGGTGAAGGTGAGGGCCTTTGCCAAATCCCTCATAAATTCCAAGGCGGTCAGGTCCTTGCGTGGGGACCAGAGGGGAAATGTCTGAAGGCTCATCCCTGTGGAGCCGAGTGTCCAAGGACTCTTCATCCTCTATCTTCCAGTCTGAATCGGAGTCCAAGGAAACCTCGCAGGTTCCTCGTGCCTCAGGCTGGAGCCTCAGCCCCGATGTCGGCGGTGCCCTGAGTTGGATGCACTGTGTGGGGAAGTCCTCGGCCCCAACTGAGACCAGGCCCAAGGAGCGTCTCAAGGCCGGTGGTGCTCGAGGACAGACTCCACCTCCAGGGAAACCTCGCTGTGGAGGGGCCAGTGGTCGGGATGGATAACCTGGAGGAACCAGACATCAGAGCTCACTGTTGGGCCATGAAGGCAGACAAACTATGTTCTAAGGCCGCCATCCTGGCCTCGATGCCCGAGGGCTCCGCAGACACCAGCGAGAGCACTGAGTGCTTTGGACCCAAAGCCGGCGAAGGGGTGTCCTCAGTGAAGATGGCCTCAGAGGAATGAGACCACTACTCTGACGCCAATGGCATTCTCTCCTACCGGGGCAGCTTCGAGAGCCGCTCCCAGCCATCATCTTTGGCCTGCATCGAGGGCTCCAAGGCTGGGTGATGCAGAGCTTCCCCACAGTCCCAGACTCATCACTCAAGGAAGCCACCGATGACGTCAGACTCTTTGAGGGGCGTCCCTCATTAAGGGAGCCCCAGTTCTGTGCTCAAAGTCCTCGAGGCTCTGAAGTGGCATGGTCACCGCGCAAGGAGGCAACCCTCGAGGGCACTGGCCCTGCAGACAAACCCGGGGCAGAGTCAGTCTTATGAAGAATCAACTTGTGCTGCTTCTTGCAGTAGGGAGTGCCAATTTTAGGGGTAGATTTTTATTTTTCCAAACTTTATAACTACTAGTGACCAAATTATGCAGTTTTGCATGCTGAATCTAAAGCTATCCAGAAACTGCTTAAAGTGAGTCTTACCTACATTAGATCACAGTTGAAATATGTGGAAATTAAGTAATATTTATTTGAACATACAAATTAGTCTGAACACCACCCATAGCCACATAATTGTCTTTAAAATGTCATTTATGCAGTTAATTTAATGTTATTTAACAAAATCCAGTAATAAGCCATAACTTGTTTGCTTCTGTTTCGGCTCATGAGCTCCTTGCTGACCATCTGACCCCGAATATGATGTTCACTCCTCTCCTGATTGTACACATGACCAGCCGTCTCAGTCGTCATTTTTACACACCTTTCTATGCACTGGGTGTGTGTGATGGCCAGTCTGGAACCACCATGGGCTTGCTCAGAAATGCCTTGATCTCTACTGTTGTCATGGTACAGGTAAGAGGAGGCTCAGAGACTCCGGAGCTCCAGGTATAGTTGCCTCAGTGTTGATGGATGGTGTTTTCCTGGGTCTCGCACTGCTGTCTCCAAGCTGAGTCTTCTCATCTTTCACCTCTGATCTTCAATATCTTCTCCACTGCATCTCCTCTCTCCTGTTCCTCTTCACTGCACAACATAGCTTGCAGAACAGACTCACTGTAACCATACCAAGCTGACCTTCTCATTGTAGGCATGACTATCTTCCTTACCTCTTCACTGTTCTTTCGACAGTTGCAGCTGGAAAAGGAGATACCTGGGACCTTGTGTCCAATTGCTACTTATTTTTATACTGAACCAGTTCGCCATGTAAACCCCAACACAGAAGGTTAAATTAGACTTACCTGCTAATTGTAGTTCCTGGAGTGGAACAGTCTAGTCCCATAACCTCTGGGTTCCCAATCCAATCCAGCAGCTTGGAGACTGAGAAACTCCACCTTTTTGTGACATCATCCGTATAAGTCTCCGGTGCCAGCCTCATGCCACCAGTAACCTATTGACAAAGAAGACTCACCGGAGAAACAAGTAAGCCAAAGACTATAGTAAACATTGATAACAGTAAAATAGCAACTGAGGGCAAGAAACTCCCAGCCCATTGTAGCACTTAAGAGAAAGTGGGAGCATTCCAACCCCCTGCTTGAAGTAAGGAACAGACCCAGCAGAACCAAGAAAGTAGCCCCTCTTACCTGTGAAGCTGAGCCAATCCGGACATGTGTTTGCCCAGGAACTCTGGGAGGGATATGGGACTAGACTGTTCCACTCCAGGAACTACAATTAGCAGGTAAGTCTAATTTAACCTTCCTGATCGTGTCCCAGTCTAGTCCCATAACCTCTGGGTCTATACCAGAGCAGTGAAACACACTTACACACGGGAGGGACCTGGCAAACCAGCCTGAAGAACCGCTGATCCGAAGGAGGTCTCCTCCGCCATCTGAAACATCCAGACGGTAGTGCCTAGCAAAAGTATTGAGGGACGACCACGTCGCCGCCCTACAGATATCCACCGGCGAAACTAAACGAGCCTCCGCCCAGGAGGCAGCCTGAGCCCGCGTAGAATGAGCTTTCACCCCATCCGGCACAACTCTGCCCTTCAACACATAAGCCGACTCAATGGCTTCCCTAATCCAGCGAGCAATAGATGCTTTAGAGGCCGCTTCACCCTTTTTCGGCCCCGCGAAAAGCACAAAAAGTCTATCCGACTTCCGAAAGGACTCCGTCCTCTTGAGATACTTCCGTAAAGCTCTCCGGACATCCAACCGATGAAACCGAGTAGCTGGAGAACTACTGCTATCACCTCGCAATACCGGCAAGGAAATCGCCTGATTAATATGAAACGCCGAGACTACCTTCGGGAGGAAAGCCGGCACCGGTCGCAACACCACTTTAGACGGAAAGAAGGAAAGATAGGGCTCCCTACAGGAAAGAGCCTGTAATTCTGAAACACGCCTGGCCGAGCACACCGCCACGAGAAAGGCCACCTTCAGAGAAAGATCCTTGAGTGAGGCTCTAGCCAGCGGCTCGAAGGGCTCCCCCACTAAGGTCTCCAACACAAACGGAAGACTCCATTTGGGAAATACTGGGCGGGTTGGAGGCCGAGCAAGAGAAACCGCTCGGAGAAATCGTTTCACATCCCGCTGGACCCCCAGCGACTGACCCGCCAGCCTGCCCCTGAAACAAGATAAGGCAGCCACTTGGACTCGCAACGAAGCCGCTGCCAAACCCTTTTCGAAACCATGTTGCAAAAATTCCAGAATTTGCGGGAGGGAAGCTCGTAACGCTTGGAACTGCCGCGCACTACACCAGGCCTCAAAAATCCGCCAAATGCGGACGTAGGACAACGAAGTGGAACGCCTTCTGGACTTGACCAAGGTAGAGATAACCGCTGGAGAATACCCCCGGGAGGTCAACCGCGCCCTTTCAAGAGCCAGGCCGTAAGAGAGAATCGACCCACGTGAGGCATGACCAGCGGCCCCTGAGATAACAGATCCGTTCGGTCGGGAAGACGCCAGGGCCTGGCCACCAGCAACTGCACCAGATCCCCGTACCAAGGACGCCGGGGCCAATCCGGCGCAATCAAGATGACATGGCCCCGGAAGCCCTCTATTCTTTGTAGAACTCGGCCGATCAACACCCACGGAGGGAAGACATACAGAAGCTGCTCCTCCGGCCAGACCTGCAAGAGAGCATCCAGACCCTCCGACATTCTTTCCCTGCGCCTGCTGAAAAAGCGGTTGCACTTTGCAGACGCAAAGGTCGCCATGAGATCCATCACCGGCCTGCCCCACCGTCGGACCACCATTTCGAACACCTCGGGATGCAGGACCCACTCCCCGGGATCCACTCTTACCCGGCTGAGGAAGTCGGCCTCCACGTTGTCTACCCCTGCTACATGGGCTGCCGACAGGTCCAGAAGGTGGGCCTCTGCCCAGGAACACAGAGCTTCGGCCTCGGACTCTAGGGACGCACTGCTGGTGCCGCCCTGCTTGTTGACGTAGGCCACTGCCGTCGCATTGTCCGAAAGCACCCGGACTGCTTTCCCGTCGAGGAGCGGCCGGAACTCCCGCAAAGCCAGCGACACCGCCCGGAGCTCCAACCGGTTTATCGCCCAGGCGCTTTCTTGAGCGTCCCAAAGCCCCTGAGCGAAGGCTCCCTGGCAGTGAGCTCCCCAGCCCAGCAGACTGGCATCGGTCATCACCGCCACCCAGTCCGGCGATTCGAGGGATTTCCCCCTGTCGAGCGACTGGGGGAGCAACCACCATCGTAGAGACTGACGAACATCCTCCGGACATTCCAGCTTCCGGGAGAGGGAGTCCCGCTGGTGCGACCACCGACGAAGCAGAGCCCTCTGTAAGGGCCTCATGTGAGCTCTCGCCCAGGGGACGGTCTCTATCGCCGCCGCCATGGTGCCCAACACCTGCAGGTAGTGCCACGCGGAAGGCGTCCGGAGCCTGAGAAACCCCTGAACGCGATTCCGCAATTGCAAGGCCCGTTGGGCGGTAAGAAACACTCTTCCGCTCCGCGTATCGAAGCGCGCCCCCAGGTATTCCAGATTCTGGGAAGGCTGGAGATTGCTCTTGGCCAGATTGACAATCCAACCCAGGCTCTCCAGTAGAGAGACTACCCGGGCCGTAGCCTGCACGCTGTCGTCGTGCGATTTCGCCCGGATCAGCCAATCGTCCAGATAAGGATGCACGAGGATGCCTTCCTTTCGCAGAGCCGCCGCCACCACTACCATGACCTTTGTAAAGACTCTCGGGGCGGTCGCTAGCCCGAAGGGCAATGCTTGGAACTGAAAATGACCGAACGGGACCGCAAATCTGAGAAACTTGTGATGCTCCTGCCGAATTGGAATGTGAAGGTAAGCTTCGGACAGGTCGAGGGAGGTGAGAAACTCCCCCTGTCGCACCGCCACTATGACGGAGCGCAGGGTTTCCATGTGAAAGTGAGACACACGGAGACAGCGGTTGACTCCTTTGAGATCCAGGATCGGGCGAACATCTCCTCCCTTCTTTGGGACCGTAAAATAAATGGAGTATCGACCGCACCCGTACTGATCTACGGGCACGGGCGCAATCGCTCGGAGATCCAGTAACCGCTGTACCGTCAGCCTTAAGGCCGCCCTCTTTGTCACCGTCCTGCCGGGGAGAGCACAAAGGAATCCCGCACGGGACGCAAGAGCTCCAGAGCATAACCGTCGCGAACAACCTCCAACACCCACTGATCCGTCGTGATGTGGGCCCAGGCGGGAAGGAACTCCCGCAGACGTCCACCCACGGGGGTGGGGGACGACTGGGCCCCCCTCACTTCATTGGGGCTTTTTAAGATTAAGGGAGGAGGAGGAGGAGGTATTAAGTCCGAAACCTCGCCCCGCGCCCCGAAACCCCCGGAAACTCTGTGATCGGAAGGGAAAACGCCCCCTCTGTCCTGGAGCAGCCCTTTGGGGACGAAAGCGACGAGAGTCCCGCAACTGCCCCCTGGAACTCGATGCCCCCCGAGAGGCCCGGGGCTTGTCCTCGGGCAAACGCCCGCCCTTGGACTCCCCGAGCTCCTTGACCAGCTTGTCCAAGTCCTCGCCGAACAGCAGACGCCCCTTAAAGGGCAATTTGCTCAACCGCGTCTTGGACGACGTGTCAGCGGACCAGTTCCGCAACCAGAGATAGCGCCGCGCTGCGACCGCCGACGCCATACTCTTGGACAGCCCCCGCATAAGGTCGTACTGGAGGTCCGAGAGGTAAGCGGCCCCTGACTCCAGGCGTGCCGCTTCCCCCGCCAAAAGAGACTCCTGGCCCTCCTGGACTTTCTGAGACCAACGCAGGCAGGCCCTGGAAACCCAGGCGCCACAGATGGCTGCCTGTAGGGAAAGAGCATTAATATCAAAGACTTGCCTGAGCAAGACATCCAGTTTCTTATCCTGAACGTCCTTGAGCGCCGCGCTACCTTCCACCGGAATGGTAGTCTTCTTGGTCACTGCCGAAACCGCAGCGTCCACCCTGGGAGGTTGAAACACCTCCTTGTCCCGGTCTAATAAAGGGTACAAACGGCCCATCACTCTGGCACCTTTCAAAGGCGCCTCGGGGACATTCCATTCCTCTTGAATCATCTCCTGAAACACCCTGTGCACCGGGAAAGCCCTCTGAGTTTTCCGGAACACCTGCAGCAGCGGATCTTCCAATGACTCGTCTTCCGCAGCCGCCGGCTCCGGCATGTTGAGCGCTTTTAGCGACTCCACAATGAGGGATGGCAGTTCCTCTCTCCGAAATACTCGCACTACTCTAGCCTGATCCTCCTTGTCAGGGATCTCGCCCTCCTCCAACTCGTCCTCCAAACATACGCTGTGGGCGCCCTCATCCGAGAGAGGGCTTTCCGACAGCCCGGAGAGGTCCGCCAGGGTATCGTCTCCCCGAGCCCTCTTGCTCCTACTCGGGGAAAGGGACCGACGCGGGGACGCCGGACGTTTACCGGCACCACTGGAGCCGCTCGGCAAACCCGCCTGCAACAAACCACTAAAAGCAGAATGTTGAATAAGTGCCACAAACTGTGGAGAAAAAATGGTAGAGAGCTCAGTGGGGAACACCATGGGAGAAGCCGGAGCGCCCAAACCTGAAGACGTTCCTGGCAGCGGTTCCTCATGCGCCAGGGCCGGGAGACGCGACGGCGAAGCCTCTGGCTCGAGCCCTGGCGCTGGAACTGCCTGTGAGGGGGGGTTATCCAGCTCCCGGGCCTCCCCCGCACACTCTTTGCAGACCCCTGCACTTGTGCCCTTCCGTGTCCCACACACAATGCAAAGGGGTTTGGAGGGCATGCTGACCACTGCTGCCTCAACAGAAAAGGAAGTGAGTGAAAAGAAAAAGGCCCAAGGTACACCCGAGAAAATGCCGAAAAAAAAAACGCCGAGGGCACAGAGAGAAAAAATCCCCCACAGCTGAAAAACTGCTGCGCTATAATATCGGAGAGTTTGCCTGCACCTGTATGCCTCCACAACTCTCCCTAAAGAGCAGGGCAACTTCAAAACAAAAAGAACCGGCCCGCGCAGAAAAACCACGGCGTCACCACGAGGCAGGGCCGCGAGGAAAAAGAGCGCGAAAGCGCGCTGAGAAACACTGACCGGGCCGCGGCCCCTGCCCGAGCACAGCAAAAACCACGCCGGCTCTAAAGACAGTCCCGCGGCTGCTCGGAGGCTCCCGCCAGCCTAGGGAACACCCTCCGCTTCCCCCCAAGGTAAAACTCACCGCACCGCTGAACCGCGGGAGAGACAGAGGAGAAGGGGGGGGGTTAGGAGCAGCCGAACGCGCTAGCAGGCACAGACTTCTGCGTGGCGCCGGCTCTCCCGAAGGCAGACTTACCCCACCGGATCTCGCCCGGGCCGCTGCTGTGTCTCAGGCAAACCTCTGAAACAGCCGGCCACAGCAATGAGCTCTGCCCCGAAGAGTAGCTAAGTGCAGGAGGGGGGGGGGGTGAGGAGGGAGACGGAGGACCCAGAGCCAAAGAGCTGGAGTGCTCCCAATTCCACGAAATAGACAGCAAAGCAGGACTGCAAAATAACTAACAGCTAAATTAAGCCCATAAACTAAGGTGTCTCAATTGTTTCTCCTGTGAGCCCGGGACCCCCGGGCTCCCAACTATCCAGCTGCTTGGAGACTGAGGTAACTGGTGGCATGAGGCTGGCACCGGAGACTTATACGGATGATGTCACAAAAAGGTGGAGTTTCTCAGTCTCCAAGCTTCTGGATTGGATTGGGAACCCAGAGGTTATGGGACTAGACTGGGACACGATCAGGAAATTAGATAAATTGATAATTGAAGTACAAATGGCATTAATATGCAATGCAAACACATAAAAACTATCATCAGAGCACTTAAACATATTTCAGTAATTTGTGTATTTTTGCGTAATTTCCTAGAAATTACAGGTAGGTAAATAAATTACACAAAATTTAAAGCTAGTTGATGATTTGTCAAATTAAATTGTACCATTTTTTCACTAGTGCTTTTTAAAATTATGACATCTGCAAAATTAAAACACCCTATTCTTGCAGCCTCGGAGGACCTTGTGGGCCATCTGCTGGCAGAGATCACATACCAAGGGATCATGATCCAGCCTGAGGCACCAAAGGCAACAATCATGCAGGTCCATGCATGGCATACTGTGAGCAGAGCTGTTGCAAAGCTTGAAGCCATTGACCAAGGCCATGGCTGGGAAGGCGATCACCATGAGGTCAAACTCCCTTGGCCCAGCCGAAAAGGGCACGAAAACTCACGCAACAAAAAAAGGGGAAAAGAAAGGAACCCCAAAAAAATGTGATGCCGGAAGCAAGTAGAATTGGGGGCAGAAGGGAACCAGTAGGTGGCTGGAGAAGACAAAATAAAGAAAAAATATATTTTCTGGGGAAGACAGACACATGTCCAATGGGCACTGCGGAAAAAGGAGACTGAGGCAAGATGGCACCCTTGGGTTAGAAGGGGACCACGCATGCATGGTACATCTCCCAAAGGCTTTCTTTGAAAGCCGGGGAGAGGTTACCGCGAGGGCTCCTTCAGTGCCGACATCACCTATATGTGAGGACTGACTTCTTCTTATTCCTGGAGAAAACACATAACCTGTAATCTTCCTAATCAACAAGACCCAAAACCAATCCTTAATACTCGTTCTACAACCAAAACACACCAAAAAGCCAGATTTGTTTGATCCAGGGGTTGCAACTTAAAAGAGGTACTCAGCTCTGCTCGATTAAGGGCCCCCACTATTATTTAATTTATTTATCAAGTTTTATATACCACCTTTTCCTTCAAACAAAGTGGTTACAAAAAAGGGTGAGTAGAGGGGACATTTAAGGGGGGGAGAGGAAAACAATGTAGAACAATATTTTGTGGTGATTGTCTCATTTGTGAGATATCTTTAGGGAGGAGTGGCCTAGTGGTTAGGACATTGTACTTCAGGCTGGAGGGCCGGAGGTTCAAGTCCCACCTGGGGACAGCAATCTCAGGCTGGAGGGACTGGGGTTTCTAATCCTATAGGCACTCCTAGTGGCCTTGGACAAGCCACTTATCCCTCCATTGCCTCAGGTACACATAAGATTGTGAGCCCTTCGGGGACAAGGGAATATATCCAGTACCTGTTTGTAGTAATTACATAATGTAAACCACTTTGATTGAAGGATAAGGCGGTATAGAAAACTGGTTAAATAAATCTTTAGATTTAGATAGTGTAAATTGTTGACCTCCATGTGTGAAACTATGACACAGCAAATCTTGCACTTCTAGCTATGTAGTCTATGTTGTAAAATGCCCTTGTGTGCTTCTCTATATAGGGAAGACCACATGCCCTTTCGGGACATGTATGAGGGAGCATAAAAATAGATTACAGTGCGCATATAGGGAGGCACCTACAGTGCAGCACTGTTTGGATTTTGGTCATAGTTTTCCCAATCGCCATTGTTTTTGTATTGACAAAATTCAGTCGGGGGTGAAGGGCTTAGTCAAGATCACATTTTGATCAAGTGTGAGCAGAAATGGATTTTCTGTTTGAACACGATTCTGAATGGCCTGAATGCTCGGATCGACTAGAATCTATGCAGCTAAAAAGATCTCTCTCTTCTCTTCTGTTGGGAGGATGGGAGGTTATCTTTCATTATTTTTACAGAATTTAAATTCAGTGTGTGCTGGTAGGCATGTGAAAGCATGCTGTGCCGCTAGTGTGTTTTGATTATAGAACGAGTATTAGGATGGATTTTGGGATTTGTTCATTACGAAGATTGCAGGTAATGTGTTTTCTGCATTTTTCCTTTGTTTTACCGGTCCTCGGTTGTTTGTTAATCTTTTAAAGGACCAGACCCATATCAAATCTCCTGCACCTTGGTCGAGCAGTATTGTTTATAAGCACTGCGGTTGCGTAGCAAGTTTTAAATCTTTTCAAGAGCTCTGCTTTGTTGTACTGAAGTGCCGGCATTGCAGCTCCTTGAAACATTGTTTGACAACTGTTCAGGTTAGTATGTGAGAATACTGTATAAATGGTTTTGAGATGGAGTTGGAGAGGAACACAGGGGGATTACCAGTGTTAGATTTGGAATGTGGGTAGGTTCTGTATGAGTGTTGAATGCTCTCTTGTCGATGAATCTTGAGCTCTGGGGAAGTGTATGAAAAAGGTTTATGTTTGTATGTGTTAGCTTAGTTTTGTTCATATTTTGGTATTTTGCCTTTGCCTCTCCCAGCATGTTTTTTGTCAAGGAGGATTTCTAGCCCCCTGAAGAAGGGTCGGTGAAACGCCTGTAGTGGCATCATAAGTGGCACTGAAGAAACTCCTGTTAGTCATAGATAAGTGTTGTCATACATTTGGTATGGTTTTTGAAAGATTCCTACACAGGTGGTGCATAATATTTGACTGATTTTTAGGAACTGCGGCGCATGCTCTGTGGGACGGAAAGGCATCATTAGTTTTGAAAAGTGCATTTATTAATTGCCACTTGTCTATTGATTGGCTTTATAAGAACATAAAAAGAAGTTTAAAATTTAAAATTGGAAATGTATAATTAAAGGAGTGTTTTTGTATTACTGATGCAGTGAGCAGATGCCAAGTGCTTGCAATCTCTATGCCTATGACAGTTTGCTCAATCTAGTCTGAGATCCTTTTATTAATGTTATGAAGACTTTTTCCTCTCCAAGGTTGGTTTTAGAATAAAGTATATTTGTTTGTGGTTAATACCGTTTCTGATAGAGAGCTGCTACTCCTCCTTTTCCTGCCCTCTCTATCCCTTCTGAATAGATTATATCCACATATGGCAATATCCCATTCATGAGACCAGAGCCAGCCCCAAAGTTGGTTCAAGGTGTTAGCACCCTAGGCAAGCCTTAAGCCTTATAACCCCCCCTGGATATCAGAATCGATTGTTCAGCTTTGAATGTCCAGTTCTTTGCTGCTGGCCAGAAGTTGCCACCCTAGGCGACTGCCTAGTTTGCCTAGTTGTTGGGCCAGCCATGAAAGAGACTCAAACCATGCTTCCATGATGGCCATAATGTCCAAGTCCATTTCCACTATCAGGGGTTCCAGGTCAGGAACTTCATTACCTAGCCTGTGAACATTTGTGCTCATTACCTCCCAATAGGTTCTGGTAGGCTTGCCCCTATTTTGCATGAGTTTTATTCCCAACTCCTCTTCCTTTGTGTTATTGATGCATGAGTTCATATTACGTTTTTTTCTATTTTTATCATTACTGTAATACTTCAGCTGGGGGTGACATCCTGAATTTCTTTTCCATCTGTCACTCCATTTCCATAGTTCAAATGCTTGTCTACATACTGGCTGAAGTTTTCACCTAAGATAATTTTTCTACTATAAAAAGATGAAGACCATCGTGACCCATCTATTGCCCCAGCCACCTAAATATCTAAAGCCTTCATGTTTACACCAGGTTTGGAGCCATGCATTAGGGCTGCTTATGTGCTACAGCCTCTCTTCCCCCTTACCATGAACAGGCAGAAATTCTGAGAATGCTATAGTGTTCGTATTCCACCTCCATAAAGCATAGTTACTCACCTGTAACAGGTGATCTCCGGGAACAGCAGGAACTAAGTCTTCACATATGGGTATCGTTGGTATGGACGGAGCCTGCGCAGGAATGCTCCCCAGTGTCCAATAGGAAAGCTTTTGGGAGCAACCCACTGCACCTGCATCTCTGCCTTCCCGCCTTTCCAACTCTCCCTCTTCAGTTGAGTTTATAGCTGAGAGAGAGAGAGTGACAATTCCTAGGGAAGGTGGGATGTGAAGACTTCATTTTTGCTGTTCCCGGAGATCACCTGTTACAGGTGAGTAACTACGCTATCTGCAGTCTTATTTATTTATTTATTTATTTACATTCTCATATGGAGACTCCCCAGTTGAGAAATGCCAGGGGGATGACCCCAGAAAGCTGCGAAACCCAGGTTCAGCTGGGTCATGCTTCCTCCCATGGATCTCTGGCATCGAAACCCGGGACAGCGGGTAGGAGTTGTTCTAACTCTGGAAGAGATGTTGGAGAACAGCCTGGCCAAACGAGGCATCCCGACGGGAGTCCTTGTTTAAGCAGTAGTGGGCTGCAAAGGTGTGTACCAAAGCCCAAGTGGCTGCTCTACAAATGTCATCAATGGACACTGAGCGAAGGTTAGCCATAGAGGCTGCCATTGCTCTCACATTGTGAACTGTGACATGACCTTTGAGAGAAAGTCCCTTACTCTCATATGCAAAGGATATGCAACTTGCAATCCATTTAGACAAAGTTTGCTTGGAAACTGGTAGTCCAAGATGACTAGAGTCAAATGCAACAAAAAGCTGGGAAGACTTTCTATGTTGCTTAGTTCTCTGAACTCTTTTACAATCCAGAGTGTGAAGATTCCTTTCTGCATTGGAGGCGTAAGGCCTAGGGAAAAAATACAGGAAGATAAACTGATTGGTTTAAATGAAAAGGCAAAACCACCTTTGGCATAAAGTGAGGGTGAGTCCTAAGAACTACTTTATCATGGTGGAACCTTGTATAAAGATGATCAATCACTAAAGCTTGTAGCTCACTGATGCGTCTTGCAGAAGTGAGAGCAATTAGGAAGATTACCTTCCAAGAAAGAAACTTCAGAAATGTAGTGGCTAAGGGTTCGAAGGGCGGTTTCATGAGCTGCCCAAGAACAAAATTCAAATCCCATGCCACGGGCGGTGGCTTGATGGGAGGTTTAGTCAGGAGTAGACCTCTCATAAACCTTGCTACAAGTGGTTGAGAGGAAACAGATTGTCCATCCAAGGGCTTGTGGAAAGCCGCAATGGCACTAAAGTGGACCCTTACTGAATTGGTCTTAAGACCAGAGGATGATAAATGGAGGAGATACTCCAGTAACGCCTCCACTGGCACTGAAATGGGATTAAGTTCCTTTTTAGAACACCAGATAGAGAATTTTTTCCACTTAAAGGCATAGGCCCGCCTTGTGGAAGGTTATCTTGAAGCCAAAAGGATATCCTTAACCTGTTGAGAAAGGTTGATATCCTGGAATTCTAGACTCTCAGCAGCCACGCTCTGAGGTGTAGAGACTGAGGATTTGGGTGCAATAGCTTCCCATTCTCCTGGGAAAGAAGATCTGGAGCATATCCCAACTCGAGAGGTCTGGCTTGAGAGAGACACAGAAGCAGAGGATACCACGTTTGTCGTGGCCAACGTGGGGCTATGAGGATCACATGGCCCCTGTCTCTCTGAAGCTTGAGCAGAGTTTTGGGAATGAGGGGGATGGGTGGGAAGAAATAGAGGAAGTCCTGACCCCAGTGCAGGTGGAAAGCATCCTTTGCCTGACAGTTCTGAGCCAGAATTCTGAAACAGAACCGGGGAGGTTTGGCATTCTGAGGACTTGCAAAAAGGTCTATATCTGGAGTTCCCCAGCTTTGAAAAATTCAAGCAATTTGCTCTGAATGAAGAGACCACTCGTGCGGCAGCAGTACTCGACTGAGTCTGTCTGCCAAAAGATTTTGTGTGCTTGGAAGATACATCACTAGTAGGTGGATTTGAAGATCCCTGGCAAAGGCCCAGAGGCATAGAGCTTCGTTGCACAACGTTTGAGACCCCGTCCCACTCTGCTTGTTCACATAGAACATGACTCGTTGATTGTCAGTCTGGACCAGAACCGTCTTGTAGCTGAGGTGGGCCTGAAATACTTGAAGAGCATAGAAAATGGCTCCGAGTTCCAGGAGGTTTATATGAAGACAAGCCTCTTACTGGGTCCAAAGACCTTGAGTGGAGATATTGTCCAAGTGAGCCCCCCAGCTTAACTTGGACGCATTTGTCATCAAGGTGGCTTGGTGTAGTGGCTGCTAGAAAGGAAAGCCTACGAGAAGGTTTTCCAGCGATTGCCACCACTGTAGGGACGAAATGAGACGTGACAAGTTTCTGATTTTGTCCGTCAGGCGACCCAAGGCCTATGTCCACTGACAGGTTAAGGCCCACTGGGCTGCTCACATGTGAAGACGAGCCTAGGAAACCACATGTACAGTGGATGCCATATGCCCCAACAGCTGAAGCATTTCTCGAGCAGTTAGCCAAGTCTTCATAGCTGCTTGAGAGGCCAGCTGGAGTATTCAAAGACAACGTGGTTCTGGCAGGAAAGCCTCTGACTGGCTTGTGTCTAGGAGAGCCCCTATGAATTCTAGGGACTGAGAAGGGGTGAGATGAGATTTTGGGAGGTTTATGACCAGTCCCAGGCACTGTAGAATTTGCATTGTACAGGAGAGAGCGGAGCTGGCTTCTGGAGCTATTGATGCTCGGATGAGCCAGTCATCTAAGTAGGGGAAGACGAATATCCCCCGAGTTCTCAGGAATGCTGCTACTACTGCCATGCATTTTGTGAAGACTCTTGGGGCAGAAGCCAGTCCAAAGGGTAGAACCCTGTACTGGTAATGACTTCCTTGAAAGAGTAGTTACTCACCTGTAACAGGTGTTCTCCAGGAGCAGCAGGAATCAGTCCTCACATATGGGTGTAAGCGGCGCCGATGAAGCCCCAGCGGAGCATTTCCCCAGCTTTCCATGAAAACCTTTGGGAATGCTGGCACGCATGCGCGGTTCCCTTCCCGCCTAAAGGTGCCATCTTACCTCAGTCAAATGACATAGCTAAGAAGAGCACACAAACATGTAAAAACACAAACTATGAACAACTGCAACTCCAAGGGGAGGAGGGAGGGTTGTGAGGACTGATTCCTGCTGCTCCTGGAGAACACCTGTTACAGGTGAGTAACTACTCTTTCTCCAGGACCAAGCAGGAAGTCAGTCCTCACATATGGGTGACCCCCTAGCTCCGGGCTACCGAGTAACACAGGCTGAACAAGAGAACTCCCTCTAGTCCCAGCAGCAAAGAAAGGCTTTTCAAGGACACAACCTCCACCGGTAGCCCAACAGAGGGCAGGAGGGCAGGAGTTACCTAAACCTCAAAGAGATTCCGGAGTACTGCTTGGCCAAAAGCACTGTCCCTACGGGACTCCCTCTCCAGACAGTAGTGGGCTGCAAAAGTGTGGCTTGAAGACCAAGTTGCAGCCCTGCAGATGTCTACCAAGGGCACAGAGCGGAGATGAGCCACTGAGGCAGCCATTGCCCTGACAGGATGGGCCGTGACCCTACCCTGCAAAGGAAGGTCAGCCGCCTTGTAAGCCCAGGTGATACAGTCAGCCACCCAGATGGACAAGGTACGCTTGGACACAGCCAACCCCAACTTATTGGGGTCAAAGGATACAAAGAGCTGAGTAGCCCTTCTATGCCCCTGCATACGGTCAAGGTAGAAGGATAAGGCCCTCCTACAGTCCAGGGTATGCAGGACTGCTTCAGCCTGGCTTGCATGAGGCCAAGGGAAGAATGTTGGAAGAACCACCTCCTGGTTGAGGTGGAAAAAGGAGACAACCTTAGGGAGGAACTTGGGATGAGTCCTGAGGACTACCCTGTTCCTATAAATCCCGGTGTGAGGCCTATCACAGACCAGGGCCTGAAGCTCACTCACTCGCCTAGCTGAGGTAAGAGCTATCAGGAAGAATTTCTTCCAGGAAAGGAAGCGCAGTGGACAAGTAGCCATCGGCTCAAAGGGTGGGCGAGTCAGTTGCTGCAAGACCACATTCAGCTCCCACTCAGGAGCAGGAGGACGGATGGGGGGCTTGAGCAAAAGCAAGCCCCTGAGAAAGCGGGACACCAAAGGGTGACCTCACAAAGAATGTCCCTCCACCAGTGAGTGGTGAGCTGCTAAAGCTGAGAGGTGGACCAGAACAGAATTGGACTTAAGTCCCTGATTTGATAAGTGCAGTAAGTACTGAAGCACTACTGACATAGTACAGGAGAAAGGATCCTCTGTATGTAGCTGACACCACACAGAAAACCTCTTCCATTTGAGAGCATAGGCTTTCCTAGTGGACTGTTTTCTAGAGGCAAGGACAACCTCCTCAACTTCCTGAGGCAGGCCCCAGGAAGCCAAGACTACCCTTGCAGCCTCCAGGCCATCAAATTGAGAGTCTTGAGATTGGGGTGTAGTAAGGAACCCTGCTCCTGAGAGAGAAGGTCGGGTTGCAACCCCAGAGGCAGTGGGGGATCCACCGCCAGTTGAAGCAGAAGAGGAAACCAAGGCTGTCTCGGCCATCTGGGAGCTACCAGCAGGACTGAGGCCTTGTCCCGAAGAATCTTGAACAGAGTTTGGGCCACCAAGGGCGTGGTAGGAAACGCATACAGGAGGCCCTGAGACCAGGACATCAGAAAAGCATCTGGTGCGATCCTCAAAGGATGTGGTTGCCTGGAGCAGAACTTGGGTAGCTGCTTGTTTAGTGGACTGGCAAAAAGATCTATCCAAGGAAGACCCCACTTCAGGAAGATCTTTTGAACCACCAAGGGATGCAGCTGCCATTCGTGGGGCTGCAGAATCCTGCTCAACCGGTCGGCCAGGCAGTTCTCCTGGCCTGGGAGGTACACCGCCTTGAGAAGCATGTGGTGCTTCAGGGCAAAGGAACAAAGGTCCTGAGTTTCTCAACAAAGGATCTGGGACCCAGTGCCACCCTGCTTGTTCACATAAAACATGGCCACTTGGTTGTCTGTTTGAATCAAGACTGAGCGGTGAGCCAGGGTTGGAGAAAAAACTCTGAGAGCCAAGCGGATAGCTCGAAGTTCCAGCAGATTGATCTGTTGGACTGCCTCCCAGGGAGACCAGAGGCCTTGGGTGCACTTGTCCAGACAATGAGCGCCCCAGCCCTTCAGAGAGGCGTCGGTGGTGAGGACCACTGAGTATTCTGGCATTTGGAAGAGCATTCCCCTGAGTAGATTGGGTGGATGTAGCCACCAGCTGAGGGAGGCCAAAAGGTGTTTGGACACTTTTATCCTGTCTCGTAAGTGGCCTATGGCTTGAGACCACTGAGTATGAAGGCACCACTGTGCAGGCCTCATATGGAGCCTGGCATTGGGAGTCACATGTACTGTCGAAGCCATGTGACCCAGAAGCCTGAGGCAGAGTCTGGCGGAGACCAGGGACCTGTTCAGAAACTGCTTTGCCACGTCCATCAGTCTTTCAGCCCCGTCTTCTGGCAAGAATGCCTTTGCCAGTTGAGAATCCAACCTTGCCCTATGAACTCCAAGTTCTGGGAGGGGAGCAAAGTGGACTTTGCGAAGTTTATGACAAAGCCCACCCTTTGGAGCAGAGCAATGGTGTTGAGGGTGGCTTGTCTGGCCTCCAGGGACGTCTGAACCCTGATGAGCCAGTCATCCAGATAGGGAAAGACAAAGATGCCTTGATTTCTCAGGTAGGCCGCAACCACTGCCAGGCACTTGGTAAAGACCCTGGGAGCGAGGGACAGGCCAAAAGGCAGTACTCTGTACTGATAATGGTTTCCTCCCACAATGAACCTGAGGTACTTTCTGTGGTCTGGATAAATGAGGATGTGAGTGTACGCATCCTTTAGATCTAAGGAGCATAGCCAATCTCCCTGCTGGAGGTAGGGCAGAAGTGTTCCAAGAGTAAGCATTTTGAACTTTTCTTTCTCTAGGAACTTGTTCAGGTTTCTGAGGTCCAGAATGGGTCGAAGGCCACTGGTTCTTTTGGGTATCAGGAAATACCTAGAGTAGAAGCCGTGACCTTGCAAATGGGGAGGCACAGGCTCCACCGCCATGTCCACCAACAGACCATGAAGCTCTTGTAGCAGGAGGTGTGTGTGCAGGGGAGGCCTTGGAGGTTCCCCTGGAAAATATGGTGGTGGCAGTTGGTGAAAATGGAGGGCATAGCCATTTTGAATGATGTCCAGCACCCAACTGTCCCCAGTGATAAGGGGCCACTGGTGGGCAAAGAGGGCGAGGCGACCTCCTGTGCAGGGTGGGGAGAGCAGTGGAGGAGAGGCTACACTCAAGGAGTCAAAAACCTCCACCCTGCTGAGTGGTAGCAGGGGCCTGAGGCTTGGGGGTCCTCTGCCTACGGGGCCCATTACCCTGGCCCTTGGCTTGCTGGCCCTGGGGGGCAGGATGGACAGCCTGATATTGAGGGTACTGTTTGTAGGCAGTGCCCTTCCTTGGGTAAAAGGGCTTTTTACCCGAGCCCTTCTTATGTGAAGGGGCAGAGGTCTTCGACAGCCTTGTCCGGGTAAGGTGCTCTGTCTCGAGCTGAGCGGCCTTCTCGGTCACGGATTTGCCAAAAAGGTTCTCACCTCGGCAGGGGACATCAACCAACTTGTCCTGAACCCATGGCTCGAGGTTCGATGACTGCAGCCACGCCTGGCGTCGAGCCGCGATGCCGGCAGCCGCTACTCAGGCTTAAGCCTCGAAGCCATCATAGGCGGCGCGGGAAATGAACTTCGAGCATTCCCAAATCCCCGAGGACAAGGTCTGAAATCTCTGCAAGGGTTTCCCGGAGAGACCAGCAGAGAAGCCGGCCAGTTCTTTGGCCAGGTCCCACAAGTACATGCCCATGTACAGCTGGTAAGACTGGACACGGCAAGCAAGCATCGACCCCTGGAAGCACTTCCTACCGACGCCATCGAGGTTGTGGGCCTCCCTGCCGGGGGGCACCGCAGAGTGCATCTTCTGGCTCTTCAGACGATGCCTGGCCGATTCCACAACCATGGAATGGTGTGGTAGTTGTGCTTTCTGGAAACCAGGGCTTTTGTGGAGTCGATAAATGGAATCGACTCGCTTGCCCAGAACCGGCGCCGAGGCCAGGGCCTCCCACATCCGGAAGAGGAGCCGTTCCAGCATCGGAGGAACTGGGACAGTAAAGGCCTCCTTCGGAGGAGAGTCGTAATGCAGAGCATCGAGCTCCTCGGCTCGAGGCTCTTCCTCAGGATCGGCAGGGATAGCCAAGGCAGCGGCCATATCCCGGACGAACTCCGAGAACCTAGTGTCCTCCGGAGGGGATCTACTCCAGGGATCAGACTGCGGTGAGTCCGACGGGATGCACCGAGTCTTAAAAGTATCGGGAGACTCCTCGTCCTCCGTCTCCCAGGCGGACTCGTCCGAGGAGGAGTCAGGGTTCGACCCCGCGGGGCCCCGAGGCACCCGCCCCGACGCCGGAGGCACCGGCGTCGACACCCTCGGTCCCGAACGGGAGGTCGAGGGAGACCTCGACCGAGGACGACTTCGAGCCACGAGGGTCTCGAGTATCGGCTCGGTCTCCGGGGGTGACTTCGAAGTCGACGTCCCGGTGGTCGGGGCAGATGCACCAAGCAGGCTGGCCATCAGTGCCCGCTGCTGCTCCATGAAGGCAGACAGTCTGCACTCCAAGGCTGTCATACTGAGACTCAGCTCGGGAGACGCAGCAGCCACCG
Organism: Ichthyophis bannanicus; assembly: GCA_033557465.1. Lineage (NCBI taxonomy): Eukaryota > Metazoa > Chordata > Amphibia > Gymnophiona > Ichthyophiidae > Ichthyophis > Ichthyophis bannanicus. The sequence goes on from CM066031.1 coordinate 1,541,708,934, forward strand.
ACTTGAGCCCCGGCGGCGCCGGGCCCGACGTCGGCTCTCTGGGAGGAGAGTCCACAAGGACTACGGGGCTTACGTGTCCAGCAGACTCCGGCTCCACGCGAGGAACTTTGGCAGGCTTCTCTTGGTCCAGGGGCCCGGGACGGCGGTCGGGGGTCTTAGATCTGGCCCTCGATGGACCAGGGACCTCCTCCGATGCCGCCCTCGCGAGCCGCTTCTTACGTTCCCGGTCGGGGGACCCCATGTCCGAGGAGCTTCGACGGCGCTCGGGATCGGAATCCCGAGATGTCGAGGCCTCAGACGAGGTCCGGGCCCAGCCGGAGGCAGAGTCCAAGAAAAACCTTTCCTTTTGATGCTGTCGACTCTTTAGTGCCTTGGAAGACATCTTCCCACATGGTCCACACGACTTTGGGTCGTGGTCAGGGCCGAGGCACCGAAGGCAGCAGTCGTGTGTGTCGGTGAGAGACAATCTTCTTACACCGATCACACTTTTTGAAACCACTGGAAGCCATCGGGGAAAAAATAGCCCCAGCGAGGTGAAAAGACCGGCCTTCCAGTGAAAAATGAAAAAAGGGCGCAAATGCCAGCCACGAAGGGCAAAAACCGAAAAATGAATAAAACGGGCTCGATACCGGTGTACCTGACCCGGCGCGAGGGGAACCGGCGTCGAACCGGAGAAAAAGAGCGAAAATCGCCGAAGAAAAACATCACTTTTATCCGGGAGAACAGGACACACGTCTGATGGGCTTCTCAGAAAAAAAAGTGACTGAGGTAAGATGGCACCTTTAGGCGGGAAGGGAACTGCGCATGCGTGCCAGCATTCCCAAAGGCTTTCATGGAAAGCTGGGGAAATGCTCCGCTGGGGCTTCATCGGCGCCGATGATACCCATATGTGAGGACTGACTTCCTGCTTGGTCCTGGAGAAAGAGGAATCAAAGAAACCTCCTGTGATCTTTATAGATGAAAATATGTGTATATGCATCCTTTAGATATAGAGAACATAGCCAATCCTGACTTTGAATGTAAGGAAGAAGTATTCCGAGGGAGATCTTGAATTTTTCTCAGAACAGATACTTGTTCAACTCTGAGGTCCAGTATGGGTCTGTATCCCCCCGTTTTCTTTGGAATGAGGAAGTAGGGAGAGTAGAGACCCATGTCCTTGAGCAAGTAGTGAGGTGACCTCTTGAAACAAGAGAGTGGTGGAAGGGCCCTGAGAACTGAACTGTTTTGTGATGGTGGGAGGGGGCATACTGTGAAAATGGAGTGTGTACTCCTCTCATACAATGGAAAGAGTCCAGTTTTCTGATGTTATTTGTTGCCATCTTCTGGCAAAATGACAAAGTCTGCCGGGGATGGTGAGAGGTTCTGGACCTTTCAGGGGCAGGATGACCAAGTTCTCTAGGAAGGAGTAAAAGCCCCTGAGGAGGCTGAGTCTGCTGAGCTGGTTGAGCTCTGGGGACTTGGGCCTTCCTCTGCTGTCTGGGTTGCTGTTGCCCCTTCTGGGGAGCATGAACTGGATAGTGGACAGCCTGGGTGTAAGATGGGTAGAATTTCCTTTTCTTGTTGAAAAAGGGTTTCTTCGTTGTCTTTGTTGGGTTGGTTGTGGCCCTTGATAATCTGTTCAAGGTGGTATTTTCAGACTCAAGCTGATTAGCCTTGTCCTGATAATCCTTGCCAAAGAGATTTTCTCCTGTGCAAGGAATATTCCCTAGCTTATCTTGCACCCATTGTTCTAAATCTGATGCCTGAAGCCAGGCAATACGACGTGCACCGATGGAAATAGCAGAGGTTCTGCTAATGCACTCAAAGCAATCAAAAGTTGCACGATTCATAAACTTAGACACATTCTGGGAATGTTTGACCAGAGTGAGGAAGTTTGTTATTTTATCATCAGGGAGAAGTGAAGCATGAGCTCTAGATCCCTTGTAACCTCCTTGAGGAACATTCCCATATAGAGAATGTAGGATCTGATCCTGGCTGATAGCATAGAGGATTGAAAGCATCGACGCCCAAAGGCACCGAGTGTCCTCGCTTCACAACCTGGAGCATTGGAAGAATGCATTTTAGCATTCTTGATCCTAGGCATCACTGATTCCACTACCACTGAATGGTGTGGTAATTGTGTTTTCTGAAAGCCAGGGCATTGCGGAACTCGGTACATGGTATCGAGTCTCAGAGTGTGGAGACACCGTTAAAGGAGTTTCCCACATCCTTAGCATGGGATCATGCAAAATTTGGTGAATGGGAAGGGTAGCTGCTTCTTTAGGAGTTGCTGGGTACTGAAGAATTTCTAATGCGTCTGTTCTCAATTCCCTCTCAGGACTTATCAGGGGGTCACGGTGATGGAGAGTCCTCGTGCTACATCACGTATGAAATCCTGAAAAGACATGTCCTCTGGAGGAGACATCCTTAGCTGAGGAGAAGGAAAGGGATCCTCCGGAAGAATCACTCTGGTACCGGCAGAGTGCTCAGAGACATCAGAATCAGAGGACTCGAAGTATCTCCGTGCCGGGTGTTCTTGCATTGCTTGACACCGGGATCGATCGAAGTCAACATCGGACTGTCTCGATACCGGGCCCTCAATACCGGATAATGATTCAAAGAGCCGGCATGGAGAGAAGCACATCAGTTAAAGCAGGTGCAGTCGGTACTGGTATCGGTATTGATGACTGCGGAACCGTTTGAAGCAGCCTTAGCGTTACCGAGGCTGCTAAGAGAGCCACTAGGCTGCGTTCGATGGCCAGGATGTGCTGATCCATAGCCCCTGCCGATGCCTGGATGTCGGTACCGGTGGAACAGGCCACGACACCAGAACATGGCACCAGGAGTTCTCCCGAGGTGGAAGCTTCGGGAACATCCTGGAGCCCTTTTAATGCTTTGGAGGCCGGGGCTGTTTGGCCGGTATGTTTTCCTCGAGGGCAACGCTAGTAGCATCTCAATGCTTCGAAGGAGATCTACCCTTTGAGGACCGGCCGGTCTTGGAAGACCTGGGTTTAGTTACCTGAGATCCATGGGAGGAAGATGAAGCCCTGGAAGACATCGATGCAACGGACATCGCATCTGCGGCAAAGAGGGTGCCGAGTTTTGCAGCTCTGTTCTGCAGGCCTCTCTTGGTCATCTTTCTACAGAGGAGACACTCCGATGGTAAATGGTCAGGACCTAAACATGTAAGACACCAGTCATGGGTGTCGGTAGCAAAAATGGTACCGCTACACTTTGAACATTTTTTGAAACCACAAGATGGTTTCTCCATTTTAGAAGAAAAGAGGGCCTAGTGCCCAAACTGGCACCTGGCATCTAGAAGGGACAGACCCTCCAAAAAGAATTATTCTTTTTTTTTTTTAGGAAAAGTAGTAAGAAAATGAAGAAAAGACTGGTGGTACTGGCGTTGACGTATAGGCGTTGACGTATAGGCGTTGACGGTGAAGGCAGACGCGACCACAAAAAGACATTTTTCTGCGGTGACAGGGTTTGCTGCCTGTCAGCTCCGCGGAAAACGAAAAACTGAAGAGGAAGAGTTGGAAAGGTGGGAAGGCAGCAATGCAGGTGCAGTGGGATGCTCCCAAAAGCTTTCCTATTAGACACTGGGGAGCATTCCCACACAGGCTCTGTCGGTACCGATGATACCCATATGTGAAGACTACATTCCTGCTTGTTCCGGGAAATAAAATGTAGTTACTCACCTGTAACAGGTGTTCTCCGAGGACAGCAGGAATCAGTCCTCACATATGGGTGAAGTCGGTATCGACGGAGTCCTCGCAGAAGCATCCCCCCAGCTTTCAAAGAAAGCCTTTGGGAGATGACACCATGCATGTGTGATCCCCTTCTCGCCCAAGAATGCCATCTTGCTCAGTCAGATGACATAGCTAAAACACGGCAAAAATAGAAGATGGTAAAGGAGCAACTCCAAGGGGAGGAGGGAGGGTTGTGAGGACTGATACCTGCTGTCCTCAGAGAACACCTGTTACAGGTGAGTAGCTACGCTTTCTCTGGGAACAAGCAGGAAGTCAGTCCTCACATATGGGACTCCCCAGCTACAGTCTACTGAAAGTACATAGCAAAATAGGAGCTTCCTCACAGGGAGCCGCAAACAGCAGCAATTTAGTCCATGTCCACAGACCACAGTAGGACCCCTGTGTCCAATGAAAGCAGCACTTCGGTAGCCTGAACACAGAAGGGTCGGGAGTAGGAGTTGCCCAAACCCCGAAAAGATTGCGGAGCACAGCCTGGCCGAAGGCACTGTCCCATCAGGACTCTCCTTCCAGGCAGTAATGGGCTGCGAAAGTATAAACTGAAGACCAGGTGCTGGCCAGGCAGATGTCCACCATCGGGACAGAGTGCAAGTTTGCCACCGAGGCAACCATGGCCCTGACACGGTGCACCGTGACACGGCCTTCCAGCAGAAGCCTTGCCTGCTCATAAGCGAGGGCTAATACAGTCCGCCACCCATGCAGACAGCATATGCTTGGTCACCGCCTCCCCCAGCATACTGGGGTGATAGGAGATGAAAAGTTAAGAAGCTTTGCAGTGGCCCTGAGTGCGCTGGATATAGAAGGACAAAGCCCTCTTACAGTCCAAGGTGTGAAGGACCGTTTCCGTCTGACTGGAGTAAGGTCTTGGAAAGAAGGTAGGGAGCACCACTTCCTGGTTGAGATGGAAGGGACACACTACCTTCGGCAGGGATGACTCTGATCGTGACCTTGGCCGAGGATCGACTCAAGGCCAAAGGAACTTGAGGATCGGCTAGGCCTTTGGGGATGTCTTGGATGTCGAAGGCCCAGTGGTTGGGGTGGATGAACCATTCGTGCCGGACAACAGTGCCCGCTGTAGGTCCATGAAGGCAGACAAACTGCGCTCCAGGACCGCCATTATGGACTCCAGAAGCCTCCGCAGCCTTCAGCGTGGGCAGTGAAGGACTCGGGTCAGACGCCGACTCCTCCAAAGGGGAATCCTCAACAAGGATAGTCTCTGGGGATAGAGGCTAGTCCGCGGTTGGATCCTTCCAGGGGACCTTCGCAGGCTTCTTCTTCTCCAATGCCTCGGACTGCGAAACCGGGTCCAGGAAGCACCCAGCCAGTCGGAATCGTCCAAGGACACCGCTTTTGAGGGTTTCTTCTTCTTCCTAGGTAACCTCGAGGAGACCTCTTTTCTGAGGACCCACGACGAGGCTCGGGTTTGGGAGGCTCTGCCTGAGATGTTGGGGCCTCAGATGAAGCCCTGTCCTTCGATGGCACTGGGGACTCGGGGAAAAACCTATCGTGCTGCTGCTGGAGGCTCTTGAGGGCCTTACTGGACATCCTTTTGCAGAGACCACAAGCTGCTGGGTCGTGGTCTGGCCCAAGGCAGCGGAGACAGCAGTCATCTGTGTCGGTCAAAGAAATAATTTTGGAGCACCAATCACACTTCTTAAAGCCACTTGTAGCCATGGGGGAAAAAAGTACCCCTGTGAGGTCGAAGACTCTCCGGGCTGCCAGTGGGAGAAAAAAGGAAAAGAATGAATGAAAAATTTGAAAAATAGACTAAACTCGATGCCGAGGCAACAAGGTTCGTAGTAGGGAAGAGTACCAGTGCAATACCGGAGGTGAGTATGAAACTATGAAAGTATGAGAGAAAAATCAACTTTTTCCAGGAACAGGCCAGACAAACGTCTGAAGGGCTCCGCGGAAAAAAGGAGACTGAGCAAAATAGCACCCTTGGGCGGGAAGGGGACCGCGCATGCGTCGTGGCATCTCCCAAAGGCTTTCTTTGAAAGCTGGGGGGGATGCTTCCACGAGGGCTCCATCGGTGCCGACGTCATCCACAGGTGAGGACTGACTTCCTGCTTGATCCCAAAAAAATAACTTAATATTGTCATTAGACAACAGTTTTGCTAAATGCACAGGCTCCATGAAAAAGCGTAGTTACTCACCTGTAACAGGTGTTCTCCAGGAGCAGCAGGAATCAGTCCTCACTTATGGGTGACGTCGGCGCCGACAGAGCCCTCGCGGAGCAATTTTCCCCAGCTTTCAAAGAAAGCCTTTGGGAATTGCAGCGCGCATGCGCGGTCCCCTTCCCGCCCAAGGGTGCCATCTTAGCCAGTCAGATGACATAGCTAAAAAAGACAGCATAAAAATTTGCAAAAAAACTAAAGCAGACGATTGCAACTCCAAGGGGAGGAGGGAGGGTTGTGAGGACTGATTCCTGCTGCTCCTGGAGAACACCTGTTACAGGTGAGTAACTACGCTTTCTCCAGGACCAAGCAGGAAGTCAGTCCTCACTTATGGGACTCCCAAGCTTAAGGCTACCGGAGACCCTAAGCACAAAAATGAGCTCCCTCTAGCTCAGCAGCACAGAAGGAAGGATCTTCGCTGAATTATTACCCACCGGTAGACCACATCCGGGATGGAGGGTAGGAGTTGCTCAGACCTCAAAGAGATTACGGAGGACTGCCTGTCCGAAAGCACTGTCCCTGCGGGACTCCCTCTCGAGACAGTAATGGACCGCAAAAGTCTGGCTCGAAGACCAAGTAGCGGCCCGGCAGATGTCTGCCAGCGGAACAGAGCGGAGGTAAGCCACTGACGTGGCCTTTGCCCGAACGCAATGAGCCGTGACTCGACCGTCCAAGGAGAGTCCGGCTGCCCCATAAGCCCAAGAGATACAGTCCGCAACCCAGATGGACAGAGTACGCTTGGAGACCGGGAGCCCCAATTTATTGGGGTCAAAAGACACAAAAAGCTGAGCAGCTTTACGGTGCTCCCGCGTACGGTCAAGGTAGAAGTTCAATGCACTTCTACAGTCCAGGGTATGGAGGACCGTTTCAGCTCAGCTGGAGTGCGGTCTGGGAAAGAAGGTTGGAAGTACCACCTCCTGATTGATGTGAAAAGGGGAGACCACTTTTGGAAGAAATTTTGGGTGAGTCCGTAGGACTACCCTATTTTTGTAGAACCGAGTGTAAGGGGGATCAGACACGAGGGCCTGCAATTCACTTACGCGTCTAGCGGAAGTAAGGGCTATCAAGAACAGTGTTTTCCAGGAAAGAAAACGGAGAGAACAGGTAGCCATAGGTTCAAAAGGCGGACAGGTGATCCGCTGTAAAACCACATTCAGGTCCCAGTCAGGCGCTGGCGGGCGCAGAGGTGGTTTAAGTAGAAGGAGACCTCGGAGAAACCTCGCCACGAGAGGGTCGTTGGAAAGAGGTCTGCCGTCCACCGGCACATGATGTGCTGAAAGAGCACTGAGGTGAACTTTGACGGAGTTCGACTTAAGTCCCAGATTAGAGAGGTATAGCAAGTACTGCAAGATCACCGACACCGGGCAGGAGAAGGGATCCTGAGACTGTTGGGCACACCAAACGGAGAAACGACGCCATTTAAGGGCGTAGCATTTTCGGGTAGAAGGACGTCGCGAAGCTAGGACGACCTCCTCCACCTCTGTCGGCAGGAGAAGGGGAGCAAGGACTACCCTCTCAGCAGCCAGGCCATAAGGTTGAGAGACCTGAGGTTGGGGTGTAGCAGAGACCCCTGATCCTGAGTGAGGAGATCCGGTTGAAACCCCAGAGGGAATGGATCCTCCACCGCTAATTGCAGCAGGAGTGGAAACCACGGCTGTCTGGGCCAGCGAGGGGCCACCAGGATCATGAAGGCTTTGTCTCGGAGAACCTTGAAAAGAGTCCGGGAGAGACTAGCGGGATGGGAGGGAAAGCGTACAGAAGGCTTCCCGACCATGAGAGCAGGAAAGCGTCCGCCGCAACCCGAAGGGGGTGTGGCTGACGAGAGCAGAAGCGAGGAAGTTGCCGGTTGTGAGGACTGGCAAAGAGATCCATCGTGGGGAGGCCCCACTTTAGAAAGAGCTTCTGAACTACCAAGGGATCCAGGCGCCACTCGTGCGGCTGGAGGATCCTGCTGAGTTTGTCCGCCAGGTAATTCTCTTGGCCTGGTAGATAAACTGCCTTGAGGAGAATGCCGTGACTGACGGCCCAAGAGCAGAGCTTCTGTGCCTCCCGGCAGAGGACGAAGGAGCCCGTGCCCCCCTGCTTGTTCACGTAGAACATGGCAACTTGATTGTCCGTCTGGACAAGGACGGACTGGTGAGAAGTCAGGTGGGAGAAGGCCTTGAGAGCCAGGCGGATCGCCCTGAGCTCCAGGAAGTTGATCTGCTGAGCAGACTCCCACGTGGTCCAGAGGCCCTGAGTACGAGCCCCTTGGCAATGTGCTCCCCAGCCCAGGAGGGATGCATCTGTCGTCAGCACCCGGGCCGGCTGAGGTGGCTGAAAAGGCATGCCGAGCACTAGGTTCGGCCGATGGAGCCACCACTGAAGAGACGAGACCAGCGGCTCGGAGATGCGCACTAGGTCCGCTAGGCTGCCTGTGGCCTGTCGCCACTGCTTGCGGAGACACCATTGAGCAGGCCGCACATTCAGGCGGGCATTGGGGGGTCACATGGACAGTGGAAGCCATATGGCTGAGTAGTCTCAGGAAGCGCCTGGCGGAGACCAGGGGCTGGCTGCGAAAACGGTCGGCTAGGTCCATGAGCCGCTGAGCCCTGTCGAGCGGTAGGAACGCTCGTGCCCGAGGAGTGCGCAGCCTTGCGCCGATGAACTCGAGATCCTGTGAGGGGAGCAAAGTGGACTTTGCGAAGTTTATAACAAAGCCCAAGTGCTGCAGAAGAGTCACCGTGCGGCGTGTGGCGTTGGTGACCTCCGGGGCGGACGCTGCTTTGATGAGCCAGTCGTCGAGGTACGGAAAGACATAGAGGCCGTGAAGCCGGAGATGGGCCGCCACCACCGCGAGACATTTTGTGAAGACCCGCGGTGCGGAGGACAGGCCAAAGGGCAGTACTCTGTACTGGTAATGATTTCCTGCCACCACAAACCTTAGGTATTGGCGGTGGCTTGGGTGGATGAGGATGTGCGTGTAGGCATCCTTTAGATCCAAGGAGCATAGCCAATCTCCCTGCTGGAGGTAGGGCAGAAGGATTCCAAGGGTAAGCATCTTGAACTTCTCCCGCACAAGGAACTTGTTGAGGTTGCGCAAGTCCAGGATGGGTCTGAGGCCTCCTGTCCGCTTTGGTACTAGAAAGTACATGGAATAAAAGCCTTGACCTCTCAGGTGGTGGGGCACCGGTTCCACCGCCTGCTCCTGTAGAAGACCCGCTAACTCCTGAAGGAGTAGTTCCCTGTGCAGAGGGGGTCGTGGAGGTTCTCCCGGAAAGTAGGAGGGAGGGATCTGGTGGAAGTGGAGAAGATAGCCTTCTCTCACGACCTGAAGCACCCAGGCATCTGAGGTGATGCCGGACCACCTGTGGGCGAAGTGAACCAGCCGGCCTCCGGTGCTGGGAGGAACCAGCGGGGGGGGAGAGGCTATGCTTAAGGAGTCAAAAACCCCCACCCTGCTGAGCAGGGGCTGGTGGCGCAGGCTTGGGGGCTTGCTGCCTACGGAACCCGTTACCCCGTCCCTTGGCCTGCTGGCCCTGTTGGGGAGCTGCAGGGGCCTGATAATGGGGGTATTGTTTGTAGGCAGCCGCCTTCCTCGGGTAAAAGGACTTCTTTCCCGAGCCCTTCTTTTTCTGGGAAGGGGCGGAGGTCTTCCTAGAAAGCCTAGTCCTGGTGAGAGTCTCCGTCTCAATTTGTGCAGCCTTATCAGCCATGGGCTTGCCAAAGAGGTTTTCGCCTCTGCAGGGGACATCGACCAACTTGTCCTGCACCCAGGGCTCAAGGTCAGACGACTGAAGCCAAGCCTGTCGGCGGGCACCGATGCCGGCTGCGGCCACTCGAGCCGATGCTTCAAAGCCATCATAGGCTGCTCGGGACATGAATTTTGAGCATTCCCGAATGCCAGTGGACAAGGCCAGGAACCTCCGCAAGGGTTCCTCGGACAAACCAGCGGAGAATCCGGCTAGCTCTTTAGCCAGGTCTCGGAGATACATGCCCATGTATAGCTGGTAGGTCTGGACACGACATGCAAGCATAGAGCCCTGGAAACACTTCTTACCAAGGCAATCCAGGTTACGGGCCTCCCTGCCAGGAGGCACCGAGGAGTGCATCTTCAGGCTCTTAAGACGATGCATGGCCGATTCCACTACCATGGAATGGTGTGGTAGCTGTGCCTTTTGAAAGCCAGGGCTCTTGCGGACTCGATAGATAGAATCGACCCGCTTGTTCAGGACCGGCGAGGTGGCCGGACTCTCCCACATGCGGAAGAGTAGTCGTTCCAGCATAGGAGGAACCGGTACAGTAAAGTGTTCCCTTGCGGGAGAGTCATACTGGAGGGCGTCGAGCTCCTCGGCTCGAGGCTCCTCCTCGGGGTCCGCAGGGAAGGCCAAAGCCTTGGCCATATCCCTGACGAAGTCCGAGAACCGGGCATCCTCCGGGGGGGACTGCTTCCGAGGCTCGGACTCCGGTGAGTCCGAGGGGACACACCGAGTCCGGAAAGAATCAGGCGACTCTTCCTCTTCAGACTCCCAGACCGACTCCGACGAGGACTCGGTGGGGTCGGCCCGGGCAGGGCGCGGTGCCTGCCGCCCCGACGCCGAGGGAGTCGGCGTCGGCGACCTCGGTCCCGAACGGGAGGCCGAGGGTGACCGCGACCGAGGATCGACTCGAGTTCGCATCGACTCGAGGATCGGCTCGGTCTCCGGGGTCGACTTGGACGTCGACGTCCCGGCGGTCGGGGCAGCGGCGCCAGCGAAGCCAGCGAGCAGTGCCCGCTGCTGGTCCATGAAGGCAGACAGTCTGCTCTCCAAGGCCGTCAACCTGAGTCCGAGCTCAGGTGACCGAGCAGCCCCCGACTCGGGCCCCGACGGCGTCGGGCCCGACGTCGGCTGTCGCGGAGGTGAGTCCAGGAGGACCACAGGACTTACCCGAGCAGGCATCTCCGACTCCAGGCGAGGTCGCTTCGTGAGGTGCTCCTTCTCCAAGGACCCGGGGCGGCTATCGGGGCTATGCGACCTGGCCCTCGCGGAGCCAGGAGCGTCCACCGACGCCGCCCTCGCGGGTTTCACCTTACGTCGATGGTCCCCGGAGGGAGAACCCAGTCGGAGGAACTCCGGCGACGGTCCGAGCTGGAACCTTTTGACGCGGAGGCCTCCGACGAGGTCCGGGTACGGCTGGGGTCAGCGAAGATCCTATCCCGCTGATGCCGCCGACTTCTCAACGCTTTGGAGGACATTTTGCCGCAGGGCCCACAGATCATTTCTTCATGATCCGGGCCCAGGCAGCGGAGGCAAAAGTCGTGTGTGTCAGTTAGTGACATATTTCGGTCACACTGACCACACCGCTTGAAACCACTGGCAGCCATCGGGGGAAAAAGGGCCCCGGCGAGGTCAAAGGACCGGGCTGCCAGGGAAAAATCAAAAACGAAAGCTGACTAAGTCAGAAAAACCGAAAAAGAAGAAGAGGACTCATGACCGGCGTCGCGAGTCCGGGCGGGAAAAAGACCGGCGTCGAACCGAAGGAAAAAGAATAAAATTATGAAGAAATATCAACTTTTTCGCGGGGACACGACGGGGACGTCTGTAGGGCTCCGCGGAAAAAAGAAGACTGGCTAAGATGGCACCCTTGGGCGGGAAGGGGACCGCGCATGCGCGCTGCAATTCCCAAAGGCTTTCTTTGAAAGCTGGGGAAAATTGCTCCGCGAGGGCTCCGTCGGCGCCGACGTCACCCATAAGTGAGGACTGACTTCCTGCTTGGTCCTGGAGAACATAATTGTTCCTCCGGAAAGTCCCAAGATATTTGTCCTTCCTTGGTGCATATGTTGTCCTGCTTTCTCCTGGTTCTTCTGCAAGTCCCAAGATATTTACAGGGGAACCTGAGGGGGGGGGGAAGTATCACAGGCTGCTAATACCTTAGCACGTAGGGCTAGAAATGACTAACATAATAAGATATGCCATATTGGTCAGACCAAAAATCCATCGAACCCAGTATCCTGTTTCCAACAGTGGCCAATTCAGGTCATAAGTACCTTTCAGGTTCCCAAAAAGTAGCTTGTTTTCCCCCCCCCCCCCCCCAACCTTTCATCACTCTTTGTTCCCCTCTGTCTCCTCATCCATACACCTAACACTCCCACTCCCTTGTCCTCCATTTCCCCCATCCTCTTTCTTTTTTTTTTAAGCTACTAGCTCTTTAAGTTTCTCTACTTCACTCCTGTTTAACTTATTTTTTTTTGCAGGCTCGATTGGCTCGCCTCTTCTGCCTGGGGGAGTTGGGATCCCCGTAGGCAACCTTCTGCCTTCTCCTTTTCTGCCCATAGGAATACAGTCTCCCACGGGCAAACCAAAGGGATCTTTTGCTGCGATTGTGGCCCTTTTCCTTCAAGATCACTTTTGGGGGGGAGGGGGCAAGTAAATCCCAGGCACCAGGTACAAATTTCTGGTCACCATGGTGGCCTAGCGTCTAGGATTTATCAAGCCCTGCATTATCTAAACTGTGGTTTGAGGTTTAAAAATAGGTGGAAAATCCTTTGCTAGACAATCTATACAACTTTTTAAAGCTGAAATAAATGAAATAGTTTTAAGATTAAAGTAAATTTGTTTCAATAATTAGTTTCTTGTATTTTTAATCCTTTGTTTCGCTTCTTACACAGGCATGCACTTAGACCAATGCACTTAGACCAGTGGTTCTCAAATAAGGAAGCATGACGATGTCCCAGAGTTGGGTGTAAACAGGCTATACTACCCTGGCACGAGCACTGTAAGAGACAACTCACTCATCTGCCTCCTCTCATGTGGCTCAAAGTGAACAGACTCAGGAGTACCATTGGAAAAGTACAGTTACTTATTAGTACAGGTGGTGTTCGCAGACAGCAGGATTAATCAGATACACAAATGGGTGACATCATCCACAGCACTAGAATGAAAGAGCTAGTGAAAAGTTCCCTCAGTCTCCTCAATTAGCTTAAAGCTCAGAATGAGCTCTCTGGGAAGCAGGTGAGGGTCTAATTAATCCTGCTGTGTACAGAGAGTATATTTGTTACAGATAAGCAGCTCTGCTTTTGTCATCGACAAGCAGGACTCAGTAAGGCACAAAAATGGGTAACTCCCACTTCTCCTAGGACAAGCAGGATGAGTCAGCCACACTTGGTGACGTCATCCGACGGCGCCGAGACGGAAGTACTCTCTATAGCTCAGAAGGGCTTTTGCCCTTCTGAGCATGGGCCAACAGGCCCCACCCCCCCTGCCCGCCCCTAGCCGGCCAGTTTCACTTCTTCCGCCTTGCCAGCAAGACGGACCTCTCTACTCTCTACAAAGATTACCATCTAAAGAAAGAGGAAAATCCCTCTTATCCACTTCAATTAAATACTGACGCTTCAATCTACATTTCTACAGAAAGATGATTTTCTATCATTGGAAGCAGATTTCTTGAACTACTCGTGCTCCAGGAAGAAGCAGGAAGCTCCCAGACGGGAGTAGTCCTCGGCAGCCCAGGACGTGCCAAATTGGCCTCCGTTCCCGGCTAGCCTCCTCCTCTCTCCTCCGTAGGGCAGAAGAATACCAGACTACGGACTGGTGGGAAGATAGCCCTCGTGGCAGCCCGGGACGTGCCTGAAAAGGCCTCCGTCCCCGGCCAGCCTCCTCTGCTCTGCCATCACACCGGAGAAGGAAACTCGCGGAAAGCAGCCCTCGCGGCAGCCCGGGACGTGCCTGAGAAGGCCTCCGTCCCCGGCCAGCCTCCTCTGCTCTGCCATCACACCGGAGAAGGAAACTCGCGGAAAGCAGCCCTCGCGGCAGCCGGGACGTGCCTAAGAAGGCCTCCGTCCCCGGCCAGCCTCCTCTACTCGGCTCGCTCCGGGATTCCCCATCTTACGTGTGGACCATGGGGGCAGCCATCTTGACCAGCCAGAGGCGAGGTCAGCGATCCTCCCCACCTCACATCGCAACTAAATTGCACTATAGATCTAAACTAAAAGAGTGTGTCTCACCTCTTAGGTATGTTAAACAGCTGCCCTTCGTGAGCCGCCTCCTTAGCCGCAAACTCCCGGTTGCCGTCGCAGTTCAGGGAGACTCGGCAGCCCAGGACGTGCCTGCGGGCCTCCGTCCCCGGCCAGCTGCAGCTCGGCGCCCCCCTCCTCTGCACGGGTCCTCCTCACGTGGGGGACCATGGAGGCGGCCATCTTGCCCAGACCGGCAAGTCTCCGCCCACCCTTCTGCGGCCGCGAGGTTTCCTGCACGGCAGTCACCTGGCCTATGACATCACGGCCTCCGTCTTCCCCTGCGGCGCCATTGGCCTGATTGCCGTCTCCTTCCTGCAGCATCGGCGCCGCTCCGAGCAGGGAGTTTGCCTGATTGCTCGGCATCTGCCCTACAACGTCGGCTCCTCCCGAGCATCAGCTCCGCCCAAGCTGTAGGAGGGTCCGCTTCCCTCTCCGGATGGCGCGGGTAGGTGGGATGCACCAAGCCTTCTACTCAGAGCTCTGTACTAGGCTGCACTAAAGAAACCCGTTCTCTGCGTCAGAGCCTCCGCATCTGGCCAATCGGAGCGGTGTAGCATCGGGGGAAGGAGTTCTCAGCGCCTTACTTCTAGCGGCGCCATGAGCCCGCGCCGGCAACAGATCACCCCTGTCAGCGCCGACGATTCCAGCACCCCGCCCCCCCCTACATACACACGATTTAATGCTTCGCTGCAATCCCTTGCTGTTGCGGCCAAGGAGACATTCCATGCAGTTGTGGCAGCTTGGGCCGTTATCTAAAAGGAAAACCTTACAGGTGGTCAACCCCTGTTTAGTCTGCAAGTGACAGCAAGGCTGCGGTCTGATGTTGTCCTGGCCAGCATGGGAGCGCCCTCGAGTCATCTGAGGGGTTGGAGACAGTGAGTCGCAGTGCCAGGATGTCGTGTTTGGCACCAGGATACCTTCTGCAGGACGGGGGCGAGCATGCTCCTGACTAGAGATCAAGGACAAGCCGCTCTTACTAGGAGAATCCGCCTGGCATTGCCCGTTGCCGAACGTGGTGAAGGAGGTCGGCGGCAGCAGCGGCGGCCATACGTTCAAATTCTCCCTCTTGCGCAGGACTATTGCCCGAACCTCCCTGTCCTACAATATGCCATGGCGAGGGACTGCCTGCCCTGGACAGCAATTAGTGAAAGGAATCCCTAACAGAGCTGCAGCCCAATGGTTAATACACTGACCTGTGATACAAGGTCATGAGCACTGTCCCTCTAAGCTGTGCGCGTGTGCGCGCGCACACACCTCGCCGAGTGAGCGCACATACTTTACAAAAGAGCGCACAAAAATCATGGTTCTGATTCTGATAGAAAACAACACAGACGTCTTAAAATTTAAAAGTTGTTGTGTATTTACGGTTTTACAAGTTCTACAATATTTTCTAGTGCAATCAATGTGGTGTACATACTGTATTCTGACATGTAGTCAAATTTTAAAGTATATAACTCCGAGTGTCGTTATGTGGCACACAAAAATTTAACCTTCCTTCAAAAGCTGCACAGCTGATATTTTATGCGCACACAGCCTACAGAAAATTAGAGGGAACATTGGTCATGAGTTGATTCCCGAGTGGACCTGATGACTAACAATAATTTACTACCGAAGGGAAGCTCTTGCTGAAGGGGTAGCCTTGCATGGTGCAATAGCTACCACATTCCTGCCGGGCCAGATGGAGTGGAGGAATAGCCTAAGGTTTCGAACCCTGCCTTGGCAACTGAAACCAAGCTTGGATTCCACCACTCTCCGTTAAGACCATCACCGCGCCTAACGGCCATGAGAGGAAGAGCTCACGCACCACCAGGTCCCTGGGTGAGACCCTCGGCATCAGTGCGGTCAGCCCTGTTATCAGAGAACAGGCCTGTGGCAATGATCCAGCCGCCATTCTCCTCATACATTGTCAAACTAAAGCAGCAATCCGCTGTCGGCAGGTCCACAGGCTCTTCCTCCACGAGGAATTCCTTGGATCTTGGATCTCGCCCTTATGAGCGGTCTTGCCCCTTATAAGTGCTGGTGTCAGGCACAATCAGGGCCTAAACACAGCCTACATTAACATAAATTTTTAAAATTATTATATTTATACATACATACATACATACATACATACAAAAATGCTATGCAATGTGTGCCTTAGAGTCAGTCCTGACTCCTGGGGACCCAGAAGCTCCTGGGTTTTTCCTGGCAGTGTCACCGGAGGTAGATTGCCAGGCCTTTCTCCGAGGCAATGGAGGGTTGACTGACTTGCCCAAGGCCACAACGAGGACTAGTGGGAATCGAACCCTGGTTGCTTGTTTGCCGGGCCGGTGCTCCAGCCACTCGGCTACTCCTCCACTCCTATATATATATATATATATATATATATATATATATATATATATATATATATATATATATATATATATATACATAGGGAATGTAAGACAACTGCCAGACTGGTCAAGACCCGTTCCATCAGGCCCACACCTCCGGCATTATTGCTTCACGAGGCATGAAGCTACTTAGGACAGTGGCAACACGGTGGTGCAGTGCACACAGACAGTGTGTGCAAGAACGGAAGGTCACAGGTTCAAAGCCCAGCTGGGGCTACTGCCAATCCAGTCCACATATTCCCACCTGTGAACTCTATCACGAATCACGGGCCTAAGCGTGGCTCTGCTCCTCGCTGGCCAGCAACTGCCGCACCTTCCTTATTACACGCCAAGCTACCACTTAACAAAGAATAAGGTGATAGGGCACAAACAGTGCCATCTGATACAGAGCTCTTGGAGCCCCGTTTCACCAAGGGCCGCCTCTAGAGTGGCTACAGCGTGGTACAACTCACACAGGCCGGGGTGTTCAAGCAAGTCAAAGGCTCCCACAAAGGCGCTCATCTATAGAGGCTCTCACCACTGTCAACTGAACAACCGCCTCCCTCTGACTAAGTGCTCAGGTCCCAGATGGGGCTCCTGTCACCACCCTGTCTCTCTGGTGTTGTCGGCTATGGCCACAAGGGGAAATACAATGCATCCCTGTTTTTCCCGGCATTGCCTATGGACAAAGCTTTGACCACCCCTTAATATCGCTCTGGACAACGCTTGGGACATTCCCAAGGGGGGCACGTGCCTAGTGGTTAGGACCATGAGGCACGTACCAAGCGGATAAGATCACTGCTTTGGGCCTGTAAGTGGGCAGTCTCTTTGCTACATGCATCAGAAAGTGCACCAGCAATTGCACTCAGAAGCCATCCTGCCTTCTTCTATCTTCACACCATCGTTTTCTGACAGCCTAGCGCCGTGTTCTGACAGCCTAGCGCCTACCGACAGGAGGCCTGGCACTTGACATAGCAACGCTTCGGCTCCCAAAGCACATGGCAGCAATTGGATGTCTTCTCCTTCCCAGGTTACTCCAAACGTAACCCTCCACGAGCCCTCCGGTGCCTCACCGCTGCTGTAAGCACCTACCGCTACAACTCTCCACCACCACGTCAAGGAGAGCCCATCAGGGAGAGCTACACGTCTCAGGAGAGACCTAACAAGAACTAACCAGCCTCAACTTCAGGTAGCTTAGCACCATCCTCAATTAACCAATGCCTGAGCCCTTGCCTGCTCAGGTTACGGCTGAAATGAAGCTTAGTGGTTAAGTGCCGTCGAGTCGCAGTCTCTCCTTGACGACCCTCTGGATAGTTGTCCAAATCCAATTACTGTCTCCTGTAGGGCTGCTCACGGTGGCAAATGGGCAACCCCTGCTGCTGAGATTATCTGGACCCACTTTTACGTTAACCGATCTTTGCGGGACGCTCACCCACCAAGAGGCCCGGCACTCACCCAACACGCAGTTCTCCAGATATGAGCCACTCCCCGGATCGGCTACGCACCACGCTCCCTGGGAGGTACAGAGCCCCTCGGAGACAGGATGGCACACGGTCGGGTGATCACGCACCAGCGTCAAGGGACCCAACCCTGTTCCCTCCTACACAGTACTTGCATTCTCCAAGGAGGACCTGTCAATAACTAATTCCTGCCTAGACCAGACAGGAGCCTCAGCCAGGCAGGGATATTCTTACACTGGCTCCAGACTCAGTACCTCCCATACATGCATACCGTGCCGGGGTCCAACGTGGGTGAAACCAACACCCGGTCTTCTGACAACACCTTATCAGATTGCCCCATAGGCAGGGCAGTTCTGGCCATGGCGCAGATGCCAGCAGCAATGCGTAAGCATGCAGGGAGTGGGACATGCACCCTGAAGGCAGGGTACCACTGGCAGTGCAGTATTCTGTCCCCAACAGTGGCCAATCCAGGTCACGTCTTCCGGTCCCTCTGATATCCTGCCATTATATTGTTCTCAAAAAAAAAAAAAATAAATAAATAAATAAAGAGGGAGGAGCCTCTCTTATTAGTGAGGTGTTAGATGATGTGAATGCTCAGTGTTACCGGTGCCCTGCTTCGTCTTCATGGCAACTACTACTGCGAAGTACCTACATCTCTTATGGTGCAGGTATGCTTCGTCCTCGCAACCTCTGCACATGCGTGCATCGCGACAGCGGTGACCCCGCAAGACTACTGCTACGCGATGACAACTATGACTACTGCTAGATGGCATGCTTCACGACAGCGGTGAATCCCGCACCCTACTATTGCTCGATGGCTGAATATCGCACTACTACTGATCGATATGACTCATCTCCAGGTGTACCTCTATTTTCACCCTCTGCATATGTGTGTTTGCATCCGCAACCAGCATGCGGGTAACTTCACCTCCTGCACATGCGTGCATCACAATCACAAGCTCACACGGGAAGGGCCTTCCTACTGCACCCTCTCACAACGCTGCTACTTCACATGCGTGTTTCGCCACTGCAGTACGGCAGTTCCGTTGCAGCATCCTGCTTCACAAAGGCTCATACCAGCCCTGAAGTAGTGTCTCGGCCTTCCCCCATCCACCACAGCACGTGGCAGCTTGGGAGGCACCAAGTGTGGCTGACTCATCCTGCTTGTCCTAGGAGAAAACGGAGTTACTTACCTGTAACTGAGTTCTCCGGGGACAGCAGGATAAGTCAGCCACACATACCCGCCCACCTCCCCTGGGATGGGGTCCGCCTCTTCCTAGTGCCCGCCTCCTAGCGGGAAAAAGGCTCAGCTAGTGACGAACTGGCCGGCTAGGGGCGGGCAGCAGGGGGGGGTGGGGCCTGTTGGCCCATGCTCAGAAGGGCAAAAGCCCTTCTGAGCTATAGAGAGTACTTCCGTCTCGGCGCCGTCGGATGACGTCACCAAGTGTGGCTGACTTATCCTGCTGTCCCCGGAGAACTCAGTTACAGGTAAGTAACTCCGTTACTCAGGATTGCTCCAGCTTCTTAGTTAATAGTCCCAATAATTAGGAGTAACCTGTTCACATGATGATGCAGGAGTTGAACAGATTACAAAGATAAACTGCTCAGTAGTGCTTGACCCATTTTATTTTCTCCAACTGAGGACTGGTTTAGACAGTAATATGACGGGAAGGCATGGAACACGGACTAGGTAGCTCCTTTGCAGATAAAGATAATTATGGCAGCAGGACAAGCTCTGATTTGGTGAAGTTTCACTCAGTTAAGGGAATACCAGCCTGATCGTAACAGATCTGAATATAGAACACTAGTCAGAGTCTGCTTGAGATTCCGTCTATTAACTCTGCCAAGTTTGCAGAGACATTCTGATTTTAGAATGTGCATGTCCATTCTCTGGAATAAGCTACTTGACTTGCACTTGGAATGTACAGTAAGTTATTGAAATTCTGGAAACAACTCAAGACTTGGATGTTTGCCCAAGTTCTTCAATGATTCTGCCAGTGACTGCAGGATTTAACTTTATTTGTGATTCTGTTTGACTAAATGGTTCATTAGTTTTTATTTTTATTTTATGTATTATTGTACATTCTATTACAATTACAAACAGTTTTAAAATTCTTTATTAGGTAGTATATCAAGCATGAGAATAAATACAATTAAATAAATAAACTTGATCAGTATATGCTCTGCCACTGGAATACCAAGTATGTTGAAGTTAAACGAGAGATGCTCCACAGACTTCCTTATGAACTCTGCTTTAGGTAAAAAGCAAGAGCCCATTTACAGTTCAAAGTATGGAGGTCTTCTCATGCTGGGTGCTTATGAGATTTAAGATAAAAGACAGGGAAAGCACAGTTACTTACCTGTAACAGGTGATCTCTGGGAACAGCAGGAATTAGTCCTCACATATGGGTACGTCGGTACTGACGGAGCCTGCGCAGGAAAGCTCCCCAGCTTCCCAGAAGAAAGCTTTTGGGAGCCTCCCACAGCGCATGCGCGCTGCCTTCCCGCCTTTCCTGACCAACTCTCCTCAGTTCGAGTTTAAAGCTGAGACAATAGAGAGAGAGAGGAAAGGAAAGATAGAGAGAGAGAGAGAGAGAGATACAACTCCTAGGGGAGGTGGGTGGGTTGTGAGGACTAATTCCTGCTGTTCCCAGAGATCACCTGTTACAGGTAAGTAACTGTGCTATCTCCAGGAACAAGCAGGAATAAGTCCTCACATATGGGGACTCCCTAGCTAAGATGCCCGGGAGATCCCCAAGGGTATGAGACCCTGAAAGGTTCCTCGTCTTCCTATGGATCTCAGGCATCCATTCAGGGAAGGAGGGCAGGAGTTGTTCAAGAATGGAACAGGTGTCTGAGGACAGCCTGACCAAACAAGGCATCCCGGCGGGAGTCCTTGTCCAAACAGTAATGGGCTGTGAAGGTATGAACCGAGGCCCAGGTGGCTGCTCAACAGATCTGATCGATGGATACAGAATGAAGATGAGCCATAGAGGTGGCCATAGCCCTCACATTGTGAGCTGTGACATGGCCCTCCAGAGAAAGGTTCTTACTCTGGTAAGCAGAAGAAATACACTGACCAATCCAATTGGACAGTGTTCTTTTAGAGACTGGAAGTCCTAGATGAGAAGGATCAAAAGCAACAAAAAGCTGGGAAGACTTTCTATGTTGCTGTGTCCTGTGTAAGTAAAAAGCAAGAGCTCTTTTACAATCTAGAGTATGAAGGTTCCTCTCTGCAGTGGATGCATGAGGAGCTGGAAAAAAGACAGGTAAATATACCTCTTGATTAAGATGAAAAGGTGAGACCACTTTAGGCATAAAGTGAGAATTTGTCCTAAGGACTACCTTATCATGATGGAACCTTGCATAAGATGGATTAGCCACTAAGGCCTGCAGCTCACTAATGCGGCGAGCAGAAGTGATTGCAATAAGGAAAATAACCTTCCAGGAAAGAAATTTCAAGGAGGTAGTGGCTAAGGGTTCAAATGGTGGCTTCATAAGCTGACCAAGAACCAAGTTTAAATCCCATGCCACCGGAGGAGGTCGAATGGGAGGTTTAGTTAAGGTTAGGCCTCTCATGAATCTGGCAATAAGAGGATGAGATGAAATAGGTTGTCCATTGATAGGCTTAAGGGATGCTGCAATAGCACTTAAATGGACCCTTACGGAATTTGTCTTAAGGCCTGCATTGGAAAGATGCAGGAGATATTCTAATAGAGAATTCAGGGGAAGTGCTAGAGGGTCAAGACCCTTTTGAGCACACCAAATGGAAAATCTCTTTTATTTAAAAGCATAGGAACGCCTAGTGGAAGGTTTCCTGGAAGCATGAAGGATATCCTTCACTTGTTGCGAAAGATTGAAGTCTTGAAGGTCTAGGCCTTCAGTAATCAAGCTCTGAGGTGAAGGGACTTGGGGTTTGGATGCCACAAAGTCCCCTCCTCCTGAGACAGAAGGTCCAGAGCAGCTCCCAAGTCCAGGGAGGGGACTTGGGAGAGATGCAGAAGTAGAGGGTACCACACTTGGCGTGGCCAGCGTGGAGCTATGAGGATCATATACCCTTGATCCCTCTGAAGTTTGAACAGAGTCTTGGGGATCAAAGGAATGGGTGGAAAGGCATACAGGAAGTCCTGACCCCAATGAAGGAGGAAGGCATCCTTGGCCTGAACTCCCTGACACGGAATCCTGGAACAGAACCGGGGAAGTTTGGCATTCCACGGACTTGCAAATAGGTCTATGTCCGGGGTACCCCATTCCTGAAAGATTCTGAGTACCTGATCCATGTGCAGGGACCATTCGTGTGGGAGCAGAACTCGACTGAGTCTGTCCGCCCAAGAGTTTTGAATTCCTGGGAGGTATACTGCCAGGAGATGGATTTGATGCTCTCTGGCGAAGGCCCATAATCTGAGAGCTTCGTTGCAAAGCGACAGAGAGCCAGTTCCTCCTTGCTTGTTTATGTAAAACATGGCTACTTGATTGTCCATATGAATGAGGACAGTCTTGTAGCTGAGGAGGGTATGAAAGACCTTGAGAGCTAGGAACACTGCTCAAAGTTCCAAGTGGTTGATATGAAGAGAGGTCTCCTGTGGGGACCAAGTGCCTTGGGTGGAGAGGTCTTGCAGATGAGCTCCCCAACCTGTTTGGGAGGCATCTGTTGTGAGGATTGCTTGGGGCAACAAGGGTTGGAAGGGGGACCCCAACAACAGATTTTGAGTGGACATCCACCATTGGAGAGACCAAAGGAGACGTTTGGAGTTTGCTATTTGGTCTGAGAGAGCTCCTGACGCTTGAGACCACTGGGTGGACAAAGTCCATTGAGCTGCTCTCATGTGTAGACGAGCATAGGGTACCATATGTACTGTGGAAGCCATGTGGCCTAGTAGCTGTAGCATCTCCCGGGCAGTGAAGTGGTCCTTTGACTGAATCTGGGAGGCTAACTGCACCAGACGTTGGCAACGAGCCTGGTGAAGATAGGCTCTTGCAGTAGTGGTGTCCAACCAGGCCCCTATGAATTCTAGGGACTGAGTAGGGATGAGCTGAGACTTTGGGAGATTTACCACAAGTCCCAGATACTGCAGAATGCACCTGGTAGTGTTCAGGGAAATTTGGGCTTTTGAGTGGGATGGAGCTCGGATGAGCCAGTCATCCAGATATGGGAAGACAAAGATTCCCAGAGTGCGCAGAAATGCAGCAACTATTGCCATGCATTTCGTGAACACTCTTGGGGCAGAGGCCAGACCAAAAGGAAGGACTCTGTATTGGTAATGTTTTCCCTGGAACAGAAAGCGTAGAAATTTTCTGTGGGATGGATGGATGAGTATATGGGTGTAAGCATCCTTGAGATCTAGAGAACAAAGCCAATCCTGACTCTGTAGGTATGGAAGGAGAGTGCCTAAAGAGAGCATCTTTAACCTCTCCTTGTACAGAAATTTGTTCAATTCTCGGAGATCTAGAATAGGTCTGTATCCCCCTGTTTTCTTTGGGATGAGAAAGTAGGGGGAGTAAAAACCTGACCCCTGTTGAAGAAGAGGAACTTCTTCTATAGCCCTCTGGGCCAGAAGGGAAGTTACCTCCTGATCCAGAAGGTCGAGGAGAGATGTGGGAGAATTGAAATGTTTCACCATGGTGTAGGGAGGAAGGTCTGAGAAATGAAGTTTGTAGCCCTCTCTGATGACAGAGAGGGTCCACTGCTCTGATGTGATTTGCTCCCATCTGGGAGCAAAATGAGCCAACCTTCCTGGAATGGTGAGAGGTTCTGGCTGTTGTAGAGCCAGAAAGGTTAAGTTCTCTAGCACTAAGTCAAAACCCCTGAGGAGCTTGGGACTGCTGGGTTGCAGCAGCCCCTGCAGGTTTAGGCCTGGCCTGTTTGGGTTGCTGACGCTTAGTAGCAAATCGACCTGCAGAAGACTGTTGACCAGAAGTGGAAGGAAATCTGCCCTTCTTGTAAAAAGACTTTTTAAAAGATTTTTTCTTGGCTGGAATGGAGGTAGACTTAGAAAGTCAATCAAGAGCAGCATTTTCTGCATCCATTTGAGTGGCTTTAATTTGCCACTCTTTGCCAAATAGGTTTTCACCTGTACAGGGTAGATTTCCTAAACCATCTTGAACCCAGGGTTCTAGATCAGAAGCCTGGAGCCAAGCAATTCTACGAGCAGCTATAGCAATTCCTGAGGCTCTGCTGGCAACCTCAAAGGAATCAAAGGCTGCCCTGTTGGAAAACTTTGAAATGTCTTGCATATGCTTAAGCCAAAGAAGGAATTATTCCCTTTTATCTTCAGGAATAAAAGGGAGAAAGTTGTGCAGCTTTTCTGCAACCTCTTTCAGAAACATACCCATATAAAGGCTGTATGAATTGATTCTGGCAGTAAGCATGCTAGCTTGGAAGATTTTTCTACCAAAAGCATCCAAGGTCCTGCATTCTCTTCCTGAAGGAGTAGAAGAGTGTCTTTTGGTACTCTTTATTCTCTTCATAGCTGACTGCACCACAATAGAATGGTGAGGAAGCTGAGTTTTTTGAAAACCAGGAGAAGGAGGGACACGGTACATAGTGTCCAATCTACGAGAATGAGGAGAAAGGGTGAGAGGAGTCTCCCACAATTCAAGCAAATGTTCTTAGAGAATTTCATGAATTGGAAAGGTGACTGCCTCTCTGGGAACCTTAGAGTATCCCAAAATGTCTAACCTTTTTGCTCTAGGTTCTTTTTCAGAGGTTACTGAAATAGAGAGTCCTTTAGCTACTTCCATGATGAAGTCTTGAAAGGACAAATCCTCTGGAGGAGACATTCTCCTCTTTGGAGAAGAGGGCTCCTCAGGAAGAGTAAGATACTTCAGGAGAGTCATCCGATGAATCGGAATCATCAGAAGACTGGAAGTATCGTCTGTTTGCTTCCAGGGATCGATAAGCGTATCGACCGGTATCGACATCGGGCGTACCCGGAACCGGATCGGTATCGGGAAAAGCCCCGGAACCGGGAACTGGAACCGGTATCCTGGTCGATGTGGATGCCCTGGGTACCGGCATCGGTTGCGGTACCGGAACCGAGGTCGGTACCGCTTGGTGCGGTACCATGGGCGTCGCAGCCTTAATAAAAGCCATTATGGCCTGCTGCATGGATTGAACTGTATGATCCATAGATGCCACGACTGCCTGGATGTCGGTACCGGAAGAGTGTGCCGGTACCCCAGAGCAGTCTAACAGGTGATCGGTCGAGGCCGTGCCATCGATGTCAACCTGTAACCCCATAGGAGGATCTTTGGAAGCCGGAGCTTCCCGCCGGGGTTGTTTGGCTGGGGCAGGGTCCAAAGGGTCAAGCCCGGGGGCATCTCGATACTTGGGAGATTTGCCCTTTGAGGACCTGCCAGAAGAATGTTTGGTTACCCGAGATCCATCAGGAGAGGAAGACCTGGAAGATGTTGATGCTGGAGTATCTGTGGAAAACAGCATATGAAACTTGGCTGCTCGGTTCTGTAAGCCACGTTTAGACATCAGGGAGCAGGACTGGCAATCCGGTATGGAGTGGTCAGGCCCCAAACATTTAAGACACCATTCATGTGTGTCGGTGACTGAGATGGTACCGCTACACTTGGTGCATTTTTTGAAACCAGAAGCTGGTTTCTCCATGAGGGAAAAATTTTCTCCAGGCCTAGAGGCCTAAGGGGAGAAAAATTTCACCAAGTAGGGAAAAGAAAATATATATTTTTTTTTTTTGAAAAGTAAAAAGAAAAAAGACCGGCGGTACCGGTATGGAGTCGGGGAAGGCAGACACGCGACTAAAGAAACAAATTAAAATAAGAACTTCTTCAGCGGTGACAGGAACACGACCTGCTGGCTCCGCGGAAAAGAACAACTGAGGAGAGTTGGTCAGGAAAGGCGGGAAGGCAGCGCGCATGCGCTGTGGGAGGCTCCCAAAAGCTTTCTTCTGGGAAGCTGGGGAGCTTTCCCACGCAGGCTCCGTCGTACCCATATGTGAGGACTTATTCCTGCTTGTTCCTGGAGATCACCATTTCCTCAAAGTGAAAAGGTATAACTACTTTTGGTATGAACCTAGGATGGGTTCATAAAGACTCATTATGATGAAATTATATATAAGGCTTATACATACAGCAACTACGGCTTGAAGCTCACCGATTCTTATAGTCTAGGTGACTGTTAGAAGAAAAGTACTTTCCATGTTCAACAATGAGGATTCCATTAGCTCAAATGGTAACTTCATGAGATAAGAAAGCATGATGTTCAGAACTCATGGAACTGGAAGCTTCTAGATTGGAGGTTTAACATGAAGGCAGTCTCTCAAGAATTTAGATACACTGGAACACTGAGAAGCCAGAGACTGAACTATTAGCTCATGATAGGCTGGATAGGAGGGGACTGAAATGCACTCTGACAGAGGACATCTGAATTGCTAGCTAGTAGAAGTGGTGCAGATTTTTGGTTGACATCGAAGAGTGTCCTGGCCTAGTGTAGACCAACAGATGGGAATTTTCTTCCATTAGAAGGCATAAGATCTTCAAATGAAAAATTTCCTTGGTGCCACCAAAATATCCTAAATTGGAGGTGGTAGTCTCGAGAAGAAAAATAGGCACCGCTCAATTTCCATACCTTCAGAACCAGTGACTTAAGGTTGGAATGCAAGAGGGAGTGCCCTGGTCTTGCATTATTGAAGTTGGAAAATTTTGGAGCCCAAATAAAGGGAGAAGAGAGTCTCCTGAGAAGGGGGAAACCATTTCTGTTGAGGACAGCAGGGCGGTATGAAAATTGCTTATTCTGCCTCCCTTGAAATTTGTTTTGGCAATCATGAGAATGAGTGGGGAAAAATAAAGGAGGGATTAATTTCGGTCTATGGCTAGAGCATCCTTTACAAGATGAGTTGGGAACAGGCAACTCAAACAGTAAAGAGAATTAATTTTCCGTTTATACTGCTGGAAAACAACTTATTTGAGCGATTCCCAGCTGTGGAATATGCATTGCAGTTTGAGAATCCAGGAACCACTAGTGAGGCTGAATTATTCTGCAGAATTTGTCCATTAGGTGGGATATAGGTGGCTTGATTGGTTAGCTCTTAGATAAAGCGGTATGGAAAAGGTGCTAAATACAATAAAGTTAATTGTAGACTATTAAGTCCCATATTTGAGCTGCTTCCCAACACAGTCAAAAAGATACACCACATCCTTGTTCGTTAAAGTTCACTAAGGGGTATGTTTACTAAACTGGGCTAACGGTTAACCCGGGCTATCTGCAACTAGGTCCCATTGAATAATATGGGACCTAGTGGCAGATAGCCCGGGTTAACCGTCAGTCTGGTTTAGTAAACATACCCCTTAGATACAGACCTTTAAACTTACAACTGCAGTTTTCAATTCAACATCCATAATACATACTGCAGACATGTATTATTAGTTTACACATATATAGACATCAACCAGTTGACACAAAAGAGCATCACCAAAGAAATGTGCTTTCAACATTTTCATAAACATCTCATATCCAATCGAGCACACAAAGTAAATGGAAGACTATGCTTGTAATTTTTGGGGGGAGAAGCCTCCCCCAAAGTTGCCCCAATGGCTGTGGCCCATTGTCTGCCCACAAAGATCCGATTTCCCACAGGCAGAAGAAAAGGGCATCTCTTCTCTTCTGCCTCTGAGGGATGGGATCCCTGTGGGCAAACAGCTTACCTCTGGGCTGCGATCACTGCCTCCCCCTTTTCTACCTGTGGGGATCCCAACCCCCGCAGACAAGAGAAGGGGATGGCTGCAATCGTGGCATAGACCCCTCCCTATCTGCCCCCAGGAGATTGGATCCCCACAGGCAGAAGAGAAGGGGGGAGGCCGTGATAGTGGTCCAGAGGCAAGGTGACTGCCTGTGGGGATCCAATCCCCCACAGGCAAAAGCAAAGAAAGACCCTCTTCTATCTGCCCACCGGAGATTGGATCCTGGCAGGCAGATCAGAAGATTGAGCTCACCGCTGTCGCCTGCAGCAGAAAAGGTGTTTGGGGGGGGGGGGAGAAAGTGAGGTAAAGGTAAGGACAATTTAAAGGGGCAGTGGCCTATTTAGAAAAGGAGGATGGGGGGAAGCCTGAAGGGTTAACGGTGGAGGGAAGCCAGCAGAAGAGCTGGAAGGGGAGGGAAGAATGCAAGGTGTTGCCAAAAGGTGCACTCCCTTACCCCTAAAACACACACAAGCGCCCCTTCCCCATGCCACACCACACACACAGGCACCTCACCTCCGCACCACATAAATGCATTCAGGCACCTCACCTGCACACCACACACACACACACAGGCACCTCAGCTCTGCAACACACGCACACACATGCACCATAGGCTCACACCCCACCCTCACAAAGGCACCCATTAACCCATCCCATGACCAGACAGGCACACCACCATTGTACCACACACACATACAGACACAATATCTGAAGCTATAACTATTTAACAGGGTTTTTATACCACTTTATAATATATTCAAAACTGTTTACATTATGGCAAACAGAGGCATTAAACTTGGATTATACATAGCTACAAGTATAACAGATAGGGTCTTTGGAACATAAGGTTGGATTGAAGTGTATCATAATGTTGTTAGGTCCACAGTGTTCTATGAAGAGAAATGTTTTTAATGTCTTTTTGACATCATGAAGGTCTTTAATGGATCTTATGATTTCCAGGAAGAGATTCCAAAGGGACAGTGCGTATACAGAGAATGCCCTATTGCATGTTGTCTGCTTGGATTTGTTTTGGTGTTTGGGATGATAAAATATGGATATGGTCAGCACAGATCTTATACACAAAATTCAAGGATTTCAACAAATAAGTTAACAGCAACAAATAGATATTAAATAATAAAAGAGAGGATAATGCTGAGCCTTGAGGAACCCTATGCTCAACTAATTCCCAACAAAACTCATGAGCATCTCTCAAAACTTTAAAGTAACACTGCTGCAAAAATGACTGAAACCAATCAAAAATGTGCTTGTTTATGCCTCTCACATAGAAGGGATAACATCACTTCATGATCAACTGTATTACTACTACTAATCATTTGTATTGCGCTACCAGGCGTACACAGCGCTATACATATAGATGTAAGACAGTCCCTGCTCATCAGAGGTTACAGTCTAAAGACAAAGTACATAGCAAAACTGGGGACTAGAGTATGGTAAGATACACAAGTAATGGCAAAAGAGTGAGGAGCATCAGGATCCAAAAAGTGGCTTCAAAGAGGTGGGTTTTAAGCCTGGATTTGAAAAGGGCTAAAGAAGGAGCCTGACGCACAGATTCAGGTAGTTGTTCCAGGCATATGGGGTAGCTGTAAAATCAATAAAAATAAACTATTTACACTCCATGATCCAAACTCAAACACACTGTATACCAAACTGAGATAAGCGAGCTTTCAGTGCTATGATTTTTCCTAAAGCCACACTGGTGGCTAAGAGCTCTTGTTATTCCAAATAATCCACTTCTAGTATCTTGGCTAGTATACGCAAGCTATGGTCTAGATTGGACTTTTTTTTTTTTTTTTAAAGAATCAGTCACACATTACCATCTCTTCAAATCTTCTAGTGCTATGCCAGATTGCAAAGATCAATTCACAATAACAGAGCGATAAATGTGACCTTACAAAATTAACCACAATACCACTGGAACGGAGATCTAAAACAGAGGCTTTACTCTTCATTAACTGAATTGCATGCATTATTTCAGCCTGCAATATTAAGCAAAACTGATATCATGCCACAGTTTCCTGAGAAACCCTATCATCTGACTTACAGTATTAATATCTCTACATTGTGAAAACAGCCATCTCCATAGATCGTAACGGGCCCTCACACACTCCAGCAACATGCATTCCAAGACAACAGACACTTAGGACAATTAATGTTTTTGGTTAACTTACTTGATAACAAAGCCCACTTACAATTTTATACTTATTTTTCATGCTCTTGTAATGTCATTCTATATTGCAACTACAAGGTCTCACCAGGATGCCACGACCACCTTATTTCAATCTTTTTTAATACTCTTTTTCTGTTGCAGCACAGATCAAATACCAATTCTTTTCAAATGATTTGATACAGGGAGCCTTAATCTGCTTTAAAGGGACACCTGCATCAGCGATCTGAGTTATTGATGAATTCTACAATGTCACTTGATGAGTAACATCGGTAATTTCAAGAATCAGCACTCCTTCATTCCACTTCTGTAACTCTTTGGGATCTATTGCAAAACGAAATGTAAAATCAATAAAAAGCTCTATCCTCCTTAACTGGCTCAGAATTTCTCAGATGTGACAGTCAACAGCTTATTATCAGACCATGGCACAATTGTACCAGATAATCAGTAAAAGCAAGAGACAGAGATAAAAACAGAGACCCAAAACCAACTACATCAAAATGCAAGGAATGCCGGGAGCTCAAATTTCTTCAAGAGAAGGTATCAACCAGACCCCGGACTTTATAATTCATCACTGCTTCACTATATGGCTTTCATCATTCAAAAATTCATAGTTTTTAGCAAAAGAAAGAATTTTTCTTACTTAAGTTAGTAACAAGTGTTCCAATGAACTGTACCTTTAAATAAACCCCAACCTGGCTGGTAGGTTTCACCCCACCAGGGGCTTCATCAGGGCAAAAACTGTTGAAATAGAAAAGTCACAAACAGAGCTAGATATTTCTTCTAAATGTATATTTGACTATCTATTGTAAAAAAAAAAAAACTTAACACGGCATATACATATGGAAAAAAGTATCTGGAGCAGCCATCTGTGAAACTTCAAAAGGAGCAGCACTAGTTGAAAAAGCACCAGAGCATTTTTTGTAAATATATTTACAATACAGTTTTGTTTTTTTTATTTCCCTCATCTCTAGATCTGCAGTTTTTCAGGTTACAGGTTAAGGACAGTTTCCCTTGTGGAGCACATGGCTAGTTTGTTATTATTTTGGTATTCTTTCATTTTTGATTGGCTGATTGCTTGTCTCTCTTTTTATTGGCTGATTCTATGTCTCATGTCATTGTGTTGGATGGAAGATTCCCCTTTTTAGAATGCATTCTCTGGCGTTTTTTCAACTAGTGCTGCTCCTTTTGAAGTTTCACAACTGGCTGTTACAGGTACTTTTTTCCATATGCGGTGTTAAGTTCGTTTTTTACAATAGATATTCCTTCTAGATGTATATTTGACTAACTCTGTTTCTGACATTTCTATTTCAATGTACGCTCACACCTGCTTGTCTGTCTGAATCAGCACTGACTTGACCATGGATGTGGTTGGCAAACACTCAAGGGAAGTTAAATACTGTTCTTAACTCCAGATCTGGGATTCTCAACCCAGTCCTTGGGATATACTTAGCCAGTCAGGTTTTCATAATAACTACAATAAATATGCATGAGAGATATTTGCATGCACTGCTTCCATTGTAGGCAAATCTCTTATGTATAGTCATTGGGGTTATCCTGAAAACCCAATTGGCTAGGTGTATCCTGAGGACTGGGGTGAAAACCCAACTCTAGATGATTGATATGGAGGAGTCTTTCAGCTTTTGATCAGATGCCCTGCATAAGTCACGAGTATAGGCAGGTTCTCCAACCTGTATCAGAAGCAAATGTGGAAGTACACAGAGGTTTTCCTATGGGAGTCCCTTAAGCATGGTTGGCTTCTGCAGTCCGCAATCACCATATGTTTTTTAAAGAGACAGGCTGGTAGGTCATGGTGATAAAACTGATTCCACTGAAACTTGAGGACACGTTCATGTCTTGTTATTTTGAGACAAGCAGGATGGACTACATGTACTGCAGAAGCAATATGGCCTAACATTTCTAAGGTAACATTTTACTTACCAGATAATGTCCTTCCCTTGAGTCCTGTGCTAGCCAGTCCAGAGAAGTGGGTTGTGTTCCCCTACCAGCAGAGGAGAAAACAGAAAACAAATCTAGAGGTTTCTTATGATCTCATCCTGCAACCATATCAGAGGCAGCTAGGGACATACTTTCCCAGTATTCGTACCCAAGCTATGGTCAAGAACCCCTGACCGCACACAGCCTCAATGAGGGTAACAAGGGCCAACAGTCCAAGACACAAAAAAATATATACAGAATACCCTTCGGATAGAATGTCTACAAAGAGAAACAGAGCTAACAGGGTCAAACCATAGAAAATAGCAAATCATAACAGATCATAGGGGCAAGTCCTGGACCAGCCTAGTAGGATTCAAGGAAAAAATATTATCTGGTAAGTAAAATGTCACTTTCCATGTCATCTTGCTATGCCATTCCAAACAAGTGGGACATACCAAAGCTACACCTCCACTGGGCAGGACGACGACAGCTGTTTTCAAGATCTCTGCACTAAAGTCGATGTCTTCTCTAGTGTGGACATCCAAGCAGCAATACTTGACAAAAGTGGAAGGTAATGACCATGCTGCTGCCCAATAAATTTCTATGGGAGAGACCGAAGCCTGAGTCCATGTAGAATGTGCATGCACACCCTCTGAGGCTGGCCGGCTCTGCAACAGATAGGCCGAGGCTATCGTCTCCTTTATCCAGTGGCCCAAAGTAGACTCTGTGGCCGCTTCTACACTTACGTGGGCCTATCAAAAAAAACAAGAAGTGTGACTTTCAGACGTTGTTAGGGTACTGAGGAAGCACAATCCCAACATCCACCAAGCAAAGGGCCTTATCGTTCCCCCGGCACTGTTCTTTCAGGAATGAAGGCAAACAGACCACCTGATTAAAGTGGAAAGACAACATCACTTTGGTCAAAGAAAGAAAGGAAGAAAGAAAAGGGGCTATATATATATATATATGGCCTCCTCTGAAAAAAAGGCACAACCGGAGCAGGAAATGGGCCACATCTGGGTGTAAAGCCACAGGGTGCCCCGTCATCTGCTCTTTAAAACAAGACAAGGACACTAACTGTGCCCTCAAAGAACTGAGGTAGAGACCTTTGTCAAATCCATCTTGAAAGAAAGAAAGCAGGGCCATCAAGTCCACAGTACTAGGGCTGCACTGATCCTCATAACACCAGTGCTCAAAAAGGCACCAAATCCGCACATAAGTTAAGACAAGTGGAGCCTCTTTTTGTCTTTCGTAGAATGGAAATCACAGCAGAAAAATAGCTGTTCGCAAGGCATCATCTCTCAGGAGTAATGCGAGACAGGAACTGGGTCGGCTAGTAGGACTGGCCCCTGCCTCAAGAGCTCCAAAGCTAATGGGAGGCACGGGGGGAGGGCTCCTGACAGAGGTGTATCAGATCCGCATACCATGGCCTCTTCAGTCAATCTAGCACCACCAGAAATAATGGACCTTGATGGTGCTCTATGCGATGAAGCAGTCGCCCTACAAGAGGCCATGGAGGAAACACATATTGCAGAACCTGCCTTTGCCAAATTTGAACTAGGGCATCCATGCCCTAGGAGCCTGCAATCTTTGCAGCAAGTGAAGAAACTTTGCACCATGGAGTTCACCTAGGTCACCATCAGATCCAAACAGAGGCCACCCTACCTATCCAGGATCCTCTGGAATGCCATTCAGCTTAATTCCCACTCTCCGGGATCAAGGAAGTGCCAACTGAGATAGTCCGCTTCCACGTTGTCCACTCTTACAGTATGTTACGAGAGGGCTAGGAGATTTTGCTTTGCCCCGGAGAACTGAAGCGTCATTCCCAGAGAACTTCAGAGCGCTTTGTACCACTTGCCTGTTATCGAGGTTACTGTTGTGGCGTAGTCCAAGATGATTCAAACTGCCTCACCTCAGACTAAGCTCCAGAGACGCAAGAGAGACAAGTGAATGACCCTTGCATCCAGCTGATTGATGGGCAACACCACCTCTCGTTTCAGTGACCCTGTGCTGTCTGCCCCTCATAATGGGTTCCCCAGCCCAACAGGCCAGCATCCATCATCAAGAGACGTCACTGGTGATCATCCGGGGCAAGCCCTATAACAAATGGCCAGGCTTGCTCCCATTATCATAGGC
This sequence comes from Ichthyophis bannanicus, assembly GCA_033557465.1. Taxonomy (NCBI): domain Eukaryota; kingdom Metazoa; phylum Chordata; class Amphibia; order Gymnophiona; family Ichthyophiidae; genus Ichthyophis; species Ichthyophis bannanicus. Next base: position 1,541,742,616 of record CM066031.1, read on the forward strand.
TGGCCACCACAGATAGGAAAAGGGAAAGCCTGATCTCAAAGACCTGAAAATAAGGAGACCAGCAGAACAATACGGGTCTTTGCAGCGGTCATACGAGTGTTCACACCAAGGGACTATCCCGAGCGAACATCATCGGCCCTAGGAACTGAAGGTAGCCCCAAATGTTGGGAGCCTGCTGCTTCTAAATAGACATCAGCTGAGACAGCAGTTTCTTAGCTCTCTGGAAGAAGACCCTTCCTGAGCTATTGTCAAACCATGCCCCAAGGAACTGGGAAGGTTCCTGGCTGTGGAGAGAGCAAATGGGGGGAGCAGCAAACAGAAAAGGGGAGTAGATAACAGGAAAGTTCAGGAAGCACTGGTGATCTTCATGAATGAGAATGTAAAACAGGTTTCAGCCAAGTCCAGAAACATGAGGAACTCCCTTCATCTAACCACTCAAATGCCTAAACTCTATGCCTCCATGTGGAAATGAAGGTCCTTAGGTGAACATGGATGTCCTTGAGATCCAAAATCAGCCAGAAGGATCCATCCTTCTTTGGCACCATAAAGTAAATGGAATACCGGCCCTTGCTCCTTTCGCACTGGCACAACAGCCTGGAGGCTGAGCAGTCTTCTCAAGGGAGCTTGGACAGTGGATTCTGGCCACAAACCCACATGGAAAACTCACAGAGACATCTGTGATGGATTCCAGAATGGGCCTACAACCCATCGTGTCTGATAGAGAGAATGAGATCAGGAGGAGGAGGAAGCCTTGTGGGCTCATGAGCCCCTAGAAAGGACCAAGTCCAGGAATGAGAGCCAGAGGGAAGAAAAGATGGCTTCTCCCAGTGATATTTCTGAGAGTCCCAGAAACCACAAGAATCCTGGAACCGGGAGAGAGAACATGAGGTAGAGGAAGAAGTGGGGCTACACTTTTCAGGCCCCTTAGGACCATCCTCCAAAAGACGATGAGGTTAAAATGTTCCCAGTGTACAAATTTTATTTATTTATTTATTTACAGTCTCTTTTATACTGCGCTATTCATCATCAGTGTGGTTTACATGAAACAGAATGACTAGCACAGTGCAGCAAGCTGATCTGTCTTTACAAAGAACAGGTACTAAAACTTGGATAAAACTGGGGTAACTATTTACATCTAGGCAAATACCACCCATAGCAATGCATGCAGTGCTGAACACGAGGTAAAGCCAAGCCATGCTCCTGAAACGCATGCCTGCAACAATACTGGCTGTTCAACTGACTCTTAACAAGATAAGAAAGGGGAACTGGACAGATATCCCGGAGAGCACTACTTTTAAGAGTGACCCAACAGGAGCCTTTCCCACATCGAGTTCAAGAGGAAGTTGCCCCCTCATGAGCTAAATCAAATCCCTCAATGTTTTCACAGAGTTGCTTCAGATGCATCAACTCTCTGCTGGAGACAAAGAAATATTGGAGGGGGGGGGGAGTATGTCCTGGCTGCCTCAAATATGGCTGCAAAATAAAGTCATTAGAAACCTCTAAATATTTTCTCCGTTTCCACCTCTGCTTGTAGAAGAACACAATTCACTTGTTTGGACTGGCCTAACAGGACGGCATGAAGTTTACTTTATGTTACTATATTTACACTTGATAGACCTACCACTCTTTATACATTAACGCTAAAGCAGGATCTGGCTGTATCCAAAGAGAGCACTGAATCATTTGAACAGATCCTGCAGAAGAAATGCTTTTGCTTGATCTGTGTCTAGAAGTACTACAAAGGAAATCTTTGGAGGCAGAAAGGTTGACTTGTAAAATTTTATATGGAAGCCATGAGACTAAAAGCTTTAAGACCTTGATTTTCAGAGAGATGGCCAGATCCAGAAATGGTGCTGCCAAAAGCCAATCAGAGTCATGGAAATACCAGAAGACTGTGCTTAAGAGGGCTGGCAAGACACCAAGACTCTTCATAATCACCTCGGGAGGCAATGAAAGTCCTAAGAGAGGACTTTGTTTTTAGGGTGAAACAAAGATATTCTTTTCAGTTGGGATGCATTGGTACTGTATATGAGCATAAGTAGCCTTGAGATCCAATGAGTACAGTCAGTCCCTTTTGGTTAAGTAGGGAAAAATGGTGGGCGGTGCCTCACGCCCTCCTCCCTTCGGGACATGCAAGTATCTGAGAAGTATCCCCAATACCCCTCTAGCAAAGAAATATTCTATTGCATTAGTATGAAGTAACAGATGGACCTTGTCTTGAAGAAGTAGGGGTATAGGATTGTGGCAAGTGACACCAAATGAGAGGTCCCCTGGGAAGAATAGATCGAAACCAGGGGAGATATCCTGATACGATTATACTGAGAGCCCAATAAACCTGGTATCTTTTCCCAATCCACAATAAAAAAATTGTACCCAACCTGAAACATGCAGGGCAAGGTGTGGGTTGAAGAATGAACTAAGGGTTCAGATGGTTTAGTCAAAAATGAGACAAACAGGATAAATAGGAGTAGCCTGCTCAGGTTGTTCTCTTTCTATCTGTGAGGGCTAAAGTTGACACTGCGCCTGTTTTGTTGGTCTGGCAAATGGAAGGAAGCTCCTATACTGAAACAAAGGGGTATGTTTACTAAACAGCGGTAGCAACTTCCGTGCGATATCGGAGCCGCGGCCCCACTGGATTGAATGGGGCCGCAGCTCCGAAATCGCACAGAAGCCACTACCACTGTTTAGTAAACGTACCCCAAAGACTTAAGTTGGGTTGTGCTCCATCTAGAGGGTTATGAAAAATCAGACTAGAGCAGAGAGATGTCCCAGGGACATACAGTGGTCACTGACATTATCTCCATTCTCTTAGCTTTTTCACCCACTATATGCTACGCAATATTAGGTGCATATTTCAGCATAGCATAGGGACAGTCTCTAAGTCCTGAAGTCCTTAACCAGGCAAGGTGCCTGGCTGCAAGTGTCAAAGACATCATAATTTGAATGAATCAAATGAATTCCACACTCAGTCTCAGAAAAAAAAGTTATTATTTTAGTTTGATTCTGAATAGGGAGGTTGGATGAAATTCCTTGAATCTTTTGACAATGGTGTACCCAAGTTGTCTTCCCCTGTTTAATGTAAAACAATTCTTATGCAATTGTTATGTTGTTCATTGCAAACTGCCTTGGACAAAGGTGGTATAGAAAAACGGTTAAATAAATAAACAAATAAAAATAAATACCCAGCGTATTTGACACCCAGAGCAGATCATTTAACACCCCCTTTCTATATACAAGACCTGCTGGTTTTGCAGAGAATAACATGGGACTGAGCAGTTACAATTTCCATTTGATTCTGTTGATATGAAATTGCTGAAAATACTTCACAGTTTTCAAAATATTATTACTGTTATTTTACATAATGCAAAAACCCTGTGTCTAGCATCGTCTATCTCTCTTCCTTCCCTCTGCCATATGGTCCCTGCATTGTCCTTCCAACCTCTTATCCCCATCCTTACCATTCCATACCCATCCATAACTCTCACTGCTGGGATCACCATATCTCCATAGGTCGGTGGCAAAAAATACACACACACACACACACACAGGACCCCCAGGATTCTGGTGTTCCTCAAAGACCTTGCTAGTTCCGCCCCCTCTGAAGTGAAGGTACACATCAGAGAGGACGGGACCAGCAAAACATTTAAGGAAGACCTGAATCAAAATGTCTCCACCCTTATTCTAGTTTATTTATTTTTTTAATTGCAATTATAGTGGGGAAGGAGAAAAAAAAGACAGCTGTAAGTCACTATTCTCATCTGCCGCTTGAATTAGGTTGCTCTTTAACGACCTAAAAAAAAACAAAACACTGCATTGTGGCAGGGCTAGGGGATTCACTGAATCCCTTGAAGTGCATTCTCTGCAGACAATGCACCCCTTTATTGCCTGTACCAGGGGTGGACTGCTCCTAATGCCCCACCCTTGGTATACCAATGCCTTCTCAAGGTATACGTGTATTGCACTATGTATAACAGCTGGAAATAATACCCCCTTCCTCCCTTCTCTGTTTCTATGGATAAAGCGTAGTTACTCGCCTGTAAAGCACAGTTACTCTCCTGTAACAGGTGATCTCCGGGAACAGCAGGAATTTAGTCCTCACATATGGGTATCATCGGTACCGATGGAGCCTGCGCGGGAACGCTCCCCAGCATCCAATTAGAAAGCTTTTGGGAGCATCCCACAGCACCTGCGTGCAGCCTTCCCGCCTTTCCAAACTGCCTCTCTCCAGTTGAGTTTAAAGCTGAGACAAAGAGAGAGAGAGGGAAAGAGAAAAGAGATAGAGAGATACAACTCCTAGGGGAGGTGGGTGGGTTGTGAGGACTAAACCCTAGTGACCACATTTGCGGGTTGTGAGGTCACTAAACCCTAGTGACCACATTTAAACTCATCCACAACTTGGCACCAACTTTCCTCACCAACCTAATCAACTTGCAACCTGCCAACAGAAATAGGAGAACCACCACCATAAACAACCTACAGGTACCAATAAGTATAAGATCAGTTAAAACAGCCACAAGCAACAGGGCATATTCCTATACTGCCCCCTCACTTTGGAACCAACTCCCGCCTGAGATGCGCTCAATCAACGACCTGATGGCCTTCAGAAAAAAACTGAAGACATACTTATTTCAACAGGCCTACAACGTATCCTGAACAACAATACATACCAACCAGTATCTGCATCACCAAAATGTAGTCAAGTGTAAAATAGTCTTATGCTCCTGAATGTAACAAGTGTAAAATGTATATATGTAAATATCCCTCTCTCCCCCTCCTAACTGTGTGCTGTGAATATCCCATGAATCATGTTGTACTCATTATTGAAATTTTCTGGCTTTGTTCTGACAACCTATCAGACAACCTTGTAAATCACGCTGTAATTCTTGAAATTTGTCATTTGATCTGGCACTCCCTGTTTACTTAATCAAACCGCTCCTGATCGCTGGAAGTAGCGGTATATAAATATATGCTAAATAAATAAAAAAATAAATAAATTCCTGCTGTTCCCGGAGATCACCTGTTACAGGTGAGTAACTATGCTATCTCCAGGAACAAGCAGGAATGTAGTCTTCACATATGGGGACTCCCTAGCTTTAGACGCCAGGGAGAGACCCCAGAAGTTGAGTGTCCCTGTGAAAGGGCTCCCCTTCCCCCCATGGATCTCTGGCATCCTACCAGGGATGGTGGGTAGGAGTTAATTAGGTATGGAACAGGTGTTGAAGAACAGCCTGACCAAACAAGGCATCCCGGCGGGAGTCCTTGTCCAAGCAGTAATGGGCTGTGAAGGTATGAACCGAGGCCCAAGTGGCTGCCCGACAGATGTCGTCGATAGACACAGAGTGCAGATGAGCCATTGAAGCTGCCATGGCTCTCACATTGTGAGCGGTGACATAGCCCTCAAGAGGAAGATTCTTACTCTGATAGGCAAAGGAAATACACTGAGCAATCCAGTTGGACAGTGGAAGTCCCAAATGAGAAGGATCAAAAGCAACAGAGTTGAGAGGACTTTCTATGTTGCTGTGATCTTTGCAAGTAAAAGGCCAAAGCTCTTTTACAGTCCAAAGTATGAAGATTCCTTTCTCTATTAGATGCATGAGGCCTTGGAAAAAACACAGGCAGGTAAACCGCTTGGTTTAAATGAAAAGGCGAGACCACCTTTGGCATAAAGTGTGAATGAGTCCTAAGGACTACCTTGTCATGATGGAACCTTGTATAAGGTGGATCAGCCACTAGTGCTTGCAACTCACTGATGCGGCGTGCTGATGTGATTGCAATGAGAATGAAATTCCTTTCTTGGAAAGTTATCTATGAGGTAGTAGCTAAGGGTTCGAAAGGTGGCTTCATGAGCTGGCCAAGAACCAGGTTTAAGTCCCATGCCACCGGTGGTGGCCTAATGGGAGGCTTAGTTAGAAGAAGACCTCTCATAAATCTTGCTATAAGAGGATGGGAGGAAAATAGGTTGTCCATTTAGAGGCTTGAAAGAAGTTGCAATAGCACTCAAATGGACTCTTACCAAGTTAGTTTTAAGTCCTGCATTGGATAAATGAAGGAGATACTCCAGTAATGATTCCAGAGGTATTGCAAGGGGGTTAAGACCCTTCTGCGAACACCATATGGTAAACCTTTTCCACTTGAAAGCATAAGAGCATCTTGAGGAAGGCTTCCTGGAAGCATAAAGGATATCTCTTACTTGCTGAGGGAGGTTAAGATCATGAAGATCTAGGCCTTCAGCAACCAAGCCCTGAGATGCAGAGACTGGGAATTGGGATGTCAAAACATTCCGTCCTCCTGAGACAGGCGATCTGGAGCAAATCCTAACTCCAGGGAGGGAGCTTGAGAGAGACGTAGAAGCAGAGGGTACCACACTTGCCGTGGCCAATGAGGAGCTATGAGGATCATACGCCCTCTGTCTCTCTGAAGCTTGAACAGGGTTTTGGGAATTAGGGGAATGGGTGGAAAGGCATAAAGGAAGTCTTGACCACAGTGAAGGAGGAAAGCATCCCTGGCCTGAGAGCCCTGAGCCGGAATTCTGGAACAGAACCAGGGAAGTTTGGCATTCAACGGACTTGCAAATTTGAAAAATCTTGGCCACCTGGTCTGCATGTAGAGACCATTCATGTGGAAGCAGAACTCGACTGAGTCTGCCCAAGAGTTTTGTATGCCTGGAAGATACACTGCCAGGAGATGAATCTGATGCTCTCTGGCGAGGGCCCATAGTCGCAAAGCTTCGTTGCAAAGCGACAGAGAGCCTGTTCCCCCCTGCTTGTTCATGTAGAACATGGCTACTTGATTGTCCGTATGAACGAGGACTGTCTTGTAGCTGACCAGGGTATGGAACACTCGCAGAGCAAGGAAGATTGCTCTGAGCTCCAAGAGATTGATATGTAGATGAGTCTCCTGTGGAGCCCAAGTGCCTTGGGTGGAGAGGTCTTGCAGATGAGCTCCCCAACCCATTGGAGAAGCATCTGTTGTGAGAGTTGCCTGGGGTAAAGGTTGTTGAAATGGGGACCCCAGCAACAGGTTTTGAGTGGACTGCCACCAATGGAGGGACAAAATAAGGCAATTTGCGTTTGCTATTTTGTCTGACAGGCACCCTGATGCCTGGGTCCATTGAGTGGATAAAGTCCACTGGGCTGCTCTCATATGGAGGCGAGCATAGGGAACCACATGCACGGTAGATGCCATGTGGCCTAGTAGTTTTAACATCTCTCGAGCAGTGAGATGAGGCTTTAGCACTGCTTGAGAAGCTAACTGCACCATGCAAAAGTAACGGGTCTAAGGAAGATAGGCCCTTGCTTTCCTGGTATCCAGCAAAGCTCCTATGAACTCAGTCTTTAGGGAGTTAGACTGGACTTTGGGATGTTTATGACCAGACCCAAATACGGAAGGATACGCATTGTGCAAGATAGAGAGATCCTGGCCTCTGACTCTGATGGGGCTCGAATGAGCCATTCGTCTAAGTAAGGGAAGACAAATATTCCCAGAGTGCGGAGAAATGCTGCTACCACAGCCATGCATTTCGTGAACACTCTTGGTGCAGAGGCCAGGCCAAACGGAAGCACCCTGTACTGGTAGTGCTTTCCTTGAAAAAGGAACCAAAGGAACTTTCTGTGAGATGGATGGATGAGAACATGAGTGTATGCATCCTTGAGATCTAGAGAACAAAGCCAATCCTGACTCTGAAGGCATGGCAGCAGAGTTCCCAGAGAAATCATCTTGAATTTCTCCTGGAACAGGAATTTGTTCAATTCTCTGAGGTCTAAAATAGGTCTGTGTCCCACTGTTTTCTTTGGGATAAGGAAAAAGGGGGAGTAAAACCCTGTACCCTGTTGATGAATGGGTACTTCTTATATTGCCCCTTGGGCAAGAAGCATAGTGACCTCTTGATCTAACAGGTTGATGAGAGAGGTCTGAAAATTGAACTGTCTTATCATCGTGGGAGGGGGCATGCACGAAAAGTGAAGCTTGTACCCCTCTTTTATGATGGAGTGTGTCCAATGTTCTGCTGTTATCTGCCCCCATCTGGGGGCAAAGTGACACAACCTTCCTGGAATGGTGGAAGGCTCTGGTCCATTGAGAGCCAGGAAGGCTAAGTTCTCTAGATGAAAGTCAAAGGCCTTGTGGCGGCTGAGACTGCTGAGACGGCTGAGGCTTAGCAGTCTTTGCTTTCCTTTGTTTAGGTGGTTGCTGACTCTTTTTGCCAGATGGACCTGCAGAACGTCCCTGCTGGGAATAAGAGGGATAAAACCTCTTCTTTTTGGAAAAGAATGGTTTCTTGAAAGATTTCTTTCTTGCAGGATCAGCTGTAGCTTTGGATAATCTGTCCAAAGTGGAGATGTCAGCATCTAATTCATTAGCTTTCTCTTGCCAATTTTTGCCAAATAAATTCTCACCTGTACAAGGGATATTGCCCAGTTTGTCCTGCACCCAGAGCTCCAAATCGGATGCCTGGAGCCAGGCAATTCTACGTGCACCTATGGCAATGGCAGAGGTTCTGCTTATGCACTCAAAACAGTCAAAAGCTGCACAGTTGACAAACTTAGACACATCCTGGGCATATTTGACCAGTGTGAGAAAATCCTGCCTTCTATCCTCAGGAAGAAGAGGGCTCAAAACCTCTAAATCACCTCTGACTACCTTAAGGAACATTCCCATATAAAAAATATAGGAACTGATCCTGGCAGAAAGCATGGAAGCCTGGAAAGTACGACGTCCAAAGGCATCCAGAGTTCTACACTCACGTCCTGGTGGATTAGAGGCATGCCTCTTTGCACTCCTGATCCTTCTCATAGCTGATTCCACCACAATAGAGTGGTGAGGAAGCTGAGTCTTTTGGAAACCAGGACAAGAAGGGACTCGATACATGGTATCTAGTCTGCGAGAGTGAGGAGAGGTGGTAAGAGGTGTCTCCCACATTCTCAACATGAGATCATGTAAGATCTCATGGATAGGCAAGGTAACTGCCTCCTTAGGAGCTTTGGGATATTGTAAAATCTCCAACTCCTTTGCTCTGGGCTCTGTTTTAGGAGTCACAGTAATGGACAGACCTCGAGCCACCTCCCTGATAAAATCCTGAAAGGAGATATCTTCTGGAGGAGACATCCTACGTTTAGGAGAGGAAGGCTCCTCCGGGAGAAGTATTGCGGTACCGGCAGAGCTATCAGAATCCTCGGAGTCCTCCGAGGATTCGAAGTACCTTCTGTCCAGATGCTCTTGAAGAGCCCAATACCCATACCGACTGAAGTCGGTACGGGGGGGGGGGGGGGGAATCGGTACCGGTGCATCGGTACCAGAAGGCATCACATGACCGGGTGCCGGCAAAGCGGACACCGATGTTGATGCTGTCGGTACCGGTACCGATGTCGGTGCTGGTTGAACTGTCTGATGCGGTTCCGAGGGTGTCGATGCCGCAAGGAGAGCCGCCAGACTGCACTCTAGCCAGGAACCTCTGGTCTATCGACGCTGCCGATGCCTGGGTATCGGTACCGGAGAAAGCAGCCGGTACCCCAGAGCACGGCACCAGTAGTTCTGCCGAGGTCGAGGCCTCGAGAACATCCTGGAGCCCCGATAATGCTTTGGAAGCCGAAGCCTCCCGCCGGGGCAATTTTGCCAGTACAGAACCCTCAAGGGCAACGCCAGAGGCATCTCGATGCTTGGAAGGAGATCTACCCTTTGAGGACCGGCCAGATTTTTGTTTAGTTACCTGAGATCTATGGGAGGAAGACGAAGCCCTGGAAGACGTCGATGCCACAGAAGCTGCATCGGAGGGAAAAAGGGCGCTGAGCTTGGCAGCTCGGTTTTGTCGACCCCTCTTGCACATCATGGCACAAGCCATACATTCGGAGATGGAGTGGTCAGGACCTAAACATTTAAGACACCACTCATGGGTGTCGGTGACAGAGATGGTACTGCCACACTTGGTGCACTTTTTGAAACCCAAAGCGGGTTTTTCCATAGTGGAGGAAATTTTGGGCCTAAGGCCCAAAATGGCGCGTGTACCTGGAAAGGAAAGTTTGGAAAAAAATAGAATATTATATATTTTTTTAAAGAAAGAAAAAAAGAAAGACAGGCGGTTCCGTATAGCGTCGAGGAAGGCAAACGTAACCACAAAAAAAGAAGGAAGAAGGAAAAATTTTCTGCGGTGACAGGAACGACGACCTGCTGGCTCCGCGGAAAACAAAGAACTGGAGAGAGGCAGTTGGGAAAGGCAGGACGCAGGTGCTGTGGGATGCTCCCAAAAGCTTTCTAATTGGACGCTGGGGAGCGTTCCCGCGCAGGCTCCATCGGTACCGACGATACCCATATGTGAGGACTAAATTCCTGCTTGTTCCTGGAGATCAAGTGATCTCCAGAAACAGAAGGAATCAGTCTTCACAAATAAGTGAATGTCATCAACAGAAAATGCATGGGAATACTCCCCCGAGTCCAAAAAAAAAAAAAAGTTTTTTTTATAATAAAGAACAGGAAAGTCTTTGGGAGCACGCCACTGTGCCTGCGTGCCTGCCTTCCCAACTTGTCTCCTGATTTAGAGTCCATTCATGTGGACGTAGTATGCGGCTGAGCCTGTCTGCCAGGTGGTCGAGTTCGCTAGGAGACACCGCCCTGAGATGCATGCGGTCTGCAATGGAGAAGAACCAGAAATGAAGGGCTTCTTGGCAGAGGGTATAAGAGCCAAAGGGCATTCATGAGAGCACAAAGCTCGAGGACATTGATCTGCATCTGAGATTCCTGTTGTGTCCACTGCCTTTGTGTAGTGAGACTGTTCCGATGTGCACCCCACCCGAGTTTGGAAGAATACATTATTAGGGTGCATTGAGGTGGAGGCATCCAAAGGGTGACCCTCCGAGTAGGTTTTGAGGGGTGCACCACTACTGAAGGGAGTTGACCAGAGGCGGTGTGATGCAAACCTTGTCGGAGACACTCCCAGTTGCTTAGGTCCATTGAGATGATAGCTTCCATTGAGCCTGTCACATGTGTAGCCGGGCATATGGGACGTCATGGACCGTGGAGGACATGTGACCTAGAAGGCATAGCATCTCTCGAGTGGTGATCACTGTGTGGTTTCTTATAGTGTGGGCCAGCTCAATGAGATGGACAGAGCGATCCTGTGGGAGAAAAGTTCGGACTTGACGACTGTCTAGTAGCACCCCTTTGAATTCGAGCTGCTGGGATGGCACCAGTTGAGATTTGGGAAAGTTTAGAACAAATCCCAGACTTAGGAGCACCGTAATGGTGTGTTGAAGAACTAGTTTTACTTCTTCTGGGGATTCTCAAGTTATAAACCAATTGTCTAAGTAGGGGAACACAAACATCCTCAAAGTACGAAGGTAGCCTGTGACCACCGTCATGCACTTTGTGAATGCTCAGGGTGCGGATGCTAACGTGAAGGGAAGCACCCGATACCGTAGTGGGTTTGCTGAACCAAGAACTGCAGATAATGCCTGTGCAGAGGGTGGATCAGCAAATGAGTGTATGCCTCCTTGAAGTCTAGAGAACATAGCCAACTTTCCTCTGAAGGTAAGGCAGAAGAGTTCCTAGGAAAATCATCTTTAATTTTTCTCGAACAAGGAACTTGTTGAGATCTCAAAGATCTAGAATAGGCCTGAACCCTCCTGTCTTCTTGGGAATGACTAAGTAAGGCGAGTAGAGGCCCTTGCCCTCTTGGGCGAGAGGAACTATTTCAACCGCACCCTGAGTCAACAGAGCAGCCACTTCCATTGAAAGGAGGTTGGCCTTTGGACAATGCTGAAGAGTCCATTGTTCTAATGTGATGAGATGTCACCTGTGGGCTAAGAACAAAGTCTGCCTGCTATGTGAAGGGATTGGTGACCCTGCAGAGGCAGAGTGGCTATGCTCTTTAGAAAGAAGTCAAAAACCAGGTGCTTACTGTGGTGGAGCAGCTGGTTGTGGCTTAGGTGTCCTTGGCTTCTTAGGCTGACGAGGACCCTGTTGCCTCTGTTGTTGCAGCTGGGATTGGTAAGCAGCCTGAGGTGGAAAAGAAGGGTAATGTCTCTTCTTTTTAGAAAAGAAAGACTTCTTGGAATTTGCCTTCTTTCTGGAGGGGTCAGAAATCTTTCAGGAGAGCCTTTGAGGGCAAGATCATCCACCTCAAGCTCCCCAGCCTTCTCCAACTCTTTCTAAAGGGGTTTTCTCCAAAGCAGGGAATAAAGCATGGAATATTGGCTAATTTATCTTGAACCCATTGCTCGAGGTCTGATGCCTGGAGCCAGGCTATCCTATGAGTACCAATGCAGATTGCTGAAGTTCTGCTAGAAGACTCAGACATCGAAAGATGTCCTTGTAAGGAACTTGGATGTATTCTGGTTTTGGTTGACTAAGGCCAGGAATAAATCTCGTTTGTCACCTGGAAGAAGAGGAGCAAGATTCTCAAAATCTCTGTAGATATCCTTGAGATACATACCCATGTACAGCGTATCTGAAGTGATCCTGGACATAAGCATGCATGTCTGAAAACAGTGACACCCAAAGGCATCGAGAGCATTAGCATCTTTGCCTGGAGGCATAGAAGAACGAGTCTTTGATGCATCGTATGGCTGATTCCACTACCATGTAATGGGTGGTAACTGAGGCTATTGAAAGCCAGGAGATGGCGGAACTCGGTACATGGTATCAAGCCATTTGCTGATAGGCAGAACCATTAATGAGGCCTCCCATATACGTAGCATTAAATTCTGTAGGATTTGATGCACCAGTAACATGGCCACCACTTTGGTTGCCAAGGGGTATTGGAGAATTTCCAATTCCTCTGCCCTCTGTTCCGTCTCCAATGTCACAGTTATCTGGAGATCTGTCACCATATCCCTAATGAAGTCCTGAAAGGACATGTCCTCCGGCAGGGAAAGACGCCACACATGAGGAAAAGAATGGTTAGATGTGCCAGTTGGCCCTGAAATCCTCCAGTGTGTCCTCAGAATTGGAGGAGGAAGAGTCTGATTCAGAAAGAAAGCCAAAGTACTGATAATCCTGTGCCGATATCGAGGCCCGATGTCGATGCCAATGCTCAATACAGAGTTGTATCGGTACCAGGAACTGAATAGACAATGATGGTCAGTTCAAACGCTGGCATTGGAGAGAGAGGATCTCCAGAAATAGGCTCAAGGGTTGGCATAGGACCGGCAAATACCGGTCTTGAGGTGAGAACTGGTGCTTGTGTCACTGGAGCTGTTGATACCACTGGTACCAAGGCTGCCAGGATTGCTGCCAAACTCCTCTCGATGGTGAGGATACGTTGATCAAGGGAGGAGACCGATGCTTGGGTAGAATCATGTACAGGGCTTTGAGTCACTGTCCCTGAGCATCGTAACAGCTCTCTAGAAGTTGAAGCCTCGGGAGTAGTCCTGGAGCCCCTGTGGTGCTTTGGAGGGTTGGTCCTCCCACTGGGACTGTTTGGCAGGCCAGTCAGCATCGAATGCACCTTTTGGTGAATCTCTATGACGATTGTAGGGACTTACCTCAATGTCCGGTATTGGACTTTGATGCCGATGCTTTAGTTTTAGACGTATGTTTGGACTTTGAAGAGACTTGAGAAGAAAGAGAGGAGACTGACGTCCTCGATGATGCAGAAGCAACAGAAATAGAATCCGGGGTAAATAGAGAATCCTACTTATTGGCCTTGTTCTTTAAGCCTCATTTTGTCATTTGTTGGCACAAAAGACATTCTTTTGGTAAATGGTCTGGGCCCAAACATTTTAAACACCAGTTATGTTTATCAGTGAATGAGATAGTACCATTTGGTACATTTTTTAAAACCACTGGAGTGTTTTTCCATTGTGGCAAGAAAAATAGGCTGAGGCCTAAATTGGCAGTGAAACAACCAATTAGAGTAAAAGAAAAGACTAGAAAAAAATAAGAACATGACGGGGCAGATATCAGGGAAGGTATCGGCATCGACAGAAAGGTAGAGCACAGATAAAACACCAAAAAAGAACGTCTTTCGGCAGTGACAGGAAGAAAACAAACAGCTGGCTCCGTGGAAAATGAAGAACTGAGGAAAGGATTTGAGAAGGCAGATGCACAGGCACAGTGAAGTGCTCCCAAAAACTTTCCATTCAATTAGATGCTGGGAAGCGTTTCCGCACGGACTGTCAATACAGACATCACCCATATGCGAAGACTGCATTCCTGCTTGTTCCTGGAGATAGGAACACTTCTTCACATCTTGTAAATCTGAAACGGTCTTCATAAAAATATGTTTCCCGTATATGACGAAAAAATGGACCCATGGAGAGTTCTTCCCTATTAAGGGAAGAGTCACCTGAAACTACTGCAAATCTCTAAAGTCTTCTAGAATAGTCCGAGAATGTTCCAACTGAGGAGGAGCTACTGTATCCTGAGAAGACTGACTCATGTGCAGGAATAACTCCCATGGTTTGAGAGGATTCTGGTGCATCATGATCCCGATACTCTAATCCTGGAATATCCTTGGCAAACTCATTGAACATTTTCTGTAAAGAAATGAATGGGACAATGCAATTGACTAGGAAGCCTCACCTGTGAAAAATCCACTGTCCTCAACTTCAGTTCTGGTTATTATGGTGGAAGACAGGACTTTGGAACTTTCCAGGATAAAGATACTGTGCTGGGTAAAAGCTGAAAGCACAGAGACTTCCACATGCATAAGGTGTCTGCACAGGTTCCATGCTTGAAAAATGCACTGATGCTCACTTGTAATAAGTGTTTTCCATGGACAGCAAGCCTGATCAAGCAGACAAGCAAGTGACATAACAGTTCTCCCACTGCTCAGAACTTAGTATAACGTTTTGAGTGTGTGCGGCTCCTCTCATGCACAGCAGTCTCTTCAGCTCTTTGACTTTCAGGTTTAGGGCTGTTTGCATCTTTATATTATGCTACTCAGCATTTGGAGCAGGCTGCATTAAAAAAGCAAGAGTTGATACAACACAAGACTGGCCAGCACCACTTACATAGAAACATATAAAATGACAGCAGATAAGGCAGGGGTTCCCAAACCTGTCCTGAGGCCTCCCCAGCCAGTCAGGTTTTCAGGACATCCACAATGAATATGCATGAGAGAGATTTGCATGCACTGGCTCCATTCTCTCTCAGCAAATCTCTCTCGGCATATTCATCATGGATATCCTGAAAACCAGACTGGCTGGGAAGCAAGTTTGGGAACCCCTGGCATAAGGCCTAGCCAGTCTGCTTGTCCAAAAGAGCTATTATGCTCTACAAACCCTTCCTCTCCCCTCAGAGATTCTCTGCTCTTGTCCCATGCTTCCTTGAATTCATATATACTTCTCATCTCCACCACCTATACTGGGAGGCTGTTCCACACATCCAACACCCTTTCTGTAAAGAAGTATTTCCTTATATTACTCCTGAGTCTATCCCCTTTCACCTTCAATCTATAACCCCTTGTTCCAGAGCTTCCTTTCAGTTTAAAGAGGTTCACCTCCTGTGTATGTAGAACCACAGAGAAATTTAAATGTCATATCTCCTCTCTCTCACCTTTCCTCCAAAGTATACATATTGAGGTCCTTAAGTCTATTCCCATATGCTTTAAGATAAAGACCACTGACCATTTTAGTCGCCAAAGGCATTGCTTTTATCACGACCCGACTCAAGGAAGAAATGTGAAGAAAAGGTATGAAGTGAGACCCATGTTGCTGCTTTACAAGTTGTATTCCATAAAGCAGACTGGAAGAGTCAATGTGGCTGCTATGGCTTACATTTGGTGAGGCTTTATTTTAGAGCTGAGAGAAGTACCTAACCAAATTGGATGCAGGATGCCCGCCAATTTGCTAGAGGTTCTTTTGGCAACTGGCATGCCAATCCTGTTGGGGCTAAAGGAGACAAAAAGCTATGCAGATTTTCTGATTCGGTTCTTTTGAAGTAGCACACAAGGATCCATTTAAAGTGTAGAGCAGGCATTCTCAACCCATTCCTCGGGACACACCTAGACAGTCAGATTTTCAGAATAACCACAATGAATATGTACAAGATAAATTTGCATGTACTGCCTCTATTGTATGCAAATTTCTCTCATGCATATTCATCGTGGTTAACCTGAAAATCTGACTGGCTAGGTGTGTCCCAAGGAATGGGTTAAGAACCCCTGTTCTAGAATGTGAGAGTTTTCTCACATGAATTTTTATGAAATTCTGGACAGAATTTAGCAGCACTATATCCTTAATGACAAGGAAAGGTGTTATTTAGGTAAAAGCTGAGGATGAGTTCATAGAACTACTCTGTTATGAAATTGTGTGTATGGCTCATTAAGTTTCCAGTGCTTGTATTTCACTCACACTTCTAGCAAAGGTCACAGCTAAGAGGAACAGCACCTTCCACATAAGACAGATTTCAGCGGTTCAAATGGTTTCTCCTCCCCACCCCCCTCCTCTTTTCTCTATTTCTATGGATAACACTATACTCCTCCCCATTTCTTCAGCTCACAATCTTGGGGTCATCTTTGGCTCTACTCTCTTTCCTTGCACAAATCTCACAAATAGCTAAAACCTGTTGCTTCTTTCTCCATAACATCAGCAAAATTCATCCCTTCCTTTCTGAAAATAAGACTTTTATCCACTCTTTAGTCACCTGCCGTCTTGACTACTTTAGTCTTCTTTTCGCTGGGCTCCCTCTGAATCATCTCTCTCCCCTTCAATCTGTTCAAAACGCAGCTGAAGTTTAATTACTCATTGAGCAAGAAAACATTTTCTTTGATTCGCGTCCCCTAGTCTTCCCTCTTTTTTAAGGAGTAAACAACCAATCTATGTTTACCTGTTCTACTACATTCATTACTTTGTAGACCTCTACCATATCTGCCCCATGGTCTCATTTCCACGTTGAAGAGCCCTAACCTTTTGAAGCCTTTCCTCGTAGTGGGTATCCCTCCATTTCCTTTATAGTTTTGGTTGCTCTTCTCTGTATCTTTTCTAATTCCGCTATATCCTTTTTAAAAAATATATATATATATGGCGTCCAGAATCGCACACTATTCAAGATTTGGTTGCACCATGGAGCAATACAGAGGCATTATATCATCCTTGGTTATAGTCTCCATTCCTTTCCTTATGATTCCTAGCATTCTATTTGCTTTCTTGATCACTGCTGCACACGAAGCAGAAGGTTTCAATGTATTTTCCACGAGGGCACCTAGATTGTTTTTCTGGGTGGCGATTCCTAATGTGGAACCTTGCATCATATAACCATAGTTTAGGTGGTTCTTCCCTAAGTGCATAACTTTGCACTTCTCCACATTAAATTTAATCTGCCACTGGATGCCCAATCTTTCGATTTATCAAGGTCCTCTTGCTATTTATTATATTTTTTTTTTAACCAGACCCTTGTGTTTTAACAACTTTTGAATAATTTTGTGTCATCTCACTTATTATTCCATTTTCGAGGTCATTTATGAATATATTAAAAAGCGGCGGGCTCAGCACAGATCTCTGGGGTACTCCACTATTCATCTTTCTCCACTGAGAAAATTAGCCCTACTCTGTTTTCTAGTTTTTAACCAGTTCCTGATCCACAATTGTACACAGATTCCTATCCCATGACTTTTTAATTTCCCAAGTCTCTCTCATGAAGGACCTTGTCAAAGGCTTTCTCAAAATCCAGATACATCATTAGCTGGCCCATCTTTATCTATTTATTCATTTTCAAAAAAATATGGCAGATTAGTGAAACAAGACTTTCATTGGCTTAATTTATGTCGATTTTCTCCCATTAAACCATGAGTATCCATACATTCAGTAAATTTTCTCTTTATAATGGTTTCTTCCATTTTCTCGGTACTGACATCAGGATCACAGGTCTAATTTCTTGGATGACCCCTGAGCAGATCCTGCGACTCCAGCCACCAATGAAGGGACTGCACCAGAGGCACAATGACGGTCACCTGGTCCCTTAGGCGGCCTGCAGCCTGTTTCTACTGTGTGCTCAATGTCCACTGAGGTTGCCTCATATAAAAGATGAGCCAGCGGAATAACATGTACAGTCAAAGCCATGTGGCTGAGAATCTTTAGCATCCTCCGTGCTGTCATGTGGTGCCGCCTCTGGATGTGGCCTAGCACCTCCATCAGCTACTGCATGCAGTCCATTGAGAGAAAGACCCAAGTTTGAGTGTTATCAAGAAGGGCCCCTGATAAACTCCAGCTGTTGAGAGGGCTGGAAGTGAGACTTGGGGTAGCTGACCATGAATCCCCGGCCACTTGAACACCTGAATGGTGAGGTGAGCTGATCGCCAGATGCTGTTCAGGGTGGAGTTCTTTATAAGCCAGTCATCCAAGAAAGGGAAGATGCCAAATCTGATGGCCCAAAGGAGGACTTTTCCTGGCCCTTGAGACCCTTCCTCATCATCCACAAGCACAGACTGCACAAGGAGAACTGATGGTCAGGTCCCAAGGCACTGCAGGCACCAATTATGTCTGTCAGTCACCAAAATGGTGCATGCACACAGTGCACTTCTTAAAGCCGCTAGCTGGCTTGGTCATGCTAGGGGACACAGTCATGGCAAGGTCAAACGACAATTTCACCAGCCATGGGGAAAAAACTCACAAAGCGAAAAACAAAAAAGAAAACGAACTCAAAAAAAGGATCATCATCCCAGGAGCAGACACAACTGACACCAGGAAGTAACTATACGAAAAGATGAAAAACAACCCATGATGGGTCAAAAAAAACCCCAATCTTTTTCCGCCAATGGCTGGAAAATATCCTTGGGACTCTGCAGATAAATACTGGAGATAAGATGGCACCGAGGAAGGCGGACACACATGGTGGAGCCTCTCAAAAGCTTTCAATGGATGTTGGGAAGCATTCCCACATGGGGACTCTGTCGGGGACGTCACCCATACATGAGGACATACTTCCTGCTTGTCCACGGAGAAATAAGGATAGCAAAAGCAAAGGCAGTGAAGTTCGGGGACAAATTTTTTTTAGGTATATTCGAGAAAAGAGGAAGATCAGAGGTGGAATTGCAAGACTCAAAATTGCTGAGGAAGGTTCGTGGAAAGCGACATTGAAAAAGCAAAAATGTATTCACTCAAGAAAATTCTGGAGGATCACGTATGTTTGACAAATATACAAATGGGAATGGAATAGATACCACCACACCATTCACAGAAGATAATATTTTTGAACAGCTTGCAAAACTAAATGTGGACAAGGCCAGGGGACCGAATGGAATACATCCCAGGATACTGAAAGAGCTCAGAGATGTTCTGGCAGGGCCTTTAAAAGATGTTTTTGCTAGTCAAAAATGTATCAAGCAATTTGCAATATACAGATCAAGGAATTACACAAGACATGCTGATATAAGTTCACATCAAAAGAAGAAAGAAATCACAAAAAACAACAAAAAAACTGATAATACAATTCAGCAGCAGGCCACATCGTAGAGGAGAGAGACCACTTACATGAACAGGTTATGTTTAAATTTGTTTATTCATCCAATAGGTTTCTGACAGAGTGCATATCACAAAGTACAGAGTACATCACTCTTGTTAGGCATATAACCCTCGTCCTTACTGACCACCCATCACACGCCTAATACATCGTCTTAGCACTATAGATGACAAAGATTAACCCATATACTGTCTAATACACAACTTATAATAATTAGTCTAACATTTTTCAAAACATTTCCCCAAAACTCCTCAAAATAATTCCTCCCCCTCCCCTTCTCCCTCCCCCCTCCCCCTCCCCCTCTTCTCCCTCCCCCTCCCCCCTCTCCTTCTCCTTCTCCCTCCCCCTCCCCCCTCCCCTTCTCCCTCCCCCCTCCCCTTCGTCTCATTAAATAGTTATTATGAGTCTATACGATTCTGTACTAGTCAGAGGAGAATCTACCATCAACCCTACCATCCTTTTCTGGCTTATATCCCTCCCCCTCCCATTACCTATGAAACCTCCTTTACCCACCAGTAAATTGAGTAATAAAGGGAGCACATATTCCAATAGGTTTTCTTCCTTTCACACATAAGGACTTCTTCCATTTCAGGGGCCCCCCTTCTACCCTAGATTACTCTTCTTCTCACAAATAACCCTCCTTCCTAGTCCCCATTCCAAGCGATATCTCCCTCCCATACCTATCATTGTCGATTATCCGACCTGACATGAGCCAACTCATCTTAATTACCCCCCCCCTCCTAATCTGGTGAGAACTCCATGGTGTTGACTGACTGACCGACTCAGGGGTGGTTTCTACTCCCCAGGCCGTCTCCCAACACCTCCCTTATATCTGTTTCGACTTCAATTCCAATTTATCTCCTCCCCCTCCCTATCCCTCCCCTCCTTCCCAAAGAACCCAGCCAACTAACCAAATATACCTATCTATATTACCCTGCCTTACCTTGTCTATTAGATATCTCTACCAAGTATCCTGCTTCTCACCCGAGCCGGTAGAGACTGGAGGTGCAGGCCCTACCCCACAGAAATCTTCCCATCTCTTCTGGGTGTCCCCTTGCCCTATATCTTTCCATCATTAATAAATTATGCAAACAAATTTTTTTTACATTGGTTTTCCATACAGGTGTTCATTTCAGCTATTTATATTGAGAACCAACCAGGCAGGTACACAAAGACTGGCGACAATTCAATTCAGGTGGAAAATCTTTTTATTGGGCCCCAACGCGTTTCGGCTAGAAAGCCTTCTTCAGGGGGTCTTTAAAAGAGAACACACCTTATTTCTGTCACGTGGTACGCTAAAAAACATATGATGCGCGCTGCATTGTTTGCTTGTTCAAACCCTTGTAGGAAGCAAATTATAGCATGCATGAATGGGCCACATGTCAGAATCAACCCGAAGTGTTCCCCAAAAAAGGGACATACTGTTTAAAGACCCCCTGAAGAAGGCTTTCTAGCCAAAACGCGTTGGGGCCCAATAAAAAGATTTTCCACCTGAATTGAATTGTCGCCAGTCTTTGTGTACCTGCCTGGTTGGTTCTCTGTCTAGTGTGCAGGTACCTGTTGCTCTTTTTGGTACCAGCTATTTATATTGATCAGTTTTTTTATATAGCTGATTTATGTTCTCATGTATAAGTTTTGTTTTGCATGATTTATGTCATTTGTATAATTGTTCTTTTTAATGTCCTTTGGTCTCTTGGAGTCTTCATCTGGTTTACTACAATGGGATATGCTCCATATATATACTTCAACGGTACATTTCTTGATGTTTGTTAGACACTTTAGGCAGTTGTTCGCTTCCGAATCACTAGATTATCTGTCTGCTCCCTCTTGCTTGCCTCCTGGGTTTCCAACGTTTTTGTCAGGCTATTTGCTTTAAGCATAATGTTCTTTCTCTCATTGTTTTCAGCACAGAGAGAGTTATATTGTACAGGTATATTCTGCATTTTCTCTAAGAAAGCTTCACAGTGTGCATCAGTGAGTATATATGTATTTATTATTTTTATCTCTCCTAATAGACAGTTTATCACTCCTTAACAAAAGATGTTCTGTGAGTTCACCAGCTGCCCTGCGTTTTCTGTAGTTGTTACATTTAGTATTTGATGATTTGTTTTTTACATTTCCACTATGTGGTTTTGTTGTTTGTTTTATGGTTCTTTTAATGGGTGTTGATCAACACACGTTTTCATTTATGAGCCTTTATTATTGTTAGTTTAATTAATCTCATCCAGCCTTTTAAATGTATTTATTTTATGTTTTATTGTTATTATTCATTATTCTTACTATTTCTGTATTTTTGAAGTGTACTTTTATTATTTTATTTTACAAGCTGCATACCCCCTGAGGAAGGCGTTGCCGAAACGCATCGGGGACTAATCAATAAAGCACCTGTGACCTTCAAAAGTCTCTCGCTTTGTGTGGCTGTGTTTCTTACTGCGAGAGCCTTGTGCTCTTCCTAGTGCTTTAGAGCATTCCATATCTTTAAGAGCAGTATGAAAATAATAAGCATTGTCAATAGCAATAAAGTAAATTAAACAGACTAGATAGGCCCATATGGTCTTTATTTACCATCATAGTCTATGCTTCTTTGGATGATCTTTTTACTGTTTTGTCTTTTTACAGTCAAACATGAATCTAAAATGCTGAAGAGATTTGATTTTCTTCATTGCTTTCCCTTGTGCATTACCATTAAAGTGTCAAGAACGTGCTTTCATGGAGTGTGACCAAAAGCCATTAAAGTGCTATTTGCACGAGAATGACTGATAGGCATAGAAAGAAAACTTCCAATAAGGGTTTTCCCTGTAACCCAACCTAAGTGAGGACATGGACCCTGGCCCCTCCATAAATGTCAGGCCAGGGCAACGCCTTGTAATGGTGATCAGTTTCAACCAATCTGAAAAACGCCAGGGACTGAAAAATATTGAATCAGCATTATTCAATTTTTTATTACATTGAAAACTGAAAAAAGTTAAATTTTAAAATGTCGAAACCAATAGCGATGAGAGGTACAAAATGTAAGAGAACGGCCAGAGCTTTTAAGCCTGAATGGCTTGAAGAAATTGCTGAAAGGGAGACACCGAAATTTCGGAATAAAACGTGCGTTCCACTGCGTGAAATATTCACTTACGAAGAGGATGACAGAGTAGTCTGTTTATACTGCCGAGATCCAAAAACCATCAGAGAGTTTTCGAGTGGCAAATTTTGGGATGATGTGTGGAAACTGGACTTTTTGATACGACATCTCTCTACTTACTGAAAGTGTTAAGAAACTTAGAGCTAAAAATCCAAATTTAAGAGGAGGATTATTTAACTTGTTGCTTGAGAGCACCACTGAAAAAGAGAAAAGGCAAATTAGTAATGAACGGAAGCGTTCTACAACCAGAAGAAATGAAAATTCTAATTGATATTGTTTTGCTGGCTGTTCGGATGAATATTTCCATGCTCTCTGTTCAAGATATTAATGAACACATGTCCAAGTACATAACCATACCTGAAAGCTGGAGAAGCAAAAACTGTTTGAGTTTCTTGAAATTATAAACATCAATGTCCAAGATAAGCTCATAGCAGATGTTGCAGCAGCAGCGTATCATACATTAACTATTGATGAAAGCACAGACATTTCTGTCAACAAATACTTAACACTGTACTTCAAATATCAGCCAGTAAATTCATGTCTGTATAAAACTTCATTTGGTGGGATGCTACAGTTGGAAGCACGTGATGCTGCATCAATAGTCAGTGCACTCCGGGAATTCTATGGGAAATACAAGCTTGACCTTAACAAAATAGTCATGTTTACTTCGGATGGTGCCTCTGTCATGTCAGGCAGAATAAATGGTGTTGCTGCGCAGCTAAAAAAAAACGTTTCGCATTTAGTGCAGCAGCATTATGTTGCCCATCATGAAGATTTGTGGATCTCTCAATCATGGAAGAAAGTAAAATTGATGAAAGAAGTTGAAACTTTCATGGAAACTGTTTACACAACCTTTTGTCGATCTTCTACTAAAAGGTCACAATTTAAGAATTTGCTGATGCTTCTGAATGTGAGTCAATTGCTTTTAGACCTCTGAACAAAGTGTGGTGGTTATCTAGACATTTTGCTCTTCAAGCAATTATTCAAAATTATGATCCATTATTAAAATACTTTGAAGAAGAGAAGGATAATGATCCCATTGCAAAGTACTATTATAAAAAGCTAAACAGCCATCAATTCCATATAACACTGCAAATTTCGAAGGAGAAATTAGGCCTTACCTGCTAATTGTCTTTCCTTGAGTCTTCTCCGGGCCAGTCCAGGGAACGGTACAGTAGGGTTGTCAATCCTGTCCAGCAGCTGAGGACTGACATACTAGAAGTTTTGCTGACAGCTTAAGCTCCTCCTCCTAAAGCCAGCACTCCAGTCTTGTACTAACAAAGCAGCTAACGCAGACCTATACAAAGAGAACGAAACACGCACAAAAAACAAACCAGAACTGAGAACTTCAATATTCCCCAGGCACGAACCGCACCTGCAACGACATAGAACCGGGAAATTTAATACCCCCGGAAAGCACAGCAAGACGGTGCTTAGAGGCAACACTAACCTGAGCAAGCGCCTTTCTCTTCGCCCTAAGAAATCCCCTGCACTTGAGACTGTCAAGGTCTTATGTCCCTCGTATCTCAAGTATGCATTTTTTTTTTTTTTTTTTTTTTTTAGACCCATGCGCTTTTACTTAATACCCCTTAGCGCAATAGAGCCATACAGAAAAACCCTGGTAAAGCTCATGCCATCAGCTAGCGCAAAGCCGACGAGCGGAACTTCTAGGACACTGACCAGAAACTTGGGGTGGGGACCTGGACTGGCCCGGAGAAGACTCAAGGAAAGACAATTAGCAGGTAAGGCCTAATTTCTCCTTCCTAATCGCTTCTCCGGGCCAGTCCAGGGAACGGTAGGACAGTACCAAAGCATAACCTAAACATGGGAGGGACCCGCGAGTCCAGCCACTAACGCTGCCGCTCCAACTTTCGCATCCCCGCGAGCCATAACATCCAGCCTATAATGTTTAGTGAAAGTATGCAGAGAAGACCACGTAGCAGCTCTACAAATTATCCACCGGAGGTACCAACGCATATTCCGCCCAAGACGCCGCTTGAGAATGCGTAGAATGGGCGCGGAGCCCCTCCAGCGGAAGCTTACCCCCAGTCGCGTAAGCTGTCACAATAGCTTGTTTCACCCAGCTGGCTATGGAGGCCTTCGTAGCTGCCTGACCCTTACGACGGCCCGCAAATAGCACAAATAACCTGTCGGACCGGCGAAAGTCCTTAGTGACTTTAAGATACTTACGAAGGACGCGCCCGAGATCCAATCTCCGAAGAGCACGATCCATAGGAGAGCCCGAAGCATCAGAGAAAACAGGCAAGGCCACCGACTGATTCAAATGGAAGGAAGACACCACCTTAGGCAAGAAGGACGGCACCGGACGCAAAAGCACCTTTTCTGGGAAAAATTGCAGGTACGGCTCTCGGCAAGAAAGAGCCTGCAAGTCCAAAATTCGCCTAGCCAAACACAAAGCAACTAGGAAGGCGGTCTTCCAAGAAAACTCCTTCACATTCACTCCGGAAGCGGTCTCAAAAGGAGCCTGCGTCAAGGCCTCCAGCACTAAGTTCAAATCCCAAGAAGGAACTACATTCCGCACAGGAGGCCGGAGGAGCTTAGCCGCCCGAAAGAACCGCAGAACATCAGCATGTGTCGAGAGACTGCGCTTATTCACGGGCCCCCGAAAACAACACAAGGCCGCTACCTGCACCTTCAGAGTGGCGACCGACAAGTTTTTATCCAAACCGTCCTGAAGAAACAGAAGTTGCGGCACCGAGGCTGACATGGGCGCAACGCCCTGAAGCACACACCACCGTTAAAAAACGCGCCAGACCCGGACGTATGCTAGATAAGTCAAAGATCTCCTCGAACGCAACAGGGTGGATATCACCGTCTCCGAATAACCCCTGCGTCTTAAACGAGCCCTCTCAAGAGCCAGGCCGTAAGCAAGAAGCGATCCACCTAGGGCATCAACACGGGTCCCTGAGTTAACAGGTTGCTCCGAGCCGGCAGCCGCCAAGGGGAGTCGATCACCAGACGTACTAAGTCCGCATACCACGACCGCCGAGGCCAGTCCGGCGCTATGAGAATCACCGTCCCCCTGTGCCTTGCTATGCGGTGAATGACCCGACTGAGCATTGGCCACGGCGGAAAGACATACAACAGGGAGCCGTGAGGCCAGGTTGAACCAACGCATCGAGACCCTTGGACATGGGTTCCCTGCGCCGGCTGTAAAAACGAGACGCTTTGGCATTGCTGAAGGTAGCCATCAGATCCATGGACGGCTGCCCACAACGCATGGTGATGTCGTGAAACACCGCCGCATTCAGCTCCCATTCCCCGGGATCGAGAACATGGCGACTGAGATAATCGGCCTGAATATTGTCCTTGCCGGCCACGTGCGCAGCTGATAAGGCCACGAGATGAGACTCCACCCAAGCAAACAACTCCTGACTCTCCTCCAGCAACGGCAGACTCCTTGTACCACCCTGGCGATTGATATAGGACACGGTCACCGCACTGTCGGAAAAAACGCGGACGGACGCCCCTTCGAGCAGGAGCCCGAAATGAAGAAGCGCTAACTGAACGGCTCGGAGCTCCAAGAGATTGATCGAAAGAGAGCTCTCCTCCTGTGACCAGCATCCCTGCGTCACCTGAGCCTGACAGTGAGCCCCCCAGCCCGAGAGACTGGCGTCCGTCGTCAGCAGAACCCACTGAGGATCCTGCAGGGGAACCCCCGCCGAGAGATGACCGGGATCCAGCCACCAGCGCAAGCCGCTGTGCACCGAGTCTGGGCAGACCAACTTCTGCGAAAGAGGATGGAGCTGAGGCGACCACCTGGAAAGCAAGGCTTGTTGAAGAGGCCGCATATGCGCCCTGGCCCACGGAACCAAGTCCAGAGCCGCCGCCATGGACCCCAAGAGCTGTAATTAGGTCCATGCCGAAGGAGCCAAAGTTTCCAAGAACCGCTGCACCTGCCGCAGAAGCTTTTGAACTCTGTCCTCGGGCAGAAATACCAAACCGGTTGCCGTGTTGAAGAAGGCCCCGAGGTACAAGAGCTGTTGCACTGGCTGCAACTGACTCTTCGCCTGGTTGATGACCCAACCGAGCTGTTCCAACAGCTGAATCACCCAAGCCGTTGCAGCGACCGCCTCCGTTCGGGAATCGGCTCTGATCAACCAGTCGTCCAGATAAGGGTGAACCCGAACACCCTCTTTCCGCAGAGCCGCGGTCACCATAACCATAACTTTCATGAAGGTGCGAGGGGCCGTCGCGAGACCGAAGGGCAACGCCCGAAATTGGAAATGCCCCATGGGCAGCGCGCAAACCTTAAAAATCGCTGATGATCTGCTCTGATGGGAATGTGTAGATAAGCCTCCGTGAGGTCTATGGTGGAGAGGAACTCTCCCAGACGCACCGCCCGAATAACGGACCGCAACGTCTCCATCCGAAAATGCGGAACCCGCAGGGCGCAATTGACTCCCTTGAGATCGAGGATCGGACGAAAAGAACCTTCTTTTCTGGGGACCACAAAATAAATCGAGTATCGACCTAAGCCGCACTGGTCGGGCGGCACTGGGACGACCGCTTGCAGTTGTATCAAGCGAGCAAGCGTGTCGACTATCGCTTGCCTCTTCGGGCCCGACGAGCAAGGGGACACCATAAAGGCGGCCGCCAGCGGACACGCGAAATCCAGGGCATAGCCCTCTCGAATTATCTGAAGCACCCATGCATCCGACGTTATCGCGGTCCAGGCCGGGAGAAATTCCTGTAAGCGGCCCCCCACAGGTATCACGGCCGGGACCGGCTGACCTTCATTGCGATTTCTTAAAGGGGGGCTGCTGAGAACTGAAGTAGCTTCTCGCGAATCCACGAGCACCCCGAAAGGACTGCCCCCGAGAACCGAAGCGGGCCCTGGGATAAGGAAGAAAACGAGCCCCGCGAAACCGCCGAGACTCTCTACCCTGGCCCCGCTGCGCCGATCCTCAGGCAAGCAACCACCCTTGGAATTGCCCAGATCCTTAACAATCTTTTCCAACGCCTCCCCAAAAAGCAAATTCCCCTTATAAGGGAGCTTACTGAGGTGCGATTTAGAGGACACGTCCGCCGCCCAATTCCTTAACCAGAGAAAACGTCTAGCCGCCACCAAGGAGGCCATGGATTTCGCCGCTATGCGAACCAAATCATAAAACGCGTCCGCCAGATAAGCCGCAGCCGACTCAAGTTTCGCGCCCTCCGCGGAAGACGGTTCCGCAGCCTCAGTGGCGACCTCTCCTTGGAGCCAGCTTATTGAAGCTCGGGACACATATGCCCCACAAATGGAAGCCTGCAGCGCCAACGCGCTGGAATCAAACGCCTGCTTCAAGAGGACTTCCAACTTACGATCCTGCAGATCCTTAAGCGCCGCTGCGCCCTCCACAGGAATCGTTGTCTTTTTAGTCACCGCGGAAACTAAGGCATCTACCTTAGGCATTTTGAGTAACTCTCTCTCCTCCTGAGGCATCGGGTACAGGCGACCCAAGGCGCGGCTGCCCCTTAACGTAGCCTCAGGACACTCCCATTCGGACTCTATCATTTGTTTAATGACCCGGTGAACAGGAAAACAGCATTGCTTCACTTTGAAACCCTGCAGTAAGGGATGCTCAAGCGGCTCCTGAGACATGGAGGGCAATTGAATATTCAGCGCCGCCAAGGATTGCGAGATAAGCGCTCCAAGCTCCTCCGTGCGGAACACGCGAAACACATTAGGATCGTCACCGGGCGCAAGCTCCCCCTCTTCTAACTCCCCTAGCCACGGCTCTACACCGGCGTCCGAGAGAAGCTCACCTTCCTCACCTAACTGCGGCTCCCGCGCCAGGGGAGCGCCAACCTCCTCTGCAGCAAGCTTACCCAACGTCCCTTGGGAAGAACCCTCCCCCGGGTCATTTGGAGAAATCTCCAGTCGCTCCTTAAGATCCTGCCAGGAACCTGGAGCTTCTGTAGCCTGAACAGATTTCAACAAAAATGCCCGATGCATCGCCAAAATAAACTTGGGGGAAAAAAGAGCAGAGAAGCTCTCCTGAGCTTCAGGAGGCTTCGGCTGCGGTTGCACCGCCCGGGGAGGTGCTTTTTCTGACTTAGACTTGCGTTTACTGTGTTTGGGAGGCCACGCGGCAGACACGGAGGGAGCTCCCAAAATGGCGGCCGTTCCCGCCGTTTCTGCTGGCAGGGAAGGCCTCTCAGCGTCTGCCGATTTGCTCTCCATGCGCACCAGCGTAGCAAGGCCGAACGAGATCGCCGCCCGAATCCCGCCAAGCCCGCAGAGCAAAACAAACACGAAACCCCGTCCCGTCCCCCCGGAGGACCTTCGAGACCCGCAAGCTTCTGGTGTTACCTGTGCAGCCCCGGTCTGCCCGCAGGCTCCGGATAGCTGACCGCAAGAGCGCCCGAAGTTCTCCTGCTCCCCCGCTGCTAGCGGGAAAAGAGAAAGGCGGCGGTTTGTCCCCAGAGGGTGATCCCGAGGCTCTCAGGATCAGCGCCCCCCGAAAAAGCAAATTTAGGCCCCCGGAGAAGGCAGGCTCTGCCCCCTCATGCTGATCCCCCTCGGTTCCAAGAATCGCAGCAGCGGAATTGGAAGACCCAGAAATAGGAAGGGTGCAGCCAGGGGAATATAAGAGCTTCAGCCCTGCTAGAGCCTGCTCATAAAACGTTGGACAAATCAAAGAAATTAACCAAATCTCTCTCTTCAACTAGGAGCCTGTCAGCACGTCGTCCTGTTCAGCTGCTGAGGACTGAAAGACTGGAGTGCTGGCTTTAGGAGGAGGAGCTTAAGCTGTCAGCAAAACTTCTAGTATGTCAGTCCTCAGCTGCTGGACAGGATTGACAACCCTACCGTACCATTCCCTGGACTGGCCCGGAGAAGCGATTAGGAATGATGTTTTATCTGAACTAGCTTCATTAACAATGGCATTTCAAAAACATGGGCTAACACCACTGCAAGCATATCATCTTGCACAGGGTAAGCTGAATGAAATCAGAATGCAATACTTGGGTGACACAGTAAAATGGAGTGATAATGTTAAAATTCTTTGACAAAATACCTGGAGACGTTCCATACTTATTTTCATTAATATGCTGTGTCTGCATTTAGGGGAAAGATTTCCTGAAAATGAAATTGAGGAATGGTCTGCTTTTGACTTGACAGCAATAGCACAGTATGATTATGAATTTGGAATTGAAAACATCCAATCACTCTGCTTAAAGTACAAACAATTTCTTATGGAGGAACATATTGTTATTCAGCAGTATAATGACTTCAAGTTCTTAGTCGCAGAAAAAAATCAGAAGCAAACTGATAAACAGTTTTCCGGATATGGTGACTTTGGCATTTCAGAATGCTCACTTTGCAGTTTTAGCGAAATTGATGGATATTGGTGGAACATATTTGGCTTCTAGTGCAGATTGTGAGAGTGGTTTCAGCTTGATGCAGTTTAAAAACCAAAATAAGGAATCGTTTACAGTTAGAACATTTGGAAATGCTGATGCGTGTTAAGAGTCATCTTCAAGATGGCGGATCAGTAGACCTTGCTAAAATTTATTCAGACTGCTTAAATATGAAAGATCGAAGAAAAAAATTTGGAGAATGAACTGTTAATAGTAAGCTCATTCTCTTCTTCCATCCATAAATTATTTATATGAAGTAACAATGACTTTCAATAAAAATTAACTGAAATAATACCACATTTGTGATTGTAATTACTAGAAATTTTCCGCTTCGTTTAGTAATCGTCTATTTTCATTTAATTTGATTAAAATCAATGTGGTGTACATACTGCATTCTGAAGTGTAGTCAAATTTTAAAGTATATAACTCCGAGTGTCATTATGTGGCGCACAAAAATGTAACCTTCCTTCAAAAGCTGCACAGTTGATATTTTATGCGCACACAGCCTACAGAAAATTAGAGGGAACACTGCCCACCCATATGTCCAATACCATACCAAACGGTGGCAATTCCAACCTTCTCCCCATGCACTGCTCCAGATATCCCTGTATTTTCAACCAGAAGACCGATATGTTTTGGCATTGCCCGAAATTATGTCCCAATGTGGCCTCTTCTGCCCCGCACCTGGGGCAGCAATTAGTTCTCGCAATTCCAGCCCACCATGCCCTACATAGGGCAAAATATAACCAACGAATCAACTTATACTGCATGTCTCTATGTTCTACAACTGCACTCAGTTTAGGAATATTGGCTATAGCCTGCACTACCCACTCTCCCTTCTACCCATTCCCGAGATATCGCATCCAAGCACGAGCTAAATCATCTTCTGGTGTCTGTGATTCAAGCCCCCACAGAGCCTTTTGTAGCTGGGATACCCTTGCCGCCTGATCTCCACCCATCATTAGTTCCTCAATTCGCGAGCATACTTCCCCTGTAAGGAATCCTTCGGCAAACTTCTAATGTAGCTCTGCACCTGGGCATATGGGAAAATGTCCATCCCTGTCAATGCATACTGCTCACTCAGCTTAGCAAACGTCTCCACATTCCCTTCTTCTGTTACCAAATGTTCCAGATTAAGTATCCCCACCCTTGCCCAACACGCATAATTCTTTTCCGACATCCCCGGCAAGAAGTCTTTATTCTCGCTTATTGGAAGGAAAGGCGTGCTATGTGCGGGCCTTCCCATCTTGTCACACACATATCTCCACACCCACCTAATCGGGACCAACATCACTTCCCATAACATTTGATCAATTCCTTCTAAAGATTTCATATGCAACACATATCTTACATGCAGAGGTCTAACCAAGCACCAATCATTTCTATCGGTGTATATTCCCCTATGTCCCAAATCCAGTCCCGAACATGTCGAAGTAAACACGCCATATTATATTTTTTAACATCTGGTAGGCCCATTCCCCCATGAGACCAATGCTGCCTCAACACTGCCATGTGAACTCGGGGCTTCCGACCTCTCCATAACAAAAGATTTATCTGCTTTTCCAACTTGAGAATGTCTTTACGCTTTAGCGCCAGAGTTGGCGTCTGGAGCATATATAACCATTTGGGGAAAAGAGTCATTTTAAATAAAGCAATCCTACCACCAAGTGACAATGGAAGGTCCCGCCACTTCTGCACGTTCCCGTTTAAATCTTTCATAAGATTCGTTAAATTAATTTGGTAAAGCTCCAACAAATTGGCTGGCAGATATATCCCCAAATATTTAAAGCTTCCCCTAGCCCATTTCAACGGGAAGGTTCCCTTCCATGCACAAAGTATTTGTGGATCCAACGGGAGAGCCTCAGATTTGTCCAGATTTAATCTTAATCTCGATGTTTACCATATTCCTTAAACAACTGCAACAGAGCTGGCAACCCTTCTTGAGGATCGTCAATGTGGACTAAAAGATCATCAGCAAATGCTGCCACCCTGAATTCGTTCCTCCCCACTAAAATACCCTGAAAATCCCTAGATGTTCTGATCCTATTTAGCAAAGGCTCTAATGTCAGGACGAACAGCAATGGAGATAAAGGACACCCCTGACGAGTACCCTTTTGGATCCTGAATTCTGAGGATATATTACCATTAACCATAATAGCCCCTCTGGGATCAGCATACAAGAGACGTACCACATCAACAAATAATCCTTCAAACCCCATCACTCCTAACACTTGATACATAAATGCCCAATTCACTCTATCGAACGCCTTTTCAGCATCGAAACTTATTAACATGGACAACCTTTGCTCTATTTGACTGGCACACATTGATGCCAAAATATGATGCACGCTATGCAAGAGCTGGGAACCCAGTGGAGAGTGCAGCCTGAAAAAGCAGCTAGTGAGAGGCCCACCATACAAGAGCTGGAGAAGATCACAGCAGTGCTGGATCCCAAGAACCTTAGAGCTGACCAGTACTGCAGCTACTCCTTGTCAAAGCCCCTATATGTAGGAGTTGAAAAACAGCATCTTCAAGGACTGTCCAGGCACCTGCAGAAAAGCAGAAGATACACTGACAAAGAACAAGAGAGAACAGGCAGTTTCACCATCCCAATATGGCTTCTTCAGCCCTCCGGCATCTGCTTCTGCTCTCCCAGGAGGGGATCGAGCAGCCGGAGCATTGTTTCAACCCCGGAAGCAAGATCTGCCCAATCGGGGCAGACCGACTGATTTAAAAAGAAGTGCCATCGGGCACACCTGCGCCTTGCGGGCCCTCGCCAGAGGGCCCTTTGTCATGGCCCTTAGGCGAGGACCTCAATACAATGAACACCAGCCCAGAAGCATATACAGTCTCGAGAAGTGCTCAATCAAGTCCATCTGAAGTGCCCATATACTGCTGACCGTCGTCGAGAGACGAAAGCTTATAACTTTTAATCCTGGTGAGATCACCCTTTCTGACCCACCTCACACACTTGCTGGCAGTGTAATAATATATTAGAGTTTCTGTAAACCACTGATATGATACAGTTGCTGTTATATTTAAGTTCTCATATTGATCTGCTACACTGTTACTCATGCAACACAACTAAATTGTTACACTAAATTGAGCTATTTATACTTGATTATTGCCCAAGCCGACACTAGTATTTTAATACTGTTATACCTGAACTGCTACGCTATCTCTCAAACGAATACACCCAAACCATTACACTAAACTCAACCAGTCCTACCCAACTTAGCTCCCTGTTACCACCATGCCTCCACTTACCACAACCACATACTCCTACGCCCTTGCTAGCTGCTGCATGATACTTGCGCTGTCACATGGCTCCCAAACCCTTACTTCCACCCATAACTCCATCCCAATCCTACACGGATCATGGAGGAGATGCCACGCTCACCCCAACTACCAATCAATCAGACCTCGGCACACGCCATTCCCCCACCTCATCTATGTTGCCCTACACCAGTCCAAAACCCCTCAACACGAGCCTCACACCCCCCCTCATGACCTGAAGTGCACCCTTTTAAACGCCCGCTCATTCCGAAAGAAATGGCCCATGTCAGACATATTATCCGCCCTCGACATCGACATCCTATGCATTACTGAGACATGGATGTCAGCTTCAGACGCTGTGATCCTTCATAAGTTTGTCCCCCCTAACTTCTCTACCCACTCGTGTCACAGAATCGACAGAAGAGGAGGAGGAGTACTTATCCTAAGACAGACCTGAAATTTCAAACGATCACCGCCAGCAGCACCCCCTCCCTCGACTACATCTCCATAGCAAACAATCACTGCACTATCAACTTGATATACCGAGCTCCCTCTCCATCACCGGACAACCTTTCCACAATCATTGACCTCGCCTGCAACCCCATCAAGTCACGCACATCAAACTGGATATTGGGTGATTTCAATCTCCCTTCACTTCAAGACATGCAGTCCAAGGCCTTCCTAGATGCACTTGAAACACTAGGCTACAGCCAACTAATCAACTCCCCTACCCACATCAAGGGAAATACGCTCGATCTCATATTTGCACCACAAACAAGATCAATCTATCACTATGCACAGTACCATGGTCTGACCACAGTCTAATCAGGTTCTTGATGCCTGCGCACACTGTACCCACCAGCCCCCAATCCCCAAATGAACCATCAGCGTCAACTTCGAAATGCTACCACCCATTCAACAGAGAAGATATCCTGGAAAGAACACAGCCTCTCCACTACCTGCTCGAACAAAATCTAGACGATATGATTTCCTCATGGAACACGAGTCTCAATGCTGTAATCGACTCACCCACCGTCAATAAAGTACCTGACAGGAAAAGGAAGACACCCTGGTACTCACCCGAACTAAAGAAATCCCTCCGTCAATTCAGACAGCTAGAAAGATGCTGGCACCGCTCCAGATCATCTCAAAACCATGACACTTACATCGCCCAACTGGATGCCCACCGAGCAGCAGTTTCAAGGAGAATGAAGCAACACTATGCAGAAGTTCTACAACAATCACTAATCAAACCACATGAGCTCTTCAACCTAGTCAAAACCTTATCAAAAGAACCCTCCACTGGCCTTTCAAACCAACCAGACCCACAGGAATATGCAGACTACCTGCGAGCCAAAACAAGCCAATCCACCACACCCTCAATCATCCGCACTCCCAATGAGACACCTGACCTTTCCCCCTCACCCCCACAAGCCCTAATAGATGCCCAACATATCATCACCACCTTCTCTACCCCAGCCGAAAAAGATATCCAAGACATCATCACGAATATAACCACCACCACAGCACCAAATGACCCATGTCCAGCATTCTGGATAAAAACCCTACGGACGGAGCTCAGTCCTTTCCTGGCCAAACTGATAGGAATTTCATTCCAGACCGGAAACTTCCCTCGAAGCCTTAAACAAACGTCAATCAGACCTCTGCTGAAGAACAATAAGTTAGATCCCGCAAAGATGGACTCTTACAGGCCTATCTCCAGCATCCCGTTCCTAGCTAAAATCATGGAAAAAAACAGTGCAACGGCAACTGAACCATCATATAGAGAATAATGCACCCCTCGACCCCTGCCAACACGGATTCCGTGATTCACACGGCGTCGAAACTCTGTTAACAACCCTATTCAGCACGCTAACGATAGGTCTGGATAATATCAGACAAAGCTTTGCCCTCATCTTCTTGGACATTGCGGCAGCTTTTGATTCCGTCAGCCACGATTTACTCCTGTCCCGCCTTGCCGATAAGGGAATCCATGGTACTGCACTTGCCTGGTGCGCTTCATACTTGAATGACAGATGGCAGCATGTCCGTTCCGCCTCCTCTATCTCCACCCCATTCCCACAAGAGAAGGGCGTCCCACAGGGATCCTCGCTCTCAGCCTTATTCTTCAATGTTTATATGCAACCTCATCAGGTCCTTCAATATTAATTGCCTAATTTACACTGACGACGTCCTTATGTTTACACCAATATCCACGGATCACTCAGACCTATCCCGGCTGTCCACCTGTCTCGATGCAGTCACCGACTGGTTACAAACACAGAAGCTTAAAATAAATCTTAAAAAGACGGATGTTCTCTTCATCAGTAGAGATCAGGCATTCACTCCACCATCTTCACTAAAGGTACGCGATGCAGAGCTCCTCACTAAGACAACGATATGATACCTGGGAGTTACTCTCGACCAACATCTTAGCTTAAATGCCCAGATAAGCAACATGGTAAAGGCGATCTACCACAAAGTCCGGATGCTACGTCACATGCGACAGCTACTAGAGCCAAAAGACTTCCAAACAGTCTTTCAAGCACTAGTGATGCCTCACTTTGACTACGCCAACTCCATACTGCACGGCCTTCCGAAGAGCACACTGCACCCCCTGCAGCTCGCAATGAACACTGCAGCTAGAACACTGTGTGGAGCACCTAGAAGGGACCATATCACCCCTATCCTGAAAACCCTGCACTGGCTTCCTATCCACTGTAGGATCACCTTTAAAATCTTAACAATGACATTCAAGGCCATTAACAAATGCATGTCTTCTTCCCTCATCGACCTCGTCCAGATCACCCCCCCCCCCCCAACAGACTGAGAAGATCTGCTGCCACCAACACCTTGCTACTCCCGAAGATCATCACCAAATGCTCCAAGTCGACGCAAAACCGAGCCTTTGCACTGTATGCACCTTCATGCTGGAACACCCTACCACCAGATATTCGTGCCATAAACAGCCTCTCTCAGTTCAGAAAGGCGCTGAAGCACCATCTTTTTCTTCAGTACTTTACCAGTTCAGACGAAATCACATAGCCACCTGCATCCCAACCCAAGCCAGCACCCTCAAACGAACTACCTCACACACCTTTCTCTAATCATCTAAGCCATCCCCCCCACCCCCGACGACCTCCATCCCACTGACTCTGACACAAACCTGGCTACTGCTCAGGCTCCACTACCTTGCTGCATGCAAATTTATGTATATACAATTTTATGTATATACAATTTATCACACTGTCAGACCTGTGAATATTACCTAATGAAGATCTGTACCTCTTATTAAGATTCTGTATATAGTTTACCTGTTTACCATATTTATACTCCCTGTTTATTGTAAGTCCAGTGTAGACTATCTACATTGCACAATTTTGTTACTTGTGAACCGCACTGAATATGAATAGCGCGGTACAGAAAAAACTCTAAATAAATAAAATAAAATATATGCCACATGCCTACCCCTAACAAACCCAACCTGATCTCTATGTTTGGCAGGAACTCAGCCAATCGATCTGCCATTATTTTCGCCATGAATTTGATGTCCACATTCAAGAGTGGAATTGGTCTGTACGAGCTTGGAAGGACCGGATCCCTACCAGGTTCTGGCAACACAGTGACCAGCACCTTATTTACCTCAAATGGAAACTTCCCTTTTTGTACTAAGTCTGCAAAGTATTCCGCCAAAGGTACAGCCACCTTTTCCCCCATTACTTTATAGAATTCCCCAAGGAATCCATCTATTCCTGGAGCTCGCCCTCTTTTTAAAGTCTTATTACCTTTCTGCACTTCCTGCGGAGATATGGGCATATTCAATGCCTGCAGTTGTTCAGTTGTCAACTTCAGCAAAACACAACCCTGCAAGAACTCACTTCCCCAGCCACCCCCTATAGGTGCTGAAAAAAATCACAGAACACCTGTTCAATTTCTGCTGCCTCTGTCCTTAATGTACCATCTCTATGTCTCAATATCCCTACCATTCTGGGGCCACCTTCAGAATGCACCAATGTGGACAACAATTTGCCTGCTCGATTGCCATGACGATACAACTGATACCGATAATACATTAACAATTTTTTAGCCCTTTGGTGAACTAAAATCCCCATTTCATTTTGCACAGTTCATTCAATCTGATCCAAATCTCCCTCTTCTTGGTTGCCGCGTGCTGTCATCGCGCTTTTATCAATTCCTTTTCTAATCGCAGTACTCTGCTGTTTATCCACTTACGCTTCTGATTACAATAGCTTATGATTTCCAACCTAATTACAGCCTTGTCTGCCTCCCAAAATAGGGCCGGATTATGTGTTGCACATTATACGTAGCATATTCCTCCCATTTATTCCGTATATATTTTTCAAATACTAAGTCCCCTTTTAAATCTAATGGATATCGCCATATTTTTTGTTGCCCCAGGTCTTTTAGCCTTATCTCCACTATCACCATATCATGATCCAAAATTACTGAGGGACCAATTTCCGCTTGGGAAACCCAACTAAACAAATCCCATGAGATAAGAAAATAGTCAATTTTACACCAGGTCCCATGCGCCCTTGACAAGTGTGTATAGTCTATCACCTGGATGTAGGACCCTCTACACGTCCATCGGGCCAAATCCTTCACGAAGACCCCATATACGACTGGAACCACATTGATCCCTGAAACCAGCCACTCCAGATCTATCCAACTTTTCATCCAACACCGAGTTAAAGTCCCCACCTAAAATCAAGTGATATTCCCCTACCTGCGACACCAATCTTGCCACCTGTTGAAGAAGAGGGCCTCATACACATTCAGTGCGTAGATAGATCCCAACATTACCTGCATTCCATTAAAAAAACCCCATACAAAGACATACCGTCCCTCTGGATCTGCTTCAACCCGTTCCTCCGACCATCCAGAATTTTTGTTTATCATTATTACTACCACTCTTTCCCCCCACACCTGGGGCCCCATATACTTTACTAAACCATCCCTCTACATAATTTAGCATGCTCTATTGATGTTTGATGTGTTTCTTGTAACACTGCAACTTCAATGCGCCTTGATCTTAACTGCTGCAGCACTTTATATCTCTTTATTGGAGAGCCCATTCCACATACGTTCCAGGACACTATCTTCATACTTTTACCCATTTTCCATCTGCATCAACATTACTTTACTAAGATAATTAACCTCTATATTGTGGTACAGACACTGCCCCCCCCCCCCCCACACACACACACACACAGAACCCGCACCTCCATATCAACATTTCTCCAGCTCCAGGTCTGCCTCATTCTTTGAAATATATTCACCTGTTCAAAGACTCTAGGTTCTTCTTCCCTCCTATCCCCTTTACTCCCTCCCTCCCTACAGTTCCGTTTAATTATTCCAAGTGTCCTTCCCTTCCCCCATCCTTATATCACCCCTAATTCCCCTTCCATCCTATTACATCTGCACATCCCCTTAGAGTCCTCCAGTACTCCCGTGTCATGTAAAGTCCCTCCCTCCCCGTATTTCATACCTTCCACCAGCACTGACTCAATCCCATCTTAACGTTTATACCTCACCGACCCTCCCTACTACCCCAGCTTATCTCAGTTTCCTTTCCCACTTCAGAAATAATAATCAGGCTTATCTCTTTCCCCCTTTACCATTAACCCATGTTAACCTAAAACATTTATTATCATATGCTCTAGAAGATTGAAAAGTAAACAAAGAAAAACCCTGCCCAACCGTCCCTTTACATGTATCGGCGGGTCCTCCAACCACCTAGTTTATCCGAAACTAAGATATAGATTTGAAAGTGAGCATGATAGTACATATGCACTTAAACAGAAAGAAAACACATTACTCCCCGCTCTTATTCCTACCCCTGTGCCTTTAACAAAATTTAACAGAACAGTAGCATACTTCCTTCCCCACCCAACATACATCAAATTATGTTATATTCTTTAACACAGGTAACTCAGCTATTTATTTTAACAGCTCACATTAAGTGCATTAAAGCAAACCTGCATAAACAAATCTAATACTTATTATCTCCATGTTGGAGTAGCTCCTTCATATTACCACTTTCTCGATCAAGCTGACGTGTTAACTTCTGGCAAATTCTGCTATAAGATTCACAGTTCACAGTTGCCCGAACTAATGCAGCCTGAGCCCAGTCCACTTATTATGGCATTTCGCCACAGCTACATATACCAAGTACATTTTCCGCCTGAGCGGTTTCCTTAATTCCCTACTCAGCGTTTATGGCTTCACAGGCCAACATTTCTGGCAAAATGACATGGCCTCCACTGATGTAGAGAATACATGTTGGAGCCCATCATACTCCACCCGTAGCTTGGCTGGATACGCAAGCGTGAATTATGTTCCATGCTCCACCAGGATACCGCAGACTTCCTTGTAGGCCCTTCGACGTGCAGACACTCCTGCTGAGTAATCTTGGAAAATGAGGATTTGGGTTGTATTTCCATTTCCCCTCCATTGCTTACGTGCGGCCCTCAAAATACAGTCCTTTTGATATGCATTAAGGAACCGAGCTATCACAGCTCGAGGGTGCTTATCGCAATTCGGCGTTGTCCCAGCCTGTGAACTCTTTCTATTATAATCTCACCTGCTCCCTCCTCCAGGTTCACATTAGCGGGAATCCATTGTTCCAATTTTTTTTTTAGTTCTCTGTCTGCAACCGATTCCTCTATTCCTATGAACCGGAGATTTTTCCTCCTTCCACGATACTCCAAATCCTTCAGTTTCTCCATCTGCTGTTGTATGATGTCCTCCACGCTTTTAAGCCTTGCTTGGGCCTGGGCCTGTATGTCCTCCAAGGAGCCTATGCGCTGCTCAGCCTGCTCCACCGCCCAGTGAATTCTGATACAGGCCCCAGGGAGCCAAGACTACCCTTGCAGCCTCCAGGCCATCAAATTGAGAGACTTGAGATTGGGGTGCAGAAGGGAACCCTGGTCTTGTGTGAGAAGGTCGGGATGCAACCCCAGAGGTAGTGGAGGATCCACCGCCAGTTGAAGCAGAAGAGGAAACCAAGGTTGTCTCAGCCATCTGGGAGCTACCAGCAGCACTGAGGCTTTGTCCTGAAGAATCTTGAACAGGGTTCGGGCCACCAAGGGCGTGGGAGGAAACGCATAGAGGAGGCCCTGAGACCAAGATATCAGAAAAGCATCCGGTGCTATCCGCAGAAGATGTGGTTGCCTGGAGCAGAACTTTGGCAGTTGCTTGTTCAGTGGGCTGGCAAAAAGATCCATCAAAGGAAGACCTCATTTGAGAAAGATCTTCTGAACTACCGAAGGATGCAGCTGCCACTCGTGGGGCTGCAGAATCCTGCTTAACCTGTCTGCCAGGTAGTTGTCCTGGCCTGGAAGGTACACAGCCTCGAGGAGCATGTTGTGCTTGAGGGCAAAACAACAAAGGTCCTGAGCCTCTCGACAAAGGATCCTGGACCCAGTTCCGCCCTGTTTGTTCACATAAAACATGGCAACTTGGTTGTCTGTCTGAATCAGGACAGACTGGTGAGCCAGGGTAGGAGTGAAAGCCTTGAGTGCTAATCGAATAGCTCTGAGTTCGAGGAGATTGATCTGCTGTGCAACTTCCCAGGGAGACCAGAGGCCCTGGGTGCACTTGCCCAGACAATGAGCCCCCCAGCCTTGCAGGGAGGCATCTGTTGTCAGCACTACTGTGTACCCTGGAATCTGAAAAGGCACCCCTTTCAGTAAATTGGGTGGGTGCAGCCACCAGTTGAGGGAGTGCAGAAATGGTCTGGACACCCTTATCCTGTCTCTGAGGCTGCCTGTGGCATGAGACCACTGAGTCCGAAGGCACCACTGTGCAGGCCTCATATGGAGCCTGGCATTGGGGATCACATGTACCGTCGAAGCCATGTGGCCTAGAAGCCTCAGGCAGAGTCTGGCGGAGACCAGGGACCTGATGAGAAACTGACTTGCCAAGGCCATCAACCTTTGGGCTCTGTTTTCTGGCAAGAATGCCTTTGCCAGGAGAGAGTCCAACCTTGCCCCTATGAACTCCAAGTTCTGGGAAGGGAGCAAAGTGGACTTTGTGAAGTTTATGACAAACCCCAGGCGTTGTAGAAGAGCAATGGTCCTAAGGGTGGCTTGATTGGCCTCCTGACCTGTCTGACCCCTGATGAGCCAGTCGTCCAGATAGGGGAAGACAAAGATGCCCTGATTTCTCAGGTAGGCCGCCACCACTGCTAGGCACTTTGTGAAGACTCTGGGGGCGGAGGTGAGGCCGAAAGGCAGCACTCTGTACTGATAATGGTTTCCTCCCATGATGAACCTCAGGTACCTTCTGTGGTCTGGATGAATGAG
Organism: Ichthyophis bannanicus; assembly: GCA_033557465.1. Lineage (NCBI taxonomy): Eukaryota > Metazoa > Chordata > Amphibia > Gymnophiona > Ichthyophiidae > Ichthyophis > Ichthyophis bannanicus. The sequence continues at coordinate 1,541,784,103 of CM066031.1, forward strand.
GATGTGAGTGTACGCATCCTTTAGATCTAAGGAGCATAACCAATCTCCCTGCTGTAGGAAGGGCAGAAGGGTTCCAAGAGTAAGCATCTCGAACTTTTCTTTCACTAGGAACTTGTTGAGGTTCCTGAGGTCCAGAATGGGACGAAGGCCACCAGTCCTTTTGGGCACCAGGAAAAACCTGGATTAGAATCCGTGACCTTGCAAGTGGGGAGGCACAGGCTCCACCGCCCTGTCCACCAACAGACCCTGAAGCACCAGAGAAGGTCTGTGTGCAGTGGAGGCCTTGGAGGCTCCCCTGGAAAGTATGGGGGTGGCAGTTGGTGGAAATGGAGGGCATAGCCCTTGTGGACTATCTCCAGCACCCAACTGTCCCCGATAAGGGGCCACTGGTGGGCAAAGAGGGCGAGATGACCTCCTGTGCAGGGTTGGGAGAGCAGTGGAGGAGAGGCTATGCTCAAGGAGTCAAAACCCCCCACCCTGCTGAGTGGTAGCAGGGGCCTGAGGCTTGGGGGTCCTCTGCTTACGGGGCTCATTACCCTGGCCCTTGGCTTGCTGACCCTGGGGGGCAGCTTGGGCAGCCTGATATTGTGGATACTGTTTGTAGGCAGTGCCCTTCCTCGGGTAAAAGGGCTTTTTACCCGAGCCCTTCTTTTTATGAGACGGGGCAGGGGTCTTACTTGACAGCCTTGTCCGAGTGAGGTGCTCGGTCTCGAGCTGAGCGGCCTTCTCGGTCATGGGCTTGCCAAAAAGGTTTTCACCTCGGCAAGGGACATCGACCAACTTATCCTGAACCCATGGCTCGAGGTCCGATGACTGCAGCCATGCCTGGCGTCGAGCCGCGATGCCAGCTGCCGCAACTCGGGCCGAAGCCTCGAAGCCATCGTAGGCGGCGCGGGACATGAAATTCGAGCAGTCCCAAATCCCCGAGGACAAAGACTTAAATCTCTGCAAGGGTTCCCCGGAGAGACCAGCAGAGAATCCAGCCAACTCCTTGGCCAGATCCCGCAAGTACATGCCCATGTACAGCTGGTAAGACTGGACACGGCAAGCAAGCATCGAGCCCTGAACGCACTTTATACCGACGCCATCGAGGTTTCAGGCCTCCCTGCCAGGAGGCACCGCGGAGTGCATCTTCTGACTCTTCAGACGATGCATGGCCGATTCCACAACCATGGAATGGTGTGGCAGCTGTGCCTTCTGAAAAACAGGGCTCTTTCGGAGCCGATAGATCGAATCGACTCACTTGCTAAGAACCGGCGCCAAGGCCGGTCCCTCCCACATACGGAAGAGGAGCCGTTCCAGAATCGGAGGAACCGGGACAGTAAAGGCCTCCTTCAGAGGAGAGTCATACTGCAGCGCCTCGAGCTCTTCAGCTCGAGGCTCTTCCTCGGGATCCGCCGGAATAGCCAAGGCAGTGGCCATATCCCGTACGAACTCCGAGAACCGGGTGTCCTCCGCGAGGGAACCTACTCTGGGGCTCAGGCTGCGGTGAGTCCGAAGGGACGCACCGAGTCTTAAAGGTATCAGGAGACTCCTCGTCCTCCGTCTCCCAAGCCGACTCGTCCGAGGAAGAGTCGGGGTCCGACCCCGCGTGGCCCTGGAGCACCCGCCCCGACGCCGGAAGCACCGGCGTCGACACCCTCGGTCCCGAACGGGAGGTCGAGGGAGACCGTGACCGAGGTCGACTCCGAGCCACGATGGACTCGAGTATCGGCTCGGTCTCCGGGGTCGACTTCGACATCCCGGTGGTCGGGGCAGATGCGCCAGACAGGCTGGCCATCAGTGCCCGCTGCTGCTCCATGAAGGCAGACATTCTGCTCTCCAAGGCTGTCATCCTGAGACTCAGCTCGGGAGACGCAGCAGCCACCGACCTGGGCCCCGGCGGTGGCACCGGGCCCGACGTCGGCTCCCTGGGAGGAGAGTCCACGAGGACTACAGGGCTTACGTGTCCAGCAGACTCCGGCTCCACACGAGGAACTTTGGCAGGCTTCTCCAATTCCACAGGCCCGGGGCGACGGTCTTAGACCTGGCCCTCGAGGAGCCAGGGACCTCTTCCGACGACGCCCTCGCGAGCCGTTTCTTCCTCTTGCGTTCACGGTTGGGGGACCCCCTGTCCGAGAAGCTTCGACGGCGCTCGGGATCGGAATCCCGAGATGTTGATGCCTCAGACGAGGTCTGGGCACGGCCGGAGGCTGAGTCTGAGAAAAGCCTTTCCTTTTGCTGCTGGCGACTTTGTAGTGCCTTGGAAGACATTTTTCCACAGGCCCCGCACGACTTAGGATCGTGGTCGGGGCCGAGGCACCGAAGGCAGCAGTCGTGTGTGTCGGTGAGAGACATTAGTTTCTTACACCGATCACACTTCTTAAAACCACTGGAAACCATCGGGGAAAAAAAGAGTCCCAGCGAGGTCAAAGGACCGGCCTTCCAGGGAAAAAGAGAAAAAAGGGCGCGAACGCCAGCCACGAAGGGCAAAAACCGAAAAAGAAGAATCGGGCTCGATACCGGCGTACCGAACCCAGAGGGAGGGGAACCGGCGTCGAACCGGTAGAAAAAGAACAAAAAAAATTGCTGAAAAATCTAATTCTAACTGGGAAAACTGGACACACGTCCGGTGGGCTTCACGGAAAAAAAGAGACTGAGGTAAGATGGCACCTTTAGGCGGGAAGGGAACCGCGCATGCGTGCCTGCATTCCCAAAGGCTTTCATAGAAAGCTGGGGAAATGCTCTGCTGGGGCTTCATCGGCACCGATGACACCCATATGTGAGGACTGACTTCCTGCTTTGTCCTGGAGAAACGCCGACTACATACTAGCCAAATCCAGCAACATCAGCGTAACCACGAAATCCACTCATAGTAACAACCCATACCAACCACTACCGCTCAACTCGCTTACAACACCATCAGCCAGAGGCATCGAGGACATCATTGCAACCATCAACTCCACCACTGCACCAAACGACCCCTGTCCAACATACTGGATAAGATCTTTGCGCAATGAACTCAGTCCAACTCTAGCCAAGATCATGGAGCGGTCCTTCTCCACAGGAACATTCCCAGCATGCCTCAAACAGACGTCAATAAGGCCCCTTCTGAAGAACAACAAGCTGAACCCCCAGAAGGTTGAATCCTATCGACCAATCTCAAGCATCCCGCTTCTAGCCAAGATTATTAAGGTCGTCCTACGGCAAATCCAAGAACACATCAACTCCACTGCCCCCCTCAATACATGCCAACATGGCTTCAGGGAATCACATGGCATCGAAACGTTTCTTGCCACACTTCTCAACACATTAATCATGGAGATCAACAGACGAGGATATGCCCTGATCTTCTTGGACATCTCCGCGGCTTTCGACTCCATCAACCACGAGCAGCTCCTGATACGTCTCTAGGAAAAGGGAATTCAGGGCTCAGCTTGGAGCTGGTGCAAATTGTACCTAACAGATAGATGGCAGCAGGTACAAACAGGCTCCATGACCTCTGAGCCTTTTCAACAAAAACGGAGTGTCTCAGGGTTCCTCGTTATCTGCCCTATTATTCAATATATATATGCAGCCCATATATGCAATCATCCGCTCCTTCAACATCTCCTGCCTGATTTATGCAGATGACATTCTACTCATCACCCCATTCACTATCGACCAACCAGACTTCTCATCACTAGTAAAATGCTTTAATGCTGTCACTGACTGGCTCCACTCACAGAGTCTCAAGATAAACTTCAGCAAGACAGAAGTGCTGTTCATCACGAGAAACCAAACCTTTGCCCCACCGGCAACATTAAAGACGAGAGACACCGAGCTCCTGAGTCGATCCACCATCCGCTACCTAGGAGTCACGCTCGACCAGCACCTCGACTTGAAAGCGCACATGGGCAACACTGTCAAGAAAATCTACCATAAGATGAGGCCAATTCGATATCTTCGACCCCTGCTGCAACCAGACAACTTCCGAACAGTTTTCCAGGCACTAGTAACCCCCCACTTTGACTACGCCAATGTGATCCTTCATGGACTCCCTAAGAACACACTAAACTCACTACAGTTAGCAATGAACGCTGCTAGCCGCTTCCTACACAGGGCCTCTATAAGGGGCCACATTACTCCAATCCTGAAAGACCTGCACTGGCTACCAATCTACTGCCGACTCATCTACAAAGTAGTACTGTCAACATTCAAGGCCATCAACAAAACAACCGCTAGCTCCTTGACGAACCTTATCCACCCCACACCTGCAACCAGAGTAAGAAGATCCTTCTCCACCAATACATTAATAACCCCCAGAGAAGTAACAAAATGCACTCAGGCAACAGAAAACAGAGCCTTCGTGTTCTACGCACCTACATGCTGGATAGAGTTCCCAGTGACCATCCGCGCGATCACTGACCTTGCCCAATTCAGAAAGGCACTAAAGCACCACCTTCTTCTCCTACACTATACCCAAGCCAACAGCACGTCCTCACCTAACACAACCCTACAACCTAACCGTAAAAAACCGACAACCCAGTAAATAAATTACATCTCTGTACATAGCTCCCAGTGCAAGCAATGTCGTTACAACTGCATAGCGACTTCCTGGCTAGACTGTAAATAGCCTGTTTATAGTTACCCCTGTTCTGAATCCAAGTTGTATTACTTGTTCGATGTAAGTGCAGAGCAGGCTCTTCCTACTCTGTACAAAATGTTATCTGTAAACCGCACTGATTTTAAAGAGCACGGCATATAAAAGTATTAAATAAATAAAATAAAATAAATAAGTACTAGAGAAGTACCCTCTGGACATCCACAAGGCGAAGATCCTTATCATTCCCCTGACACTGCTCCTTAGAGACAGAGGGAAGGTAAGCCACCTGGCTCATGTGAAAGAAAGAGCTCACTTTAGACAAGGCAGGCAGGCACAGGCTGAAAGTAAAGGAAACGGTCTCAACCAAAAAGGACAGATAACGATCTCAGCAAGACAAAGCTGGCATCACAGAGACCCGCCTGGCAGAACAAAGCGCGACCAAGATGACAGTCCTGAGCGTCAAATCCTTCAAAGTAGCATGCTTCAACAGCTCAAAGAGGGCCACCATCAGAACCTGGAGTACCAGAGACAGATCCGAGGAAGGAATCACAGACCGGAGGGGATGACACAGACATCGAACCCCTTGGAGAAAATTGAGACATCCAGGTGCAAGGCCAAGGACTTACCCGCCACCGGACCACAAAAACAGGTCAAAGCTGCCACCTGAACCTTCAGAGAGCTAAGTGAGAGGTCCTTCTCTAGGCCATCAGTCAGAAAAGCCAAGGGAGAGAACACCTTGGCCACCTCAAGAACCAAGTTCTGCATGCCGCACCAGCGCTCAAAGAGGCACCATATCCATACGTACGCTAGCTTGATAGATCTCTGGGTGCCAAGTACCGGAGAGATTACTGTTGAAGAGTAGCACTTATGCACTAGCAGTCTCCTTTCAAGAGCCATACCGCAAGCAAGAAGGGAGCCAGATCCTTCAGGACAATTGGTCCCCACCGCAATAGCTCCAGAGATGGAGGCAGCTGAAAAGGAGGTACTTGAAGGAGCCGCATCAGGTCACAGAAACAGAGTGGAGGAGTGGCCTAGTGGTTGGGGCAAAGTACTTCAGGCCGGAAGGTCGGGGGTTCAAATCCCACTAGAGGACAGCAACCTTGGGCCGGAAGGACTGAGTTTCTAGTCCCACAGGTGCTCCTTGTGGTCTTGGGCAAGCCACTTAACCCTCCATAGCCCATGTTCCCTGTAAAATAGTTATCTCCAAGTTATAATGCCCTGTTCAATGTAATTTCAGTTTGTTCAATGTAAACCACACTGATGCAGAATAGCGCGGTATATATAAATAAATAAATAAATAAAATACCCTCCGTGGTCAATCTGGCACTACCAGAACAATCCTGCCCGGCACTTTATACGCCAAAACACACGCCCCACCAGGTGTCACTGAGAAAACATGTAGAAAAGCCGATGACTGGGTCAAGGCTGAGTCAGGATATGAACACCCTCAGACCCCCTCTTCGTGTGGTTACTGAAGCAGCGGCAAACTTTGGCATTGGAGTGGGTCATCATCAAATCCATTTCAGGGGGACCCCAGAGGTGCAGAATCAACTGAAACGTTTCTCAACTCAATTACCACTCGCCGGGATTTAGAGAGTGTTGGCTGAAGAAGTCAGCTTCCACACTGTGCACTCTGGTAATGTACTGAATCAACAAGACTAGGAAGTTCTTCTCCGCCAAGGCAAATGGGAGATTCAACTCCAGAGAGATGCTGGCGCTTCTTGTGCCCCCAGGCAGATTGACGCATCTCTGCAGCCCTCCATCACAGCTTCGATCAGCATTGGGCGAGAGGGGCAGGTTAGGAAGCCCCTCCCCACCCCCCTCGACCAAGGCCAACCAGGTCTCTATAATTCAAACTGCAAGCAGCCGATCAGGCGGCCCATGCCTGAGGGCCTCACCAGAGGGCCCTTTAGCGTGGCCCATAGGCGCGGGCCTGAGACGTGACAAATAATTGCCTTCTATTTTAACTTCCTTTAGTACAGCTCACATTTGTATCAGTCTACCTTCAAGTTCAACTGTACCATTTCTCGGCACTGCCTTTCCCAACTGTATTAGCCATCATGCACTGCCCTGCTCCATTGTTAATATATATCACTCTGTATTAACCCTGTATTCTCCACTCCCCATAAACCCAGAATATTAATATACTGCCTCTATTTCTACAAACACAGGCAACAAGGCTACGACATAATTATCAATGTCCCACATGAGTAGTACTATCTTGACTTTCATATCCCTACAATATCTGTTTATCATAGTAGCCGTGGTAAAACTCTCGGTAGTTGCTAAGAATCTAGTAGACAAATGATACACCATCTGCCGTTCTAATTTCTGTAAGTTGCTTTTGGTATTAATCCTATTCCACTTATTGTGCAATCTACAACTCTCTTCAGTTCTCCCTGCTGCCCTTTACATATAGGTTTAAATACTAGTACAGGAGAAGAGCTCTCTCTGCTACCTAAACTCTTTTCAGATAACTTCTTACATAAAAGTTCCCAATTCACATAGACTCTCCACAGGTCTACTTTGACAGCCTGGCCAAATGCACTGTCTCGTCAGGACTCTCTTTCCAAGCAGTAATGGGTTGTGAAGGTATGGACTGAAGACAAGGTGGCAGCCCGGCAGCTGTCCACCATTGGGACAGAGCGCAAGTGTGCCACCGAAACCGCCATGGCCCTGACACGGTGCGACATGATGCGGCCTTCCAGCAGGAGCCTTGCCTGCTCATAAGTGAGGGCAATACAGTCCCCCACCCAGGTGCACAGTTTAGGCTTCATCATCACCTCCCCCAGCCTACTGGGGTCATAGGAGATGAACAGCTGAGAAGCCTTGCAGTGGCCCTGAGTGCGTTGGATAGAGAAGGACAAGGCCCTCACAGTCCAAGGGGTGAAGGACCGTCTCCGCCCAATTGGAATGAGGTCTTGGAAAGAAGGTAGGGAGCACCACTTCCTGGTTAAGATGGAAGGGCGACACTACCTTCGGCAGGAATTTGGGGTGTGCATGAAGCACCACTCTGTTCTTGTAGAACTGGTATAAGGCGCCTCCGCGACAAGGGCCTGGAGTTCGCTAACTCTGCGAGCAGAGGTGAGTACAACCAGGAAAGCCACCTTCCAAGAGAGGTAGCAAAGGTAGCAGGTGGCCAGAGGCTCAAAGGGTGAGCGAGTGAGCTGCCCCAACACTACGCTGAGGTCCCATTTGGTTGCCGGAGGGCAAACCAGAGGCCCCGAAGGAAAAGCACAGTTACTTACCTGTAACAGGTGATCTCTGGGAACAGCAGGAATACGTCTTCACATATGGGTACGTCGGTACCGACGGAGCCTGCGCGGGAACGCTCCCCAGCTTTCCAAAAAAGGAAAGCTTTTGGGAACATCCCACAGCGCTGCACGCTGCCTTCCCACCTTTCCAACCGCCTCTCTCCAGTTCGAGTTTCAAAGCTGAGACAAAGAGAGAGAGAGAGGAAAGGAAAGATAGATAGAGAGATACAACTCCTTGGGGAGGTGGGTGGGTTGTGAAGACTTATTCCTGCTGTTCCCAGAGATCACCTGTTACACGTAAGTAACTGTGCTATCTCCAGGAACAAGCAGGAATGAGTCTTCACATATGGGGTCTCCCCAGCTAGAGATGCCGGGGAGATCCCCAGGGTTGTAGACCCTGAGAAGGGCCCTACCTCCCCTTTGGATCTCAGGCATCTAAACAGGGATGGAGGGTAGGAGTTGCTCAAGTATGGAACAGGTGTTTTAGGACAGCCTGACCAAACAAGGCATCCCGGCGGGAGTCCTTGTCCAAACAATAATGGGCCGTGAAGGTATGAACCGAGGCCCATGTGGCTGCTCGACAGATCTGGTCGATGGACACAGAATTTAGATGAGCCATAGAAGTTGCCATGGCCCTCACATTGTGAGCTGTGACATGGCCTTCCAGAGAAAGGTTCTTACTCTGGTAGGCAAAAGAAATACACTGAGCAATCCAAGTGGACAGTGTCCTTTTAGAGACTGGAAGTGCTAAATGAGAAGGATCAAAAGCAACAAAGAGTTGGGAAGACCTATGTTGCTGAGTCCTTTGTAAGTAAAAGGTAAGAGCCCTTTTACAATCCAGGGTATGAAGATTGCTTTCTGCACTTGATGCATGAGGACCTGGAAAGAAGACAGGTAAATATACCTCTTGGTTCAGATGAAAAGGTGAGACCACTTTAGGCATAAAGTGTGGATTGATCCTGAGGACTACCTTATCATGATGAAACCATGTATAAGGAGGATTAGCCACCAAGGCCTGTAGCTCACTGATGCGGCGAGCTGATGTGACTGCAATGAGGAAAATAACCTTCCAGGAAAGAAATTTCAAGGAGGTGGTGGCTAAGGGTTCAAAAGGTGGCTTCATAAGCTGACCAAGAACCAGATTTAAGTCCCATGCCACCGGAGGAGGCCTAATGGGAGGATTAGTTAAAGTTAGGCCTCTCATGAATCTTGCAATAAGAGGATGAGAGGAAATAGGTTGTCCATTGAGAGGTTTAAGGGATGCTGCAATAGCACTCACATGGACTCTTACTGAATTCGTCTTAAGGCCTGCATTGGAGAGATGCAGGAGATATTCCAACAGAGAATTCAAAGGTAGTGCAAGAGGGTCAAGACCCTTCTCAGCACACCAAATGGAAAACCTTTTCCATTTAAAAGCATAGGAACGTCTAGTAGAAGGTTTTCTGGAAGCATGGAGGATATCCTTCACCTGCTGAGAAAGATTCCAACCTTGAAGGTCTAAGCCTTCAGCAAAAAGCCCTGAGGTGAAGGGACTTGGGGTTTGGGTGCCACAAAGTTCCCTCCTCCTGGGACAGGAGGTCTGGAGCAGCTCCCATGTCTAGGGAGGGAGCTTGAGAGAGATGCAGAAGTAGAGGGTACCACACTTGGCGTGGCCAGTGTGGAGCTATGAGGATCACAGATCCTTGATCCCTCTGGAGCTTGAATAGAGTCTTGGAAATTAAGGGAATGGGTGGAAAGGCATACAGGAAGTCTTGACCCCAGTGAAGGAGGAAGGCATCCCTGGCCTGAACTCCCTGACACGGAATTCTGGAACAGAACCGGGGAAGTTTGGCATTCCACGGACTTGCAAAGAGGTATATGTCCGGGGTTCCCCACTCTTGAAAGATTCTGAGTACCTGGTCCATGTGCAGGGACCATTCGTGTGGAAGCAGAACTCGACGGAGTCTGTCTGCCCAAGAGTTTTGGATTCCTGGAAGGTATACAGCCAGGAGATGGATTTGATGCTCTCTGGCGAAGGCCCACAATCTTAAAGCTTCATTGCAAAGCGACAGAGAGCCAGTTCCTCCTTGCTTATTTATGTAAAACATGGCTACCTGATTGTCCATATGAATGAGGACTGTCTTGTAGCTGAGCAGGGTATGAAATACCTTGAGAGCTAGAAAAACTGCTCGGAGCTCCAAGTGGTTGATATGTAGAGAGGTCTCCTGTGGAGACCAAGTGCCCTGAGTGGAGAGGTCGTGTAGATGAGCTCCCCAACCTGTTGGGGAGGCATCTGTTGTGAGGGTTGCTTGGGGAAACAACTGTTGGAAGGGGGACCCCAGCAACAGATTTTGGGTGGACTTCCACCATTGTAGAGACCAAAAGAGGCACCTGGAGCTTGCTATTTTGTCTGTTAGACCCCCTGAAGCTTGAGTCCACTGGGTGGACAAAGTCCATCGAGCTGCTCTCATGTGAAGGCGAGCATAGGGGACCACATGCACTGTGGATGCCATGTGGCCTAGCAGTTGTAGCATCTCCCGGGCAGTTAAATGGCTCTTTGACTGAATCTGGGAGGCTAACTGCACTAGGCGTAGGCAACGGGCCTGAGGAAGATAGGCCCTTGCAGTGGTAGTATCTAGGCAGGCCCCTATGAACTCTAGAGACTGAGTAGGGGTGAACTGGGACTTTGGGAGATTTACCACAAGTCCCAGATACTGCAGAATGCGCCTTGTGCAGTCCAGGGCAGTCTGGGCCTCTGACTGAAATGGAGCTCGGATGAGCCAGTCGTCCAGGTATGGGAATACAAATATCCCCAGAGTGCGTAGAAATGCAGCTACTACTGCCATGCATTTGGTGAACACTCTTGGAGCAGAGGCCAGACCGAAAGGAAGCACCCTGTATTGGTAATGCTTCCCTTGGAAAAGGAAACGGAGGAACCTTCTGTGAGATGGATGGATGAGGACATGGGTGTACGCATCCTTGAGATCTAGAGAACAAAGCCAATCCTAACTCTGAAGGTATGGAAGGAGAGTGCCCAGAGAAAGCATCTTGAATTTCTCCTTGCATAGAAATTTGTTCAATTCTCTGAGATCTAATATGGGTCTGTAGCCCCCTGTTTTCTTTGGGATCAGAAAGTAGGGGGAGTAAAACCCTGACCCTTGTTGAAGAAGAGGTACCTCTTCTATTGCCCCTTGGGCAAGAAGGGCAGCCACCTCCTGACCTAGAAGGTCGAGGAGAGATGTTGGAGAATTGAAATGTCTCACCATGGTGTGAGGAGGAAGATTTGAGAAATGAAGTTTGTACCCCTCCCTTATGATGGAGAGAGTCCACTGCTCTGTTGTAATTTGCTCCCATCTGAGAGCAAAGTGAGTTAACCTTCCTGGAATGGTGAGAGGCTCTGGCTGTTTCAGAGCCAGAAAGGCTAAGTTCTCTAGCATCAAGTAAAAAGCTCTGAGGAGGCTGGGTCTGCTGAGTTGCAGCAGCCCCTGTAGGCTTAGGCCTGGCCTGCTTAGGTTGCTGATGTTTAGCAGCAAAACGACCTGTAGAAGATTGCTGGCCAGAAGCAGGATGGAATCTGCCTTTCTTGAGGAAAAAAGACTTCTTGAAAGGTTTTTTCTTGGCAGGAATGGAGGTTGACTTCCAGAGCAGAATTTTCTGCATCCATTTGAGTGGTTTTTATTTGCCAATCTTTGCCGAACAGGTTTTCTCCTGTACAAGGAAGATTTCCCAAGCCATCCTGAAACCAAGATTCTAGATCAGAAGCTTGGAGCCAAGCAATTCTACGTGCAGCTATGGCAATGGCCGAAGCTCTGCTGGCACCCTCAAAGGAGTCAAAAGCTGCACGGTTGGAAAACTTTGAAATATCTTGAGTATGCTTAAGCCAAATAAGAAATTCTTCCCTTTTATCCTCTGGAAGAAAAGGGAGGAAAGTGTGTAGCTTATCTGCAACTTCTTTCAGAAACATCCCCATATAGAGACTATAGGAGTTGATTCTGGCAATGAGCATACTGGCTTGGAAGATTTTCCTACCAAAAGCATCCAAGGTCCTGCATTCTCTTCCTGGAGGAGCAGAGGAATGTCTTTTTGCACTCTCTTTTTTTCATAGCTGACTCCACCACAATAGAATGGTGAGGAAGCTGTGTTTTATGAAAACCAGGACAAGGAGGGACACGGTACATGGTGTCCAACCTATGAGAATGAGGAGAGATAGTGAGAGGAGTCTCCCATAAGTCAATCATGTGATCATAAAGAATCTCATGAATTGGCAAGGTGACTGCCTCCTTAGGAGCCTTGGGATAACCTAAAATATCTAATTTTTTAGCTCTAGGCTCAGATTCAGAGGTTACTGAAATAGAAAGCCCTTTAGCCACTTCTCTTATGAAGTCTTGAAGGGACAAGTCTTCTGGAGGAGACATTCTTCTTTTTGGAGAAGAAGGCTCTTCAGGAAGGGCTATGGATACTTCAGCAGACGCCTCCGATGCATCAGAATCTTCGGAGGAATCAAAGTATTGACTGTCAGGGTGCTCTTTCAAAGCTCGATACGCGTACCGAGCCGTATCGACATTGGGCATCATCGGTACTGGTTCGGTACCGATGGGCACCCCTGGACAGGGAACCGCTGCAGTCGACACCATGGCTGATGTCGATGCAGTCGGTACCGGTACCAGCATCGGTGCCGGTACCCGGGCTGATACCGACAATGGAGTTTGTTGTGGTATCAGCGGCGTCACAGCTTGAATGAAGGCCGTGATAGCCTGCTGCATGGATAGAACATTCTGATCCATCGACGCCATGAATGCCTGGAATTCGGTACCGGAAGGTTGTGCCGGTACCCCAGAGCATTCTAACAGGTGATCGGTCGAGGCCGTGCCATCGATGTCAACCTGTAACCCCATAGGTGGAGCTTTGGAAGCCGGAGCTTCCCGCCGAGGTTGTTTTGCCGGTGCAGGATCCTCGAGGGCAAGCCCGGAGGCATCTCAATGCTTGGAAGGAGATCTACCCTTCGAGGACCGGCTGGTTTTATGTTTGGTTACCTGAGATCCATGGGAGGAAGAAGAAGCCCTGGAAGACGTCGATGATACTGAAGCTGCATCAGAGGGAAACAGAACATGGAGCTTGGCTGCTCGGTTCTGTAAACCCCGTTTGGACATCAAGGAGCAGAACGAACAGTCCAAAATGGAGTGGTCAGGACCCAAACATTTGAGACACCATTCATGGGTGTCGGTAACAGAAATAGTACTGCTACACTTAGTGCATTTTTTAAACCCGGAGGCTGGTTTTTCCATGAGGAAAAGGTTTCGTGGGGCCTAAGACCCAAAAAGGAAAAACACACTAAGTGAGGGAAAAATATGTTCTTTTTTTTTTTTCTTTTTTTTTGTTTAAGAAAAGAAAGAAAGACCGGCGGTACCGGTCCGACGACGGAGAAGGCAGACGCGCGACCAAAGAAATAAAATAAAACAAAGAACTTCTTCAGCGGTGACAGGAACACGACCTGCTGGCTCTGCGGAAAAGAAGAACTGGAGAGAGGCAGTTGGAAAGGCGGGAAGGCAGCGCGCAGGCGCTGTGGGATGTTCCCAAAAGCTTTCCTTTCCACAGGATGGTAGGGCACTGCCAGGACACTAAGGTGTACTCGGAAGGGGTTAGACTTGAGCACGGACAGAGAAAGGTGAAGGTGGTACTCTAACACCAGAGGCACCAGGCAAGAGAAAGAATCAGCCCCATGTTGGGCGCACCAAGCAGAGAACCTGTGCCATTTGAGGGTGTAAGCCTTCCTAGTAGAGGCCTTGCGAGAGGCCAACAGAATGTTCTCCACATCAACCGGAAAGTTGAGAGGGGCCAGAGTTACCCTTTCAGCAGCCACGCTCTCAGCGAGAGGGACCCGAGGTTGGGGTGCAGGAGAGCGCCCCCATCCTGAGATAGGAGATCCGGGTCAGTCCCCAGAGGGATGGGGACCTCCACCACCAACCTCAGAAGCAGCGGGAACTACAGCTGCCTGGGCCACCGAGGAGCTATCAGGATAAGCAAAGCCATGTCACGGAGGGTCCTGAACAGGGTCTTAGGGATCAGCAGCGTCGGAGGGAAGGCATACATGAGGCCTTCTGACTATGAGACCAGTAATGAGTCCGCTGCCACCCTGGAGGGGTGGGCCTGCCGGGAGCAGAAGTGGAACAACTGAAAGTTGTCCAGACTGGCGAACAGCTCCATCACAGGTTTCCTCCAGATTCGGAAAAGCCGACTGGCCACCCTGGGGTCCAGCTGCCACTCATGCGGCTGGAGAACTCTGCTGAGCCTGTCAGACGGCAGGTTGACCTGGCCTGGCAAGTACACTGCCTGCAGGATGATACCCTGCATACGAGCAGAGGACCAGTGCCTCCTGACAACGAGCATGAGACCCTGTGACCTCCCTGTTTGTTCATGTAGAACAACGCCACCTGTTTGTCTGTCTGGACCAGCACCGGCTGGTGACGAAGTGGTGACAGAAAACCCTCAGGGCAAGGTGTATGGCCTGGAGCTACAGGAGGTTGATCGTCTGGCAACCAGCTGCCCTGAGTGTGGAGATCTCTGGAGTGGGCTCCTCAGCCGAGCAGGGAGGTGTCCATGGCGAGGACCCTTGAGTGACTTGGGGCCTGAAAAGGCATGTCTGCTTCAAGATGCCAGAGCGACTGCCACCAGTCCAGGAAGTCTACCAACTGGCGGGTCACAGAGACTCGGTCCCGGAGACGGCCCGTGGTCTCAGACCACTGGTCCCAGAGGCAGCATTGCACCGTCCTCATATGGAGGCTAGCGTCTGGGGTGACGTGGACCGAGGAGGGGCAAAAGAAGCTGGGTGGGCACCAAGGGACGGTGCTGTACGTCTCAAGGTAGGGACCGGAGCTGATCAGCTCGATCCTTGGATAGGAAGGCCGTCGACTGGAGGGTGTCCATCTTTGCTGCAATAAACTCAAGGCACCGTTTTGGGAGGAGGTGAGACTTGGGGTAGTTTATAACAAAGCCCAAGTGTTGCAGAACCTGGTTGGTGTGAGCGGTGGCCTTCTGCACCTCCGAGGCTGTGCCTCCCCTTATGAGCCAGTTGCCCAGGTAGGGAAAAACGAAGATCCCCTGGAGCCAGAGAAAGGTGGCCCCGATGGCCAGGCATTTTGTGAAGACCCTTGGGGCAGAGGATATGCCAAAGCGGATCACCCTGTATTGAAAGTGCCTGCCCCTTACTACGAACCGCAGGTACTGCCTGTGGTTGGGGTGGATGAGGATGTCAGTATAAGCATCCTTGAGGTCTAAGCAGCATAGCGAGTCTCCCTGCTGGAGGTATGGCAGCAATGTTCCAAGGGAGAGCATCTTAAATTTCTCCCTTACCAGGAATTTGTTGAGGTTGCGCAGGTCGAGTATAGGCCTTAGGCCCCCCTGTCCTCTTTGGGACGAGGAAGTATCAGGAGAAGAAACCCTTGCCCCTGAGGTGGTGAGGCACATGTTCCACCGTCTTGTCCTCGAGAAGACCTGCCAAATCCTTCAGAAGGTCCCGGTGTAGGGGAGACCTGAGGGGCTCTCCCAGGAAATAAGAGGGAGGTGTCTGAGCCAGATGTAGGAGATAACTCTCCCTGATTACCCTCAGTGCCCAGGAATCTGTGGTGATAGCCACCCATCTCTGGGCACAGAGGGCCAGATGTCCCCAGGTGGGCTGCTGATCTCCTTGGGGTAGAGATGCTATGCTCAAGGAGTCAAAAACTCTCCCCTGGCTGGGCAGGGGCTGGGGCCGGTGCCTGGGGTTTTGGAGCCTTCTGCTTACGTGGGTCACGCCCATGTTCTTTAGCCTGCTGACCCTTGGAGCTGGGGAGGCCTGATCAAGGCGGGTAGTTGGTAAGCAGCTCCCTTCCTCGGGTAAAAGGGTTTTTTACCCGAGCCCTTCTGTCAGGGAGGGGCAGTGGTCTTCTTAGAGAGCCTGGTCCTCATGAATTTGGTCTCCAGCTCGGTAGCCTTGTTGGTCATGGGTTTGCCAAAGAGATTCTCCTCTTGGCATGGGACATAGACCAATTTGTCCTGAACCCACTGCTCGAGATCGGATGACTGAAGCCAAACTTGGCAACATGCACTGATGCCTGCTGCGGCTACCCAAGCCGTTGACTTGAACCAGTCATAGGCCGCACGAGACATAAATTTGGAGCACTCACGGATGGTTTTGGTCAGGCTCTTGAAGCGCTGCAAGGGTTCCTCTGAGAGACCAGCCAAGAACCCGGCGAGTTCTGTCGCCAGGTCCCTCAGGTACATACTCATGTACAACTGGTAGGCCTGGATGCGGCAAAGGAGCATCGAGCTCTGGTAGCACTTTCTGCCGAGAGCGTCCAAGGTGCGGGCCCCCCAGCCAGGGGGCACCGAGGAGTGTGTCTTCTGGCTTTTCAGTTGACGCATGGCCGACTCCACCACCATGGAGTTATGCGGCAGTTGTGACTTCTGGAAGTCCAGGCTCCAGCGGACCCGCTACATCGAGTTGTCTGCTCACCAGGGGTACCTACACTGGTGTCTCCCACATACAGAACATGAGTCGTTCTAGGATGGGAGAGATAGGTACCATTAGCGATTCCTGTGGAGGGGCCTCGTTCTGGAGGATCTCTAACTCATCCACCCGAGAGTCCTCCTCTGACTCGGTTGGGAATGCCAGGGCCTTGGACATGTCCTTGACAAACTCCAAGAAACCCATGTCCTCGAGCGGGGACCGCCATCAAGGTTCCGACATGGGGGAATCAGAAGGGACGTTGCAGTGGCAACGGGTACCGGGGGACTCCTCGTCCTCCATCTCCCACTCGGAGCAGTTTGTGGAGGACTCACTGGAGGGCTGCTCTGCGGGCCTCGAGGACCCGGCTTGCACCCGGTAGACTTGCCGGGGATGACCATGGTCCTGACTAGCGGGACTCTGAGTGTGATCTTGGCCGAGGATTGACTTGAGGCCGAAGGACCTTGAGGATCAGCTTGGCCTCCGGAACACCCTGGATATCAACGGCCCAGTGGTCGAGGCAGATGAACAAGTCAAACCGGACAACAGCGCCTGCTGATGGTCCATGAAGGCAGACAAACTGCGCTCCAAGGCCGCCATTCTGGACTCCAGCTCAGAAGGCTCCGCAAACTTTGGCACGGGCACCGAGGGACTCGGGCCAGATGCTGGCTCCCCCATAGGGGAATCCTTGATGAGGATGGTATCTAGGGACAGAGGAAGGTCCACAGCCAGATCCTTTCGGGGCCCTTAGCAGGCTGCTCCCTTTCCAATGCCTTGCCCCAGCCAGTCGGAACCATTCAAGGATGCCGCCTTCAAGGATTTCTTCTTCTTTCTGGGTTCCCTCGAGGGAGACCTCCTTTCTGAGGACCCACGACGAGGCTCAGGCTCGGAACGTTCCGCCCGAGGTGTCAGGGCCTCAGACGAGGCCCTGGCTTTGGGAGGCACTGGGGATTCAAGGAAAAACTTGTCGTGCTGCTGCTGGTGTCTCTTGAGGGCCTTACTGGACATCATCTTGCAGAGACCGCAGGTCGCCGGGTCATTGTCTGGCCCGAGGTAATAAAGACAGCAGACATGTGTGTAGGTCAAAGACATGATTTTATGGCACCGATCACACTTCTTAAAACCACTGGTAGCCATGGGGGAAAAAAGTACCCCTCTGAGGTAGGACCCTTTGGGCTACCAGCAGGAGAAAAAGGTGCAAAGGCACCAGAAAAAGAAAAGAACGGAAAAAAAAAAAAATTAAACTGAACCAGACACCAAGGCCGGTAGGCGGTTACCGGTGCAATACCAGATGAAAGTTGGAAACTCGAGGAACAAAATAATCAACTTTTTCCGGGGACAAGCCAGACAACATCTGAAGGGCTCCATGGAAAAAAGGAGACTGAGCAAGATGGCAACCTTGGGCGAGAAGGGAACCATGCATGCATGGTGGCATCTCCCAAAAGTTTTCTTTGAAAGCTGGGGGGATGCTTCCGTGAGTGCTCCATCGGTGCCGACGTCACCCATTTGTGAGGACTGACTTCCTGCTTGTTTCCGGAGAATAAAGATTTTCCAGGTAGGTAATGACGATAGTCCCGAGACCCCTGGGAAACTAGCCAGCATGCACTTACTGGTCAGGTGGAGGCTGACGAGAAAGGGGCACATGCCCGCTTGGCAGACCCCCTGTACTTCTTTTCTGGGAGATTTTGTCTTAACCTAGTTCCTTCACCAGTTTCTCCAATCTGTTCCAAACAGGAGCTTCCCCTTAAAGGTCAATTGAACCAACCAGGCTTTGGAAGATGTGTCCACCACCCAGTGACAGAGCCAAATCCCATGCCGTGACACAATAGTCAGGGCACCATCCCTGGCCATCAGGCGCACTAGGTCATACAGGGCATCAGAAAGGAAGGCCGTAGCCGAGGCCCAAGAGAGAAGCATAATCATCAGATGGAAGAGATTGAATGCACTAGAGCAGGGCTGGAGAAGTCAAGCTGGTGTATAACCCCAGCTGTAGAATAGCTGTTAACATGGCAAACTGGCTCTTCAGCAAAGAATCAACCTTGCAGTCCAGAACATCCTTTAAGGCTGAAGTACTTTCCACAGGAATGGTGGTCCATCTGGTAACCACCGCGACCTGTGCATCCATCTTGGAATGTCAAATCACTCACTGCACTCCTCCTCCAGAACACAAATGTTCTTATAGACCCTTTACCCTTTGGGCAGGAGTCGGGAGAGTCCCATCTGGACCAGATCATATCTCTAATCACCTTCAGGAATGGGAAAATAGTAGTGGATTTCCATGCCTCTTGAATAAGTGGGTGTGCTTTCGGCTCCTATTCCATGCTGGAAGCATCTGTCAAGTTCAAGGTGGGTGAGACCCTGAAATCAACACTGCCAGTTCCTCCTTCTGGAACAGGCAGAACATGCCAGCCTCTTCATAGTCTTCTGAAGGCAATGGGAGGTTCTCCTCCACATCAGAGCCCAATACTAATTCATTTGGGTCTGAAGCATAGTCAACATCTCAGACAGCTCCCAAGCGCTCCTCATCTTCAAAGTGTGTCACGCGCCGGGGATGCTTAGCCAAAGACTATCGAGCAGGGCTTTTTCTCCCAGCCTGCCTAGTACGAGACTGTGTCCGGCAGCATCCACAGGCTGCAGAGTCTGAATTTCCATACCAGGAGGACCATGCCATGTTGCAAAAAGGAAAAGAATTCCAGGGAGGATAATCCAGAGAACCTGGAAGCTCTCCTCTCAGAAAAGGCTCCCCGACACCAGGGAGCACAGCTGCCACTGATTCCCTAGAGGATGAAAAGTGACTCACAGCACAGTCAGAGCCCCTGGCCAGTTGCGTAACCTTACCATTAGCACCATCCTGCTCCTCCTGCCCTGAGGCAGGTAAGGCAGACTAACTGTATCCTCCGGCTGAGAGGGGGAAAGCATGGTCTCCAGGGGCGACTCAGAAGCTGCCATACAGGAAGATAGAGTGCAGAATCCAAGGATGAGGCTCCTCGCTTGCCACAGGATGAACAATGTTTCCCGGAAGAAGACAGAGAGCTAGGGTAAGTATCACCAGAGTGTGTGTTAAGGCTGCGCTGGCCCGCAAGTGTGCGCTGTGATTTTACAGAACGAGCATTAAAGGCACTAGGGAAGGAACACACGTTGGAGCCACTTGGGCAGAACACGCATTAGGACTGTTCGACCCCCAGGTGTGCAATAGGAAAAAAATGTTACTAACATGTGCAGAAAACCCCCCACACAGCTCCAAAGGTCACTTCCAGTTCACCTCAAATTGTGTCCCTCAGAGATGGAACAGAGCGCTCCCACAAAATCAGCAGGTACTTCCTCCCTCACGAGCAGCTCAAATCTTTTTTTAAAGAGCCAATTGCAGTGCAGGGAGGATTTGCTGAACTGAGCTCAAGGCTTCCAAATCCTGGGTGCCAAGATATAAAAAATCCATGTTGTCAATGTCCCTGTTTAATGTACATTACCAAGTTTAAGTTACAATGTAAACCGCTTTGATTGAAATGATCAAGTGGTATAAAAAAACTTAAATAAATAAATAAAATTTACATTCACCATGCTGACCTGGTGCCTGGGATTGCACACAGGCATAGTTTGGGGTCATCATAGTAAGGTGGTACCCCCCTCTTTCCCAAAAAATGTTGGGGGTGCTAATGCTGAATTAGTCCCGCTTCCTTCACAGCCAAGATGCATTATGTTTTGCCCCCTCCTCTCCAAGTAAGCAGGAAAATCACATCTATGCTAAACTAGTACAAAATAAACAAAACAAAGACATTAAAATCCGTGCAAAGCTAATCAAAGAAAATAAAGAAGATTGGAGCAGACAAATTTAAATAAAACAAAACTTGATTCAGGCAATAAGCAAGAAAGGTAAAATATAATAAATTCTCCTGTGCAATGAGCAGCACAGCTCTGTTTCAGATATGTGCAGCTTGCAATCAGTCACATACAGTATTTTAGTAAAAGCTTGTGAGAAAAGCCAGGATTTCATGTGCTTCCTGAAATGGAGGTAAGTCCTGGGTTAGATGTAATATCTGGGAATGAATTCCGGAGAAAGTGTAGCTAATCACCTGTAAAGCACAGTTACTTACCTGTAACAGGTGATCTCTGGGAACAGCAGGAATAAGTCTTCACATATGGGTATCGTCGGTACCGACGGAGCCTGTGTGGGAACGCTCCTCAGCGTCCAAAAGGAAAGCTTTTGGGAGCATCCCACAGCGCCTGCGCGCTGCCTTCCCGCCTTTCCTAACCGCCTCTCTCCAGTTCGAGTTTTAAAGCTGAGACAAAGAGAGAGTGAGGAAAGGAAAGAAAGATAGAGAGATACAACTTCTAGGGGAGGTGGGTGGGTTGTGAAGACTAAATTCCTGCTGTTCCCAGAGATCACCTGTTACAGGTAAGTAACTGTGCTATCTCCAGGAACAAGCAAGAATGAGTCTTCACATATGGGGACTCCCCAGCTAGAGATGCCTGGGAGATCACTCAGGTTGTGAGTCCCTGGGAAGGGCTCTACCTCCACCCATGAATCTCAGGCATCCAGCCAGGGATGGAGGGTAGGAGTGATTAGGTATGGAACAGGTGTTTGAGAACAGCCTGACCAAACAAGGCATCCCGGCAGGAGTCCTTGTCCAAGCAGTAATGGGCTGTGAAGGTATGAACCGAGGCCCAGGTGGCCGCTCGACAGATCTGGTCGATGGACACAGAATTTAGATGAGCCATAGAGGCTGCCATGGCCCTCACATTGTGAGCTGTGACATGGCCTTCCAGAGAAAGGTTCTTACTCTGGTAGAAGAAAGAAATACATTGAGCAATCCAATTGGACAGAGTTCTCTTAGAGACTGGAAGTCCTAAATGAGAGGGATCAAAAGCAACAAAACGTTGAGAGGACTTTCTATGTTGCTGTGTCCTTTGTAAGTAAAAAGCAAGAGCTCTTTTACAATTCAGGGTATGAAGATTCCTCTCTGCACTTGAAGCATGAGGTCCTGGAAAAAAGACAGGTAAATAAACCTCCTGGTTCAGATGAAAAGGTGAGACCACTTTAGGCATAAAGTGTGGATTAGTCCTGAGGACTACCTTGTCATGATGGAACCTTGTATAAGGAGCATTAGCCACCAAGGCTTGCAGCTCACTGATGCGGTGAGCTGAAGTGACTGCAATGAGAAAAATAACCTTCCAGGAGAGAAATTTCAAGGAGGTAGTGGCTAAGGGTTCAAAAGGTGGCTGCATAAGCTGGCCAAGAACCAGATTCAAGTCCCATGCCACTGGAGGTGGTCTGATGGGAGGTTTAGTCAAAAGAAGGCCTCTCATGAATCTTGCTATAAGAGGATGAGAGGAAATAGGTTGTCCATTGAGAGGTTTAAGGGATGCTGCAATAGCACTCAAATGGACTCTTACTGAATTCGTTTTAAGGCCTGCATGGGATAAATGTAGCAAATACTCTAGTAAAGAATTCAGAGGTATTGCAAGAGGGTTAAGACCCTTCTCTGCACACCAAATGGTAAACCTTTTCCATTTAAAAGCATAGGAACGTCTAGTGGAAGGCTTTCTGGAAGCATGAAGGATGTCCTTCACTTGCTGAGAAAGATGCAAATCTTGAAGGTCTAGGCCTTCAGCAACCAGGCTCTGAGGTGAAGAGACTGGGGATTTGGGTGCCACAACGTTCCCTCCTCCTGGGACAGGAGGTCTGGAGCAGATCCCAAGTCCAGGGAGAGAGCTTGGGAGAGATGCAGAAGTAGAGGGTACCACACTTGGCGTGGACAATGTGGTGCTATGAGGATCATAGACCCCTTGTCTCTCTGAAGTTTGAAGAGTGTCTTGGGAATTAGGGGAATGGGTGGAAAGGCATAGAGGAAGTCTTGCCCCCAATGAAGGAGGAAGGCATCCCTGTCCTGAACTCCCTGACATGGAACCCTGGAACAGAACCGGGGAAGTTTGGCATTCCACAGACTTGCAAAGAGGTCTATGTCCGGGGTTCCCCAAATTCGGAAGATTCTGGCTATCTGGTCCCCATGGAGGGACCATTCGTGTGGGAGCAGAACTCGACTGAGTCTGTCTGCCCTAGAG
Organism: Ichthyophis bannanicus; assembly: GCA_033557465.1. NCBI lineage: Eukaryota > Metazoa > Chordata > Amphibia > Gymnophiona > Ichthyophiidae > Ichthyophis > Ichthyophis bannanicus. The sequence goes on from CM066031.1 coordinate 1,541,806,442, forward strand.
TTTTGAACCCCTGGAAGATACACTGCCATGAGATGAATTTGATGCTCTCTGGCGAAGGCCGACAATCTCAGAGCTTCGTTGCAAAGCGACAGAGTGCCAGTCCCGCCCTGCTTGTTCACGTAGAACATGGCTACTTGGTTGTCCGTGTGGATGAGAACTGTCTTGTAGCTGAGCAGGGTGTGGAAGACTCTGAGAGCTAGAAAAATTGCTCTGAGCTCTAAGAGGATGATATGTAGAGATGTCTCCTCTAGAGACCAGATGCCTTGAGTGGAGAGATCTTGAAGATGAGCTCCCCAACCTCTTGGAGAGGCATCTGTTGTAAGGGTTGCTTGGGGTAACACCTGTTGAAAGGGGGACCCCAGCAACAGATTTTGAGTAGACTTCCACCAGTGGAGGGACCAAAAGAGGCGACTGGAGGTTGCTATTTTGTCTGACAGGCAACCTGTCTGGGTCCATTGGGTGGACAGAGTCCACTGAGCTGCCCTCATGTGAAGGCGAGCGTAAGGAACCACATGCACAGTGGATGCCATGTGGCCTAACAGTTGTAACATCTCTTGAGCAGTTAAATGGGATTTTAACTGAATTTGTGAGGCTAACTGCACCAAGCGTAGGCAACGGGCCTGGGGAAGATAGGCCCTTGCAGTTGTGGTATCCAGCAAGGCCCTATGAACTCTAGAGACTAAGTAGGGGTGAGATGGGATTTTGGAAAGTTTATTACAAGTCCCAGATACTGAAGGATACGGCTTGTGCAGGTTAGAGAAGTCTGGGCCTCTGACTGGGATGGAGCTCGGATGAGCCAGTCGTCCAGATATGGGAATACGAATATCCCTGGGGTGCATAGAAATGCAGCTACTACTGCCATGCATTTTGTGAACACCCTTGGTGCAGAGGCCAGACCGAAAGGAAGCACTCTGTATTGATAGTGCTTCCCTTGATAAAGGAACCGAAGGAACCTTCTGTGTGTTGGATGGATGAGGACATGGGTATACGCATCCTTGAGGTCTAGAGAGCAAAGCCAATCCTGACTCTGAAGGTATGGAAGGAGAGTACCGAGAGAAATCATCTTGAATTTCTCCTTGCATAGAAACTTGTTCAATTCTCTGAGATCTAATATGGGTCTGTAGCCCCCTGTTTTCTTTGGGATAAGAAAGTAGGGGGAGTAGAACCCTGAGCCCTGTTGAAGAAGGGGTACTTCTTCTATTGCCCCTTGGGCAAGAAGGGTAGTAATCTCCTGACCCAGCAGGTCGAGGAGAGATGTTTGAGAATTGAACTGTCTCACCATGGTGTGAGGAGGAAGGTTTAAGAAATGAAGCTTGTACCCCTCCCTTATGATGGAGAGGGTCCATTGCTCTGCTGTGATTTGTTCCCATCTGGGAGCAAAGTAAGCCAACCTTCCTGGAATGGTGAGAGGCTCTGTATGTTCTAGAGCCAGAAAGGCTAAGCTCTCTAGTTGTAAGTCAAAGGCCCTGAGGAGGCTGAGGCTGTTGGGCCGTAGCAGTCCTAGCAGCCTTAGGCTTGGCCTGTTTCGGTTGTTGCTGTCTCTTTGTAGGAAAATGACCTGCAGAAGATGACTGCTGACCATAAGCAGAATAATATTTCCCTTTTTTGGGAAAAACCCCCTTTTTAAACAACTTTTTCTTAAAGGGAGCAGAAGTAGACTTTGAAAGTCTATCTAAAGCAGAATTTTCAGCATCCATTTGGGTGGCCTTTGCTTGCCAATCTTTGCCAAAAAGGTTTTCACCTGTACAAGGAAGATTTCCTAGTCCATCTTGAACCCAAGGTTCCAAATCAGAAGCTTGTAACCAAGCAACTCTGTGTGCACCTATGGCAATGGCCGAGGCTCTGCTGGCACCTTCAAAAGAGTCAAAGGCTGCACGGTTGGAAAACTTGGAAATATCCTGGGCATGTTTGAGCCAGGTGAGGAATTCTTCCCTTTTATCTTCTGAAATAAAAGGAGATAAAGTTTGCAGGTGATATGTAACTTCTTTTAGAAACATCTCCATATAGAGACTATAGAAGTTGATTCTGGCAACAAGCATACTAGCCTGGAAAATTCTCCTGCCAAAGGCATCTAAGGTTCTGCATTCTCTTCCTGGAGGAGCAGAAGAGTGCCTTTTTGTACTCTATCTTCTTCATAGCAGACTCCACCACAATGGAGTGGTGAGGAAGATGAGTCTTATGGAAGCCAGGACAAGGAGGAACACGATACATGGTGTCCAACCTGCGAGAATGAGGGGAAGTGGTGAGAGGAGTCTCCCATATACCCAACATGTGATCATAAAGAATCTCATGTATTGGTAAAGTGGCTGCCTCTTTAGGAGCCTTAGGATATTGTAAAATATCTAATTTTTTGGCTCTAGGCTCTGACTCAGGGGCCACTGAGATGGAAAGGCCCCTGGCCACTTCCCTAATGAAGTCTTGAAAAGACAAGTCTTCAGGAGGAGACATTCTCCTTTTTGGAGAAGAGGGCTCCTGAGGATGAATCACCGATGCTTCGACAGAGACCTCTGATTCATCAGAGTCTTCAGAGGAATCGAAGTATCGCCTGTCTGGATGCTCCTGCAGAGCCCGATACGCGTACCGGGCGGTATCGACATCGGGAGTGATCGGTACCGGTTCGGTACCGATGGGCATCACAGAACAGTGTACCGCTGCAGTCGACACCGAAGCGGATGTCGATGCAATCGGTACCGGCAACAGAGTTTGTTGCGGTACCGAAGGCGTCGCAGCTTGTATGAATGCTGTGATGGCACGCTGCATGGTCAGGATATTCTGATCCATTGACGCAACCAATGTCTGGATGTTGGTACCAGTGGGAACCACCGGTACCCCAGAACATGGCAACAGGTGATCGGTCGAGGCCGAGCCATCAATGTCAACCTGTGACCCCATAGATAAAGCTTTGGAAGCCGGAGCCTCCCGCCGGGGTAATTTTGCCGGTGCGGATTCCTCGAGGGCAAGCCCAGAGGCATCTCGATACTTAGAGGGAGATCTACCCTTCGAGGACCGGCTGGATTTAAGTTTGGTTACCTGAGATCCATGTGAGGAAGAAGCAGCCCTGGAAGACGTCGATGCAACCGAAGCTGCATCCGAGAAAAACAGGGTACTGAGTTTAGCTGCTCAATTCTATAGACCTCTCTTAGACATCATGGAGCAGGACTCACAATCCGCAATGGAGTGGTCAGGACCTAAACATTTTAGACACCATTCATGGGTGTCAGTGACAGAAATAGTGCCGCTGCACTTCGTGCATTTTTTAAACCCAGAGGCGGGCTTTTCCATGAGGAAAAATTTCCTAGGCCTAAGGCCAACGAAGAAAATGCACTGAAGTGAGAAAAAAAACAGTACTTTTTTTTTTTTTTTTTAGAATAAAGAAAGGAAAGACCGGCGGTACCGATCCAGCGTCGAGAAGGCAGACGCGCGACCAAAGAAATAAAATAAAGAAATTCTTCAGCGGTGATAGGAACACGACCTGCTGGCTCCGCGGAAAAGAAGAACTGGAGAGAGGCGGTTAGGAAAGGCGGGAAGGCAGCGCGCAGGCGCTGTGGGATGCTCCCAAAAGCTTTCCTTTTGGACGCTGGGGAGCGTTCCCGCGCAGGCTCCGTCGGTACCGACGATACCCATATGTGAAGACTCATTCCTGCTTGTTCCTGGAGATCATGTGTTCTCCAGGGACACCAAGAATCATTCCTCATATATGGGTGACGTCGGTGCCGATGGAGCCTGCGTGGAGCATTTCCCCAGCTTTCAAAGAAAACCTTTGGGACATGCTGCCACGCATGCGTGGCTCCCTTCCCGCCCAAGGGTGCCATCTTGTTCAGTCAGATAACATAGCTAGGACAGCAGTAAAAACTAAAACAATGTAGAGAGGCAAATCCCAGGGGAGGAGGGAGGGCTGTGAGGACTGATTCCTGCTGTCCCTGGAGAACATTTGTTACAGGTGAGTAACTAAGCTTTCTCCAGAACAAGCAGGAAGTCAGTCTTCACATATGGGACTTCCTAGCTCCAGGCTGCCGAGGACCAAACCACGACATCACCAATGGCGACAAAGTTATGAGCTGCAGAAGGTGAGTCCCCACTGAGAGACTCTGCAAGACCCTAGCATCCAGCAAAACTATCACTCTGGTAGCCTGAACACAGAAGGTTCGGAAGGCAGGAGTTGTCTATACCTCAAGAATATTAAAGTATTGCCTAGACAAAGGCACTGTCCCTGTGAGATTTGCTCTCCAGGCAGTAATGAGCTGCGAACGTATGAATGGAAGACCATGCGGGGCCTTGCAGATCTCAGTCACCGGCACTGAGAGGAGATTGACCACCGATGTGGCCAACACCTTAACACGATGCACTGTCATTCGGTGCTCAAGGGAGAGGCCAGCTCATTCATAAGCGAGGGCAATACAGTCCGACACCCAAGTGGACAGAGTTCACTTAGTCACAGGGAGCCCCAGTCTGCTGGGGTCAAAAGACACGAAAAGCTGAGGAGCTTTGCGATGGGCCTGGGTCCATTGTAAGCCGCAGGATCTCCTCAACCTCTCCTAAAAAACTGAAAGGGACCAACACTACACTTTCAGTAGCCACGCTGTTAGCGTCAACGACCCTAAAAATGGGGTGTAGGAGGGAGCCCTTCTCCTGGGACAGGAGGTCAGGGCCTCAGCCCAGAGGGACTAGGAGTGCCACCGACAGAGAAAGCAGCAGAGGGAACCAAGGTTGCCTGGGCCACCTGGGGGCAATCAGTATGACTGGTGCCTCTTAGCTCTGGACCTTGAAGAGGGTCCTGGCGACCGGGGGAGGAGGGATGGGGGGGTCAGTGGGAACGCACAGAGTAGGCCCTCGGACCACAAGATCAGGAAGGCATCTGCCGCCACTCTCTCCGGGTACAGCTGACAGGAGCAGAAGCGGGGTAGCTGCATGTTGTCTTGAGGCAAATAAGTCCATCACAGGCTGTGATAAGGAAGCTTATCATAGTTCAGGAAGAAATAATACAAGAGGTGATTTGGCTCTGAATAAGCAACCTGTGCTGGCTGGTAAAAGCACTAAAACAGTGTTTACCTAAAAGACTACCAGACCCGGAATGCACTGGTTTACAGAAAGCCTCTAGGAGAGCTGAAGTAGGGAAACGTGTGCCTAATCAGAGAAGCAATGATGTAATCCCTAATCACACATCTCCTAGGGCAAGGGTGGCAAGGACAGCAACGTGAGCTGGAGAAGGAGAGACTGATCGTGAACAGAAGGAAGAACAGCAAGACGTCCAGAAGGTCTAAGAAAGGAGCCCAAGGCAGTACGTATACTGGGAGAGATTCCTGGGGCAAGCATTCTTCATTGGACTGGAAGAAGCCAGAGGCTTGGAGATATACAGCCAGGAACCCTCGGACAGCACCTGTAAGGGAGACAGCTGCATCTACAGAAAGAAGGAGCTCTAATACCTATTTAAGGAGGTATGGGAAAAGAGACCTGAAGTCCAGAGATTCTGACTGGAGAGCTGGGCACAGAGGTTTTGCTACCTACTGGTCAAAATACCCAGAGAGGAAACCTAATGACAACGTGATCTCAGGTATGAACTCTGATCTGTTCCCTAGCTTTGCACAAGGAAGACAGCAGGGAAACAGTTTCTATCCTGGTAGAGATCAGTTAGAGAAATCCTCTGAGTCAGTGTTTGAAAGTGATCCTATGATATTTCAAGAGCAAGGGGAAATATCAAATGAGGAAGTTGAATGTATGGATTGTTCTCTTTCTAAGCTGCTGTTCTAAAGTAATTCTCAGTTAAGGATCAAACACCAAAAGGAACTGTACTGATTTTTAGCTTCCCAGAAAAGTTTCTTTGAGAGAAAGCTTTGGGGAAAGTTGGAGCCACGTGGAGAGTGGACCAGCAATGGTTTGCAGCTGGTTAAGCACCTATGATTAGAGCAAGGCACAAGTGCACGTGGGACTTTGGAAAAAGCTTCTTCTCTGTGTGGAAGGAAGAAAGCTGGGGTTTTTTTTGATAAAGAGAATTTTCCTTGTGGGTTTATTTTTCATTCCAACACTGCTAAGAAAGTTTATTAGCAGGGGCTAGAAGAAAGACCTTTTCTGTTCCATCAAGGTCTTTACTAAGTTGTTGCATAAGTAATTCAGTTGCCTTATTTGTTTTGTTTCCTGAATAAAACTCCTGGAGAAATTATCCTGTTGATGTTACCAAGCATATCTGTGCGAGGGAATAACACCCCATAAATAAAATCTGTGTTCTGCTTTACACTCGAGCAACTACAATTCTTTATTCTTGTTAAACGGCTAGTTTTGTGTGATTGAACTACAACGCCCACAATCCTTTGCAAGTCAAGTAAATTCATGTCCTTGCCAAGATTGTGGAACTTTCACAACAAGCACCCCTGTTTACAAGGCCTGCCCCAGAGGCAGAAGAGCGAGCAGCCACTCTGGGGTCCATGCGCCACTCGTGTGGTCAGAGGACCCTGCTCAGCCTGTCTGCCAAGAGGTTGTCCTAGCTGGGATGTGAACCGTCTCGAGGAGCATGTTGTTGCAAGCTGCAAAGGAAAGGATGGTCACCGCCTCCTGGCAGAGGGGTTACAACCCTGTGCCACCATGCTTGTTGACGTAAAATATGGCGACTTGGTTGTCCGTCTGAATCAGTACAGACTGGTGTAGCATGTGGTGGCGAAACGCCCATAGAGCCAAGAAGATCGAGATGAGCTCCAGGAAACTGAGCTGCAGCAGAGATTCTCCCTGGGACCAGCTGCCTTGTGTGTGTCTGTCCCCGCAGTGCGCCTCCAACCTAGGAGGGAGGAGTCTGTGGTCAGGATCCTCTGGGGCGTGGGTGCCTGGAAGGGCATCACTGGTCAGAGGTGGCGGAGAAGTTGCCACCAGTCTAGGGACTCTGCCAGCTGGAGGGTTACCCTGATCCTGTCCCACAGTCTGCCCATGGCTTGTGTCTACTGCGAGTGGAAGCACCACTGAACTGCCCACATGTATAAGTGGGCTAGCGGGGTCACATGGACCGTGGAGGCCAAATGGCCCAGCAGGCATAAAATGAGACGAGCTGGCACTTACAAGTGGCGTGGTACCTCTAACGCTAGCTCTCTGAGGCGTTCTGCCCTCTCCCTGGGGAGAACGGCCTTGGCCTGAAGTGTGTCCAACTGAGTAAAAATGAACTCCAGACTTTGGGCTGGAAAGAGGTGGAATTTGGGGTACTTGATGATGAATCCCAGGTGCTGCAGCAGGAGGGTCGTGTCCCCTGCAGCCTGACTGGCCTCCGAGGCTGTACTGCCCTGATGAGCAAGTCGTCTAGGTAGGGGAGGACAAAGGCCCCTTGTGGACGTAGGTGGGCAGCTACTACTGCCAGGCATTTCGTGAAGACCCTTAGTGAGGCGGCCAGGCCAAAGGGTAGCACCCTGTACTGGTAGAGTTCTCCTCCTATCATGAACCTTAGGTAAGGCCTGTGGGAGGGGTGGATTAGGATGTGTGTGTACGCATCCTTTATGTCCAAAGAGCACAGCCAGTCTCCTTGGCGAAGGTAAGGCAGCAGCGTTCCAAGGAAGAGCATCTTGAATTTCTCCCTCACCCAAAGCTAGTTTCAGTTACACAGGTCCAGGATGGGCCTGTCTCCAGTCTTCTTTGGGACCAGAAAGTACCTGAAGTAGAAGCCTTTGCCCCATAGGTACAGGGCTCTACTGTGTTGTCAATGAGAGGACCCGTGAGCTCTGCGAGCAGAAGGGTCTGGTAAAGGAGGGGTCGTACCTGCTCTGTGGGAAAGAACCTGGGTGGAATCTGCTGTAGGTGGAGGCGGTATCCCTCCCCGACCACCTGTAGTACCCACTGGTCCGAGGTGATTGGAGCCTATCTGTGGGCAAAGAGCGTCAGGCACCCCCCTGTGGGCTAGCGAAGGTCTCCCAGGGGAGAGGAATCTCTGCCCTGGGAGTCAAAAGCTCCCCCCAGGCTGGTTGGGAGCTGGGGCTTAGGTGTTTCTGTCTTCTGAGCCCCATGCCCTTGCCTCTTGGGGTGAGAAACCTGCTGCTGGTCTGAGAAGGGCTGATACTGGTGACCCTGCACATAGGGCCCCTTTTTCCTTAGGTCTCTTCCTCTATGGTTTTTTGCAGGGATGAGATGGTCTTCTTGGAGAGCCTCTGATGGGTCACAAAGTCTGCCTCAATCTCAGCCGCTGTGACAGTCATAGGTTTGCCGAACAGCTTCTCCCCGGTGCAAAGGATGTCGAGCAGCTTGTCTTGGACCCTTTGCTCGAGGTCAGAGGATTGCAGCCAGGCTTGGCATCGGGCCCCAATGCCAGCTGCAGCAACCCAAGTCACTGACTCAAAGCAGTCATAAGTTGCCATGAGAGGAACTTGGAACAGTACTTGATCCCCAAAGGCCAGGGTCTGGAACAGTAGGAGGGTTATCTAATGAGGCCTGCCACAAACCCCAACAGCTCTTGGGCCAGAGCCTTTAGGTACATACCTATGTAAAGTTCATAGGCCTGGATCAGACACCCAGCATCAAGCCCTGGTAGCACTTGAACCCAGGGCTCTGGCCTCTCTCCCGGGGGGGGGGGGGAAGAAACCAAGGGGTAGGTCTTCTGGCTCTTGAGTTTCTGCATGGTCACCTCGATGACCATAGAGTTATGTGGGAGCTGGGGTATGAGGAACCCTGGGCTCTTTTGGATGTGATACATGGCGTTGAGGCGCTGGCACACTACCAGTATTGATGCTGGTGTTTCCCACATCCGAAGTAGTGGCCTCTTGAAAAATGGTTGTATGGGCACCATGAGGGTTTCCTTGGGTAGAGGCTCATACTGGAGAACCTCCAAGTCCTCGGTGTGTGGGTCTTCCTCAGCCTTGGTTTGCACCGAGGGGGCTCTGGCCATGTTTCGGACCAGCGAAGTGATGGCCACATCCTCAGGAGGAGAATGGTGCTGGTGGCGACAGGTTCGAGGGGATATCTCGGTGCCATTTGGTGTCCAGAGAGGCCTCTTCAAGTGGAGACAATGAATCCGAGGCCCTGTGACTCCTCGCCTCGAGGCTGGCGTCTAAGGGTCGGTGGCCTGCAGAGGACCTGGGGTCTGAATCGCGGACACTAGCCAGCGAAGACCGGATGCCTGAAGAATAGGGACAGGGATCTCGATCAGTGCCGAGGGCTTACCCTAAGCCAGTGGCGCTCCGAGCTCGGCTCCACGATTGGGGACTCCCCTGCAGTTGAAGGCCCAGTCGTCGGAATGGATGAGGTAAACGAACCGGTCATCATCGCCTAATGCAGGACCAGGATAGCAGTGATGTTCTGCTACAGGGCCGCCATTCTGGTTTCCAAGCCAGAAGGCTCCACAGGCTTCGGTGAAGGCACCGAGGATCTCAGACCCAGTGCCGGCACTCTAGCGAGTGCATCCTCGACAAAGATTGCGGCCTCGAGGAGCCTCGCATGATCTTCGCCAGCTGAGGAATCCTTCTTGAGGACCTTGGTATGGCACTTCTCGGAGTCACCCAAGTCCCTCCAGGCTGTTTTACTGGGTTTCTGCAGTACAACCTCAGCGGACTTCAAAGACTTCTTCTTCTCTGGGTCTGAAGTCTTCTCAGAGGAGCCACCATCGTGGAACTCTGAGGACGCTCTGGCCTCAGGGATGTGCTGGGTTTGGAGCTCGGTGTCGGGGAGCTTGGGGCAGAGTCAGAGCTGGGGAACAATTTCTCCTGCAAATCCGACCTTTCCTTGTTGATTTTGGGCATCATGGCCTGGCATAAGTCACAGGAGGTGCTGTCATGGTCCAGGCCCAGGTAGCACAAGCCACAGTCATGGGCATCAGTTACTGATATGGTTTGACTGCAGCGGTCACATTTTTTTAACCCATCAGGAGACATGGTGGGGAGCACCCAGATATGGCCGACAACCCCCGGGCAAAAAAAGGCACAAACACCGGTCGAGGGAGACCTCGATAAAAAAAGGGAGCCGAGAACAGCGCCAGGGGATGGCACCAGCTTGAAGCAAAAAGAGGAACCGGTATGCTAACTGGGAAAAAATAACGAAGGATAATTAGCAGGAATTTTTACAGAGAAACAGGACACATGTCCATTGGGCTCCACAGAAAAAAGAAGACTGAGCAAGATTGCACCCTTGGGCGGGAAGGGGACCACGCATGCGTGGTAACATATCCCAAAGGCTTTCTTTGAAAGCTGAGGAAATGCTTCTGCATGGGTTCCATCAGCGCTGACATCACCCATATGCGAGGGCTGACTTTCTGCTTCTTCTTGGAGAAGCGGCAGTTCAACTGATGCCATTTTAACACAAGAAGGGGGAAATGGCAAGTGGTCATTCACGAGCAAAATCATTTTCCTCCCAATCAAATCCTTATTTGTTCAAATTTTATCAGAACTGAAAAAAATCCAACCACCATTTGCTGGAGACAGAAAAGGTGAAATTAGACTTACTTGCTAATTGTGGTTCCTTAAGGAACTCTAGTCTAGTCCCGGACCTCTGGGTTTATGCTCCTCCTCCAGCAGCTTTGGAGACTGAGAAACATCATTCTTCTGTAATGACACCAGTATATCCAGGCAGGATCCGCCTCCTCACCAGTAACCTACTGGCAAAGCAAACTCAACGGAGCAACAATTAAGTAGCCAAATAAACACTCTCAAACTAACCCAACTACTACTAATAACCTTAACTGGGGAATCACAAACCCCCTGCCTTCTCTTTTTTTTTTTTCTTCAAAAATACCAATCTGCCATTATGCAAGAACTAGGCCTCCCCCTCCCCCCCCCCCCCAGCTGCCAGGGAGAATAACCACCCCGCTTAATCCCCATGCCCAGAAGCCGATTTCTCTTACCTGTCCACTCTTCTTTGCTTCAGGCACTAGCACCCAGAATAGAAAACAGGGCAGGATACGGGACTAGACTAGAGTTCCTTAAGGAACCACAATTAGCAGGTAAGTCTAATTTCACCTTCCTTAACGTCCCTCTAGTCTAGTCCCGGACCTCTGGGGATGTAACAGAGCAGTTAAAGCAATCAATGGGAGGGACCTGCTAGACCAGCCTGAAGCACCGCTGATCCAAACCTACTATCCCTCTCCGCCTGAATATCCAGACGGTAATGCTTAACAAGGGAATTCAAGGAAGACCAGGTAGCCACCCTACAAATTTCTACTGGCGGCACCAAACAAAACTCCACCCAAGAAGTCACTTGTGCTTTGGTGGAATGTGCTTTCAGCCCTTCCGGTACCGCTTTCCCTTTTAAAATATAAGTATGACCAACACACAATAACTCTACCCTACATTCATACAGTTACCTATTTCAATGTTCCACACATGTAAATAGTTTCCCCTGTTATCCAAGTTGATTGCTCCTGTTCATTGTAATGACCTGACTCTTGTTTATTGTCGGATACTTTTAGTTTTATGTAAACCGCGCTGATCGCAAATAGTGCGGTATATAAGAAATGTAAATAAATAAATAAAGACGACGCTATGGCCTCCTTAATTCATATGGTGATCGTAGCCTTGGACGCGGCCTCTCCTTTCTTTGGCCCCGCAAACAATACGAACAGCCTATCTCATTTGCGAAAGTTCGCCGCAGTCCGAACATACTTCTTCAATACCCTCCATATGTTCAAGAGGTGCAACTGTTCCACGAAGGAGCCCTCCAGCTGCTCCCTGAACACCGGCAAGGTAACTACCCAATTCACATGAAACACCGAAACCACCTTTGGCAAAAATGACGGGACCGGCCTCAACACCATCTTCGAATCAGAAAAGGTCAAAAAAGGCTCCCTGCAGGACGTCGTCTGTAATTCCGAGATTCTCCTAGCCGAACCAATAGCTACCAGGAACACCACCTTAAGAGTAAGGTCCTTTAAGGAAGCTGCCGCCAAAGACTCAAACAATTTTCTCCTCAGCGCCTCCAAGACAAAAGGTAGATTCCACTGCGGTACTAGTCGTCTACGCTGCGGCCTCAAAAGAGAGACGGCTCTTAAAAACCTCTTAATGTCCGGATGGGTACCTAGCCCTTCACCTCCTATCTTTCCTCTGTAACAGGACAACGCTGCTACTTGTACTCACAAGGATGCGGCTGCTAAACCCTTATCCAGCCCATCCTGCAGAAACTCCAGCACCAGCGGAATCGATGCTCTCAGAGCCGAGCACTGACGGTCCCCACACCATGCCTCAAACACCCGCCAGATGCGGACGTAAGCTAGCAAGGTAGATTTCTTTCTTGCCCTTAGCAACATGGCCACCACCGCAGCCGAGTATCCTCTCTTTGTCAACCTAGCCCTTTCAATAGCCAGGCCATAAGCGAAAACCGATCCACGTGAGGCATGTGCAGAGGACCATGAGACAACAGATCTGCCCAATCCAGAAGCCGCCATAGCTTCTCCACTAAGAGCCTCTGTAGATCCGCGTACCAGGGCCTTCTTGGCCAATCCAGCGCTATCAGGATCACCTGTCCTCTGTGCCGTTCCACTCACTGCAGCACTCTTCCTATCAGCACCCATGGCGAAAACACGTACAGAAGCTGGTCCTCCGGCCAGCGCTGTATGAGAGCATCCAGCCCTTCTGACATCCTCTCTTTTCTTCTGCTGAAGAAACGGCTCAGCTTTGCTGACTCAAAAGTTGCCATGAGATCCATCACCGGGTCCCCTCAACGACCTACCACCATTTCGAATACTTCCTGATGAAGGACCCATTCCCCCGGGTCCACCTTCACCCGACTCAAGAAGTCGGCCTCCACATTGTCCACTCCTGCTACATGCGCTGCTGACAAGGCCACCAGATGTACCCTCAGCCCATGCGAACAGATCTTCGGCCTCGGTTTCCAATGGAACACTGCTTGTGCCACCTTGGCGATTGATGTAAGCCACCGCTGTCGCGTTGTCAGAAAACACCCGAATGGCCCTGCCTCGAAGATAAGGGAGAAAGACCTGTAAGGCTAGCATCACCGTTCTCAACTCCAATCTGTTGATCGACCAGACCTTCTCCTGCTCGGTCCACTGGCCCTGGGCATAACCGTCCCTGGAAATGAGTTCCCCAGCCCAAAAGGCTAGCATCCGTCATTAGGGGTAACCAACCGGCCGTTTCCAATGGCTTCCCCTTCTCCAGGCACCCGGTCTGTAACCACCATTGAAGAGCTGCCCGCATCTCCGACTGACAAGGGAGCCTCCGTGACAATGGATCGTCCTGATGGGACCAACGCCTGAGCAACGCCCTCTGCAACGGCCTCATGTGTGCTCTTGCCCACAGAACGAGCTCCAGCATCACCGACATGGTCCCGAGCAGCTGCATGTACTGCCACGCCGTGGGAGCTGCTCTGCTGAGAAACTGCCCGAGTAGCCTTCGTAAGCCCTGAGCCCGCTGCAGCGGTAGAAAAACTTTGCCTGCTTTTGTGCCTAACTGAGCTCCCAGATATTCTAGCTGTTGGGACGGTACCAAGTTGCTCTTTGCCATATTGACCACCCAACCTAGACTCTGTAAAAACGCCACCACTCTGGCCATAGCCGTCACGCCTTCTGCCCTCGACTTCGCCCAGATTAACCAGTCGTCTAGATAAGGATGTACCAGCATTCCCTCTTTTTGCAACGCCGCCACCACCACTACGACCTTCACCTTGGTGAAGGTCTGTGGCGCTGTAGCTAGCCCGAACGGCAACACCTGGAACTGGAAATGTCCCTGTGGGACCGCAAACCTGAGAAATTTCTGATGTTTCGGCTTGATAGGAATGTGCAAGTGCGTCTCCGTCAGGTCGAAGGAAGTAAGAAATTCCCCTTCTTGCACAGCCACGATCATCGACCTCAGCGTCTCCATCCGGAAGTGAGACACATGAAGGCACCGATTTACTCTTTTGAGGTCTAGAATGGGCCGAAAGGCTCCCTCCTTTTTTGGTACCATGAAGTAGATGGAGTATTGACCGCAGCCGCACTGGTCTGCCGGCACCGGGACCACTGCGTTGAGCTCAAGCAGCCTCTGTACCGTCTCCCGCACCGCCTTGGCCTTGACTGGCGCCTTGCATGGCGACTGCACGAAAGAATCTGTTACCGGCCTCTGGAGCTCCAGCGCATACCCTTCTCGTATAATCTCCAGCACCCACTGGTCTGACGTAATCTGGACCCAGGCTGGGTAAAAATCCCGTAGCCGACCTCCTACGGGTACAAGCCCAACCTGGGCCCCCTTGACTTCATTGCGACTTTCGCAGACTTGCGGAGGAGGAAGAGGCACCGAATCCTCTGCCTGCTCCACGAAATCCACGAAACCCCTGGCTTCTATTGGAAAAACATCTTCTCTGCGTTTGATTGAACCTTGGAAAGCAAAAACGTTCAAACTTTCTCTGTTGCCCTCTGGATGCGGAACCGACCATCCCTGCTTCTGTTTGTCTTCCGGCAGCCTACCACCTTTGGACTCTCCCAGATCCTTTACCAGCTTGTCCAAATCTTCCCCAAACAGGAGATTACCCCTGAACGGAAGCTTACTGAGCCGGGACTTAGAAGCCCCATCAGCTGCCCAATTACACAGCCAAAGATACCTGCGAGCCGCTACCACCGATGCCATGCTCTTTGACAACCCTCGAATGAGGTCATAATGGATATCCGCCAGGTATGCCGCCCCCGATTCCAATCTGGCTGTCCCTCCTGCCACGTCGTCGCCCTGCTCATCCTTAATTCCTTGGAACCAGCGGAGGCAGGCTCTCGCCACCCACGCTCCGCAAATAGCCGCCTGAATAGATAGAGCGTTGACATCGAATACCTGCTTCAACAAGGAATCCAGGCTCCTGTCTTGGGTATCCTTGAGGGCCGCACTGCCTTCCAGTGGAATAGCAGTCGTCTTTGTTACCGCCGAAACGGCGGCATCCACCTTCAGAGACTTGAACAATTCTTTGTCCTGGTCTACCAGCGGGTAAAGACGGCCCATAACTCTGGACCCCTTCAATGCAGCCTCTGGCATGTCCCATTCTTCCTGGATCATTTCCCGCAGCACTCTGTGTACCGGAAAGGCTCTGTGATTCTTACTAAACACCTGCAGCAACGGATCCTCCAAGGTAACATCCTCCGCTGGAACCGACATATGTAGTGCCTTCAATACCTCCGCAATGAAGGCCGGCAACTCCTCTCTTCGGAACAGGCGGACCACCCTAGCCTGGTCCTCCCTGTCTGTGATCTCTCCTTCCTCGAGATCATCGTCTAACTCCCCTTCGGGATCCCCCTCATCAGAAGGGAGTCCGACTGAGGCTACCGACGACGCCTGATGCGCTTTCTCCATTCTAGTCCTCTTAGCCAGGCTTCCTGCCATTCCTACACTCAACGAGGTCCCAGGGCTCTTACCTGCCTGTCCCCCGTCCCCCACACTTGTCGCCAGCGCTTCCTGCCGGCTTCCAAACGCTTGTTGAATAAGCGACACGAACTCTGGGGAAAAATTGCTGCCAGTCCGCCCGGAAGGGCTGTCTGTACCGAGGGGGGGGATCAGGCGCCAAAGACGGCCCCGCCACCGGCTCTCAGCAGCGACAACGGGGGCCACTGGGTCCTGCTGCGCCAATCGCTCTCCCAGCGTGGCCGTCCCCCCATCTAAGGTGTGCTCCATAGCTTCTGCCTCCTGCGTACACCCCCGACAGATGCCTGTCTCCGAAACCGCCCCCGCCTGTTTCCCGCAGATGACGCACTGCGGCCTCGAAGGCATCCCTAGGTAAAGCTATACCCCGGCACCTCCTGGATACCCAGCCATCAGTATAACCCTCTTGACAGCCACCTAAGGCCCCTGAGCCCGAAAAAATCGAGCCCCGGTGAAAATGAAGCTTCCCGCCAGAATTACCAGTCCCCAAAGGCCCTGCAACCTGATCGGCACTTCCCGCATTGCTGCCACGCGGTAGGCCGGCCACTGACCACGCGGCTCCCTCACTTCAGCCCCTCTCAGTGCGCCACCCCGATCGGGTAAATCTGACCGATCACAATTCACCAGCCGCAATCTTTCAGCCTGCCGCTCCACCGACTTGCCTTGTTCCAGCGTAGGGAGCCTGATGTGAGCTCGGACCGACACAAGCTGCAGAGGGGAGAGCCTTTTTCGACGGCTGTCACCGTCCGGCGTGTTGCAGAGCGTTGTCAGGCAAACCTTCTGAACACGCTACTGCCAACCACACCACCCCGGTTCCTGATCCTCTGAATCCAATCGGGACCCAGAGCTGTGCTCACGGCTATACTCGAAGACCGGTAGGGGAGAGGCCTCAGCTCAGCCGTAAAGACAGAAAAAATTAACCCCTTGCACTACTACTGCTCTCTCTCCTTTTTCCTATCTCTTTCCTCCATGTATCAATGCAATCTGCTCCTTTCTATCCTAAATGCTCCTTAGTTGTTCCTCTACCGTGAGCCTGGACCTCCAGGCTCACCAATCCTCCAGCTGCTTGGAGACCGAGACAACTGGTGTGAGGAGGCGGATCCTGCCTGGATATATTGGTGTCATTACAGAAAAATGACATTTCTCAGTCTCCAAAGCTGCTGGAGGAGCAGCATAAACCCAGAGGTCCAGGACTAGACTAGAGGGACATTAAGGAAATCCTGATTTGTCTCTAATGGTCCAGGCTGATAGAGGCATGAGAGTGATGTCACTGAAACCTGAGCATGCCATTGGCTCTGTATTTATTCATTGCCAGTAGGGAAACACGACCCATTTGTCTGGACTGGTCTAGCAGGACAATATGGAAATATGGTTTAAGGTCAAAACTTTATACATCACGGAAGTGGCTCTCTGAGCTTTATGGCCTCCTTCATGGGAACTCTGAGGGGAAGCTGGAATTTCAACAAGACTGGAAAGATGGCCTTGGGGAGGAAGTAGAAGAGGATGACTGGGTTTCTATATTTCTGCCTATTCCAAAGCTTTCCATTTCTGCCACCTTAACTGAAAATGGCTGTAGATTACTCTATTGCTGATACTGCTCCCTCTGGATTGAAAGGGATGTCTAGTGCTTTGTCACATCAATGCTAGAGGGGTTGTAGCCAGAGGTGTACCTTCTGGCATATGTGGTGAGCTTTGTCCTGGTTTTAAAACTTATTGTGAGATGTTACAAAGCTAATAAAAGATGCTATTCAAGAACCATGGGTTTTGGAATCTAGGGCCTGCTTGCTTTCTGTGCAGCCAGCAACACTATCCATGGACTTTCAGGTAGTTGTCTCCACATCTTGGTAACTGCCAGATTGGAGATTGCCTCTACTTGGAAGCAGAATATGATGCCCTTTAGAGCCTTACTCACACAATGATTGAATAAGGTTTCTCTTTTGCCTAGACTTACAGCTCTTCACTGGAAAACTATCCGTTGACTTGACAAGGATAAGGAATCCCTATTGCTTGTGGTTAAAAAGACAAAGCGTAGTTACTCAACTGTAACATGTGTTCTCCAGGGACAGCAGGAATCAGTACTCACTTATGGGTGACGTCGGCACCGACGGAGCCCACGCAAAGCAATTCCCCAGCTTTCAAAGAAAACCTTTGGGATTGCTGCCACGAATGCATGGTCCTCTTCCCGCCTAAAGGTACCAACTTGCCCAGTCAGGTCCCATAGCTAGAGCCCTACTAAGCAGATGGCAGAAACACCAGGAAGACTACCTTCCAGGAAAGGTGCCGAAGCGAGCATGTCACCATCGGCTCAAAGGGTGATCGCGTAAGCTGCATGAGCATGATGTTCAGGTGCCACTCCACCAGTGGAGGCCTGATGGGAGGTTTGGAAAGTAAGAAGCCCCGCGTGAAGTGGAAGACCAGGGGGTGCCGCGAGAGGGCTTTATCCTCAATGGGGAGGTGGTTAGCCGAGATGGAGCTCAGGTGTATTCTGACCGAGTTGGACTTCAGCCCCTCTTTCGAGAGGTGGAGGAGGTACTGGAGAACACACCAGATGGAGCAGGAGAACGGGTCAATCTGGAGCTCGGAGCACCAGATCGAGAAACGCTGCCACTTAAAGACATAGGCTCATCTCGTTGAGTCTTTCCTCAACGCAAGGAGGACCTCCTCGACCTCCCCCGGGAGGTGCAGCAGGGCTGAGACCCGTTCAGCCACCAGCCACCTCTCCAACTTAACAGAAGCAGAACCACCACCAATTTAAATACCCTATGCGTGCCAAAAAGTATTAGATCTGTCAAAACCGCTACAAGTAACAGAGCATACTCCTACACAGCACCCACACTCTGGAACCAACTCCTGCCTGAGCTACGCTCTAACAACGACCTGATGGACTTCAGGAAAAAACTCAAGACTTACTTATTTCAGATTTCCTATAACATGATCTAGACAGTAAGAACTAACTCTTGCCATCCGCAGAAACAAAGATGTACATATGTGTAAAAATGTATATATGTAATTAATCTCCTCCCATCTTATGGAAGGAAGATCAAGTTACCTAACTACTGTGTGTCGTGCTTATCCTGTAAATCACTTTGTATATATTGAAATTTGTTGTGTCCTGATCTGACAGCTCCGTCATGTAATCAAATCCGCTCCTGATCGCTGGAAGTAGCGGTATACAAATGTATGCTAAATAAATAAAATAAATAAATAAGGCCAGGTTCGGGTGGAGCACCCATCCCTCCTCCTGCGTTAGCAGGCTCAGGGCGCAGCCTAGGGGGACTGGAAGCAAAGACGAGAGCCGGAGCAGTAGCGGGAACCAAGGCTGTCGAGGACATGAAGGAGCCACAAGAATCATTGAAGCTCGCTCCCGTTGGACGTTGTGGAAGGGCCTCGCAATGAGAGGAGTGGAGGGGAAGGCGTAAAAAAGCCCGGAAGTTCAGTTCAAGAGGAACACATCTGGGGCCACCCTGCTCAGGTGTGGAACCGGTCCGTAGAAGCGGGGAAGCTCCGCGTTCATTGGGCTGGCGATCAGGTCCATGGATGGAGTCCCCCACCGATCAAACAAGAAGCCAGCCACAATCGGATCTAGGCACCACTCATGCGAGCAGAGGATTCTGTTAAGTTTGTCCACGAGGACAATCTCCTGGCCCGGGAGATAGACCACTCTGAGGGTCATGCCCCTGCGAACAGCAAAGGAGCAAAGGAGGACCGCCTCCCAGCAGAGGGGGGCAGGAGCCCGTTCCCCCCTCCTTGTTTATGTAGAACATAGCTACCCTGTTGTCGGTCTGCACAAGCACCAACCTTCCCCTCAGATGGTGATTGAAGGACCTCAGGGCCCACCGGACCTCCCGAAGCTCGAGCAAACTGATCTGCTGTTGAGATTCTTCGGGCGACCACAGTCCCTGGATGCGCAGGTCGCCACAGTGGGCTCCCAAACCCAGCAGGGAGGCATCGGTAGTCAGGACGAGCTCATGCTGTGGGGCCTAGAAGGGCATACCCCGAAGGAGGCTTCAGGGATCCTGCCACCAATCCAGGGAGCTTTAAAGGCCAAAGGAGACCAGGACAGAGTCCTGGAGGGTGGTGGGAGGCCATTGTGCACTGAGGCACCACTGAGCCATCCGCATATGCATGCGAGCGTGGGGAACAACATGGATGGTGGAGGCCATGTGCCCCAGGAGGCGCAACATGGCTCATGCCAGAATAAGAGCACTGCCTTGGACCTTGGCCCCCAGGACGTGAAGACGATCCACCCAGTCCCGGGGCAGGAAGGCGGTTGCCTGCTCTGTGTCGAGGAGTGTGCCGATGAACTCCAGGGTCTGCATCGGTTCGAGGTGGGACTTGGAGTAATTGACCAGGAAGCCGAGGCATTTGAGGAGGAGGATCGAGCGCGATGCCACAAGGCGGGCTTCCTGGGCAGATGTCCCCATGATGAGCCAGTCACCTAGGTAAGGAAAAACAGGTATGCCCTGCCACAGGAGGTAGGCGGCAGCAGTGAAAAGGCTCTTGGTGAAGACCTGTGGGGCAGACGCGAGCCTGAAGGGGAGCACCCTGTATTGGTAGTGCTCTCCATGTACTCTGAATCACAGGTACTGCCTGTGCTGGGTATGGACCAGAATGTGGGCGTAAGCATCCCTGAGGTCCAAGGAGCATAGCCAATTGACCTGTTGGAGGAAGGGCAGCAGGACACAAAGCAATAGCATTTGAACTTCTCCTGCACCAGAAACTTGCTTAGGTTCCTGAGATAGAGGATAGGACATAGGCCCCCCGTCTTCTTCGGAATGAGGAAGTATCGGGAGTAGAACCCTTGACCTCCTGCTGGCCGAGGAGGTTGGTCAGCTCTTGTTGTAAGAAAGCCTGGTGCGAGGGAAGCTGATAAGACTCTGCTGGGGAGAAGAGAGGAGGCAGCTGGTCCAGATGAAGACTATAACCATTCTGGACCACCCAGAGGACCCAGGTGTCCGATGTGATCGACGCTCATTGAGGGGCGAAAAGGGACAGGCGTCCTTCTACAGGTGGACGTGCTGCCAGGGAGCGAGAGGCTATGTCTTCGGCATCAAAACCCCTGAACGGGTTGGGTTGGAGCCGGTGGTTGGGCCTCGGACCCTTTAGACTTGCATTGGCCATGCGTTCCCTCCTTTCCCTGCACACCATTTGTCAGTACGGGGGTGGGCGGGTAGGGTGGATATCCCCGGTAGGGGAATCCCTTTCTCTGGAAGAACGGCTTCTTCGTCTGCTGCTTCTTCCTTGGGAGAGAAGATGTCTTACACGAGAGGCAGATTCAAGTTACAAACTCTGTTTCAATCTCGGCCACCTTAACCTCCATGGGCTTGCTGAACAATTGTTCACCAAGGCAGAGGACATCCAAGAGCTTCTCCTAGACCCACTGCTCCAGGTTCAAAGACTGAAGCCATGCCTGGCACCAGGCCCTGATGCTGGCCGCCGCACTCAGGCGGAGGACTCAAACTCGTCAAACGCAGCACAGGAGAGGTACTTCAAGCAGTCCACGACAGACCTCAGGAGGGTCTGGAAACTGAAATGGTGTTCACCCCCAAGGCCTGTGGAAAAACCACCGAGCTCTTTGGCGAGGTCACGCAGGAACATGCCCATGTACAGTTGGTAGGCCTGAATGCGGCATGTCAGCATGGACCCGATAGGCCTTGCGCCCCAGGGCGTCAAGGGCTCCGGACTCCCTGCCAGGCGGGACTGAAGAATGTGACTTCGGGCTCTTTTGCTTCCGCATCGCCAATTCCACAATCATCGAGGTGTGCATTTGCTGGGTCTTCCGGAACCCCAGGCCGCGCTGGACCCTATACATGGCATCGAGGCGTTTGCTCACAATGGGAACCAAGGCAGGTGCCTCCCACATGCGGAGGAGCAGCAGGGACAGGATGGAATGCACTGGAACCGTAAGAGACTCCTGAGGCGGGGTCTAATATTGTAAGATGTAAAGTTTCTCTGCCCTTGGTTCTTCCTCAGCCTGTGTGGCCAGATTGAGGGCCCACATCATGTCTCACACGAAAACCAGAAAAGACATGGCCTCGGGAAGCGAACGTCTCTGGGAAGTGGGTGGGGACAGGTCCGAAGGAAGGTCCCTGTGGGCACGGGTCTCTGGAGAGGTATCCCCTTCTGACTCCAAGCCCGAGAGGTCCAAAAAGGAGTTCGAGTCAAGCTGGTAGCCCTGTCCAGAAGCAGAGGCCAGCATGGATTCCGAGGCACTGGCCTTGGAGGACCTCGCCCCCGAGGAACGGGACGGCGAGCAAGACCGGCGCTGAGGACCCTCACGAGACCCACAGCTCTCAGGGGTTTCCAGGGTAGCTTTACGTACCCCCTCGGTGGGACTTCAGTATCGAGGCGTGGGCCAGTACCTGCTGGGCAGCTAAGAAGGCAGAGACACTGTGCTCTAGTGCCTGCATTGGGGACTTCCACGTGGGTGTGGGTCCCTCTGACGCCAACGCCAGGGTTACCGGGTCAGGTGTGGATGAAGAGAAGGGGTCCTCACTGGGACGACCCTCTGGAGACTGGGTGTCACTGCTGGAGGCCTCCGTGTCTGTACAAGATACCTTTCAAGGCCGCTCCTTATCCGACTTTCAGGAACGCTAGAGAGAGCTGAGCGATGAGCTCGAGATCGTTCACGCTTGTCTGGAGCCCCCCCCCCCCCCGACAGCGACTTCAAGGTCTTCTTCTTGCGCCTCTCCACCTCAGAGAGCTCCTGATCAGAAAGAGTAGTTACTCACCTGTAACAGGTGTTCTCCAGGGACAGCAGGAATCAGTTCTCACATATGGGTGACGTCGACGCCGACGGAACCCTCGTGCAGAGCAATTTCCCCAGCTTTAAAAGAAAGACTTTGGGAATGCCTCGCGCATGCGCGGTTCCCTTCCCGCCCAAGGGTGCCATCTTGCTCAGTCAGATGAAATAGCTAAAAAGACAGCAAAACAATAATAAAAAGCAATAATAGGACTGCAACTCCAGGGGAGGAGGGAGGGTCGTGAGGACTGATTCCTGCTGTCCCTGGAGAACACCTGTTACAGGTGAGTAACTATGCTTTCTCCAGGAACAAGCAGGAAGTCAGTCCTCACATATGGGACTCCCTAGCTACAGACTACCGAAAACCTACAGCTGAAAAAAGGCTCCCTCTAGGCAAGCCGCAACAGCAGTGAGAGAACTTTCTCCAAGAATGTATCCCCCACGGTAGCCTCACACCAGAGGGCCGGAGGATCGGAGCTGCCTAAATCTCGAAAAGATTCCGGAGTACCGCCTGACTGAATACACTGTCCCATCGGGACTCCCTCTTCAGGCAGTAATGGGCTGCAAAAGTCTGGCTTGAAGATCAAGCTGCGGCCCGGCAGATGTCTGCCAACGGAACAGAGTGGTGATTAGCTACTGATGTGGCCTTAGCCCTGACACAGTGGGCCGTGATACGACCCTGCAGCTGAAGGTCAGCTGCCCTGTACACCCAGGCGATGCAGTCTGCCACCCAGGTGGATAATGTGCGCTTGGAGACCAGTAGACCCAGTTTACTAGGGTCATAAGAGACGAAGAGCTGAGAAGCCCTCTGATGTCCCCGCGTACGCTCCAGGTAGAAGGTAAGCACCCTCTTACAGTCTAGGGTATGCAGAACTGCTTCTGCCCTGTTGGTATGTTTGTTCATTTATTTATTTAGTTAGTTGCATTTATATCCCGCTTTTCACTGGATCAAAGCGGTTGGGGGATACATTTAACACGAGGGGATATGAGACACACACACTAATACTTACAGGGAACATGGGCAATGGAGGGTTAAGTGGCTTGCCCAAGACCACAAAGAGCACCTGTGGGACTAGAAACCCCAGTCCTTCCGGCCCAAGGTTGCTGTCCTTTAGTGGGATTTGAACCACTGACCTTCCGGCCTGTAGTACCTTGCCCCACCACTAGGACACTCCTCCATCGAATGGTATGTGGCCTGAGAAAGAAGGTTGGAAGAACCACCTCTTGGTTGAGGTGAAACGAGGAAACCACTTTTGGGAGGAACTTGGGGTGTGTGCAGAGCACTACCCTGTTCTTGTAAAACCGTGTGTACGGCCTATCTGACACTAGAACCTGCAGCTCACTCACATGCCTAGCCGACGGGAGCAATACCAGGAAGAGCACCTTCCAGGAGAGGAAGCGCAGATGGCAAGTGGACATCGGCTCGAAAGAAGGGTAAGTTGCTGCAAGACAACATTGAGATCCCACTCCGTCGCCGGAGGGCGGATTGGAGGTTTCAGCAAGAGAAGGCCCCTGAGAAACCTGGCTACCAAGGGGTGAGCCGAGAGAGGCTGACCGTCTATCGATGCATGGTTAGCCGACAAGGCACTCAGCTGGACCCTGATGGAGTTAGACTTGAGGCCTAGCGCCAAGAGAGAAGAAGTAGATACTGTAACACCTTGGGAACCTGAGATGAGAAGGGTTCTACAGTATGTTGCTGACACCACACTTGGAACCTGCGCCATTTACATAAGTAGGATTTTCTGGTGGATGGCCTTCTGGAGGCTAACACTTCTACCCTTAGGGTAAGAGAAAAGGTGCAAGGCCTACCCTCTCAGCACCCAGGCCATCAAATTGAGGGGTCTGGGATTGGGGTGCACTAGGGAACCCTGCTCCTGGATGAGGAGGTCGGGCTGTAGCCACAAGGGGAGGGGTTTCCACCGCCAGTTAAAGAAGAAGTAGGAACCAAGGCTGTCTGGGCCACCTGGTTGCTACCAGGATCACCCAGGCCTTGTCCCTGTGAATCTTGGAGAGTTCGTGCTACCAGAGGCATAGGCGGAAAAGCATACAGGAGGCTTCCTGACCAATGGAGAAGACACGCATCTACTGCTGCTATCCTGAGGGGGTGCAGCTGTCTGGAGCAAAAGCGGGGTAACTGATGATTCTGTGGACTGGCAAAGAGATCTATGGACGGGAGGCCCCAGTGGTTGAAAATCTGCTGGGCAATCTCCCTGTTCAGTTACCATTCGTGGGGTTGAAGAACCCTGCTCAGTTTGTCTGCCAGGTAGTTCTCCTGGCTGGGTAGGTAAACTGCATGGAGAGACATGTTGTGTCGAACTGCGAAGGAACAGAGATCCAGAGACTCCCGGAAAAGGATCCGTGAACCTGTGCCGCCCTGTTTGTTCACATAGAACATAGCCACCTGGTTGTCCGTCTGTACTCGGACAGATTGGTTGGAGAGGATAGGAGCAAAGGCTTTTAGAGCTAAGCGAATGGCCCAGAGTTCCAACAGGCTGATCTGGAGTATGGCCTCCTGAGGAGTCCACTGACCTTGAGTGCAAGAGCCTTGACAATGGGCTCCCCAACCCATCAAGGAGCCATCTGTGGTCAGCAACCTGGTATGCACGGGAAGCTGGAACGGTACCCCCCGCAGGAGGTTCCCTGATTGTGACCACCACTGCAGGGACTGCACTAGGGGTTTGGATACTGCCACTCTGTCGGACAAGTGTATAGTGGCCTGTGACAACTGGTCCCGCAGGGTCCACTGAGCTGTCCGCATGTGCATGCATGCGAAAGGAGTAACATGAAATGTGGAGGCCATGTGGCCGAGCAGGCGTAAGAACCTTCGTGCTGACACCTGGGATACTTGACTCACCATGCCCACCTGAGACAGCAGGCGGTCTGCCCTGTCCAGTGGCAAGTAGGCCCTCGCCAGTACAGTGTCGAACCTTGCCCCTATGAATTCCAAGTTCTGGGTGGGGAGCAAAGAGGACTTTGCGTGATTGATGACAAACCCCAGATGCTGAAGCAGAGCCATTGTGCAAGCTGTGGCGTGGTGCATCCCCTGAGCTGACTGGCCCTTTATGAGCCAGTTGTCTAGGTAAGGGAACAAAAAGATCCCCTGGCTCCTAACGAAGGCCGCTACCACAGCTAGGCACTTGGTGAAAACCCTTGAATCGGAAGCTAAATCAAAGGGAAGCACTTTGTATTGGAAGTGGTTTCCTCCGACCACAAACCTGAGGTATTGTCTGTGGTCTGGATGTATGAAGATGTGTGTGTAAGCATCCTTTAGGTCCAAGGAGCATAGCCAGTCTCCCTGCTGGAGGTAAGGCAGAAGTATCCCAAGTGAAAGCATCATGAACTTTTCCTTTACCAAGAAACTTGTTGAGATTTCGCAGGTCTAGGATGGGACGAAGACCTCCTTGTCTTTTCGGTATCAGGAAATACCTGGACTAAAAGCCTTTCCCCTGCAGGTGGTGGGGCACCGGTTCCACTGCCTGATCCTTGAGAAGACCAGCCAACTCCTACAAGAGGAGGTTCCTGTGCAAGAGGGGTCTGAGATGCTCTCCTGGGAAATAGGAGGTAGGCACTTGGCTGAAATGGAGGAGATTCCCGTCCTGAACTATTCTTAGAACTCAAGTGTTGGATGTAATGGCTGGCCACCTGTGGACGTACAAGGATAGCTGACCTCCTGTGCAGGGCCAAGCCACTGGTGGGAGAGGAGCTATGCAGAGGGAGTCAAAAAACCCCTCCCTGTTGAGCAGGAGCTGGAGGCTTGGGGGTTTGAGGCTTATGAGGGCCATTCCCCCGTCCCATGGCCTGCTGCCCCTGCTGGGGAAGCCTGGTAAGTGGGGTAGTTTCTGTAAGCCTGTCCCTTCCTCGAGTAAAGCATAGTTACTCACCTGTAACAGGTGATCTCCGGGAACAGCAGGAATTTAGTCTTCACATATGGGTATCGCCTGTACCGAGGGAGCCTGCGCGGGAACGCTCCCCAGCATCCAATAGGAAAGATTTTGGGGGCATCCCACAGAGCCTGCATGCTGCCTTCCCGCCTTTCCCAACTGTCCCTCTCCAGTTGAGTTTAAAGCTGAGACAAAAGAGAGAGGGAAAGAGAGAAAGAGAGAGAGAGATAGGAAGATAACTCCTAGGGGAGGTGGGTGGGTAGTGAAGACTAAATTCCTGCTGTTCCCGGAGATCACCTGTTACAGGTGAGTAACTAAGCTATCTCCAGGAACAAGCAGGAATGTAGTCTTCACATATGGGAACTCCCTAGCGGCAGATGCCAGGGAGATAGCCCCAGAAAGTTGTGTGCCCTTGTGAAAGGCTCCACTTCCCCCCATGGATCTCTGCCATCCTACCAGGGATGGTGGGTAGGAGTTGATTAAGTCTGGAACAGGTGTTGACGAACAACCTGACCAAACAAGGCATCCCGGCAGGAGTCCTTGTCTAAGCAGTAATGGGCTGTGAAGGTATGTACCGAAGCCCAAGTAGCTGCTCGACAGATGTCGTCGATAGACACAGAGTGAAGATGAGCCATTGAGGCTGCCATGGCTCTCACATTGTGAGCTGTGACATGGCCTTCAAGAGGAAGGCTGTGACATGGCCTCATAGGCAAAATATATACACTGTGCAATGCAGCTGGACAGTGTCCTGTTGGAGACTGGAAGTCCCAAATAACTAGGATCAAAAGCAACAAAGTTGAGAGGATTTTCTATGTTGCTGTGTCCTTTGTAAGTAAAAGGCCAAAGCTCTTTTACAGTCCAAAGTATGAAGGTTCCTTTCTGCATTTGAGGCGTGAGACCTTGGAAAGAATACAGGAAGGTAAACCGCTTGGTTTAAATGAAAGGGCGAAACCACCTTTGGCATAAAGTGTGGATGAGTCCTAAGGACTACCTTATGATAGAACCTTGTATAAGGAGGATCAGCCACCAACGCTTGCAATTCACTGATGCGATGTGCTGATGTGATTGCAATGAGAAAGATAACCTTCCAGGAAAGGAATTTCAAAGAGGTAGTGGATAATGGTTCAAAGGGCGGTTTCATGAGCTGCCCAAGTACCAGATTCAAGTCCCATGCCACCGGTGGTGGCTTAACGGAAGGCTTCGTTAAAAGAAGGCCTCTCATAAATCTCGCTATGAGAGGATGAGAGGAAGTAGGTTGTCCATTTAGAGGCTTGAAAGAAGCTGCAATAGCACTCAAATGGACTCTCACTGAATTGGTCTTAAGCCCTGCATTCGATAAATGAAGGAGATACTCCAGTAATGATTCCAGAGGTATAGCAAGAGGGTTAAGACCCTTCTGCGAGCACCATATGAGGTGAGGTGAGGTTTTAGCACTGCTTGTGAAGCTAACTGCACAATGCGAAGGCAGCGGGGCTGTGGAAGGTAGGCCCTTGTCTGTCTGGTATCCAGTAGAGCTCCTATAAACTCTAGGGACTGAGTGGGAGCAAGGTTGTGTCAGCATACATGACATAGGAGTCATGGCTTTTTCCCCAAACCTTGGATTTCATGCAGCTGTGCTACTCTGGTGATTTCAGTCTCCAAAGGTAATAGGGCAGTTTAACTCTGACCCCCTGTTGATGTCAGTCTCAGGGCCTGTTGAGAATGGTCTGCAGTCCCTCCCTGCTAAATCAAGAACAGCAGACCTCAAAGGTAGTGGCTAGAAACAATAGCAGACCTCAAAGGGAGTTGCTAGAGAATTCACTATAAAGGACAGAAACACTTCCCCTTGCTCTCTCTCTCTTCTTCATCGGACAGGTTTGGACACTCACTCCTTCTTCCTATTCATCAGACCATGAGGCTCTGATAATCACACCTACTTCTCTCCCCTCCCCCACTTCTCTCTCTCTCTCTCACACTTCACACATGCACACACACACACACAGATTAATTGAGGTACACTGAAGCAGCTCTGTAACAATCACTATATACCTCTGTTCAATACCTATGTAATAAGCCTATTTCTACATAAAAAACCCTTCTCCAAGCCACCCCTGTTTGGTTGTCTTATTACAAGCCCTACTGCCTCTGTGAAGTGAAATGAACCCAGGACCTACAGGAGAGTAACCTGACCACATCTTACATTTTATGGGGGCTCGCCTTCTCGGATTTCACAGCAGATCTCCAGTTGGGTAAGTAATAATTTTGTATAATACATTAAGTAGATTTCAGACAGGTGAGACAGAATCAAAAGTCCTTGTGACCATTTACAAAACGTTCCAGTGATAAATTTGTTTTGTGGGTTAGACAAGGTGAGATTTTTATTGTCAAAAGGCTCTGTAAGAATCTAGAATTTTAAGGACATCACACAAAGTGGCTTGCAATTCTCTTATTTTTATGTATAGGCTTGCTACAGATGTTTCTATAGTATTTGAGCTGCTAAGAAAATACAGAGTTACACAGTTAAATATTCCCTCATAGAGTACAATATACATCTTTCCTGGTAACACTAATTTACCTCCTGTCTGTTAGACTTTTATTTCTCTCTCCTGTCAGTATATATCTTGGTGAGAGCAGGAATTTTATTTATTTTATTTTATTTATTTATTTAACATTTTTTATATACCGCACTATTCATCATCAGTGCGGTTTACAATGAACAACAATATACCTCTCAATACATGACTGATCAAGGTTTACAGATAACAGGGAAGATAAACTGGGTGTGAACTGGGGGTAACTATCTACATAATTATACAAATTATATATACATTGAATAGGTTACATCAAGATTTGATATTTGACAAGAATACAGTGTTTTCACCTTTTGATCCTTTGTTCTGGATTGTTATTATGTGTAGAAGTTATCTGACAATTCTGTTAATCTCCTAACAAACCTTCTTACTATAACTTCACCCTAAAATTCCACCCTGTTAAAAAGGTGATAAGCACTTTTTATTCAGGTATAATTTTAAGGTGTGGTCTTTATGCCAGTACTCTTTACTGAACACCCATAAAATTTATATCATTCCAACTATAATTCTAAGTCTCACTTCTTCATAAAAGTGAGCATTCCTCCTTCCAAGGTTGCACATTGAGATAGTTCTGCAGTATCAAACATGGAAGCCTTTGATTTTAAAGAACTTAAAGAAATTGTAGTTTCATACTGTAAGAGGAAAGGTGGTCCCTTTGAAGGTGAATTCCCTGAGTCATCATGGTATAATATTCAAAGACAAATGTTAAACCATTATCAAGAATTCAAAAAGAAATCAAATAAAAGAAAATGCCTTTTTATCCAAGGCCTGTGCAGGGGGCTCATCAGCATGAAACAGGACAATACTGAACTGACTTCTCAGTGTACCCAATTGAACAAAGACCTGAGGCGGCACAAATTTGCATCTCTATGCAAAGAACTCAAGTGATACAAGCCACAAATTCTTTTATAACTGTTAGTGAGCAATTAGAAGCACTTAAACTTGAATTGATGCACGTTAAGGATCAATTGGCCTCTGAAAAACAAAAGAATAAAGATACACCCACTCCTCCCTCAGCCCACTATGCCTATGACACACCCTATCAGCCATGCATACAAGCTACTGACAAACAAAAGAATACTAAAGTATGCATAGCTGGACTTAGGACTGACAGTTTATCTCAGTCAGAACAGAGCAATAATCAGGATCTGTGTCAGGAGGATAATTCAGATGACTTAGACATGGCACCCAGTACTGAACTCAGAACACCACTTAAAGTGATGCTGCAGGACAATTTAAAAGATAGAGACATAGAAAAAATAATTGAGAAAATTGGCCCTATGCCTTTTAATGTAAATCATTGGTGTAAATGGGCCATTGATATTCTGATTCACTGGGGTCTAGGGAAATACAGAAGAAAACAATCAGACTTTGATAGACTTATGCATCTGGCTCTGGGGCCACACTATTATAAAGTTGGCTCTCTCACTCACCCATACCAGTTGGTTAAAAGGGGCATTGAGAAACTATTTCACTGTTCCCCAATGCAAGTATTTAAAATTATTTCACCTCTACCAAATGATACACTAGAAGAGTTTGCATATAGAGCCTGGATTTTTAAAGCAGTTCTTAATGAGCAGGAGTCCTGGCCCAATGCAGAAGATTATGGGGAGAACAAGCATAAGGCATTTTTATTAGAATTGCTATCCCCTGAGATTACAAAACACCTTCTGTTATTTTCGGAAGACCCTGAAGCAACCCCTTTTGATACTTTAATGCTCAGAATTGGGTCTGTTTGGAAGACCCAGCCCTCGCAGGTCATAACAGTATCAGAAGCCCAGAAGTGGCAAGCCGAGGGATCCTCTCAGTACATAAGAAACACAGACAGAGGACACACACCTAAGTGGCAAGCCGAGGGATCCTCTCAGTACACAAGAAACACAGACAGAGGACACACACCTTGGAGAGGACAAAGCAGAGGTACTTTTAGAAACTCCTCAGGTTACATCCCCTTTCAAGAGCTCAAAGCACAGAGAGATGGGCTAGAAAAGGAGAAAACTAAATGGGAACAAGACAAACACATACTGCAGATAGAACTAGATAAATTAAAACAGGATTTACAAGCAGCTCAGGACAAACACAAGGCTAGTGCATAGGGGTGTCCTGACCTTCTGGGTTCAGATATCAAAATGTCTCAAGCCTTCATAGCCCAGCCTGCCTCCTTTATCTCAGCAGAGGACTCAATTCCAGAGCCTCTGGATGATGAAATGGATACAGGCCCAGGACACAATTTAAGGCTTGAAACACCCTTGATACTGGACTCTTGTGCACACCCCAATGTTATCAGCAGAATAGGGGGTCAGGATAAACTAGCTTTGATTGACACAGGGGCTGGAATTAGTTTTACTAACAGAGCTTCTCCCACTGCAGATCAGAAAAATATGGAAATTTATGAAATTCAAGGAATTAATGACACAGCTTCCAAATGTGTGGCTATTCCAGTTAAATGGGGTATCCCTGTGCACAGTGAACAAAATAAGGAAATGTTGGAAACCACTGCCTCCACTATAGTGAACACACCAAAAGAAATAAATGGAATTGATGTTCTCAACCAGTTAAATTTGGTGGTGGATATGGCTAATCTTAAATTGTGGCAGTATTCAGGAACTTCAAGTGCTTCTAAAACTTTAGTGCATGAAGTCATTCCCATGTAGTTAGCAACTCAGTGCACCAAGGCAGCTCAGCAGTATGATCTGTGTGTAATTCCCTCAGAGGTGGCTGATATTCCGGTCTGGGCTCAAGACAAGTTAGATTGTGGGAAAATGCACACAGAAATACTGCTGGAAGGTGAGGATCCTCTACCACAGAAACAATACCCAGTACCTCATCAGGCTATAGAACCAGTGACTAAAATTGTGAAGATACTGGAGAAGAGGGGTCTGATTAGACCTATTTCTTCCACATGCAATTAACCAGCCTGGCCAGGGGGTTCCTTCAGGCTCACTATGGACTTCCGTGCCCTGAATCAAGTTTCAAAATCTGTAGTGCCCGTGGTAGCCTCATACCCTGAAATGATCTCTAAACTGAACCCCAAATGTAAATTTTTTTCTGCTTTAGACATATCCAATGGGTTTTGGAGTCTGCCCCTGGCCCTTGAATGCCAGTACAAAACAGCCTTTCAGTGGCTGAATAAACAATATGCATGGACTGTGCTTCCACAGGGATATAAGGATTCCCCATCAATATTTCATGAATACATGAAGGAAGCCCTGTCACTAGTGTCTTGCAGAGATGAGACCTAGACCAAACCTCCCCTTTGGAACTGCACAGTGGGAGGGACCGTACTTAGTTACTGATACCTTAGGCCCAAGCCTATACCAGATCCTAATGCCTGACAACCAGCAGTACTGGAAACACATCACCCAGTTAAAACCATATGGGTAATACGTGTTTTATCAGTCTTTGTTTTCAGATACCACCTGAAGACAGCATGGACAGCTGCTTTCTGAAGACAGCACGGACAGCTGCTTTCTGAACAAAAGTCGCTTGAGGACGGTAACTATTTACTCCTGCTGTATAGTTGACATGTGTTTAATAGTTATGTAAATAAGTAGTAAAAATTATTTTTTTTTGTTTTGTTGTTACATAGTATAAGTGGGGAGCATTAGTTTATTCCCTAGTAGAGTGAAACAAGTTAGCTTTTTGTTTCCTGTTGTTCTTGTATCTGCTCTCTTCTACTCAAGTCTCATTACAGGAACTATCATCCGAATATGCACGAATGGCTGGGCTAACTCCACAGGTGGAGTGTATCGCTACCAAGAAATACCCCCACCTTTCCCAGAAGGAAAGGATTTGGTCATCCCGAGTTTCTGTTCCGTACAGGACAAGCCAGTGTTCTATTCATTAAACATCACACAAGTACAGTGGGAGCCACCAGTTTCCACTTCTCTAGAAAGGACACAAGAATTGAGGGCACGCCCAGAACGTTACTTTCTAGGTCCTCCTGCTTTGATTTTGTACAATATTTCCTGTCAGGACAGAGGTACCTGGAAAATAACTTATACATGGGTTGTGAGTGATCAACAGCACATCACTGAGACTTCATTCCTTTTGGATGTATCTTGTTTACCTACCACCCCTCATCCCACCCCTCCCACCACTTCTGCTCCTCCTGTACTCTACCTTTCTGATATCCACCCATTTCAGGAAGGACATCCCTTTCAGATTAAATATGATGCACCACACAATGTTTTATATGATGTGGAATACCATTTTCTTACTTGGCATCTATTTCCCAAATTGTTTCTAGTTACTCACAAATATCCAAATTGCTCTCAGTTTGTTGCCAACCACATACAAATGCGCAATACTTGGTTTGATATGCAGTCAGTAACACCCAGAGCCAAGCAATTTAGACACAAGCGTGAATTAATTTATACAATTTTAGGTGGCACAGGGACTGCACTGGGTGCCCTTAATATAATTGATATAGAGGTGCTCCGTAATAAAATGGGATCCACTATTCAGCATGCTGCTGATGGTTTTACCTCACAACATATTATTAATGAAGCTTCCTCTAAACTGTCCAATGTAGTTGTAGATACCTTTGCTCTTATATCTCCCATTATAGAACAGAAAATTGTTACCTTAGCACATGCAGAATATTGTTAATATTGGGGTGCAGTTTGATAATATGCTTATGTATCCTGTGGACCATCTCACATGAGTGCAGCCACTGGACGACACCTTGACTTCATTCAAGCCGATGGACCCCAGTTTGTGTGAGCAGACTACATTTCAGTTCAAGTGTCAACCTCACCAGTTTAAAGAGGCTGACACCTTCTGCTGGAACAATTCCTCCTCTTGCTCCCTGACTGTTAAGCTCTCATATTCCCTGACTACCTCACACAGTTTGTATTACCTTGGAGCTGGACACTTTGTTTTCATCTGTTCTTTCCCCAGAATGTTTCTTTTTCGATTGCTCTCAGAATGCATGACATTCGCCTTCCCAAGAACACTTTGTTGTACAGTTCAAACTATTTACCAAACAATACCTGGTGCAGTCATACACCACTGGTCTCCATCACCATTAACGGAACAACTTATTCCACACCGCTGGTTACCAATGACTCTATGGACATTCCAGACTATCTCATATGCTGTGCATCCCTTACCACTTGGCATGGGAGAAGAGACACTACATAAACTGCTCAACTTTACAGAACTCCATGCCTATATTGATCACCTTAAAACAACATCCACTGAAGTGAATCACACCATCGCTTATGAGAATGGACACATTCAACAAATTGTTGGACACTTGCTACAAGATGCTCATGTGTCTGTGTGGGAATTGTTATTTGGTTACTCACCTACAGCTGATCATGTCTTTAATGTTCTTATTCACCCTATTATTATTTTAACTGCTGTACAAATATTTCTATGCATCATAATTTTCCTGTGTTGTAAAATGAAACAAATGTACATATCCTTGCAGCGCATGTCATACAGAACAACAACATTTTAAGGTAGTTACACTGAATTTCTCTAGCATCTACCCCTACATCCAGGCTCACTTGGCCTGCTAATTTGGCATTTCCTATTACACTGAATACCAGAGTCAGCTGCAGTCTAGTATTGCTTCCTATCCTCACTCACAGCATCCTGGTACCTTTTGGCTTTAACCTCCTCAAAAATTCCTGAAGCCCTTATGCACTGTTCACTCGCTCTAAGACGGGCACGGAGGTAGCATATTGGGTTCCCCCCCGCCCGTAGTGGCTACCCTACCTAAGACACGAGGTTTGGACTCATAAGGAGACTTGTTTATCTCTAGAACACTAGAGACAGTATTGTGCAGGACAGGGGACTTGCTGGACATAGCAAGGTATTTAATACAGGAGGTATTAGACAAGCTGCCTACTATCATGTAATGGCAGCTGGGACAGGTACCACAGGCTTGCTTCCACCATTTCCAGGCACAAATAATAAAAAAAAATAAAAAAAAGGTGTGGGAGATGTCAGCATACATGACATAGGAGTCATGGCTTTTTCCCCAGACCTTGGATTTCATGCAGCTGTGCTACTCTGGTGATTTCAGTCTCCAAAGGTAATAGGGCAGTTGAACTCTGACCCCCTGTTGATGTCAGTCTCAGGGCCTGTTGAGAATGGTCTGCAGCCCCTCCCTGCTAAATCAAGAATAGCAGACCTCAAAGGGAGTGGCTAGAGAATTCATTATAAAGGACAGAAACACTTCCCCTTGCTCTCTCTCTTCATCGGACAGGTTTGGACACTCACTCCTTCTTCCTATTCATCAGACCATGAGGCTCTGATAATCACACCTACTTCTCTCCCCTCCCCCACTTCTCTCTCTCTCTCACACTTCACACATGCACACACACACGCAGATTAATTGAGGCACACTGAAGCAGCTCTGTAACAATCACTATATACCTCTGATCAATACCTATGTAATAAGCCTATTTCTACATAAAAAACACTTCTCCAAGCCACCCCTGTTTGGTTGTCTTATTACAAGCCCTGCTGCCTCTGTGAAGTGAAATGAACCCAGGACCTACAGGAGAGTAACCTGACCACATCTTACAGGTTGGATTTTGGGAAGTTTATGACAAGTCCCAAATACTGAAGGATGCGCATTGTGCGAGAGAGGGCAACCCTGGCCTCTGGCTCTGAAGGGGCTCAAATGAGCCAGTCATCTAAGTAAAGGAAGACGAATATTCCCAGGGTGCGGAGAAATGCTGCTACCACACCCATGCATTTTGTGAACACCCTTGGTGCAGAAGCCAGGCCAAAAGGAAGAACCCTGTATTGGTAGTGCTTCCCTTGAAACAGGAATTGAAGGTACTTTTGGTGAGTTGGATGGATGAGAACATGAGTGTACGCATCCTTGAGATCTAGAGAACAAAGCCAATCCTCACTCCGAAGGTATGGCAGCAGAGTTCCTAGAGAAATCATTTTGAACTTCTCTCTGAACAGGAATTTGTTCAATTCTCTGAGGTCTAGAAAGGGTCTGTGTCCTCCTGTTTTCTTTGGAATAAGGAAATAGGGGGAGTAAAACCCTGTACCCCGCTAGGGAATGTGCACTTCTTCTATTGCTCCTTGAGCAAGGACCTTACTGGTCGTTGGAAGATGTCTGAGAATTGAACGGTCTTACTATTGTGGGAGGGGGCATGCTGAGGAAATGAAGCGTGTACCCCTCTCGTACAATAGACAAGTCCAATTTGCTGCTGTTATCTGACACCATCTGGGGGCAAAATGACATAACCTTACTGGGATGGTGGAGGGTTCTGGGCTGTTCAGGGCCAGGAAGGCAAAGTTCTCTAGATAGAAGTCAAAGCCCCTGTGGAGGCTGAGTCTGCTGAGCCGCTTGAGGCTTAGCTGCTTTTGGCTTCCTTTTTTGCCTAGGTTGTTGATGCTGTCCCTTTTGGGCAGACTGACCTGAACGATGTCCCTGCTGGGTATAGGAGGGAAAAAACTTCTTCTTACTGAAGAATGGTTTCTTAGAGGATCTTTTCCTCGCAGGATCAGCTGTAGATTTGGACAATCCATCCAAAGTGATATTGTCAGCATCTATCTCATTAGCTTTTTCCTGCCAATTCTCGCCAAAGAGATTCTCTCCTGTGCAAGGTATATTCCCCAGTTTGTCCTTTACCCAGATTTCTAAGTCAGATGCCTGGAGCCAGGCAATTCTACGTGCACCTATGGCAATAGCAGAGGTTCTGCTTATACATTCAAAGCAGTCAAAGGCTGCATGATTCACAAACTTGGAAACAACCTGAGCATGTTTAACAAGAGTAAGATAATCTTGCCTTTTATCAGCAGGAAGGAGAGGGCTCATAAGCTCTAAGTCTCCTGTGACTTCCTTAAGGAACATTCCCATATACAAGATATAGGAACTGATTCTAGCAGAAAGCATGGAAGCCTGGAAGGATCGACGTCCAAAGGCGTCAAGAGTCCTGCACTCACGTCCTGGAAGACTAGATGCATGTCTTTATGCACTCTTCATCCGTCTCATGGCTGATTCCACCACCATGGAATGGTGTGGTGTGGTAATTGAGTCTTCTGAAACCCAGGACAAGGAGGAACTCGATACATGGTGTTCAGTCTTCGAGAATGAAGAGATGTGGTTAGAGGTGTTTCCCACATCCTTAACATAAGATCATACAAGATCTCATGAATAGGTAAGGTAGTTGCCTCCTTGGGAGCTTTAGGGTATTGTAGAATTTCTAATTCCTTTGCCCTAGGCTCTTTTTCAGGAGGCACTGTGATGGAAAGACCTCGGGCCACATCTCGGATAAAATCCTGAAAGGACATATCCTCTGGTGGAGACATCCTACGCTGAGGAGAAGAGGAATACTCGGGAAGAAGTACTCTGGTATCAGCAGAGCGTTCTGAGTCTTCAGACTCAACCGAGGATTCGAAGTATCTCCGATCCGGGTGACAGTGCAAGGCACGGTACCAGTACCAACTGAAGTCGGCATCGGAGTAGTCTGGTACCGACTTGTCGATGTCGGCTAGAGATGCATGACTCGGTCCCGGCAGAATGCCTGCCGATGTCAATGCAGTCGATGCTGGTACCAGTTGAATTGTCTGAAGCGGTTTCAGGGGCATCGAGGCCATGAGAAGAGCCAACAGACTGCATTCAATAGCCAAGAATCTCTGGTCTATCGACTCTGCCGATGCTTGGGTATCGGTGCCGGTTAAAGCGACCAGAACCCCAGAGCATGGCACCAGTAGTTCTGCCGAGGTTGAAGCCTCGAGAACATCCTGGAGCTCCGTTAGTGCTTTGGAAGCCGAAGCCTCCCGCCAGGGCAATTTTGACGGTGAAAGTCCCTCAAGGGCAACACCAGAGGCATCTCGATGTCTAGAAGGAGATCTACCCTTTGAGGACCAGCTAGATTTACGTTTAGTTACCTGAGATCCATGGGAGGAAGACGAAGCCCTGGAAGACGTCGATGTCACGGAGGCTGCATCGGAGGGAAAAAGGGTGCTGAGTAAGCAGCTCGGTTTTGCCGGCCCCTTTTTGACATCATTCCACAGGCAACACACTCTGAAATAGAGTGGTCAGGACCTAAACATCTGAGGCACCACTCATGGGTGTCGGTGACAGAGATGGTACCGCCACACTTAGAACACTTTTTAAAACCCGAAGCGGGTTTTTTCCATTTTGAAGGAAAAAGTTGGGCCTAGTGCCCAAAATGGGGCATGGCACCTAAAGATAAAATTACTGGAAAGACTCCAGAAGAAAGTTTTTTTTTTTAACGAAGAAAATAAAGAAGAACCGGCGGTACCGGTGTAGCGTCGAGGGAAGGCAGACGCGACCACAAAAACGAAGAATAGAAGGGATTTTTTTCTGCGGTGACAGGATGTGCGACCTGTCAGCTCCGCGGAAAATGAAGAACTGGAGGGGGCAGTTGGGAAAGGCGGGAAGGCAGCACGCAGGTGCTGTGGGATGCTCCCAAATGTTTTCCTATTGGACGCTGAGGAGCATTCCCGCGCAGGCTCAGTCAGTACCGACGATACCCATATGTGAAGACTACATTCCTGCTTGTTTCTGGAGATAAGGGCTTTTCCACGAGGTCTTCTTCCTATAAGAAGGAGCAGATGTCTTCTTCGACAGCCTTGTCCGGGTCAAGTACTCGGACTTGAGTTCAGCAGCCTTCTCAGTCATGGGTTTGCCGAAGGGGTTATCTTCTCGGCAGGGGACATCGACCAACTTGTCCTGTACCCATGGCTAGAGGTCAGACGACATGAGCCAAGACTGGCGCCTTGCACTGATGTCGGCAGCGACTACCCAGGCCAAAGCCTCGAAGCCGTCATAGGCTGCTCGAGACAAACTTCGAGCACTCTCTGATCCTGGTGGACAGGGCCTTGAAGCGCTGCAAGGGTTCCTCGGAGAAGCCAGCAGAGAACCCGGCAATCTCCTTTGCCAGGTTTCTTAAGTACATGCCCATGGAAAGCTGGTAGGTCTGGACACGGCATGACAGCATCGAGCCCTGGAAGCACTTTCTGCCGAGGGCATCCAGGTTCCAGGCCTCCCGACCGGGAGGCACCGAGGAGTACATCTTTTGGTTGTTGAGCCTTTGCATGGCCGATTCCACAACCATGGAGTTGTGCGGCAGCTGCGCCTTTTGGAACCCGGGGCTCTTACGGACTCGATAAATGGAATCGAGCCGTTTGCTGAGGACCGGTGCCAAGGCCGGGTACTCCCACATGC
The DNA here is from genome assembly GCA_033557465.1 of Ichthyophis bannanicus. Lineage (NCBI taxonomy): Eukaryota > Metazoa > Chordata > Amphibia > Gymnophiona > Ichthyophiidae > Ichthyophis > Ichthyophis bannanicus. Next base: position 1,541,845,087 of record CM066031.1, read on the forward strand.
AGAGCATCAACCGTTACAGCATCGGAGGCACCCGTACAGTAAGGGCCTCCTTGGGAGGAGAGTCATACTGGAGGGCATCGAGCTCCTCGGCTCGAGGCTACTCCTCAGCATCTGCAGGGAAAGCCAAAACCTTGGCCATATCCCTCACAAAGTCCGAGAACTTGGTGTCCTCCGGGGTAACCGTCTCCGAGGTTCCAAACTCGGGGAGTCCAATGGGACGTACCAAGTCCGGTGGGTATCGGGCGAGTCTTCCTCCTCCATCTCCCAAGCTGAGCCCTCCGAGGAGGACTCAATGGGCTCCGGCCTTGAGGGCTTCAAGCGTGTTCGTCCCGACGCCGATGGCCCCAGCTAAGACAACCTCGGTCTCAAACAGGAGGTCGAGGGAGACCTTGGCCGAGGATCGACTCGAGCCCACATGGACTTGAGGATTGTCTCTGCCTCGGGGGTCGACAGACGTTGAGGTCCCAGTGGTCAGGGCAGATGCATGGGTGAGACCGGCTATCAGCGCCCACTGCTGGTCCATGAAGGCAGACACGCTGCTCTCCAGGGCTGCCAACCTGAGACCCAGCTCAGAAGGCTCCGCAGTCCGTGGAGCAGAGTCCACAAGGACAACAGGCATTAACTTGTCCGACGCCTCCAGCTCCGTACGAGGTATTTTCGCAGGCCTCTCCGACTCGGCGAACCCGGGGCGGTGTTCGGCACTCTGCCAAACGGAACCCGAGGGCCCCGGCCGATCGGTGTCCTCCAGAGAGGCAGCCCTCATGGGTTTCTTCTTCTTACGGTGCTCCCGGGTGGGAGACCCCCTTTCAGAAGACCCCCGACGGTGCTCGGGTTCAGAGACCCGAGACGTCGAGGCTTCTGACGAGGTCCTGGCCCAGACAGATCCAGACTCGGAGAAAATAGCCTCGCGGTGGTGCTGCCTGCTCCTCAACGCTTTGGAGGACATCTTGCCACATGGACCGCAGACCACCGGGTCATGGTCGGGTCCGAGGCAGCAGTCAAGGGTGTCGGTGAGGGACATAAGTTTTTTACACCGATCACACTTCTTGAACCCGCTGGCAGCCATCGGGGGAAAAAGGGCCCCTGCGAAGTCGAAAGAAAAAGAAAAAGAAAAGAGCGTGAACGCTAGTCACTAAGGACAAAAACGAAAAAGTTAGTCAGACTCGATACCGGTGTACCGAGCCGAAGCAGAAAGGGGAACCGGCGTCGAACCGGTACCAAAAATGGTAGAAATAGTAAAAAAACAATCAACTTTTTCCGAGGAAAATGGGACGATGTCTGTCGGGCTCCACGGAAAAAAGAAGACTGAGCAAGATGGCACCCTTGGGCGGGAAGGGGACCGTGCATGCGCGAGGAATTCCCAAAGGCTTTCTTTGAAAGCTGGGGAAATTGCTCCGCACGAGGGCTCCGTCAGTGCCGACGTCACCCATATGTGAGGACTGACTTCCTGCTTGTTCCTGGAGAATGCCGCCTAGAATATGGGACCACTACGGGGGACCCCGTAGTGGAGGAATGGCCAAGGATGCCACCGGAGATTACAGGGCTGCCTTACGGAAAAAGTCGTCAGACTTTTGCTTATGAATTAGCAGGGCCTTCGCAGACATTTTATTAAAGAGAGAGCAGAGCTCCGGGTTATGGTCGGCCCCCAGACACCAAAGACAGCAGTCATTGGTGTTTGTGAGCAACATATTCTTGGAGCATGTGTCACATTTTTTAAAACCGGTGGCAATTGGGGAAAAAAGGGCCCCTGCTAGGTCGAAGGCCCTCGAGGCCAGCGGTTGAAAAGGGCGCGAAAAAGAGCCAGAAGAGAAATTCTTACTAAAATGCTAGAATAAAAATGTCCCTTCGCTCAGGGGAACAAGAGCGAAGGAGAGGATGGGAGAGGACCGGTACTACCGGAAAAAAAGAAGGCCAGAAGCCAAAAATGAAAACACTTTTTCCGAGGGACAAGGACATGCGTCCGAAGGGCTCCACGGAAATAGTAGTTACTCACCTGTAACAGGTGTTCTCCAGGAGCAGCAGGAATCAGTCCTCACATAATGGGTAACGTTGGCGCCGACTGAGCCCTCGTGCGGAGCATTTCCACAGCTTTCAAAGAAAGCCTTTGGGAATGCAGCATGCATGCGCAGTCCCCTTCCCACCCAAGGGTGCCATCTTGCTCAGTCTGATGACATAGCTAAAAGACAGCAAAAATAAAATGAATCATATGACCGCAACTCCAAGGGGAGGAGGAAGGGTCATGAGGACTGATTCCTGCTGCTCCTGGAGAACATCTACTACAAGTGAGTAACTACTCTTTCTCCAGGAGCAAGCAGGAAGCCAGTCCTCACATATGGGACTCCCCAGCTAAGGCTACCAGGAACCCAAGCTGAAAAATAAGCTCCCTCTAGAGCAGGGGTTCTCAACCCTGTCCTTGGGACCCACCTAGCCATTCGGGTTTTCAGGATAACCACAATGAATATGCATGGGAGAGATTTGCATATAATGGAGGCAGTGTATGCAAATCTCTCTAATACATATTCATTGTGGTTATCCTGAAAACCCAACTGGCTAGGTGGGTCCCGAGGACAGGGTTCAGAACCCCTGCTCTAGAGCGTCAGCATCCATGAAAGAATCCTCTCTCAGAACGCCCCCGTACGGTAACCCAACACAAGGGCCAGAGGGTAGGAGTTGAATAAACCTCAAAGAGATTACAGAGTACCGCCTGTCCGAAAGCACTGTCCCTACGGGACTCCCTCTCGAGGCAGTAGTGAGCCGCAAAAGTCTGGCTTGAAGACCAGGCAGCGGCCCGGCAGATGTCTGCCAAGGAACAGAGCGGAGGTGGGCTACTGACGCGGCCTTCGCCCCGACACGGTGGGCCGTTACTCAACCCTGCAAGGAGAGACCGGCTGCCCTCTATGCCCAGGCGATACAATCCGCTACCCAAAGAGACAACGTACGCTTGGAAACAGGCAACCCCAGTTTATTAGGGTCAAAAGACATGAAGAGCTGAGCAGCCCTTCGATGCCCCTGCGTACGGTCTATGTAAAAGGACAATGCCCTTCTACAGACCAGGGTATGCAGGACTGTTTCAGCCCAGCTGGCATGCGGCCTGGGAAAGAATGCTGGAAGAACCACCTCCTGATTGAGGTGGAAGGAGGAGACAACCTTCGGAAGGAACTTAGGGTGAATCCGCAAGACCACCCTGTTCTTATAGACAGGACAGGTAGCCATCGGTTCAAACGGTGGGCAAGTAAGTTGTTCCAAGACCACATTTAAATCCCACTCAGGGGCTGGTGGACGGATCGAAAGCTTGAGCAGAAGCAGGCCTCTGAGGAAACGGGACACCAAGGGGTGGCCCGACAGAGATTGGCCCTCTACCTGTGAGTGGTGTGCCGATAGAGCACTGAGGTGGACCTGAACAGAGTTGGACTTAAGGCCTAGGTCCGAGAGGTAGAGCAGGTACTGCAGCACCACTGGAACCAGGCACGAAAAAGGATCCTCTTGGCGCTGAGCACACCAGGTGGAGAACCTACACCACTTGAGGGCAAAAGATTTCCGGGTGGATTGCCTCCTAGAGGCCGAAACCACCTCTTCCACCTCCTTAGGCAGAGGTAAGGGGGCTAGAACTACCCTTTCAGCAGCCAGGCCATCAGGTTGAGGGATTTGAGGTTGGGGTGCAGGAGAGATCCCTGGTCCTGAGACAGGAGGTCGTGATGCACCCCCAGAGGGAGTGGAGTATCCATCACCAACTGCAGAAGGAGTGGAAACCACGGCTGCCTCGGCCATCTGGGGGCTACCAGAATCACCGAGGCCTTGTCCTGAAGAACCTTGAACAAGGTTCGGGCCACTAGAGGTGTGGGAGGAAACGCATACAGTAGGCCCGCAGACCAAGAAATTAGAAACGCATCTGCTGCTATTCGCAGAGGATGCGGTTGTCTGGAACAGAACCTGGGTAGCTGATGGTTCAGTGGACGCACAAAAAGATCGATGGTTGGAAGACCCCATCTTAGGACGATCCCTTGGACCACCAGAGGATTCAAATGCAATTTGTGAGGCTGTAGAATCCTGCTCAAACTGTCTGCCAGGCAATTTTCCTGGCCATGAAGGTAAACTGCCTTGAGAAACATGTTGTGTTTGATTGCCAAGGTGCACAGGGCCTGTGCCTCCCGACACAGAAGCTTTGAGCCTGTGCCCCCTTGTTTGTTCACGTAGAACATTACAAACTTTCTCTCATGTCCTCTCTCACCAGTCTGTCTTAGTTCAGACAATCAAGTGGCAGAGCTAAGCGGATAGCTCACAACTCCAATAGATTGATCTGCTGTGTTGACTCCCCAGGAGACCAGAGGCCCTGAGTGCAGGCCCCCTGGCAGTGTGCACCCCAGCCCTGAAGGGAAGCATCGGTGATCAGCACCTGTGTATGGGGAGGCACCTGAAAAGTCACCCCATGGACCAGGTTTGGGAAATGCAGCCACCACCGTAGGGAGGCTGTCAGCAGTTTGGACACCCTTATCTTGTCTTTCAAGTTGCCTGTGGCTTGCACCCACTGAGCTCTGAGGCACCACTGAGCAGGTCGCATCTGCAGGCGGGCATTCGGAGTTACATGGAAAGTTGATGCCATGTGGCCCAAGAGCTTTAGGAAGTTTCTGGCGGAAACCAGATAACCGCTCTGGAACTGATTGGCCAAAGCTATCAGTCTGTGCGCCCTGTCCTCGGGCAAATAAGCCTTTGCCTGAAGGGTATCTAGTCTCGCCCCTATAAACTCTATGTTCTCTGTGAGGGGAGCAAAGTGGACTTTGCAAAGTTTATGACAAAGCCTAGATGCTGGAGAAGAGATACAGTGCGAAGGGTGGCTTGTCTGGTCTCCTCTGGAGACTGACCCCTGATAAGCCAGTCGTCCAGGTTTATTATTCAGAAGGGACCCAGGATATCAATGCTTGACCTAGTACAAGCATTGCAGAACCTGTGTCTTTTGGGGAAACTGCTAGGTACGTATGACCTAGATTGGCCACTGTTGGAAACAGGATACTGGGCTTGATGGACCTTGGTCTGACCCAGTATGGCATATCTTATGTTCTTAGGTATGGGAAGACAAAGATGCCCTTGTTTCTGAGATAGGCCGCCACCACCGCCAGGCACTTGGTGAAAACCCCGGGAGCGGAGGTTAGGCCAAAGGGAAGTACCCTGTACTGAAAATGATTTCCTCCCACTAGAAATCTGAGATATTGTCTGTGGTCTGGATGAATGAGGAGGTGAGTATAAGCATCCTTTAGGTCCAAGGAGCATAGCCAATCTCCCTGCTGGAGGTAGGGCAGCAGTATCCCAAGGGTAAGCATCTTGAACTTTTCCCTCTCCAGGAACTTGTTCAGATTTCGCAAGTCTAGGATGGGCCTGAGGCCTCCTGTCCTTTTTGGTACCAGAAAGTACCTTGAATAGAAGCCTTGGCCTCTCAGGTGGTGAGGCACCAGTTCCACCGCCTGCTCCTTTAGAAGACTTACCAACTCCTGAAGGAGTAGGTTCCTGTGAAGAGGGAGTCTTGGAGGCTCCCCTGGAAAATAGGAGGGGGGTAACTGGTTGAAGTGGAGCAAATAGTCATTCTGGACTATGCTTAGCAGCCAGGTATCCCCCGTTATGATCACCTGTACGCATACAGTGTCAGCCGGCCCCCTGTGCTGAGAGGAGCCAGCTGAGGAGGAGAAGCTATGCAATGGGAGTCAAAACCCAGCGCCCTGCTGTGCAGGAGCCAGAGCTGATGGCTTGGGGGTTTTCTGCCTACGGGGCCCATGTCCCTGCCCCTTGGCCTGCTGACCCTGATGGGGAGCTGCAGAGGCCTGAAAATGAGGGTAGGATTTTTAGGCAGTAGCCTTCCTTGGGTAAAAGGGCTTTTTCCCTGAGCCCTTCTTCTTCTGAGAAAGGGCAGAAGTTTTCCTGGACAGCCTTGTCCTGGTGAGAGTCTCAGACTCGAGTTCTGCAGCCTTTTCAGCCATGGGTTTGCCAAAAAGGTTCTCACCTCAACCTGAGACTCAGCTCAGAAGACTAAGCAGCCCCCCGACTCGGGCCCCGATGGCATCGGGCCCGACATCAGATCCCCCAGAGGGGAGTCTTGAAGGACCAGAAAAAGGGACCGTTATTTCTGGAAAAAGATCTGCAACTGTGAGTATATACTTCTGGTAATTTTCTAAAAGGAATTCTTTGTATTAAAGCTAATTAATCTGTGAACCCACTAATTCTGTTAAACCAGTCAGGGCCTAGTAGCAGCAGTTTAAGTTTAAATTTAAAACACAGAGGAGAACTTTCTGGTTACTTTTCATACCCAAAAGAGAGCTTGTAGTTTAAATTTAATAAGTCACTCAGGGCCTAGCATCAGAAAAGTACTTTTAGCTTAAATTTAAAACACAGAAGAGAGCTTTCTGGTTAAATTTAGAACCCAGCAGAGAGCTTGTAGTTTAAATTTCATAAGAAGTTAGAGCCTAGCAGCAGCTAAGAGCTATAATTTAAATCAAATCAGAATATAGCTTACCTCAGCAGCACAAGACAGGGTACTGTGTAGCAGCCCTCTTTTAATAAGTGTTATTTCCCTCCCTCCCCTGGGATAATCATAGCTTTATAGGTACTTACACATCTTACAAGACAGGTGGTGCTCTCCGGTGAAGCTCATTACCCAAATCAGTCATACACTAAGGACCTGAGATTAGTTAAGCTTCAGGTGAACAAGGTATATAACACGTATTAGGTACAGTTTTATTAGTATAAATATCCATAGCAACCCATAGTAAGTAAAGAACTTAGATCTAAACACAAACTTAAAACTAAGATGCAGACAGCAGTCCAGCAGCGGGATGGGGGCTTTCCAGTCTTTTGCACTGAGTGTGACATGTATGATTTTCCCCAGTTGGTGAGAGGTCTTACGTGTGCACTAGGTGCAAGGAGCTCTTTGCTCTCAGGGAACGAGTCCATTCTCTAGAGGCTAAAGTAGCAGGCTTGGAAAGCATAAGACAGACAGAGAGGTACATAGACGAGACCTACAGGGATATAGTCCTGAAGTCCCACCTCCAGTCTGGCAGCATCCCTGTTGCCATGGAGGAGAGAGGTCACGTGGCAGGAGAGCATCACCCTGGTGTGGCAGGAAGTGATCCTGTAACTAGGACCTGTCCTCCAGGTAATGTAAAACCCTCTCGCACCGAAGAAGTTTCTCCAGGGTCATGTGCCCATGAGGGAAGGGTTAGGACAGCCGTTATAGTTGGTGATTCGATCATTAGGCATGTAGATAGCTGGGTGGCTGGTGGACGTGAGGATCGCCTGGTAACATGCCTGCCTGGTGCGAAGGTAGCGGACCTCACACGCCAGCTAGATAAAGTCTTAGATAGTGCTGGGGAGGAGTCCACTGTCTTGGTACATGTCGGTACCAATGACATAGGAAAATGTGGTAGGGAGGTTCTGGAGGCTAAATTTAGACTTTTAGGTAGGAAGTTGAAATCCAGAACTTCCAGGGTAGCATTCTCCGAAATGCTTCCTGTTCCACGCGCAGGACCCAAAAGGCAGGCAGAGCTCCGGAGTCTCAATGCGTGGATGAGACAATGGTGCAAGGATGAGGGTTTTGGATTTGTTAGGAACTGAGGAACATTCTGGGGAAAGGAGGGGCTCTTCCGAAGGGATGGACTTTGCCTTAACCGGGATGGAACCAGGCTGCTGGCATTAACCTTTAAAAAGGAGACAGAGCAGCTTTTAAACTAGATATTAGGGGAAAGTCGACAGTCGCCCAACAGCGGATGGTTCGAAGAATGTATCTTTGAAGGATACTACCAAAAGCAGAGAGGTTCCACAAAAGAGTAAAGTAGCCCAAATGCCCTCAAGTATGGAGCAGACAGAGCTTAAAGATCCTAAATTACCCATGTCTAACAATAGCCAAATTAATATGAATAAAATACATTCTCTAAAATGCTTGTATGCAAATGCTAGAAGTCTAAAAAATAAGATGGGAGAGTTAGAATATATAGCACTAAATGAAAGGTTAGATATGATTGGAATATCAGAGACATGGTGGAAGGAGGACAACCAGTGGGACACTGTGATACCTGGGTACAAACTATATCGTAATGATAGAGCTGATCAAATTGGTGGAGGGGTTGCTCTCTATGTTAGAGAGGGCATTAAGTCAGAAAGGATTAAAGTTTTGCAGGAAACAAAATCTGCTGTAGAATCTATATGGATTGAAATTCCATGTAAAAGGGGGAAGGCAATGGCAGTGGGGGTGTACTATCGAGCGCCTGGTCAGAATGACCAAATGGATGATGAAATGCTCAAAGAAATCAAGGAAGCTAACAAATGTTACAGCACTGTAATAATAATGGGTGATTTCAACTACCCCGGTATCGACTGGGTCAGTGTCACGTCAGGACATGCTAGGGAGATAAAGTTCCTAGATGAAATAAATGACTGCTTCTTGGAGCAGCTGGTTCATGAACCGACCAGAGGGGAAGCCATATTAGACCTAATCCTTAGTGGAATACCAGATTTAGTGCAAGAGATAAGTTTGTTGGGGCCACTTGGCAATAGTGATCATAGCATGATCGCCTTTGATTTAATTACTGGAGGAGGGATAGTAAGGAAATCCACAGTACTACCTTTTAACTTTCGAAAGGGAGACTATGATAAAATGAGGAAAACAGTTAAGAAAAAACTAAAAGGAGCAGTTGCAAAGGTTAAAGACGTACATCAGGCTTGGCTGTTGTTGAAAAATAATATCTTGGAAGCCCAGACCAGCTGTATTCCACGCTTTAAGAAAAGTGGAAGGAAGTCCAAAAAACTGCCAGCATGGTTTAAAGGTAAGATCAGAGAGGCTGTTGCCAAAAAAGCATCTTTCAGGAAATGGAAAAAAGAGCCAAACAACGAAACCTGGAAACAGCACAAGCACTGGCAAGTCAAATGCAAGGCATTGATAAGGCAGGCAAAGGGAGAATTTGAGAAGAAGCTTGCTGCGGAAGCAAAAACGCGAAGTAAAGACCTTTTCAAGTACATTCGTAGCAAAAAACCTGTGAGAGAGTCAGTTGGTCCATTAGATTATAAAGGAGTTAAAGGAGCACTAAGAGGCGACAAGGCGATAGCGGAGAGACTGAATGAATTCTTTGCGTCAGTCTTTACTGAGGAAGATGTAGGGATGTTACCCATGACTGAAGTGGTATTTAAAGGTGCGGAAGAATCGAAGGAAATATCGATATATCGGGAAGATGTATTACAACTATTAGATAAACTGAAGAGTAGCAAATCACCTGGGCCGGATGGTATACATCCAAGGGTGTTGAAAGAACTGAAATACGAGATTGCAAACCTGCTATTAGTAATCTGTGAACTATCATTAAAATCATCTCTAATACCTGAAGATTGGAGGATCTCCAATGTAACACCAATTTTTAAAAAGGGTTCCAGGGGTGATCCGGGAAACTACAGACCGGTGAGCCTGATATCAGTACCAGGAAAAATGGTAGAAACGATCATAAAGAATAAAATTACTCAGCATGTAGATAGTCATGACCTAATGGGAGACAGCCAACATGGCTTTAGACAAGGAAGATCTTGTCTTACTAATATCTGTTATGTTTTTTTGAAGGAGTGAATAATCAGGTGGACAAAGGTGAGTCGGTTGATATTGTGTATCTTTATCTTTCAGAAAGCCTTTGACAAGGTCCCTCATGAGAGACTTTTGGCAAAACTAAAGAGTCATGGGATAGGAGGCAGTGTACTATTGTGGATCAGGAACTGGTTAAAAGATAGAAAGCAGAGGGTAGGGCTAAATGGCCAATTTTTCCAATGGAGAAAAGTGAATAGTGGTGTACCCCAGGGATCTGTGCTGGGTCCGCTGCTTTTTGACATATTCATAAATGACCTGGAAAGTGGAATAACGAGTGAGGTTATCAAATTTGCAGATGACATAAAACTATTTAAAGTTGTTAAAACCCAAGAGGATTGTGGAAAATTGCAAGAGGATCTTGATAAATTGTAAGACTGGGCATCAAAATGGCAGATGAAATTTAATGTGGACAAGTGCAAGGTTATGCACCTAGGAAAGAACAACCCAAACTATGGTTACACGATGCAAGGTTCCACATTAGGAACCACCACACAGGAAAAAGATTTAGGCGTCATTGTGGATCCCATGTTAAAACCCTCGGCCCAGTGTGCAGCAGCGGCCAAGAGAGCAAATAGAATGCTAGGTATGATAAGGAAAGGAATGGAATGGAAAATAAAACAAAAGATATTATAATGCCTCTATATCGTTCCATGGTGAGACCGCACCTTGAATATTGTGTGCAATTCTGGTCGCCGTATCTTAAAAAGGATATAGCGATTTTAGAAAAGGTTCAGAGAAGAGCCACCAAAATGGTAAAGGGGATGGAAGGATACTCCTATGAAGAAAGGCTAAAAAGGTTAGGGCTCTTTAACCTGGAAAAGAGACGGCTGAGGGGAGATATGATAGAAGTCTATAAATTAATGAACGGAGTGGAACGGGTAAACGTAGATCGATTGTTTACCTTATCAGAATATAGAAAGACTAGGGGACATGCAATGAAGTTACAGGGTAAACTATTTAAGACTCTGGAATTTGTTACCAGAGGATGTAGTAAAGGCTGTTAGTGTAGCTGGGTTTAAAAAAGGTTTGGACAAGTTCCTGGAGGAAAGGTCCATAAACCATTATTAAGAAGGGACCCAGGATATCAATGCTTGAACCAATACAAGCATTGTGGAACCTGTGTCCCTTGGGGAAACTGCTAGGTACATATGACCTAGATTGGCCACTGTTGGAAACAGAATACTGGGCTTGATGGACCTTGGTCTGACCCAGTATGGCATATCTTATGTTCTTATGTAACAGCACTCACGTGACTCGGGGACTCCGGCTCCACTCGAGGCAACTTGGCAGGCCTCTCCGACTCCGAGGACCCAGAGCGGCAGTTGGGGCTATGCAACCTGGCCCTCGAGGATCCAAGAGCATCCACCGACGCTGCCCTCGCGGATTTCTTCTTCCTTCTGTGCTCCCTCGAAGGAGACCCCCTTTCAGAGGAGCCTCGATGGTGCTTGGGGTCGGACTCCCGAGATGTCGAGGCCTCTGAAGAAGTCCGGGCCCAGCCGGACACAGAGTCAGGAAAGAGCCTTTCATGCTGATGTTACGGCTCCTCAGCGCCTTAGAGGACATTTTGCCGCACGGGACACAGACCTCCGGGTCATGGTCGGGCCCGAGGCAGCAATCATGTGTGTTGGTGAGAGACATCAGCTTCTAACACCGATCACACTTCTTGAACCCGCTGGCAGCCATCGGGGGAAAAAGGACCCCTGCAAAGTCAAAAGACCAGACTGCCAGTGAAAAAGAAAAAAAAAAGAGGGAACGCTAGTCACGAAGGACAAAAACCGAAAAACTTAGCTACGGACTCGATACCGGTGTACCGGGCCCAGGCGGGAAAGGGAACCGGTGTCAAACCGGGCAAAAACACGAATCAATGCAGGAAAATCAACTTTTTACCGGATGACAATGACACACGTACGTCGGGCTCCGCGGAAAAAAGAAGACTGAGGAAGATGGCACCCTTGGGCAGGAAGGGGACCGCGCATGCGCGCTGCATTCCCAAAGGCTTTCTTTGAAAGCTGGGGAAATGCTCCGCACGAGGGCTCCGTCGGCGCCGACATCACCCATATGTGAGGACTGACTTCCTGCTTGGTCCTGGAGAAAAAGGGAGAATGAGCAAGATGGCACCTTTGGGCAGGAAGAGGACCATGCATTCTGGCAGCAATCCCCCAAAGGCTTTCTTTGAAAGCTGGGGTCTTGCTCCGCGAGGCTCCATCGGTGCCAACGTCACCTATAAGTGAGGACTGATTTCCTGCTTGTTCCTGGAGAATGAGTATAGTTTGTATGACTGTACTGCAGATGGGCAGAGAATGTGTACAAATACCTGGCCGCCCTCTCGGGCAGATATGGTGGGGGGAGGGATTTCTGAATAATTTATTGTTGATGAGATCTTAATGTATGTTGGAAGAAAGATTTTAAGAACAAGAAAACGAAAAGTCAAAAAAATTCAAAATTAAAACAAGGAAGTTTCAAAGAACAAAAAAGCCTTTAAAAATATTTAAAAATTTCTTACCTTGTTCTTTTATCTGCCGTATTTGCTTCACAGTTTCTTTCAATATTGCGCATTTGTCAGGTTTAAAGTTAAAATTGTCAATGTCATTAAAATTAACAAAAATAAGCTCTGCAAGTTCTTCTATGTACTTATTCTCCTGCTCACGGTTCCGTTTTTCAATGTTTCTTTTGGGGCTATAAGAAAAGAAGAACATTTTCTTTTGAACTCTCTGAATATTTCATGACAATAGACTGTCAAATACATTAGTACCCATGAGTAAGTTACATCAGTAATTTGTTACGTAAAGAAACATGTTAGATCAGAAGTTTGTTCAGCCTAATCAATTATGTAACTACGTGCAGGGCTTCCAGTCTCCAATGATTCTACAGCCATAGCAGGGACCACAAAATCTGATCTTTGTTGCAGGACAGTGCAGTGCGCTATGAAATCAGAGGAAGTAAAGTGGTTCAGAAGACAGCTGCTGGCTTATTAGGCATGATATATGAACCAAGGGTAACACCCCTCCTGTAGCATCAAAGGGCACAAAGGAAGCAGGACAAGTTAGCCGTGGAAGGACAAATTTATTCACAAACCATGTTAGCCTGACGTGTTTTGGCCAGGGGCCTTCTTCAGGAAAAAAAGACCTCTAAAAACAAAAATATAAATAAAATACAACTGATAATACATATATTTAAAATGTAAATGTAAAAATACATAATTATAAAACAATGACATATAATTGCATAACATGTATATACATGATACCGGAGGTAAACAACAAATACCATGGACATACAAATAATTGAATGCATAGAAAGTTATCCATTATATTGCAAAATTAATTTTAAATAATCAGAAAGTACATCAAAATAAACATGTAGGGCTGCAAAAGCAATGTAACAAACCAGATTAAAGTAAAGAAATGTGTGGGCAAAAGTGAAACTAAAAGCTATCAATAAAAACTATCAATGAAAGTGAGAAATAACTATTGCCTATATAGAAACTCATCAATAGACATGTCTAACACACTTATTAATGGTACAGCACCTAAAGTAAAAAACACATTATTCATGAACAATTACCAACTTAAATTCCAGAATGTAAGTCGCTACATTCCACTAAGTTCAATCTGGGAAGCACAACAGCGGCCAAGGGGAGGATCCCAAAAGTAAAAAGGCTAGACAAGCTATACCACAAAATAGTATGCATCATAAACGGCTTATTGCTTAACCCCCAAACCTAAGGTAAACCAATTTCAACATTAATCACACCAAAAGGCATTGAGGAGAATAATACATTAAAAGAAATATAGTCGGCAAATGCCATGGGAATATTCGCCTATCTTAAAATCTACTTCCACTCAACCCCATCAGTGGGCAAGAGTATCGATCATAGAGAATCAAGGCTCAGGCAAAGCCAAAAAAATACCAAGAACAGTGGGCAACTCCAAGGGGATGTGGGCGGGTTGTGAGGACTGATTCCTACTGTCCCTGGAGAAAGCACAGTTACTTACCTGTAACAGGTGATCTCTGGGAACAGCAGGAATTAGTCATCACATATGGGTACGTCGGTACCGACGGAGCCCGCGCGGGAAAGCTCCCCAGCTTTTCAGATTAAAAGCTTTTGGGGCCTCCCACTGCACATGCGCGCTGCCTTCCCGCCTTCCTGAGCAGCTCTCGTCAGTTCGAGTTTAAAGCTGAGACAATAGAGAGAGAGGACAGGAAGATAGATAGACATACAACTCCAAGGGGAGGTGGGTGGGTTGTGATGACTAATTCCTGCTGTTCCCAGAGATCACCTGTTACAGGTAAGTAACTGTGCTATCTCCAGGAACAAGCAGGAATACGTCATCACATATGGGGACTCCCTAGCTAAGATGCCTGGGAGATCCCCCTCCAAGGGTAAACCATCTTCGCATGGATCTCAGGCATCCATCCAGGGAAGGTGGGCAGGAGTTGTTTAAGTATGGAACAGGTGTTTGAGGACAGCCTGACCAAACAAGGCATCCCGGCGGGAGTCCTTGTCCAAGCAGTAATGGGCTGTGAAGGTATGAACCGAGGCCCAAGTGGCTGCTCGACAGATCTGATCTATGGACACAGAGTGAAGATGAGCCATAGAAGTGGCCATGGCCCTCACATTGTGAGCTGTGACATGGCCCTCCATAGAAATGTTCTTACTCTGGTAAGCAAAAGAAATACACTGAGTGATCCAATTGGAAAGTGTACGCTTGGTGACTGGAAGTCCCAAATGAGAAGGATCAAAAGCCACGAAAAGTTGGGAAGACTTTCGATGTGGTTGAGTCCTGTTGAGGTAAAAGGCAAGAGCTCTTTTACAATCCAGAGTATGAAGGTTCCTCTCTGCACTGGATGCATGAGGAGCCGGGAAAAAGACAGGTAGATATACCTCTTGATTAAGATGAAAGGGCGAGACCACTTTGGGCATAAAGTGGGGATTCGTCCTAAGGACCACCTTATCATGATGAAACCTAGTATAAGGTGGATGAGCCACTAAAGCCTGCAGTTCACTGATGCGGCGAGCCGAAGTGACTGCAATAAGGAAAACAACCTTCCAGGAAAGAAATTTGAAGGAGGTAGAGTCCAAAGGCTCAAAAGGTGGCTTCATAAGCTGACCTAGAACTAGGTTCAAATCCCATGCTACCGGAGGAGGTCGGATGGGAGGTTTAGTTAGAGTCAGGCCTCTCATGAAACGTGAAACAAGAGGATGAGAGGAGACAGGTTGTCCATTTATAGGTTTTAAGGATGCTGCAATAGCACTCAAATGGACCCTTACTGAATTCGTCTTAAGGCCTGCATTTGAAAGATGCAGGAGATAGTCCAAGAGGGAATTCAAAGGAAGTGCTAGAGGGTCAAGACCCTGCTGAGCACACCAAATGGAAAAACGTTTCCATTTGAAAGCATAAGAACGCCTCGTGGAAGGTTTCCTAGAGGCATGAAGGATATCTGTCACAGGTTGAGAAAGATTAAAGTCTTGAAGACTTAGGCCTTCAGTAACCAAGCTCTGAGATGTAGGGATTTGGGGTTTGGGTGCCACAAAGTCCCCTCCTCCTGAGACAGAAGGTCTGGCGCAGCTCCCAGGTCCAGGGAGGATCCCTGGGAGAGATGCAGAAGTAGAGGGAACCACACCTGGCGTGGCCAGCGGGGAGCTATGAGGATCATAGTCCCGTGATCCCTCTGGAGCTTGAACAGAGTCTTGGATATTAGAGGAATGGGTGGAAAGGCATAGAGGAATTCCTGACCCCAATGCAGGAGGAAGGCATCGTGGGCCTGAGCTCCCTGACACTGAGTTCTGGAACAGAACCGGGGAAGTTTGGCATTCCACGGACTTGCAAAGAGGTCTATGTCCGGGGTCCCCCATTCCTGAAAGATTCTGCGTATCTGGTCCATATGTAGGGACCATTCGTGTGGAAGCAGAACTCGACTGAGTCTGTCTGCACGAGAGTTTTGAACTCCTGGAAGATACACTGCAAGAAGGTGAATTTCATGCTCTCTGGCGAAGGCCCATATTCTGAGAGCTTCGTTGCAAAGCGACAGAGAGCCTGTCCCTCCTTGTTTGTTTATATAGAACATGGCTACCTGATTGTCTGTCTGAACTAGGACAGTCAGATTGACAAGGAGGGTATAGAAGACCTTGAGGGCAAGGTAAATTGCTCGCAGTTCCAGGAGGTTGATATGAAGGGTGGCCTCCTGCGGAGACCAAGTGCCCTGAGTGGAGAGGTTCTGAAGATGAGCTCCCCACCCTGTCTGGGAGGCATCTGTTGTGAGGGTTGCTTGGGACAACAAAGGTTGGAAGGGGGCCCCCAACAACAGATTCTTGGTGGATGTCCACCATTGGAGGGACCAAAATAGACGGCTTGAGGTGAGTATTTGGTCGGAGAGCGCTCCAGATGCTTGAGTCCACTGGGTGGCCAAGGTCCATTGAGCTGCTCTCATATGCAGACGAGCGTAGGGCACCACATGTACCGTGGAGGCCATGTGGCCCAGAAGTCGCAGCATTTCCCGGGCTGTCAAATGACTGCTGGACTGAGCTTGGAAGGCCAAACTCAGCAGGCGTTGGGCCCTGACCTGAGGCAGGTAGGCCCTTGCAGTGATGGTGTCTAACTGGGCCCCTATGAACTCGGGAGACTGAGTAGGGATTAGTTGAGACTTGGGAAGGTTTACTACCAGTCCTAGATACTGCAGAAGACGCCTTGTGCGGTCCAGGGAAATTTGGGCCTGGGACTGAGAGGGAGCTCGGATGAGCCAGTCGTCCAGGTATGGGAATATGAAAATTCCCAGGCCTCTTAGAAAGGCAGCTACGACTGCCATGCATTTGGTGAACACTCTTGGAGCAGAGGCTAGACCGAAGGGGAGTACTCTGTACTGGAAATGTTTTCCCTGAAACAGAAATCGAAGGTATTTTCTGTGGGATGGGTGGATGAGTATGTGTGTATACGCATCCTTTAGATCTAGAGAACAAAGCCAATCCTGACTCTGAAGGTATGGAAGGAGAATGCCCAGAGAAAGCATTTTGAATTTCTCCTTGAAAAGAAATTTGTTCAATTCTCTCAGATCCAGAATTGGTCTGAAGCCCTCTGTCTTCTTTGGTATTAGAAAATAAGGGGAGTAGAATCCCGTCCCCTGTTGAAGAAGAGGGACCTCCTCTATTGCCCCCTGGGCAAGGAGGGAGGAGACTTCCTGACCCAAGAGGGCCAGGAGAGATGGGGGAGAATTGAACTGCCTCACCATAGTATAAGGAGGAAGGTCGGAAAAATGGAGTTTGTAACCCTCTCTGATGATAGAGAGGGTCCATTGCTCTGATGTAATTTGCTCCCATCTGGGAGCAAAGTGAGCTAACCTTCCGGGTATGGTGAGGGGCTCTGGTTGTTCTAGAGCCAGAAAAGTTAAGTTCTCTAGGGGCAAGTCAAAACCCCTGAGGGGGTGGAGCCTGCTGAGGCGTAGCAGACGCCGCCGGCTTTGACCTTGCCTGTTTAGGTTGCTGACGTTTAGCAGCAAAACGAGGCTGAGAGGATTGTTGGCCAGTATTTGTAGAAAATCTGGACTTCTTGTAATAAGGCCTCTTAAAAGACTTCTTCCTGGCAGGAGTGGAGGTAGACTTAGAAAGTCTATCTAAGGTGGCATTTTCTGCATCCATTTGAGTGGCCTTAATTTGCCACTCCTCACCAAATAAGTTCTCACCTGTACAGGGCAGATTTCTTAAGCCATCTAGGACCCAAGGTTCTAGATCAGAAGCCTGGAGCCAAGCAAGACGTCGGGCTGCTATAGCAATGCCCGAAGCCCTACCAGCACCCTCAAAGGAATCAAAAGCTGCCCTGTTGGAGAACTTTGAAATATCCAAAAGGAAATGAACTGCTCCCTCTTATCCTCAGGGAGAAAGGGGGCAAAATGCCGAACTTTTAGAGCGATTTCACTGAGAAACATGCCCATGTAAAGACTATAGGAATTAATCCTGGCTATAAGCATAGTAGCCTGGAAAATGTTCCTGCCAAAAGAGTCTAGAGTCTTACATTCTCGCCCTGGAGGAGTAGAAGAGTGCCTTTTGGTACTCTTTATCTTCTTCATTGCAGACTTCACCACAATAGAATGGTGAGGCAACTGGGTTTTTTGGAAACCAGGAGAAGGGGGGACACGGTACATGGTGTCCAACCTGCGAGAAGAAGGAGACAATGTTAGAGGAGCCTCCCATAAGTCCATCAAGTGTTCTTGAAGGATTTCATGGATAGGCAGGGTGACTGCCTCTTTAGGAGACTTAGAGTATCCTAAAATATCCAGTTTCTTTGATCTGGGTTCCTTTTCAGAGGATGAAGCAATAGAAAGACCTTTAGCCATTTCTATGATGAAGTCCTGAAAGGACAAATCCTCTGGTGGAGACATTCTCCTGTTAGGAGAAGAAGGCTCCTCAGGAAGATCAAGGGAGAACTCATCAGAATCATCAGAGGAGTTAAAATCCTCTGAAGAAGCAGAGTATCCTCTATGTGCTTCCAACGCACGATACGCATACCGTTCGGTATCGACATCGGGCGTACCGGGTATGGGATCGGTACCGGGCAAAAGCCCGGATCCGGCATGCGGAACCGATCTGCGTTTGGAAGACGATGGCCTCGGTTCCGGTATGGAAGCCATTACCGGAACCGGACCCGGTACCGCTGGCTGCGGTACCGAGGGCATAGCAGCATTAATAAAAGCCAGAATGGCCTGCTGCATGACTTGGACAGTATTGCCCATAGACGCCACTGCTGCCTGGATGTCGGTACCGGTATGGGCCGGTACCCCAGAGCAGTACAACAGGTGATCTGTCGAGGCCGCGCCATCGATGTCAACCTGTGACCCCATGATTGCTTTGGAGGCCGGAGCCTCCCGCCGGGGTTTTTTGGCCTGGGCAGAATCCTCGAACTCAGAATTGAGAGCCTCTCGATCTTTAGAAAGAGATTTGCTTTTAGAGGATTTGCCCACTGGAGTTTTGGTTACCTGAGATCCATCCGGAGAGGAAGACCTGGATGACTGTGATGCTTCTGAAGGAAACAGCACATGGAACTTGTTGGCCCGGTTCTGCAATCCACGTTTCGACATCTGGGAGCAGGATGGGCAGTCCGGTATGGAATGGTCAGGTCCTAAACATTTAAGACACCATTCATGGGTGTCTGTAAGAGGAATGACAGCACTGCACTTGGTACACTTTTTAAAACCAGGAACTGGCTTCTCCATGAGGAGAAATTGTGTTGGCCTGAAGGCCTAACAAAGTACCAAGCTGTGCTGAAGAAAAGAAAAATATATATATTTTTTTTTTTTTAAAAGAAAGAAAGAGAGACCGGCAGTACCGGTTTCAGAATGGGGAAGGCAGGTACGCGGTCTAAAGAAAACAATAAAATTAACAATTTCTTCAGCGGTGACAGGAACACGACCTGCTGGCTCCGCGGAAAAAAAAGAAACTGACGAGAGCTGCTCAGGAAGGCGGGAAGGCAGCGCGCATGTGCAGTGGGAGGCCCCAAAAGCTTTTAATCTGAAAAGCTGGGGAGCTTTCCCGCGCGGGCTCCGTCGGTACCGACGTACCCATATGTGATGACGTATTCCTGCTTGTTCCTGGAGATCAGCTGTTACAGGTGAGTAACTACGTTTTCTCCAGGAACAAGCAGGAAGTCAGTCCTCATATATAGGAATCCCCAGCTACAGACTACCAAGGACGTTAAGAAAAATGCCACGACGAGCCGTGAGCAGTCACTGGTAATCGAACACAGCCCGAGGACCCCAGGTCCCTGGAAGACTACGTTCCCGGTAGCCACATAAGAAGAGTCAGGAGGGCAGGAGTTTCTTAAACCCCAAACATTACAGAGTACAGCCTAGCCGAAGGCAGCATCCCGAAAGGACTCCCTCTCCAGACAGTAATGTGTCGCAAAGGTGTTAGTCGAGGACCAGGATGCAGCTCGGCAGATGTCTGCCAGTGGCATGGAGCGCAGATGGGCCACTGATGACGCCCTCACACGAACACCGTGCACTGTGACTCGGCGGTCCAGGGGCAGCCCAGCATGAGCCTGGGCGAAAGCGATGCAATCTGCCATCCAGATGGAGAGGGCCCACTTAATGACCATGAGCCCCCATGAGGGCAGGGTCATAGGAAACGAAAAGACGCTCGGACCAGCGGTGAAGCTGCATACGCTGTAAATAGAAGGAGAGGGTCCTCCTGCAGTCAAGGGTATGGAGGATCGCCGATGCCCGGTCGGTATGAGGCTTTGGGAAGAGGGTTGGCAGTACTATCTCATGGATGAGGTGGAAATCCAAGGTAATTTTTGGGAGAAACTTGGGGTGCGTTCAGACAGCCACCCAGTTCCGGTAGAATCTTGTGTAGGGGGTGTCGGCCATCAGGGTCTGAAGCTCAATGACCCTCTGGGCCGAGGTGAGGGCCACCAAAAAGACCACCTTCCAGGAAAGGTGTCGAAGTGAGCAGGACGCCATTGGCTTGAATGGCGATCGAGTCAGCTGTGTGAGGATGACGTTGAGATCCCACTCCGCTGGAGGCAGCCAGATAGAGGGGCTTGGAAAGAAGGAGCCCGCACATAAAGCGGGAAACCAGTGGTTGACCCAAGAGAGATCTATATTGACAGAGTGGTGGTTAGCCGAGATAGCGCTCAGGTGGACCCTGACAAAGTTGGATTTCAAGCCCGCCTACGAGAGATGGAGCAGGTATCGCAGGACCAAGTGTGTGCGCAAGAGAACGGGTCAGCCCGTATCTCCGAGCATCACACCGAGAACAGACACCACTTAAAGGCGTAAGCCCTCCTAGTCAAGTCCCTGCGGAAGGCCAGCAGTATGTCTTCGACCTCCACCGGGAGATGAAGGGGAGCTAGAAGAACCAGCTCAGTCACCAAGCCATGAAGGATAAGGACTTCAAGTTTGGGTGAAGTAGCAGGCCTTCCTCCTATGTCAACAAGCCGGGCACATTGCCCAGAGGAACCAGAGGCTCTGATGAGAGGCAGAGCAGCAGCAGGAACCAGGGCTGTTGAGGCCACCGCAGGGACACGAGAATCACAGAGGCCCTGTCCTGCTGTATTTTCAGGAGAGTTCGCACTATGAGCAGAGTGGTGGGAAATGCATACAGGAGGCCGTGCATCCACGACAGGAGGAAGGCATTGGGGGCTTCCCTGTTTGGATGTGGAACTGGGCCACAGAACTGTGAGAGCTGCGAATTAGCCAGGCTGGCGAAGGTGTCTAGGACCGGAGCCCCCCAACGCCTCAACAGCCACTGCGCCATCTGTGGGCAGAGGCGCCACTCGTGCGGCTGGAGGAGCCGGCTTAACCTGTCTGCCAGGACATTGTCCTGGCCCAGGAGATAGGTGGCCCATAGGGCTATGCCCTGGCAAACCGCGAAGGACCACAGGGCTACTGCCTCCAGGCAGAGGGTGTAAGAGCCAGTGCCCCCTTAATTGTTTATATAGAACATTGCTACTCGGTTGTCTGTCTGGATGAGCACCACCTGGTAGTGAATTCTGTGCCTGAACGCTCAGAGGGCACCCTGCGTGCGGAGCTCGCTGCAATAGGCTCCCCAGCCCATGAGTGAGGCATCCATTGTCAAGACCATATCATGTTGTGGGGCCTGGAATGACATGCCTCAGAGCAGGTTCCGGGCATCCCGCCACCAGTCGAGGGACTCTGAGTAGAGGAGTATTCGAGACAGCATCCCAGAGGCGTCCTGTTGCCTGAGACCACTGAGCCCGAAGGCAACACTGCACCGCCCGCATGTGCAGCTGGGCATCAGGGACGACAAACCAGAGGCCATATGGCTGAGGAGACGGAGCATTGCTCGGGCCGATACTGTGTTGCAGCATTGGACCGTGGGGATGCCACAGCCATGAGGCGGTCTGCCCCATCTTGGAGAAAGAAAGCTGTCGCCTGCTGAGTGTCAAGGCACACGCCGATGAACTCCAGGGATTGGGATGGAGTGAGGTGAGATTTCGGGTAAATGACCACAAAGCCGAGGTGCTCGAGGAGGTGGATGGTATGGGAAGTGGCCCACTGCACCTCGTTGGCCGTCCCCCCTGTAATCAGCCAATCGTCTAGATGGAAGTAGACATGAAGATGCACTGCAATCAAAGATGGGCCGTGGCCACCACGAGGCATTTGGTGAACACTCACAGGGCGGACGCCTGGCCGAAAGAAAGCACCTTGTATTGATAGTGTTCCCTTGCACCCTAAAACGCAGGTATTTCCTGTGCTTGGGGTGGATGAGGATGTGAGCATACGCATCCCGAAGGTCCAAGGAGCATAGCCAATCGCCCTGCAGGAGGAAGGACAGCAAGGCGCCAAGGGAAAGCATTTTGAACCTCTCCTCCACCAGGTATTTGTTGAGATTTCTTAAATCGAGTATGGGTTGGAAACCGCCAGTCCGCTTTGGCACAAGGAAGTAATGGGAGTAGAACCCGCGACCTCTGAGGTTCAGCGGGACCACTTCCACTGCTCGGGCCTCAAGGAGGTTGGCGAGCTCCTGCACCAAGACGACCTGGTGCGCAGGCAGTAGAGAGGGTTCCGCGGGGCAGAAGGGTGGAGGAAGCCGGTCCATGTGAAGGAGGGAACCCTCACGAACAACCTGGAGGACCCAGGTGTCTGAGGTGACAGACTCCTTTCGGGGAGCAAAGTGGACCAGGCGCCCTCCCACCAGTAGCTGGGAGGCCAGAGGGTGACCGGCTATGCATCTGGCATCAAATGTCTGGGGCCAACTGGGACGGTGCCGGGTTCTGGCTTTTGGAAGCCTTTGGCTTACACAGGCCCTAATGGTCGCTCTTGCTCTGTCTGCCTTGAGGCAGGACGGGGCCGGCGCTGGAGGGTAAGGTGGGTAAGCCCCAATAGGGGACACCCTTCCTCTGAAAAAAAGGCTTTTTGTCCTGTTGCTTCTTCCATGGGAGGGAGAGATGGGTGCACGTTACGTACTCGGTCTCAATCTCCACTGCTTTGTCTTCCATTGGTTTGCCAAACAATTGCTTGCCCAGGCACAGTACATCGAGAAGTTGCTCCTGGATCCATTATTCGAGATCCGAGAACTAGAGCCAGGCCTGCTGCCTGGCCCCGATACCAGCAGCCGCTACTCAAGCATAGGACTTGAAACTGTCGTATGCAGCGCGAGAAAGGTACGTTGAAAAGTCACCCACTCTTTAGGAGGGTCTGGAAGCAGCGGAGGTAATCACCATCGAGGTCCGCCTGGAAACCCCCGAGATCTTTTGTGAGGTCACGGAGGAACATACCTATATATAGCTGGTAAGTCTGGATGTGGCATGCCAGCATGGAGCCTTGGTAGGCTTTATGCCCAAGGGCATCGAGGGCGCAAGAATCTCTACCCGGCAAGACCAACGAATGAGTTTTTGAGCTCTTTTGCTTCCGCATGGCGGACTCCACCACCATTGAGGTATGAGGAAGCTAGGCCTTCCGGAAGCCACGCCCTCGCTGGACCCTGTACATGGTGTCCAGGTGCTTACTGACAATGGGGATAGACGCAGGAGTCTCCCATATGCAGAGGAGCAGCCGGGCTAGGATGGGTGGAACTGGGACCGTAAGGGATTCTCTCAGCAAAGCCTCGTATTGTAAAATATCGAGTTCTTCTGCACGGGGCTCCTCCTCGGACTGTGTGGAGAGCCCAAGGACTCGAGTCATGTCCCACACAAACTCCAGAAAGGAGGTGTCTTTGGGAGGAGACCACCTCTTCTGAACGAGCGGGGAAGAATCCGAGGGGAGGTCCTGAAGAGCCTGGGATTCAGGGTGTCCCCTTTGGACTCCCAGCCCAAGAATTCTGAGGAAGACTCTGAGCTAGGTTGCTTGAGCAGATCCTGTGCCTTGCACTGGGCTGGGCTCTCGAGGCCGAAGCCCACGTGGAGCCGGAGGCGCTAGTTCGAGAAGATCTCACATCCAAAAACCAGGATGGAGCTCGAGACCTCTGCCAGGATCCCTCAGGAGGCCCCTGGCTCTCGGGAGTTGTCACGGCGGTCTGGGGAGCCATCACAGGCATTGCCCTCAAGGTCTCAGGGTGCATGCCAGCAGGCCTGGGCAGCAAGGAAGGCTGAAACGCTGCACTCCAGTGCCAGCATTCGGGCCTCCCACTCGGGAGTGGGGCCCTGCAACGCCGACACCAGGGTGACCGGTTCAGGATTCGAGGAGGAGAGGGGGTCTGCGCCGGAACAACCCTCGGGAGACCGGATGCCATCATCGGAGGCCTTCATATCCGTATGAGGTACCTTTCGAGGTCAAGGGCTGAGGGACAGAGCGCAAGAATGCTTACACTTGTCCAGAGCCCCTGACTGGGTCCTCGAGGCCTCCTTCTTCCGCTCCCTTTCGGGGGGATCCTTGCTCAGAGTGGTGCCGGGGCCGTGGAGCGGCTGTGGGGGACCCCAGAGGCTGAAGGTCAGTGGAGTGGGAAGCTACCGGGGACACCTTGAGGAAAATGTCGTCCAGTTTCTGCTTACGACTCTGAATGGCCTTGGAGGACATCTTTTTACAAAGAGAGCAGAGCTCCGGGTTGTGGTCAGCTCCTAGGCACCTAAGACAACAGTCATGGGTGTCCGTGAGCAATATATTTTTGGAGCATCTATCACACTATTTGAAATCAGAGGCTACGGGGGCAAAAAGAATCCCCGCAAGGTCGAAGATCTTTGTCTTGGCGCGCGGCTGAAAGGGCATGAAAGCGTGTTGGTCAAGAAAAAATGAAGAAAAAAAAAACAGCAAAGTCCTGGGGCCTGCTGCCGAAGCAAGGGCACTGGGGACGGCAGGAAGAGGATCGTAAAACCAGAATCAGAGAGAGAAATTTTGGAGAATTTTTCCAAGATACAGGACATGCGTCCGAAGGGCTCTGCAGAAAAAGGGAGACTGATCAAGATGGCACCCTTGGACGGGAAAGGGACCATGCATGCGTGGTGGCAATCCCAAAGGCTTTTTTTTTTTTTTAAGTTGGAGAAATGCTCTGCACGGGCTCCGTCGGTGCCGACATCACCCATATGTGAGGACTGACTTCCTGGTTGTTCCTGGAGAAACAATGTTAACCATAAGCATCATAAGAAAAAAAGACAGGTCAGTTTCCTGATTAAGACCATTGGGATGAAGAGTACCCATCTCAAAAATCATTTTCTGTTTCAGTCTAAGTAGGGTCTGGTTGACATCCCTGACTCGCCAATGTGGGCGTACGTTTCAACACAAGGAATTTCAGGTCCCCAAGATTGTGCGATGCCTCAAGCCAGTGACTAACCAGAGGTTTCTGAGTAGATAGACATTGAATAGCACTCCGATGTTCAATCATTCTGATCTTAATACTGTGGGTGATATTGCCAATATACATCAAATCGCATGGACATTTTATCAAATAGATCACATTTTCAAAGTTACAATCAATACAACTCTTTAAGGAAAATGTGCCTGAGTACCAGAGTAAATAAACGAACCCTTGGTACTAATAACAAGTGGGCAGACCAAACAGGACCCGCATTTGAAATGACAACGTTTGGAGACTTCCTCTGAGGAACGGGTAGTATTGAAGGTACCAGAAGGTTGGTTAAATTAGGATTTCTTTTGTAAGTGATTGTTAATTCCTGAGATTCAAAACCAGGAATGGTTTGGATGATATGCCACTCTTGTTTAAGAATGGCGTAATCTTCCTCGATTGTGTGGAAAACGGAAGAGGGCAAATCATCTTATTATGATGAGACCTGTGTTGCTTCTGGAGAAAGGTATCATGATCCGTATCTTTAGCCCTCTGATATGCTTTCTGAATAAATTTTTTGGGGTAGCCCTTCTGATAGAATCTAGTTTCAAGTATATGGGCAATCTTTTCAAAGTCAGCTTGATCAGAACAGAGACGTCTGATAAGTAAAAACTTGCTGATCAGTAAGTTGTTCCTTAGAAAGCTATTGTGGAAACTACATTAGTCTAAAAATGATGATAATCTGTTGGTTTTCTAAACAGATCAGTACAGAAGCCAGAATCAGTCTTAAATATCTTGATGTCCAAAAAAGAAAATCTCTTTGCTGTCTAACTGTGCCTCGAACTTCAAATTACAGTCAAGGGTGTTGATTCAAATCAAAAACTCCTCAAGAAGGTGCTGTTCCCCATCCCAGATCAAAAGGATGTAGTCTATGTAACGTTGCCATAACTTCACATGCGATTTATAAGCATACGTTGTAAGGAAATCCTTTTCAAACTATGCTACATACAAATTGGACACATCCGGTTCCATCAATGAGTCCACTGCGACACCCTTCGTCGGTTTGTAAAACAAAACATCAAACAAAAAGGAATTCTCTTCAAGAGCTAGACTGGCTAATTATATTAGGAAAAATGTTCATATTAGTTTATGTTGCATCCGTGAGATGAGTATCCGTTCAACAATATGAATAGCCTCATGCTGGGGGATATTTGTAAATAACGATTCAATATCAAGTGTGACCAATATCAAACCATCGTGATATCCCTGAAACGTCTGTAGAATATTAATTACATGTGCCGAGTCCCTGGTGAAGGAAGGAATCTCTGTAACAAAGGGACATAACAAAACATCTAAAAACGGGGATATAGGTTCAAATAAAGAGCCAATCGCAGATAATATAGGTCAGCCTGGTGGGTTCACCATAGATTTGTGTACTTTTGGTAAAATATACATAGTGGGTACCACTGGATAAGCAACTGTTAAAAATTTGGCTTCCTTGTTAGTCAAATAACCTACTTCACGGCCCAATGCAATCAAAGAATCCACCCTTGTTTTAAGTAAAGGGATAGAATTGTCATCTAGCTGGGTACAGAAGTGATTATCATTAAGTTGCCTTTTAATCTCAGCTATATAGTCCATACGGTTCATCACCACTATAACCCTTCCTTTATCTGCTGGTTTAATCACTATTCTATAAATGTGTCCTGAGGAAATCTAAAGCCACCCTCTGTTCTCGTGTAGCATTCTAATGTGTACAACAATGGCTGACTTCAAGGTTAGCAATACACTTCAAAACAGTTTTCTCAAATACATCAATAGCTGGATTACCCTCAAAGGGCGGAAACCAAGTCGATCGGCTGTGTATGATAGACTGGTCATTATGAGATTCCACTTGATTATTAAAGTAATCTTTGATCTTAAGTTTTCTAAAAAATTTAAAAAGGTCAACTCGAGTGTTAAATGGGTCATGTTGAACAGATGGAACATAGGAAAGGCCTTTATTCGATATCTCCAATTGTGTTGTCGTCAAAGTCACATCAGATAGATTCAATATACAACAGTCTATTCCCAGTAGGAGACTCTCCGGGTGTCCGACTGCCATCTCCCCCCTCTGCCTCTTCCTTTGTATTGAAACCTGTGATGGTCTGCTTTGTACTCCTGTTCCACCTTCCTGCACGATGAGCAGTAGGGCACCTTCCCTCCTCCCCAATCTATCCATAGAAAAATCCAGATTTATCAATTTGTCTATCTGAATTAAATAGGGGAGCTGAGGGATTAATTGGGTCCTCAGAATGGCTTCTGCTACGCTCCTTAACTAGCACCACATCTTCTATGGGTTCCTCTCTATCAACCAGTTGTTTTTACTTCTTCTTATTATTATTCGTTTATTAAGTGCTACAAGGCGTACACAGAGCTGCATAAACACAAAGACAGTCCCTGCTCAAAGAGCTCACAATCTAAAAAAACAAAAAACAGACATGACAATACAAGAAGCACGAGGTCAAAGGGAAGAGGAAACACAAGGAAAACAAAAATCATGGTCCGAAAGTTGTCTCAAAGAGGTACATTTTTAGCAAGGATTTGAAAAGGGAGAGAGAAGAGACAGAGGAAGATTATTCCAAGCATAAGGAGCAGCAATGTGAAAGGATTGAGGTCTGGAATTAGCATTAGAAGAGAAGGGCATAAAAAGAAAGAGACTAGAAGAGGAGTGGAGTTAACGAGGGGGGGAGGGGGAGTAGGGAGAGAGGAGGGAGAAAAGATAATGAGGGACCATAGAGTGAATGCATTTAAAGGTTAGGAGAAGTAGTTTGAAATGAATACGGAACCGAAAGGGAAGCCAGTGAAGCGATTTCAATAGAGGGGTCACATGAGAATAACGTGGCCGGTGGAAAATCAGTCGTGCCACAGAGTTCTGAACAGATTGAAAAGGAAACAGGTGGGATTTAGGAAGACCAGCAAGGACGAAGTTGCAATAATCAAGATGGGAGGCAATTAAGGAGTGACTAAGGGTCCTGATAGTGTCTTCGAAGAGGAAGGTCCGAATTTTGCTAATGATGAACAAAAAGAAATGACAGATTTTAGCAATCTGTTGAATGTGAAAGGAGAAGGAGAGCGTAACCCTTTTTACACCATGGATAGATGCATCCAAACTTAATCATCTTCATCACGTTTAAACACAGAAATTTTCTTATCCTTGATGTCCTCCTTATAATCCGCATTTTTAGTTGGTGGCCAGTGGGTCCTGTATGTTTTTAAATGTTTTTACGTCTTTTTACGATGTGGGTGCCACTATTTTAGCTGTCTCAAGCACTGGTGTCCCATCACGATGTTTTGTTTCATTTAATAATTATATTGTGATTAATGATTCCTAGGTACTTCAGAATTAGTTATAATTTGGATGTGCATCCATTATTTACTTTTTACTTTTTTGGTTCTAGACTGTGGTTTACATAACTTATTTAGATGCTTCTTTTTATTCACAATCTCATTTTTATGCTGCTGTTATGTGCCGTTGAGTCGGTGTCAACTCATGGCGACCCTCTGGATAGTTGTTCTGAACTGGGTTCAGTCTTCAGTCAGGCGGCTCACTGTTGACAGAGTGGCACACATAGCTGCTGTTATTGTATTGATCCATCTCATTGCTGGCCTTCATCTTTTATGTTGACCTTCTACCTTTCCAAGTATGATGTATTTCTTTAATGATCTCTCTCTTCGCATGATGTGTCCAAAGTATGAACATCAAAGTCTTGTCATCTGAGCTTCTAAAGAAATCTTAGGTTTGATCTCCTCTAGTACTGACCGGAGAGGCATACACAGTATTTGTCGCCAACACCATAATTCAAAGACATCAATTTTCTTCCAGTCTATCTTTTTCACTGTCCAACTTTCGCATCCATATGACATTATTGAAAATACCAAAGTCTAATCTTTGTATGGAGAGACAGACATCTCTACTCTTGAGAATCTTGTCTAGATCCTTCATAGCCATTCTGCCAAGACCAATGTGTTGTCTGCTTGCTGTTTCTTTATTGATAGTTGATCCAAGTAGGTTAAGGATATCCACTATTACAATTTCTTCTCCATCAACAAGGAACTTATTGATTTTTCCAGTTGTCAGGATCTTTGTCTTGTTTATGGTGAGGTGCAGGCCCATTTTAAGACTATTTTCCTTTACCTTGAGAAGCAAATGTTTCAGATAGTCTTCACTTTCAGCCAGTAATGTGGTATCATCAACCTAGCGAAGGTTGTTGATGCGTCTCCCATCAATCTTCATACCTTTCTCATCTTCATACAGTCCTGCTTCTCCAATTTATATGCAGAACAAATCACCAAACAGATAGTGTGAAAGTATGCAGCCTTATCGTACACCTTGGCTGATTTTAAACCATTCTATTTCTCCTTGTTCCTTCAAACTGTTGCTTCTTGATCAATGTAAAGGTTGACAAATAACAAAAAACTCAGTAGAAAAAAACCCAATTGTACAAATTAATTTTTTGTTGGAATGGCCAGTACAGTAGATAGGAAAAAACACCTACTACCACCGTGGCCCGTCCTTTTTAATCGTTTTGAAAATCAATTTAAAACAGCACTAGTTCAAAAAATGGCTGGTACTTAGCTTTCTGAAGGAAAAGCTGGCTGTAGAAACGCTGTAGTCAACAGTAGGTCAAATGTACGACGTGCCACGTTTCGGGGGTATACACATAAGCCCCCTGCTTCAGGTCAGACCACTGTATAAAGAACGTTAGCCTTAGAAACACAGCTACGTAAAATGGTTTTTATAACCCAGGCTTTGGAGTTAATGCCATGTATCCTGAATAGGACACGACCATCAGGTGTAGCCCATACAGAGAAACCAATCCGAGCAGGGAAGTGAAACCACCAATCAGGTATCACCTCCCGATCAGAAAGGTTAAAAAATAGTATGCCAATCCAGCTGCTGATTCAGGCCATCAGGGTGGACCGAATTCAATCTGAAAATCCATTTTTGCTCCAAATTCTGTAACCGCTGGATCCTGTCACCACCTCGGGGATTAGGGGGCACATGGTCCAAAATTTGCCACCGGAGGTCATCAAATTCGTGTGAATGTTCCAAACAATGATTGACTAAAGGAGCTGTCAACAGCTGAGTGCGTAAGCGAGAAGCATGTTCCGCCAATCTCTGTTTGCAAGTCCGCGAAGTCCTTCCGACATAAGGTAAATGGCAAGGGCAAACAATTAAATAAACTACATAAGTAGTAGTACAATCCGTATCAAAGATCTCAAAGATCGCATTTTTCAGACAGTTTCCCAGGCGTTTCTCAGCAATTGGTTGACTCAGAAGGAAACTGATTTTCTAATTAAAGAACATCCAAAGACCCCTATTTTCTATCTCGTACCCAAAATTCACAAGTCACTGACTGACCCCCCGGGACGTCCGATCGTGTCCTGTAGAGACTCCATATTAGAACCACTGTCTCAGTTTTGTGACCTCTTTTTGCAACCAGTTGCGGCAACTGTGTCATCTTATATAAAAGATACGGGAGATCTTTTGCGTCAACTATCAGCTTATACTGATTCCTCTACGTGTTCATTTCTTGTTACTCTCGATGTCCAGGCCTTATATACTAACATCGATCAGAGAGAAGTTATGTCTGGTCTTTTACAGCACCCCATCCCATTACCGGATCGTATTCCAAAGCACTTCTTTTTGGAACTTTTGGATTTGGTGCTTAATCATAACTTTTTCTTACACCAGCAGCAATTCTATTTACAGACCTATGGAATTGCTATGGGTGCAACGGTGGCTCCTTCTATTGCCACAATTTATATGGCTTGGTTTGAGGAGCTATATGTTTATTTACATCCGTTATTTTCTTGTGTTTCGCTTTGGAAGCGATTTTTGGATGATTTTTTTTCATTTGGACTGGAAACAGAAAGGATTTGGATTCTTTTCTGGGTTCTTTGAATTCTTTTAAACCCAATATACGGTTTACAGCCCAAGTGGAGAAGAATAAGATTCAATTTTTGGACATCACGATAGAATGTACTCCAGAAGGTCTTTCGACCTCTCTGTATCGGAAGCCGGTTCAGCACAACACGTTACTGCGGTTTGACAGTTACCATCTCCCAGCTCTTAAAAGGGGCTTACCCTATGGTCAATTCTTAAGGCTCCGAAGAAATTGCACTGAGATGTCACAGTTTAAACTTCATGCAGAGGAATAAAGTTCCCGACTTTTATCTAGGGGATACCCACCCAAGGTTGTCCGTCTGGCATATAAAAGGGCTTGCCACACTCATCGGGAATGGCTCTTGGCACCTAGAGATCACTCACCTTCCACTGAGAAAATAACGGGTGTTTTTCCATTCATGTGTGGTACTACTTCAGTAGTTCGTCTAGTTCATAAATTCTGGCCTGTTTTAGCTATCCATTCATGTTTTCGAACACCGCTTCAAATTGCTTATTCTCGCAAGTCTAACCTGCGTGATTTATTGATGAAGACCACGGCTCCTTTAGATCGGCCCCCTTCAGGGCACGACAATGCTGGTCACTTTTCATGCGGGACCTGTTCTTTTTGTTCGGGCACTTTAACGGGTCTGACTTGGATGGACAGTCGTACCAACAGAAGTTACTATACCCGGTGGCATACGGATTGTACTACTACTTATGTAGTTTATTTAATTGTTTGCCCTTGCCAGTTACCTTATGTCGGAAGGACTTCGCGGACTTGCAAACAGAGATTGGCGGAACATGCTTCTCGCTTATGCACTCAGCTGTTGACAGCTCCTTTAGTCAATCATTGTTTGGAACATTCACACGAATTTGATGACCTCCGGTGGCAAATTTTGGACCATGTGCCCCCTAATCCCCGAGGTGGTGACAGGATCCAGCGGTTACAGAATTTGGAGCAAAAATGGATTTTCAGATTGAATTTGGTCCACCCTGATGGCCTGAATCAGCAGCTGGATTGGCATACTATTTTTTAACCTTTCTGATCGGGAGGTGATACCTGATTGGTGGTTTCACTTCCCTGCTCGGATTGGTTTCTCTGTATGGGCTACACCTGATGGGCGTGTCCTATTCAGGATACATGGCATTAACTCCAATGCCTGGGTTATAAAAACCATTTTACATAGCTGTGTTTCTAAGGCTAACGTTCTTTATACAGTGGTCTGACCTGAAGCAGGGGGCTTATGTGTATACCCCCGAAACGTGGCACGTCGTACATTTGACCTACTGTAGACTACAGCGTTTCTACAGCCAGCTTTTCCTTCAGAAAGCTAAGTACCAGCCATTTTTTGAACTAGTGCTGTTTTAAATTGATTTTCAAAACGATTAAAAAGGACGGGCCACGGTGGTAGTAGGTGTTTTTTCCTATCTACTGTGCTGGCCATTCCGACAAAAAATTAATTTGTACAATTGGGTTTTTTTCTACTGAGTTTTTTGTTATTTGTTATTCATTGAAGCTCAGTTAGAAGGTTTTTTGGTGTTATTTTCAATGTAAAGGTTGTGCAAGAGATCAGGTGTTCTGGTATACCTATGCTTCTTAATGTGGCCCAGAGTTTCTCATTGTTTACACAGTCAAAAGCCTTGCTGTAGTCAATAAAACACAAATATCCTTTCGGTATTTATTTTTTTCAAGGATCCAAATCACATCCGCAATGATGTCTCTTGTTTCTCGCCCTTTCCTGAACCCTGCTTGCACTTCAGGCAGTTCTCATTCCATGTATGGTTGGTAGTCTCTGCTGAATAATCTTCAGGAGAACCTTGCTGTCATGTGGGATCAGAGCGATTGTGCGATAATTTCCAGAGTCAGTTGAATCACCTTTCTTTAGTACTGGTATAAACACAGATCTTTTCAAGTCAGTTGACGATGATGTCTTCCAAATTTCCTAACAGAGCCTTGTAAGTATGATAACAGCTTCATCTGATTGCTTAATACTTCAATGGAAATGCCATCAATGCCTACTGCTTTGTTCTTTGATAAGGATTTCAACTGCTGCTTCGACTTCTTTCATCACCAATGGCTCCGGATCATCAGGTACAGGTTGAAACAGCTGTTGCTCCACTTGATCTTTATCATATAATAACTCTGTATATTCTTTCCACCTTTTCTTCATCTGCTCAGCATCATTCAGCATGGATCCTTGAGCATCTTGTAACATTCCAATTCAAGGATATAATTTTTTCTTTAACTCTTGTAGCTTTAGGAAAGCCGATCTTGTTCTTCCTCTAATAGTTTCTGCTTCTATTTCTTTGCATGCATCATTGTAGTACGTCTCCTTGTCTTGTCTTGCTGCACCTTGGAAACCTCTGTTGAGTTCTGCGATTGCCCCTTTTTCCTTTGGCTTTAGCTTCTCTGTGTTTCTGGGCAATTTTCAGAGTTTCTTCGGTCAACCATTTTGGCCATTTTTGCTTTCACCTCTTGTAGAGATTTCTCACTTTCTTCCAACACAACCTTCTTGATGTCATCCCATAACTCTTCTGGAGCTCTGTCATTTGTATCTAAAGCAGCAAATCAATTTTGCAGGCTGTCTTTAAATTCTGGTGGTATATTCTTAAGGTCATATTTTGCTACATTCATGAGTGGCTTGCTCTTTTTCAATTTTAGCTTGAGATTGCATACTAATAGTTGGTGATCTGTACCACAGTCAGCTCCAGGTTTTGTCTTTGTTGATGTAATAGAGCTTTTCCATCGCTGACTTGCACAGATGTAGTCAATTTGATTTTTGTACAATCCATTGGGTGAAGTCTATGTGTTCAGTCACCGCTTGTGTTGCTGGAAGAAGGTGTTTGAGATGAATAGATCATTGGTCTTGCAGAATTCTATCAATCTTTCTGCAACTTAATTTCTGTTGCAAAGTTCATGTTTTCCAACCACTTTGCCTTCTTTCTTGCCATCTTTTGCATTCCAGTCACCCATGACTATCAGGATATCCTTTTTGCATATTCTGTCAATTTCAGCTTGTACTTGCTCATAGAACTCATCAACTTCATCCTCTTCTGCAGCTGCTGTTGGGGCATATACCTGAATTATAGTTGTGTTGATGGGCATTTCCCGTAGACGGATAGAAATTAAGCGTTCACTGATTGCATTGTATTTCATTACATTTCTTGCAAGTTTCTTCTTAATTATAAATGCAACACCAATTCTTCTTTGTCTTTTATTTCCAGCATAATAGACTATGTGATCATCAGATGCAAAGTGCCCAATGCCAGTCCATTTCAGTTCATTGACACCCAACAGATCAGGTTGTACACATTCCATTTCATTCTTGACCACCTCCAACTTCCCTTGGTTCATGCTTCGTATGTTCCATGTCCCAATATGTGAAACATCTTTGCAGCTTCTGACTCTCATTTCATGCGCAGCTACATCAGCAATCAGATGCCCCGAGGGCTTTGATCAAACCACATCATAAATGTTGGCTTTACTCTGAAAAGTCTTCAGCTCCTCCCCAGTAGCCAGTTGAGTGCCTTCCAACCTGGGAGTCTCATCTTCCAGCACTATATTGCAATTTGTTTTGTTGCGACTATCCATTGGGTTTTTGTGGCAAGATATGGAAGTAGATTGCCAGGCCTTTCTTCTGCACAGTTACATTTTAGTGTTGTTGCCTTTGTCACAGAAACGTGATCCTCCGCCGTCAACACTGTCCCATTCTGCTGCTGCCCAGATGGGTGGTTTGTCTTAGTTTGAAAGTTCAGCTGAGACCTGTCCATCTTGGGAGACCTTGGCAGTAGTTAAGCTACCGATAGCACAGCCCTCAGCATCACTGATGTACACAAGACCTCACAGCACAAGCTGCAAACCAAGTGAGTTATTTTTATAATACGTCATTTATTTATTTATTTTTATGAGCTCATGAGTATTCCATATTTTATGGGTGATTTGCTCTCATTTGCCTTATGCAGTCTTAGCTTTTGCTTGTGGTTTATATATTTTTTATATGGTGATTACGCCGATGAAGGGGTTTGACATGAGGGGGTGGATCCTTGGGTTAGGTTTACTATCAGACAACGTTTCCGAGTATGATAACACCACAATTACACATGCCCCCATACGGCTTGGATATAATAGGGTCGGTTGCTGAAATAGGCACTCTGCTATATATGTAGTATGCAACTATAATTGGATTCCTGGGTTAAGTAGTTTATTGTGAATGGTGGTACCTATGGAATAACCCTGTAGACATGCAGATGGTTATTTAATATATTTTTGTTATATTTTTAAAGCTTGACAGTGATGCCACATTTCGATAAACCCTTTTCACACAGATTTTATTTATGTAACATTTGCCTGTGACACATTTTTATTCACTACATACCTTTAGCGCTTCATCACCAACTATACCAATTCCCCTGAACCTAGTTTGGGGAAAGGTTAAGTCAAAGGCATAAAACCATTTTAATTTTTGATTTTTTAAAATTCCCTCCTGTAGATCCAGGGGATATTGTTTATTCACCATTATAGATTAGGACATTGTAGGTTTCCAATTGTCTTCTATGGCCAAGAGTCTTAACTAAATTTTATAGTTTGGAATGTTGGTTTGATGCGAACAGAAAAGCTACACTTGCTGTCTCTTGATGTTACAATAACGTCAGCTGTGCCTCTATCTTATTTGTTGCTCTAAACAGGCATTCTACCCTTTTGCATTATTCAAGCTGGAGTTAGACGGTAAGCATTTACATTCACCGGCTGATCATGTCATTTTAATTTTATGTACATTTCCCACTGAACAATATCAGACTACCTTGATTCTCTACGATCAATACTCTTGCCCACAGATGGAGGTCGAGCGACAGTACATTTTAAGATAGGCGAAAGCTTCCCCTGGCACTTGCTGACTATATTTCTTGTAATATATTATTCTCCTCAATGCCTTTTGGTGTGATTAATGTTGAAAATGGTTTACCTTAATTAAGGTTGGGGGATAAGCAATAAGCCATTTATGATTTATTTTATTTATTTACATTCTCTTATATACCGCGCTATTCTGCATCAGTGCGGTTTACATTGAACAAACTGAAATTACATTGAACAGGGCATTATAACTTGGAGATAACTATTTTACAGGGAACATGGACTATGGAGGGTTAAGTGGCTTGCCCAAGACCACACGGAGTGCCTGTGGGACTAGAAACCCCAGTCCTTCCGGCCCAAGGTTGCTGTCCTCTAGTGGGATTTGAACCCCCGACCTTCCGGCTTGAAGTACCTTGCCCCAACCACTAGGCCACAGCATGATGCATGCTATTTTTAGCAGCATAGCTTGTCTAGCTTTACTTTGGGGTTTCTCCGCTTGGCCTCTGTTATGCTTCTCAGACTGAACTTAGTGGGATGTTGCGACTTACATTCTGGAGTCTAAGTTGGTAATTGTTCATGAATAATGTGTTTTTTACTTTAGGTGATGTACCACTAATAAGTGTTACAGACATGTCTAGTGGTGAGTTTCTATATAGGTAATAGTTATTTCTCACTTTCATTGACATTTTTTATTGATAGCTTTTAGTTTCACTTTTATCCACACATTTTTTTTACTTTAATCTGGGGTTTGTTACATTGCCTTTGCAACCCTATATGTTTATTTTGATCTACTTTATGATTATTTAAGATTAATTTCGCAATATAATGGATAACCTTTTATGTATTCAATTATTTATATGTTCATGGTATTAATTTGTTTTCTTCCGGTATCTATATACATGTTATACAATTATATGGAATATAGTCTTAAAATGGGTCTGCACCTTAATGTTAAGAAGACAAAGATCCTGACAACTGGCAAAATGAATAAGTTCATCGTTGATGGAGAAGAAATTGAAATAGTTGACAACTTTAACCTACTTGGATCAACTATCAATAAGGAAGCAACAAGCAGTCAAGAAATCCAACGCCACATTGCTCTTGGCAGAATGGCTATGAAGGGCCAAGATAAGATTCTCAAAAGCAGAGATGTCTCTCTCCATACAAAGATTCGACTTGTTCAAACAATGGCATTTTCAATAACATCTTATGGATGTGAAAGTTGGACAGTGAAAAAAATAGACAGAAAGAAAATTGATGCCTTTGCATTATGGTGCTGGCGACAAATAGTGTGTATACCATGGACTGCCCGAAGAACAAACCAGTCAGCAGTAGAGGAGATCAAACCTAAGCTTTCTTTAGAAGTTCAGACGACAAGCTTTCGACTTTCATACTTTGGACACATCATGCGAAGAGAGAGATCATTAGAGAAAGACATCATGCTTGGTAAGGTAGGTGGTCAATGCAAAAGAGGAAGGCCAGCAATGAGATGGATCGATACAATAACAGCAGCTATGGTGCCAGTCTGTCAACAATGAGCCGCCTGACTGAAGATCAAACAATTTAGGACAACTATCCAGAGGGTCGTCATAAGCAGACACAGACTTGATGGCACTTAACAAAAACAACTATGTCATTATTATTTTATAATTTTACATTTACATTTTAAATATGTGTATTATCAGTTGTATTTTATTTATTTTTTGTTTGCTGTAGAGGTCTATATACCGATGATACCCCGTATGTGAAGACTCATTCCTGCTTGTTCCTGGAGATAATTTGTCCTTCCACAGCTAACTTGTTGTCCTGCTTCCTATGTGTCCTTTGACGTTGAAGAAGGGATGTTCCCCTTGGTTCATATACCATGCCTAATAAGCCAGCAGCTGTCTTCTGAACCACTATTTTCTTCGATTTCATAGCAAACTTCACAGTCCTGCAACAAAGATCAGATTTTGTGGTCCCTACTATGGCTGTAGTATCATAGGAGATCAGGGGCCCTGCACATAGTTACATAATTGATTAGGCTCAAACTTCTGATCTAACATGTTTCTTTACATAACAGAAAAAAATCCCCAAACAGCATTCTGCACAAAGAAAAAAATTAATTTCTGATCCTAAATATGATGAGCTCAGAAGAGCAAAAATCACTTGCCCTATATAACAGGTGTTTTCTATAGACAGCATGATTAAAACACAGAAGTGGGCAATCTCATCACACAGTGATGGAATAGAATAGCTCTCCAAAAGCCAAGGGCTAGTATAAAAATTCTGAGCATGCGCAGCAGTATCCTCAGTTTTATAGTTCAAGAGGGAATGCAGATCTCAGGGAGATCAGAGGGACTATGTGCCTGATCAATTCTGTCTATAGAAAACATCTGTTATAGAATCCAGGAATGCATCTCCTGCCCCAACCGACAAGCAGAATTGAGTTAGGTATACAAGTGGGTGACTCCCAAGCTTTCAGATGCTCAATTAATAAATAATTCATGTTGGTAACTATTTCTTTCTAAATTAAGTTAATCCACGTTAAGCTAAGTTACTTCACACCCTGATTATGTTCCATGTACAAGATATGTTTACCTTAACTCTGTAAAACCCCCTTGACTTTGGATACCTTGAATCAGAGCTTCCATACCTAGGACAGAAACTAAATGCTACTCAATTTCCGAGCTGTGAATAGATTAGTAATTCTAGGTTTATATGTAAAAAGGAAGCCCTTTTCTGTGTTACTAGCAATGGAAATATTTGAAGCCTGCAGAGAGGAAGAATTGAAGATCTTTTCAGAAGAAGGAACGCGTTCTGACAGTAAGTATTATGTTATGAAAATTATTGCCCTGGGACTTTTTTGAAAATTGTATAGGGTTTTTCCTATGAGAGTGATCGAACGATAAGTGTAGAGGAGTGGCCAAGTCCTAGGGCTAGCATATCCCCCTACCAACTAATTAAGGGGCGGGCACACTGAATAAAGGGGAAGTTTTGCATTTTTGCTGTTGGCAAGTTGGTTTATTTGAGGAATTCTCCAGGATTCTAACAGCCAAGAACCACTCCTGGAGCTGAAGAACCCTGCTGAGCTTGTCGGCTAAATGGCTCTGATCATACCTCTGATGACACAAAACATGGCAACTTTATTTATTTAAACATATATACCACATATCTAAACTTGCTCTCAAGCGGTGTACAAAAATAAAATCACAGTAAAAACACAATGCACAGAAAACAGAACAGAATCATATTCACATTTCCCTCCTAAAAGCCTCCACAAATAGAAGTGTGTTCAACTTATTCAACTTACTCTTTAATTATTTTAAATCTGCTTCCTACACAATTGGTTTGGAAGAGTATTCTATAAAATAGGAGCAAAAACTCAAAAAGTGAATGCAGAAGCGTGCTTCTGTTCGCCTGAATTAAAAACAGAATGATCCTTAAAATGTGCAAAACAGCTAAAGGAAGTAAAATATTGACCGGAGCTCCAGATGATAGATATGCAGCAGGTATTTGGCACATGTTCTCTAAGCAAGATGACAGATGAGATGGACTCCTCAATTGGTGTGAGAAACATCAATTCTGAGAATAGAGAAATATTCCACTGGCAAAAAAAGAAAAACCCCTTTATAGGATTGAATTTGGACATCCACATGGTTTCAAGTTTTTGTTGTTAAGAGCCGACGAGTTGGTGTTGACTCATG
This sequence comes from Ichthyophis bannanicus, assembly GCA_033557465.1. NCBI lineage: Eukaryota > Metazoa > Chordata > Amphibia > Gymnophiona > Ichthyophiidae > Ichthyophis > Ichthyophis bannanicus. The sequence continues at coordinate 1,541,884,330 of CM066031.1, forward strand.
GACTGTGTTCGGTCTTCTGTCAGGCGGCTCATTGTTGACAGAGTGGCACCCATAGTTGCCTTTATTGTATCGATCCATCTCATTGCTGGCCTTCCTCTTTTGCATTGACCTTCTACCTTGCCAAGCATGTCGTCTTTCTCTAATGCTCTCTCTATTATAGAGAGGTTTCTGGAGTCCAGCAAATTACAGGATCCAAGGCAGCATGGTTTCACCAGAGACAGGTCTTGTCAGACAAATCTGATTGACTGGGTGACTAGGGAGTTGGACCAAGGGAGAGCCCTAGATGTGGTGTATTTAGATTTCAGTAAAGCCTTTGACTCTGTTCCTCACAAGCGACTTTTAAACAAACTGAGCACCCTAGGGATGGACCCTAAAGTTACTGCTTGGGTTAGAAATTGGTTGAGTAGGAGGGGACAAAGAGTACAGGTAAATGGGGCTCACTCTGAGGAGAAGGATGTTACCAGTGGTGTGCCCCAGGGATCTGTCCTTGGTCCGATTCTTTTTAACATCTTTGTTAGTGATATAGCGGGAGGGCTGTCGGGTAAGGTTTGCCTTTTTGTGGATGATACCAAAATCTGCAACAGAGTAGACACCCGGGAAGGTGTAGATAACATGAGGGATCTAGCTAAGCTTGAAGAATGGTCTAGAATCTGGCAGATGGGATTTAATGTTAAAAAATGTAAGGTCATGCATTTGGGCGGCAGCAATCCAAGGGAGCAATATAGCACAGTTACTTACCTGTAACAGGTGATCTCTGGGAACAGCAGGAATAAGTCTTCACATATGGGTACGTCGATACCGATGGAGCCTGCGCGGGAACGCTCCCCAGCTTCCCAAAAAGGAAAGCTTTCGGGAACATCCCACAGCGCCTGCGCGCTACCTTCCCGCCTTTCCTAACCAACTCTCCTCAGTTCGAGTTTAAAGCTGAGACAATAGAGAGAGAGAGGAAAGGAAAGATAGAAAAGAGATACAACTCCTAGGGGAGGTGGGAGGGTTGTGAAGACTTATTCCTGCTGTTCCCAGAGATCACCTGTTACAGGTAAGTAACTGTGCTATCTCCAGGAACAAGCAGGAATTAGTCTTCACATATGGGAACTCCCTAGCTAAGATGCCTGGGAGATCCCCAAGGATATGAGACCCTGGAAAGGGTCTGCGTCCTCCTATGAATCTCAGGCATCCATCCAGGGAAGGAGGGCAGGAGTTGTTTAAGAATGGAACAGGTGTCTGAGGACAGCCTGACCAAACAAGGCATCCCGGCGGGAATCCTTGTCCAAGCAGTAATGGGCTGTGAAGGTATGAACCGAGGCCCAGGAGGCTGCTCGACAGATCTGGTCGATGGACACAGAATTTAGATGAGCCATAGAGGTGGCCATGGCCCTCACATTATGAGCTGTGACATGGCTCTCCAGAGAAAGGTTCTTACTCTGGTAGGCGAAAGAAATACACTGAGCAATCCAATTAGACAGTGTTCTCTTAGAGACTGGAAGTCCTAAGTGAGAAGGATCAAAAGCAACAAAAAGCTGGGAAGACTTTCTATGTTGCTGTGTCCTATGTAAGTAAAAAGCAAGAGCTCTTTTACAATCCAGAGTATGAAGATTCCTCTCTGCACTGGATGCATGAGGAGCTGGAAAAAAGACAGGTAGATATACCTCCTGATTAAGATGAAAAGGTGAGACCACTTTAGGCATAAAGTGTGGATTTGTCCTAAGGACTACCTTGTCATGATGGAACCTTGTATAAGGCGGATTAGCCACTAAGGCCTGCAGTTCACTGATGCGGCGAGCAGAAGTGACTGCAATGAGGAAAATAACCTTCCAGGAAAGAAATTTCAAGGAGGTAGTGGCTAAGGGTTCAAAAGGTGGCTTCATAAGCTGACCAAGAACCAAATTTAAGTTCCATGCCACCGGAGGAGGCCTAATGGAAGGTTTAGTTAAAGTTAGGCCTCTCATGAATCTTGAAATAAGAGGATGAGAGGAGATAGGTTGTCCATTGATGGGCTTAAGGGATGCTGCAATAGCACTCAAATGGACTCTTACTGAATTTGTTTTAAGTCCTGCATTGGAGAGATGCAGGAGATAGTCTAACAAAGAAGTCAAAGGTAGTGCTAGAGCGTCAAGACCCTTTTCAGCACACCAAATGGAAAATCTTTTCCACTTAAAAGCATAGGAACGCCTGGTGGAAGGTTTCCTAGAAGCATGGAGGATATCCTTCACCTGCTGAGAAAGATTCAAGTCTTGAAGGTCTAGGCCTTCAGTAACCAAGCTCTGAGGTGAAGGGACTTGGGGTTTGGGTGCCACAAAGTCCCTTCCTCCTGAGACAGAAGGTCTGGAGCAGCTCCCAAGTCCAGGGAGGGGGCTTGGGAGAGATGCAGAAGTAGAGGGTACCACACTTGGCGTGGCCAGCGTGGAGCTATGAGGATCATAGATCCTTGATCCCTCTGGAGTTTGAACAGAGTCTTGGGAATCAAGGAATGGGTGGAAAGGCATACAAGAAGCCCTGACCCCAATGAAGGAGGAAGGCATCCTTGGCCTGAACCCCCTGACACGGAATTCTGGAACAGAACCGGGGAAGTTTGGCATTCCACGGACTTGCAAAGAGGTCTATGTCCGGGTTCCCCATTCTTGAAAGATTCTGAGTACCTGATCCATGTGCAGGGACCATTCGTGTGGAAGCAGAACTCGACTGAGTCTGTCTGCCCAAGAGTTTTGGATTCCTGGGAGATATACTGCCAGGAGATGGATTTGATGCTCTCTGGCGAAGGCCCATAATCTTAGAGCTTCATTGCAAAGCGACAGAGAGCCAGTTCCTCCTTGCTTGTTTATGTAAAACATGGCTACCTGATTGTCCGTATGAATAAGGACTGTCTTGTAGCTGAGGAGGGTATGAAAGACCTTGAGAGCTAGAAACACTGCTCGAAGCTCCAAGTGGTTGATATGAAGAGAGGTCTCCTGTGGAGACCAAGTGCCTTGGGTGGAGAGGTCTTGTAGATGAGCTCCCCAACCTGTTTGAGAGGCATCTGTTGTGAGGGTTGCTTGGGGCAACAACTGTTGGAAGGGGGACCCCAGCAACAGATTTTGAGTGGACATCCACCATTGGAGAGACCAAAAGAGACGTTTGGAGGTTGCTATTTGGTCTGAGAGAGCTCCTGAAGCTTGAGTCCACTGGGTGGACAAAGTCCATTGAGCTGCTCTCATGTGTAGGCGAGCATAGGGTACCACATGTACTGTGGAAGCCATGTGGCCTAGCAGTTGTAGCATCTCCCTGGCAGTTAAGTGGCTCCTTGACTGAATCTGGGAGGCTAGCTGCACTAGACGCTGGCAACGGGCCTGAGGAAGGTAGGCCCTTGCAGTGCTGGTATCCAACCAGGCCCCTATGAATTCTAGGGACTGAGTAGGGATGAGCTGGGACTTTGGGAGGTTTACTACCAGTCCCAGATACTGCAGAATGCGCCTTGTGCGGTCCAGGGAAATCTGGGCCTTTGATTGAGATGGAGCTCGGATGAGCCAGTCGTCCAGGTATGGGAAGACAAATATTCCCAGAGTGCGTAGAAATGCAGCAACTATTGCCATGCATTTGGTGAACACTCTCGGAGCAGAGGCCAGACCAAAAAGAAGGACTCTGTATTGGTAATGTTTTCCATGGAAAAGAAAACGTAGGAATTTTCTGTGAGATGGATGGATGAGAACATGTGTGTACGCATCCTTGAGATCTAGAGAACAAAGCCAATCCTCACTTTGAAGGTATGGAAGGAGAGTGCCCAGAGAAAGCATCTTGAACTTCTCCTTGCATAGAAATTTGTTCAATTCTCTGAGATCTAGAATGGGTCTGTATCCCCCTGTCTTCTTTGGAATGAGAAATTAGGGGGAGTAGAACCCTGACCCTTGTTGAAGAAGGGGAACTTCTTCTATTGCCCCTTGGGCAAGAAGGGTAGTTATCTCCTGACCTCAAAGGTCGAGAAGAGATGTGGGAGAATTGAAGTGTCTCACCATGGTGTGGGGAGGAAAGTCTGAGAAATGAAGTTTGTAGCCCTCTCTTATGATGGAGAGGGTCCACTGCTCTGATGTGACTTGCTCCCATCTGGGAGCAAAATGAGCTAACCTTCCTGGAATGGGGAGAAGTTCTGGCTGTGTTAAAGCCAGAAAGGCTAAGTTCTCTAGCATCAAGTCAAAAACCCTGAGGGGGTTGGGACTGCTGTGTTACAGCAGCCCCTGTAGACTTAGGACTGGCCTGCTTAGGTTGCTGACGCTTAGCGGTAAAGCAACCTGTAGAAGATTGTTGGCCAGAAGTGGAAGGAAACCTGCCCTTTTTGAAAAAAGACTTTTTAAAAGTCTTTTTCTTGGCAGGAATGGAGGTAGACCTTGAAAGTCTATCCAGAGCAGAATTCTCTGCATCCATTTGCCAAACAGATTTTCACCTGTACAGGGCAGATTTCCTAAGCCATCTTGAACCCAGGGTTCTAAATCAGAAGCCTGGAGCCAAACAATTCTGCGAGCAGCTATGGCAATGCCTGAGGCTCTACTGGCACCTTCAAAGGAGTCAAAGGCTGCCCTGTTTGAAAACTTTGGAGATGTCCTGAGTATGCTTAAGCCACATGCGGAATTCTTCCCTTTTATCTTCTGGAATAAAAGGGAGGTAAGTGTGCAGGTTTTCTGCCACTTCTTTCAGAAACATATCCATATAAAGGCTATATGAGTTGATTCTGGAAATAAGCATACTGGCCTGGAAGATTTTCCTACCAAAAGCATCCAAGGTCCTGCATTCTCTTCCTGGAGGAGCAGAAGAGTGTCTCTTTGTACTCTTTATCCTCTTCATAGCTGACTGCACCACAATGGAATGCCTGAAGGATGGTACCGGTAGATTGTGCCGGTACCCCAGAGCATTCTAACAGGTGATCGGTCGAGGCCGTGCCATCGATGTCAACCTGTAACCCCATAGGAGGATCTTTGGAAGCCGGAGCTTCCCGCCGGGGTTGTTTGGCTGGTGCAGGATCCTCGAGGGCAAGCCCGGAGGCATCTCGATGCTTAGAGGGAGATCTACCCTTCGAGGACCTGCTAGGTTTATGTTTGGTTACCTGAGATCCTTCAGGAGAAGAAGACCTGGAAGATGTCGATGCTACTGCCGGTGCCTCAGCGGGAAACAGCACATGGAACTTAGCTGCTCGGTTCTGTAACCTCCGTTTAGACATTAGGGAGCAGGACGGACAATCCGGAATGGAGTGTTCAGGACCCAAACATTTAAGACACCATTCATGGGTATCTGTAAAAGAAATAGTACCGCTACACTTAGTGCATTTTTTTAACCCGGAGGTTGGTTTTTCCATGAGGGAAATTTTCTTGTGGGCCTTGAGGCCTTAAGAAGAAAATAACACCAAGTGAGGAAAAAATATCGATTTTTTTATTATTTTTTTTTAAAGAAAGAAAGAAAAGACCGGCGGTACCGGTCCGGAGTCGGGGAAGGCAGACACGCGACCAAAGAAATAAAATAAAATAAAGAACTTCTTCAGCGGTGACAGGGCTCGACCTGCTGGCTCCGCGGCAAAGAAGAACTGAGGAGAGTTGATTAGGAAAGGCAGGAAGGCAGCGCGCAGGCGCTGTGGGATGCTCCCAAAAGCTTTCCTTTTTGGGAAGCTGGGGAGCATTCCCACGCAGGCTCCATCGGTACCGACGTACCCATATGTGAACACTCATTCCTGCTTCTTCCTGGAGATAGTATAGGGTGTGAAGTACTTTTGTCCACTAAAGAAGAGCGGAACCTGGGCGTGGTTGTGTCTGATGATCTTAAAGTAGCTAAACAGGTAGAAAAGGCAACGGCAAAAGCTAGAAGGATGCTTGGGTGCATACGGAGAGGAATGGCTAGCAGAAAAAAGGAGGTGATAATGCCTCTGTATAAGTCTTTGGTGCGACCTCATTTGGAGTATAGTGTGCAATTCTGGAGATCAAACCTTCTGAAGGATGTGAACAGGATGGAGTCGGTGCAGAGGGTGGCTACTAAAATGGTTAGTGGTCTTCATTATAAAGCATATGAGGACAGACTTAAGGATCTTAATATGTACACCTTAGAGGAAAGGCGGGATATCAATGGATATGATTGAGATGTTTAAATACCTCCGTGGCATAAATGTTCAGGGAGAGAGCGTCTTTCAATTGAAAGCAAGTTCTGCTACGAGCGGACATGGGATGAGGGTGAAGGGGGATAGATTCAGGAGTGATCTGCGGAAATATTTCTTTACGGAAAGAGTGGTGGATCCGTGGAATAGTCTCCCAGTGGAGGTGGTAGAGATGAGGATAGTAACTGAATTCAAAAACACATGGGACAAACACAGAGGATCTCTAAAGGAAAAAAGGGGACTGTTCTAGTTGTTGATATGGAAGGACAGACTAGATAGGCAATGTGGGTCTTTTTCTGTCATCATATTTCTATATTTCTATGTTTCTTCACATGATGTGTCCAAAGTATGAAAGTCAAAGTCTTGTCATCTGAGCTTCTAAAGAAAGCTTAAGTTTGATCTCCTCTGGTACTGACTGGTTTGTTCTTCGGGCAATCCATGGTGTACGTAATATTCGTCGCCAGCACCATAATTCAAAGACATCAATTTTCTTCCTGTCTATTTTTCACTGTACAACCTTTGCATCCATATGATGTTATTGAAAATACCATGGCTTGAACAAGTCCAATCTTTGAATGGAGCCAGACATCTCTGCTCGAGAATCTTGTCTATGTCCTTCATAGCCATTCTGTCAAGAGCAATGCGTTGTCTGATTTCTTGACTGCTTGTTGTTTCTTTAATGATAGTTGATTCAAGTAGGTTAAAATTGTCTGTTATTTCAATTTCTTCTCCATCAACAATTAACTCACATACAGGTAACACTGGCGCAGACGGAGCCCTCGTGGAAGCATCTGCTCAGTTTTCAAAGAAAGCCCTTGGGAGATACCACTACACATGCACAGTCCCCCTCCTGTCCAAGGGTGCCATCTTGCCTCAGTCTCATGATATAGCTAAGACAGCAAAAATAAAACATCAAGGAAGCAACTCCAAGGGAGGAGGGAGGGTAATGAGGACTGATTCCTGCTGACCCCGGAGAACACTTGTTACAGGTGAGTAACTATGCTTTCTCCAGGAACAAGCAGGAAGTCAGTCCTCATATATGAGACTCCCTAGCTACAGAATATCGAATGCCTGTATCAAAACATGGATGCCCCCAAAAGGATGTGAACAGGATGGAGTCGGTGCAGAGGGTTGCTACTAAAATGATTAATGGGCTTCATTATAAAGCATATGAGGACAGACTTAAGGATCTTAATATGTACACCTTAGAGGAAAGGCGGGATAGAGGTGATATGATTGGGATGTTTAAATACCTCCGTGGCATAAACGTTCAGGGAGAGAGCCTCTTTCAATTGAAAGCAAGTTCTGCTACAAGGGGACATGGGATGAGGGTGAAGGGAGATGGATGTAGGAGTGATATGCGCAAATATTTCTTTACAGAAAGAGTAGTGGATCCATGGAATAGTCTCCCAGTGGAGGTGGTAGAGATGAGGACAGTAACTGAATTCAAAAAAGCATGGGACCAACACAGAGGATCTCTAAAGGTAAAAAGTGGACTGTTGTAGTTGTTGTTATGGAAGGACAGACTAGATAGGCCATGTGGTCTTTTTCTGTCATCATGTTTCTATGTTTCTATGAGCAGCAGCAATTGAGTCCAAGGATACAGACTCCAGAACAGCCCATGTGTCCAGTGAGGAACCAGCACTCCAGAAGCCTGAACACAGAAAAGGCAGAAAGCAGGAGTTGCCTAAACACCAAAGAGATTACAGCGTACAGCCTGGCCGAAGGTGCGGTCCAGTCAGGTCTCCCTCTTCAGGCAATATTGAGCTGCAAAAGGTATGGTCCGAAGACCAGGTGGAAGCTTGGCAGATGTCCATAATAGGGACAGAGCACAGGTTTGCACAGAGTCTGCCATGGCCCTGACGCTGAGTACCGTGACCCAGCACTCCAGCAAGAGCCCAGCCTGCTCATAGGCAAGGGCAATCAGTCTGCCACCTAAGTGGACAGAGTCTGCTTGGTCACCGCCTCCCCCAGCCAACTTGGATCATGGGAAAGGAAAAACTGTGAAGCTTTGCAGTGGCCCTGGGTACGTTGAAGGTAGAAGGACAGGGCCTCTTACAGTCCAGAGTATGGAGGTCAGCCTCTGCCCTGCTAACATGGGGCCACGGAAAGAAGGTGGGGAGAACATAAGAACATAAGATATGCCATACTGGGTCAGACCAAGGTCCATCAAGCCTAGTATTCTGTTTCCAACAGTGGCCAATCTAGGTCATATGTACCTAGCAGTTTCCCCAAGGGACACAGGTTCCACAATGCTTGTATTGGTTCAAGCATTGATATCCTGGGTCCCTTCTTAATAATGGTTTAGGGACCTTTCCTCCAGGAACTTGTCCAAACCTTTTTTAAACCCAGCTACACTAACAGCCTTTACTACATCCTCCGGTAACAAATTCCAGAGTTTGATTACACGTTGAGTGAAAAAATATTTTCTTTTATTAGTCTTAAGTAGTTTACCCTGTAGCTTCATTGCATGTCCCCTAGTCTTTCTATATTCTGATAAGGTAAACAATCGATCTACGTTTACCCGTTCCACTCCGTTCATTAATTTATAGACTTCTATCATATCTCCCCTCAGCCATCTCTTTTCCAGGTTAAAGAGCCCTAACCTTTTTAGCCTTTCTTCATAGGAGTATCCTTCCATCCCCTTTACCATTTTGGTGGCTCTTCTCTGAACCTTTTCTAAAATCGCTATATCCTTTTTAAGTTACGGCAACCAGAATTGCACACAATATTCAAGGTGCGGTCTCACCATGGAACGATATAGAGGCATTATAATATCTTTTATTTTATTTTCCATTCCTTTCCTTATCATACCTAGCATTCTATTTGCTCTCTTGGCCGCCGCTGCACACTGGGCCGAGGGTTTTAACATGGTATCCACAATGATGCCTAAATCTTTTTCCTGGGTGGTAGTTCCTAATGTGGAACCTTGCATTGTGTAACCATAGTTTGGGTTGTTCTTCCCTAGGTGCATAACCTTGCACTTGTCCACATTAAATTTCATCTGCCATTTTGATGCCCAGTCTTCCAATTTATCAAGATCCTCTTGCAATTTTCCACAATCCTCTTGGGTTTTAACAACCTTAAATAGTTTTGTGTCATCTGCAAATTTGATGACGTCACTCGTTATTCCACTTTCCAGGTCATTTATGAATATGTCCAAAAGCAGCGGAACCAGCACAGATCCTTGGGGTACACCACTATTCACCTTTCTCCATTGGGAAAATTGGCCATTTAGCCCTACCCTCTGCTTTCTATCTTTTAACCAGTTCCTGATCCACAATAGTACACTGCCTCCTATCCCATGACTCTTTAGTTTTGCCAAAAGTCTCTCATGAGGGACCTTGTCAAAGGCTTTCTGAAAGTCCAGATACACAATATCAACCGACTCACCTTTTTCCACCTGATTATTCACTCCTTCAAAAAAACATAACAGATTAGTAAGACAAGATCTTTCTTGTCTAAAGCCATGTTGGCTGTCTCCCATTAGGTCATGACTATCTACATGCTGAGTAATTTTATTCTTTATGATGGTTTCTACCATTTTTCCCGGTACTGATATCAGGCTCACCGGTCTGCAGTTTCCCGGATCAGCCCTGGAACCCTTTTTAAAAATTGGTGTTACATTGGCGATCCTCCAATCTTCAGGTATTAGAGATGATTTTAATGATAGTTCACAGATTAGTAATAGCAGGTCTGCAATCTCATATTTCAGTTCTTTCAACACCCTTGGATGTATACCATCCGGCCCAGGTGATTTGCAACTCTTCAGTTTATCTAATAGTTGTAATACATCTTCCCGATGTATCGATATTTCCTTCAATTCTTCCGCACCTTTAAATACCACTTCAGTCATGGGTAACACATCCCTACATCTTCCTCAGTAAAGACTGAAGCAAAGAATTCATCCTGATTAAGGTGGAATGGGGACACCACCTTTGGAAGGAATTTTGTTCTTGTAGAACCTGGTGTAGGGCGGCTCCACCACCAAGGCTTGTAGCTCGCTGATCCTGCAAGCGGATGTGAGCACCAGAAGGAAGATAACTTTCCATGAGATACACCTCAGGTGGCAGGTAGCCAGGGGCTCAAATGGTGGCCTAGTGAGCTGCACCACCACCCCTGTGATGTCCCACTCTGCCACAGGTGGGCAGATGGAGAGCTTAGACAACAGAAGATCCTTCAGGAAGAAGGTTACAAGAGGTTGCACAGAGAGGGGCTTGCCCTCTATGGGGTAGTGGTGCACCACAAAAGCAAGCAGGTATGTTCTTGTGCGAACTGGCCAAAGAGCTAGGGGGCTTCTTCGTGGGTCTCGAGGACAAACCCCTGAACAGGTTCAGTATCCTGCTCAAGTCTGTCGCGGAGTGCTCCAAATACCTTTCCCATGCCGCCTACGATGGTTTTGAGTCTTCTGCTCGATTAGCAGCTGCGGGTATCGGGGCTCGTCGTCAGGCATGGCTCCAATCCTCAGACTTGGAGAAGTGGGTGCAGGAGAAGCTCCTGGATGTGCCTTGTCTCGGTGAACAGCTTTTCGGCAAGCCGATGGAGGAAAAAGCCACGGAGATAGAGACAGAGTTTGTTACTAGAACCAGTCTCTCGTGCAAGACCTCCACCTTCCCTCGGAAGAAGCAACAGGCCAAAAAGCCTTTCTTCCCGAGGAAAGGCCTTCCTTTATCATGGCTACCCGCCGTACACGACCACCCCCACGTCGGCCACTCTGTCGCAAGGGAAGTCCGGCCAGGGTCACTGCAAGCTGAAAGGGCCCAAGGCCAGGCCCAGGCCCAGACCCCAGCTCCACCACAACCCAAGCAGGGGTTTTGATGCCAGCCACATAGCCTCTCGTCCTCCAGCGTCTCAGCAGCCGGTGGGAGGACGCCTGTCCTCTTTCGACCCTCAGTGGGCTTCCATCACCTCGGATGCCTGGGTCCTCCAGGTCATCCGGAATGGCTATCGCCTCCGTCTAGTCAGGCTTCCCCCCTCCCTTCTCCCCAGAGGAGCCTCCTCGACTTCGCGCACACCAGGTTTTCCTGCAGCGGGAATTAGTCAACCTCCTCACCCAGCGGGTGGTCGAGAAGGTGCCGCCGTACTTCCGAGGTCAGGGCTTCTATTCCCGGTACTTCCTCGTCCCAAAGAAGATGGGGGGTCTGAGGCCCATGCTTGACCTCCGCAAGTTAAACAAGTTCTTGGTGCGGGAGAAGTTCAAGATGTTATCCCTTGGCATTCTGCTGCCCTTCCTTCAACAGGGTGACTGGATATGCTCCTTGAATCTAAACGATGCTTACGCCCACATTCTAATTCACCCTCAGCACAGGCAGTACCTGCACTTCAGGGTCTGAGGAGAGCACTTCCAGTACAGGGTGCTCCCCTTCGGCCTTGCGTCCTCCTGCAGGTCTTCACAAAATGCCTCTCCGCAGTCGCTGCCTGTCTCAGGCATCAGGGCGAACCATTCTTCCCCTATCTCGACGACTGGCTCATCACAGGATGCTCGTTCAGGGAAACTTGCCGGGAGTCATTGAGCACAATTCTTCTGCTTGAAAGCTTGGGCTTTTTGATCAACTACCCCGTCTCATCTCGAGCCGGTGCAGGCGTTAAGTGTTTATCAGGGCACACCTCGACACTCAGTAGGAGACCGCATTCCTGACGGTGGATCGTGCCAACTGCCTCCGAGCCCTGGCAGCCCGGGTTCAGAGTAAACCCCCCCCCCCCCCCGGATGACGGCCCGAACTATGCTGCGCCTCCTGGGTCACATGGCCTCTACCATCCATGTGGTTCCTCACACCCGTCTGCACCTGCGGAAGGCCCAGTGGTGCCTCAGCGCCCAGTGGAGTCAGTCCGCCAGCCATCTGAGGGACCTGTAAGGGTCTCCCACGGGCTATGCCTGTACCTGGATTGGTGGAAGAACCCCCGTAACCTTCTCCGGGGGTTGCCCTTCCAAACCCCGCAGCACAACCTGGTGCTGACGACAGATGTCATCCGGTTGGGGTGGGGCCCATTGCGGCTCATTATGCACGGAGGGGCAGTGGTCGCCGGAAGAGTCGCTACAGCAAATCAACTTGCTCAAGCTCCGAGCAATTCGGTGGGCCCTGAGTCTCTGCTCATACAGACCGACAACTGCGTGGCGATGTTCTACATCAACAAGGAGGAAGGGACAGGATCACGCGCCCTTTCTCGAGAACCGGTTTCTCCTCTGTTCCTTCATCTTCCACTAGGGGATGAACTTCAGGGCGGTCTACCTTCCAGGCCAGGAAAATGTCCTGGCAGACAGGTTCAGCAGAATCCTCTGCCCACACGAATGGCAGCTGGATCCGGGAGTGGCCAGTTGGCTGTTCCTTCGATGGGGGACTCCGGCCATGGACCTGCTTGCCAGTCCGTTGAACGCACAGCTCCCCCGGATGCGTTCCTTCTGAGCTGGTCCTCTGGCCTGCTCTATGGGTTCCCTCCCACTCCTCTGATTGTAAAGACCCTCTTAAAGGCTCAGCGGGACCGGGCATCGATGATCCTCGTAGCTCCCTCATAGCCTCGACAGCCCTGGTTCCTAGTCCTGCTCCAGCTGTCAGAGCCTCCAGTCCCCCTGTGCTGTGTGCCAGAACTGCTAACGCAGGAGGGGGGTGGGTGTTTCACTCAAACCTAACCTCCTTATTCCTCGCAGCCTGGTGGCTGAACGGGTTTCTCTAGCCCCACTGGGCCTCCCGGAGGTCGAGGAGGTTCTCCTCACGCCGAGGAATGCCTCGATTAGGCAAGCATACACCTTCAAGTGGCGGCGGTTCTCAGTCTGATGCTCACGGCTCCATGTCGAACCCTTCTCCTGCCCCACTCGGTGGGTCCTTCAGTACTTCCTCCATCTCTTGAAAGAAGGTCTGAAGCCAAAACTCCGTCAGGGTGCATTTGAGTGCCATCTCAGCGAATCACCTCCCTGTCGAGGGAAAGCCCCTCTCGGGGCAGCCATTGGCTTCCCGCTTTATGCGGGGTCTCCTACTGCCCAAGCCTCCCATTCAACCATCCCCGGCGGAATGGGATTTGAATGTAGTGCTCATGCAGCTCACGCATCTGCCTTTCGAGCCGATGGTGACGTGTTCGCTTCGGCACCTATCCTGGAAGGTGGTCTTCCTGGTGGCTCTGACCTCGGCCCGGCGAGTCAGCAAGTTCCATGCTCTCATGGCTGAAGCCCCTTATACTAGATTCTATAGGAATAGGGTGGTCCTCTGTATCCACCCCAAATTCCTGCCGAACGTTGTCTCGGATTTCCATCTCAATCAGGAGATAGGCTTACCAATCTTCTTCCTGAGACCCCATGCCGAACAGGCGTCAGCATCTTTGCATACACTTGACTGCAAGAGGGCTCTTGCCTTCTATCTGCAGCGCACCCAGCCTCATCACAAGTCTGGCCGGCTCTTCGTTACCTAAATCCCAACTACCTGGGACAGGCAGTCACAAAGCGTAACCTCTCTATTGGGGTGGTGGACTGCATCACCTTCGCCCATGCAAAGGCGGGTGTCCCTTTGGATCAGCGAGTCACCCTGCATTGTGTCCGAGCCAAAGCGGCTTCGGTGGCTTCGCTGCGCTCAGTGACCCTGCGGGACATTTTCCGGGCGGCGATCTGGTCCTCAGTGAATACTTTCGCTGCCCACTACTGCCTGGAGAGGGAGTCCCGTCAGGACAGCGCCTTCGGCCAGGCTGTACTCCGTAATTTGTTCGGGGTATAAGCAACTCCTGCCCTCTGACCCTTCTTCACGGCTACTGAGGGCTTCACCCTGAGGACCCAAGGAATCAGGCTCCTGCAGGCACTGTCTTCTGCTCACGGCCTCGTGGAGGCGTTTTTTGGTTACAGGTTCGATAGCCTGTAGCTGGGGAGTCCCATAAGTGAGGACTGACTTCCTGCTTGTTCCTGGAGAAAACATAGTTACTCACCTGTAACAGGTGTTCTCCAGTGACAACAGGAATCAGTCCTCACTACCCTCCCACCTCCCCTGATGAGTTGCTCGATTTTTATCCTTCCCTTGCCATCTGCTTAGTAGGGCTCGAGCTAAGGGACCTGACTGAGCAAGATGGCCCCCTTGGGCGGGACGAGGACCATGCATATGTGGTAGCAATCTCAAAGGCTTTCTTTGAAAGCTAGGGAATTGCTCCGCGCGGGTTCCATCAGAGCCGACGTCACCCATAAGTGAGGACTGATTCCTGCTGTCCCTGGAGAAAGCACAGTTACTTACCTGTAACAGGTGATCTCTGGGAACAGCAGGAATAAGTCTTCACATATGGGTACGTCGGTACCAACGGAGCCTGCGCGGGAACGCTCCAAAGTGTCCAATCAGAAAGCTTTTGGGAGCATCCCACAGCGCCTGCGTGCTGCCTTCCCGCCTTTCCAACTGTCTCTCCTCAGTTGAGTTTTATAGCTGAGACAAAGAGAGAGAGAGGAAAGGAAGAGAGATACAACTCCTAGGGGAGGTGGGTGGGTTGTGAAGACTTATTCCTGCTGTTCCCAAAGATCACCTGTTACAGGTAAGTAACTGTGCTATCTCCAGGAACAAGCAGGAATGAGTCTTCACATATGGGGACTCCCAAGCTAAGATGCCTGGAGCCCTAGCATGTTGGTGATTGAAACATGCTCCACCTCATATGCCCAGGCATCCTGAGGATGGAGGGTAGGAGTTGAAGAAGAGAGGAGCTGTAGGAGACAGCTGACTTAAAATAGGACTACAGATAAGGAGTCCCTGTATATATGATAAGCATCATGAAATGCATTGAAATGAACAATCACCATATGGACCTCACCTACTGGATTGCAGGAAGTAGAGAGGCTGATGGAATCTACTGGGAACCCAGTAGAGGAATCTTCAAGATGACCTCACAGAAGTGAGTTGAAGGTCAAAATCTGGAACTGACAGGTGACCTCAGGATTCAACTGGGGAAGAACAAAAATGGTAGGTCTTTAGTAGAAAGCTTTATGGAAAAAGCTGAAAACTCTTTTGGCTACAGAGTTAATTATAGTTAGGAGCAAAAGAGGAAGACTGACCGAGTTTGACAAAATTGGCTTAGTCCTTGAGGGAAGAAGGGGTATGGAGAAAAACCCCGTAATCCCAAGGAAGGACAGATGTCTGAGGAGTTGGAAACCTCAGAGCTACTGAAGATCCCCCATGTCTGTCCTGACGAGAGGTAGGAAGATAAAGGAATAGGGAGCTTCAGGGATACCTGAACCTAAAGTTATGGTAAAAGCTGTCAGTACCACAGCAATGGTTGTGTGCATAAAACCAAAACATACTGTGGAATAGTATGAACATGAGAAAACCCACTGTCTGGAACAGATAGGAAGGAAAAACCACCTTTATGAGCACGGACAGTTAGAGAGATAAGTACGTGAATACATATCTACCTAAAAAAAGTATCTCGACAGATAAACACATATATATATGTATATGTATATATATATATATATATATATATATATATATATATATATATATATATATATAGGGATATATATATATATATATGTCTAAGGCGAGATCCAGGGGGTATAGTCTATGCACACATGGCTGACAGACATATGCATCTAAAGAAAGCATATAGACATATGAATATATATATAGGTCTAAAGAGAAATGTCTGCAATTAAGCAGAAAGAGATATGTCTACAGGAATCTTCAGATGGAAGATGTGAAGAGGAATGATTCATCCCATAACAAGAAGGTGGAACCTACTTGAGAAGATATAGAGAATCTATTCCCTCTGGCTAAGATGGAGTAGAATGCTACCCAGTAAAATAACCAGGTTGGTTGCGAGAAAAACAGAGGATAATATTAGTCTGTAAACAGCAAGTCCTGAGTCCAGTAGAACTCTAACATGGTGGAGGGACAGAATACGCATAGGAAGAGACACCAGGTAGACCCACTTGGGGACAAGGGGTGGGGTATCATGCGTTATTTAGTTAAAAGGTGCTGTCCATGAAGGATTAGGACATCATGAGGACAAGCTGCAAGGAAAAAGAGCATATTTCCTGTAGGAATTTGGTAACTCTTTAGACTGTCACGTAGGAAAGGCTTATATCCCTTATTAAAAGGAAATAAAAGGGTGTAAAGAACCCTCACAGTCATGGGAGGTGACTGAGGAAGCCTTTTTCAACCATATAGGATAGTCATTAGAGAAAAAACCCTCATGCTCTCTAGCAAGGGCCCATAGTGGAAAGCTTCTCTGTAGGATTGCAGAGAGCAGTATGCAGGAGAGTTGGGAAGAAAACTGGCTGTTGGAGACAACCAGCCGCCAGCTCAACTATGCTGCCAACTCCAAGGAATTTGGAGATGGCAGAAAAGAAGTTATAAGGATTATCCAAGATAGATGAGCACTATCTTGGAAGCACTACTAAGGTTAGTGGAAGACAGTACTGGAACTTATAGAAAAGTACCAGCAGACCAATTATTGAAGCTCCTGCATGGGCAGCTGCTGAATGGCAGAGCAGAAAGATCTTTCTGTTTTTAACAGAGAGAACAGACAGAATAAGAGGAGAATATCCTGTCCCTGTCTGACAAGCTGCCCAGATTAGGAAAAAAAGGGGTTTACTCAAGAGAAAAAAACTCTACACTGGAATGGAAAGGAAGACTGGAAAGGCTAAGAAAGCCTTCCATTGGTATGATACCACTCTTACAGGGGAACCCTGGAAAGAAGGTAAAGAAAAAATAGGAGCTGAGGTGAGACTTGCCATATGGTAAGTCTGTAGATGGAAAAATTCATGGTGGTACAGAAAAACTATCATGAGATAGTTGGCAAACCTCTCTTCAGTGTAGGAAGAGGAGGAAAATCCTGTGACCCATAGACATGAATATCCTGACAGCTCAGCATACCTAAAAACAAGTGGATATCCTGGAAACAGGAATCCAAGTGTAGAGGTTTAAAAGAAAAAACAGTGAAAAAAACTTCTAATGGAAAGAAGTGAACTGTATGTTATAACAGATTAATTGGAACCCTATTGAGGGTTAATTTTCCTGGCTTGAGTTTGGATTCTTCAGACCAGGGCGAGGTTTCCCCTGTTTGGGAACATCGGCATGATGGGCAGGAGAAGAATAAAACCTTCTTCTTTTAGGAAAAGGAGGTTTGGTAGGGCATTTCTTACCTGCTGGGGAAGGAGAAGGTTTAGGATGGCCCTCAGAAACAGAGAAGTCAGTGGAGCAATGAGCAACCTGACGCAAAGACTCCTTGTTGAAGAGATTTTCTCCAATACAAGGAGTGTTAGCCAGTCTTTGTTGCGCCCATCTGCTCAAGTCTGAAGCTTGGAGCCAGGCTCTACGTCGTGCTCCTATGGCTATAGCAGATGTTCTGCTAACAGACTCAAAGGAGTCTAAGGAAGCACGAGAAAGAAACCTAGAGATATTTTGGCTATGAATAAGAAGCAAGGAATAGTCTGCAGCCTTGGGCTCTGAAAGAAAAGGAGTCAAAAGAGATAATTTCTCTGTGACCTCCTGAAGGGATAGACTCATATAAAAAATATATGAGAGAATCCTTGTTGCCAGCATAGATGTTTGGAAGGTTTGACGTCCAAAGGCATCTAGCGACCTGGCGGAAAAGAAGAATGCTTCTTCTTGCTTTTTACCTTCCTCAATGCTGATTCCACTACAATGGAATGATGGGGAAGTTGAGTCTTTTGAAACCCTGGAGAGGGGGGCACCTGATACAGAAGAGCAGTTGCTGTAGAAGGTGAGGAAGCCCGTAAAGGTGTTTCCCATATTTTCAGAAGAAGATCCTGTAAAGAATGATGTAAAGGAAGCATTATATTTTCCTTTTCCCCATAAAAGCCTTGTGTAGGATCATAGCCAGGGATAGGAATAGCCAGGAATGTTGCCATGTCAAGGAGAAATTTCTGAAAAGAAGGATCTCCAATGGGAACAATCCCTGGACAGACTAAACTCGAAGAACTAGCCTGGGCACCAGAGGATGTACCTGTCTGGTGCAAAACAGGATCTCTAATGGATGGATACTGGGACTGTCGGGTATGACCTGAGACAGTCAGTACTGTATCGTCCATGCTAGGTATCGACTCCAAACTAGGTATAGAAAGGAGCGATCCTGGTGAAAAAAGCATGGATGGAGCTGGTCCCGATGTTACTGTAGGTACCAGCATCGACACCGATACCAGTAGCTGAGCCAGAATCGAAGGCGATACCGACATCGAAACAGTCATCGGAGGCTGCTCAAACGGTACCGAGGTAACTCGAAAGTCTCGGTGAATATCCTCGGTACCGCACATCCGGAATCGGTGCATGTCGGTTCCAAGACGCGTCGGTACCCAGTCTTCTTGACTAGATATCGATTCTAGACTCGGCATCGAAGGAAGCAAATCTATCGAGGCATGTCTAGATGGTACCAACGTCAAGGGTCGTATCGACGGAGCTGCCGATACTGGAAAGTCAATCTGGGTATCGATCGGTCCCGAAGTGAGGAGTGGATCGCTCAACACCAGTGCCAATGCCAGGTTATCGGTACCGCTCGAAGCGGATGCCACCCCCGAGCATGGCTCAGGTATGTTCTGTGAGGGGTGAGCCCCAGGAACAACCTGAAACCCCTGAAAGGCTTTGGAGACCAAAGACTCCCGCCGGGGTTTTGAAGCCAATGAGGTCTTGAGGGCAAGGCCGGAGCCGTCATCATGCTTGGCATGAGACCTACCACCCAAGGATTGGCTAGTCTTAACAGACTGTTTGTGGGTTACCTGATCCTATAGAGAAGAAATGGTCGGTGCCCTTACACTAAGAAGGGAAAACTGCATCGAGGGAAACTCGAAATGGAGAATTTCTTCTCATAAAATTGTAGCCTGATGGCTCTGGAGGAAAAGGATCAGGACCCAAACAAGTTAGACACCAGTTTTTGGAGTCTAAAAAGAAAACTGTATTTCCACAGTTAAGGCACTTCTTAGGAGAAGAAGGCTCCATAATGGAGAGGCCTTACAGGCCCAAAAGTTCAAGACAGAAACAGAGGGAAAAAAACTCCCTGAGTTTTAGAAAAAAGAAAAGAAAAAACCACCGGCGGTACCGGTGGAGTCGGGGGAACAGCCGCAACCACAAGAAAACAAAAAATAAAAGATTTGAAGAAAAAATTTTCTGCGGTGACAGGAAGACGTCCTGTCGGCTTCGCGGAAAAACGAAAACTGAGGAGAGACAGTTGGAAAGGCGGGAAGGCAGCACGCAGGCGCTGAGGGATGCTCCCAAAAGCTTTGATTGGACGCTGGGGAGCGTTCCCGCGCAGGCACCGTCGGTACCGACGTACCCATATGTGAAGACTCATTCCTGCTTGTTCCTGGAGATCACCTATTACAGGTGAGTAACTTAGCTTTACACGTTTTTGCTTACACAGCAAGCTTCTTCTCAAATTCTCTCTTTGCCTGTCTTATCAATGCCTTGCATCTAACTTGTCAGTGCTTATGTTTCCAGTTTTTGTCATTTGGTTCCTTTTTCCATTTCCTGAAAGATGCTTTTTTGGCAACAGTCTCTCTTACCTCACCTTTAAACCATGCTGGCAGTTTTTTGGACTTTTTTCCATTTTTCTTAAAGCGTGGAATAAAGCTGGTCTGGGCTTCCAAGATAGTATTTTAAAACATCCATTTTTTATGTAAATCTTTAATCTTTGCAACTGCTCCTTTTAGTTTTTTCTTAACTATTTACCTTATTTTATCATAGTCTCCCTTTTGAAAGTTAAACGGTAATACTGTGGATTTCCTTACTGTCCTTCCTCCATTTATTAAATCAAATGCCATCATGCTATGATCACTATTGCCAAGTGGCCCCAACACCCTTATCTCTTGCAACAGATCGTGTGTTCCACTAAGAACTAGGTCCAAAATCTCTTCCCCTCTGGTTGGTACATCTAGAAACTATCTCCCTAGCATGTCCTGCCATGACACTGACTCAGTCGATACCGGGGTAATTGAAATCACTTATTACTGTACTGTAACTTTTGTTAGCTTCCCTGATTTCTTTGAACATTTTATCATCCATTTGTTCATTCTGGCCAAGCGGTCAATAGTAAACCTCCACTGTCATCGCTTTCCCCCTTCCTCTTTTTGCATGGAATTTCAAACCATCGCCACTCAGCTGATCAGGTCTCTTCACTAGTGGTGTTTCCCACAGAACCTACTTGACAGATCACCTTTTCAGTTGCTTCCACCTCAATACATCCTGACTGATGCCTCCAAACTGGGTTGGGGAGCACATCTGAATGACCTGACCACTTGGTGTCTGTGGATGCCACAGGAGTCTGCATTGCAAATAAGCCTGGAGCTGTGTGCTCTAACAAATGCCCTTTGGGTTTTTCAACCCCAACTTTCAGACCAATAGATATTAGTCAGAGAAGACAACCAGGTGGCCATGTTCTATGTGAACAAACAGGGGGGGAACAGATTCCTATCCCCTATGATGTGAGTCTCTTCGCATCTGGCTTTTTGCCATTGCACAATGCATTCATCTTAAACTGGTATACGTCCCGGGCGAACACAGTGTCAAGGCGGACACTCAGCCATATACTTCATACACATGAGTAGTCCCTACATCATGAGATGGCTGCTTTGATCTTCAGAACGTGGGGAACCCCACTCAGATCTCTTCGCCATGCAACAGAACACACAGCTTCCACTGTTCTCCGGGAACAAGCAGGAAGTCAGTCCTCACATATGGAAGATGTTGGCACAGACTGAGCACTCACGGAAGCATCTCCCCAGCTTTCAAAGAAAGCCCTTAGGAGATGCCACCACCCATGCATGACCTCCTTACCGCCCAAGGGTGCCATCTTACCGCAGTATCCTTTTTTGCACAGAGCCCACCAGATGTTTGTCTGGTTTTTCCCCTGGAAAAAGTGCTCTTTTCTTGAGTTTTTTTTTCCTCCAGTCTTGCACCAGTACTCTTCCCGCCCCCGAGCTCCCTTGTCTCAGCATCACGTCTCGGGTTAGCCTCTCTCTTTTCTTTTTCACTGATGCATTTCACGCCATTTTTTCCACTGGCAGAGCCTCGGGTCTTGACCTACCTTTGGTTCTTTTCCCCCCATGGCTTCTGCCAGCGACTTTAAAAAGTGTGATTGGTGCTTCAGGACTATATTCTTCACTGACATGCACGACTTCTGCATCCATTGCCTTAGCCTGGATTGCAATCTTTGGGCCGTAGCCTGTGCAAAAAAATGTCATCCAAGCCCATCAAGAGTCATCAGCAGTATCATAAGACATTTTAGCACAAAAATCATTCTGTGTCACAAACTTAGATTCTTGAATATCCACCCGTTTCTCTAGCGTTAAAAGTTTTTCTTCATGATCAGCAAACTTCAAAACTGTCTCCTTAGAGAAATCTGATACTTTTTTCAAAGAGACTGCCAATGTGGACTCCATACGAGACACTATTGACCAGATATCTCTCAGGGAAACATCTAGAGGAGGAACTTGGGATAGAGAAAGACTTGGAATACAGAAAGAGAAGGCAACTCAATCACAGATGGTAAAGGAGACGACAATAATAAATTTGAGTCAAGTTTCAAAAAAGAAGAAGACAACAAAGTTACACCTGGGTCAGCCTTCTCCGTGGAAACCACCGGGGAAGCTTCACCAGGCTTTTGTTGAAGCTCAGAGATGGGTGGAGATAAACCCTGTTCGCTCGGGGAGGACAAGGAGGAGGAGGAGGTACTCACAGCCGACATGTTCAAACGATTATCCCCTGAGGCCGAAGCCTCAGCTAACGCCTTGCCCACCACGACATGGGCATCCATTGGACCAATGGATTTAACCACTTTCGGAAGAACAGTTGGTAGGTACTTCTTCCTCCGTTTCGCCATACCAGGGGAAAAGCCTCCTTACGCCTACGTACGCCGAAGGGGCGCCAAAAGGGCGTGACCTACCCCTTTGGGTCACGTCCCTTCGGGCACGCGTCCGAGGGACGCCCACGACCGCATCCCACGGTGGGCTGGCGATTTTATAGCCCGTAGCAGCTGATCCAATCAGTGCAGCAACCTCAGCAGGAACCAACCGAAGCACACAGCAGGTAAAGGAAAAAGCAAATACTTTGCATTGTCAGGATGAGTTTTTGGAAAATTCTTTATGGTCTCGTAATTTACGGTTTTTGAATTTTCCAAAAACACATTACTCATCAACTATAATTCTTTTACGGAAGTATTTTAAAGAGATATTATTGTTTGAAGATGCTGACATTAAAAATTTCTAAGTTATTCTATCTGCCCCCAGGGAGGCTAGAGAAGGGAGGGAATTGTGATGAACCTGGTGTTTCTCGGGAAGGTTTGACTCCTCTTTCATTAGATATTTCTGATTTCATTGAATCTGAAACTGACGATATTTCCTGCAGGGCTACACTCTTGGTTACTTTTTTGTTGGAAATGGATAAGGATAAAGTTTTGCGGGCACATTTTCTTAAGAAAAATGAGAAATTTTGTGGGCAAACTATTCAGGTGTTCCCTGATGTTTTCAGGGTAACTCAAAAGCAGCGTAAGTCCTTTATTAAGATTCATCCTAGAGTTCTGGCTTTAGGAGCAACTTTTCATCTAAAATTTCCTTGCAAATGTTATATAGTGTTTCAAGGCCGGAAGTATATTTTCCAGGAGGCAGAACAATTGTTAGAATTTCTAGACAGTAAAATTTAATTTTATTTCTTTTCCTTCTGTATATTTTTTTTACCTGTTTAGCTCAAAGATTAGTTAAATGGAGTTTTATATTTACAGGAATCAAGTGGTACTCTTTTTTCTTTTTATTCTTTGACATTGTTTGCAGTTCACTTTCTTGATGTGGACTATCTGTATTTCTTTTTGTATAATTATTGGCATCATTTACTGTATGGTTATGACGTTTTTCCTTATATTTTTTTTTTCTCATTGTATATTTGAAAATATTTCATATAAAAAAAAAAAAGTCATCAGCAGTAGTATGACAAAATTTTCCCAGAGTCTCCAGTGACACCACGCTCCAAGGTGCCCTCTGAGGCCTTGGACTCACTTGGTGACTCCACGGGGCCCGATAGAGGCCTTGAGTCCTCCGAGAGGAGCTCCCCAGAAGAGGAACACAAGAAGAAACCCTTGAGTTTCGCGTCCGTGGAAGGATCCGGGAAGGTGAGTAAAGCGTAGTTACTCACCTGTAACAGGTGTTCTCCAGGAGCAGCAGGAATCAGTCCTCACATATGGGTGACGTCGGCGCCGACGGAGCCCTCGCGGAGCAATTTTCCCCAGCTTTCAAAGAAAGCCTTTGGGAATTGCAGCGCACATGCGCGGCCCTCTTCCCGCCCAAGGGTGCCATCTTGCTCAGTCAGATGACATAGCTAAGAGACAGCAAAAAAATTAGCAAAAAAACGAAAGCATAAAACTGCAACTCCAAGGGGAGGAGGGAGGGTTGTGAGGACCGATTCCTGCTGCTCCTGGAGAACACCTGTTACAGGTGAGTAACTACGCTTTCTCCAGGACCAAGCAGGAAGTCAGTCCTCACATATGGGACTCCCAAGCTTAAGGCTACCGGAGACCCTAAGCGCAAAAATGAGCTCCCTCTAGCTCAGCAGCCCAAAAGGAAGGAATCTTCTCTGAATACGTCTCCAACCGGTAGCCCAACATCCGGGATGGAGGGTAGGAGTTGCCTATACCTCGAAGAGGTTACGGAGGACTGCCTGTCCGAAAGCACTGTCCCTGCGGGACTCCCTCTCCAGGCAGTAATGGGCCGCAAAAGTCTGGCTTGAAGACCAAGTAGCGGCCCGGCAGATGTCTGCCAATGGAACAGAGCAGAGGTAAGCCACTGACGTAGCCTTTGCCCGGACACAATGGGCCGTGACTCGACTTTCCAACGAGAGGCCGGCTGCCTCGTAAGCCCAAGCGATAGTCAGCAATCCAGATGGACAGGGTACGCTTGGAGACAGGGAGCCCCAACTTATTGGGGTCATAAGAGACGAAGAGCTGAACAGCCCTTCTGTGCTCCCGCGTACGATCAAGGTAGAAGGTTAACGCCCTTCTACAGTCCAGGGTATGCAGGGCCATTTCAGCTCGGCTGGAGTGTGGCCTGGGAAAGTATGTCAGAAGCACCACCTCCAGGTTGATGTGAAAGGGGGAAACCACTTTGGGAAGAAACTTAGGGTGAGTCCGTAGGACTACCCGGTTCTTGTAGAACCTAGTGTACGGAGGATCAGACACCAGGGCCTGCAGTTCACTAACGCGTCTAGCAGAAGTGAGGGCTACCAAGAACAAGGTTTTCCAAGAAAGAAAACGAAGAGGACAGGTAGCCATAGGTTCGAAAGGCGGACAGGTAATCCGCTGTAAAACCACATTGAGATCCCAGTCCGGGGCTGGGGGGCGCAAAGGTGGTTTAAGGAGAAGGAGGCCTCTGAGAAAACGAGCCACCAGAGGGTGGCTAGAAAGAGGTCTGCCATCCACCGGCATGTGATGCGCAGAAAGAGCACTGAGGTGGACCTTGACCGAGTTGGACTGAAGTCCAAGATTGGAGAGGGAAAGCAAGTACTGCAAGACCACTGATGCTGAACAGGAGAAGGGATCTTGAGATTGCTGAGCACACCAGGCGGAGAACCAACGCCACTTAAGAGCGTAGGACTTCCGGGTGGAGGGCCGCCTGGAGGCC
This sequence comes from Ichthyophis bannanicus, assembly GCA_033557465.1. Taxonomy (NCBI): domain Eukaryota; kingdom Metazoa; phylum Chordata; class Amphibia; order Gymnophiona; family Ichthyophiidae; genus Ichthyophis; species Ichthyophis bannanicus. The sequence continues at coordinate 1,541,909,007 of CM066031.1, forward strand.
AAGACGACCTCCTCTACCTCTGGAGGTAGGCAGAGGGGAGCAAGGACTACCCTTTCAGCAGCCAGGCCATCAGATGAAGGGACCGGAGGTTGGGGTGCAGGAGAGTCCCCTGATCCTGTGACAGGAGGTCGGGCTGAAACCCCAGAGGAAGAGGGGTGTCCACCGCCAGCTGCATTAGAAGCGGGAACCAAGGTTGTCTCGGCCACTGGGGAGCCACTAGGATCATCGAGGCTTTGTCTCTGAGAACCTTGAAGAGTGTCCGAGACACCAGCGGCATGGGAGGAAAGGCATATAAGAGGCCTGTGGACCATGGAATCAGAAAAGCATCCGCCGCTACTCTGAGAGGATGCGGTTGTCGAGAGCAGAATCTGGGAAGTTGCCTGTTCAGAGGACTGGCAAACAGATCCATGGTGGGGAGGCCCCACTTGAGAAAGATTCGCTGAACCACCATCGGATCCAGCCTCCACTCGTGTGGCTGGAGGATCCTGCTCAGCTTGTCGGCCAGGTAATTTTCTTGACCTGGGAGATAGACAGCTTTGAGGATAATTCCGTGGTGGACAGCCCAAGAGCATAGTTTTTGTGCCTCTTGACAGAGAAGGAAGGAGCCTGTCCCGCCTTGCTTGTTCACATAGAACATTGCAACCTGATTGTCTGTCTGTATCAGCACCGACTGATGGGAAATCAGGTGAGAGAAGGCTTTGAGCGCTAGGCGGATGGATCTGAGCTCCAGGAAGTTTATCTGTTGAGCAGATTCCCAAGGAGTCCAGAGACCCTGAGTACATGTCCCTTGGCAGTGTGCTCCCCAACCCAGGAGAGAAGCATCGGTCGTCAGGACCTGAGAATGTGGAGGGGGCTGAAAAGTCACTCCCAGTACGAGGTTGGGCAGATGAAGCCACCATTGCAGAGAAGAGACCAGCCGGTCGGAGATCTGTACGGAGTCTGCTAGGCTCCCAGTGGCCTGATGCCATTGTGTGCGAAGGCACCATTGAGCAGGTCGCATGTTCAGGCGGGCATTGGGGGTTACATGGACCGTGGAAGCCATATGGCCGAGCAGTCTCAGAAATTGCCTGGCCGAGACCAGGGAATTGCTGTGAAAGTGGCTGGCGAGATCCATGAGCCTTTGGGCCCTGTCCAGAGGCAGGAAGGCCCGTGCCTGAAGAGTGTCCAACCTGGCGCCGATGAATTCGAGATTTTGAGAGGGGAGCAAAGTGGACTTTGCGAAGTTTATGACAAATCCCAAGTGCTGGAGTAGAGTCACAGTGCGATGAGTGGCTTGAGTGGCTTCGTGGGAAGACTGGGCTCTGATGAGCCAGTCGTCCAGGTAGGGAAACACAAAAAGGCCTTGAAGTCTTAGATAGGCCGCCACCACTGCCAGGCATTTGGTAAACACCCTGGGGGCGGAGGACAGGCCAAAGGGTAGTACTCTGTACTGGTAATGATTTCCCCCCACCACAAACCTGAGATATTGTCTGTGGTCTGGATGAATAAGGATATGAGTATACGCATCCTTTAGATCCAAGGAGCATAGCCAGTCTCCCTGCTGGAGGTAGGGCAGCAGGATTCCAAGGGTAAGCATCTTGAACTTTTCCTTTGCAAGGAACTTGTTGAGGTTTCGCAAGTCCAGGATAGGTCTGAGGCCTCCTGTTCTTTTCGGTATCAGAAAGTACCTGGAGTAAAACCCCTGACCTTTCAGGTGGTGGGGCATCGGTTCCACAGCCTGTTCCTGAAGGAGACTTGCTAACTCCTGAAGGAGTAAGTCCCTGTGCAGAGGGAGTCTCGGAGGCTCCCCTGGAAAATAGGAGGGAGGTACCTGGTGAAAGTGAAGAAGATAGCCCTTCCGAACTATGTGAAGTACCCAGGTATCTGTGGTGATGTTGGAGCATCTTTGGGCAAAGTGGACCAGCCGGCCTCCTGTGCTGAGAGAAACCAGCTGAAGGGGAGAGGCTATGCTGATGAAGTCAAAAACCCCCACCCTGCTGAGCAGGGGCCGGTGGTGCAGGCTTGGGGGCTTGCTGCCTACGGGACCCATTACCCCGTCCCTTGGCCTGCTTACCCTGAGGGGGAGCTGGTGAGGCCTGATACTGAGGGTAGTATTTATAGGCAGCCGCCTTCCTCGGGTAAAAGGGCTTTTTCCCCGAGCCCTTCTTCTTTTGAGAAGGGGCAGAGGTCTTCCTGGAGAGACGAGTCCTGGTGAGAGTCTCGGTCTCGATCTGTGCAGCCTTCTCATTCATGGGCTTGCCAAAGAGGTTATCACCTCTGCAGGGGACATCGACCAACTTGTCCTGCACCCATGGCTCGAGGTCGGACGTCTGAAGCCAAGCCTGGCGGCATCCACCGATGCTGGCTGCGGCTACTCAAGCCGATGCCTCAAAACCATCGTAGGCTGCTTGAGAGATAAACTTTGAGCACTCTCGAATACCAGTTGACAAGGTTTGGAACCTCTGCAAAGGTTCGTCGGAGAGACCAGCAGAGAACCCGGCAATTTCTTTAGCCAGGTCTCGGAGATACATGTCCATGTAGAGCTGGTAGGTCTGGACTCGACAAGCAAGCATAGAGCCCTGGAAATACTTCCTACCGAGGGCATCCAGGCTTCAGGCCTCCCTACCGGGGGGCACCGAGGACTGCATTTTTTTGACTCTTAAGTCTATGCATGGCCGATTCCACCACCATGGAATGGTGCGGCAGTTGTGCCTTTTGGAACCCGGGGCTCTTGCGGACTCGATAAATGGAATCGACCTGCTTGCTTAACACCGGCGACGACGCCGGGCTCTCCCACATGCAGAAGAGAAGTCGTTCCAGCATCGGAGGAACCGGTACAATAAAGGCCTCCTTCGGGGGAGAGTCATATTGGAGGGCATCGAGTTCCTCGACTCGAGGCTCCTCCTCGGGATCCGCGGGGAAGGCCAAGGCCTTGGCCATATCCCGCACGAAGTCCGAGAACCGGGTATCCTCCGGGGGGGACCGTCTCCGAGGTTCGGACTTGGGGGAGTCCGATGGGACACACAGAGTCCGAAAGGAACCAGGTGACTCTTCGTCCTCGGATTCCCAGGCCGATGCCTCGGAGGAGTCGAGCGGCTCCGGTCACGCGGGCATCGATGCCGTCCGCCTCGACGCCGAGGGAGTCGGCGTCGACGACCTCGGTCCCGAATAGGAGGCCGAAGGAGACCGTGACCGAGGATCGACTCGAGCCCTCATGGACTCGAGGATTGGCTCGGTCTCCGGGGTCGACTTGAAGGTCGACGTCCCGGCGGTCAGGGCAGAAGCACCGGCGAGGCCAGCGATCAATACCCGCTGCTGGTCCATGAAGGCAGTCAGACTGCTCTCCAAGGCCGTCAACCTGAGTCCGAGCTCAGGAGACCCAGCAGCCCCCGACTCGGGCCCCAACGGCGTCGGGCCCGACGTCGGATCCTTCGGAGGCGAGTCTACGAGGACAACAGTACTCACGTGAGCGGGCAAGTCCATCTCGAGACGAGGATGTTTTGAAGGCCTCTCCACCTCCGAGGACCCGGGACGGGAATCGGGGCTATGCGACCTGGCCCTCGAAGAACCAGGAGCGTCCACCGATCCCGCCCTCGCGGGTTTCTTCTTCCGATGATGTTCCCGGGTAGGAGACCCCCTTTCAGAGGAACTCCGACGATGCTCAGGACCAGAGTCCCGAGACGTCGAAGCCTCTGACGAGGTCTGAGCCCGGCCGGAGTCAGAGAAGATACGTTCCCGCTGATGCTGCCGACTCCTCAACGCTTTAGAGGACATTTTGCCACACGGACCACAGATCATCTGGTCATGATCGGGTCCGAGGCAGCGGAGGCAGAAGTCGTGCGTGTCTGTAAGAGACATGAGTTTCTTACAGAGGTCACACTTTTTAAAGCCGCTGGCAGCCATCGGGGGAAAAAGGGCCCCTGCGAGGTCGAAAGACCGGGCTGCCAGTGAAAAAGTAAAAAGGCGCGAAATCTGTCACGAAGGACAAAACACCGAAAAATAAAGAACGGACTCGCAACCGGTGTCGCGAGTCCGGGCGGGAAAAGAACCGGCGTCGAACCGAAGAAAAAAGAGAAATAAAGAGAAAAAATCAACTTTTCGGCGGGGATTCACAGACGTCTGTAGGGCTCCGCGGAAAAAAGAAGACTGAGCAAGATGGCACCCTTGGGCGGGAAGAGGGCCGCGCATGCGCGCTGCAATTCCCAAAGGCTTTCTTTGAAAGCTGGGGAAAATTGCTCCGCGAGGGCTTCGTCGGCGCCGACGTCACCCATATGTGAGGACTGACTTCCTGCTTGGTCCTGGAGAAGTCCCGATCCAGATCTCTTAGTCTATGCTGCTTGTCCGAGGTCTCATTGCAGGAGCAGCCTACCAAGGTAGTCCAAAAAGAATCATTGGCCTTCGGTGATCAGTCTCGGACCCCCAAGCCCATCCTAGTCTGACGTCCCTTCAGTGGAACTGGCAATGGGACTGAACCCCTCTGTGCTGCGCTAACAGCTGTGATGCCTTCTGGACTGGAGACCAGAATGGTGGCTTTGGAGTACAGCTTGTCTGCCTTGATGGCCCAGTAGCAGGCCATAATGCCCGGCTCTCCCAGGTCATCCACCTAGACCACTGGGACCGATCCTCGACATCTGTCTCTATCCCGGTCCCGTTCCACGGGACTAAGGGTCCTCCCTGGTGAGTGCCCACGGCTCTGGCCGCGGAGCATCCAAGGGACCTAGACCATTGGTCTCGGGGCCGGATTGACTGGCCCAGCCCTCCCTCGACAACTCCACCATTACTCTGAATGGGAGAGAGAGGACAAGAAATCCCTGGACACTCGCCCGCCATAGAAACATAGAAACATGATGACAGAAAAAGACCATATGACCTATCTAGTCTGTCCTTCCATAACAACAACTACAACAGTCCACTTTTTACCTTTAGAGATCCTATGTGTTGGTCCCATGCTTTTTTGAATTCAGTTACTGTCCTCATCTCTACCACCTCCATTGGGAGACTATTCCATGGATCCACTACTCCTTCTGTAAAGAAATATTTCCGCATATCACTCCTGAATCTATCTCCCTTCACCCTCATCCCATGCCCCCTCGTAGCAGAACTTGCTTTCAATTGAAAGAGGCTCTCTCCCTGAACATTTATGCCACGGAGGTATTTAAACATCTCAATCATATCACCTCTATCCCGCCTTTCCTCTAAGGTGTACATATTAAGATCCTTAAGTCTGTCCTCATATGCTTTATAATGAAGCCCATTAATCATTTTAGTAGCAACCCTCTGCACAGACTCCATCCTGTTCACATCCTTTTCAAGGTGCGGTCTCCAGAATTGCACACCATACTCCAAATGAGGTCGCACCAAAGACTTATAGAGAGGCATTATCACCTCCTTTTTTCTGCTAGCCATTCCTCTCCGTATGCACCCAAGCATCCTTCTAGCTTTTGCTGTCGCCTTTTCTACCTGTTTAGCTACTTTAAGATCATCAGACACAACCACGCCTAGGTCCCGCTCTTCTTTAGTGGACAAAAGTACTTCACCTCCTATACTGTATTGCTCCCTTGGATTGCTGCAGCCCAAATGCATGACCTTACATTTTTTAACATTAAATCCCAGCTGCCAAATTCTAGACCATTCTTCAAGCTTAGCTAGATCCCTCCTCATGTTATCTACACCTTCCTGGGTGTCTACTCTATTGCAGATTTTGGTATCATCCGCAAAGAGGCAAACCTTACCCGACAGCCCTTCCGCTATATCACTAACAAAGATGTTAAAAAGAATCGGACCAAGGACAGATCCCTGGGGCACACCACTGGTAACATCCTTCTCCTCAGAGTGAGCTCCATTTACTTGTACTCTTTGTCGCCTCCCACCCAACCAATTTCTAACCCAAGCAGTAACTTTAGGGTCCATCCCTAGAGTGCTCAGTTTGTTTATAAGTCGCCTGTGAGGAACAGTGTCAAAGGCTTTACTGAAATCTAAATACACCACATCTAGAGCTCTCCCTCGGTCCAACTCACTGGTCACCCAGTCAAAGAAATCAATCAGATTTGTCTGACAAGACCTGCCTCTGGTGAATCCATGCTGCCTTGGATCCTGTAATACGCTGGACTCCAGAAACCTCACTATTTTCTCTTTCAGCAGCGTTTCCAATAATTTACTCACCACTGAAGTTAAACTAACCGGCCTGTAGTTTTCAACCACATCCTTACTTCCGCTTTTGTGTAAAGGCACCACATGAGCCTCTCTCCAGTCCTTTGGCACCACTCCCGACTCCAACGAGGCATTGAAAAGGTCAGTCAGTGGAGTTGCTAGAACGTCCCCAAGTTCCCTCAGTATTCTAGGGTGTATCCCATCCGGTCCCATCGCTTTGCCTACTTTAAGTTGAGCTAGTTTCTCACGAACACAGTCTTCTGAAAATTGTTCAAGATGTGCCTCGCTTCTGTTCTTATTTGTGGGTGTTTTCTGAGGTCCTGCTCCTGGTTCTTTATCTGTGAACACAGAACAAAAATATTTGTTAAGCAATTCCGCTTTATCCTTATCAGCTTCTACATATTCCCCCCCTGCACCCTTGAGTCTGACAATACCACTTTTGCCCTTCCTCTTCTCACTAATATATCTGAAAAATGTCTTATCCCCCCATTTTATTGCATTGGCCATTTCCTCCTCCTTTTGAATCTTTGCCTTCTTGACTACTTTGCTAGCTTCTCTAAGTTTTTCCAAATACAGATGCCTGTCTTCCTCTCTCTGTGATCTCTTGTATTTCATGAAGGCCTCCCTCTTTTTCTTCACTTTTTCAGCTACTTCCTTCGAAAACCATAGCGGTCTCCTGTTCCTTTTGCCTTTATTTACCATTTTAACAAAAAGGTTGGTTGCCTTTAAAATACCCCCTTTCAGTTTTGCCCACTGTTTTTCTACATCCCCCAGCTGTTCCCATCCCACTAACGACTCCCTGAGGTATTGGCCCATCTTCGCAAAGTTAGTCTTCCTAAAGTCTAAGATCCTCACCTTGGAATGGATTCTAACAGCCCTAGTCCTAATACTGAACCACACCATCTGGTGATCACTGGATGCAAAATGATCTCCCACTACAACATCAGAAACACTTCCACCATTGGTAAGCACCAAGTCCAGTATGGCCCCTTCAAGTGTGGGGTCTGTAACCAATTGCCTGAATAGTTCTCCATTTAGAGAATCCAGGATCTCCTTACTTCTAGATGATACTGCAGCAGGAATGTGCCAATCAACATCTGGCATATTGAAATCTCCTATCAGTAGCACTTCCCCTTTCCTAGCAATGCTGCGTATGTCTTCAATTAACTCTCTGTCCACCTCTTCCTCTTGTGAGGGAGGTCTGTATATCACACTAATGCAAATAGATTTCTTTTTCCCTCTTTCTAGTTTAACCCACAATGCCTCCTCTCTCCCTTTTAAGCTCTGTAATTCCAAAGCTTTAATAGTAGTTTTTACATATAGTGCCACTCCTCCTCCCCTTCTTCCTACCCTGTCCTTTCTGAATAAAGTATAGCCAGGTATAGTTACATCCCAGTCATGGTTTTCTGTGAACCATGTTTCTGTAACTGCCACTAAATCCAAGTCAGCCACTCCCACCAAAGCTTCAACTTCAGGGATCTTATTTCCCATGCTACGGGCATTAATACACACTGCTTTCCATATGTTACCCCTGTTACCCATTTCCATAAAGGTATTTAATGTATCACCTACCTGGGGGCTTTCACTTACCTGGGGGCTTTCTTCACCCATCCCCAACGAATCTAGTTTAAAGTCCTCTTCAGTAGATTAGCCAGTCTACTACCAAAGATGCGTTGACCTTTCTTGGACAGATGGATGCCATCTCTGCTCTGCAACCCTTGGAACATCATCCCATGGTCTAGGAAACCAAAACGCTCTCGATGACACCATCCACGCAGCCATGCATTCATCTCCAGGATGCGAGCCTCTCTGCCTTGGCCTTTATCCTCAACAGGGAGGATTGAAGAGAACACCACCTGTGCACCTAACTGCTTCACCCTCTGTCCCAGAGCCATGAAGTCACTTTTGATACGTTCCGTGGTATACCTGGCAGTATCATTTGTTCCAACATCGATTAGCAACATTGGGTAATAGTCAGTGGGCTTGATGAGTCTCGGCAAACTCTCCGTAACATCTTGGATTTTGGCACCAGGCAGACAGCATACCTCTCTGGACATCAAGTCTGGTCGGCAGATGGATGCCTCAGTACCCCTCAGAAGAGGCTCTCAAACCACCACTACCCTTCGTTTCCTTCTGGTCACTGATTCCACAACTTTGGGGTACTTGAACTCTGGTTCTTCCCTTTCCAGGGATGCTTTCTCCTCCTCCACTTCCAGGGCTGCATAATGGTTCTTCAATTCAAGGGCTGGAGAAGTTGGATTGGTGATTTTGCAGGCCCTGGTGACTTGTGTCCAACCATCGACATTCTGTTGGCACCCATCTTCTCCTGTCCTGGAGAGCCTGGTTGCTGCAAGAAGCATCTCATCAATGTACTTCTCACTATCTTGAATGCTCCTCAGCCTCGCCACCTCCTCTCTGAGTTCCTCCACTTGTTTCCTCAGAGCTTCAGCATGCAGGCACCCTGCACATGGAACCGGTCCTTCAACTGGCATTAGGACCTCTGTCTGGACTGAGGCAGAAGCTGTAACGGGGCAACAGCTTTAGCAATACGATTTTTCCCAGCCATTGTTCTGTTCGTGGAGCTTAGGTATCTGTTAAAGCAAAAGAGAGAGATCTACCAAGTACCAGCCGGTTTCGCAGCTGTCCTTTCAGAGAAAAAGCCGTTAAATCTCTTTAATTATATACAAATGTGCTGGTCCAATTCACTGTGATTTGTTAAAGGGGGAGGTGCCCTATAAAGCAAGACTGCTCACTAGGGGTGGGTGGGAGTTGGGATGGGTAGGGAGGGAACTAACACCTGATTAGGTGTTAGCAGTTTCTAAACCTGAGGAGGTTACTGGAGTTCAGCAACCTACTGTGCTCAAGGAAAGTTCCCCTAAAACAGCAAAAATGAAAGTAACCTTGCTTTAAAAAATATACACAAAACCCTTTTAAGAGCTCCCAGTCAGAGAGCTAGCAATGTAATATAATAAAACAAAGCAAGAAAACCTCAAATCCTTACTGTTTGATCTGTGGAGCCCTGGTTAGGAAAGCCTCAAAAGGGCAGGGCACTGGAGCCTTTTATGCAGGCTTCAACTGCACTCAGGAAACAGGCCCACTAACTCCTGATTAGGTGTTAGCAGTTTCTAAACCTGAGGAGGTTACTGGAGTTCAGCAACCTACTGTGCTCAAGGAAAATTCCACTAAAACAACAAAAATGAAAGTAACCTTGCTTTAAACGTGCCCTTGGATCCAAGTAACCTTGCTTTAAACGTGCCCTTGGATCCATCCCCCTCCGAGACTCGATGCCATTCCCTGCCTGAGGGACATGGCATTCCTCGACTTCATATGGAACATATCAAAGGAGCTGGCATTTGTCACAGAGTTGGAGAAGGACCCTCATACAGAGGGGTGCAAGATCCTCCAGTACAAGTCCCTGCTGAGGAAGGCACCAACACCCATCCTGGAATGGCTGCTCCTCCGCATGTGGGAAACACCGACACCTCTGCCCATCGTGAGCCGATTGCTCAACTCAATGGATCGGGTACGCCAGAGCCCAGGCTTCCAGACAGCACAGCCGTTGCATAGCTCCATGGTGGTGGAGTCAGCCATGCGTCTGCTCAAGAGCCAGAAGACACATTCCTTGGTGCCCCTGGGTAGGGAAGCCCGGACCCTGGACGTCCTTGGCAGAAAGTGCTATCAGAGCTTGATGCTCAACAGCCAAATCCAGGTATACCAGCTCTACATGAATCAAATTCAAGGCCCTCACCATCATCCACAAAGCTTGGAATGGACTTGCTGCCCAGCACCTCCAAATATCGATCAGCACTCCCAGCTCCACCTGGCCCCAAAGGCAGACCACACATATCCTGCTCAGCCTGCCAACGCAAATCCCCAAAGCACCCAATATACCTGCCAGAGGTCCTTCCATCTCTACGCCCCCACCCTCTGTAACACACTGCACCCACCCTAAGAAATATCCGAGGGAAAAGTCTTCTGTAAACATCTCTTCCAGGAACACTATGGCACATGCTGACCATCTCAAGAAACTACTGGACTCACCACTGTACCCACATACCTCCACTGTTCCCTTTGTTAATTTTGCTACTGTGATTCCACAGAAGCTACCCCCTACCCTTAATCCCCAGGATGTTCGAGTACACTTGTCTGTTCTATTGTTAAGTTGTTCGCTGTTTTGGCTGGTAGAAAAAAAATATCAAAACCAGTTCAATAAATAAATAAATACATGGGTATGTACCTGAGGGACCTGGTGAAGGAGCTTGCCGGGTTTTCAGATGGTCTCTGAGGAGCTCCTCCAGCGGTTCCAGAGCCTGGCCAAAGCTGTCCATGAGTGCTCCAAGTTTGACTCGAGCAGCCTTAAACGGCTTGGAGTCGGTGGCTACAGTAGCCATGGCAGGCATCGGTGCCCAACGCCAGGCTTAGCTACAGTCATCCAACCTGGAGCAATGGTTTCAAGACAAATTGGTCGATGTTCCCTCCCAGGGAAGAATATCTTTGGCAAACCCAGGACCAATAAGGCTGCAGAGTTGGAGACAGAGTTCATGACAAGAACCAGGCTCTCCAAGAAGACCACTATCCTCCCCCAATAGAAGTGCCCAAATAAAAAGCCCCCTTACTCGAGGAAGGGAACTGCTTACAGAAACCACCCACAGAATCAGGCTTCCACTGCTCCCCAGGAAGGTCAGCAGGCCAAGGGATATGGGCATGGCCCTCATAAGCAGAAGGCTCCCAAACCACAAGCACCGGCTATGGCCCAGCCTGTTGGGAACTTTTGACTCCCTTGGGCATAGCTTCTCCACCGCCAGATCAGCAGCTCATAGGGTGACATCTGATCCACTTTGCCCACCAGTGGCCAGCCATCACCAGCGAAACTTGGGCACTCAAGGTGGTTCAAAAGGGTTACCTCTTCCACCTTGCACAGACGCCTCTGCCTTTCTTCCCGGGAGAGACTCACAGGACTCCCCTTCACCAGGATCTACTGCTGCAAGAACTCGCAGGTTTCCTCATGGACAGGCAGTGGAACCGGTGCCCCAGCATCTCTAGGGCAAAGGGTTTTATTCCCATGCCTTCCTCATATCCAAGGGAACTGGGGTCCTTTAAGTCATCCTGGACCTGTGGGACAAACACGTTCCTGGTAAGGGAAAAGTTCAAGATGTTCTCCCTTAGAACATTGCTGCCTTATCTCCAGCAGGGAGATTGGCTTTACTCCTTCGATCTGAAGGATGCCTATACCCACATCCTCATCCATCCCAGTCCCAAGCAGTATCTCAGATTAATGGTGGGTGGTGGTCACTTTCAGTACAGTGTACTGCCCTTTGGCCTGGCCTCCACCCCCAGAGTTTTCACCAAATGCCTGGCAGTAGTCATGGCCTACCTCAGTCTCCAAGAGGCCTTCATCTTTCCTTACCTGGATGACTTATTCATAAAAGGGGACATGGCCACTGAGGTGCAGCATGCCATGGCCACACCATCCATGTCCTGCAGTATCTAGGGCTTGTCATATACCTCCTCAAGTCTCACCTCCTCCCGACAGTGTCTGGAGTTCATTGGGGCAAGGTTAGATTTTTCAGGCCAGAGCCTTCCTCCTTCTGGACAGGGCCGAATGTTTCAGGGAACTGGCCGTAGATGCACATCACCAATCCTCAGTGTCTGCTCGTCTCCTGCTGCACCTACTTGGCCATACGGCCTCCATGGTCCATGCTACCCCAAACACCCATCTTCATATGAGGACAGCTCAGTGGTACCTCTGCTTCCAATGGACATGGACCAGCTGCGAGACAGTGTGTTAGTGACCTGCCAGCTGGCAGAGTCCCTCGGCCACACAGATCTTCAAGCGGTGATGCCCTTTCAGACCCTCATCCTCCAGAGGGTCCTCACTACGTATGCCTCCTTTCTGGGCTGGGGAGTTCATTTAGAGGAACTCTGCTCTCAGGGCATTTGGTCAAAGCGCATACATGAGGCCCCTGACCAGGAGATCAGGAAAACATCTGCAGCCACCCTCAGGGGATGTGGCTGTCTGGAGCAAAATCTGGGCAGTTGGTGATTTTGCGGACTGGCAAATAGATCTATGGACGGATGTCCCCAGTGGTGGAAAATCCGGTGGGCCACCACCGGATCCAGTTGCCACTCATGAGGCCGGAGAATCCTGCTTAGTTTGTCTGCTAGGCAGTTCTCCTGACCCGGCAGGTACACTGCTTTGAGAGACATACCCTGCTTGATGGCAAAGGAGCAGAGGTCCAGTGTCTCCTGACATAGGATACGAGACCCCGTACCTTCCTGCTTGTTCACGTAGAACATTGCTACCTGGTTATCCGTCTGTATCCATACAGACTGATGTGAGAGGACATGACAAAAGGCTTGACGAGCTAGGCGAATCGCCCGCAGCTCTAAGAGGTTGATTTGGTGTGCAGACTCCTGAGGAGACCATAACCCTTGAGGGCATGATCCTTAGCAATGGGCTCCCCAGCCCAGCAAGGAGGCATCTGTCGTTAGCACTCTTGTGTGCGAGGGAATCTGGAAAGACACACCCTCGAGCAGATTGGGTGGTTGATTCCACCACTGCAATGACTTCACCAGTCACCTGGATACTGTTATCCTGTCTCTGAGGCTGCCGATGACTTGTGTCCACTGATCTCTGAGGCACCACTGAGCTGTTCTCATGTGGAGGCGTGCATTCGGTGTCACATGTACCGTGGAGGCTATGTGGCCCAGGAGGCGTAAGAAGTGTCTCGCTGAAACCCAAGACCTGTGCCTGAACTGCTGTGTCAGTGCTAGCAGCCTCTGTGCCCTGTCCTCCAGCAGGTAAGCCTTCGCCTGAAGGGTGTCCAATCTTGCTCCTATGAACTCTAAGTTTAGAGCGGGGAGCAAAGTAGACACTGCGTGGTTTATGACAAAGCCTAGGCGTTGCAACAGGTTGATAGTGCGAGAAGTGGCCTGTTGGGCCTCCTGAGGCAACTGGCCCCTGATGAGCCAGTCATCCTGGTAAGGGAAGACAAAGATTCCCTGACTTCTGAGGAAGGCCGCCACTACAGCCAGGCATTTTGTAAGCACTCTGGGAGCAGAGGCTAGGCCAAAGGGTAGAACCCTGTATTGGAAATGTTTTCCTCCCACTTCAAATCTCAGATATTGTCTGTGGTCTGGATGTATGAGGATGTGTGTGTAGGCATCCTTCAGGTCTAAGGAGCATAGCCAATCTCCCTGGTGGAAGTAAGGCAGCAACATTCCAAGGGAAAGCATCTTGAACTTTTCCCTCATCGGGAACTTGTTTAAGTTTCTAAGGTCGAGGATGGGTCTGAGGCCTCCTCTTCTCTTTGGTACGAGAAAACACCTGGAGTAGAAACCTTTGCCCTGCAAGTGGTGGGGCACCGGTTCCACCGCCTGATCCTCTAGAAGACCTGCCAGCTCCTGCAAGAGGAGGTCCCTGTGAAGAGGGGGTCTGAGAGGCTCCCCTGGAAAGAAGGTGGGTGGTAACTGTCTGAAGTGAAGCATATAGCCCCTCTGGACTATTTGCAGGACCCAGATATCCAAGGTGATGGCTGGCCACCTGTGAGCGTACAGGGTTAGCCTGCCCCCTGTGCATGACCTTACCCTGGTGGAAGAGAGACTATGCATTGGGAGTCAAAAACACCCACCCGGCTCAGTAGGAGCCGGGGCCTGGGGCCCTTCTGCTTACGCGGGCCATGCCCCTGTCCCTTGGCCTGCTGCCCATGTTGTGGAGCTGGGGGTGGCCTGGTAAGTGGGGTAGTTGCGGTAAGCAGTACCCTTCCTCAGGAAAAAGGGCTTTTTACCCGAGCCCTTCTTGGAAGGGGCAGAAGTCTTCTTTGAGAGTCTTGTCCGGGTCAAGTACTCGGACTCGAACTCAGCAGCCTTTGCAGTCATGGGTTTGACAAAAAGGTTGTCACCTTGGCAAGGGACATCGACCAACTTGTCCTGAACCCATGGCTCCAGATCCGATGACATTAGCCAGGCCTGGCGGTGTGCACCGATGCCGGCCGCGGCTACTCGGGCCGAAGCCTCGAAGCCATCATAGGCCACTCGAGATATGAACTTCAAGCACTCCCGAATCCCGGTGGACAAGGCATTGAAGCGCTGCAAAGGCGCCTCGGAGAGGCCAGCTGAGAACCCGGCAATCTCCTTTGCCAGGTCCCTCAAGTACATGCCCATGTACAGCTGGTAGGTTTAGACATGGCATGAAAGCATCAAGCCCTGGAAGCATTTTCTGCCGAGGGCGTCCAGGTTCCGAGTCTCCCAGCCAGGAGGCACACAGGAGTGCGTTTTCTGGCTCTTGAGCCTATGCATGGCCGATTCCACAACCATGGAGTTGTGCGGCAGAAGTGCCTTTTGGAACCCAGGGCTCTTGTGGACTCGATAGATGGAATCAACCCACTTGCTTAGAACCGGCATCGAGGTTGGTGACTCCCAAATGCGGAGCATCAGCCGTTCCAGCATCGGAGGAACCGGCACAGTAAGGGCTTCCCTTGGGAGAAAGTCATACTGGAGGGCATCAAGCTCTTCAGCTTGAGGTCCTCCTCGGTATCCGCCGGGAATGCCAAAGCCTTGGCCATGTCCCTGACAAAGTCCGAGAACCGGGTATCCTCCAGAGGGGACTTTCTCCGGGCTCCGAACCTGGTGAGTCCGATGGGACATACCGAGTCCGATGGGTGTCAGGAGACTCCTTATCTTCCATCTTCCATCTCCCATGCCGATCCCTCCGAGGAGGAATCAAGGGGCTCCGGCTACGAGGGCTTCGGCCCCGACCGCTCCAATGCAGAGAGCACCAGCATTGACGACCTCGGTCCCGAGCGGGAGGTCAAGGGAGACCTTGGCCGAGGATTGACTCGAGTCTGAAGAGTCTTGAGGATCAGCTCGGCCTCCGGGGTCGACTTGGACATCGAGGTCCCGGTGGTCGGGGCGGATGGACCGGTGAGACTGGCTATCAGCGCCCGCTGCTGCTCCATGAAGGCAGACATGCTGCGCTCCAGGGCCGTCATCCTGAGACCGAGTTCAGAAGACTCCGCAGTCTCCAGCTCGGGCCCGACGCCGGCTCTCCCGGAGGGGAGTCCACGAGGACAACAGCACTTACCTGCCTCGGCGTCTCCAGCTCCATGAGAGGTACCTTCGCAGGCCGCTCTGATGCCGAGGACCCGGGGCGGCAGTCAGGACTCTGCAACCTGGCTTTCAAGGGCCCAGGGCGATCGGAGGAATCCAACGACGCCGCCCTCATGGGCTTCTTCTTCCTCCGGTGTACCCGGGAGGGAGACCCCCGTTCAGAAGACTCTCGACGCTGCTCGGGTTCAGACAGCTCCCGAGACGTTGAGGCTTCTTATGAGGTCCGGATCCGGAGGGATGCGGACTCCGAGAAAATTCTTTCATGCTGCTGCTGACTACTTCGAAGTGCCTTAGAGAACATTTTCCCCACACGGGCCACAGACCTTCAGGTCATGGTCGAGCCCGAGGCATCGGAGACAGCAGTCTTGTGTGTCGGTGAGGGACATTAACTTCTTACCAAACAGATGCTCGCCGAGGCAGAGGACATCCAGGAGCTTCTCCTAGACCCACTGCTCCAGGTCAGAGGACTGGAGCCATGCCTGGCATCGGACCCCAATGCCAGCTGCCGCGACTCAGGTGGAGGACTCAAATCAGTCATACGTGGCATGGGAGAGGTACTTTGAGCACTCCACGATGGACCTCAGGAATTTTATTTACATTCTCTTTGGAACCTGAGAAGGGGTTCACCCCCTGAAACCTGCGGAGAACCCACCGAGCTCCATGGCGAGGTCACACAGGAACATGCTCATATACAATTGTTATGTCTGGGTGCGGCATGTCAGCATGAACCCCTGATAGGCTTTGCACCCAAGGGCATCGAGGGCTCACAACTCCCTGACCGGGGGAGACCGAAGAGTGCAATTTCGGGCTCTTTTGCTTCCACATCGCCGATTCCACTACCATAGAGGTATGTGGAAGAAGGGTCATCCGGAACCCGGGCCACGTTGGACCTTGTACATGGCGTCGAGGAGCTTGCTCACAATGGGGACCAAAGCAGGTGCAGCCTGGACAAAATGGAACAGTAAGAGACTCCCGAGGCAGGGACTCATACTGTAAGATGTTGAGCTCCGCAGCTTGTGGCTCCTCTTCAGCCTTTGTAGCCAGGCTGAGGGCCCATGCCATGTCCCGCACGAACACTAGGAAGGATGTGTCCTCGGGCAGTGAACACCTCTGAGAAGTGGGCAGGGATGGATCTGAAGAGAGGTCCCTGTGGACACGGGTCTCTGGGAAGGTATCCCCGTTAGACTCCCAGCACGAGAGGTCCGAGAAGGAGTCCGACTCAGGCTGATCGCCCTGCCCAGAGGCTGAGTCCCGCTTGGAGCCAGAGGCCTTGGAGGATCTTGCTCCCGAAGACCGGGAAGGCGAGCAAGACAGATGCCGAGGACCCTCATGAGGACCACGGCTCTCGGGGGTTTCCAGGGTGGGTTTGGGTGTCCCACTCAAGGGAACCTTGGTCTTGAGGCACGGGCCAGCCATGCTGGGCATAAGCGCCTGCTGGGCATAAGCGCCTGCTGGGAAGCTAAGGCAGAAACACTGTGCTCTAGTGCCAGCATTCGAGACTCCCATGCAGACGTGGGTCCCTGCGATGCTGACAATGGGGTTACTGGGTCTGGCATGGAGGAAAAGGGGGTCCTCACCGGGACGACCCTCAGGAGACCGGGCGCCATCGCTGGAGGCCTCCGTGTCTGTATGAGGTACCTTTTGAGACTGCTCCTTGTCCGACTCTCGGGAATGCCGGTGGGGGGGGCTGTGAGAACGAGCGCAGGAGCGCTCGCGCTTGTCTGGAGCCCCAACAGCGACTTTGAGGTCATCTTCTTCTTACGTCTTTCCACTTCAGGGGTCCCCTGATCGGAATGCCGCCAAGAACGCGGGGCTGAAGTGGGGGATCCCACAAGAGGAGAGACAACAGAGGCTGCCATCGGGGATTACGGAGCTACCTTCTGGAAAATGTCATCGGACTTCTGCTTACGATTTAGCAGGGCTTTGGAAGACATTTTCTTGCAAAGAGCAGAGCTCCGGGTCATGGTCGGCCTCAAGACACTGAAGACAACAGTCATGGGTGTCCGTAAGCAACATGTTTTTGGAGCATCTGTCACATTTTTTAAAACCAGTGGCCATTGGGGCAAAAAGGGCCCCCACTAGGTCAAAGACCTTTGCAGCCAGTGGTTGAGGGAAAAAGGGGCGCAAAGCCCGTAAAAGGAAAATTTTTACACAAAAGGAAGTCCCCTCGCTCAAGGGAAAAAAAGAGCAGGGGAAGGACAGGTAGAGGACTGGTGCTACCAGAAAAAATACAGGTTAGAGGCCAAAAACAAAACACTTTTTCCGAGGGACAAGGACGTGCATCCAAAGGGCTCTGTAGAAAAAGGGAGAGTGAGCAAGTGGCAACTTTGGGCGGGAAGAGGACCACACATGCGTGGCAGCAATCCCAAAGGCTTTCTTTGAAAGCTGGGGAATTGCTCTGCACGGGCTCTGTCGTTGCCGACGTCACCCATAAGTGAGGACTGACTTCCTGCTTGTTCCTGGAGAACAGGAAAGTTAAAGTGCAAATTAAGCCTCTTGGAGAAGTTCTCCAGTTTTTCCAACTTAGCATGGAGCACAGAGCTATCCTTAAAGGCAGTAAACTGCCTTGTAATGTGGTCACTTGAGAAGAAAAAGACTAATGTTTTAGCAGAGTCTCTAAAAACTTGGTCTTGTCGTTCAAGCCTTCGTCTGAAGGTCCTGGGTAGCCCCTTTCTAATAAATTTAAATGAGTGGAGACAGAACGTTCTAATGAAGCTATCGCAGTCCAGATAAGAGTCCGAAGTAAACACCGTTGGTTTCACCTGAGTACTCCCTCTCTACATCCTGGTCACCCCTCTTGTTTTGATAATGATGTATAGCATTTGTATTTATTACTATTGTTTTTGTTACTGATGGTATGGTTTTAATAATTTTATGTATTTGGTTTATATGGTTTTATGTATTTATTCATTTGTATGTATTTATTCAATTTTGCTTTTAATGTGCCAAAATAGCCTTGAGGAAGGCATCGCCGAAACCCGGCCGTGTCGGGTTTTGGCTTTAGCACCCCTGGTTGGTGAATCTTAAATAAAGAGCGTTTCTGAAGTCACCACATTCCTTGGACTGGGTTCTTCTATTAACACGTGATAATCATGTTTGTTTGTTTTTTTTGTTGTTAGATTCGTGCAGGCCATACCAAAACTACGACTCCACTGGATGAGGAGAAGACAGCAGCTCAAAAAACCCTTAAAGCTAAAGGCCATTTTGGCCCTCATGTGGACATCCAAGCAGTAATGCTCGACCAAAGTGGAAAGTGATGCCCACGTTAATGCCCGACAAATGTCTGCAGGGGCTACCGAGCTCTGCTCCGCTCCACTCATGAGGACACCTGCAATCGGGTAAATGGGTGCGCAAACCCTCCGGAACTGGCCAGTTAACAGATATACTGAGACAAAGGCCTCCATAATCCAGAGCCCCAAAGTCAACTTAACCACTGTATCACCTTTGCACATGCCAGCAAACAGCACAAAAAGATGGTCAAACTTATGAAAGGAATTTGTAACCTCCAAGTACCAGAGAAGCACTCTCTGGACAACCACAAAGCGGAGATCCTTATCCTCCCCCTGATACTATTCCTTAGAGAAGGAGGGTAGGCATACCTCCCAATTTACATGAAAGGGAGAAAGCACATTAGGTAAGAAGGAAGGCACAGGTCGAATGGAAACGGCCTCCTTTGAAAAAGACAGATAAAGATCATAGCAAGATAGAGCCTGCTGCTCAGAAATGTCTTGCAGAACAAATCGCAACCAAGACAACAGTCTTCAGCATCAAATCCTTTAAAGCAGCATGCTTCAACAGCTCACAGGGCACCACCATCAGGGCCCTGAGCACCAGACAGAGATTCCAGGAAGGGATCACAAATCAGAGGGGAGGACGCAGCTGCCGAACCTTCTGTAAAAAGCACGAGATGTCAGAGTGCAAGGCTAGAAACCTTAATAGCCACTAGACCTTGGAAACAGGCCATAACTGCTACCTGAAGTTTCAGGTACCTAAGGGAATGGCCCTTTTCAGGGCCATCCTGTAGAAAGGCCAACAGAGACAGTAGCTTGGCTGCCTCAGGAGCCAACTGCTGAATGCTGCATCATTGCTCAAAAAGGCACCAGATCTACACATATGCTATCTTCGCAGACCTCCAGGATCCAAGCAGAGTGCAGACCACCGCTAGAGAGTAGCCCTTGTGCTAGTAGTCTCCTTTCAAGAGCCAAGTCGTAAATGAGAAGGGGTCCAGGCCCCTCCAGGACGATTGTCCCAGCCAAAATAGGCCACGAGACGGAGGCAACCGAAGAGGCGGCGCCTGCAGGAGCCGCATCAGGTCTCCAGACCACACTCTCCTCGGCCAATCTTGGGCCACCAGAACAATCCTGTCAAACTGGCATTCCATACAGTGAATCACATGCCAGACCATGGAGAAAATATGTACAAACGTTGCTGACTCAGCCAAGGCTGGGTCAGGGCATCGATGCGACCGAAAAAGTAGCAAACTTTGGCAATGGAGCAGGTTGCCATCAGATCCATTTCGGCGAAACCCCAGCTGCACAGAAATCAACTGAAATGCCGCCTGACTCTCCATAGAAACATAGAAACATGATGACAGAAAAAGACCACAAGGCCCATCTAGTCTGTCCTTCCATAACAATAACTACAACAGTCCACTTTTTACCTTTAGAGATCCTCTGTGTTGGTCCCATGCTTTTTTGAATTCAGTTACTGTCCTCATCTCTACCACCTCCACTGGGAGACTATTCCACGGATCCACTACTCTTTCCGTAAAGAAATATTTCCGCATATCACTCCTGAATCTATCTCCCTTCACCCTCATCCCATGTCCCCTTGTCGCAGAACTTGCTTTCAATTGAAAGAGGCTCTCTCCCTGAACATTTATGCCACGGAGGTATTTAAACATCTCAATCATATCACCTCTATCCCGCCTTTCCTCTAAGGTGTACATATTAAGATCCTTAAGTCTGTCCTCATATGCTTTATAATGAAGACCACTAATCATCTTAGTAGCACCCCTCTGTACCGACTCCATCCTGTTCACATCCTTTTGAAGGTGCGGTCTCCAGAATTGCACACCATACTCCAAATGAGGTCGCACCAAAGACTTATACAGAGGCATTATCACCTCCTTTTTTCTGCTAGCCATTCCTCTCCGTATGCACCCAAGCATCCTTCTAGCTTTTGCTGTCGCCTTTTCTACCTGTTTAGCTACTTTAAGATCATCGGACACAACTACGCCTAGGTCCCGCTCTTCTTTAGTGGACAAAAGTACTTCACCTCCTATGCTGTATTGCTCCCTTGGAATGCTGCAGCCCAAATGCATGACCTTACATTTTTTAACATTAAATCCCAGCTGCCAAATTCTAGACCATTCTTCAAGCTTAGCTAGATCCCTCCTCATGTTATCTATACCTTCCTGGGTGTCTACTTTATTGCAGATTTTGGTATCATCTGCAAAGAGGCAAACCTTACCCGACAGCCCTTCCGCTATATCACTAACAAAGATGTTAAAAAGAATCGGACCAAGGACAGATCCCTGGGGCACACCACTGGTAACATCCTTCTCCTCAGAGTGAGCTCCATTTACTTGTACTCTTTGTCGCCTCCCACCCAACCAATTTCTAACCCAAGCAGTAACTTTAGGGTCCATCCCTAGGGTGCTCAGTTTGTTTATAAGTCGCCTGTGAGGAACAGTGTCAAAGGCTTTACTGAAATCTAAATACACCACATCTAGAGCTCTCCCTCGGTCCAACTCCCTGGTCACCCAGTCAAAGAAATCAATCAGATTTGTCTGACAAGACCTGCCTCTGGTGAATCCATGCTGCCTCGGATCCTGTAATCCGCTGGACTCCAGAAACCTCACTATTTTCTCTTTCAACAGCGTTTCCATTAATTTACTCACCACTGAAGTTAAACTAACCGGCCTGTAGTTTTCAACAACATCCTTACTTCCGCTTTTGTGTAAAGGCACCACATGAGCCTCTCTCCAGTCCTTTGGCACCACTCCCGACTCCAACGAGGCATTGAAAAGGTCAGTCAGTGGAGTTGCTAGAATGTCCCCAAGTTCCCTCAGTATTCTAGGGTGTATCCCATCCGGTCCCATCGCTTTGTCTACTTTGAGTTGAGCTAGTTTCTCACGAACACAGTCTTCTGAAAATTGTTCAAGATGTCCCTCGCTTCTGTTCTTATTTGTGGATGTTTTCTGAGGTCCTGCTCCTGGTTTTTCATCTGTGAACACAGAACAAAAATATTTGTTAAGTAATTCCGCTTTATCCTTATCAGCTTCTACATATTCCCCCCCTGTACCCTTGAGTCTGACAATACCACTTTTGACCTTCCTCTTCTCACTAATATATCTGAAAAATGTCTTATCCCCCCATTTTATTGCATTGGCTATTTCCTCCTCCTTTTGAATCTTTGCCTTCCTGACTACTTTGCTAGCTTCTCTAAGTTTTTCCAAATACAGATGCCTGTCTTCCTCTCTCTGTGATCTCTTGTATTTCATGAAGGACTCCCTCTTTTTCTTCACTTTTTCAGCTACTTCCTTCGATGACCATAGCGGTCTCCTGTTCCTTTTGCCTTTGCTTACCATTTTAACAAAAAGGTTGGTTGCCAGGATCCAGAGTGTGCAGATAGAGGAAGTCCGATTCCATATTATACACCCTGGCAATGTGATGAGACAACAAGGCTGGGAAGCTCTTCTCTGCCCAGGCAAACAGGACAGAAATCTCCAGAGCTACCCCGAAACTCTTCATGCCGCCTTGCTGATTGACAGAAGCCACCACCATGGCATTATATGAAATGCTTGAACCCTCTCGCCCTCTATCAGAGGCCAGAAACGCAGAAGAGCCAATCTGATAGCCCTCGCATCAAGGTGATTGATGGACCACAGTTTCCCTGCAGTTTCAATAAGTCATACTTAGTTTTGTGCTATTTGGTACCTAATTTCTGCTCCTTCTGGCTTAGAAATTTCTAGTTAGGGTTTCTTCATCATCTGCTCCATGTGTCTTGGTGCCATTTTAAGACCATAAGAAATGCCTTACTGGGTCAGACCAGGGTCCATCAAGCCCAGCATCCTCTTTCCAACAATGGCCAATCCAGACCACAAGTACGTGACAGCAATGTTCCCTCTAAGCTGCGCTGGGTCCACCAGCAACATTCCTGCCGGCAGGGGGGTGCAGTGCTATCAATTGCTCCACCCCTCACCCCACCGGCGGGAATGCCAGCGGAGGACCCGGCGCAAATGAAAGGGAACATTGCGAGGGTGCTGCGGCGTGTGCTAGACACAGGGTCTAACACACGTTGCAGCACCCTCACACTGTTCGAAGCAGGAATGTTGCCGGCGGACCCAGCGCAGCTTAGAGGGAACATTGCCTGACAGATTCCAAAAGAGGCACACAGGTTCCATAATGCTTGTCCGGGAGAAAACAGTGGATTTCCCGGATGCTCTTTAATAATGGTTTATGGACCTTTTCTACAGGAATTTGTCCAAACCTTTTTTAACCAAGCAACAGTAAAGGCTTTTACTACATCCTCTGACAACAAATTCCAGAGTCTGATCACGCGTTGAGTAAACAAATATTTTCTCTTATTAGTTTTAGAACAGTTACTTACCTGTAACAGGTGATCTCTGGGAACAGCAGGAATAAGTCTTCACATATGGGTACGTCGGTACCGACGGAGCCTGCGCGGGAACGCTCCCCAGCTTCCCAAAAAAGGAAAGCTTTTGGGAGCATCCCACAGCGCCTGTGCGCTGCCTTCCCGCCTTTCCTAACCGCCTCTCCTCAGTTCGAGTTTAAAGCTGAGACAATAGAGAGAGAGAGGAAAGGAAAGAAAGAGAGAGAGATACAACTCCTAGGGGAGGTGGGAGGGTTGTGAAGACTTATTCCTGCTGTTCCCAGAGATCACCTGTTACAGGTAAGTAACTGTGCTATCTCCAGGAACAAGCAGGAATGAGTCTTCACATATGGGGACTCCCTAGCTAAGATGCCTGGGAGACCCCCAAGGATATGAGACCCTGGGAAGGGTTCTACGTCCTCCTATGGATCTCAGGCATCCATTCAGGGAAGGAGGGTAGGAGTTGTTTAAGAATGGAACAGGTGTTTGAGGACAGCCTGACCAAACAAGGCATCCTGGCGGGAGTCCTTGTCCAAGCAGTAATGGGCTGTGAAGGTATGAACCGAGGCCCAGGAGGCTGCTCGACAGATCTGGTCGATGGACACAGAATTTAGATGAGCCACAGAGGTGGCCATGGCCCTCACATTATGAGCTGTGACATGGCTCTCCAGAGAAAGGTTCTTACTCTGGTAGGCGAAAGAAATACACTGAGCAATCCAATTGGACAGTGTTCTCTTAGAGACTGGAAGTCCCAAATGGGAAGGATCAAAGCAACAAAAAGCTGGGAAGACTTTCTATGTTGCTGTGTCCTTTGTAAGTAAAAGGCAAGAGCTCTTTTACAATCCAGAGTATGAAGATTCTTCTCTGCATTGGATGCATGAGGAGCTGGAAAAAAGACAGGTAAATATACCTCTTGATTAAGATGAAAAGGTGAGACCACTTTAGGCATAAAGTGTGGATTGGTCCTAAGGACTACCTTATCATGATGGAACCTTGTATAAGGTGGATTAGCCACTAAGGCCTGCAATTCACTGATGCGGCGAGCTGAAGTGACTGCAATGAGGAAAATAACTTTCCAGGAAAAAATATTTCAAGGGGGTAGTGGCTAAGGGATCAAAAGATGGCTTCATAAGCTGACCAAGGACTAAATTTAAGTCCCATGCCACCGGTGGAGGCCTAATGGGAGGTTTAGTTAAAGTTAGGCCTCTCATGAATCTTGCAATGAGAGGATGAGAGGAAATAGGTTGTCCATTGATAGGCTTAAGGGATGCCGCAATAGCACTCAAATGGACTCTTACTGAGTTTGTCTTAAGTCCTGCATTGGAGAGTTGCAGGAGATAGTCTAACAGAGAATTTAAAGGTAGTGCTAGAGGGTCAAGACCCTTTTCAGCACACCAAATGGAAAATCTTTTCCATTTAAAAGCATAGGAACACCTAGTGGAAGGTTTTCTGGAAGCATGGAGGATATCCTTCACTTGCTGAGAAAGATTCAAGCCTTGAAGGTCTAGGCCTTCAGTAACCAAGCTCTGAGGTGAAGGGACTTGGGGTTTGGGTGCCACAAAGTCCCTTCCTCCTGGGACAGAAGGTCTGGAGCAGCTCCCAAGTCCAGGGAGGGGGCTTGAGAGAGATGCAGAAGTAGAGGGTACCACACTTGGCGTGGCCAGCGTGGAGCTATGAGGATCATAGATCCTTGATCCCTCTGGAGTTTGAACAGAGTCTTGGGAATCAAGGGAATGGGTGGAAAGGCATACAGGAAGCCCTGACCCCAATGAAGGAGGAAGGCATCCTTGGCCTGAACTCCCTGACACGGAATTCTGGAACAGAACCGGGGAAGTTTGGCATTCCACGGACTTGCAAAAAGGTCTATGTCCGGGGTTCCCCATTCTTGGAAGATTCTGAGTACCTGGTCCATGTGCAGGGGCTATTCGTGTGGAAGCAGAACTCGACTGAGTCTGTCTGCCCAAGAGTTTTGGATTCCTGGGAGGTATACTGCCAGGAGATGGATTTGATGCTCTCTGGCGAAGGCCCACAATCTTAAAGCTTCGTTGCAAAGCGACAGAGAGCCAGTTCCTCCTTGCTTGTTTATGTAAAACATGGCTACTTGATTGTCCGTATGAATGAGGACTGTCTTGTAGCTGAGGAGGGTATGAAAGACCTTGAGAGCCAGAAAAACTGCTCGAAGCTCCAAGGGGTTGATATGAAGAGAGGTCTCCTGTGGGGACCAAGTGCCTTGAGTGGAGAGGTCCTGTAGATGAGCTCCCCAACCTGTCTGGGAGGCATCTGTTGTGAGGGTTGCTTGGGGCAACAACTGTTGGAAGGGGGACCCCAGCAACAGATTTTGAGTGGACATCCACCATTGGAGAGACCAAAAGAGATGTCTGGAGGTTTCTATTTGGTCTGAGAGAGCTCCTGATGCTTGAGTCCACTGGGTGGACAAAGTCCATTGAGCTGCTCTCATGTGTAGGCGAGCATAGGGTACCACATGCACTGTGGAAGCCATGTGGCCTAGCAGTTGCAGCATCTCCCGGGCAGTTAAGTGGCTCTTTGACTGAATCTGGGAGGCTAACTGCACTAGACGTTGGCAACGGGCCTGAGGAAGGTAGGCCCTTGCAGTAGTGGTATCCAACCAGGCCCCTATGAATTCTAGGGACTGAGTAGGGGTGAGCTGAGACACTGGGAGGTTTACCACTAGTCCCAGATACTGCAGAATGCGCCTTGTGTGGTCCAGGGAAATCTGGGCCTCTGACTGAGATGGAGCTCGGATGAGCCAGTCGTCCAGGTATGGGAAGACAAATATTCCCAGAGTGCGTAGAAATGCAGCAACTATTGCCATGCATTTGGTGAACACTCTTGGAGCAGAGGCCAGACCAAAAGGAAGCACCCTGTATTGGTAATGTTTTCCTTGGAAAAGAAAACGTAGGAACCTTCTGTGAGATGGATGGATGAGGACATGTGTGTACGCATCCTTGAGATCTAGAGAACAAAGCCAATCCTGAATTTGAAGGTTATGGAAGGAGAGTGCCCAGAGAAAGCATCTAGAACTTCTCCTTGCATAGAAATGTGTTCAATTCTCTGAGATCTAGGATGGGTCTGTATCCCCCTGTCTTCTTTGGAATGAGAAAATAGGGGGAGTAGAACCCTGACCCTTGTTGAAGAAGAGGAACTTCTTCTATTGCCCCTTGGGCAAGAAGGGTAGCCACCTCCTGACCTAGAAGGTCGAGAAGAGATGTGGGAGAATTGAAGTGTCTCACCATGGTGTGGGGAGGAAGGTCTGAGAAATTAAGCTTGTAGCCATCTCTTATGATGGAGAGGGTCCACTGCTCTGATGTGATTTGCTCCCATCTGGGAGCAAAATGAGCTAACCTTCCTGGAATGGTGAGAGGCTCTGGCTGTTTTAGAGCCAGAGCAGGAATGGAGGTGGACTTTGAAAGTCTATCCAGAGCAGAGTTTTCTGCATCCATTTGAGTGGCTTTTATTTGCCATTCTTTGCCAAATAGGTTTTCACCTGTACAGGGAAGATTTCCTAAGCCATCTTGAACCCAGGGTTCTAAATCAGAAGCTTGGAGCCAAGCAATTCTGCGAGCAGCTATGGAAATGCCTGAAGCTCTGTTGGCACCTTCAAAGGAGTTAAAGGCTGCCCTGTTGGAAAACCTTGAAATGTCTTGGGTATGCTTAAGCCAAATGTGGAATTCTTCCCTTTTATCCTCTGGAAGAAAAGGGAGGAAAGTGTGCAGCTTTTCTGCAACTTCTTTTAGAAACATACCCATGTAAAGACTATATGAGTTGATTCTGGCAATAAGCATACTGGCTTGGAAGATTTTCCTACCAAAAGCATCCACGGTCCTGCATTCTCTTCCTGGAGGAGCAGAAGAGTGTCTCTTTGTACTCTTTATCCTCTTCATAGCTGACTGCACCACAATGGAATGGTGAGGAAGCTGAGGCAGATTAAATTTATACAATGCTGAAGTACCTGGAGGGATCGCGACCGCGTTCCCGCGGTCGAGTCACTTCCGGTTTGCACGCAGTGGGTCTGGAGGCACAGGGGAGCATTGTTTTATTCTCCATTCCTTTCCTTATGATTCCTAGCATTCTATTTGCTTTCTTGCCCACCACTGCACACTGGCGGAGGGTTTCAACATGTTATCCATAATGATGCCTAAATCTTTTGCTCGATGGTGACTTCTAATGTGGAACCTTGCATCGTGTAACCATAATTTTGGGTTGTTCTTTCCTAGGTGCATAACTTTACACTTGTCCACATTAAATTTCATCTGCCATTTGGACGCCCAGTCTTCCAATTTTTCAAGGTCCTCTTGCTATTTTTCACAATCTTCTTGCGTTTTAACAACTTTTTAATAATTTTGTGTCATATGCAGATTTGATCACCTCACTAGTTATTTCTATTTCCAGGTCATTTATGAATATTTTAAAAAATTCCCTTGGGTACTCCACCATTCACCTTTCTCCACTGAAAAAAATGGCCATTTAGCCCTACTCTCTGTTTTCTATCTTTTAACCAGTTTCTGATCCACAATACTACATTGCCTCCAATCCCATGACTCTAATTTCGCCAAAAGTCTCTCATGAGGGACCTTATCAAAGGCTTTCTGAAAATCCAGATACACTGTATCAATTGGCTCACTTTTGTCTACCTGTTTATTCACACCTTCAAAAAAATAACACAGATTAATAAGACAAGACTTTCCATGGCTAAATCCATTTTGGCTTTCTCCCATTAAACCATAGCTATCTACATGTTCAGTAATTTTATTCTTTATAATGATTTAAACCATTTTGCCCGATACTGATGTCAGGCTCACCGGTCTTTAGTTTCCCAAATTACCCCGGAACCCTTTTTAAAAATTTACATTAGCCACTCTCCAATCCTCAGGTATTATAGATGATTTTAATGATAGTTCACAGAATACTAATAGTGTCTTTATCTGGCTTTTTGATATACCGCTCCACTTTACATACATCAGGGCGGTTTACAAAGTTTTCAAAAAATGCTGCTGGAAAAGGAAAAGAACGCCATAGTTTGATAGGAAAGAGAAATTGAGGCAGGACACGAGAGAGGAGGAGGAAGGGAAAGAGCAGCAGGCCTCAGCAAGGAGGGAGGGGGGAGGGAGATTAAAGGCAGAGCAAAAGAAGTGAGCATGGACTTGAATTTGTTAAAGGAAAGTTCTAGTTGGAAGACGGGGGGGGGGGGGGGAATTCCACAATGTGGGATCAAGGAAGAAGGTGGCGGACTTGCAAGTGGATTCAAGGTACGCTAGGGAGGGGGAGGGAAGGCACATGCAGATGGAGTGAATAAATCTGAGTGAACGCTGGGGGGTGTGGAGATGAACCAGGTCGGAAAGATATTGGGGAGTGGCGGAATGAATTGCTTTGTGAACAAGGGTCAGGACCTTAAACTGAATTCGGAAGGTGACGGGGAGCCAGTAGGTCTGCAATCTCATCTTTCAGTTCTTTCAACACTCTTGGATGTATACTATCCAGTCCAAGTAATTTGCTACTCTTCAGTTTACCAAACAGTTGAAATACATCCTCCCCGTTTATCGATATTTATTTCAATTCTTCTGCTATATCATCTTTAAATACCATTTCAGGTACGGGTAACTTACCTACATCATCTTCCGTAAAGACTGAAGCAAAAAAACTCATTCAGTCTCTCCGCTATAGCCTTGTCCTCCCTTATCACCCCTTTTACTCCTCTATCATCTAAAAGGTCCAACTGATTCTCTCACAGTTTTTTTTCTACATATGTACTTGAAAAATTTTTATTATGCGTTTTTCAGTCTATGGCAAGCTTCTTTTCAAATTCTCTCTTTGCCCCTCTTATCAATACCTTGTATCTAACTTGCCAATGTTTTTGCTGTTTTCAGTGTTAGTCATTAGGCTCCTTTTTTGCATCTCCTGAAGGATGTTTTTTTGGCAACAGCAGCCTCTCTGACCTCACCTTTAAACCATATTGGCAGTTTTTTGGACTTGCTTCCACTTTTCTTAAAGCATGGAATATATCTGGTCTTCCAAGACAGTATTTTTAAAAAACGCCCATGCTTGATGTACATCTTTAACCTTTGCAGCTGCTCCTTTTAGTTTTTTCTTAACTATTTTCCTCATTTTATCATAGTCTCCCTTTTGAAAGTTAAAAGGTAGTACTGTGGATGTCCTTGCCGGCCTTCAATTTATTAAATCAAATGCGATCGTACTATGATCACTATTGCCAAGTGGCCCCAACACCCTTATCTCTTGCACCAGATCGTGTGTTCCAATAAAGACTAGGTCCAGAATAGCTTCCCTTCTTGTCTTGTTCATGAACCGGTTGCTCGAAGAAGCAGTCTTATTTCATCTAGAAACTTTATCTCCCTAGCGTGTCCTGTGGTGACATTGACCCAGTCAATACCGGGGTAATTGAAATCACCCATTACTCTTTTCTAACTTTTGTTAGCTTCCCTTATTTCTCTTAGCATTTCATCATCCATCTGTTCATTTTGTCCAGGTGGTCGGTAGTACAGCCCCACTGCCATCAATCACCCTCTCCTTTTTTTACATGGGATTTCTAGCCATCAAGATTTTACAGTGTATTTTGTTCCATGCAAAACTTCAATCCTGTATAATTCAATGCCCTCTCTAACATAGAACGCAACCCCTCCACCAATTTGATCTACCCTATCATTGCAAAATAGTTTGCACCCAGG
The DNA here is from genome assembly GCA_033557465.1 of Ichthyophis bannanicus. Taxonomy (NCBI): domain Eukaryota; kingdom Metazoa; phylum Chordata; class Amphibia; order Gymnophiona; family Ichthyophiidae; genus Ichthyophis; species Ichthyophis bannanicus. The sequence goes on from CM066031.1 coordinate 1,541,938,562, forward strand.
TATCACAGTGTCCCATTTGTTGTCCTCCTTTTGCGATGCCAATCATATCTAACATCTCATTCAGTTCTATATATTTTAGCTCTTCTATCTTATTTTTTAGGCTTATAGCATTTGCATACAGGCATTTTAGAGGTTGTATTTTATTCATATTAATCTGGTTATCAATTGATAGAGTGGACTAGCAGCCTAGTGGTTAGAGCAACAGCCTACTACTGATCTAGGTTTAATTCCCACTGGCACTCCTTGTGGCCTTGGGCAACTCACTTTACCCTCCATTGCCTTGGAATAAAAAGCCTGGAAATTTACTTCCGGTTATACCTTGCCAAGAAACCCAGGAGTTGCTGTGTCACCCAAAGTCCGCATTGACTTGAAGACACTTTAAAAAAATAATAAATAGGTTGATAGGGGTAATTTGGAATCTTTCATCTCTGTACTTAAGGGCATCTGGGTTACTTTTATCTTTATTGGAACCTCTGTCGATATTCCCTAACTTCAGTCTTTTGATAGTATCCTTCAACGATACATCATTCCGAACCATGAGCTCTTGGGCGACTATCAACTTCCCCAGGGCCAGATTTACCTTGAGTGAGGCCCTACGCCAACAAAAATTGTGGGCCCCCAGAAAAAATAAAAACGAGATCAACTTACCAAAACAGAAATGGCAATAGATGTATAGAATTGCCTGACATAAAGAGGCAATAGGGACAAAATCAGCATCGGAATTCAAGAAATACATTAAAAAAGACATATTCCTGTTAATAAATTCAAAATAAAAAGTATTTTTCTACCTTCTGTTTGGGCATTTTTTCAGTTGCAATTGCTCCAGTCACTTTCTTCTGGTTTCTTCGTGTCTTCTGCTAGCTATCCATTTGTCCTTTCTTCTCTTTTAGATGTTTTCCATTCTCTCTCTATTTCTGCTTTAACATACTGATTGTTTCCCTTTTGCTCTTTCCCCCAATTCTTTCCTTATTCCTTTATCATCCATTTAAATTTCACCCTTCCATTTTCAAACCCCTCTTACTCTCCCAATACCCAGCCCATCATAGACTTTTCTTCCACACAAAATATTTTTCCCCTCTCCATTCTCATTTCCCATCCATTCTAGTCCTCCCCCAAAATCAGTTCCCTTATAGTTCTAGACCCACCCAGCATCCACTCCCTTCTAGTCCCATTCTCCCATGCCCCACATCAGCCCATTTCCAGTCCTATTCTAGCTCTTCATCAGCCCATTTCCAGTGCTAGCCTTCACATCACAGGCCATTTCCAGTCCTAGCCCCCCCCCAATCACAGCCCATTTCCAGTCCTAGCCCCCACCATCACATCCCATTTGCAGTCCGAGTCCCCCTGCACCATCACAGCCCATTTGCAGTCCTAGTTCCCCCCCCCCCCCACCATCACAGCCCATTTGCAGTCCAAGTTACCCCCCCAGCCCTTTTCCGGTCCAGGTCCCCCCTCCCCATCACAACCCATTTCCAGTCCATGTCCCCCCCCCCCCCCAATAGCCCTTTTCCGGTCCAGGTCCCCCCCCCTTCACAACCCATTTCGAGTCCAAGTCCTCCCCCCCCCCCATAGCCCATTTACAGTTCAGGTCGTCCCCCCCCCCATCACAGCCCATTTCTTTCCAGTCCAAGTCCCCCCCTCCCCCCCATAGCCCTTTTCCGGTCCAGGTCCCCCCCGATCACAACCCATTTTCCGTCCAACTCCCCCCCCCCCCCCCTAGCCCTTTTTCAGTTCCTGTTCCCCCCCCCCCCCAATATCACAGCCCATTTCTTTCCAGTCCAAGTCCCCCCCCCCCGCCTAGCCCTTTTCCGGTCCAGGTCCCCCCCCCCCTTTCACAGCCCATGCAGTCCTTGGCCCCCCCCTCCGACCAGCACCGCGGCTGTCTGAGAGGCTTCAGAGGGAGCCGGGTAAGCTCGCGCGAGGCCCCGGCTCCCTCTGTACAGCCGCCAGCGTGAAGAGCCTTTTCCTTCACGCTGGCGGCTGTATCTGTGAAGCCGCGAATGCTGGGAAAGGTTAAAGGGCATTGCCTTTAACCTTTCCCAGCAATTGCGGCTTTACAGATACAGCCGCCAGCGTGAAGGAAAAGGCTCTTCACGCTGGCGGCTGTACAGAGGGAGCCGGGGCCTCGCGCGAGCTTACCCTGCTCCCTCTGAAGCCCTGCGGTGTGTGGGCCCTTGCCAGCTGTGGGCCCTACACCATGGCGTACATGGCATATAGGTAAATCCGGTCCTGAACTTCCCCTATTATCTAGTTTAAAACTGCTCTATCTCCTTTTTAAAGGTTAATGGCAGCAGCCTGATTCCATCCCCGTTAAGGTGGAGCTCATCCCTTTGGAAGAGACCCTCCCTTCCCCAGAATGTTGCTCAGTTCCTAACAAATCCAAAACCCTCATCCTTGCACCATCGTCTCATCCATGCATTGAGACTCTGGAGCTCTGAAAGTCTTTTGGGTCCTGCGCATGGAACGGGAAGCATTTCAGAGAATGCTGCCCTGGAAGTTCTGGATTTTAACTTCCTAACTTAAAGTCTAAATTTGACTTCCAGAACCTCCCTCCCACATTCTCCGATGTCATTGGTACCAATGTGTACCAAAACAGCAGACTCCTCCCCAGCACTATCTAAAACCTTGTCTAGGTGGCACATGGGATCTGCTACCTTCACACCAGGCAGGCATGTTACCAGGTGGTCCTCACGTCCATCAGTCACACAGCTAATTACATGCCTAATGATCAAATCGCCCAGTTATAACATCTATCCTAACCCTTCCTTCATGGGCACATGGCCCTGGAGAAACTTCCTCAGTATGAGAGGGTTTTACATCTCCTGGCAGACAGATCCTAGCTACAGGATCACTTCCTGCAACACCAAGGTAATACTGTCCTTTCACATGACCTCTCTCCTCCATGGCAACTGAGAGGCTGACAGATTAGAGGTGGAACTTCAGTACTACGTACTTGTAGGTCTCGCCTATGTACCACTATGTCTTCCTTATGTCCTCCAAATCTGCTACTCTAGACTCCAGATATTATACTTGTTCCCTGAGGGCAAATAGCTCCTTAAACCTAGTGTACACGGAAGACACCTCATCAACTGGGAGAAAATCGTACATGTGACACTCAATGCAAAAGATTGGATAGCCCTCATCTTGCTGCTGGACTGCTGTCCACCTTAGTTTTAAGGTTTTGTTTAGCTATTTAAGTTGTTTACTTAAAGTTGATAGGGATACTTGTACTGAGACAACTATGTCAATTACCTTTAAGGGACTCAAGATTAAGAGGTAATTAGACCTTACCTGCTAATTAGTTTTCCTGTAGGATATCCAGTCCAGTCCCTTCATGCTGGGTTGTGCTCCTGTTCCTGCAGCTTGGAGACTAAGTAAATCAAACTCTTGATGACGTCAGGATATATATAGAACTGGCACAACCCACCAGCCTCAGTATCCTGTTGACAAAGCAAACTAACAGAGAGACAACTAACCAATGAAAACAACTATAATACTAACGACTCTATGCACCCCTCCCCCACTCAGAGGACGAACGCTACGCCCCCCCAAGGGAGGAGGAAGAGGCTTACCTGTCAGCGCGCTCCGCCGCTACCTAACAAGTTTTGAAGCACTATGGCCCACAGGGCTCTGCTTCGGTCCCAATCCGTCCCGACCCCAGAACCTCCAGGAAGCCGGGCACCCAGAAACACCTCTGTGCCAACTACTCCCCTAAACTGCTTCGAACCGGCAGCCATACCGGGTGGGGCCAGGGACGGGACTGGATATCCTACAGGAAAACTAATTAGCAGGTAAGGTCTAATTACCTCTTCCTGGTTGTCTATCCAGTCCAGTCCCTTCATGCTGGGATGTACCAGAGCAGTTCAGGCTTGGGAGGGTCCTGCCAAACCGGCTCGAAGCACCTCTCTCCCAAAACCCGCATCCACCGCAGCCTGCACATCCAACCTATAGTGCTTGGCAAAGGTATGCAACGAAGACCAAGTTGCTGCTCTGCAAATGTCCAACGGAGGAACCAAGCTAAACTCTGCCCAAGACGCCGCCTGAGTTCGGGTGGAATGGGCTCTTAAACCCCCCGGAACCTGCCTACCCCTTAGGACATAAGCGGAAGCAATGGCCTCCCTAATCCACCTGGAAATCGTGGCCTTGGACGCCGCCTCCCCCCTGCGCGGCCCTCCGAACAAAACAAACGCTCTGATTTGTGAAAGGCCTTAGTGCGTTTCAGATAATGCCTCAACACTCTACGCACGTCCAGGAGGCGCAGCCGTGCATCCCCCTCCCCCTGCTCCGACCTGGCAAAGACCGGGAGGGACACCGGCTGATTGACATGAAAGGAAGATACTACCTTGGGCAAAAAGGACGGAACCGTCCGCAACACCACCTTCTCCGCAGAAAAAACTAGAAAGGGAGGACGGCAAGACAAAGCCTGCAACTCAGAGACCCGCCTGGCGGAACAAATGGCCACCAAAAACACCACCTTAAGAGTCAAATCCTTAAGAGAAGAGCGATCACGGGGCTCAAAGGGCGCCCCGACCAGAGAATCCAACACCAAATTAAGGTCCCAAGGAGCTACCACCACACTCCTATGTGGTCTTATGCGCCTGACTGCCTTAAGAAAATGAATCACATCGGGATGTTGGCCTAAAGCCTTGCCCTTAACCTTGCCCCTGTAGCAAGCGATAGCCGCCAGCTGCACTCTCAAGGAACTGGCCGCCAGCCCTTTCTCCAGGCCAGCCTGCAAAATGTCCAACACATCAGAAATCTCCACTGACAGAGGCCTCATGCACCGAACCTCACACCAACTCTCAAAAATGTGCCAAACCCTCACATAAGCCAAACAGGTAGAGCACTTGCGGACCTTCAGCAAGGTGGAAATCACTGCTCCCGAATAACGTCTCTTAAGGAGCCTTGCCCTCTCAATAGCCACGCCGTAAGCGAGAACCGACCCACCTGCGGCATCCTTACCGGACCCTGCCTGAGAAGATTCCCCCTTACCGGGAGCCGCCAGGGATGATCCGCCAAGAGCCGAACCAAACCGGCGTACCATGGCCGCCTCGGCCAGTCTGGAGCAATAAGAATCACCAACCCCTGATGAGCTTCTATCCTCTGAAGAACTCGGCCGATGAGGGCCCAAGGAGGGAACATGTAAAGCAACCCCTCCGTGGGCCACCGCTGACTTAGGGCGTCCAGCCCTTCAGACATTCTTTCCCTTCTTCTGCTGAAGAATCTGCTCGTCTTGGCCGACTCCCATTGCGCCATCAAATCCATCACCGGTGGCCCCCAACGGAGGACGATCCGCTCGAAAACCTCCTGGTTGAGCTCCCACTTGCACAGACCTATCCGGTACCTGCTCAGAAAGTCGGCTGTGACGTTCTCCACTCCGGCTGAGATGGCTACGAGATGGTCCTCGGCCCATCTCATGAGGCCTTCCGCCTCCTCATCCAACAGAAGGCTGCTTGTCCCTCCTTGCCGATTGATGTAGGCAACTGCTGTCACGTTGTCCGACAGAATCCTGACCGCTTTCCCGAGAACCTGACTCCGGAACGCTCCGAGGGCCATCACTACTGCCCACAACTCTAAACGGTTGATGGGCCATCGAGACTCCTGTACGCTCCAACTTCCTTGGGCAAAGCATCCCTCGCAGTGCGCCCCCCACAGCCTGACAGACAGGTGTCCGCCGTCACTTACAGCCACCGAGGGGCGTCGAGAGGCATTCCCTTTTCCAGACTCCCGTGAGAGAGCCACCACTGTAGCGATGTCCTGGCCGCTGCTGTGCACGGAAGAATCATCGAAAGGGGCTGTTGCTGATTAGACCAACGGCGCAACAAGACCCGCTGGAGCGGCCTCATACGGGCCCTGGCCCAAGGTACCAGGTCTAACATCGCCGCCATCGTTCCCAGAACCTGGAGGGTATCATCACGCTGTCGGGCTCTCCCGAGCCAGGAACTCTCTGACCAGCCGGCGTAGGCTCTCTGCCCTCTGAGCTGGCAAGACGACGTTGCCCGACCGGGTGTCGAACCTTGCCCCCAAATACTTGATCTCCTGAGAGGGCACTAAACTGCTCTTCGCCTGATCACCCACTCCAGACTCTGCAGAAGAGCCACGACTCTGGCCGTTGCCTTCAGGATCTCCTCCCTGGACTTGGCCCTGATCAACCAATCGTCCAGGCATGGATGCACGAGAATGCCTTCTCCACAGAGGGCCGCTGCCACCACCACCATCACCTTGGTGAAGGCGTGAGGAGCTGTTGCCAGGCCGAACGGCAACGCTTGAAACTGAAAATGACCCTGCGGCACCGCGAAGCGCAGAAACTGCTGGTGAGCCTCTCTGACGGGAATATGAAGATACGCCTCGGTGATGTCGAGAGAAGTTAGAAATTCTCCCGCCTCACCGCCACTATCACCGACCTCAGCGTCTCCATACGAAAGTGCGGAACCCGGAGACACCGGTTGAAATGCTTGAGGTCCAGAATGGGTCGCCATGAGCCTTCCTTCTTTGGCACCACAAAATAGATTGAGTACCGACCGCAGCCGAGTTGATCCCTTGGCACCGGGATCACCGCACCTAACGCTAACAGCCTTGCCAAGGATTCTTCCACCGCTGTGCGCTTGGCTGCCGTCCTGCAAGGCGACTGGATGAACGAGGGAAGGACTGGTCTCGCGAACTCCTGGACATATCCGCATTCTATGACTTCCAGAACCCACTGGTCGGACGTTACCCGGGCCCAGGCGGGGAGAAACTGCCTTAAGCAACCCCCTACAGGCAGCACCCCCACCCAAGCCCTCACTATTTCACGGCGGCTTTCTCTGGGCCGAGGAGGCCCCAAAACCTCTGCCTGCCCCTCGAAACCCCCGGAAGTCCTGGCCTCTGGCTGGAAACTTACCCCTCTGAAAGGAGCTCTGCCTACCTGATCTAGGCCTCCGAAACTCCCTCTGCTGTGAGCGCCCTTGAGAAGAAGGGCGCCCCTGCTTAGACTTATCCTCTGGGAGCCTGCCTCCCTTAGACTCCCCTAAGTCCTTTTCCAACTTGTCTAAGTCCTCCCCAAAGAGCAGCTTCCCCCTAAAGGGGAGCCTGCCGAGATGAGACTTGGAGGAAGCATCCGCTGCCCAGTTACGGAGCCAAAGATATCGGCGAGCCGCCACCAGAGAGGCCATATTCTTAGACAAGCTACGAATGAGGTCATACTGACTATCCGCCAGATAAGCTGCTCCGGACTCAATACGAGCCGCATTCCCCGGAGGCTCTACCTGCGGACCCTCGGCTGACTGCAGCTGTTGACATCACCTTAAGCACGCTCGGGCCACCCAAGTCCCGCATACCGAGGCTTGAAGGGCCATGGCGCTAACGTCGAAAGCCTGCTTCAGCAAAGTGTCCACCTTCTTGTCCTGGCCATCCTTTAGAGTGGCACTGCCCTCCACAGGGATGGCAGTCTTGATCACGGCCGCTACTGCCGCATCCACTCTGGGGAGTCCTTAACAATTCCTTTTCCGCCTTCGGCCATGGGTACAGACATGCCATAGAGCGCACTCCCCGCAGGCCGGACTCCAGCTGATCCCACTCATCCTGAATCATTTGACGGACTACCCTATGAACCGGAAAGACCCTTTGAGACTTCCGGACCGCCAGAATCAATGGGTCCTCGAGGGCCTCTTCGTTCTCCTGAGGACATATTAAGTACCTTCATTGACTCCCCAATCAATGCCGGTAACTCCTCACGGCGAAAGCCCCTCAATTCTCACCTGTTCCTCCGGGATCTCACCTTCCTCGAGCTCTTCCTCTTCCCCCCAAATCCCTGTCTGATTTCAGAAGCTCAGAATCTGAGGAAAAGGGCTCTTCTTCACCTGTTCTCGCCTTCTTGGCGGGAAGGTCCGGAACAAGCGGCTTGCTCTCCGCCCCCCGCTTGTGAGGGGCTTGGGCCCTCCTGCTGGCACATGCAGAAAGCTTTGTGCAACAGCACAAACTCCGGGGAAAAACCACCGGGACCTCCCTCCACAGAGGAAGTACCCGGCAATGAATGGGAGGATACCTGCTGTCCTACCGGCAAGGAGGGCAGCGAAGCCTCCCCCAGGGCCCCTTCCAACTCTTCCTCTATGTTCATAACCCCAGAAGCTGGAGGAGGCTGCTTTACATTGTCCTGGAGCTCCTGCTCCACAGGGGCCGCCTCCAGAGCGCAGCCCCTGCATACTCCAGTATCGGACACCGCGCCCCTGTGGGCCCCACACACAAGGCACTGTGGACGCGCAGGCATTGCACACTTCTCTACTTCCTTATCTCTTCTTTTTTTTTTTTTTTCAAGCTATGCACGAGAAGAATAAAACCCAAATCAGCTGTCTGATAGACTCTGTGAATATATATATGTCAATATATACATATATAAATATATATACCTGTCTTTCCCTTTAAAACAAAATGGAGTGGAGTGGAGGAGTAGCCTAGTGGTTGGGTCAAGGTACTTCAGGCCGGAAGGTCGGGGGTTCAAATCCCACTAGAGGACAGCAACCTTGGGCCGGAAGGACTGGGGTTTCTAGTCCCACAGGTGCTCCTTGTGGTCTTGGGCAAGCCACTTAACCCTCCATAGCCCATGTTCCCTGTAAAATAGTTCTCTGTGTGCTGTGCTTTCCTGTCTAATCAATGTGTTTATACCTCAAAAATTTCCTGTCATGATTTGACAATTTCCAATCTGTAATCAAAATACCACTGCTGATCGCTGGAAGTAGCGGTATACAAATGTATAATAAATAAATAAAAATAAATAAATAAATAAATAAAATAAAATGCAAGGAAACTTTGCCTTCCGGCTCCTACCGTGCTCTTCTCCGTTCTCCCCCGGGCAAGGAACGCCACGCGGCTGAAAAGCGCGCGAAGGCCAGAGCAGGAACTCTCCTCCGCACAGGCACCAACGCGTCGAACAAGGCTGCGGGCCCTGCTGACGCTCTCCCGCCCCCAGAATCGCGCCTCTGCTGCCGGGCCTTTCTCAGCCGCCCCTCGCCGCTCCTTTGCTCTGCTAGGCGGGCCAAGGGGAGAGGACGCCGCGGTCTTCCCGCCCTCGTGCTCAGCCGCCCCAGGGGCTTCAGACACAAAGCGGGAGACCGAAGAAGATGCCCTTCGCCACAGAAGACCCGCCCGCAAATAACAAGGCTGGTCTCCGCTGCCTCCAAAAGGGCGCTGCTGTCGTCTTCTTTTTTTTTTTTTTTTTAAGCGGACCGGGTCGCTGCAAGCCTCCTCCGCTGGATTGGGGGGGGGGACGGAAACATGGGGACCCAAAACTAACTAACTGGAAGGAAATAAAATTAAATTAAACAGTATGTCCCAGGGAAAGAAAAACCAAAAAACCCTTCCTATGCTAAAGTCTCTCCTTAATCTGCTAGCTTGCTGCTTCACTCCAGCTGCTTGGAGACTAAGTAAAAACTGAGGCTGGTGGGTTGTGCCAGTTCTATATATATCCTGACATCATCAAGAGTTTGGTTTACTTAGTCTCCAAGCTGCAGGAATAGGAGCACAACCCAGCATGAAGGGACTGGACTGGACATACGACCAGGAATTAACTTCAGGGCCTTAATCTATTCCTGGTGATGATAACCAGCTGAACCTGAAAGTGACTTTGACCACCCTTCCACCTTTAGTAGGTCTAAGAGCCTCTAAAGCTAAGATTATGCCTGAGGTGGGCGGGAGAGAACTAACACACACTTAGTAAAGGCTGGCTTGCTTCATAGATCCCAGACCTGTGCTTCTAAGGTAATCTGTTAATTTCCTGAGTGATTCACACAGTTCTTGATTTGATAGAGGGAGCCTTTCAAATTGCCCCTTTGACCTTTTACTTGGCTTTAATATCTATTTAAAACAAATTCCCAAAACTCTTTGTAAAGGTATCTAGAAATTCCTTTCAACTCAAAGAATATTTTACCTTATTTTTCCTTTTATGCTAAGATATACTCTGATTTGCTTAAATTAAAAGCTCTCTGCTAATACTAGGCCCTGACGGAATTAACAAATACACTGGATTCTAAAATACACAGATATCAGTTTTAACCCAAAGAATTCCCTTTTTGCCGAGATTTAGAGAATTTCCCAGTAGTAAACACTTACATGTGTAGTTTTCTTTCCAGCAGTAGCAGTCCCTTTTCGTAGTCCTTCAAGATTTTCTTTCACTGCAGATATGTTCAGCTAGTATCTCAAAAATGGAAGACTCAATGACTTCCAGATGTGCAAGCAGTGCAGCGGGACAATATCAGCTGCCAACAGTTAGGATTTCTGCCTGTACCAACATCTTGGCGATCTTCATGGCCATCAAGTGCAGGTGATGGTCACTGGAGCATCAGCATTGGAGGCATCAATTCACAAGGACTGTGGAGCTCACTAGATGCCTGGGGATGCACTGGCATTGCGACATGAAACCCCTTCCAAGATGAACATGGATAGCGGCATCAGAATGCACCATAGTTTGAAATCATGCCCGACTGAATTACAGAATTCAGTTGCTTTGGTACAGGTGTTAAGGGATTCCAGTGTTCAATGAAGGTAAAGAGGGATCATCATTGATTCTCACTAAAGTATGATGCCAGGAGCAGGGAAATCATGCTAGCCACCATTTTTCCTTGCAAGCATCATTGCAGGGAGGACCTCATCTTTAACAGCAGAGGGAGTACTTCAGTCTCAAAGGTATGGTGATCCAGACACCAATACACCTCAAGTGACCCAAGAGGATGTAATTTCTCTTTGGAGAAATCAAGGTAATACATATATAGGGCTACTATAAAGTTCTTATAAGTTGTAAATTTAGGTGTTTATTTTCAGCTAATTAAGGATTCTTTGGCAGTATGAAAATTAGCCCTTTTCTGTGTTTTTTTGTTTTAATTTTTTATTTCTGCAATTTTTATAATAAACCATGTAGTAACAAAAACCTTCTTGTACAGAAATCAGAGCAAAACAAAAATAAATAATTCAAGAAAATATTAACAATGCAACTAACACCATTAGCTCATCCTAGACCACAAATAAGAGAAGCTAAAGAAATAAACATATTAATTCATAAGCTGTAAAGAAAGAGTCAGGACATTATTACCCAGTCAATACATAAACCTACAACTCAACAAGCAGAGAATCAATGAACGCCTCAAGGCAGTGAGCATTTATGAAAGCAACCAGCTGGGAGGGCTCAAAAAAAAAAACCAGAACGGCATTTAACAAATATTTACAAGGATGTTTGTTTTTCTTAAAGAGCCCCCCCTCAACTGGAGAACACCAGGGCAAAAGTAGCAAAAATTCCCTATGTCACTTCTGGGTATCCCTAGACAAGTCAGGATACATCCGCACCATCAACCACTTAAAGGATAAATGTTGCTTCCTAAACAATAACTTTAAAAGTCATTCTTTATCTGATAACAAAGCAAAAGCAGCCATTAAAGTAGATGGAAAGTGCAGTTACTCACCTGTAACAGGTGATCTCTGGGAACAGCAGGAATTGAGTCTTCGCATATGGGTGACGTTGGCACCGACGAGCCCGCGCAGGAACGCTCCCTAGCGTCCTATAGGAAAGCTTTTGGGAGCATCCCACTGCGCCTGCATCGCTTCCTTCCCGCCTTCCAACTCTCCCTCCTCAGTTGGGTTTGTAGCTGAGATAAAAGGAGAGAAGGAGAGAGATACAGCTCCTAGGGGAGGAGGGTGGGTTGTGAAGACTCAATTCCTGTTGTTCCTGGAGATCACTTGTTACAGGTGAGTAACTACGCTATTTCCAGGAACAAGCAGAAATGTAGTCTTCACATATGGGACTCCCTAGCTTAGAGATGCCAGGGAGATGACCACAGAGAGAGCGGTGAAACACAGGCCTAAGTGTGTCATGCATCCTCCCAAGGATATCTGGTATCGAAACCCGGGACGGGGAGTAGGAGTTGATCTAAGTCTGAAAGAGATGCTGGAGAACAGCCTGGCTAAACGAGGCATCCCAACGAGAGTCCTTGTCCAAGAAGAAATGGGCCGCAAAGGTGTGGACAGAAGACCAGGTTGCTGCTTTGCATATCTCACAGTTTTGCCATAGAGGCAGCCATTGCTCGCACATTGTGTGCCGTGACATGACCTTCAAGAGAAAGTCCCTTATTCTCATAGGTAAAAGATATACAATCTGCAATCCACTTGGAGAGTGTTCTTTTGGAAACTGGTAGACCCAGGTGACTGGAATCGAAGGCAACAAAGAGCTGTGAAGCCTTTCTGTGCTGTCTAGTTCTCTGAAGATAAAAAGCCAAAGCACGCTTGCAATCCAGAGTATGTAGACTTCTTTCTGCACTAGAGGCATGAGGTCTAGGGAAGAAAACAGGAAGGTAAACTGACTGGTTTAAATTGAAAGGTGAAACCAACTTTGGCATGAAGTGAGGATGAGTCCCTAAGGACTACCTTATCATGGTGGAACCGTGTATAAGGAGGGTCAGCCATTAAAGCCTGGAGTTCACTGATACATCTTGCAGAAGTGAGGGCAATTAGGAAGATAACTGTCAAAGAAAGAAACATCAGAGATGTAGTGGCTAAGGGTACGAAGGGTGGTTTCATGAGCTGTTTGAGGACCAGAATGAGATCCCATGCCACAGGTGGTGGCCTAATGGGAGGCTTAATTAAGAGTAGACCCCTCATGAAGCACGCTACAAGCGGCTGAGAAGAGACAGGTTGATCATCAAAGGGCATGTGAAAAGCCACAATGGCACCAAGATGGACCCTTACCGAATTAGCTTTGAGTCCAGAGGATGAAAAGTGGAGGAGATACTCAAGTAAAGCCTCTACAGGAACAGAAAAAGGATTAAGATCCCTCTGTGAGCACCAGAATGAAAACCTTCGCCACTTAAAGGCGTAAAACATAGAAACATGATGACAGAAAAAGACCACATGGCCTATCTAGTCTGTCCTTCCATATCAACAACTACAACAATAAGCACGCCTTGTAGAAGGTTTCGTTGAGGCCAAAAGGATATCTTTAACCAGTTGAGAGAGGTTGATATCCTGGAGTTCTAAGCTCTCAGCAGGCACGCCATTAGGTGTAAGGACTGGGGGTTTGGGTGCAGAAGCATCCCGTTCTCCTGAGATAGGAGATCCGGAGCACATGCCAACTCCAGAGGTTTGACTTGAGAGAGAGATGTAGAAGCAGTGGATAACACCTTTGACGTGGCCAGCGCGGGGCTATGAGGATCATGTGGCCCCTGTCTCTCTGAAGTTTGAAGAGAGTCTTGGGGATAAGGGGAATGGGAGGGTAGGCATATAGAAAGTTCTGACCCCAGTGGAGGTGGAAAGCATCCATCGCCTGACTGTTCTGAGCAGGTATTTTGGAACAGAAGCGGGGAAGTTTGGCATTCTGAGGACTTGCAAACAGATCTATATCTGGGGTTTCCCAGATCTGAAAAATTCAAGCAGTCTGATCTGTATGGAGAGACTACTCATGTGGCAGTAGTACTCGAGTGAGTTTTTCTGCCAAGAGATTTTGTTTGCCAGGGAGATACGCCATCAGATCCACCTACTAGCAGTGTATGACAAGAGACCATAGATGTATGGCTTAGTTGCACAACGCCTGAAAACCTGTTCCACCTTGCTTGTTCACACAGAACATGGCTACCTGATTGTCTGTCTGGACTAGAGTTGTTTTGGAGCGAAGGTGGTCATGGAACACTGACAGCATTGTGGATGGCTCCAAGTTCTAACAGATTTATGTGAAGTCGAGCCTCCTGCTGAGTCCAAAGGCCTTGAGTGGAGAAACTGTCTAGATGAGCTCCCCAACCCAATTTGGACAAATCAGTCGTCTGGGTAGATTGGTGTGGTGGCATCTAAAAAGGTGACCCTACGAGAAGGTTTTCTGGTGACTGCCACCATTGGACAAACGGAACTAGATGTGCAGAGATCATGATTCTGTCCCCCAGGCGACCTGATGCCCGAGTCCACTGCAAAGCCAGGGTCCACTGAGCTGCACGCTGTGCAGACAAGCATAGGGAACCACATGTACAGTGGAAGCCATATGACCGAGCAACGAAGCATTTCTCGAGCAGTTAGGAAAGACTTCATACCTGTTTGAGAAGCTAGTTGAACTAGTCGAGTGCAGTGGACCTGTGGTAGAAAAGCCCTTGACTGCTGCATGTCTAGGAGAGCCCCTATGAACTCTAAGCTTTGAGAAGGGGTGAGTTGGGATTTTGAAAGGTTTATCACACATCCCAAATGTTGAAGAACCTGCATTGTGCAGGAGAGAGCAGAGCTGGCCTCTGGAGCGGACGATGCTCAGATGAGCCAGTCATCTAAGTAGGGGAAGACAAATTTCCCTAGATCCTTAGGAATACTGCCACTACTGCCATGCATTTTGTGAAGACTCTTGGGGCAGAAGCCAGGCTGAAGGGTAGAACCCTGTACTGGTAATGTCTCCCTTGAAAGAGGAATTGAAGAAACCTCCTATGTTCTGCATGAAAAAGGATACGTGTATACACATCCTTCAAATCTAGAGAACAAAGCCAATCCTGACTCTGGATGTAAGGGAGAAGTGTTCCGAGAGAGATCATCTTGAATTTCTCCCGGAGCAGATACTTGTTTAATTCTGAGGTCCAGAATGGGCCTGTATCCTCCTGTTTTCTTTGAAATAAGGAAATAGGGGGAGTAAAAGCCCAGGCCCTGTTGAGAAAGTGGCACTTTATCGCACCCTGAGCGAGAAGGGTGGTAACCTCCTGGCACAAGAGAGTGGTGAGAAGGGGCTGAGAGCTGAACTCTCTTGGAGTGGAAGGAGGGGGCATACTTTGGAAGTGAAGTTAGTACCCATCTGCCACTATGGAGAGAATCCAATGTTCTGATGTTATCTGGTGCCACCTTTGGGCAAAGTAACAGTCTGCCTGGAATGTTCACTGGCTCTGGAGTTTCCAGAGGTAGGACAACTAAGTTCTCTAGAAAGGAGTCAAAGACCTTGTGGAGGCTGGGTCTGTTGAGCTGGTAGAGCTCTGGGGGCCTAAGCCTTCCTTTGTTGCTTCGGTTGTTGCTATCCCTTCCGGGAAGCATGGACCGGACAGTGCACAGCATGGGTATAAGAAAGCACAGTTACGTACCTGTAACAGGTGATCTCTGGGAACAGCAGGAATAAGTTTTCACATATGGGTACGTCGGTACCGACGGAGTCTGCGCGGGAACGCTTCCCAGCGTCCAATCAAAGAGCTTTTGGAAGCATCCCACCACGCCTGCGTGCTGCCTTCCCGCCATTCCCAACTGCCTCTCCTCAGTTAAGTTTTAAAGCTGAGACAAAGAGAGAGAGAGAGGAAAGGAAAGATAGATAGAGATACAACTCCTGGGGAGGTGGGTGGGTTGTGAAGACTTATTCCTGCTGTTCCCAGAGATCACCTGTTACAGGTAAGTAACTGTGATATCTCCAGGAACAAGCAGGAATGAGTCTTCACATATGGGGACTCCCAAGCTGAGATGCCCGGAGTCCGAGCATGTCATGGGTTGAAACATGCTATCCCCCATAACACCAGGCATCCTGAGGATGGAGGGTAGGAGTTGAAGAAAGAAGATGCTGTGGAACAGCTAACCTAGCACAGGACTGCAGGAAAGGAGTCCATGTGTGGATAATGACTGTTATCAATGATACTGCAAAGAATGTTGCAATATGGACCTCCGCCAACAGGATTTCATAGAAGTATGGAGGTTCATGGATCTACTGGGAAGCCAGTAGAGGAACCGTGGAGAGGACCTCACTGAAAAGTGGAGGTAATAAACCTGTAGGAAAAACAGAGGAGGTAAGAATCCTGAAAGGTAACAGGCACCCCTGGTAGGAAAAACTGGGGTAGTACAAAAACAGTGGGCCTTCAGCGAAAGCTGTATGGTAAAAACCAAACTCTTTTGGCGGCAGAGTATCTCACTCTTGGGAGCAAAAAGAGAAAGGCTAACCGATTTGGACAAACAGGCACAGTCCTTGTGGGGAGAAAGGGTATGGGAACCCCTTGTATCCCAGGGTGAAGACAAATGCCTGAGACGTTAAGCCTGTGAGTAACTGAAGATCCACAATATCTCTCCTAACTGGGGTAAGCTAGGAGAGATATTAGGTATGGAGAGCTTCAGAGGTACCTAAACCTGTTAGGTTATGGTATAAGAATTGTTGACTACCACAGGAGTGGTTGTGTGTGTAGAATCCCAAACCTGCCGAATAGCAGAGGTATGGGCAAAATCCCTCTGTCAGAAATAGATAGCTAGATGAGCATAGACAGTGAGATAGATAAGTATGTGTAGACAGATCTATCTATAATGAAATATCTCGTCAGATACATATATTCTTATATGTTTATTCATATATCTATATTTATATAGATAGATAGATAGATAGATAGATAGATAGATAGATAGATAGATAGATAGGATAGATAAATATAGATATATGAATAAACATATAAGAATATATCTATAGTGAGATATGGAAGGGCATAAAATACACACAAAGATAAATATGAATATGTAGGCTGAAATATGGGTATCTGTAATTAAACAGATATATGCCTACAGCATTGTATTCACATAGGACATGTGGAGAGGAAAGATTCATCTAAAAACAAGGAGGTGCAACCTACTTGAGAAGATATATAGAGAATCTATTCCCTCTGGTTATGATCCGCAAGGATGCTAGCTAGTAAAATAACCAGGATGGTTATATGAAAACAGAGGATAATATCAATGTGTAGCCAGCAAGTCCTGAGTCGTCCAAGACTCTAGCATGGTAAGTAGACAGAAGACAGATAAGGATGAGGTACCATGTTAACCTGCTTAAGGGCAAAAAGTATCATAGGTTCTTACCATGAGGACGAGCTGCAAGGAGAAAGAGCATATCCCCGATTGGGAATGCTATGGACCAAAGCAGGGAATTGGCAACTCCTTAAGCCCTTAGGTAAGAGAAGAACTATGTCCTTTATGGCAAAAGGAGATAGTAAAAGAAGGGAGAACCTTCTAGTCATGGGAGACATGACTGAAAAGCCTTTTCTAACCATCTAAGATAGCTGTTGGAGAAAAAAAACCCATGCTCTCTAGCAAGGGTCCATAGTGGAAAGCTTCTCTGTAGAATTGCAGAGAGCATGATGCAGGAGAAAGAGGAGATAGGACGGGCTGATAGAGCCAGTATCTCAGTGCACTATGCTGCCAAATCCAGGGGAATGGAGATGGCAGAAATAGAAGACCAACCCAGAAAGCTTGTAGTGGGATAATTTCCAAGATAGATGAAAAACACCGACTTGGAGCCACTACTAAGACCAGATAGAATGTTAGAGGAGGACAAATCTGGTTGTTTGTGGGCAAGAACCAGTGGACCAAACATTAAGGCTCCTGCATAGGCAGCTGCTAGCAAGACAGCAGAAAGAATATTACTGTTTAAAACTAGAAAAAACAGACAGAACAGGAGTAGAAAACTCTGGACATGTCTGATAAGCTGCCTTAAAGTAAATTTAAGACAGGGGAGGAAACTCAGGGAGGAAAACTCCGCACTGGAAAGTGACAAACCTAGAGAGGCTGAAGAAAAACCCTCCAGTAAGTAATTCCGCTCTTACAGTGGTAAGAGGGTGAAGAGAAGAGAGCTGAAGAAGACTTACCAAGTAGTAAGTCTATAGAAAGGAAAAATACATGCTGGCACAGGAACTATCATTTGATAGTGGTCAGACCTCTTTCTCTGGCAGGAGAAGAGGAGAAACCTGTGACTTATAGGCATGAAGATTCTGACAGCTCATAGAAAAAATGGATGTCTTTTGGAAAAAAATCCATGTGTAGGGGTTAGAATGAGTAATGGATCTCCTCTGTTGAGAAGAAGCAACTGTAGATTCTAACCCCAAGGGTCACAAGCATTTGATGACTGATCAGAAACCCTGCAGAGGCCGGGTTTGCTGAGCCTGGTGAGAGGTTGGATTCTTCAGACCAGGACGATGGCTCCCTGTAGGGGAACATGTGTATGATGGGCAAGTGAGGAATAAAACCTTCTTCTCCTGTGGAAAGAAAGTTTGGTAGGACATTTCCTACTTACTGGGACAGAAGAAGGTGTAGAAGAACCCTTAGGAACAGGTAAATCAGTGGACAACTGAGTAACCTGACGTAAAGACTCCTTGTTGAAAAGATTTTCTCCAGTGCAAGGAGTATGTCCCAGTCGTTGTTGTTCCCACTTGGCCAAATCTGAAGCTTGGAGCTAGGCTCTACGTCATGCCCCTATAGCTATAGCAGAAGTCCTGCTAACAGACTCAAAAGAGTCTAGGGAAGCACGAGAAAGAAACCAACAGATATTCTGGATATGCTTAAGCAGTGAGGAAGAGTCTGTACTCCTGGAAACTGGAAGGAAAGGAGTCAAAAGATGTAATTGCTTTGTGACCTCCTCAAGAGAAAGACTCATATAAAAAATATATGAGAGAATTCTTGCAGAAAGCATAGATGTCTGGAAGGTTTGACGTCCAAAGGCATCTAGTGTCTTAGACTCACGACCTGGCGGATAAGAAGAGTGCTTTTTCTTACTCTTTATCCGCCTCATTGCTGATTCCACTACTATGGAATGATGAGGAAGTTGAGTCTTTTGGAACCCTGGAGAGGGGGGCACCTGATATAAGAGATCAGTTGCTCTGGGAGGTGGGGGTACCCTTAAAGGTGTTTCCCACATTCCTAGAAGGAGATCCTGCAAGGAATGATGCAAAGGAAGCATTATGTTGTCCTTTGCTTTGGTGGAAACAGAGTCTGGTGCAGGATCATGTCCTGGAATAGGAATGGCAAGGGATCTTGCTATATCCAGGAGGAAACTCTGAAAAGAGGGATCCCCAACAGGAATCTCCCTTGCACAGGATTGATCTAAAGAACTAGCCTGAGCACCCACAGAGTTATCCAGAGATATAGAAATAGAAGATCCTGCAGGGTGCAGTGTGGAATGTTAAAGGGATGGTTGCTTGGACTGGTTGTCAGGAACAGCAACCGTCCTTACCATATTGACCATGCCAGGTATCGACTCCAAGCTTGGTATAGAATGGAGCGATGCTGTTGTAAAAAGCATGGTAGGAGTTTGCCACGATGCTACTGTGCATACCGGTACTGAAGTCAATACCGGTACCGATGTCAGAGTCGGGCTCAACAAAGACATCGGAGTAGTCATCGGTGATACTTCAATCGGTACCGAGGGAACCGAAAACCTCCGGCTGCTATCCTCGGTACCGAGCCACCGGTATCGATCGGTGTCGGTACCAAAATCTATTGGTACCCAGTCTTCCAGACTAGAAATGGATTCCAAACTCAGCATCGAGGGCAAGGAGCCTGAGAAGCGAAGCATGGAAGGAACCGACTGTGAGGGTAATGAAGACATCGGTACCGACTTCAGTACCGTGTCCGATACCGGTGAATGAAGGTCTACCAGTGGCAACTCAAGCGGCCTTAGGGGAACCAAGAGTTGCGGATCCGAGCCATCGGAACCAAGCCTTCGGTACCGCCGCGAGACGGTACCAAGGCAAGTCGGTACCCAGTCCTCCAAACTGGAGATCGATTCCAGACTCGGCATCGAAGGAAGCGAGGCTGTCGATGCACATCTGGAGGGTACCGACGTCGGTGGCAGTATCGGTGTTGGAACCGATAAGGGAAAGACAATCTGGGACGTATCCATCGGTCCCAAAGGCACCGAGGAGGCCAGATGACGATCCCTGCTGAGGAGTGTTTCATCCAACACCAGTACAGATGCAGGGGTATCGGTACCGCTTGAAGAGGATGCCACCACCGTGCACGGCTCAGGTATGTTCTGTGGGGGGGTGAACCCCAGGAACAACCTGAAACCCCTTATACGCTTTGGAGACCGAAGACTCCCGCCAGGGTTTTGAAGCTAGGAGGCCATCGAGGGCAAAGTCGGAGCTGTCTACATGCTGCGCATGAGACGTACCACTCGAGGACTGGCTAGTCTTAACAGACTGTTTGTGGGTTACCTGAATCAAAGTGGAAGAAGAAGGGGACGGTGCCCCGAAGTTGGAGGGCAACCGTGTATCGAGGGATTCTCGATGTTGAAGATGTCTTCTCACCAAATTGTTGTCAGGACCCAAACAGGTTAGACACCGATTTCGAGGGTCTAAACAAAGTTGTACCGCCACAATCTGAACATTTCGTGGCCATGGAGGAAAATTAGGGGAGGCCTGAAAGGCCTAAGACTCCGTGGGACACTATGAAGAAAAAATATTCCGTTGAAAAGGAAAATTTTACAAGAAAGAAAAGAAAAACACCGGCGGTGCCGGTGGCATCGAGAAGACAGCCGCGACCACAAGAAAGCACAGTTACTTACCTGTAACAGGTGATCTCTGGGAACAGCAGGAATTAGTCCTCACATATGGGTACGTAGGTACCGACGGAGCCTGCGCGGGAAAGCGCCCCAGCTTCCCAGAAGAAAGCTTTTGGGAGCCTCCCACAGCGCATGCGTGCTGCCTTCCCGCCTTTCTGACCAACTCTCCTCAGTTCAAGTTTAAAGCTGAGACAATAGAGAGAGAGTAAAGGAAAGACAAAGAGAGAGAAAGATACAACTCCTAGGGGAGGTGGGTGGGTTGTGAGGACTAATTCCTGCTGTTCCCAGAGATCACCTGTTACAGGTAAGTAACTGTGCTATCTCCAGGAACAAGCAGGAATAAGTCCTCACATATGGGGACTCCCTTGCTAAGATGCCTGGGAGATCCCCAAGGGTATGAGACCCTGAAAGGTTCCTCGTCTTCCTATGGATCTCAGGCATCCATTGAGGGAAGGAGGGCAGGAGTTGTTCAAGAATGGAACAGGTGTCTGAGGACAGCCTGACCAAACAAGGCATCCCGGCGGGAGTCTTTGTCCAAACAGTAATAGGCTGTGAAGGTATGAACCGAGGCCCATGTGGCTGCTCGACAGATCTGATCGATGGACACAGAATTAAGATGAGCCATAGAGGTGGCCATGGCCCTTACATTGTGAGCTGTGACATGGCCTTCCAGAGAAAGGTTCTTACTCTGGTAAGCAAAAGAGATACACTGAGCAATCCAATTGGACAGTGTTCTTTTAGAGACTGGAAGTCCTAGATGAGAAGGATCAAAAGCAACAAAAAGCTGGGAAGACTTTCTATGTTGCTGTGTCCTGTGTAAGTAAAAAGCAAGAGCTCTTTTACAATCTAAAGTATGAAGGTTCCTCTCTGCAGTGGATGCATGAGGAGCTGGAAAAAAGACAAGTAAATATACCTCTTGATTAAGATGAAAAGGTGAGACCACTTTAGGCATAAAGTGAGGATTTGTCCTAAGGACTACCTTATCATGATGGAACCTTGTATAAGGTGGATTAGCCACTAAGGCCTGCAGCTCACTAATGCGGCGAGCAGAAGTGATTGCAATAAGGAAAATAACCTTCCAGGAAAGAAATTTCAAGGAGGTAGTGGCTAAGGGTTCAAAAGGTGGCTTCATAAGCTGACCAAGAACCAAGTTTAAGTCCCATGCCACCGGAGGAGGTCGAATGGAAGGTTTAGTTAAGGTTAGGCCTCTCATGAATCTTGCAATAAGAGGATGAGAGGAAACAGGTTGTCCATTGATAGGCTTAAGGGATGCTGCAATAGCACTTAAATGGACCCTTACAGAATTCGTCTTAAGGCCTGCATTGGAGAGATGCAGGAGATATTCTAAGAGAGAATTCAGAGGAAGTGCTAGAGGGTCTAGACCCTTTTGATCACACCAAATGGAAAATCTCTTCCATTTAAAAGCATAGGAACGCCTAGTGGAAGGTTTCCTGGAAGCATGAAGGATATCCTGCACTTGTTGCGAAAGACTGAAGTCTTGAAGGTCTAGGCGTTCAGTAACCAAGCTCTGAGGTGAAGGGACTTGGGGTTTGGATGCCACAAAGTCCCCCCCTCCTGAGACAGAAGGTCTGGAGCAGCTCCCAAGTCCAACTAGGGGGCTTGGGAGAGATGCAGAACTAGAGGGTACCACACTTGGCGTGGCCAGCGTGGAGCTATGAGGATCATAGATCCTTGATCCCTCTGAAGTTTGAACAGAGTCTTGGGGATCAAAGGAATGGGTGGAAAGGTATACAGGAAGTCCTGACCCCAGTGAAGGAGGAAGGCATCCTTGGCCTGAACTCCCTGACACGGAATTCTGGAACAGAACCGGGGAAGTTTGGCATTCCACGGACTTGCAAATAGGTCTATGTCCGGGGTACCCCATTCCTGAAAGATTCTGAGTACCTGATCCATGTGCAGGGACCATTCGTGTGGAAGCAGAACTCGAATGAGTCTGTCCGCCCAAGAGTTTTGAATTCCTGGGAGGTATACTGCCAGGAGATGGATTTGATGCTCTCTGGCGAAGGCCCATAATCTGAGAGCTTCGTTGCAAAGCAACAGAGAGTCGGTTCCTCCTTGCTTGTTTATGTAAAACATGGCTACCTGATTGTCCGTTTGAATGAGGACTGTCTGGTAGCTGAGGAGGGTATGAAAGACCTTGAGAGCTAAGAACACTGCTTGAAGCTCTAAGTGATTGATATGAAGAGAGGTCTCCTGTGGAGACCAAGTACCTTGGGTGGAGAGGTCCTGCAGATGAGCTCCCCAACCTGTTTGGGAGGCATCTGTTGTGAGGATTGCTTGGGGCAACAAAGGTTGGAAGGGGGACCCCAGCAACAGATTTTGAGTGGACATCCACCATTGGAGAGACCAAAGGAGACGTTTGGAGTTTGCTATTTGGTCTGAGAGAGCTCCTGAGGCTTGAGTCCACTGGGTGGACAAAGTCCATTGAGCTGCTCTCATGTGTAGGCGAGCATAGGGGACCACATGTACTGTGGAAGCCATGTGGCCTAGCAGTTGTAGCATCTCCCTGGCAGTTAAGTGGCTCTCTGACTGAATCTGGGAGGCTAGCTGCACTAGACGTTGGCAACGGGCCTGAGGAAGGTAGGCCCTTGCAGTGGTGGTATCCAACCAGGCCCCTATGAATTCCAGGGACTGAGTAGGGATGAGCTGGGACTTTGGGAGGTTTACCACCAGTCCCAGATACTGCAGAATGCGCCTTGTGCGGTCCAGGGAAATCTGGGCTTCTGACTGAGATGGAGCTCTGATGAGCCAGTCGTCCAGATATGGGAAGACAAAGACTCCCAGAGTGCGCAGAAATGCAACAACTATTGCCATGCATTTGGTGAACACTCTTGGAGCAGAGGCCAGACCGAAAGGAAGGACTCTGTATTGGTAATGTTTTCCCTGGAACAGAAAACGTAGGAATTTTCTGTGGGATGGGTGGATGAGTATATGGGTGTACGCATCCTTGATCTAGAGAACAAAGCCAATCCTGACTCTGTAGGTATGGAAGGAGAGTGCCTAAAGAGAGCATCTTGAACTTCTCCTTGTACAAAAATTTGTTCAATTCTCGGAGATCTAGAATAGGTCTGTATCCCCCTGTTTTCTTTGGGATGAGAAAGTAGGGGGGAGCAAAAAACCTGACCCCTGTTGAAGAAAAGGAACTTCTTCTATGGCCCTCTGGGCCAGAAGGGAGGTTACCTCCTGATCCAGAAGGTCGAAGAGAGATGTGGGAGAATTGAAATGTCTCACCATGATGTAGGGAGGAAGGTCTGAGAAAAGTTTGTAGCCCTCTCTGATGATGGAGAGGGTCCACTGCTCTGATGTGATTTGCTCCCATCTGGGAGCAAAATGAGCCAACCTTCCTGGAATGGTGAGAGGTTCTGGCTGTTGTAGAGCCAGAAAGGTTAAGTTCTCTAGCACTAAGTCAAAACCCCTGAGGGGCTTGGGACTGCTGGGTTGCAGCAGCCCCTGCAGGTTTAGGCCTGGCCTGTTTGGGTTGCTGACGCTTAGTAGCAAAGCGACCTGCAGAAGACTGTTGACCAGAAGTGGAAGGAAATCTGCCCTTCTTGTAAAAAGACTTTTTAAAAGACTTTTTCTTGGCTGGAGTGGAGGTAGACTTAGAAAGAGCAGCATTTTCTGCATCCATTTGAGTGGCTTTAATCTGCCACTCTTTGCCAAATAGGTTTTCACCTGTACAGGGTAGATTTCCTAAACCATCTTGAACCCAGGGTTGTAGATCAGAAGCCTGGAGCCAAGCAATTCTACGAGCAGCTATAGCAATGCCTGAGGCTCTGCTGGCAACCTCAAAGGAATCAAAGGCTGCTCTGTTGGAAAACTTTGAGATGTCTTGCGTATGCTTAAGCCAAAGGAGGAATTCCTCCCTTTTATCCTCTGGAATAAAAGGGAGAAAGTTGTGCAGCTTTTCTGCAACCTCCTTCAGAAACATACCCATATAAAGGCTGTATGAATTGATTCTGGCAGTAAGCATGCTAGCTTGGAAGATCTTTCTACCAAAAGCATCCAAGGTCCTGCATTCTCTTCCTGGAGGAGTAGAAGAGTGTCTTTTGGTACTCTTTATTCTCTTCATAGCTGACTGCACCACAATAGAATGGTGAGGAAGCTGAGTTTTTTGAAAACCAGGAGAAGGAGGGACATGGTACATAGTGTCCAATCTACGAGAATGAGGAGAAAGGGTGAGAGGAGTCTCCCACAATTCAAGCAAATGTTCTTGGAGAATTTCATGAATTGGCAAGGTGACTGCCTCTCTGGGAACCTTAGAGTATCCCAAAATGTCAAATTTTTTTGCTCTAGGTTCTTTTTCAGAGGTTACTGAAATAGAGAGTCCTTTAGCTACTTCCATGATGAAGTCTTGAAAGGACAAATCCTCTGGAGGAGACATTCTCCTCTTTGGAGAAGATGGCTCCTCAGGAAGAGCAAGAGATACTTCAGGAGAGTCATCCGATGAATCAGAATCATCAGAAGACTGGAAGTATCGTCTGTTGGCTTCCAGGGATCGATACGCGTATCGACCGGTATCGACATCGGGCGTACCCGGAACCGGATCGGTATCGGGAAAAACCCCGGAACCGGGAACCGGAATCTGTATCCTGGTCGATGTGGATGCCCTGGGTACCGGTATCGATTGTGGTACCGGAACCGAGGTCGGTACCGCTTGCTGCAGTACCGTGGGCGTCGCAGCCTTAATGAAAGCCATTATGGCCTGTTGCATGGATTGAACTGTATGATCCATGGACGCCACGACTGCCTGGATGTCGGTACCGGAAGAGTGTGCTGGTACCCCAGAGCAGTCTAACAGGTGATCGGTTGAGGCCGTGCCATCGATGTCAACCTGTAACCCCATAGGAGGAGTTTTGGAAGCCGGAGCTTCCCGCCGGGGTTGTTTGGCTGGGGCAGGGTCCTCAGGGTCAAGCCCGGGGGCATCTCGATACTTAGAGGGAGATTTGCCCTTTGAGGACCTGCCAGAGGAATGTTTTGTTACCTGAGATCCATCAGGAGAGGAAGACCTGGAAGATGTCGATGCTGGAGTATCTGTGGAAAACAGCATATGAAACATGGCTGCTCGGTTCTGTAAGCCACGTTTAGACATCAGGGAACAGGACTGGCAATCCGGAATGGAGTGGTCAGGCCCCAAACATTTAAGACACCATTCATGTGTGTCGGTAACAGAGATGGTACCGCTACACTTGGTGCATTTTTTAAAACCAGAAGCTGGTTTTTCCATGAGGGAAAATTGTTCTCTAGGCCTAGGGGCCTAAAGAGAGAAAATTTCACCAAGTAGTGAAAAGAAAATATATATTTTTTTTTTTTTTAAAGTAAAAAGAAAAAAGACCGGTGGTACCAGTCCGGTAGTCGGGGAAGGCAGACACTCGGCTAAAGAAACAAAATTAAAATAAGAACTTCATCAGCGGTGACAGGAACACGACCTGCTGGCTCCGCGGAAAAGAAGAACTGAGGAGAGTTGGTCAGAAAGGCGGGAAGGCAGCGCGCATGCGCTGTGGGAAGCTCCCAAAAGCTTTCTTCTGGGAAGCTGGGGAGCTTTCCCGCGCAGGCTCCGTCGGTACCGACGTACCCATATGTGAGGACTTATTCCTGCTTGTTCCTGGAGATAACTAAAAAGAAAATAATAAGAATTTTCTGCGGTGACAGGAGGACGTCCTGCCGGCTCCGCGGAAAAATGAAAACTGAGGAGAGACAGTTGGGAAAGGCGGGAAGGCAGCACGCAGGAGTGGTGGGATGCTTCCAAAAGCTCTTTGATTGGACGCTGGGAAGCGTTCCCGCCCAGACTCTGTCGGTACCGACGTACCCATATGTGAAGACTCATTCCTGCTTGTTCCTGGAGATGAATACAACTTCTTTTTCTTGTTGAAAAAGGGCTTCTTTACAACCTTTTTCTTAGCTGGGTTGGCAGTGTTCCTAGAAAGCCTATTTAGGCTGGTATTCTCGGACTCCAGCTGAGAAGCCTTGTGCTGCCAATCCTTGCCAAAGAGGTTTTCCTCCGTGCAAGGAATATCCCCCAGCTTATCTTGTACCCACTGCTCAAGATCAGATGTTTGTAACCAAGCAATCTGACGTGCACTGATGCAGATAGCAGAAGTCCTGCTAATACACTCAAAACAATCAAAGGTTGTTCATGAATTTGGAAACATTCTAGACATGTTCTACAAATGTCAGGTAATCGGCCCTCTTGTCATCAGGGAGAAGAGGAGCCATTAGTTCTAAATCTTTAGTCACCTCCCGAAGAAACATACCCATGTAAAGTATGTATAAACTTATTCTGGCCGATAACATGGAGGCCTGAAAACATTGACGGCCGAAGGCATCGAGAATTCTCGCCTCACGGCCTGGAGGATTATATGAATTTGTCTTAGCACTTTTGATTCAACGCTTTGCCAATTCCACAACCATGGAGTGGTGTGGTAACTGCGTCTTCTGGAAACCGGGACACTGCGGTACCCAGTACATGATATCGAGTCTCCGAGAATGTGGAGACACCGTTAAGGATGTTTCCCACATCCTAAGCATGAGGTCATGCAATATCCGGTGAATAGGTAAGGTAGCGGCCTCCTTAGGGGCTGCTGGATACCAAAGAATTTCAAGTTCTTCAGCTCTCGGTTCCTTCTCAGAGGTCACCGTAATGGAGAGGACCCAAGCCACATCCATATAAAGTCTTGAAAAAACATGTCCTCCGGAGGAAACATATGGTGTTATGGGGAAGGAGAAGGATCTTCCGGTAGAGCCTCTCTGGTACTGATAAATTTATCGGAAGAATCGAAATCAGAAGACTCAAAGTATTGGCGGGCCGAGTGCTCCCGCCCGGCCCATCAATGGTACTGATCAAAATCGGCATCAGAATGCCTCGGTACCGGACTCTCGATGCCGGACACTGACTCCAGGGCCAGCATGGGTGGTAGCATGGAGAGCGACACAATGGTCGATGCAGATACATCCGGTACCAGCGCTGGTACCAATGACTGTGGAACCGATTACAGAGGCTTTAGCGGTACCGAAGCTGCTAACAAGGCCGCTAAACTCCGTTCAATGGCCAGGATATGCTGATCCATGGAACTAGCCGATGCCTGGGTATAGGTACCCGAACAGGGGGCCATGACCCCAGAACATGGTACCAAGAGCTCTCCGGAGGTGGAAGCCTCGGGAGCATCTTGGGACCCCATTAATGCTTTGGAGGCAAGGACCTCCTGCCGGGGCTGTTTGGCCAGTATATTCTCCTCTAGGACAATGCTTAAAGCATCTCAATGCTTAGAAGGAGATCTACCTTTGAGGACCAACCAGTCTTCGAGGACGACTTAGGTTTCGTTACCTGAGATCCATGGGAGGAAGATGAAGCCCTGGACAACGTCGATGCAATGGACATTGTATCCGTGGCAAAGAGGGTGCCGAGTTTTGCAGCTCTATTCTGCAGGCCCCTCTTTGTCATCTTCCTGCAGAGGAGACATTCCGCTGGCAAATGGTCTGGTCCCAAACATTTAAGACACCAGTCAGGGGTGTTGGCAGCAGAAATAGTACTGCTTCATTTGGAACACTTTTTAAAACCACTAGTTAGTTTCTCCATTTTTAGGAACAAGGGGGTCTAATGTCCAAAATGGCACCTAAGCATCTAGAGGGCAGAAACCCTCAAAGAAAACTTTTTCTTTTGTTTTCTTTTTTTGAAAAAGAAAATAGAAAGAAAAGAAAAGAGACACCGACGATGTCGGTGCTAGTGTCAACGGGAAGGCAGACGTGACCACAAAAGAATTAAATTTTCTGCGGTAACAGGAATTGCTCCCTGTCAGCTCCGCGGAAAACAAAAAACTTAGGCGGGAGAGTTGAAAAGGCAGGAAGGCAGCTATGCAGGTGAAGTGGGATGCTCCCAAAACCTTTCTTATAGGACGCTGGGGAGCGTTTCCGTGCGGCCTCCGTCGGTGCCGACGTCACCCATATGTGAACACTACATTCCTGCTTGTTCCTGGAGATTAGGAGTTTCCTCCGTAGTGGACTCCAATAAGGCCGTAACATTTAGAGCCTCAACAGGTTAATCTGCAATTGTTAGAGGAAAATAGATTTTTTTCCCAACCAGTAGATAAAACACTTTCACAATAGGAGGAATCATATTAGGTGAAACTGCAAGAGTCTCAAGTATAATTTAAACATATCCCTTGGTGTTACTGTCGATACTCTTGGAAAATTGATAATCCTCAAATTATTAGCACGGGATAAGTTCTCCAACTGTTCGATCTTAACATTCAAAGAATTAAAGTTTTTAACAAAAAGTGTAGACTGTTCCTCCAACAGCACAACCCTAGATTGCTCCTCAGATAGCTCAGTTTGTAACACAGTTACCTTTGATGAGACCAGTTCCGCTGCAGCTGTATTAGACTGTACCTTTATCGCCAAAAAAGAAACCTGCGGTAGAATAGCTGCTACCAATGAGACAATTGCTTGCCAAATGGATTCAAGTGTAAAATTTACAGGACATTCCAAAGAAAAAGAAGTAGTTCCAAGATCTTGACCAGGAATATCTTCCAATCCAGCTGATGCTGATACAGCACCCACATCCACAGCCATACCAGCTGCAGTTCCACCACCTGAATCAGGAAGTGTGCTGTAGCTGATCCGGGATGAAGGTCTCCCAACTCCAACAGGGACCTACAACCAGAGAGTTCCTCCTGCTGCAGGCCGCTTGCAATGGGCTG
The DNA here is from genome assembly GCA_033557465.1 of Ichthyophis bannanicus. Lineage (NCBI taxonomy): Eukaryota > Metazoa > Chordata > Amphibia > Gymnophiona > Ichthyophiidae > Ichthyophis > Ichthyophis bannanicus. The sequence goes on from CM066031.1 coordinate 1,541,967,536, forward strand.
CTATAGACGCACCACCTTTGAGGATGGGTGCAGATAGGGGGAGAGAGAAAAACTTCCTGAAGCAGATGCCGAGCCCTCCCACTCCAGTATCTCAGCAGCCGGAATTACCTCCCTCGAGACAGCTGGGAATCGAAGCGGTCTTGGCAAAAATGAATCAAGAGGACCAGCAGTAATCTGCGTAGAGGTACCGGAGGCTGAGGAAGGCACCACCTATCTCTTTCCCTTCCAACCCATAACACCTCGACCACCTCGCTAAGCCCTGATCGACATCATCTTAACTCCTCCAGCCCTTTTCTGTGATTTAATTCTATGGGTACTATTCCTGGGCACCTTTATGGGTGGAATCAAATATCTACATTTCTGGCACTTAGGAGAAGTCTTCATAGAAAGCACAAAAACCGAGTGGAGCATACAAAACAAGCCAGGGAAGGGGCTGAGTATAAGAGGACATGATGTTTATCCAACAAGCACCTCTTTTTTTTTTTTTTTTTTTTTCTCAGGGTGCTTTATCATTATTTACTGGTTGCAACCTAAAATCAGAAGCCCTATGTTATTAAGTAAAACATGAACTGTGAACAGATTTACTATACAGTTTCTAAGGATTAGGTCTGACATATTAGACCAAACCGCAGATCATCAGGTGAAGTACAATACCGAATACAGCAAAAAGTAAGAGTATAAGTTCTTTACAACCAGTATAGCTTTATTAATCACAGACAAATAGTTTAAGATAAAATCATGTAGATATGAATTAGAAACATAATCTTACCTGGGCCCAAGCTGGTCAGGACATTCTTTTCGTTTTCTCGACTCTGCCCTAGATGGGTCAGAGGAATTTCCTCCCAATCCACTCATCTTGAACACATATCAGCAACTGGCAAAAAAAATAAGATATTGATTAACCAACAACAACAGTAAACACTAGTAAAGATAAGACTTAAAAAAAGACACTCAAACTGTGACTAATTTGCCCACTACAATTAAGCAACAGAAGAGTGAAGTCATCTAGGAATAGGTACATACACATACAGGCAATATTCACCTTTTGGGACTGGGACAATGGAAACTAAACTGGATGCCATGTCATTCTTTGATACTGCAGTAAAGCAAGCATTACAGTACCATAACATTAAGCTGCAGAACAGACAGGTTATCGGAAATATGGTAGCTAATAGCATAAGACTTACAGTTAAATGTATGTAGGAAATAGTTTCTTATCCATGAATTAAGTTGCAGAACAAAAATCCACAAAATTCTATACCCAGATTATATATCATGCTTTGTCCAAATACCACCAAGAAAGCTCTCCAGAGAAGTTTTATAACATAGGAAAAAGTAGAAAATATTTAGACTTATATTACAGAACTGTTTACTATCAGCTTAATTATCCCCACCTGAACAAGAAACCAACCTTTAGAGCTAGACTTGTATTTGAACACATGAAGCAAACATTACTTTGGCATAGCTGTAAGTCCCTACACAATGCTGCTAAAATATTTGTGGAAAAGAAAGCATAGTTACTCACCAGTAACAGGGGTTCTCCGGGGACAGCAGGAATCAATCCTCACATATGGGTGACGTCGGCACCGGAGGAGCCCAAGCAGTAACCTCTCCCTAGCTTTAAAAGAAAGCCTTTGGGAGATTCACCACACACGTGTGGCTGCATTCCCGCCCAAGGGTGCCATCTTACCTCAATATGTTGGCATAGCTCAAGATGGCAACAAAAAGAAAAGCAACTCCACGGGGAGGAGGGAGTGTTGTGAGGACCGATTCCTGCTGTCCCCGGAGAACACCTGTTACAGATGAGTAACTATGCTTTAATGTTCCTCACGGTTTGTTTTTGGGTCGCCTGTGGCTTATAGTTTTTTTTGGTAGCCTGTAGCTAGAGAGTTTCATATGTGAGGACTGACTTCCTGCTTGTTCCTAGAGAAACTGTAGTTACTCACCTGTAACAGGTGATCTCCAGGAACAGCTGGAATTTATTATTCACCTATGGTGATGTCGGTAAAGATGGAGCCCAAGCGGGAATGCTCCCCAGCATCCAATAGAAAAGCTTTTTGGGAGCATCCCACTGCGCCTGCATCGCTGCCTTCCTGCCTTCCCAACTATCCCTCTTCAGCTGTGTTTGTAGCTGAGAGAAAATGAGAAAAAAAGAAATCCTACAACTCCTAGGGGAGAAGGGCAGGTTGTGAAGACTAAGTTCCTGCTGTTCCTGGAGATCACCTGTTACAGGTGAGTAACTACACTATCTCCAGGAACAAGCAGGAATGTAGTCTTCACATATGGGACTCCCTAGCTTCCAGATGCCAAAGGGAATGACCTCAGAACCGATAGGCTTGCCTCAGGGCAGAGTTGAAGAGGTCATGAATCCTTAATCGATGTCTGGAATCGTTAGGTTCCTGGACAGAGGGTAGGAGTTGCCCTTAAGTCTGAAAGAGGTGCTGGAGGAGAGCTTAAGCAAACATGGCATCCCGGCAGGAGTCCTTGTCCAGACAGTAGTAGCAAAGGAGTGTACCGAAGACCAAGTTGCTGCTTTGCAGATTTCGTCAATGGCTACAGAGCGTAGATTTGCCATGAGACAAACATTATGGGTAGTGACATGACCCTCAAGGGATAGTCCTGCTTTATCATAAGCAAATGAGATGCAATCTGCTATCCATTTAGAAAGGCTATATTTGGATACTGGCACCCAAGTGACTAGGATCAAAGGAGATGAACAATTGAGAAGCTTTACGGTGCTCTACAGTCCTTTGAAGATAGAATTCAAAGCCACGCTTGCAATCAAGGGTATGAAGGGTTGCCTCTCCCCTAGATGAGTGTGGTCTAGGAAAAAAAGACAGGAAGGTAGACCGACTGATTCAAATGAAAAGGAGACATCACCTTTGGCATGAAGTGGGGGTGAGTCCTAAGGACCACCTTGTCATGGTGGAACTGTGTGTATGGTGGATCTGCCACCAAAGCTTGAAGCTCACTAATGCATCTAGCTGAAGTGAGGTCAGAAACTTTAGCGAGGTAGTGGCTAAGGGTTCAAAGGGCAGCTTGAGAAGTTACCCCAGAACAACACGGAGATCCCACGCCACTGGTGGTGGTCTGATGGGAGGTTTGGTGAGCAAGAGGCCTCTCATGAAGCATGCTATGAGCAGCTGTGAGAAAATAGGCTGCCCATCCAAGGGATGGTGAGGGGTTACAAATGCACTCAAGTGAACACTTACCGAGTTGGTCTTGAGACTGAAAGAGGATAAATGGAGGAGATACTGGAGGAGTGCATCCACTGGAGCCAAGAAGGGATTAATGTCCTTCTGGGAAAACCAGAGAGAAAATATACACTACTTGAAAACGTAAGAATGTCTGGTGGATGGCTTTTTATAGGCTAACAAGATGTCTTTTACCTCCTGAGTAAGGTTGAGATCCTGCAATATTATGCTTTCAGCAGCGATGCTGTGAGGTGGATAGACTGTGGATAGGGATGGAGCAGCGTCCCCTCCTCTTGAGAGAGGAGATCTGAAGCAGATCAGACATCTAGGGGTTGAGTCTCAGACAGACGTAGTAGGAGAGGAAACCACAGTTGACGTAGCTAACGCAGGGCTATGAGTATCATGAGGCCCCTGCCTGCTTGGAGCTTGAAAAGAGTCTTGGGAATCAAGGGAATAGGATTAAGAGCACACAGGAACTCTCGACCCCAGTGGAGGTGAAAAGCATCCATCTCCTGGTTGCCTGACATGGGAGTCCTGGTGCAGAAGAGAGGAAGTTTGGCATTCTGTGGAGTGACAAACAAGTCTATCCCTGGAATCCCCCAGGTCTGAAAGATGAAAGATGCTGTCTCCGTGTGGAAAGACCATTCATGGGGAAGGAGGATCCGACTCAGTCTGTCTGCTAAAACATTTTGATCACCTGGAAGATATACCGCTTGGAGGTATATCGGATGAGTAATGGCAAAGAACCAGAGATCGAGGGCATCTCTGTAGAGAGTCTATGATCCTGTTCCTTCTTATTTGTTCACATAGAACATGGCTACTTGATTGTCCATCTGTACCAGGACCCTCTGGGAGCTTAGATGCCTCTGAAAGACCTTGAGGACGTTGAAGATTGTTGATCTGGAGCTTGGTCCGTCCAGAGGCTCTGAGTGGAGAGGGTCCCTAGATAGGCTCCCCACCCGTTTGGAGGCATCCGTCATCAGGGTACATTGATGTGGAGGCATCTGAAAAGGTGGCCCAACAAAGAGATTCTCTGTGGACCACCACCATAGCAGCAATGTGGCCAGAGGGGCAGACACCTGGACTTTGTCCATGAGATGGCCTGAGGCCTGTTTCCACTGGGAGGCCAAAGCCCACTGGGCTCTGCGTATGCGCAGATGGGCATATGGTACTACATGTACTGTTGAGGCCATACGACCTAGAAGCTGTAGCATTTCTCAGGCAGTTAGGTGGTCTCTGAGATGTACCTGAGATGCCAGCTGAATGAGACAAGAACAGCGAGGCCGAGGTAGAAATGCCCTTGACTGTTGAGTGTTTCTTAAACACTACAGAAGCGAGATGGGACTTTGGAAGATTTATCACAAATCCCTAATGCTGACGTACCTGCATGGTACAGGAGAGAAACAGGTGGACCTCTTGGGAGGTGCCTGCCTTTATGAGCCAGTCATCTAAGTAAGGGAAGACAAATATGCCTAGAGATCTTAGAAATGCGGCCACGACCACCAGGCACTTAGTGAAGACTCTTGAGGCAGAGGTGAGTCTGAATGGAAGGACTCTGTATTGTTAATGTCTTCCCTGAAACATGAAGGGTAGATATTTCCTGTGTTCTGGATGAAAGAGGATATGTGTATATGCTTTCTTTAGATCTAGAGAACAGAGCCAGTCCTGACTCTGGGGGTAGGGTAGGAGGGTCCCAAGAGAGACCACCCTGAACTTCTCACGGACGAGAAACTTGTTCAGGTTTCTGAAGTCCAGAATGGGTCTGTATCCTCCGGTTTTCTTTGGTATGAGAAAGTACAGAGTAGAAACCCCTTCCTTGTTGAAATGTTGGGATGACTTCTATGGCACCATCTGATAGAAGAGAAGTCACCTCTAGAAGTAAAAGAGCAGTGAAAGGAGGCTGAGAAGGATATTCCCCTACTAGTATGGAAGGGGGCAGAGTTTCCATGTGAAACCTGTACCCTTTTGTCGGGCATAATGACAGAGTCTGCCAGCAATTTTGGGAGAAGGGGAAAGGGGGGGGGGGGGTCCCCAGAGGCAGAGTGGCTATGTTCTCTAGGAAAAAGTAAAAATCCAGGTGCAAATTGAGTCTGCGGAGCTGGTTGGTTTTTAGGAGCCGGTGGCTTCTTTTGCTGTTTGGGAGGCTGTTGCCTCTTCTGAGCACCTTGAGGCTGGTTACAAAGCAGGGGTGTAAGAAGGGTAAAACTTCTTTTTCTTATTGAAGAACGTTTTCTTTACAGCTTCTTTCTTCTTAGCCGGGCTGGCAGTGGTTCTAGAAAACCTATTCAGGGTAGTATTCTCAGATTCTAACTGAGAAGCTTTATCCTGCCAATCCTTACCAAAAATGTTCTCACCTGTGCAAGGAATATTATTCAGTTTATCTTGAACCCATTGTTCAAGATCTGATGCTTGAAGTCAAGCAATCCTGCGTGCTCCAATGCAGATTGAGATGGCTCTACTGGTGCATTAAAAGCAGTCAAAAGTTGCCCTATTTACAAACTCTGAGACATTTTGAGCATGTTTGGCCAAGGTGAAATAGTCAGCTCTCTTATCAGGGAGAAGAGGGGACATCGACTCATGATCTCTAGTAACCTCCTTGAGGAATATACCCATGTAGAGTATTTATGATCTTATTCTGGCTGAAAGCATGAAAACCCGAAAGCATAGATGCCCGAAAGCATCGAGAGTCCTCAATTCTCTACCGGGAGGGTTAGAAGAATGTGTCTTTGAACTTTTAAATTCAATGCATTGCCGATTCAATTACCATTGAGTGATGTGGCAACTGTGAGTTTTGGAAACTGGGAGACTGGTACTCAATACATGGTATCAAGTCGTCAAGTATGGGGAAATATGGTAAGGGGCATCTCCCACATCTGGAGCATGAGATCCTGGAGAATGCGATGAACGGGAAGAGTGGCCACCTCCTTAGGAGCTGCAGGGTATTGGAGGATCTCCAATCCCTCAGTCCTAGGCTCTTTCTCGGATGTTGCAGTTATGGACAGGCCTCTGGTTAGGTCCCGAATAAATTCTTGAAAAGACATAGCCTCAGGAGGAAATATGCACTGTTCCAGAGGGGGAGATGGATCCTCCGGTATACTTTGAAGTCTTCAGGTATCGATCGATTCATCATCGGATGAATCGGAAGATTCAAAGTATCGGCGTGAACGATGTCCATGTTCCGCTAAGGCTCGGTACGGACTGAAATTGATATCAGACCGGGGAACTTGCCTGGACGAACCACCGGTACCAGGTATTGATTCGAAGGCAGGCATGGGTGGTAGCGGATCTAGGGTACAAACCCCAATGCGGTCTGCATCAGTACCAGACTGTGCTAGTGTCAGCGGCATCATCAATAAGAATTTGATCAGGACAGATGCCACTAGTAGAGCAGCTAAGCTGTGCTCGATGGTCAGGATACGTTGATCCACAGAGTCCGCCGATGCTTGGGATTCAGAACCGGACATGCAGGCTACTGTCCCAGAGCATGGCACCATGAGCTCTCCAGAGGTGGAGGCCCCGGGAGCATCCTGGGTCCCCTCGATGGCTTTGGAGGGAAGGTCCTCCCACTGGGGTTGTTTGGCTGGCCGATCCATCTCTAGTGCAACACTCAAGGCATCTCGATGCTTAGAAAGAGATCTACCCTTGGGGAAACGGCGTGTCTTCAAAGAAGACTTATGCTTTTATTCCTGAGATCCATGAGAAAGACGATGCACTTGATGACGTCGATACTAAAGACACTGCATCTGAGGCAAAGACTGTGCCTAACTTTGCAGCTCAATTCTGCAGGCCTCTCTTTGTCATCTTCCTACACAAAGGACACTCTGATGGCTGGTGGTTGGGTCCAAGACACTTGAGGCACCAGTCGTGGGTGTCGGCAGCTGATATGGTACCGCCACACTTAGAACATTTCTTAAAACCACTAGCTGTTTTTTCCATTATGTCAGTAGATAAAAAGGTAGGCTTAAGGCCTAAAATAGCGTCAATGCGCCCTAGAAAATTCTACTTCAGTTTTTCTTTTTTTTTTTTACAGGAATAAGAAAGATGAAAGAAAAGAACCAATGGTAGTCGGTCCTGGCATCAACAGAAAGGAAGACGCAAACCACAAAACAAAATAAATAAAATTAATGAATTTTCCGCGGAGCCAGCTGGAAGCAAATCCTGTCACCGCAGAAAATGAAGAACTGAGGAGGGAGAGTTGGGAAGGCGGGAAGGCAGCAATGCAGGTGCAGTGGGATGCTCCCAAAAGTATTGGATGCTGAGGAGTGTTCCTGCACAAGCTCCATCGGCAAAAACGTTTCCATATATGAAGACTACATTCCTGCTTGTTCCTGGAGATGAGTACAGTTCAGTCGCAAGACCTCAGTAGCGACCCCAGCATCAACTAGGGAAACCAGTTCTCCGGTAGCCTGGACACACAGAAGGACCGAAGGGCAGGCGTTGCCTTAAACACCAAACAATGACGGAGTACCGCCTAGCTGAAGATGCTGTCTCGCCAAGACTCCTCCTCCAGACAATAATGCATTGCAAAGGTGTGAACCGAGGACCAGGTGGCGGCCCAGCAGATCTCCTTTAAGGAAACTGAGTGAAAGTTCGCAACAGAAGCCGCCGTGGCCCAGACGCTGTGCACAGTGACATGATGTGATGTAATGTGATGTGATGTGATGCTCCAGAGAAAGACGGCCTGACCGTAGGTGAAGGCGATGCAGTCTGCCACCCAGATGGACAAAACTATGCTTGGAGACAACTATGCCCAGGCAATTAGGGTCATAGGAAATAAAGAGTTGTGAGGAGTGACGATGGGGCTTGGCCCGCTATAAAGAATAGACCAATGCCCATTTACAGTCTAGTGTATGGAGAGCGGCCTCCGCTCTACTGGTGTATGAAAAATATGTGAAGCACCACCTCCTGGTTGAGGTGGGAGATCACCTTAGGAAGGAACTTAAGAAGAGTCTGGAGCACCACCCTGTTCCTCCTCTTTAATGTCTTTTTGGCTCCTCTCGCACTTTTAGTCCAACAACACGGTGTCTCCGCATATTATTACACTGACAATATCTTTCTTCTTTATCACACTAACTCTGTCTCCCCCGATATTACCCCCTTCAACAATTGTCTCTCCTCAGTAGCATCCTGGCTTTCCTCCAACTTCTTGCATATCAATCTCTCCAAAACCTCAGCCATCTGGTTCACTGCCGATAGCCCTGCCCCTTCCCTCATTCCACTGCTCTCTTCCGTTCCAATCCCCATCGTCACCTCTCTACGCTACCTTGGTGTGACCTTCGACTCCTCCCTATCGTTCAAAGCACATATCTCATCTGTAGTTCAGCGTTGCTTTCTCACCCTAAGACAACTCCGATCTGTAGACCCTTTCCTCTCTTTCTCTGCTATGTCCACCCTCCTCATCTCCCTAGTTGTCTCCCGCCTCGATTATTGTAACGTCTCCTTAGCTGGTCTCCCCCAATCCCAACTTCAACGTCTGAAACGAGTCCACAACACTGCTGCCCATATCTTCACTTGCTCTTCCCGTTTCGACCATATCACCCCTCTTCTCATTCGCCTGCACTGGCTTCCGATTCCCTTCCGTATTCAGTACAAATTTCTTCTTTTTGTTCACGGGTCTATTCATACTGGCACTCCTTTACCTTGCAGACCTGATCCACCTCCACATTCTCTACCGTTCCCTCTGCACCATCCACATGAACCGCATAACCTTACCCTCCCCATCCCAGGCCCACCTAGAAACCACCCGGTTCCTCTGCCTTTTACTTCCTTGGTCCCCGCCTATGGAACTTGATCCCCACAGACCTCCGCTTGAAACTCTTATTTAAAACATTTAAGGCAAATCTAAAAACCCATCTGTCTAGCTTATGGCCTCTCCCCCCACCCCGCACCCCTTTTCACCACCCCCATGATGTTGTTTTCCCTTGTTTCTGTTACTATAATCTAACCTCGACCTTTTACTCTTCTCTCTTCTTTCCTATCACACTATGGCATTCCTTTCCTAATTTTCTAAGCAGCCTTTTGTATATTGTAAACCGCTCAGACGCTATTGTGATGGGCGGTCTATTAAGTTCCCAATAAACAATAAACATAAACCTGGTGTAAGGGGTATGAGCCACCAGAGCCAGAAGCTCACTGACCCTGCGGGCAGACATGAGCAGTACGAGGAAGACCACCTTCCAGGAAGATACTTGGAGTGGCAGGAAGCCGGCGATTCAAAGGATGGAGCAGTGAGCTTTGAGAGGACCACACAGATCCCATACTGCTACTGGTAGATGAATTGGTGGTCAAGAGAGCAGGAGGACCCTCTGGAAGTAACCAACGAGAGGCTGGGCAGATGGGCAGAGAGGAACTTCCCCTCAATGAGGTAATGGTGTGCTGATAGCACACTGAGGTGAATCCTGATGGAGTTAGACTTCAGGCCAGCATTAGACAGGTGCAGCAGGTACTGCAGCATCAGCTGGACAGAACAGGAGAAGGGCTTGGCACCCCTTTCCGTACACTGCACCTTGAAAGTCTACAACGTAACTTTCCTAAGACTTGATACAATTTCATTAATCAAGTAATGTTTTCATTATCAATTACAAAACACTTTTGAATTAGTAGCAGAAGGTCTCAGCAGATATGGGCAGCCATTAGACTATCACTTTAACATCTAATGGACTCACAGCCCTTTTAACATCAACGACCTTTTTTTTAAGAAACTGCTACCAAAAGCATATGTAAAAAATTAGTTTGGAGAATGGTTCAAAAACTGTTATTAGTTTGAAAGAATAAGTGCTTAACTTTCGAAGAGGACTTCAGCTTGAAATTTCCCAACGCTGACAGACGCGCCATTTAGTGCGTTTCACCTTCACAGGTTTCGTCAGGGGAATCTTGTAAAGCACTAGAACAATACACAAGACAAGTTTATGAGTTACCAACTTTCAATGACGATGAGCAAACACTTATTCTTTCAAACTAATAACAGTTTTTGAACCATTCTCCAAACTAATTTTTTACATATGCTTTTGGTAGCAGTTTCTTAACAAAAAGGTTGTTGATGTTAAAAGGGCTGTGAGTCCATTAGATGTTAAAGTGATAGTCTAATGGCTGCCCATATCTGCTGAGACCTTCTGCTACTAATTCAAAAGTGTTTTGTAATTGATAATGAAAACATTACTTGATTAATGAAATTGTATCAAGTCTTAGGAAAGTTACGTTGTATACTTTCAAGGTGCAGTGCAGAGGTTTTTTTGCCTATTGACTATACTCCTCTAGCAAAAGAGACCTTCTATTGTGTTGTACCCCTTTCCGTACACCAAACCGAGAAGCGATGCCACTCGAAGGCATACGCTCGCTGTGTGAAGTCCTTGCATGAGTCCAGCAGGACCTCCTCCAATCCCAGGGGCAAGTCGAAGTGGGCCAAGGTTATCCTCTCAGCAGCCAAGCCGTCAGGGCCAGGGACCCCAGGTTGGGGTGCAGGAGAGAGCCATCCTACTGCAACAGCAGGTCAGGGGTGCTCCCCAAGGGGACTGGGTATGCCGAGACAGGTTGCGGAGCTGCAGAAACCATGGCTGCTGGGACCACCAAGGTGATACGAGGATCAAGTCAGCCCGGTTGACCTGGACCTTGAGGAGGGTCCTCGTAATCAGCGGCATGGGACATACCCCAGATGCTCCAGAGTGAGAATGATGCAGCAAGCTGCCTGCTGCACCTCGACAGCTGTCTCGCCTCTGGACTAGCCAATCATCCAGGTAGGGGAAGATGAATACCCCCTGCAGCCACAAGTGGGTGGCGACCACTGCTAGGCACTTGGTGAAAATCCTTGGGGCCGAGGCCAGGCCAAAGGGCAGGACCCTGTGCTGATAGTGGCTTCCTCTGATGCCAAACCAGAGGTACAGCTAGTGGAGCAGATGTATGAGAATATGCATGTATGCATCTTGGAGATCTAAGGAGCATAGACAATCTTCCTGGCAGAGGTAAGCAGCAATATTCCAAGGGAGAGTATCTTGAACTTCTCCTTCACCAGGAACTTGAGATCTCAAAGGTCCAGAATAGGGCAAAAGCCACCAGTCCTCTTGGGAACCAAGTAGTACCAGGAGTAGAACCCCTTCACCCTTGAAGTGGGGCAGGACTAGTTCCACTGCCTTGTCAGCTAAAAGCCTGGAGAACTCACGCTGGAGCAAGTCTCAATGAAAGGGAGTCATCAGGAGTTCCCCTGGAAAGAACGAGGGTGGCGTCTGAATGAAATGAAGGAGTTAACCCTCTCCCACCACCCTGGAGGATCCAGGTTTGGGTGATGATGCTGGGCTACCATCTGGCAAAACACCAGATGCCCCCTCCCCCCATGTGCTGCGGGACTAGACCTCATGGGGTAAGAGAGACTATGTCCAAAGAGTCAAAAGCCCTCACCCCTTGGCCTGCTGGGAAGCTGGGAAAGCTGAGTACTGGGGGTAGTTTTCATAAGCCTTCCTCTTCTTCAGGTAAAGGAGCTTTTTCCCCGAAGCCTTTCATCAGAGCTTGGCCCTGGTCAGGAACTCAAACTCCAGCTCGGCGGTCTTGTCAGTCATGGGCTTGCTGAAGAGATTCCCCCCCCCCCCCCCGGCATGAACATCGACCAGTTTGTCCTGCACCCACCACTGCTTCAGGTGAGAGGACTGTAGTCAGGCTTGGCGGTGGGCACTAATGCCCACCACAGCTACTCTGACCACCAACTTGAAGCCATCATAGGCCACACAAGTGATGAATTTGAAGCACTCCCTAATCGTTGAGGTCAGGGTCCGAAATCAAAGAAGAGGCTCTTCTACCATCCCAGCGGAGAACCCAGAGAGCTCCCTCATCATGTCTCGCAAGTGCATGCCCATTTAGAGCTGGTAGGCCTTGATCCGGCCGATGAGTATCAAGCCCTGGCAGCATTTTCTGCCCAAGGCATCCATAGAGTGGGCCTCCATGCCGGGGGGGGGGGGGGAGGGGGTCACCGAGGACTATGCCTTTTGGCTTTGAATCCTGCGTGTTGCTGACTCTACCACTATGGAGTTATGAGGCAGCTGTGCCTTTTGGAACCTGGAACTCCAGCTGACTCAAAACATGGCATTGAGCCACCTGCTCAAAAATGGCACCGAGGCCGGGGACTCCCACATGCGGAAGAGAAGCTGCTCCAGGATGGGGAAAATCGGCACTGTAAGTGCCCCTTCAGAGGGGCCTCATACTGGAGGATCTTGAGGTCCTCCACAGACTCTGTGGTGAAGGCCAAGACCTTTGCCATGTCCCTGACAAATTCCAAAAATGAGATATCCTCAGGAGGGAACCTGCACCGGTCCTCTGGAGGTGAGGGGTCCGAAGGGACATCCTGATGGGAGGCAGATATCAGGGACACATCATCAATCTTCCAGTCAGACTTGGAGTCGGAGGAGACCTCGAGAACCCTCCAGGTCTCGGAGCCATGAGGCCCCTGTGCCACTGCAGTCTGAACTGGAGGCAATGGACGAGGAAGTCCTCTGCCCCAAACGGGATCAAGAACGGGGCATATAATCGAGGCAGATGGCGCTCGAGGATCAGTTCTGTGACGCACTTAGAGGGGCCAGTGCTTGGGACAGATGACCCAGAGGGACAGAACATCAGCCAGCACAGCTGGGCCAAGAAGGCAGCGATGCTGCGCTCGAGGGCCGCCATTCAGACCTTAAGGCCAGGAGGATGCGCAGCCACCGGCGTGGACACCAACGGCTTCGGGCCCGACGTTGGCTCCATCAAGGGGGTGTCCTCGATGAGGATGGGTTTGGGAGGCCTAGTGGTTGGGGCAAGGTACTTCAGGCCGGAAGGTCGGGGGTTCAAATCCCACTAGAGGACAGCAACCTTGGGCCGGAAGGACTGGGGTTTCTAGTCCCACAGGTGCTCCTTGTGGTCTTGGGCAAGCCACTTAACCCTCCATAGCCCATGTTCCCTGTAAAATAGTTATCTTCAAGTTATAATACCCTGTTCAATGTAATTTCAGTTTGTTCAATGTAAACCGCACTGATGCAGAATAGCACGGTATATAAGAGAATGTAAATAAATAAATAAAATTGATGCTGGGAAGGCACTTTCTCCTGCCAGGGCAACTTGAAGGGCTGCTCCCAGACATCACCCTCAGCATCCTGCCGGTGTCTCCGATGCCAGTAATGTGGGACTTACCCACAGCTCCGGCATCATCGCCCGATGCTGCCACGGAATACATTCGGCTCTTCAGGGGATGGCCCTCGAAGAGGATCCCCTATCCGATACTCCATGACCTCGGGACTCAGAATGGGCATGGCCATCACACAAGGCCGAGGCCACCGGCTCCACAAGAGATGCTGGGCCAAAACGGAGGTCTTCCTGAACATGGACTCTCACTGTGTCACATGGTTCTTCTGTCCCTTGATCATTATTTTCTGACAAGTGTCCACAGGAGTCGTCATCGTGGTCTGCACCAAGGCAACGGAGACCACAATCGTGCGAGTCTGTGCGGGATATAGTTTGCTTGCAGTGGTCGCACTGCTTGAACCCACTGGCAGAGGACATAGCGGGACAGATGGCACCCACGAGAGCAAACTCAAGTGTCCCAGCCAGGGAGGGTACGAGGATACCTGCGCACCGAGAACAAAAGACCCGAAGGGTATCAAGACCTGAGAAAAACACAGCACTGAGGCAGCAGTGGATCCGGGGAGGCAAAAATGCGTACTGGAGGAAAACAATTAAGCGAGAGAAAAAAAGAAAAAGCAACCTCTTCTAGGGGGCAGATGAACACCCAATGGGCTCCACAGAAAAATGGAGACTGAGGCGGGAAGGCAGCCACACATGCATGGTGGATCTCCCAAAGGCTTTTTCTGAAAGCTGGGGAGAAGTTACCGCATGGACTCCATCAATTTTGACGTCACCCACATGTGAGGACTGACTTCCTTCTTATTCCTGGAGAAACACCACATAGAACACAAATGACATTGCTCAGTTTAAATAACAGCAAATATTTTCTTCATCTCTGTTAAAGTCTAATAAAGAAGGGAGAGTGAAATGCCTGAGCTTCTATTATCACAGGATGAACATCACAGGCAGTATTTTTGTTAACCTGTAATACACTTTTTCTATAGACAGCAAGACTGATCAGGCACACAGACATCATGTGTCACTGGGATGGAACCATTCTCCCAGAGCTTAGTTTTAGCATACAGGTCATACACAGCATTCTCCTCAGCTCCTTAGTTTCACAGCTCAAATATAATGCAACTCTCAAGGAGGAGGGAATGACTGTGTGCCTGATCAATCCTGCTCTTTGAGGAAAACACTTGCTACAGGTGAGCAACAGTACATTTTCTGTTAGCAAGCAAGACTGACTCAAGTGGTCAACTCCCAAGCTCATGGATGCTCCTCCTTATGTACCGTCCATTCTCCAGGAGCAGCCTGCACAAAAAACAATGCAGGAGCTGCATTATTATACAGATTGGCCAGCATATTTTATTATATACATTTTGCTTTGTGCCGTCGAGTCAATGCTGACTCCTGGCAACCCAGCAGCCTCTGGGTTTTCTTGGTAAGATGTGACCAGAAGTAGAGTTCCAGACCTTTTGTCCGAAACAATGGAGGATTAAATGACTTGCCCAAGGCCGCTGCTCTAACCACTAGGCTCCTCCTCCATTCCCCTGGCCAGCATAGTATGACCAAAAGCGCCATCTCTAGTTATGGACTCATGCAAGTATTATTGCGAGGTAAAGGTAGAAATCAAAGACCAGTTGGCTGCTTTGCATACATAATACAGTAGCTGAAGTTGCTCTAACCCAATAAGATTTCACTTTAGTAATTAGAACAGCACCAGTTTGTTCAGAACAGAATCAGATATAGAACTCTAGCCAATTTGGTAGAGATTGGCGACTGAACTTCAAATTCTGTTGGAGGAAAAGGAGACAATGAATGCGACGACTAATACATTCAACCCTTCTGAAATAGCAAGTGGGAGCCTGTTTACATGCCAGATTAAAAAAAAAACAAAAAACAAAAGAGGACTCATGTGGGTTCTTATGAGGTCACGGACAAAATATAGGAAGCACTATTTTCCTCATTTATGAGGAAAGATTTTACCACTTTTAATAAAGGTTTCAGATGAGTCCAAAGAACTACCCTATAATGATAATGGTCCTGTGTTGCTAAGACGAAGTTCACTTACTCTTCAAAATGATGCAACCACTTTTAGAAGAGTGATTTCTGGGTGATGTGATTAAGCAAAGCAGATATGACTGGCTCCAACAGCAGCTTCATAAGTGACTTCAGGACACTCTGGGGTCATATGGCACAGGAGGGCTTCTCCAATCGTGATTTGATATGTAGAAGCACTTTCATAAGCCAAGAAAAAGGAGGCTTCTGGCAACTCCAAGTCCTATCAACTGTAAAGTGATAGACCAACAGAACCCTGAGATATATTCTGATGGAGTATGTCTTATTACAGAGATATAATAAGTAACAAGATGCTGTTAACCAATGGGGTTGTAACCATTTATGAAACGTTAGATGGAAACTTTTTTTTTTAAGCAACTAGTATACCTTGAATAGCCTTCACTTTAATACTACCAGATTCTAAGTACTGTTTCATTTCCACACTGAGGGCTAAGGATCTGAAATTGGAATGGATAAGGCAGCCCTCATTATTAGCGATGATAGAAACAAAGGTAACATTAAACTTACTAGAAAATGTTCTTTCGAGTCCTGTTAGGCCAGTCTGGACAAGTGGGTTCTGTTCCCCTACCAGCAGATGTGGAGATACAAGCAGCCTCTAGAATTTTGACTCTAACATCACCGTGCCATAATCAGCTTGAGCCACTAGGGGAAAAGCTAGTATTTGTACCAAAGTACATGGCAAGGAATTAACCTCACACAATCTTAGCAAACAGAACAACGTGGAACAGAACAGGAAACATAATCATGTACAGGATGAGCTTCAATAAAAGGCTTGTCAGAGGAGTGAGTCCACAGGGCCAAGCGCTGAGAGTATACGGACCAATATGGTTTCCAGTGGAGGAAACTGGACTGGTCTAGCGAGACTCAAAGAAAGGACATTATCTGGTAAATAAATGTCACCTTCCATATCATCCTGCTAGACCAGTCCAGACAAGTGGAACGTAACAAAGCTATGCCTCCACTGGGTGGGAAGAAGACAAAGCAGCCTTCAAGGCCTCTGAACAAAGGCAATGTCTGCCCACACGTAGACATCCAAGTGATGCTGCTTGAAAACAGTGGAAAGAGATTACCACACTGTTACCCAACAAACGTCTAAGGGGGCTACCAAGTTACTCCCCACCTATGAGGACATTTGCACACAAGTGGAAAAACGCATGCAAACCATCTGGAACCAGCCGATTCTGCAAGAGAGACACTGAGGAAACTGCCTCCTTGATCCAGGGCCCAAGATAAACATGGCGGCTGTGTCACCTTTACAGGGCCCTGCAAACGGCACAAATAGATGGTCTGACTTACGGAAAAAGTTAGTATTCTTCAAGTACCAAAGAAGCACTCTCCAGACATCTACCAGATGAAGGCCCTTGTCCTTCCCACAGCACTGCTCCTTTGAAAAGGAAGGCAGACAAACCACTTGATTAACATGAAGACAGACCACTTTGGGCAAAAAGGAAGCAAGAGGCTGAATACATAGGGCCTCATAAGAACATAAGATATGCCATACTGGGTCAGACCAAGGTCCATCAAGCCAAGTATCCTGTTTCCAGTGGTGGCCAATCTAGGCCATGCGTACCTAGCAGTTTCCCCAAAAGACACAGGTTCCACAATGCTTGTATTGGGTCAAGCACTGGTATCCTGGGTCTCTTTATAATAATGGTTTATGGGCCTTTTCTCCAGGAACTTGTCCAAACCTTTTTTAAACCCAGCTAAACTAACAGCCTTTACTACATCCTCCGGTAACAAATTCCAGAGTTTGATTACACGTTGAGTGAAAAACTATTTTCTCTTATTTGTCTTAGTTTACCCTGTAGCTTCATTGCATGTCCCCTAGTCTTTCTATATTCTGAAAACGTAAACAATCGATCTACGTTTACCCGTTCCACTCCGTTCATTTATTTATAGACTTCTATCATATCTCCCCTCAGTCGTCTCTTTTCCAGGTTAAAGAGCCCTAACCTTTTTAGCCTTTCTTCATAGGGGTATCCTTCCATCCCTTTTACCATTTTGGTGGCTCTTCTCTGAACCTTTTCCAATAACGCTATCTCCTTTTTAAGATATGGCGACCAGACTTGCACACAATATTCGAGGTGCAGTCGCACCATGGAACGATACAGAGGCATTATATCATCCTTTGTTTTATTTTCCATTCCATTCCTTATGATACCTAGCATTCTATTTGCTCTGTTGGCCGCCGCTGCACACTGGGCAGAGGGTTTTAACATGTTGTCCACAATGACGTCTAAATCTTTTTCCTGGGTGGTGGTTCCTAATGTGGAACCTTGCATCGTGTAACTATAGTTTGGGTTGTTCTTTCCTAGGTGCATAACTTTGCACTTGTCCACATTAAATTTCATCTGCCATTTTGATGCCCAGTCTTTCAATTTATCAAGATCCTCTTGCAATTTTCCACAATCCTCATG
The DNA here is from genome assembly GCA_033557465.1 of Ichthyophis bannanicus. Taxonomy (NCBI): domain Eukaryota; kingdom Metazoa; phylum Chordata; class Amphibia; order Gymnophiona; family Ichthyophiidae; genus Ichthyophis; species Ichthyophis bannanicus. Next base: position 1,541,985,309 of record CM066031.1, read on the forward strand.
GGTTTTAACAACTTTAAATAGTTTTGTGTCATCTGCAAATTTGATAATCTCACTCGTTATTCCACTTTCCAAGTCACTTATGAATATGTCAAAAAGCAGCGGACTCAGAACAGATCCCTGGGGTAGACCACTATTCACCTTTCTCCATTGGGAAAATTGGCCATTTAGCCCTACCCTCTGCTTTCTTTTAACCATATCCTGATCCACAATAGTACACCGACTCCTATCCCATGACTCTTTAGTTTTGCCTCCTTCAAAAAGGATAAGTAATGATCCCTGCATGATAAAAAGTTTGTAGCTCAGAAATACATCTTGCTAAGTAAATTGCTACCAGGAAAACAATCTTCAGAATCAGGTCCTTAAGGGTAGCCTGCTTCAAGGGCACAAAAGGTACAGACATCAACGCCCAGTACACCAGGCAGAGAGCCCAAGAGGGTACAAGTGAACATAGGGGAGGGTGAAAGTGCAAAACCCCCTGGAGAAAATGGACCACATCCGTGTGCGAGGCTATGAACCACTCTGCCATCGGGCCTCTGAAGCAGGATAAGGCCACAACCTGAACTCGCAGGGGGCTAAGGGAGAGGCCTTTCTCCAAACCATCCTAAGAAAGGCTAGAAGAGAAAGCAAATCAGTCACCTCAGGACTAGTCTGGCTTTTATTAAATCAATACTTGAAAAGACACCAGACACACACATAGGCCAGACTTGTAGAAGCTCTCCTCGCCTTGAGGAGCATGGAAATCATGGAAGGAGAATAGCCTTTATGCACTAAGTGGCACTTCAAGAGCCAAACCATAAGAGAAGGAAGCCGGGTCATCGAGGAAGATTGGACCCAGACACAACAGTCCCCGGGCTGAGGGCAGACGCAGAGGTGGTTACTGAAGACGCATCAGATCCCCAAGCCACAGCTTCCTCGGCCAATCTGGCACCACCAGAACTATTCAGGCCGGATGCTGCTCTGTGTCAGAGTAGACACCCCACAAATGACTATGACGGAAACACATACAGCAGGTAGTGCTGGGGCCAAGACTGTACTAGAGCATCAACTTCCTCTAAGCCTATTTCCCTGTGGCGACTGAAGAATCTGCTTGCCTTGGCACTGGCCCAGGTCACCATTAAGGCCATCTCGGGCTAGCCCCAGAGCCATATGGCCCACTGAAACCCCTCCTGATTCAACTCTCATGCCACAGGACCAAGGGAGTGGCGGCTGAGAAAGTCGGCATCTACGTTGCCTATTCTGGCAAAGTGTTACGCCAATAGAGCTAGGAGGTTCCTTTCTGTCCAGGAAAAGAGAAGCACCATCTCCAGAGCCACTCTGGCACTCTTGGTGACTCCCTGCCAATTTGACATATGCCACAGTCACGGCATTCAAGTAAATCCGGAACGCTCTGTTCCTGACATCAGTCTGAAAGTGCAGCAGAGCCAGCCGAATGGCTGTCACCTCAAGAAGGTTGATGGGTCATGCCGCTTTCTGGTGGTTCCAATGGCCTTGAGCCATTAGATTCCCGTAACTGGTCCACTAGCCAAACAGGCTGGCATCTGTCAAGAGCAGAAGCCACGCGTGATCATTCAGCGGTATACCATTCCTCAGATGTTGTGGCTGCTGCCACTACCATAAGCTGGCCCCCACTACTAACGGGTAGGGGAGATGGACCTTGAACCCCTGTGAACTCTGAGATCACCAAGTCAGCAGGGACCTCTGAAGCAGCGTCATATGAGCTCGCACCCAAGGCATCATCTTGATTGTCATCGCCATCACACCGAGAAGCTGAAGATGATACCATACCCCACATTATACAGAAAATAGGAAACTCTCTTCCGGTGACATCACCAAACAGCATGGATAGCTGAAGAGCTCTGCTGATAAATCCCACAAAAGCAAAAAAATCTCCCCTATAAAAGCAAACCAAATACCCCAGGAGTGGAAAGCAACAGGCAACGGGTTCAGAGGTAGGAGATATGACTGTGGCAAGGAAAAAAAAACAGCGGACATATGAGAGTACACATTCTTGGCGTTACGACGTGAGCAGAAGGAGGAGAAAAAAATGGGAGGCAAGGCGAATTTGGAGTCAGAGAAAGAAGAACAGCTTGATACCTTAGAAGGGGTGCAGAGTAAAAGGGCCGTTGTACAAATTTCAAAAGAAGAGCTACATTCCTGGTTCGGTGAACTGCGCTCAGAAATGGCGGGATTTAGGGCGGACATGGAGGCGGCCATAACAGAATTCCGTGCTGATGTGCAAGAACTGGGAAAAAGAGTGGAGGAGGTGCGAAGCAACAGATTAAGTTGAAACTTGAGGATTTGTAAAATCAAGCAAGAAGACACAACCTTAAGAATAAAGGGGGTACCAGAAAGTGAAGAGTACAGAGACTGTGAGCAAAAGGCACGAGACATATGCAAGGCGGTGGTGGAGGACCCCGAGGAAAGAGGGGTAGCTCAGGACGTTAAAGTAGACAGAGCACACCGCACGCTTGGCCCAAGGAGAGGGGAGGCACCGAGAGATACAATTATATGCCTCCAGGACTTTAAAATTAAAGAAAGAATAATTAACAGGTATGGGGAGCAGGCCAACTTGAGTGGAAGTTAAACAAGGTGGCAGCGCAGAAGAGAATGGAGAGGATTCACAATGAGACTGCAGGAAGAGAACATTAAATATAAATGGCTATACCCAGCAGGAATTGCATTCACCAGCAACAGCATTACAAGGCGGGCGAGAACAGCGATGAAGGAAGCAGGAGTAACACGTTTACCAGAGATGGGAGAAAGCATAGTTACTCACCTGTAACAGGTGATCTCCGGGAACAGCAGGAATTTAGTCTTCACATATGGGTATCGTCGGTACCGACGGAGCCTGCGCGGGAACGCTCCCCAGCGTCCAATAGGAAAGCTTTTGGAAGCATCCCACAGCGCCTGCGTGCTGCCTTCCCGCCTTTCCCAACTGTCCCTCTCCAGTTGAGTTTAAAGCTCAGACAAAGAGAGAGGGAAAGAGAGAGAGATACAACTTCTAGGGAAGGTGGGTGGGTTGTGAAGACTAAATTCCTGCTGTTTCCAGAGATCACCTGTTACAGGTGAGTAACTATGCTATCTCCAGGAAAAAACAGGAATGTAGTCTCCACATATGGGGACTCCCTAGCTGCAGATGCCAGGGAGAAGGCCCCAGACGTTGTGTGCCCTTGTGAAAGGGCTCCACTTCCCCCATGGATCTCTGCCATCCTACCAGGGATGGTGGGTAGGAGTTGATTAAGTATGGAACAGGTGTTGAAGAACAGCCTGACCAAACAAGGCATCCCAGCAGGAGTCCTCGTCTAAGCAGTAATGGGCTGTGAAGGTATGAACCGAAGCCCAAGTAGCTGCTCGACAGATGCTGTCGATAGACACAGAGTGAAGATGAGTCATAGAGGGTGCCATGGCTCTCACATTGTGAGCTGTGACATGGCCTTCAAGAGGAAGGTTCTTACTCTCATAGGCAAAAGATACACACTGTGCAATCCAGCTGGACAGTGTTCTTTTGGAGACTGGAAGTCCCAAATAACTAGGATCAAAAGCAACAAAGAGTTGAGAGGACTTTCTATGTTGCTGTGTCCTTTGCAAGTAAAAGGCCAAAGCCCTTTTGCAGTCTCAAGTATGAAGATTCCTTTCTGCATTTGAGGCATGAGGCCTTGGGAAGAATACAGGAAGGTAAACCGTTTGGTTTAAATGAAAAGGCGACACCACCTTTGGCATAAAGTGTGGATGAGTCCTAAGGACTACCTTATCATGATGGAACCTTGTATAAGGAGGATCAGCCACCAACGCTTGCAAATTCACTGATGCGACGTGCTGATGTGATTGCAATAAGAAAGATAACCTTCCAGGAAAGGAATTTCAAAGAGGTAGTGGCTAATGGTTCAAAAGGCGATTTCATGAGCTGCCCAAGAAGCAGATTTAAGTCCCATGCCACTGGTGGTGGCTTAATGGGAGGCTAAGTTAAAAGAAGGCCTCTCATAAATCTCGCTAAGAGAGGATGAGAGGAAATAGGTTGTCTATTTATAGGCTTGAAAGAAGCTGCAATAGCACTCAAATGAGCTCTCACTGAATTGGTCTTAAGCCCTGCATTTGATAAATGAAGGAGATACTCCAGTAATGATTCCCGAGGTATTGCAAGAGGGTTAAGACCCTTCTGCAAGCACCATATGGTAAACCTTTTCCACTTAAATGCATAAGAGCGTCTTGTGGAAGGCTTCCTGGAAGTATAAAGGATATCCTTTACCTGCTGGGAAAGGTTAAGACCGTGAAGTTCTAGGCTTTCAGCAACCAGGCCCTGAGATGCAGAGACTGGGGATTGGGATGCCACAGCATCCCGTCCTCTTGAGAAAGGAGATTTGGAGCAGATCTTAACTCAAGAGGCGGAGCTTGAGAGAGATGTAGGAGCAGAGAGTACCATATTTAACGTGGCCAACGTGGAGCTATGAGGATCATATGACTTCTGCCTCTCTGAAGCTTGAACAGCGTTTGGGGAATTAGGGGAATGGGTGGAAAGGCATACAGGAAGTCCTGACCCCAATGGAGGAGGAAAGCATCCTTAGCCTGACAACCCTGAGCCAGAATTCTGGAACAGAACCGGGGAAAGTTTGGCATTCAGCGAACTTGCAAAGAGGTCTATGTCCAGGGTTCCCCAAATTTGAAACATTTTGGCCACCTGGTCTGCATGGAGAGACCATTCATGTGGAAGCAGAACTCGACTGAGTCTGTCTGCCCAAGAGTTCTGAATGCCTGGAAGATGCACCGCAAGGAGATGAATCTGATGCTCTCTGGCAAGGGCCCATAGTCGCAAAGCTTCGTTGCAAAGCGACAGAGAGCCTGTTCCGCCCTGCTTGTTCACATAGAACATGGCTACCTGATTGTCCGTTTGCACTAGGACTGTGTTGTAGCTGAGCTGGGTGTGGAATACTCAAAGAGCAAGGAAAATTGCTCTGAGTTCTAGGAGACTGATGTGTAAATAGGCCTCCTGTGGAGTCCAGGTACCCTGGGTAGAGAGGCCTTGCAGGTGGGCTCCCCAACCCACCTATGAAGCATCTATTGTTAGAGTGGCCTGAGGTGGGGGTTGCTGAAAAGGAGACCCCACCAAAAGGTTTTGGGGTGATTGCCACCATTGGAGGGACAAAATAAGGTGATCTGAGTTTGCTATTTTGTCTGACAGGCAACCTGCCGCCTGAGTCCACTGAGTGGATAAAGTCCACTGGGCTGCCCTCATATGGAGGCGAACATAAGGAACCACATACACGGTGGATGCCATGTGGCCTAGCAACTGTAACATTTCCCGAGCAGTGAGGTAAGGTTTTAGCACTGCTTGGGAAGCTAACTGCACAATGCAAAGGCAACGGGACTGTGGAAGGTAGGCCCTTGTCTGTCTGGTATCCAGTATAGCTCCTATAAACTCTAGGGACTGAGTGGGAGCAAGGTTGGATTTTGGGAAGTTTATGACAAGTCCCAAATACTGAAGGATGCGCATTGTGCGAGAGAGGGCAACCCTGGCCTCTGGCTCTGAAGGGGCTCGAATGAGCCAGTCGTCTAAGTAAGGGAAGACGAATATTCCCAGGGTGCAGAGAAATGCTGCCACCACAGCCATGCATTTTGTGAACACCCTTGGTGTAGAGGCCAGGCCAAAGGGAAGAACCCTGTATTGGTAGTGGTTCCCCTGAAACAGAAAGCGAAGGAACTTTCGGTGAGTTGGATGGATGAGAACATGAGTGTACATATCCTTGAGATCTAGAGAACAAAGCCAATCCTGACTCTGAACGTATGGCAGCAGAGTTCCTAGAGAAATCATTTTGAACTTCTCTTTGAACAGGAATTTGTTCAATTCTCTGAGGTCTAAAATGGGTCTGTGTCCTCCTGTTTTCTTTGGAATAAGGAAATAGGGGCAGTAAAACCCTGTACCCCATTGGGGAATGGTTACCTCTTCTATTGCCCCTTGAGCAAGGAGCACAGTGACCTCTTGACTTAACTGGTCGTTGAGAGAGGTCTGAAAATTGAACTGTATTACCATTGTAGGAGGGGGCATGCTGAGGAAATGAAGCTTATACCCCTCTCTTACAATAGACAAGAGTCCAATTTTCTGCTGTTATCTGACCCCCTCTGGAGGCAAAATGACAACCTTCTTGGGATGGTGGAGGGTTCTGGGCCGTTCAGGGCCAGGAAGTTAAAGTTCTCTAGATAGGAGTCAAAGCCCCTGTGGAGGCTGAGTCTGCTGAGCCGGTTGAGGTTTAGCTGCTTTTGTCTTTCTTTGTCTAGGTTGTTGCTGCTGTCCCTTTTGGGCAGACTGACGTAAACGTTGCCCCTGCTGGGTATAGGAGGGATAAAACTTATTCTTCTTACTGAAGAATGGCTTCTTATAGGATTTTCTCCTCGCAGGATCAGCTGTAGATTTAGACAATCTATCCAAAGTGATATTGTCAGCATCTATCTCATTAGCGTTTTCCTGCCAATTCTTGCCAAAGAGATTCTCTCCTGTGCAAGGAACATTCCCTAGTTTATTTATTTATTTAGACAGATTTGTATGCCACCTTTTCCTTCAATCAAGGTGTTCACGTCGCCTCACAATTGGAGGGTTACATTTAACATTAGGGTACGTGTAATCATTTAGACAGCACAGTTACGTAACAGTATTTAGACATCTAGACTATGTTTAGAAAGAACAATTGAAGTAACATTTAACATAAAGGGGAGGAGTGGCTCAGTGGTTGGGACAGGTTACCTCAGGCCGGAAGGCCGGGGGTTCAATTCCCGCATGGGGACAAGCAACCTCAAGCCGGAGGGACTGGGGTATCTAGTCTCATGGCTACTCCTTGTGGCCTTGGGCAAGCCACTTAACCCTCCATTGCCTCAGGTACACTTAGTGAGCCCTCCAGGGACAAGGGAATAAAAATTACCTGTTAGTATACATGTAAACCGCACTGATTCTAAAGAGCGTGGTATAAAAAAGAAATAAAGGTATTTACTAATGAGGTGTGTTGAATTTGTGTGTATGGATGGGATGGGTGTGTGCTTAGTTGGTGGAGGTAGTAGTGTTGCTGTTTGGGTAAGAGATGTTGCTTGAATGCTCATAGGTTTCTATAAATAACCATGTTTTGAGGTCTTTGCGGAATTCTGTGAGGTCTTCTAAAGCTCTCAGGCTCAATGGTAGGGAGTTTCATATTGAGGATGCAAGTAGTGATGGTGCTCTTTTTGAGGTTGGTTGTTTGGTTTTGTGGTAGCCTGCAGGTGTGCCGATCATGTTGTTGTTATTGGTTCTTCTTGGTCTATTGATGATGTCTCTTGTTATAATGTTTTGGAGTACATCTGCTGAGAGATGGTGTATGACTTTGAAGATTATCATGATTGTTTTGTATTTAGCTCTTGCCACCATTGGAAGCCAGTGTAGTAGTTGTAGGATGGGAGTGATGTGTTCGGTTCTTGGGGTGTCTGTGATGATGCGTGCTGTGGTGTTTTGTACCATCTGTAGTGGGTGTAGTGTCTGATGAGGAAGGCCCTGATATAGTGAATTTCCATAATCAAGCAATGGTGTAATGAGTGCTTGGCACACTGTGCAGAAGTGGTCTTGACGGAGCACTGGTTTGATTTGTCTGACTATTTTCAATCAATGATATGCCTTGTTTGCAGTTTTGGTGATGTGGGATTTTAGGTTCAGAGCTCTGTCTAGTGTTATGCCCAGATACTTAACTTCTTCTTTGACTAGTATGTGTTTGTCCAGGATGCTGATATTTTGTGGAGGCATGAAGGTGGGGTTCCTGGTGACGAACATTGCCTCAGTTTTTTCGTAGTTGACCGTTAAGTTGTTGGCTATGAGCCATTCATTCATGTCTTTGAGGCATTTTGTTATTGCTGTAGTGTTTAGTGCTAGTAAGTTGATTGGAGCATACACCATGATGTCGTCAGCATAAATGTGGAAGTGTAATTTGTGGTGCTTGATGATGTTGCATATGGGCTGTATGTAGATGTTGAAGAGCATTGAGGATAGGGCTGAGCCTTGAGGTATTCCCTGCGTGACAGGGAATTGTAGGGATTTCTTTTAATCGCATTTGACTTGTTGCATTCGCCCTTCCAGGTATGATGTGAACCATTTCAGGGTATTCTTGCAAAGTCCTATCTGTTGTAAGCGTTGCAATAGCTTAGGGTGTGACACAGTGTCGAAGGCTGCAGAGATGTCCATGAACATTATTAGCAGGAAGCCGTTTTTTATGTTATCTATGCCTCTTAGGAGATTGTCAAAGAGGGAGGTGAGTAGTGTTTCCACTCCGTGTTGGGGCTTGAATCCATGCTGATGTATGTCCAGTGGTGCATTGATATCTATGTGGTCTTGAAGTTGCCTTTGGACTGCTTTTTCCACGACTTTAGCAAGGAATGGCAGGCTGGAGATGGGACGGTATGACTTTGGTTCAGATGGGCTCAGATTGCTACTTTTAAGTATTGGTCGTATCATTGCGTGCTTTAGGGGTTGTGGCATGTATCCTTGTTGGAGTGAATCTTTGATGATTTTTTGAATGTGATGAGAGAGCTGACTTTTTGTGACTTTGATCCATGACACTGGGCATGGGTCTGATGGTGAAGTTGTTGTGTTTAGTCCAGATATGATGTCTTCTATTTGCTGCTTTGTTGGTATATTGAAGCTTTCCCATGCTTGGTGTTGCTTTTTTATTGTGTGGTCATTCGTTTATGGTGAAGCAGAGTATGTTCGGTTAGTGGTTGTTTTTGACTTCATGCAGTCTGCATATTTTATCCTGTACCCAAATTTCTAAGTCAGATGCCTGGAGCCAGGCAATCCTACGTGCACCTATGGCAATGGCAGACTCAAAGCAGTCAAAGGCTGCACGATTCACAAACTTGGAAACATCCTGGGCATGTTTGACAAGGGCGAGGTAATCTTGCCTCTTATCAGGAAGGAGAGGGCTCATAAGCTCTAAATCCCCTGTGACCTCCTTAAAGAACATTCCCATATATAAGATATAGGAACTGATCCTAGCAGAAAGCATTGAAGCCTGGAAGGTTCAACGTCCAAAGGTATCAAGAGTCCTACACTCACGTTCTGGAGGATTAGATGCATGCCTTTTTGCACTATTTATCCTTCTCATAGCTGATTCCACCACCATTTATTTTATTTATTTATTTAACAGTATTTCTAAACCGCCTTATCTTAATAATCAAGGTGGTATCACAGCAAGCAATCAGGTAAAGTGGGTGTGTTATACATGCAGTGAGGGTGAGCCTTAGTTGTGTGTGGGCTGTGTTGTGTGCTAGATTTGTTTGAGCTATGTACAAAGTGGGCTATCTACAGTGGTGCTAAAAACACATTTTATATACATACAGTGTTAGGAGGTATGGCGTGCTGTTGTACATTCTCTTAGGTTATGTGATGTGTCCATAGTGCTCTATGAACAGCATGGTTTTCAGTTGTTTTCTGAAGTCTTTGAGGTCTGGAGTTGCCCTCAAATCGTCTGGTAGATTGTTCCATATTGTTGGAGCAGCCATGGAGAGTGCTCTGTCTGTTGTGTCCTTGCGTTTGTGCTTGTATTCATTTGGGGTACTGACTCGGTTGTGTGTTTGTTTTCTTCTAGGACGTGTGCTGGTTTCTGGTTGTATGAGCGTGTGGAGGCTGTTGGCTGATGTGTGCTGTTTTATCTTAAATAGGTTTATGATGGTCTTGTATCTGATGCGTGCACTGATTGGAAGCCAGTGTAAGTCCTTTAAGGTAGGTGTGATGTGCTCCTGCCTTGCAGCTCCGGATATGATTCGTGCTGCAGTGTTTTGTGCCAGTTGGAGTGGTTTGAGGGCTTGTTTCGGTAGTCCAAGGTATATCGGATTGCAGAAGTCCAGTAGTGGGGTTATCAGAGCTTGACAGACGGTACGGAAGTGTTCTGGGGCGAGGAGTGGTTTCAGTCTCCTGATGATTCGCATCTTGTAGTAGGCTTTTTGGATTGTTTTGTCTATGTGAGGTTTGAGATTGAGTTTATTGTCCAGAGTAACCCCAAGGTATCTCACCTCTGATCTTATCGGTATCGTAGTGCTTTGTATCTTTATGTTTGGTGGGAATATGAAGCTTTGGTTCCGAGTGATGATTAAGGCTTCGGTCTTGTTATAGTTTATTGCGAGGTTGTTGTTTGGGCACCAACTCGTCATTTGGGTAAGGCAGTCTGTTATCTTAGAGAAGTCCGGGTTGTCGATTGATATCGGGGTGTCGTCTGCATATATTGTGTACTGAATGTTGTTCTCTTTCATAATGTTGCATATTGGTTGGATGTAGATGTTAAATAGGAGTGCTGAGAGTGCTGATCCTTGCGGTACTCCTTGTTGGACATTTATGGGTCGGGAGGTGTCGCGTCCCACCTTGACCTGTAGCTGTCTTTCGGTAAGGTACGAGTGGAACCATTTCAATGTGATGCCGTGTATACCAGTGTTCTTTAGTCTCTCCAGGAGCGTATTGTGGTCAACTGTGTCGAAAGCTGAGGAGATGTCGATGAAGATCATTATAAGTCCATTCCTGGTGTTGTCAATTGCTCTTAAGATGCTATCGAAGAGGTAGATCAGTAGAGTTGCGACTCCATGGTTGGGACGAAATCCGTGTTGGTTGTCGTTGAGTGTTTCGTGTTTGTCGATGTGTTCCTGAAGTTGTAGTTGAACCGTTTTTTCGATTATTTTTGCGAGGAAGGGTATGCTGGAGATTGGGCGGTATGCTGCTGGATCTTTTTTGTCGAGAGTTGTTTTCTTTATGATTGGTCTTACTGAGGCAAGCTTTAGTTGCTTTGGCATGAGTCCTTGAGTGAGTGAGTTGTGTACCATTTTATGAATGGTTGGGATGAAGTTTGATTTGGTGGCTTTGACCCATGACACTGGGCATGGGTCTGTAGGAGCAGTGCTTGTGTTGATTGTGGAGATGATGTGGGATATCTGTTCTGTTGAGGGTGAGTAGAATGTGCCCCAGGTTTTGGGGTGTACGTTCATTCCGGTGGTTCCACTGGGTGTTGTTCGCTCTGTGGAGTGAAATTTGTCTTTGATGTGGTTGGCGAATTTTTGTGGATCAACTTGTACTTCCCCTTCTGTTGCTTGCTCTTTTGTGAGGATCTTTACTATTTCGAAAAGTTCTCTGGGTTTGTTGATGGAAGTATTTATCATGTTTGTGTGGAATTCTTTCTTTGATTGGTTGATGTGATCGTTGTATTGTTTTTGCTTTGTTAGGTAAAGATGTTGGTCGGAAGTTGTTTTATTTTTTCTCCACCTCCGTTCAATCTTCCTGAGCTCCCTCTTCTCCTGTCGTATTTTTGCTGAGTACCATGGCTTGTTTTGTCTCTTGTTGTGGTGTTGTATCTTGGTCCCGCCATCGGATGGTTTGGCGGCATTAGCTAAAATGCTGTTCCAGTTGGAAACTTTTTCCTCCAGGTCCTCTGTGTCAATGTTCGAGTGTTGTATTGTGTCCTGTATGAATTCATCCCTGTCAAAGGACTTGAATCGCCTTTGTGTGTGTGGGATGTTCGCTCTTTCGTTTGTCTGGTCCTCTTGTGATCGCAGCTTTGTCTCGATTAAGTAATGGTCAGACCATGGTACTGGGGTGATGGTGGGTTTAGAAATTAGGTCTCTTGATGTTAGGTAGTTTGATGCGAAGATGAGGTCTGGGGATGATCCAAGTCTGTGTGTGTTGGTGCATTGATTATCTGAGTGAATTGAAGTGAGGTCATTGCTTGAAGGAAGGCCTCTGCATCTTTTGTATTGGCGGACTTGAGGTTGAAGTCTCCGATTAGTAGTGCTGGTTTGTTGTTTGTAGTTATGGCACAGGCTTCTTCGAGTGTGGAGGCTAGTTCGTCGGGTGGAGCGCGGGGTGCTCTGTAGGTTAGGCAGATTGCAATGTTCTTGTTCTTGATGCTAATTGTGTTACATTGCTGTGTGTCTGTGAGGTTCTGTGTCTTGAACTTAAGTTTTGTTTTTGCTATTATCAGTACTCCTCCTCCACGCTGGTGGGTGCGTGGGCAGTTGTACGCTGAGTAGTTTTTCGGTACTAGTTGGTTGAGTAGTACACTGTCGGTAGGGTTGAGCCATGTCTCTGTGATGCATATTATGTCGGGCTGTCGCTCTTCTATGTGGTCTACAAGAGTGTGTATCTTGTTGCAGACGGATCTGGCGTTTATGAGCTCAATTGTTGTTACATGTGCTTCCTTTGTGCCGGTGTTGGGGTTTGATTTGTGTCTGTTTGGTCGCTTTGCTTGTGAAGTTCCGATTGTCTCTTTGTGTGTGTGTTGTGGTTCGAAATATGGCAATGCAGTTGGAGGGTGTGGTAATTGAGTCTTCTGAAACCCAGGACAAGGAGGAACTCGATACATGGTGTCGAGTCTTCGAGAGTGAGGAGATGTGGTTAGAGGTGTTTCCCACATCCTTAACATGAGATCATGCAAGATCTCATGAATAGGTAAGGTAGCTGCCTCCTTAGGAGCTTTAGGGTATTGCAGTATTTCTAATTCCTTTGCCCTAGGCTCTTTTTCAGGAGCCACTGTGATGGAAAGATCTTGGGCCACATCTCGGATAAAATCCTGAAAGGACATATCCTCTGGTGGAGACATCCTACGCCAAGGAGAAAAGGAATCCTCAGGAAGAAGTACTCTGGTATCGGTAGAGCTTTCAGAGTCTTCAGACTCATCCGAGGATTCGAAGTATCTCCGATCCGGGTGATCGTGCAAGGCACGGTACCGGTACCGATCAAAGTTGGCATTGGAGTGGTCCAGTACCGACTTGTCGATGCCGGATAGACACGCATGACTCGGTCCCGGTAGAATACCTGCCGATGTCGATGCAGTCAGTGCCGGCACCAGAGTCGGTACCGGTTGAATTGTCTGAAGCGGTTTCAGGGGCATCGAGGCCGTGAGAAGAGCCGCCAGACTGCGTTCAATAGCCAAAAATCTCTGGTCTATCGACGCTGCCGATGCTTGGGTATCGGTACCGGATGAAGCGGCCGGTACCCCAGAGCATGGCACCAGTAGTTCTGCCGAGGTTGAAGCCTCGAGAACATCCTGGAGCCCCGTTAGTGCTTTGGAAGCCGAAGCCGAAGCCTCCCGCCGGGGCAATTTTGATGGTGAAAGTCCCTCAAGGGCAACGCCAGAGGCATCTCGATGTCTAGAAGGAGATCTACCCTTTGAGCACCGGCTAGATTTATGTTTAGTTACCTGAGATCCATGGGAGGAAGATGAAGCCCTGGAAGATGTCGATGCCACGGAGGCTGCATCGGAGGGAAAAAGGGTGCCAAGTTTAGCAGCTCGGTTTTGCCAGCCCCTTTTCGACATCATCCCACAGGCAACACACTCAGAAATAGAGTGGTCAGGACCTAAACATTTGAGGCACCACTCATGGGTGTCGGTGATGGAGATGGTACCGCCACACTTGGAACATTTTTTAAAACCCAAAGTGGGTTTTTCCATTTTGAAGGAAAAAGTTGGGCCTAGTGTCCAAAATGGCGCGTGGCACCTGAACAGAAAATTACTGAAAAGACTCCAGAAGAAAGTTTTTTGTTTTTCTGGGGGGTTTTTTAAGAAAAGAAAGAAGAACCGGCGGTACCAGTGTAGCATCGAGGGAAGGCAGACGTGACCACGAAAAAGAAGAATAGAAGGGATTTTTTTTCTGCGGTGACAGGATGTGCGACCGGTCGGCTCCACAGAAAATGAAGAACTGGAGAGGGACAGTTGGGAAAGGCGGGAAGGCAGCACGCAGGCGCTGTGGGATGCTCCCAAAAGCTTTCCTATTGGACGCTGGGGAGCGTTCCCGCGCAGGCTCCGTCGGTACCGACGATACCCATATGTGAAGACTACATTCCTGCTTGTTCCTGGAGATATGAGGAAACCAGGGAATGGACAGACAACAAGATGGCAGAAAGTGGAAAGCAAAGAGGAAAAATAAACGTGTAATGCAAACGAGAAAGGACATGGGACTGAGTAAATAAGCAGAGTTGAGATGGAAGGAAATGAAAAGGAACCCAGAGTCAGGAAGAAAGATGGGAAGGAAGCACATTTTGTGAATTGACAAAAGAACTGAAGGCAACAGCAAGAAAAAAGAAGCCGCAAAGAAAGACTCAGTATATAACATGAAAGGGGAGAGGGGGGGGGGGGTAAGTAAAGTGAGCCAAGGATGAGAGTAAGGAGGAGATTACGATAAGAGAGAGTATGCTCAGAAATATGAGTCATGAGGGGGTGGGTGAGGATGACGTCACTGAGGAAGAGGAAGCTACAAAGTGGTAGCATGAAGGAGGGGGGAAAGGGAGGGAGGTTGGGAGGAAGGGGGAAAGGGAGGAGGGAGGGAGGGGGCTGAGGGGGAAAGGGAGGGAGGTCGGGAGGGAGGGGGCTGAGGGGGAAAGGGAGGGAGGGGGCTGAGGGGGGGGGGGTAATTGGATCCTGTGAATGTACAAAGAGGAAATATAGCGATCTGAAATCATGGGGAGTAAGCAAAAGAAATTTGATGAATGTAAGGTAGTAACCATTAACGCTAAAGGCCTTAATTCCTGGTATAAAAGACAGGCCCTATTAAAAAAGGGTAACAGATTAAGAGCTGATGTAGTGCTTATACAACTAATGGAAAAAATTGTGGATACACTAAGTTTCTAATTTGAATTTTTTGGTTTCTTTGCATATTTTCTATGGAAATCTCAAAGTTTTTCTGAAACATTCAGTAAATGTATATAAGAGTGAAACAAACTAGTTGAGTTTTATGTTATATTTTAGATCAAATACATTAAGGTGTCTGTACGATTCTTTAATGGACACATATTTAATCTATGAATTCTTTAAAGTTAATAGCGAGTTGGAAAGCCCTTGGAGTCAATTACTGCCTGGCATCTTCTTGGCATGGATTCAACAAGAATTCTCAAGTCTTCTGTGTTAATTACATGGAACCACGAGCTGACAATAGCCTCAATAAGGGCTTGTTTATTGCTTGGGCGTTTGCTTGCCACCAAACGTTTCAGCCTATACCATAAGTTCTCAATAGGATTTAGGTCAGGACTATTTCCTGGCCAAGGCAGAAGTGGAATCTTCTTCTCGGCAAACCACTTCTTGCTTAGTCATGCAGTATGACATGGTGCACCATCTTGTTGAAAGATCCAATCTGTCTGATGGCCAGGCAGATCACACATTTATGGAAGTAATTTCGGCTCAAGGACTTCATGGATGTACCCACTTGCATTAACTGTTCCACCAATGACTTGGATTCAATGCCAGGACATGCAGCCCCATATCATAACATTCAAAAGATGCTCGACTGTGCTTTTCATGCAATCTGGGAGACAATCTTCACCTGATCTTCTTACGTAATGAAACCCATCGCTTCCAAATATCGATATTCTTGTCTCTTCGCTCCAGATTACCTTTTTCCAATCTTCTATAGTCCAGTTTAGGTGCTCTTTAGCCCACTGGAGGAGTCGTTTTCTCTGTTGAATATTCAGAAAAGGTTTCTTTCTTGGAATTCTTGCCCTCAGACCAGCATTGAGTAGCCTGTTTCGAACAGTTCGATCAGTAACGGACACACCAAGATCCATAAGTTCCTGATTGATGTCCTTAGCAGATGATTTACGATTTTTTAAAGCCAGCCTAACAATCATTCTGTCAGTTTTTGGAGTTGTAGGCTTTTTCCTTCCTCTTCCCTTCTGAGTTGCAACACTTTCATTGACTTTGAAGCGAGCACACAACTTTTGTACACCAAATGCTGTCACTCCATGGCCCATCTTCTGAGCGATTTCACAAAAGCTGTACCGCTCATTTCTCAAAGTAATGGCTGTTGCTCTCTTTTTAGGAGACCAGTCAACCCCCTTTGTTGCTGCCATCATTAATCTACAAAATACAATAACATATTCCAAATTGTAAACTTTTTATTAAGCATTTGTCATTTTTTAAAAATATTTTCACTAATAAATAAAATAAATTTGTAAAAATAACAAAAGCACAAATATGACTTCAATACAGCTTGCGTACACCTGGCAGTATAGCACACATTATCTGAAGTGTCAGCTTATACATGAGATTCTGCATAAAACCTGCTTAAAGTAGATCGACAGTTTCATGAAAAATATCATTTTCCTGAGAAAAAGACATCAATTACCTTGTCTGACTCCAAATCGAAGTTTTTTCTGATAAATGTTGATGATATTCGTTTGTAATATGTTCCCAAATGTTATGGCAACAATCTGCATAGAGTATCTAATATATAGAATATTTAATTAACGTAAGACAGACAGATATTATCACGGAGAGCTCAAATTTTACAGGTGTATCCACAATTTTTTCTGCTAGTGTACAAGAAATGCATCTAAAAAAACCACACAAGATGATTGATGAGTAAAGAATATGATAAAGTATGCTTGGCACATAATCGGAACTCACCAAAGAGGGGGGGGGAGTTGGAATTCTCTTTGCAAAAGGGTTTAGCTTGGAAGAAGAACATGTAGACAGGGACCCGAAGGGGTGTTTTATTCTGTGGAAAGGAAAAACAGGGAGGTCCTTAGTAGCAGGGAGTGTATACGCACCAAATACACAGCAAGGGGAGGTTTTATGGGAAATTATATGAGGTGGTAGAAGCGCATATGCAAAACCCGGTGATACTAGGAGGGGGGGGGGATTTTAATGCAACCTTAAACCCCAGAATAGATACCATGGTGGGTAATAAGCAAGGCACTAAAGGTGTAAGTAAGAAGTTTGGGAAATTGATACACAAATTGGGCGCAGTAGATGCTTGGTGATACATGCATGGGAATAAGAGAGAATATACACACTACTCACACCCACACAAAAGCTACAGCAGATTGGACATGATATGGGTGGATGGAAGGATAATAGAACAGGTAAAGTAAGTGGATATAGGACCCATAAGTTGGACAGATCGTGCACCAGTGGAGGTTGCATTGAGTTTATAAAGAGAGGAAGGAGGTCTGCGTTTCTGGATGTTGAATGAAGCCCTTATAGACGAGGAAGAGGGGCCAAGACGTATTCAGAGCACTATATGGGATTACATGCAGCATAATAATGGGGGAGAGGTGGGACCAGCTGGGGTGCGGGATGGATTGAAAGTGGTGGCAAGGGGGCACTGTATAGTGTTGGCGGTGAGACGGAAGCAGGAAAAAGAACAAAAGGAGCGCAAGTTATTAAAGTTAAGACTAGAAGAGACAATGCACAAACAGAAAAGTGGAAGGAGGAGGCTGCAACATATTAGAAACTTACGGGAAGAATTAGGAAGACTAAATAAGGAGGAAGACGCATTTAAGTTGGACCAACTCTGACATGAATTTTATGTACAGGGAAATAAGCCAGGCAGATATCTTGCGCCAAAACGTAGGGAGAGAAGGATGCAACAACAGATGCTGTGAATAAAAGATGAGCAGGGTGGATGGGCTAAAGATACTGAATACAAAAGGTATTTTGGGAATATTACCGTAAACTTTATGAATCGGAACAGGCAGAGGGAGTGGATATAGAACAGTATTTGGCAGAGCTCACATTCAAGCAATTGGACTTGGAGCAACAGCAGTGGATGAACAGAGAGATTGACAGAAAAGAAGTAGTAAAGGCTATAAAGAGCTTAAAATATGGTAAGGCACCAGGATTGGATGAAGTATTAAAAGGGGAAAGGTTACCAAGCTCAATGGAGGTGGTGGGTATAGCACCAAACCTGGAAAGGACCATGGGAAGTGTGAGTCATATAGGCCCATTTCTCTCATCAATTTGGATGCTAAGATATTAGCTAAAATATTAGCTATTAGGTTGCAGAAATACATACCACAATTGATAAAGGAGAATCAAGCGGGATTTATCCCGGGTGGACAAGCGAGTGATAATGTACGTAAGTTGTTGAATATAATATGGCAAGTACGTAAGGATCAGACATCATCCATAATGAAGGCGGTAGATGCAGAGAAGGCTTTTGACAGAGTAAAATGCGCTTTTATGTTTGCAGTTATGCGGAAGATGGGACTGGGAGATAATTTACAGAAATGGATAGAAGCTCTTTATAGAGAGCCTAAAGAACGTATAAGGATAAATGGGGCATATTCAGAGGTATTTAAATTGGGCAGAGGTACAAGACAGGGGTGCCCGATTTCCCCATTGCTGCTTGCAATGGTGATAGAACCACTGGCCGAAAGTGTTAGACGGAATAAGGAAATACATGGTATAAAGGTAGGTGAAGAAGAATACATCTCATTTGTGGATGATGTCATGTATACATTAGGACAACCTATGTAATCTATACCAGCCTTAATACAAGACATCAAGAAATATAGTAAAGTATCTGGGTATAAAATGAATATGGGGAAAACAGAAGTTCTAAAAATTCAGTTGGACCTACAGGAAGAAGGTAAGGTGCGAACCACATTCCCGTTTAAGTGGGCTAATAAAAGTGTGAGATACCTGGGGATCCAGATGACTGCAGAGGGGTCTGAGTTATATCAGATGAACTATGACCCAACAATAAAAAAAGTGCTGACGGATTTAGTAAGATAGGACAAACCTATTTTCTCATGAATGGGAAGGATTGCCATAGTGAAGATAGCACAGTTACTTACCTGTAACAGGTGATCTCTGGAACAGCAGGAATTAGTCTTCACATACGGGGTTCGTCGGCGCCGACGGAGCCCGCACGGGAATGCTCCCCAGCATCCAATCAGAAGGCTTTGGGAGCATCCCTCGCGCCTGCGCGGTAGCTTCCCGCCCTTCCCACTGCCTCTCCCCAGTTGCGTTTAATAGCTGAGACAGAAGGAGAGGAGAGGAAGGAAGAGAGAGAGAGAGAGAGAGAGTTACAACTCCTAGGGGAGGTGGGTGGGTTGTGAAGACTAATTCCTGCTGTTCCGGAGATCACCTGTTACAGGTAAGTAACTGTGCTATCTCCAGGAAAAAGCAGGAATGAGTCTTCACATTCGGGGACTCCCTAGCTGAGGGTGCCAGAGGAGATCCCAGAATGCGCGCCCCTGGACAGGGCGGCATCGCCCAACCTGGATCCCCGGCATCCCCTGAGGGATGGAGGGTAGGAGTTGAGAAGAGTTGCCAAGGCACAGCAACCGAAGACTACAGGGGAGTCTTCAAAACCACGTCAAATATCATTAAACCGTTAATGATCTAGCACAATCTAGAGCTTACCTACTGGATTGTAGAAGGCAGAGCTGCGACGGGTACTGTAGATGCAGTAGCGAAGTCTTCAAGGGAACTTCACCGCAGAGAGGACGAAGATCCCAGTCCGGGCGGGCTGGAGACGCAGGTGTCAACCGGCACCGGAAAGACGGCAGGTCTTCACGAGGAGCTCTAAGAGAAGCTGAGAACTCCAATAGGAGCAGAGTCCCCAATCCGGAGGACTAAGCAGAAGACTGACCGATCTGGGAGAACCCAGCCCGGAGAAGAACAGGAGTGTACCCCGGAATACCGAGGGGTACACTGTCTACCCTAGCCGGCAAGGGATAGGAAGACATTGGGTTCGAAAACCTCCAGAGGAGGCGTAAACCAAGGGGCTGTTGACTTCACAGCAAGTTTAAGCATAACCGGTCCGAGGACCCGAGCCGCAGAACGCAGGCAAGTGGACCGGCCGGACCCCGTAAGAAATAACAAAACGTCAGTACCGACAATTGGGAGATAGTCGGTAAGACACAGGGCGCTATAACATTTCCCAAATGCGCCCACCTGTACCGATATATATCCAATAACAGGTATAGATGTATATCGGGCTATAGGTGGGCCCGGGAACGCCCACCCAGGTTACTAAACCGGTATGCACACGTGAGAACGATACTGCCAACTCGGACCGGCCCTTGATCCACAGGAGGGCGCCCACCTGGAAGGTGGCGGGGGGAAGGGCCATCCAAAGTGATGGGCCGATGTGCGTGGTGCAGGGCAGATCGGCGAGAGTAGCAGTATGGTTGCGTGACCGCCAGATCAGTTGGGGAGGAGCACATCAGGAGTACGTAGGCCCCTGAGGTGTCCACCTGACAGCCACGCAAAAAAAAAACGTGTCCTCCGTACCACAGGGAAGGCAGGAGGATAGAAAACCCTATAGCCACGGTGTGACCGTGGGGGTCATCTCCGGCCTATATAAAAAAAAAGCCTTCGGGGGTAGGGCCAATGCCCTCCGCTGCTCCGAAGAGTGCAGGGAGCAGAGCCGGGGATCGACATGGGTCAGTGGGACTCCTGTCCACCGTAACCTGACAGACCCAGGGGTTTCTCTGCGAGAGCGGAGACACAGACCAGAGGTGGGTGGTCCGGCCCTGTCGAGGATTGGTTCGGGCCATGCTCGGAGAGTAGCGGCCAAGGCCTACACTGGGAGAAGGAGATTCGGTGTGCGATACCCTCAATCCGGGGGAACCAGGCAGAGGGGAATCCGAGGCATGTACCCGAGGGTAAGTCCGAAGAAGACTAGCATGGCCCTGAGGAGCCAGGCTAACCTAGTGTGGGAAGGGTCCCCCCCCCCCCCCCGCGGGGGAGGGGGCTCCATACCTCCAATCAAGCAGCCGAACCGCTTGTCATACTGAAAAGAACCCCAGTGTAGAACTGGACAGTAACTTCTGGTAAGAGGAGTTAAGCGCAAACTGCCGCATACCGGAGCCTAAGGCTGCTTGGCATGGGCAGCCTGGCGCGAGCCCTGGCACTGCCGACCGGTGTGAGACGCACCGGTCGGCAGGTGGGCACCCGGCAGGTGGACAGAGGGATGAAACTTCCTCTTCTTCGGAAAGGAGGGTCGGGAAGGACATTTCCTACCCCCGGGAGAGGGGGAGGGCCGTGGGCGGCCAGCGCCAAACAGGTCGGCGGAGCACTGAGCAACCTGATGCAAAGCCTCGCCATTGAAGAGGTTCTCCCCGGTGCAAGGGGAATTACCCAGATTATGTTGTGCCCAGCTGCACAAGTCGGAAGCCTGCAACCAGGCTGTACGACGCGCCCCTATGGCGACAGCAGAGGACCTGCTAACTGACTCAAAAGAGTCCACGGCAGCACGAGAAAGAAACCAAGAGATATTCCTGCAATGGTAAAGAAGCAAGGAATAGGCAGGGGCCGACACAAAGGGAGACAAAAGAGATAACCTCTCGGTGACCTCCCGAAGCGCCAGGCTCATATAGAAAATATATGAGAGAATCCTGGAAGCCAACATGGACGTTTGGAAGGTTCGCCGCCCAAAGCTGTCCAGAGCTTTAGACGCACGATTCGGGGGGCAGGAAGAGTGCTTCTTCTTGCTTCCGACCTTCCTCAGGGCCGATTCCACCACAATGGAATGATGGGGAAGCTGGTGCGTCTGGAAACCCGGAGAGGGGGGCACCCGATACAGGGCATGCATGGCTGTAGGCGGCGCCGGTACCTGTAAGGGCGAGCGCCAAATCCCGAGCCGGAGATCCCGCAGGGAGGGATGTAGAGGAAGCATTATGGCTGCCTGTTCCGCAGGACCCGGACTTAGCGAAGGGCCCGGGATAGGAATGGCGAGCAAGTCCGCCATGTCAAGGAGGAAGTCCTGAAACGACGGCTCTCCCAGAGGGGCTATTCTGGGGGAGGCCGAGGTGGAGGGGCCCGCTTGAACACCAGGGGACCTACCGTGCTGGTGCACGGGAGGAATCGCTCTAAACAGAGGAGGGTACTGACAGTCCCAATTCGAGGCAGTTGGTACTGCATCGTCAGAGCCCGGGATTGATTCCAAGCGGGGCATCGAAGGGAGCGACGTCCCCGACGGGCCCGCGGGACTCAGCCTCGGCCCCGACTCCGCAAGGGCGGCTGGAGTGGTGCCGTGGCAGCTGGAGAGCAGGCGAGAGCAGCACTGCGCCGTCGAAAGAGACCGGGGTCGGATCCGAAATGTGTCGGAGCCACGCTTTCCAGACTGGAGATCGATTCGAGGCTGGGCATCGAACCGAGCGACGCCTCCTTAGGGGGCCCCGGTGTCGGCAGCCGCGCCGGTGCTGCCACTCCCGAGAATGGAGTCGGGGTCGCGACGATCGGTGCAGAGGGCAAAGAGGGCTTCCCAGGCCGAAACTCGGCAAAGAGGGAAACACCCGAATTCGGCTCCGACGTCGGGAGAGAGGCCCTTCTAGACGCCGGGGGTTCTGCCCGCGCCTGTTTTATTGAGCGGGAAACCCTTACGGGGCGTACTACGCGGCCTCGAGGGTACCCAGGTAACCCGCCGACGAGCCCCGGCGGGGAGCGAGATGCCCAGCCCCGGCTCCACGGCCACGGCGCTTCTTTGGGTCGACTCAACCGAAGGTCCCGGGTCCCGCGGGCAAACTCTAGTGACGAGTGGAGCACTCGACGCCCGCGTAGATGCCGGGAGGTCGGTGGCGTCCGGGGGAGGCCCCGGCCCCGCGCAAGATGGGGGTGCCGACCCGCCCGACCGGGATAGATCGATCGGCTCCGCAGGTGGAGCCCGGTGGCGACCCCTGGCGAAGAACGGGGCCCTCGTTCCTGAGACCACTGCCGGAGGGGCGGAGTCACTCAAGGCCAGTACCGCCCCCGCGGAAGCCGGGGACAAGTCGATCGGCCCTGACGGAACCGAGGGCACCCGGTGCCGATCCCCGGCGGGGAGTGGGGCCACCGACTCCGACGCCAATGCCGAGGACTTGGTCCCGCTCGAAGCGGTCACCACCTCCGCGCATGGCAGGGGTGTGGGCACGCTATACCGGGTCAGGTTGGTCCGACGATCCCCGGTGAAGAGTGGAACACTCGACATCGACGCAGATGCCGGGGAATCGGCACTGCCGAAAGCGGGTACCGCCCCCGCGCAGGGCCGGGATGCCGTAGAGCCAGACTGGGTCAAGTCGATCGGCCCCGAAGGCACCGAGGACACCAGCTGACAGTCCCTGGCGAAGAGTGGAACACTCGACGCCGGCGCCGATGCCGAGGGATCTGCACCGCTCGAAGCGGGTGCCACCCTCGGGCATGGCTCGGGAATGTTCTGTGAGGAGCGAACCTCAGGAACAACCCAAAACCCCGTGGAGGCTCTGGAGCCCGAAGACTCCCTCCGGGGTGTAAGGGACTGGAGGGGAAGGCCGGAGCCGTCGTCATGCAGCGCATGAGACTCACCCCTCAAGGCTCGGTTAGTCTTAACAGACTGTTGTTGGGTTACCTGATCCTGGCGAGGAGAGAAAGCCGACGACCGCACCTCAGAGGGAAAGACGTCATCGAGGGACACTCGAAACAGGGAGGGTCTTCTCCCAACGCTGAAGCCCGGGGAACCGGGGGAGAAGGGGTCAGGGCCCAAACAGGAGAGACACCAGGCGTTGGAGTCGAAGAAGACAACGTCTCCACAGTGGGGGCACTTCTTAGGGGAAGAAGGCTCCATGCTGGAAAGCCCGGTAGGCCTCAGAATAACACGAGGAGGATGCTCCTCGAAGGAAAATAAAGGAAAACAAAAAAATAAGGAAAAAAGGGGGGCACCAGTGGTGCCAGAGTCAGCGGGAAAAAAACCGCGACCACAGGAAACAAGGAAAAGAAGAAAAGTTTCTGCGGTGACAGGAGGTACGTCCTGTCGGCTCCGCAGAAAAACGAAAACTGGGGAGAGGCAGTGGGAAGGGCAGGAAGCTACCGCGCAGGCGCGAGGGATGCTCCCAAAAGCCTTCTGATTGGATGCTGGGGTGCATTCCCGTGCGGGCTCCGTCGGCGCCGACGAACCCCGTATGTGAAGACTCATTCCTGCTTGTTCCTGGAGATGAATATACTACCTCGATTATTGTTTCTATTTATGTCTTTGCCCATAGAGATCCCCACCACAATGTTAAATTTGGTGCAGACAAGAATCTTCTCCTTTATTTGGAGACACAGACCTACAAGGGAGCAAAGGAAGATAATGTATAGAGAAAAAAAGGAAGGGGGCTTGGCAGTGCCTGAGACAGCAAGGTACTATGAGGCGGCACAGTTGAGAGCTTTAATGGGATGAAGGTTAGAGAGGGGTGGGCCCCAATGGAGTACACAAGAGCAGGAGATGGTAAGGCCAAATTGCCTTATTGACTTGATGCCTTATTAACTGCCTTTAACCGCCACTATAGGGGCGGGCCCGTGCTAGAGGGCCTCGCCAGAGGGCCCTTTGGCGTGGCCCTTAGGCGTAGGGCCGTGGCACAAATGAAGACTAATAAATGTGATTCAAGTGCTATAACACTTGGACAATAGGGGTATTCACTCTGACACCAATATCATACTCCTCAGTGGTAAGATATCTACCTCTGCATTACTTCCTTTTAGCTGCTGTTTTAAGGCGTAGGACCATGCAAGTCTAACGAAACATCTTCTCCCTACAGAATATATGATGTTCTTCCATTCTGTATAGAGGTATTACTCTACCTTATGTTAAATGTAACTTAATGTATGTCATGTCATTTTCTGTCTTATGTATCTACTACTTTATTTTTTTTTTTATTTAGACAGTTTTTGTATACCGCCTTATCCTTCAATCAAAGCGGTCACAACACAGTTGGGGGATACATTTAACACGCAGGGATATGAGACACATACACTAATACTTACAGGGAACATGGGCTATGGAGGGTTAAGTGGCTTGCCCAAGACCACAAGGAGCATCTGTGGGACTAGAAACCCCAGTCCTTCCGGCCCAAGGTTGCTGTCCTCTATTGGGATTTGAACCCCCAACCTTCCGGCCTGAAGTACCTTGCCCCAACCACTAGGCTACTCCTCCCTCAACTTTGATTTAAGATAAAGTGGTTTGTATGTCCATGTAATGTGATGTAACCGCTTTGATTGAAGGAAAGAGCGGTATATAAAACTTGTTAAATAAATAAATAAATAAAATAAATGTGGCAGAGAAGAGGGGGGAGAGGAAGGGGCCAGGATAGGAACCCCTATGTGGCATGGACATTTCGAATTTGGGATAGGAAACATAAGGTGTTGACACAGATGGGGGGAAACATTAGAGCACAGCGGATTACACAGTGTGAGGGATGTAAGGTGGGAGGAGTCTCTGGTATATTTCAAAAGTGGCATGAGAAAGGGTTACAGTTCATGAGACAGGTATTAACAGCTGCAGGCCAATTAAGACCATTTCGGGAGTTGCAGCAAGAATTTCAAATAGAGATAAGTGATTGGTATGGTTACTTCCAATTGGCACGTTTCTTGGGGGGGAAAACAAATAAAGGAATGCTTAGGTAATAAGGAGAAACAATTTGAAAAGATGTTTAGGATGGGAGATTTATCCAGAGGCATAATCTCAAGATTGTATAAAGCATTCAGTGGGCCCATGGACCAAGGAACACATATGCAGGCATGGGAGGAGGACTTGGGAGGTCACTGGGATTATCAGAGATAGGAAAAAAATATGAAGGGGTAAAAATACCAGTGGCCTCGACAGCAATTCAAAAACAGTGTTATAAGATGCTGTACCGAATGTATTTAACCCCAGTGTGTCTGTGTAAGATGGAGAAATATAATGATTTGATGAGTTGGAAGGGGTGTGGAAAGAGAGGAGACTATATGCATATGTGGTGGAGGTGCCCAGTGTTACATAAAACATGGAAATGGCTATCTGACTTGTTACGAGATATGGTGGGTTGGGTTGGCCCTATTACACCAGCAGGAATGTTATTGAATGAATGGGGGAAGATTTGAAGAGTGAACTGGTGCATATGCTAAAGATGCTAGCGACTGGAGTGCGGATGGAAATAGCGAAGGGGTGGAGGTCAGAGAGAGAACCAACCCCTGAGAACATAAGAACATAAGATATGCCATACTGGGTCAGACCAAGGTCCATCAAGCCCAGTATCCTGTTTCCAACTGTGGCCAATCTAGGCCAATGAGAGATTAAGCAGACTGGCCTACATCTATAGGATGAGCGAAATTACTGCATATAAAACACACAGGATAGAAGTCTTTCAAAGAAGATGGGAAAGGTATAGGGAATGGTTACAAAAGGAGGACAACAAATTAATGGGATGAGTTCAATCAAGTTTAGAGAATGTGATAGTAAAATAAGGGGGGGTGCATTACAGGATCCAGTGGGGGGGGGGGAGAAAGGAATATTAAAAAATGAATAGGTACATGGAGAGGAGTATATAATGTGATGTAAGAGGAACAATGGTAACTGGATAATAATTGGAAGATACGAATCAGAAGATAGTTTTGAGATGGAGAGGTATGCCAATTATGGATGTAAGCTTCTTTGTTGGGCTGATGAAGACAGCCAGATGTATGATATATCATTGACTGTAAAGGATGAGAAAACATGATGTAACAATTTGTGCAGTACCGAAAAAAATCTAAATAAATAAAAAAAAAGAAAATAGGAATCCTCTTTCATATGTACCAGTCAGGTTTCTGTCAACACCATAGGACAGAAACTTGTATGACAGTACTGGTTAAAGAACTTAGAGAAGAATTAGACAATGGCCAAGTCATACTTCTGGTGTCTTTGGATTTGGCCGCTGCGTTTGATCTGATCACTAGAGGTTATTACAGCATTTAGCAGATATAGGAATCACAGGCACTGTTTTGTCTTGGTTCCCGTCGTTCCTCCAGGACCGCTCTTTAACAGTTTCCTTTTATACCTCTCAATTTTGCTGGAATGTGGGGTGCCACAAAGGTCCATTCTCTCCACTATATTGTTTAATCTGTTCATCTACCCACTGGCACTCCTAATACAATCTATGGGTATCAGCTGCATCTTCCTTGCAGATGACATGCAATTACTGCATTCAACAAATCCTTTGAGGCAGGATTTAACAGCTTTAAATGCCTGCCTTGCATCAGTATCAGCCTGGCTTACCCAAAATGCGCTGAAATTAAATCTTGTCAAAACCCAGAGGATGTGAGTTAGAAAGTTCAACTCATGCTACTTGCACCCATCTTGTCGACAATCTATCCCAATGGTTTCCTGCTTGAAAATTCTGGATTGCAAATTAGACTCCAGACTGACTCTTAAAGACTCAGATAGTGGGTATATCAAAAGCTTGTTTCTATTCCTTACACGCAATCCAGTCCATTCATTTACATCTTGATGTGCCAACATTGGTATCTTTCACACATGCCCTTGTTATTAGTCGCTTGGACTACAACTCATTGTACTGTGGCTTGCCACAAACCTCGCTCAAACTATTCAATTAATGGCCATTAAGGTGGCCACCCATGTGAGAAGATTCAATCATGTTACACCATTGTTAAAGGTTCACCATTGGCTGCCAGTCTTCTACAGGATTCAATACAAAATACTTATCCTAGCACACAAAGCTTTCTATGCAGGACTACCACATTCTCTCTCAGATCTTTTAATACCTTATGTTCTCACCAGGGCCTTTCATTCATTACAGCAAAATAGATTGGTATTACCTGCGAATGCCAGGGCACACTGATATTACTTGCCAGGTTGCTGCCTTCTACCTGGCGCCAGCCTTAAGGAACTCCTTACCACACCAATATTAGGCTGGAGGCATCATTCACCCGATTTAAGGTTGCAATGAAGATGTATTATTTTGAACAAGCGTTCCTCAACCCTTAGGGTTGGCACAGCCGCTCAAGGGGAGCCTACAAGCCTAAAGCAGACTGGAAACTCTCTTTTTTGGGTTGCTATTCCAAACCAATAATGTAGCTTTTCAAGTTTTATTCTTTTATTATTTTGTACAATTTTTTGTTTTGTTTTGTTTTTTAATTGTAAACCGCTTTGCTGTTCTTATGAAAGGCAGTATAACAAGTATAAATAAACCTAAACCTACCCTGGGAGTAGACCATCACCTGGTCCAACAACTTCTCCACTCACTCCTTAGGGGAGGAAGACTGCTCAGTCAAGTGTCAAAATGCACTTCCGGGTATCCCAACGTCTGAGACATCTACAAGTGGCTCTTCCCTTGATTGACCACCCAGCCGAGAATTTCCAGGAAATGCACCACATTCGTCGAAACCTGAAACGATTGAGCGAGACTGGGCCCGGATAAGTCAGTTGTCCAGACACTAGTGAACACAGATCGCTTGGTGCTGCAGCTACCACCACCATGATCTTTGAGAACATCCTTGGAGCAGTGTAGATGTCAAAGGGAAGAGCAGCAAACAAAACAAGAGCCAAGCACAGAGAAACACAAAGTACTGCTCATCCTCCCAGATAGGGATATGGAATAGACCACAGCTAAATTCAAAGAAGTTAGAAATGCCCCACTGCGTACTACCTGAATCACAGACCACAGGATCTCCATACAAAAGCACAAGGTAAGCAGATGAGCACCGACTCCACTGGCGTTGTGAATCGGATGGATCTGTCCTTTTCTGGCACCACAAGTAGATGGAGTATCTGCCATAGCCCCACTCTGCAGGGGGCACCAGCACTATCGCTTGCAGACTGAGCAGCTTGTCCAGTGTGGCCTGGACAATGACATTCTTGGCCGCTCAGCCACATGGAGAGACAACAAAGGCACACAGGATAGGCTCTCTGCACTCTAGAACATATCCATGTTGAATGGTGGACTTGAGCCCACTTCTGGCAGAAGAGGCATAGCCTGCTGCCCACCGGAGATAACCAGGGAAAGGCCCCCAAGTCTGTCAATGCACTTAATGGGAGATACTACCTCTAGAAAAAGAAAGTCTTCCATGGCCCATGAGCCCCACGAAAGGACTGAGATCGGGACCTAAATCCCAAAGAGGAAGAGGGTATTTACAGGCGTTGCGAGACCCTCAGAAGTTCGAATAACGGAAACACTGGAACATGGAAAACAGGAATACACTGAAGAGGTTGATGCCCCTGAATGCTTTCCAGGCCCCTTCGGGATATGTTCGGGGAGGTGATGAGGCTTGGACTCGCCCAAGTTCTTGACCAGGTTTTCCAAGTTGGACCCAAACAGTAGCCTCCCTTGAAAGGTTAGCTTAGTCAATTGAGCCTTGAAGGATGTGCCCGCTGCTCAGTGGCAAAGCCATATCCAATGCCGTGCCACCACCGAGAGGGCAACTTCCCTGGCAGCTAAGTGGATGAGATCATACATAGTGTTCGAAAGAAAGACTGTGGCAGACTCCAAAAGTGGTACTGTCTTCTGGAGCAAGGGACTGGATCTACTGCAGCAGAGCTTGAGTCATTAGACACACACACACACACATATATATACATACATACACACAGTGTCAACTGAAAGATAGCTGAGGCAACTGCAAATTGATATTTCATGATAGAGTTCACCTTACGATTCAGGGAATCCTTTAAGGTCGTACCATCCTCTACCAGAATGGTAGTCTGCTTCATGACCGCCGTAACCTAGACATCCACTTTGGGCATGCTGAACCACACAGAGCAAACATCCGCTGGCAGGGCTTATATGTTTTACACACTTTCAGCGTCCTGGCCAGGGAGTCAGATGAGTTCCACTCCAAATGGATCATTTTTTTGAGAACTTACAGAAAGGAAAGTGTAGTTACTCACCTGTAACAGGTGTTCTCCAGGAGCAGCAGGAATCAGTCCTCACATATGGGTGACATCGACGTCGATGGAGCCCCTGCGGAGCATTTCCCCAGCTTTCTATGAAAGCCTTTAGGAATACTGCACGCATGCGCGGTCCCCTTCCCGCCAAAAGGTGCCATCTTGCTCAGTCAAATGACATAGCTAAAAAACAGCACACAAAAATGTAAAATAAACTATGTACAAATGCAACTCCCAGGGGAGGAGGGAGGGTTGTGAGGACTTATTCCTGCTGCTCCTGGAGAACACCTGTTACAGGTGAGTAACTACTCTTTCTCCAGGACCAAGCAGGAAGTCAGTCCTCACATATGGGTGACTCCCAAGCTCTGGGCTACCAAGGAACCCAGGCTGAACAAGAGAACTCCCTCTAGTCCCAGCATCAAGAAAGGCTTTTTACTGAAAGAACTTCCACCGGTAGCCCAACGGAGGGCTGGAGGGCAGGAGTTGCCTAAACCTCAAAGAGATTCCGGAGTACTGCCTGGCCAAAAGCACTGTCCCTACGGGACTCCCTCTCCAGGCAGTAATGAGCTGCAAAAGTCTGGCTTGAGGACCAAGTTGCAGCCCTGCAGATGTCAGCCAATGGTACAGAGCGGAGATGAGCTACTGAGGCAGCCATTGCCCTGACACGATGGGCCGTGACCCAACCCTGCAAGGGAAGGTCAGCCGCCCTGTAAGCCCAGGTGATACAGTCAGCCACCAATAAGGACAAGGTACGCTTGGACACAGCTAGCCCCAAATTATTAGGGTCAAAAGAGATGAATAGCTGAGTAGCCCTTCTATGTCCTTGCGTACGGTCAAGGTAGAAGGATAAGGCCCTCCTACAGTCCAGGGTATGCAGGACCGCTTCAGCCTGGCTTGCATGAGGCCTAGGGAAGAATGTTGGAAGAACCACCTCCTGGTTGAGGTGGAAAGAGGAGACAACTTTAGGGAGGAACTTTGGATGAGTCCTAAGGACTACCCTGTTCCTATAGAAGCGGGTGTAAGGCCTGTCACAGACCAGGGCCTGAAGCTCACTCACTCGTCTGGCCGAGGTTAAGGCTACCAGAAAGAGTGTCTTCCAGGAAAGAAAGCGGAGAGGACAAGTAGCCATCGGCTCAAAAGGTGGGCGAGTCAGTTGCTGCAAGACCACATTCAACTCCCACTCAGGGGCTGGAGGATGGACAGGAGGCTTGAGTAAGAGCAAACCTCTGAGGAACCGGGACACCAAGGGGTGAACCGATATAGAGTGTCCCTCCACCAGTGAGTGGTGAGCTGCTAGAGCTGAGAGGTGGACCCGAACAGAATTGGACTTAAGGCCCTGATTGGATAAATGCAGCAGGTACTGAAGCACCACTGGTACAGTACAGGAGAAAGGATCTTCTGTACGTAGCTGACACCACACAGAAAACCTCTTCTACTTCAGGGCATAGGTTTTTCTAGTGGACTTCTTTCTAGAGGCCAGGACGACCTCCTCAACTTCAGGAGGTAGGCCCCAAGGAGCCAAAACTAACCTTGCGGCCTCCAGGCCATCAAATTGAGAGATTTGAGATTGGGGTGCAGAAGAGACCCTTGGTCTTGAGACAGAAGGTCAGGTTGCAAACCCTAGAGGTAGTGGAGTGTCCACTGCTAGCTGAAGCAGAAGTGGGAACCAAGGTTGTCTCAGACACCTAGGGGCTACCAGAAGGACCGAGGCCTGGTCCTTCAGAACTTTGAACAGGGTTCGAGCCACCAGAGGCGTGGGAGGAAACGCATATAGGAGGCCTTGGGACCAGGAAATCAGAAAAGCATCTGCTGCTAGTCTCAGAGGATGCGGTTGCCTGGAGCAGAACATGGGCAGCTGTCTGTTCAGGGGACTGGCAAAGAGATCTATGGATGGAAGTCCCCATCTCAGGAAGATCCTCTGAACTACCAAGGGATGGAGCTGCCACTCGTGTGGCTGCAGAATTCTGCTCAACCTGTCTGCTAGGTAATTTTCCTGGCCAGGAAGATAAATCTCCTTGAGCAACATGTTGTGCCTGAGCGCAAACAAGCAAAGGTCCTGCGCCTCCTGACAAAGGAGCCTGGACCCAGTGCCTCCCTGTTTGTTCACATAAAACATGGCTACCTGGTTGTCTGTCTGCACTAAAACAGATTGGTGGGCCAGGGTTTGACAGAAAGTCTTGAGGGCTAAGCGAATAGACCGAAGCTCCAGTAGATTGATCTGCTGCTGGGCCTCCCAGGGAGACCATAGGCCCTGAGTGCACTTGCCCAGACAGTGTGCTCCCCAGCCCTGTAGAGAGGCATCGGTGGTCAATACCACTGTGAACCCAGGTGGCTGAAAAGGCATCCCTGCCAATAAGTTGGGGGGATGCAGCCACCAACCGAGGGAGTGCAGGAATGGTCTGGACACCCTTACTCTGTCTCTGAGGGTCCCTGTGGCCTGCGACCACTGAGTTCTGAGGCACCATTGTGCAGGCCTCATATGAAGCCTGGCATGGGGTGCGACATGTACTGTCGAAGCCATGTGGCCCAGAAGCCTTAGGCAGAGCCTGGCAGAGACCAGTGACCTGCTGAGAAACTGGTTTGCCAAGGTCATCAGTCTTTGGGCTCTGTCTTCTGGCAAGAACGCTTTTGCTTGCAGAAAGTCTAGTCTTGCCCCTATGAACTCCAAGTTTTGGGAGGGGAGCAAAGTGGACTTTGCAAAGTTTATGACAAACCCCAGATGCTGCAGCAGAGAAATCATTCGGAGGGTGGCTTGTCTGGCCTCCTGGCACGTCTGACCCCTGATGAGCCAGTCGTCCAGATAGGGGAAGACAAAGATACCCTGATTTCTCAAGTAGGCC
This sequence comes from Ichthyophis bannanicus, assembly GCA_033557465.1. NCBI lineage: Eukaryota > Metazoa > Chordata > Amphibia > Gymnophiona > Ichthyophiidae > Ichthyophis > Ichthyophis bannanicus. The sequence continues at coordinate 1,542,017,486 of CM066031.1, forward strand.
GCCACCACTGCCAGGCATTTGGTAAAGACTCTGGGGGCGGAGGTGAGGCCAAATGGCAGCACCCTGTACTGATAATGGTTTCCTCCCACAATGAACCTGAGGTACTTTCTGTGGTCTGGATGAATAAGGATGTGAGTATACGCATCCTTTAGATCTAAAGAGCATAGCCAATCTCCCTGCTGGAGGTAGGGCAGAAGTGTTCCAAGAGTAAGCATCTTGAACTTTCCCTTCTACAAGAACTTGTTGAGATTTCTGAGGTCGAGAATAGGCCTGAGATCACCTGTCCTCTTTGGTACTAGGAAGTAGCTGGAGAAAAAACCCGTGACCTTGGAGGTGGGGAGGCAGAGGCTCCACCGCCTGGTCTCGTAACAGACCCTGGAGCTCCTGCAGGAGGAGGGCTGTATGGAGAGGAGGCCTTGGAGGCTCTCCTGGAAAATAGGGAGGAGGCAACTGATGAAAATGAAGCAGGTAGCCCTTTTGGACTATGCTTAAGACCCAGTTGTCCCCTGTAATGGGTGGCCACCGGTGGGCAAACAGGGCTAGGCGACCTCCTGTGCGGGGATGGGACAGCAGAGATGGAGAGGCTATGCCTTGGGCATCAAAAACCCCCACCCTGCTGAGTAGGAGCAGAAGCCGGAGGCTTGGGAGCTTTCTGCCTATGGGGCCCATGTCCCTGCCCCTTGGCCTGCTGACCCTGTGGGGGAGCGGGAGAGGCCTGGTAAGTTGGGTACTGTTTGTAGGCAGTCGCCTTCCTCGGGTAAAAGGGCTTTTTACCCGAGCCCTTCTTTTTGTGTGAAGGGGCAGAGGTCTTTCGAGACAGCCTTGTCCTCGTGAGGTGCTCGGTCTCGAGCTCAGCAGCCTTGTCGGCCATGGGCTTGCCAAAAAGGTTTTCACCTCGGCAAGGGACATCGACCAACTTGTCTTGAACCCATGGCTCGAGGTCCGATGACTGCAGCCATGCCTGGCGTCAAGCCGCGATGCCGGAAGCCACAACCCGGGCCGAGGCCTCGAAGCCATCGTAGGCCGCTCCAGACATGAACTTAGAGCATTCCCAGATCCCCGAAGACAAGGACTTGAACCTCTGCAAAGGTTCCCCGGAGAGACCAGCAGAGAACCCGGCAAGCTCTTTTGCCAGGTCTCGCAAGTACATGCCCATGTACAGCTGGTAAGACTGGACACGGCAAGCAAGCATCGAGCCCTGGAAGCACTTTCTGCCGAACGCATCCAGATTTCGGGCCTCCCTGCCTGAGGGCATCGCGGAGTGCATCTTCTGACTTTTCAGACGATGCATGGCCGATTCCACCACCATGGAATGGTGCGGTAGCTGCACCTTTTGAAACCCAGAGCTCTTATGGAGTCGATAAATGGAATCGACCCGCTTGCTTAAAACCGGCGCCGAGGCCGGTGCCTCCCACATCCGGAAGAGGAGCCGTTCCAGCATCGGAGGAACCGGCACAGTAAAGGCCTCCTTCGGAGAAGAGTCATACTGGAGGGCCTCGAGCTCTTCGGCTCGAGGCTCCTCCTCGGGATCCGCCGGGATCGCCAAAGCAGTGGCCATATCCCGCACGAACTCTGAGAACTGGGTATCCTTCGGAGGGGACCTACTCCGGGGCTCAGACTTCAGTGAGTCCGACGGGACGCACCGAGTCTTGAAGGTATCGGGGGACTCCTCGTCCTCCGTCTTCCAGGCAGACTCGTCCGAAGAGGAGTCGGGCTCCGACCACGCAGGGCCCGGCAGCACCCGCCCCGGTGCCAAAGGCACCAGCGTCAACGCCCTTGGTCCCGACCGGGAGGTCGAGGGTGACCGCGACGGAGGACGACCTCGAGCCTTCATGGTCTCAAGTATTGGCTCGGTCTCCGGGGTCGACTTCGACGTCGATGTCCCGGTGGTCGGGGCAGATGCGCCAGCGAGGCTGTCCATCAGCACCCACTGCTGATCCATGAAGGCAGACAGTCTGCACTCCAAGGCTGTCAGCCTGAGACCCAGCTCAGGAGACTCAGCAGCTGCCGACTCGGGCCCCGGCAGCGCCGGGCCCGACGTCAGCTCCCTGGGAGAAGAGTCCTCGAGGACAACAGGACTTACGTGTCCACCAGACTCCAGCTCCACTCGAGGTACTTTTGACAGCTACTCCTGTTCCATGGGCCTGGGACGGCAGTCGGGGGTCCGAGACCTAGCCCTCGAGGAGCCAGGGACCTCCTCCGACACCGCCCTCGTGAGCCGCTTCTTCCTCTTTCGCTCCCGCTCGGGGACCCCCTATCTGAGGTGCCCCAACGATGCTCTGGGTCAGATTCGAGACGTCGAGGCCTCAGACGAGGTCCGGGCCCGGCCGGAGCCGAGTCGGAGAAAAGCCTTTCCTTCTGGTGCTGACGACTTCGAAGTGCCTTAGTGGACATTTTCCCACACGGTCCACAGATCAGGACCGAGGCACCGAAGGCAGCAGTCGTGTGTGTTGGTGAGAGACATTAGTTTCTTGCACCGATCACACTTCTTAAAACCACTGGAAGCCATCAGGGAAAAAAAGAGTCCCCGCGAGGTCAAAGGACCGGTCTTCAAGGGAAAAGGAAAAAAAGCTAGTCTGAATCCTCATACCTCAATCTTTGCTGGGGTCATTTAGAAGACAGGGTACAAGGCGGACTCTTACTCACTGCTCACCCCGCTTCTAAATGAAGAGAAAGAGATCAAGAGGACTTGGACACGTTCATGCCTGATTTACCATACCAGAATGCCCAAGCATGTGGCAGGAAGGAAGTGAATTCCGGAGAGGAAAATCCAAAAGCTGGAGCTCATGGCCAGGAATACCTGCCACCCACCCAGAGGAGGCAGTAACTTCCAGACCCCTTCGTGGGCTCATCATGCCCTTGACATGGCGCTGCCTCCCATTTCCTGCAGCGATGCCGAAAAAGCTTGGTCTCCCAAGTCCCTTCACTGAGATAAGGAGAAGGGACCCTCTAAGCTCGCATCCAAAACTTCCATACAAGAGGTGCAGATCCCAGGATCCAGTGACGAAGCTTTCCGCTTTCCATTGACCAAACAGAATTTCTTAGCAGCCAGCATAGAAGGCAATACTCAGAACAAAATGAGCTAAAAGCGCATCAAATAGGAACAGCAGGACAAGGTAACATTTGCACGCGCTAAAACCGCATGGCCAGAGAGCATGCACTTGGGCTATGCAGGCAGAAAGAGCACCTTAACTCAGTGCAAGAGCATGCATCAGGATTACACAGGCTAACCCTGCATCCAAAGAGCACACAGAAAGCAGTCGGGGGATCGAGCCTCCAGCGGCAGGAGGTGCAGCAACCAACTCTCCCCAATCGGGGCTCCCCGCAGAGGATTTAAAGTTCGCGCCATCGGGCGCGTGTTCCATCCATCTCATCTGCCGCCTTCATCAACTCTCCCCAGTCGGGGGATCGAGCCTCCAGCGGCAGGAGGTGCAGCAACCAACTCTCCCCAATCGGGGCTCCCCGCAGAGGATTTAAAGTTCGCGCCATCGGGCGCGTGTTCCATCCATCTCATCTGCCGCCTTCATCAACTCTCCCCAGTCGGGGGATCGAGCCTCCAGCGGCAGGAGGTGCAGCAACCAACTCTCCCCAATCGGGGCTCCCCGCAGAGGATTTAAAGTTCGCGCGCCATCGGGCGCGTGTTCCATCCATCTCATCTGCCGCCTTCATCAACTCTCCCCAGTCGGGGGATCGAGCCTCCAGCGGCAGGAGGTGCAGCAACCAACTCTCCCCAATCGGGGCTCCCCGCAGAGGATTTAAAGTTCGCGCCATCGGGCGCGTGTTCCATCCATCTCATCTGCCGCCTTCATCAACTCTCCCCAGTCGGGGGATCGAGCCTCCAGCGGCAGGAGGTGCAGCAACCAACTCTCCCCAATCGGGGCTCCCCGCAGAGGATTTAAAGTTCGCGCCATCGGGCGGGCCCGCGCCTGAGGCCCTCCCTTTGGCGTGGCCCTTAGGCTGTGGCACTTCAGCAACTACAGCAGTGAAACCAGAGCTCTCACCCGAAAAGGGTCAAGTCTCCCTCACCAGGAAAGTACCAAACAGATAGCCTGGGACTCAGACCGACTCCAACATCTATCCTAGCTTATCTATTGCTACTATATCTGTAAGATATATATAAGGTATATATATGTAAGGTACTATATCTATAAGGTAACAGTAATCTGAATATACCCTTTAGCATCTCACATTGTAATACTTCGTTACAAACAAATCCCCTTCGAATTGAGCTCTGCAACTGTGTCTTATTAACAGAGTACATTGTTCCTCTTAGCTAGCTCTGCAACTGTCTTGTTAACAAAGTACATTGTTTCTCTTAGCTACGCATTGCTATTTATATAATTGTTTGCATATTACCTCTGCTGTAGTATCCCAACCAATCAAGCAGCACTCACTGTTTTCCTCCAACCTTTATTACCCTACATTGTACCCTTCCATTATTGACTCCTTACATTGTATCCTTTCATTATTGAAACTATGGCTATCTCTCTACTTACATTAGTTAGCCTCTATCTATTAACTAATGCCACTCGAAATACAGCAGCCCTATCTCCTACAACAAACAATATCCCCATATTGCACGGGCTAGGAAGAAAGTATCATTCCTCTTACCATCACTCAGCACAACAGCCACACCATGCTAGGCACTCTCATCTACTATATATCTCCCTCAATACTACTGGTAGCTTCAAGTCCAATCCTACTCCCTCACATACCAACCTAAATTGTGCACTCATCAACGCCCGCCGCTCAGTACGTAATAAGTGGCCAGTCGTTACTGACCTTATCACAAAGCTGAACTTAGACATCCTCCTGGTCACAGAATCATGGCTATCAGACACAGACAATGTCCTCATAAACCAACTCATTCCCCCAGCATACTCAATACACACCTGTCACAGAACAGACCGAAGGGGAGGGGGAGTATTCATCCTTTCTAGAAGTAACCTTCAATTTAATCTACTTTCCTCTAGGAGCACCTCACACATGGACTTAATTACTATAGCTAACAAACATATCATCCTAAATCTCATATATAGAGCTCCTTCTTCACCACCAGAAGACCTATCTAGTATAATAGAGCTTGCATGCAACCCAGAAAGCCCACACAAATCCAACTGGCTAATGGGTGACTTTAACCTCACCTCACTTCACCATAGTCACTCGTCCACATTCCTTGATGCCATGGCTGATCTTAACTACTCTCAACTAGTCAGCTCCCCTACACACCTCAAGGGTAACACCCTTGACCTCATTTTTGCGCCCCATCCTACAACATCTACCAACTTTAACCTTTTACTTACCCCTGTTCCATGGTCTGACCATAACTTGATATCCTTTCAAGTCCCATATCTGCAAAACAGTATCCCAACAACACAGACAAATACAGTCTCATCAGGATCAGCAACCCGCTTCAAAACGCTCGATAAGGATGACTTCATCAGCCGTACCCTTCCAGCTCTTCGTCTACCAACCAACAACCTTGATGAGCTGATCAACAACTGGTACACCACCCTAAACTCCTCTTCACAATTACCCTCCTTGAGTAGACCACCAGCATCCAGCACATCACCAAAAATTAGAAGCCCAAAACCTTGGTTCTCGGCTGATTTACGACTGTCCCTCCAGAATCTAAGAAAACAAGAGAGAAAATGGCGCAGATCGAGATCTCCATCCGACCAAATGGATTATGAAAATGTCCTAAAGAAGCACCGGGAAAAAAATAGCTGAAAAGATGAGAGAACACCACACAGAAACCCTTCTCAGATCATTAAACAAACCACGAGACCTCTTTAACATTGCCAAATCCCTAACTAAGGCACCATCTTCCAACCAAACAATTTCAATTCAGCCTCAGTCTTTTGCAGACTACCTTCAATCCAAAACCATTAACACAAAATCAACACTAAGTTTTATACCCAACCCTGTTTCAATTACACAGCCTCTAAAAAGTTTTGTCGCCCCTACAGTGAAATACATCACTGACCTTATTGCTACCTTGAATACCACCACAGCCCCAAATGATCCATGCCCTGCCTACTGGATCAGAGCGTTGCGTGCTGAACTGAGCCCTACACTTACCCTTATCATGCAACTCTCCTTCACAACTGGATCTTTCCCAACATCTCTCAAGCAAACTTCAATACGCCCTCTCCTGAAAAACAATAAACTCGACCCAGCAAAAACGGACTCATATCGTCCCATTTCAAGTATACCCCTTCTAGCCAAAATCATAGAAAAGGTGGTACAAATACAATTGCAGCAGCACATTGATATTTCAGCCCCTCTTGACCCCTGCCAACATGGGTTCCGTGAATCCCACGGCATAGAGACCCTACTAACATTACTTATCAACACCTTAACAAGAGGGATTGACAAAATTGAAAACGGATTCATACTCATCTTCCTGGATATCTCGTCAGCTTTCGACTCGGTTAACCATGTTCAACTCCTACACCGTCTTCAAGAAAAAGGAGTTCAAGGATCAGCTTGGGAATGGTGCAGATCATACCTAACTAACCGATGGCAACAGGTCCGGATAGGATCCTCAACATCCGATCCCTTCCATCAACAACAGGGTGTTCCCCAAGGATCCTCCTTATCAGCTTTACTATTCAACATATATATGCAACCAATTTGTGAAATCATCAGAGCATTCAACGCCGCCAGTTTGATCTACGCAGACGATGTTCTCATATTCACTCCAATAAAAATCAATGCCCCTGACTTCTCCCCAATAGTTTCATGCTTCAATGCGATTACAGACTGGCTCTTATCCCAGAACCTACGAATAAACTTCAAGAAAACCGAAGTCCTATTCGTAACTAGGAATAAGAATTTCTCACCCCCCACTACATTAAAGGTGAGGGATGCGGAACTTCCGTGTAAATCATCGATCCGCTACCTTGGAGTCATCATAGACCAAGAACTGACCTTCAAAGATCATATAAAGCAGACCGTCAAATCCATTTACAACAAAATAAGAACTCTGAAACCACTAAGACCTCTACTCTCCCCGAATGACTTCAGAACAATCTTCCAATCCCTTGTAACACCACATTTTGACTATGCCAACGTCATCCTGCATGGTCTGCCCAAGAGCACCCTCAATCCACTACAATTGGCAATAAACTCAGCAGCCCGCATCCTCTGTGGTACCTCCAGAAGAGATCACATCACCCCCATACTAACAGATCTTCACTGGCTACCCCTACAAGCCAGGATAATTTACAAAGCGCTATTACTGTCCTTTAAAGCAATCAATCAAATAGCCCCACCCTCCCTCTCCTCACTTCTTATCAACACCCCCACAAACAGGCTGAGAAGATCCGCAGCCGCTAATACCCTCGTTATACCAAAAGAGTACACTAAATGTCACCAAGCAACCAGAGACAGGGCCTTCACCTTCTTCGCACCAACCTGCTGGAACAATCTCCCTCCACATATCCGTGCAATAAAAGACCTCTCTCAATTTAGAAAGACCCTTAAACACTACCTTTTCTGTCTTCACCTTTTAGACCCTAACACTACACCCCTTCCCCCCATCTCTCAAATCACCCACACAGCCTCAGACATTCCAACAACATAGCCCTGACAGAACACGAACCAAACTTTCTGCATTCCCAACGTCATGATCCCAATATCACCTGAACTGTAAATTCAGACACTGATAATACTCTGTTTGTATATAATTTGTATATAGTTTCCCCTGTTATCTCCAAGTTACCAACCCTGTTATAATGTAAGCAAAGGATTGTCCCAATGCAAAATTTGTTAACTGTAAACCGCACTGGTACCAAAGAGCGCGGTATATAAGAACTGTAAATAAATAAATAAATAAATAAATAAATGTAGATGATATGGCAAAGGGCAGGAAATGCTAACAGTGTATGCTGGAAGTTGACAAAGCAGGAAAAAAATCAACAGATGGCCAAGCAGCCTGCCTGATGCAATCCCCACAGACAGAGCCCCCAAAATATAGCCAAATAAAGAAAAGACTGTCTTGGTACTCACCCCCAGAATGCCCCAGGCAGGGGAACGCTGGTTTGCACAGAGGCCACCATGTCCCTGATGCTGTTTGCCGTGACCCGGCGCTCCAGTGAGAGCCCAGCCTGCTCGTAGACGAGGACGATGCAGTTTGCCACCCAAGTGGACAGAGTATGCTTGGTCACCGCCTCCTCCTGCCGATTAGGGTCATAGGAGATAAAAAGCTGTGAGGCTTTGTGGTGGCCCTGGGAATGCTGGAGGTATGAGGACAGGGTCCTCCTACAGCCCAGGGTATGAAGGATGGTCTCAGCTATGTTGACATGAGGCCACGGAAAGAAGGTAGGAAGCACCATCTCTTGAATGAGGTGGCATGGAGACAACAGCTTGGGAAGGAACTTAGGATGCGTGCGGAGCACGATCCTGTTCTTATAGAACCTCATGTAAGGTGGATCCATACAAGCAAGCAGACGTGAGAGCCACCAGAAAGACAACCTTCCTTTTGGTCTTTTTGGAGAGCCTGGTCCTCGTCAGAAACTCTGCCTCCAACTCTGCAGCCTTATCTGTCATGGGTTTCCCAAATACATTCTCTCCCTCGCAAGGGACATCAACCAATCTGTCCTGAACCCATTGCTCCAGATCAGAAGACTGTAGCCAGGCCTGGCACTGATGCCCTCCGCAGCTACTCTAGCCACCGTCTCGAAGCAGTCCTAGGCTAACCAAGTCAAACTTGGAGCATTCTCTGACACCTAAGGTCAGGGTCTGGAACCGCTAGAGGGAATTCCTCAGAAAGACAAGCAAAGAACCCAGCAAGCTCCTTTGCCAGGTCCCTCAGCTACATGCCCATGTACAGCTGGGTATGCCTGGATCCAGCTGATGAGCATTGAGCCCTGGTAGCACTTTCTGCCCATGGCATCCATAGAACAGGCCTCCCTCCCAAGGGGCACTGAGGAATGTGTCTTTTGGCTCTTGAGCCGATGCATGGCCGACTACCAACATGGAATTATAAGGCAGCTGTGCCTTCCGGAACGCAGGGCTCTGATGGAATCAATGCAATGAGTCCAGCCGCCTGCTCATGATGGGTAGCAATGCGGTTGTCTCCCACATGCGGAGTAACTATTCCAGGATTTGAGAAATGGCAATGGTGAGTGCCTCCTTCGGGAGCCTTGTACCGGACGATCTCGAGTTCCTCATGCGAGGATCCTCCTCAGATTCTGTCGAAAGCCAGTGCCTTTGCCATTTCATGCATGAAGACCAGGAAGGCCATATACTCAGGTAGGAACCAGCGCTAGCTCTCGGTGGGAGACGGATCTGAAGGCACATCGTGGTGGCATCGGGTGTCGGGAGACTCCTCGTCCTTGGTCTCCCAGCCTGAGTTGTAATCTGCGGAGGTGTTGAGGACGGTCCAGGTCCTGGGGTCGGGCCCAGGGCCCATGTCCCTTAGAGGCCCTGCAGTCAGAGCAGCAAGCACTCATCGGGGAGAATCTCTGCCATGAAGATGGGGACTGGGACTGAAACCAAGGGACATCTCAAGGCTTGTAGTGCTCAAAGACCAGCTCAACCACCTAGGACGTGCTCGAGGTTGGGCCTGGTGGCTGGAGCTGATGAGCCGGAAGAACCAGACATCAGAGCCTGCTGGTAGGCCATGAAGGTAGACAAGCTGTGCTCCAAGGCCACCATTCTGGTCTCCAGTTTAGATGGTTCCGCAGCCTTCGGCACAGGCACAGAGGATTTCGGGACCGGCACCAGTTCCGATGAGGATGGCCTTAAGGGACCAAGGCCGATAGCCAAAGGCAGACAATTCCTTATGAGCCACCTTGGTTGGCCGCTCCTGCTCCATCCCCTAGAACTTGCAGTGTGGGCGGTGGGGCCGGAAGTGAGACTTACCTACCTTCCTCAACCCGTCCACTGAGGCAGTCTTCAAGGGTTTCTTCTTCTTGTGTTCCACCTCTGGGGTGCTCTGGTCAGAGGACATGCAGCCTCGAAATCTCAAGGCATCAGGGTCACCCCAGGGTTCAGGAGGGGGCCTTGGAGTGCAGTGTCACTGGTGACTCGGGAGCAGAGTCGGACCTCTGGAAAATCTTTTCCTGCTACTGCTGACGACACTTGACCGTGTTGGAGGACATTTTCTTACAGAGGCCACAGTCCAAAGAGTCATGGTCTGGCCTGAGGCAGGGATCGGTGAGGGACATAAGAACATAAGATATGCCATACTGGGTCAGACCAAGATCCATCAAGCCCAGTATCCTGTTTCCAACAAAAGCCAATCTAGGTCACAAGTAGCTAGCAGTTTCCCTAAAAGACACAGGTTCCACAAAGCACAGTTACTTACCTGTAACAGGTGATCTCTGGGAACAGCAGGAATTAGTCCTCACAAATGGGTACGTCGGTACCGACGGAGCCCGTGCGGGAAAGCTCCCCAGCTTCTTAGAATAGAAGCTTTTGGGACCTCCCACTGCACATGCGCACTGCCTTCCCGCCTTCCTGAACAGCTCTCCTCAGTTTCGAGTTTATAGCTGAGTCAACAGAGAGAGGACAGGAAGATAGATAGATAAAAGATACAACTCCTAGGGGAGGTGGGTGGGTTGTGAGGACTAATTCCTGCTGTTCCCAGAGATCACCTGTTACAGGTAAGTAACTGTGCTATCTCCAGGAACAAGCAGGAATAAGTCCTCACATATGGGGACTCCCTAGCTTAGATGCATGGGATCCCCTGTAAAGGTTCGCCATCTTCGTATGGATCTCAGGCATCCATTCTGGGAAGGTGGGCAGGAGTTGTTTAGGAATGGAACAGGTGCTTGAGGACAGCCTGGCCAAACAAGGCATCCCGGCGGGAGTCCTTGTCCAAACAGTAATGGGCTGTGAAGGTATGAACCGAGGCCCAGGTAGCGGCTCGACAGATCTGATCTATGGAAACAGAGTGCAGATGAGCCATAGAAGTTGCCATGGCCCTCACATTGTGAGCAGTGACATGGCCTTCCAGAGAAATGTTTTTGCTCTGGTAAGCAAAAGAAATACACTGAGCAATCCAATTGGAAAGTGTACGCTTGGAGACTGGAAGTCCCAAATGGGAAGGATCAAAGGCCACAAAAAGTTGAGAAGACTTTCGATGTGGCTGAGTCCTATTAAGGTAAAAAGCGAGAGCTCTTTTACAATCCAGAGTATGAAGGTTCCTCTCTGCATTGGATGCATGAGGAGCTGGAAAAAAGACAGGTAGATATACCTCTTGATTAAGATGAAAAGGCGAGACCACTTTAGGCATAAAGTGGGGATTCGTCCTAAGGACCACCTTATCATGATGAAATCTTGTGTAAGGTGGATTAGCCACTAAAGCCTGCAGCTCACTGATGCGGCGAGCCGAAGTGACTGCAATGAGGAAGATGACCTTCCAGGAAAGAAATTTCAAGGAGGTGGAAAACATTGGCTCAAAAGGTGGCTTCATAAGTTGACCGAGCACTAGATTCAAATCCCATGCGACCGGGGGTGGTCTGATGGGAGGTTTAGTGAGAGTCAGGCCTCTCATGAATCTTGCAACAAGAGGATGAGAGGAGATAGGTTGTCCATTTATATGTTTCAAGGATGCTGCAATAGCACTTAAATGGACTCTTACCGAATTCGTCTTGAGGCCTGCATTGGATAGATGCAGGAGATAATCAAGAAGAGAATTCAAAGGAAGTGCCAGAGGGTCAAGACCCTGCTGAGCACACCAAATGGAAAAACGTTTCCATTTGAAAGCATAGGAACGCCTGGTAGAGGGTTTCCTAGAGGCAGAAAGGATATCTTTCACTGGTTGGGAAAGATGAAAGTCTTGAAGGCTTAAGCCTTCAGTAACCAAGCACTGAGGTGAAGGGATTTGGGGTTTGGGTGCCACAAAGTCCCCTCCTCCTGAGACAGGAGGTCTGGCGCAGCTCCCAGATCCAAGTAGGATCCCTGGGAGAGCTGTAGAAGTAGAGGGAACCACACTTGGCGTGGCCAGCGTGGAGCTATGAGGATCATAGTTCCATGATCCCTCTGGAGTTTGAACAGAGTCTTGGGAATCAAAGGAATGGGTGGAAAGGCATATAGGAATGCCTGATTCCAATTCAGGAGAAAGGCGTCCGTAGCCTGAGCTCCCTGACACGGAGTTCTGGAACAGAACCGGGGAAGTTTGGCATTCCACGGACTTGCAAAGAGGTCTATGTCCGGGGTCCCCCATTCCTGAAAGATTCGGTTTATTTGGTCCAAATGTAGGGACCATTCGTGTGGCAGCAGAACTCGACTGAGCCTGTCTGCCCGAGAGTTTTGAACTCCTGGGAGATACACTGCTAGCAGGTGAATCTGATGCTCTCTGGCGAAGGCCCATAGTCTTAGAGCTTCGTTGCAAAGCGACAGAGAGCCCGTCCCTCCTTGTTTGTTTATGTAAAACATGGCCACCTGATTGTCCGTCTGAACTAGGACAGTGAGGTTGGCTAGGAGGGAGTGGAAGACCTTGAGGGCAAGGTAAATTGCTCGCAGTTCCAGAAGATTGATATGAAGGGTGGTCTCCTGTAGAGACCAAGTGCCCTGAGTGGAGAGAGTTTGCAGATGGGCTCCCCACCCTGTTTGGGAGGCATCTGTTGTGAGGGTTGCTTGGGGTAGCAATGGTTGAAATGGAGCCCCCAACAACAGATTGTTGGTGGAAGTCCACCAGTGGAGGGACCAAAACAGACGATCGGAGGTTTGTATTTGGTCTGAGAGCGCTCCTGACGCCTGAGTCCACTGAGTGGCCAGGGTCCATTGAGCTGCTCTCATATGAAGACGAGCATAGGGCACCACATGCACTGTGGAGGCCATATGACCCAGTAGGCGTAGCATTTCCCTGGCTGTCAAGTGAGTGCTGGACTGAGCTTGGGAGGCCAAACTCAGGAGGCGCTGGCCTCGAACATGTGGAAGGTAGGCCCTTGCAGTGATGGTGTCCAACTGGGCCCCTATGAATTCTAGAGATTGAGTAGGGATGAGTTGGGACTTGGGAAGGTTCACTACCAGTCCCAGATACTGCAAAAGGCTCCTTGTGTGGTCCAGGGAAATCTGGGCCTGTGACTGAGTTGGAGCTCGGATGAGCCAGTCGTCCAGATATGGGAAGACAAAGATTCCCATGCCTCTTAGAAATGCGGCTACGACTGCCATGCATTTTGTGAATACTCTTGGAGCAGAGGCTAGACCGAAGGGGAGTACTCTGTATTGGAAATGTTTTCCCTGAAACAGAAAGCGAAGATACTTTCAGTGGGATGGATGGATGAGTATATGTGTATACGCATCCTGTAGGTCTAGAGAACAAAGCCAGTCCTGACCCTGGAGGTAAGGAAGGAGAATGCCGAGAGACAGCATTTTGAATTTCTCCTTGAAGAGAAATTTGTTCAATTCTCTCAGATCTAGGATTGGTCTGAATCCCCCTGTCTTCTTTGGAATGAGAAAATAAGGGGAGTAGAAACCGGACCCTTGTTGAGGAAGAGGAACCTCTTCTATGGCCCCTTGGGCAAGAAGAGAGGAAACCTCTTGACCCAACAGGGTTAGGAGAGATGGGGGAGAATTGAATGGTCTCACCATATGATGGGGAGGAAGGCTGGAGAAATGAAGTTTGTAACCCTCTCGAATGATAGAGAGGGTCCATTGTTCTGTTGTGATTTGTTCCCATCTGGGAGCAAAGTGAACCAACCTTCCGGGTATGGTGAGAGGTTCTGGTTGTGTTAGAACCAGAAGTGGCAAGTTCCCTAGGAGCAAGTCAAAACCCCTGAGGGGTTGGAGCCTGCTGAGCTACAGTAGCTGCTGCAGGCTTAGCTCGTGCTTGTTTGGATTGCTGACGCTTAGCAGTATAGCGAGGTTGAGAAGACTGCTGGCCAGTATTTGAAGCAACTCTGGCCTTCTTATAGTAAGGCCTTTTAAAAGACTTTTTCTTAGTAGGAATTGAAGTGGACTTTGAAAGTCTTTCCAAGGTGGCATTTTCAGCATCCATCTGGGTGGCTTTGATTTGCCACTCTTCCCCAAATAAGTTCTCACCTGTACAGGGCAGATTCCGTAAGCCATCTAGAACCCAAGGTTCCAGATCAGAGGCCTGGAGCCATGCAAGACGTCGGGCTGCAATAGCAATGCCCGAAGCCCTACTGGCTCCCTCAAAGGAATCATATGCTGCCCTATTAGAGAACTTAGAAACCTCTAAGAGTTGTTTCACTAGGGAAAGGAATCCCTGCTTTTTATCCTCAGGGATAAAGGGGGCAAAATGCCGCACCTTTTGGCAAGTTCCTCCAGGAACATGCCCATATAGAGACTGTAGGAATTAATCCTGGCTATAAGCATACTAGCCTGGAAAATTTTCCTACCAAAAGAGTCCAAAGTCTTACATTCCCGTCCTGGAGGGGTGGAAGAGTGCCTTTTGGTACTCCTAATCTTCTTCATTGCAGACTTCACCACAATAGAGTGGTGGGGCAATTGAGTCTTTTGGAAACCAGGAGAAGGAGGGACCCTATACATGGTGTCCAACCTACGGGAATAAGGAGACAAAGTCAAAGGATTTTCCCAGAAATCCATCAGTTGTTCTTGAAGGATTTCATGGATAGGCAGGGTAACTGCCTCCTTAGGGGCCTTTGAGTATCCCAAAATATCCAGTTTTTTGGATCTGGGTTCCTTTTCAGAGGATGTGGTAATAGAAAGGGCTGTAGCCATATCTAAAACAAAGTCCTGGAAGGACAAATCCTCTGGAGGGGACATTCTCCTTTTAGGAGAAGAGGGCTCCTCAGGTAAGTTGAGTGAAAACTCAGCAGAATCATCAGAGGAGTGAAAATCCTCAGAGGAATCGGTGCTTTCCTCTAACGCACGATACGCGTACCGATCGGTATCGATATCGGGCGTATCGGGTATGGAACCGGTATGGAGCGAAAGCCCATACGGTACCGACTTGCGTTTAGAGGTGGACGGCCTCGATACCGGCATGGCGGACGATACCGGTATCGGGCCCGGAACCGCTGAAAGCGGAACCGATGGCGTTGCAGCTTTAATGAAAGCCATGACGGCTTGCTGCATGGACTGTACAGTATCGCCCATGGACGCCATAGCTGCCTGGATGTCGGTACCGGAGTGACCCGGTACCCCAGAGCAGGCTAACAGGTGATCTGTCGAGGCCGTAGCATCGATATCAACCTGAGACCCCTGAATTGGCGTTTTTGGAAGTTGGACTTCCCGCCGGGGTTGTTTGGCTGGGGCAGGGTCCTCAAGTTCTAAGCTAAGAGCCTCTCGATGCTTTGAAGGAGATTTGCTCTTTGAGGACTTGCCCACAGAAGGTTTGGTTACCTGAGATCCATCCGGAGAAGAAGACCTGGATGACTGTGATGCTGTATTCTCTGAAGCAAACAGCACATGGAATTTGTTGGCCCGGTTCTGCAGCCCACGTTTAGACATGTGGGAGCAAGATGGGCAGTCCGGTATGGAATGGTCAGGCCCCAAACATTTCAGACACCAGTCATGGGTGTCTGTGACTGAAATAACAGCATTACATTTGGTACACTTCTTAAATCCAGGGGCTGGCTTCTCCATGAGGAGAAATTGAGTAGGCCGAGAGGCCTCTCTGAAGTGACCAAAAAGCTAAAAAATAAGAAAAAAGAATTATAATTTTTTAAAGAAAGAAAGAAAAGACCGGCGATACCGGTATCGGTATGGGGAAGGCAGGTACGCGGTCTAAAGAAACAAATAAAATAACAATTTCTTCAGCGGTGACAGGAACACGACCTGCTGGCTCCGCGGAAAAAAAGAGAAACTGAGGAGAGCTGTTCAGGAAGGCGGGAAGGCAGTGCGCATGTGCAGTGGGAGGTCCCAAAAGCTTCTATTCTAAGAAGCTGGGGAGCTTTCCCGCACGGGCTCCGTCGGTACCGACGTACCCATATGTGAGGACTTATTCCTGCTTGTTCCTGGAGATTGCTTGTATTGGGGCAAGCAGTGGATATCCTGGGTCCCCATTAATAATGGTTTATGGACCTTTCCTTCAGGAATGTGTCCAAAACATTTTTAAACCCGGCTACACTAACAGCTTTTAAAACATCTTCCGGTAATGAATTCCAGAGTTTGATTACACGTTGAGTGAAAGAATATTTTCTCTTATTAGTCTTTAATAGGTTACCCTGTAGCTTCATTGCATGTCCCCTAGTCCTTCTATATTTTGATGGTGTAAACAATCAAGCTACATTTACCTGTTCCATTCCATCCATTAATTTATAGACCTCTATCATATTGCCCCTCAGCCGTCTCTTTTCCGGTTGAAGAGCCCTAATCTTTTTAGCCTCTCTTCATAGGGGTATTCTTCCATCCCCTTTACCATTTTTGGTGGCTCTTCTCTGTACCTTTTCTACCACCACTATATAATTTTTAAGATTCGGTGACCAGAATTGCACACAATATTCAAGGTGTGGCCACACCATGGAATGATACAGAGGCATTATAATATATTTTTTTTTATTCTCCATTCCATTCCTTATGATACCTAGCATTCTATTTGCTGTCTTGGTCGCCGCTGCACACTGGGCAGAGGGTTTGAACATGTTATCCACGATGACGCCTAAATCTTTTCCTGGGTGGTGGTTCCTAATGTGGAACATTGTATCATGTAACCATAGTTTGGGTTGCTCTTTCCTAGATGCATAACTTTGCACTTGTCCACATTAAATTACATCTACCGTTTGGATGCTCAGTCTTCCAATTTATCAAGGTCCTCTTGCAATTTTACCCAATCCTCATGGGTTTTTATAACTTTGAATAATTTTGTGTCATCTGCAAATATGATTACCTCCCTCGTTATTCTCATTTCCAGGTCATTTATGAATATGTTAAAAAGCAGCTGACCCAGCACAGATCCCTGGGGTACGTACACCACTATTCATCTTTCTCCATTGGGAAAATTTTCATTTAGCCCTACCCTCTGCTTTCTATCTTTTAACCAGTTCCTGATCCACAATAGTACACTGCCTCCTATCTCATGACTTTTTAATTTCGCTAAAAGTCCCTCATGAGGAACCTTGTCAAAGGCTTTCTGAAAGACCAGATACACAATATCAACCAACTCACCTTTCTCTACCTGTTTATTCACACCTTCAAAAAAAACATAACAGATTATTAAGACAAGATCTTCCTTGGCTAAAGCCATGTTGGCTGTCTCCCATTAAGCCAGGACTATCTACATGTTCAGTAATTTTGCATTTTATAATGGTTTCTACCATTTTTCTCAGTACTGACGTAAGGCTCACCAGTTTTTAGTTTCCAGGACCACCCTTGGAACCCTTTTTAAAAATTGGCATTACATTGGCCATCCTCCAATCTTCCGATATTACAAATTATTTTAATGATAGTTCACAGATTACTAATAGTAGATCTGCAATCTCATATTTCATACACCCTTGGATGTATACTATCCGGTCCAGGTGATTCAGTAAAGACTGAAGCAAATAATTCATTCAGTCTCTCAGCTATGGCCTTATCCTCTCTTAGTGCCCCTTTTACCCCTCTACCATATAATGGTCCAACTGACTCTCTCTCAGGTTTTTTGCTACGAATGTACTTGAAAAAGTCTTTATTATGCGTATTTGCTTCCACAGCAAGCTTTTTCTCAAATTCTCTCTTTGCCTGTCTTATCAATGCTTTGCATCTAACTTGTCAGTGCTTGTGTTGTTTCTAGTTTTTGTCATTGGGCTTCTTTTTCCATTTCCTGAAAGATGCTTCTTTGGCAACAGCAGCCTCTCTGACCTTTAAACCATGCTAGCAATTTTTTTGACTTCCTTCGACTTTTCTTAAAGCGTGGAATACAGCTGGTCTGGATTTCCAAGATAGTATTTTCATACGCACGCTTGATGTAAATCTTTAACCTTTGCAACAGCTCCTCTTAGTTTTTTTCTTAACTATTTTCCTCATTTTATCATAAGAACATAACATAAGAACATAAGATATGCCATAATGGGTCAGACCAAAGTCCATCAAGCCCAGCATCCTGTTTCCAACAGAGGCCAATCCAGATCACAAGTACCTAGCAGTTTCCCAAAAAGACACAAAGTTCCATAATGCTTGTAATGGGGCAAACAGTGGATTTCCCAAGTCACAGTCTCCCTTTCGAAAGTTAAAAGATAGTACTGTGGATTTCCTTACCGTTCTTCCTCCATTTATTAAATCAAACATGATCGTGCTATGTTCATTATTGCCAAGTGGCCCCAACACCCTTATCTCTTGCACCAGATCTTGTGTTCCACTAAGTACTAGGTCCAAAATGGCTTCCCCTCTGGTCGGTTCATGAACCGGCTGCTCCAAGAAGCAGTCATTTATTTCAACTAGAAACTATCTCCCTAGCATGTCTGCTGTGACCCTCACCCAGTCGATACTGGGGTAATTGAAATCACCCATTATTATTACTGTACTGTAACTTTTGTTAGCTTCCCTGATTTCTTTGAGTATTTCATCATCCATTTGTTCACCCTGGGCAGGCGGTTGATAGTATACCCCCACTGCCATCGCCTTCCCCTTCCCACATGAAATTTCAATCCATAGAAATTCTACAGTGAATTTTGTTTCCTGCAAAACTTTAATCCTTTGTGACTCAATGCTTTCTCTAACAGAGTGCAACCCACCACCAATTTGATTTGCTCTATCATTACTATATAGAGTTTGTACCCAGGTATCGCAGTATCCCACTGGTTGTCCTCCTTCCACCATGATTCAGATACCAATCAAATCTAAATAGGAATTACACTTACCTGGTAATTGTGGTTCCTTGAGTGACTCCTGTTTGGTCCTCAACCTCTGGGTTGTGTACCTCCTCCTGCAGCTTGAAGACTGGGCATGTCAAACTCATGACATCACTGGAAATAGCCTGCTGGTCTCTCCCATCAGCCCCCAGTGCACTACTGACAAAGCAGACTCAAAGGAGCAACAAATAAATAATTAAGGTTTTTTTTTAACATATATATTTTGCGTGTCTTTGCATATAATATCTATATATATACATATACATATCCTATCCATCTGCTACACCTCTTCCAGAAGGAAAGAGACTGCTTCCTGCAATCTGTACGTTCCGCGAAAGCCTAGCCCTATCACGCCAGAGCAGTATATTAATATATATAAGTATATAATATAATATAACCTAATATAATATACCATAATATTACCATATCATAATATAATAATATAATAGAACAATATAGCGCCCAGGAAAAGGGAGCATTAAAATGACCAAACACCAATGCAGGCCTAAATCTACGAAAATCTTGCACGTCCCCTAACAAGAAGGACCACTGCTACGACCCCCATCCCCGGGCGGGAATAAGGACCAAATGAGAGTCACTCAAGGAACCACAATTACCAGGTAAGTGCAATTCCTATTTCCTTATCGTTCCTCCAGTTTTGTCCTCAACCTCTGGGATGTATCAGAGTAGTAATCATTGGGAGGGACCTTTCCAGACAGATCTCAACACCACCTCCCTGAAAACAATATCCTTAGCCACCAGAACATCCAGGCAGTAGTGCTTACGGAAGGTATGGAGATACGACCAAGTGGCTGTTCTACAGAAGTCTACCGGCGGAACCAAACTGTGCTCCGTCCAGTAAGACGCCTGCATCCTGGCTGAGTAAGCTCGTAAGTCCACGGAAAGTGTATGGCCCCATAGAAGCTAAGCTGACGCAAGCGCCTCTCTAAATCATCTAGACATGTAAACCTGCGCTGCCGTTTCCGATTTGTGGAGCTCTCCGAACAAGCTGAAGAGAAGAGGTCCAACTTGCAAAAAGTGTCTGAAACTTTTAACCAGCGCAAGCTATGATCCGATACGCTCCCCTCCGCTGAACCTAGAGCTGGAAGAGAGACTGTTTAAATTAAATGCACGGAAACCACCTTTGGCAAAAAACAATGGAACTGGACACAAAGCCAACTTTTCTCTGGAGCAAGACAAAAACGGTACCCGACGGGACAACGTCTGCAACTCCGAAACTCGCCTTGCTGAACAGCAGGCCCCCAAACAACTGTTTCGATTTGTCCTGCAACTCCGAAACTCGCCTTGCTGAACAGCAGGCCCCCAAACAACTGTTTCGAAGTTTAAAACCTTAATCGACTCCTGTTGTCAGAACTCAACAGGCGCGCTAGCTAACGGCCGCAAAAACAATTTGAACTCCCGCGAAAGAAATAATATTCCATGAGAGAACTGTAAACTGGTAACCATCTTGAGAAATTGTACCACCTTGCCATGCGAATGAGAACCACCCCCGTACTTTGCCTCTATCGCAAGACAGAGCTGTTTTTTGTTTTGTTTTGTTTTTAACAGAACTCTCAATGAACTGGCTGCTAACCCCTTATCAAACCTGACGTGCAGAACACTTAATACCAAGGGAAAGTGACCCTGTTGACGTGCGAACGTGCCTCAGTGAGCGCTAGTCCTCCTAACGGCGCCATACAATAAAGATACATGTACATATGCAAGGGACCTAGAATTTACTTTTTAACCTTGCCCTTTCAAAGGCTACAGAAACATGGCTAACTGAAACGGATACAGTCTATTTAAATCAACTTAATAGCGACGAATACGATATAAACTATACACATAGACCTAACAAAAAAGGAGGAGGAGTACTAATAATGACAAAAAAGGGATTAAATGCAAGAACAATACCATCTACTATAACTAATAATATTGACACCTTAATCATAAAAACTAACATTTGTAGAATTTGCCTAATATACAGACCCCCTGACCAAAAAGCGGATAGCCTAGATTCTCTAATTGATTTCCTAGGCTCATCTTCTGAACATAATCCCATAATCATGCTAGGAGATTTCAATCTCCCATCACTTCCAGCATCAGAAGCCAACTTGTTCCTAGAATCTATATCAGACATGGACTATCACCAAATAATTAATACAAAAACACATATAAAAGGAGGCATCCTTGACCTTATTCTCCTACCAAACACACTCTACAAGTTATTCAGAACAGAAGCAATATACACACAAATACCCTGGTCTGATCATTACATCATCAAAACTCAATTCACATTCTACACCAACAACACTAAAAATAACAAACGAAATGACCCCACTACAAAATTCAAAAAATTTAATGAAACTGACTTCTTAGATACAATACCTCACCTCTCATCAGCTCCAATGAATCTAGACGAAGCTGTAACAACCTGGCATGTAACAATCAATAATGCAGCCAAACTTGATCAACGAATCAAAAAAACCCCTAACTTAAAAAGAAGCAGAACTCCATGGTTCAACAATACGCTAAAACAAATGAAAAAAGAACTAAGAAAATTAGAACATAAATGGCGCAAAACTAAATCAAACATCAACAAGGAAATATATTACAACCATCTCACAAATACAAAGACACATTAGATAATACAAAAAAATCCTATTTCGCAGCAATCTTATCAAAATCATATAACAGACCACGAGAACTATTCTCAATTGCTAGAAATCTTACTAATAATCCTCAAGCATCAAACACTGAAATCACTGAAATATCGGTACAAACCTTAGCCATCCACTATCAAAACAAATCTATGCAACCTACAATGACCCTAAACAATATAAATACAGTTCATCACTGCTCAGATGAATGGTCAAAATTTCACCCCATATCAAAAGACGCACTAAAGAACATCATCTCGAATCTCAACACCACAACCTCCTTTCTTGACCCATGCCCAGTAACATGGATAAAAAGTACACTCCCAATACTACTACCATACATCCTCCCTATAGTCAACCTATCATTACATCAAGGACACCTCCCCTCTACGCTCAAACATGCACAAATCCGTCCAATTCTCAAAAACAACACGCTTGATAAAACATCACCAAAATCATACAGACCCATTTCAAGTATCCCTTTTTTAGCTAAAATAATAGAAAAAGTGGTACAAATTCAGACACAAGAATACTTAGATTCATCCTACCCACTTGATGACCACCAATATGGATTTAGACCTCAACATGGAGTCGAAACACTGCTAACAGTCTTAACTGATGTATTACTCAAAGGAATTGATAACCATAAACAAGCATTCATACTTTTATTTATTGATATTTCCGCAGCATTTGATAGTGTTCACCACACTATAATGCTTAATAACCTGAAACAAATAGGAATAAAAGACACTGTACATAAATGGTTTACCTCTTACTTAAGTAATAGAACACAAAATGTAAGAATTGGTAACCAAACATCAACCATATATAAACAAGAAATTGGTCTCCCACAAGGCTCTGCACTATCAGCCCTTCTATTTAATATTTATATAAAACCTGTCAGTGATATCTTTAAAAAATTCGGTGTATACTATCATCTATATGCAGATGATATTATGATGTACATCCCATTCACGATTCCTAATTTACCAATAAAATTACTATCAGAACGCTTCAATGAAATTACAACATGGCTAAAAGCCCAAAACCTTCACATTAATCATTCAAAAACAGAAGTCCTAATTGTAACAAAAAATCAATCATATATCCCCCCAACCCATATAACATTACAAAGCCATGACATTAAAATAAAAAATGAAATAAGATACCTAGGTGTTATTCTAGATACTCACCTGACGATGAACACTCACATCAGAAACACCATAAAGAAAATATACTTTAAACTTAAAATCCTTAAACAATTACGCCCGCTAGTACACCAACTAGACTTCATTAATATAATCCAAGCTACAATAACACCGCACTTTGATTTTGCCAACCTAATTCTCTTAGGTATATCGAAACAAAACATAAAAAGAATCCAATTAGCACAAAACGCAGCAGCCAGAATTATAATGAAAGTACACTCAATCCAGCACATAACTCCAATATTAGCTTCCCTACACTGGTTGCCAATTCAAAGTAGGATAATATATAAAACCACAATAACCACATACAAAGCTTTAAACAACATGGCCCCAATCCCATTAAGCAATCTAATTAGCATGGAATCTCAAAAAACTACGCACAGAAAAGGATACTCAAACAAACTAAATACCCCTAATGATTTCATAAAAGCAAATAAATTAACTAACAAAAGAGCTTTTTCTCATGCTGCCCCCTCTATTTGGAATTCCCTTCCGGAGGACTTACGAACTATAACTGAAATCATGGAACTCCGTAAAAAACTAAAAACCTATTTATTCTCCAAGCACTACGGCAACATAGATAACCCCTGGATACACTCAGATAAAGGTTAAAAATATGACAGAGTAATACTTATCCCAAAAATTTAACAGACATTACGCTATTATATAAACTCTATGATCCAACACTGAGTACCCCCAACATGTACCTGTATATAGTTTTTTGTACATAGTTTAATAAGCCAGTTTTGCTATTTTGCATTAGTTCAAGCTGTTACCCATTACTTTTATTGTTACAAAAATGTTCGATGTAAAACTAAGCTTTTGCTATATGGAATGTTGTTTTATTGTGAACCGCAACTGAACTCTGGAAGTTGCGGGTTATAAATATATGTTAAATAAATACAGTGCGATCAAGAACCAATCCACCTTTGGTCTTCGAAGGAGACCCTGTAGCTACCGATTCTCCAACGTCTGTGACTGCCAAGGTTACCCGTCGAACGACCGTATGTGATCAACACACCACGGGCGACTCCGCCAGCCCGAGTCCCCCAACACCACCTTACCCCGAGGCGCTTTAATACGGTAAACCACTCGAACTATGAGTGCCACCGTTGGAAAGAGACAGAACCAACCGGACGACGGCCCCCATTGTATCAGTGCGTCGAAGCCTTACGATATCCATTCGCGTCAACTGCTGAATACGAGACCCGTTTTCGCAGGCTGAAACGTCACCATGAGGTCCGTTATTGGCTGTTCCCTTTTTTTTTTTTATCAATCTGTGGGAACACCTCCGGATGCAACTCCATTCTCCGGTTTCTACTCAGACCCTGCTGAGGACATCAGTCATCACATTGTCCTTTCTCGCAACATGCGTCGCCGAGATCGCTGGAAGCAGATGCTCTACCCATGGTAACCGATCCCCTGCCTGGGCCTCCATGGCCACACTCCCGGTTTCGCCCTGCAATTAATGTAGGCCCACCGTCGCGGAGTTGTCGGACAGCTGTTGCACCGCTCGACCTGCCATCGCAGTTGCAAACGTCCGCAACTCAAAGCCCACCGTTCGCAGTTCCAGCCAGTTGATTGACCTCTAGGTCTCCGGCATACTCCAAGAGCTTTGCGTGAAAAAATCTCCGCAATGTAGCCAAGTTCAAAGAAGGTTTTGGCCAAGCTCCTGGAAGGAAGGTCCAAAACCTTAATTAAAGAGAGCCTGGGAGAATTTTTAATTTATCTAATTGTACTTATATATATATATACCACCTCTCTACCATTCAAGATGGTCTACCAGGCACATAACCTAAAAGAGTGTCACCTCCGCTGTACATGCAACGGAACTCTTTGAATATGAACATACAGGAATCCACTGCTTGCTCCGATACAAGCATTGTGCAGCCTATTTGTCCTTTTGAGAAACTGCCAGGCACTAGAGAACCGGATTGGCCACCATGAGGACAGGACACTGTGCCTGAAGGAGCCTGGTCCAACCCAGCAAGGCCTTTCTTGTTTTCTTATGAATAGAACCTCCCCAAGGTCTCCGCCTTGGAAATAACAGACTGAATCTAGCTTGATGGCCCTGTGTTGAGCTCACAAGGTTAGAAGTCCTTGACTCAGAAGCAGTAAGGCTCCAGAATGTCTTGTAGAGAAGGGAAGCCTAGAGGTTGGAGCAAGTTGTCAGAGACCCCGGGATTGAATCCCACTCAAAAACCGCAACCTTGAGTCATAAGAACTGGCTTTCCTGCCCCACAGATGGCCCGTTTGCCCTTGGTCAAGGTACTTAACCCTACCTTGCCTCAGGCACCAAAAATGAAATTGTGAGCCCTTTAGGGAGAAGGAAGATATAAATACTGTATCTGAATGAATGTCACCTTGACTTGGATAAAAAAACAAACCTGCCCCAATAAAGAAAAGACTTAAAAGTAAATAAATGAATGGGAATATGTGACTGAGAGAACTCTGGCCGTGGGGTGATACTACAGCTGGTGCTAGTC
Organism: Ichthyophis bannanicus; assembly: GCA_033557465.1. NCBI lineage: Eukaryota > Metazoa > Chordata > Amphibia > Gymnophiona > Ichthyophiidae > Ichthyophis > Ichthyophis bannanicus. The sequence continues at coordinate 1,542,042,553 of CM066031.1, forward strand.
TGTGGTCTCCTCTTTTTTTTTTTTTCTACAGCCCTCCTGCCAGCCTTGAGATGAGGCTGAGAATAGATTGTCCAGTGGACCTGGAACTGTGCCTCTTGGCCAACAGAAATGTAGAGAGGCTAGGATTTGGGAGCAAAGCCAAAGAGACAGGAAAGCTGGTGCCTGAAACATTGTAGCTCAGCAGGACGGCTCACTCCCCATCAGATCTCACGACTGCCCTCCAACCCCATGTAACAACATGAGGTCCTCACACTTTAACACAATCCGTATCCCCCAATGCTGGACAGATTACATTTATCTATTATATAGCCATCATTAAATTAAACCCATTATTCACACTCTATTTCTTATGTCGGAGCCTGCCGAGGGAGGGCTAGAACAACACATTACATTAGCATAAGAATACAGCTTAAACCTAGAAATACAGCTTCACTCTACAGTGAGTGCACAGAAAAAATTATGCTTAAGCAAATGTGAGTAGTTACCAACTGCACATCTACATACCCGGGTGACCGAGCCCCTGGCACCCAAACACCGGGCCAGGAGCACACTTGAACCTAAATTGAATTCATGGGGCAGCCATAGAGAATGGACTTCAACTATGAAACCTTGCCGAGTCCTGTAACACTAAGTCCGAGGCCGTGCTACCCAGAAGGACTGCGCCTTATCCTCAGTACGGCGCATTAACCAGATGGCACAGAAGGACCAGCGGACCTGCTAAGTGCTTAAAATTCTGCTCTGATTTCATCGGCTCTAGACCTAGATGAGAATATCCTGCACCTGCTACTATCACACAGAGAATCTCCCCTCTGCCGACCAAGCAGAGAGACAGCCTCTGTTCTCGAGACGGACCTGTTAAGGGAAGACATAAAACACACAGGCACTCCCCCCGGCATTCCTGCCGGCAGAGACCGACATCCTCGCCAGTGAAAGTCTTAGAAATTGCTGCCTGTGTGAACCTGAAGATGAATGCGATTTCGTACTTGGCAAACCACCATAGGGAGAGGGCACTGAATAACATATGTGAGACATTACCAGCGCTGCCATCTGGTGCCCGTTAGGGGCACTATCACCAGAGAAACGATATGGCAATTAAAAGTTTTCATTCTTAGTCATGTAAGCTTGATTTGCAGAAATTTCACCGCTGCTTATTTATTTAGCCACGAAATCCTGGGTGATCTGCTGAGATCTGCCTGATGATCGCCGTATACACCCAATCACAGAAGGGCACTATTGAATGTACCCACCGCCCTCTGGTGGCCATTGTATGCATTAAGGTATGGCCATTAAGGTATGTAATATTATGGATACTAATTGTAATCAAATGTTTTGTTGTACATAGTTAATCCCAGTTGATATCCAAGTTAAGCTTCCAGTTCAATGTAAGTGCCCTGGCACAACCTTTGTTATATGTGAACCGCGCTGATTTTTAAGAGTGCGGTATATAAGAAACAATAAATAAATAAATTACAGGCCCTTCTAGGGTTACGGGCTGACTCATTAATTCTCTTTTGTGGGTTTTTTTGTTTCGTTTTTTTTGGGGGGTTTTGGACTATGGTCATCTTACCATAGAATATATGTGCCGACAGAGAATACAAAAGGGCTACTACCTCGAGCACCCCTCTATGCTGCCCTCCTTTCAACTACAAGCTAGGGCTCTGCTCTTGTAGCACACCTTAAAGATGAAAATTTGCCGCTTATCCAGGGACCTAACCGAAGCTCCTCAGAGGGATGGCCCGGAGGGAGAGAACAGGTGGCAACAGAAAGCAAGTAAAAACTGCTATCGCATAACAAACTGAGAACAAACTGAAATTTAATTTAAAAATAATTTAAGGTTAAATTAGACTTACCTGCTAATTGTAGTTCCTTGAGGAACTCCAGTCCAGTCCCGAACCTCTGGGGTTGTGCACCTCTCACAGCAGCTTGGAGACTGAGAAACTTCACTTTTGTGATGTCACTGGTATATATCCACAGGAAGCTCCTCTTCACACCAGTAACCTAATGACAAAGCAGACTCACCAGAGCAACAATTAAGTAACAACTGTCTCTACATAAACAAACACCTCTTGTAACTGCCTGAACAATTAACAAATAGAACATTAAGAACTAACAGTGTGGTGCCACTGTTGCACTCTTCCTATGAAACTAACTCAGAAAGGCACAGGTCCTACCTCCCCTCTGTATGGAGAATGTGGACTTTACAATAATCTTCCCCCTAGAGATACCGCCCATATGGATCCAAACCCTCACCGCCAATCTGTTACCTTACCTGTTTGAAATGCTCCTGCTTCAGGCCGGCCTCCATTAGACAGAAAACCAGGCGGGATACGGGACTGGACTGGAGTTCCTCAAGGAACTACAATTAGCAGATAAGTCTAATTTAACTTTCCTTTTCATCCCTCCAGTCCAGTCCCGAACCTCTGGGGATGTAACAGAGCAGTACCAACGAATTCACTTGAGGGGACCCGCTAGACCAGCCTGAAGCACCGCCGATCCAAAACAGGTATCCCTTCCCGCCTGGACATCCAGCCGGTAATGCTTGACAAACAAATTCAGAGATGACCAATGTCTTCCACTGACACCAGCCCGCGAACCGCCCAAGACGCTGCTTGTGCTCTAGTGGAATGCACTCGTAGACCTTCTGGCACCGTTCTGCCCTTCAAAAGATAAGCTGATGCTATCGCCTCTCTAAGCCATCTGGCAATGGACGCTTTCGATGCCATCTCACCCTTCCGTGCTCCACCAAACACCACAAACAACCTGTCCGATTTGCGGAATGCTGCCATTCAAGCCATATATTTCTTCAAGGCTCGACGGACATCCAACCGACGTAAACGTTCCGACGAAGCTCCCTCCTTGCCCTCATGGAAAACCGGCAAGGAGACCACTTGACTCATATAAAAAGCTGAAACCACCTTGGGTAAAAAGGATGGCACTGTTCATAAAACTACTTTTGAGCCCTGAAAAGATAGAAAAGGCTCCCTACAGGAAAGCGCTTGCAATTCTGAAATCCTCCGGGCCGAACAAATAGCCACCAGGAACACGACTTTGAGAGTGAGATCCTTTAGCGTTGCCCTAGACAAAGGCTCAAAGGGCTCAAGGCTCAGCGCCTCCAATACCACAGAGAGCTCCCATGCCGGAACTAGCCGCCTACTAGGTGGTCTCAAGAGGGTCATGGCCCTTAAAAACCGCTTAGTATCCGCATGGCTCCCCAGCGTCTCCCCTCTTACCTTACACCCCTGTAGCCGGAGAGCGCTGCCAACTGCACCTCCAGGGACGACGACGCCAGGCCCTTCTGAAAACCATCCTGCAAGAACGCCAAAATTTGAGGCACCGAAGCTCTCAATGCCTCCAAATCTCTGTCCCGACACCAAGCCTCAAATATACTCTGACATATGCTAAGGAGGTAGATCGCCACCGAGCCTTCAACAAAGTCGAAATCACCTCCGGCGAATAACCTCACGCTCTCAACCTTGCCCTTTCAATAGCCAAGCCATAAGCGAGAATCGAGCCACCTGAGGCAACCGCAGAGGGCCCTGAGATAACAGGTCCCCCAATCGGGCAGACACCAGGGCTTCTCCACCACGAGTCACATCAAGTCCGCATACCATAGCCTTCTTGGCCAATCTGAGGCGATCAATACTACCAGACCTCTGTGACCTTCTATTCGCTGCACTACTCGACCTATCAACACCCATGGCGGAAACAGGTACAGGAGTTGATCCTCTGGCCATGCCTGTATGACAGCATCTAGACCTTCCGACATTCGTTCCTGCCTTCTGCTGAAGAAGCATTCGACCTTTGCAGACTGAAATGTCACCATCAGATCCATCACCGGTGTCCCCCAGCGCTTCAACAACCGCTCGAACACTTCCAGATGAAGAATCCACTCCCCCTGATCTACCTTTGTGCGACTCAAGAAATCTGCTTCCACAATGTCCACTCCTGCTACATGTGCTTCCGACAGCACCCATAGATGAACTTCAGCCCAGTCTAGAAGCCCCTCGGCTCTTCCTCCAACGCGACACTGCTGGTACCTCCTTGTCGGTTGATGTAAGCCACTGCCGTCACATTGTCGGAGAACACTCAAATTGCTTCCCCTTGAAGATGAGGCTGAAATACTTGGAGCGCTAACGTCACCGCCCGGAGCTCCAGTCGGTTTATCGACCAACCTCTTTCAATCTCCGTCCATTTTCCTTGCGTGAACCGCCCCTGACAATGGGCCCCCCAGCCGAAAAGACTGGCGTCTGTCATCAGGGATATCCACGCCGGAGCTTCCAGTGGCATCCCCTTCTCTAGGCATTCCGGACGCAACCACCAGCGCAACACTTGACACACCTCCAGCGAACAGGGCAGCCTCTGCGACAACGGATCCCTTTGATGCGACCAGCGTCTGAGCAAAGCCCTCTACAATGGTCTCATATAGCCCACGGAATCAGTTCAATCCTCGCTGACATTGTCCCGAGTAACTGTAGATAATGCCACGCCCTCGGGTGGTACCTGTCAAGGAATTCGAGCACTAGCGCCCTTAATCCTTCTGCTCTGTGTTTTGGAAGAAAGATCCTTCCCACTTTCATATCGAAACGGGCCCCCAGATAATCTAGCCGCTGCAATGGAATCAACTGGCTTTTCTCCCGATTGACCACCCAACCGAGACTTTGAAGGAACGTGACCACACGCGCCATAGCCGACTCGCTCTCTCACATCGACTTTGCTCTGATTAACCAATCGTCTAGATACAGATGCACCAGAACCCCTTCACTGTGCAAGGCCGCCACTACCAACACCATCCCTTGGTGAACGTCCGAGGCGCTGTTGCCAGCCCAAATGGTAACTCCCGAAACTGGAAATGGCCCATCGGCAATGCAAACCTGAGGAATTTCTGATGCTCCTTCCGAATTGGAATGTGTAGATATGCCAAGGTCTAGCGAAGTAAGAAACTCTCCAGTTCTTACCGCCACGATGACCGACCTCAGCGTCTCCATCCGAAAGTGAGACACTCTGATACTCATTTGAGATCTAGAATCGGTCGAAAGGTGCCTTCCTTCTTTGGAACAATGAAATATATGGAATATCGACCGGAGCCGCACTGGTCTACTGGGACCAGGACAATAGCCCTGAGGTCCAGTAACCTTGTACAGTCTCCCGTACTGCCGCGCACTTGACACGTGCTCTGCATGGAGACTGCACAAAGGCATCCCGTACGGAACGTTGAAACTCCAGCGCATAAGCCTTCCCGAATTACCTCCAGAACCCACTGATCTGAAGTAATTTGGACCCAAGCCGGGTAAAACTCCCACAACCGGCTTCCTACGGGCACCAGCCCAACTTGGATCCTCCTGACTTCATTGGGACTTCTTGGGATTGCGGCGGAAGAGGCCTGAAAACCTCTGCCCGCTCCCCAGAATCCGTGAAAGCTCTGGCCCCTGTAGAGAAAATGCTCTCTCTGGCCCTGTCTGAACCAAGGGGGATGAAAACCTCTCTGCTGACCCTTAGGCAGCGGAGTCGTTCGACTCTGCCTTTGCCTGTCCTCTGGCAACCTACCGCCCTTGGACGCTCCCAAATCCTTTACCAGCTTCTCCAAATCTTCTCCAAACAGTAACTTCCCTCTAAACGGGAGTTTACTTAGCCTGGCCCTGGATGGACCGTCCACCGCCCAATTGCGCAGCAACAGGTAGCGCCTGGCCACTATCACCAAGGCCATGCTCTTCGCCAAGCCTCTGATAAGATCATAATGAATATCGGCCAAATAAGCGGAACTCAATTCCAATCTTGAGGCTTTATCAGTCGCCCCCTCCCCCAGTTCATCCTGGAGCCGCTGCGACCTGCGAAGGGAGGCTCTCGCTACCCATGCGCCACAAATTGAAGCTTGTAATGAGAGCGCATTCCCCTCAAATACCTGTTTCAACAAGGTGTCTAACTTCCAATCCTGGGTATCCTTGAGGGCCGCACTTCCCTCAACCGGAATGGTGGTCTTTTTAGTCACCACCGATATGGCTGCATCTACTCTCAGAGACTTAAACAACTCTTGATCCTGATCTATTAAAGGATAAAGCCGGTTCATAACTCTGGTCCCCTTGAGAACTGCCTCCGGCATATTCCATTCCTGCTGAATCATTTCTCAGAAGACTCTGTGAACAGGAAAGGCCCTCTTTGTCTTTCTAAAAGCTTGTAACAAAGGGTCCTCCAAGGATGAATCCTCTGCCAGCCCCACAGCTGGCATATTTAGGGCCTTGAGGGTCTATGATATTAGGGCAGGCAACTCTTCTCTGCGAAACACCCGAACCACCCTCGCCTGGTCCTCATGCTCCGCGATCTCGCCTTCCTCTAACTCCTCGTCAAAGTCCAAGTCCGGATCTCCCCCCTCAGAGTGAGGACCTTCTGAGGCTACCGACGGCCCCGAGAACTCTTTATCCGCTCTGAGCTTCTTAGCCACCACCCCTGGCACCCCCGTGCCCAATGGAGTACCTGGCCTCTTCGTCCCCAGGTCCATCGCTGCCGCAGACCCAACAGCATGTCCCTGAGGACCCCCGAACACCTGTTGAATAAGGGACACAAATTCTGGGGGAAAAAAATTGCCGCCAGCCCCCTGGGTAAAGCTGACTGGGAGAGCGGAGGATCCTGAGAGGACGAAGTCCCTGTCACCGGCTCATGACTCATCCCCCTGGGCGAAACCGGCTCCGCTGAAGGCCCCGGTCCCCCGACCTGACCTTCCCCACCTGTTTCTAAGATCTGCTCCGTTGCTGCAGCTTCCTGCATGCAGTCTCTGTAGACCCCTGTCTCTGAGACTGACCCCCTGCGAGAACTGCAGACTAGGCATAGCTGTTTGGAAGGCATTCCGCTGGCATCCCCCACAGAACTCCAGTCCAGGCCAGTTCCAATAAAAACAAACGGTCTGAGCCCCTCACTGCAAGCACCTCCGGTTTATCTCTTCTTTTTTTTTCTCCTCAATAATACAAAACAAACCAGCAAATAAACTTCCCAAAGAGGTTCCCCTACCCACTGTGAAGAAAGGACCCAAAAACGAAGCTTTATTCCTGCTACAGCCCCTTAGGAAGTCTAATCTGCCGCACGAGCTGTTTCCCGCACGGCCGCCACGAGGCACGGCCTACTCGCTCTACGCGACGCCTCTAATCGTTTTCCCCCCAACTCCGGGTAATTGCACTGCTTCCTTACCGTCAGGAGAGTCTCCTCGCTCTGCCATGCCTGCGCGGCTGCTCCCAACACCAGCTACAGCGTCGAACCGCTGCCGAGGAGCCCCAAATTGCTGTCGCTGCAGAGAAGCCCAGCTCTCTCTCTCTCTTTCTGCCCTTGGCCTCAGTGCGATGGCCGAAAGCTCTGCACGCGTCTGAGTGCCGATGCAGCCGGTCCTTGTCCAGCAGACTTGGGACTGCCACCGGAAGCTCCCTGCCGCCACCGTAGCCCAACTGCTCATCGCTGTTGCTCCCTCAGCTGGCCAAGAAGTCCCCGAAACTGAAGGTGAACTCGGAGGCAGGAGGGGAGGAGAGGAGGGGGCGAGGGAGAACCTGTTCCCTCTTTTTTTTTTCAATTTGGCTTCTGTCTTTTAACAACCAAAAATAAACTAATCTAATCTACTTCTCCCTATCCTATTCTCTTCCTTAATGGTTCTTCAAGTGAGCCCTAAACCTCTGGGCTCACAAGCCTCCAGCTGCTTGGAAACTGAGATAACTGGTGTGAAGAGGAGCTTCCTGTGGATATATACCAGTGACATCACAAAAGTAAAGTTTCTTAGTCTCCAAGTTGCTGTGAGAGGTGCACAACTTTAATTTAATTTAATTTAATTTTAATTAACAGGTTTTTTTATACCGCTTCTTCCATTGATCAGATGCGGTTTACATATAACAACAATCAACAGAGCAGGCTGTTTTACATATAACAGTAGTAACTTGGAGGTTCGGGACTGGACTGGAGGGACGATAAGGAATTTAAAAATAAACGAAAGAGAATCACAATAAAGCTAGGAAGCTATCCATGCGGCCTGTCTTCTGCCTTACACAGGCGAGCCGCTGCAACTCCTGCCAGGCGGTCCAAATTCCCAGAGAAAATGGCCGCCCCCTCATCGCCGAATTTTGGCGCCAAACAACAAACTGCTGGTGCCAAAGAAAAACTTTCAGCAGATCCAGAGCAACCGAAGGCCTTACCTGCAGGGCCGAAAGCCCCTCAGCATGTTTTTGCCACCGCGATGCCAATCGGCCCTGCAACCGTGCTGCCGCGATCAGCCATCGTGGCAAGGGTCGCTCAGCCGTTTCCACCAAATAAGAAAAAATCCCGCAAGTACAGAGAGCCTCTGTCTCACACAGTGTCAGTGTGGCTATGCGGGCCCCGGAGCTCTCTCCCGTACAGTCAAGGGAGAGAGATCCGCACCGGCGATGCCTGCAGCAAGTGAAAAGACTGGCAGAAGGGAAGGCAGGAGCTGCTAATATTTTAAAGAGCCAGATTCAAATTAAAAAATGACAGTAAACCTAAGTAAAATTTGCTCCTAACAACTATAGAGAACTAATCCCTGAAAGTCAATTAACCAAAGGTAAATGAATTAAACTTAAAGGTAAAATTAAAGGTAAAATTAAGGAAAAGTAAAAGTAGGATCCAACTAAAGGCTCCTTATCTGTTTCTTAAGTGAGCCCAGAACCTAGGCTCACTACGTCCTCCTGCTGCATGGAGACTGGACACACTGGGGGCTGATGAGAGAGACCAGCAGGCTATATCCAGTGATGTCATGAGTTTGACATGCCCAGTCTCCAAGTTGCAGGAGGAGGTACACAACCCAGAGGTTGAGGACCAAACGAGGAACGATAAGGAACCTCTCATTTAGTGCTATATATTCCAACTCTCCCATCTTTTTTTTTAGACTTCTGGCATTTACCTTCAAGCATTTTAGAATCTGTATGTTATTCATATTAATCTAAAAAAAATTTTGTTTGGTCTTTCAACAGAGGATTAAACTGCTATATCGTAAAATATATCCTCTAATATACTTTCAGGCAGAATTTCATCTACTGGTTGTTCAGCCACTACTAAAAACAATTTATATATACTGCTTATATGTTTATTTATGAACTGAAGGTCTCAGACTTTCTAGGTACTTTATTGGGAACTTCGTCTGTAGTTCCAATTTTGCATCAATAACCTTAGTTCACATACAATTTCAAACAAATATCAAATTTTCTGAATTTTGAATCAAAAAAAGTGCTTATCTTATTCTTCTGTATTCCCCAACGCCACTATCCGGCACCTTGCTTGCGTTTCACTACAAGGAGTTTCATCAGGGGGTTCGTTCTAGCACTTTAGTATGATTATTTTAATTTTTAATTGAGGATGCAGCTCCGTCTTTCATCACTGTTCGGCCAAATAAACATGAATAAACATATAAGCAGTATATATAAATCGTTTTTAGTAGTGGCTGAACAACCATTAGATGAAATTCTGCCTGAAAGTATATTAGAGGATATATTTTACGATATAGCAATTCATATTAATCTGGCTATTGGTAGGTAGGGGTAATTTGGAATCTTTAAGCTCTGTCTGCTCTGTACTCAAGGGCATTTGGGCTACTTTTCTCTTTATTGGAATGTCTCTGCTGATATGCTCTAACTTCAATCTTTTGCTAGTATCCTTGAAAGATACATTGTTCCAAACCATGCGGTCCTTGGCAAGCATCAGCTTTCCACTATTATTTTTTATTTATTTATTTATTCAGACAGATTTATATACCACCTTATCCTACAATCAAAGTGGTTACGAGACATCACAATTGGGGTTACATTTAACATATGGGTGATTTACAACATTTAACATGAGGGTATTTAACAATATTTAGACAGCACAGTTGGAGGGTTATATTTAGCATGAGGGTATCTTCGTGAGTCTAGTTGGGATGATTGGGTATTGAGTTGGCGGGGTAAGCTGCAATACCGCTCGAGTGGGTACTATTGTCTATCTGCTCATACGTTTCTGCAAAAAGCAGAGTTTTAAGGTTCTTGCGGAAGTCTGTGATGTCTTCTAATGCCCTTAGGCTCATTGGGAGGGAGTTCCATAATGTGGATGCAAGTAGTGAAGGAGCTCTTCTTGAAGTATTTTGTTTAGTCTTGTGGTATCCTGCAGGTGTGCCGATCATGTTGTCATTATTGTTCCTTCTTGGATATCTCTTGTTATGATTTCATGTAGTGCATCTGCCGATAGATGATGGATTATCTAGTTTAAAAGCTGCTATATCTCCTTTTTAAAGCTTAATGCCAGCAGCCTGGTTCCATCCCGGTTAAGGTGGAGCCCATCCCTTCAGAAAAGCCTCTTCTTTCCCCAGAATGTTCCCCAGTTCCTAACAAATCCAAAACCCTCTTCCTTGCACCATCGTCTCATCAACGCACTGAGACTCTGGAGCTCTGCGTTTCGATCCTGCGCGTGGAACGGGAAGCATTTCGGAGAATGCTACCCTGGAAGTTCTGGCTTTCAACTTCTTACCTAAAAGCCTAAATTTAGCCTCCAGAAAATCCCTACCACACTTTCCTATGCCACTGGTACCGATATCTACCAAGACAGCAGACTTCTCTCAACACCTTGTCTAGGTGGCGCGTGAGGTCCGCTACCTTCGCACCAAGCAGGCATTTTACCAGGCAATCCTCACATCCACCAGCCACCCAGCTATCTACATGCCTAAAGATCCAATCACCAACTATAATAGCTATCCTAACCCTTCTCTCATGGGCACATGGCCCTGGAGAAACCTCCTGAGTGCAAGAGGGTTTTACATCACCTGGAGGACAGGTCCTAGCTACAGGATTACTTCCTGCCATATGACCTCTCTCCTCCATGGCAACAGGGATGCTGCCAGACTGCAAGTGGGACTTCAGTACTACATCCCTGTAGGCCTCATCTATGTACCTCTCTGTCTTCCTTATGTCCTCCCAGTCTAGCCTCCAGAGATAGGACTCGTTCCCTGAGAGCAAAGAGCTCCTTGCACCTAATGCACATGTGCAACCCCTCACCAACTGGGAGAAAATCATACATATGACACTCAATGCAAAAGACTGGAAAGCCCCCATCTCGCTGCTGGACTGCTGTCTGCATCTTAGTTTTAGGGTTGTGTTTAGATATTTAAGTTGTTTACTTACAAAGGTTTGCTGGGGATATTTATACAAATAAAACTATACCTAATACATTTAATGGGCTTTATTCACTTCAAGCTTAACTAATCTCAGGTCCATAATGTATGACTGATGAGGATAAACACCTGCACCTGAGAGTGAATATGGCACCTCCTTTCCTTTAAGAGGTTTAAGCACCTATAAAGCTATGATTATCCCAGGGGTGGGTGGGAGTCGGGGAGGGAGGGAGAGAAAGAAGACTTATTAAAAGCTGGCTGCTACACAGTATCCTGTCCTGTGCTTCTAAGGTAATCTGTGACCTATTTCCTGGTTGATTCACACAGCCCTTGCTTGAATAGAGGGGAGTTTTCAAAATGCCCCTTTGATCTGTCCCTTCGTTTTAACACCTATTTAAAACAATTACACAGGTCTCTTGCTTCCTATCTAGAAGGCCTCTAGAAACAATTTATTGCTCAAAGAATACTGACCCTGTTTGTCCTTTTATGCTAAGTATCAGCTCTTTGCTGATACTAGGGTCTGACTAAGTATTAAATTTAAACTAGAAGCTCTGTGCTGGGGTATAAATTTAATCAGAAAGTGCTCTGCTGTGTTTTAAATTTAAACTGAAAGCATGGTACGAACGCGCTAATAACACCACTTAAAACCACTGGCAGAGACCATGGGGAATTGTGCCCTGGCAAGGTCAAAGACCTTAGGCCTAGCCAGAGAAAAAAAGGGCATGAACCCCGGCGGGCGAGAAGACATGAAAAAGGAAAAATTAAAAGAACCCGAAACACGAGGCCGGCAGCTTGGGGGCAGGAAAGGGAGCCAGTATTCGACCCGATAAAGAAACAATTTAAGATAAAATTAAACACTTTTTCCGGGGAAAGCAGACATCTGATGGGCCCCATGGAAAAAAAAAAAAAAGACTGAGGCAAGATGGCATCCTTGGGCAGGAAGGGGGCCATGCATGCACGGTGCATCTCCCAAAGGCTTTCTCTGAAAGCTGGGCAGAAGCTTCCGTGCAGGCTCCGTTGGCAGAGTCACCCATATTCGAGGACTGACTATCAGCTTAATCTCAGAGAAAGCGTAGTTACTCACCTGTAACAGGTGTTCTTCAGGGACAACAGGAATCAGTCCTCACTTATGGGTGACATCGGCACCGACCAAGCCCGCGTGGAGCAATTCCCCAGCTTTCAAAGAAAGTCTTTGGGATTGCTGCCACGCATGCATAGTCCTTTTCCTGCCTAAAGGTATCATCTTGCTCAGTCAGGTCCCCTAGCTAAAGCCCTACTAAGCAGATGGCAAGGGAAGGATAAAAATAGCAACTCTTCAGGGGAGATGGGAGGGTAGTGAGGACCGATTCCTGCTGTCCCTGGAGAACACCTGTTACAGGTGAGTAACTATGCTTTCTCCAGGAACAAGCAGGAAGTTAGTCCTCACTTATGGGACTCCCCAGCTACAGGCTACAGAGCCTGTAACCCAAAACGCCTCTGCGAGGCCATGAGCAGAGGTCTATGCCCGAAGGAGCCAGAGTCTTTGGGTCCCCGGGGCGAAGCTCTCAGTAGCCATCGAAAAAGGGTCTGAGGGCAGGAGTTGCTTATACCACGAAAGACTACGGAGTACAGCCTGGCCAAAGGCGCTGTCCCAGCAGGACTCCCTCTCCAGGTAGTAGAGTACAGTGAAGGTGTTCGCTGAAGAACAGGTCGCAGCCCAGCAGATGTTAGAGGCACTGAGAGCAGTGAAGCCAATGAAGCCGCCTTGGCTCGGACGCCACACACAGTGAACCACCGATCCAGTGGGCTGCCCGCCTTTGCTTGGGTGAAGGCAATGCAGTCCACTACCCAGATGGAGATGGTGCGTTTGGTGACTGCCTGCCCCAGGCGATTGGGGTCACAGGCGACAAAGAGCAGGTCAGACTTGCAATGAACCTGGGTACGCTGCAGGTAGAAGGCAAGAGCCCTCTTGCAGTCAAGTGCATGCAACATTGCCGATGCCTGGTCGGCGTGTGATCTCGGGAAGAAGGTCGGCAAGACTATCTCCTGATTGAGATGAAAGTCCGAGACCACCTTCGGTAGGAACTTGGGATGGGTGCGGAGGACCATCCTGTTTCCGTAGAACCTGGTGTATGGAACCACAGCCATCAGGGTCTGAAGTTCGCTGACTCGGCGAGCCGAAGTCAAAGCCACCAGGAAGACCACCTTCCAAGAGAGATGCCGAAGCGAGCATGCAGCCATCGGCTCGAAGGGTGCTCGTGTAAGCTCCATCAGCACCACGCTGAGGTCCCACTCCGCCGGAGGAGACCAGATGGGAGGCTTGGAAAGCAAGAGAAATCGCATAAAGCGGGAGACCAAAGGCTGCCCTGAGAGGGATTTCCCCTTGACTTGGAGGTGATTTGCTGAAATGGCGCTCAGGTGTACCCTGACCAAATTGGATTTCAACCCTGTCTTTGAGAGGTGGAGGAGATACTGGAGGATCCACCGGGTAGAGCAGGAGAACGGGTCAATCTGGAGCTCGGAACACCAGGTCAAGAAGGGTCACCACTTAAAGCCATACACCCGTCTCGTTGAGTCCTTCCTCGACACAAGGAGAATCTATTTGACGTCCTCTGGGAGGTGCAGCGGAGTTTAGGCGACTCGTTCAGCTGCCAGGCTGTTAGGAACAGCAAAGCCAAGTTCAGGTGGAACACTCGACTCTCCTCTTGCGTTAACAGGCCGGGGGCACAGCAGACTCGACGAGAGCCGGAGCAGAAGCGGGAATCAAGGCTGCCAAGGCCACGAGGATCACCGAAGCTCGGTCCCGCTGATCCTTGTGGAGGGTCCACGCAATGAGAGGAATGGGAAGGAACGCGTAAAGAAGGCCAGAGGTCCAAATCAAGAGGAACACATCCAGGACACACTGCTCGGGTGCAGAACCGGGCCGCAGAAATGGGAAGCTGCACATTCACCAGACTGGCAAAAAAGTCCATGGATGGGGGTCCCCCACCAATGGAACAAGATGTCGGCAACCTCCAGATCCAGGCAACACTCGTGTGGGTGGAGGATCCTGCTGAGTTTGTCCGCGAGGACATTCTCCTGGCTTCGGAGGTAGACCACTCGCAGGGTAATCCCCCAGCGAGATGCAAAGAAACAAAGGAGGATAGCATGATCCTTGCCCCCTCTCCTTGTTTATGTAAAACATGGCTACCCTGTTGTCGGTCTGCACGAGCACCGACTTCCCTCTCGGATTGCCCTCAAAGTCCCTAAGAGCCGATCAGACCACCCTTAGTCTGAGTAGGTTGATCTGCTGCCGAGACTCCTCGGGTGACCACTGCCCCTGGGTGCACAATGCTCCGCAGTGGGCTCCCCAACCCAGCAGGGAAGCATCCGTCATTAGGACGAGCTAGTGCTGTGGGATCTGAAAGGGCATTCCCCGAAGGAGACTTCGGGGGTCCCGCCACCAGCTCAGGGAGTCATGGAGACTGTGGGAGACCCAAATAGGGTTCCTAAGGTGGCCGAAGGATTGGCTCCATTGTGCCCTGAGGCACCACTGGACTGTCCATATGTACATGCGGGCATGGGGGACCACATGGATGGGGAAGGTCATGAGTCCCAGGAGGCGCAGCACGACCCGTGCCGTAACCCAAGCCCTACTCTGGACCTGGGCTACCACCGCTTGGAAGCGGTCCACCTGGTCTGCGGACAGGAAGGCGGTCACTCGCTCCGCGTCAAGGTGGGCACCGATGAACTCCACAGCCCGCACCAGCTCAAGATGGGACTTGGAGTAGTTGACCAAGAAGCAGAGGCGTTCGAGGAGGAGGATCATTCACAACGCCGCCAGGCAGGCTTCGTCGATTGAGGTCCCCGTGATGAGCCAGTCGTCGAGTTAGCGGAAGATGGGAATGCCCTGCTGCCTGAGGGAGGCGGCAGCCATGGAGAAACACTTTGAGAAAATCAACGGTGCAGATGCAAGCCCGAAGGGGAGCACCCTGTACTGGTAGTGTTCCCCCTGCATCCTGAAGCGCAGGTATTGCCTGTGTTGAGGGTGGATTAGAATGTGGGCATAAGCGTCCTCGAGGTCCAAGGAGCATAGCCAATCGCCCTGCAGAAAGAAGGGCAGCAGGACGCCAAGCGATAACATTTTGAACTTCTCCCGCACCAGGAACTTGTTTAGATTCTGGAGGTCGAGGATGGGGCATAGGCCCCCCGTCTTTATGAGAATGAGAAAGTAGGAGTAGTAGAACCCACGGCCTCGAAGGTGCAGCGGTACCTTCTCAACCGCCTGTTGGGTGAGGAGGTTGGACAGCTCCCGCTGTAATAAGGCCTGGTGTGAAAGGAGCCGAGTAGGCTCCGCTGGCAAGAAGGGAGGAGGATGCCTGTCCAGGCGGAGACAATATCCGTCCTGGATCACTCAGAGGACCCAGGCATCTGAAGTGATTGACACCCACTGCAGGGAGAAGGAGGACAGGCGTCACCAGTGGAAGTGCTGCCGGGGGGCGAGAGGCTATGCCATCGGTGTCAAAAACCCTGTGCAGGTTGGTGTGGCACCAGTTGCTGGGCCTTAGACCCTTTAGTCTTGCAGTGGCTATGCACACCTCCCTTCCCCTGCGTGCCAGAGGCCGGCACGGGGGTGGGCGGGAAAGGAGGATAGCCCCAGTAGGGGAGCCCCTTCCTTTGGAAGAACAGCTTCTTTGTTTGCTGTTTCTTCCGAGGGAGGGAGGCGGTCTTATGCGAAAGACAGGATCAAGTGACAAACTCTGTTTCTATCTCAGCAGCCTTATCCTCCATAGGTTTACCAAACAGCTACTCGCCGAGGCAGGAACATCTAGGAGCTTCTCCTGGACCTACTGCTCCAGGTCTGAGGATTGGAGCCATGCCTGGCGTCAGGCCCTGATGCCAGCTGCTGCCACTGGGCAGAGGACTCAAACCCGTCATACGCAGCGTGGAAGAGGTACTTTGAGCACTCTGACGGATTTCAGGAGGGTTTGGAACCTGAGAAGTGGGTCACCCACTAGGCCTGCAAAGAACCTGACGAGCTCTTTGGCGAGGTCACGCAGGAACATGCCCATATACAATTGGTACGCCTGGATGCGGCATGTGAGCATGGACCCTTGATAGGCCTTGCGCCTAAGGGCATCGAGAGCTCTCGACTCCCTGCCCGAGGGGACCGAAGAGTGCGACTTCGGGCTCTTTTGCTTCTGCATTGCCGACTCCACTACCATGGCGGTGTGTGGGAGCTGGGTCTTCTGGAACCCTAGGCCACGTTGGACCCTGTACATGGCATTGAGGCACTTGCTCACTATGGGGACCGAAGCAGGTGAATCCCACATGCGGAGGAGCAGCCTGGACAAAATGGGAGGAACTGGAACAGTAAGAGACTCATGAGGCGGGGACTCATACTGCAGAATATCGAGCTCTTCCACTCGCAACTCCTCTTCAGTCTGCGTAGCCAGGCTAAGGGCCCGTGTCATGTCCTGCACGAACACTAGGAATGATGTGTCCTCAGGCGGCGAATGCCTCTGAGAGGTGGGTGGGGACGGGTCCAAAGGGAGGTCCCTGTGAGCACAGGTCTCCGGGGAGGTATCCCCTTCAAACTCCCAGTCCGAGAGGTCTGAGGAGGAGTCCAATTTGGGCTGGTCACCACGTCCAGAGGTCGAGGCCCGCTTGGAGCCAGCCTTGGAGGATCTCGCTCCAGAGGACCAGGAAGGCAAGCGAGACGGATGCCGAGGACCCTCACGAGGCCCACGGCTCTCGGGGGTTTCCAGGGCGGGTTTCGGTGTCCTTCTCGAGGGAACCTCGGTCTCGAGGCACGGGCCAGTCATGCTGGGCAACTAAGAAGGCAGAAACGCTGTGCTCTAGTGCCAGCATACGGGACTCCCATGCGGACATGGGTCCCTGCGACATCGACACCGGGGTTACTGGGTCTGGCGTGGAGGAGGAGAGGGGGTCCTCACCGGGACGGCCCACAGGAGACTGGGCGCCATCGCCGGAGGCCTCCGTATATGTATGAGGTACTTTAACAATGCTGCTCCTTATCCGACTCTCAGGAATGCCGTGGGGGGCTGAGCGACACAGTGCAGGAGCGCTCGCGCTTGTCTGGGGCTCCCGACAGTGAGTTCAAGGTCTTCTTCTTCTTACACCTCTCCACTTCAGGGGACCACTGGTTGGAGTGCCACCGAGAGCGTGAGACCAAAGTGAGGTATCACACCTGCGGAGGGACGACCGAGGGTGCCGCTGGGGATTCCAGGACTACCTTCCGGAAAATGTCATCGGACTTCTGCTTACGACTTAGCAGGGCCTTCGAGGACATTTTCTTGCAAAGAGAGCAGAGCTCCAGGTCATGGTCGGCCCCAAGACACCAAAGACAGCAGTTGTGGGTGTCAGTGATGACATGTTTTTGGAGCATCTGTCACATTTCTTAAATCCGGTGGCCATGCGGGCAAAAAGGGCCACCGCTAGGTTGAAGACCTTTGCGGCCAACGGCTGCGAGAAAAAGGGCGCGAAGCCCGTGGAAAAAAAACTTTTACAGAAAAAGACATCCCTTTGCTCAAGGGAAAAAACAGAGCAGGGGAGGACGGGTAGAGGACCAGTGCTACCGGAAAAAAACACAGGCCAGAGGCCGAAAACTTAACAGCTTTTCCGAGGGATGAGGACGTGCAACCGAAGGGCTCCGCGGAAAAAGGGAGAATGAGCAAGATGCCACCTTTGGGCGGGAAGAGGACCACACGCATGCGTCGCAGCAATCCCAAAGGCTTTCTTTGAAAGCTGAGGAATTGCGCCATGCGGGCTCCGTCGGTGCCGACATCACCCATAAGTGAGGACTGACTTCCTGCTTGTTCCTGGAGGAAGCCTTTTTAGCAGAGGGAACTGGTTCTGACAAGGCTAGCATGGCAATATGAGAATCATTTTGCCTGGTCTGTGCTGAAACTTATGCAAGAATCTTTGGTATGAGAGGAGGGGGGGGAGATGAAAAAGTAGCATCCAAGTTCAGGAGATTGCCTTGTGCCAGTCAATTTGAGGATATAAGTATTGAAGAACAGAGTGGCAGCTGTGTACTTTCATTGCTGGCATGAAGTTCTATTCAAGGGGCTCTTTCAAATCCAAAAGATGATCTGCATATTTCTGAGACAGGGAACATTTGTGTGGTTGAGGAATTCTGCTGCGCAGTGTGGCCAGGGAGATATGCAAGTGCAGTTGGATATTTATTTATTTGGTTCCATTTTTTATACCGCTCCTTCCAGTGATCAGCAGCGGTTTACATTTTAACATTTAACTCTGCAAGGACAGCAATTACATATATTTATTTATTTATTTATTTACAGTTTCTTATATACCGCACTATTCAGCAGCAGCGCGGTTTACATGGAACAGAAGAGCTCAATACAGCTAACACGTATGAGTTTACAGATAACAGGGCAAAAAACTTGGATAACAGGGGTAAACTATTTACAAACTATTTACAAAACTTGCTACATAGAGTCATATGAACAGGCGTTTCATAGAAACGTATGCATCACTAAGGTTAGAGTATCTGTCTTGGATTGTTGTTGAGATACCGTTGATATAACATTTTAGAACTATGTACATAGCAAAGAGAGTATAGGAAATCAAACAAACTATTTACATTGAGAACCGGATATGGTCAGTTAGCTATATACATATTATTTACATTAACGTTCAAAGAATATGACTGAGAAAGGCAAAGTCCCAAACCTTCACTACTTCTGTCAAAAGGGGCAGAGGGATTCCATACCTCCCTGCTTGTTGAGATAAACATAATTCAAATGAACAACCAAGTTAACACTGAGGTGTCTCAGAGAAGATGGACAAAAGATTCAAAGGGCATAAGATATGGTCCAAAGCTCCAGAAAATTGATGTGGAGAAATTTTTTCCCTACTTTGACCACATGCCTTGGGCAAGCTGAGCCTCTAGGCGAGTTCCCCACCTGGTTTTGGAAGATAGAAGCACTACAGTCTGTGCATGTGTTGGCTCGCCTCCTTTCGCAGATGTTCTGCATGAATCTCATTTACGTATACTCCCCTTTCTTCAAAACGGCGCTGAATATTTGCGCTATCGGCATGCTACGAAAATGCATACACAGTTAACAGCAAGCGACTTCAACGCTGGCTTTCTCCATTGACCTGTAAGAGGAAGCGAAGGCAGCTCAAGAGAACTTCTTTCAGAATTTACAGTTGCCAACTCCAGCAGAGGATGCATTTGAGACATTGAGACAACCTATTACTATTGCAGAAATCCAGGTGATAATAAAAAGCATAGTTACTTACCTATATTAGGTGTTCTCTGGGGCCAGCAGGAATCAGTCCTCACATATGGGTGATGTCGGTGCCAACGAAGCCCGCACAAATCCAATCCCCAGCTTTCAAAGAAAGCCTTTGGGACCTACACCACACATGCGTGGTCACCTTCCCACCCAAAGGTGCCATCTTACTTCAGTATGACGATATAGCTCAAAGCAGAAAAAGGAAAACAATTCCACAATGAGGAGGAAGGGTTGTGAGGGCTGATTCCTGCTGTCCCCAGAGAACACCTTATAGGTGAGTAACTACACTTTTTCCAGGAACAAGCAGGAAGTCAGTCCTCACATATGGGACTCTCACACTACAGGCTACCGAAAAGACCTGTAAAAGTCACGGGTGAACCAAAAGGTGGACTGTAAAGGGCAGCAGGGGGAGCTGGTTGGCTGGAAGTCTGACACTGCAGCAGCAGCATTGAAGATGCAATCCCCACTCCAGTAGCCTGGACATCATAGGTTGGAGGGAAGGAGTTGCACTATTCACTGAAGAAGTGACTGAGTATGGCCTGGCCAAAGGCACTACTCCTCTGGGAGGTCTTTTCTAAACAGTAGTGTGCAGCAAAAGTGTGCACAGAGTACCAGGTGGCGGCCTGGCAGATGTCCAGTAAGGGCACAGAGAGCAGGCTTGCCACTGAGGCCGCCATAGCACGCACATTGTGAGCCATCACATGATGCTCCAGAAAGAGCTCAGCCTGTTGACAGGCAAAGGAAATGCAGTCGGCCACCCACTGTGAGAGGGTGCACTTGGAGACTGCAACCCCAAGCCAACTGGGGTTAAAAGAGACAAAGAGCTGCACTGGAGATAGGGTAGCGTCCTCTGGATGTAAAAGGACAGGGTGTGCTTGAGTCCCGCGTGTGGAAGGAAGCCTCCGCCCTGAAGGAATGAGGCCTAGGGAAGAAGGTGGGCAATACCACCTCTTAATTCAAGTGGACGGCAGAGAAAACCTTTGGCAAGAACTTGGGGCAAGTCCTAAGGACGACCCTGTTTTTTGTGGAACCTGATGTAGGGTGCATGTGCAACTAGCACCTTCGGCTTGCTCACTCGCCTGGTGGAGGTGAGCACCATGAGGAACACTACCTTCCAAGAAAGGTATTTGAGGTGACAAGTAGTCAGGGGTTTGAAGGGTGGAGCCATAAACTTGCCCAAAACCACAATGAGGTCCCATGCCTGGTGGCAAGCGGATTGGAGGCCAGAAGAGGAGGCGGCCTCGCATAAACCAGCCCACCAGAGGGTACACCAACACTGCCTGGCCATCCGAGATGGTACAGAGGTGCACTCTGACTCTGTTGGACATAAGGCCAGCCCCCGACAGATGCAGAAGGTACCGTAAGATGTCCGATATTGCACAGAAGGGGTTAAAACCTTCATCGGCACACGGGTGCAGAAACCTGCATACTTAAAAGCATACACCCGTCACGTGGAGTCCTTACACAAGGCAAGGAGAATGTCTTCAACCGGCCTGGAGAGGCGGTGATGCGCTATAGCTAGCCTCTTTAACATCCAGGCTGTCAGGGCCAGGGAATGGAGGTTGGGATTGCAGCAGCGTCCCTTCCTCCTGAGACAGCGGGTCTGGGGCGCTCCTCAGGAGCAATGGGTCCCTCTGGGACACCTTCAGAAGCAGGGGGAATCAGGGCTGCTGGGACGTCTGGGTGCAATGAAAATGGTTAAGGCCGCTTCCACCTGGACCTTGAGGAAGGACCGCGGCACCAGGGGCATGGGCGGGAACACATACAGGAAGCCTCTAGACCACGGGAGGAGAAAGGCGACTGCTGTCTCCCGACCCCGGGCCAGCTGCCGAGAGCAGCTGCTTGTTCTCTGGACTGGCAAAGAGGTCGATGTCCAGGGTTCTCCAGCAATAAAAAAACCTCTCCCAGCATGACTGGGTTCAGTCACCACTCATGGGACTGGAGGACACAGCTCAGGTTATCGGCCAGCATGTTGTCCTGGCCCAGAAAGTACACCACTCTGAGGGAGATGTTCTTCTACATCGCGAAGTTCCAAAGGTGCACTGCCTCCCAGCAGAGGTGGTACAAATCCATGCACCCCTGCTTGTTGATGCCACCTGGTTGCCATCTGGACCCAAACCACCTGCCTTTCCAGATGATCCTGGAAGGCCCACAGGGCATGATAGACTGCTCTGAGTTCCAGCAGGTTGATCTGCGAGGCACTCTCCTCTAGTGACAATGGGCCCTGCAACTGCAAGTGATTGCAGTGGGCCCCCCAGCCCAACTTGGACATATCCGTTGTGAGGATGTGGTGCACTGGGTAGCCTGGAAGGGCAGGCCGGCTCTGAGGTTGAGGGGGTCCTGCCACCAGGCGAGGGATGTCGCCAGGGCCAGCGTGACCTGGATGTGGTCCTCTAGGCAGCCAGAAGCTGAGCATCCACTGCGCCTGCCTCATGCAGAGGCAGGTGAATGGGGTGCTGTGGATAGTGAATGCCATGTGCCCCAGGAGGTGGAGCATCTTTCTGTCTGTCACCGCTGAGCCGCCTTGTACAGCTTGGACCAGGGCGGCTAGGCACTGCACCCGATGGAGAGGAAGGAAGGCTCTCGTTTGAGTGGAATCCAGTAGGGCGCCAATGAACTCCAAGCACTGGGTGGGCTGTGAGACTTTGGGAAGCTCACCACAAAGTCCAGGCACTGCAGCAGCCCTATGGTGTGCTGCGCTGCATTGCACTGCACACCACACCCAGCATTCTGGCTCGTATGAGCTAGTCATCTAGGTAGGAAATGATGAAGACCCCCCAGAGTCTGAGGCGAGCGGCCACAACTATCAGGCATTTGGTGAATATCCTGGGTGCTGAGACGAGGCCAAATCGGAGGTACTGACAGTGCCTTGGATGGATCAGGATGTGGGCGTAGGCATCTTTGAGATCCAAGGAGCATAGCCAATCTCCCTGCAGGAGATTAGGCAACAAAGGTTCCAAGGGATACTTTTTTTTTTTTTTACATTTCCTTGACCAGGAAGCAGTGAGGTCTCAAAGATCCAGGACGGGCCAAAAGCCCATCCTGGATCTATGGGAACAAGGAAGTAGTAGGAGTAGAACCCCCTGCCTTGAAGAGGTGGGGGGGGGACGTGCTCCACCGCTTGATCTTCGAGCAAAAACTCAAGATCCTTTTGCAGAAACTCCCTGTGCAAGGAGTCCATGGGTAATTCCCCGGGGAAGAAGGGAGGAGGCAGCTGGGTAACGTGGAGGAGATAACCTTCCCCGACCACCTGCAATGCCCAGGCATCCGTGGTGATGCTTGGCTACTGGTGTGTAAAGTGGAACAGCTGTACTCCCGTGAACATTGGGCCTTGTGCCTCCTGGGGGAGGGAGGCTATGCCCAAGGAGTCAAAAGCTCCCCCCAGGCCACATCTGGGGCACTGTTTGGGGGCCTTCAGCTTATGGGGGCCATGCCCCTGGGTCCTTAGCCTGCTGCCACTGTGGGGGAGCATGATGGGCCTGAAACTCGAGGAAGTTTCTGTAAGCCTTCTTGGTCTTCAAATGGAAGGACTTTTTAAGTCTTCCTAAGGGAATGTTCAGATGCTTTCTTGGACAACCTGGTTCTGGTCATGAATTCCTTCTCCAGCTCGTCCACCTTCTCCATCATGGGCTTGCTGAAGAGATTCTCCCCCTGGCAAGGGACATCAGCTAACTTGTCCTGAACCCACTGCTCCAAGTTGGAGGGCTGTAGCCAGGAAAGGCGTCAAGCACTAATACCTACCACAGGTACCCGAGCCACCGACTCAAACAGTCGAAGGCTGCCCGAGTTTGAAACTTGGAATACTCCTTGACCGATGACACCAGGGTCCTGAAGCACTCAAGAGGTTCACCTGTTAACCCAGCAGAGAGTCCAGCGAGCTCCTTCACCAGGTCTCTCAGGTACATGCCCATGTACAGCTGGTATACCTGGATCTGGGCTGTGAGCATGGAGCTCTGGAAACACTTCCGGCCAAAAGCATCCATGGTGCATGCCTCCCTGCTGGGAGACACCGAGTGCATCTTCTGGTTTTTAATGCAATGCATAGCCGATTCCACAACCATGGAGTTATGTGGCAATTGTGTTTTCTGGAAGCCGGGGCTCCGGGCGACTTGATTCTTCAAATCGAGTAGATGGTTCACAATTGGCACTGTCACCGAGGCCTCCCACTTCCTGAACAGCAACCTCTCGAGAATGGGGGCATGGGTACTATCAGTGCCTCCCAAGGACAAACCTCGTACTGGAGGATCTCGAGATCCTCTGTACGTGGCTCGCCCTCAGGCACAGTCACAAAGGCAAGTGCCTGGGATATCTTCTGGACAAAATCCAGAAAACCAGGTCCTCTGGAGGTGACCGCCGCCAATAGTGTGGAGAAGACCGGTCGGAGGGGATGTCCCGGTGGAGGATGATGTTGGGAGACTCCTCATCCGTCTTTCGGAGCTGGAGGAGTCAGCTAATTCTCTGCAGTCATCGGACTGACTCTGCCTTGACAACACCTGGCGATGGGGCTCCAGTGCGGTTGCGCAAGATGCCGGGCATGGACTCGGATGCCGACGGAGTAGATATCGAGTAGGCCAGTCTTTAAAGAATGGGAGGGGCATCTTCAGGGGAGGTCCTGGATGAGGATGGTCCTATCACAAGTGCCGATGACAGGAATGACCAGGAGTCAGGCCCTGCTGAGCCTTAACGAATGCTGTGAAGCTGTGTTCCAAGGCTCGCATTCCGACCTTGATGCCCAACAGTTCCACTGAGGCAGGTGCCGTCTTCAAGGATGCCAAGGCTGGTGTTGGGTCCCTGGTGGGGGAGTCCCGGATGGTGAAGGCGTCGGGGGAACCAACTCGATCCCCCAATACTGTTGACGCCGTCTCCCTCTGGGATTGCTTGGAGGGGCGCTCCTGGCCCTCATCACTGGTATAGAGTGGAGGGTTTCACGCCCAGGTCCTGGAGGTTATACCCTCCGGAACAAGGTTAGACCTCTACTTCAGCTTCGAATAAGCCTTTGATGCCCAGGGAAGGTCCTCTAAGGACAACTCCAACATCCACCAGTCCCACAGCTCCAAACCTAGGAGCGAGACGCAGAGTTGCCCGACACCGAAGGCAGAGATTCTGCCCCCCATTTATGATCCCTTAGCAGACTTGCCAAACAGCTCCCCCTGCTACCATTCACATTCTTCTGGGTCTTAGCCGACATCAAAATGCAAAGCGGGCAGGAACACACATCACAGTCCACCCCGAAGCATTTTATGCAGGTACTGTGGTAGTCTGTGCGGGACATAGTGCAGTTACATTTGCCACACTGCTAAAATCCCCTAGTCAAAGACATAGTGGGAAAAGCGAGCCCTGCAAGGTTAAACTCAGACATCTCAACCAGCTAGGCTGCAAGACAAACACTCACAGGCCAAAAAAAATAAAAGACATTTATCCGAGCGAAAAGCAAGATGCCGAGGTGTCGGACTCGGGCAGCGGAAGGCGATCGATACTGAAGGAGGAAGAAAATTTATTGAGAAACGATGGAAAAAAATCTATTTTAACCAGGGTGCACAGACAGCAAGGCTCCACAGAAAAAAGAAGACTGAGGTAAGATGGGACTTTTGGACAGGAAGGTGATCGCACATGCACGGTGTAGGTCCAAAAGGCTTTCTTTGAAAGCTGAGGATTGGATCCGCGCAGGCTCCGTCAGTGCCAACATCACCCATATGTGAGGACTGATTTCCTGCTTGTTCCCGAAGAAAATCGCAAATCGGCAAAATCACCAGTGCCGGATAGGCTAAGGGGAATTTTGTAAGATACTATACAAGTTCGTCACACATTTCCTCTAGGAAATGTTCCAAGCCATATTGAAACATGAAATTCTGGGGGTACATCAAAATGTAGCACATACCATTCTTATTCCCAAATCCAACAAGAACCCAGAGTGGTAGGATTCTATAGACCCATTTCCCTAATTAATCAGGACTTAAACGATCCTAACAAAAATCCTGGCTGACACACTGAACACTGTGATCCATGAGCTTGTTCACCCCGATCAGATGAGATTTATTAAGGGGAAGTAAGTCACTACAAATTTGATTACAGCTTTAATGGCATTGCTGTAAAATGCGTTGGAAGGCAGTGAGGGGATATCATTCATTCATGACATTGAGAAAGCATTTGACAGTGAATTGAGCTTATCTATTTGAAATATTAGAGAAAATTGGAATTAAAAATGACTTTCTCCACTGGGTTAAAATCCTTTATAATCAGCCAGAGGTACCGCTTGCGCTCACTGGCAGGTTAACAGAAAGGTTCTGGTTGCAACGCGGAACACGATAGGGCTGCCCATTGTTCCCGTTGCAGTTTGTTTTGTCACTAGAACCTTTGGCAATTAGGATACAGAAGGAGAGGAATATAACACGAATTTTCTTGAGAAGATGGGAGAAAAAAAAAAAATATATATATATACACACACGTTTATTGCAGATATGCCCTTTTTTTTTTTTGTTGTTTAGGATGCTCGCAGCATGATATGCCAACAGTCACTAAGCTTATACAACAATTCAGGGAATTTATAGGTTTAAAAATTAATTTTGATAAATCAGAGGCCTTACACTTGAAAAAGGGGGTAAGCCAGCTTATACTCGCCCACTTAGAATGGCTCAGGGAACAATGAAGAATTTTAGGTATTAATCTGAGTGCTAATCCACAGGCAATGTACCAGAAAGAGTAGTTACTCACCTGTAACAGGTGTTCTCCAGGAGCAGCAGGAATCAGTCCTCACATATGGGTGTCATCGGCGCCGATGAAGCCCCAGCGGAGCATTTCCCCAGCTCTCTATGAAAGCCTTTGGGAATGCAGGCACGCATGCGCGGTTCCCTTCCTGCCTAAAGGTGCCATCTTACTTCAGTCAAATGACATAGCTAGGAACAGCACACAAAAAATGTAAAATAAACTATGTACAACTGCAACTCCCAGGGGAGGAAGGAGGGTTATGAGGACTGATTCCTGCTGCTCCTGGAGAACACCTGTTACAGGTGAGTAACTACTCTTTCTCCAGGACCAAGCAGGAAGTCAGTCCTCACATATGGGTGACTCCCAAGCTCTGGGCTAACAAGGAACCCAGGCTGAAGAAGAGAACTCCCTCTAGTCCCAGCAGTAAAGAAAGGCTTTCCACTGACACAACCTCCACCGGTAGCCCAACAAAGGGCAGGAGTTGCCTAAACCTCAAAGAGATTCCGGAGTACTGCCTGGCCAAAAGCACTGTCCTTACGGGACTCCCTTTCCAGAGAGTAATGGGCCGCAAACGTCTGGTTTGAAGACCAAGTTGCAGCCCTGCAGATGTCTACCAATGGTACAGAGCGGAGATGAGCCACTGAGGCAGCCATTGCCCTGACACAGTGGGCCGTGACCCGACCCTGCAAAGGAAGGTCAGCCGCCTTGTAAGCCCAGGTGATACAGTCAGCCACCTAGATGGACAAGGTATGCTTGGACACAGCCAACCCCAACTTATTAGGGTCAAAGGATACGAAGAGCTGAGTAGCCCTTCTATGCCCCTGCGTACGGTCAAGGTAGAAGGATAAGGCCCTCCTACAGTCCAGGGTATGCAGAACTGCTTCAGCCTGGCTTGCATGAGGCCTAGGGAAGAATGTTGGAAGAACCATCACTTGGTTAAGGTGGAAGGAGGAGACAACCTTTGGGAGGAACTTTGGATGAGTCCTAAGGACTACCCTGTTCCCATAGAAGCGAGTGTAAGGCCTGTCACAGACCAGGGCCTGAAGCTCACTCACTCGCCTGCCCGAAGTTAGGGCTATCAAGAAGAGTGTCTTCCAGGACAGGAAGCGTAGAGGACAAGTAGCCATCGGCTCAAAGGGTGGGCGAGTCAGCTGCTGCAAGACCACACACAACTCCCACTCAGGAGCAGGAGGACGGATGGGAGGCTTTAGCAAAAGCAAGCCTCTGAGAAATCTGGACACCAAAGGGTGAACCGATAGAGAATGTCCTTCCACCAGTGAGTGGTGAGCTGCTAGAGCCGAGAGGTGGACCCGAACAGAATTGGACTTAAGTCCTTGATTTGATAAGTGCAGTAAGTACTGAAGCACTACTGGTACAGTACAGGAGAAAGGATCCTCTGTACGTAGGTGACACTACACAGAAAACCTTTTCCATTTGAGAGCATAGGTTTTCTTAGTGGACTGTTTCCTGGAGGCTAGGACAACTTCCTCAACTTCCTGAGGTAGGCCCCAGGGAGCCAAAACTACCCTTGCAGCCTCCAGGTCATCAAATTGAGAGCTTTGAGATTGGGGTGAAGAAGGGAACCCTGACCCTGAGAGAAAAGGTCGGGTTGCAA
This sequence comes from Ichthyophis bannanicus, assembly GCA_033557465.1. Taxonomy (NCBI): domain Eukaryota; kingdom Metazoa; phylum Chordata; class Amphibia; order Gymnophiona; family Ichthyophiidae; genus Ichthyophis; species Ichthyophis bannanicus. The sequence continues at coordinate 1,542,070,235 of CM066031.1, forward strand.
CCCCAGAGGCAGTGGGGGATCCACTGCCAGCTGAAGCAGAAGTGGAAACCAAGGCTGTCTCGGCCACCTGGGAGCCACCAGCAGGACCAAGGCCTTGTCCTTAAGAATCTTGAACAGAGTTTGGGCCACCAAGGGAGTGGGAGGAAACGCATACAGGAGGCCCTGAGACCAGGGAATCAGAAAAGCATCTGCTGCTATCCGCAGAGGATGCGGTTGCCTGATGCAGAACTTTGGCAGTTGCTTGTTCAGTGGACTGGCAAACAGATCTATCAAAGGAAGACCCCATTTCAGGAAGATCTTCTGAACCACCAAAGGATGCAGCTACCACTCGTGGGGCTGCAAAATTCTGCTCAACCTGTCGGCCAGGTAGTTTTCCTGGCCAGGAAGGTACACAGCCTTGAAGAGCATGTTGTGCTTGAGGGCAAATGAGCAAAGGTCCTGTGCCTCCCGACAAAGGAGTCTGGACCAGCCCCGCCTTGTTTGTTCACATAAAACATGGCTACCTGGTTGTCTGTCTGAACCAGGACAGATTGAAGAGCCAGGGCAGGAGAGAAAGCTTTGAAGGCTAATCGAATAGCCCTGAGTTCTAGGAGATTGATCTGCTGTGCAGCCTCCCAAGGAGACCACAGGCCCTGGGTGCACTTGTTCAGACAATGAGCCCCCCAGCCCTGCAGGGAGGCGTCTGTGGTCAGTACCACTGTGTACCCAGGAATCTGAAAAGGCACCCCTTTCAATAGATTGGGTGGGTGCAACCACCAGTTGAGGGAGTCCAGAAAAGGTCTGGACACCCTTATCCTGTCTCTGAGGCTGCCTGTGGCCTGTGAACACTGACTCCGAAGGCACCACTGTGCAGGCCGCATATGGAGTCGAAGCCATGTGGCCAAGCAGCCGCAGGCAGAGTCTGGCGCAGACCACTGACCGCTGAGAAACGGATTTGCTAAGTCCATCAGTCTTTGGGCCCTGTTTGCTGGCAAGAATGCTTTTGCCAGAACAGAGTCCAACCTTGCCCCTATGAACTCCAAGTTCTGGGAGGGGAGCAAAGTGGACTTTGCGAAGTTTATTACAAATCCCAAGCTATGAAGAAGAGCAATAGTTCTGAGAGTGGCCTGTCGGGCCTCCTGGCACGTCTGACCTCTTATGAGCCAGTCATCCAGATAGGGAAAGACAAAGATGCCTTGATTTCTCAGGTAGGCCGCCACCACTGTCAGGCATTTGGTAAAGACTCTGGGGGCAGAGGTTAGGCCAAAAGGCAGTACTCTGTACTGATAATGGTTTCCGCCCACAATGAACCTGAGGTACTCTCTGTGGTCTGGATGAATGAGGATGTGAGTGTATGCATCCTTTAGATCTAACGAGCATAGCCAATCTCCCTGCTGGAGGTAGGGTAGAAGTGTCCCAAGAATAAGCATCTTGAACTTTTCTCTCTAGGAACTTGATGAGGTTCCTGAGGTCCAGGATAGGTCGAAGGCCACCGGTTCTTTTGGGTACCAGGAAATACCTGGAGTAGAACCCTTGACCTTGCAAGTGGGGAGGCACAGGCTCCACCGCCCTGTCCACCAACAGACCTTGGAGCTCCTGGAGAAAATGATGTGTGTGCAGGGGATGCCTTGGAGGCTCCCCTGGAAAATATGGCGGAAGCAGTTGGTGAAGGTGTAGTGCATAGCCCCTGTGGATTATGTTTAACACCCAACTGTCCCCAGTGATGTGGGGCCACTTGTGGGCAAAGAGGGCGAGGCGACCTCCTGTGCAGGGTTGGGAGAGCAGGGACTGAAAGGCTACGCTCAAGGAGTCAAAACCCCCCACCCTGCTGAGTGGGAGCAGGGGCCGGAGGCTTGGGGGTCCTCTGCCTACGGGGCCTATTACCCTGCCCCTTGGCTTGCTGACCCAGTGGTGCAGATTGGGCAGCCTGATACTGAGGGTACTGTTTGTAGGCAGTGCCCTTCCTCGGGTAAAAGGGCTTCTTACCCGAGGCCTTCTTCTTGTGAGAAGGAGCAGAGGTCTTTCTAGACAGCCTTGTCCTTGTAAGGTGCTCGGTCTCAAGCTGTGCGGCCTTCTCGGCCATGGGCTTGCCAAAAAGGTTCTCACCTCGGCAAGGGACATCGACCAACTTGTCCTGAACCCATGGCTCGAGGTCCGATGACTGCAGCCATACCTGGCGTCGAGCCGCGATGCCAGCTGCCGCAACGCAGGCCGAAGCCTCGAAGCCATCGTAGGCGGCGCGGGACATAAATTTAGAGCAGTCCCGAATCCCCGAGGACAAAGACTTGAATCTCTGCAAGGGCTCCCCGGAGAAACCAACGGAGAACCCGGACAGCTCCTTGGCCAGGTCTCGCAAGTACATGCCCATGTACAGCTGGTAAGACTGGACACGGCACGCAAGCATCGAGCCCTGGAAGCACTTTCTACCAACAACATCGAGGTTCCGGGCCTCCCTGCCGGGGCGGCACCGCGGAGTGCATCTTGACTTTTCAGGCGATGCATGGCCGATTCCACCACCATGGAATGGTGTGGTAGCTGCGCCTTCTGAAAGCCAGGGCTCTTCCGGAGTCGATAAATCGAATCAACCCGCTTGCTTAGAACCGGCACAGAGGCCAGTGCCTCCCACATCCGGAAGAGGAGCCGTTCCAGCATCGGAGGAACCGGGATAGTAAAGGCCTCCTTCGGAGGAGAGTCGTACTGCAGGGCCTCGAGCTCTTCGGCTCGAGGCTCTTCCTCGGGGTCCGCTGGGATAGCCAACGCGGTGGCCATATCCCGGACAAACTCCGAGAACCGGGTATCCTCCGAAGGGGGATCTACTCCGGGGTTCAGACTGCGGTGAGTCCAACGGGATGCACCGAGTCTTGAATGTGTCGGGGGACTCCTCATCCTCCGTCTCCCAGGCGGACTCGTTCGACGAGGAGTCAGGATCCAACCCCGCGGGGCCCGGGAGCACCCGCCCCGACGCCAGAGGCACCGGCATCGACGCCCTCGGTCCCGAAGGGAGGTCGAGGGAGACCGAGGTCGACCTCGAGCCATCATGGTCTCGAGTATCGGCTCGGTCTCCGGGGTCGACTTCGATGTCGATGTCCCGGTGGTCGGGGCAGATGCGGCAGACAGGCTGGCCATCAGTGCCCGCTGCTGCTCCAAGAAGGCAGACAGTCTGCACTCCAAGCCTGTCATCCTGAGACTCAGCTCGGGAGACACAGCAGCCACCGACTCGGGCCCCGGTGGCGCCGGGCCCAACGTCGGATCTCTGGGAAGAGAGTCCGAGGACTACAGGGCTTACATGTCCAGCAGACTCCGGCTCCACACGAGGAACTTTGGCAGGCTTCTCTTGTTCCATGTGCCCGGGGCAACGGTCGGGGGTCTTAGACCTGGCCCTCGAGGAGCCAGGGACCTCTTCCGACGCCGCCCTCACGAGCCGCTTCTTCCTCTTGCGTTCCCAGTCAGGGGACCCCTGTCCGAGGAGCCACGACGGTGCTCGGGATCCGAATCCCGAGATGTCAAGGCCTCAGACAAGGTCCGGGCCCGGCCGGAGGCTGAGTCAGAGAAAAGCCTTTCTTTCTGCTGCTGGCGACTTCAGAGTGCCTTGGAAGACATCTTCCCACATGGTCCACACGTCTTAGGGTCGTGATCAGGACCGAGGCACCGAAGGCAGCAGTCGTGTCTGTCGGTGTGAGACATCAACTTCTTACAACGATCACACTTTTTAAAACCGCTGGAAGCCATCGGTGAAAAAAAAAGAGTCCCCGCGAGGTCAAAGGACCGGTCTTCCAGGGAAAAAGCAAAAAAGGGCGCGAACGGCATCCACAAAGGGCAAAAACCGAAAAAGAAGAAAACGGGCTCGATACTGGTGTACCGAACCCGGCGGGAGGGGAACTGGCGTCGAACCGGAGAAGAAAAATAGCGAGAATCACCGAAAAAAATCAAACTTTTATCCGGGATGACAGGACACACGTCCGGGTGGCCTTCTCGGAAAAAGAGAGACTGAGGTAAGATGGCACCTTTAGGCAGGAAGGGAACCGCGCATGCGTGCCTGCATTCCCAAAGGCTTTCATAGAAAGCTGGGGAAATGCTCCGCTGGGGCTTCATCGGCGTCAATGACACCCATATGTGAGGACTGACTTCCTGCTTGGTCCTGGAGAAAACTTATTAATAGATTAATTTTTTTCTAAATTAACATTTGTGTGAAAAATAGAAGGATCTTCCCCTAACTTATGGACCGGAATACACTTTTTATGATTCAACTATTTATTTGATTTTCCAAATATTATCAATTACAAGCAATAGAGCAAAAACTATTATAACAGAAGGGAAATACACTTTTTAAAATGGTACATCCATTGCATATGGTCCCCCCCCCCCCCTTTGGGTACTGGATAAAGAAGAGAAAGTTTTCAAAAACATTGTGCAGATATTGCTTTAGTGAGGAGAAAATGCTAGGATAAGTCATTACAAACTCAAGTTTGATAAGAAGCAAGAGGGGTTGAAAACTCCTGACTTTATATACAATACAGATCCATGGTGCACGGAGTGCAATTCGGGTCACCATATCTTAAAAAGGACATAGCAGAATTAGAAAAGATACAGGGAAGAGCCACAAAAATTGTAAAGGGGATGGAAGGATATCCCTACAAGAAAAGGCTAAAAAGGTTAGAGCTCTTCAACTTTAAAAAGAGAAGGTTGGAGGAGATAAGAGAGAGGTCTATAAAATACTAAATGGAGTGGAACAATTAAAGGTAGTTTGGTTGTTTACTCCTTCGAGAAGTAGAAATACTAGGGGACATGCAATGAATCTACAATGTAATCCATTTAAGACTAATAAGAGAAAGTGTAGTTGATCACCTGTAACCGGTGTTCTCCAGGGACAGCAGGAATAAATTCTCACATATGGGCAACGTAAGCACCAACGGAGCCCGTGCGGAGCATTTTCCCAGCTTTCAAAGAAAGCCATTGGGAATGCCACCATGCATGCGTGGTCCCTTTCCCACCCAAGGGTGCCATCTTGATCAGTCAGATGACATATCTCAGGCAAAAAAGGAAAAAAATACCAAGAACAGTGGGCAACTCCAAGGGGAGGAGGAAGGGTTGTGAGGACTGATTCCTGCTGTTCCTGGAGAACATCTGTTACAGGTGAGTAACTACGCTTGCTCCAGGAACAAGCAGGAAGTCAGTCCTCACATATGGGAATCCCCAGCTACAGGCTACCGAGAACCTGTAGAAAAGCGCCATGGCGAACCATGAGCAGTCACTGGTAACCGAAGACAGCTCGAGGATCCCAGGTCCCCGGAAGATCATACTCCCGGCAGCCGCAGAAGGGTTGGAAGGCAGAACATAAGAACATAACATCATAAGACATGCCATACTGGGTCAGACCAAGGTCCATCAAGCCCAGTATCCTGTTTCCAACAGTGGCCAATCTGGGTCATACGTACCTAGCAGTTTCCCCAAAAGACACAGGTTGCTTAAGCCCCGAACAAATTACAGAGTATGGCCTGGCTGAAGGCGCTGTCCCGACAGGACTCGCTCTCCAGGCAGTAGTGTGTCATGAAGGTGTATGCCAAGGACCAGGTGGCAGTTCAGCAGATGTCCATCAATGGCACGGAGTGCAAGTAGGCCACTGACACCGCCCTCGAACGAACACCATGCACCATGACTCGGCAGCCCTGTGATAGCCCAGCCTGAGCGAACGTGATGCAGTCCACCACCCTGATGGAAAGAGTTTGCTTAGTGACCACGAGCCCCATGCAGGCAGGGTCGTAAGAGACAAAAAGCCACTCAGACTTGCGGTGAACCCGCATACGTTGCAGGTAGGAGAGAGCCCTCCTACAGTCGAGGGTATGGAGGACCACCAAAGCCTGGTCAGCGTGGGGCTTCGGGAAGATGGTCGGCAGCACTCTCTCTTCATTGAGGTTGAAATCCGAGACAATCTTCAGGAGAAATTTGGGATGCATTCCAAGACCGCCCAGTTCCCATAGAATCTCGTGTAGGGGTCGAGATGAGATCCACCAGAAAAACCATCTTCCAGGAAAGGTGCCGAAGCAATCAGGATGCCATCAGCTTGAAGGGCGGCCAGGTTAGCTGCGTGAGAACGACATTGAGGTACCACTCTCCCAGAGGTGGCCGGATGGGGGCCTGGAAAGGAGCAGACCGTGCATGAAGCAGGAAACCAGCGGTTGACCCGGGAGGGGTCTGCCCCCAATAGGGTGGTGGTTAGCCAAAATAGCGCTTAGGTGGACCCTGACCGAGTTGGACTTCAAGCCTGCCTGCGAGAGATGGAAAAGGTACTGCAGGACAAAGTGGGTAGGGCAAGAGAACGGGTCAGCCCATATCTCCGAGCACCACACCAAGAACTGACACCACTTGAAGGCATAAGCCCTCCTAGTCGAGTCCTTGCGCGGGGCCAGCAGTATGTCTTCGACTTCCACTGGGAGATGAAGGGGGACTAAAGCGACCCATTCAGCCGCCAGGCCGTGAGGGATAAGGACCTCAAGTTCGAGTGAAGCAGTAGACCCCCCCATGTCAAAAAGCCCAGCATGTTGACGAGGGGAACTGGAGGCTCCGATGAGAGGCAGAGCAGAAGCGGGAACCAGGGCTGCCAAGGCAAACACGGGGCCACAAAAATTACCGAGGCACCGCCCCACTATATTTTGAGGAGAGCCTGTGCTATGAGTGGAGTTGGAGGAAACGCATACAGGAGACCATGCATCTACAACAGGAGGAAAGCATCGGGGCTTCTCTGTTCTGGTGGGGAACTGAGCCGCAGAACCATGGGAGCTGCGAATTCACTGGGCTGGCGAAGAGGTCTAGGACCAGTCCCCCAACCACCAGAACAGCCACTGTGCCATCTGCGGGCAGAGGCACCACTCGTGTGGCTGGAGGAGCCAGCTTAGCATGTCTGCCAGAACGTTGTCCTGGCCCAGGAGATAGGTGGCCCATAGGGCTATGCCCTGGCGAACTGCGAAGGAGCAGAGGCTGTAAGAGCCAGTGCCCCCTTGCTTGTTCATATAGAACATCGCCACCCGGTAAAGAGCCAGTCATCTAGATAAGGGTAGACGAAGGTGCCCTGCAGTCGAAGCTGGGCCGCGGCCACCACGAGGCATTTGGTGAACACTCACAGGGCGGAAGCAAGATTGAAGAGAAGTACCCTGTTTTGGTAGTGGTTCTCTTGTACTCTGAAGCGCAAGTATTTCCTGTGTTTGGGATGGACGAGGATGTGAGTGTATGCATCCCGAAGGTCCAAGAAGCATAGCCAGTTGCCCTGCCAGAGGAAGGGCAGCAAAGCATCAAGGGAGAGCATTTTGAATTTCTCCCACACCGGGTATTTGTTGAGATTTCTCAAATCGAGGATGAGTCAGAAACCGCTCATCCGCTTTGGCACAAGGAAGTAACGGGAGTAGAACCCACGACCTTTGAGGTGTGGCAGAACCACTTCCACCGCTTGTTCCTTGAGGAGGGTGGCAAGCTCCTGCACCAAGAAGGCCTGGTACGCAGGGAGCTGAAGGGGCTACACAGGGCAGAAAGGTGGAGGAAGCCAGTCCAGGTGGAAGGGGTAGCCCTCCCGGATGACCTGGAGGACCCAGGAGTCTGAGGTGACATTTAGAAGCGAAGTGGACTAGGCACCCTCTCACCAGTAGCTGGATCGTCGAGGGGCAAGAGGATATGACTGGACCAGTGCCAGGGTTTGGCTCTTGGGTCCCTTGGGGTCCGCTCTTACTGGCATAGAGCAGACGTCAGAGGGTAAAGTGGGTAGCCCCAGTAGGGGAGGACCCTTCCTCTGGAAGAAGGGCTTTTTGCCCTGTTGCTTCTTCCAAGGGAGGGATGAAGTCTTCTGGGAGAGATGGGTGCGGGTGACGTACTCCGTCTCAATTTCCACTGCCTTGTCCTCCCATTGGCTTGCCAAACAATTGCTCGCCTAGCCATGGGACATCAAGCAGCTTCTCCTGGACCCATTGCTCGAGATGTGAGGATTAGAGCCAGGCCTGCCGCCTGGCCCCAATGCAAGCAGCTGCTACCTGGGTGGAGGACTCGAAGCCGTCATATGCAGAGCAAGAAAGGAACTTTGAACAATCCCCCACTGACTTCTGGGGGGACTGGAAACAGCGGAGGTAATCACCATCGAGACCTGCCTGAAAATCCCCGAGTTCCTTCACGAGGTCGCAGAGGAACATCCCTATGTATAGGCTAGTAAGCCTGAATGCGGCACACCAGCGTGGAGTCTTGGTAGGCCTTACACCCAAGGGCATCGAAGGCACGGGAGTCTCTACCCGGTGGGACCGAAGAGTGGGTCTTCGGACTCTTCTGCCTCCACATGGCGGACTCAACCACCATCGAGGTATGGGGGAGTTGGGCCTTCCGGAAGCCGGGCCCCTGCTGGACCCTGTACGTGGTATCCAGGCGCTTGCTGACAATGGAGATAGACGCAAGCATCTCCCACATACAGAGGTGCAGCCGAGTTAGGATGGAAGGAACCATGCCCTTGAGGGAGTCTCTCAGCGGGGCCTCGTATTGTAAAATAGAGTTCCTCCACATGGGACTCCTCCTCGGACTTTGTGGAAGCACCAGGACCCGAGCCATGTCCCACACAAACTCCAGAAAGGAGGTGTCTTTGGGAAAGAACCGCCGTTTCTGAACAGGTGGGTAAGGGTCCGAGGGAAGATCCCGATGAGCCCATGTTTCGGGGGAAGTGTCCCCCTCTGATTCCAACCCAAGTATTCTGAGGAAGCCCGCCTGGAGCCAGAGGCGCTAGCTCGAGAAGATCTCGCACCTGATGACCGGGATGGAGATCGATACCCCTGCCGGGTTCCCTCACAAGGCCCCTAGCTATTGGGGGTTGCCATGGTGGTCTGCGGAGCCATCATAGGCGTCGCCCCCGAGGTCTCAGGGCATATGCCAATGGAGCCTGGCACCAGCGCCTGCTGGACAGCAAGGAAGGTAGAAACGCTGCACTCCAGTGTCAGCATTCAGGCTTCCCACTCAGGAGTGGGGCCCTGTGATGCTGACACCAGGGTGACCGGATCTGGCGTCGAGGAGGAGAGGGGCTCTCACCGGGACGACCCTCGGGAGACCAGGTGCCATCGGCAGAGGCCTCCATATCTGTACGAGGTACCTTTCGGGACCACTCCCTCTCCAACTCTTGGGACTGCCGAGGGGGGCTGAAGGACCGAGCTTGAGTATGCTCATGCTTGTCCGGAGCCCCTGGACAGGGTCCTCGAAGCCTTCTTCTTCCACTTCCTTTTGGGTGAACCCTGCTCAGAGTGATGCAGCGGCCACAGAGCAACTGCGGGGAACCCCAAGAGCTGTGGGTCGGTGAAGTGGGAAGTTACTAGGGACACCAGGGCAGTCTTGCAGAAAATATTGTCCAGCTTCTGCTTACGGCTCTGAATGGCCTTGGAGAACATCTTTTTACAAAGGGAGCAGAGCTCCGGGTTGCGGTCAGCTCCTAGGCACCTATGACAACAGTCGTGGGTGTCCGTGAGCAACATATTTTTGGAGCATCTGTCACACTTTTTGAAACCGGAGGCCACGAAGGCAAAAAGAACCCCCACAAGGTCAAAGATCTTCGACGCGGCCAACAGGTGAAAACGGTGCGAAAACACGCTAGAGACCAAACTCAAGAAAAATGAACAATGATGAAGTCCCGGGGCCCGCTGCCAAAGCAAGGTCACTGGGGATGGCGGGAAGAGGACCAGGAACCAGAATTAGAAAAAAATCTGAGACTTTTTCAAAAGTACAGGACGTCCACCTGAAGGTCTCCGCAGAAAAAAAGGAGACTGATCAAGATGGTACCCTTGGGCAGGAAGGGGACCACGCATGCATGGTGACATTCCCAAAGGCTTTCTTTGAAAGCTGGTGAAATGCTCCATGTGGGTTCCATCGGTGCCATCACCACCATATGTGAGGACTGACTTCCTGCTTGTTCCTGGAGAAAGCACAGTTACTTACCTGTAACAGGTAATCTCTGGGAACAGCAGGAATAAGTCTTCACACATGGGTATGTCGGTACCGACGGAGTCTGCGCGGGAACGCTCCCCAGCGTCCAATTAGAACGCTTTTAAGAACATAAGAACATAAGACATGCCATACTGGGTCAGACCGAGGTCCATCAAGCCCAGTATCCTGTTTCCAACAGTGGCCAATCTAGGTCATACGTACCTAGCAGTTTCCCCAAAAGACACAAGTTCCACAATGCTTGTACTGGGTCAAGCATTGATATCCTGGGTCCCTTTTTAATAGTGGTTTATGGACCTTTCCTCCAGGAACTTGTCCAAACCTTTTTTAAACCCAGCTATACTAACAGCCCTTACCACATCCTCCGGTAACAGATTCCAGAGTTTGATTACACGTTGAGTGAAAAAATATTTTCTCTTATTTGTCTTAAATAGTTTACCCTGTAGCTTCATTACATGTCCCCTAGTCTTTCTATATTCTGATAGCGTAAACAATTGATCCACGTTTATCTGTTCCACTCCATTCATTAATTTATAGACCTCTATCATATCTCCCCTCAGCCGTCTCTTTTCCAGGCTAAAGAGCCCTAACCTTTTTAGCCTCTCTTCATAGGAGTAGCCTTCCATCCCCTTCACCAATTTGGTGGCTCTTCTCTGTACTTTTTCTAATAACGCTATGTCCTTTTTAAGATACGGTGACCAGAATTGCACACAATATTCAAGGTGCGGTCGTACCATGGAGCGATACAGAGGCATTATAATATCCTTTGTTTTATTCTCCATCCCTTTCCTTATGATACCTAGCATTCTGTTTGCTTTCTTGGCCGCCGCTGCACACTGGGCGGAGGGTTTTAACATGTTATCCACGATGACTCCTAAATCTTTTTCCTGGGTGGTGGCTTCTAATGTGGAGCCTTGCATCGAGTAACTATAGTGTGGGTTGTTCTTTCCTAGGTGCATGACTTTGCACTTGTCCACATTAAATTTCATTTGCCATTTGGATGCCCAGTCTTCCAATTTATCCAGGTCCTCCTGCAGTTTTCCACTTTCCTCTTGGGTTTTAACAGCTTTAAACAGTTTTGTGTCATCTGCAAATTTGATAACCTCACTCGTTATTCCCTTTTCCAGGTCATTTATGAATATGTCAAAAAGCAGCGGACCCAGTACAGATCCCTGGGGTACTCCACTATTCACCTTTTTCCATTGGGAATATTGGCCATTTAGCCCTACTCTCTGCTTTCTATCTTTTAACCAGTTCCCGATCCACAATAGTACACTGCCTCCTATCCCATGACTTTTTAGCTTTGCCAAAAGTCTCTGATGGGGGACCTTGTCAAAAGCTTTCTGAAAATCCAGATACACTATATCAACCGACTCACCTTTGTCTACCTGTTTATGCACACCTTCAAAAAAACATATCAGATTAGTAAGACAAGATCTTCCTTGTCTAAAGCCATGTTGGCTGTCTCCCATTAGGCCATGACTATCTACATGCTGCGTAATTTTGTTCTTTATGATGGTTTCTACCATTTTCCCTGGTACTGACGTCAGGCTCACCGGTCTGTAATTTCCCGGGTCACCCCTGGAACCCTTTTTAAAAATTGGTGTTACGTTGGCGACCCTCCAATCTTCAGGTATTACAGATGATTTTAATGAAAGTTCACAGATTACCAATAGCAGGTCTGCAATCTCATATTTCAGTTCTTTCAACACTCTGGGATGTATACCATCCGGTCCAGGTGATTTGCTACTATTCAGTTTATCAAATAGTTGTAATATATCTTCCCGGTGTAGCGATATTTCTCTCAATTCCTCTGCAGTATCACCTTTAAATACCACTTCAGTCTTGGGTAACATCCCTACATCTTCCTCAGTAAAGACCGAAGCAAAGAATTCATTCAGTCTCTCCGCTATAGCCTTGTCTCCTCTTACTGCCCCTTTTACCCCTCTATCATCTAACGGTCCAATTGACTCTCTCACAGGCCTTTTGCTACGAATGTACTTGAAAAAGTCTTTATTTCGTGTTTTTGCTTCCGCAGCAAGTTTCTTTTCAAATTCCCGCTTTGCCTGCCTTATCAATGCTTTGCATTTAACTTGCCAGTGCTTGTGCTGTTTCCAGTTTTCATCATTTGGCTCTTTTTTCCATTTCCTGAAGGTTGCTTTTTTGGCAGCAACAGCCTCTCTGACCTCACCTTTAAACCATGCTGGCAGTTTTTTGGACTTTCTCCCACTCTTCTTAATGCGTGGAATACAGCTGGTCTGGGCTTCGAGGATAGTAGTTTTAAATAACGCCCAAGCTTGCTGTAAGTCTTTAACCTTTGGAACCGCTCCTTTTAGTTTTTTCCTAACTATATTCCTCATTCTATCATAGTCTCCCTTTTGAAAGTTAAAAGGTAGTACTGTGGATTTCTTTACTATTTGTTCTCCAATAATTAAATCAAACATGATCATATTATGGTCACTATTGCCAAGTGGTCCCAACACCCTTATTTCTTGCACCAGATCTGGCGTTCCACTAAGGACTAGGTCCAGTATGGCTTCCCCTCTGGTCGGTTCATGAACCAGCTGCTCCAAGAAGCAGTCATTTATTCCATCTAGAAACTTTATCTCTTTAGTTTGTCCTGCCGTGACACTGACCCAGTCGATACCGGGGTAATTGAAATCACCCATTATTACTACTCTGTTGTGACTTTTGTTAGCTTCTGTGATTTCTTTGAGCATTTCATCATCCATTTGTTCATTCTGGCCAGGCGGTCGATAGTACACCCCCACTGCCATCACCTTCCCCTTCATAAGTGGAATTTCAATCCATAGAGATTCTACAGCAAATTTTGTTCCCTGCAAAACTTTAATCCTTTCTGACTCAATGCCCTCTCTAACATAGAGCGCAACCCCTCCACCAATTTGATCAGCTCTATCATTACGATATAGTTTGTATCCAGGTATCACAGTGTCCCACTGGTTATCCTCCTTCCACCATGTCTCTGAGAGTGCAATCATATCTAACCTCTCATTTAGTGCCATATATTCTAACTCTCCCATCTTATTGTTTAGACTTCTAGCATTGGCATACAAGCATTTTAGAGACTGTATTTTATTCATATTAATCTGGCTATTGGTAGGCATGGGTAATTTGGAATCTTTATTCTCTGTCTGCTCCTTACTCAAGGGCATTTCGGCTACTATACTCCCTTTTGGAACCTCATTGCTTTTGGTAGTATCCTTCAAGGATACCTTCGTCCGAACCATGCGCTCCTGGGTGACTGTCGGCTTTCCCCTAATTTCTAGTTTAAAAGCTTCTCTTTAAGAGCATCCCACCACACCTGCATGCTGCCTTCCCGCCTTTCCCAACTGCCTCTCCTCAGTTAAGCTTTAAAGCTGAGACAAAGAGAGAGAGAGAGGAAAGATAGAGAAATACAACTCCTAGGGGAGGTGGGTGGGTTGTGAAGACTTATTCCTGCTGTTCCCAGAGATCACCTGTTACAGGTAAGTAACTGTGCTATCTCCAGGAACAAGCAGGAATGAGTCTTCACATATGGGGACTCCCAAGCTAAGATGCCTGGAGGAGTCCCAGCATGTTGCTAATCAGAGAAGGGCATACTATTCGACAGAACCTCAGGCATCCTGGGGATGGAGGGTAGGAGTTGAACTAAAAAGATATGGTATGGACCAACTGAACCAAACAGGACGCCTAGAAAGGAGACCCTGTGTAGATAATATTTAGTAGTAAACATTGAACTGGAATTTAGCAATATGGACCTCACCTTGAGGTATTGTGAAAAGTTTATGGAGGTTCATATGGGACTGCTAATATGAACCAGCAGAATATCCTCAAGGAATACCTCAATATAGAGCAGAGGTAATAACTGTGCAAAGACAGGTTGAGGTCAAACCTTTAGTGCGAAAAAAGTCCCAGCGGAGACTGGGGTAGTTCAATGGGGCAGGACTTTTGCGGAAAATGCGGAAATCCCTATTAGATAAACCTGAAGGTTTTTTTACCCTAAAGAGACATAGTTCTTATAGGAGGAGGGGCTTTGAAGACCCCTATATCCGATAACAAAGAAGGACAGAATTATGAGGCATTGTAGCTTCCTATTTACTGATAATTCAGAATGTCCTTCTTAAATAAAGTTACTTAGGAAAAAAGATGGTACATGGAGGACTTCAGATGTACCTAAAGTGAAGGTTATGGTGGAAACCTTTTAACTACCACAGGGAAGTGGTTGGTTATGTAGAATCCTGAACATGCTGGAGCAGCATTGCAAAGGATAGTGACTATCTGTTGGGTCGTATTTACATGTATGCATAAATATATATACCCATGTCCCCACATAGGGATACGTGAAGAGAGAAAGATTCATCTAATAACAAGAAGGGAATACCTGCTTGAGGAGATGGTTAGAGAATCCATTCTCCCTTGTTGTGGGTGGGAGAGCTAAGGGAGTGCTCTCACTGACAAGGAGAAGTCTAGAGTATTCTAAGAACTCTAGCCCTTGAAAAACCAGGAATGGAGGATGTTTTAATCCGCTGACAGTAAGTCTGTATCCTTCCATAAGTCCAGCATGACAGCTGGAGAAGAAGATGCAATGAAGAGAGATACCATATTTACCCTTCTAAGAGGGCAAAATGAGTATGATGCATTCTTGCGCTCAATATGAATTACTCCATGAGGAACTGAGGATGGAAGGAAATACACAAAGAAAGACTGGCTGTCTGTGAAAGAAAACCATCCCTGGTGAAGGGGTCCACTGGGAATGTGAACCAACCCAGGGGATTGGATAATTCTTTAGGTCTTCACTTAAATAAAGGCGTGTGTCCTTTATTGAAGACGATGACTTTAATGGAGATGGTAAGGGTAGGGAAGAACCCAATAAAGCCCTTCCTAACCATCTGGAATTATTTGCTCTCTAGTAAGGGCCCATAGTGCAGAGCTGCTCTGTAGAGATGCAGAGAGCATGTTGCAGGTTGGCTAGAAGAAAAAACTGGCTGTTTAAGAGCCAGTATGTGACCTGACCTACTCCGCCAACTCCAAGGATTGGGGAAGGCTAAGGATAGAAGCTATGCTGCAACAAGAAAAACCTGAGGAGGTTTTAAGTCTGTCTGGAACTTAGTACTAAGGCCAGAAAGATTGATATTAGAGATCAAGCCCTGGGTGCTTGGTTAGCAAGTTAGTGGTTTAAACACTAAGAGCCCCTGCATTCTAACTATTGTTAGAGCGGCAGAACAAATCTTAGGTCTCAAGATTAGAAAAGACCTACAGACATAAGTAGGAATGGTAAAACTCCATCATTGTCTGAGAAGCTGCCACGAGAAACAAGAATGCAAGGTGGCGAGAACTCTGAAAAGAAACTCAGGGCTTAGGGATAAGCCCTCAGTTAAATCGTATACTCTTACACACCAAAATGTCTTAGTAAGAGGGGCAGAGTTGAAAAAGACTTACGATGGAGTAAATCTTTGAAAAGAATAGTATGAGACAAGCTGATACAGGAGAAACTGTCAAAGATAAAGGTATAGATGACCTTATTGACAGTGGTTACCCCTCTATCCATTTAGAAGGAAGAGGAGTAACCTTACTACCTGTAAAGCATAATCATGCTAAGGAGCTCTATGAGCTAAAAGTCAGGATGTCTCTTTAATGTAAAGTTTTGGATGGAACCAATGTAGATGCTTGTAAGAGAAGAAGCAAACTACAGGTTCTAAACCTCAAAGCAGGAAGAAGGATTCAGTGAAGAATCTATCAGCAACCCTGCGACTGCTGGGTTTGCTGAAGTGGCTAAGGTTGTGGTTTCTTTAGCCTGGTTTGATGTTTCCCCTGTTTTGAAACAGCTGCATGATGGGTAGAGAAAGGATAAAACTTTTTCCCCTTGGAGGAATAAAGTTTGGTAGAAGATTTCTTACCAACTGGGATAGAGGAAGGTGTAGACAATCCTTTGAAAGCAACAGTGCCAGTGGTTAACTGAGCAACTTGGCATAAAGTCTCTGTGTTAAAGAGATTCTCCCCAGTACAAGGAGTATTTCCCAGCCTTTCTTGTACCGATGTATCCAAGTCAGAAGCTTGGAGCCAGGCCATGCGTCGTGCCCCTATGGCTATAGCAGAAGTTCTGCTAACAGACTCAAAACTGTCCAGGGTAGCACGAGTAAGAAACCTAGAGATATTTTGAACATGACTAACCAGTAAAGAGTAGTCTGCCCTTTTGTGATCCTGAAGAAAAGGAGTCAAAAACAGCAAACTGGTTGTGAGCTCTTCAAGAGATAGTCCCATATAGAAAATATATGAGAGAATTCTTGTTGAAAACATGGATGCCTGGAAGCTTTTACGTCCAAAGGCATCTAAAGTTCTAGCCTCACGACCTGGCGGATAAGAAGAGTGCCTTTTAGCACTTTTCACACGCCTCATTGCTGATTCCACAACAAGAGAATGATGTGGAACTTGAGTCTTCTGAAAACCTGGAGAAGGGGGCACCTTGTACAGAGAGTCAGTGGCCCTTGAAGGTGGGGATACCTTTAAAGGAGTTTCCCACATTCTAAGTAAGAGATCCTGTAAGGTTTGATGCAAAGGAAGCATGATGACCTCCTTTGAATTCTCAGGGATATGCAGAAGTTCTGAATCCCCTGGTGCCGGATCTTGATTAGGTATAGAAATGGCAAGTAACCTTGCCATATCAAGCAGGAATGCTTGAAAAGAAATTTCCCCAGAAGGGGATCCTGTATTATGAGGAGTGAAGGTCAGATCTGTTGAAGATCTAGCCTTAGCACTAATGGGTTGATCCATTAGAGTACCAGACCCAAAAGGGTGGAGCATCGGGTTGTCCTGAAAGGATAGTCGGCGGTACCGCTCGAGGTCGGTACCGCGACGAATCGGTGAAAAACTATCCATTTTATTTTTTTTATTTATTTACATTCTCTTATATACCGCGCTATTCTGCATCAGAGCGGTTTACATTGAACAAACTGAAATTACATTGAACAGGGCATTATAACTTTGAGATAACTATTTCCATGCCAGGGATGGACTCCAAGCTCGGTACCGAAGGAAGCAAGCTTGTGGGTGTAAGCATGGAAGGCACCGGTACCGATGCAAAGGTAGAAAACGGAACCGGCAGTGGTATCGCAGCCAGTACCGACATCGGACGATCAGTCTGAAGCGGTTCTAACGGTACCAAAGGTACCGAGAGCGGTAGACTTTGATCTCCGGGAGAATGTCTTCGGCGCCGAGCGAGGTCATAAGAACATAAGATATGCCATACTGGGTCAGACCAAGGTCCATCAAGCCCAGTATTCTGTTTCCAACAGTGGCCAATCTAGGTCATATGTACCTAGCAGTTTCCCCAAGAGAGACAAGTTCCACAATGCTTGTACTGGGTCAAGCATTGATATCTTCGGTCACTTCTTAATAATGGTTTATGGACCTTTCCTCCAGGAACTTGTCCAAACCTTTTTTAAACCCAGCTACACTAACAGCCTTTACTACATCCTCCGGTAACAAATTCCAGAGTTTGATTACACGTTGAGTGAAAAAATATTTTCTTTTATTAGTCTTAAATAGTTCACCCTGTACCCGAGACGAGTCGGTACCCAATCGTCCAGGCTAGAGATCGATTCTAGACTCGGCATCGAAAGCAGCGAATCAATTGAAACAGACCTGGAGCCGATGCTGGAAGATCGGTCTGTAGCGGTTCTAGCAGCACCGAAGATACCGAGAACGCTAGACTGCGATCGTCGGTGTGAAGTGTTTCATCCAACACCGTTGCCGATGCCGGGGTACCGGCACCGCTCCCAGCGGATACCACCACCGAGCATGGCTCAGGTATTTTCGCAGAGGTGAAAACCCCGGAAATAACCCGAAACCCCGTTAGTGCTTTGGAGGCCGAAGACTCGCGCCGGGGTTTTAAAGCCAAATTGTCCTCGAGGGCAAGGCCGGAGCCATCTCGATGTTGAACATGAGATCTACCACTCGAGGACTGGCTAGTCTTTACAGACTTTTGTGGGGTTACCTGATCCTGTAAAGAAGAAGTTGTAGCTGGGACCCTCAGAGCTGACGGGAACCGCGGATCAAGTTGAGCTCGATGCTGAAAACTTCTTTTGGAAAAAGTGCTGCAGGAGGGACACTCCAGCGGATAGTGGTCAGGACCCAAACATGGAAGGTACCAGTTATGGGTGTCTAAGACTAACTTAGTACCGCCACAGTTGAAACATGTTTCAGGAATAGTGGCTGACGTTTCCATGAAAGAAGTGGGAAGGCCTAGTAGGCCGAAAACCATCAGGCACTAAACAGGGAAAAAATTCCCTAACAAAGAAATAATTTTGTTCAAGAAAAGAAAAACAAAAACACCGGCGGTACCGGTGCGTCGAGGGAAGGCAGACGCGACCACAAGAACAAACAAAAATAAAGGAAGAATTTTCTGCGGTGACAGGAGTACATCCTGCCGGCTCTGCGGAAAACCAAAAACTGAGGAGAGGCAGTTGGGAAAGGCGGGAAGGCAGCACGCAGGCATGGTGGGATGCTTCCAAAAGCGTTCTAATTAGAC
This sequence comes from Ichthyophis bannanicus, assembly GCA_033557465.1. Classification (NCBI taxonomy): domain Eukaryota; kingdom Metazoa; phylum Chordata; class Amphibia; order Gymnophiona; family Ichthyophiidae; genus Ichthyophis; species Ichthyophis bannanicus. The sequence continues at coordinate 1,542,088,692 of CM066031.1, forward strand.
GCTGGGGAGCGTTCCCACGCAGACTCCGTCGGTACCGACATACCCATATGTGAAGACTCATTCCTGTTTGTTCCTGGAGATATATTTTTTCACTCAACGCATAATCAAACTCTGGAATGTGTTACCCGAGGACGTAGTAGAAGCTGTTAGTGTAGCTGGGTTTAAAAAGAGGTTTGGACTAGTTCCTGGAGGAAAAGTCCATAAACCATTATTAAAAATGGCTGGGGAAAGCCACTTCCTACCCCTGGGACAAGCAGCATGGAATCAGACTACCTCTGGGAATCTGACAGGTACTTGTGACTTGGACTGACCACTGTTGGAAAAAGGATCTGGGCTTGGTGGACTCTTAGTTTGACCCCAGTATGGCATCTGTTATGGTCTTTGCAGCCAACATGCATTGGATATGAGAGGCTTACATGGGGGAATTGAGATATGTTCCTGAGGGTTTTGTGGAGGTTGTAGCTTGACCTCGATCTTTATTACATTAGTACATGGTAAGGTTAAAGTACAGGATAAAGGAGGGTGGGGACTACAATTTTTCAGACACCGCTGAGGAAATCTTGCAGAGTGGAAAAGGTTTTACAAACTGCTGACAAAAATATCGTCAATGTTGGCTATAATAGCCAATCCAGGGATTTCAGCTGTGAGCATTCAGAAGTTGTAAGCAGATGGGAGATTTGTTTCAGTTGGAGGAAGCAGGCATCCCAAACTTTGCAGGTATTAAAAGTGGGACCTACCTAATAGACATTTATTTTACTATGAAACTTTGAAGCAAGGTAGTGTGGAAGAAATTACAATGCAGGAGGCAGATTAAGTATTACTACCAAAGTTTAACACACTTTTCCAATGATGCACACACCACCAGGTGGCAAGAGAGAATAATCACCTAGAACGATTAGTGCAGGTTTGGTCACAGGAACTGGTACAAGTTATTATACAGGAATGATTACAGAATATATGGAGAATGATCTAAGGTGGGGGGTTTTTAAAACCACAAATCTTCAGAAGATGTGATTCAAACATACATAGAGTGTATATTACTAGGGAAAAAGGTGTGCAATGAGGCTTTGGAAGAGGAAGGAATGTGTGAAATACAAGAGATATTCAGGTACCTTCTTAAACTCTTTTTTTGGAATGCCCAATGCTAAAAACATACTCATGAGCACTGAAGGCTATAAAGGATACGGTGAGAAAGGAAATAGATTGGTCATACAGTCTTATGTAGGGGAATTCACATGATTATGGGCCCAATTTACCCCAGTTTATGAAAATACTTTATCCTGTTAGCTCTACTGGTTAAAAAGTTAATTCTGAAGTACTGTATATTAGAAGAGAAACTCCCATGTAAGAGATGGGTTGCCCAGATAATAGTCATGTGGGAATCTGAGAGTCACCATTACAAATGGGAACAAAGGGTAACGTGACTGCGTTAAACAATTATGGTAAAGATTTGGTCAGAAACACAGCAGAATGGGGGCTGAGGAGGGAAGGGAGGGGGTTTGAAAACACTCTGCAACCTAAAGTCGTGGAGCAGGAAGAGTAGTTTGAAAGAGAATGAATGGGAATGTATAGATGACTGAGGTTTAGGGTTAGGAGGCTAACACTGAAAAGACACAGCAGGAACCACATCTAATAATAGGTGACAGCGTCCCACTCTCAGATAATAAAGTGCCTTGAGATGCATAAGATAAATCCTGGTTTGATAGAGTACATTAAGTTCACCTTGACAATGTTTCTGAAGTATTAAGATGGTCAATACAACATTCCCATCATCAAGATCCAGCGAGGAATATTTCAGTGAGCTTCCCTGTCGTCACTTCTGTTTCATATAGCTCTTAATCCAATGCGCACTCTTATCAACTCTTTGGGAAACAGATTTAGCCTGAATCCTAAAAAGGTTAACATCCCATTTACTATTTGTAGACGACCTGAAGCTCTACAGTTTCAGTGACCAACAATTAGTAGAGTAGCTCCATGTAGTGAAAAGTTTTTCTGATGACATCAGAATGACTTTTGGCCTAGACAAATGTGCTAAGGCAACTTTTTTTTTTTTTTTTTTTTTTTTAAAGAGGAACATTGAGCAAAAAAGGAAAACATGTCCCTGGTTGAGGGCTGTGACATCAAGAAACTTGAACAGGAAGACATATATAAATATCTTGGAGTGCCTGAAAAGTGCCTTAACTTCACGGAATAAGATTCAAGCCATCAATTAGCAAGCAATTCCTGTACTCTTATACAGCTTTGGAATTGTAGATTATTCTCTTATGTTTTTAACTCAATAGATAGTTTATTCCATTTTGTAGGAGCCGATCCTTTCAAGATATGAGTTTTAGTCAATACTAATTTATAGTCTTTTGCATTTGATATCTTTAACAGCAACTCTCCCTCAGATCACAATGAATTTGATCAAGCCAGCAAACCAATTAACTTATATTTATCTAGTTAACTTTAGGGCAGATATTTGCACTATCCATTTAAATAACCAAGCCTTCAGTACACCTCTCGTCTCTTCTCTTAAGCAGCCAGCCTTTGGCTGAATGACTCCATGTCAGCTCATTCTGAGGAGGTTACCAATGGTGTGCAGCAGGGATCTGTTCTTGGTCCAATTCTTTTTAACATATTTGTTAGTGATACTGCGGAAGGGCTGTAAGGTAATGTTAAGGTTCTTAAGCCAGCTGTATAGCAAACTTCAAATGCCTTTAACCCTTTTTTTTCCAGACTCAGGCAGACAGCATGGTCTTGACCACAATTACAGCCCTTTGCAGCACTTCTGCCCAGGAGAGATGGGATCCCTGTGGGCAGTCACTGCCAGTCTGAGCTTCAGGCACCAAATCTGATTTTTTAAGTGGCCATAAAGATCTGGCACCTGAGGTCTGTTGAGCCCTGTACTAAGGGTTAATGCACTTTACCAAATGTTGACATGTGCTAAGTGTTGCTGCACTCAGAAATAAATGGGCCACAGTGACACTTGCTGCACGTTAACGTTCAGGTGCTGGCGAAGAATATTGTATATACCATGGACTGCCTGAAGAACAAACCAGTCAGTACTAGAGGAGATCAAATCTACTTTTTTTTTTTTTTTTTTTTTTTTAGAAACTCAGATGACAAGACTTTGACTTTCATACTTTGGACACATCATGCGAAAAGAAAGATTACTAGAGAAAGATATCATGCTTGGCAAGGTTGAAAGTCAACGCAGAAGAGGAAAAGGCTACAGTGAGATGGACTGAGAACACAGCAGCTATGGATGTCACTCTATCAACTATGAGCTGCCTGACTAAGACCGAACATAGTCTAGGACAACTATCCAGAGGGTTGCCATGGTCGACGCTGACTTGACAGCACTTAACAGCAACACTTTACTAAATATGTCCCTAAATGTTCTATTTTGATGTTTCTTTTTTTCTTCATATTTCAGCAGTTTTTTCTTTCACTGTGATTTTTATTTTGTTATTATTAGAGCATATTAATTCAGTCTTCTTCTAAATGCAACATTTTGGATGTCTCCTTTTTAGCATCCTAATTCCTTTCAAGTACTCATCTACCAGCAATATCTCTGCATGGAATAAATTTGTGTTTTCCTAGAAACAAATGTTTAGATGGAGGCGACGTTTAATTTACTAATTTATAAACCACCTTCCTGAAAAATCTTATTCCAACAAAGAAATGTACAACACGTTTAAATTCACTAATGGCATCAATGTATCAAGAGAATCCGGAATGTGTTTCAGATGCCATGTGTGATAACCTATTAAAAAACTGGCACTCTCTTGAAGCAATACTGATCTTAAACCTTGGCACAATAGTAAACAATCTAAATTAGTACAATCATAATTGATGGATTATTTCATTAGCTATTGTGGTCTATTGTCATCTGGAAATTCTGCATTATCACTACCACCATCATTAGTCCTACGGCAGAGTATAAAAGTAGGTACCTTTTTATCCCGGGTGACGTGCAGCCAGTATGAAGTTCTTTCTGCTTCTTTTCATACTTCAATAGTAGTGGTCGCCTTGCTGAGAGTTGGTCTAGATGTTATACAAAGTCACAATGTGAGGTTATTCAGTGAGACCTGGTGAGAGAAATGTATTCTATTCAATTATTCTCTCCTCCTCCTATCTCCCATGAGAACAGCCACAATTTTCAGTTGAAACTGCCCCAAGGCTCAGTAAATGCTGATGTTCTCTTTCTTGTTCCCAGGCATGCTCCCCACCCACTCCTCTGGACCTCCATTCCAAGGGCACAGTCCTCAGATTGCATGGTATGGGAAGCGTACTTTCACTCACAGGCCCTACCCATGCATTTAAGCTGGGGTGGGGAATCCTGAGAGTGCAGGCTAGGCAATGTCAGCACCATCCCCTCTCTCCCTCCAACGGCTCAAACTCTTTCCCTCCCAGCACTCACACACTACCTATCACCTCCTTTCTTGGGCTTCAATTAGAACTGCCTCTATTTGGTTACAGGATGTATTTGGTCCAGGATGGTGGAAATGGGGTACTGGGCTAACTTATACAAAGCAGCAGTTTCAGTTAATGTCAAACAGCAGCGATTAACACATTGTGGGGCTTGTTTACAAAGCCGCGGTAGTGGTTCGCAATCGCGATCGCAGCCGCGGCCCCATTGAAATCAATGGGGCCGCGGCTCCGATTACGATCGCAAACCGCTACCGCGGCTTTGTAAACAAGCCCCTGTACCTTCTTAGAAGACATGGGGTAACATGCAAGCAGCAGTTTACAATCCGAAAAAGAGAGTGATCCAATTTTGAAAGGTTGTGAGAGGGGCACCTGAGAAGGCAGCACGGGTGTTCCGTTCCATATGGAAATTTCTGTATGCCTCTATGCAATGTGGACAATCACTGCTGGATAGACGATATGAGCTATTTTGGTCTTTGATCTGGCATATTTACAACGTTACTATATTAAAGCTTGATATCCTTAGCATTTATCTGAGGACCAAAAAACTGGAGCAGAAGACCAGGGCAGATTTACAACAAGAAAATTATCATTCTCAAAATTTTACCACCCTAAGCACAAACTCAGGCTTCTGTGGCCATGGTTGCTAATCTGTTAAGGAAAACTTAGTATTAGTATCAATCTACACAGCATTTTGAAAACTGGACTACTTAAAGAAAAATAAATGGAAAGCATAGTTACTCACCTGTAACAGGTGTTCTCCAGGGACAGCAGGAATCAGTCCTCACATATGGGTGAGGTTGGCGCCGATGGAGCCCTCGTGCAGAGCCATTCCCCAGCTTTCAAAGAAAGCCTTTGGGATTGCATCGTGGATGCGCAGTCCCCTTCCCGCCCAAGGGTGCCATCTTGCTCAGTCAGATGGCATAGCTACAAAGTCGGCAAAAATGAGAAAAAAATAATCAAAGAACTGCAACTCCAGGGGAGGAAGGAGGGTCATGAGGACTGATTTCTGCTGTCCCTGGAGAACACCTGTTACAGGTGAATAACTACAATTTCTCCAGGAACAAGCAGGAAGTCAGTCCTCACATATGGGACTCCCTAGCTATAGGCTACTGAGAACCCATAGCTGAAAATGGTTCCCTCTAGAAGAGCCGCAGCAGCAGTGATAGGATTTTTCTCCAAGAACGCAACCCCCCGGTAGCCTGACACCAAAGGGTCGGAGGGTAGGAGTTGCCTAAACCTCGAATAGGTTACGGAGTACCGCCTGACCGAAAACACTCTCCCGCCGGAACTCTCTCTCCAGGCAGTAATGGGCTGCAAAAGTCTGGCTTGAAGACCAAGTTGCGGCCCGGCAGATGTCTGCCAATGGAACAGAGCAGTGGTTAGCCATTAATGCCAGAGTGGGCTGTGATTCGGCCCTGCAGCTGGAGGTCAGCTGCCCTGCACACCCAGGCGATGCAGTCTGCCACCCAGGTGGATAAGGTGTGCTTGGAGACAGGTAGACCCAGTTTACCAGGGTCATAAGAAACAAAGAGCTGGGAAGCCCTCCGATGTCCCCGCGTACGTTCCAGGTAGAAGGCGAGCGCCCTCTTACAGTCCAGGGTATGTAGAACCGCTTCTGCCCTGCTGGTATGTGGCCTGGGGAAGAAGGTTGGAAGAACCTCTTGGTTAAGGTGAAACGAGGAAACCACTTTTGGGAGGAACTTGGGGCGAGTACGTAAGACCACCCTGTTTTTGTAAAACCATGTATACGGTCTATCCGATACTAAAGCCTGCAGCTCGCTCACACGTCAAGCACACGTGAGTGCCACCAAAAAGAGTGCTTTCCAGGAAAGGAAGCGGAGAGGACAGGTGGACATTGGTTCAAAAGGTGGGCAAGTAAGCCGCTACAAGACCACATTTAAGTCCCACTCTGTAGCCGGTGGGCGAACCCGAGGCTTCAAGAATAGGAGGCCTCTGAGAAATCGGGATACCAAAGGGTGAGCTGAAAGAGGCTGCCCATCCACTGGAGAGTGGTTAGCTGATAGCGCACTCAGGTGGACCTTGACAGAGTTAGACTTGAGGCCTAAGTCAGAGGTGGAGCAAGTACTGCAATACCTGAGGTACCACCCTCTCAGCAGCCAGGCCATTAAGTTGAGGGATCTGAGATTGGGGTGTAGCAAGGAACCCTGGCCCTGGGTCAAGAGGTTGGGCTGCACCCCCAGTGGAAATGGAGTCTCAACTGCCAGTTGAAGGAGAAGTGGGAACCAAGGCTGTCGGGGCCACCTGGGGGCTACCAGGATGACAGAGGCCTTGTCCCGAAGAATCTTGAACAGAGTGCGTGCCACCAGGGGCATGGGCGGGAACGCATAGAGAAGGCCCTGTGCCCACAAAATCAGGAAAGCATCTGTCGCCACGCTCAGCGGATGCGGCTGCCTCGAACAGAACCGGGGCAACTGATGGTTTTGTGGACTGGCAAAGAGATCCATGGATGGGAGACCCCAGCGGTTGAAGATCTGCTGGGCTGCATTCCGGTTCAGTTGCCATTCGTGAGACTGAAGAATCCTGCTCAACTTGTCGGCCATGGAGGTTCTCCTGACTTGGCAGATAAACTGCCTTTAGGGACATGTGATGCGCCACTGCAAAAGAGCAGAGGTCCAGAGTTTCCTGGCAGAGGACGCGAGATCCTGTGCCTCCCTGTTTGTTGATGTAGAACATTGCTACTTGATTGTCTGTCTGTATCAGCACCAACTGATGTGAAAGATGACAGAAGGCTTGAAGAGCTAGGTGGATGGCTCGAAGCTCTAGAAGATTGATTTGAAGTGCGGCTTCTCGCGAGGACCACAGACCCCGAGTGCATGAACCCTGGCAATGGGCTCCCCAGCCCATCAAGGAGGCATCTGTCGTCAGCACTCTGGTGTGAGAGGGAGGTTGGAATGGTACTCCCTGAAGCAAGTTGGGGGGGGGGTGAAGCCACCATTGTAAGGCTGTCACCAGCAGCTTGGAAATCGCTACCCTGTCTCGGAGGTGGCCGGTGGCTTGCGTCCACTGGTCTCTGAGGCTCCATTGAGCTGTGCGCATGTGGAATCGAGCATATGGAGTCACATGCACCGTGGAGGCCATGTGGCCCAGGAGGCATAGGAAGAGCCTTACGGAGACTTGAGGTCTGTGCTGGACCAAGTCCAGCAAGCGCCTTGCCCTGTCCAGCAGTAGGTAAGCCCTTGCCTGAATTGTGTCCAGTCTTGCCCCTATGAACTCCAAGTTCTGAGTGGGAAGTAAAGTGGACTTTTCGTGATTTATAACAAACCCTAGGTGCTGGAGCAGGGTGACTGTGCGAGCAGTGGCCTGCTGTGCCTCCTGCGTTGATTGGCCCCTGATGAGCCAGTCGTCCAGGTATGGAAAGACGAAGACACCCTAGCTTCTGAGGAAGGCTGCCACCACTGCTAGGCATTTGGTAAATACTCTGGGAGTGGAAGCTAGGCCAAAGGGAAGCACCTTGCACTGGAAGTGGTTTCCTCCGACCACAAACATGAGATATTGTCTGTGGGCTGGGTGTATGAGGATGCGAGTATAAGCATCCTTTAAGTCTAAGGAGCATAGCCAGTCTCCCTGGTGGAGGTAAGGCAGTAGGGTCCCAAGGGAAAGCATCTTGAACTTCTCCCTCACCAGGAACTTGTTCAGATTTCGCAAGTCTAGGATGGGGCGAAGGCCTACATTTCTTATTGGTATGAGGAAATACCTGGAGTAGAAGCCTTGCCCTTGCAGGTGGCGGGGCACCGGTTCTACTGCCTGATCTTTTAGCAGACCTATCAACTCCTGCAGGAGGAGGTTCCTGGGAAGAGGGGGCCTGAGAGGCTCTCCTGGGAAAAAGGAGGTGGGCACCTGGTTGAAATGAAGTAAATAGCCCTGCTGGACTATTTTCAAAACCCAAGCGTCGGTAGTAATGGCTGGCCACCTGTAAGCGTACAGGGCCAGCCTTCCTCTTGTGCACGGCCAAACCACTGGTGGAAGAGGAGCTATGCACTGGGAGTCAAAAAACCCCTCCCGGCTGGGTAGGAGCCGGAGCTGTAGGCTTGGGGGTCTTTGGCTTACGTGGGCCATGCCCCTGTCCCCTGGCCTGTTGCCCCTGTTGGGGAGCTGGGGTGGCCTGGTAAGTGGGGTAGTTTCTATAAGCCGCAACATTCCTCGGGAAAAAGGGCTTTTTCCCCGAGGCCTTCTTCTTGGGAGAAGGTGCAGATGTCTTCTTCGACAACCTTGTCTGGGTCAAGTACAAGGCTTTGAAGCGCTGCAAGGGTTCCTCGGAGAGACCAGCTGAGAACCCGGCAATCTCCTTTGCCAGGTCCCGCAAGTACATGCCCATGTACAGCTGGTAGGTTTGGATATGGCATGACAGCATTGAGCCCTGGTAGCACTTTCTGCCGAAGGTGTCCAGGGGTTCCAGGCCTCCCGGCCGGGAGGCACCAAGGAGTGCGTCTTTTGGCTTTTCAACCATTGCAAGGCCGATTTCACAACATGGAGTTGTGCGGCAGCTGTGCTTTCTGGAACCCAGGACTCTTACGGACTCAATAAATGGAATCGACCCACTTGCTGAGCACCGGCATCGAGGCCGGGGACTCCCACATGCGGAGCATCAGCCGTTCCAACATCGGAGGCACCGGTACAGTTAGGGCCTCCTTCGGGGGAGAGTCATACTAGAGGGCATCGAGCTCCTCGGCTCGAGGCTCCTCCTCGGCATCCGCAGGGAATGCCAAAGCCTTGGCCATGTCCCTGACGAAGTATGAGAACAGAGTGTCCTCCAGAGGGGCTCTGAACCCGGAGAGTCTGATGGGATACACCGGGTTCGGTAGGTGTCTGGGGAGTCTTCCTCCTCTGTCTCCCACGCCGAGTCCTCCGAGGACTCCTCGATGGGCTCCGGCCTCGAGCCCAACCGCCCCGACGCTGAGGGCACCGGCGTCGACGACCTCGGTCCTGAACGGGCGGTCGAGGGGGACCTTGGCTGAGGTTCGACTCAGCCTCCGGTGTCAACTTCGACACACGACGGTGCTTGGGCTCCGAGTCCCAAGATGTCGAGGCTTCTGACGAGATCCGGGACTGGGCGGATGCGGACTCAAGAAAAATCCTGTCACGTTGATGCTGCCTGCTCTTCAAAGATTTCGAAGACATCTTACCACACGGCCCACAGATCACCGGGTCATGGTCAGGGCAGAGGCATCAGAGGCAGCAGTCGTGTGTGTCGGTGAGAGACATCAGCTTCTTACACCAATCACACTTTTTAAACCCGCTGGCAGCCATCGGGAGGAATATCACCTGGAGTTCCAGAAGGTTGATCTGCAACTAGTATTCCGCCTGGGATTAACTGCTTTGTGTGCAGAGGTCCTTGCAATGGGCTCCTCAACCCAGCAGGGAGGCGTCTGTAGTTAGGGTCCTCTGGTGGTGGGTACCTGGAAGGGCATCCCGGACTGAAGGTGGTGGGGAAGCTGCCACCAGTCGAGGAAGTCTGCCAGGTGGTGGATCATTCTTATCCTGTCCCACAGCCTGCCCATAGCTTGTGTCCACTAGGCCGCCCTCATATGTAAGTGGGCATACAGGGTCACGTGGACCGTGGAGGCCATGTGGCCCAGCAGGTGGAGAAGGCGAGCAGGCAGCGACCAGTGGTGCTGCACCTCTGCGGCTAGTGTCCTAAGGTGTTCTGATCTCTCCAGAGGGAGGAAGGCCTTGGCCTGGAGGGTGTCTAGCTGAGCCTCTATGAACTCCAGGCACCGAGCCGGAGAGAGGTGGGACATGGGATAATTGATGACGAATCCCAGGTGCTGTAGGGTGTAGATGGTGTGCTCGGTGGCATGGTGCACCTCTGCAGCTGTGCCTTCCCTTATGAGCCAGTCATCCAGATAGGGAAAGACGAAGGCCCCTTGGAGACAAAGGTGGGCCGTGACTACCGCTAAGCACTTGCTGAAGACCCTTGGCAAGGAAGCCGGCCTGAAGGGCAGCACCCTGTATTGGTAGTGACCTTCTCCCGCCATGAACCAGAGGTATTCTCGGTGGTTGGGATGGATCGGGATGTGTGTATAAGCATCCTTCAGTTCTAAGGAGCATAGTCAGCCTCCCTGTTGGAGATATTGCAGCAGTGTTGCAAGGGTGAGCATCTTCAACTTCTCCCTCACCAGGAATCTGTTCAGGTCCTGCGGGTCTAGGATGGGCCTGAGGCCCCTTGTTCATTTGGGAATGAGGAAATATCTGGAGTAGAAGCCTTTGCCCTAGAGGTGTTTGGGCACTGGCTCTACTGCACGGTCCTTGAGGAGGCCTGAGAGTTCCGAGAGGAGCAGAGCCTGGTGAAGGAGAGGCCCGACAGGCTCTCCTGGAAAGTAAGAGGGTGGCATCTGTTGCAGATGGAGGAGGTAGCCCTCCCTGATAACTTGCAGTACCCAGGAATCTGTGGTGATAGAGGATCACCGGTGGGTAAACAGAGCCAGATGCCCCCCTGTGGGCTGTAAGGGACCTCCTGGGGGGAGGGAGGTCATGCCCAGGGGTTTAAGAACTCCCTCCAGGCAGGGCTGTGTCCAGCGTCTGGGTCTTGGGGGTCTTCTGCTTGTAAGGGTCGTGCCCTTCCCCTTGTGCTGCTAGCCTTACTGGGGAGCAGCAAAGGCCTGAAATTGCCCAAATCACCCTTTTTCCTCAGGAAGAAGGACTTCTTCCCCAGGCCCTTCTTGCAGGGATGCAGAGAGGTCTTATTTGAGTTTCTGACAAGGACCAGACTCTCTGTCTCTATTTCAGCTGCTTGGTCTGCCATGGGTTTCCCGAAGAGATTCTCTCTGATACAGGGGACACCGATGAGCTTGTCCTGAACCCATTGCTCGAGGTCAGATTACTGCAGCCAGGCCTGGCATTGGACTCTGATGCCCATGATGGCTACCCTGACTGTGGACTCAAAGCCATCATATGCTGCTGTAAATAAGAATTTCGAGCACTCCCTGACCACCGGGGCCAGTGACTTGAACTAATGGAGCGGTTTCCTGTCAAGGCCTGCCGAGAAACAGGCGAGCTCCCTTGCCAGCTCCTTGATACATGCTGATATATAATTGGTAGGATTGGACTTGACACGCAAGTATCGAGCCCTGAAAAGCCTTTTGTCAGAGGGCATTGAGGGTCCATGCCTCCCTACCGGGGGGCACTGACAAATCGGTCTTTTCACTCTTGAGTCTGCACATGGCGGACTCAATGACCATCGAGTTGTGGGGAGTTGGATTTTCTGGAACCTGGGGCTTCGGTGGACTCGGTACATGGAGTTGAGCCGTCTGCTTACTATGGACACTAACACTGGTGCTTCCCACATATGGAGGTGATGGCGCTCAAGGATCGGAGGGATGGGCACCGTGATGGCCTCCTTCAGAGGGGCCTCGTACTGGAGAATCTCCAGTTCCTCCATGAGGGGGTCCTCCTCTGCTTCGGTCTCAACGACGAGCACCTTAACCATGTCCCGCACAAAGTCAAGAAAGGCAATGTCTTCTGGTGGGGAATGGCACCAGGACACTGGGGGAGACTGGTCCAAGGGCATGTCTCTGGGTCACCAAGTGTCAGGAGACTGCTCATCCTCAGTCTCCCAAGCCAACTCGAAGTCCGAGGAAGAGTCCGAGGCCCAGCAGTTCCCGCGGTCGAGGCCCAAGACAGCCTGGAGGACCTGTGATATGAGCCGAAGGACCTGTGGTATGAGCCGCAGGCACTGGCTGGGGAGCACTGGTGCCCTGAGAAACAGGATCAGGATCATCCTTTGCCAAAGGGTCTCCTGCGGCCAGTGACGCTGGAGGATCGGCTCAACTTCTGGTGAAGTCCTCGATGTCGAGGGTCTGGTCGTTGGGGCAGATGAACTGGAGGAACCAGACATGAATGCCCGCTGGTAGGCCATAAGGCAGAGATACTGTGCTTCAAGGCCGCCATCCTAGTCTCTATGCCTTTTGGCTCTGCAGTCTTCTACGCGGGCACCGAGGGCTTTGGGCCCAGCATTGATTCTGGTGGGGGGGGGGGGGAGTGAGTCCTCGACGAGGATGGCCTCAGGTAAATTGAGACCAGTCGCCAGCTGCCGATGACTCCTTCTGGGGCAGCTTGTAAGGCCACTCCTGCTCCAACTCCTCTGACTCACACCTGGAATGGGATTTTCCCGCTTTTCCAGACCCATCCTCTAGAGCAGTCTTCGAGGGTTTCGACTTCTTGTGTTTCACCTCCGGGATTTGCCCTCAGAGGACCCGCAGCCTGAAAGTACCGGAGAAAGGGCACTGGATTTTGGTGTCACTGGAGACTCCGGCACAGTATGACTTGTGAAAGATCTTTTCCTGCTGCAGCTGATGGTTCTTGATGGCCATCGCCTTGCAAAGTTCACAGTCAGAGTCGCCGTGGTCCGGCCTAAGACAGCGGAGGCAGCAGTCATGTGGATCAGTGAGGGACATCATCTTACTGCATCGTTCACATTTCTTGAAACTGCTGGAGGCCATCAGGAAAAAAGACCGAGGCATGGGTCAGAGTCCTGCGTCCAAAAAAGGGTGTGAAACGCTGGTCAAGGAACACCTCAAGAAAACAAAAAGAAAAAAAAGACACAAACTCAAAGAGATGCCGAGGCAAGCTGGCTCAGGGGCAGGAAAGGAACCAGTACGCTTACCAGATACAAGACAAAAAAAAAGGCACCTTTTCCGGAGAAAGCTGGACAGATGTCCGAAGGGCTCTGCGAAAAAAAGGAGACTGAGGTAAGATGGCACCCTTGGGCAGGAAGGGGACCACGCATGCGAGGGGCATCTCCCCAAAGGCTTTCTTTGAAAGCTGGGGAAATGCTTTCGCAAGGGCTCCATTGGCACCAACGTCATCCATATATGATGACTGACTTCCTGCTTGTTCCCGGAGAAAGACTGACCAGAAGTAGGAAAAAAGTGGAAGAAACTTAGAGATTTGTATGCCATCTGCATATTTTGGAGCAAGTCACTGTGGATTTTGATATCTTCACTACTTTTTTTTTGTCCAGCAGTTTTCTTCTTGCTCCTTAGAGCTTTCTGCTCAATTGGAACTGCTTCCACTGGGCTATAATGCTATGGGCTTTCATTCACAACCATGGAAATGTTTCCCTTATTTCATATATTCTCTCAGCTCACTTAGTCTAGTCACTGCAGTAACACTTTTGAGCCAAGGGTTATGCACACGAAGGCTTCTTCAAAAAAAATCTTCAAGCATGCTCCATCATACATAACGACCTTTTATGTCACCCCTTCCACTGCAAAATCTGAATATGCCACACTGATTCCCCCTGACCCTAGGTATCAATATGGGCAGCTCTTGCCAGTTACACATCCTTAAATGATTTAGGTACTGCTGATGTTGCATCCATTCCACCTTGTGGCCCAGCGACACTCTGAGCAGCTCTAAAGTGGGCTTCAAGAAGGGAATGAATGGAAGAAAGAGGGGTGAAACCCACTTTAGGCCGCATTCCCCCACTAGGCCATACTCCCTGATGACCAGACAAATGCTATGCCTAGGAGAAGTTGTGCAAGTGGACTTGTAGCGGAACCCCTTATGAGGAATGGAAACGAAAGACATGAGAAGTGTGAAGAAAACATATAGAAGATGTTTCTCACCTACCCATGCACTAGGTACAAGTAGAAAGGGCAACCAGATATCATCAGCAGGGAGGCGGTGGGGGTGACAATTACCGGCAATAGAAGTCACTGACTAGAGCAGTGTCAGACCTTCAAGCGAGAATCAGTAACCACATTTCCAAAAATAAAGACCCCCAGTATATTCAGAGACGTGTAGAGACCGAAGCACAAGGGGACATGTAAAAGGGTCAAATGCAGGTGTGACCAGAAAGCGAGAAATGTCAGAAAAGCACACAAACCACAAAAACCGGGTGAAGGGTTAGAGAAAACTGCTATAAGGGAAAGCATTGAATCATGTAGTGGGCAGGCTCTGACAGACCTTCCGTAGAGCAACGCCAGACTCTACCCCCACCCCCAGGACCGTCCATAGGAAACATCAGGTGCTTTGCGCATAAAGACATTTTATATTCATTGTCTTGCTATCTTGAAGATTGACAAATTGTACTCTCAGGTATATTGCTAAATTGTATTTCCATTGATGTAGTGGCTAAAACTTTATTTTAAACAGTGCGGAAGCTGTATAATTACAGACCTGATAATAAAAATGTCTTCTTTACGACAGTGGCACAATACTTTTAGTGAAAGAGGGTCCTGTGCCTTTTACTTATGTTGGGTGAACCCTGTGGCCACAATAATTTAAAAAAAAAATAGCAAAAATCCCCAAGTAGTAACACTTTTGAGCCAAGGGTTATGCACACCAAGGCTTCTTAAAAAAAAAAAAAAAAATCTTCAAGCATGCTCCTTCATGCAAGTCAAAAGCTGTGAGCACTACATCCATGGCATCTCAAACTCAAAGCAGCCAAAAAAAACAAAGCCCATATTCTACACATGGCAGTGCTTCCATATGGCACTGCACAGCACTGTCACTGAGTCACTGGGATAGCCAGTCATATTTTATTTATTTATTTATTTAGACAGTTTTATATACCGCCTTATCCTTCAATCAAAGCGGTCACAACACAATTGGGGGATACATTTAACACGCGGGGATATGAGACACATACACTAATACTTACAGGGAACATGGGCAATGGAGGGTTAAATGGCTTGCCCAAGACCACATATTTTGTTATATTTTGTTGTTCATAGGGAAGTATGGACAGAGGTTAAAAGTTCTATATTCACCACAGTAATATATTTTTAATTTTGCCACCGGGGGGAGGGGGTCATTCTCACATAGGTTCTATTTCTCTAACAAATAAGGAAGTTCTGGACAAGGTTATAGGGGAGGATTAAGGATACACTGAATGTGGCATGCCTTGTCCAATTTTCTTTGGATTTAGCAGTCAGCCACTAAGAGCTTTTCCAAAATCCACTGAAGTACAGGAGTAGAGGGAAGGAGGAAGATCTCTTCCAACATCTACCCAAGGAAGCATGTGGCCCTGATAGAAATTAAATGCTCAAATACAGCAACTTACAAATTCAGGAAGCACTGACAAAACTAGTGAACCCGATTTTATTCTCTGGTCACTTAAGACATGGGCGTAATTAGCCCTTCTGACCATCTATAAAAACAGGAGGATATGACAAACCCAAATAATTACAGAGAGATCTGAGTCAATGTCATCTTAGCAAACAGTCTGCAATGTGTTTAACACAGGCCTTGACAAATTGTGTGCAAATTTAGGGGCCAGGCCAAAATCTTAGGAGCCAGTGCTCAAGACCTCCTTGTACTACCTCCCCTGGTTCTCTCGCGCTGGTCTCATGTTCTCAAGTCTCATGAGACCAGCACCAGAGCTCCTACACCATGCATCATCTTTAGATAACAGCAGCTATAGCAAGTGCTTGTGTGGTGCAACGGTGGTGTGCCAGTCTGTACGTGGGATGTGGTGGTGGGTGCTTTTATGTGGGTGGAATGCAGGGCTGCATATGTGTGCGTGCACACGTAGAGCTAAAACGTTTGTGTGTGTGTGCACTGCAGAGGTGAGGTTCCTGTGTGTATATGTAGTGTGATGAAGGGGTACATGTCTGTTCTACGGAGGGGGGGGGTCATTCTTGGGGGAGGGGAATGCATCTTTCAGTAAATAGGATTGTGCCCTTTTGTCCCCATGCATTCATACCTTTAACCTTGCATTCTTCCTTCCTTCTCCAACCCCTCCCTCCACACTTTGTACCCTTCCACCCCAGCACGTCCACCCCCATCCTCCCCTTTTGTTTTGTATTTTTTTTGTTACTAGCCCTTAAGATTTTGTAGTTCCCTCCGCCCCCTGTCCTCCTGCCTAGCTTTTAAAAAAATAAATAAAAAAGGTCCGATAGCTCTCTCCTCTTCTGCGTGCAGGAGATGTGATCCCTGCGAGCAGTCAGCTGCCTTCCAGGCAGAAACTGCAGCCCTCCACTCCTATTCTGCCCACTGGGATCTGATTTCCTGCAGACAGAAGAAAAGGGCAAGGCTGCGATTGCAACTCAGATGCAAGATGTCTGCCCGTGAAGATCCCATCTCCCACGGGCACCTATGCCATGACTGTGGCTACCCCTTTTGTCTTCTACCCACAGGAGATGAGATCCCCACGGGCAGCCAGAGCTGGTCCCTGCGGTGTGGAAACTTCATGCTGCTCAGGTGTTCAGAGCCCCAGGCAATAGGTATGATTTTGTAGTCGCCATGGTGATTTGGCGCCTGAGATTTGTTGAGCCCTGGTTTAACAAATACTTAAAATTCCTAACGAACAACAAAAGTCATATTGGGATCTTTCCAAAGCACTGAACCAGTGACCATATCTTTACCCCCAGAACGGATCAATGAACTTAAACACCACTTTGGGGAGAATGTGCACTTATTTTGTTTACTTTAGAAAAGCCTCTGACTCTATATGGCACCCTGGCCTCCATTTAATCTAATGCAAACTGGAATTGAGGGATGGGGAGTGGGGGGGGGGTAACAGGTGTTCTCCAGGGACAACAGCAATCAGTCCTTACATATGGGTGACAGTGGTGCCGACAGAACCCTCGCGGAAGCATCCTACCAGTTTTTCAAAGAAAGCCTTTGGGAGATGCCACCACGCATGCATGGTACCCTTCCCGCCCAAGGGTGCCATCTTGCTCAGTCAGACGACATAGTTAAAAGTCAGCAAAAATAAAAGATGCTAAGAAGCAACTCCTAGGGGAGGAGGGAGGATTGTGAGGACTGATTCCTACTGTCCCCGGAGAACGCCTGTTACAGGTGTGTAACTATGCTTTCTCCAGGAACAAGCAGGAAGTCAGTCCTCACATATGGGACTCCCTAGCTACAGGCTACTGCAAGCCCGTAGGAGAAAAAACTACAGTCACCCTCAAGGGGAGCCATGAGCAGCAGCAATTTAGTCCACAGGTTCAAACTGCGGTAGGACCCGTGTGTCCAATGGAACCAACACTCTAGTAGCCTGAACACAGAAGGGTCAGAGGGTAGGAGCTGCCTAGACCCCGAAAAGATTCCGGAGCACAGCCTGGCCGAATGCACTGTCCCGTTGGGACTCCCTTACCAGGCAGTAATGAGCTCGAAAGTATGGACTGAAGACTAGGTGGCAGCCCAGCAGATCTCCAGCAGTGGGACGGAGCGCAGGTTTGCTACAGAGGCCGCCATGGCCCTGAAAGAGTGTGCCATGACCCAGCCATCCAGCAGGAGCCCCACCTGCTCATAGGTTGGGGTGATACAGTCCGCTACCCAGTGTACATTTGGTCACTGCCTCCAGCAGCCGACTGGGATCATGGGAAACAAAAAGCTGAGCAGCTGGATACGCTGAATGTAGAATGAGAGAGATCATGTGACAGGAGAGCATCACCCTGGTGTGGCAGGAAGTGATCCTGTAACTAGGACCTGTCCTCCAGGTGATGTAAAACCCTCTCGCACCGAGGACGTTTCTCCAGGGCCATGTCCCCATGAGGGGAGGGTCAGGACAGCTGTTATAATTGGTGATTCAATCATTAGGAATGTAGATAGCTGGGTGGCTGGTGGACGTGAGGATCGCCTGGTAACATGCCTGCCTGGTGCGAAGGTAACGGACCTCACGCACCGCCTAGATAGGATCATAGATAGTGCTGGGGAGGAGTCTGCTGTCTTGGTACATGTTGGTACCAATGACATAGGAAAATGTGGTAGGAAAGTTCTGAAGGCTAAATTTAAGCTTTTAGGTAGGAAGTTGAAATCCAGAACTTCCAGGATAGCGTTCTCCGAAATGCTTCCTGTTCCACGTGCAGGACCCAAAAGACAGGCAGAGCTCCGGAGTCTCAATGCGTGGATGAGACAATGGTGCAAGGATGAGGGTTTTGGATTTGTTAGGAACTGGGGAACATTCTGGGGAAAGGGGGGCTCTTCCGAAGGGATGGGCTTCACCTTAATCAGGAAGGGACCAGACTGCTGGCATTAACCTTTAAAAAAGAGATAGAGAAGCTTTTAAACTAGAACTTAGGGGAAAGCCGACAGTCACCCAGGAGTGCATGGTTCGGACAAAGGTATCCATGAAGGATACTACCAAAAGCAGTGAGGTTCCAAAAGGGAGTATAGTAGCCCAAATGCCCTTGAGTAAGGAGCAGACAGAGCATAAAGATTCCAAATTACCCCTGCCTACCAATAGCCAGATTAATATGAATAAAATACAGTCTCTAAAATGCTTGTATGCCAATGCTAGAAGTCTAAACAATAAGATGGGAGAGTTAGAATATATAGCACTAAATGAGAGGTTAGATATGATTGCACTCTCAGAGACATGGTGGAAGGAGGATAACCAGTGGGACACTGTGATACCTGGATACACACTATATCGTAATGATAGAGCTGATCAAATTGGTGGAGGGGTTGCGCTATATGTTAGAGAGGGCATTGAGTCAGAAAGGATTAAAGTTTTGCAGGGAACAAAATTTGTTGTAGAATCTCTATGGATTGAAATTCCATTTATGAAGGGGAAGGTGATGGCAGTTGGAGTATACTATCAACCGCCTGGCCAGAATGAACAAATGGATGATGAAATGCTCAAAGAAATCAAGGAAGCTAACAAAAGTCACAACAGAGTAGTAATAATGGGTGATTTCAATTACCCCGGTATCGACTGGGTCAGTGTCACAGCAGGACAAGCTAAAGAGATAAAGTTTCTAGATGGAATAAATGACTGCTTCTTGGAGCAGCTGGTTCATGAACCGACCAGAGGGGAAGCCATACTGGACCTAGTCCTTAGTGGAACGCCAGATCTGGTGCAAGAAATAAGGGTGTTGGAACCACTTGGCAATAGTGATCATAGTATGATCATGTTTGATTTAATTAGTGGAGGACAGATAGTAAAGGCATCCACAGTACTACCTTTTAACTTTCAAAAGGGAGACTATGATAGAATGAGGAATATAGTTAGGAAAAAACTAAAAGGAGCGGTTCCAAAGGTTAAAGACTTACAGCAAGCTTGGGTGTTATTTAAAAGTACTATCCTCGAAGCCCAGACCAGCTGTATTCCACGCATTAGGAAAAGTGGAAGAAAGTCCAAAAAACTGCCAGCATGGTTTAAAGGTGAGGTCAGAGAGGCTGTTGCTGCCAAAAAAGCAACCTTCAGGAAATGGAAAAAAGAGCCAAATGATGAAAACTGGAAACAGCACAAGCACTGGCAAGTTAAATGCAAAGCATTGATAAGGCAGGCAAAGCGGGAATTTGAGAAGAAACTTGCTACGGAAGCAAAAACACGAAATAAAGACTTTTTCAAGTACATTCGTAGCAAAAGGCCTGTGAGAGAGTCAATTGGACCATTAGATGATAGAGAGGTAAAAGGGGCAGTAAGAGGAAACAAGGCTATAGCAGAGAGACTGAATGAATTCTTTGCTTCGGTCTTTACTGAGGAAGATGTAGGGATGTTACCCAAGACTGAAGTGGTATTTAAAGGTGATACTGCAGAGGAATTGAGAGAAATATCGCTACACCGGGAAGATATATTACAACTATTTGATAAACTGAATAGTAGCATATCACCTGGACCGGATGGTATACATCCCAGAGTGTTGAAAGAACTGAAATATGAGATTGCAGACCTGCTATTGGTAATCTGTGAACTTTCATTAAAATCATCTGTAATACCTGAAGATTGGAGGGTCGCCAACGTAACACCAATTTTTAAAAAGGGTTCCAGGGGTGACCCAGGAAATTACAGACCGGTGAGCCTGACGTCAGTACCAGGGAAAATAGTAGAAACCATCATAAAGAACAAAATTACACAGCATGTAGATAGTCATGGCCTAATGGGAGACAGCCAACATGGCTTTAGACAAGGAAGATCTTGTCTTACTAATCTGATATGTTTTTTTGAAGGTGTGCATAAACAGGTAGACAAAGGTGAGTCGGTTGATATAGTGTATCTGGACTTTCAGAAAGCTTTTGACAAAGTCCCCCATCAGAAACTTTTGGCGAAGCTAAAAAGTTATGGGATAGGAGGCAGTGTACTATTGTGGATCGGGAACTGGTTAAAAGATAGAAAGCAGAGGGTAGGGCTAAATGGCCAATATTCCCAATGGAAAAAGGTGAATAGTGGAGTACCCCAGGGATCTGTACTGGGTCCGGTGCTTTTTGACATATTCATAAATGACCTGGAAAAGGGAATAACTAGTGAGGTTATCAAATTTGCAGATGACACAAAACTTTTTAAAGTTGTTAAAACCCAAGAGGATTGTGGAAAACTGCAGGAGGATATGGATAAATTGGAAGACTGGGCATCCAAATGGCAGATGAAATTTAATGTGGACAAGTGCAAAGTTATGCACCTAGGAAAGAACAACCCACACTATAGTTACACGATGCAAGGCTCCACATTAGAAACCACCACCCAGGATAAAGATTTAGGAGTCATCGTGCATAACATGTTAAAACCCTCCGCCCAGTGTGCAGCGGCGGCCAAGAAAGCAAATAGAATGCTAGGTATCATAAGGAAAGGGATGGAGAATAAAACAAAGGATGTTATAATGCCTCTGTATCGCTCCATGGTACGACCGCACCTTGAATATTGTGTGCAATTCTGGTCACCATATCTTAAAAAGGACATAGCGTTATTAGAAAAAGTACAGAGTAGAGCAACCAAATTGGTGAAGGGGATGGAAGGCTACTCCTATGAAGAGAGGCTAAGAAGGTAAGGGCTCTTTAGCCTGGAGAAGAGATGGCTGAGGGGAGATATGATAGAGGTCTATAAATTAATGAATGGAGTGGAACGGATAAATGTGGACCAATTGTTTACGCTATCAGAGTATAGAAAGACTAGGGGACATGTAATGAAGCTACAGGGTAAACTATTTAAGACAAATAAGAGAAAATATTTTTTCACTCAACGTGTAATCAAACTCTGGAATCTGTTACCGGAGGATGTAGTAAGGGCTCTTAGTATAGCTGGGTTTAAAAAAGGTTTGGACAAGTTCCTGGAGGAAAGGTCCATAAACCACTATTAAAAAGGGACCCAGGATATCAATGCTTGACCCAGTACAAGCATTGTGGAACCTGTGTCTTTTGGGGATATTGCTAGGTACGTATGACCTAGATTGGCCACTGTTGGAAACAGGATACTGGGCTTGATGGACCTCGGTCTGACCCAGTATGGCATGTCTTATGTTCTTATGTTCTAATGACAAGGCTCTCTTAGAGTCCAAGGTATGGAGGACAGTCTCTGCCCTACTGGCATGAGGCCTTGGGAAGGTGGTGGACAGCACCACCACCTGATTGAGGTGGAAGGGAGATACCACCTTTGGAAGGAATTCGGGGCGTGTGCGGAGCACAACCCTTTTCTTGTAGAACCTGGTATATGGCGCCTCTGCCACTAAGGCCTGGAGCTTGCTAACCCTGCGAGCGGAGGTGAGAGAGGTATCACAGGTGGCAGGTAGCTAGAGGCTCAAAAGGTGAGTGAGTAAGCTGCGCCAGGACTACGTTAAGGTCCCACTCGGTCGCCATGGGGCAGACAGTGGGTTTTGATAACAGAAGTCCTCTCAAGAAGCCTGTCACCAGTGGCTGTAGCGAGAGGGGTTTTGCCATCCACCAAATGGTGATGCGCCACCAGGGCACTGAAGTGCACTCTGACGGAGTTAGATTTAAGCCCATATTGTGAGAGATAGAGAAGGTACTGCAGCATCAGCTTCACCGGGCAGGAAAACAGGTTAACCCCTTGCTCCGTGCACCAAACCAAAAATCGGCACCATTTGAAGGTATATATGCTTTCCTGGTGGAAGCTTTAAGGAAGGCCAGCAGGATCTCCCCCCACTTCTCCCGAGAGGTTAAAAAGGGCTAAGGTCACCCTCTTAGCAGCCAAGCTGTCAGTGAAAGGGACCCCAGGTTGGGGTGCAAGAGAGAGCCCCTTTCTTGAGGCAGGGGCCCTGGGAGCTCCCCAGTGGGATGGGATCCTCCACTGATAGCCAGAGGAGTAGCGGGAACCATGGCTGCCTGGGCCCTCGAGGGGCAATCAAAATCAGGAAGGCCTTGTCACGGAGGATCCTGAACAATGTTTTGGCAATTAGTGGTGTGGGTGGGAAGGCATACATGAAACCTTCTGACCATGAAATGAGAAACACGTCTGCCACCACCTGGGAGGGGTGGCCTTGCTGGGAGCAGAAGCAGGCAAAGAGTAGTTACTCACCTGTAACAGGTGTTCTCCAGGAGCAGCAGGAATCAGTCCTCACTTATAGGTGACGTCGGCACCGACGGAGCCCTCGCGGAGCAATTTTCCCCAGCTTTCGCAGAAAGCCTTTGGGAATTGCAGCGCGCATACGCGGTCCCCTTCCCGCCCAAGGATGCCATCTTGCTCAGTCTGATGACATAGCGAAGAGACAGCAAAAAAGTTAGCAAAAAGAATGACTGCAACTCCAAGGGGAGGAGGGAGGGTAGTGAGGACTGATTCCTGCTGCTCCTGGAGAACACCTGTTACAGGTGAGTAACTACTCTTTCTCCAGGACCAAGCAGGAAGTCAGTCCTCACTTATGGGACTCCCAAGCTCAAGGCTACCGGAGACCTCAACCGAAAAATGAGCTCCCTCAAGCTCAACAGTACAGAAGGAAGGAATCTTCTCTGAATATAAATCCGGCCGGTAGCCCAACACCAGGGCCAGAGGGTAGGAGTTGCTTAGACCCCAAAGAGATTGTGGAGGACTGCCTGTCCGAAAGCACTGTCCCTGCGGGACTCCCTCTCCAGGCAGTAATGAGCCGCAAACGTCTGGCTTGAAGACCAAATAGCGGCCCGGCAGATGTCCGCCAACGGAACAGAGCGGAGGTGAGCCACTGACGCAGCCTTCGCCCTGACACGGTGAGCCGTGACTCGACTCTCTAAGGAGAGGCCGGCTGCTCCATAAGCCCAGGCGATACAGTCAGCTACCCAGATGGACAAAGTACGCTTAGAGACGGGTACCCCCAACCGATTGGGGTCAAAAGAGACGAAAAGCTGGACAGCTTTTCGATGCTCTCGCATACGGTCAAAGTAGAAGGATAAGGCTCTTCTGCAGTCAAG
The DNA here is from genome assembly GCA_033557465.1 of Ichthyophis bannanicus. Taxonomy (NCBI): domain Eukaryota; kingdom Metazoa; phylum Chordata; class Amphibia; order Gymnophiona; family Ichthyophiidae; genus Ichthyophis; species Ichthyophis bannanicus. The sequence continues at coordinate 1,542,112,134 of CM066031.1, forward strand.
GGTATGCAGAACAGTTTCAGCTCGGCTGGTATGCGGCCTGGGAAAGAAGGTCGGAAGAACCACCTCTTGATTGATGTGAAAAGAGGAGACCACCTTTGGAAGAAACTTAGGGCGAGTCCGTAAGACCACCCTATTCTTGTAGAACCTAGTGTAAGGGGGCTCCGACACTAGGGCCTGTAGTTCACTAACGCGCCTAGCGGAGGTAAGGGCTACCAAGAAGAGAGTTTTCCAGGAGAGGAAACGAAGAGGGCAGGTAGCCATGGGTTCAAAAGGCGGACAGGTAAGCCTTTGCAAGACCACATTGAGATCCCAGTCAGGAGCTGGAGGGCGCAACGGGGGCTTAAGCAGAAGAAGGCCCTTGAGAAAACGCGCCACCAGGGGGTGCGCGGAAAGAGGCTGGCCCTCCACCGGCGAATGATGTGCAGAGAGAGCACTGAGGTGGACCCTGACAGAGTTGGATTTGAGGCCTAGATCGGAGAGGTGAAGCAAATATTGCAGTACCACCGATACTAAGCAGGCGAAGGGGTCCTCAGAGCGCTGAGAACACCAGACCGAGAAGCGACACCATTTAAAGGCGTAAGATTTCCGGGTGGAAGGTCACCGAGACGCCAGGACGACAGCCTCCACCTCCGGAGGAAGAGCGGAGCTAGGACTACGCTTTCAGCAGCCAGGCCATCAGATGAAGGGCCCGGAGGTTGGGGTGGAGGAGAGTACCCTGATCCTGGGTCAGGAGATCAGGCTGAAAACCCAGAGGAAGAGGGGTGTCCACCGCTAGTTGTAGGAGTAGAGGGAACCAGGGCTGTCTCGGCCACCTGGGCGCTACCAGGATCACGGAGGCCCTGTCCTGGACAATTTTGAACAGCGTCCGGGACACAAGTGGTGTGGGAGGAAAGGCATACAGTAGGCCTGTGGACCACAAGATGAGGAAAGCATCCGGCGCTACTCTGAGAGGATGCGGGTGCCAGGAGCAGAACCTGGGAAGTTGCCGGTTTAGGGGACTGGCAAAGAGATCCACGGTGGGGAGTCCCCACCGGCGGAAGATCCGTTGGACCACTACGGGGTTCAACCTCCATTTGTGCGGCTGCAGAATCCAGCTCAGTTTGTCGGCTAGGCAATTTTCCTGCCCGGGCAGGTAAACAGCCTTGAGGAGGATGTCGTGGTCGACTGCCCAAGAGCACAGTCTCCGAGCCTCCTGACATAGGAGGGAGCCCGTGCCCCCCTGTTTGTTCACGTAGAACATGGCGACCTGATTGTCCGACTGCACCAGTACAGACCGACGAGAAGTGAGGTGAGAGAAGGCCCGCAGAGCTAGGCGGATCGCCCGCAGCTCCAGGAAGTTTATCTGCAGAACAGCCTCCCAAGGTGTCCAAAGGCCTTGAGTGCATGTTCCTTGGCAATGCGCTCCCCATCCCAGGAGAGAGGCATCTGTCGTGAGCACTTGAGAAGGTGGAGGAGACTGAAAAGTCATGCCAAGTACCAGATTGGGCAGGTGAAGCCACCACTGCAGAGAGGAGACCAGGCGGTCGGAGATCTGTATTAAGTCTGTCAGTCTCCCTGTGGCCTGATGCCATTGAGTGCGAAGGCTTCACTGAGCAGGTCGCATATGCAGACGGGCATTCAGAGTGACATGGACCGTGGAGGCCATGTGACCGAGCAGTTGCAGGAATTGTCTGGCAGAGGCCGGTGACGCGCTGTGGAACCTGCCGGCCAGAGCTATGAGCCTGTTGGCCCGTTCCAGAGGTAAGAAGGCCCGAGCCTGCAGAGTGTCCAGCCGTGCTCCTATGAATTCTAGATCCTGAGAGGGGAGCAAAGTGGACTTTTCGAAGTTTATGACGAAGCCCAAGTGCTGAAGCAGATCCACTGTGCGTTGAGTGGCCTGAGTGACCTCTAGGGAAGACTGTGCCCGGATGAGCCAGTCGTCCAGGTAGGGGAAGACGAAGAGGCCTTGAAGCCTCAGGAAGGCTGCCACCACTGCCAGGCATTTCGTGAACACACTGGGAGCGGAGGAGAGGCCAAAGGGCAGTACGCGGTACTGATAATGATTCCCTGCCACCACAAATCTCAGATATTGCCAGTGGTCCGGATGAATAAGGATGTGAGTATAAGCATCCTTTAGATCCAAGGAGCATAGCCAATCTCCCTGCCGGAGGTAGGGCAGTAGGATTCCAAGGGTAAGCATCTTGAACTTTTCCCGCTGCAGGAACTTGTTGAGGTTGCGCAAGTCCAGGATGGGTCTGAGGCTTCCTGTTCTTTTCGGAACCAGGAAGTACCTCGAATAAAACCCGTGACCCCACAAGTGCTGGGGCACTGGCTCCACAGCCTGTTCCTGGAGCAGACTTTGCAGCTCCTGAAGGAGTAAGTCCCTGTGCAGAGGGGGTCTTGGAGGCTCCCCTGGAAAGTAGGGAGGAGGTACCTGGTGAAAATGTAAGAGGTAGCCCTTTTGAACCACCTGCAGCACCCAGGAATCGGATGTCATGGCTGACCACCTGTGGGCAAAGTGGGTCAGCCGGCCCCCCGTGCTGAGCGAAAGTCGCGGAAGGGGAGAGGCTATGCTGGCATAGTCAAAAACCCCCACCCTGCTGAGCAGGGGCCTGTGTAGTGGGCTTGGGGGCCTTCTGCCTACGGGACCCATTGCCCTGTCCCTTAGCCTGCTGGCCCTGATGGGGAGCTGCTGAGGCTTGATATTGTGGGTGGTGCTGTTTATAGGCAGACACCTTCCTCGGGTAAAAGGGCTTTTTCCCCGAGCCCTTCCTCTTCTGTGAAGGGGCAGAGGTCTTTCTGGACAGGCGAGTTCTGGTGAGAGTCTCGGACTCGAGTTCTGCTGCCTTATCAGCCAGGGGTTTGCTAAAGAGGTTTTCACCTCTGCAGGGGACATCGACCAACTTGTCCTGCACCCATGGCTCGAGGTCGGATGACTGAAGCCAAGCCTGACGGCGAGCACCGATGCTGGCTCCGGCTACTCGAGCCGATGCTTCGAAGCCATCATAGGCTGCTCGAGAAATAAACTTCGAGCACTCTCGAATACCAGTGGCCAAGGCCTGGAACCTCTGCAAAGGTTCCTCGGAGAGACCAGCAGAGAACCCGGCAATTTCCTTTGCCAGGTCTCGAAGATACATGCCCATATATAGCTGGTATGTCTGGACTCGGCAAGCAAGCATAGAGCCCTGGAAGCACTTCCTACCGAGGGCATCCAGGTTCCGGGCCTCCTTACCCGGAGGCACCGAGGAGTGCATCTTCTGACTCTTAAGTCGATACATGGCCGATTCCACCACCATAGAATGGTGCGGTAGTTGTGCCTTCTGGAACCCGGGGCTCTTGCGTACTCGATACATGGAATCAACCCGCTTGCTTAACACCGGCGTCGAGGCCGGGCTCTCCCACATGCGGAAGAGCAGCCGCTCCAGCATCGGAGGAACCGGCACAGTAAAGGCCTCCTTCGGGGGAGAGTCATACTGGAGGGCCTCGAGCTCTTCGGCTCGAGGCTCCTCCTCCGGATCCGCGGGGAAGGCCAGAGCCTTGGCCATGTCCCTCACGAAATCGGAGAACCGGGTATCCTCCGGGGGGGACCGTCTCCGAGGCTCTGACTCGGGCGAGTCGGAGGGGACGCACCGAGTCTGAAAAGAACCGGGTGACTCGTCCTCCTCCGTGTCCCAGCCCGACTCCTCCGTGGAGGAATCGAGTGGCTCCGTGCGGGCGAGGGCTGAGGACCTCCGCCCCGACGCCGAGGCCGGCGTCGACGACCTCGGTCCCGAACGGGAGGCCGAGGGAGACCTTGGCCGAGGATCGACTCGAGCTCGTATGGACTCGAGGATCGGCTCGGCCTCCGGGGTCGACTTGGACGTCGACGTCCCGGTGGTCGGGGCAGATGCACTGGCGATGCCGGCCATCAATGCCCGCTGCTGGTCCATGACGGCAGCGATACTGCACTCCAAGGCCGTCAATCTGAGACCAAATTCAGAAGACCCAGCAGCCCCCAACTCGGGCCCCGACGGCGTCGGGCCCGACGTCGGTTCCCTGGGAGGTGAGTCCACGAGGACTACAGTACTCACGTGTCCAGTAGACTCCACTTCGAGACGAGGATGCTTCGACGACCTCTCCGCCTCCGATGACCCGGGGCGGCTGGCGGGGCTATGCAACCTGGCCCTCGGGGGACCAGGAGCGTCCTCCGACGCCACCCTCGCGGGTTTCCTCTTCCAATGATGTTCCCGGCCGGGAGACCCCCGCTCAGAGGAACTCCGACGATGCTCGGGGCCGGAGTCACGAGACGTCGAAGCCTCTAACGAGGTCCGGGCCAGACTGGACGCGGAGTCAGAGAAGATTCGTTCCTTTTGTGACTGCCGACTCCTCAATGCCTTCGAGGACATTTTGTTGCAAGGACCACAACCCATCGAGTCATGATTGGGTCCGAGGCAACGGAGGCAGCAGTCATGTGTGTCGGTAAGAGACATAAGTCTGGTACAGTGATCACACTTTTTAAAACCGCTGGCAGCCATCGGGGGAAAAAGGGCCCCTGCGAGGTCGAAAGACCGTGCTGCCAGGGAAAAAGAAAAAAGTGGCGGGAACGCCCGTTACAAAGGACAAAAACTGAAAAAATGTGAACGGACTCGATATTGGAGTATCGAGGCCGGGCGGGAAAGAGACACGGCGTCGAACCGAGAAAAAACAAACGAAAGAAATCAACTTTTTCAGCGGCGATCACAAACTACGTCTGTAGGGCTCCGCGGAAAAAAGAAGACTGAGCAAGATGGCATCCTTGGGCGGGAAGGGGACCGCGCATGCGCGCTGCAATTCCCAAAGGCTTTCTGCGAAAGCTGGGGAAAATTGCTCCGCGAGGGTTCCGTCGGCGACGACATCACCCATAAGTGAGGACTGACTTCCTGCTTGGTCCTGGAGAACTGGTAGTTGTCTGGACTGGCAAAAAGGTCCACCCACGGTGTCCCCAGAGGTGGAAAAGCCGGTTGGCCACTCTGGGGTCCAGCTGCCATTCGTGCGGCTGGAGGACTCTGCCCAATCTGTTCACAAGGGAGATGTTCTGGACTGGCCCGTAGGAGTATGCCCTGCTGGACTGCGGAGGAGAGTCACTGCCTCGCGATAGAGTGTGTGAGACCCCATGCCACCCTGCATGTTCATATAGAACACTGTCACTTGGTTGTCCATTTAGATCAACACCAGCTGACAGAGCAGGTGGTGGCAAAAAGCTCTGAGGGCTAGATATAGAGCCCGAAGCTCCAAGAGGTTGATCTGCTGGTTCTCGTCCTGCGACCAGCTGTCCTGGGTGCAGAGTTCTTCGCAGTGAGCTCCCCACCCCAGCAGGAAGGCATCCGTAGTGAGAACCCTTAAGGGGCTTGGAGTTTGTAAGGGCATTTCTACCTTGAGGTATTGGGGGTTTTGCCACCAGGTCAAAAGATTCCAACAACTGGCGGGTCACTGAAACTCTGTCCTGGAGACAACCTGTGGCCTGAGTCCACTGGTCCCGAAGGCACCACTGTGCAGCCCTCATGTGAAGGCGAGCATTTAGGGTGACATGGACCATGGAGGCCATGTGCCTGAGTAGGCACAGCAGGAGCCAAGCTGACACCGAGGAACAGTGTTGTACGTCTATGGCCAGTGCCCTGAGGCGGTCAGCTCGGTCCCCTGGGAGGAAGGCCTTTGCCTGGAGGGTGTCTAGTCTTGCCCCTATGAACTCTAGACACTGTATCGGGAGAAGGTGGGACTTGGTGTATTTTATTACAAACCCCAGATGCTGCAGGACCTGGATGCATGCACTTCTGCTGCCATGCATCCATTTATGAGCATATCGTCCAGGTAGGGGAAGACAAAGACCCCTTAGAGGTGGAGGAAAGCGGTCACGACTGCTAGGAGCTTGGTGAAGACCCTTGGGGTGGAAGCCAAGCCGAAGGGTAGCACCTGTACTGATAGTGGCTGCCCCCCATCATGAACCTCAGGTACTGCCCGTGGTTGGGGTGAATGAGGATGTGGGTATAAGCATCCTTCAGATCCAAGAAGCATAGCCAATCTCCCTGCTGGAGGTAAGGCAGCAATGTTAGAAGGAAGAGCATCTTGAATTTCTCCCTCACCAGGAATTTGTTCAGGTTGTGCAGGTTGAGGATGGGCCTTAAGCCCCCTGTTCTTTTTGGTATGAGGAAGTATCTGGAGTAGAACCACTTGCACCTGAGATGGTGGGGAACTGGTTCTATCACTCTGTCCTCTAGAAGACCTATGAATTCCTTCAGAAGGTCCCAGTGAAGGAGAGACCCGGGGGGCTCTCCCAGGGAGGAGGTGTCTGAGCCAGATGGAGATGGTAGTCATCCTTGAACACCTGTAGTGCCCAAGAATCAGTGGTGATGGCTGGCCACCTTTGGGCATAATGAATGAGACGCCCCCCTTGTGGGCTGCTGACCTCCTTGGGGTGGAGAGGCTATGCCTGAGGAGTCAAAAGCTCCCCAATGGTTGGCCTGGGGCTGAGGCCTGGGGTTTGGGAGCCTTCTGCTTATGAGGGGCTCGCCCATGTCCCTTGGCCTGCTGACCCTGCTGGGGAGGCCTAAAAAGGTGAGTAGTTTCTGTAAGCAGCCCCTTTCATAGGGTAGAAGGGCTATTTACCCAAGCCCTTCCATCGCGGAGGGGCAGCGGTCTTTTTTTAGAGCCTGGTCCTCATCATGAAATCAGTCTCCAGTTCAGCGACCTTGTCAGTCATGGGTTTGCCAAAGAGGTTTTCTCCTTGGCATGGGATGTCGACCAATTTATCCTGAACTCATTGCTCAAGGTCGAATGACTGTAGCCAAGCTTGGCGTCAGACACCGAAGCCCACCGCCGCTAGTTGAGCTGCCGACTCGAAGCAGTCATAGGCTACCTGAGACATAAATTTGGAGCACTCACGGACGGCCTTAGCCAGGTTCTTGAACCGCTGAAGGGGTTCCTCAGAAAGACCAGCTGAGAACCTGGCAAGTTCCTTCGCCAGGTCTCTCAGGTGCATGCCTATGTACAGCTGGTAGGCCTGGATCCGGCCAATGAGCATCGAGCCCAGGTAGCACTTTCTGCCAAGGGCATCCAGGGTGTGTGCCTTCCTACCAGGAGGGCACTGAGGAGTGCATCTTCTGACTCTTTAGCTGACGTATGGCCGACTCCACAACGATGGAATTGTGTGACAGCTGTGCCTTCCGGAAGCCTGGTCTCCAGTGGACTCTGTACACTGAGTCAAGCTACTTGCTCACAACCGGTACCAATGCCAGTGTCTCCCACATACACAGCATTAGCCATTCCAAGATGGGTGGGATAGGCACCGCAAGCGATTCCCTTGGGGGAGCCTCGTACTGGAGGATTTCCTCCTCAGATTCCATTGGGAACGCTAGCGCCTTGGACTCCGAGGGAGGGGAGTTTGAGGTGACGTCACGATGGCAACGGGTGTCCAGCGATTCATCATCCTCTGTCTCTCACTCAGAATAACTGTCAAGGGCTCGAGGGAAGGATGGCTCATGGGCTCCAGGCCTGAGCACCGCTCATGGCCCATGGAGGACCTGCAGCTGGCGCCAAGCGCACTAGTCGAAAAAGGGGGTGTGGGCTCTTTTTTGCATATCTGGTGGGACTGTCCCTTGTTGGTCCCCCTATGGCAGGGGGTTGAGGGATGGCTGGGTGAAGTGTTGGGGGTAGAGAGTAGGTTAGGCCCTTGTTTAGCCATGTTGAATGTGGAAGAGGGGGGCCAGGGGAAAGAGGGTAAGGGATGGCGTGGAGTGGTTTGCACAGCCACCCGGCAATTAATAGCGAGGCGTTGGCGTACTTCCCAGGTGCCCACGCTCCGGGAGGTCCAAGAGAGAGTTGCGCAGCTGTCCCTTCTGTATCAATTGGCGGCCCTGCATCACAATGGGTTAGTGCGGTTCCAGAATACCTGGGGCTTGTATCTGGAGTGGCGCTCGACCAGGAGGGAGGAGAAGGGGAGTTAGGGTGGTGGGATTGTGAGGGGTAGTAGGGGGAGGGGGCAGTTGAGGCTGGGGGGTAGTTGGGGGGGGGAAGGGGCCCCTCCCCGGGGTTAGTTCCGCGGTGGGGGGTACGGCTGCCTGTTCCTGTTCTCCTTCAGTACTTGTGATTGCTGGGGTGACTGGGTATGTAGGGGGCGAGAGGGGAGGCTAGGGATGGATTTAGACATCTTTTGGCATGAAAAGTTGGTTTATCTGAGTAGTTGGGACCTTTTTGTACTGTACCGTACTGTGTAAGGGATATAGGGTGGGGTGGGTGGGGGGGTCTTGGGAACGGGGTTGTGTGCTGTGTTTATTGTTGTATGATGTAAAGTTTGTTGGATAAATAAAGAATGGAAAAAAAAAAAAGTAAGGTCATGCATTTGGGCTGCAGCAATCCAAGGGAGCAATACAGTATAGGAGGTGAAGTACTTTTGTCCACTAAAGAAGAGCGGGACCTAGGCGTGGTTGTGTCTGATGATTTTAAAGTAGCTAAACAGGTAGAAAAGGCGACGGCAAAAGCTAGAAGGATGCTTGGGTGCATACGGAGAGGAATGGCTAGCAGAAAAAAGGAGGTGATAATGCCTCTGTATAAGTCTTTGGTGCAACCTCATTTGGAGTATGGTGTGCAATTCTGGAGACCGCACCTTCAAAAGGATGTGAACAGGATGGAGTCGGTGTAGAGGGTTGCTACTAAAATGATTAATGGGCTTCATTATAAAGCATATGAGGACAGACTTAAGGATCTTAATATGTACACCTTAGAGGAAAGGCGGGATAGAGGTGATATGATTGAGATGTTTAAATACCTCCGTGGCATAAATGTTCAGGGAGAGAGCCTCTTTCAATTGAAAGCAAGTTCTGCTACGAGGGGACATGGGATGAGGGTGAAGAGAGATAGATTTAGGAGTGATATGCGGAAATATTTCTTTACGGAAAGAGTAGTGGATCCGTGGAATAGTCTCCCAGTGGAGGTGGTAGAGATGAGGACAGTAACTGAATTCAAAAAAGCATCGGACCAACACAGAGGATCTCTAAAGGTAAAAAGTGGACTGTTGTAGTTATGGAAGGACAGACTAGATGGGCCTTGTGGTCTTTTTCTGTCATCATGTTTCTATGTTTCTAATGGGAGGTTTAGTTAAAGTTAGGCCTCTCATGAATCTTGAAATAAGAGGATGAGAGGAGATAGGTTGTCCATTGATGGGCTTAAGGGATGCTGCAATAGCACTCAAATGGACTCTTACTGAATTTGTTTTAAGTCCTGCATTGGAGAGATGCAGATAGTCTAACAAAGAAGTCAAAGGTAGTGCTAGAGGGTCAAGACCAATGTTCCCTCTAATTTTCTGTAGGCTGTGTGCGCATAAAATATCAGCTGTGCAGCTTTTGAAGGAAGGTTAAATTTTTGTGCGCCACATAACGACACTCAGAGTTATATACTTTAAAATTTGACTACACATCAGAATACAGTATGTACACCACATCGATTGCACTAGAAAACATTGTAGAACTTGTGAAAACCGTAAATACATAACAACTTTTAAATTTTAAGACGTCTGTGTTGTTTTCTATCAGAATCAGAACCGTAATTTTTGTGCGCTCTGTTGTAAAGGTTGTGCGCTCACTCGGTGAGGTGTGTGCGCGCGCACACGCGCACAGCTTAGAGGGAACAGTGGTCAAGACCCTTTTCAGCACACCAAATGGAAAATCTTTTCCACTTAAAAGCATAGGAACACCTGGTGGAAGGTTTCCTAGAAGCATGGAGGATATCCTTCACCTGCTGAGAAAGATTCAAGTCTTGAAGGTCTAGGCCTTCAGTAACCAAGCTATGAGGTGAAGGGACTTGGGGTTTGGCTGCCACAAAGTCCCTTCCCTCCTGAGACAGAAGGTCTGGAGCAGCTCCCAAGTCCAGGGAGGGGGCTTGGGAGAGATGCAGAAGTAGAGGGTACCACACTTGGCGTGGCCAGCGTGGAGCTATGAGGATCATAGATCCTTGATCCCTCTGGAGTTTGAACAGAGTCTTGGGAATCAAGGGAATGGGTGGAAAGGCATACAGGAAGCCCTGACCCCAATGAAGGAGGAAGGCATCCTTGGCCTGAACCCCCTGACACGGAATTCTGGAACAGAACCGGGGAAGTTTGGCATTCCACGGACTTGCAAAGAGGTCTATGTCCGGGGTTCCCCATTCTTGAAAGATTCTGAGTACCTGATCCATGTGCAGGGACCATTTGTGTGGAAGCAGAACTCGACTGAGTCTGTCTGCCCAAGAGTTTTGGATTCCTGGGAGATATACTGCCAGGAGATGGATTTGATGCTCTCTGGCGAAGGCCCATAATCTTAGAGCTTTGTTGCAAAGCGACAGAGAGCCAGTTCCTCCTTGCTTATTTATGTAAAACATGGCTACCTGATTGTCCGTATGAATAAGGACTGTCTTGTAGCTGAGGAGGGTATGAAAGACCTTGAGAGCTAGAAACACTGCTCGAAGCTCCAAGTGGTTGATATGAAGAGAGGTCTCCTGTGGGGACCAAGTGCCTTGGGTGGAGAGGTCTTGTAGATGAGCTCCCCAACCTGTTTGAGAGGCATCTGTTGTGAGGGTTGCTTGGGGCAACAACTGTTGGAAGGGGGACCCCAGCAACAGATTTTGAGTGGACATCCACCATTGGAGAGACCAAAAGAGACGTTTGGAGGTTGCTATTTGGTCTGAGAGAGCTCCTGAAGCTTGAGTCCACTTGGTGGACAAAGTCCATTGAGCTGCTCTCATGTGTAGGCGAGCATAGGGTACCACATGTACTGTGGAAGCCATGTGGCCTAGCAGTTGTAGCATCTCCCTGGCAGTTAAGTGGCTCCTTGACTGAATCTGGGAGGCTAGCTGCACTAGATGCTGGCAACGGGCCTGAGGAAGGTAGGCCCTTGCAGTGGTGGTATCCAACCCCTATGAATTCTAGGGACTGAGTAGGGATGAGCTGGGACTTTGGGAGGTTTACTACCAGTTCCAGATACTGCAGAATGCGCCTTGTGCGGTCCAGGGAAATCTGGGCCTCTGATTGAGATGGAGCTCGGATGAGCCAGTCGTCCAGGTATGGGAAGACAAATATTCCCAGAGTGCGTAGAAATGCAGCAACTATTGCCATGCATTTGGTGAACACTCTCGGAGCAGAGGCTAGACCAAAAGGAAGGACTCTGTATTGGTAATGTTTTCCCTGAAAAAGAAAACGTAGGAATTTTCTGTGAGATGGATGGATGAGAACATGTGTGTACGCATCCTTGAAATCTAGAGAAAAAAGCCAATTCTGACTTTGAAGGTATGGAAGGAGAGTGCCCAGAGAAAGCATCTTGAACTTCTCCTTGCATAGAAATTTGTTCAATTATCTGAGATCTAGAATGGGTCTGTATCCCCCTGTCTTCTTTGGAATGAGAAAATAGGGGGAGTAGAACCCTGACCCTTGTTGAAGAAGGGGAACTTCTTCTATTGCCCCTTGGGCAAGAAGTGTAGTTATCTCCTGACCTAAAAGGTCGAGAAGAGATGTGGGAGAATTGAAGTGTCTCACCATGGTGTGGGGAGGAAGGTCTGAGAAATGAAGTTTGTAGCCCTTTCTTATGATGGAGAGGGTCCACTGCTCTGATGTGATTTGCTCCCATCTGGGAGCAAAATGAGCTAACCTTCCTGGAATGGGGAGAGGTTCTGGCTGTGTTAAAGCCAGAAAGCGTAAGTTCTCTAGCATCAAGCCAAAAACCCTGAGGGGGTTGGGACTGCTGGGTTACAGCAGCCCCTGTAGACTTAGGCCTGGCCTGCTTAGGTTGCTGGCGCTTAGCAATAAAGCGACCTGTAGAAGATTGTTGGCCAGAAGTGGAAGGAAACCTGCCCTTTTTGAAAAAAGACTTTTTAAAAGTCTTTTTCTTGGCAGGAATGGAGGTAGACCTTGAAAGTCTATCCAGAGCAGAATTCTCTGCATCCATTTGAGTGGCTTTAATTTGCCACTGTTTGCCAAACAGATTTTCACCTGTACAGGGCAGATTTCCTAAGCCATCTTGAACCCAGGGTTCTAAATCAGAAGCCTGGAGCCAAGCAATTCTGCGAGCAGCTATGGCAATGCCTGAGGCTCTACTGGCACCTTCAAAGGAGTCAAAGGCTGCCCTGTTTGAAAACTTGGAGATGTCCTGAGTATGCTTAAGCCACAAGCGGAATTCTTCCCTTTTATCTTCTGGAATAAAAGGGAGGTAAGTGTGCAACTTTTCTGCCACTTCTTTCAGAAACATACCCATATAAAGGCTATATGAGTTGATTCTGGCAATAAGCATAATGGCCTGGAAGATTTTCCTACCAAAAGCATCCAAGGTCCTGCATTCTCTTCCTGGACGAGCAGAAGTGTGTCTCTTTGTACTCTTTATCCTCTTCATAGCTGACTGCACCACAATGGAATGGTGAGGAAGCTGAGTTTTCTGGAACCCAGGACAAGGAGGGACACGATACATAGTGTCCAACCTGCGAGAATGAGGAGAGAGAGTGAGAGGAGTCTCCCATAAATCAATCATGTGTTCATGAAGAATCTCATGAATTGGTGACTGCCTCTTTAGGAGCCCTAGAGTATCCTAAAATATCTAATTTTTTTGCTCTAGGCTCTGATTCAGAGGTTACTGAAATAGAGAGTCCTTTAGCTACTTCTCTTATGAAGTCTTGAAAGGACAAGTCCTCTGGAGGAGACATTCTTCTTTTTGGAGAAGAAGTCTCCTCAGGAGGGGCTATGGATACTTCAGGAGACTCATCTGATGTATCAGAATCAGAGGAATCAAAGTATTGCCTGTCAGGGTGCTCTTCTAACGCTCGATACGCATATCGAGCGGTATCGACATCGGGCGTCCCCGGTACCGGATCGGTACCGAGAAGTAGCCCTGGACAAGGAACCGCAGCAGCCGGTATCCTGGTCGATGTCGATGCAGTCGGTACCGGCATCGGCGCCGGTACCGGAGCCGATACCGACAACGGAGCTTGTTGCGGTACCGCCGGCGTCGCAGCTTGAATGAAGGCTGAAATAGCCTGCTGCATGGACAGAACATTCTGATCCATCGACGCCATGAATGCCTGGAGGTCGGTACCGGTAGGTTGTGCTGGTACCCCAGAGCATTCTAACAGGTGATCGGTCGAGGCCGTGCCATCGATATCAACCTGTAACCCCATAGGAGGAGCTTTGGAAGCCAGAGCTTCCTGCCAGGGTTGTTTGGCTGGTGCAGGATCCTCGAGGGCAAGCCCGGAGGCATCTCGATGCTTAGAGGGAGATCTACCCTTCGAGGACCTGCTAGGTTTATGTTTGGTTACCTGAGATCCTTCAGGAGAAGAAGACCTGGAAGACGTCGATGCTACTGCCGGTGCCTCAGCGGGAAACAGCACATGGAGCTTAGCTGCTCGGTCCTGTAACCCCCGTTTAGACATTAGGGAGCAGGACGGACAATCCGGAATGGAGTGTTCAGGACCCAAACATTTAAGACACCATTCATGGGTATCTGTAACAGAAATAGTACCGCTACACTTAGTGCATTTTTTGAACCCGGAGGTTGGTTTTTCCATGAGGGAAATTTTCTTGTGGGCCCTGAGGCCTTAAGAAGAAAATAACACCAAGTGAGGAAAAAATATCGATTTTTTTTTTTTTTTTAAAAGAAGAAAGAAAAGACCAGCGGTACCGGTCCGGAGTCGGGGAAGGCAGACACGCGACCAAAGAAATAAAATAAAATAAAGAACTTCTTCAGCGGTGACAGGGCTCGACCTGCTGGCTCCGCGGCAAAGAAGAACTGAGGAGAGTTGGTTAGGAAAGGCGGAAAGGCAGCACGCAGGCGCTGTGGGATGCTCCCAAAAGCTTTCCTTTTTGGGAAGCTGGGGAGCGTTCCCGCGTAGGCTCCGTCGGTACCGACGTACACATATGTGAAGACTCATTCCTGCTTGTTCCTGCAGATTGCAATTTAAACAGTTTGCAGACGATATCACCAGCCCGGCGTGCATGTCAATGTGTAAATAGAGAAGTGGATTTGTACTAAAAGAAGATGTAATGAATGTTGTGGCAGAATCGCCAGGACAGACTATATTGGAGTACTCTTGCAGTGTTGATTCTAAAAGGCAGCCCCTACTATTCGGCCATTTGATCAACAAAAGAGCGCATTAAAAACAAGCATAAGAATGATAAATCCTGGGTGCATGCTGAGAGGGAAACCCCATGAACAGGGTACCGGTCACACAGCCATATTAAAGAAACAGGGTACTTTAGGCTAAAGAACGCCTCACCACAGGGGCAGCTTTATGCCGCCGTTTTGTTGCTGGCAGCAGGCCATGCATTTCAGCATACATGGCCTGCCACGTCTGATCCCTCTCTAATGCAACTTACTGTCAGAGTGGGGGTCAAAAGCAGAAGGCCATGTGTGCTGAAGGACATGGCCTACCATGGCAACAAAGTGGCAGCACAAAGCCGTGGCTTTTAAAATACCGCCGCTGCTGTCCACCTCCCCCCCCCAGAAGGAATCAGTAGTGAGGGGGGGAGGGGGACATGGCAGAAACCTTTGGGCCGGCCCTGCCTCACCATAAGTGTACAAGTTATCCAAGGGGGTTTAGAATAAATTATGAGAATAATCGCACTGGCAATATTACATAGTGAAATCGGGACCCCAAGGAGCACAACTATGCAAAGTTGAAATACACAGGGAGATTAAAAACAATAAAAGTAAAATCAATAATAAATATTATGTAATGTGCCTCCTGTGGTAAAACAGTACAAACCATGTATAATTTCAAAACCTGCAAAAGAAGGGCTCCCAATAAATAAAAGTTAAAAACTGTAAAACATTCCCATGGTCACTAGACACTGTAAGGAGTTGTCCAAGTAGATGGAATGCCCTGCTCTGCAAAGGGCATAGGTAGAATAGCCTGCAACTTCAAGAAGCACTGTCGAGTTTCTTTGACTGCCACCCACTTTAGTAGGGGCCACATGGAGTCCATAGAGGCTCTGCAAACTAAAGTGCATGGCCTTAAGAGGCATTGGTCTGACATGATCTAGGACCACTCAGAGAAACAGCAAAGGCAGCACCCTTCCCCACCACCGACTATACCCAGAAGGTATTACTTTGGCAACTTACCAACTCTGGAAGTAGCCACAGTCAAGTCTCATGACTACCAAGAGCTCTGGCGAAATACTTTAGGCCATGTGGTCTTTTTCTGCCATCATATTTCTATCTAGTCTGCCCTTCAGTATCAACCACTGCAAGAGTCCCTTTTTTTCCTTTAGAGATCCTGTGTTTGTCTCATGCTTTTTTGAATTTAGATACTGTCCTCAACTCTACCACCTCCACTGGGAGACTATTCCACTATACTCACTCATACCAAATATTTTATTTATTTATTTATTTTAATTTCTTATATACCGCACTATTTAGTATCAGCGCGGTTCACAAGGAACAACGAACCATAATGAACAAAAATCTGTTTTACAGAGAACAGGGAAATACAACTTGGATAACTTAGGGGAAACATGCACATCAACTATTTACATATGTAACAGTAAGCTTTGCATAATGGGTTATGCACCTATGGACGGATGTTAAGAATGGGACTAATATACAGTGGTTTCTAGAGAAAAAGGTGTGGCTATGGTGGAGTATGGTTGATCTGGTAATGTTGAATAAATAAGTAATGTTTTAGTGCCTTCCTGAATTGTGTGAGATCGGTAATGGCTCGGATTTCTGGTGGTAGTGTGTTCCAATGCTTGGGAGCATAAAAACTGAAAGCCCTGTTTGACGTTGTTAGTGTGCATTTTGTTGATGCACTTGGGATAGTTAGAGTGTTTGCTGCTATGGATCTTCTAGATCTGTTAGGTGGGGTGGGCTGAACTAGATTAACTAGTGATGAAGCGGTTATGCCGTTGATGGCATATACTAACCCCAACAAACACAACATAACCTGGTAACTACTTCATAACGTATAAACACTACCCTTAGAATAAATGTAACCCTCCAATAGTACTGTCTAGAGTTTGTTAAGTTCCCCTATATTAAATGTAACCCTCCTATTGTAACGTAACCACTTTGACTGAAGGATAAGGTGGTATACAAATCTGTTTAAATAAATAAATAAATCTACCACTCTTTCTGTAAATAAATATTTCTGCATATTACTCCTGAGTTTATCCCCTTTCACTCTCATCCTATGTCCCCTCATAGCAAAGCTTGCTTTCAATCGAAAAAGGCTCTCCTCCTGTGCATTTATGCCACAGAGGTATTTAAATGTCTCAGTCATATCACCTCTGTCCTGCCTTTTCTCTATAATTAAGGTCCTTGTCTGTCCTCATAAGCTTTATAACAAAGACCACTAACCATTTTAGTAGCCACCCTTTGCACTGACTCCAAACTGTTTATATCCTTTTGAAGGTGCAGTCTCCAGAATTGCACACAATACTCCAAATGAGTTCACACCAAAGACTTATAGAGAGGCACTATCACCTCCTTTCTTCTGCTGGCCATTCCTCTCCGTATGCACACTGCATATTGCCACAATGCAGTCTGCTCACACTGTAGCAGCAACCCCTGGGCAGCCCTCAGTGAGCACGCCGTGCCCAGCTACCAAGGCAGAACTGCTAAAGATCTTACAAGAACTCAAACTTCTTCATATGGACTTTACCAAAGAGGTGACTGATATTAAAGCTGCAATCAAGGCTCCTTCCAGGGCAAAGAGGTGCAGATCTACCAAGCCCTTTCCCAATACACTATGGAACCTAGGAAAAGCTTTAAACCATTAACTCAGCTCCCCCAAGAAAAGGTTATCAAGTAATGTTGGGGATTTCCGTTTGCGCTGATTTTTGAATGGGACAACACCCACTACAAGATTGTGGAGCTGAAGGCATGTTTGGAAATGGTGCCTACCTACAACAGGGTGGAAAACGCAGCCCAGGCTGGTCCAAGCACATCGAGACTGGCAGGCTTCCACCCCTAAGCGACAAGATTCTAAGCTCTCATCGCCAGCTAGTAGACAGAAGCGAAGACTTGCAGGAGCAAGAGATGGATACTACAAAGTCCCCGTGAAGGACAATGTTATAATAATACTGATCTCTCTCTATCCGATTATCTGTTCTTATCCAGCATTCTCTCTTGATCTTGATTTTCTCAAATGTAGGGGAGGGGGTACCTCGGTCTCTATCGTCAGGTTGTGAGCCGCAGCAATATCTTTCTCGAAGGTTCCTTGGTGGGAAGCTGGGAGGGAGCGTCAGGAGTCTGTTCTGGAGGGTGGGAGACATGAGTGCTCTGTTAGGATAGTGAGTAGCTTACTGGATTCCTTTATTCGCTGCATGGATACCAGTGCGGACAGGCTGGAGTGGGTGGAATGCAGGTGGGCACTCACTTCCTTTATATCTGGGGCGATTTGAGGGGGACAACCTGATCACTTATCTGGAAGTTGGAAAGCTCTGGGTGAGGGCTCCGAGTCTGGAAATACTGACGCCCCAGAACCAATGTTCCCTCTAATTTTCTGTAGGCTGTGTGCGCATAAAATATCAGCTGTGCAGCTTTTGAAGGATGGTTAAATTTTTGTGCGCCACATAAAGACACTCGGAGTTATATACTTTAAAATTTGACTACACATCAGAATACTGTATGTACACCACATTGATTGCACTAGAAAACATTGTAGAACTTGTGAAAACCGTAAATACTTAACAACTTTTAAAGTTTAAGACGTCTGTGTTGTTTTCTATCAGAATCAGAACCATAATTTTTGTGCGCTCTGTTGTAAAGTATGTGCGCTCGTTCGGTGAGGTGTGTGCGCGCGCACACGCGCACAGCTTAGAGGGAACAGTGCCCAGAACTATATGCTTTATTACCTTTTCCTTTTGTCCTTTTTCCTTTGGTATAGCAAGCTGAGGTTCATACTCCATAGGATGCGGATGGGGGGAAGAGGGGCAGAGTTTGGGGGTAAAAGGCGTAGTAAGAGGAGTAAAGGCTATAGCAGAGACTGAACAAATTCTTTGCTTCGGTCTTTACTGAGGAACATGTAGGGATGTTACCCATGACCAAAGTGGTATTTAAAAGTGATGCTGCAGAAGAATTGCAAGAAATATCGTTACACCGGAAAGATGTATTACAACTATTTCATAAACTGAAGAGTAGCAAATCAACTGGACAGGATGGTATACATCCAAGGGTGATGATAGAACTGAAATATGAGATTGCAGACCTGCTATTAGTAATCTGTGAACTATCATTAAAATCATCTGTAATACCTGAAGATTGGAGGATCGCCAATGTAAACCCAATTTTTAAAAAGGGTTCCAGGGGTGATCCAGGAAACTACAGACTGGTGAGCCTGATGTCAGTACCGGGAAAAATGGTAGAAACCATTAAAAAGAACAAATTTACTCAGCATGTAGATAGTCATGGCTTAATGGAAGACAGTCAACATGGCTTTAGACAAGGAAGATCTTGTCTTACTAATCTGTTATGTTTTTTTTTGAAGGTGTGACTAAACAGGTAGACAAAGGTGAGTTGGTTGATATAGTGTACCTGGACTTTGAGAAAGCCTTTGACAAGGTCCCTCATCAGAGACTTTTGGCAAAACTAAAGTTATGCGATAGGAGGTGATATACTATTGTGGATCAAGAACTAACATGGTGCGAAGGTAGAGGACCTCACACGCCACCTAGATAAGGTCTTAGATAGTGCTGGGGAGGAGGCTGCTGTTTTGGTACATGTTGGTACCAATGACATAGGAAAATGTGGTAGGGAGGTTCTGGAGGCTAAATTTAGGCTTTTAGGTAGGAAGTTGAAATCCAGAACTTCCAGGGTAGCGTTCTCCGAAATGCTTCCCGTTCCACGCGCAGGACCCAAAAGGCAGGCAGAGCTCTGGAGTCTCAATGCGTGGATGAGACGATGGTGCAAGGATGAGGGTTTTGGATTTGCTAGGAACTGGGGAACATTCTGGGGAAAGGAGGGGCTCTTCCAAAAGGATGGGCTTCACCTTAACCGGGATGGAATCAGGCTGCTGGCATTAACCTTTAAAAAGGAGATAGAGCAGCTTTTAAACTAGATAATAGGGGAAAGCCAACATTCGCCTAAGAGCGCATGGTTCGGAAGAATGTATCCTTGAAGGATACTACCAAAAGCAAAGAGGTTCCAAAAAAGAGTAAAGTAGCACAAATGCCCTCGAGTATGGAGCACACAGAGCTTAAAGATTCCAAAATTACCCATGCCTACCAATAGCCAGATTAATATAAATAAAATACAGTCTCTAAAATGTTAGCATGCAAATGCTAGAAGTCTAAAAACTAAGATGGGAGAATTAGAATATATAACACTAAATGAGAGGTTAGATATGATTGGAATCTCAGAGACATGGTGGAAGGAGGACAACCAGTGGGACACTGTGATACCTGGGTACAAACTATATCGTAATGATAGAGCTGATCAAATTGGTGGAGGGGTTGCGCTCTATGTTAGAGAGGGCATTGAGTCAAAGGATTAAAGTTTTGCAGGAAACAAAATTTGCTGTAGAATCTCTATGGATTGAAATTCCATGTAAAAAGGGGAAGGCGATGGCAGTGGGGGTGTACTATCGACCGCCTGGCCAGAATGAACAAATGGATGATGAAATGCTCAAAGAAATCAGGGAAGCTAACCAAAGTTACAGCACAGTAATAATAATGGGCGATTTCAATTACCCTGGTATTGACTGGGTCAGTGTCACAGCAGGACCTGCTAGGGAGATAAAGTTCCTAGATGAAATAAATGACTGCTTCTTGGAGCAGCAGGTTCATGAGCTGACCAGAGGGGAAGCCATATTGGACCTAGTCTTTAGTGGAACTCCAGATCTGGTTCAAGAGATAAGGGTGTTGGGGTCACTTGGCAATAGTAATCATAGCATGATCGCATTTGATTTAATTAATGGAGGAGGGATGGTAAGGAAATCCACAGTACTACAGTGGTCCCTCGTTTATCACGGTTAATCCATTCCAGACTCTACCGCGATAAGTGAATTTTCGCAAAGTAGAATTCTTTATTTATATCCAAGAATTTTACCTTCTCCTGGATGGTAAGCATCTTCCTCCGGCGCTTAGTTTCATCGTCAGAAGGCTTAGAAGCAGCAGCACATTTAGGAGACATTGTGGGGCTTAGATAGATAAAGGCCTACAGTCCATACGTACAGTAATTTTAATTTTAATTGTAACTGTAATAAAGGGGTGTATAATTGACTCAGACAACCAAGCGTGCACTGTATCATTTTCACTGTCTCAATCTTTTAATGAACATATATTTGAAAAAACCGCGATAGAGTGAAGCCGCAAATGTCGAAGCGCGAAGTGGCGAGGGACGTCTGTACCTTTTAACATTCGAAAGGGAGACTATGATAAAATGAGGAAAATAGTTGAGAAAAAACTAAAAGGAGCAGTTGCAAAGGTTAAAGACTTACATCAAGCTTGTCACGCCCAGACCAGCTGTATTCCACGCTTTAAGAAAAGTGGAAGAAAAAACTGCCAGCATGGTTTAAAGGTGAGATCAGAGAGAATGTTGTTGCCAAAACAAGCATCTTTCAAGAAATGGAAAAAAGAGCCAAATGACGAAAACTGGAAACAGCACAAGCACTGGCAAGTTAAATGCAAGGCATTGATAAGGCAGGCAAAGGGAGAATTTGAGAAGAAGCTTACTGCGGAAGCAAAAAAGCGTAATAAAGACTTTTTCAAGTACATTCATAGCAAAAAAACTGAGAGTCAGTTGGTCCATTAGATGATAGAGGGGTTAAAGGGGCACTAAGAGGTGACAAGGCGATAGCAGAGAGACTGAATGAATTCTTTGCTACGGTCTTTAGTGAGAAACATGTAGGGATGTTACCCATGACTGAAGTGGTATTTAAAGGTGCGGAAGAATTGAAGGAAATATTGATACAATGGGAAGATGTATTACAACTATTTGATAAACTGAAGTGTGGCAAATCTCCTGGACCGGATGGTATACATCCAAGGGTGTTGAAAGAACTGAAATATGAGATCGCAGACCTGCTATTAGTAATCTGTGAACTATCATTAAAATTATCTGTAATTCCTGAAGATTGGAGGATGGCCAACGTAACGCCAACTTTTAAAAAGGGTTCTAGGGGTGACCCAGGAAACAACAGACTGGTGAGCCTGACGTCAGTACCAGGAAAAATGGTATAAACCATTATAAAGAACAAAATTGCTGAACATGTAGGTAGTCATGGCTTAATGGAAGACAGCCAACATGGCTTAAGACAAGGAAGATCTTGTCTTACTAATATATGATGTTTTTTTGAAGGTGTGAATAAACAGGTAGACAAAGGTGAGTTGGTTGATATAGTGTATTTGGACTTTCAGAAAGTCTTTGACAAAGTCCCTCATGAGAGGCTTTTGGCAAAACTAAATAGTAATTACGCTTACCTGGTAATTGTAGTTCCTTGAGAGACGACAGCTTAGTCCTCGACGTATGGGTAGTGCACCTCCTCCTGCAGCATGAAGACTGGACCAATCAGATTTCAGCTCCACTGGAACCATCATACCCAGCAACTCAGGAACTCCAGTGAACTACTGACAAAGCAAACTCAAACACGTAGCTAACCTTTAACAATAGCACTCTCACAGCAAATGTATCTCTTAAGAATAACAGGTTTTTTTTTTGTTTTGTTTTTTTTTAGTAGCCAAATCCTTTACGAAGAGTAACGGAAAGTCCCGCTCCTGCCACAGCAGAAACGGATAGGTAGAAAAGAAGGAGAAACAAAAAATATTAGAACGCACTCACCTGGGAAAACTGACCTCTGAACCCAAAGCGTGCCGTGCTAAAGGAAAGAACACAGGGAGAGGCAGGAGGACTAAGCTGTCGTCTCTCAAGGAACTACAATTACCAGGTAAGCGTAATTACTATTTCCTTATCGTTCCTCCAGCTTAGTCCTGGACGTATGGGATGTATCAAAGCAGCCTAACGGGTGGGATTTTGCCAGCCGGCACGCAGAACCGCGGAACCAAAACCGGCATCGCTCGCCGCCAAGACATCAAGGCGATAATGTTTACTGAAAGTGTGCAACGACGACCAAGTGGCCGCCTTACAAATATCCACCGGCGAAACCAAACTGAATTCCGCCCAGGACGCTGCCTGCGCTCTCGTGGAATGCGCACGCAACCCAGCCGGCGGAGCCCGACCGTGCAAAAGATAAGCCGAACCAATCGCTTCTTTAATCCATCGAGCAATAGAAGCCTTCGCCGCCGCTTCCCCTTTGCGAGCACCGCCAAACAGCACGAACAACCGGTCTGATTTACGAAAATCACTGGTAACTTTTAAATAGCGTCGCAAAACTCTCTTGAGGTCCAACCTACTGAGTCCGCGATCAGAAGCATGCCCTTCGGAGTCCGAGAAAACCGGAAGGGAAACAACCTGGTTCACGTGAAAGGGAGAAGTCACCTTAGGCAAGAAGGAAGGCACAGGACGTAGTTCCACTTTGTGAGCCGAGAAAGACAGAAAAGGCTCTCTACAAGAAAGAGCCTGAAGCTCAGAAATACGGCGGGCCGAACAAATCGCGACCAGAAATACCGTCTTAAGAGTCAAATCCTTTACAGAACTCCTAGAAAGCGGCTCAAAAGGCGCTGCACTGAGAGCTCGCAGCACCAAATTAAGATCCCATGGGGGAACCGAGACTCTACGGGCTGGACGTAACCTAGAAACCGCCCGCAAAAAACGAACGACATCAGGATGAGCACCTAAAGACACCCCCTGAACTTTGCCGCGATAACATGACAGGGCCGCCAATTGGACACGCAAAGAACTGGCGGCCAGACCTTTAGTAAAACCGTCCTGCAAAAAATCCAGTATTACCGGAAGAGAGGCCGTAGCCGCTCGGATCTGATTCCTAGAGCACCAGTCCTCAAAAATGCGCCAAACCCGAACATAGGCCAGCGAAGTAGATGGTTTGCGCGCTTGCAACAGTGTTGCCACCACCGACCGGGAGTAACCGCGTTTCCTTAGCCGAGCCCTTTCAATAGCCAGGCCGTAAGAGAGAATCTCTCCACTTGCGGCATGCGTAAGGGACCCTGACACAACAGGTCCGGAAACAAGGGAAGTGTCCAAGGAGGACCGTCCACTAACCGCATCAGATCGGCATACCAAGGCCGACGAGGCCAATCCGGCGCTATCAAAAGCACCCAACCCCGGTGAGCTTCGATGCGCTGAATAACGCTGCCCAGATGGGGCCACGGAGGAAACACGTAGAGAAGACCCGTGGAGGGCCAAGTCTGCAAAAGAGCATCCAGACCTTCGGACATCGGCTCTCGCCGTCGACTGTAGAACCGAGCTGCCTTCGCCGAGCGGAAGGTGGCCATGAGGTCCATGACTGGCTCGCCCCAACGCTGAACTAGCTGTGTGAAGACCATAGGATGGAGTTCCCATTCGCCGGGATCTACCTGAACTCTGCTGAGGAAGTCCGCCGTTACATTGTCTTTCCCGGCGATGTGCGCCGCGGAGATGGCCGGCAGGCGAGGCTCTACCCACTCGAACAACGACCGAGTCTCCGCCTCCAAACCGACGCTTCCGGTTCCGCCCTGCCGGTTGATGTAGGCCACGGTCGCTGCATTGTCGGAGAGAACCCGAACCGCCCGAGACGATATCCGGGTCTCGAAGTGCTGCAAGGCCAATCGAACAGTCCGAAGCTCCAAGCGGTTGATCGACCATGCACTCTCCTCCGGAGACCAGAGCCCCTGAACGAACTGGCCCTCGCAGTGAGCGCCCCAGCCTGTCAGGCAGGCATCCGTTAAGAGTGGAACCCAGTCCGGCTGCTCCAAGGGCATCCCCACTCGAAGAGTGAATGGACTCAACCACCAACTGAGATCCCTCCGAACCGCCATCGGGCAAGGAAGACGTTTGCTCAAGGGATCGGACTGGTTGGACCAGCGACGGAGCAAGGCTCGCTGGAGTGAGCGCATGTGAAAACGAGCCCAAGGCACCACCTCCAGGGAAGACGCCATCGTCCCCAGCAACTGCAGGTAGAGCCAGGCCGACGGGGCTGGAGAGCTGCGGAACCTCCGCACCAGAGACTGAAGAGTCAAAATCCTGCGTTCGGGAAGAGAAACCAACCCCCGGCACGTTTCGAACTGTACCCCCAAATATTCGAGAAGCTGCGTCGGAACCACATGGCTCTTGCGTGGGTTGACCACCCATCCGAGAGACTGCAAGAGCGCGATGACTTTCGCCGTCGCTGCCAAGCTTTCTGCGCGAGACTTCCCGCGAATCAACCAGTCGTCTAGGTAGGGATGAACCAGTACCCCGTCTTTGCGAAGGGCCGCGGCAACCACCACCATGATTTTGGTGAAGACGCGTGGCGCGGTCGCCAGACCGAAAGGCAATGCTTGAAACTGGAAATGACCCCACGGCAGCGCGAAGCGTAGGTACCTCTGCTGGTCCTCCCGAATAGGGATATGGAGATAGGCCTCCGTGAGGTCGAGAGACGTGAGAAATTCGCCTCGGCGAACGGCCACTATGACAGACCGTAGAGTTTCCATTCGAAAGTGGGGAACCCTCAGACAACGATTCACTCCTTTGAGATCCAAAATGGGACGAAGATCGCCACCCTTCTTTGGCACCACGAAATAGATGGAATACCTTCCAAGGCCATATTCCGCTGGCGGTACGGGAATAACCGCCCCTAGCTGAAGAAGACGATTGAGCGTTTGGCGGACCTGAAGGGTCTTTCGAACTCCCCGGCATGGGGACGCTACAAAGGAATCGAGCACGGGACGGGCCAAATCGAGAACATACCCGTCCCGTATGATGTCTAGCACCCACTGATCGGAAGTAATTTGGGTCCAAGCGGAGAGAAAACGTCGCAGACGCCCTCCGATCACCGGCAGCTCCACCTGGACCCGCTGCCCTTCATTGGGGCTTGCGAGGGGTCGGAGAAGCAACCGCCGAGAACCCTCGGCTGGCTCCCCGAAAGCCGCGAAAACTCGACGCCCGGGAGCTATATCTACCCCGCTGGAAGCTGCCATAACGGGGCGACCGGAATCTACGAAAGTCCCGAAACTGTCCCCTAGCGACCGGAAGCGACCTACCCCGCTTGGGTCTATCCTCCGGCAGGCGACCGCCTTTGGAGTCTCCCAGATCTTTGACCAACTTATCCAAATCCTCTCCAAAGAGCAGTTTACCTTTAAAAGGCAATTTGCCCAAGCGCGACTTGGAAGAACCATCGGCCGCCCAATTTTTTAACCAAAGGGCTCGACGTGACGCCACCACGGATGCCATGCTGTTGGAGAGAGCTCTGATGAGATCATACTGGACATCCGCCAAATACGCCGTGCCGGATTCCAAGCGGTGAATCTCCGTCAGCATATCGGTATCTAAGGAAGGAATGTGTTGAAACCGCTGAACCCAGCGGAAACAGGCACGGGCCACCCAAGCTCCACATACGGAAGCCTGTAAAGCCAGTGCGTCCGCCTCAAAGGCCTGCTTTAACAGCCCATCCATTTTGCGGTCCTGCGGCTCCCGTAAAGCCGCACTCCCTTCCACCGGAATGGTTGTCTTCTTAGTCACCGCTGACACGGCCGCATCGACCTTGGGAGACCGAAAACGCTCCAGATCCGTTTCCGATAAAGGATAGAGACGACGCATGATCTTGACGCCCTTGAGACCAGACTCAGGAGTGTCCCACTCGTCCTGAATCATCTGGTCAATAACCTTGTGAATGGGAAAACCACATTAGTTTGTCGTACTGCCTGAATAATGGGATCTGCCCCGTCCGCCTCCTCCACCTTAGCAGTAGGGGCCAGTCCTAGCGTCTGAAGCGCCTCCGAAACAAGAGCAGGAAGCTCTTCACGTCGGAACACCCGAATAATCTTCGCTTGATCTTCCGGCTCCAGGAGCTCGCCTTCCTCCAAGCCGTCAGCATCCCCCTCCGGGTCAAACTCGGGATCATCCCCTTCAGGCC
Source organism: Ichthyophis bannanicus (assembly GCA_033557465.1). Lineage (NCBI taxonomy): Eukaryota > Metazoa > Chordata > Amphibia > Gymnophiona > Ichthyophiidae > Ichthyophis > Ichthyophis bannanicus. The sequence goes on from CM066031.1 coordinate 1,542,138,018, forward strand.
AATCCGTCTCCGCAGAACCAGGGTCGTGCCTCCGCGGACGCTTAGGAGCCGTGTGCTCAGTCAACGGAGGTTCTCTCGGAGAGGACTGGGACGACAACTCCTGCGGTGGAAGAGGCGCCGCTCCCATGACCTGGCGCCAACGGCAGAACGCCTGGTGCAGGAGCAAAACAAAATCGGGCGAAAAATCCTCCAAGGGCAATGCTCCTCCGAGGCCAGACTGCGCTACAGGCGCCGAACCACCGTTAGAAGAAAGCCCCGAGGGCCCCTCCAGCGGCGATTCTAAGTCCCCTGATATGGCACCAGACGGCGCCGTCGCAGGCAAAGAGCTTTCCAGACACTGTTCCATGCTGCGAGAAAGCGAGGCACAGCGTGGACACACTCCGGTCTCTGCGTCGGCACCCCGCCGAGATCCACAAATGAGACAAAGAGCTCCGGCTGACATGGATACCCTAGCGCCGGGATAAGTAAGCCGGCAGCGGGCAAAAATGGCAGGGAGAAGTCTGCTCACTGACCCAGAAGAACTTTGCGGGAACTGGGCAGTAGCACACAATGGAAAGTCTTTGTAGGGAAGGTGAAAACTTTTCCCTTGCGCCTGGTGGCAAAATCAGCTTATGTTTTCTTTCTTTTTTTTTTTTTTTTTTTTTTTTTTTTTAACTCCCCCAAGAACACCCGAGGGGTTATCAACAGAACCAAATCACCAAAGCAAACCAACCAATTAATGTCCCGCAAGAAAAGGGAAAGTACTCGTTGAAGCACCCCCCCTCCGTATCCGCTGGAACGATGAAGGACAAGGCTAAAATAAGAAATAAATTAAAAGGACATAAAAAAACTCAAGAAACTAAAATTGATAAAGTAAAATAAATGAAAGAATTGAAAGAAAACAATAAATCTACCGCGGGACACCCGGAGAGAGAACCGCGAGGCAGTAAAGATGGCCGCGGGAGACAGACAAATTTTGGCGCGCTTCTGAATGTTGCTCCGTCAAAGCTAACAGCCCGAGGAAAAGAGCACTGCGGCTGAAAACTTCGCCCCGCTGAAATGGTATACACTGGGAGCCCCCCAAGTCCGATGAGAGACCCCCTAACAGCTGGGGAAATTACAGAACTTGACTCAGCAGCCGTCCCGATTTCCCACAGCCGACCGCACTTACCGGCACTAATTCAGCAGCCCTCTCCAACCTCCGGAGAGGAGCTGCAGTACAGCCGCCGCTGGAGCTCTGCCCCGAAGGTTCCTGGGGCAGAGATCCACTTCCCCCCAAATAGACAGTGTAAAATAAAGTCGCGGCAAAGGCTGAGCAGGAGAGGGACCTCCCTCCGGCACCCCCCCCCCCCTTCTACTGAGTGCCGTGATAACCAAGGAGAAATTTAAAGGGGACAGCCGTCTAATCTAAAATAAATGAAAATAAGCCCTAATAGGACTCAAATGAAAGGAAAAGGTTAGCTAAAGACAAATACAACTATCTGATCAACTAGTGAGCCCAGCTAGGCTCACTAACGTCCTCCTGCTGCATGAAGACTGGACACACTGGAGTTCCTGAGTTGCTGGGTATGATGGTTCCAGTGGAGCTGAAATCTGATTGGTCCAGTCTTCATGCTGCAGGAGGAGGTGCACTACCCATACGTCGAGGACTAAGCTGGAGGAACGATAAGGAAAGAGTCATGGGATAGGAGGCAGTGTACTATTGTGGATCAGGAACTGGTTAAAAGATAGAAAGCAGAGGGTAGTGCTAAATGGCCAATTTTCCCAATGGAAAAAAGTGAATAGTGGAGTACCACAGGGATCTGTGCTGGGTCCGCTGCTTTTTAACATATTCATAAATGACCTGGAAATGGGAATAACGAGTGAGGTTATCAAATTTGCAGATGACACAAAACTATTTAAAGTTCTTAAAACCCAAGAGGATTGTGGAAAATTACAAGAGGATCTTGATAAATTGGAAGACTGGGCATCCAAATGGCAGATGAAATTTAATGTGGACAAGTGCAAAATTATACACCTAGGAAAGAACCACCCAAACTATGGTTACACGATGCAAGGTTCCACATTGGGAACCACCACCCACGAAAAAGATTTAGACGTCATCGTGGATAACATGTTAAAACCCTCCGCCCAGTGTGCAGTGGCGGCCAAGAGAGCAAATAGAATGCTAGGTATCATAAGGAAAGGAATGGAAAATAAAACAAAGGATATTATGGTGCGACGGCACCTTGAATATTTTGTGCAATTCTGGTCACCGTATCTTAAAAAAGAGATAGTGTTATTAGAAAAGGTACAGAGAAGAGCCACCAAAATGGTAAAGGGGATGGAAGGATACTCCTATGAAGAAAGGCTAAAACGGTTAGGGCTCTTCAACCTGTAAGAGAGTCGGCTGAGGGGAGATATGATAGAGGTCTATAAATTAATGAATGGAGTGGAACAGGTAAACGTAGATCGATTGTTTATGTCATCAGAATATAAAAAGACTAGGGGACATGCAATGAAGCTACAGGGTAACCTATTTAAGACTAATATGAGAAAATAATTTTTCACTCAACGTGTAATCAAACTCTGGAATTTGTTACCAGAAAATGTAATAAAAGGTTTGGACAAGTTCCTGCAGGAAAGGTCCATAAACCATTATTAAACAGGGACCCGAGATATCACTGCTTGACCCAATACAAGCATTGAGGAACCTGTGTCTTTTGGGGAAACTGCTAGATACTTATGATCTAGATTGGCCACTGTTGGAAACAGGATACTGGGCTTGATGGACCTTGGTCTGACCCAGTATGGCATATCTTATGTTCTTAAGTGGGATTTGTACAATAGAGGGGCTCGAGTGTGGATGTGGTATAACTGGGGTTTGTGCCATCTGGCGGAAGGATATGACACCTGCTATATTTCTGAGGAATTACCATGGTTAAACTGATCTATTGGAATGTAAGGGACCTTCATAGTCCTATCAAGGATAAGCAAGTGCTGGACCAATTGCAGAGGAAGAAAGCAGATATTGCTCTCCTGCAGGAGACACATCTACAGGACAGAACATACACCTTAAGTCCAAGTGGTATCCACAGACATATGCCTCTAACTTCTCGTCTGATAGGAGAGATGGTTCTGATCCTTTCAAGACTGCTCCTCCCAGGTGCAGACCCAAATTGTAGATCCGGAGTGGAGATTCCTGATCAGGACTCTACACAGACTCGCACGTACCATTGTTAATGTCTATATTCCCCACACACAAATAAGGTCAGCCCTAGCCACTGTGCTAGATTCAACACAATCTAACCAAAAGGGGGAAATGATCTCTTACATGTGTCTGTACAGCACTGCGTACGCCTTGTAGTGCTATACAAATAAGCAGTAGTAGTAGTAGCGATGGGCAGGGATTTCAATTGTGTGCTGTCTGGTATTGACAGATCAGGTGGCGTATTGGATCCACCACTAGTTCAAAGAAGCTTCACTCCCTGATAAAGCAGCTGGGAATGCACTAAGGAAACCAACACGGAAGCCCAACCCAGCCCCAGGACACACAGGTACACCTATAAACCATGAAACCCTTCCTAGCCCCAATTTACCTCCTAGCACCATTCCTAACCCTTTATCCCTCCACTACCGACACGCTCCCCAACCACCCCATACCAAGAGTCACAACCATCCAAACCACAAACACCAACAACCCCCCCTATATGTAGCAACACCCACACACCACCCACACCCCCAATCCCCCAAACAACAACCCTCTCTCCATCACACTAATAAATGCTCATTCAGTCAGAAACAAGCACCACATGCTCCAAGACCTGATCACAACCCAAAAGATTGATATCCTATGCATAACCGAAACATGGCTAACGGACACTGACACTGTGCTCATGAACCAACACACACCAAATGGATACAGTCTTCATCACTGTTCTCGAGCCCACACCAGAGGAGGAGGAGGAGTAGCCGCCATCCTGCGAAAGCCAACCTCCACCTCAGAAACAACCAATAAAGCGGACATACTCACCAACCAGCACCTCTCCATATGCCTCATCTACTCAGCGCCCACCCCAAGCACCGACCTATCAGGCATATTACAACACATATCAGAGAGTGCCATCTCCACAAAACAACAACTAATCCTTGGAGACTTCAACCTCCCAACACTCTAGGACAAATATGCCGAAGCCTTCATCAATGCCATGAAAGCAATGAACTTAACCCAGATCATACACGAACCAACACATGAAAAAGGGAACACACTTGACCTCATATTCCTGAACTCCCAAAACGGCACCTCATACAAAAACCCAGAGATCACATGTGTACCATGGTCAGACCACTATCTCATCAGCATCTCCCTCATCTACCAGCACACCAGCGTCAAAGAAAACAAACATACAAGAAGATTTAAACCATTCATCAAAGAGGATTTCCTGGCACAAATACTACCTAAATGCCAAACAAGCTCCACCAACATCAATGACCTAATCCACAACTGGAATACTACGATCTCCTCTGCATCTTGTGCAACGGCAAACTGCACCAAAACCAGACATACCTCAACAAAAGCCCGATGGTTCACCCCCAATCTACGGAGACTAAAGACCCAACAAGATCAGCTACCACTTGTATGCAGATGATGTAATGCTTTATACCCAACTGGACGAAAACAAGCCAAATTACAATCAACTAGAAGAATGTTTATGTGAACTGCAAGCCTGGCTAAAGCAAAACAACATGTCCATAAACCATACAAAAACAGAGGTAATGTACATCTCCAGCAAAACAGACTTCAACCCTCCGCCAACAGTCACCCTGAACAACATCATCTACAGCACAAAGAATGAAATAAAATATCTCGGAGTCACGTTCGACAACAAACTAAAGATGGATAAACACCTCCGGAATACCAATAGAGCCATATTCCATAAACTAAGAATCCTCCAGCCACTCCGTATCATCATTGAACAACACGATTTCAGAACAGTGGCACAAGCACTCATCACGCCCCACTGGGATTACTGTAACGCCATATTGCAGGGGCTACCAAAGAAAACCCTGAATATACTACAAATGGCACAAAATGTTACAGCCAGGATCATCATGAAAAAGAGCTTCACAGAACACATCACACCAGTCCTAACTGAGCTTCACTGGCTCCCAATTACCGCCCGCATAAAATACAAACTCCTAGTAACCACATTCAAACCTATACACAACATAGCGCCGTCATTCTTAACCAATCTCATCAGCGCTCAAACTCACAATAGAAGCAGAAGAATCGCCAACTTAAACACTCTCAGTGTCCCAAAGAGTATAAGAACAGCCAAGATACACACCAGCAACCGAGCATTCTCTTACATTGCACCCATGCTATGGAATCAACTGCCACATGGCATGCGTGCAATCAACAACCTAACAGAATGATTGCATGCCAAGAAAAAGCTCAAAACCCACCTGTTTATAACTCACTATAATCTAACAGAGTAAATAATAACCGGAACACAAAGGGTCAACCGTATCCATGACACTAGAGTGTCTTTACAATATGTCTTTAAGGGATTTGAACACCATGTAATGCATCTAGGTTAATGCATCTCCCCCCAGTTAAGTTGTAATTAGTGTAACAGATTGTATATATATAACTGCAAGTTGTAAATATTGTAACAATATGTATGTATGTAATTGCACCTGTAAATATTGTATCAGATTTTTGTGCAGTGTGAACCCAGTGTGAATCTTGGCATGCAATCATTCTGTATTAACTGTTGATTACCCCTCCTGATATGTATAGTCAACCGCTGCTGATGGCTGGAAGCAGCGGTATACAAATGTTCTCTAAATAAATAAATAAAATAAACTCAGAAGAGCAGAGAGAAAATGGAGAAAGACAAAAAAAGAGGAAGATAAAGTAAAATACATGCGTGAACTAGACGCTTACCACACAGAAACCGATAAAGCAAAAAGGACCTACCACTCGAAGATCATAAACACCTCAATAAACAAACCACGTGAGCTCTTTGAAATTGTCAAGAAGCTAACAAAAGCACCTAACCACTCCAACCAGCTACCAAACATCCCGCCAGAACTACTAGCACGCCAATAAAAGCAACTTCAACAACCTCAAATTCCGCAACCGAATGCAGAGACAACAACTCGCCCTACTTCCATAGACACAGACTGGAGCACATTCAAAACAATCACCAAAGAAAAAATAGAATCCATCTCCTGCCTAAACACTACCACCGCCCCACTAGATCCATGCCCTGCAGAATGGATAAAGAAATCCAAGGAGGACATAAGCACCCCCCTAACCCACATTGTTAATGAATCCCTCAGACAAGGACACATGCCAGACATGCTCAAAACCGCCATCATCCGCCCAACCCTAAAAAAACACAACTTGGACCCCCTTGACCCTGCCTCCTTCAGGCCTATAGCAAGTCTTCCATTAGTGATATAGCGGAAGGGCTGTCGGGTAAGGTTTGCCTCTTTGCGGATGATACCAAAATCTGCAATAGAGTAGACACCCAGGAAGGGGTAGATAACATGAGGAGGGATCTAGCTAAGCTTGAAGAATGGTCTAGAATTTGGCAGCTGGGATTTAATGTTAAAAAATGTAAGGTCATGCATTTGGGCTGCAGCAATCCAAGGGAGCAATACAGTATAGGAGGTGAAGTACTTTTGTCCACTAAAGAAGAGCGGGACCTAGGCGTGGTTGTGTCTGATGATCTTAAAGTAGCTAAACAGGTGGAAAAGGCAACAGCAAAAGCTAGAAGGATGCTTGGGTGCATACGGAGAGGAATGGCTAGCAGAAAAAAGGAGGTGATAATGCCTCTGTATAAGTCTTTGGTGCGACCTCATTTGGAGTATGGTGTGCAATTCTGGAGACCGCACCTTCAAAAGGATGTGAACAGGATGGAGTCTGTGCAGAGGGTTGCTACCAAAATGATTAATGGGCTTCATTATAAAGCATATGAGGACAGACTTAAGGATCTTAATATGTACACCTTAGAGGAAAGGCGGGATAGAGGTGATATGATTGAGATGTTTAAATACCTCCGTGGCATAAATGTTCAGGGAGAGAGCCTCTTTCAATTGAAAGCAAGTTCTGCTACGAGGGGACATGGGATGAGGGTGAAGGGAGATAGATTCAGGAGTGATATGCGGAAATATTTCTTTACGGAAAGAGTAGTGGATCCGTGGAATAGTCTCCCAGTGGAGGTGGTAGAGATGAGGACAGTAACTGAATTCAAGAAAGCATGGGACCAACATAGAGGATCTCTAAAGGCAAAAAGTGGACTGTTGTAGTTGTTATGGAAGGACAGACTAGATAGGCCATGTGGTCTTTTTCTGTCGTCATATTTCTATGTTTCTATGTTTCTAAAATCATCGAGAAGATAGTTCAACAACAACTTCGAGACCACCTGGATACCAACAACATACAGGACTCACAACATGGTTTCCGTCCATTCCACAGAGTCGAGACACTCATGACATCACTAATGAACACCTTCATCAAGGGCACACAGACCAAGTACTCTGGCTACGCTATGATCTTCCTGGACATATCCGCAGCCTTTGACACCATCTCCCACAACATCCTCCTACACAGACTCCAAGAAATTGGCATCAACAATGTCGTACTTCAGTGGTTCCACTCCTACCTGACCAATAGGCAACTGATCCACACAAGCATAGCAACCTCCCCCCCCCCTTTCAGCAACACCAAGGAGTACCCCAAGGATCCACACTATCCGCCATGCTCTTCAACATCTACCTGCAACCACTCTGCTCAATCATATGGGCCCATAACATCAACTACCACATCTACGCAGATGACAAATGCTCTATGGACCGATCACAACCACCAACCCAACAAACAACTAATAGACTGCTTCATAGAAGTCTCCAGCTGGCTACAAAAGAACAACCTATCCATCAACCTAAAAAAAACAGAAGCCCTCATTGTAACCAAGGACCCAAACTTCACACCACCACCACACCTCAACTTAGGAACCACACAAATACAAATACAACCACACATAAAATACTTAGGAATCATCATAGAAAAGAGACGGCTGAGGGGAGATATGATAGAAGTCTATAAATTAATGAACGGAGTGGAACGGGTAAACGTAGATCGATTGTTTACCTTATCAGAATATAGAAAGACTAGGGGACATGCAATGAAGCTACAGGGTAAACTATTTAAGACTAATAAAAGAAAATATTTTTTCACTCAACGTGTAATCAAACTCTGGAATTTGTTACCGGAGGATGTAGTAAAGGCTGTTAGTATAGCTGGGTTTAAAAAAGGTTTGGACAAGTTCCTGGAGGAAAAGTCCATAAACCATTATTAAGAAGGGACCCAGGATATCAATGCTTGAACCAATACAAGCATTGTGGAACCTGTGTCCCTTGGAGAAACTGCTAGGTACGTATGACCTAGATTGGCCACTGTTGGAAACAGAATACTGGGCTTGATGGACCTTGGTCTGACCCAGTATGGCATATCTTATGTTCTTATTTTCTTAAGCGCTCACACTCAAGCAACAGATCAAAAAGACTACCGGAATAATATTCCACAAAGCAAAAACAGTACACCTCAGGCCTCTCCTTGATCCACAAGACTTCAGGACAGTCATGCAAGCTATGACGCTCCCCCACCTGGACTACTGCAACATAATCTATCACGGACTACCTGCCACCCACACCAACCCACTACGAACTGCCTTAAATACCACAGAAAGAATTATCCAGAAAGCAAAAAAACAAGATCACCCCAGTCCTGAGAGAACTGCACATACTCCCTCTCGAAGCAAGAATCAAAAACAAAATCAGCCCTACTTATCCACAAAGCCCTCTATCAAACGCAGACCTCCCAACTCCGAACTTTACTGCCCCAACCCACTTACAACAGAACAACCAGACAAACCACCAGCAACACCCTCACCATCCCCCATGAGCGAACTAAATACAATCAACGGACCTGCAACAGAGCCTTCGAACTATACGCGCCATCCCTCTGGAACTCCCTACCAAGTCAAATCAGAAACAACGGAGATCCTTCAGCATTCAGAAAACAACTAAAAAACATCCTTTTCCAGGAATACCTCAGACCAGAAACAAACATCCATCAATGACTCCCTCTCCAGACCCTTTAACATACCCACAGATCTACCTACTAAGAGACTGATGTCCATTGTTTAAGTCCTTAATGTCTGTTCAGATCATTAATGTTGGCCTCCCCGGTGACAGCCCCCCACCCTAAGAATTGATTACTGTCCCCCCTCCCCCTTTTTTTTGTTAAACCGCTTTGACCCAGTGAAAAGCGGGATATAAATACAGTAAAATAAATAAATAAATAAAATAAATGTTTGATGCTTGGAAAGGTCACTCATGGGGGGGGAGGGGGGGAGAGATTATACCTGCTTCTTTGCCATGCATAAGAGCCACTAGGCTTGATTATTGGCTTCTTTCACAGGGCCTGTGCTCAATTCTTAGTGCAGTGTCCACTGGAACCATGGGGGTGTTGGATCACGCCATCATTACAATTGTGCTGCAGGAAAGGGAAAGGGAAATGGCGACCCCCCCCCCCCCCCGGATGTTGGTTCTACATAGGGACCTTCAACTGCTACTCAAAGGATGGCAGGAGTATCTATCTTTTAATGATTTGACTGACATTTCGGCATTTACGCTGTGAGAGGTTGCCAGGGCCATCCTTCAGAGCCAACTTCTCTCTCTCTTGAGCTGGTTTAAGAAGAGGGCAATTGTGCAGAAGGAAAACTTGCAAAAGGAGATAGGTGAGCTAGAGAAGGTACATAGGAAACGTGTGGGGGACTGGGTTTGGACGCAGTTTGTGAAGAAACAGGGGGAATTAGCGTTTCTAGAAACGGAATCCATTGTTACTACTATGCTCCGCACACGATGACACTTATGAGCATAGGAACAAAGCAAACTGCCTGCTCCTCTAGAAGCTGAAGCAGCAGAAAGAGCGGAAAAAGATTCATGCCATTACAAGCAGATAGTAGGGCCTTGACGTATCGCTTCTCTGAGATGGCAAAGATTTTTGCTTGATTTTACAGAGACTTATACTCCTCCTGTTTAGTGGTAGAGGAAAGAGATCTGGGAGTAGGTTGCAGCTGCAGACCTCCCTCAGCTACCTCCAGACAAACAGGAGGCAAATGAGCGTCCATTCACACTCGAGGATGTACAGCATGCTATCCAGGGCCTTAAGTTAGCAAAAGCTGCGCAACCCGATATGTTCCCTGATGAGCTCTACAGGATGCTGCAGGAGCAATTTGCCCCAGTACCCTTCAGGGTCTTTAACAAGATCTTGATGCGGGGCTCACTCCCAAAATCCTTTTACAAAGCCTTGATTACTGTTATACCTAAAGAGGGCAGAGATACGCTCCTTTGTAGTAACTATAGGCCAATATTTCTCCTGAACATAGACTATCAACTCTTCACGAAGATTCTTGGGACACATCTTGACTCCTGTATACAGGGTTGATACATCCAGATCAGATGGGATTTATGAAACAAAGATATGGCTTTGAGAATGTACGAAGGATACTGGATGTGCTGCATGGCATACTTGGGAACACAGAGCTGCATGCAGCCTGAATTTCTTTCAATGCTTTCAGCTGCAACATTTCATTGGGTCTATCCCATATGAGACCTTTGTTTTGCATCCCTCTAAGGCGTGGGAGAAAGTTCTGTTTGAGTCCACCAGGTTGAAGTCTTTTATTGCCAAGCTCTACCGGGTGCTCTCCTCTGAGCATCAGGTTCCACCGTACCAGAACAATAGGGGACAGCAATTGGAGACCAATCTGAGGACTTTTGGGATGTGGTTTGCCAATACACCCATGCTTGCTTGATCTGTCCTTGGGTCAATACGCAACTCCATATGCTGTTGAGCATGTCACTTACCCATGAAGACCTCTTTTGGTGGGGCAGAGTGGATGACATTCTGCTGGTGGCACTGTGGGAGGCATGGTGATCTAGAGCATATGTGGTGTACTGCCCCAGACTGCAATGCTTTTGGTCAGAGGTCCACAGGTATATTTCCAGAGTGCTGGAGCTGCCTATCCACTTCTCACTGGCTTCCCGTTTGCTGTGCCACTTGACTCCTGATTGGCTAATGCATATCTCTAGCACCTTCTACACTGCCTACTATAAGTGGTCCGGAGCGTAGTCGCCCGCTACTGGAAACGACCTGAGCCCCCCTCCTGCACAGAATGGCATGTCAAGGTATGGGATATCTATAGAATGGAGAAGCTCACTGCTAAAATAGGGGGGAGGCTGGAGGTGATTGGGAGAGTATGGTCCAGGTTTCTGGATGGGGAGACCCACTAATGTAGTAACTGAATGCAGTAGTTTTTCTACCTATTCCTATTGAATGCAGCTCCTGTAGATGTTGGGCCCTGTTGCCCTGGGGTCAGAGATTTTCACGAGGTTGGGTGGGGAGGGAGAGATACTGAGCATGAGAGATGTGGTAATGGCAGGATGCCCAGAGTGGCTGGCAATTCCCTTGTGTTAAGTGGCGTGGAGAGACTCAGTTTACAGAGAGCTAGTTTACGTCCCTGCTTTCTGGGCCTCCCTCTGACCCTGCATCCGCTCTTACCCTTCTTTCTTTTTTATTCTGCTCTCCTTCAAAACTGCATTGCCACAGTGAAAGGGAGGGGGGAAGGTAGGGTGGTGATGGGGTTTCTGGGGTCTGGGGGGGGGGTGCAGTTTAGCATAGTTGTTAATGAGGTTCCTTTAGGAATTGTATCCTGCGAGAGCTCTGATATCAGCTCATTGATCATTAAGCTATTGACTCATGCAAGTTACTGTTAATTTGTTCTTGGTAGTTTGGAGATGTATGGCTACCTTTTAAAGCAATAAAAAGATTTACACAAAAAAAAAAAATGAAAGTGCCAGGGTCCGGGGAAATTGCAACCCTGAGCTCTGACCTGTGGGAGCTGGAGCAGCATATTGAAGAAATAGAGCAGTGGGCAGATGTGCCTTAGGAGACTATTGCCACTCTGGGAAAAGGCCTGGAAGAAGTCTTTCCTTGAGTTCTCTCCGGGCCAGTCCAGGTACATTAAGGTAGTCAACCTCCTCCAGCAGCTGAGGACTGAAAACCAAGTCTTGCTGACAGCCTATCCAGTTCCCTCTGGTGTCAGAGACTCAGTCTTCTATTGTCAAAGCAGCCAAACCTCAACTACAAACTATGAACCATGAAAAAACAATAAAAGTACTCAGAGAACCGCTTATAACTGTATACATCTAAGAACGTCTGCTATATTTCTTATCTAAGAAGCATCCTTAGAATTCTCTTTTTCTTTTTTTTAATTATTATTTTTCTGCGAAGACTCAGAAGGAGTCCCTCCCAATTCTAGAGAAATCCCCAAAATCCCTCTCACTCATACCAACCGAACTTCTGCAACTCCGGCCCCTAGTGAGACCTGAAACCTATCTCTGAAGTACCGGCCAAGCTCCTAGGCTTGCCCCTTCACTCGCATACAAACTGGGTGGGACCTGGACTGACCCAGAGAGAACTCAAGGAAAGACAATTAGCAGGTACGGTCTAATTTCTCCTTCCTATTCATCTCTCCGGGCCAGTCCAGGTACATTAGGGCAGTACCAAAGCAGTACCTAAACTCGGAAGGGTCCTGCGAGTCCCGCCACAATAGCCACGGCTCCAACCTTCGCATCCCCCCTAGCCTGAACATCCAATCTATAGCTCTTTGCAAAAGTATGAAGGGACGCCCATGTCGCCGCTCAACAGATATCCACTGGCGAAACTAACGCAAACTCAGCCCAAGATGCTGCCAGGCCTCTAGTAGAACGTGCTCTGATCCCCTCCGGAGGCGACTTCCCTTTTACATGATAAGCCGCTCCTACAGCCTGTTTCACCCAACGGGTGATAGAAGCCTTGGAAGCCGCTTTTCCTCTACGAAGACCACTAAAAAGCATGAACAACCTATCCGATCTCCGAAACGGCTCCGTTACCCTGAGGTACCTACGCAGCACGCGTCCCAAGTCCAATTTTCTAAGCGACCGATCCATCTTACTTCCTTCCCGACCCTCAAACATGGGAAGAGAAACTGATTGATTCATGTGAAAATCGGACACCATCTTAAGAAGAAAGGACAGCACCGGCTGTAAGACCACTTTTTCCTTTGAAAACTGAATGTACAGCTCTCTACACGAGAGCACTTGCAGATCCGAAACTCTCCTTGCGGAACACACCGCCACCAGGAAGGCTGTTTTCCACGATAGCTCCTTCAGCCTCACCACCGTCGTCGACTCAAAAGGAGGCCCCGTCAAAGCGTCTAGCACCAAGTTCAAGTCCCACGGCGGTACTACCTGCCTAACCGGCGTTCGAATATTCCTCGCTGCCCTGAGGAAACGCTGGACATCCGGATGCACCAAAAGAGTGCCCCCCTGCACTCTACCCCTATAAGCAGCTAGCGCTGCCATATGCACCTTGAGAGTGCTGAGGGCTAGCCCTTTTTCTAGTACCCCTTGAAGGAACGACAGGATAACCGGCAAACTCGCGGAACAAGGCTTAACGCTACGATCTACACACCACGCCTCAAAAATGTGCCACACCCGAACATACACCAAGGAAGTTATCTTCTCCGGGACCTTAACATAGTAGCTATCACCGACACCGAATACCCTCGACGTCGTAAGCGTTCCCTTTCAAGAGCCAAGCCGTAAGCAAGAACCGATCCACCTGTGGCATCAACACGGGCCCTTTACTCAGCAAGTTGATCTGCGTGGGCAGCCTCCATGGAGGCTCCACCGAGAGCCATACCAGATCCGCATACCAGGGCCGTCTGGGCCAATCCGGAGCAATGAGAATAACCTTTCCATCATACCCCGCTATCCTCCGAATGACCCTTCCTATCAGAGGCCACGGAGGGAACAAGTACAGTAGGACTCCCGATGGCCAGGGCTGCACCAGGCCGTTGAGTTCCTCTGACATTTGCTCTCTGTGCCTGCTGCAAAACTGAGCCGCCTTGGTATTTGCCCGGGTAGCTATGAGATCCATGACTGGCTGCCCCCACCATAACGTGATGTCATGAAATACCGCCAAGTTCAGTTCCCATTCTCTGGGATCCAGGACATTTCGACTGAGATAGTCGGCTTGAATGTTGTCCTTCTCCACTACATGCACTGCCAAGAGCGCTACTAGATGGACCTCCGCCCACCACAACAATTGCTGACTCTCCTCCAGCAATACCGCACTGCCCGTGCCTCCTTGCCTGTTGATGTAGGAAACAGTCACCACATTGTCGGAGAACACTCGCACCACTCATCCGAGGAGCCCGACGAAATTCAGTACGGTGAAACGGACCGCTCTCAGCTCTAAATGATTGATCGACCAACTGCTCTCTTCCGCAGACCATGCCCCCTGCGTGATCTGTGACAGACAATGAGCCCCCCAACCAGACAGGCTGGCATCCGTTGTGACCAACACCCACTCCGGGTGTTCCAGAGGCACTCCCGATTGAAGATGCTCTGGGATCAACCACTACTGCAGACTGCTGCGCATGTCCTCCGGGCAAACCAGCCTCCACGACAGAGGATGATTTTGCGGAGACCATTGGGAAAGTAATGCGTGCTGAAGCGGACACATATGTGCTCTGGCCCTCGGAACGAGGTCCAAGGCCGCCACCATCAAACCCAACAACTGCAGGTAACTCCAAGCCGAGGGAGCCTTCATTCGCAAGAACGCTCCTACCTGAGACAAAATCTTCTGCACCCTGTCCGCAGGTAGGAATACTGATCCGATCTCCATGTCGAACAAGGCCCCGAGATACGTCAGCCGCTTCTCTGGTTGCAAATGATTCTTCGCCCGGTTGATGACCCAACCGAGCTGTTCCAGAACTCCACTACCCAAGAGTTCGCCGCAATTGACTCCGCCATAGACCCTGCCCAGATTAGCCAATCGTCTAGGTAGGGATGCACCTGAATTCTTTCCTTCCGCAGCGCCGCCGCAGCCACCACCATCACCTTGGTGAAAGTCTGAGGCGCCGTCGCCAGACCAAACAGCAAGGCCTGAAACTGAAAATGACCCATGGGCACCGCAAAGTGCAAGAACCTTTGATGATCCTTTCGGATCAGGATGCGCAGATAAGCCTCTGT
The DNA here is from genome assembly GCA_033557465.1 of Ichthyophis bannanicus. Taxonomy (NCBI): domain Eukaryota; kingdom Metazoa; phylum Chordata; class Amphibia; order Gymnophiona; family Ichthyophiidae; genus Ichthyophis; species Ichthyophis bannanicus. Next base: position 1,542,153,132 of record CM066031.1, read on the forward strand.
CAGATCTATGGACGAAAGCACTTCTCCCGGCTTTAACACCCGAATAACCGATCTTAGGGTTTCCATCCGAAAATGAGGCACCCTCAAGCAGCGGTTCACTTGTTTGAGATCCAGAATTGGTTGAAATGAACCTTCTTTCTTTGGGACTACAAAATAAATCGAGTATCGACCTAAACCGTACTGGTCTGGTGGTACTGGCACCACTGCTTGAAGCCGCAACAACCGCTGCAGTGTGTCGCCGACTGCAGTTCTCTTCGCCTGAGGCCCACAAGGGGATAACACAAAAGCCTCCGCCAGCGGATGCGCAAACTCCAGCGCATACCCCACACGGATAATCTCCAGTACCCATTGATCCGTAGTTATGGCGGCCCAGGCAAAGAGAAACCCCTGCAAACGTCCCCCTACAGGAATCTCCACCTGGACCAGCCGACCTTCATTTATTTATTTATTTAGCTGTATTTATATCCCGCTTTTCACCGGGTCAAAGCGGTCAATTGGGAGATACATTTAACACGAGGGGATATGACACACATACGTTAATACTTACAGGGAACATGGGCAATGGAGGGTTAAGTGGCTTGCCCAAGACCACAAGGAGTGCCTATAGGACTAGAAATCCCAGTCCCTCCGGCCTGAGATTGCTGTCCCCAGGTGGGACTTGAACCCCCGGCCCTCCGGCCTGAAGTACCTTGTCCTAACCACTAGGCCACTCCTCCCCCTGTGGCTTCTTAGAAGAGTTCTGCTGGGCGTTAAAATAGCCCCTGCTGAACCCCCTGGCTCCTCGAAAGGACAGCCCCCTGGCCACAAACCGGCCTCTCTGATAAGGCACAAACCGCAGCCCTTGGAACCTACGAAAATCTCTACCCTGACCTCTCTGCATAGGTCCCAGCTTCGCCGCTCTCGGTCAGTCCTCTGGAAGCTGACCTCCCTTGGACGCCCTCAAATCCTTCACAATTTTCTCCAATGCCTCCCCAAAGAGCAGCTTGCCCTCGTAGGGAAACTTACTGAGGCGAGACTTAGAAGATGCATCCGCCGCCCAATTTTGCAGCCAGAGAAACTGTCTAGCGGCAATCACAGATGCCATGGACTTCGCAGAAATCCTTACCAAATCATAGAAGGTGTCCGCCAGATATGCCGTTGCCGTTTGCTCCCTCTGAGGCAGCTTTCTCCTCCTTATTCGAGGTTGGATCTCCCTGTATCTAACGGATAGATGCCCTGGACACATATGCCCCACAAATAGAGGCCTGCAGAGCCAGAGCACTGGAATCAAACGCCTGCTTAAGAAGCGCCTCTAACCTACGATCCTGAAGATCCTTGAGGGCTGCGCCACCTTCCACCGTGATCGTCGTCTTCTTGATGACCGCTGAAACCAGCGCATCCACCTTAGGCATCCGCAACAACTCCTTCTCTTCCTGGGGAACCGGATAAAGCCGTCCAAGGGCGCGACCCCCTCTCAGGGTAGCTTCAGGGCATTCCCACTCTGATTCTATAATCTGCTTAATTACCCTGTGTACCGGGAAGCAGCGTTATTCCATTTTAAAGCCCTGCAACAAGGGATCCTCAAGTGGCTCCTGCTGCACCGCCGGGAGCACTATATTCAACGCTGCCAGCAAACTGAGCGATCAGAGCCCCCAGCTCCTCCTTGCGAAACACACTGAATACATATGGATCCTCGCCCGGTCCAATCTCACCTTCCTCCAACTCCAATAGCCAGGATTCCAAACCTGCCTCAGAAAAAAATATCTCCTTTTGCCCCCTGAGGAATAGAGAACTGCAGCCTGAAGCCATCCAAGCCCGTTTCTACGCCTTTGCCTGCCATCAAGACCCCCTCCCCAGGGTCTGCTTCCTGACTCCCCTTTCTGTAAATCTACCGGCCTGGGAGCAGATGGAGTGGCCTGGGAGCAGATGGAGTGGCCTGAGCCATCTTTAACATATATGCCTTATGCATTGCTAAGATAAAATCAGCAGAAAACAAGGAGTCTAAGCTTCCCTGCACTGCAGGCAACTGCTGCTGAAGCGGAACATCAGCCGGAGGCACTTTATTTGACTTTGCGTTTCTCTTTCCTGCTTTGGTTAGCAGCGCGGGAGCAACGGCAGGCTCAGCCAAAATGGCTGCCATTCCTGCCTTTTCCGCGGAGCCTTGGTTTCTCTCCACAACATCCCCCGATGTTAATTTGTGCTCCATTCCACTGTGCTGCACTGCACACCAACCGCCTCCACCAACTGGCTCCGATCGGCAGAGATCTGCTCCTGACGAACCCCGCACAGAGAACACGCTGCTGACGCCAGGAATCCAGAAGAACACCCACCCCTCTGTAAGGGCTAAGCACCAGCGGCGGTGATCGAAGCGCCCCCACCTTCCTAACAAGCAACTTCCACACTGATAGTCTCCTACCTGACAGCACGCTGTGGAGGCGCTGCTCTCCTACTCTCCGCTGCTAGCGGAGCACGAAGATTGCAGCGATCGAAGGCCGGGAAGAGGATTCTGGGGCTCCCAGCTCCTTCCCTAACCCCCCCCCGAAGCGACGGATCCTCAAAAAGTGAGGCAAGCTCTGCCCCCGTGCTGCTAACGGACACTTCTGGCAGCAGAGGACCGTCCCTTCCTTCTTGTTCCTTTTTCTTTCAAATTTTTTTTTTAAAATTTTAAGGATACTCCTTTTGCCTCCCTGCCCTGCTAGGGCACTTGAGCAATATTTTTTTTTTATTTTTACTTCCAAAACTCTCACTGCCTATTTCCTATTCCTTTTTCCTGGGAGCCTGTCAGCCACACGTCCTATTCAGCTGCTGAGGACTGAAAGACTGAGTCTCTGACACCAGAAGGAGCTGGATAGGCTGTCAGCAAGACTTTCAGTTTTCAGTCCTCAGCTGCTGGAGGAGGTTGACTACCCTAATGCACCTGGACTGGCCCGGAGAGACGAACAGGAAATGGAGTTAGCAGACAAAATAGAGGACTTGGAAAACCATAAAATCAGCAGTGTAATCTATGTTTTCATGGCATTCCAGAAGGGTTGGAGTATCATGACTGAAGAGGTAGTACAAAAGATCTGTGCTACTCTGATGGAAGGATCGGAGGGTGAAGGTGATAAGAGCAAAGTAAAGACAGAACCTGTGCACCGTGTGCAAGGGCAACATTCTAACCAGGGAAAGGATATTATTGTGTGTTTCCACTATGTCAAAGACAAAGGGAGTGTGATTCATAGACTACACCGGAATAGTGCTATCAAGTGGGATGGTCTGGAAATGAAATCTACCAGGATTTATTTGCTGGCACATTGCAAAAAAGGAGGGACATGTGGCCACTGACTGCAAAGCTTTGAGGGGAAAGGGTCCCATATAGATGGATATTCCAGTTTGCTTTGCTGTACAACTACAAAGGTCAGTCCCAAAGAGTGCGGTCGAGAGAGGATGCAGTAGACAGCGAAAGAATTGGGTCTGGACTTTAGAGGTGCTGCTTCTCTCCAGCAGAGGAATCAACAGAGGTCGGCCTTCAGAAGCAGAACCATGCTCGATGTGGGAGGGGCAGACTCAAGTGACAATCTGCGGAGAACATGGTTGCACAGTAACTTTGGGCTTGTGAAATTGTTTGATTGCTTATCAGGTTAAGGGTAATCTAGGTTTGAGAGGGTGATGTGTAATTACAAAAGATGTGTGGGAGTGAAAGGGGAGATATGTGATGGGTGGGTTAAAGGAGTGAACTGAGTTTCAGGGTGGGAGGGAGGATGTGTGGGTGCAGGTGAGCGAGATTGGGTCAGTTGTATATGGTTTCTTTCTTTTTTTATTTAAACAATTTTTATTAATTTTCCAGCCTTCAAGTAAAACAAGAATGACAGAAACAAGATGATATATCAAACAGGCAGAAACAAAGAAAACAAGAAAAAGAAAACAAAGGAAAATTAATCATCACATTTAGACCACAATAATAGGCAATCACCAGAGGCCACAGGAAAAAAACACAATCATTAAAGAAAAAGAAATATAAAGCAAGGATGAAACTTATGCGTCAGCCATGTTGGGTGCAGTATTAATCACAATTTCTTCCCTAGCTATCAGAAAATCTAGTAATTGACTAGGCTCAAAAAAGAGAAAAACCTTATCTTTATAAGTAATTATACAACGAGAAGGAAACCGTAAAACAAAAGCCCCCCCCCGCCCTAGGGAAAGGACCCTAGGTCTAAGACCAAGGAATTCCTTCCTCCTCAACTGGGTTACATGTGAGAGATCAGGAAAAATATAAACTTTAGAGACTAGAAAAGTTACATTGAAATTTCTAAAAAATGCCCGAAGAACTAAAGACTTATCCGGCTCCAGAGCCAGGGTCACAAGCAAAGTTGTCTGCCCAATCACCACTTCCCGAGAGTCTTCCAGAAACACAGTAAGGTCTCCGGTACCCTGAAATGGATTCTCAGAAGCAGAACCATGGGAACTGGGGCCCACAGACAAATACTGTGCTCTCACAATGGGAGGCAAATTATCCCCAGGAAGTTTAAGCACCTCCTGGAAGTATTTGTGAACCATCTCTAAAGCAGACATAATAGGAGATTTAGAAAAAATTCAACAATCTCAAGTTATTTCTGCGAACCTGGTCCTCCAAGTATTCAGCTTTCCTGGATAGCAAAGTTTTGTCTTTAACTTGGGCAACACAGCCCTCGAAGATGATCCAGTTCTGCTTCCACACTGGTCAGACGTCCAGCCTGTTCCTCCTGGATTCTTTTCGCCTCAGAAACAGTATTTTTTTTAAGGAAAGTAAATCAGCATTCACAACACCCACAACAGTCAATAGGGAAGTATTCATAGAAGCCACCGCGTCCCACAGTGCTTCTAAATTTATCACAGCAGGTTTAATCAAGCCTCCCAAACCTGGAACCGCACCAAGTCCCCCAGCCGCAGCAGCAATACCCACAACAAGGGGAGCTGATCTTACTTCACCTCCATCTCTCAATGCAGCCGCAGCAGAAGGGGAAGAGGCATCTACCACCACACTGGAGTCCTCTTCACTCCCACTCGCCGGTGAACTAGTCAGCAGTCCGGCAGGAAGCACTCCGACGAATGGCATTCCACTTCCAGGTCGAGGCGGGGGGGCTCGCTGCTCAGGGGACAACCAAATCCCAGATGCACTCAGAGCCATCAAAGTTTCCTCCATAGGCTCTGCTGAAGACGCCACTTGAACTGCAGCCGAAGAGAACCCACACACCGCCAAGGTCAACTGCCCGGGAGTATTACTTGGAGCCGAGCCTGAGGGTAGGCTGGCTTGTTTGCATTTCCGCCGCCCCATCGCCTTCAAGGAACCACCGAAACTACGAAGCAGAAGAAGTGTGTGTGGAGCATCTCAGCCACAGAATTACCCTGCTGCCATCTTGACCTGGTGCAATAGTGATTTGCCCATCCATCCCATTCGTATATGGTTTCTAAGGGGATTGAGAGTGATGTGGGGACAATGTAGGAAGTGGGGATTGACAGGGTAAGAGGGTAGGATGATTGAATGGAAATGGTGGGGTTGAGGGGGATGGAGATGGTTAGGGGTTCTGAGTTGAAAGAAGGAGAGAGGATAATCGTATCTTTATAGGCGCTTAAACCTCAAAGGAAAGGAGATGTCATTCACTCTCAGGTGCAGCTGTTTATTCTCATCAGTATACATTAAGGACCTGAGATTAAACAAACTTCCAGTGAAGTACATTAAATGTATTAGGTATAGTTTTATTAGTATAAATATCCCCAGCAACCCTTAGTAAGTACAGAACTTAAATATCTAAACACAACCACAAAACAAAGATGCAGACAGCAGTCCAGCAGCGAAATGGGGGCTTTCCAGTCTTTTGCTTTGAGTGTCACATGTATGATTTTCTCCCAGTTGGTGAGGGGTCTTACGGGTGCACAAGGTGCAGGAGCTCTTTGCTCTCAGGTAACGAGTCCGATATCTGGAGTCAAGAGTAGCAGACTTGGAAGACATAAGGAAGACAGAGAGGTACACAGACAAGACCTACAGGGATATAATCTTGTAATCCCACCTACAGTTTGGCAGCATCCCTGTTGCCATGGAGAGAGGTCACGTGATAGGACAGCATCACCCCTGGTGTGGCAGAAAGTGATCTTCTAGCTAGGATCTGTCCTCCAGGTGATGTAAAACCCTCTCGCACCGAGGAAGTTTCTCCAGCGCCATGTGCCCATGAGGGAAGAGTTAGGACAACCGTTATAGCTGGTGATTCGATCATTAAGCATGTAGATAGCTGGGTGGCTGGTGGACATGAGGATAGCCTGGTAACATGCCTGCCTGGTGCGAAGGTAGCGGACCTCAAGCGCCACCTAGATAAGGTCTTAGAAAGTGCTGGGGAGGAGTCTGCTGTCTTGGTACATGTCGGTACCAATGACATAGAAAAATGTGGTAGGGAGGTTCTGGAGGCTAAATTTAGGCCTTTAGGTAGGAAGATGAAATCCAGAACTTCCAGGCTAGCATTCACCGAAATGCTTCCCATTCCACGTGCAGGACCCAAAAGGCAGGCAGAGCTCCGGAGTCTCAATGCGTGGATGAGACAATGGTGCAAGGATGAGGGTTTTGGATTTGTTAGGAACTAGGGAACATTTTGGGGAAAGGAGGGGCTCTTCCGAAGGGATGAGCTTCACTTTAACCGGGATGAAACCAGGCTGCTGGCATTAACTTTTAAAAAGGAGATAGAGCAGCTTTTAAACTAGATAATAGGGGAGAGCAGACAGTCGCCCAAGAGCGCATGGTTCGGAACAATGTATCCTTGAAGAATACTACCAAAAAAATGAAGTTAGGGCACATCAGCAGAGAGGTTACAGTAAAGACAAAAGGTAGCCCAAATGCCATTGAGTATGGAGCAGACAGAGCTTAAAAGATTCCATATTACCCCTGCCTACTGATAACCAGATTATTAATATGAATAAAATACAGTTTCTAAAATTCTTGTATGCAAATACTAGAAGCCTAAAAAATAAGATGGGAGAGTTAGAATATATAGCACTAAATGAGAAGTTAGATATGATTGCTATCTCAGAGACATGGTGGAAGGAGGACAACCAGTGGGACACTGGGATACCTGGGTACACACTATACTGTAATGATACAGCTGATCAAATTGGTGGAGGAGTTGCGCTCTATGTTAGAGAGGGCACTGAGTCAAAGGATTAAAGTTTTGCAGGAAACAAAATTTGCGGTAGAATCTTTATGGATTGAAATTCCATGTAAAAAGGGGAAAGCAATGGCAGTGGGGTTGTACTATCGACCGCCTGGCCAGAATGAACAAATGGATGATGAAATGCTCAAAGAAATCAGGGAAGCTAACAAAAGTTACAGCACAGTGATTTCAATTACCCTGGTATTGGACTGGGTCAGTGTCACGGCAGGACATGCTAGGGAGATAAAGTTTCTAAATTAAATAAATGACTGCTTCTTGGAGCAGCTGGTTCATGAACTGACCAGAGGGGAAACCATTTTGGATTTAGTCCTTAGTGGAACACCAGATCTCGTACAAGAGATAAGGGTGTTGGGGCCCTTGGCAATAGTGATCATAGCATGATCACATTTCATTTAATTAATGGAGGAGGGATGGTAAGGAAATCCACAGTACTACCTTTTAACTTTCAAAAGGGAGACAATGATAAAATGAGGAAAATAGATAAGAAAAAACTAAAAATGGAAATTACTTACCTGGTAATTGATGTTCCTTGAGGGAGTACAGTTCAGTCCTCCACCACTGGGTAGTGCACCTCCTCCTGCAACATGGAGACTGGACAAGTCAAACTTGTGACATCACCGGGTATATCCTGCTGGTCTTCTCCCATGATCCCCCAGTGACCTACTGTCAAAGCAGACTCAAAGGAGCAAACAACCAACCAGTTAAAGTACTAAATACAAAGCTATGCTCAAACTTCAACTTTAAAATCACAGGGCCCCAAAAAGAAAGGCCAAAAACACCCTCCTCCGTGCCCCTGTCCCCCTGCGCACCAAACAGCGGAAGACAGAGAGCTAGAAGGAAGGAGAACTAAGGAAGAGTATAGGCAGAAAAGGTTGCTCTCGCGATTACCTACCAATCAGAGCCCGTTGCCAACTCTAGGATCCGAAAGCATACTCGGAACTGACGCCTCGCGTCTGAAACATCCATCCCCGGGGACTGAACTGTACTCCCTCAAGGAACATCAATTACCAGGTAAGTGTAATTTCCATTTCCTTATCGGTCCTACAGTTCAGTCCTCCACCACTGGGATGTACCAGAGCAGTAATCATTGGGAGGGACCTAACCAGTCGGCTCGGCCCCTAAACGAACAGAGCAGGCACCGACCCCAGCCCGCTCCTCACGTCAACAGGCGGTAAGCCAACCAGGAAGACACGACCGAGAGCCCACTTGGATCCTCTTCACTGGTGAAAACAGCACAGAACTCTGCCCCAAGCAGTGCTAGTGCTTCAGAAAGACAAACTCGCCATCGCAAACACACTGAACGCCCTAGAAACAGACCTACTGAGAAGGCTACCGGAGCTCCGCCTGAAAAATCCGCTTGAGCTCCCCCTTGGCTCTCGACCCCACCAGGGTGTCAAGTGTTAGCAACAGCTGCTCTCCCGCAGAACCCGCCTCCACGGAGGGACAGGCAGCGAAGAGAGAGACCTCCCAGAAAGCGACGGAACCTCACCTAAGGTCCAAGGAACGCAGGTTACAAGCAAAGTGTTCTTGCGTAAGTCCCAAACCGACAACTAGACAGGCACAGCCGGATTCCACGAGGGAGAACGGAACCGAGGTCCATCCAGACAGAGGTGGGAAGCAAAATGAGGAAAATGGAAAAACCACCAGCGTCAAACACCCTATTTGTCACACCTCTTAAGGGCTTTATTCTTTGCAACACAAAGTAGCTCTACAGCTATGTCCTGGACCAGTTGGAGTCTTTTTAATTGAGAATGTAGAATGCAGCTAAGCAATGAGTTGCAATAAACCAAGCGTGATCCACCAAGGGCATATAAGAGGGTGTCAAGTGCCCCAGAGTCCAGCGTTGTTTCAGAAGATGTGGAGTCTTACATGGTGTGACAAAAAAGAAAGGAGACTCTGGTAGCCACGCCCACGACGCAATGCCAGTAGGCCAACCGCTTACATCACCTGGATATGCCCTCCGGAATTGGAGGAACCATGCAGAAGTAGCAATCGCCGACGTGATCCATGGGCCCTCTCCAGATCATTGGAACCGCAAAAGACTTTGATGGTCTTTTCCCATCCATCCACAGCCTGAGATCTGCTACACATGTATTGCAGCATATGTGTGGCACCTAGCTTTTATCCTGATCTTTTATTCTGCAGCCAAAATATAAATTGTAGGCTTTCTGAACCGCCACAGTCATATGCCATTTTTGTGATGTAAAAGTCACATCACCACAACTAGAGCAGAAATTATCTGCATGATTAACACTAGGACGAGGAATCGCCAAATATGCTGTGAGTGACCTATCGGTATAAAATAAATGTGTCTTTTTTTTTTTTTTTTTTTACTGTCAAGCGAGGCAAATTTAAGTAGTGACTGCATCAACTGGTTTTGGACAGTTATTTCGATTGGTTGCAAGTAAAGATTATGCAAGCTCACGCAAATGTTGCAGAATACACTGGTAATGGTCCCCACTGACTAATGAAGAGCACATATCTTAGCAACCAGACCCAGTCGGCCATTTTCACTATGACCTCTGAAAGGCATAGAATGGACCGGGCCATGGCCCCGTACCAATCCGTCGACGCTATCCAGTAGCCTCATATGTCCTCTGCTAAACATCGACCCGTCGCCGCAGACTGACAGGTCGCCATGAGGTCCAATATGGGCGGACCGCATCTGAGCACACGCGGCGCGCACACCGCCTGATGCAATCTCACTCCTCCGGCAAACACTCGGACCCCGCTAAGGACATTCGCCACCACAGTGTCCCCACCAAAACGCAGGCCGCCAAGGCTTCAACCGCGCACGCTGTCCCTTCGCTCGGGCCACCCTGACCACCCGACCGACTCCACCCTGCCGATCGAAATAGGCCACCATCCCGGAGATCTCAGACAGCACCTACAGCGCTCGATCCGCTACCGTGTCCGTGAACGCCTGCCACGGCTGACGTACCGCATACCGTTCCAGTCAGACGATGGAACACTGGGCGTGCTGCGTACACTAAAACGCCTTGTACCTAAAGGATCCCCAAAATGTAGCTGAGTCTAACCACGCTCCGGCCAAGCTCCCGGAAGAAAGGGACAGAACCTTATAAAAAAAGAAGTGGGGACAATTAGGAAGGCTTTCCTGTTTGATTATTCTTTTTTTTTTTTTTTTTTTCCTTTTTACAACTCCATAAGGGCCACAAGGCACACAACCGAACAGGGCATTGTCCAGAGAACGCAAGGCCCCTCCTCCAGGCTGACTCCACAGCCTAAACCGGCAGTCACCTTGGCTGATGCCGAGCAGCGCGGAAGCCAACTTGTAAGCCCAGCATATGAAGTATGCCTACTAGTACAGCATTCCACAATGGAGGGACATGTAACCGGACGGCTTTGAATATGAACCTACAGATATCCCGCGCTTGCTACAAGACAAGCACTGTGCAGCCTACTGGTCTTCTCGGAGCACCGCCACGACCCGAAGACCTAAACCGGCCAGCAAAAGACGACGTACGCTGGGCCCGAAGGAACCTGGTTGAACGGATCCCAGCACTCCCTGTATCGTTAGGATCAAAGCCTCCCACCAAGGACTCAGCCCTGGCAGGGCCCATAACTCCAGGCCCTGCGGCGAGCCCCCACGAAGAAGTGGGACGCAACGATGCCTTGAGGAAAGGGAAGGCCCAATGGGTGAAGCAAGTTGCTAGCCGACCAAGGGAGTAAACCCCACACGCGCACCTCAACGGAAGGTCGGAAGAACCGAGGATTCTGGTCCCACAGGTGCGCCTGCTAGCCTTTAACAACATACACCTCCGCAGGTACAAAAAACTTAAATTGTGAGCACCTTCAGGGGTAAGGGGAATAGACGACAGACTCCGACTGTTGACCACCTTGTCTTGCACAACAGACAGCAGCACCCCACCAAACAAATGATTGGGAATATATGACCTCAGAACCCCAAGACAGAGGTAAAACAGTAGAACGTGCAGTGGACGTGAATTTCCAGATCTACCAGCCCCCCTGCCCACATTGAGAAGAGGCAGAGAAGAACTGGACCGGCGGATCTGGAGGAGTGCCTCCTGGACAGCCGGGCCATCGAAGGGAAAGCTGATGACTGAGGCCCAAACTCCTCAGGATGGCCCCGTCTTGCATTGGCAACCCCATGCAACACCATGACAACCCCGCTCACGATATCCCAAGCGATCTCTGTCATTGCTGCAACAATCACCTGAGCATGAGATCACAGACGGAACACGGACATGCAGACGCACTCAAGGAGAGTGCACCTAAGAAGTATGAGCCTATCCAACATCCAGCACCACATGTCCAGGTGTCCCACTCCTGTCACCCAAAACACAGGACGCTTGAACCTAGGTGACCGTCATAGCAAAGACAGGGAGGCCTGACTGCCGCTATCAACCCTTCCAGGACCCTAGAACACTAAGCCCCGGACTGTGCCATCCAGCAACACTTCTCACGATCCCCAGCAGGGGCCTTTCCCCAGATGGCCCAGATGGGCAGTGTTCCCGCCAAATGGGCAAGCTGCGCTCTGATAACATAGTGCAGAAAACCAAATCAAAGTGTCTTAACCTAGCTAATTTTTGTCGAATAGTGATCATTCATAATATCAGCCAGGCTCAATCATAACATTAGTATTAATGATCTCTAAAGATTGAAGAGTTACTAATGTAACACTAATTGGGGTTTTTTTTGGGTTTTTTTAAAGAGCTTCAAAGGCGATCTTGGAAACTACAGACCAATGAATCTGAGTTCAGTGCCAGTTAAATGATAGAACTTGTTCTGAAAAGCAGCACCAAGCTGTCTTTTCAAAGGGTTAATAAACATGTGAGTAAGCCAAATGATATGTATCTGGATGTTTTAGAAGGTACTTGACAAAGCCCCTTATGAACTTCTCCTGAGGAAGGAGATGATGTGCTATTATAGAATGGGAAATGGATCAAAAACAGGAACACAATAGGACTAAATGGTCAGTTTTCTCACAGGAGACCCGTAAATAGTGGAATGTCTCGGGATCTGCACTGGAACTGGCATCTGGTAACATCTACTGCACTGAAATGATCTGGAAAAGAGATCAGCAAGCATGGCGATCAAATTTGCAGATGGCATAACGACATTTAGAGGCTGTCTGCACAATTTCCAAGCGTATAAACATGGAAATAGCATCCTTATGTAAATGACAATTTCAGAAAGGGCTCAATTTGTAGGTGGTTGTGCCGCCGATGACCCTGAATGGCCAAATCCTAGCACGGAAACCTGCTGCTGACAGACGTCGCTAACTGCCAGAATGCAGACAAAGGTAAAGGCACCCCCCAAGAAGTAAAACCCAAACCAATCACATTGCATTCAAAGAACTATAAACTAGAATGAAATTAAAAGGAAATTAAAATTAGAATTAAAATTAAAAGTAACAGCAAAAGGAAGTCCTTATCTGGGTGTAGCCGCGTGGAACAGCGTCGTCTGCTCAAACGCGGGGCTGCTCCGCTCTCCGCCACGAGGCCTCAGCCCTGCCGAGAAAATGGCGCCAATCCGAAGCAGGCCCGTTTGGCGCCAAACACCACAGAGGCGGCAAGAGCTCAGAGCCCCTCCATGCGGACTCGAGAGACTCCCTTGTGGCGTCGGGATGCAGCAGTTACCCCGCTGTAGCTGCGGGGTGAAGAGCTGTCCAGACACGCTGCTGCCTCGCGCCACCAGAAGTAGCAGACGCTGCGAGCCCCGGCCCACCGGCTAAAGAACCTCGAACGGCCTGAGGCTCCCGCCGCGATGGGAATCTGCCGCATGGACACTGCCAAAATGCAGGTGTTCCACAGAGCTCTCCCCCGTACAGTCCTGGGGGAGATCATCACCGGGCACAGAGACCGAAGAATCCCAAGCAGAGAGGCTAGCTGGCAGCGTGAACTTTGAAAAGGGACAGAACCCCCCTTTACACTAAGGCAGACTAGGTGAAAATAAATAAAGTAAAAGTAAATGAAATTAAATGAAAATGAATTCAATTTACAGGATTACACCTAAAGAAGGGCAAAAGAAATGCAAGGTAAATCAAATCCTGACTAACTGCTCCTAAACTGCTTCTCAAGTGAGCCCAGCACCTAGGCTCACTATGTCCTCATGCTGCATGGAGACTGGACACACTGGGGGATCATGGGAGAAGACCAGCAGGATATACCCGGTGATGTCACAAGTTTGACTTGTCCAGTCTCCATGTTGCAGGAGGAGGTGCACTACCCAGTGGTGGAGGACTGAACTGTAGGACCGATAAGGAAGGAGCAGTTGCAAAGGTTAAAGACTTTCATCAAGCTTGGGGTGTTTAAAAATACTATCTTGGAAGCCCAGACCAGCTGCATTCCACACTTTAAGAAAAGTGGAAGGAAGTCCAAAAAACTGCCAACATAGTTTAAAGGTGAGGTGAGAGAGGCTGTTGCAAAAAAAAAAAAAAAAAAATATCTTTCAGAAAATGAAAAAAAGAGTCAAAATAACGAAAACTGGAAACAGCACAAGCACTGGCAAGTTAAATGCAAGGCATTGATAAGGCAGCAAAGAGAATTTGAGAAGAAACTTGCTGTGGAAGCAAAAACACATAAGACATTTTCAAGTACATTCGTAGCAAAAAACCTGTGAGAGAATCAGTGGGACCTTTAGATGACAGAGGGGTAAAAGGAGCAGTAAAAGGAGACAAGGCTATAGTGGAGAGACTGAATGAATTCTTTGCTTCAGTCTTTACTGAGGAAGATGTAGGGATGTTACCCATGACTGAAGTAGTATTTAAAAGTGATACTGTGGAAGAATTGAAAGAAATATCAATACACCGGGAAGCTGTATTACAGCTATTTGATAAACTGAAGAGTAGCAAATCACCTGGACTGGATGGTATACATCCAAGGGTGTTGATAGAACTGAAATATGAGATTGCAGACCTGCTATTAGTAATCTGTGAACTATCATTAAAATCATCTGTAATACCTGAAGATTGGAGGATCGCCAACGTAACCCCAATTTTTAAAAAGGGTTCCAGGGGTGATCCGGGAAGCTACAGACTGGTGAGCCTGAGGTCAGTACCAGGAAAAATGGTAGAAACCATCATAAAGAACAAAATTACTCAACATATAGATAGTCATGGCTTAATGGGAGACAGCCAACATGGCTTTAGACAAGGAAGATCTTGTCTTACTAATCTGTTATGCTTTTTTGAAGGTGTGAATAAACAGGTAGACAAAGATGAGTCAGTTGATATAGTGTATCTGGACTTTCAGAAAGCCTTTGATGAGGTCCCTCATCAGAGGCTTTTGGCAAAACTAAAAAGTCATGGGATAGGAGGCAGTGTACTACTGTGGATCAGGAAATGGTTAAAAGATAGAAAGCAGAGGGTAGGGCTAAATGACCAATTTTCCCAATGGAGAAAGGTGAATAGTGGAGTACCCCAGGGATCTGTGCTGGCTCCGCTGCTTTCAAGTATCCAACAAGATTTTACGCTCCACTATTCACCTAAAGAGGTAAATTTTTATTAGCAACCAGATCTCAGACTGTAGAAGAGCTAAACATTGGGTTTAGGACAAAATCCTAACCTCATGCTCTTAAAATTGCATCAACGATCTGTTATGTTGCTTGTTGTATATAGCTTTCTATTTAACTTTTATTATTTTTCATGTTAATTCATCAGAGCTGAGTATGTTCTTAAATTTGTTTTTACTCCCAGCATATCTCCTGCATATAAATCGAGTGGTCTGACACTGTTCTGTCCCGACCAGATATCGTGGATATCCACTATCACTTTCCTTCAAATAGTGGTACCAAATTACTTATCTGGTGCGGCTGTCTTTCCCCTGAAAACATGAAAAATAATAAAAGTTAAATAGAAAGCTATATACAACAAGCAACATAACAGATCGTTGATGCAATTTTAAGAGCATGAGGTTAGGATTTTGTCCTAAACCCAATGTTTAGCTCTTCTACAGTCTGAGATCTGGTTGCTAATAAAACTTCACCCTCTTTAGGTGAATAGTGGAGCGTAAAATCTTGTTGTAAGATACTTGCCAGTATAATTCGCTCTGAAAGGTGATCGCTTTTAGGTTTGTGACTCCGCTGCTTTGACATATTCATAAATGACCTGGAAAAGGGAACGAGTGAGGTTATCAAATTTGCAGATGACACAAAACTATTTAAAATGGTTAAAACCCATGAGGATTGTGGAATATTGCAAGAGGATCTTGATAAACTGGAAGACTGGGCATCCAAATGTCAGATGAAATTTAATGTGGACAAGTGCAAAGTTATGCACCTAGGAAAGAACAACCCAAACTATGGTTACACAATGCAAGGTTCCACATTAGGAACCACCACCCAGGAAAAAGATTTAGGCGTCATCGTGGATAACAAGTTAAAACTCTGCACCCAGTGTGCAGTGGCAGCCAAGAGAGCAAATAGAATGCTAGGTATCATAAGGAAAGGAATGACAAATAAAACAAAGGATATTCCTTATCGTTCCTCCAGCTTAGTCCTCAACGAATGGGTTATGCACCTCCTCCTGCAGCATGAAGACTGGACCAATCAAATTTCAGCACCACTGGAATCAGCATACCAGCCATCTCTGGAACCCCAGTGTGTCCAGTCTTCATGCAGCAGGAAGACGTTAGTGAGCCTAGCTGGGCTCACTAGTTAGTCAGTTTTAGTTATTTTGCACTAGCTGACCTTTTGAATCATTTTTTTGTGTCCTCTTAGGACTTATTTGCTTTCTTAATTTCAGGGGTTACTGTCCCTTTAAATTTCCCTTCTCATTTCGGCACTCCGTGGGGTGGGGGGGGGGACCTGAGGAAGGTCTCTCTTCTGCCCAGCCTAAGCCGCTTGTGTTTTCTTCCCTGTTGGTTTTTCTAAATTAGGATCTCTGTCCCAGGGCTGTTCGGGGCAGAGCTCCTGCGGCGGCTATGCAGCAGCTCCTCTCCGGGGGGTAGAGAGCGTGCTCGTTGAGTGCCGGTAAGTACGGGCGGTTGGCGGGGGTCGGAGCCTGTCCTGTCTCAGAGTCTCTGCGCCTCTGCTCAGCTCGTCAGGGGTTCTCTGCTGATTTGATTTTTTCGGGGGGCCGCCGGGTCGTTAGCGTTCCCGGAGTGCGGTGGTCAGTCGGCAGCAGAGATTTTTGGTTCTCTGGCGGTTTCGCCGGCACGGAGCAAAAGCGCGCCAAACGTTTCCTGGCTAACGCGGCCATTTTCAGCTTCCCGGTTCTTTTCAGCGTGTGGATCACGCGGCGGTTTTCCTTTAATTTTATTTCATTTTCTTTCATTTGCTTGTCTTTATTTCATTCTTTTCAGTTGTTTTCGGTTATTTTTGGTTTCCCTTGCCTTCGGAGAGCTTAGCTCCCTCAGCTAAGGGAGGGGGGGGGGATAGGGCTTCTCCTTTCTCATCCTTGTTCTTTCCAGGGCTGTCGGTCCCTCTTCAGCTATTTGAGCGTTTCCCAAACCCCAGGCACAGCCCTTGGGGGGCTTTCAAAAAAAAAAAGAAAAAGTAAGAAGAGGGCAAAAGGGAACAGCAGAATTTCTTTCATTACATCAGTTCGCTGCCTATCTGTTGGCTAGTAGCTGCCCATTTCCCAGTTTGTGTGCTGGTTCTTCTGGGTCAGTGAAACGTTTTTGCCTTTCAGTTTTGTGGGGCAGTTTATGCCGCTTCCACATTTGACTCAAGGTGCTTCCATGCCCGCGGGGTCCCTTTGTGTGATTTGTGGATCTCGGAGGGGCGCAGCTTCTGAGACAGGCGTCTGCCAACGCTGTACGTCAGTGTCTCTCAGTATGGAGCAGCACCTGGAGAGTTCCTTGGCTGCAGGGACGCGACCCGGTTCCGCAGCGGGGGAGTTGGAGTCGCACCTGGAGGGTACATCGGGGATGCCTTCCGCGGTTTCTTTAGCCTCTGGGGGGCAGTCTGACCTAGGGGGAGTCTTGCCCTTGGAGGATTTTTCTCCCGAGTTTGTTTTGCTGATGCATCAGGCGTTCTGCCTTACGCGCCAGAGCATGGGCGCTGCTTCCCTTTCGACGCCAGGGGTGACGGCGGAGAGCCCATTGGCCGGCGTCAAGGCTCCTAAACGACAGCGTCTGCACGAGTCCTTCCAGTCGGAGGCGGATTGGCCTGAAGGAAAGGATCCGGACTTCGACCAAGAAGCGGATGGGGAGGCCTTGGAAGAGGGCGAACTCCCCGAGCCGGAGGATCAAGCGAAGATTATTCGTGTGTTCAGGCGCGAGGAATTGCCCGCTCTGGTTTCGGAGGCACTTCAGACTCTTGGTTTGGCACCAACGCCTCCGGTGGAGGAGGCGGACGGTGCGGACCCCATTATTCAGGCGGTACGTCAATCTAACGTGGTTTTTCCCATTCACCGAGTGATTGATCAGATGATTCAGTCTGAGTGGGATACTCCTGAATCCGGTCTCAAGGGGGTAAAGGTCATGCGTAGGCTCTACCCTATGTCGGACAACGATCTTGAGCGTTTTCGTTCTCCTAAGGTCGATGCGGCTGTGTCGGCGGTGACTAAGAAAACCACCATTCCGATGGAAGGTAGTGCGGCTTTGAGAGCGCCACAGGACCGGAAAATGGACGGTCTGTTGAAACAGTCGTTTGAGGCGGACGCGATTGCGTTGCAGGCCTCTGTTTGTGGGGCCTGGGTTGCCCGGGCCTGTCTGCGCTGGGTTCAGCGGCTTCAACAAACACACTCCTTGGAGGCCGAGATGTTAGGTGAGCTCCACCGCTTGGAATCTGGTTCGGCGTATTTGGCGGATGTCCATTATGATCTCATCAGAGCTCTCTCCAATAGCATGGCATCCGTGGTAGCATCACGCAGAGCCCTTTGGTTGAAGAATTGGGCGGCCGATGGTTCGTCCAAGTCGCGGTTAGGCAAATTGCCTTTTAAAGGTAGGCTGCTGTTTGGTGAGGATTTGGATAAGTTGGTCAAAGATTTGGGTGAGTCCAAGGGCGGTCGCCTGCCGGAGGATAGGCCGAAGCGAGGACGGTCGCTTCCAGCCGCTCAGGGGCAGTTTCGGGACTTTCGTAGGTTTCAGTCACCCCGTTCTGGTGGGTTCCAGCGGGGCAGATATATCTCGAGGACTTCGAGCTTTCGGGGCTTTCGGGGAGCCAGTAGAGGATTTGCGGCTGCCACCCCTACGTCCGCTCGCAAGCCCCAATGAAGGGCTGCGGGTCCGGGTGGAGATTCCAGTGATCGGAGGCCGGCTTCGACGCTTTCTCTCCGCTTGGGCCCAGATTACTTCCGACCAGTGGGTCTTGGACATCATCCGGGACGGGTATGTTCTGGACTTGGCCAGAGCCGTGCTCGATTCCTTTGTGGCGTCTCCCTGCCGGGGAGATCGCAAGACAGCTCAGGTTCGGCAGACCCTCGATCGTCTTGTCCAGCTGGGGGCGGTAGTTCCCGTTCCGCAGGCGGAATATGGTCTCGGAAGGTATTCCATTTATTTCGTGGTGCCAAAGAAGGATGGTGCTCTCCGCCCCATTCTGGATCTCAAAGGCGTGAACCGCTGTCTGCGGGTGCCACACTTTTGGATGGAATCCCTACGGTCTGTGCTGGTCGCCGTCCGCAGGGGCGAGTTCCTCACTTCCCTCAACCTCACGGAGGCCTATCTCCATATCCCTATTCGAGAGGACCAACAAAAGTATCTCCGCTTCGCTCTGCCGTGGGGTCACTTCCAGTTCCAAGCATTGCCCTTCGGCCTCGCGACCGCGCCGCGTGTGTTCACCAAAATCATGGTGGTAGTGGCGGCAGCCTTGCGCAAGGAAGGGGTGCTGGTCCATCCCTATCTGGACGATTGGTTGATTTGCGGAAAGTCTCGCACAGAGAGCATGGCGGCAACTTCCAAAGTCGTAGCGCTATTGCAGTCTCTCGGCTGGGTGGTCAACCCGCGCAAGAGCCATTTGGTCCCGACGCAGGCTCTCGAATATTTGGGGGTTCGGTTCGATACTTGCGTGGGATCGGTCTTTCTTCCCGACCGCAGGGTGTTGACACTTCGGTCTCTCGTGCGGCGGTTTCGACAGAGCCCCGCTCCGTCGGCTTGGCACTACCTTCAGTTGCTGGGGACGATGGCGGCTTCCCTGGAGGTAGTACCTTGGGCTCGCTTTCACATGCGTTCGCTTCAGAGAGCATTGCTCCGTCGCTGGTCCAACCAGTCCGATTCCTTGAACAAACGCCTCCCTTGCCCGCTGGCGGTTCGGAGGGATCTGCGATGGTGGCTTCGAACGTCATCGCTCCAGGCGGGAATGCCCTTGGAACAGCCGGTCTGGGTTCCGCTCTTGACGGATGCTTGTCTGACGGGCTGGGGCGCTCATTGCGGCGAGACGTTCGCTCAAGGTCTCTGGTCTCCGGAGGAGAGCACTTGGTCGATCAACCGCTTGGAGCTTCGTGCCGTGCGGTTCGCGTTACAACGCTTCGAGACCCTGATATCAACTCGGGCAGTACGGGTGCTCTCCGACAATGCTGCGACCGTGGCGTACATAAACCGGCAGGGCGGTACCGGAAGTGTAGGATTGGAAACGGAGGCTCGGATGTTGTTCGAGTGGATCGAGCCCCGACTGCAGGCCATATCGGCAGCGCACATAGCCGGGAAAGACAATGTGACGGCAGATTTTCTCAGCAGAGTTCAGGTGGATCCCGGCGAATGGGAACTCAACCCAAGGGTATTCGCGCAGCTGGTTCAGCGTTGGGGCCAGCCGGTCATGGACCTGATGGCCACGTTGCGCTCAGCGAAGGCAGCTCGGTTCTACAGTCGCCGAAGGGAACCGATGTCGGAAGGCATAGATGCTCTATTGCAGATTTGGCCCTCCCGGGGCCTTCTTTACGTGTTTCCCCCGTGGCCCCTGCTGTGGCGCATGATTCAGCGCATCGAGGCTCACTGGGGTCGGGTGCTGTTGATAGAGCCGGATTGGCCTCGACGTCCTTGGTATGCCGATCTGATGAGGTTAGTGGACGGATCCCCGTGGCGGCTTCCCCTGGATCCGGATCTGTTGTGTCAGGGTCCTCTTCGCATGCCGCAAGTGGGGAGATTCTCTCTTACGGCCTGGCTATTGAAAGGGCACGGCTAAGAAAACGGGGTTATTCCAAGTCTGTCGTGGCAAACTTTGCTACAAGCGCGCAAACGATCCACTTCGCTGGCCTATGTGCGGGTTTGGCGTATTTTTGAGGATTGGTGCTCTCGACGTCAGGTTCGGGCTGCTACGGCATCTCTTCCGGTGGTACTCAATTTTTTGCAGGACGGTTTTGCTAAAGGATTGGCCGCCAGTTCCTTGCGCGTGCAGTTGGCGGCGCTTTCGTGCTACCGAGGTAAGATTCACGGCGTTTCGCTGGGTGCCCATGCTGATGTGGTTCGTTTCTTGAGGGCCGTTTCTAGACTTCGCCCGGCCCGCCGGATTTCTGTGCCTTCGTGGGATCTCAACTTGGTCTTGCGGACTCTCAGTGCGGCGCCCTTTGAGCCTCTTTCTCGGAGTTCGGTAAAGGATTTGACCCTTAAGACGGTGTTCTTAGTGGCAATTTGTTCGGCGCGGCGTATTTCCGAGCTCCAGGCTCTTTCTTGCAGGGAGCCTTTCCTGTCTTTCTCGGCTCAGAAAGTGGTTCTAAGGCCAGTGCCTTCCTTTTTGCCCAAGGTGTCTTCGCCTTTTCACTTGAATCAGGTGGTATCGCTCCCGGTGTTTCCCGCTTCGGAGGAGCAGGCGTCAGATCGCGGTCTTAGTCGTTTGGATCTCAAGAGGGTTTTACGTCGCTATTTGAAGGTTACCAGCGAATTTCGTAAATCTGATCGTTTGTTTGTGCTCTTTGGAGGTCCTCGGAAAGGTGAGGTGGCGGCGAAAGCCTCCATTGCTCGGTGGATTAAGGAGGCGATTGGCTCGGCTTATCTTTTGCACGGTCGGGTGCCGCCTGTTGGATTTCGCGCTCACTCTACCAGGGCGCAGGCAGCGTCCTGGGCGGAGTTTAGTTTGGTCTCGCCAGTGGAAATCTGTAAGGCGGCAACGTGGTCTTCGCTACACACCTTCAGTAAGCACTATAGACTTGATGTCTTGGCGGCGGACGATGCCAGTTTTGGTTCCGCGGTTTTGCATGCCGGCTGGAAGAATCCCGCCCGTTAGGCTGCTCTGTTACATCCCATTCGTTGAGGACTAAGCTGGAGGAACGATAAGGAAATAGTAATTACACTTACCTGGTAATTGTAGTTCCTTGAGAGACGACAGCTTAGTCCTCCTTCCCTCCCTATACCTTTTTTTAGTTCGGCACGCCTTGGGTTCAGAAGTCCGTATTCCCAGGTGAGTGTGTCTCTTGGTTTTTTCCTTTCGCTCCACTGTTTTCCTTTTTTCTTTCGCTCTCTGCTTAAGCTGTGGCAGGCGCGGGACATTCTGTGTCTGTTGGTTTTGCGCCATTGGCTACAGTGTATATAAAAACAAAAAAAAAAAACAAAAAAAAACATAACACAAACAATTTGTTTAAAGGTTAGCTATTTCTTTGAGTTTGCTTTGACAGTAGTTCACTGGAGTTCCAGAGATAGCTGGTATGCTGATTCCAGTGGTGCTGAAATTTGGTTGGTCCAGTCTTCATGCTGCAGGAGGAGGTGCACAACCCATTCGTTGAGGACTAAGCTGTCGTCTCTCAAGGAACTACAATTACCAGGTAAGTGTAATTACTATTTATAATGCCTCTGCATTGTTCTGTGGTGTGACCGCACCTTGAATAGTGTGCGCAATTCTGGTCGCCGTATCTTAAAAAGGATATAGCGTTATTAGAAAAGGTACAGAGAAGAGACACCAAAATGTTAAAGGGGATGGAGGGATACTCCTATGAAGAGAAGCTAAAAAGGTTACAGATCTTCAATCTGTAAAAGAGACGGCTGAGGGGAGATATGATAGAGGTCTATAAATTAATGAATGGAGTGGAATAGGTAAACATAGATCGACTGTTTACATCAGAAAAAGACTAAGGGACTTGCAATGAAGCTACAGGGTAACATATTTAAGACTAATAAGAGAAAATATTTTTTCACTCAACATGTAATCAAACTCTGGAATTTGTTACCGGAGGATGTAGTAAAAGCTGTTAGTGTAGCTGGGTTTAAAAAAGGTTTGGACAAGTTCCTGGAGGAAAGGTCCATAAATAGGAATTACACTTACCTGGTAATTGTGGTTCCTTGAGTGACTCCAGTTTAGTCCTCAACCTCTGGGTAGTGAACCTCCTCCTGCAGCTTGGAGACTGGGCAAGTCAAACTCATGACATCACTGGATATAGCCTGCTGGTCTCTCCCATCAGCCCCCAGTGAACTATTGACAAAGCAGACTCAAATGAGCAAAAAATCAGTAACTTTTTTTTAAATTTATTATATTCAAGGGCACACAGAACATATAACCTATTTACCTACTACTCCCCTTCCAGAAGGAAAGGGACTGCTTCCTGCATGCTCTCCTTTCTGTCGAATGCCTAGCCCTAAACAATCCAGAGCAATATTGCAATATATATAACAATATCATAATATAATAATATAACAATATAGTGCAAACTAAATGGAAGCAACAAAACGACTGAACACCAGTGAAGGCCTATATCCACTTTTAACCTTGCACTTCCCCCAACAGAAAGACCACTGCTAAGACCCTATCCCAGGGTGGGAATGAGGACTAAACTGGAGTCACTCAAGGAACCACAATTACCAGGTAAGTGTAATTCCTATTTCCTTATCGTTCCTCCAGTTTAGTCCTCAACCTCTGGGATGTATCAGAGCAGTAATCATTGGGAGGGACCTTTCAAGCAGGATCTCAACACCGCTTCCCTGAAAACAGCATCCTTAGCCGCCAGAACATCTAGGCGGTAGTGCTTACTGAATGTTTGGAAAGACAACAAAGTGGCCTCCCTACAGATGTCCACTGGTGGACCCAAACTGTGCTCCGTCCAAGAAGACGCTTGCACTCTGGTAGAGTGAGCTCGTAAGCTCCCTGGGACTGTACAGTCCCGTAGAAGATAAGCCGACGCACTCGCCGCTCCAATCCATCCAAAAAGGGACTCCTTCGCTGCCGCTTCCCTTTGCGGGGCCCTGCGAACACCCCAAAGAGAGACAATCCGCCTTGCAAAAGTTTCTGAAACCTTTAAACACTGCTGCAGCGCTCTCTTGATGTCCAAACAGCACAAGCTATGATTCACTACGCTCCCCTCCGCCGCACCTAGCGCTGGAAGAGAGACCATTTTAGTTAGGTGAATGTAGAAACCACATTTGGCAACAACGGAACCAGCCGCCAGGCCACCTTCTGTCTGGAGACAGACAAAAAACGATTTCTGACAGGCCAATGCCTGCAACTCCGAAAATCGCCTCGCCGAACAGATGACCATCAAACATACCGTCTTCAAGGCAAAACCCTTAACCTACGCCTGTTGCAAGGGCCCCAATGGCACGCTAGCTAACGCTCCTAAAACCAACTTGAGCTTCCCCGGTGGAATTAATATCCTACGAGAGATGCCTGAGAAAGCGTACCACATCGACCTGTGCATGAGAGCCACTACCTGTCCTTTGCCCCTATAACAAGACAGAGCTGCTAACTGAACTCTCCAGGACCTGCCTTTACCAAACCCGTCCTGCAGAAAACTTAATACCAAGGGAAATGACACTGTTGTCACGCGAGTGTGCCTCCGCGAGCACCCGTCCTCAAAGATGCGCCATATACACACATATGTAAAAGACGCAGACTTTTTTTTTCTCTTTTGTTTTTTTGGCGGCAAGGTGGCAAAGACTGCTGCCGAGCAACTCTTTTTCCTTAAGCTTGCCCTTTCAACGGCCACCCCGTAAGTAAAAACCGATGCACCTGAGGCATTCGAAGGGAACTCCGTAGCAACCGAATCTTCAATGTCAGAAACCTCCATGGATTCCCATCGAGCAACCGTATGAGGCAGGCATGCCTCGGCCAGCCCGAGGCCCCCAACCACACATTTCCCTGAAGCGCTTTGATACGCAGAACCATTTGACCTATGAGTGTCCCCGGTGGAAAGACAGAGAAGACCAGACGACAGCCGCCGTTGAAACAGTGCGCCGATGCCTTCCAACTTCCTTTCGCGTCGTCTGAAGAAGCAACCTGTTTACGCAGAGTGAAACGCCGCCATGAGGTCCATTACTGGCTGTCTCCATATGCGACCGATCTGTGCGAACACCTCCGGATGCCATTCCCATTCTCTGGCATCTACTCGGGCCCAGCTGAGGAAATCCGCCGTCACAATGTCCTTACCCGCAACATGTGTCACTGAAAACGCTGGCAGTCAAAGCTCTATCCACACACACAGACCCTCTGCAGCGGCCTCTATGGCCACACTTCCGGTTCTGCCCTGCTAATTGATGTAGGCCACCGCCGCAGAGTTGTCGGACAGTACTCGCACCGCTCGACCTGTCACCGTAGCTTTGAAAGCCTGCAACGCCCAGCGTATCACTCGCATTTCCAGTCGGTTGATTGACCACTGGGTCTCCTGTGTACTTCAATAGCCCTGCGCGAAATGATCTCCGAACGTAGCGGAGTTTAACAAAGTTTTTGGCCAAGCTCCCGGAGGAAAGGTCCATAACCTTTTATTAGAGAGAAGCTGGAAAATTATTAATTTTATTTTTTTTTTACCAACTTTCACCAATCCAAGATGTTCTACAAGGCACACAACTCAGAGCATCACATCTGTTGTACATGCAAAGGAACCCTTAAAATATGAGCATACATGAATCCACCGCTTGCTCCGCTACAAGCATTGAATAGCCTATTTGTCTTCTTGGAAACCAGCCAGGGCCTTAAGACCTGGATTGGATACCCTAGGAAACAGGATACTGGACCTGAAAGAGCTTGGTCTGACCCAGTATGGCATTTCTCGCATCCTTATGAACGGAACCTCCCCAAGGTCTCTGCCTTGGAAGTAACAGGCTGCGCCTGGCCCTGTGGCAAGCTCACACGGAGCAGTGCAGCCTAGTGGTTGAGGCAAGTTGCCAGAGGACCAAGGGTTTGAATTCCAATCGAAACCACCAATCTTGGGCCATAAAAACTGGAGTTTCTGGTCCCACAGGTGGTCCTTCTGGCCTTCGTTAAGCGACTTAACCCTCTGCCTCAGGTACCAAAACATAAATTGTGAGCCCTTCAGGGACAAGGGAAATAGAAATACCGTAATCGACTGCATGTCACTCTGACTGTAGGCAATCAGTATATTCAAATAAATAACTGACTGGGAATATGTGACCGTAGCAAACACTGGCAGTGGAGAGACATCAGAGCTGGTGCTGGTTCCTGGTCTTCCTTTCTCGCTCTCCCAGTCCTTCTGCCAGCATTGAGAAAGGGCTGAAAATTTATTTATTTATGTATTTATTTAACAGTATTTCTAAACCGCCTTATCTTAATAATCAAGGTGGTATCACAGCAAGCAATCAGGTAAAGTGTGTGTGTTGTACATGCAGTGAGGAAAATAGATTGTCCAGTGGGCCGGGGACCTTGCGTCCTGGACATCAGAGAGAAAGAGGGGCTAGGATCTGGGAGCAAAGCCCAAAGAGAAAGGGAAACTGGTGACTGACACTGTAGCTCCTCCGGACGGCTCACTCCACAGCAGATCCCACGACTGCATCTCCAACCCCATGTAACACCATGAGAACCTCACGCACTTATTACAATCTACATCCCCCCATTACTGGAGAAGTTACCTTAGCGTGATACTACAGCCTGAGCAAAGAAATGCAGTCTCAGTCTGCAAAGAGTGCACCCAAAAATCATGCCTAAGCAATTGTGAGCACATACAAAGTGCACATCTACATATACGGGTGACCCAGCACCTGTCACCCAAACACAGTGAAGTGAGCACGCTTGAACATAGGCTGAATGCATGGAGCATACACAGAGTATTGACTTCCGCTATGAAACCTTCCAGTGCCCTGGAGCGCTAAGCCCCCGACTGTGCTACCTAGACGTCCTTCTCTTCACCCTCAGCACGGGCCCTT
This sequence comes from Ichthyophis bannanicus, assembly GCA_033557465.1. Lineage (NCBI taxonomy): Eukaryota > Metazoa > Chordata > Amphibia > Gymnophiona > Ichthyophiidae > Ichthyophis > Ichthyophis bannanicus. The sequence continues at coordinate 1,542,179,224 of CM066031.1, forward strand.
TAATAAGATGACAAAGACGGGTCAGTGCCCCTGCTAAATGCTTAAAGCCCTGCTCTGACAGCACAGGCTCTAGAAATAGATGAGAATTTCCTGGGAAGGGTATGCTAAGTGGAGCTATGAAACACACAGGCAGCCCCCCCACCCCCCGGCCTTCCTGCAGTCAGAGAAATAACGGTGGGATACACCGACAACCTTGCAAGTGGAGGTCTTAGAGGTTGCTGCCTGTGTGAACCTGACAAAGAATACGATTTCGTATTTTACAAACCCCCCCCCAGGGATGGGGGCACTGAATACTATTATGTGATTCATGAGCAGCGCTGCCATCCAGTGGCCTTTAGGGCACCAGAGCCCGACAAACGATACAGAAGTTAAGAGTTTTAAATCTTGGTCATATAATCTTGATTTGCAGAACATTACAGTTGCTTGTTTAGTCACTAACCCCTGAGTGCCCATGAGGTGGCCCTGTGGTTATTTCTTCCCTGACTTGCAGAGATCAATCTGATGATGGCTGCATATACACGGTCACAGAAAGGCACTATAGAGTGTACTAGCTGCCCTCTGGTGGCCATAGACCGTAGCACAGGCACTTCTTGGTTGACAGTTTAACTGTTATTATTATATATTTTTTTATATCCTAAGGTTTCCTAAACCTGTCCCTGTGAAACCACAGGCGTTTGGGCAACTTTCACTATAGAATACATTTGCAGACCATCAATACAAAAAAGAGCTACTGTCTCAAGCACACTTCCAGCCTGTCCCTCCTTCCAACTACAAGTTAGGGCTCTGCCCTTGAAGAACCTAAAAGCTGGAAATTTGCCTAATACCCCGGGACTTAACAGATGCTCCTCAGAGACATGATTAGGAGGGAGAGAACATGTCTCTGAGGAGCATCTGTTAAGTTCCAGGAGCATCTGAGAGAACATCAGAGACCTATGCCAAAACTGCTGTCCTATTAAACTAAGAATAAACTTAAACTTAAAAATAAAGAGGACTGACAACAGCCCCCTTAAGGCTGAGGACCCCCCCACCCCGAGCCTCAAAAAACCTACAAACCAAAGAAACACTAGACCTAAAAATCTAGCTATTCTGCCTGTCGTCTTCCTCACACAGGCAGCTCGCTGCAACTCCCGCCACACAGTCCAAATACCTAGAGAGAAAATGGCCGCCCCTTTGCCAACTAATTTTGGCGCCAAGAACAGCCGCTGCAAAAAGGAGGCCTCAGCAGACCGACAGAGCAAAGGCCTTACCTGCAGGGCCAAAAGCCATGTAGCCTGCTCCTACCGCCTTCAATTCATCCGATCCTCAAGCCGTGCTGCCGCACCCGGCAGCTATGGCGAGGACCGCTAATGACTAATGAAATGGATAAATGAACATTTAAAATCACTTTTACCTTTACTGAAGACTCTTGTTGGCATATGGAAGACAGTCAATCAGCAAAAGAATCAAAATTAAGAAAATCCCACTTCTGGCCACAAGATGGTGCTCCATTTTCAACTGTACAAAAAACGAGACAATGTACGAAAACTGGGACAAAATCTCGACAAAAAAAGTCAACGAAAACCGAATCATACGAAAACTAGGGAATACAAAAACTGAGGTTTGACTGTATTTATTTCTCAGTTTTCTGTATGTAAAAATATAGTTATCTATAAAATGTATTTTTTGTTAATATTTTTGGGTGTCTGGAACAGATTAATTGGATTTACATTATTTCTTATGGGAAATATTGCTTCAGTTTTCATACATTCGGTTTTAGTCAGACTTTTTCGAACGGATTAATCACGAAAACTGAGGTTCCACTGTATAAAACAAATAAAACAGACTATCTCACAACACACAGTCCACTCAAACCCCCCTCAACATGCAATGTCATTATCGTGCATCCTTATAAACGCACGATCTTTGAAAAATAAGCTCCCAATTATTAATGACTTGTTATCTGACTTAAAACCTGATATTCTATGTATTACAGAGACATGGCTCTCTGATACTGATACAGTCCTTCTAAACCAACTTGACAACTTAAATTACGATATTACCCACACACATAGATCTAACAAAAAAGGTGGCGGTGTACTGATGATGACAAAAATAAACCTAAAAGCCAAGAAAATTCTATCTAACACCTCCAATAACATTGACACTCTAATAATAGAAATCGGACAGCTGAGAATCTGCTTAATATACAGACCTCCTAACCAAAACGCAGACAGTCTTCACTCACTAATTGAACTCCTTAATTCATCAACAGAACAAAACCCCCTAATCATCCTAGGAGATTTCAACCTCCCATCACTTGCAAATACTGATTCCAACCTCTTCCTGGAAACCATAACTGACTTAGACTTCCACCAAATTATAAACATACCAACTCACACTAAAGGTGGTACACTTGACCTTGTCCTCCTTCCTCATTCACTATTTAAACTTTTCAACCCAGACTCCTTACAATGTACTGAAATACCCTGGTCTGATCATCATCTAATTAAAATAAACTTCACTTACAACATTATCGGTGTCATAAAACACACAAGAAATGACCAAACTATAAAATTCAAGAAATTCATTGAAACTGAATTTCTAGACTCTACAATACCCCACCTTTCATCATCTCCAACAGATTTAGATGAAGCAGTCAAAAACTGGCATACCATCATCAATAATGCAGCCACAATTAACCAAAATAATAAAAAGCCAACCAATACTAAAACCAAAATCACCCCATGGTTCAACAGTACTTTAAAACATATGAAAAGAGATCTAAGAAAACTAGAAGCCAAATGGCGCAAAACCAAATCCACCATCCACAAAGAATTATATTATAACCACCTCACATTATACAAGGAAACCTTAGACAACACAAAGAAAAACTACTATGCCAGCATCCTATCAAATTCTTATAATAGACCAAGAGAACTATTCTCCATTGTTAGTAACCTAACTAATAACTCACAAACTTCCAGCAAGGAAATCACTGACATCTCAGCACAAACATTAGCTAACTATTACCATAACAAAACAAAACTACAATTCACGACTCCAGACTCTTTCCACAAACCTCATCACCCGATAGACGTATGGTCAGAATTTCACCCTATAACCAAAACATCATTAAAAAATATCATACTCAACCTAAACACCACTACCTCTTACCTAGATCCTTGCCCAGTAATCTGGATAAAAAACACTCTCCCAATCCTTCTTTCATTCATACTCCCCATTGTCAATCTCTCACTACTCCAAGGTTACCTCCCACCCACACTTAAACACGTACAAATAAGACCAATTCTCAAGAACAGCACCCTTGATAAAACCTCACCAAAATCATATAGACCCATCTCAAGTATACCATTCTTAGCAAAAGTAATAGAAAAAACAGTACAAATACAGACGCAGGAGCACCTAGACTCATCTTACCCACTCGACGAACAGCAATATGGTTTTCGCCCAAAGCATGGAGTGGAAACACTCCTCACAGTTCTAACAGATACGCTATTAAGAGGAATCGACAATCACAAACAAGCATTCTTTCTATTATTTATTGATATTTCAGCTGCTTTTGATAGCGTCCACCATACCATAATGCTCAACAGTCTGAGTCAAATAGGAATAAATGCCACAGTTCATAAATGGTTCTCCTCTTATCTTGATAATAGGACACAAAATGTACGAATAGGTAATCAAACCTCTGATTCATACAAACTGGAAACCGGTTTACCTCAAGGATCAGCGTTATCAGCACTCCTATTTAACATATACATAAAACCTGTTTGCAATATCTTTAAAAAATATGGTGTACTCTATCATCTATACGCAGATGATATCATGATGTACATTCCGTTCACGATTCCCAACTTACCGATGCAAACTCTGTCAGATTGCTTCAATGAAGTCACATCCTGGCTAAATACTCACAATCTCCAAATAAATCACTCCAAAACTGAAGTGCTAATCGTCACCAAAAACCAATCCTATACTCCACCTACACACATAACACTTCAAAACCAAGAAATTAAAATAAAAAATGAAGTAAGATATCTAGGTGTTATTCTAGATAAACACCTTACATTAGACACCCACATTAGAAACACCACAAAGAAAATCTATTTCAAACTCAAAATCCTTAAACAACTAAGACCCCTTGTATACATACATGATTTCATCAGCATAATTCAAGCCATCATAACCCCCCACTTTGACTTCGCTAACCTAATTTTATTGGGTATAACAAAACAAAACATTAAAAGAATTCAACTTGCCCAGAATGCAGCAGCTCGGATAATAACGAAAGTACATGCACATCAACATATAACACCAATACTAGAATCCCTTCACTGGCTGCCTATACAAAGTAGGATAGTATACAAAACATTGATAACCACATTTAAAACTCTAAACGACATGGCCCCAGTCACCCTAAGTAACCTAATCAGCAAAGAGCACTCAAAATCTACTCAAAGAAAAGGACAAACAAATAAACTAAAAACTCCCAAAGACTTCATAAAAGCAAATAAACTCACAAACAATAGAGCTTTTTCTCATGCAGCTCCAACAATCTGGAATTCCCTCCCAGATGATCTAAGATTGCTAACCGAGATCATCGAATTCCGCAAAAAGTGAAAACCTATCTCTTTTCTAAACATTACAACAACTCAGATCATCCCTCAATAGACTTAGATAATGGCTAACCAGATTTTATCTAACAAATCCCAAATGACCTACACATACAATTCTTCATAGCTGATACTGTACTTTGAATAACGCTTAAGCCCCACATAATGTGTATTTGTACATAATGTATATAGTTTACACTGTTCTATACTGTTCTGTATTAACACTAGTTGTTTATCTTATTGTTATTTAGTCATATGATGTTTTATGTAAAACAAACTCCGATTTGTTAACTGTTGTTTATTGTGAACCGCAACTGAACTATGGAAGATGCGGTATATAAATCATTGTTAAATAAATAAATAAGGAAATTTGCTCCTAACAACTAAAGGGAACTAATCCCCGATTGCCAATTAACCAAAGGTAACTGAATTAAAAGTAAAACTAAAAGTAAAATTAGAGGTAAAAATCAAAAGTAAAATCAGAATAGAATTTTTCACACTAAATGCTCCTTATCTGTTCCCCCAAGTGAGCCCAGAAGCTAGGCTCATTACGTCCTCCTGCTGCATGGAGACTGGACACACTGGGGGTTGATGGGAGAGACCAGCAGGTTATATCCAATGATGTCATGAGTTTGACATGCCCAGTCTCCAAGCTGCAGGAGGAGGTTCACTACCCAGAGGTTGAGGACTAAACTGGAGGAACGATAAGGAAACCATTATTAAAAGGGACCCAGGAGATCACTGCTTGACCCAATACAAGCATTGAGGAACCTGTGTCTTTTGGGGAGACTGCTAGGTACTTATGACCTAGATTGGCTACTGCTGGAAACAGGATACTGAGCTGGATGGACCTTGGTCTGACCCAGTATGGCATATCTTATGTTCTTATGTTCTTAACGGACTTCAGCATGGGTGGATGGGAGTGAGTGAGAGTATTAGTTGATGTGACATGGGGGGGGGGTGGTGATAAGGGAGCAAGGGCCTGCTGATACAGCTTTCTCTGAGAGGGCCTGCCTGGAGGGTAAAATAGGCTGTGGAAGTGAAGGGGATGCGGGTGGAAGTGGAGCAGGAGGTGTTGATTGTGGATTTGCTAGGACATGGTTGGTTAACAAGCATTATGTTGAGTGAGGTGGGGTTCTGGGTAGAGACATGAGATTGGGGGGGGGGGGGATCTGAGGTTAAGGTAAAGGTAATCTCCATAAATGATAGGGGGATGAATTCTCCTTTCAATAGGTAATCATTGTTAAAATAAATTAACAAACGGGGTACCATTTGCAATCAGCAGGAAACACATTTGTTAAGGAAGATTAACATGGATGTTGCCTGGGGTGGTGTTATTTGCATCTACTATTGGGGGCAAGAAGAAGGGGAGGGGGACTATTTTGCTCAGTCCTTAAAGGCTGAGGTGAAGGAAGTGGTAAGAGATAGAGGAAGTAGGTATATGGTATGGAACATTACATGGGGTGAGAGTTATTTAGTGTGGCTATTGTGTATGCTCCTAATATATAACAGGAGTTCTTTATGGAAATGGAAAAGATTTGCTTGGGGATGTGGGACGTGTTGGCTGGTGATTTCAATGTCACGTAGGCTCCTAGGCTTGATTCTTCTGCACAATCTGAAACCAGAAGGGAGGATCATATGGCATTGAGCGGTTTTGTAGAAAGAATGGGATTATATGATGTCTGGAAGAAGTTAAACCCGGTGGAAAGGGAGCATACTTTTTCCACAGGTGCACTCCTCATCGAGAATTGATTACATTTTTCTAGATAAAGGGTGGCGTATAAAGGCGAGGGGGGGGGCAGTATAGAGAAAAATATGGTCTGATCATGCCCTTATATGGGTTGAGTAGGATCAGGGGCAGGAAGGACTTGGGGTTCAGTTCTGGACGTTAAATGAAAGTATATTGGAAAAAGTGGGAGTAAAGGAGGTAGAGGAAAAATGTGGAGTAAAGGAGGGTAAAGGACATAGAGGAGGTGATAAGGAAATATTTTTTGTTTAACAGTGAAGATGAGATGAAGAAAGGGGAGCGCTGGGATGCTTTTAAAGCAGTCATTAGGGGTGTGTTGCTGAAGTGTGCAAGCAGGTTTAAGGAGAAAAGAGGGTCAATTAGAACAAGCTTTAGTTGAACTTAAACAATTGGAGGGGGTGCTGAGGGAGACTGGGTTGCAGGAAGATTGTGTGATTGAAGGGGGTGAGGGAAAAGATTAAGGGAATTTAGGCAGAGGTGATGACTTTTGATTTAAACAGGACTTGACAAAGGAATTTTGAATGGGAAAATAGGGCAGGTAGAGTACTTGCTAGTCAGTTGAAGGTGAGGAGACAGCAGTGTTATATAGCTGCAATGCGGAAGGGGGGGGAGGTATTCAGAGGATGAGGAGATTCGGGAGGCATTCGTGGGGTTTTATAGAAATCTGAATAAGTCAGAGAGGACTGAGGGGAAAAGAGGACATAAAGAAGTATATAGAAGGAGTGGCGTAACCCATGCTCTCAGAAGAGCAGGTGGGCTTTCTTGATTCACCCATTAAGGTGGACAAGGTGTTGTCTGCTATTAAGGAGTTGAAGGGTGTTCGGCTCCAGGGCTGGGTGGACTATTGAGCAAATTCTGTAAGAGGTTTTCTGGGGTGTTGGCTCCCCACATGGTAACAGTCTTTAATGCAGTATGACAAGGAGAGAGCTTGCCTGCCTCTATGCTGGAGGCTGGGATTACTGTTTTGCCAAAGCTTGGTAAGAACCTGGAAGTAGCTGGCTCCTACAAGCCAATTTTGATGCTGGACTTGGATGCCAAGCTGTTGGCGAGTTCTAGCTGTGCGACTGAATGCATTTATTAGTAGTCTCATCCACGAGGATCAATCCAAGTTTGCCACAGATAGGCAAACAGGAGATAACATCAGAAGGGTGGTGCTGTAGAGGTTTACCTTTTAAACTTTCTCTTACCCTTCCCTGAAGGACTCCTCCCCTCCCCCTCCTGCTGAATTAGTGTTGTGGTCTTCCATTTTCTGTGCTGCACACGTGGGTTTAGTTCAGATTGCCTTGGTGTTCTCTAAGAAGAGGGGTGCTTCCAGTGCTCTCCCAAAGGTGATTTTTTACTGAGTTGCTGCATAACTGTGAGTCTTGTTTCCAAATAACTGTGCATCTGTTTGTCTCCACATAGCTCTCTATCTGTCCATAGTTGGGTTCCTTACCCACTCCATTGCTGTAGAGGTTTACCTTTTAAACTTTCTCTTACCCTTCCCTGAAGGACTCCTCCCCTCCCCCTCCTGCTGAATTAGTGTTGTGGTCTTCCATTTTCTGTGCTGCACACGTGGGTTTAGTTCAGATTGCCTTGGTGTTCTCTAAGAAGAGGGGTGCTTCCAGTGCTCTCCCAAAGGTGATTTTTTACTGAGTTGCTGCATAACTGTGAGTCTTGTTTCCAAATAACTGTGCATCTGTTTGTCTCCACATAGCTCTCTATCTGTCCATAGTTGGGTTCCTTACCCACTCCATTGCTGTAGAGGTTTACCTTTTAAACTTTCTCTTACCCTTCTCAGCTGTAACTTACCTTGCCTCTCTCAACTAACTGGGCTTTATGTGGTACCCCCCTCCTTCCTGCTGAGGGTTCAGGACAGGGTACCTTGTAACTGCCCTCTTTAGTAGGACTTTTCTCCCTCCCTCCCTCCCCAGCACCCACCCACCCCTTGGCTAATTGTACCTTTATAGGTACTTGCACATCTTAGAAGAAAGGGGCTGCTCTCAAGTGCAGCTCGTTATCCAAATCAGTCATACACGGAGGATCTGAGCTTAATTAATTAAGCTTCAGGTATACAAGGTGTATTAGGGGTATTAGATACACTTTTATTGGTATAAGCATCTACACCAATCCTTAGTATATACAGAATTTAAAAGACCTAAACACAAGCTTTAAACTAAGATGCAGACAGAAGTCCAGCAACGAGATGGGGGTTCTCCGGTCTTTTGCATTGAGTGTCACATGTATGATTTTCTCCCAGTTGGTGAGAGGTCTTACGTATGCACTAAGTGCAAAGAACTCTTTGCTCTCAGGGAGCGAGTCCGTTCTCTAGAAGCTAGAGTAGCAGACCTGGAAGACATAAGAAAGACAGAGATGTACATGGACGTGACCTACAGGGATATAGTCCTGAAGTCCCACCTCCAGTCTGGCAGCATCCCTGCTGCCATGGAGGAGAGAGGTCACATGACAGGAGAGCATCACCCTGGTGTGGCAGGAAGTGATCCTGTAACTAGGACCTGTCCTCCAGGTGATGTAAAACCCTCTTGCACCGAGGACGTTTCTCCAGGGCCACGTGCCCATGAGGGGAGGGTCAGGACAGCTGTTATAGTTGGTGATTCAATCATTAGGAATGTAGATAGCTGGGTGGCTGGTGGACGTGAGGATCGCCTGGTAACATGCCTGCCTGGTGCGAAGGTAGCGGACCTCACGCACCGCCTAGATAGGATCGTAGATAGTGCTGGGGAGGAGTCTGCTGTCTTGGTACATGTTGGTACCAATGACATAGGAAAATGTGGTAGGGAAGTTCTGGAGGCTAAATTTAAGCTTTTAGGTAGGAAGTTGAAATCCAGAACTTCCAGGATAGCGTTCTCCGAAATGCTTCCTGTTCCACGTGCAGGACCCAAAAGACAGGCAGAGCTCCGGAGTCTCAATGCGTGGATGAGACAATGGTGCAAGGATGAGGGTTTTGGATTTGTTAGGAACTGGGGAACATTCTGGGGAAAGGGGGGGCTCTTCCGAAGGGATGGGCTTCACCTTAATCAGGATGGGACCAGACTGCTGGCATTAACCTTTAAAAAGGAGATAGAGAAGCTTTTAAACTAGAAATTAGAGGAAAGCCGACAGTCACCCAGGAGCGCATGGTTCGGACGAAGGTATCCTTGAAGGATACTACCAAAAGCAATGAGGTTCCAAAAGGGAGTATAGTAGCCGAAATGCCCTTGAGTAAGGAGCAGACAGAGAATAGAGATTCCAAATTACCCATGCCTACCAATAGCCAGATTAATATGAATAAAATACAGTCTCTAAAATGCTTGTATGCCAATGCTAGAAGTCTAAACAATAAGATGGGAGAGTTAGAATATATGGCACTAAATGAGAGGTTAGATATGATTGCACTCTCAGAGACATGGTGGAAGGAGGATAACCAGTGGGACACTGTGATACCTGGATACAAACTATATCGTAATGATAGAGCTGATCAAATTGGTGGAGGGGTTTGCGCTCTATGTTAGAGAGGGCATTGAGTCAGAAAGGATTAAAGTTTTGCAGGGAACAAAATTTGCTGTAGAATCTCTATGGATTGAAATTCCACTTATGAAGGGGAAGGTGATGGCAGTGGGGGTGTACTATCGACCGCCTGGCCAGAATGAACAAATGGATGATGAAATGCTCAAAGAAATCACAGAAGCTAACAAAAGTCACAACAGAGTAGTAATAATGGGTGATTTCAATTACCCCGGTATCGACTGGGTCAGTGTCACGGCAGGACAAACTAAAGAGATAAAGTTTCTAGATGGAATAAATGACTGCTTCTTGGAGCAGCTGGTTCATGAACCGACCAGAGGGGAAGCCATACTGGACCTAGTCCTTAGTGGAACGCCAGATCTGGTGCAAGAAATAAGGGTGTTGGGACCACTTGGCAATAGTGACCATAATATGATCATGTTTGATTTAATTATTGGAGAACAAATAGTAAAGAAATCCACAGTACTACCTTTTAACTTTCAAAAGGGAGACTATGATAGAATGAGGAATATAGTTAGGAAAAAACTAAAAGGAGCGGTTCCAAAGGTTAAAGACTTACAGCAAGCTTGGGCGTTATTTAAAACTACTATCCTCGAAGCCCAGACCAGCTGTATTCCACGCATTAAGAAGAGTGGGAGAAAGTCCAAAAAACTGCCAGCATGGTTTAAAGGTGAGGTCAGAGAGGCTGTTGCTGCCAAAAAAGCAACCTTCAGGAAATGGAAAAAAGAGCCAAATGATGAAAACTGGAAACAGCACAAGCACTGGCAAGTTAAATGCAAAGCATTGATAAGGCAGGCAAAGCGGGAATTTGAAAAGAAACTTGCTGCGGAAGCAAAAACACGAAATAAAGACTTTTTCAAGTACATTCGTAGCAAAAGGCCTGTGAGAGAGTCAATTGGACCGTTAGATGATAGAGGGGTAAAAGGGGCAGTAAGAGGAGACAAGGCTATAGCGGAGAGACTGAATGAATTCTTTGCTTCGGTCTTTACTGAGGAAGATGTAGGGATGTTACCCAAGACTGAAGTGGTATTTAAAGGTGATACTGCAGAGGAATTGAGAGAAATATCGCTACACCGGGAAGATATATTACAACTATTTGATAAACTGAAAAGTAGCAAATCACCTGGACCGGATGGTATACATCCCAGAGTGTTGAAAGAACTGAAATATGAGATTGCAGACCTGCTATTGGTAATCTGTGAACTTTCATTAAAATCATCTGTAATACCTGAAGATTGGAGGGTCGCCAACGTAACACCAATTTTTAAAAAGGGTTCCAGGGGTGACCCGGGAAATTACAGACCGGTGAGCCTGACGTCAGTACCAGGGAAAATGGTAGAAAACATCATAAAGAACAAAATTACGCAGCATGTAGAAAGTCATGGCCTAATGGGAGACAGCCAACATGGCTTTAGACAAGGAAGATCTTGTCTTACTAATCTGATATGTTTTTTTGAAGGTGTGCATAAACAGGTAGACAAAGGTGAGTCGGTTGATATAGTGTATCTGGATTTTCAGAAAGCTTTTGACAAGGTCCCCCATCAGAGACTTTTGGCAAAGCTAAAAAGTCATGGGATAGGAGGCAGTGTACTATTGTGGATCGGGAACTGGTTAAAAGATAGAAAGCAGAGAGTAGGGCTAAATGGCCAATATTCCCAATGGAAAAAGGTGAATAGTGGAGTACCCCAGGGATCTGTACTGGGTCCGCTGCTTTTTGACATATTCATAAATGACCTGGAAAAGGGAATAACGAGTGAGGTTATCAAATTTGCAGATGACACAAAACTGTTTAAAGCTGTTAAAACCCAAGAGGAAAGTGGAAAACTGCAGGAGGACCTGGATAAATTGGAAGACTGGGCATCCAAATGGCAAATGAAATTTAATGTGGACAAGTGCAAAGTCATGCACCTAGGAAAGAACAACCCACACTATAGTTACTCGATGCAAGGCTCCACATTAGAAGCCACCACCCAGGAAAAAGATTTAGGAGTCATCGTGGATAACATGTTAAAACCCTCCACCCAGTGTGCAGCGGCGGCCAAGAAAGCAAACAGAATGCTAGGTATCATAAGGAAAGGGATGGAGAATAAAACAAAGGATATTATAATGCCTCTGTATCGCTCCATGGTACGACCGCACCTTGAATATTGTGTGCAATTCTGGTCACCGTATCTTAAAAAGGACATAGCGTTATTAGAAAAAGTACAGAGAAGAGCCACCAAATTGGTGAAGGGGATGGAAGGCTACTCCTATGAAGAGAGGCTAAAAAGGTTAGGGCTCTTTAGCCTGGAAAAGAGACGGCTGAGGGGAGATATGATAGAGGTCTATAAATTAATGAATGGAGTGGAACAGATAAACGTGGATCAATTGTTTACGCTATCAGAATATAGAAAGACTAGGGGACATGTAATGAAGCTACAGGGTAAACTATTTAAGACAAATAAGAGAAAATATTTTTTCACTCAACGTGTAATCAAATTCTGGAATCTGTTACCGGAGGATGTGGTAAGGGCTGTTAGTATAGCTGGGTTTAAAAAAGGTTTGGACAAGTTCCTGGAGGAAAGGTCCATAAACCACTATTAAAAAGGGACCCAGGATATCAATGCTTGACCCAGTACAAGCATTGTGGAACTTGTGTCTTTTGGGGAAACTGCTAGGTACGTATGACCTAGATTGGCCACTGTTGGAAACAGGATACTGGGCTTGATGGACCTCGGTCTGTCCCAGTATGGCATGTCTTATGTTCTTATGTTCTTATGAATTTAATAGCAGATGTACACACACGGGCCATTCTTGTGTTATTGCTTGCGACTGATGCAGAAAAGGTCTTCAATAGAGTAGAGTGGGAGTAGTTGCTGGAGGTACTATCAAAGTTTGGCTTTGAGACATAATTTAAGGGGTGAATTCAAGCATTGTATTTTACTACTACTATTAACCATTTATATAGTGCTACAAGGCTTACACAGCGATGTACATATACTTGAAGAAAGACGGTCCCTGCTCGACAGAGCTTACAATCTAGACAATACAATAGGTGAGAATAGAGGTACAAATAGGGAAGGGTAAGGAGACACATGGAAAACAAGGGATCAGGATCCAAAAGCAACCTCAAAGAGGTAAGCTTTTAGCATGGACTTGAAAATGGGCAGAGATGGACCCTAATGAACAGACTAGTAGTTTGCTCTGGGCATAAGGAGCAGTAAGGTGAAAGGATCAAAGTCTGGAGTTAGCAGTGGAAGAAAAGGGCATAGAGAGAAGCAAGTCAGTAGAACAGAGTTCACGAGGAGGGGTGTAGGGAGAGAAGAGAGAGGAAAGATATTGAGGAGCAGCAGAATGAAAGCATTTGTAGGTCAGAAGAAGAAGTTTGAATTGCATATGGAAACAGAAGGGGAGCCAATGAAGTGACTTGAGAAGAGGGGTTCAATGAGTAAAGGGAGGCTGGTGGAATATTAGGCGCGCAGCTGAGTTTAACAGATTGAAGGGGAGAGAGATGACAGAGGGAGACCAGCAAGGATGAGGTTGCAATAGTATAGACAGGAGGTGACTAAAGAGTGAATTAGTGTCTTCATAATGTGTGCAAAAAGGGCAAATTTTGCTAATGTTATGTTATAGAGAAAGAAATGACGGGTTTTAGCAAATCAGTTGGATGTGGATGGAGAAGGAGAGGGAAGAGAAAGATAACCTCAAGGTTGCGGGGCTAAAGAAACAGGAAGTAGAAGACTTATCTACAAAGATAGAGAAAAGAGGAAGGGGGAAGGGGGAGGAGGGTTTGGGGGGAAAATAAGAAGTTCCATTTTGGCCATGTTCAATTTCAAACAGTGGTGAGACATCCAGGCAGCGAAGTCAGATAGGCAGGCAGAGATTTGGGCTTGGATTGTCGGAGAAATATTAGGTATAGAGAAATCGATTTGAGAGTAAATCACATAAAAATGGTACTGAAAGACATGGGAGGAGATGAGAGCACCAAGGAACTGGGTATAGAGAGAAAAAACAAGAGAGCCTAGAACAGACCCTTGGGGTACACCAACAGAGAGTGGGATAGCAGTAGAGGAGAAATCACTGGAACAAACACTGAAAGAGCAATGGGGGAGAGAAGAAGAGAACCAGGAGAGCACAGAGCCCCTAAAACCAAGTGAGGGCAATGTGTCAAGGAGAAGGTGGTGGTCAATAGTGACAAAGGCAGTAGAAAGGTCAAGAAGAATGAGGATTGCGTAAAGGCCTTTGGATTTGGCCAAGAACAAGTCGCTGGAGACTTTGGCAAGAGCCATTTCAGTAGTATGTAAGGGACGAAAGCCAGATTGTAGTGGATCTAGAAGGGCTTCAGAGGAAAGAAATTCAAGGCAACAGCAGAGAAATGCACGTTCAAGAAGTTTAGAAATGAAGGGAAGAAGGGAGATAGGATGAAGGACAAGTAGGGTAAAGTGAAGGTTTACTGAGGAGAGGTGTGACCACAGCATGATTGAAGGCTGCTAGGACAGTTGCAGTGGAGAGCAATAGATTGAGAATATGCAAGATGGAAGGGATGACAGAGGAGGAGATGGAGTTAAGGAGATGAGTGGGGATAGGATCCGAGGAACAGGTAGTGAATTTAGAGGAGGAAAGTCGGCAAGTGATTGCCTCATCAGAGATCTTAGAAAAGGATGAAAGGTAGAGGAGAAGAATTGGCATTGAAGAGGGGGGGGAGAGGGAATGAAGCTGATCTTGTGGGAAACTGGAGTGTAATCTTGTGGACTTTGTCATGGAAGAAGTAGGCTAGTGTTTGGGCAGAAAAGGAAGGCGGGGTAGGAGGCAGAGGCACCTTGGGGAGAGAGTTGAAAGTTAAAAAGAGATGGCAAGGATCAGAGGCAAGAAAATTGGTCAAATGGACATAGTTTTGCTTGGCAAGTGCTATGGTTGACTGAAAGGGGGTAAGCAGGAATAAGCAGGAATTTGAAGTGAAGAAAGTCAGAAAGGGTGCAGGATTTGAGCCAGATGCACTGAGCTGAGTGGGCACAGGAGCACAGATAACGGATAGTCGAAGACAGCCAGGGGCTGAGGTACGGTGCACCTCACAGGATGTGGCATGGGCGGAGCAAGAGCATCCAGAGCAGAGGAGAGTGAAGTATTATAGGAAACAGCCTCATCAACAATTTTAGAAGACAAAGTGGAGCAAAGAGGTGATGAGATAAAGTGGAGAAAGCCGATGGATCGATAGCATGAAGATTCCTAAAAAGGTAGGAGCAGTCTGGGTGAGACTGAAGCAGGGAGTGATGAAGAGTGAAGCTTAGCAGGTGATGTTTAGATAAGGGAAGGGCTGAGGTGTGGAAATTAGAGGGTAAGCAATTAAGAGAAGAAAACAAGGTCAAGTGAGTGGGGGCAGTAGAGCAAAGCTGGAGGTTGAATGAGGAAGTAAAGGAAAGCACTTACCTGTAACAGGTGATCTCTGGGAACAGCAGGAATAAGTCTTCACATATGGGTATCGTCGGTACCGACGGAGCCTGCGCAGGAACGCTCCCCAGCGTCCAATCAGAACACTTTTGGGAGCATCCCACAGCGCCTGCGTGCTGACTTCCCGCCTTTCCCAACTGCCTCTCTCCAGTTGAGTTTTAGAGCTGAGACAAAGAGAGAGAGAGCGAGGGAAAGGAAAGAGATAGAGATATACAACTCCTAGGGGAGGTGGGTGGGTTGTGAAGACTTATCCTTGCTGTTCCCAGAGATCACCTGATACAGGTAAGTAACTGTGCTATCTCCAGGAACAAGCAGGAATGAGTCTTCACATATGGGGACTCCCAAGCTAAGATGCCTGGAGGAGGCCTCAGCATGTTACAATCTAACGATGGGCCATGCTTATCCCTCAAAACCTCAGGCATCCAAGGGATGGAGGGTAGGAGTTGAACTAGGAAAGAAAAAGAGATGCTGTGGAACAGCTTAACTAAACAAGGTATCCGGAGGGGAGTCCTTGTGTAAATCATAAATATTAGAAAAAAGTTGAGTCTTAATTTTCTAATGTGGATCTCACTGAAAAATATTGCAAAAATATTTGTTGAGGGTAATAAGGTCTGTGGTTGAGAGCCAGATCATTATCCTCAAAGAAATTCCCTCAATGTGAAGTAGAGGGAAAAAAATAATTTTGCAATACAGGAAGAGATGAGAAGTCCTCAAGGCCAGAACTAACCCCAGAAGAAGTACTGGGGGAGTTCAATGAGGTTGGACTTTTGAGAAATAGCTAAAGCTTCTGTAAAGTCCAAAAAATTGAACTTCTTGTCCTTGGAGCAGAATAAGGTCCTAGGAAGAGTGGAGATAATCTGATTGGTTTGGATGAAAAGGTAGAAATACCCTTTGCAGAAAAAAAGGGGATAGGTCTTTAAGACCCCCTTTATTCCAATGAAAGAGAAAGATATTTGTACTAGGCGTTGAGCCTCCAATTTTTTGAAGATCAGTAAAAGTCTTTTGTAAGTGATGTCACTTATGATGAAGACTTTACATGTAGAGCTTCAGATGTGACGTAACCTAAAAGGTAACGGTAAAAGAAGGTATTTGGTAAAAAAACATAGAAATTGGTTGTCCACTGAGTTTATGGTAAACTGGGGCAGCATTAATATGGACAGTAGACAAATCTTTCAAAGTCAGATGTTGTATAGAGATTGACGCAACAAGAAGGATTAAGACCTACTTGAGAATCTTGATGGAGAATCTCTGTCTGGGTAAATATGGAAGAACTATAGAGAAAGTTTCATGGAAACTGGTAATATGTTCTTCACTTACAGGGATAGGATTAGACTTCTTGACTGTATTCAGTCTCTTATATGCATTTTATTGTTCCTAATATTTTACATTTGTTTGCATATTGTTTTTTATGAATTGTATTTTCATCCTTCTCGATCCTTGCAGCACAAGTTATCGGTTAGTATGTTTATGCAGCTGTTTATTTAATGATATCTGCATGTTTTTACCTATTCCCCTGTAGATTAGGAAGAGTGGTTCGGTCCACCATTTTCACGTTGTTTGTTTGTCCCTTCATGGTAATGTATTTCATTTTTATGGCATAAAATTGAGGATGTTTTTATTGCTTTATTACCATTGTATTTTTATTTTTTATTTATTTTTAATATTGATGTTTGTGTCTGTTTTAGACCCCTGAAGAAGGCCTCCGGCCGAAACCGTTGAGTTGGGTCTGCTAATAAAGAATTTTTATACCACTTCTCTGTGTTTGGCCGTGGTCTCTAGCTTCCGCTTTGCTCGGCAATATAAGGGAATACCATGTTTGCCTCTTTATGAGGGCAATATGAGTATCATGCGTTCTCCTGTTCAACAAGCTACCATGAAGTATAGGAAATTAGAAGGAAAGTAGTGAATAAGGACCAACTGCAATGAAAAAAATGCATCCCTGTTGAGGAAGTTCCAGTGAGATATGGAACAGCCAGGGAATTGTGCAATTTTCTACACTTTCAAGTGGTCTAAACCCTGGTTATTTATTTTATTTTATTTATTTAACAGTTCTTCTATACCGCGCTATTTTAGATCAGTGCGGTTTACATTTAACATCAACTATACAACACAGGCACTCTGAGTTGTATTTACAATAAAACACGGAGATCAACTTGGAAGTAACTGGGGAAACTATCTACATTGTATTTACACTGGTGCCTATTTTCAGGCAGGGTATATCTACATCTTATTTACACTGGGTGTCTGAATTCTATTTCAGGGAGTACTGTTGAGGGATCGAGTTGATTATCCTTTTTCATACTGAGTCTGATTGTTTAGGTGTAGTGAGTGATTGTCTGAGGGGCAACATGTATGTTTACTAAGGCTGGATTCGGGGTAGTATGTAGTGAACAGGTGATGCTTTAATGCCTTCCTGAAGTGGGTTAGGTAGGTGATGTTTCGAATATAAGTGGGGAGGGCATTCCATGCTCTGGGTGCATAAATCGTAAATGCCCTATTCGTTGTTGCTTTTGTGCATTTCGTTATTGCTTTTGGGACCTCTAGGGTGTTTTGCATCGTGGGTCTTCTGTTTCTGTTATGTGGTACTTTGTGTATCATCTTGCTGATAGCTGTGGGGGTCAGAGTGTTTAAGGCTTTGAAGGTCAAGGTTAGTACTTTGTGGAGGGTTCTTGCTTGAACAGGTAACCAATGTAGGTTCATCAGGACTGGCGTTATGTGCTCTCTCCGTGAGGCCCCTGTTAGTACTCTCGCGGCAGTGTTCATTGCGAGCTGGAGCGGTGCTAGTGGTTACCTTTTCTTAAAAGGAAATTTTAAGGAATATGGTAAAAGTATGAAAAAACCAGTCATGTAGGAACATGACTGGCAGAGTCTACCAGCTGAAGCCCTTATTAACTATCTGGCAGCTACCTATTAGGAGTAGCTCTGAGGCTCTCTGGCAAAGGCCCACAGTTGCAGAGCTTTGTTGTAGAATTGCAGAGAGCATGATGTAGGTTGCTTAGATCTGGCTGTTGAATTGCCAGTGTGCAACCTAATCTATTCTGTTGGAGCCAAAGAGAACTGAATGTGGCTAAGAATAGTAGACAGGCCTGATGCCTGCAACAAATAGTCCAAATGAGTTCTGGATCTCTTTTGGAATTATCTGTTATTCAGGCAGCATAAAAGTTAGGTCCAATAGGTTGGAGAGGACCGACAGACATAATTTGGAGTAGTGTTACCCAATTTCTGTCCGAAAAGCTGCCTTAAAAAGATATGTGAGAAGGAGATGAACTGCAAAAGGGAGAAAACTCTGTATGGAAACTAGTTACTGGAGTAGGTATTAAAGGAAATCCTATGGCTTAGAGGATAAGCCCTCCAGTTGATTAGTAGTACTCTTAGAGACTGAATGTCTGGGCTAAGAGGGATAGAAATTAATACAGAGTTGAGAAGACTTACAATTTAGTAAGTCTTTGAAGGGATAGGGTCCCCTTGCAGTTAAAAGTATGAGATATCCTCGTACAGGAAACTGACAAGGTGAAAGGTATAGTTCACCCTGTTAGTTGTTAGTTCTCCTTTTTGTTTTAAAAGGAGAAACCTGTTATCTCTGGGGTATGATAGTCCTTAATAGCTCTTAGCTAGAAGGATAGATTTCTCTTGTAGCAAGAGATTCATGCCCAGAGCCGAGGACTGAGTCAATGTATGACTGATATCTCAGCATGGATGAGATGACTTTTAGATGCTTCTGTTGAAAAGAAGTAGGTACAAGTTCTAAACCTCACACAGAAAAAGTGAATAAAATATTAGAAACCCTGCGATTGCTGGGTTTGCTGAGCCTGTTGAGGTTTTGATTTTCTTAGTCTGGTGTGGTGTTGCCCATCTTTGGAAACATCTGTAGAATGGGTAGAAGATGGATAAAAAAACTTTTTCCCCTTGGGGGAATAAAGCTTTTTATGATATTTTTTATTATCTGGGATAGAGGAGAGTTTGGACAATCCTCTGAAAGTAACAGCATCAGTGCTCAACTGATTAGCTTGAAATAAAGCCTCCTTGTTGAAGAGATTTTCACCAGTACAAGGAGTATTTCCCAGCCTTTCCTGAACCCATCTGTCCAAATCAGAAACTTCTCCTATGTTAGAAGTTCTGCTAATAGACTTAAAACAGTCCAGGGAAGCACGATTAAGGAACCTAGAGATATTTTGAGCATGACTGACTAATAAGGAATACTCTGCTCTTTTATGCTCTGGAGGAAAAGGGTTCAAAAACTTTAAGTTCTTTGTGACCTCTTCAAGAGATGATCCCATATAGAAAATATATGAGATAATTTTTGCTGAAAGCATGGATGCCTGGAAGCATCGACGTCCAAAGGCATCTAAAGTCCTAGACTCACGACCTGGCGGATAAGAAGAGTGCTTCTTTGCACTCTTAATACGCCTCATTGCTGATTCTACAACAATAGAATGATGAGGAAGTTGAGTCTTTTGAAAACCTGGAGAAGGTGGCACCTTGTACATAGTGTCAAGTGTCTTGGAATGTGGGGATACCGTTAAAGGAGTTTCCCACATTCTTAACAGTAGATCTTGTAAGATCTGATGCACAGGAAGCATGATCACCTCATTTGGAATCCAGGGAAATTGCAGTGTCTCTGAATTCCCCAGTAAGGATTCTTTACCAGGTATAGAAATGGCAAGTAGCTTTGCCATATCAAGCAGAAAAGCTTGAGAAGAAATCTCCCCCGAAGAGGACTCTTTAAAATGAGGGGTAAAGGCTATACTTGTAGAAAAATCAGCCTTGGTACCGATGGATTCATCCCAGTCATCAGGATCGGAAGACTGAAAAGGATGAAGCATCGGATTTTCTTTAAAGCGATGTCTTTGGTACCGCCCGAGGTCGGTACCGAATCTTCCATGCTAGAGATTGATTCCAGGCTCAGCATCGAGGGAAGCGATTCTGTCAAAGTAAGCATGGACGGTACCGACACCGATGCCGATGTCGATACCGGTACCGAAGGCGATACCGATACTCGAGGAACGGTCTGCAGCAACTCTAACGGTACCGAAGTAGCCGAGAGTGCTAGACTACATTCATCGGTGAGGAGTGTTTTGTCCAACACCATAGCCGATGCCGGGGTGTCGGTACCGCTCGAAGCGGCCACAACCACCGAGCATGGCACAGGTATGTTCATCGAGGTAAGAACCTCGGGAACAACCCGGAGCCCCGTTAATGCTTTGGAGCTCGAAGACTCCCGCCGGGGCTTTATTGCCAAGATGTCCTCGAGGGCAAGGCCGAAGCCATCTCGATGCTGGGAAGGAGATCTACCACTCGAGGACTGGCTAGTCTTTACAGACTTTTGTTTGGTTACCTGATCCTGTGAAGAAGATATTCTAGCTGGTAACATCAAAGGGGATGTGAACCGGGTATAGAGTTCTGCTCGATTCTGAAGACTTCTTCTGTTTGAGCTCCAGCAGGAGAGACAGTCCAGAGGGTAATGGTCAAGACCTAAACATTTTAGACACCAAGTATGAGTGTCTGAAAAAATATCTGTACCGCCACACTGAGCATTTCTTAAGGATAGTGGCTGGCTTTTCCATAATGGAAGGGTAGAGGCCTAGTGGCCTAGAGACCGTCAGGCACTAAACAGGAAAAAATTTTTAAGAAAAGAAGAAATTCTTTAGGAAAAAGAAAGAAAAGTACCGGTGGTACCAGTAGCGTCAAGGGAAGGCAGACACGACCACAAAAAAATAAGAATAAAAAGAAGAATTTTCTGCGGTGACAGGAATACATCCTGCCGGCTCCACAGAAAACGGAAAACTGGAGAGAGGCAGTTGGGAAAGGCGGGAAGGCAGCACGCAGGCGCTGTGGGATGCTCCCAAAAGCGTTCTGATTGGACGCTGGGGAGCATTCCCGCGCAGGCTCCGTCGGTACCAACGATACCCATATGTGAAGACTCATTCCTGCTTGTTCCTGGAGATAGGAGCTTAGAAGCATAGGGGTCAGAAGAGTTATCAACATGAATATTAAAATCACTGAGAATAAGGGAGGAGGAGGATGAATCCAGAAAGAAGGAAAGCCATGAGTAAAAATCAGTGAGAAAGGTAGAAGTGGATTTGTCTGGGTGTCTATAAATAACAGCTATCCGAAGAGATAAGGGATTAATACAAGAAAAGCAAACCAGTCAACCACCAACAGAGCTTTCTCCTTCTAGGCACCTGTCCTTTGGAATAACATGCCCAATACCCTAAGAGAAACCAAAGATCTCACCCAATTTAGAAAATATCTCAAGACATTCATCTTCACCAAATACTATAATTTATGAGTATTAAAGCTCATATATTCCTCCAGTCTACATTATAGCGACTAGCACCATTTTCACACTATTACCATTCACTCCTTTGTATAGTAACAAGAATACTACACATGTAAATAGTTACATTATTTACTGTTATTGTTAATTACAATTGTTATATTGTTATATGTAAATGTTTCTCATTCCACGTAAACTGCATTGCGCAGGAGTTCTAAAGTTCCATGTAAACCGCTCCGATTTATATGACAAAGCGGTATATAAAAACAAAATCAATTATTTAATTAATTAATTAATTAATTAAAAAGGCAGATGGGAATGAACTTCAAAGGAGGAAAAGAAGCGAGACTGAGGTAGAAGGAGGCGCTGAAATTGGCAGGAAGGAGAAAGCAGAAAACCACCATCACTACCACGGCCAGTGGCACAAGGAATGTGGGAGAATAGCAGCCACCGTGACAGAGGGCAGTGACCAAACCGGTGCTATCAGGGAGGAGCCAGGTCTCAGTGAGAGCTAGAAGATGTAAAGTGTTAGAGATGGAGATCGTGAGTAAAAGGAAGTTTATTATATATGGAATGAGCATTCCCTAAGACACAGAAGGGGAGGGAGGAGAGGGAAAGGAGGGGACTATGCATGAGAATAGTTAAGAGAGGAACTATCAAGGGAGGGACAGAAAAGTCTAGGGGGGGCCAGGGTTGGGAATAATATCACTGGATGATAGAAGGAGCAGGAGAAGGGTGCGAGGCAGAGAGGAGATGGCACAGTAGAAGCGAGGGTGAGGTGGTTTCAGAGAGAATGGGGAGGGAAGAAAAAGGAAAGCTCAAGAGCTGAAGAAAGGGTGGAAGAAAAGATGGGGGAGGAAATGGGGTAGGTAGAGAGAGATGTAAAGGTAAGGAGGGGAAATTTTAAGTTGTTGGAATGAGGAAAGGTGGTTAGGGAAAGTCAATAAAAGGAAGAAAAAAAAAAAAGATGTAGAGCCATAAGAAAATGGAAAGGAGAGTAGAAGTCAGAGGAAAATAAATGAAGGAATGAAGAATAAGTAGGAGGAAGATTGAGGAAAGAGGGAGCAACTGGGAATACTGGAGATAAAAGCAAACCTAAGAGGTAGCCACGAGGAGGGTGAGGTTCTGTCTTCTCACAGCTACTTCTTAGGTTTGAAAGGAGAGGGATGAAAGCAAAATAGCTAGTGAATAAACTAACTAATCTAAATTAGGAAAGACCAGGTTAGTGTCCAATCAGTCCAGATTAAGCAAAGTAGCTAGTAATGACGACATAGTCTATGATTTAGTTGTTGCCAGGTGCTCCTAAAATGGCGTTGAAGGCCTTTTAAGATGGTACTGGTCCCCAGGGCAAGAGGAAGAGAAGGCTGAAACTGCCCTCTTGACCATGTTGCAGATCCATTGCGCAGTCACAGACACTTCCTGAGGTCAACACTTGGCTAGTGATAGTTATCTCCCTTTTTAAGTTTAACAAAGGATCCAGTATTTACTTATTTCTTTTTTGTGCCGCTATTCAATGCCTAAAGAAGGGTGCAGGTTAATGGGGGGTATTCTAGAGTTTTCTTCATTACACCGTGGTACCAGGCAAGATTGCCCACTATCGCCTCTTTTTTTGCACTGGCAGTTGAGCCACTTGCTGCAAAAATTAAGGCAAATGCAGCTATTAAAGTTACAGAAGTGGGTGGAGAGATTTTTAAAGTGTCCTAGTTTGTAGATGACATATTGATGTTGATTGCCCAGACTTTGCAGTCTTTGGGAAATATTGTGGCAGAAATGAGCACTTACGATAGTGTTAGGTTTTAAGGCAAACCTAACTAAATCAGAGATTCCCGACCTCAATGAGTAGGGAAGAGATGGGGGGGGGGGGACCTCTTATGCTCACTGCCTTTTAAAGAGGACAATGATAGCTTAAAGTATTTTAGGAGTCTATATTGGGAAGGATACTGAAAAGTTATATAGGTTAACTCTTCCCCCATTGTTTAGGCAATTGGCGGAGGATCTGGAGAGGTGGCAGAGACAGCGTAGTTACTCACCTGTAAAGCACAGTTACTTACCTGTAACAGGTGATCTCTGGGAACAGCAGGAATTAGTCATCACATATGGGTACGTCAGTACCGACGGAGCCCGCGCGGGAAAGCTCCCCAGCTTTTCAGATTAAAAGCTTTTGGGGCCTCCCACTGCACATGCGCGCTGCCTTCCCGCCTTCCTGACCAGCTCTCGTCAGTTCGAGTTTAAAGCTGAGACAATAGAGAGAGAGGACAGGAAGATAGATAGAGATACAACTCCTAGGGGAGGTGGGTGGGTTGTGATGACTAATTCCTGCTGTTCCCAGAGATCACCTGTTACAGGTAAGTAACTGTGCTATCTCCAGGAACAAGCAGGAATAAGTCATCACATATGGGGACTCCCTAGCTAAGATGCCTGGGAGATCCCCCTCCAAGGGTAAACCATCTTCGCATGGATCTCAGGCATCCATCCAGGGAAGGTGGGCAGGAGTTGTTTAAGTATGGAACAGGTGTTTGAGGACAGCCTGACCAAACAAGGCATCCCGGCGGGAGTCCTTGTCCAAGCAGTAATGGGCTGTGAAGGTATGAACCGAGGCCCAAGTGGCTGCTCGACAGATCTGATCTATGGACACAGAGTGAAGATGAGCCATAGAAGTGGCCATGGCCCTCACATTGTGAGCTGTGACATGGCCCTCCATAGAAATGTTCTTACTCTGGTAAGCAAAAGAAATACACTGAGCGATCCAATTGGAAAGTGTACGCTTGGTGACTGGAAGTCCCAAATGAGAAGGATCAAAAGCCACGAAAAGTTGGGAAGACTTTCGATGTGGTTGAGTCCTGTTGAGGTAAAAGGCAAGAGCTCTTTTACAATCCAGAGTATGAAGGTTCCTCTCTGCACTGGATGCATGAGGAGCCGGGAAAGAGACAGGTAGATATACCTCTTGATTAAGATGAAAAGGCGAGACCACTTTGGGCATAAAGTGGGGATTCGTCCTAAGGACCACCTTATCATGATGAAACCTAGTATAAGGTGGATGAGCCACTAAAGCCTGCAGTTCACTGATGCGGCGAGCCGAAGTGACTGCAATAAGGAAAACAACCTTCCAGGAAAGAAATTTGAAGGAGGTAGAGTCCAAAGGCTCAAAAGGTGGCTTCATAAGCTGACCTAGAACTAGGTTCAAATCCCATGCTACCGGAGGAGGTCGGATGGGAGGTTTAGTTAGAGTCAGGCCTCTCATGAAACGTGAAACAAGAGGATGAGAGGAGACAGGTTGTCCATTTATAGGTTTTAAGGATGCTGCAATAGCACTCAAATGGACCTTTCCTGAATTCGTCTTAAGGCCTGCATTTGAAAGATGCAGGAGATAGTCCAAGAGGGAATTCAAAGGAAGTGCTAGAGGGTCAAGACCCTGCTGAGCACACCAAATGGAAAAACGTTTCCATTTGAAAGCATAAGAACGCCTCGTGGAAGGTTTCCTAGAGGCATGAAGGATATCTGTCACAGGTTGAGAAAGATTAAAGTCTTGAAGACTTAGGCCTTCAGTAACCAAGCTCTGAGATGTAGGGATTTGGGGTTTGGGTGCCACAAAGTCCCCTCCTCCTGAGACAGGAGGTCTGGCGCAGCTCCCAGGTCCAGGGAGGATCCCTGGGAGAGATGCAGAAGTAGAGGGAACCACACCTGGCGTGGCCAGCGGGGAGCTATGAGGATCATAGTCCCGTGATCCCTCTGGAGCTTGAACAGAGTCTTGGATATTAGAGGAATGGGTGGAAAGGCATAGAGGAATTCCTGACCCCAATGCAGGAGGAAGGCATCGTGGGCCTGAGCTCCCTGACACTGAGTTCTGGAACAGAACCGTGGAAGTTTGGCATTCCACGGACTTGCAAAGAGGTCTATGTCCGGGGTCCCCCATTCCTGAAAGATTCTGCGTATCTGGTCCATATGTAGGGACCATTCGTGTGGAAGCAGAACTCGACTGAGTCTGTCTGCATGAGAGTTTTGAACTCCTGGAAGATACACTGCAAGAAGGTGAATTTGATGCTCTCTGGCGAAGGCCCATATTCTGAGAGCTTCGTTGCAAAGCGACAGAGAGCCTGTCCCTCCTTGTTTGTTTATATAGAACATGGCTACCTGATTGTCTGTCTGAACTAGGACAGTCAGGTTGACAAGGAGGGTATAGAAGACCTTGAGGGCAAGGTAAATTGCTCGCAGTTCCAGGAGGTTGATATGAAGGGTGGCCTCCTGTGGAGACCAAGTGCCCTGAGTGGAGAGGTTCTGAAGATGAGCTCCCCACCCTGTCTGGGAGGCATCTGTTGTGAGGGTTGCTTGGGGCAACAAAGGTTGGAAGGGGGCCCCCAACAACAGATTCTTGGTGGATGTCCACCATTGGAGGGACCAAAATAGACGGCTTGAGGTGAGTATTTGGTCGGAGAGCGCTCCAGATGCTTGAGTCCACTGGGTGGCCAAGGTCCATTGAGCTGCTCTCATATGCAGACGAGCGTAGGGCACCACATGTACCGTGGAGGCCATGTGGCCCAGAAGTCGCAGCATTTCCCGGGCTGTCAAATGACTGCTGGACTGAGCTTGGGAGGCCAAACTCAGCAGGCGTTGGGCCCTGACCTGAGGCAGGTAGGCCCTTGCAGTGATGGTGTCTAACTGGGCCCCTATGAACTCGAGAGACTGAGTAGGGATTAGCTGAGACTTGGGAAGGTTTACTACCAGTCCTAGATATTGCAGAAGACGCCTTGTGCGGTCCAGGGAAATTTGGGCCTGGGACTGAGAGGGAGCTCGGATGAGCCAGTCGTCCAGGTATGGGAATATGAAAATTCCCAGGCCTCTTAGAAAGGCAGCTACGACTGCCATGCATTTGGTGAACACTCTTGGAGCAGAGGCTAGACCGAAGGGGAGTACTCTGTACTGGAAATGTTTTCCCTGAAACAGAAATCGAAGGTATTTTCTGTGGGATGGGTGGATGAGTATGTGTGTATACGCATCCTTTAGATCTAGAGAACAAAGCCAATCCTGACTCTGAAGGTATGGAAGGAGAATGCCCAGAGAAAGCATTTTGAATTTCTCCTTGAAAAGAAATTTGTTCAATTCTCTCAGATCCAGAATTGGTCTGAAGCCCTCTGTCTTCTTTGGTATTAGAAAATAAGGGGAGTAGAATCCCGTCCCCTGTTGAAGAAGAGGGACCTCCTCTATTGCCCCCTGGGCAAGGAGGGAGGAGACTTCCTGACCCAAGACGGCCAGGAGAGATGGGGGAGAATTGAACTGCCTCACCATAGTATAAGGAGGAAGGTCGGAAAAATGGAGTTTGTAACCCTCTCTGATGATAGAGAGGGTCCATTGCTCTGATGTAATTTGCTCCCATCTGGGAGCAAAGTGAGCTAACCTTCCGGGTATGGTGAGGGGCTCTGGTTGTTCTAGAGCCAGAAAAGTTAAGTTCTCTAGGGGCAAGTCAAAACCCCTGAGGGGGTGGAGCCTGCTGAGGCGTAGCAGACGCCGCATGCTTTGACCTTGCCTGTTTAGGTTGCTGACATTTAGCAGCAAAACGAGGCTGAGAGGATTGTTGGCCAGTATTTGTAGAAAATCTGGACTTCTTGTAATAAGGCCTCTTAAAAGACTTCTTCTTGGCAGGAGTGGAGGTAGACTTAGAAAGTCTATCTAAGGTGGCATTTTCTGCATCCATTTGAGTGGCCTTAATTTGCCACTCCTCACCAAATAAGTTCTCACCTGTACAGGGCAGATTTCGTAAGCCATCTAGGACCCAAGGTTCTAGATCAGAAGCCTGGAGCCAAGCAAGACGTCGGGCTGCTATAGCAATGCCCGAAGCCCTACCAGCACCCTCAAAGGAATCAAAAGCTGCCCTGTTGGAGAACTTTGAAATATCCAAAAGGTGTTTCACTAAGGAAATGAACTGCTCCCTCTTATCCTCAGGGATAAAGGGGGCAAAATGCCGAACTTTTAGAGCGATTTCACTGAGAAACATGCCCATGTAAAGACTATAGGAATTAATCCTGGCTATAAGCATAGTAGCCTGGAAATTTTTCCTGCCAAAAGAGTCTAGAGTCTTACATTCTCGCCCTGGAGGAGTAGAAGAGTGCCTTTTGGTACTCTTTATCTTCTTCATTGCAGACTTCACCACAATAGAATGGTGAGGCAACTGGGTTTTTTGGAAACCAGGAGAAGGGGGGACACGGTACATGGTGTCCAACCTGCGAGAAGAAGGAGACAATGTTAGAGGAGCCTCCCATAAGTCCATCAAGTGTTCTTGAAGGATTTCATGGATAGGCAGGGTGACTGCCTCTTTAGGAGACTTAGAGTATCCTAAAATATCCAGTTTCTTTGATCTGGGTTCCTTTTCAGAGGATGAAGCAATAGAAAGACCTTTAGCCATTTCTATGATGAAGTCCTGAAAGGACAAATCCTCTGGTGGAGACATTCTCCTGTTAGGAGAAGGCGGCTCCTCAGGAAGATCAAGGGAGAACTCATCAGAATCATCAGAGGAGTTAAAATCCTCTGAAGAAGCAGAGTATCCTCTATGTGCTTCCAACGCACGATACGCATACCGTTCGGTATCGACATCGGGCGTACCGGGTATGGGATCGGTACCGGGCAAAAGCCCGGATCCGGCATGCGGAACCGATCTGCGTTTGGAAGACGATGGCCTCGGTTCCGGTATGGAAGCCATTACCGGAACCGGACCCGGTACCGCTGGCTGCGGTACCGAGGGCGTAGCAGCATTAATAAAAGCCAGAATGGCCTGCTGCATGACTTGGACAGTATTGCCCATAGACGCCACTGCTGCCTGGATGTCGGTACCGGTATGGGCCGGTACCCCAGAGCAGTACAACAGGTGATCTGTCGAGGCCGCGCCTTCGATGTCAACCTGTGACCCCATGATTGCTTTGGAGGCCGGAGCCTCCCGCCGGGGTTTTTTGGCCTGGGCAAAATCCTCGAACTCAGAATTGAGAGCCTCTCGATCTTTAGAAAGAGATTTGCTTTTAGAGGATTTGCCCACTGGAGTTTTGGTTACCTGAGATCCATCCAGAGAGGAAGACCTGGATGACTGTGATGCTTCTGAAGGAAACAGCACATGGAACTTGTTGGCCCGGTTCTGCAATCCATGTTTCGACATCTGGGAGCAGGATGGGCAGTCCGGTATGGAATGGTCAGGTCCTAAACATTTAAGACACCATTCATGGGTGTCTGTAAGAGGAATGACAGCACTGCACTTGGTACACTTTTTAAAACCAGGAACTGGCTTCTCCATGAGGAGAAATTGTGTAGGCCTGAAGGCCTAACAAAGTACCAAGCTGTGCTGAAGAAAAAAAAATATTTTTTTTTTTTTAAAAGAAAGAAAGAGAGACCGGCAGTACCGGTTTCAGAATGGGGAAGGCAGGTACGCGGTCTAAAGAAAACAATAAAATTAACAATTTCTTCAGCGGTGACAGGAACACGACCTGCTGGCTCCGCGGAAAAAAAGAAACTGACGAGAGCTGGTCAGGAAGGCGGGAAGGCAGCGCGCATGTGCAGTGGGAGGCCCCAAAAGCTTTTAATCTGAAAAGCTGGGGAGCTTTCCCGCACGGGCTCCGTCGGTACCGACGTACCCATATGTGATGACTTATTCCTGCTTGTTCCTGGAGATCAGGTGTTCTCCAGGGACAGCAGGAATCAGTCCTCACTTATGGGTGATATCGGCACCGACGGAGCCCACGCGGCGCAATTCCCCAGCTTTCAAAGAAAGCCTTCGGGATTGCTGCCACACATGTGTGGTCCTCTTCCCGGCCAAGGGTGCCATCTTGCTCAGTCAGGTCCCTTAGCTCGAGCCCTACCAAGCAGATGGCAAGGGAAGGACAAAAATTCAGCAAGAATGTTTAGATAAGGGAAGGGCTGAGGTGTGGAAATTAGAGGGTAAGCAATTAGGGGAGGCGAGAGGGTAGTGTGGACCGATTACTGCTGTCCATGGAGAACACCTGTTACAGGTGAATAACTACGCTTTCTCCAGGAACAAGCAGGAAGTCAGTCCTCACTTATGGGACTTCCCAGCTACAGACTACCGAACCTGTAACCAAAAAACACCTCCGCGAGGCCGTGAGCAGAAGCTGAAGCCCGAGTCCTCGGGTCCTCAGTGCGGGGTCCTCGGTAGCTGTGAGGAAGGGTCGGAGGGCAGGAGTTGCTTATACCCCAAACAGGTTACGGAGTACAGCCTGGCCAAAGGCGCTATCCCGGCAGGACTCCCTCTCCAGGCAGTAGTGGGCAGCAAAGGTATTCATGGAAGACCAGGTCGCCACCCGGCAGATGTCCATCAGGGGCATGGAGCGCAACGAGGCCACTGAGGCAGCTTTGGTCCGGACCCCGTGTGCGGTGTCTCGACGATCTAGTGGGACGCCCACCTTTGCATGGGCGAAAGCGATACAGTCCGCCACCCAAACAGAGAGGGTGCGCTTGGTGACTGCCTGCCCCGGTCTATTGGGATCATAGGTCACGAAAAGCCAGTCAGACTTGCGAAGAGTCTGGGTACACTGCAATTAAAAGGTGAGTGCCTGTTTGCAGTCCAGGGTGTGGAGAGCCATCGACGCCTGGTCTGCGTGGGGCCTCGGGAAGAAGGTCAGCAGGACTATTTCTTTGTTGAGATGGAAGTCCGACACAATTTTAGGCAGGAATTTAGGGTGGGTACGGAGGATCACCCTGTTCCGATAAAACCTGGTGTTAAGGGGCGCCAGCCATGAGAGCCTGAAGCTCACAGACTCGACAAGCCGAGGTCAGTGCCACCAGGCAGACCACCTTCCAGGACAGGTGCCAGGGCGAACACATCGCCATTGGCTCGAAGGGTGGACGGGTGAGCTGCACGAGTACCGCATTCAGGTCCCATTCTGCCAGAGGATGACGGATGGGCGGCTTGGAAAGCAGAAGACCCCGCATGAAGCGGGAGACTAACGGCTGCCTCGAGAGGGGTTTCTGCTCGATGGGGAGGTGATTAGCCGAGATGGCGCTCAAATGAACCCTGACAAAGTTCGACTTCAGCCCTTCTCTCGAGAGATGGAGAACATACTGGAGAACCCATTGAACAGGGCACGAGAAGGGATCGATCTGGCTCCAAGCACCAGACGGGGAAGTGTCTCCACTTAAAGGCATAGGTTCACCTAGTGGAGTCCTTCCTCGACCTCCTCCGGAAGGGACAGAGAGGCTAGGGAGACCCATTCAGCCACCAGGCCGTGAGGGATAGGGAGGTTAGATTCAGGTGCAGCACCCGACCCTCCTCCTGCATTAACAGAGCCCGGGGGAACCAGAGGTTCCGTCGACAGTTGGAGCAGGAGCAGGAACCAAGGCTGCCGAGGCCACGAGGGGCCACGAGAATCAACGATGTCCCATCCCACTAAGCCTTGAAAAGAGTCCTCACAATGAGAGGGAAAGGAGGGAATGCATAGAGAAGGCTAGAGGACCTGTCCAGGAGAAATGCATCGGGCCTTCCCTGCTTGGGTGCGGCACCAGTCTGCAAAAGTAGGGGGGCTGTGTGTTCTGGGGACTGGCGAAGAGGTCTATCGCCAGCATCCCCCAGTAGGGAAACAGCCAGTCTGCTACTCTGGGATCCAGCTTCCATTCATGGGGGCAAAGGATTCTGCTGAGTCTGTCTGCCAGGCCATTGTCCTGACCCAGGAGGTACGTCACCTTGAGGGACATCCTCCATCGGACAGCGAAAGAGCAGATGAGGACCGCTTCCCGGCAGAGGGAGCACGATCCCTTGCCTCCCCCTCCTTGTTGATGTAGAACATCGCTACACGGTTGTTGGTCTGCACTAGAACCAACCTCCCGCTGAGGTGTTCCTCGAAGGCCCTCAGGGCCCACCGAATTGCCCTGAGTTGAAGCAGGTTTATTTGCTGCTGAGACTCCTCTGGTGACCATTGCCCCTGCATGCAGAGTGGCCTGCAGTGGGCTCCCCATCCTAACAGGGAAGCGTCTGTTGTCAGCAACACATCGTGCTGTGGGGCCTGAAAAGGGCAATCCCCGCAGGAGGTTGCGGGTATTTTGCCACCAGCTCAGGGACAAGCGGAGGTTGGGAAGAACCCTGAAGGGGTCCCTGAGGTGTCCAAGGGACTGGCTCCATTGGGCACTGAGACACCACAAAGCTGTCCGCATGTACAGGTGGAAGTGCGGAACCACATGTACAGTCGAGGCCATATGGCCCGGGAGACATAGCATGGTCTGAGCAGTGACCTGGGGAGCGCTTTTGACGTGAGCCGCCAGAGCTCGGAGGCGGGTGGAGCGATCCACCGGCAAGAAGGCGGTCGCCTGCTGAGTATCGAGGCGCGCCCGATAAACTTGACAGCCTGCACCGGCTCGAGGTGAGTCTTCAGGTAGTTGAACAAGAACCCCAAGCTCTCCAAGAGGAGAACAGTGCACAACATCGCTCGCCGAGTTTCCATGACCGAGGAGCCCATAACGAGCCAGTTGTCGAGGTAGGGGAAGACTGGCACTCCCTGACACAGAAGGTAAGCGGCGACCACGACGAGGCACTTTGTGAAGACTCGTGGGGCAGACGCAAGGCGGAAGGGGAGCACCATGTACTGGAAGTTCTCTCCCTGCACCCTGAAACGCAGATACTGCCTGTGTAGGGGGTGGATTAAGATGTGGGCATAAGCGTCCTTTAGATCCAAGGAGCATAGTCAGTTGCCCTGCCGGAGGAAGGGCAACAGAACACCAAAGAGATAACATCTTGAATTTATCCAGCATCAGGAACTTATTTAGCCTGCGGAAGTCGAGGATGGGCCGTAGACACCCCCCCCCCCCCCCACCAGTCTTTTTCAGGACGAGGAAATACCGGGAATAGAAGCCCCAACCTCGAAAGTGGGGAGGGACATTCTCGACTGCCCGTTGGACGAGGAGAGAGTGTAATTCCCGCTGCAGTAGAAGCTGATGTGCAGGGAGTCAAGGAGGCTCCGCCAGGGAGAAGGGAGGTGGAAGCCTGTCGAAGTGAAGGCAATAGCCGTTTCGGACGACTTGGAGGACCCAAGTGTCCGAAGCGATGGAAGCCCACGATGGGGCAAAGCGAGACAGACGTCTCCCCACTGGCTGCTGCATCACCGGAGGGCGAGGGGCTATGCCGATGGTGTCAAAACCCCTGAGTGGGTTGTGGGGGAGCCGATATTTGGGCCTTCAGTCCCTTTGGCTTACGATGCCCCTGGCCAGATTTTCCCTGCGCCAGAGAGGTCGGTGTGGGGTTAGCTGGATATGGCAGATAGCCACGATATTGGAGACCCTTTCTAGGGAAGAAGGGCTTCTTGGTTAGCTGCTTCTTCCAAGGCAGGGTGGAGGTTTTGCGGGAGAGACGGGTTCTGGTGACGAACTCCATCTCAATTTCGGCAGCCTTCTCCTCCATCGGCTTGCCGAAGAGCTGCTCACCAAGACAGGGCACATCCAGGAGCTTCTCCTGCACCCATTGCTCCAATCAGAGGATTGGAGCCATGCCTGGCGGGGGCCCCAATACCCAAGGCTGACACCCGAGCCGATGTCTCGAAGCCATCATAGGAGGCTCGGGACAGATACTTAGAGCAGTCCGCAACAGACTTTAACAGGGTGAGCAACCTATTGAGGTGCTCTCCCTCGAGGCCCGCGGAGAAACCCAAGTTCCTAAGCCAAATTGCGCAAGAACATACCAATGTACAGTTTATATGCCTGGATGTGACAAAAGAGCATGGAGCCTTGGTAGGCCTTGCGGCCCAGGGCATCAAGAGCTTTCGACTCTCGGCCGGGTGGTACCGACGAGTGCGATTTCGGGCTCTTTTGCTTCCTCATGGCCGATTCCACCACCATCAAGGTGTGTGGGAGTTGAGTCTTTTGGAAGCCTGGCCCACGTTGTACCTTGTACATCGTGTCAAGGCGCTTGCTTACGATAGGGACCGAGGCCGGGGTTTCCCACATGTGGAGCAGCAGCTGTGATAGAATAGGAGGTACAGGCACATTAAGGGATTCCCTGGGTGGGGACTCATACTGAAGAATGTCGAGTTCTTCAGCACAAGGGTCCTCCTCAGCCTGGATGACCAGGTTAAGGGCCCGTGCCATATCCCGAATGAACCCCAGGAAGAAGGTGTCTTTGGGTGGCGAGCCCTGCTTGAATGCGGGTGGTGAGGGGTCCGACGGAAGATCCCAGTGGGTACGGGTTTCCGGGGAAGTGTCCCCATCCGACTCCGACTCTGAGAAATCGGTCAAGGAGTCCGAGCCAGGCAGATCGCCCTGTCCAATGGCTGGTGGCCTGATGCTGGAGGCCCTGGACGATCTCGCCTCCGAGGAACGGGAGGGTGAGTGAGACTGACGTCGAGGACCCTCACGAAGCCCACGGCTCTTGGGGGTTTCCTGGATGGATATGGGTGTCCCACGCAAGGGACCCGCGGTCTCTGGGCGCGAGTCAGCAAAGCTGGCCGTGAGCGCCTGCTGAGAAGCAATGAATGCAGAAATGCTGCATTCCAGCGCCAGCATGCGGGACTCCCACGCGGGCATGGGGCCCTGCGACATCAATCCTGGTGTCACCGGGTCAGGAGTCAAGGAGGAGAGGGGGTCCTCACTGGGACGGCCCTCAAAAGACCGGGCACCTTCGCCAGAGGCCTCCGCTTCCATTCGGGGTACCTTGCGGGGACGCTCCTTGTCCGACTCTCGGGAATGCCGAAGGGGGCTAAGCGACCAGATGCGGGAGTGCTCGCGCTTGTCGGGAGCCCAGGCCAGCGACTTCGAGGCCTTCTTTTTGTGCCGCTCCACCTCAGGGGACCCGTGATCGGAGTGCTGCCGAGAGCACGGGGCCGTAGGAGGGGAACCCATCGGAGGAGAGACAACCGAGGGCACCACTGGGGACGTCGAGGCAGCCTTTTGGAAAATGTCTTCGGACTTCTGCTTATGGCTGAGCAGGGCCTTAGAGGACATTTTCTTGCAGAGCGAACAGAGCTCTGGATCATGGTCGGCTCCGAGGCACCACAGACAACAGTCATGAGTGTCCATTAAGCGACATGTTCCTAGAGCATCTATCGCATTTTTTAAATCCGGTGGCCATGGGGGCAAAAATGGCCCCTGCAAGGTCGAAAACCCACGCGGCCAGCGGTTAGAGAAGAAAAAGGCGCGAATCCCGTAACGAAAAAAATCAAAAGGAGCCCAGTAGTTCTAAAAAATAGAACAGGGGAAGGACGGGTAGAGGACCGGTGAAACCGGAAAATAGAGAAGCCTGTTAAGGAGAAAAAACAAAACTTTTTCCGAGGGACAAGGATGTGCGCCCAAAGGGCTCTGCGTAAAAAGGGAGACCGAGCAAGATGGCACCCTTGGGAAGGAAGAGGACCACGCATGCGTGGCAGCAATCCCAAAAGGGAATTGTTCTGCGCGGGCTCCTTCGGTGCCGTCACCCATAAGTGAGGACTGACTTCCTGCTTGTTCCTGGAGAATACCTCTATCTTTGTTTGGCAGGCCTATCATCTTCACACATGCAGTGTGTCCAACGTTTTATACTTATGTCAGGCTTTGCCATTAGAGATTCCTAGGAGTAAATTACAGAAGTTAGATAAGAGGGTGGTGACATGTATTTGGAAAGGGGAAAGGCCATGGGTAGGTGCTTGTATCCCACCAAGAGCAAATTGGAGGTAGCTGAAGGCCCCAGACTTTGGTAAGTATTATAGAACAGCCCAATTGCACACAATCTTTGAATGGAGAAGGAAAGCACTAAAGCAGTGGGCAGATTGTGCCCCACCAAGGTTTGTTCACTCATTTGGAGGGTTTAGTGGAGGGACATTAAGCAGGGGGGGGGTCATGGTGAAATTAAACCTTACCTGCTAATTTTCTTTCCTGGAGTCCCTCCAGTCCAGTCCAGACAAGTGGTTATGTTCCTCTACCAGCAGGTGGAGACTGAGAACACAGCTTGAAGTGAGCTACAAGGTGTGACAAAAAAAGAAACAAAAAAAACTGTGGCAGCCACGCCCATGACTCAATGCCAATTGGCTAACCGCTTATGTCACTGTGTTGTGCAACATCTCGCCACTATTCTGATATAATATTTTTCATCTCTCTCACTGTTTTTCTTTTTCAGGTTTTTTTGTAGCACACTTCTCCAACGTTTTGTCATGCAACTGAAAGTGGCAGAAATATGGAGCATAGAATCAACTTGAAATTTCTGGTTAAGTTGGAAAAGGGCCCAACTGAGTGTCTCCAACTTCTCCAAAAGGCTTATGGAGAAGATGCAATGTCAAGGCCGCGAGTCTTCGAGTTGCACAAACGCTTCAAGACTGGCCGCGAGGAGGTGAAGGATGACCACAAGTCAGTTCGGCCTTCCACGACAAAGACGGCTGAGAACATTTGCAGAGTGAACCAGCTGGTGTGGAGTGATCGCAGATTGACAGTGTGGATGATAGTTGAGAAGCTCAGCCTGAACAGGGAGTCGGTGCGGATCATCTTAGTGCAGGAGCTGGGGATGCGGAAGGTGTGCGCCAAGATGGTGCCCATGCTTTTAAATCGGACAACCAGAAGGAGCACCGGGTCAATGTTTGTCGAAACTTGCTAGAGAAGATCGGAGAAGATCCAGAGTTCGTTTGCCGAGTCATCACAGGAGACGAGACTTTGGTCTTCCAGTACGACCCTGAAAGCAAGAGACAGAACCTGCAGTGGAGACTCTACTGTCACCCAGAACCAAGAAGATTCGCATGTCCAAATCAAGGATCAAGGTCATACTGTTCGCATTCTTCGACCAGAAGGGAGTAGTCCACTTAACCCTCCATAGCCCATGTTCCCTGTAAAATAGTTCTCTGTGTGCTGTGCTTTCCTGTCTAATCAATGTGTTTATACCTCAAGAATTTCCAGTCATGATTTGACAATTTCCAATCTGTAATCAAACCGCTGCTGATCGCTGGAAGTAGCGGTATACAAATGTATACAAAATAAATAAATAAAATAAAAATCATGAGTTTGTGCCTGAGGGTCAGAAAGTCAACCAGCACTTCTACCAGCAGGTCCTCAATCGCCTCCATGACCGGGTTTGGCGCAGCAGGCATGCTCTGTGGAGGGAAGTCATGGCTGCTCCACCATGACAACACGCCCACACACACTGCGCTCAGTGTGAGGTAGTTCTTGGCCAACAAACAGATCACAGCTCTCGACCACCCTCCCTATTCCCCAGATCTCACACCATGCAACTTCAGGCTCTTCCCCAGGCTGAAGACTGTGCTCAAAGGAACTCGTTTTGCCTCTGTAGAAGAGATCAAGGCCACTGTGACGAGGGAGCTGAGGGACCTCAAGGAGGAGGACTTTACCGAGTGCTTCCATACGTGGCAGAAGCGAATACAGAAGTGCATTAAGCTGCCCGACAGATCTCCTCAAAGGATACTGATTGGAAGCTGGCTATGGAGGTTGCCACAGCCCGCAATTTATGAGCAGTAACATGACCCTCTAGGGAGAGTCCTGCTTGTGCATAAGCCAAAGAAATGAAATCTACTATCTATCTGGATAGACTTTGTTTTGTTACTAGCAGCCCAAGACGACTTTGATCAAAGGAAATGAACAGATAAGAGGATTTTCTGTGAACCAATGTGCTATCCAAGTAGTACGCCAGCCTCTGCTTGCAGTCTAAGGTGTGTAGTGCTGCTTTAGCCCGAGATGCATGTGGCCTCGGGAAGAAAATCGGTATGATGACCAACTGGTTTAGATGGAAGGCGGAGACTACCTTCGGTAGGAAATGAAATTGGGTACGGAGAACCACCCTGCCATGATGGAATGGGGTATATGGCGGATCCGCTACCAGGGCCTGCAGTTCACTGATGCAGTGGGCTGACATGACGCAATGAGGAAGATTACCTTCCAAGATAGCAACTTCGGTGAAGTAGTGGCTAAAGGCTCGAAAGGAGTCTTTAGAAGTTGAGCAAGAACCACATTAATGTCCCAGGCCACACAGAGGTGGCTTAATGGATGGTTTGGACAGCAGGAGACCCCATATGAAGCCTACTACAAATGGGGTGTGAAGAGATAGGCTGTCCACCCAGTTGTTTCTGAGAGGTCACAATGGTACAGAGATGAACTCTCACCTAGTTAGTCTTGAGACCTACCAAAGACAAGTGGAGGAGATAATGTAGAAGGGACTCCACCAGACAGGCAAAGGAGTCAATGCCCTTTGGGGAGCACCAGAGGACAAACTGTCGCCACTTGAAAGCATAAGATCGCCTGGTGGACTGCTTGAGTGATGCAAGAAAGATATCTTTGGCCTCTTCTGATAGGTTGAGGACAGCGAGTACTATCCTTTCAGCAGCCATGCTGTGAGGCGAAGGGAGTGAAGACTGGGATGGAGAAGCATCCCTTGGTCCTGGAAGGGGAGTGTGGGAGCAAATTCAAGACTGAGAGGTTGAGTCTGCGCAAGGTGGAGAAGCAGAGGAAACCACGGTTGATGGGGCCAAAAAGGGGCTATGAGGATCATGGAGCCCTTGTTGGCCTGTAGCTTGAACAGCATTTTGGGTATCACAGAGATGGGAGGAAAAGCATAGAGCAGACCCTGTCCCCAATGACAGAGAGGTTCCAACAAAGAGTAAGGTAGCCCAAATGCAATTGAGTATGGAGCAGACAGAGCTTAAAAGATCCCAAATTACCCATGTCTACCAATAGCCAGATTAATATCAATAAAATACAGTCTCTAAAATGCTTGTATGCAAATTCTAGAAGTTACATAGTAACATAGTAAATGACGGCAGATAAAAACCAGCATGGTCCATCCAGTCTGCCCAGCAAAAATACGACAAGAGTAGGTGCACCTGTCGCTCTGTGCAGGCCACCCCTCTCCATGTCTCTGGCTAGGGGTGGACCCACCACTCCATGTAGGACACCCCTATTTGTTGAGAAGTTAGATGGTTCAGTTGATTTTGTTTTTATCCTGTTTCTGTAAAGGGATCTGCTGTGCTTGTCCCATGCTGTTTTGAAATCCGTCACCGTGTTTGCCCCCACCACCAGTTAGAATATATAGCACTAAATGAGAGATTAGATATGATTGGAATATCAGAGACATGGTGGAAGGAGGACAACCAGTGGGACACTGATACCTGGGTAACTATATCATAATGATAGAGCTGATCAAATTGGTGGAGGGGTTGCACTCTATGTTAGAGAGGGCAGTGAGTCAGAAAGGATTAACGCTTTCCAGGAAACAAAATTTGCTGTGGAATCACTATGGATTGAAATTCCATGTAAAAAAGGGGAAGGTGATGGCAGTGGGGGTGTACTATCGACCGCCTGGCCAGAATGAACAAATGGATGATGAAATGCTCTAAGAAATAAAGGAAGCTAACAAAGGTTGCAGCGCAGTAATAATAATGGGTGATTTCAATTACCCCGGTATCGACTGGGTGAATGTCACGGCAGGACATGCTAGGGAGATAAAGTTTCTAGATGAAATAAATGACTGCTTCTTGCAGCAGCTGGTTCATGAACCGGCCAGAGGGGAAGCCATATTAGACCTAGTCCTTAGTGGAACACCAGATCTTGTGCAAGAGATAAGGATGTTGGGGCCACTTGGCAATAGTGATCATAGCATGATCGCCTTTGATTTAATTAGTGGAGGAAGGATAGTAAGGAAATCCACAGTACTACCTTTTAACTTTTGAAAGGGAAACTATGATAAAATGAAGAAAACAGTTAAGAAAAAACTAAAAGGAGCAGTTGCAAAGGTTAGACTAACATCAAGCTTGGGTGTTGTTGAAAAATACTATCTTGGAAGCCCAGACCAGCTGTATTCCACTCTTTAAGAAAAGTGGAAAGAAGTCCAAAAAATTGCCAGCATGGTTTAAAGGTGAGGTCAGAGGCTGCTGTTGCCAAAAAAGCATCTTTAAGGAAATGGAAAAAAAGAGCCAAACGACAAAACCTGGAAACAGCACAAGCACTGACAAGTCAAATACAAGGCATTGATAAGGCAGGCAAAGGTAGAATTTGAGAAGAAGCTTGCTGCGGAAGCAAAAACGCGAAATAAAGACTTTTTCAAGTACATTCGTAGCAAAAAACCTGTGCGAGAGTCAGTTGGTCCATTAGATGATAGAGGGGTTAAAGGGGCACTAAGAGGCGACAAGGCAATAGCGGAGAGACTGAATGAATTCTTTGCTATGGTCTTTAGTGAGAAACATGTAGGGATGTTACCCATGACTGAAGTGGTATTTAAAGGTGCAGAAGAATTAAAGGAAATATCGATACATCGGGAAGATGTATTACCACTATAAGATAAACTGAAGAGTAACAAATCACCTGGGCCGGATAGTATACATCCAAGGGTGTTAAAAGAACTGAAATATGAGATTGCAGACCTGCTATTAGTAATCTGTGAATTTTCATTAAAATCATTTGTAATACCTGAAGACTGGACGATCGCCATTGTAATGCCAATTTTTAAAAAGGTTTCCAAGGGTGATCCGGGAAACTACAGACCGGTGAGCCTGACGTCAGTACCGGGAAAAATGGTAGAAACCATCATAAAGAACAAAATTACTCAGCATGTAGATAGTCATGGCCTAATGGGAGACAACCAATATGGCTTTAGACAAGAAAGCACAGTTACTTACTTGTAACAGGTGATCTCTGGGAACAGCAGGAATAAGTCTTCACATATGGGTACGTCGGTATTGACAGAGTCTGCGTGGGAACGCTTCCCAGGGTCCAATCAAAGAGCTTTTGGAAGCATCCCACCATGCCTGCGTGCTGCCTTCCCGCCTTTCCCAACTGCCTCTCCTCAGTTACGTTTTAAAGCTGAGACAGAGAAAGAGAGGAAAGGAAAGATAGATAGAGATACAACTCCTGGGGAGGTGGGTGGGTTGTGAAGACTTATTCCTGCTGTTCCCAGAGATCACCTGTTACAGGTAAGTAACTGTGCTATCTCCAGGAACAAGCAGGAATGAGTCTTCACATATGGGGACTCCCAACCTGAGATGCCTGGAGTCCCAGCATGTTATAGGTTGGAACATGCTATCCTGCACAACACCAGGCAATCTGAGGATGGAGGGTAGGAGTTGAAGAAAGAAAGGTGCTGTGGAACAGCTAACCTAGCATAGGACTGCAGGAAAGGAGTCCATGTGTGGATGATGAATGTCCTCAATGATATTGCAAAGGAATAAAATGCAATAGGGACCTCCCCTAACAGGACTTTAGAGAAGTATGGAGGTTCATGCGATCTACTGGGGAACCAGTAGAGGAACCTCAAGAAGGACCTCACTATAGTGGAGGTAGGGAACCTGTAGGATAAAATAATGGAGGTCAGAATCCTGAAAAGGAACAGGGAACCCCAGTAGGAAAACCTGGGGTAGTAGAAAAAATGGTGGGCCTTCAGCAGAAGGCTTTATGATAAAAACCGAACTCTTTTGGCAAAAGAGTGGCTGTCTCTTAGGAACAAAAGAGAAAGCTAACTGATTTGGACAAACAGGCTCAGTCCTTGTGGGGGGAAAAGGTATGGGAACCCCCTGTATCCCAAAGGGAAGGACAACGCCGGAGGTGCTAGCCTGTGAGTAGCTGAAGATCCACAATATCTCTCCTAACTGAAGTCAGCTGGGAGAGATGTTGGACATGGAGAGCTTCGGAGGTACCTAAACCTTAGGGTTATGGTAGGTGTTAACTATCACCAGTGGTTGTGAGTGTAGGATCCCAAAACATGCTGGATAGCATAGTATAGGTGAAAACCCTTCTGTCAGAATCATATGGCTATATGAGCCTCGATAGTCAGGTAGATAAGCAGAATACATATCTACCAATAGTAGAATATCTTGATATATATATATATATATTGAGATATGAAGGGTATAAATAGTCACACATGATAGACACAGACATCTGTAAGATGTGTGCTATAGGTATGAATATATAAAAATATATACCTGTATATGGATGTCTGCAGGAAGCAGACAGAATATGTCCACAAGGCATTCACATAGGAAAAATGTGGAGAGGAAAGATTCATCTAAGAACAAGAAGGTGGAACCTACTTGAGAAGACATATAGAGAATCAATTCCAACTGGTTATGGCTACAAGGATGCTAGGTAGTAGGATAACCAGGATGGTTACGTGAAAAGCAGGAGGATGATATCAGTCAGTAGTCTGCAAGTCCTGAGAAGTTTAGAACTCTAGCATGGTAAGTGAACAGAAGACGCATAGGAATGAGATACCATAGTGACCTGGTTAAGGGCAAAAAGGTATCATGCGTTCTTACCATGAGGACGAGCTGGAAGGAGGAAACATATTCCCTATTGGAAATACTATCGACCAAAGAAGGGAATTAGCAACTCCTTAAGTTTTCACGTAAGAGTAGGGCTATGTGCGTTATAGTAAAAAAGGAGAACTTTTCCAGTCATGGCAGATATGACTGAAAAAAGCCTTTTTCAACCATCTAGTATAGCTGTTGGAGAAAAAACCCCTATGCTCTCTAGCAAGGGCCCATAGTGGAGAGCTCCTCTGTAAATTGCAGAGAGCATTATGCAGGAGAATGAGGAGATAGCTACTGGCTTCTCTGTAGCCAGTTCTATGTCAACTATGCTACCAAACCCATGGGAATGGAGATGGTAGAAAAGAAGACAATCCAACAAGTTTGTAGTGAAAAATTTCCAAGACAGATGACAGCACCGACTTGAGTCACTACTAATACTAGATAGAATATTATTGGAGGACAAATTTGGTTACTGGTGGACAAGAACCAGAGGTCGAAACATAAAGGCTCCTGCTTTGGTAGCTGCTTGCCAGACAGCAGAAGAATGGTAATGTTGAAAAACAGAAAGGACAGAACAAAACAAGAGCAGAACTCTGGAGGTGTCTGATGAACTGCTGCAAAGCAAGATTGAAAAAGGGGAGTGACTCAGAAAAGAGAACTCCACACTAGAAAAGAAAGAAATTAGAGAGGCTAAGGAAAGCCCTCCAGTGAGCAATACCACTCTTACAGAGGAAAAACCCTGGTAAGAGGGTAAAGAACATGGAGCTGAAGAAAACTTACAATATAGTAAGTTAATAGAAAGGAAAGGAGACATGCTGGCACAGGAAACTATCATTTGATAGTGGATGGACCTCGTTCCCTAGAAGGAAAAAGACGAGAACCCTGTGACCTAGGAGCATGAATATCCTGACAGCTCATAGAGAAAAGATGGATGTCTTTCAGGAAGAGATCCATGTTTAAGATTTAGAATGACAGCAGTGGATTGTCTCTATGGAGAAGAAACAACTGCAGATTGTAAATCCCCAGAGTCACAAGCATCTGATGGGTTGATTAGAAACCCCGTGGTTGCTGGGTTTGCTTAGCCTGGTGAGAGGTTGAACCCTGCAGACCAGGACGATGCTTCCCCTGTTTGGGAACATCTGTAGGATGGGCAGAGGATGCATAAAACCTTCTTCTGTTTTGGGAAGAAGGTTTGGCAGGACATTTGTTACCTACTGGGACAGAAGAAGGTGCAGAAGAGCCCCTAGGAACAGGTAAGTCAGTGGAAAACTGAGTAACCTGACATAAAGACTCCTTGTTGAAAGGATTATCTCCAGTGCAAGGAGTATGTCCCAGTCTGTGTTGCGCCCATTTGTCCAAGCCTGAAGCTTGGAGCCAGGCTCTACGTCGTGCCCCTATGGATATAGCAGAAGTCCTGCTAACAGACTCAAAAGAGTCTAGGGAAGCACGAGTAAGAAACCAAGAAATATTCTGGAGATGCTTGAGGAGTGAAGAGTAGTCTGCACTCCTGGGGAGTCAAAAGATGTAATTGCTTTGTGACCTCCTCAAGAGATAGACTCATATAGAAAATATATGAGAGAATTCTTGCAGAAAGCATAGATGTCTGGAAGGCTTGACGTCCAAAGTCATCAAGCATCCTAGATTCACGACCTGGCGGATAAGAAGAGTGCTTTTTCTTGCTCTTTACCCGCCTCAATGCTGATTCCACAACTATGGAATGATGAGGAAGTTGAGTCTTTTGAAACCCTGGAGAGGGGGTACCTGATATAAAAGATCAGTTGCTCTGGAAGGTGGGGGTACCCTTAAAGATGTTTCCCACATTCCTAGAAGGAGATCCTGTAAGGAATGATGCAAAGGAAGCATTATGTTGTCCTTTGCTTTGGTAGAAAGAGAGACCCTGTGCAGGAAAATGTCCTGGGATAGGAATGGCAAGAGATCTTGCTATATCCCGGAGGAAACTCTGAAAAGAGGGTTCCCAAATAGGAATGTCCTTTGGACAGGTTAGATCCGAAGAACTAGCCTGAGCACTACAGAGCTATCCAGAGATATAGGAAGAGAAGATCCTGCACAGTGCAATGTGGAATGCTTAAAGGATGGACGCCGGTACTGACTGTCAGGAGCAGCGACCGATATTACCACATTGTCCATGCCAGGTATCAACTCCAAGCTTGGCCTAGAAGGGAGCGATCCTGTTGAAAAAAGCATGGTAGGAGTTGGCCACGATGGTACTGTGGATACCGGTACCGATGTCAGAGTCGAGCTCGACAAAGAAATCGGAGCAGTCATCGGAGACCGTTCAATCGGTACAGAGGGAACCGAAAGCATTCCGGTGTTATCCTCGGTACCGAGCCACCGGTATCGTTCAGTGTCGGTACCAAATGATATTGGTACCGAGTCTTCCAGACTAGAGAGCGATTCTAAACTGGGCATCGA
Organism: Ichthyophis bannanicus; assembly: GCA_033557465.1. Lineage (NCBI taxonomy): Eukaryota > Metazoa > Chordata > Amphibia > Gymnophiona > Ichthyophiidae > Ichthyophis > Ichthyophis bannanicus. The sequence goes on from CM066031.1 coordinate 1,542,223,408, forward strand.
AGACACTGACCGTAAAGGTAATGAGGACATCGTCACCGACTTCGGTACCGTGCCTGATACTGGTGAATGAAGGTCAACCAGTGGCAACTCAGTGGGCCTCGAGGGAACCGAGAGTTGTGGATCCGAATCGTCGGAACCGAGCCTTCGGTACCGAGAGGCGGTACCGAGAGGCGAGTCGGTACCCAGTCCTCCAGACTGGAGATAGCCTCGCTTCCCTCGATGCCTAGTCTGGAATCTATCGATGCACGTCTGGAGGGTACCGACATCGGTGGTACCCATAATGGAAGGTCAGTCTGGAGCGTATCCACCGGTCCCGAAGGCACCGAGGAAGCCAGATGACCAACCCTGGTGAGGAGTGTTTCATCCAACACCAGTGCCGATGTCGGGGTATCGGTACCGCTCGAAGCGGATGCCACCACCAGACACGGCTCAGGTATGTTCTGTGAGGGGTGAACCCCAGGAACAACCTGAAACCCCTGAAACACTTTGGAGACCGAAGACTCCCGCTGGGGTTTTGAAGCCAGAGGGCCCTCGAGGGCAAGGCCTGAGCGGTCTACATGCTGTGCATGAGACCTACCACTCGAGGGCTGGCTAGTCTTAACAGACTGTTTGTGGGTTACCTGATGCTGTGTAGAAGACAGGGACGGTGCCCTGAAGCTGGAGGGAAACTGTGTATCGAGGGAACCTCGATATTGAAAACTTCTTCTCAGCAAACAGGGTCTAAAAATAAAGTTGTACCGCCACAGTGTGAACATTTCTTGGAGAAAGTGACTGGCGGTTCCATGAAGGAAAAAGAGAGGCCTAAAAGGTCTAAGATACCGTGAGACACTATGAAGAAAAAATATATTCCTTGAATAAGGAAGGATTTTACAAGAAAACACCGGCGGTACCGGTGGCGTCGGGAAGACAGCCGCGACCACAAGAAAAATAAAAGAAATAAAAGAAGAATTTTCTGCGGTAACAGGAGGACGTCCTGCCGACTCCGCAGAAAAACAAAAACTGAGGAGAGGCAGTTGGGAAAGGCGGGAAGGCAGCACGCAGGCGTGGTGGGATGCTTCCAAAAGCTCTTTGATTGGACGCTGGGAAGCGTTCCCGCGCAGACTCCGTCGGTACCGACGTACCCATATGTGAAGACCCATTCCTGCTTGTTCCTGGAGATAGATCTTGTCTTACTAATCTGTTATGTTTTTTTGAAGGTGTGAATAAACAGGTAGATAAAGGTGAGTCGGTTGATACAGTGTATCTGGACTTTCAGAAAGCCTCTGACAAGGTCCCTCATCAGAGACTTTTGGCAAAACTAAAGAGTCATGGGATAGGAGACAATGTACTATTGTGGATCAGAAACTGGTTAAAAGATAGAAAGCAGAGGGTAGGGCTAAATGGCCAATTTTCCCAATGGAGAAAGGTGAATAGTGGTGTACCCCCAGGGATCTGTGCTGGGTCCGCTGCTTTTTGACATATTCATAAATGACCTGGAAAGTGGAATAACGAGCGAGGTTATCAAATTTGCAGATGACACAAAACTATTTAAAGTTGTTAAAACCCAAGAGGATTGAGGAAAATTGCAAGAGGATCTTGATAAATTGGAAAACTGGGCATCAAAATGGCAGATGAAATTTAATGTGGACAAGTGCAAAGTTATGCACCTAGGGAAGAACAACCCAAACTATGGTTACACAATGCAAGATTCCACATTAGGAACCACCACCCAGGAAAAAGATTTAGGCTTCATTGTGGATAACATGTTACAACCTTGGCACAGTGTGCGGCGGCGGCCAAGAGAGCAAATAGAATGCTAGGTATCATAAGGAAATGAATGGAAAATAAAACAAAAGATATTATAATCCCTCTATATTGTTCCATGGAGAGACCGCACCTTGAATACTGTGTGCAATTCTGGTCGCCATATCTTAAAAAGGATACAGCGTTATTAGAAAAGGTTCAAAGAGCCACCAAAATGGTAAAGGGGATGGAAGGTTACTCCCATTTAGAAAGGCTAAAAAGGTTAGGGCTCTTTAACCTGGAAAAGAGACGGCTGAGGGGAGATATGAAAGAAGTCTATAAATTAATGGAGTGGAACGGGTAAACGTAGATCGATTGTTTACGTTATCAGAATATAGAAAGACTAGGGGACATGTAATGAAGCTACAGGGTAAACTATTTAAGACTAATAAAAGAAAATATTTTTTCACTCAACGTGTAATCAAACTCTGGAATTTGTTACCGGAGGATGTAGTAAAGGCTGTTAGTTGAGCTGGGTTTAAAAAAGGTGTGGACAAGTTCCTGGAGGAAAGGTCCCTAAACCATTATTAAGAAGGGACCCAGGATATCAATGCTTGACCCAGTACAAGCACTGTGGAACCTGTGTCTTTTGGGAAAACTGCTAGGTACGTATGACCTAGGTTGGCCACTGTTGGAAACAGGATACTTGGCTTGTGGAAGATAGGCCCTTGTCTGTCTGGTATCCAGCAGAGCTCCTATAAACTCTAGAGACTGAGTGGAAGCAAGGTTGGATTTTGGGAAGTTTATGACAAGTCCCAAATACTGAAGGGTGCGCATTGTGCGAAAGAGAGAAATCCTGGCCTCTGGCTCTGAAGGGGCTCGAATGAACCAGTCGTCTAAGTAAGGGAAGACGAATATTCCCAGGGTGCGAAGAAATGCTGCCACCACAGCCATGCATTTTGTGAACACCCTTGGTGCAGAAGCCAGGCCAAAAGGAAGAACCCTGTATTGGTAGTGCTTCCCTTGAAATAGAAATCGAAGGAACATTCGATGAGTTGGAAGGATGAGAACATGAGTGTACGCATCCTTGAGATCTAGAGAACAAAGCCAATCCTGACTCGGAAGGTATGGCATCAGAGTTCCTAGAGAAATCATTTTGAACTTCTCCATGAACAGGAATTTGTTCAATTCTCTGAGGTCCAAAATGGGTCTGTGTCCTCCTGTTTTCTTTGGAATAAGGAAATAGGGGAGTAGAACCCTGTACGAGAATGGGTCTCTCTTCTATTGCCCCCTGGGCAAGAAGCAAAGTGACCTCTTGACCTAACTGGGCGTTGAGAGAGGTCTGAGAATTTAACTGTCTTACCATTGTAGGAGGGGGCATGCTGAGGAAATGAAGCTTGTACCCCTCTCTTACAACGGACAGAGTCCAATTTTCTGCTGTTCTCTGCCCCCATCTGGGGGCAAAATGACAACCTTCCTGGAATGGTGGAAGGCTCTGGGCCGTTCAGGGCCAGGAAGGCAAAGTTCTCTAGATAAGAATCAAAGCCCCTGTGGAGGCCGAGTCTGCTGAGCCGGTTGAGGCTTAGCAGCTTTTGTTTTTCTTTGCCTAGGTTGTTGCTGCTGTCCTTTTAGGGCAGACTGACCTAAACGATGCCTCTGCTGGGTACAGGAAGGGTAAAACTTCTTCTTCTTACTGAAGGATGGTTTCTTGTAGGATTTTTCCCTTGTAGGATCAGCTGTAGATTTAGACAATCTATCCAAGGTAATATTGTCAGCATCTATCTCATTAGCTTTTTCCTGCCAGTTCTTGCCAAAGAGATTCTCTCCTGTGCAAGGAATATTCCCCAGTTTATCCTGTACCCAAAGTTCCAAGTCAGATGCCTGGAGCCAGGCAATCCTACGTGCACCTATGGCAATAGCAGAGGTTCTGCTTATGCTCTCAAAGCAGTCAAAGGCTGCACGATTTACAAACTTGGAAACATCCTGAGCATGTTTGACAAAGCATGTGGTGGGAGCACCTGTAAGGGCATTCCTGCCCGACCGCCCTGGAAGTGAAAAGCTCCTACTAAGTTGGGCCGGAGCTGGTCTCTGCAGTTTGGGGGCCTTTGGCTTTCTGGGTCTGTGTCCCTGGCCTTCGGGCTGGGGTACCTGGTGCTGCTGGCTTGGGAAGGCTTGGTATTGGTGACTGATAGAAAGGGCCCTTCTTCCTCAAGAAGTTGGCCTTTTCCCTGAGGTTTTCTTACAGGAAAGGGTAGAGGTCTTCTTTGACAGCCTCTGCCTGGTCACCACCTCGGCCTCAATCTTGGCCACCTTGTCAGCCATAGGTTTCCCAAATAGGGTCTCCCTGGTGTAGGGGACATCCAGCAGCTTTTCCCGGACCCACTGCTCGAGGTCTGAGTTCTCCAGCCAGGCCTGGCACCAAGCACCGATGCCTGAGGCTGCTGCCCGGGCTGCAACCTCGAACCCATCATAGGTGGCCTGGAACAGTCCCAGGTGGTGCTCACCAAGGTCTGGAACCATTGCAGTGGTTCCCCGACGAGCCCTGCTGAGAATCCAGCGAGCTCCTGAATGAGGCTCTTAAGATACATCCCGATGTAGAGCTCATAGGTTTTGTATCCTGCAGCCCAGCATGGACCCCTGGAAACACTTATGCCCCAGGGCATCGAGGGCTCAGGGGTACAGAAAAATAAGTCTTCTGGCTCTTGAGCTTTTGCATCGAGGACTCCACCACCATGGAATTATGGGGAAGTTGGGCCTTCTGGAAGCCTGGACTCCTTTTGATGCGGCAGATGACGTCGAGACATAGGCTGACCACCGGCACCAAGGCCGGGATCTCCCACATCCGCAGGAGTAGCCGTTTGAGAATAGGTTGCACTGGCATCGAAGAGCTGGAGATCCTCCAGTATGAGTCTCCACCAAAGGAGGTTCTTCGGACTCCATGGGGACCGAGGGGGCTCGGGCCATGTCCCAGACGAAGTCATGGAATGCCACAGGGAGATGGCTCCAAGGGGATGTCTCGGTGTCAAGAGGTCTCGGGGGAGGCCTCGATTTCGGTCTCCCAGTCTGACTCTGAGGATGTCGAGGAGCCCAAGGCTCGGAGCTCTCGTGCTTTGAGGCCTGCGTTGGGGAATTGAGATCCCCCGACCGGTCTCAGGTCAGACTCCCGGAAACTAGCCAGTGATGATCAGACACCCAAGGATCGGAACCAGGACCGGGACCTCGATCGGTGCCAAAGGCTAGCCCGAGGCCGATTGCGCTCAGGGCCCGGCTCGACACCCATGGACGCCACTGCAGTCGGGGGCCCGGTTGTTGGGGCAGATGTGGATGAACCTGACATCATCACCTGCTGCATGGCAGAAATACTCTGTTACAGGACTGCCATTCTGGCCTTGATGCCAGAAAGTTCTGCAGCTTTTTGCACAGGCACAGAGGGTTTTGGGCCAGGGCCTGGCACCAGTGCTCTGGCGAGCGCATCCTCAACAAGGACCGTGGCCTTGGGGAGCCTCGCACTGTCACCGCCAGCCGAGGACTCCTTCCTAGAGACCTTAGGGGGGCACTGCTCTAAGTCGCCCGAGTCCCGCCATGGGATCTTACCAGGTTTCCCCAGTGGAACCATGACTGGCTTTGAGGATTTTTTTCATTTTCTTGCCAGGGTCTGGTGTCTTTCCGGAGGAGGCACCACTGCAGGACTCCGAAGAAGCCCAGGCCTCATGGGAGGTGCTTGGTTTTGGGCTCAGCATCAGGGAAGCCAGAGCGAAGCTGGAGCACAGGAACATCTCCTGCAACGCCGATCTTTTCTTGTTGGTCCGAGGGGTCATGGCCTGACACAGGTCACAGGCGGTACTGTCGTGGTCCAGGCCAAGGCAGTGCAAGCAGCAGTCATGGGCGTCTGTGACAGACATAATTTGAATGCAACGATCACACTTTTTACAGTCACCAGGAGACATGATGGATCACATCCAGCAGGGTTGACGATCCCCGGGCAAAAAAGGGAGTGAATGCCAGTCGAGGCAAGCCTCGATGAAAAAAGAGAAATGGAGCAGAGAACAGCGCCGACTCGAGGCGGGAAAAGGAACCGGTACGCAAACCGGGAAAAACTCAAACAAACAGAAACATCCCTTAAAAATTATCCTGAGGAAACAGGACATGCGTCCATTGGGCTCCACGGAAAAAAGATGGCATCCTTGGGCGGAAAGGGGACCACACATACGTGGTAGTATTCCCAAAGGCTTTTTTTTTAAAGCTGGGGGGAAAGCTCCGTGCGGGCTCCGTTGGCGCCATCACCCATATGTGAGGACTGACTTCCTGCTTGTTCCTGGAGAAAGAGAACAGTTCCTCCTCAAAAAAAGCACAGTCATTGAGTGCGGAGATATCCTTGATAGACGGGGTATCCAAAGGGATCAAGATCAAAGATATTGAGGAAGATCCAAGACATTAAGCTGAAGTATGCTGCATTGACAGAAGACGACCTGAAATTTGTATGTTCCAACAATAAATTTAAAGCAGCAGCAGAAGTGCACGAACTATAAAGATATGAAGAAAACAGAAAAGAAAGAGATCAAAATAAACTATTTAGAGAACCCAAAAGGAGTTCTGTAGGGAATTAGGAAAGAGCACCAACCAAAGCTGAAATGGAAACCTTCTGGAGAAGCCTATACGAGAATCTTATAGAGCACAATCAAGAAGCAGAATGGTCACCCTGCAAAAAGGAACACTTAGAAAAATCAAACATCAAACCTATGGAATAGCCTGTAATAACAGAAGAGCTGGAAAGCAGGTTAAAATGAGCCTCCAACTGGAAGAGCCCTGGCCCAGATGGAGTGACCAATTTTTGGCTCAACATCATTCCACCAAGACCTGGCAAACTGCAAAAACACGACTGATCAAGCAGCCAAACTTAACACCGCAATGGTTTATAACAGGAAGAACCTTACTCCTTCCAAAGGGGGACCCAAGTAACATTCTCAAAAATTACTGGCCAATAACTTGTCTACCCTATAACCTATAAGCTGTTCACTGTAATAAATGCAGACATAAAGAGTAGTTACTCACCTGTAACAGGCGTTCTCCAGGAGCAGCAGGAATCAGTCCTCACATATGGGTGATGTCGGCACCGACGGAACCCACGTGCGGAGCATTTCCCCAACTTTCAAAGAAAGCCTTTGGGAATGCAACACGCATGCGCGGTCCCCTTCCCGCCCAAGGGTGCCATCTTGCTCAGTCTGATGACATAGCTAAAAGACAGCAAAAAACAGAAAAAATAAATCATATGACTGCAACTCCAAGGGGAGGGTCGTGAGGACTGATTCCTGCTGCTCTTGGAGAACACCTGTTACAAGTGAGTAACTACTCTTTCTCCAGGACCAAGCAGGGAGTCAGTCCTCACATATGGGACTCCCCAGCTCTAGGCTACTGAGAACCCAAAGCTGAACAATAAGCTCCCTCTAGAGCCTCGGCATGCAAGATAAGAATCTTCTCTGAGAACGCCCCCAAACGGTAGCCGAACACAAGGGCCGGAGGGTAGGAGTTGCCTAAACCTCAAAGAGATTACGGAGTACCGCTTGTCCGAATGCACTGTACCTGTAGGACTCCCTCTCGAGGCAGTAATGGGCCGCAAAAGTCTGGCTTGAAGACCAAGTAGCAGCATGGCAGATGTCTGCCAACGGAACAGAGCGGAGATGAGCTACTGACGCAGCCTTCACCCTAACATGGTGGGCCGTGACTCGACCCTGCAAGGAGAGGCCGGCTGCCCTGTATGCCCAGGCGATACAGTACGCTCGGAGACAGGTGACCCCAGCTTATTAGGGTCAAAAGATACAAAGAGCTGAACAGCCCTTCGATGCCCCTGCAAAAGGTCAATGTAGAAAGACAACGCCCTCCTACAGTCCAGGGTATGCAAGACCATCTCAGCCCGGCTGGCATGCGGCCTGGGAAAGAGTGTCAGAAGAACCACCTCCTGATTGAGGTGGAAGGAGGAGACAACCTTTGGAAGGAACTTAGGATGAGTCCATAAGACCACCCTGTTCCTATAGAACCGTGTGTATGGTCTATCAGAAACCGGAGTCTGTAGTTCACTCACACGCCTGGCCGAGGTAAGAGCCACCAAGAACAACGCCTTCCAGGAAATGAAGCATAAATGACAAGTAACCATCGGCTCAAACGGTGGGCAAGTAAGTTGTTGCAAGACCACATTCAAATCCCACTCAGGGGCTGGTGGACAAATCGGAGGCTTGAGCAAAAGCAGGCCTCTGAGGAAGCAGGCCACTAAGGGATGGACTGACAGTGAGTGGCCCTCCACCGGCGAGTGGTGCACTGATAGAGCACTGAGGTGGACATGAACAGAGTTGGATTTAACGCCTAGGTCCAACAGGTGAAGCAGATACTGCAGCACCACTGGTACCAGGCACGAAAATGGATCCTCTTGGCGCTGAGCACACCAGGTGGAGAACCTACACCACTTGAGGGCATAAGATTTCTGGGTGGATTGCCTCCTAGAGGCCAAAACCACCTCTTCCACCTCCTTAGGTAGAAGTAAGGGGGCTAGAACTACCCTTTCAGCAGCCAGGCCATCAAATGGAGGGACTGGAAATTGGGGTGCCGGAGAGATCCCTGATCCTGAGACAGGAGATCAGGTTGCAGCCCTAGAGGGAGTGGAGTGTCCACCACGGTTGCCTCGGCCATCTGGGAGCTACCAGGATGCAGTTTTTTTAAATATATACCCATCTTTAACAGTTTATTCTGCTCTTATATTTATAATCATAGCGTTTTTGATCCACGGCATTTTTGCAGAATTAAGTTTATTTGGTTCTTGTAGTAAGCTAAAGCGTGTGTGGGGGTGTATATAATACGAGGGGGTACCCAAAAAAAACAGGAATAACATTGCCGTGGGCGGAGCTTGCGTAGTTCGCACTTCTGCCGCTAGGCGTGTATAGTGCAACTCATTGTCAGTTCAGTACCGCCTGTGTTGTTGACCTGGCTTGTTCTGTTCATCTGCAGTGATTGTTTTTGCTAGCGCTGTTTTGTTCTTGTTTCTTTTTTTCTGATGACAAGTTTAAGTGAACAACGTGCAGCTGTGAAATTTTGTTTTCTACTCAGTAAAAATGCTGCTGAAACTGTTTTAATGTTGAAAACAGCTTATCAAGATGACGCTATGGGAAAAAGTCAAGTGTACCAGTGGTTTGCTCGGTTTAAAAATGGCGACATGTCGATTGATGACAAACCTCGTTCTGGGCGTCCATCAACTGCCCGAATCGACGAAAATATTGAAAAAATTAGAGAGCTTGTGCTCACAGACCGTCGACAGACAATTGATCAACTGTCAGAGATTAGTGGGTTATCTTGGAGCTCGGTTCAGCGAATTTTAACGGAAGATTTGGGAATGAAAAGGGTTGCTGCCAAGTTTGTTCCTCGGGTTCTGACTGACAATCAAAAGGAACATCGAGTTGAAACATGTCGTGTTTTGAAACAGCTTGAAACTGATCCAGATTTTCTGTCAAAGGTCATTACAGGTGATGAGTCATGGTGCTATGGTTACGACCCAGAAACAAAGCAACAGTCAAGCCAATGGAAGACGTCATCGTCACCCCGTCCAAAAAAATGCCATCAAGTCAAATCAAACATCAAAACAATGCTGATTTGCTTTTTTGATGCCAAGGGAGTAGTTCATTCAGAGTTTGTTCCCCCAGGTCAGACCATCAATCAAACCTTTTATTTGGAAGTTTTAAGAAGATTGCGCAACAGTGTTCGTCAAAAAAGACCCGATTTGTGGCAGACAGGAGACTGGTTCTTCCACCACGACAACGCACCTGCACACACAGCCATCTCTGTTAGACAGTTTTTGGCTAAAAATGGCATGGTTCCGCTGCCCCACGCACCTTACTCGCCTGACCTGGCTCCGTGCGACTTTTTCTTATTTCCACGCATGAAAAGGGGCATGAAAGGACACCGATTTGACAACATTGAAGAAGTCAAGAAAAAAAAGAGGGAGGAGCTGTCAGCCGTTTCTAAAGATGACTACAAAAAATGTTTCGAACAGTGGAAGCACCAGTGGGACAAATGTATCAGTTGTAATGGAGAGTATTTTGAAGGGGATAAGGTTGTTTTGTAAAGAATTTGAAATAAATAGCTTTTAAAAAATAATTCCTGTTTTTTTTGGGTACCCCCTCGTATATACAGTTTTTATTTTCTTTTTAATAATTATTCTTTGTAATATAGATATAGATATAGATATATTACACACTTTACAGTTAATATCAAGTTACTTTGGATGGTTTTGCAACTAATACCGCACTTACACTGTAGCATTTGTATTTCAATCAATATTAAAGAGATCTATATATAGTTCATTTGTGCAAAAATGTTTGATGCCCAACTCATGATGCAATGCTCATGTTAGTTTTATTTTCCAATTTGTACTTTTCATTTTTTAATATCATTGAAGTTGGTTATATGTCCTATTTCCTCACTCCTGCTTCGTTTCCTGTTATTTTGAACGACTTGGTGTCATATTACTTTTTCCCTTTCTTTCCCTTAGTCATATATGTGTCTATCCGTTTTGCAAACGGTGGTAAAGTATTACAATTTTTATTACTGTTATTTATTTATTAATTTTTATTACTGATATTTGTACATCATAATATTGATTTTTATTTCTTATTTGTTTTTATCTCACTCTTTTATAACGATGTTTTTATCGCACATTGGATGTTCTTATTAACAGATGATTGTCCATTTTTCCATATGGCATTCCAACACTTCTTTATTAATTCATTTAGTTATTTATAATTATATTTTTGATTGTAAGTGGCTATTTATTATTTTACCTTTATGATTTTTATGAATATGTTTTGAATTATGTATTTAATTATTGTTCATGTATTTATGTATTAGTGTGCCTGTACCCCCCTGATGAAGAAAGATTTGAAACTTTGCCCCCTGGCAATGTGCACCAACCTTGAAGAGAAGCATCGGTCGTCAGCACCTGTGTGTGTAGGTAGTGCCTGGAAAGGCACCCCTTTGATCAGGTTTGGGAGATGCAGCCACCATTGCAGAGAGGCCGCTAGTAGTTTGGACACTCTTACTCTGTCTCTTAAGTCTCCTGTGGCCTGTATCCACTGAGCTTTGAGGCACCATTGAGCAGGCCGCATATGCAGACGAGCATTTGGAGTTACATGGACCGTGAATGTCATGTGGCCCAAAAGCCTCAGGAAATATCTGGCAGAGACCAGAGATCGACTGCAAAACTGCTGGGCCAGAGCCATCAGTCTGTGAGTCCTGTTCCCGGGCAAATAAGTCATTGCTTGGAAGGTATCCAACCTTGCCCCTATGAACTCTATATCCCATGAGGGGAGCAAAGTGGACTTTGCGAAGTTTATGACGAAGCCCAGGTGCTGGAGAAGAGAGACAGTGCGAAGAGTAGCTTGTCTGGCCTCCTGTGACCTCTGATGAGCTAGTGGTCCAGGTATGGAAAGACAAAGATGCCTTGGTTTCTGAGATAGGCCGCCCACCACCGCCAGGCATTTGGGTGAAAACCCTGGGTGCGGAGGTTAGGCCAAATGGAAGTAACCTGTACCGAAAATGATTTCCTCCCACTACAAAAACTGAGATATTGTCTGTGGTCTGGATGAATGAGGATGTGAGTATACCCACTCTCCCTACTGGAGGTAGGGCAGCAGTATTCCAAGGGTAAGCATCTTGAACTTTTCCCTCTCCAGGAACTTGTTTAGATTTCGCAAGTCTAGGATGGGCCTGAGGCCTCCTGTCCTTTTTGGTACTAGAAAGTACCTGGAGTAGAAGCCCCATCCTCTCAGGTGGTGAGGCACTGGTTCCACGGCCTGCTCCTGTAGAAGACTTGCCAACTCCTGAAGGAGGAGGTTCCTGTGAGAGGGAGTCTTGGAGGCTCCCTGGAAAATAGAAGGGAGGTAACTGGTTGAAGTGGAGCAAGTAGCTTTTTTTTGACTATGCTCAGTACCCAGGTATCCCCTGTTATGGCTGACCACCTGTGGGCATACAGTGTCAGCCGGCCTCCTGTGCTGAGTGGAGCCAGCTGTGGGGGAGAGGCTATGCAGTGGGAGTCAAAACCCCGCTCCCTGCTGTGCAGGAGCCGGAGCTGGCGGCTTGGGGGTTTTCTGCCTACGGGGCCCCATGTCCCTGCCCCTTGATCTGCTGACCCTGCTGGGGAGCTGTAGAGGCCTGGAATTGAGGGTAGGATTTGAAGGCAGAGGCCTTCCTCGGGTAAAGCACAGTTACTTACCTGTAACAGGTGATCTCTGGGAACAGCAGGAATACGTCTTCACATATGGGTACGTCGGTACCGACGGAGTCTGCGCGGGAACGCTCCCCAGCGTCCAATCAGAACGCTTTTGGAAGCATCCCAACACGCCTGCGTGTTGCCTTCCCGCCTTTCCCAACTGCCTCTCCTCAGTTAAGTTTTAAAGCTGAGGCAAAGAGAGAGAGAGCAAGAAAGGGAAAGATAGAGATAGAGAAAAACTCCTCCTAGGGGAGGTGGGTGGGTTGTGAAGACTTATTCCTGCTGTGCCCAGAGATCACCTGTTACAGGTAAGTAACTGTGCTATCTCCAGGAACAAGCAGGAATGAGTCTTCACATATGGGGACTCCCCAAGCTAAGATGCCCAGAGGGAGTCCAAGCATATAGCGAATCTAAAAAGAGCCATGCTACTCCTCCGAACCGCAGGCATCTTGGGGATGGAGGGTAGGAATTGAGTTATAGAAAAGGTGCTGTGGAACTGCTGGACTAGAACAGGTCTTCTATGGAGGAAGATCCTGTATAGATGACATTTAGTAGTAAAATAATGAATGCAATATTCCAATATGGATCTCCCTTGGTGGTATTTTAAAAGTCTATTGAGGTTCATGTGGATCTATTAGAAGAGCCAGTAGAAGATCCTCAAGGAGTACCTCACTGTGAAGTAGAGGTAATAAACTGTAGGAAAAACAAGTGGAGGTCAGAACCCATCAGGGTGAGAAAGAGCCCCAGGGGAAAACTGGGGTAGTACAAAAAGGTAGGGCTTCTGCGGGAAACGCAGAGGGTACTATTAGATAAAGCTTAAGCCCTTTTGGTCAAAGAACCGTACAATGCTAGGACCAAAAGGAAAAATAAGTCTGACCGATTTGGACTGACAATAGAAATAGTCCCTGTAGGAGAGAAGGGGTGGGGAGACCCCTATATCCGATAACAAGTAAGGACAGACTTACAAAGTGTTATAGGTTTAGATTAACTGAGAATCTGTGATGTCTTTCCTAGATGAGGTCCATTAGGAAAGAAAAAAGGTACATCGAAAGCTTCAGAGGTACCTAAACCTGAAAGGTTATGGTTAGAGAAGCAAATTTGTTAATTACCACAGAGAGTGGTTATATGTGTAAAAACCCCAAGCATGCTGGCACAGCATTGATAGGGGTAGTGTACATCTGTCAGAGTCCTATAGGAATATATGGATATATGAATCTAGACAGAGAGATATATCTTCTAGGTAGATATGTATCTACGTGCTTATCTATCTCGACAGGTATATATAGATAGATAGATAGATATAAATATATATACAGAGATATACCTGTGTGGAAGAAACAGAGATACATACATGGCTATATAACTAGATCCCCCTAGAGATATGGGGATAGAGGGAAGATTCATCTAATAGCAAGAAGGGAAATACCTGCTTGGATAGATGTATAGAGAATCTTCTTTCCCTGGTTATAAGTGACAGAGTCAGAGGAATGGTCTCCCTGACAAGGAGTCGTCTAGATTCCTTCAAGAATTCGAGCTCTTGAATAACCAGGATGGCCTACGTGAAAAATGCAGAGGATAACTTCAGTCTGCAGGCAGCAAGCCCAGATTTCTCTAGAACTGCAGTATGGTGAATGGATAGAGGACGCCACTGGAATAAGATACCATATTGACCCGCCTATGAGGGCAAGATGGGTATCAGGCGTCCTTGAGCTGCAACTGAAAGAAAAGTATCCCTGGCGGGAAGTCCAAGGGGATATGGACCAAGCCGGGGAATTGGCCATGCTTTAGGTTTTCACGTGATGTAAGGCCTGTGTCTTTTGTCTCGAAAAGAGATTTTAGATGAGATGGTAAGGGTAGGAAACACCTACCAGTCATGGGACATGACTGGGTGAACCCCTCCTAACCATCTAGGATTATCTGCTAGGCAAGATACTAATGCTCTCTAGCAAGGGCCCATAGTGCAAAGCTACTTTGTAGAGTTGCAGAGAACATGTTACAGGTTGGTTAGAAAAGAAAACTGGCTAGTTAAAGCCAGTAGGTAACAAACTATTCTGCCAAAAACAAGGGAATTGGAGATGGCGAAGAATAGAAGTCAAACCAACAAGTCTGTGATAATAGGATTTCCAAAAAAGGTTGATAACCTGTTTTGGGTTTAGCACTGAGGCCAGAAGGATTGCTAGTGGAGGAGAAACCCTGGTTGTGTGGTGAACAGAACCAGTGGCTTAACCACTAGGAATTGCTGCAGTTGCAGCAACTACCAGGGCAGCGGAAATTTTTTTTTTTTTTTTTAAAAAGAAGCAACAGACATAAGTAGGAGTGGTAAGACCTCCTTATTGTCTGAGAAGCTGCCCTAAAGTAAGAAAATGAAAAAGACAACTCTGGAAAGGAAAATCCCTTTGAGAAAATAGGTATAGGACCATAGGGGCTTACCAGTGTAATAGAGCCACTCTTACAAACTGAATGTTGTAGTAAGAGGGAGGTAAGACAGAGTTGAAGGAGACTTACTATGTAGTAAGTCTCTAAAAGGTAAAATGATACATGCTAGTACAGGGAAAAACTGTCTTATTGACAGTTGTCACCTCTTTTCCCAGTAGGAAGAAGAGAAACCTGTTAACTATAGGCATGATCATCATAAAGACTCTTAGAGCAAAAAGAAAGGATGTCTCGTGAAGAGAGATCCATGAAAATTTAGGATGAAATTAGTGTAGATGCTTCAAGTGAAAAGAAGCAGACTGCAAACTCTAACCAGCAACCAGGAGATGTAATGATAATCTATATGAAACCCCGCGACTGCTGGGTTTGCTGATCCTGTTGAGGTTGTGGTTTCTTTAGACCAGTGCGATGTTTCCCCTGTTTGGGAACATCTGTATGATGGGCAGAAGATGGATAAAACTTTTCCCCCCAAGTTTGTTAGGAAATTTCCTATCAACTGGGAAAGAGGAAGGCGTAGAACAGCCTCTGGAAACAGGAATGTCAGTGGTTAACTGAGCAACCTGGAGTAAAGACTCCTTGTTAAAAAGATTTTCTCCAGTGCAAAGAGTATTTCCCAGTCTTTCTTGTGCCCATTTGTCCAAGTCTGAAACTTGGAGCCAGGCTTTACGTCGTGCCCCTATAGCTATAGCAGAAGTTCTGCTAACAGACTCAAAGGAGTCTAGGGAAGCACGAGTAAGGAACCTAGAGATATTTTGAGCATGACTAACCAATGAGGAATAGTCTGCTCTTTTGGGCTCTTGAAGAAAAGGGGTCAAAAGCAATAATTTCTTTGTGACCTCTTCAAGAGATAATCCCATATAGAAAATATATGAGAGAATTCTTGCTGAAAGCATGGATGCCTGGAAGGACTGGCGTCCAAAGGCATCTAAAGTCTTAGACTCACGACCTGGCGGATAAGAAGAGTGCTTTTTAGTACTCTTCACCCGCCTCATTGCTGATTCTACAACAATGGAATGATGAGGAAGTTGAGTCTTTTGAAACCCTGGAGAGGGGGGCACCTTATATAGAAGATCAGTTGCTCTAGAAGGTGAGGGTACCGTTAAACGAGTTTCCTCACATTCATAAGAGGAGATCCTGCAAGGTCTGATGCACAGGAAGCATGATGTTCTCCTTTGGACTCCAGGGAATATACAGGGATTCTGTATTCCCTGGTGCAGGATCCTGAACAGATATAGAAATGGCAAGTGACTTTGCCATATCAAGCAGGAATGCTTGAAAAGAAAAATCCTCAGAGGGAAATACTCTAGAAAGAGGAGGAGAGGCTAGATCTGTTGAAGAACTAGCATTGGCACCCAGGGATCTATCCAAATTTTGAGAAATAGAAGACCCTAAAGGGTGGAGTATCGGATCCTTAGAGGATGGTCGCCGGTACCGCAGGAGGTCGGGAGCAGCCACAGTCGGTAACGCATCGTCCATGCTAGGGATCGACTCCAAACTCGGTACTGAGGGAAGCGACCCTGATGAGAGAAGCATGGAAGGTACCGACAGCAATGGTAATGTGGATACCGGTACTGACTCCGGCACCGTATCCGATAGCAGTAGATGAAGGCTAGCCGGTGACAACTCTAACGGTATCGAAGAAACCGCGAGTGCCCAACCTGGATCATCGGAACCGTGCCTTCGGTACCATCCGGTATCGGTACCAAGGCGAGTCGGTACCCAGTCATCCAGACTGGAAATCGATTCTAGACTCGGCATCGAGGGAAGCGAGTCTATCGATGCACGTCTGGAGGGTACCGGCATCGGTACCAGTACCGGAATCGATACAGGAAGATCGGTCTGCAGCGTATCCAACGGGCCCGCAGGTACCGAGGACGCCAGACTACGATCCGTGGTGAGGAATGTTTCATCCAACACCATTGCCGATGCCGGGGTATCGGTACCGCCTGAAGCGGATGCCACCACCGAGCATGGCTCAGGTATGTTCGGAGAGGGGTGAACCTCAGGAACAACCTGAAACCCCACTAAGGCTTTGGAGGCCGAAGACTCCCACCGGGGTTTTAAAGCCAGTGTATCCTCAAGGGCAAGGCCGGAGGCATCTCTATGCTGTGCAGGAGATCTACCACTCGAGGACTGGCTAGTCTTAACAGACTGTTTTTGGGTTACCTGATCCTGTGAAGAAGAAAAGGGTGGTCGGTGCCCTGAAGTTGAATGGGGACCGTGTATCGAGGTGAACTCGATGCTGAAGACTTCTTCCGACTATACTGTTGCAGGAGGGACACTCCAGCGGATAGTGGTCAGGACCCAAGCAGGGCAGATACCAGTTATGAGTGTCTAAAATGAATTTTGTACCGCCACAGTTTGAACATTTCTTAGGGATAGTGGCTGGCGCTTCCATGAGGAAAAAAGAGTAGGCCTAGCAGGCCAGAAAAAAACGTCAGCACTAAGAAGGAAAAAAGTATTCCTTATGAAGGAAAAATTATTAGAAAAAAGAAAAAACACTGGCGGTACCGGTGGCGTCGGGGAAGGCAGACGCGACCACAAGCAAGCCAAAAAATAAAAAGAAGAATTTTCTGTGGTGACAGGAGGAAGTCCTGCCGGCTCTGCGGAAAAATGAAAACTGAGGAGAGGCAGTTGGGAAAGACGGGAAGGCAGCACGCAGGCATGCTGGGATGCTTCCAAAAGCATTCCAATTGGACGCTGGGGAGCGTTCCCGCGCAGACTCCGTCAGTACCGATGTACCCATATGTGAAGACTCATTCCTGCTTGTTCCTGGAGATGAGGGCTTTTTCCCCGAGCCCTTCTTCTTTTGAGAAGGGGCAGAAGTCTTCCTGGACAGCCTTGTCCTGGTGAGAGTCTCAGTCTCGATTTCTGTAGCCTTTTCAGCCATGGGTTTGCCAAAGAGGTTCTCACCCCAGCAAGGGACATTGACCAACTTGTCCTGGACCCATGGCTCGAGGTCCAATGACTGTAGCCAGGCCTGATGGCGTGCACCGATGCCGGCCGTCTGCTACTCGGGCCAAAGCCTCGAAGCCATCATAGGCTGCTCGAGATATAAACGTCGAGCACTCTCAAATCCCCGATGACAAAGCTTTGAACCTCTGCAAAGGTTCCTCGGAGAGGCCAGAAGAGAACCCGGCAATCTCTTTGCCAGGTCACGGAGGTACATGCCCATGTACAGCTGGTAGGTCTGGACACGGCAAGCCAGCATAGAGCCCTGGAAGCACTTTCTACCGAGGGCATCCAGGTTCCGGGCCTCCCTGCCACGGGGCACCGAGGAGTGCATCTTCTGACTCTTCAGACGATGCATGGCCGATTCCACAACCATGGAGTGGTGCAGTAGTTGCGCCTTCTGGAACCCAGGGCTCTTACGGACTCAATAGATGGAATCGACCGATTTGCTGAAAACTGGCGCCAAGGCCGGTGCCTCCCACATACGGAAGAGCAGCCGTTCCAGCATCGGAGGAACCGGTACAGTAAAGGCCTCCTTTGGTGGAGTCATACTGGAGGGCCTCGAGCTCTTCGGCTCCTCCTCGGGGTCTGCGGGGAAGGCCAAAGCCTTGGCCATGTCCCTCACAAAGTCCGAGAACCGAGTATCTTCCGGGGGAGATCTTCTCCGAGGCTCGGACACACCGGGTCCGGAAAGTGTCCGGGGACTCCTCGTCCTCCATTTCCCACCCCGACCCCTCCGAGGAGGAATCGAGCGGCTCCGGTTGGGCGGACACCAATGCCGTCTGCCCCGACGCCGAGGGCCCCATACGGGAGGCCGAGGGAGACCTTGGCCGAGGATCGACTCAAGACTGCATGGACTCGAGGATCGGCTCAGCCTCCGGGGTCGACTTGGATGTCGAGGTCCCGGTGGTCGGGGCAGGTGCAC
This sequence comes from Ichthyophis bannanicus, assembly GCA_033557465.1. Classification (NCBI taxonomy): domain Eukaryota; kingdom Metazoa; phylum Chordata; class Amphibia; order Gymnophiona; family Ichthyophiidae; genus Ichthyophis; species Ichthyophis bannanicus. The sequence continues at coordinate 1,542,241,689 of CM066031.1, forward strand.
CAGTGAGACCGGTGATCAGCACCTGCTGCCAAGGCCGTCAACCTGAGTCCGAGCTCAGGAGACTCAGCAGCCCCCGACTCGGGCCCCGACGGCGGCTCCCCCAGAGGAGAGTCTGCGAGGACAACAGCACTCACATGATTCGGGGACTCCGGCTCCACACGAGGTAGCTTAGCAGGCCTCTCCGGCTCCGAGGACCCGGGACGGCGGTCAGGGCTATGCGACCTGGCCCTCGAGGGACCAAGAGCGTCCACCAACGCCGCCCTCGTGGGTTTCTTCTTCCTTTTGTGTTCCCGTGAGGGAGAACCCCACTCAGAGGAGCCCCGACGATGCTCGGGGTTGGGCTCCCGAGACATCGAGGCCTCTGACGAAGTCAGGGCCCGGCCGGACGCGGAGTCAGAGAAGATCCTCTCTCATTGATGCTGACGGCTCCTCAATGCCTTAGATGACATTTTGCCACACGGGCCACAGATCATCGGGTCATGATTGGATCCGAGGCATCAGTTATGTGTGTCGGTGAGAGACATCAGTTTCTTACACCGATCACACTTTTTGAACCCGCTGGCAGCCATCGGGGGAAAAAGAGCCCCTGCAAGGTCAAAAGACTGGGCTGCCAGTGAAAAAAAGAAAAAAAAAGGTGCGAACGCTAGTCTCCAAGGACAAAAACCGAAAAAATAGCTCCGGGCTCGATATCGGTGTACTGCGCCCATGCGGGAAGGGGAAGTGGCAAAAAACCAAACTCTTCTAAGAAAATCAACTTTTGACCGGGTGACCAAGATATACGTCCGTCGGGCTCCGCGGAAAAAAGAAGACTGAGCAAGATGGCACCCTTGGGCAGGAAGGGGACTGGTCATGCACGCTGCATTCCCAAAGGCTTTCTTTGAAAGCTGGGGAAATGCTCTGCACGAGGGCTCCGTCGGTGCCGACGTCACCCATATGTGAGGACTGACTTCCTGCTTGGTCCTGGAGAATATATAATCATATCTAAACCAAAAACATCATGGCAGTAGAGCAAAAGGGCAATAAGAAGAGAGCATATGGAACCAAGGACCAATTAATATAAAATAAGGCTATCATGGCCAGCACTAAGAAAAGCGGAAATCTCAGTATAGCATGGATTGAAAGAAAACTCCTCCAAGCCCATAAGATAATTTACAAGAATCAGTGTATGCCAAGACTGTACATTCCTAGAGCTGAAGGAGAGATAAACCTCAGAGATTGATTAAACATACAGAGCTACTATCATAGGCCTCAAGGCCTACCTAACAGCATCATCGGATCCAAATACACAAAAAATGCTCAAATATGAAAATAAACATCCAGAATCTGTCTCCATCTTCAAACTTGGTCAAGCATTCCAACAACTAAAGGGAATGAGTGAGAATCCTCAAGCACACACAGGAAAGGAAGCAACAGAATTTGCAAAATAAGAGAAAAAAAAAACTCTTCAAAGAATTAGATCAGCAAATGAGGAAAAACAAGTGGCAAGTTTACAACTACAATGGGAAATACATGGTGTTACTCCAGGAACTCTGTCGATCATGGACAGATACATGAATGATTAAGAAGAGGTGAACTGAAACTGAAGGATAAGAGATTGATAGTTCCAGCCCAGGACAGCGGATTATGGTTGAGATGGTTTACAGCAAGCATTGAAAAAACTGGCACCATAGACATGTCAATTCTGTAATAAAGACCTAGAAAAAGTGACTCACCTCATAGCTGGCTGTGAGGTTCTGATGACGTAAAATTTCTATACAGAAAGGCACAACAAAGTAGTACATCTCATCCATTAGAAACCCTGTTCACACTACACCATCACTGTGCCTGAAAAGCATTGGGATCATGACCCTAAGAGAATTACAGAGAATGAAGAAGTTATGATCACCATTCTGAAGGATAAAAAACTGGATGTTTTCTCCTTTACTACCTGGCATAGTAGTAAAGGAGAAAAACACCAGAACGGCATTGATAACAGAGTTGAGAGTGATTATTCTGTGAACCGCGTGGAGAGGCAGAAGATCCTAAAATACCAAGAAAAGGAGTCAGAGACCAAGAAAATGTGGCACAAAGATATAGAAATATTTTCCATTGTACTGGGGAGCCACGGGTTTGATAAAGAAGAATTTCCAAGCACATCTTAAACTATCCATACATGTTATATCTTATGAACTTCAGAAGAAAGCTCTTTTTGGCACGATGCAAGTACTATGCTGAGGATTAGAAGTAAATTGAAAAGACCGAGCTCATACTCCACATACCCTGGCTTAGAAGTGAGGTGCATGACTGTCATGGTATGCGCAGAACTAACCCATTTGGATTAACTGCTCAGTGCTCAATAAAGACTAGGTAACCTGCTTCACAATGTCCACTGGAGACACTAGCGTGGAGTCTGCCCAGCAGGAAGCCTGTGCTCTAGTGTAGGGAGCTCCAACTCCATCCATCACCCGCTTACCAGCTAGAAGGTATGCTGATCCATTGGTCTCCTTAATCCAGCAGGCAACAGAGGAGCTGTCCAGTCTTTTTCTCAGACTACCAGAGGACAAAAAGATAATCCAACCAGACAACCGTCTTTCAGTGATGTGCTTTCATCAGGGGTTAAAAATGTGAATATCACATATATGGGCACACGAATATAAAAGTGGCAGCAGCAGACGGGAGAGGGAACGATGGGGGAGGCTGAGCTGAGCTGCAGGACAAATAATCCAGCAATCTCCAGTGCTTTTATATTTATTGTGCGTCCATATACATTATTCATGCTTTAACCGCTGATGCGAGCACATTGCCTGAACGGTAGTGTTTAGTTTTCAATAAATTGGACAGTTTCTCCTTGTGTTTAGCATTGGTGTTTTTCTCCATTTCCACTTGATGACTATACTTTTTCAATAGTATATAGTCGAGAGCAATGTTCCCTCTAAGCTGCGCTGGGTCCGTCGGCAACATTCCTGCCAGCAGGGGGGGGACGACATATGCAAGGGTGCTGCGGCATGTGTTGGACCCTGTTACAGGTCTAGCACAAGCCGCAGCACCCTCGCAATGTCCCCTTTCATCTGCGCCGGGTCCTCCACCGGCATTCCTGCCAGTGGGGGGAGGGGCGGAGCGATCGATCACACTGCACCACACACACACACCCCCATCCCCCGCCAGCCGGAATGTTGCTGGCGGACCCAGCGCAGCTAAGAGGGAACATTGGTCGCGGGTACATTCCATGACATTACACTGCAGTTAAGCTGTGGAATTTGCTGCTGGAAAATGTGGACAATGCCCTTATTAAAGCTGGGGTTTTAGAAAGGATTTGAACACGTTTCTAGAGGAAAGGTCCATAAACCACCAGCAGACATGCTCATTACTGGAAATAAATAAAAAAGGAATTGGGTACTCATGAAATGGATTAGCCACAATTGTCAACAGAATGCTGAACATGATGGACCTTTGCTCTGACCAGAATAGTCCACCTTATGTTCTTCTGAAAGCAGTCTTTACTAGAATCTCGATTTCTGATTTGATTTCTGAACCAGAGCTCAGAGTACATTAAGTCTCAGACACAATAGATACTAACCTGCCTAGAGGGCTTACAATCTAAGGGACTCTTTTACTAACACATTAATTTGACTTAAGCACATAGTTAGTAAATATGTTCCACTGAGGACAGAAACATGACGGCAGAAAAAGACCATATGGCCTATCTAGTCTGCCCTTCCATATCAACTATAATAATACCCTTTTTTCCTTTAGAGATCTTCTGTATTGGTCCCATGCTTTTTTTATGGAAACTCGTTTTTTTATTTTCGTTATCACTGGCGTTACAGCAATATACGACAGAGGAGGCTTTACATTCCATTCTGATACATTCTGCTTCTTACATTCTTATACTCCATCTGCATGAAGCCTTACTTCTACCCCCGATCCCCTTATTATCCTATTCTTCGCAAGGTCACTAACAATGCTGAAGACCTGCTTAACTACTCAGTTAACATCAACATTACCCATTACATTCTAAATACAATTAAAATTAAACATTAACCAGTTTTTTTTCTCCTGAACAAGTTTTAATCAAAAACAATACCTTCCCCTTTCCCCATCCCCCCCCCCCCCAACTTCATATACTCATGAGGCTTGGTTTCCCATCATCTTGTGCATGCCTTGAAACAACCAATAATGTCCTTTAGGACACCCTTTCATTATCTCATTGGCACCATTCTCTGTGATCTTAAACACTACTGACGATCAGGAGCTCTATGGGAATGTGTCTGTATACTGACCTTCCTCTATCTCCCTACCAATCTCCTATATTCACTTCCTTCCTCATGCACTCTCTCTCACTCACTCTTCCATTCTTTCCCTCTTTCATTCCCCTCCAACCCCCTCCTGTCTTCCCCTCCCCTCCCTCCCTTCTCCCAACTACTCCCCCCCTCCCGTTTCCCTAGGTCCCCAACTCCCCTTTCAGGCAGCCATATTTCTATTTTTGCTCAGTTGGTCTTACTTTATTTTGCACAAGTTTCGCTATGCTCGTCGCTGTTCCCGTACTCCTTCCCTGACCCCCTATGTAGGGGGGGGGGGGGTCCTGGCACAGAAAGTCACAAATTTAGTTTTGACTATGGACTGGGCACCATATCCGCAGGCATCTGTCTACAGAGGCTCCCCCTAGGCTTTGCGCTGTACGCTGCTCCATATCTCTCAGTTCCAACATTGTCTGCTCCCACTCCCCTATTGCCGGCGCTTTGTCCAGTAGCCAGTGCTGCAGTATGCATTTCTTCGTGACCAAGAAACCTTTTTCGCAGAGCTTGCGCTTACAGCTCATTATGGGGGTCGCCATCTCATATGACCCAAACAGCCCCCACTCCGGGGATATCTGCACCGGGCAACCTAGACTCCGTTACCCCGCTAGACCATTGCCAACATGGATTCAGGGAGTCTCATGGCGTTGAAACCCTCCTTACCACCCTCTTCAATAATATAATCACAGGTATCGACAACATCCGTCAAGGGTTTGTGCTTATTTTCTTAGACATCGCTGCAGCATTCGACTAAGTCACGAACTTCTCCTGGGGCGACTAAAAGAGAAGGGTATCTGCGGCACTGCACTCGAATGGTGTAAGTCATATCTGGCTGGAAGATTGCAACATGTAAAATCCGGAGCAGCAGCACCAGAGCCTTTCCTCCAAAGGCAGGGTGTACCGCAAGGTTCCTCTCTATCATCACTCATGTTCAACATATACATGCAGCCCATCTGCAATATCATCAGATCCTTCAATGTGGACTGCTTGATATATGCAGATGATGTCCTGCTCTACATGCCGTTCTCTACAGATCAATTGGACCTTTCCCCTCTGATAGAATGTTTTGACTCAGTTTCCAAATGGCTCCAATCTCAAAACCTCCGTATTCAACACAAGAAAATGGAGGTGCTCTTCCATCACGAGAGACCACAATTTCACTCCGCCACCCCATGTAAGAGTTAAGGAAGCAGATCTTCAAACAAAATCCACAATACGATACCTTGAGGTCACTTTGGACCAACGTCTTGATATGAAGTTGCACATAGGTAACATAGTAAGAGCAATCTACTTCAAGATCCGAACACTCAGGCATCTGCGCTCCTTACTAGATCCAGAGGACTTCTGGACAATATACCAGGCACTAATCTTACCTCATTTCGACTATGCTAACGCCATCTTACAAGGCTTTCCACAATCTACCCTGAACCCCCTGCAACTCGCCATGAATGCCGCAGCGAGGGTCCTTCATGGAGCCTCTAGGAAGAGCCATGTAACGCCTATCCTGAAGCAGCTCCACTGGCTCCCCATATATGGAAGGCTTGTTTTCAAGACCTTACTACTGACCTTCAAGGCCATCAATGGTCTTGCATCCTCTTCACTAACAGAACTCATTCATGCCGTTCTACCTAACAGATCCAGAAGACCTACAGCAATAAACACACTAACAATTCCGAAGGCTTTAACAAAATGCATCCTGACAACAGCTAACAGGGCATTCAGATTTTGCGCCCCAAGATGCTGGAATGCTCTACCATCTAACGTTCGCGCTATCACTGACCTAGCTCAGTTCAGGAAAGCACTCAAATATCACCTGTTCCTCAAGTACTACCCAGTCAGCAATACGCCTAATTAACGCCACCAATTAAAGTAGCTACACCATCCTTACTAGACAGCCTCATCAATGTTCTCGGTGCGATATCCGAGATCATTGAGCTTTGCCATGACACCTGTATGTAGATAGTACATGTAATAGTTCCCCTATGTTATCCAAGTTTGTACACCTGTTCTCTGTAAAAACAGAACAGCTTGTTGTTCTGGTCTTTTTGTTTCATGTAAACCGCGCTGATGTCGAATAGTGCGGTATATAAGAGATTGTAATAAATAAATAAATAAAAAATAAACCTATCCAGCTACTGGGTCCCATGCTTTTTTTAATTCAGATACTGTCTTCATCACTATCATCGCCACTGGAAGACTATTCCGCATATCTACCACTCTTTTCGTAAAGAAATATTTCCATATATTACTCCGGAGTCTACCCTCTTTCACCATCATCCTCAGTTCCCTGGTAGCAGAGCTTGTTCTCAATTACAAGAGGCTCTCCTCTTGTGCATTTATGCAATGGGGGTATTTAAACATCTCTATCCCACCTTTCCTCTAACATATACATATTAAGTTCTTTAAATCTGTCCTCATATGCTTTATAATGAAGACCACTAACGATTTTAGTAACCACCCTCTGCAACCACTCCATCCTGTTTAAATCCTTTTGAAGGTGTAGTCTCCAGAAATGAGTATAATGGGGCTTGTATTAATTCACATTAGCAATATTAGATGCAATGAAGAGCAAAGGGACCTTAATAAGGCAGAAGTATAGTGGAAGAATTAGAATTTGAACCTAGGCTTTTCACAGCCTCTGCTGTAACCCACTAGGCACTCTTCTATTTCAGACATCCCAGGTGGAACTTCTAATCACTGACCAATAATCTTCTCTAAATGCTGGACATTTTTATGTTGTAGCAGAAAAAATTATAAATAACCAAGACAACAAGTTAGAGGTTCCCATATATGCCAACTACAACATTTTGTTTTATGCAGCTTTTAACTGTGATGGAGTTCCAAAACATCCCAATTAGATATTTTTCACAAGACACAGCAGTACTCCCCTCCAAAACAAATAAAACATTTCTTCCCCTTTAGTGTTGGTATTCTAAGCTTTACTAGTTTATAAAAAATAGCAAATACTGTAGGCTTACTGAGCGGAAGGCAGGCCTGGCAATCTACTTCCAGTTGCACCTTGCTAAGAAATCCCAGAGGATAGTAGCAACATGGACGACTCCACAAGGATCACTAGGAGTCAATATTGACTCTACAGCACTTAAAGCTGAACATATCCACAAGTCTGTGTACATCTCTCAGATCATCCCTCCTAATATTACTCCCTAAATAAAACTAGCAATGATTTTGCTAGTATACAATACATAAACACAGCAAAGATCAAAGTACTTTTAAAAAGCAATTTTAAAGACTTTATTATTTCCCTACATGGGGTACAGCACTGTAACAACACAGACAGCTACAATGTTATTAACTAGCCCAAAAACATATGTGATTGTATTTCAACCAGTGCCTTACGACTAAAGGAGTTTCGTAAACGAATAGAAAGTTTGGTAAATTAATAAATGGCTTAAAAATGCTGCTCTTGTTTCATGTGTCAATTGGCTTACAAGCAACTTAAAAATCGCATAATTCTGCCAGTGAACGGGGATTACAGTTGGTCTTTACAAGTTAAGGCACAAGTCTCAACAAAAAGATAGGCAATGTAGCAATCCCTGCATTCCTAGACGCCCCTGGACATTATTGCAGGATATAATATAACTACGAAATTTGTTCTCACTTAAAATAAGAAGCATCTAACTGGAAAGAAAACGTAAACTAGGTCGCTATTTGGTTTATAAGTTAGTTTCACTTTTGATACAATATTTAAAGTTGCAGGCGACATACCAGATATGTCCTCAAATTGAGATCTAAAAACGCAGGCAAAAGCTATTGGGAAAATCTACGTGCTAACCTTACCTCTCAGTTTTGTGCATCACTATTTTCTGTGCACACATAATACACACGTATAGAAACCGACCTACAATAGATTCTTCGACAATTCGAAGACTTAGTTTTACTATATCATTTTCTCTTTACCCATATAAAACAAATCCCCAACTCACCCTGTCCGTCGGGTTGTCCTGGTGGCGGCCTGTGATGGGAGGAGCACTGACGTCTACAACGAGTTGACGTCTAACGGTGTCGGCCTGCAAATGGTCGGCGCCCATGTCGGTGGGAGGGGTGCATGACGTCAAAGACGTGCCTCCTCGCGGCCAAGTCAAAGGATCTTTCTCCGGCCATACCTTGAGAGGTGACATACGGACCAGATTTTTAACTTTTCCAGGTAGACTGCACCTGGACAGGGATCGCGTAGCGTTCGTCCGGTATCCGGGCCCACTAAACACCAATACTGAATATTCTGGAGATTGCAACCATATCAGCCTCTTATCAGAGAATATTCATGCACCAGTACGCTTATGAACATAAGAGCAGCATAGGATCCTGGAAGCCTGGGATCAGGGTGTGCGTGGAACAGTAAGAACATTATGTAACAACACTTAAGAGTATGTTCTTTGTAGGTTAGGATAATACAAAAACAAACGCTAGAAACACAGTACCCACAAATGCCACAAATGTAAACGCGCACACACGCTAGTAATTCTACGAGCGAATACGACTGGAAAGCTGTAATTTCCAAGATGAGAATTTTTATCATATTTTGACGTTTACTCATGGTCTCTAGGTCTACATAAAAGCTTGGTGTTAGAGTGCCAGCACACAAGACCTTAGTAACAAAGTTTTAAAAGAAATTTTAATTCATATGAAAAAGAGCAGCAACCAGAGAACAGAAACGTTATCTACAATACTGTATGATGGGTCAAATAAAAAAAAGGAAACCACTGCAACCATTCTAAATTCTTTTCCATTTATAGTGTGTTTTCTGACAGACACCACTAATAAATGCTTGCTAATAAGTACAATTGGGTGATACCTCATAAAATTCACAACAGAAGCCTTTCATTCTCCACCCCCCCCCCCCCCCCCAAAAAAAAGGTTCTGCTCCAAAAGTCACTTATTTTTGTAGCCATCAGAGCCACTTTTAAGAATAATTTTTGTCTGGTATGAAAGGTAACTGGTGGGATCGTGAGGTTTTGTGAACTATTCATTAAAGGAGGAATCCGTTTGGGTAACTGTAAAGAGAAGCTTGCATTTTTTAGGCTCATATAGAAACACAGCCATGTTGGGTTTTATTTTTTAGTGCTGGTTGATGTTTTTATGTAATAAATGAGCTTTGTTATTGTTTCTAATGTAATTTACTGAATACACTGGGCCCAATATATACTGGCAGCAGCTAACTGATCGAATGTGGCTAGCTGCTGCTGCTGAACTCTGAACCCACATATTCAATGCCAGGGCAATATCCAGGCCCCCAGCGTTGAAAGTACAGGTTACTGGGAAGCTAACCATGCAGCTGTGATTTTCTACTGCTGCCCAGTTAGCTTCTGTAGCAGAAAAAAACCCCAAAGAACAGTGGTCAAAATAACAGCATACAAAACAAGACCCTGTTGTGTTCCACAAAATTTTTATCCAAATTTTTGTCGGACATAGATCGTGAGGGGAAGGCACTGTTAACCAACCCACTAACACGATACATATCCCTTTTATTCAACCACTTAGGTGTAAATATTCAAAAGTATTTAGAGTCACCAAATTTCTTAAAAGGATGAAAAGCAACGATACTTATCAGAGATATACGCGACGTGCACGTTTCGGGGGCGACCCCTGCATCAAGCGCTCAAAACTCCACTGTAAAAGACAACCATAGCCGCCATGGAACTGGCAAAAAAAACGCCAAAATGTTGGTGGTTAAAATAACAGGAACTGCTTTTAAATTGGGCTATTCAAATGCCTATCACAACCAACCAACCAACCAACCAATCAGAAAAGGGGAATCCCCACGAAGCAGGAAACCCCCTAGTCCTGAAAGGATGACTTCACATCGCCCCCAGCCAATCAATTTCACTGTTCATGCCGGTAGGAGAGACAGCCTTTAAAAGAAATATCCATCGTTGCTCTAAACGCCGTAATTTAAAGGTCCGATCTCCTCCCCTAGGATCTCCAGGCACATGGTCGATCACAGTCCACCGTAACTGCTGGAACTCATGTTGGAGTTGGGAACAATGTGAGACCATCGGAGCTGTGATAACCAACTGTCGGAGACGACTAGCATGCTCCACCAGACGTATCCTGATCTGTCGGGTGGTGCTCCCCACATAACGTAAAGGGCAAGTGCATTGGATAAAATAAACCACATAAGTGGAATTGCAGGTGGTTTGCCAATGACGATAAAAAACCAGGCCCGTATGTAAATCTGTCCAAGAGTCACCAGAGACAGTGGTTTCACAAAAATGACAGGTCCCACAAGGCTCATGAGAACCCCTCCATGCTTGAGGGCGCAAAGGACGATCCAAAGGTGTAGCAGAAAAAACAAGTTTATCCCGAAGATTAGCACCCCGCGAATACGCAATACGCAGGGGCTTATTGAAACTGGAATGCAGAGATAGTACTGGCCAATATTTCTTCAAAATGCCCACCACCCGTGATGAATTGGACATGTAGGGTAAAACCCCCGTCACCATATCATCCATTACAGGGGGTAACCGGTCAGGTGACCACTCCAAAAACCATTCCCGATGCGAATATAAGGCCCTCCGATATGCACATAAAACCACCGATCGAGGGTAACCCTTGACTGTCAGTCTGGTTATGAGATCAGTAGCATGGGTTTTAAAATGAACAATAGATGAGCATAATCGTCGAAGTCGTAGGAATTGCCCATAGGGCAAACCCTTTCGTAGGGGCTCAGGGTGGAAGCTATTATAATTCAACAAACTATTCCGTTGGACCGGTTTTCGAAAAAGAGTGGTAGCCAGAAGTTCCCCTGTCCGAAAGACAATCATGTCCAGAAATTCCACCCGATCTGAATCAATATGGGCAGTGTATTTTATATGAGATTTTAAGCCATTTAGCCAGTCCAAAAACTCATACAAAGATGATAAATCCAATGTCCAAATGAAAAAAATGTCGTCTAGAAAACGCTTCCATACCAGCACTGATGAAAATTTAGGTGAACTGTAGATCAATCGTTCCTCCACATCTGCCATATAAAGGGTTGCCACTGAAGGAGCCACTGTGGCTCCCATAGCGATACCGAACACTTGTTGATAAAAGGAGCCTTCAAACAAAAAATAATTACGGGTAAGAACCATCGTGATCAATTCCATTAAGAAGGACCTGGGCAACCGTATAGGGGCCTGTTGAAATAAGCCCTGCAGCAACTGTAATGATTCCCCTTGATGTATATTGGTGTATAATGCAGCTACATCAAGTGTAACCAAAAAGACAGGTTTAGATGGTAATATCACTTGCTGTAATATGCATAAAAATTGTGTAGAATCCCGAATGAAAGACCAAACTGATGCTGCCTCTTTGCTCAAAAAGACGTCGCAAAATTCTGACAATGGTTCAAGAACTGAACCACGGCATGAGATAATTGGTCTTCCTGGGGGATCAGTCAATGATTTATGTACCTTAGGCACAAGATATATAATAGGTACCTTAGGATGTGCCGTTGATAGAAACCGTAGTTCCCTTGAAGTGATCCAACCCCTAGAAAAAGCTTCCATTGACAAAGTCCGAATCTCCATCTGTAAGGACGAAGTGGGGTCAGTGTCTAACCGAAGATATACCCACGGATCAAGTACATGGGACCGCAGTTTCCTCATATAATCCTGAGTATCCCATAAGACAATTGCTCCCCCTTTATCAGCATTGCGAATCGTCACAGTAGAGTCTTGTGTTAAACTCTGCAGACATGTCCAATCAGAGCGGGCCAAATTTGACTTCCATCTAGAAAAAGAGACTTCTTGTGTCTGAAGATCCTTTGGCACTAAAGATTGAAAAGTGGCTAAAGCTGGATCTAACATGCCAGGCGGTACCCACCGGGATGAAGGTCGTACAATGGACACATCCGTAGTGCCCAGAGAATTAGTCTCAAAATTTATTTATTTATTTATTTATTTATTTAACAGTATTTCTAAACCGCCTTATCTTAATAATCAAGGTGGTATCACAGCAAGCAATCAGGTAAAGTGTGTGTGTTATACATGCAGTGAGGGTGAAACTTAGAAGTGTGAGGGCTGTGTTGGGTGCTTGATTCGTTTGAGCTATGTACAAGGTGGGCTATTTACAGTGGTGCTAAAAACACATTTTATATACATACAGTGTAAGATATGTAATTTCCGAAAAAACCGGTGCAAAGCCAACCGCATGGTGAAAGAATCATATCGTACAGTCGGCACGAAAGAGAGACCCAAGTTAAGAAGCCGTTCACTAGACGCGTCCAAAGAACGAGAAGTCAAATTGACCACTAAAGAATCTGATTCTGACGTGCGCGTTGACGAGTGACTGGAGGTTCCCCATCTGATAGGTGATCTCCTGTCCGTCGTGTTCGATAACGTCGCGTTCCGCCTGTCCGAAAAACCTGTTGTCCCTTAGACTTAGGCTTTGAGGGGCGCTCGTCTTCCGTATCCTCAGATGACACATCAAAAGTAACACGCCTATTAGTAATGCCATCTCAGTCTCAGATTCATACATCCAATAAAACACCCGTCCAGAATCATAATCAGTTTTATCACGTGTGAATTTTCGAAGTTTGAAAGCTTTAAGATAATCTGAAAAACCCTTCAATTGACGTGAAAGGTCAGCCTCCTTAGTCAGAAACACTGTGGGATCCACAGACTTCTGCAGTACCTCCTTAGCCTGAGTAATCTGATCTTCCAATACTTTTTCTTCCGCCACAGTACGCTCTAAAATCAAAGCAATAAGGTCGAAGCTGCATTTATTGCAAATGCGATTCCACTTAGATATAAATTCCTCATCTGTCAAAAACATCTTTGGAGCGCGGGTCATGCGTAACCCTCGTGGAATCAGGCGGGTCTTTAAATAACGGGACATCGAAGCCCCATGATATTGGGCCCGCAATAGCCTCTTCCGGAGGGATTTAAACTCAGACCAAGAAGGTCCCGCAGTGTCATCTGTAGCATCCACTTCATCAAGCAAAGTGGGACGACGGCAAAGTCAGTCAAGTTGTTCGGCAGTGTAGGCAAAAGTGTCCATAGCCATATTTCAAGGGTGAAACAATGAAATCAGTAGCAGAAAAAACCCCAAAGAACAGTGGTCAAAATAACAGCATACAAAACAAGACCCTGTTGTGTTCCACAAAATTTTTATCCAAATTTTTGTCGGACATAGATCGTGAGGGGAAGGCACTGTTAACCAACCCACTAACACGATACATATCCCTTTTATTCAACCACTTAGGTGTAAATATTCAAAAGTATTTAGAGTCACCAAATTTCTTAAGTATCGTTGCTTTTCATCCTTTTAAGAAATTTGGTGACTCTAAATACTTTTGAATATTTACACCTAAGTGGTTGAATAAAAGGGATATGTATCGTGTTAGTGGGTTGGTTAACAGTGCCTTCACCTCACGATCTATGTCCGACAAAAATTTGGATAAACATTTTGTGGAACACAACAGGGTCTTGTTTTGTATGCAGTTAGCTTCTGTGGCAAAGGTTAGGCCAGCCTTTGATGTAACTGACAAAAATTTCCCATGGTGATGTATAACACTGGTCAACAAAATTTTACAAAAAAGTCATGTTACTGAAATAAAAATAGTCATTTCTTATAAATTTTTATATGCTAAACACAAATATGACAGTAAAATTGCAAAGTTGGTTCTAGCTTTTTGTAATCTACAAGAATTAATGTTTACATCACAAAATGCATGTCAATAGTAAATATAATAGGCCTTCAGTTAATACCTGTAAAAAACCAAGTCATAGACTACTTCTTAGATTTTTTCACCTGTCTCTTGTACAGCTATTCAGCAGCTTCTCTGGGGAGCGTCCAGCAGTAGTCAGCCAGCATTGTAGTGGACCATTTTCCCTGGTATCTTTGCTCCATCATTGCGATATCCTGGTGAAAACGTTCACCCTGTTCATCACTAATCATACCACAGTTGTCAGGAAAGAAATCGAGATGGGAATCAAGGAAATGGATCTTTAGAGACATATTGCAGCCAAGTTTCCTATACTGCATCAGCATGTCGTCTACTAGCTCCTGTAGTTTTCTGCCCTAACATTCCCAAGAAAGTTTGTTGACACTAGGCAAAAAGCATTCCATGCTTGTTTTGCATCACCCTGCAGCAAGTTGTTGAACCGGTCATCTTTGAAGAGCTCTCGAATCTGAGGACCCACAAAAACTTCCTCTATAATCTTTGCTTCGCTGAGTCAAGGGAAGTTTTCATGCAGGTATCGGAAAGTTGGCAAAGTGCAGTCCATGGCTTTCACAAAGTTTTTCATTAAACCTAGTTTGATGTGAAGGGGTGGTAGCAGGATTTTGTGAGCCCCAACCAGAGCTGGGTGCTGGATATTCTTCTCTCCAACTGTTATATTTTGTCTGCGATTCCATTCCTTCTGCAAGTAGTGCCAATCCCTTGCTCGGCTATCCCATTCACATAAGACAACACATGTATTTTATATATCTCTGCTGCAGTCCCATTAAAAGGGCAACTACCTTCAAGTCACTACAGAGGTGCCAGCTGTACTTGTTATAGTTAATGGAAGTCAGTAGATGCTTTAAGTTATTGTATGTCTTTCATGTGGACAGCGTGCGCTACTGGAATTGATGGAAGACGGTTTCCATTGTTCAAAAGCACAGCCTTCAGACTCAGTTTCAAAGAGTCTATAAATAGTCTCCAGTCTTGTGGGTCATGAGTGATTTTTAAGGCATTCATGAGGCTTTCAATATCAGTACCACATCAATACCACATTACTTTCCTTTCCGACTACCTATAGTACACTGCTGACGTCAGATGGCTTCAGCAGCCATCTGGCAATAGTATTGCATTGCATCAGAAAATGATGCAATCAACTCTGGATGATGTAGGCATACTGGTATTATGCAATGTGATGCAATATTACATCATTCAAGGCTTATTTGGGATGTTGTTGGTGTCCTACTGGATAAATTTACACGGTGAAACATCAAAAATGAACTACATGCAATATCTTCAAAACAAGAGCCAATAACATTTTTTTTAATGCTATATTCGTGTTCAGCTCACCAAGATACTACAGATTAGGGCCTTTTAAAGTCAGTAACAATTTCAATGTTCACCAGTGCCAAAAAATATGGAAAAAAATCACCATGTGTGCACCATTCTCAAAACGTATTGATTTTGTGTCAGGCATGCCAGCAGGAGGAGAGTGGTTTGCTCAACCTCGAAAGCTGGACATGTCCATTTTAATCAAATTATGGTTTAAATTCATTAAAATAAAAGTACTTATGGGAAACGGCAGTGTAATAAGATGAAAACTTTATCTTAAAGAAAAAGCAACCGCACGATGTGCACATTTGAGTCCTCCAGTGACTCTGTTTCAAGTACAATATAGAAGCATCATCAAAATCCTCAGTGTGCTCTGAAAGTGTAACTGCCTTTGATGTGCCTGACATTTATAACATGTCAGTTAACTGGGCAGCAGCAATGTTCAGCTGCAGCCCAGCTCTTGATGGGTGCTGGTCCAGCATGCTCACACCACAACCCAATGCTAACTGGGGCATGCAACAGCAGCAATCCCATGGATATTCAGCAGCACTAACCACATTAGTGCTGCTGAATATTGTGCTGAGCAGCATTGTACATGGTTTGCAGGTCTGCAAAATATGCAAATGCCTTTGAATATCCTCCCCCCCCCCCCCCCGAGTCCACTGTTTATATATAGTTTATCAGTAGCAGTTGTACTTTGCATCTGCATGATGTAGTGTAATTACCTGTGTTATGCTACATTGTAGCTCCCTGCTTCCCAGTCTGCTGTCCTAACCACAATGCTGCTACTTCGGTTCGGGGCAATTTCTCAAAATGGGTTACTTTTGCACATACAATGACAGTCATGAACCTCGCTTTTAAGCTAGCACACGTAAAGTAGTTTCAGTTTCTCAGATTTACTGCTTATGTTCAATATAGTATTTGTATCTTGCCAAAGAGCCTCCTTCAGGAGTTCCTAAGATTTAACACATATGGGTAATTTATCATGGTGTGCTTGGAAATTCTTCTTAATCAAAAACACAATGCGAACTAACTATCTTTCTCCCACATTTTCTTGACCTCAGACTGCATTTCTTGGTACTTGAACATCTTCTCCCTCTCTGTGCGATTCACAGAATAAGTTTATTTTGATCTGCATCAGTTGCTTTTTGCAGCTTTTCTGGGGGCAATATTCCTTTTTCTTCCAGTTTTTGTTGGATTCTCTTTGTATACCCTCTCAATTGATTAGGGTTTGTAGCACAAAGTGTATTATCTCCTCTATCTGCAGAAATCCATTTAACTGTAGTTAATCCTCTTAAACCACAGAAATTAATGAAAAAGTTTTCTGCAACAGTAGGTCCATGAACATGCTCATCATGGCCATTATCTGCAGCACCTGCACTATCGCCACCACAATCATTAGCCCTAGTGCATAAGCTAGGGGTAGGCACCTTTTTATCCTGGGCAAAATGGAGCCAGTAACTATTTTTCTTTACTACCATACTACAATGATAGCATCACCTTGCTGAGATTTTTATATAGATTTTATACAACAGGGGCAGCACATGAACATACTCAGTGAGGCTTGAGGAGGAAACTTTATTCTCACCCCCTAAGAGATACACAGCAATTCACCAGCTGCTACTGCTGAAATTTATGTCCATTATCCTGCGCTGCAACTATCAATTTCATATTTATTTATTTCTCCCTCCCATCAGCTTTATCGAGCAGGACATGTACATAGTGTATATAGTTACCCCTGTTAACCCAAGTTGTAAAACCTGTTATATGTAATGTACACCGCATGCTCCGCTGCTTTGTGCAATTGGCTGTTAAATGTAAACCATGCTGATTTTAAAGAGCACGGTATAGAAATAAAAAATAAATAAATAGTCCAGCGTTCATTAGGAAATGATTGTAGCAAAAAGGAAGCTTGCACCTCCAAACCATAGCAAGACAGACTGATGGTTTTCTGGGTTAGGGGATTTCTTCTTTATGTGTGATACTTGAGATTTTGTCTGAGGTGGTGTATATTGATTTCTAGGGAGTAAATGGAAGCAGATGCTTCTTACTGTTGCCACTTTGGGGTCCTACATCATGATACTCCAATCACTCTCAGACAGAGGGATTTTTTTTTTAAACAGTAGGCAAGTATCCAGATTCAAATATTTTCCTATATAGGAGTCACTGGCTTTTGTATACAGATGCATTCAGTATGAATTATCTTCCTGTAATAAATAGTATTTGCATATTTATATGAAGTTAATAGGGATTTTAATGAGCAAGGCCTTATTTACCCACTCAAGCATTTTAAGATGGTTTATGTTCATTCTGTATTCTTACGATTTTTTGTCAATTTGTTTAGACTAACATGTTTATTGCACAATATATATTGGAGTTTTTATATTTATTACAAACCACTCTGCTTACTTGGAACTATGGTCATGTCAAGTTTTAATAAATAGACAGAGCAGTGTAGTGTTGAGTATTGATTTACTAGGAAAAAAGACATAACCTAAACAAATTAAAGATATCATTTAAACCATGCCAGGCTTACGGTGTTGTTGTATGGCTAGTTGTCCATACTTTGATTAGCCCTTGGGTTTACTTGGGAAGGTGCGATGGAAAATAAAGTGTCCAGCCTTTCTACCGCACAGTATTCCAAAAGAGGTCTCCTATCCAAATATGAACCAGGTCCAACACTACTTAGCTTCCAAGATTAGGAATATTCAGGGTAAGCATAAACAAGCAACTCAAGCCTATGTAACACAGGAGCTGGAAAGAATTCCATAGACTAGGGCATTTGTTTATATGTGTATGAACTGTCTCTGCTCTAGAGGGAAGAGGGGGAGGGAAGGATGATTAGAAGGGTGCAGCTCAAAAATTCCACAGCAATGGAAAGAATAAAATTAAAGAAAGTATGAATCTCTAATAATTAACAAGCTGATTTTAGAACAGGGCACCTATCTGAGAAACACACAAAACGTTTATTATGGGGAAAAAGCTGCAAACACTCATGTGCCCTTATAAAATAGGCTCTCCAATAGCCTGCACATACTAATGCATAAGTTAAACTTGTTCCAAAGTCAGAGTAAATGGGTACATGTAAACTACATATGTACTTGCATCTTTTATATAAGACACAGACAACCTCACATTTCAACCTCTGCTCCTTCTCCCCTCCCCTGCAGAAAAAGGTAGTTACTCACCTGTAGCAGGTGTTCTCCATGGACAGCAGGGAAAGTCCTCACATATGAGACTCCCTAGTTACTAGCTATCTTAAACAAAAGAGGTAATGCAAAGTATGCCCAACAGAGACATCCAATAGTGTTTGCATTGGCTACAGGCCTTTTGTTTTTTTAAAAGGTAGCCTAAACTGAAAATAATGGGAGTTGGATTCTAATCCACAATTCTGAATAGCTAAATTGTTGTCACATCAGGAATCCCCTTATAGACAGTGGTAAGATGTGAATGTGTGGACTGAGGTCCATGTTGAAGCCTTGCAAATCTCTTCCATGGAGACCGAATGCAAGTGGACCACTGATGCAACCATGGCCCGAGCCGAGCCCGAAGGCTTAATCCTGCCTGGGCATAAGCAAAAGAGATGCAGTCTGCTAGCCAAATTGAAAGTAAGTATTTGGAGACAGCAAGCTCTAGCTCATTGGGATCAAAAGAACACAAAGCTGGATGGACTTTCTATAGGCTTTTGTCTACTCGAAGCAGAAAGCTAAGGCTCGTTTGCAGTCCAACATATGCAGCACAGTTTCCTCTTTATGAGCATAAGGTTTTGGGAAAGGTGCTATTAGAACTGACTGATTAAGATGGAAATCTGATACCACTTCTAGAAGGTATTTGGGATGTGTACAGAGGACCATGCCATTATGATGGTATTTAGTGTAAGGTAGACAAACCTCTAGAGCCTAAAATGTGCTCACCCTGCATACTGAAATGACCGCCACCAAAAAACAATACTATCCACATCAAAAAAAACACCAGCTAGACATGAATTGAATGGCTCAAAAAAAAGAGCTTTCAGCAGCTGTGCAAGAAAGCACAGTTACTTACCTGTAACAGGTGATCTCTGGGAACAGCAGGAATTAGTCCTCACTTATGGGTACGGCGGAACCGACGGAGCCTGAGCGGGAAAGCTCCCCAGCTTCCCAGGAAGGAAGCCTTTGGGGTCTCCCACTGCACATGCGCGCTGCCTTCCCGCCTTCCTGACCAGCTCTCCTCAGTTCGAGTTTATAGCTGAGACAATAGAGAGAGGAAAGGAAGATAGATAGATAGAAGATACAACTCCTAGGGGAGGTGGGTGGGTTGTGAGGACTAATTCCTGCTGTTCCCAGAGATCACCTGTTACAGGTAAGTAACTGTGCTATCTCCAGGAACAAGCAGGAATAAGTCCTCACTTATGGGGACTCCCTAGCTAAGATGCCTGGGAGATCCCCTTCCAAGGGTTCGCCATCTTCGTATGGATCTCAGGCATCCATCCTGGGAAGGTGGGCAAGAGTTGTTCAAGTATGGAACAGGTGTTTGAGGACAGCCTGACCAAACAAGGCATCCCGGCAGGAGTCCTTGTCCAAGCAGTAATGGGCTGTGAAGGTATGAACCGAGGCCCATGTGGCGGCTCGACAGATCTGATCTATGGATACAGAGTGAAGATGAGCCATAGAAGTGGCCATGGCTCTCACATTGTGAGCTGTGACATGGCCTTCCAGAGAAATATATTTTTACTCTGGTAAGCAAAGGAAATACACTGAGCAATCCAATTGGAAAGTGTACGTTTGGAGACTGGAAGTCCCAAATAAGAAGGATCAAAAGCCACGAAAAGCTGGGAAGACTTTCGATGTGGCTGAGTCCTGTTGAGGTAAAAGGCAAGAGCTCTTTTACAATCTAAAGTATGAAGGTTCCTCTCTGCACTGGATGCATGAGGAGCTGGAAAAAAGACAGGTAGATAAACCTCTTGATTAAGATGAAAAGGCGAGACCACTTTGGGCATAAAGTGGGGATTCGTCCTAAGGACCACCTTATCATGATGAAACCTGGTATAAGGTGGATGAGCCACTAAGGCCTGTAGTTCACTGATGCGGCGAGCCGAAGTGACTGCAATAAGGAAAAGGACCTTCCAGGAAAGAAATTTCAAGGAGGTGGAAACCAACGGTTCAAAAGGTGGCTTCATAAGCTAACCCAGAACTAGGTTCAAGTCCCATGCTACCGGAGGAGGTCGGATGGGAGGCTTAGTTAGAGTCAGGCCTCTCATGAACCTTGCAACAAGCGGATGAGAGGAGACAGGTTGTCCATTTATAGGTTTTAAGGATGCTGCAATAGCACTCAAATGGACTCTTACGGAATTCGTCTTAAGGCCTGCATTAGAAAGATGCAGGAGATAGTCTAGTAGAGAATTCAAAGGAAGTGCTAGAGGGTCAAGACCCTGTTGAGCACACCAAATGGAAAAGCGTTTCCATTTGAAAGCATAGGAACGCCTCGTGGAGGGTTTCCTAGAGGCATGAAGGATATCTTTCACTGGTTGAGAAAGATTGAAGTCATGAAGGCTTAGGCCTTCAGTAACCAAGCTCTGAGGTGTAGGGACTTGGGGTTTGGGTGCCACAAAGTCCCCTCCTCCTGAGAGAGGTGGTCTGGCGCACCTCCCAGGTCCAGGGAGGGTCCCTGGGAGAGATGCAGAAGTAGAGGGAACCACACTTGGCGTGGCCAGCGTGGAGCTATGAGGATCATCGATCCGTGATTCCTCTGGAGTTTGAACAGAGTCTTGGGAATCAAAGGAATGGGTGGAAAGGCATATAGGAATTCCTGACCCCAATGCAGGAGAAAGGCGTCGTTGGCCTGAGCTCCCTGACACGGAGTCCTGGAACAGAACCGGGGAAGTTTGGCATTCCACGGACTTGCAAAGAGGTCTATGTCCAGGGTTCCCCATTCCTGAAAGATTCTGCCTATCTGGTCCATATGTAGGGACCATTCGTGTGGAAGCAGAACTCGACTGAGTCTGTCTGCCCGAGAGTTTTGAACCCCTGGAAGATATACTGCCAGAAGATGAATTTGATGCTCTCTGGCGAAGGCCCATAATCTGAGAGCTTCGTTGCAAAGCGACCGAGAGCCTGTCCCTCCTTGTTTGTTTACGTAGAACATGGCCACCTGATTGTCTGTCTGAACTAGGACGGTCAGGTTGACAAGGAGGGTATGGAAGACTTTGAGGGCAAAGAAGATTGCTCGCAGTTCCAGGAGGTTGATGTGAAGGGTGGTCTCCTGTGGAGACCAAGTACCCTGAGTGGAGAGGGATTGTAGATGGGCTCCCCACCCTGTTTGGGAGGCATCTGTTGTGAGGGTTGCTTGGGGCAACAAAGGTTGGAAGGGGGCCCCCAACAACAGATTCTTGGTGGACATCCACCATTGGAGGGACCAAAACAGACGCTTTGAGGTGAGTATTTGGTCGGAGAGCGCTCCTGATGCCTGAGTCCACTGGGTGGCCAAGGTCCATTGAGCTGCTCTCATATGAAGACAAGCGTAGGGCACCACGTGTACCGTGGAGGCCATGTGGCCCAGAAGTCGCAGCATTTCTCTGGCTGTCAAGTGACTGCTGGAGTGAGCTTGGGAGGCCAAGCACAGCAGACGTTGGCCCCGGACTTGAGGTAGGTAGGCCCTTGCAGTGGTGGTGTCCAACTGGGCCCCTATGAATTTCAGAGACTGAGTAGGGATAAGTTGAGACTTGGGAAGGTTTACCACCAGTCCCAGATACTGCAGAAGGTGCCTTGTGCGGTCCAGGGAAATCTGGGCCTCTGACTGAGATGGAGCTCGGATGAGCCAGTCGTCCAGATATGGGAATACAAAAATTCCCAGACCTCTTAGAAATGCGGTAACAACTGCCATGCATTTGGTGAACACTCTTGGAGCAGAGGCTAGACCGAAGGGAAGTACTCTGTACTGGAAATGTTTTCCCTGAAACAGAAATCTTAGATATTTTCTGTGGGATGGGTGGATGAGTATATGTGTGTACGCATCCTTGAGATCTAGAGAACAAAGCCAATCCTGACTCTGAAGGTATGGAAGGAGAATGCCTAGAGAAAGCATTTTGAATTTCTCCTTGTACAGAAATTTGTTCAATTCTCTCAGATCTAGGATAGGTCTGAATCCCCCCTTCTTCTTTGTTATGAGAAAATAAGGGGAGTAGAATCCTGTCCCTTGTTGAAGAAGAGGAACCTCTTCTATTGCCCCTTGGGCAAGGAGAGAAGAGATTTCCTGACCCAACAGGTCCAGGAGAGATGGGGGAGAATTGAAGTGCCTCACCATGGTATGTGGAGGAAGGTTGGAAAAATGAAGTTTGTAGCCCTCTCTGATGATAGAGAGGGTCCAGTGCTCTGATGTAATTTGCCCCCATCTGGGAGCAAAGTGAGCTAACCTTCCGGGAATGGTGAGGGGCTCTGGTTGTTCTAGAGCCAGAAATGTTAAGTTCTCTAGGGGCAAGTCAAAACCCCTGAGGGGGTTGAGCCTGCTGAGGAGTGGCAGACGCTGCAGGCTTTGACCTTGCCTGTTTAGGTTGCTGACGTTTAGCAGCAAAGCGAGGCTGAGAAGATTGTTGGCCAGTATTTGTGGAAAATCTGGCCTTCTTGTAGTAAGGCCTCTTGAAAGACTTTTTCTTGGCAGGAGTAGAGGTAGACTTAGAAAGTCTATCCAATGTAGCATTTTCTGCATCCATTTGAGTGGCTTTAATTTGCCAGTCTTTACCAAATAAGTTCTCACCTGTACAGGGCAGACTCCGTAAGCCATCCAGGACCCAGGGTTCTAGGTCAGAGGCCTGAAGCCAAGCAAGTCGTCGGGCTGCAATGGCAATGCCCGAAGCTCTACCGGCACCCTCAAAAGAATCAAAGGCTGCTCTGTTGGAGAACTTAGAAACATCTAGAAGCTGTTTCACTAAAGAAATGAACTCCTCCTTTCTATCTTCAGGGATAAAGGGGGCAAAATGCTTTACCTTTAGGACAAGTTCCCTTAGAAACATGCCCATATACAGACTAAGAATTAATCCTGACT
This sequence comes from Ichthyophis bannanicus, assembly GCA_033557465.1. Taxonomy (NCBI): domain Eukaryota; kingdom Metazoa; phylum Chordata; class Amphibia; order Gymnophiona; family Ichthyophiidae; genus Ichthyophis; species Ichthyophis bannanicus. The sequence continues at coordinate 1,542,264,978 of CM066031.1, forward strand.
ATAAGCATACTAGCCTGGAAAATTTTCCTGCCAAAAGAGTCTAGGGTCTTACATTCTCGCCCTGGAGGGGTAGAAGAGTGCCTTTTGGTGCTCTTAATCTTTTTCAGCGCAGACTTCACCACAATAGAATGGTGAGGCAGCTGAGTCTTTTGAAACCCAGGAGGAGGGGGGACCCAGTACATTGTGTCCAACCTACGAGAATAAGGAGACAACGTTAGAGGGGCCTCCCATAAGTCCATCAAGTGTTCTTGAAGGATTTCATGGATAGGCAGGGTGACTGCCTCTTTAGGAACTTTAGGGTATCCTAAAATATCCAATTTCTTTGACCTAGGTTCTTTTTCAGAGGATGTGGTAATAGAAAGTCCTTTAGCTAGCTCTATAATGAAGTCTTGAAAGGACAAATCCTCTGGTGGAGACATTCTCCTCTTTGGGGAAGAGGGGTCTTCATGAAGAACTAGAGACAGCTCATCAGAGTCCTCAGAGGAGTCAAAATCCTCAGAAGAATCAGAGTATTCTCTATTTGCTTCCAACGCACGATACGCATACCGATCGGTATCGACATCGGGCGTACCGGGTATGGGATCGGTATCGGGTGAAAACCCGGAACCGGCATGCGGAACCGATCTGCGTTTGGAAGTCGATGGTCTCGGTTCCGGTATGGGAGACGATACCGGAACCGGACCCGGTACCGCTGAATGCGGTACCGAGGGCGTCGCAGCTTTAATAAAAGCCAGCATGGCCTGCTGCATGGTCTGAACAGTATTGCTCATAGACGCCACTGCTGCCTGGATGTCGGTACCGGTATGGGCCGGTACCCCAGAGCAGTCTAACAGGTGATCAGTCGAGGCCGTGCCATCGATGTCAACCTGTAACCCCATAGATGGTGCTTTGGAAGTCAGAGCTTCCCGCCGGGGTTGTTTGGCTGGGGCATGGTCCTCAGATTCAAAATTGAGAGCCTCTCGATGCTTTGAAGGAGATTTGCTCTTTGAGGACCTGCCCGAAGAAGGTTTGGTTACCTGAGATCCATCCGGAGAGAAAGACCTGGATGACTGTGATGCTGGATTATCTGAAGCAAACAGCACATGGAATTTGTTGGCCCGGTTCTGCAAACCACGTTTAGACATCTGGGAGCAGGATGGGCAGTCCGGAATGGAGTGGTCAGGTCCCAAACATTTAAGACACCATTCATGGGTGTCTGTGACAGAAATAACAGCACTACACTTGGTACACTTCTTAAAACCAGGGGCTGGTTTCTCCATGAGGAGAATTTGTGTAGGCCTGAGGCCTAACCGAAGTCACCAAGTTGTGCAAAGATAAAGATTTTTATTTTTTTTTTTTAAAGAAAAGAAAAGAGAGACCGGCGGTACCGGTTTCGGTATGGGGAAGGCAGGTACGCGGTCTAAAGAAACAAACTAAAACAATAATTTCTTCAGCGGTGACAGGAACACGACCTGCTGGCTCCACGGAAAAAGAGAAACTGAGGAGAGCTGGTCAGGAAGGCGGGAAGGCAGCGCGCATGTGCAGTGGGAGACCCCAAAGACTTCCTTCCTGGGAAGCTGGGGAGCTTTCCCGCGCAGGCTCCGTCGGTTCCGACGTACCCATAAGTGAGGACTTATTCCTGCTTGTTCCTGGAGATCCATATTAGGGTCCCAAGACACTGTGGGTATTTTATAAGGAAACTGCAATAGAAACAAAACCTCACATAAAGCAAACTAAAGGCTGTACAGAAGGTGGTTTACCCTCCAGAGACAGCTCAATGGTAAGCTCTAATTGTAGCGAGATGAACCCTTACAGAGTTGGGCTTGTCCAAACTCAGAAAGGTATAGAAGATACTCAAGCAGCTTGTGTGTGTGACAGGCAAAAGATTTCTGGAGAATGGTCCTCACACCAGACCTCCTCTAATTGTATGAATAGGACTCTCTCATTGAGGCCAAAAGGACATAGATTGTCCAACTCACCCTGCCAGCACGTGTAATGTTAGCTTCTCAACATCCAAGCTGTGAGGGCCAAGAATTTGATGTTGGGATACAACATTAATCCATTCTCTTGCAATATCAAATTTAGTACATAGCCTAGCCGAATCCGTTCCTGACTGGAGAGTAAACCAAAGGCTATCTGGGTCAGTAAGGAGCAATAAGAATCATCAAGCCCTTATCCATTTTGAGCTTCAGGAGGGTCTTTCCAATTAAGAGGTGTTGGGAGGATACACATACAGAAGACCCTCCCCCCCAATCTAGGAGGAAAGCATCAGAGGCTAGTTTGCTGTGCGACCGTACTCTAGAACAGAACTGATGCACCTGGGCATTCTGAGGAGTCACAAAGAGATCTATCGAGGGGTGCCCCACTCCTGAAAGATGCAAGGTGCAACCTCCCTGTCCAGTGTCCATTCATGCGGTTCAAGGACTCAACACAGATTGTCTGCCAGAGTGTTTTGCTTGCCTATTAGATATGTAGCTCTAAAGTCTTGCCAGTGGGTGATGGAAAACGGTCAGGTTGTGGAAATTTATCAATATGGGAAGTATGAGCTCATTCTTCCCAGCCTATTGCTGTAGAACATTGTTACTTGATTGTAGATTTCAATCTAGACAATTTGGTTTGCCAACTGATCTTTAAAAACCTTTAGAGTAGTTGCTATGGCTCTTAGTTCCAAAAAGTTGATCTGATGTAGACTTTTATTTTGGAAGGACCAATTTCCCCCAAACCCATCAAGATGAGCTTCCCAACCCAGTTTGGATGCATCTGTCATCAATATTTTATGTAGTAGATAAATTTGGAAGGGGAGACCTTTAAGCAATTGTACTCTATTGTTCAGCATTGCAAAGACTGAATGAATGGCTTGATGACACACAGACATCACCCTTGCAGCCTGGGTCCACTGAGCAGGCATCATTTGGAATATACCAAGGGTGTTACATGTACAGTGGAGGCCATGTGCCCTAGCACAGTTAACATCTTGCAAGCTGTTACCTGCCAACTCACTTGAGTCTCTTGCAATATTGCTGACAATCTGTGAAGGCTGTGGTATGGGAGCAGGGCTCCTATGTATTCCAACTGGTAAGAAGGCTTTAGCTAGGATGTCTGGCAATTTGTGATAAACCCTACTAGTTCCAGCACCTGAACTGTGTTGATTCTCACACTTTGAGTGGTAGTCTTGACCAGCCAATCATAGGGAAAAATACTCCCAGCGTCCAGAGGTAAGCTGCTACTACTGTGAGGCATTTCATAAAGACCAGAGGTGCTGAGGCTAGGCCAAAAGGAGGAACTTGGTACTAGAAGTGGTGTCCCCCTATAATGAATCAGAGATACTTGCAGTGGGATGGATGTATTTGTATGTGAGTATATGCATCCTTTAGAGCCAGGTAGCATAGCCAATCTCCTTTCTGAAGATAAGGTAGTAGGGTACCCAAAGAAATCATTCTGAACTTTTCTCTAATCAGGTATGTGTTCAGATCAGGAGGTCAAGGATGGGACAGTATCTCTCTCATTTTCTTGGGGATCAGGAAATACCTGAAATAAAACAGTCATCCTCTTTGCTCAGGTGACACAAGCTTGATCACAAGCTCTACACCAAGCAGGTGGCAATTTCTCTCTGACATAGTTCCTGCTGCTGAGAGTCCACAGACCGATCCCTCTGAAGGCAAGTTGGAGGAATGTCAAATAGATATAATTTGCAACTGCTTTGGATAATTTGCAAAACCCAAGTGTCCAAGGTTAGAAGTGATCAACATAGGGCAAAAGGAGGGAGCCTCCCTCCGAGGAAGTCCTCTATAGTAGTTACAGGAAGAGTGGCTATGTCCCTCAGGAACCAATCAAAACCCAGTCCCAGGCTTTGACTGAAGAGCAGGCTGGGGCTTCTGATGCTTTGCTTGCAGTCCAGGAGCCTGTGACAGTTGGGAATAGGGGGACCCAGGCAAAGTACCTATGCCTGCGAGAGTAATAGATAGTTTTCTGGCTACCACCTTGAAACCTCCTGTAGTAGGAGACCAGCTCAAACTTATACCTTAAGAGATATCAAAAGCTGACATGCAGCTTTTCAACAAACCACTTTTTATCAAGACAATAAACCCCATTGAAATAGAAGGTAAACTAAAGTATGCAAAATAATTACAAATCTCCCCTTAAAAAAATATATAATACCACCCCAAAACACCAGATGGTCACTGGCAATCCGTGCTGCAGTGTCATCCAGATGTAAGGAGATCCTGGTTCCTTAGCATCCCTCCAGTCCAGTCCTTTTCCTCTGGGTTGTGCTCCCCTTCCAGCAGCTTGGAGACTGAGCTCATCATTGATTTGATGACCCTCTGGTATAAAATACCACTGGCACCACCCACCAGTTTCCAGTAAGCCCAGTATCCAAGCAGCTGGAGGGAGGCAGTAAGCCAGGGAAAGGGCTTATTGGAGAGACACTTAGGAACTGAGGGGTGTAGGCTAGGACTCCTTAGTTTTATAGTTGAGTTAATTTAGTTTTTATTCTTTATATTTTATTCCGTTTATTGCCTTTATTGTTTATTTTTCATAAGAGTAGAGGAGATTGAAGAGAGAACCTCCCCCCCACCTTCCCGGGCTTCTCTTTCCCTCGGTTGCAGGGAACAGGAGGCAGCTTGCATCGACCCATGCCAGGGGCAGTGGGGAGGAGTGTGAAGCAGAAGAATCCTCTATTCTCTGTATGGGTGAGGAAGTACCGGCTGGCACATGGGGGGGGGGGGGAGATTGTGCCTGTTCTTCCCACCACACACCAAGGCAGCTGAGCACAGGGGCAGTGCATCACCAATAGTAGAAAGGCTCCCAGACTGCAGACGAGGTCCCATAAGTGGGGGGAGCATGTTCGGGCAGACATGACAGCAGCAGCGTGCCACATAGTGTTTTGGCAGCCATGCAGCTTTTGGCAGGAAGCAGAACTGAAGGTACATGGCAATTTTGTGCGCTTCGCAGACCATCTAAAGGGTTCTTGGGAGGGAGTTTTTTGGGAGGTAGTTCAAAGGGTCCTTTTGTCTTGATTTTTTTTTCCCCAAAACAAAAGAAACTTTAAAAGTTCTGTTTAGTGTGTAGTTATACTTGTAGGCATATCTATATAATATAGATAAACTGCCACTAAGAGCAACTCAAGACCAACTATAACGGGCCAGGGAGACTGCAGTGTTTGGTCTGTGGCACCCGGCAGAGCACAGTATCCAAAGCCGGTGTCTGCAGAGGCTGCGGGGCAGATGCCGCCTCAGTTGAACAGGAGATACAGATGAGTGTATACCAGGATTTGCTGCCTTCCGACTCCCAGGGATCAGGGGATCCTCTGGAAGCAGGGTGTGTGCCGGCCTCTCCTCTGCCCTTGGTTTTGGAGCAGTCAGCCCCTCCGCCATTTCAACCCATGCCCTCTACTTCCTTGGAGGTACTGGAAGGAGGAGGATGGGGAGGTTTCTTCCCTGAATTTGTTTTACTTATGCACAAGGTATTTTGTTTACGCCAGCACAGAACAAGTGGGTTGGCAACCACACAGGGACGCAGGACTGTAGGACAAGAGGGGGACAGTGGAGCAGGAGACGGCAGTCATTCCCCCCCTAAGCAGGCTAGGCTAGCAAATAAGGATACTCTTAGGTCTTCTTTGTCCAAAACTTTGGAGAGTGAGGCCTCCGATAGGGATTTGGGGGAAGTTGAGGAGGAACAGACCCAGATTGGTCAAGTTTTCCATTGAGAGGAGATCCCGGCATTGATTGGCAAGACCCTGAAGGTGCTCAATATGGCAGCAAACATTCCAGCAGACGAGGAGGTACTGGAAGACCCGCTGCTTCAGGCAGTCAGGAAATCTCAGGTCTTTCCTGTGCACCAGGTGGTTCATCAGATGATTCAAGAGGAATGGAATCAGCCAGAATCTAGTTTAAGGGGGGGGGGGAGGGTACAGTCTATGTATCCCTTGCCTGAATTAGATAAAGAGCTGCTGCAATTGCCTAGGGTGGATGCGGTGGTGGCAAAGACAACAACTATTCCAGTGGAGGGCAGTACGGCCCTTAAGGATAGGAAACTGGATGCATTACTAAAACAGGCCTTTGATGTCAATGCCCTGGCTCTCCAGGCTTCGATTTCAGGGGCCTGGGTAGCCAGGGCTTGCCTGCAGTGGTCGCAGCAGCTTCAAGGTGCTGGTGATCAGTCAAGTGATGCGCAAAGGGAAGCAGCCAGGATTGAGTCGGGGGTCGCATACCTGGTGGATAGTCAATAGGATCTCATAGAAGCCTAGCAAAGAATATGGCATCAGTGGTGGCAGCCCAGCCTCACCTGTGGCTGTGCAATTAGGCAGCAGATGCTTCTTCGAAAGCATGCCTCAGCAGACTTACCTTTAAGGGAAAGTTGCTTTTTGAAGAGGATTTGGATAAACTGGTGAAGGAGCTCGGCGAGACTAAAGGGAGGCAGGCTCCCGAGTATAGACAGAAACAGAACCAGACGCCCACTCCCGCACGTAGTTAGCTGCGGGAGTTTCGGAGGTTTTGGACAGCCAGGTCAATGCCCTTTCAGAGAGGGCCCATTTCCTTTCCAGATAAGGTTTCCAGGGATTTCAGGGAGCAGGAAGAGGTTTTAGGGCCTCTTCGTCCTCCTCGGGTCCTAGAAAGCCACAATGAAGCAACAGGGGCCCATGAGGGAGTTTTGCCAGTGGGAGGCCAACTAAGGCAGTTTTTCTCTGCCTGGGCACAGGTCACGTCAGATCAATGGGTTCTGGAGGTGGTCCAAAAAGGATATGCCCTCAAGTTTGCAAGACCAGTCCTTCCAGCATTCGTACAATCCCCTTGCAGATCCCCGGCAAAGCCCACAGCGGTGGAGGACACGCTTGCACAGCTACTGTTGCTAGAAGCGGTTGTACTGGTTCCTTTAGACCAGTATGGTTGCAGTCGATAATCCATTTATTTTATAGTCCCCAAAAGGGAAGGTTCCTTTTGACCAATCCTCAATCTAAAACGGCTCAATCGTTGTCTCAGGGTTCCGCACTTTCACATGGAGACTCTGAAGTCCGTGATAGTGGCCGTCTGGCAGGGGGATTTTTTGACTTCCCTAGATCTCACAGAGGAATATTTTCATATTCCTGTACGCAGGTCACATCAGCAGTTCCTAAGGTTTGCTGTGCCAATGGGACATTTTCAGTTCTAAGCTTTGCCATTCGGCCTGGCAACAGCCCCACGGACCTTCACCAAGGTGATGGTCGTGGTGGCCGTGGCACTTCACAAGGAAGGGATCTTGGTTCATCCGTATCTCGACGACTGGCTGATTCGAGCAAAGTCCAGAGAGTCTGGAGGCAACAGCCAGAGTGGTCAGGCTCCTAAGGGAACTGGGCTAGGTTATCAATCTGACAAAGAGCAGGTTGGTACCCACGCAGGAAATAGAGTATCTAGGGGCGAGGTTCGACACCAACAGGGGAAGGGCGTTCTTGCCAGTGCAGAGAGCAAGGGACTTGAGGAGCTTGGTGCAGCAGTTTCTAGCCATGCCAGCACCTTCACCCTGGCATTATTTGCAGGTGTTGGGGACCATGGCGGCAACGATCGAGTTGGTACCATGGACCAGGGCTCACATGCAGCCACTTCAGCAGGCCCTGCTCTGTCGATGGTCCCATCAGCGTCAGTCCTTGTCAGTAGCACTCCCCTGCCCTCCGGTGGCCAAGGCGGCCTTGCAGTGGTGGCTCCACCCAAGGAATTTGGAGCGCGGAATGCCCCTCAGACCTCCACAGTGGCTCCAATTGACCACGGACGCCAGTCTGACGGGGTGGGGGCCTCACTGCGAGGGCCGTTTCACACAGGGTCTCTGGAATATGATGGAAGCCCAGTGGTCCATCAACAGATTGGAGATGCGGGCGGTGGCTCTGGTTCCCGAGGTGTTCGAGCATTTGGTCCACCAGAAAGTGGTCTGGGTGCTGTCCGACGTCGTCCCCACAGTGGCCTACATCAACCATCAAGGCAGGACAAGCAGTCCTCTGCTGGAAGAGGAAGCAAAGAGCTTGTTGCAGTGGGCCGAAGTTCATCTGATAGCCTTGTCGGCACATGTAGCCGGGGTAGGAAACGTCACGGCGGATTATCTGAGCAGGTACAAAGTAGACCACGGCACGTGGGAACTCTGCCAGGAAGTGTACGAATAGGTGGCAGGCCGTGGTGGGGGGGGGTCCCGGTCATGGACCTCATGGCACGGTGGGAGTCAGCCAAGACGAGCCGGTTCTTCAGCCGGAGGAAGGAAAGTATGTCGGAGGGCCTCGATGCTCTGGTTCAGAGATGGCCCACCGAGGACCTTCTGTATGTTTTTCTGCCTTAGGCTCTCATAGGAAGGGTGTTGCAGCGGAGGGAGACCCACTGAGGGTTAGTGATTCTCATAGCCCTGGACTGGCCACGGCAACTATGGTATGCTGATCTCATGAGGCTGCTGGCCGATCGGCTGTGGTGCCTGCCATGCAGGGATGATCTCCTGGCTCAGGGACACGTGCAGATGCCTCAGGTGGATTGGTTCTTGCTTACAGCTTGGCTATTTAGAGGGCAAGGCTCTGTAAGCGGGGATATTTGGGAGCTGTGATCATGACCTTGTTGAATGCTCGCAAGCGCTCAACCTGCCTCTCTTACATGAGGATCTGGAGAATAGCTGAGGGCTGGTGTACAGTCCAGGGGAAGAGACCCCTTGCGGTTTCGATGCTGGATGTGTTAGAGTTTTTACAGGTAGGTTTCGAGAAGGGTCTTACAGCCAGTTCCTTGCGGGTGCAGTTGGTAGCCATTTCCTGTTACAGGGGCAAGGTCCACAGAAAGCCTTTAGGAGAAAATGCGGACATAGGTTGGCACCTGCGGCCTCAGCAGAGATCGGCGGTCCCTCCTTAGGATCTTAATTTGGTGTTGAATGCTTTGGCTGGGGAACCGTAAGAGCCAGTGAGGAAACTTCTTTGAAGGACTTAACTCTCAAGCAGTTTTTCTAGTGGCTATCTGTTCCACTAGGCATATTTTGAAGCTTCGGGCTCTGTTGTGTCATCCGCCTTCCATTTCTTTCTCTTTAAGGAGAAGGAAGTCTTGCATACGTTACCTTCCTTTTTGCACAAGGTGGTTTCACCTTTTCATGTGAATCAGTCTGTTTCTCTCCCTTCCTTTCCAAAGGGGGGGGGGGCTGGAAGCGGATGATGCGCATTTGCACCATCTGCATGTGTGCAGGTGGCTGAAGCGTTACCTCAGTCACACGGCGGCATTTCGGAAGTCAGAATGGTTGTTTGCCTTGTTCGGTGGGTCGCGTAAAGGTGAAGCGGCAGCCAAGGCATCCATCTCTAGGTGGATCAGAGAAGCCATTGTGTCGGCCTACATCCTGAAGGGAAAGCAGGTCCCGGAGGGGTTCAGAGCGCATTCGACCCGAGCCCAGGCAGCCTCATGGGTGGAGTATAGTTTGGTTCCGCAGCTGGACATTTGTAGAGTGGCTACGTAGTCGTCTTTACATACCTTTGCAAAGCATTACCGATTGGATGTTCAGGCAGCATCGGATGCCGAGTTTAGGAGAGCAGTGCTTCGGTCCGGTCTTGCAGACCCCTCCCAGACTTGAACTGCTCTGTTACATCCCAGAGGAAAGGGACTGGACTGGAGGGACGCTAAGGAAAAAGTAATTAGGCATTATCTGCTAATTAGTGTTCCTGAAGGAACTCCAGTCCAGTCCCCGATCCCACCCAGTTTTGTCAGTGTTAAGTTCCAGGATACAGATCACTGGCCCAAAGCTTTAGATAGGGGAGTGAAGAAGATATCCAGAGGCTCCTCGCTGAGGGTTTCGGTGGCGAGCCAGAGTGGACCAGCAGAGTGCCCTGTTGATTGCTTAGGCAGGGACAGGTGCGGTATCAGGTAAGCCTCCTCTTCGAGGGGGGGGGGGGGGAGTTCCTTCCAGGGAAGCGGGAGGGTATATTCTGGATTTTTTGGTGTTACTGTTTTTGAAGTTAGTGTTAATGTTGCTTGTCTCTCCGTTAAGTCTGCTGTTTCAATAGAATACTGGAAACTGGTGGGTGGTGCCAGTGGTATTTATACCAGAGGGTCATCAAATCAATGATGAGCTCAGTCTCCAAGCTGCTGGAAGGGGAGCACAACCCAGAGGAAAGGGACTGGACTGGAGTTCCTTCAGGAACACTAATTAGCAGGTAAGGCCTAATTACTTTATTCTCTATAGGGAGAACTAGTCAGACAACTGTTATCAGAACCCACATGGGACTTGGTGCTTACCAATGCTGAAAGTGTTCCTAATGTTATAGTGGGAGATCATCTTGCATCCAATGGTCACCAGATAGTGTGGTTAGGACTAGGGCTCTGTGGTTCTCAAAAGAAGAAATAGCTGAAAAAGATGAAGAAAAAAGGCGAAGGCCTTCACAAAATACAAGATATCACAGAGAGAGGAAAACAGGCATCTATATTTGGAAAACCTTAGAGAAGCTAGAAAAATAATCAGAAAAACAAAGATACGAAAAGAAGAAGAAATAGTCAATGCAAGAAAATGGGGTGATACTAATAACTGAAAAATGTCTTAAGAGGAGAAAGGGCAAAAGTGGTATTGTCAGACTCAAGGGTGAAGGGGAGGAATATGTAGAAGCTGATGAGGATAAAGCAGAATTGCTTAACAAATATTTCTGTTCTGTGTTCACAGATGAAGGGCCAGGAGCAGGACCTCAGAAAACACCCACAAATAGGAACAGAAGCGACAGGGTGCTCAACCGATTTTCAGAAGACTGTGTTCATGAGGAATTACTATTGGAAATGTGTATGTTCATTGTTTATTGTAAACCGCGCTGATGCTGAATAGCGCGGTATAAAAGAGACTTTAAATAAATAAATTTAAATAAATTAGCAAAACTAAAAAGTAGATAAAGCGATGGGACTGGATGCAATACATCTGAGAATACTGAAGGAACTTGGGGACATTCTAGCAACTCCACTGAATGGAAATTACACTTACCTGGTAATTGTTGTTCCTTGAGGAACTCCAGTTCAGTCCTCCACCTCTGGGTAGTGTACCTCCTCCTGCAGCTTGGAGAATAGGCATGTCAAAACCGTGACATCACTGGATGTAGCCTGCTGATCTCTCCCATCAGCCCCAGTGAACTATTGACAAAGCAGACTCAAAGGAGCAACAAATAAGTATCTATCAATCATATGAATTTCAACTTTATACTCAACCTGAACTTATAACTTATAACTGATAACTCCCCCCTCCCGTAAGAAGGGGATTGCTTCTTGCACTTTCCCATTCCCTCCCCCTGAGCTGAGTCAGAGACAAGGAAGAGAAAGAAATAGATAGAAACGATCAGAGCGATCCCGAGCCTATTAAGGGTTACATCCCCTGGGTGTCTTGCACTCCCCCCAACTGATAATCAACTGCTGAAGAATCTATCCCCGGGCGGGAATGAGGACTGAACTGGAGTTCCTCAAGGAACAAAATTACCAGGTAAGCGTAATTTCCATTTCTTTATCGCTCCTCCAGTTCAGTCCTCCACCTCTGGGATGTAACAAAGCAGTAATCATTGGGAGGGACTCTTCCACCCAGATCATAACACCATCGACCTGAAACAGGCATCGTTTGCTGCCAGAACATCCAGGTGATAGTGTGCTTACTGAAAACATGAAGAGACGACCAGGTGGCCACTCTGCAAATTTCCACTGGCGGAACCAAACTGTGCTCCACCCAGGATGTTGCTTGCGCTCTAGTAGCGCGAGTCCGTAAGCCCACTGGTACTGGGCAACCAGGCAAAATATATGCTGACACAATTGCCTCTAATCCATCTGGAAATTGCCGCTTTCGCCGCCGCTTCCCCTTTACAGGGACCCCCGAACAGCACGAAGACGTTCCGACTTGCGGAAAGTTTCTGAAACCTTTAAATACTGCTGCAGCACTCTATGTCTAAGCGGCGTAAACTACGGTCAGAGAAGTTCCCCTCTGCTGAACCTAAAGCTGGAAGGGAAACCAGTTGATTAAGGTGAAACAGAGAAACGACCCTTGGCAAAAAAGATGGAACTGGTCGCAACACCACCTTCTCTCTGGAAAAAGACAAACGTCTCTCTACATGACGACAACATCTGCAATTCCGAAATTCACCTCGCCGAGCAGATGGCTACCAGAAACACTATCTTTAAGGTTAAATCCTTAACTGATGCCTGGTGTAAGGGCTCAAAGGATTCCTTAGCTAATGCCCCTAAAACCAAAGTTGAGATCCCACGGCAGAACCATTATTCTACGAGCGGGCCGCAGACTGCATACCACTTTAAGAAAAACGCAGCAAAGGGCCACTCCCTGGACTTTGCATCTATAGTAAGACAGGGCTGCTAACTGGACCCTTAAAGAACTGGCTGCCAGTCCCTTATCAAACCCATCTTGTAGGAAGCTTAAACACCAAGGGAACGGATACCGTAGCCACGCAAACGTGTCACCGTGAAAACCAGTCCTCAAAAATACACCATATGTGCACATATGCGAGGGATGTGGACTTTTTTCTGGCTCGAAGTAAAGTCGCGATGACCACTCCAAAGTAACCTTTTCTCCTTAACCTTGCCCTTTCAATGGCCAAACCATAAGCGAGAACCGATCCACCTGATGCATTCGAAGCAGACTTTGAAGCAACAGATGTTCCGATGTTGGTAACCTCCAAGGATCCCCGTCGAGCAGCCGAACTAGATCAGCATACCACGGGCATCTCGGCCAGTCCAGAGCCACCAACAGCACTCTTCCTTGATGAGCTTTGATGCGCTGAACCACTCGCCCTATTAGCACTCATGGGAGGAAGACAGAGGAGACCTGACGACGGCCATTGTTGTATCAGGGAGTCGATCCCTTCCGACATCCTCTCTCACCATCTGCTGAAGAAGCGACTCGCTTTCGCTGACTGGAAGGTCACCATGAGATCCATAATCAGCGGCCCCCATCTGCGGACAATTTTCACAAACACGTCCGGATGCAGCTCCCATTCCCCGGCATCCACCCGGACCCTGCTGAGAAAATCTGCCATCACATTGTCCTCTCCTGCAATGTGCACCGCTGAGATCGCTTGTAGTTGAGGTTCTACCCAAGCGAACAGTGCCCCTGCTTCCTCTTCCATGGCCACACTTCCCGTTCTGCCTTGCCGATTGATGTAGGCCACTGTCGCAGAATTGTCCGAAAGCACCCACACCGCTCGGCCTTTCACCGTGGCTTCGAACGTCTGTAGCGCTAGAGACACTGCTCGCAGCTCTAGCCAGTTGATTGACCATTTGCTCTCCTGGGCAGTCCAAGTCCCTTGCGCGAAGAGATCCCTGCAATGTGCTCCCCATCCCACGAGACTCACGTCTGTCAACAATGGGAGCCACTCTGGCTGTTCCAAGGGCATGCCCACTTTCAGAGATCCTGGATCCAGGCACCACCGAAGGGACCGCCTGACCCGGGGAGGGCAGGGAAGACATTTGTTCAACGAGTCGGTCTGGTGTGACCATCGGTGAAGCACCGCTCTCTGTAACGGCCGCATATGAAATCTGGCCCATGGCACTACCTCCAGGGTCACCGCCATTGTCCCCAGCACGCGAATGTATCTCCACGCTGATGGCACCGGGGTGGACATGAACTTGCGTACTAGCTGTCGAAGGACTTGAACCCGAAGACCCGGCAGAAACACAGCTCTTCTCCATGTGTCGAACCATACCCCCAGATATTCGAGATCCTGGGATGGAACTAAGCGGCTCTTGGCCGAATTGACCACCCAGCCGAGACTCTGCAGAAACCTCACCACCTTGTCTGTAGCCTGTATGCTCTCTGCCTTGGATTTTGCACGAATCAACCAATCGTCAAGATAAGGATGAACTAGAATGCCTTCCTTTTGCAACGCCGCCGTCACCACCACCACGATCTTGGAGCAGTCGCCAGACCGAAGGGCAATGCTTGGAACTGGTAATGTCCAAGGAAGAGCGAACCTCAGGAACATCTGATGAGTTGCTCTGATTGGGATGTGCAAATATGCCTCCATGAGATTGAGGGAGATCAAGAACTCTCCTTGGCGAACCGCCACAACGACAGACCTCAACATTTTCATCCTGAAATGTGAAACTAGAAGGCAGCGATGCTCCCCTTTTCGATCCAAGATAGGCCAGAGAGACCCGTCTTTCTTTGGCACCACAAAATAAATGGAGTAGCGACCTACACCGCAGTCTGCTGTCGGGACCAGCGCGACTGCTCCAATTTGCAAGAGCCGATCTAACGTACAGCGGACCGCTAGCATTTTCTGCCAACCTTTGCAGGGTGACATTACAAACAAGTCCAGGACCGGACATGCCAATTGCAGCGCATAACCTTTGCGAATTATCTCCAACACCCATTGGTCAGATGTTATATGGGCCCAGGCAGGAAGAAACTCCCGAAGCCGACCGCCAAATCGGTTGACTTCCTACTGGGACCCACCTCGTTTCATTGTGGTTTTTGACTTGATGTTGCAGAGGCTGCTGCGAAACCTCTATCTGCTCCACAAAACACACGAACCCCTGGGCTCTAGAAGCAAATCTTCCCCTTTTCGTACTTCTCGCTTAGGAGGTTTCCAATCTCCTGAAATCTCTAAACTGTCCCCGAGTGGCCGTCAAGGACTTCCCTTGCTTAGGCTTATCTACCGGGAGTCTTCTGCCCTTGGACTCTCCCAAATCCTTAACCAGTTTGTCCAGATCTTCTCCAAACAACTTCCCTTTAAAAGGAAGTTTACTGAGGCATGACTTAGAAGAGCCGTCGGCCACCCAATTTCATGACCGCCGGGCGGCTACCAACGAAGCCATACTATTCACTAATGCTCTGATCAAATCGTAGTGTACATCTGCCAAATATGCTGACCCAGATTCGAGACGTGTCAGCTCCCTCAAACTCTCCTCCTCTAGTTGATTAGACTGCCTTAAGCATTGGGACCATCGAAGACATGCTCTCACCACCCAAGCCCCACAGATGGAAGCTTGCAAGGATAAAGCGTTAGCCTCAAATGTTTGTTTCAATAATCCATCCACTTTCCTGTCCTGCGCATCTTTCAAGGCCGCGCTACCTTCAACCAGAATAGTGGTCGTCTTTGTAACCACCGCATCAATCCACGGTGAGCGAAACGTTTTTGTCCTTGTCCGCTAAGGGATAGAGCTTGTTCATTGTCCTAACCCCTCTTAGTCCCGCTTCTGGCTGATCCCATTCATCTTGGATCATCCGGTCTACCACCCAGTGAATGGGAAACACTACCTGAGCTTGCCTCACCGCTTGAATGAGAGGGTCTTCTACATCCTCTTCCTCCGCTGGCTGCGTCGTAGTGAGATTCAGCATCTGGAGGGATTCCGTGATAAGTGCCGTAAGTTCAACCTTCCGGAATACCCGAATGATTTTCACCTGATTCTCAGGCTCAGGTATTTCCTCTTCTTCCAGTTCCTCCATACCTCATCTGTCTCTTGCCACTCCATATCTGAAGGCGAAAGGTCAAGAGGTCATGCCCTCTTTGGGGGCCTCGGGGAAATGCTACCAACCTCTCCTATCCTGGGCTGCTGCATTGAAGTCGCAAGCGGCAAGTGCTCAGGTATCTTCCCCTGACGCCGCACACAGAACGCCTGATGCATTATTAAGACAAAGTCTGGAGAGAAATCTCTAAGAGGCGATCCCGACACTATTGCTGGTAGCGCACTTGATGGGCCCGCTGGGATTTCTGGGCAGGGCACTGGAAGGGCGCCCATCAGGGACTCTCCTTCAGCTCCTGCCGACAGACCCTGGGAATCCTTAACCACTTTACCTTCCATCTGCTGTTCCATGCTGGTAGAAACTGTAGCACAGCCCCGGCAGAGTCCGGTGTCAGAGACTGTGCCTCTGCGGGTGCTGCAGACAACACACTGTGGGCGTGATGACATGAGCTATACATCCCAACAATTCCTTGCTAGGAAAGAAAGGGAATTGAAATCACTGCTGCCTCCCCCACACCCCCTTTTTTTTTTTCTTTTCTAAAGCCGAGGGGAATGAAAACAAAAACAAAAATTACCAAAGTAAGGGACCCCCCGAAATTAAAGAAGAGGAGAAATTAAAAGAAAAGTATTGGATCAGGGCCGTGCTGCTTCCCCCCAAGTGCGAGCTGCCGCACCAAAATGCCACGCGACTTTAACCGCATGGGAAAAATGGCCGCAAACGTCGTTGGGCCCTGTTTGGCGCCAAAAAGCCTAAGTGAATGCTCCAAGGCTCAACGTCCCACTGCACAGTCACGAGGTTCTTCCCTGCACCACCGAGGACATAAAGAAAATGTGCCTTACTGCTCTGAAGTGCAGCCCTACAAGCCGCAACATCGCTCAGCCCTGACGCTAGTGACGTCCGCGGTGAGAGCTGCTCTGCCAGATAGGACTGCTGCCCTGGCTCCCCGCGGTGAACCAGAGCCGGAGAACACCACAATCTGTGTGAGCGCGTGCGCCCTGCGGAGCTCTCCCCCGTACAGCCCAGGGGGACAGATCTTATGAGCTTAGCTGTCCCAGTAAGATAGGGAGAGAGGAAGGAAGCACAGACTGAGGTCGGCGTCTTTTTTTTTTCAAAGAGATAGCTCCCAAGGAACAAAAAGAAATAAATTAAAGGGACCAAAGCAAAATTTGTAAGAACTAAACCCTAACTAAATTGCTCCTTATCTGTTCCTCAAGTGAGCCCAGCACCTAGGCTCACTACGTCCTCCTGCTGCATAGAGAATGAACACACTGGGGCTCACAGGAGAGAACAGCAGGCTACGTCCAGCAATGTCACGGTTTTGACATGCCCAGTCTCCAAGCTGCAGGAGGAGGTATACTACCCAGGAGGTGGAGGACTGAACTGGAGGAACAATAAGGAACTGAGCTTTTCAATGCTTCTTTGGAGTCAGGAGTGGTCCCAGAGGGCTGGAGAAAAGCACATGTGATCCCTGTACACAAAAGCAGAAAGATGAGGTTGAAAAAAGGCCTCTGTGGTGAGTAAATTACTGGAAACACTAAAAGAAAAGTGAGGTTTCTGAAGTCCAATGGATTGCAGGATCCGAGGCAGGTCTTTTCAGACAGACAATCTGACTGATTTCTTTGGGGGGGGGGGAAAATCAGGGAGTTGGACCAAGGGAGGGTCCTAGATGTGATGTACTTAGATTTCAGTAAAACCTTTTGACAATGTTCCACACAGGGACTTATAAACAAACTGAGCACTCTAGGAATGGACCCTAAAGTTACTGACTGGGTTAGAAATTGGTTGAGTGGGAGGTAGGAAAGGGTACAGGTAAATGAAGCTCACTCTGAGGAGGAGATAGTTACCAGCGGTGTGCCGCAAAGATCTGTCTTTGGTCCGATTCTTTATAACATGTTTGTTAGTAATATTGCAGAAGGGCTGTTGGGCAAGATTTACCCCATTTGCAGATGATACCAAAATCTGCAATAGAGTAGAGACCCAGGAAGGAGTAGATAACATAAGGAGGGATCTAGCTAAGCTTGAAGAATGGTCTAGAATTTGGCAGCTGAGATTTAATGCTAAAAAATGCAGGGTCATGCAAAAATCCAAGGGAGCAGTACAGCGTAGGGGATGAAGTACTTCACGAAAGAAGAGCAGGACCTCGGTGTAATTGTGTCTGACAATCTTAAAGTAGCTAAAACAGGTAGAAAAGGCAACTGCAAAAGTCATAAGGATGCTTGGATGCATAGGGAGAGGAATGGCCAGCAGAAAAAAAAAAATAAAAAAAAAAGGACGATGATAGTGCCTCTGTATAAGTCTCTGGTGCAACCTCATTTGGCGTGTTGTGTGCTGTTCTGGAGACCGTACATTCAAAAGGGTATAAACAAGTTAGAGTCAGTGCAGAGGGTGGCTACTAAAATGGTTAGTGATCTTCGTTGTAAAGCATATGAGAGGGCAGAGAAAGATCTTAATATGTAGAAGAAAGGCGGGAGAGAGATGTTTAAATACCTCCATGGCATAAATGCACAGGAGGAGAGTCTGCTTCGACTGAAAGCAAGCTCTGCTACAAGGGGACATAGGATGAGGGTGAAAGGGAATAGACTCAGGAGTAATACGAGGAAATATTTCTTTACAGAAAGAGTGGTAGATGCATGGAATAGTCTCCCAGCAGAGGTGGTAGAGACAAGGACAGTATCTGGATTCAAAAAAGCATGGGACAAAACAGGATCACTAAAAAGGTAAAAAGGGGACTATTGTAGTTGATATGGAAGGGCAGACTAGATAGAAACATGATGGCAGAAAAAGACCACATGACCTATGTTTCAAAATTATTTTTTTTTTTTTTAAATAAGAGAGGATTGAGTGAAAGATCAGAATGGAGTCAGGAATCACCACTCAAGACTTTGCTCCAAACAGCATGGCATTTGTTATTCTCCTTACCAATCAACTCAATTTCACTCGTACAATATCCCTTTTTTATGTTGCGCAGTACTGTTTATTTTACTCTTTTATAAATAAAAATAGCAGAACATTTAAAATAAATATTTATCTTTTTGCTTTATAATAACAATAAAACAAAAATCCACACAAGCAAAGCATAGCATGAAGCTCTATTTCCTGGCAAAAATAATTTCAATGCTGTTGCAAATCCACATTGATGGTAATAAGACAGCAAAAGATTGATCTATTTCTACCAGCTAAGTAGCTCCTAGTTGTTGCCCAAATTCATTCACAGCAGCTTGCCAATCCACTATGTTGTCAAACATGTCCTCCAAAAGCAAAAATACCTCCTTTCTCCCAACCTGCCCACAGGTTTCGTTCCTCTACTTCAGGGGCTTGGTGGGGTTTTTTTCTGAGACAAAAGATATATCAGAGACAAAAAAAGACACTCATCTTTTGTCTCAGAAAAAACACCGAGCCCCTGCAGGAACAAAACACACGGGCAAGTCGGAAGAAAGGAGGGAGGCATTTTGGAGGGCACGTTTGACAGTACAGTGGATTGGCAGGCAGCTGTGAATGAATTTGGGCAACAACTATGAACTATTTCTACCAGTGAAGTAGCTCTATTTTGCTGTCTCATTACCATCAATGAGAATTTGCAACAGCATTGAAAAAAATTTGACAGCAAATAGAGCTATTTTTACTGTTCCATTGATGTCCGATGATTTGCATATATTTATCTGAGCACAGGTTATTGGATGGTATGCCTGGACATTTCAATTGAGCATACTGGTGGTGAGGCTATAATCAAGGATGGAACCGTGGTGAGCTTCATACTATGCTTTGCTTGTTTTTCTTTTATTCTAAAGCAAAAACAATAGCAGAACATTTAAAATAAATATATATAGTTATTTTATTTATTTAACAGTATTTCTAAACCGCCTTATCTTATTAATCAAGGTGGTATCACAGCAAACAATCGGGTAAAGTGAGAGAGTTAAGCATGCAGTGAGGGAGAAGTTTAGTTGAGTGTGTGTTGTATTGTGTGCTAGATTGGTTTGAGCTATGTATATTAAAATAATAAAAAGCATTGCACCATTTAGGAAAGGGCTATTGTACTAGTGAAACTGAGCCAATGATTGATAAGGGGAGTAACAACAATGCTGTTGTATACTGGAGCTTTTCAATGAAGCCAGCTCTCTCTTCAACTTGTTCTCCAAAGAGATTCTCTTCACAGCATGGTACATTAACAATCCATGCAGAATAAGCTTGCTGAAGATCTGAGGATCAGAACCAAGTGAATCTCTGGGTGCCAATACCTATTACAGAAGCTCTTGATACTGTTTCAAAGGTATCATAGGTTACTCAGATCATTTATTTTTGTGATTTTTATACTGCCTTCTCACAAGATCAAAGCGGTTTACACATAACCAACTTAATTACATCAAAAAAGGGAACAAAATATTAATGTAACTTTTACAAGGAACATTGTTAGTGGATTAACAATTTGACAATCTAGTTTAAATAAGTTTAAATCAACTCAAGCTGAACAATACATTAAGGCATTATAACTTAACATATTTACAAAGTAGCGACTGGCACAAGATGGTTAGTTTTGAAAAAATGGGGGATAAGAGTAAGGTTTATGTTGGATAAACTTTTTCTGTGTCTTACCGAGTGCCAAAATAATCTTTAAATAAGCGAGTCTTGAGTTGTTTCCTGAAAGTTGTAAAGTCAGCCAATGCTCTGAGGATATCTGGTAAGTAGTTCCAAAGAATCAGTGCAAAGAATGCAAAGGCTCTATCACTCAATCTATTTGTATTCCGAAAGACTTTGGGAACAATCAATCAGCATGTTCCGTGTGCAAGCTCATCTCAGTCTGTCTTCTGGGGGTTTTTTGATTAGGGAGGTTAGATAGGATGGTGCTATGCCATGTATTCGTTTGAACATTATCATAATTATCTTGTAAATGATTCTGGAGTTGGTGAAGGATAGGGGTAATGTGTTAATACATAGTAACATAGTATATGATGGCAGATAGATGGACCATACTGGCCTTTAGTCTGCCCAGCAAGATTGCTCCGTGCAGGTCACCCCTCCTCATGCCTTTGTTTAGGGGTGTACCCACCGCTCCATGTAGATCACCCCTATTTGCTGAGATATAAGAGATAAAATAACTATCTGTGGATTTAAAAAAAGACTACACGTGCAGCTGTGTTTTGAACCATTTGGCATTGTTTTATTGCTTGTTTAGATAGCCCCGATATATATTGTTACAGTAGTCAAAATGGAGGCAGATCATTGCCTGAAGTACTGAGCAGAAGGTCTTGACTTAATAGGAGTGGTCTTAGCTGCTGTATCATCCTTAGTTTGTTGTAAATTGACCATGAACTTTGAGCAGTCTTTACCATGTCTCACAAGGGAATGATACTGTTCTAACTTCTCTAAAGGCCGTAAGCATGGAACTCTTGAAAAACCTTCTCCCAAAAAAAAAACAAAAAAAAAAAACAAAAAAAAACTCTAGTGTCCGAGCCTCCCTCCCTGGGGGTGCCAAGGAGTGAACCTCAGAACCTTTAGACCTCTTAAGGGTAGATTCAACCACCAAGGAATGGTGAAGAAACTGGGGCTTCTCAAACCCAGGAGCCTTTTGAACTCTACAAATGGAGTCAAGGCTTCTACTAACTAGAGGTACAATGAGGGCAGGGCCAACCCATCCAACTAGGAGGCTGACCTGGGTGGGCAGCTTTCTGCCACCGCTTTGTTGCCGGTGGCAGGCCATGTGCTTCAGCACACATGACCTGTCGCTTCTGATCTCCCTCCGATGCAACTTGCTGTCGGGGAGGGGGGGGGTCAGAAGCAGCAGGCCATGTGTACTGCAGCACATGGCTTGCTGTTGGCAACAAAGCGGTAAAAATACTGTGCTTGTCTCCTCCCCAAGATGAAAAATCGGCAGAAGCAGGGGGCAGTGGCGTGGCTCAGCGGGGGCTGCAGAAACCCTTGGGCCGACCTTGAATATGGGGATTCTCCCACATTATCATCTGTACTCTCTGAAGGATGCAGTGCACAGGCACAGTCACCGCTTCCTTAGGGGCCGTGGAGTACTGAATGATCTCCAATCTTTCTGCCCTGGGTTCATCCTCAGTCTCTAAAGAAAAATGGTATGGCCTTGGTCATAGCCTCAGGAGGCGACTTGAGTCTCTCATGAGAAGAATCCGATGTCAGAGGACGGGTCCCCAGAGCTTCCAAGTTTTCCCCCACTGTACATTGGTGCCTCTATATCATTCCATGGTGCAACAGCACCTTGAATACTGAGTGCAATTCTGGTCACCATATCTTCAAAAGGATATAGCGGAATCAGAAAAAGTACAGAGAAGTGTCACCAAAATGGTAAAGGGGATGGAAGGATACTCCTATGAGGAAAGACTTAAAAAGGCTAGGGCTCTAACTTGGAAAAAAGAGATGGCTGAGGTGGGGATATGATAGAGGTCTATAAATTGATGAATGGAGTGGAGCAGGTAAACGTAGATCAGTTGTTTACACCATCAAAAAGTAGAAAGACTAGGAGACAAACAGTAAAGCTACAATGTAACCCATTTAAGACTAATAAGAGAAAATGTTTTTCACTCAACGTGTAGTTAAACTCTGGAATTTATTACCGGAGGATGTAGTAAAGGCTGTTAGTGTAGCTGGGTTTTAAAAAAAAAGTTTGGACAAGTTCCTGGAGGAAAGGTGCATAAACCATTATTAAAGAGGATCTGGGAAATCCACTGCTTGCCCCGGGACAAACATTGTGGAACCTGTGTACCTTTTTGGGAACCTGCAAGGTACTTGTGACCTGGATTGGCCACTGTTGGAAACAGGATACTGGGCTTGAAAGACCATGGTCTGACCCAGTATGGTATTTCATATGTTCTTATGACCCAGCTTTCTGAGCCAGGCTCAGAGAGTAAGTTGAAATACTTCTCAGTCTCTGCCTGGATCAACTCTCCTGCCCTTTGGGGGATCAGGAGAGATGAAGCACCGATGACCTCCTAGGCTTTCAGGGAGCATCGGACCTCAATGAACTAAAAAGTGATATCGGCTGGGCAGACTCCAGTGTTAGGGCCCTTCAATGCCCAGATATCGATGCCTCTCCCACAGGCAAGCTAGGATTCTCAAGTATAGAATGGACAGCTGTTGAGGTCTATGCTATATTTAATGAGGCACTGATATGCTGCACAGCAAACAGCATTGTGATGCATTCAAGGGCCCTCAGAAGGCGCTTCTTCATGGCTACTATCTCCAAAGACTGTGGGGCCTCAGCATAATCAGCCAATGTTCCCAGAATCTGAGGGGGGAGTATCAGCTGCTTGGTCTTGGCATACAATGAGCTCTCCTCTCTTCAAGGAAAAAGGGGAATGTTCCTGTGAACCCTCTTTGCTCTTGATGCCCTGCCTTGGAGAGTTTCGATGTCAATGCACCGAAGTCTCCATTTAATGCTTGGCATGATCACCATTCAGCATCAATGAAGATGAAGCCAAATCCTTCTTTGCCTTTGGGTAGACATCGATTGATGGCCAATGTTACAGAGAACTATGGGAACTATGGGTACTCTGCTCAAA
Source organism: Ichthyophis bannanicus (assembly GCA_033557465.1). Classification (NCBI taxonomy): domain Eukaryota; kingdom Metazoa; phylum Chordata; class Amphibia; order Gymnophiona; family Ichthyophiidae; genus Ichthyophis; species Ichthyophis bannanicus. The sequence goes on from CM066031.1 coordinate 1,542,287,891, forward strand.
GTGAGCTTGAGAACTCAGATGTCAATGCACCAACAGCGTTCAATGCAGCCTTTGATGCTGTCGAGAATGGTGCAGCTGATTCATTCATCGGACTTATGAGTGCCAAAAATTGTTTCACGCCGCTTCTCTCAAACTGAGCCCTCTTATTGTCATCTACCAACACAAAATTACAGGAAGAGGGCTGATGATCAGATCTCAAGCAGAAACTACGAGTATCCATAACAGATCTGGCCCTTGAGCACCTTGAACACCTTTTAAACTTGCTGTCAAGTTCTGGGACATATCAGTTGGAAAGATTGCCACGGCAAAATCAAAAGGCTCAATTTTGAAAAAGAAATGAAATTAGTTAACTCATGACCAGTGAACCTATACAGTTTGCCCAAGGAGGCAACAGTGCCACAGAAAATAAAAGAAACTAAGTCTAAAATCTAAGAATTACTAAAAAGGAAGACAAATCCACAATGACAGGCAGGAGGAGAGAAAAATAAATGCTAAACGGCTGAGAAAATACATGCTATTAGTTACTGGAAAATTACAAAGGAAGACAATCCTTTCAATGCATCCGTTGCGCTCTGCAAAAAAACAGACTAAGTGAAAATGGCACCACTATGGCAGGTGAGAAGATCACACACATGCATAGAGGAAAATCCCAAAAGCTTTAAGTAGCAGCTGGCGATTACTCCCTCGTGGGCTCCAACTGATATTGTCACTCATGTGTGAGGACCATTTCCTGCTTGTCCACGGAGAACACATATGAGCAATCTTGTAGACACACATAAAAAGTGCATAAAAGGACACTTGATTTTTTTGTAAGCTACAGAAGCTTTGCTGCTTCAGATAACCCACAAGCACCCGCAGTCACGTCCCCAGGGACAGAAGTCTGAAAATAAAAGGAAAATAACCAGCTAAATAAAAGCGCTAAATACCCCCAAAAATGCAGAACCCTGCCTCTGGAAACCCCAAAACCAACGCTGGAGAGGCTCGTGCCCCGGAGCTCAACACTGTCGCAACAATGCCAGGACCCACTGTAGAAACCGCGTGCTTAAAATGGCCGCGGTTTCTTCACAGCATTTTGGCGCGCTGTGCAGAGAGGACCAGCAACGCTACACACTGCTTATCCTACCTTTACCGGGCCCTCTCCACTCTTAACGGGCCTCCCCAGAGTGAGCAGAGACACTCGTGAAGCACGGTGTCCTGAACGTAGCAAGGTCGGGGTGCCGTGATGAAACTGCCACTTGTCTTAAAATTCGAAATTGCTGCCTGCTGCTCCGCAGCAATCGGGCGTCTGTGGGCCGGAAAAGGAGCTCTACCCCGTGCAGTCAAGGGGAAAAGAGATCCTGAAGAAAAGACAGCCAGGTAGGACCAACCTGGCCTGACAGGGAAAGAATAAGCTTTAAAAGCCCACCTTTCACGTCCCCCGTCTTTTCTCTTCGTATGGGTTTGTTTGCTTTTTTTTTTTGTTTTTGTTTTTTTTTAAAAGGAATAGCACTCAATTGAAATCAAAAGAGCCTGATCCAAATCAAACCAATTTTAAGCAATCCCAAATAAACTACACTAACTAGCCTGCTCCTTATTTTTTCCAGTGAGCCCAGCACCTAGGCTCACTACGTCCTCCTGCTGCATGGAGACTGGACACACTGGGGGCTGATGGGGAATTCCAGCATGCTACATCCAGTGAGGCGAAGATTTTGATTGGTCCAGTCTCCTAGCTGCAGGAGGAGGTGCACTACCCAGCAGTGGAGGACTAAACTGGAGGAACGATAAGGAACTCCCTCGTGGGCTCCAACTGATAATGTCACCCATGTGTGAGGACCATTTCCTGCTTGTCCACAGAGAACACATATGAGCAATCTTGTAGACACACATAAAAAGTGCATAAAAGGACAATGGATTTTATAGAAAGCCTTTTCCATGCACAAAATTGGTTATACATATTTTAAAAAGCACATTATAAAATTACTGCCTTAATGTCACTAGCAATAAATTTCAAAGGATGGATTTTGTAACTGAACCACAAGATGCACTACCACAGGCACTAGGAAGCATACACAAGCAGCAGCAAACTACATGGTTCAGTCAGTAGGTGTCAGAGTACATAATAACCATTAAGAGTTACCAAACTGTAAAAAAATGTTTACAGTAGAATTTACAAGAAAGAAAATGAAGCACACACCTGAATCATTAAGAGCCAGCTCAGCAGAGATAGGATATATCTGGTGGCAAAAGCATGCAGAATGTGTCTTTCGGAAAATTTTCCAATCCCTCCATGTGTATATGCAAGTCTTTCTGGGACCAGGAGAGGGGACAGTCATCTAAAAATAAGCCAATATCCTAACCACTCTGGTTCTTTGTATATACTTTTCTATGCTGTAGCTGCTGGAACTGCCTTTCCCACAGAAATACAATGGTTGGGGGGGGGAAAGACTGTTTCTCCAGAATTCTGGTCAAAGCTGGCCTATTTTCAAACACTATGGGGTATATTTACAAAGTAGCAATAGCGGCTACCGTGCGGAATGTGTGCCAATGCCCCATTGAATATAACGGATCCGCAGCACACATTCTGCACAGTAGCCGCTATTGCTGCTTCATAAACATACTCATATCTTTGCTCCAGTTTTTATTCCATATCAAATTTCATTCCATTGTATTAAGTTTAAAGAGAATTATTTTGGTCCTTCTTAGCCAGACATTTTTAAACTCTGATGTACATTTTTCAAACATTTTGTTGTGTTGGAAAGAATATAAAGGGCCTCCTGACTGAGCATCCTACAGATGATAAATCTAAGATGATGCCACTAAGCAAAAAAGGCTCTTTAGAAAAGAGTTTGCCCTACCGCACTATGTCCTCTAGATCAGTGCTTCTCAATCAGTGTGCTGGGGCACATTATGTAGCTGTTAACAGCAAGGCACACCAGAGTTGTAGCTAGGCATGGGCTCATGAGATGTTTGCCCCATCTCTATTGGTCAGTACCCCCTGAGAACAGTAATCTGCTCCCAGCTTTAGCTCCATCTCCTCCCAATCAAAATTTAGAGAGCAAAGAATGGGATAAGCTAAGAGCAGATAAGAACATAAGATATATCATACTGTATCAGACCAAGGTCCATCAAGACCAGTATCCTGTTTCCAATAGTGCCAATCCAGGTCACAAGTACCTTATCAGGTTCCCAAAAAAGATACACAAATTCCACGTTGCGTATCCAGGATAAGCAGTGGATTACCCTGGCCCTTTTTAATAATGGTTTATGGACTTCTCCTCCAGGGCTTTGTCGAAACCTTTTTTAAACCCATAAGAACATAAGATATGCCATACTGGGTCAGACCAAGGTCCATCAAAGCCCAGTATTCTGTTTCCAACAGTGGCCAATCTAGGTCAAATGTACCTAGCAGTTTCCCCAAGGGACACAGGTTCCACAATGTTTGTATTGGTTCAAGCATTGATATCCTGGGTCCCTTCTTAATAATGGTTTATGGACCTTTCCTCCCAGACACATTAACAGCTTTTACTACATCTTCTGGTAATGAATTCCAGAGTTTGACTGCAGGTTGAGCAAAAAGTCTTTTCTCCTATTAGGCTTAAATGAGCTATATTGTAGTTTCATTGCATGTTCTAATCTTTCTACTTTTTAAAGGAGTAAGCAATCTATTCATGTTTATCCGTTCAACTCCATTCATTATTTTACAGACCATCATATCTACCCTCAGCCCTAACCTTTTAAGCCTTTCCTCACAGGGATATCCTTTCACCCCCCCCCCCCCACCTCTTTACCATTTTGGTGGCTCTTCTCTGTACCTTTTCTAATTCGGCTATATCCTTTTTAAGATATGGCGACCAGAATTGCACACAATATTCAAGGCAGTTAGAATAAAGAACTACTCTGCCTCCTAGTCCACCCCTCCCCTTCTGAGATAGCAGGAGTAGTGTGATTAGAGGCCAGGGGTTTTCAACCCAGTCCTCGGAGGAACCCTAGGCCAGTCAGGTTTTCAGGATTCCCAGAATGAATATGCATGAGAAAGATTTGCATGTTCTGCCTTCATTGTATGCAAATCTATCTTATGCATATTCATTGTGGGAATCCTGAAAACCTGACTGGCCTAGGGTTCCCCGAGAACTGGGTTGAAAACCTATGGAGTAGACACTGCAGATCAAAGCAGAACCCCCTACTCTCCCTGCTCCATCCCCGGTCTTGTTAATCCTAGATATAGGAAAACATTTTATTTTCATGCTAGTGATAGCAATGTGTGATTTTGTAGCTGGATTAGAGCAAGCTGGAGAATGTGGGATGCTCTGGAACCCAGTGTTAAAGTTTTTGACTTGAACCTCTACCTCTCCCCTATACAAAATTTACAAGTTGGAAATAGTTCAACTGCATTAGAAAATCAGATTTTTCTCTGGTGCATTACAGTCTTCTAAGCAGGATATATCCACCGGTCATGACACACTTGTAGCAAGCCAAAAATAATTTTGTAGTAGAAAAAAAAAAAAAAAACCACACAACACTTAACAAATATACTTTGAGAGAGCATAAATTACTACAATTTTTCATGGCGATAGTCCACTGGACTTATCCTCCCAACCAAACTGAACTGTTTGCTACTAGTACTAGAGGGAACAAGTGTCCCGGACTCGCCCACCAAACGTCTGATAGACTTAGTCCCCCTTGTTCCCTTCCATTGGTAGGACAGTAGTACTTCTGAAGCCAGCTGGGGAGGTACGCAGCTAAATCTGGTTTCTGAATGCATCCAGCCATGTCATCTTACATGACCTACTTGCCTTTTATGTTTAGATGCAAGACAAAATCCAGCTAAAAAGACATCCACAGCGTTAAAAAAAAAAAAAAAAAAAGAAGAAGATGCCCTCCTTCTGCCAGTGGGAGGGATTGAGCAGTGAGGATCATGCAAAAACAAATTTGGTGTGTGCACTATGAGGACTAAGCAAACTCAAAAAGTGTGCCACAGAATAGAAAAAGTTGAGAAGCACTGCTGTAGATGGATGATACAGCCAAATAGTGTACATGAAGGTACACAACAAATTTCAGGTGGTAGCTCTGCAGACGTAAAGTAGCCACCTAATGGTTAGAGCAGCAGGCTGAAACTCTGAGAAGCCTGGTTCAAATCCTGCTGCCACTCCTTGTGAACTTAGGCAAGTCACTCAACACTCTGACCATTTGGCAGCTGAGATTTAATGCTAAAAAAAATGCAGCTGCAAAAATCCAAGGGAGTGATACAGTGTAGGGGGCAAAGTACTTCTAGGCGTGATTGTTTCCGATGACCTCAAGATGGTTAGACAGGTAGAAAAGGTGACAGAAAGCCAGAAGGATGCTTGGGTGCGTAGGGAGAAGAATGGCCAGCAGAAAAAGAGGGAGGTGATAGTGTGTCTGTATAAATCTCTGCTGTTCCTGGAGATCATCCGTTACAGGTGAGTAACAAAGCTATCTCCAGGAACAAGCAGGAATGCAGTCTTCATATGGGATTCACTCGCTCCAAGGTACTAGACTACAGGATAGAGCCAAGAGTATGGATACAATGTGGCCCCGTTAGACTCGACTGCAGTCGGCTTGACACCTCTAATGGAAGTCTGGTGTCAGAAAGAAGTCCGGGACGGAGGGTAGGAGCTGCGTTTAAGTCCCAAAAAGGTACTGGAGTACAGCCTGGCCAAAGACAGCATCCCAATGGGTCTGAAGAGCTTTTGTTGCAATTTTGCACTTGGTTAAATGGCAGGAATGCCAATATTCAATTTTCAATGAGTTAGGACAAAGAAAAGGATATCATTTCTGGATGTTCTGGTAGTAAAGGGTGAGGGTACTTGTTAACTATAATATTTAAGAAATCTACTGATAAGAATACATTCTTGCACTTCTCCAGCCTCCATTTGTTGCGTCTTAAGGAGAGTTTCTCTCAATTTGTCCGATAGACAAAATTGTTCTTCTTTATGTGAATTTCAAACTCAGGAGAGAAGCCTGTGGGCCGAGTTCCTTTCTAGAGGATATTCCTTTTCGGTGGTTAATACAGCATATAAACGTGTTAAATATAATGATTGTATGACGTTGTTAGAACCAAGATATGTTGGCCAGCGAGAAAGGAGTCAGAGTATATTCATTTTGTGACCCCTTATTCACCGTTGAATCATAGAACACAGAAAATTATTAGAAGGCATTTTCCAGTCTTGCAAATGATCCCAGGTTTGCAAGGGAAACAGGCACGGTTAGTGTAGTCAAGACAGCTAAATTTGAAGGAGATTTTATGCCCTTCTTGTTTGCAGCCCCAAATGTCTCAGCTGGTGGAGGTTGGTCATTTCCCTTGTGGCTCCTCCTCTCTATGTATGGAGTCTGTATCTATAAAGGGCTTTGAACATAATGTATCACTTTACAATATAGACAGAAGTACATATAGTATATTTGATTTGATGTTCATGCAAACTCCTCTATAATGGCAAGACGATTTGGGCGTTTAAGCTCCGGATGGGCGAGCATAGGAGTAGTCTGCAGCGCACCCGTTGTGAGGCTCCTATTGTATCACATTGTCTAAGTAAGGGGCATACATTTGCAGATCTAGAATATTTTTTGTACAGATAAAATTGATGGTGATGTTTCTGATCGCAATAGAATTTTGTCCCTCTCTGAGCAAAGATGGATTTACCGTTTTAAGGCCATGGCTCCGAGGGGTTTCAATGCTTAAATGGAGTGGAGTTTGTGCATGTAGATTGCTGAAGGGTGGGAGAGTGGCATGGTGAATGTTTTGGAGCCAACTAGATTTTGGGTATGGTGTGTTGTGTAGTAAGAATGCTGGTTCAGCGCTACAAGTGAAGGGCACATTTATTTTGTCTGCGAATAAAATTGCTTTGATGAATTTTATTGGCAAGTCTATGTAGGATCTTTTCATTCTAAAGGGTTAAGTATCATAGCAGATTTTTGAAGACATACTGCTTGTGGTAATGTGCTTCCTAGTTTGGATTGGAGAGAGGGTATGCGACAGTATGTTTGATTTTGATTGGAAGATCAATGATATATAAGGGCACATGCATGGCATCCAAAGGTGGTTTCATTATGAATTGACAGCAGGATAGAATGCGTTTGTGTTTCGCCGGTAAGATGATTGTATTGTGTTGATAATGGTTTTTGAACAGGGAGAAACTCAGGAGTAATACATGTTGAGAGGGTATGTTAGTTTTTAAAGGGTGTTGGGGATATGGTGTGAATGTTTTTTTTTACTTTGATTGTCTTTCTAGTGTGAGTAGCATGAAGTAATGGCACAGTATAAGCCTGCTTCCCCCTTACGAAGCGATTGCAAGATGCCATAAGGGCGTCCACAGTGGCGTTGGGGTTAAGACAGATAAGCAGATAAAGCACTTATTAGGCAAATGTGTGGTGTGCCTTGCAGGATCTATTGTATCAAACTCAATTACACACTGCCATTACCTGGCTTCATGCTTTGTGCGCTGTAACTGTTTTTATTATATTACTGTATGAAAAATATTAAATTTATGGTTAAATTATACACTTGGCTCGGGAACATCAAGGATCCTGAAAAAACTCCCATGAGACAAGTCCGTGGCCTAGATTGATATGCCTAGACATATTTGCTCAAGGGTCTGAGATCCTTTTTTCTCCCTTTAATGATATGTACCGTATTTCCTGGATTATAAATCACGTTTTTTTACATCCAGAAACCAAGGCATAACCTATACACAGGAGCAACTTACCTAATAAAATTTACACAGTGGCCCCGCCCCTTGAAACGAATATAAAAATACTTGCAACTGCACAGTGGATAGTCTCTCTCCCTGAGCCCTCTGCTCTACACCCAATGCTTGCAAGCAGACCCTCCAATCAGCAGACTGGTATGTACTTTTACTATACTCAAATAACATTTTTTTAGTAACTGAAATTCGTCCAGTATGTTATCTTTATCCCCACAGAAAATAGTGACACCCCCCCCCCCCCAAGGTGTGTAACTTGTACACCATGGAATTCAAACTGAAAATTATTCATTACGCAGAAGAACATGGTAATAGAGCCGCCGAGCGAACTTTTGGGATAAATGAAAAATTACAGATTGGAGGAAGACTCAGGGCAAACTGCAAGGCAGCAAATTGCAGCCACAAAGCATGGTGGCCTGAATTAGAAACACATCTGCTTCAGTTCATTGTAGAGCTGAGGGCCCAGAGCAGTGTACTGTCCACTCTGCAGGTGCAATTCAAAGCAGTTCATATCGCCAGAGAAATGATTAGAGGGATTCAAGGCTGGTTATTTATGGTGCTACCATTTTATGATAAGAAACAAATTAAGCATTTCACAAAAAACCACGTGTCAGCAGCTCCCGGCTGATTTTTTGGATAAAGTACAGAATTTCAGGAAATTTGTAAACAAAAATCATTGCATACACAGCGACACCGGACTTCATAATCAACATGGACAAGGTTCCCCGAACCTTCGAAATCCCATTAGAGAGGTCAGTCAAAAGAAGATTAGAATAATAAATATTAGAACTACCAGACACAAAGAGAGACACTTTACAGTGGTGCTGGTCTGCTGTGCAAGTAGAAAGAAGCTGCCACTTATTACATTCAAAAGGAAGACAATGTCATGTGAAACTCTACCAAACAACGTTGTTGTTGTGAATGAGAAAGAATGGATGGAAAATAGTAATTACGCTTACCTGGTAATTGTAGTTCCTTGAGAGACGACAGCTTAGTCCTCGACGTATGGGTAGTGCACCTCCTCCTGCAGCATGAAGACTGGACCAATCAGATTTCAGCTCCACTGGAACCATCATACCCAGCAACTCAGGAACTCCAGTGAACTACTGACAAAGCAAACTCAAACACGTAGCTAACCTTTAACAATAGCGCTGTCACAGCAAATGTATCTCTTAAGAATAACAGGTTTGTTTTTTGTTTTTTTTTAGTAGCCAAATCCTTTACGAAGAGTAACGGAAAGTCCCGCTCCTGCCACAGCAGAAACGGATAGGTAGAAAAGAAGGAGAAAACAAAAAATATTAGAACGCACTCACCTGGGAATACTGACCTCTGAACCCAAAGCGTGCCGTGCTAAAGGAAAGAACACAGGGAGAGGCAGGAGGACTAAGCTGTCGTCTCTCAAGGAACTACAATTACCAGGTAAGCGTAATTACTATTTCCTTATCGTTCCTCCAGCTTAGTCCTGGACGTATGGGATGTATCAAAGCAGCCTAACGGGTGGGATTTTGCCAGCCGGCACGCAGAACCGCGGAACCAAAACCGGCATCGCTCGCCGCCAAGACATCAAGGCGATAATGTTTACTGAAAGTGTGCAACGACGACCATGTGGCCGCCTTACAAATATCCACCGGCGAAACCAAACTGAATTCCGCCCAGGACGCTGCCTGCGCTCTCGTGGAATGCGCACGCAACCCAGCCGGCGGAGCCCGACCGTGCAAAAGATAAGCCGAACCAATCGCTTCTTTAATCCATCGAGCAATAGAAGCCTTCGCCGCCGCTTCCCCTTTGCGAGCACCGCCAAACAGCACGAACAACCGGTCTGATTTACGAAAATCACTGGTAACTTTTAAATAGCGTCGCAAAACCCTCTTGAGGTCCAACCTACTGAGTCCGCGATCAGAAGCATGCCCTTCGGAGTCCGAGAAAACCGGAAGGGAAACAACCTGGTTCACGTGAAAGGGAGAAGTCACCTTAGGTAAGAAGGAAGGCACAGGACGTAGTTCCACTTTGTGAGCCGAGAAAGACAGAAAAGGCTCTCTACAAGAAAGAGCCTGAAGCTCAGAAATACGGCGGGCCGAACAAATCACGACCAGAAATACCGTCTTAAGAGTCAAATCCTTTACAGAACTCCTAGAAAGCGGCTCAAAAGGCGCTGCACTGAGAGCTCGCAGCACCAAATTAAGATCCCATGGGGGAACCAAGACTCTACGGGCTGGACGTAACCTAGAAACCGCCCGCAAAAAACGAACGACATCAGGATGAGCACCTAAAGACACCCCCTGAACTTTGCCGCGATAACATGACAGGGCCGCCAATTGGACACGCAAAGAACTGGCGGCCAGACCTTTAGCAAAACCGTCCTGCAAAAAATCCAGTATTACCGGAAGAGAGGCCGTAGCCGCTCGGATCTGATTCCTAGAGCACCAGTCCTCAAAAATGCGCCAAACCCGAACATAGGCCAGAGAAGTAGATCGTTTGCGCGCTTGCAACAGTGTTGCCACCACCGACCGGGAGTAACCGCGTTTCCTTAGCCGAGCCCTTTCAATAGCCAGGCCGTAAGAGAGAATCTCTCCACTTGCGGCATGCGTAAGGGACCCTGACACAACAGGTCCGGAAACAAGGGAAGTGTCCAAGGAGGACCGTCCACTAACCGCATCAGATCGGCATACCAAGGCCGACGAGGCCAATCCGGCGCTATCAAAAGCACCCAACCCCGGTGAGCTTCGATGCGCTGAATAACGCGCCCCAGAAGGGGCCACGGAGGAAACACGTAGAGAAGACCCGTGGAGGGCCAAGTCTGCAAAAGAGCATCCAGACCTTCGGACATTGGCTCTCGCCGTCGACTGTAGAACCGAGCTGCCTTCGCCGAGCGGAAGGTGGCCATGAGGTCCATGACTGGCTCGCCCCAACGCTGAACTAGCTGTGTGAAGACCGTGGGATGGAGTTCCCATTCGCCGGGATCGACCTGAACTCTGCTGAGGAAGTCCGCCGTTACATTGTCTTTCCCGGCGATGTGCGCCGCGGAGATGGCCGGCAGGCGAGGCTCTACCCACTCGAACAACGACCGAGTCTCCGCCTCCAAACCGACGCTTCCGGTTCCGCCCTGCCGGTTGATGTAGGCCACGGTCGCTGCATTGTCGGAGAGAACCCGAACCGCCCGAGACGATATCCGGGTCTCGAAGTGCTGCAAGGCCAATCGAACAGTCAGAAGCTCCAATCGGTTGATCGACCATGCACTCTCCTCCGGAGACCAGAGCCCCTGAACGAACTGGCCCTCGCAGTGAGCGCCCCAGCCCGTCAGGCAGGCGTCCGTTAAGAGCGGAACCCAGTCCGGCTGCTCCAAGGGCATCCCCACTCGAAGAGTGAATGGACTCAACCACCAACTGAGATCCCTCCGAACCGCCATCGGACAAGGAAGACGTTTGCTCAGGGGATCGGACTGGTTGGACCAGCGACGGAGCAAGGCTCGCTGGAGTGAGCGCATGTGAAAACGAGCCCAAGGCACCACCTCCAGGGAAGACGCCATCGTTCCCAGCAACTGCAGGTAGAGCCAGGCCGACGGGGCTGGAGAGCTGCGGAACCTCCACACCAGAGACTGAAGAGTCAAAATCCTGCATTCGGGAAGAGAAACCAACCCCCGGCACGTTTCAAACTGTACCCCCAAATATTCGAGAAGCTGCGTCGGAACCACATGGCTCTTGCGTGGGTTGACCACCCATCCGAGAGACTGCAAGAGCGCGATGACTTTCGCCGTCGCTGCCAAGCTTTCTGCGCGAGACTTCCCGCGAATCAACCAGTCGTCTAGGTAGGGATGAACCAGTACCCCGTCTTTGCGAAGGGCCGCGGCAACCACCACCATGATTTTGGTGAAGACGCGTGGCGCGGTCGCCAGACCGAAAGGCAATGCTTGAAACTGGAAATGACCCCACGGCAGCGCGAAGCGTAGGTACCTCTGCTGGTCCTCCCGAATAGGGATATGGAGATAGGCCTCCGTGAGGTCGAGAGACGTGAGAAATTCGCCTCGGCGGACGGCCACTATGACAGACCGTAGAGTTTCCATTCGAAAGTGGGGAACCCTCAGACAACGATTCACTCCTTTGAGATCCAAAATGGGACGAAGATCGCCACCCTTCTTTGGCACCACGAAATAGATGGAATACCTTCCAAGGCCATATTCCGCTGGCGGTACGGGAATAACCGCCCCTAGCTGAAGAAGACGATTGAGCGTTTGGCGGACCTGAAGGGTCTTTCGAACTCCCCGGCATGGGGACGCTACAAAGGAATCGAGCACGGGACGGGCCAAATCGAGAACATACCCGTCCCGTATGATGTCTAGCACCCACTGATCGGAAGTAATTTGGGTCCAAGCGGAGAGAAAACGTCGCAGACGCCCTCCGATCACCGGCAGCTCCACCTGGACCCGCTGCCCTTCATTGGGGCTTGCGAGGGGTCGGAGAAGCAACCGCCGAGAACCCTCGGCTGGCTCCCCGAAAGCCGCGAAAACTCGACGCCCGGGAGCTATATCTACCCCGCTGGAAGCTGCCATAACGGGGCGACCGGAATCTACGAAAGTCCCGAAACTGTCCCCTAGCGACCGGAAGCGACCTACCCCGCTTGGGTCTATCCTCCGGCAGGCGACCGCCTTTGGAGTCTCCCAGATCTTTGACCAACTTATCCAAATCCTCTCCAAAGAGCAGTTTACCTTTAAAAGGCAATTTGCCCAAGCGCGACTTGGAAGAACCATCGGCCGCCCAATTTTTTAACCAAAGGGCTCGACGTGACGCCACCATGGATGCCATGCTGTTGGAGAGAGCTCTGATGAGATCATACTGGACATCCGCCAAATACGCCGTGCCGGATTCCAAGCGGTGAATCTCCGTCAGCATATCGGTATCTAAGGAAGGAATGTGTTGAAACCGCTGAACCCAGCGGAAACAGGCACGGGCCACCCAAGCTCCACATACGGAAGCCTGTAAAGCCAGTGCGTCCGCCTCAAAGGCCTGCTTTAACAGCCCATCCATTTTGCGGTCCTGCGGCTCCCGTAAAGCCGCACTCCCTTCCACCGGAATGGTTGTCTTCTTAGTCACCGCTGACACGGCCGCATCGACCTTGGGAGACCGAAAACGCTCCAGATCCGTTTCCGATAAAGGATAGAGACGACGCATGATCTTGACGCCCTTGAGACCAGACTCAGGAGTGTCCCACTCGTCCTGAATCATCTGGTCAATAACCTTGTGAATGGGAAAAACCACATTAGTTTGTCGTACTGCCTGAATAATGGGATCTGCCCCGTCCGCCTCCTCCACCTTAGCAGTAGGGGCCAGTCCTAGCGTCTGAAGCGCCTCCGAAACAAGAGCAGGAAGCTCTTCACGTCGGAACACCCGAATAATCTTCGCTTGATCTTCCGGCTCCAGGAGCTCGCCTTCCTCCAAGCCGTCAGCATCCCCCTCCGGGTCAAACTCGGGATCATCCCCTTGAGGCCAATCCGTCTCCGCAGAACCAGGGTCGTGCATCCGCGGACGCTTAGGAGCCGTGTGCTCAGTCAACGGAGGTTCTCTCGGAGAGGACTGGGACGACAACTCCTGCGGTGGAAGAGGCGCCGCTCCCATGACCTGGCGCCGACGGCAGAACGCCTGGTGCAGGAGCAAAACAAAATCGGGCGAAAAATCCTCCAAGGGCAATGCTCCTCCGAGGCCAGACTGCGCTACAGGCGCCGAACCACCGTTAGAAGAAAGCCCCGAGGGCCCCTCCAGCGGCGATTCTAAGTCCCCTGATATGGCACCAGACGGCGCCGTCGCAGGCAAAGAACTGTCCAGACACTGTTCCATGCTGCGAGAGAAAGCGAGGCACAGCGTAGACACACTCCGGTCTCGGCGTCGGCACCCCGCCGAGATCCACAAATGAGACAAAGAGCTCCGGCTGACATGGATACCCTAGCGCCGGGATAAGTAAGCCGGCAGCGGGCAAAAATGGCAGGGAGAAGTCTGCTCACTGACCCAGAAGAACCATGCGGGAACTGGGCAGTAGCACACAATGGAAAGTCTTTGTAGGGAAGGTGAAAACTTTTCCCCTGCGCCTGGTGACAAAATCAGCTTATGTTTTCTTTCTTTTTTTTTTTTAAACTCCCCCAAGAACACCCGAGGGCTTATCAACAAAACCAAATCACCAAAGCAAACAACCAATTAATGTCCCGCAAGAGAGGGGAAAATACTCGTTGAAGCACCCCCCCCCCCTCCGTATCCGCGGGAACGCTGAAGGACAAGGCTAAAATAAGAAAGAAATTAAAAGGACATAAATAAACTCAATAAACTAAAAAGGATAAATCAAAAGAAATGAAAGAAATGAAAGAAGTGAAAGAAAACAATAAATCTACCGCGGGACACCCCGGAGAGAGAACCGCGAGGCAGTAAAGATGGCCGCGGGAGACAGGCAAATTTTGGCGCGCTTCTGAATGTTGCTCCGTCAAAGCAAACAGCCCGAGGAAAAGAGCACTGCGGCTGAAAACTTCGCCCCGCTGAAATGGTATACACTGGGAGCCCCCCAAGCCCGATGAGACCCCCTAACAGCTGGGGAAATCACAGAACTTGACTCAGCAGCCGTCCCGATTTCCCACAGCCGACAGCACTTACCGGCACTAATTCAGCAGCCCTCTCCAACCTCCGGAGAGGAGCTGCAGTACAGCCGCCGCTGGAGCTCTGCCCCGAAGGTTCCTGGGGCAGAGATCCACTTCCCCCCAAATAGACAGTGTAAAATAAAGTCGCGGCAAAGGCTGAGCAGGAGAGGGACCTCCCTCCGGCACCCCCCCCCCCTTCTACTGAGTGCCGTGATAACCAAGGAGAAATTTAAAGGGGACAGCCGTCTAATCTAAAATAAATGAAAATAAGCCCTAATAGGACTCAAATGAAAGGAAAAGGTTAGCTAAAGACAAATACAACTATCTGATCAACTAATGAGCCCAGCTAGGCTCACTAACGTCCTCCTGCTGCATGAAGACTGGACACACTGGAGTTCCTGAGTTGCTGGGTATGATGGTTCCAGTGGAGCTGAAATCTGATTGGTCCAGTCTTCATGCTGCAGGAGGAGGTGCACTACCCATACGTCGAGGACTAAGCTGGAGGAACGATAAGGAACACTACTTGTCATGGATAACATAAGAGCCCATTTCACTGAAGACAAAGAAGAAAATAAAATCTCTGAACATTGTCCTGGTTATTATACCCAGTGGTATGACAGAGATTCTTCAACCACTTGACATTTCCGTCAACAGAAGATACAAAGCTGCGGAAAACACAGTTTCACAGCTACTAGCCGTATGTGCCATGCCACATTTGCAGAAGTTGCCAGGTGGGTTGCAAAAGCATGGGGGGAAGGGGGGATGTGAGCAATAAAATAATCAAATCAGGTTTTGTGAAGGCTGAGATCCTAAAGAGCCCCAATAACCGTGAAGATGAAGACGACGACAATAACAAACACGAACTGGCACCAGAAACTGCAGAACTATTTCACAGCAACACCGAAGATGAGGTCTTAAACGGCTTTCCCAAGAGTGATATAGAACAAAATCTGATGTGGAATAAGTGTCATTGTAAAGTGAAAGTGAAACGGAATATATCCGGTTTTAAGAAACAGCAAATGTCTTCTGCTTTATCTTTTGTAATTGCGACATACTAATATAAGTCACCCCTGTGTAATTTACATGTAAACACACCAAATTGAGGCACTGTGACTTATACACAAGGGCAACTTATATTCTGGGAAATACGGTAAGGTTATAAAAGGTATCCCTCAATACTATTGGATATATATCTAACAAGCAAACTTCATTCTATCTTCTTCCTTCATTCTGAAAGTACTGGACATTGGTGGATTAGGATACGATTATTGGGGATAGACTCAGGAGTAATATTGATTTAAAAGTAATTGTTGATTTAAAAGTTGTTTGTAAATAATTTAAAATCTGTTCCATGTAAAACCTGTTCTGGTTACACTTGTTATATGTAAACCGCCTCTGATCGCTGGAAGAGACGGTATATAAGAAAGTTTTAAATAAATAAATAAATAAATAATATGCAGAAATATTTCTTTATGGAAAGAGTGGTGGATGCACAGGATAGTCTCCCAGTGGGGGTGGTAGTATCTGAATTCAAAAAAGCATGGGACAAACCAAGGATCTCTAAAAGAAAAAAAAGAGGGGACTGTTGTAGTGGTCGATATGGAAGGGCAGACTAGACAAACATGACGGCAGAAAAAGACCAAATGGCCTATGTTAACCCGTTTTGGACAGCTCGCATATTCTCTCTCTGTTCTGGATGATTTATTAGATTTGTTACACTCAAACAACTATGACATACTGGCAAAAAAAAAATATTAAAACTTTGCAGAAAATAGAAGTTTCACATAGTGTATGTTTTTCATACACTAGCCCAATATAGTATATTGTCCATCTTCAGAAAAGATAGGATTCAGTTCCAATATTCATTGACATAAACATACTGTATGATACTACTGAAACTACAGTTTTCATTTAAAACACTTTATTATGATATAATATAGTTTGTCAACAGTCCATTCTGATGGCGGAATATGATACACGTGAAAACACTTCTGATGCAGTGCGTTGATACTGCACCATTGAAACACCTAGAACAGAATGCTTGACAGCAATTAGTTTCAACATATTAGCCCAGTGTATGAAAAACATACAAGACCAATATACGCACCAATAACTCTGACACTAAGTAACTTACAGTTATCTAAACCTATTTTATAAAGTCTACAAATACTTTTATTTGCAAAATAGTAGCTATTACAGCATTATAAGCTACTTACTATGTTTTGTGATCTTTTTATGTTGAGCCGCCAGTACCGTCAAAATCAGCAAACTTCGAATACCTATTAAACTAACTAGATCTCAGATAAAAAAATCTGTATAACACGCTTTTTGACATAACGTTAATAGCTAAACATACTTCCATTGAATTTATAACCATTAATTAGTAAACAGTTGAGTAGTAAGTATGGAAACCTTATGTATGTAAAACATACGCTGGTCCAAAATGGGTTAAATGAGTTTGAACAAAAGACCCACACTCCCATTAGATGCACCTGTGATCAATTGTCAGTACTCACATGACTTGAATCAACCAATGAATGATAGCTCTAATGTTTAAAATGTTTGCATTGACTCCCTGTTCCATTTTCACAATGGTGATGACAAGGTGCTGCCCAAGACAGTCGGAAAAGCCATTATCACCAAACTTCAAAGGGGTACAAGGCCATCTCCAAAGACCTTGGGATTCCTGTGTCTACAGTTTGCAATGTTAAGAGGTTAAGAACGTCCCAGAACATGGTGTGAAGAGGAAAATTAACCTAACATCTTCAAAGGTTAGTGCGAAGTGCTGGAAAACCACCACGTACAACATCCAAAGAGCTCAAGGCTGACCTGGAGCAATTGGAGTAGCGGTTTCAACCCACACCATATACCACACTCTAAACAAAGGACTTCATGTGTTAAGGTCAAGAAGGACCCCACAAGCATATCTAATCTTTGCCCAAAACCACAATCCTTCTGGGAAAATGTTCTGTGGACAGATTAAGCCAAACTTGAGCTCTTTGGCAATGCAGACCAGCGATACATTTAGAGGCAAAGAAAAAGTAATTAGAACTTACCTGCTAATTAGTGTTCCTGAAGGAACGACAGTCCAGTCCCTTAACTTCTGGGTTGCGCAACCCTTCCAGCAGCTTGGAGGCTGAGCCCATCCTTTTGAGGATGGTGTGGTATAAATACTACTGGCACCACCCATAGCTCCCAGTAATCTAATGAAAAAGCAGACTTAACGAAATTCCAATTAATAGCCTATGTGAAATACCAACTCCAACCACACACTGAACAAATACTATTTTTTTTTTTTTTTTAAGAAGAGAAGGTGAGGTGGGGAGGGAGGGGAGGAGGAGGTTTACCTGAGACTGACCGAGCCCTCCTTCACGCCGGCCCGCCGGACCTGCGCCAAGGGGCCCTTCAACTTTGACCTGGCCCTAAATTCGGTCTGCTGATCCTCACTTGTCAACTAGAACATTGCTCCTATCGCAGAACCGGGTGGGATCAGGGACTGGACTGTCGTTCCTTCAGGAACACTAATTAGCAGGTAAGTTCTAATTACTTATCGCCACTCCAGTCCAGTCCCTTAACTTCTGGGATGCAACAGAGCAGTTCAAGCATGGGTGGGATCCACTATGCCGGACCGAAGCACCGCGTGCCCAAACCTCGAGTCAGCTGAACTCTGAACGTCCAGTCTGTAGTGTCTGGTAAAGGTAT
Source organism: Ichthyophis bannanicus (assembly GCA_033557465.1). Lineage (NCBI taxonomy): Eukaryota > Metazoa > Chordata > Amphibia > Gymnophiona > Ichthyophiidae > Ichthyophis > Ichthyophis bannanicus. The sequence continues at coordinate 1,542,305,903 of CM066031.1, forward strand.
GCAGAGAGGACCAGGCAGCCGCCCTACAAATGTCCAGCGGCGGGACTAAACTATATTCTGCCCAAGAGGTAACCTGCGCCCGAGTCGAATGAGCGCGCAATCCCCCTGGAACCTGCTTCCCATGGAGGATGTAGGCGGAAGCAATAGCTTCCCTAATCCACCTGGAGATGGAGGCCTTGGCCGCTGCCTCCCCCTTGTGTGGCCCTCCAAACTGAATGAACAGCCGTTCGGACTTTCGAAAAGGCGCAGTGCGGGAGAGGTAACGCTTCAAGGCTTTTTGAACATCCAGGAGGTGCAGCCTGCTGTCCCCCCCTGCTTGCTCCTCCGCTGAAAATGACGGGAGCGTAACTGACTGATTCACATGAAAGGGGGAGATGACCTTCGGTAGGAAGGAAGGCACTGTTCTGTAAGACCACCTTATCCTTGAAGGAGGAAAGAAAGGGGGGCTGGGAAGACAGCGCTTGAAGCTCGGAGACACGTCTGGCTGAACAAATAGCAACCAGAAAAACCGTCTTCAGCGTCAGATCCTTTAGAGAGGCTTCCTTTGCCGGCTCAAAGGGTGCCTTGGTCAAGGCATTCAGCACCAGGTTGAGGTCCCAAGGGGGAATGAACGATCTCTGCTGCGGACGAAGATGCCTCACCGCTCTCAGGAACCTGGCCACATCCGTGTGAGCCCCTAAGGGCTTACCGCGGACCTTACCTCTATAGCAAGAGATGGCTGCCACCAACTGGACCCGTAAGGAACAGTGTGCTAGACCTTGGTCAAAACCCGCTTGCAAGAATTCCAGGACCTCCGGAATGGAGGTCAAAAGAGGTTTCCTCCGGTGCTCCGCACACCATGCTTCGAAGATGCGCCAAACTCTTACATAGGAAAGACAGGTCGAGCGCTTTCTAGAACTCAACAGGGTCGAGATCACCGATCCCGAATAACCCCGCTTCAGGAGCCATGCCCTTTCAATAGCCAAGCCGTAAGCGAGAATCGATCCACGTGAGGCATCCGAACCGGACCCTGCCCTAGCAGATCCCTTCTGCAGGGAAGCCGCCAAGGCCGGTCGGCGAGCAACCTCACCAGATCCGCATACCAGGGATGGCGGGGCCAATCCGGAGCTATGAGGATTACCCAACCTCGGTTGGCTTCCACCCGTTGTAGAACCCTTCCGATGAGGGCCCAGGGAGGGAACACATACAGGAGCCCTTCGGACGGCCACTTTTGGGCCAGAGCGTCTAAACCTTCGGACATCCTTTCCTTCCTTCGACTGAAGAATCGACTTGCCTTGGCTGAGGCATACCGCGCCATGAGGTCCATGACTGGTGGGCCCCAAAGGGCTACTATCTGGTTGAAGACCTCCTGTTCCAGCTCCCACTCCCCGTGGTCTATCTTGAATCTGCTGAGGTAATCGGCTGTGACGTTGTCCGTCCCGGCCACGTGCTGGGCTGAAAGAGCCTCCAGCCGGATTTCGGCCCACCGGAACAGGCTGTCCGTTTCCTTCTCCAAGGAGGAACTGCTTGTACCTCCCTGGCGGTTGATGTAAGCCACCGTGGTGACACTGTCGGAGAGGACGCGAATCGCTTTTTGACGAACTAGGGGTTCGAGCGCCCTGAGCGCTAAGGCTACCGCTCGTAATTCCAATCTGTTGATGGACCAGTGCGACTCCATTGAAGTCCAAAATCCCTGGACGAACTGGTCCTTGCAATGGGCCCCCCAGCCTGATAGACTTGCGTCCGTCATCAGTAGTAACCACTGCGGGGGTTCGAGGGGCATCCCGCAATCCAGGTTCCTTGAGTACCGCCACCACTGGAGGGCCCTCTTGGTTCGAGGGGCACAGGGGAGTTGCATGGACAAAAGGATGATGTTGAGGGGACCACCGATGTAACAGGGCCCGCTGCAGAGGCCGCATGTGAGCCCTGACCCACGGAACTACCTCTATTGCTGCAGCCATGGTTCCCAGCAATTGAAGGTAATGCCAAGCCGACGGGATTCGCCTGTTCAGAAATTGCGACACCAGGATCCTTAGCTCCAATGACCTCTTCTTGGACAGAAACACTTTTCCTCTTCCTGTGTCGAATCTTGCTCCGAGATATACGATCTCTTGAGAGGGTATCAACCTGCTCTTTGATCGATTGATGACCCACCCCAACTCCTCCAGGACTTCTACCACCCTGGCAGTGGCCGAGCGACTCTCCTCTTCTGACTTTGCCCGGATCAGCCAATCGTCCAGGTAGGGATGTACCATAATTCCCTCCTTTCGCAGGGCTGCCGCCACTACCACCATTATCTTGGTGAAAGTCCGAGGAGCCGTAGCTAGCCCGAAGGGCAGAGCTTGGAATTGAAAATGACCTCTTGGGACCGCGAATCTCAGGAACTGTTGATGAGATCTTCGAACCGGGATATGCAAATAGGCTTCCGTCAAATCCAGGGAGGTCAGGAACTCCCCGCTCCTCACGGCTACGATGACTGACTTTAGGGTTTCCATACGGAAATGAGGCAGCGATTGACTTGCTTTAGATCTAGGATCAGACGAAAGGAACCTTCCTTCTTTGGTACCACAAAGTAAATTGAGTATCGACCGGTGCCGCATTGGTCTGGTGGAACAGGGATCACTGCCCCGAGCACTATGAGTCTTGAAAGTGTGACTTCTATCGCCTCCCTTTTTGCAGGAGATCCGCAGGGAGACTGAATGAAGGCTGGAAGAATTTGTTTTGCAAATTCGAGAGCGTAGCCCTCTCGGATCACTTCTAGGACCCATTGATCAGACGTGACCCGGGACCAGGCGGGGAGGAACTGCCTTAGTCGCCCTCCCACCAGCAGTTCGCCCAGCTGGACCCCCGTTTTCTCATTGTGGTTTTCTAGGGCCCGCGGAGGAAGAGGAGGCCCCAAAACCTCTCCCCGCTCCCCGAAACCCTCTAAAGTTCTGCCCCCTAGATGGGAAACGGCCCCTAGGGAAGGGGTTCGACCTTGCTGGGCAAAATCTCCAGGGATCCCTAGGCTGACTCCGAACAGGAGCTAGCGAGCGACCTTGTTTAGGTCTGTCCTCTGGAAGCCTGCCCCCTTTGGATTCGCCAAGGTCCTTCACCAGCTTATCCAAGTCTTCCCCAAATAGTAGCTTGCCCTTAAAGGGAAGACGGCTCAGGCGTGCCTTTGAGGAGGCATCGGCTGCCCAATTACGTAGCCACAAATAACGCCTGGCTGCAACTACCGAGGCCATGTTCTTAGCTAGGCTTCTGATGAGGTCGTACTGGCTATCTGCTAGGTAGGCAGCCCCGGATTCCAACCTAGCCGTAAGAGACTGCGCGTCTTCTGAGGTACCCTCCGCTAGCTGAAGCTGCTGGGACCATCTCAAGCAGGCCCGAGCCACCCAAGCTCCCGACACCGAGGCCTGTAAGGCTAGAGCACTAACATCAAAGGCTTGCTTCAGCAGTGTATCCAATTTTCTATCCTGTGAATCCCTCAGAGCCGCACTACCCTCGACCGGGATAGTTGTCTTTTGTCACTGCTGATACCTCCGCGTCCACTCTGGGCGACTTCAGCAGATCTTTGTCAGCTTCCGGCAATGGGTAGAGACGAGTCATAGAGCGAACTCCCCTCCAGTTTGACTCCGGTTGATCCCACTCCTCCTGGATCATCTGACGTACCACTCTGTGGACAGGAAAGACCTTCTGTGACTTTCTAACGGCTTGGATTAAAGGGTCCTCCAACGCTTCCTCTTCTGCGGGAGCGTCCGAAGCCACGTTAAGCATCTTGAGGGACTCATTAATTAAAGATGGAAGCTCCTCTCTGCGAAACACTCGCACTATGCGGGATTGGTCCTCCTCTGGGATCTCTCCCTCTTCGAGCGCTTCCTCGCCTTCATCTAATTCTTTGTCCGAGGCCTCCTCTTCCTGGGAGTCATGTGACAGGGACGTGAGAGGCTCCTCGCTCAACAGCCTTGCGCGCTTGAGTGGTACTCCTGAGTCCTGTGTGCTTGCCCTCAATGGCCTGGTCCCCCCGCCTTCCCTCACCTTGCTCGACTCTCCTGTTGCCAACCCCTGTTTACGAATGCAATAGGCCTTGTGTAGCAAGAGGACAAAATCAGGAGAGAAGAGATCGCAGGGACCCTCTTCCCCACCGTAATTAGAGGGGATGGACAGAGGAGGAACGGGTAAGACCGAGGCCAAAGGAGGAAGGGAACCGGACCTCTCTTCCTCCACCAGTGGGTCTCCAGACTCCTGGGAAGACTGAGCCATGGACCCCTGGATTTCCTGCTCCACTGAAGCGGCCTCTACAGCACAACCTCTGCAGATCCCTGTTTCGGAGGCCGTACCCCTCCGAACGCCGCAGGAGGGAGACCGAGGCTTGCCAGTCATAACTTTTTAATAATTACCAGATAGCAAGTAAACACTTGGGAGTTCAAGGACTTTCCCCTCCCCCAATCGTTAAATTGCAGCCCAGCAAAAATTCAAAGGCCCGAACTGAAGTTAAACCAAGTTTAAAAAGGAAAATAACAATTTTAAAATTAAATAGCATTAAATTTCAAATTAAATTCAAACTTAAGCAAACCCAGCGAATTAATCATTTAAAACTTCCCCCTATACTTGCTGTTTGCTGCTCCCGTTGCTGGTTGCTGCTCCCGATGCTGGCTCGCACGTGGAAGGCCGCGGCCACGTGGAGCCTGAAACCGGCAGCCGGCGTCTCTGCCCACGCCGCCGGACTGCTTAGGAGGCCGCCGACTAACTCAGCGCTGGATGCCTAAACCGGAGGCGCCCCGATGCTCCGACGTGCTAAGAGCTGCCGCGCAAGGCTGCGGGAAGGGTTGTAGCGCCGCCTCCAGCGCTCAGCCCGAGGGCTTCGGCGCGAGGCAATGGCAAGCCTACGGGGAAGGAACTTTCCCTCTTCCCAGAAGAGTCGGCAGGCCAAAGACGCGTGAGGAGGCTTCCCCGGTTGTCTCTGCTGTCGCCGGTAAGCCTCCTTCTCCGGGCTGAGAGCTCCGATGCTGGGCAGGATGGAGCGGGGGGGGGGGGGAGGAGGAGAGAAACTTAAAGGAACAGTAAGGAGGGAACTCTAGAAGTAAGAACTAAAGGATAATAAAATCAAATTAAACTAAATGAAACTAAATAAAATTAAATAGAATTTAAATCAAAGGACTCCAGTAAGCCCTTGGCTTACGGAACCCTCCAGCTGCTTGGAGGCTGAGAATACTGGGAGCTATGGGTGGTGCCAGTAGTATTTATACCACACCATCCTCAAAAGGATGGGCTCAGCCTCCAAGCTGCTGGAAGGGTTGCGCAACCCAGAAGTTAAGGGACTGGACTGGAGTGACGATAAGGAAATGAAGCTTATAAAGAGAAAACACACTCTTCTTCCAGTTAAATATAGTAGAGGTTCCATAATGTTATGGGGCTGTTATGCTGCCTCAGAAACTGGAGGCCTAGAACATATTAAAGGAACCATGAAGTCAGAGGACTACAAAAAGGTATTTAGGAGCAAAATGTGCTACCTAGCATCAGAAAGCTAGGTCTGGGTCGAAAGTCATGGGTCATCCAGCAGGACAATGGTCCAAAACATACAAAAGTATGGTTAAAAAGTAAAAAAAAAAAAGAACTGTTTTAAACTGGCCAGCAATGAGTCCCGATCTCAATACAATCGAGAACCTTTGGAAAGAGCTGAAATCTGCCATTGGTAAAAGGAATCCTGGAAACATTTATGAGCTGAAACAAATCTCAGTTGAAGAGTGGGAGAAACTACCAGTAGACAGATGTACGAAACTTATAAATGGCTACAAAAAGTGTTTGGAGGAAGTCATCACTGCCAAGGGTTGTACAACCAAATGTTAGTGAAGGAAGCCATTAATCCTGAACAGATCATATTTTGTTTGTTTTTTCTCAAAAAAGTACATCATCTTTTTTTGTTGTTTACCTTTGAACATAATATTAAAACAATATGGCATACAGCTGGAATATTTCCAATTATTTCTTAAAATATGTACACAACATACCTAAGATGCAAGGGTGCCAATAATGTTGACCACAACTGTATAGGAAAGCATAAACATAAGGCTGAGTAGATAATGAACCTGCAGAGCCAAGTATAAAAATTACAGCAGACCCAAGGGTACTGCAAAAGAAGAAAGCAATACAGCTCCAGGGGTGGGCCCTTGACTGGTCTAGCAGAACTCAAGGACAGGACATTAACTGGTAAGTAAAATGTCACCTTCCATACCATCCCATTAGACTAGTCCAGTGGTATGTACCAAAGCTACAATTCCACAGGGCAGGAAGACATAGAAGCTTGCAAAACCCTTAACCCAAAGGACCTGTTCACCCTCTCATGGACGTCCAAGCGGTAATGCTTGACCAAAGAGAAAAGTGATGTCCATGTTGCTGCCCGACAAATGTCTGCAGGGGCTACCAAGCTCTGCTCACGAGGATGCCTGTGCTCAGATATAGTGGGCACAAAACCCTATATAACTGGCTGGTTCTGTAACTGATACATCGAGGCAAAAGCTTCCTTAATCCAGCACCCCAAAGTTGACTTAGCCACTGTGTCACCCTTGCGCAGGCCAGCAAACAATAAAAAAGATGGTCAAACTTATGAAAGGAATTTGTAACCTCTAAGTATCGGAGAAGCACCTTCCAGATACCCACAAGACGAAGATCCTTATCCTTCCCCCTTAGAGGAAGATGACAGGCAGACCACCTGGTTCACGTGAAAGGGAGAAAGCAAGAAGGCACAAGCCACATGGAAACTGCCTCCTTCGAAAAAGAACAGATAAAGATCTCGGCAATACAGAGCTTGCACCTTGGAAATCCACCTTGCGGAACAAACATAAACCAAGACGACCGTTTCGAGCATCAAATCCTTCGAAGTAGCATGCTTCAACAGCTCAGGGCTCTGAGCAATAGAAACAGATCCCAGGAAGAGATCACAGACCAGAGGGCAGGATGCAGACGTTGAACCTCCTGGAGAAAGCACGAGATGTCTGGGTGCAAGGCTAGAGACTTACCAGTCACCGGATCACAGTAACAGTCCAAAGCAGCCACCTGGACTTTCAGGAGCTAAAAGAAAATGGCCTTTCTCCAGCAAAACAGATAATACAGCAGCTTTTGGAACTAAGGGTACCAGAAAAAAAAAACAAAAAAAAACTGGTGATGTATCTCTACTTTAGAATGAGATTAATCCATGATGCTATCCACAAATTAAAGGGGCGACTCCCCTAAGGAGTTAGTCAAATGGTTGACCCACTTGACTTTCTCCTTTTCACAAGAAGATACTTGACAACATTTTCATGTTCAATGGGTAAATATTTAGGGGAGCGCAATTAAAATGGCTTTAAATTAATATCCACATATTCCATTCTGTGGCCATATCCAGCCAGTGGCACTGCTATCTAGGCAAACCAGATATTTCTTTTAGTTATCCAGTCAGCAAAGATACTCAGCCATTGGCCAGTTAGTTAAACTGGCTAAAGTTGGGCTGATTTTAGCTGGTTTAAGTTAGATGGTTAGTGGTTCAATATTGCTGCTGACCAGCTAACCATGGGTACTATTCTGCCCCAAAATGCCCCTATGTTAAGCAGTAAGCATAAGGGCATTCAGTTGGCTTCAGAGGGGATATTCAGTGACACAAACTAGGTATATGCCACTGAATATTCTGCTCAGTGGGATTAACACAAATTTGCATGTCTGCAAACCACATTAATCCCTTTGAATACTCCCCCCTTCGTCTTCAGGTGGCTCCTTCCAACATGAAAATTAGCTGTTGCATTGTCATTTTTAGAACCTTAGAAAAATAAATTTTTTTCTTGGCTAGTTTGATAAACTTGAATATTCATGATGCCTAGTTTGCCAAATACCAAAAGCCTCTGAATTTTTGATTGGACACCACAGACATTTTGCCCTTTGAAAATATTGCCCGAGGGGAGAGAGGTCCTTGTGGAAACCAAGGTAGGAAGCTGAAATCCAGAACTTCCGGGTAGCATTCACCAAAATGCTTCTCGTTCCAAGCGCAGGACCCAAAAGGCAGGCAGAGCTCCGGAGTCTCAATGCGTGGATGAGACAATGGTGCAAGGATGAGGGTTTTGGATTTGTTAGAAACTGGGAAACATTCTGGGAAAAGAAGGGGCTCTTCTGAAGGGATGGGCTCAACCTTAACTGGAATGGAACCAGGCTGCTGGCAGTAACCTTTATAAAGGAAATAGAGCAGCTTTTAAACTAGATAAATAGGGGAAAGCCAACAGTCACCCAAGAGCACATGGTTCGGAACAATGTATCCTTGAAGGATACTACCAAAAGAATGAAGTTAGGGCATATCAGTAGAGAGGTTCCAATAAAGAGAAAAAGTAGCCCAAACGCCCTTGAGTACAGAGCAGAGCTTAAAGATGCCCAATTACCCCTGCCTACCGATAGCCAGATTACTATGAATAAAATACAGCCTCTAAAATGCTTGTATGCAACTGCTAGAAGTCTAAAAAATAAGATGGGAGAGTTAGAATATATAGCACGAAATGAGAGGATACATATGACTGGTATCTCAGAGACACGGTGGAAGGACGACAACCAGTGGAATATTGTGATACCTGCGTACAAACTATATCGTAATGATCGAGAAGATCAAATTGGTGGAGGGGTTGCGCTCTATGTTAGAGAGGGCATTAAGTCACAATGGATTAAAGTTTTACAGGAAACAAAATTCACTATAGAATCTCTATGGACTGAAATTCCATGTAAAAAGCGGAAAGGGAAGGTAATGGTAGTGGGGGTATACTATCGATCGCCTGGCCAGAATGAAAAAAATGGATGATGAAATGCTCAAAGAAATCAGGGAAGCTAATAAAAAATACAGCACAGTAATGGGTAATTTCAATTACCCAGGTATTAACTGGGTCAGTGTCACAGCAGGATATGCTAGGGAGATAAAGTTTCTAGGTGAAATAAATGACTGCTTCCTGGAGCGGCTGTTTCATGAACCGACCAGAGGGGAAGCCATTTTGGACCTAGTCCTTAGTGGAACACAAGATCTGGTGCAAGAGATAAGGGTGTTGGGGCCACTTGGCAATAGTGATCATAGCATGATCATGTTTGATTTAATAAATGAAAGAAAGACGGTAAGGAAATCCACAGTACTACCTTTTAACTTTCAAAAGGGAGACTATGATAAAATGAGGAAAATAGTTAAGAAAAACTAAAAAGGAGCAGTTGCAAAGGTTAAAGATTTACATCAAGCATGGGTGTTTAAAAATGCTATCTTGGAAGTCCAGACCAGCTGTATTTCAGGCTTTAAGAAAAGTGGGAGTCAGTCCAAAAAATGGACAGCATGGTTTAAAGGTGAGGTCAGAGACTGTTGCCAAAAAAGCATCTTTCAGGAAATGGAAAAAAAAAAAAAAAAAAGGCTAATATAGTGTATCTGGATTTTCTGAAAGTCTTTGACAAGGTCCCTCATGAGAGACTCTTGGCAAAACTAAAAAGTCATGGGATAGGAAGCAGTGTACTATTGTGAATCAGGAACTGGTTAATAGATAATGTTCCTGTCTAGCAGTAGATTATGAAATCAAACTTATGGAGTGGAGGAGTGGCCTAGTGGTTGGGGCAAGGTACTTCAGGCCGGAAGGTCATGGGTTCAAATCCCACTAGAGGACAGCAACCTTGGGCCGGAAGGACTGGGGTTTCTAGTCCCACAGGTGCTCCTTGTGGTCTTGGGCAAGCCACTTAACTATTTTTTACAGGGAACATGGGCTATGGAGGGTTATCTCCAAGTTATAATGCCCTGTTCAATGTAAACCGCACTGATGCAGAATAGCACGGTATATAAGAGAATGTAAATAAATAATAAACTTAAGAATGTAATTTATCTTTTTCCAACGGAATCATCCAAAAATGCTCCCAATGAAGAAACAGCAAAGGAAGCATCACAGGTGACGACTCAAAAAAACAGGTCTGCAATATTTACTAAAGAAAAAGAAAATTCTGGATCTCGATTCCACCCCCATCTTTAGGGGGAATCAAGTTATTACACAAAACTGCTTTTCCATTCAGTAGTTTTGACAGCATTTACAGGCCGATGCAGAAAGCTGTTGCTGAAATGACACTATATCAGCTCTGTAAGCCTTTTTTGCAGCACACCGATAGCATGTGACTTCAGCACAGGCATACAGAAAGGGGCTCATAGGCAAATTAGCCATGCATTCAATGCTGCCATTTGTGCCAAGATTAACTGGGAGAGCAGGCTAAACACAAGCACACAGAAGTCGGCGCACGTTTGGCATGCTCTTCCAGAGAAACAGGGGCACCACATGGCTAATCGTATATAGGAACATAACGGCAGAAAAAGACCACATGGCTTATCTAGTCTGCCCTTCCATATCAACCACTACAACAGTCCCCTTTTTTCCTTTAGAGATCCTGTTTGTCCCATGCCTTTTTGAATTCAGACACTGTTCTCATCTCTACCACCGACACTGGGAGACACTTCCACAGATCTACCACTCTTTCTGTAAAAATAATATTTCCGCATACTACTCCTGAGCCTATCCCCTTTCACTCTCATCCTATGTCCCCTCATAGCAAAGCTCGTTTTCAATCAAAAAGAGGCTCTCCCCTCTTGTTTAAATACCTCCGTGGCATAAATGCACATCACCTCTATCCCGCCTTTCCTCTAAAGTATACATATTAAGATCCTTAAGTCTGTCCTCATATACTTTATAACAACCACCACTAACCATTTTAGTAGCCACTCTCTGTACCGACTCCTATCCTTTTCAAAGTGCAGTCTCCAGAATTGCACACAATACTCCAAATGAGGTCGCACCAAAGACTTATACAGAAGCATTATTACCCCCTTTCTTCTACTGGCCCTTCCTCTCCCTATGCACCCAAGTATCCTTCTAGTTTTCAAGTTGCCTTTTCTACCTGTTTAGCTACTTTAAGATCATCAGACACAATGCCACCTAGGTCCCGCTCTTCTTTTGTGGACAGAAGTACTTCACCCCTTATACTATAATCGCTCCCTTGGAGTGCTGCAGCCCAAATACATGACCTTGCGTTTTTTAACATTAAATCTCAGCTGTCAAATTCTAGACCATTCTTCAAGCTTAGATACATCCCTCCTCATGTTATCTACACCTTCTTTGATGTCTACTCTATTGCAGATTTTGGTATCATCCACAAAAAGGCAAACCTTACCTGACAGCCCTTCCACAATATCACAAACAAAGATGTTAAAAGGAATCAGACCAAGGACAAATCCCTAGGGCACACCACTCGTAACCTTCTCCTCAGAGAGAGCTGCATTTACCTATACCCTTTGTCACCTCCCACTCAACCAATTTCTAACCCAAGTAACTTATGGGTCCATCCCTAGGGTGCTCAGTTTGTTTATAAGTCACTTATGCAGAACGGTGTCAAAGGCTTTACTGAAATCTAAATACATCACATCTAGGGCTCTCCCGCGGTCCAACTCCCTGGACACCCAGTCAAAGAAAATCAATCCAATTTGTCTGACAAGACCTGCCTCTGGTGAATTCATGCTGCCTCTGATCCGGTAATCCGTTTGACTCCAGAAACCTCACTATTTTCTCTTTCAGCAGCATTTACAATAATTTACTCACCACAGGAGGTTAAACTAACCGGCCTGTAGTTTTCAACCACATCCTTACTTCCACTTTTGTGTAAAGGGACCACATGTTCCTTTCTCCAATCCTCTGGCACCACTCCCGACTCCAACAAGGCATTGAAAAAGGTCAGTGGAGCTACTAGAACGTCCCCAAATTCCATCAGTACTCTCGGGTGTATCCCATTCGGTCCCATCGCTTTGTCTACTTTAAGTTAAGCTAGTTTCTCACGAGCAGAGTCTTCTGAATATTGTTCAAGATGCCCCTCATTTTTGTTCCTGTTTGTGAGCGTGTTCTGAGGTCCTGCTCCTGGTTCTTCATCTGTGAACACAGAACAAAAATTTGTTAAGCAATTCTGCTTTATCCTCATCAGCTGTCAGCTTCTATATATTCCTCCCCTTCACCACAGGATCTGACAATACCACTTTTGTCATTCCTCTCCTCTCTAACATGTCTTATTCTTTCCCCCCCCTCCCCCATTTTATGCATTGGCTATTTCCTCCTCTTTTTGAATATTTGCTTTCCTGACTACTTTGGTAGCTTCTCAAGTTTTTCCAAATATAGATGCCCGTCTTCCTCTCTCTGTGATCTCCTGTATTTCATGAAGGCCTCCCTCTTTCTTCACCTTTTCAGCTACTTCTTTCATAAACCATGAAAGTCCTTTTCTTTTTACCTTTATTTCCCATTTTAACAAGAAGGTTGGTTGCCCTTAAAATGTCCCCTTTCAGTTTTGCCCACTGTTTTTTCTACATACCCCAGCTGTTTCCATCCCACTAACGACTCCTTGAGGTATTGACCCATCTTGGAAAAGTTAGTTTTCCTAAAGCTTACGACCCTCGCTTTTGAATGGATTTTAGCAGTCTTAGCCCTAAATACTGACCCACACTATCTCGTGATCATGGGATGTGACATTATCTCCCACTATAAAATCAGAAACACTTTCACCATTGGTAAGCACCAAGTCGAGTATGGCCCTTTCATGTGTGGGTTCTGTTACCAGTTGCCTGAATAATTCCCCTATAAAGAATCCAGGATAGTATAATTAGAGCTTACCTGCTAATTAGCATTCCTGAAGGGGACTCCAGTCCAGTCCCGGAATTCTGGGTTCTGCACCTCTTCCAGCAGCTTGAAGACTGAGCATGTCATCTTTTTGATGACCTCCACCTATATATATTGCTGGCATCTCCCACCAGCTCCAGTAACCTATTTACAAAGCAGACTCACAGGAGCAGCAAATAAGAAGTTAAACAATATAAGCTCTACAAACAAAAAAAACCTTACTTTTCCCTCCCCACCCAGAGGAATTTCCCACTCCCCCCGCATGCTGAAGAGACCTACCTGCGAGTCTTCCCGCTACAGCATCCATACAGAAGAGACGCAGAAAAAACAGCAGACAGGCAACCAACCCATTCTGTCTCCACCACCCTGCCATGCCCCCGAGCAAAAGAGTGCCCAGATCTGCCCCCCCCCCAGCCAATATCGTCAGACTGCAACTTCCATAAAAACACTGAAGGAAGGATCCAGGACTGGACTGGAGTCCCTTCAGGAATGCTAATTAGCAGGTAAGCTCAAATTATATTTTCCTTAGCGTTCTTCTAGTCCAGTCCCAGAATTCTGGGATGTAACAGTAGTACCATCAATGGGAGGGGCCTGCGAGACTGGCCCCGAGGACCGCCCCCCCCCCCCCCCCCCGCCGAAACAGGCATCACCTGCCACCTGAACATCCAGACGATAATGCTTAGAAAAAGGTATGCAGCGAGGTCCACGTCGCTGCCCTACAGATTTCCGCTGGCGGCACCAGGCTAGATTCTGCCCCGGAAGCTGCCAGACCCCTCGTGGAAAGTGCCCGCAAGACTGCTAGCACTGTCCTGCTTCTCAACATATACACTGATGCAATAGCTTCTTTGATCCAATGGGAAATAGAGGCCTTGGCTGCCATCTCTCCCTTTCGTGGTCTCCCAAACAAGCGATCAGATCTACGGAATGACTCCGTCCTCTTCAGATATTGCCTCAGGATCCTACGGACATCCAGGCGGTGCAGGTGAAGAGTCCGCCATTTCCGCACCCATGCTAGACAGCGCTGGAAGGGAGACCAGTTGGTTCACATAGAATTCTGACACCGACTTGGGTAAGAATGAAGGAACCGTTTGCAGCACCACCTTGTCCTTTGAGAATTGAAGAAACGGAGGCAGACAGGAGAGGGCCTATAGCTCCGAAATTCTGCGAGCGGAGCAAATTGCCACCAGGAACACAGTCTTTACCATCAAATCCTTCAGAGAGGCCCAAGCCAGAGGCTCAAAGGGTTCCCCAGTGAGTGTTTCCAGGACCAAGTTAAGATCCCAGGGAGAGACCACCGCTCTACATGGGAGGCAAAATCACTTCACTGCTTTCAGAAAATGAACTATATTCGGGCACTCCTAGCAAGCCTCCATGAACCCTTCCTCGATAACAAGAGATGGCTGCCAAGTGAACCCTTAGGTTTAGCTGCCAGTTCTCTCAAAACCCGCCTGCAAAAATGCTAAAATGTCTGGAAGGGTCGCAAAGGCCGGGCGGCACTGCCTTGAGCCCCATTCCTCAAATACACGCCACACTCTGACGTAAGAGGGACAGGAGGATCTCCTCTGGGCTTTCAGCATGGTTGCAATCACCAGGCCCGAGTAGTCCCTCTAACAACCTTGCCCTTTCAAGAGCCATGCCGTAAGCAAGAACAGACCCACCTGAGGCATTCGGATCGTACCCTCCATCAGCAGGTCTTCCCACTCTGGAAGTTGCCAAGGCCGGTCCGCGAGAAGCAGCATCAGGTTGGCATACCACGACCAATCTGGAGCGATGAGGATGACCAGCCCTTGGTGTGCCTCTATTCTTTGGATGACTCTGCCTATCAACACCCACAGCGGAAACATGTACAGGAGCCCCTCCAAGGAACAACTCTGGAACAGAGCGTCCAGGCCCTCTGACTCCTTTCTCTCCTCCTGCTGAAGATACGACTCACCTTGGCCGAGTTCCATCTCGCCATGAGATCATGACAGGAGTACCCCATCTGTCTACTATCTGCAAGAAGACCTCTGGGCAAAGTTCCCACTCGCCGTGATCCACTTGAACGCGACTTAGGTAGTCTGCCATCATGTTGTCGACACCGGCCGCGTGTGCTGCCGGCAATGCTTGAAGGTGAACTTATGCCCGCCCCATCAGAATTTCTGCCTCTTCTTCCAAAGATTTGCTGCCTGTACCTCCTTGGTGACCGATATAAGCAAACATGGTCGCGTTGTCCGCAAACACCCTGACCGCTTTTCCCCTGCAGCAATGGGAAAAAGCTCCTCAGGGCCAGAGCCACCGGCCTCATTTCCAGCTTGTTGATAGACCAAAAGGGACTCCTGTGGACTCAAGCAACCCTGGGCAAACTGCCCCTCACAGTGTGTTCCCCACCCAGACAGACTTGCATTGGTGGTCAGAAGGATCCACTGAGGGGTCTCAAGAGGCATTCCCGTCACCAGATTCCTGGGACAGAGCCACCACCTGAGCGTCCTTCTGGTCTGCAACAGGCAGGTAAGTTTCAACAAAAGAGGCTGGCTCTGATGGGACCAACGACGGAGTAGGGCCCTCTGCAATGGCCACATATGGGCCCTTGCCCATGGTACCAGGTCGGAATTGCTGCCATCGTCCTGAGTACCTGTAAATAATGCCAGGCTGAGGGCTCCTTCATCTGCAAAAACTGCCACACCAACCGTCGCAGGTCCTGAGCCCACCAGTCTGGGAGGTACACCTTGCCCCCAGAAGTGTTGAAGCATGCTCCCAGATACTTGATCTCTTGGGACAGGAGCAAGTAGCTCTTGGGTAGATTGACTACCCAACCGAGACTGCGCAGGAATTCCATCACTTTGGACGTTGCCTGCTCGCTCTCCTCTTTGAACTTTGCCCGGATCAGCCAATCATCAAGATACAGGCGTACGAGTATTCCCTCCTTTCGGAGCACCACTGCCACTACCACCATGATCTTGGTGAAGGTTGAGGAGCTGTGGCCAGACTGAACATAAGGGCTCAGAACTGAAAATGTCCCCATGGGACTGCGAAACGGAGATGCTGCTGATGAGTCAGTCAGATGGGAATGTGAAGGTACGCCTCAGTCAGTTCGAGGGAAGTCAAGAACTCTCCTTCTCTGACCGCTACTATGATGCACCGTAACGTTTCCATGTGGAAACTGGGGTCCTGAAGATAACGATTCACGTGTCTGGAGGTAGAGGATGGGTCAGAAGGCACCCTCCCTTTTTTGGCACCACGAAATAAATGGAGTACAGACTTCAGCCATACTGGTTCCTGGGGACGGGAATTACCACATTTAAACTGCAGTAACTGTGCCAGCATCTCCTGAACGGTTGCGGCCTTGGCAGGGGCCCTGCAGAGGGACAGGACGAAAGAGTGACCCACCAAGCACACTAAGTCGAGGGCGTAGCCCTCCCGAATGACCTCCAACACCCACAGGTCTGACGTGATTTGGGCCCAGGCAGGGAAAAACTCCCAGTCGAACTCCCATGAGCAGCCTCCCCACCTGAGGCCCCCCCTCGCTCATTGTGTTTTCCTTGGACCTGAGGAGGAGACGGAGGTACTGAAGCCTCTCCCAGCTCTTCCAAAAGCCCCGAAAACCCTGCCCCTTCACAGGAAACCGACCCTTCTGAAAGGGCGCTGAGCGAGGGGTCCCAAACTCCTAAACTCACGCGACTTTGAGCAGGAGGAGTACTATGAGGCTGTTTCTGTTATCCTCCAGGAGACAACGCCCTTTGGGCTCCCCTGGGTCCTTTACCAAATTTGTCCAGCTCCTCCCCAAACAGCAGCTTCCCCTTAAAAGGCAGTCTGCTTAACCGGGCCTTTGAGGAACTATCGACTGCCTAATTTTGGAACCAGAGATTGGTGGCAGGCTGCCACCATCGAGGCCATGCTCTCAGAGAGGCCCCTAATAAGGTCATAATGGGTGTCTGCGAGATAGGCCACTCCTGACTCAAGCTGTGCTGCTTCGCCTGCCGAGTCCTCTGCCAGGTCCCCTGGCTGCTGGATCCTTTGGGCCCAGCGGAGACAGGCCCTAGCCACCCAGGCCCTGCAGACCGATGCCTGCAGCACCAGGGCGTTGATATCAAAGGCTTGCTTCAGAAACGTATCCAACTTCCAATCCTGAGAGCACTGCCTTCCACTAGGATAGTCTTCTTGGTCACCATGGAGACTGCCGCGTCCACCTTGGGAGACCAAAGGAGCTCTTGCTCCTGATCCAGCAAGGGGTAGAGTCACGCCATGGTTCGTGCACTTCTTATCCCAGCTTCCAGCAATTCCCACTCATCGTGAATCTGCTTGACCACTCGATGGACTGGAAAAACTCTGCTTCTTCCAGACCGCTTGAAGTAAAGGATCCTCAAGCACCTCTTCCTCTGCCTGAAGACCTGTAAGCATACTGACTGCGTTCAAGGATTTGCCAATAAGCGCTGGAAGCTCCTCTCGACAAAAGACACAAACAATCCGCGCCCCATCTTCCTGCTCCGGAATCTTGCCTTCCTCCTATTTTTCTTCCTTTTCGGAGTGTTCAGAATTGTGTCCTTGCAGGACCTCAGACCGAGGTGACTGTCTCCTCACACTTCTGAGCCTCTTGCCCTTTTAGGAGGCTCCATCTCAGTCTCTGAGGCCGTCAAAGGCACAGAACACTTAGAGGCGTGAGCCCCTTCCGCAGGTGTCAGGCTGGACCCTTGCTGGTATGGACAATGGGCTTTATTTAAGAGGAGGATGAACTCTGGTGAAAAACCTCCCCAGTCCCCCCCCCTTTGCTCCTGAGAGGTAGAGGGCCTAGTAAGAAGCTGGGGATTGGGTTGCATTTCCGGTAAGGTAGAGCTAAAGCCTGAAGCTCCTCCTTCAAGGTCTGGGGTGGTCCCTAAATCCTGGGACAAGGCAGAGTCCCTTTCCGGATCCCCAGCAGACTGCAATGCCTACTCCACTGATGTTGCCTCCTGGGTGCAGCCATGTATCCGAGACTGTCCCCCTTCAAATACCACAAACCAAACACTGTGGATGCCACGGCATAGCGTCCCTCCTTACTAGCACTCCCTAGGGCCTCAAGGGAAAAAGAAAGGAAGCCCCCCTTGAGCCAATGCATGCAAGGATGAAAAGGCAACTCTACCAAGGCTCCAAAGGCCTGGCTTCCTTGCCTCCCAACTATATATATTATATATTTATATATTTTTTTAAACTGAAATTAGCCTGACTGAGGGCAAAAACTAGCAGGCCGCAGCACTGTGGCTCAAACCCCGAAGGCAGTACAAACAGAAAAAGGCACGCTTCCCTTGCCTCTTACCAGAACAGCTGCACGCCCACTAGGCCTCTCTCACCATACGGTCCGGCATGCAAGAAAGCAAGAAGCCAGTGTTCCTCTGCTATGCCGCTCCCACGCACCCGATGGCTTCAACGCCAGGACGGCCTAAGCGGACTGCTGCGTGAGAACCAACTCTCCTCTGCCGCAAGCTGACCAAGCCAGAATGAGGAAGGCGCCGCACTGAATCACCGCTCCTGTGCTCAGCTGAATCGGTGGGCTTTGGCGACGGGATGGGTCTGGCACTGTTAAAGACTCCTCCTCTGTCCTCCGCTCACGGACTGCTGATATCTTCCGACGCCAAACTCCCGGCTCCTCACCCATGCGTGGGTTCGGGAGTCAAACATAGCTCCTGCCTCCGAAGCCTCAGGAGAGCAGAAGGGAGCGAGTGGGAGAGGCCTCCGGGCTATTCTCCCCCCCCCCTCCCAAGTCGGAACCAGCCCCCAGAACCAAACAAACCAAAATCAAATATCACCAATTGAAAACAAAATAAACCAAATTAATTCAAAAATAAATCAAGAACCTAGCTCTCCTTAGTTGTTTCTCCAGTGAGCCCAGAGTCCTGGTTCACTGCTAACTCCAGTTGCTTGGAGACGCCAGCAATATATAAATAGAGAGAGAGAGAGAGAGAGAGAGAGATCATCAAAAAGGATGACATGCTCAGTCTCCAAGCTGCTGGAAGAGGTGCAGAACCCAGAATTCCGGGGCTAGACTGGAGGAATGCCTTACTTCTACATGATACTGCAGCAGGGATATGCCAATCAACCTCTGGCATATTGAAATTCCCTATCAGTAGCACTTCCCCTTTCCTGTCAATACTGCGTTATCTTCAATTAACTCTCCATCCATTTCTTCTCCCTGGGGAGGGAGGCCTGTATACCACGCCAATGCAAATAGATTTCTCTTTCCCTCTTTCTAGTTTAACCCACAGTATTTATTTATTTATTTAACATTTCTTATATACCGCCTTTCATGATATCAAGGCGATTTACATTGAACAAACTGAAATTACATTGAACAGGGCATTATAACTTGGAGATAACTATTTACAGGGAACATGGGCAATGGAGAGTTAAGTGGCTTGCCCAAGACCACAAGGAGCACCTGTGGGACTAGAAACCCCAGTCCTTCTGGCACAAGGTTGCTGTCCTCTAGTGGGATTTGAACCCACAACCTTCCGGCCTGGAGGTAACTTGCCCCAACCACTAGGGCACTCCTCCCACAGTACCTCCTCTCTCCCTTTTAAGTCCTGTAGTTCCATAGCTTTAATATCATTTTTTACATATAGTGCCACTCCTCCTCCCCTACTTCCTACCCTGTCCTTTCTGAATAAAATATTTATTTAGACAGTTTTGTATACCACCTTATCCTTCAATCAAAGCGGTCACAACACAATTGGGGGATACATTTAACACATGGGGATATGAGACACATACACTAATACTTACAGGGAACATGGGCTATGGAGGGTTGAGTGGCTTGCCCAAGACCACAAGGAGCATCTGTGGGACTAGAAACCCCAGTCCTTCCAGCCCAAGGTTGCTGTCCTCTAGTGGGATTTGAACCCCTGACCTTCCGGCCTGATATATATAGCCTGGTATAGTTCTCTCTCAGTCATGGTTGTCCGTGAACCATATCTCTGTTACTGCCACTAAATCCAAGTCAGTTTCTCCCATTAAATCCTCAACATTTGGGATCTTATTTCCCACGTTATGGGCATTTATACACACTGTTTTCCATAAAGGTATATAATGTTTCACTTACCTGGGGGCTTTCTTCACCCTTCCCCAACGAATCTAGTTTAAAGCCCTCTTCAGTAGGTTAGCCAGTCTACTAGTGAAGACATGTCGACCCTTCTTGGACAGATGGATGCCATCTCTGCTCTGCAACCCTTGGAACAGGATCCCATGGTCCAGAAAACCGAAACGCTCTCAATGGCACCATCCATGCAGCCATGCATTTATCTCCAGGATGCAAGCTTCTCTGCCTCGGCCTTTACCCTCAACAGGAAAGATTAAAGAAACCACCACCTGTGTCCCTACCTGCGTCACTCTGTCCCAGAGCCATGAAGTCACTTTTGATTCGCTCAGAGGGATACCTGGCAGTATCATTTCTATTGGCATGGATAAGCAATATTGGGTAATAGTCATAAGAACATAAGATATGCCATACTGTGTCAGACCAAGGTCCATCAAGCCCAGTATCCTGTTTCCAACAGTGGCCAATCTAGGTCATACGTACCTAGCAGTTTCCCCAAAAGACACAGGTTCTGCAATGCTTGTACTAGGTCAAGCATTGATATCCTGGGTCCCTTCTTAATAATGGTTTATGGACCTTTCCTCCAGGAACTTGTCCAAACCTTTTTTAAACCCAGCTACACCAACAGCCTTTACTACATCCTCCGGTAACAAATTCCAAAGTTTGATTACACGTTAAGTGAAAAAATATTTTAATAGTCTCAAATAGTTTACCCTATAGCTTCATTGCATGTCCCCTAGTCTTCCTATATTCTGATAACGTAAACAGTCGATCTACGTTTACCCGTTCACTCCGTTCATTAATTTATAGATTTCTATCATATCTCCCCTCAGTCGTCTCTTTTCCAGGTTAAAGAGCCCTAACCCTTTTAGCCTTTCTTCATAGGAGTATCCTTCCATCCCCTTTACCATTTTGGTGGCTCTTCTCTGAACCTTTTCTAATAACGCTATATCCTTTTTAAGATACGGCGACCAGAATTGCACACAATATTCAAGGTGCAGTCTCACATGGAACGGTATACAGGCATTATAATATCTTTTGTTTTATTTTCCATTCCTTTCCTTCTGATACCTAGCATTCTATTTGCTCTCTTGGCTGCCGCTGCACACTGGGCCGAGGGTTTTAACATGTTATCCACAATGACGCCTAAATCTTTTTCCTGGGTAGTGGTTCCTAATGTGGAACCTTGCATCGTGTAACCATAGTTTGGGTTGTTCTTCCCTAGGTGCATAACCTTGCACTTGTCCACATTAAATTTCATCTGCCATCTGCCATTTTGATGCCCAGTCTTCCAATTTATCAAGATCCTCTTGCAATTTTCCACAATCCTCTTGGGTTTTAACAACTTTAAATAGTTTTGTGTCATCTGCAAATTTGATAACTTCACTCGTTATTCCACTTTCCAGGTCATTTATGAATATGTCAAAAAGCAGCGGACCCAGCACAGATCCCTGGGGTACACCACTATTCACCTTTCTCTTTTGGGAAAATTGGCCATTTAGCCCAACCCTCTGCTTTCTATCTTTTAACCAGTTCCTGATCCACAGTAGTACACTGTCTCCTATCCCATGACTCTTTAATTTTGCCAGAAGTCTCTGATGAGGGACCTTGTCAAAGGCTTTCTGAAAGTCCAGATACACTATATCAACCGACTCACCTTTGTCCACCTGTTTATTCACACTTTCAAAAAAACATAACAGATTAGTGAGACAAGATCTTCCTTGTCCAAAGCCATGTTGGCTGTCTCCCATTAGACCATGACTATCTACATGCTGAGTAATTTTATTCTTTATGATGGTTTCTACCATTTTTCCCGGTACCGACGTGAGGCTCACCGGTCTGTAGTTTCCCGGATCACCCCTGGAACCCTTTTTAAAAAATGGTGTTACATTGGCGATCCTCCAATCTTCAGGTATTAGAGATGATTTTAATGATAGTTCATAGATTACTAATAGCAGGTCTGCAATCTCATATTTCAGTTCTTTCAACACCCTTGGATGTATACCATCTGGCCCAGGTGATTTGCTACTCTTCAGTTTATCTAATAGTTGTAAGACATCTTCCCGATGTATCGATATTTCCTTCAATTCTTCCGCACCTTTAAATACCACTTCAGTCATGGTTAACATCCCTACATCTTCCTCAGTAAAGACCGAAGCAAAGAATTCAGTCTCTCCGCTATCGCCTTGTTGCTTCTTAGTGCCCCTTTAACTCCTCTATCATCTAATGGACCAACTGAGTCTCTCACAGGTTTTTTGCTACGAATGTACTTGAAAAAAAATCTTTACATTTCGCGTTTTTTGCTTCCGCAGGAAGCTTCTTCTCAAATTCTCCCTTTGCCTGCTTAATCAATGCCTTGCATTTGACCTGCCAGTGCTTGTGCTGTTTCCAGGTTTCGTCTATGGCTATGTTCAGGTTATGTTCAGCCCAGGACACCGACTGCGACAGAGTAGAATGAGCCCATAAACCCAGCGAGACCGGCCAGCCTGGGCAACATAAAACAGAAACAGCCTCCTTTACACAGCGCACCACTGAGGCTTTGGAGGCTGCTTCCCCAAACTGCTGAACAAGACGAACAAAGGTCTGACTTCCAAAGAGACTGTGTTCTCTTCAAATACTGACAACATCCTGTGCATATCCAGCTGTCTATCTTCTCGTGAGCCCCCCAGGCCCGAGAAGGCTGGCAGTGCTACAGATTGATTCATATGGAAACTGGAAACCACCTTGGGAAGAAAGGAGGGCACTGGTTGGAGCACAACACTTTCCTTGGTAATGATCAGGAAGGGCTCCCGGCAGGACAATGCCTGCAACTCTGAAATTCAACGCGCTTAACAGACTGTCACCAAGAAAGCTGCTTTCACTTCAACGATACTTCCACCAGAGGTGCAAAGGGGAACTCCGCCAAGGCCAGCAAGATGATATTAAGATCCCACAGTGGGACCACTGGATGGACCGGTGAACAGACCTATTTCACTGCCCTAAGGAAACGCACGCTATCCGGCTGCATTGCAAGTGACTGCCCCTGCACACGGCCTCGATAACAGGAAATAGGTTTGGCTCTCAGCTCACTGAGGGTGCAAGTGTCAGCTTTCTCCAAGTCATCCTGCAGAAACAGCAAAATGTCAGAGGGTGGCCACAAGCAGCTGAACCTGTTTGGTGGCACACCACTGCTCAAATATCCACCAGATGTGAATGTAAGCCAAGGAGGTAGACCTTTTGTGGGACTTCAGCAGCGTGGTGATTACCAATTCAGCATTACCCCCAATGTCTCAGCCACTTCCTTTCAAAAGCCAAGCCACCTGAGGCATCAGGATCGGGCCCTGCACAAGTAGACTGACCCTGTCGGGAAGCCACCATGGCTCAGCTATTAGAAGCCAAATGAGTTCTGCATACAACGGTCGGTGTGGCCAATCCGGAGCAATCAGAGTTTTTGTCCCCCTGTGGCTCTCTACGTGCTATAACAATCGCCCAATCAGAGGTCACAGTGGGAACACGTACAGAAGCCCATCCGTCGGCCAGGGCTATGCGAGAGCGTTGAACCCCTTGGACATGTGTCCTGGCACCTGCTGAAGAAATTAGGTGCTTTGGCATTCGCCAGGGTTGCCATCAGATCCATGATCTGAGCACCCCAGCAGCAGGCAGGCAGGCAGAGACAGACAGACAATGTCGTGGAACATCGCCGCATTAGGTTCTCACTCACAGGTGATCCAAGTAGTGTCTGCTGAGAAAGTCAGCTTGCATGATCTTCTTGCCGGCTATGTGCACAGCAGAGAGCATGTTGAGCCACTGCTCTGCCCAAAGCAGCAGAGGCTGAACATTCTCCACCAGGCCGCACTCCCATGCTGCCATAGCAGTTGATATATGCCACCATGGTCGCATTGTCCAAAACACACTGACCGCTCTGCGCATCACCAGCAGGTGGAAGGCCTGAAGAGCCAGAAAGACTGACCACATTTCCAGAAAATTGATGGACTGCGAGCACTCCTCCAATGTCCATTGTCCTTGCGCCACCTGTGTCTGACAATGCAACCCCCATCCTATGAGGCTGGCATCCATCATCAGTAGTACCCAACTTTGTGTCTCCAAAAAGGTACCCCTTGCTCCAAATGGCAGACCTGTAGTCACCCAGTCCAAGCTTCCCTGCGCAGCCTCCCAACGGACTAATCTCAGAGTCAGCAAATGGGTTGGAGGCGACTGGGGGACAGCAGTGCCGTCTACAATGGCTGCATATGCACTCAGGCCCAAGGGACCGAGTCGCTGCCATGGAACCAAGACGTTGCAGACAGTTCCATGCCAACGGTGCCCTCATCACCAGAAACCGAGTCAAATGAGCTTGGATTTTCTGAATCCTGCCTGCTGGTAGAGAGATGCACCCATCTTGAGTGTCGAACAGTGCTCCCAAGTAGACCAACTGCTGGACGGGCCACAACTGACACTTGGCCAAGTTGATCACCCAGCCCAGACTTTGAAGAAACTACACCACCTTCTGAGTCGCCACCGAGGACTCCGCCTCTGTCTTCACCCGGATGAAACGCACCAACACCCCCTCCTTCCTCAAGGCCACTGCCACCATCACCAAGATCTTTGTGAAGGTTTGCAGGGCTGTAGCCAAGCTGAAAGGCAGCGATTGAAACTGGTAAATGTCCCATTGGCAGAATAAACCACAGAACCTCTGATGTACCGGCCAAATGGCAATATGGAGATAAGCCTCCGTGAGATTCAATGCCATCAGGAATTCCCTCTGACGTACAGCAAGAAAGATCAATCATAGCATTTTCATGTGGAAATGGGGCACCCGCAAAGCTCGGCTGACGTGCTTGAAATCGAGGATCGGTTGGAAGGACCCTACCTTCTTGGGCACCACAAAGCAGATGGAATAATGTCCGGCGCCACACAAGCTCCTCCACCTTTAAGGCCAGTAGATGGTCTAGAGTATTCTTTACCACCTCTACTTTTGCCGCTGGACAAGGGGACTGCAGAAAGGCATCGGAAAGAGGGTAAGCAAACTCCAAGGCGTAATCCTCCTGAATGATCTCCAACACCCACTGGTTGGTTGTTATGCTGGTCTCTAGGCTGCTCTTGCTTCAGCACAGACTGTTTATTCCCTTTGGGTCAATCCTCAGGTAAACAAAACAACCACCGTTGGAATCTCATAAGTCCTTGACTAACTTGTCTGGTGCCTCCCGAAGAGCTACTTCCCCTTGAAAAACAGTTTACTAAGTCTGGTCTTAGACATCCAACCAATTCCTTAACCACAGGAACCGGCGCACTGCCACAAGCGATGCAATTGTCTTAGAGGATGAACGTACCAAGCCATAAGAGGCGTCCACCAAATACGCTGCAGCTGACTCCAGCATGGCTCCCCTCCTGAGCCACTGGCTGGGCTGCCAGCTCTGAAGATGCCAGAACCTGGAGTCAGTGAATTGAAGCCTTGGCGATGTAGGCTCCTCAGATAGAAGCCTGCAGGGTCAGGGCGCTGGTATCAAAGGCTTGCTTCAAGAGGGATTCAAGCTTACAGTCTTGAAGGTCCTTTAAAGCTCCTGCCCCCTCCACTGGAATTTTGACCACTGAGAACACCACATCTACCTTAGGCATCCACAGAAGCTCCCTTTCTTCTTGAGGAATGGGGTAGAGACAACCCATCGCCCTGCCCCCTTTAGGGCCTGCCTCACGGACCTCCCATTTAGTCACTCATCTTTCTGATAACCTGATGCACCAGGAAACAAACCTTGGAACCCTTGCAAAAGTGGCTCCTCCAACAGTTCCTCTACTGCAGACGGAGGAGAGACAATGTTCAAGATGGCTAGTGAATGCTTGATGAACACCGCTAGCTCTTCTCTAGGGAAGATCCGAAACACATTAGGGTCCTCTGCAGGAGAGTTCTCTCCCTCCTCCAAGTCCAGAGCAGTTACTTCCCCCCCCCCCCCCCCGAGGTCCGAGGGCTCCACAGAGAGCTGGGACCAGGGGGGGGGGGGAGAGAATCCTGGTCTCCCCATAACTCATATCTTCTCTCAATATCTTGATTGGAGGCTCCCCAGAGACTCCTGGGTCTTCCTGCAGAGCTGAACTAGGCAAAAGAGCTGGAAGCGCAGCACAACCTGTTGAATCAGACTGCGTCTAACCAATAAGCCTTGTGCATAGATAAAATGAAATCTGCTGGAAAAAAAAAAAAAAAAAACCCCACACCACACAGGCTTCCTCCTCCTCAGCCATGCTGGTAGCTGCCCACGATACTGAGGAGCAATGTCCCCGAGATTTTGAACTCTTATGCAGACTTGTCCCCTGGGGAGGAAATGGCTGCTTGTTCTGTAATGGCTGTAGTTCCCGCCAAAACCATGGGACCCACCGACCTTACAGGGCTTGATTGCAACAACTCTGATGGTGCTTCCATATTCCCGCCACCAAAACTGCACTCCACAACTCTCCCCCCCGATGACTACAGACTCAGCAAAGGAACAGAGGATCTAACCCACAGCTCCTCCTGCACACGATGCAGGCCGAGGAAACTGCCAACATACACCCTCAAGACATCATGCAACAGAAAGGAGAACCCAAAACCAGCCAACGGGAATAAAAAGAAACAGTCGTGCCTGAGACCTAGTCGAGCCCTATGCTTCATTTAACCTGGCTCCTGATCACCCAAGCACCAAATCGGCATTGCTCCACAGAATAGTTTTGCAGCACACTGCTCTGTGTTTCCACCAGTGCACTGTGCCCTGAAGGCAGTCTCAACATGCAGATCGTTGTCCTTGCCTTTTTGGTTTTCTGGCAGCTCCTTGTAACAGAAGGGAAGCTTTGCCACAACTGAAGCACCAATTTAGTAGGGAGCAACCCAGAGGTCTGGATTGTCAGCTGGGGGGGGGGGGGGGGGAGGAAGGGACCTGGACCACCAGGTATTTGACCCCTAGGGCCCACTAGACCCAGTCAAGACCCTGGTGGCACAATATTGTAGCTCCTGCAGCACTCACTGCTGTGCCTCAATCACCTCTGATGAAAGAAAGTAACCAGCTGTAACACACACTACCTCCAGCTATGGAGTAGCAAACCCTGTAGCAGTTAGATAAAATGATAATTACACTTACCTGGTAATTGTAGTTCCTTGAGTGACAACAGTTCAGTCCTCTACCTCTGGGTTGTCAATCTCCTCCTGCAGCTTGGAGACTGGTATGTCAGAATGATGACATCACTGGATATAGCCTGCTGCACTCCTACTTCCATCCCAGTGTGAACTATTAACAAAGCAGACTCAAAAGGAGCAATAAATAAGTAGCTAATCATAATATAAAACTTATACTAATCGCCAACCATCCACCCCCTCCGGCAAGGCTCTCACATCCTTCCCTGCCACAGAGAAAGTGAACAACAGAACCAACTGAACTAATCCAGACTTACCTGTAACACTCTGCTGCCCGCTACCAAACATAGATCCCCCTCGAATCATCTGGGTGGGAAGGAGGACTGAACTGTCATCACTCAAGGAACTACAATTACCAGGTAAGTGTAATCATCATTTCCTTATCGTTCCTCCAGTTCAGTCCTCTACCTCTGGGATGTACCAGAGCAGTAATCATTGGGAGGGACCCTTCCAGCCGGCAGATAATACCACCGACCCGAAACGAGCATCCGAAGCCGCTGCAACATCCAGCCTGTAATGCTTGCTGAATGTATGTAGAGATGACCAAGTAGCTGCCCTACAAATGTCCCCTGGCGGAACCAAACTGTGCTCCGCCCAGGAAGACGCCTACGCTCTGGTGGAATGCGCCCGCAACCCCACAGGCACAACCCGACCTTGAAGCAAATAAGCGGAAGCAACCGCCTCTCTAATCCAGCGGGCGATAGAAGCCTTAGCCGCTGCCTCACCTTTGCGCACTCCTCCGAACAATACAAACAACCGTTCAGACCTGCAGAAGGACTCCGTTACCTTCAAATACTGACGCAATGCTCTCTTCACGTCAAGACTGCGATCCGATTCGTCTCCCCCCAGAGACCCAAGAACGGGCAAACACACCGTCTGATTCAAATGAAAGGGAGATACCACTTTAAGCAAAAAGGACGGGACCGGACGTAAAACCACCTTCTCCCTGGAAAAAAAGATAAGAATGGTTCTCAGCACGACAACGCTTGCAACTCCAAAACTCGCCGAGCCGAACAAATCGCCACCAGAAATACCGTCTTTAACGTTAAATCCTTCACCGACGCATGACACAACGGCTCAAAGGGAGACTTGGCTAACGCCGCGAGGACGAGATTGAGATCCCATGGCGGAATGCACACTATGCGCCAGCCGCAATCTAGCGACCGCCTTCAGGAAGCGACCTACATCAGGGTGAGCCCCTAAAGGCACTCCATTGACCTTGCCCCGATAACAGGAAAGGGCTGCCAACTGTACGCGCAAGGAACTGGCTGCAAGACCTTAATCAAATCCGCCCTGCAGAAACTCCAAGACCAACAGAATGGAAACAGTGCTCGCCCGAACCTGACGTCGCAAACACCAATCTTCAAAAATACGCCAGACCCGCACATACGCCAAAGATGTCGAGTGCTTCCGTGCTCTAAGCAAAGTTGCCACGACCGCCGACGAATAGCCTTTCTTCAGCTTAGCCCTCTCAATGGCCATACCATAAGCAAGAACCGATCCACCTGAGGCATGAACAGAGGCCTTTGCAGCAACAGATCTGTCCTTACCGGTAGCCGCCAGGGCTCGCCGTCCAAAAGACGCACTAGGTCCGCATACCAAGGACATCTCGGCCAGTCGGGCGCCACCAAAAGGACTTTTCCCGCGTGCGCTCCGATCTTTTGAATCACCCGGCCTATCAATGCCCATGGTGGAAAAAGATATATAGAAGACTGTCCGACGGCCACTGTCGTAACAGCGCGTCTATGCCCTCAGACATCCTTTCTCGTCTCCTGCTGAAGAACCAGTCGACCTTCGCCGACTGGAAGGTCGCCATGAGGTCCATTACCGGAGTTCCCAAATGACTGATTATCTGTTTGAAAACCTCGGGATGCAACTCCCACTCCCCTGCATCTACTTGAACTCTGCTGAGGAAGTCCGCTGTGACATTGTCCTTTCCTGCAATGTGCGCCGCCGAGATCGCGGACAACCGAATCTCTACCCATGCGAACAACTCATCTGCTTCTTCCTCCATTGCGGCACTCCCCGTGCCGCCCTGGCGGTTGATGTACACCACAGTCGCCGAGTTGTCAGAAAGCACTCATACGGGCCGACCGCGTACCACATCCTCGAATGCCTGAAGGGCCCATAAAACAGCTCGAAGTTCTAGACGGTTTATAGACCATGAGGCCTCCAGTGGAGACCAAAGCCCCTGCGCAAACTGGCTCCCGCAGTGGGCTCCCCATCCTACTAGGCTGGCATCCGTCAACGACGACCTGAGTAGCCACCAACGAAGAGACCGTCTGACTTTGCTCGGACAAGGAAGACGCTTGCTCAAAGAATCGGCCTGATGCGACCAGCGGCGGAGTAGTGCTCTTTGGAGAGGCCGCATATGAACTTTGGCCCATGGCACCGCTTCCAACGTTGCCGCCATGGTGCCCAGCACCCAGAGATAATCCCACGCCGATGGCGCTGGCACCGACAAACTGCCGCACCAGGGACCTCAAGCCCTCGGCCCGATTGTGCGGCAGAAACACTTGCCCTCTCCTTGTGTCGAACCGGACCCCTAGGTATTCGAGGTCCTGGGTGGGCTTTAAATGACTCTTGGTCGAGTTGACTACCCAACCAAGGCCTTGCAAAAACTTCACCACCCTGTCTGTCACCCGGAGACTTTCCTCCTCGGACTTGGCTCGAATCAACCAATCGTCGAGATAAGGGTGGACTAGAATCCCTTCTTTGCGCAACGCCGCCGCCACCACCACCATAATTTTGGTGAAGGTCCACGGCGCCGCTGCCAAACCGAAAGGCAATGCTTGGAACTGATAGTGACCCCAAGGAAGAGGAGCGAACCTCAGAAATTTCTGATGAGCTTTCCAGATGGGAATGTGCAAATACGCCTCCGTAAGATCCAGACACGTCAAGAATTCTCCACGACGCACAGCTACTATGACTGACCTCAATGTCTCCATTCGGAAATGCGGCACCCTTAAGCAACGGTTTACGGCTTTCAAGTCTAGGATGGGCCGCAAAGTTCCTCCCTTTTTTGGCACCACGAAATAAATAGAGTACCGACCCATGCCGTAATCGGTCTTGGGAACTTCTACCATGGCTCCCAAATGAATGAGTCTTTCCAAAGTCCCACGAACCGTCGCCGTTTTCTTGGGGCCCCTGCAAGGTGACATGACGAAGGAATACCGCACGGGCCGAGACAACTCTAGAGCATAGCCGTGTTGAATTATCTCTAACACCCACTGGTCTGATGTGATGTGGGTCCAAGCGGAAAGAAACTCCCAAAGCTGCCCGCCTATGGGAGGCCCTTCCGCCGGGACCCGCCTCGCTTCATTGTGACTTACGCGATGTGGATGCAGGGTTGGAGGAGAACCCTCTATTCGCCCCCGAAACCCGCGAAATCCCTGGGCTCGAGACTGATACCGTCCCCTCTGGAAACTACCGAACCGCGTCGGACGAAATCTTCTGAAATCTCAAAACTGATCCTGAAAGCTTTGGCCTGACTTAGCTTGCTTCGGCTTATCCTCTGGAAGTCGACCCGCCTTGAACTCACCCAGATCCTTCACCAACTTATCCAAATCCTCACCAAACAGCAAACCACCCTTAAATGGAAGCTTGCTAAGACGGGATTTAGAAGGTCCATCCGCCGCCCAATTTCGTAACCACAATGATCTACGGGCGGGCACCAGACGCTGTGCTATTGGCCAGCGCCCTGATCAAGTCATAATGCACATCTGCTAAGTAGGCCGCTCCGGACTCCAGCCGATCCAGCTCCTTTATCGCCTCGAGATCCATGTGCGAAGACTGGCGCAGTCGCTGGGCCCATCGCAGACACGCTCTGGCCACCCAAGCTCCACAGATGGAGGCCTGCAGCGAAATAGAATCCGCTTCAAAGGCCTGCTTTAGCAGACCGTCAACTTTACAGTCCTGGGTATCCTTCAAGGCCGCACTTCCTTCGACCGGAATGGTGGTCTTTTTCGTAACCGCCGACAGCACCGCGTCTACCCACGGTGCCCGGAACCTCTCTTAATCCTTATCTATTCATTGTCCGTGTGCCTCGAAGACCCGCTTCCGGCTTATCCCACTCTTCTTGAATCACTGTCGACAACTCTGTGCACCGGAACCACCACCTGTGTCTGTCGAATCGCCTGGATCCTCAACCTCCTCCTCCACTGCAGCCGGCGTAGTAAGACTCAACATCTGCAATGTCTCCGTAATCAAGGCCGCCAACTCCTCTCTGCGGAAGACCCTAATTATCTTTGCTTGATCTTCGGGTTCAGGGATCTCACCTTCTTCCAGGTCCTGCGTACCCTCTTCTGGATCCCATTCCGGATCTTGGGCTTCGGGCCACTCGCCCTCCGCCGACGCAGGGTCTCTAGTTCTTGCTCACTTAGGCGCTGGCGGCTCCTCGCCTATCTCCTCGGCCGTCACCAGCTGTTGAGGTTGGGATGCCAGCGACCCGGAGCCTGCCCCCTTGCCCTGTCGCCGCAGGCAAAAAGCCTGATGCATAAGCAGAACAAGCTCACCGAGACCCGACGCCTGAGCTGCCAAAGAGGCGCCGGAGGGCCCCGCCAGCTCCTCCAAAGCCGGCCCTTGCGCCAGCGGCCGCGGGAATGCAGCCCTCGCACCCGTGGGCACGCCCTGCGCCTCCTGGAATTCCATCTGCTGCTCCACCGTGGATGAGAGGGCTACACAGCCCCGGCACACCCCGGTATCAGCTACTGTGCCCCTTGCTAGTGCCACACACAATACACTGAGGTCTGGCAGCCATAAATCAGACTAGCCAGAACCCTAGGGGCTTATCTTAATCTCTCTCACCTTTGTTTGTTTTTTGTTTTTTTAAACGCACTGCTCTCCTAGCAAAAAAAAAAAGTCCCCCCTCAGCCCCCTTTTCTGTGGGGTGGCTGAAAAGGTCACAAAACTACAAAACAAACCCAAAAAACAATTAACCCAAAGAAAACAAATGAAATCAACAAAATGTCAATAAAAATATCACCCTTGCCTTGCCTGGCCACAGGATCAGGAGTCTCCTTGCTACCAGAAAATGGCCGCCGCGAACACCGACGAGAGGGAAAAAAGGCACCAAAAGCACCGCAAGTGCCTCCGCACTCTCGGAGAAGGTGTCTCCCTGAAAAAGGCAGCCTGACGCCAGTGGATCACTTACCAACCAGGCCTGCAGCTCCCCTGCTGAAATCGATCTGTTTTGTGCCTCCAAACCTGGGCCCGAAGCTCTGCCGCTTTGATCCACTGCAGTCTGCTAAGCTGCGTAAGGGCAGGCACTGCAGCCCGGAAGATGCTTACTCTAGCAGAAGGGCTCTCCCCCGTAGAGTCAGGGGGGGAGAGGCCTCTGGGCCACTGCAGGGGGGACAACTCGACTTCATGAGCCAGAACCCCCAAAAAGCCAGAACAGGCAGAGGCAGGGAGCAAGAAAGCTGGGAGGTTCCTTTTAAAAAAAAAAAAACGAACCACTGCCAATTAAAACAGCCAAAATCTAACCTAACTTTCTTCCTGGCTCCTTATCAATTCCTCCAGAAAGCCCTTCTACAAGGCTCGTCAAGTCCTCCTGCTGCATGGAGACTGGTCACACTGGGATGGAAGTAGGAGTGCAGCAAGCTATATTCAGTGATGTCATCATTCTGACATACCAGTCTCCAAGCTGCAGGAGGAGATTGACAACCCAGAGGTAGAGGACTGAACTGGAGGAACGATAAGGAAACTAGGTTTCCCCAATCCTGTCACTAGAGGTTCCTTACAGAAGGGATGCTCCCTCAGCTGCTGAGGACTGAGAATACTGAAGTCTGAGCTAAAGGGGGAGCTCTTAGGCTGTGATATCAAACTTCTGACATGCTCAGCCTCAGCCTTTCCTAGGTTGGACTGGAGGAACAATAATGGAATAGATTATGACAGCCGGGGGGGGGCGGAGGGAGTAGTAAGAAAGACTTAAGGTGTGCCTAGGGTGCCAACATCTTGAACCAACTCTGAGGCTGGCCCTGGTAGCCCACATGCTCCTGTCTCCACATTATCAAATAGCAGCACTCTATTCCATGTGGTGCATCCTGGAGGTGCACTGGTGTGGTCAGTCTGCCAAATAAGGAAAACAAATTGTGACCGAGGCAGAAGTGCATGGATCACGCTCCTGCCTCCCATCAGAAGTCTTGGGGCCCCACTGATGATTTGTCATTTGGGGGGGGGGGGGGGCAGAAAAAACAGAGACCAGCTGTTTTTCTGGGGATGATTTTTTTTTAAATTTGTTTAGGGTTTTGTTTTGTTTTTTTTAACGTCTCCCTTCCCGTTTGGCTTGTGCACTATCCTCTCTCACTTCCCATCAGTGCATGAATGGTTTTCAAGCATGCCAGCACATGTGCCAAACAAATGCAGGCCCCTGTGCACATGCCTTTGGCTTGCTCTCTGTTTAGTACAGTTTTGCTCAATTTAACTGCATGTTTGCTTACAGCATTGCCAAGCAAAACTTTGCCATTAAAACTTGCATTAGGAAACCCAGCACTACAGCAGGGCTCTAGCACAGATTCTTGCATCATGTTATCTCTCGGTTATAAAAGATAGACCAACATGATTATGAAAAAGAAACTAAAATAA
This sequence comes from Ichthyophis bannanicus, assembly GCA_033557465.1. Taxonomy (NCBI): domain Eukaryota; kingdom Metazoa; phylum Chordata; class Amphibia; order Gymnophiona; family Ichthyophiidae; genus Ichthyophis; species Ichthyophis bannanicus. Next base: position 1,542,339,306 of record CM066031.1, read on the forward strand.
GCAAGAAGGCATTTTCTCCATAACTAGTGTCAATAGAATTTGTCATCCTTGTAATTCCAGCCTGATGACAATATCCTATGAGAAAATTCCAACAATGAGCCAGCAGCACTGCCAAAGAACAGCAGCTTAAAAATGTCTTCACTTAAACAGCTGTCCACACTCTTCATAAACTGAAAAGAATTCCTTCCCTAAGAAAGATGTAAGCAACACCAAAACATTTTTCAAGCACAATTCGAGACAGTGAGAGAAAAGCAAATCTCTATACCATGATTAATTAAAAACCCTTTTCCAAACTTGAGTAAGAGCGACATTACAAAACAACTGAATAAAAACAAGGCACTTAGAGCCTGTAAGAACACAAAAGTGTGCCATGTTGAACGGACCAAATAATTCTTCATCAAGCTCATCATGTTTCCGACAGTAGCTAATTCTCCTTGGACAAGCAGGATGTGTCAGCCACACCTGGTGACGTCATCTGACGGCGCCATGACGGAAGTGCTCTCTAGAGCTCAGAATCTGAGCATGTGCGAGGTGGTCCCACCTCCCCGGCCCACCCCTAGCCAGGCCAGTCTTTTTTCTTCCGCCTTTGCCTCAAGACGGATTTCACAGCTCTCAAGATATAGAAATGCCCGAACCGGGTTTTAAAAAATGCCAGCAGTGCAATCGCAAAATGAACTCTACAGACACTCACCAGCGTTGCCTCGGAGCTAAACACGATGTCAAGGACTGTTCCAGCTGTGCCCAGATGTCCCACCTTAAGGGAGTATCTGGCCTCTTCGGAGCCAGCACGAGTCTCTCCTGCACAGGTCGGTACCCCAGAGCGACAGACGGCAGCGGCATGGGATGCGCCTTGTAGGGCCTCCATCCCCAGCTGCTCGAGGCAGGAAGACAGCACATCGCCGACCAGAGTGACTCCGGGCTCTGCGGCATGCATCGCCGAGCCCCCCTCTATGCCATGCAGCTCCTCCGGATCAGGCCAAGATGGCGCCGCCCATGTGGCCCTGCCTAGCTCCGCCTCCAGATCCGCCCACTCTGCTCGGATTGGCCATAGCAGGTCCTCCTCCAGCTGCGCCGCCAGACCGCCCTCTCAGCACCAGCATCCCTCTCCTCACTCAAGATCTAAGGAAGACCGCGCCGAGGGAGAGCTCCACCGGCATGGAGGAAATAACCACCACTCAGCCAGGGATCTTCAGATCGGCACAGCAGCAGCAGAAGAGGAAATAAACATAAGAGGGGACGCCACAGCAAGAGGCATGATAAGGAGGCTACAGCTAATTACCACAGGCACAGAGACAAGCAATCCAACTCCAACGGGAGGAGCACTGCGAGCAACTCTTCCCGCAGCTGCAAGAGGGCCAGACAGCGATCCTGTTCCGGCTCCAGCTCCCACAAAGGGCACAGGAGCAGCCGCTCTGCAGAATCAAGCACCTCTGCGGCCATCCTACAACTGCTGACACGCCTGGTGGATCAGACCGTGCCTCCACGTCTGGTCCACAAGCATTCACGCTCTAAGGATGAACCGCCGCCTCCTCCACCTCCAAGACTACGTCGGAGAAACCTGATGAGCCACAGAAACAGGTACCGCCTGAGGACCTTACCTACCCCAAATTCCTGAGGAAGGTGGTAACCAAGCTTGGCCTACACACAGTGGGTCCTTCTTGTCGGAGGCCTCCTGAGGTCATGAAATACCTCAACGGACCTAAACCAGCGCTTGCCCTGACCCTCCACTGGAAACTGCAGGACAAGCAGTCAACCATATGGCAGACTCCGGCCTCCGGCCAGGCCTGCGCCAGACGCCTAGAGAACAAAATACCTCATCCACGTGGCACCGGGATTCAACAAGCCCAGTTCCCTCACCAGTCGATTGTGGTGGCTTCTGCATTGAAAAGCATCATGCACGCAGGCTAACCACCCACCAGGCCAAGACCCCAAGCTCCTCGACAACGTGGGGAGAAAAGCCTTCCAAGGAGCGATGCTCAGCGCCAAAGTAGCAGCGCATCAGTTCCAACATGTCCTATTTCAGGATGCCCTCCTAGCCGATCTCAAAGGCCAGCTTGCGGCCCTCCCCAAGGACTCACAGCTTGCAACTTCAGCCACTATGCAAGAATTGGCCGAATGCAGCAAGCATCTGATGAGCACAGCCTTTGATGCCTGACACTGCCATCTGGACGGCAGGCACGGCCATATCTGCCCGCCGCTATGCATGGCTACGGCCATCCGGCCTCACGGATGACACCCATGACAGGATCGCGGACGCACCCTGCTCCAGCGAGTCACTATTTGGCGACAAGGTCGCAGACACTATGAATGGCCTTAAAGAAGAACCCTAAAGACCCTAGCAGCAGACGGACTCGAACGCCCCTCCTGGTCGCAAAAAAGTTACTACCACAAACCATTCTCCTCTTCCAAGAGGTACTATGGTTCCTACCGGAAGTGGCAAGCACCAAAATATAAACAGGCCTACAACAGCTCTTCCTCCTTTCAGAGGCAGCAGCCGAGGGAGCGCAAGCAGAAAAAGCCGAACCCCCCAGCAGTCCAGTAAGAACTCCTCCTCCTTCTGACAACTCGACCCGGCCGGGCCTGTCACAGAGTGTCCCGGCAGCTCTACCAGTGGGGGGGGGTCCATGTTCCTGCCTGCCTGGCAGAATATCACCATGGACAAGTGGGTTCTCCAGATCATCCAGGCGGCCTACCGCTTGCGCTTCTCCTCTCCACCGTGGCAGCGCACACAGCCCACCAGCCAGCCCCCGCTGCACCTGGAAGCTTCTCTATCGGACCTCCTACAACAACTCCTCACGTCTCGGGTGATAGAGCAGGTGCCCCCCAGCGGAGTCAACACTGGTTTCTATTCCCGGTACTTCCTTATTCCCAAGAAGTCCGGTGGTCTCCGCCCAATTCTGGACCTCCGCAAGCTGAACAACTTCATCACGAAGGAGAAGTTCAGAGTGTACTTACTAAACTAAACTTGCTAGACTAGGGGACATGCAATGAAGCTACAGGGTAAACTATTTAAAACTAATAAAAGAAAATATTTCTTCACTCAACGTGTAATCAAACTCTGGAATTTGTTACCGGAGGATGTAGTGTAGCTGGATTTAAAAAAGGTTTGGACAAGTTCCTGGAGGAAAGGTCCATAAATCATTATTAAGAAATGACCCAGGATATCAATGCTTGACCCAGTACAAGCATTGCGGAACCTGTGTCTTTTGGGGAAACTGCTAGGTACGTATGACCTAGATTGGCCACTGTTGGGAACAGGATACTGGGCTTGATGGACCTTGGTCTGACCCAGTATGGCATATCTTATGTTCATTCTACCTCTCATCAAAGCGGGGGACTGGATGGCTACTCTGGACCTGAAGGATGCATACTCACATCCCAGTCCACACATCACACAGGAAGTTCCTGAGGTTCATAGCCCTGGGGTGCCACTACCAATATCGTGTCCTCCCTTTTGGACTCTCCCCGGCACCCAGTGTCTTCACGAAATGCATAGCGGTTGTCGTCTCACACCTGTGCAAACAAGGCGTCGCCATCTTTCCCTACCTGGACGACTGGCTACTGTCGGCGCCCTCTGTCCCCGAACTCAGGGACGCAGTGCGAACGACAAACCTGCTGGGCAGGCTGGGCTTCCTTCTCAACAAGGAGAAGTCTCGTCTGAACTCTGCTCTGGGCAGGGTCCATCGGGGCGATAATAGACACCTGTGCCTCCAAGGCCTTCCTTCCCGAGCAGCGGGTAAAAATCATCACTTACCTGGCCAAGAAGGTGTCCATGTCAAGACAGACCACGGCTCACGGCATCCTACGCCTCTTGGGTCACATGGCAACGACAACCTCGGTCCTGCCCCTGGCAAGACCACACATGCGCACCCTCCAATGGCACCTCCGGACCCACTGGAGACAATTCTCCCAACCTCTCTCCACCCGCGTCCCCATCAAGCCCAAGGTTGTCCAGAGCATGCGCAGGTGGGCCGACCCAGCCAACCTCTCAGTGGGCAAGGATCTACAACCGCACAGCTACCAACTCATCCTTACCACGGATGCATCCTCCACAGGATGGGGGGCACATCTTCTGCATCTCAGCACGCAGGGAGCCTGGTCCAGAACAGAACAGTCCCTTCACATCAATGTTCTCGAGCTCGGGGCAGTCTAGTATGCCGTACAGACATTCAGGTCACAACTGGCCAGAAAATCGTCCTGATACAGACAGACAACCAAGTGACCATGTTCTACATCAACAAGCAGGGGGGGCCACGAGGTCACGTTCCCTGCGCAAGGAGGCCCTCGCGACATGGTCATTAGGCTCTAGCCAACAACTGCTTCCTACAGGCGACCTACCTTCCCAGGGACCGGAACGCCTTAGCGGGCAGGCTGAGCAGACAGCTCCAACCCCACGAGTGGGCACTTCACGAAGAGGTGGCGTGCAACATCTTCCGTCGTTGGGGAACTCCCCAGATCGACCTCTTCGCAGCCGAAGTCAACACAAAGTGCCAGCTGTTCTTCTCCAAGCACCCATCACGCCAGAGGATAGCCTCAGATGCGTTCGCCATACCCTGGGGGGAGTGGGCTCTGGCATACACCTTCCCCCCAACCCCTCTCATGGCAGCGACGATACAACGAATCGTCAGGGACAGGGTGCACGTCATACTAATCGCCCACTACTGGCCACGACAGATGTGGTTCTCCCTTCTGCTTCGACTCGCCCAGGAACCGCCAGTCTGGTTACTGACGAGACCAGATCTGCTCACACAGAACGACGGCAAAACCCTGCATCCCAGCCTGGAGGTTGAAAGAATGAACCTCGGAAGTGCAACAGATAGTCCTGGCTTCCAGGAGACCGCCCACAAGAAAGTCATACAGCCTTAAGTGGAAACGTTTCAGCATAGGGTGTGCAGGCCACAGAGTCAGGCCAGCCTCTTGCCTACAATACCTCACACTGCTCTTCAACCTTGGCTTAATGCCACAATCCATCAAAGTCCACCTCGCAGCGATTGCTTCTCTTCACAAACTCCGGAGTGACTCGGCCACGAGCTCTCTCGCCACCCTGCCCATCGCGACGCACTTCATGAGAGACCTCAGAAATCTGCAGCCCCCAGTCCAGAAACCAGTACTGGCGTGGGACCTCAATGTCGGCCTACAGCAGCTTACGCAGGAGCCGTTCGAGCCTCTGCTCAGGGTGGGTAGCAAATACATGTCTTGGAAGACACTCTTCCTCATTGCCATCACCTCAGCAAGGAGGATTAGCGAGCTTCAGGCGCTGGTGGCCCACCCACCATACACGAAGCTCTACCATAACCAAGCATCCCTCCGGACCCACCCAAGGTTTGTACCTAAGGTCGTCTCTGCCTTTCATGTCAACCAGTCCGTGGAACTTCCTTCATTCTTTCCAGCTCCACACTCCTCGCCTGAAGAGCAGCGTCTTCACTCTCTGGACTGCGTCTGAGCCCTGCGCATCTACATTTGTTAGGAACTGGGGAACATTCTGGGGAAAGGAGGGGCTCTTCCGAAGGGATGGGCTTCACCTTAACCGGGATGGAACCAGGCTGCTGGCATTAACCTTTAAAAAGGAGATAGAGCAGCTTTTAAACTAGATAATAGGGGAAAGCCGACAGTCGCCCAAGAGCGCATGGTTCGGAAGAATGTATCCTTGAAGGATACTACAAAAAGCAGAGAGGTTCCAAAAAAGAGTAAAGTAGCCCAAATGCCCTCGAGTATGGAGCAGACAGAACTTAAAGATCCCAAATTACCCATGTCTACCAATAGCCAAATTAATATGAATAAAATACAGTCTCTAAAATGCTTGTATGCAAATGCTAGAAGTCTACAAAACAAGATGGGAGAGTTAGAATATATAGCACTAAACGAGAGGTTAGATATGATTGGAATATCAGAGACATGGTGGAAGGAGGACAACCAGTGGGACACTGATACCTGGGTACAAACTATATCGAAATGATAGAGCTGATCAAATTGGTGGAGGGGTTGCGCTCTATGTTAGAGAGGGCATTGAGTCAGAAAGGATTAAAGTTTTGCAAGAAACAAAATTTGCTGTAGAATCTCTATGGATTGAAATTCCATGTAAAAAGGGGAAGGCGATGGCAGTGGGGGTGTACTATCGTCCGCCTGGCCAGAATGAACAAATGGATGATGAAATGCTCAAAGAAATCAAGGAAGCTAGCAAAAGTTACAGTGCAGTAATAATAATGGGTGATTTCAATTACCCCGGCATCGACTGGGTCAGTGTCACAACAGGACATGCTAGGGAGATAAAGTTCCTAGATGAAATAAATGACTGCTTCTTGGAGCAGCTGGTTCATGAACCGACCAGAGGGGAAGCAATATTAGACCTAGTCCTTAGTGGAACACCAGATGTAGTGCAAGAGATAAGGGTGTTGGGGCCACTTGGCAATAGTGATCATAGCATGATCGCCTTTGATTTAATTAGTGGAGGAGGGATAGTAAGGAAATCCACAGTACTACCCTTTAACTTTCGAAAGGGAGACTATGATAGAATGAGGAAAACAGTTAAGAAAAAACTAAAAGGAGCAGTTGCAAAGGTTAAAGACGTACATCAAGCTTGGGTGTTGTTGAAAAATACTATCTTGGAAGCCCAGACCAGCTGTATTCCACGCTTTAAGAAAAGTGGAAGGAAGTCCAAAAAACTGCCAGCATGGTTTAAAGGTGAGGTCAGAGAGGCTGTTGTTGCCAAAAAAGCATCTTTCAGGAAATGGAATAAAGAGCCAAACGACGAAACCTGGAAACAGCACAAGCACTGGCAAGTCCAATGCAAGGCATTGATAAGACAGGCAAAGAGAGAATTTGAGAAGAAGCTTGCTGCGGAAGCAAAAACGCGAAATAAAGACCTTTTCAAGTACATTTGTAGCAAAAAACCTGTGAGAGAGTCAATTGGTCCATTAGATGATAAAGGGGTTAAAGGAGCACTAAGAGGCGACAAGGCGATAGCGGAGAGACTGAATGAATTCTTTGCTTCGGTCTTTACTGAGGAAGATGTAGGGATGTTACCCATGACTGAAGTGGTATTTAAAGGTGCAGAAGAATTGAAGGAAATATCGATACATCGGGAAGATGTCTTACAACTATTAGATAAACTGAAGAGTAGCAAATCACCTGGGCCGGATGGTATACATCCAAGGGTGTTGAAAGAACTGAAATATGAGATTGCAGAACTGCTATCAGTAATCTGTGAACTATCATTAAAATCATCTCTAATACCTGAAGATTGGAGGATCGCCAATGTAACACCAATTTTTAAAAAGGGTTCCAGGGGTGATCCGGGAAACTACAGACCGGTGAGCCTGACGTCAGTACCGGGAAAAATGGTAGAAACCATCATAAAGAATAAAATTACTCAGCATGTAGATAGTCACAACCTAATGGGAGACAGCCAACATGGCTTTAGACAAGGAAGATCGTGTCTTACTAATCTGTTATGTTTTTTTGAAGGAGTGAATAAACAGGTGGACAAAAGTGAGCCTGCTGATATTGTGTATCTGGACTTTCAGAAAGCCTTTGACAAGGTCCCTCATCAAAGACTTTTGGCAAAACTAAAGAGTCATGGGATAGGAGGCAGTGTACTATTGTGGATCAGGAACTGGTTAAAAGATAGAAAGCAGAGGGTAGGGCTAAATGGCCATTTTTCCCAATGGAGAAAGGTGAATAGTGGTGTACCCCAGGGATCTGTACTGGGTCCGCTGCTTTTTGACATATTCATAAATGACCTGGAAAGTGGAATAACGAGTGAGGTTATCAAATTTGCAGATGACACAAAACTATTTAAAGTTGTTAAAACCCAAGAGGATTGTGAAAAATTGCAAGAGGATCTTGATAAATTGGAAGACTGGGCATCAAAATGGCAGATGAAATTTAATGTGGACAAGTGCAAGGTTATGCACCTAGGGAAGAACAACCCAAACTATGGTTACATGATGCAAGGTTCCACATTAGGAACCACCACCCAGGAAAATGTTTTAGGCATCATTGTGGATACCATGTTAAAACCCTCGGTCCAGTGTGCAGCGGCAGCCAAGAGAGCAAATAGAATGCTAGGTATGATAAGGAAAGGAATGGAAAATAAAAACAAAAGATATTATAATGCCTCTATATCGTTCCATGGTGAGACCACACCTTGAATATTGTGTGCAATTCTGGTCGCCGTATCTTAAAAAGGATATAGCGATTTTAGAAAAAGGTACAGAGAAGAGCCACCAAAATGGTAAAGGGGATGGAAGGATACTCCTATGAAGAAAGGCTAAAAAGGTTAGGGCTCTTTAACCTGGAAAAGAGACGGCTGAGGGGAGATATGATAGAAGTCTATAAATTAATGAACGGAGTGGAACGGGTAAACGTAGATCGATTGTTTACCTTATCAGAATATAGAAAGACTAGGGGACATGCAATGAAGCTACAGGGTAAACTATTTAAGACTAATAAAAGAAAATATTTTTTCACTCAGCGTGTAATCAAACTCTGGAATTTGTTACCGGAGGATGTAGTAAAGGCTGTTAGTGTAGCTGGGTTTAAAAAAGGTTTGGACAAGTTCCTGGAGGAAAGGTCCATAAACCATTATTAAGAAGTGACCGAAGATATCAATGCTTGACCCAGTACAAGCATTGTGGAACTTGTGTCTCTTGGGGAAACTGCTAGGTACATATGACCTAGATTGGCCACTGTTGGAAACAGAATACTGGGCTTGATGGACCTTGGTCTGACCCAGTATGGCATATCTTATGTTATGTTCTTATGATAAGTCAGCCACACAATCCTACCCACCTCCCCTGTATGAGGGTTGCCTGTGCGGCCTGCGCCCTAGCCACAAGGGCATAGCTAGTCACTCACTGGCCTGGCTAGGGGCGGGGCGGGCCGGGCCAGGTAGGTGGGACCACCTCACACATGCTCAGAAGATTCTGAGCTCTAGAGAGCACTTCCGTCATGGCGCCGGATGACGTCACCAGGTGTGGCTGACTTATCCTGCTGTCCACGGAGAACTCTCGTTACAGGTAAGTAACCCTGTTTTCAGGTTACTAGGGAGTACCTACCCAGCAGATCCTAATGGGTAGATCCACTTCTACACTGTTCATTCCTAGAAGCAAAACGATGACTATCCCCAAATCTACTTGGCAAGTCTAAAGTTTCTAGAGAACAGGTTCATTATTAGTCAAGGTCAGTAGTATAAAGCTAGATGTTAAACATCTCCAGAAACAAATTCTACAAATGTGATTGTACACTGGATGAACACAACCTTAAATTGTTTTGAATCTGCTTCTATATATATCGATATGGAGAGCTCTCTAGCCCCCGTTTTGTTTCCAAAGGGTAATCAACCATTCACTTTTAACTTGTTTCACAACTCTTTTACTCATACAGTATCTACTCCATCTATTCTCTATGCTTAAAAGAATTCTGAAGACACGTGATGTGCTGAGAGCAGACGCAGTGAGCTCTCTCTCTCCAGGGGTTCCCCCTTTTCGAGCATTAAACCACCTGCCCCAGCGTGAACCGAGTCCTCTAACAGTGCATAGCACAATTCTGAGAACAGAGCCCTCACCACCAGTGGGGCTTGGAGCTGGAACGGGATAAAACCAGTACACCAAAAACAAAGAGAAAAGCAGGGCCTGCAGCAGCTAAGATGGTAGAGCAGCCTACTTCTCCACAGTAACTGGCGCAAATGGCACTGGTCGAGGAAGTGACAGCCGAGGTGTTTGGGGCCCTTGCCAGCAAGTTTGATACGCTCACAGGTAAACAGGACTCTCTAAATAAAACTTTTGACCTGTTCGGCGGTCGGATGCAAGAAGCTGAATTAATAGCTAAGATGGGAAAAAAATGCCATAATGCATGAGTGGAGAAATACACCGCAAGCTGTTTTTGCATTTGGGTTATGAAGCTAAATTAGACAACATGGAGAATAGAAGCAGGTGAAATTACCTGCATTTCATCGGCATCCTGAACACAGTGAAAAAGAATTAAGGGGCTATCTGGAGACTCTGCTTCCCCAAGACTTGCCCCTGGGAACGGGCTGTGGTCCAATGCACACTGAGAAATCACACCAGGTGGCCCACCTAAAACCTCTGAGTGCAGACCTCACATTGTATTGGCACAATTTCTAGACTACGTGCAGAAAGATAGAGTGCTGCATGCCACGAAAAGCCTAGGCCAGTGATGGCTAACCTTTTTGAGCCCGAGTGCCCAAACTGCCGCACAAAACCAAAGAATTTCCTCAAAGTGCCAGCACGTCATTTGCATAAGTGGTCTTATTTGCATAAATATTTGCATAATGTTACCATACACTAACTTTTAGTAAACATGTCTCTTAATGAGTGTATGGATAAAGAAAGACTAAAAGATTTCTACATTACTATAATCCAGTGCCAACCGCCAGGCACATTAGGAACTACTACAAACGCTGCCCATTTAGAACCCATAGCAAACCCGCCGTATCCTGACAGCATTACCAGGACTCACAAAGCACCATACCCTACCTATCAAAAGGCAACACTGCAAATATTAAACCAATACATTTCAGTGAATACTGGGGAAAGAGAACAAGTGGCAACGTCAAATAGGAATTTCCTCTTGTACCAAACAAAGCGCAGATGTTAATGATGCACATTTCCCAGAGCTGACATATTCCAGTTAATAAATTCAAAATAAAGAGATATCGTTCTACCTTTTGTGCATTTTTTTTCAGTTGCAATTGGTCCAGCCATTTTCTTCTGGTTTCTTCATGTTTTCTGCTAACTCTCCATCGTCTGCTGTCCATTTGTCCTTTCTTCTCTCTTCTAGTTTTTTTTCCATTCTCTCTCTCTCTCTACATCTGCTTTAACATACTAATCTTTCTCCTTTTGCTCTTTCCTCATTCCTATTTCATCCACACAAATTTTACCCCTCCATCCTCAATCCCCAATTACTCTCCCAATACCTGGCCAATTGTAGATTTTTCATCCCTCCTACACAAAATATTTTTCCCCTCTCCATTTTACTCTCCCAGCCCCATCCCATTCTAATCCTCCCCCAACATCAGCTCCCTTCTAGTTCCAGTCTCACCCAGCATCCATTCCCTTCTTCAAGCCCCCCACTTCCCCGCAGCCCATTTCCATTCCAAGCCCCGTCCCCCTCAGCTATGTGCAGTTCAAGCCCCCCACTTCCCCTCAGCCCATTTCCATTCCAAGCCCCATCCCCAACAGCTATTTGCAGTTCAAGCCCCCTTCCACTCAGCCCATTTCCAGTCCTAGCAACCCCCCCAACCCATTACCAGTCCTAGCCCCCCATAGCCCACTCCCAGTCCTAATCCCACCAGCCCATTTCCAGTCCTAACCTCCCCATCAGCCCACTCCCAGTCCTAATCCCCCGTCACTCAATTTTTAGTTTAAGCCCCCCCATCGCATATCACCACTCCTAACCCCCCCCCCGCGCCCATCACCACTCCTACCCCCCCCAGCGCCCATCACCACTCCTACCCCCCCCCAGCCCAGCGCCCATCACCACTCCTACCCCCCCCAGCCAGCCCAGTGCCCATCACCACTCCTAACCCCCCCCAGCCAGCCCAGTGTCCATCACCACTCCTAACCCCCCAGCCCAGTGCCCATCAACACTCCTAAACCACCCAGCCAAGCACATTACTACTCCTAACACCCCCCAGCCCACCCCATCACTAATCCTAGCCCCCCCCAGCCCAGCCCAGCCAATCACCACTCCTACCCCCCCAGCCCAGCCCAGCCCATCACCACTCCTAAGCCCCCCCAGCCCAGCCCATCACTACTCCTAACACCCCCCAGCCCAGCCCAGCCCAGGGAAAATTAAAAAAAAAAAGAAAACCTGTCTGCTGCCGCTGTCGGGGCCGCCGCGGCAGAATCGAGCGTGCCGCGGGGCCCCCCGGTACCCGGCACAGCCTCTCCTCCCTGTAGCAGCTCTCTCGTTGGAGCTGAAGTCAGACGCGCCGGCTTGCAGAGCGCGAGGGAAGAGTTTTTCCCTCGCTGCTCTGTTAAGCCCGCGGGGGCTGATGGGAAGTTCCCATCAGCCCCCGCGGGCTTAACAGAGTCGCGAAAGGGAAACTCTTCCCTTCGCGCTCTGCAAGCCGGCGAGTCTGACTGCAGCTCCAACGAGAGAGCTGCTACAGGGAGGAGAGGCTGTGCCGGGTACAGGGGGGCCCCGCGGCACGCTCGATTCTGCCGCGGCGGCCCCGACAACGGCAGCAGACAGGGTTGTTGTTTTTTTTTCGATGGCGGACCTTCCCGCGTGCCAGCTGCAAGGCCTTCGCGTGCCACAGCTGGCACGCGTGCCATAGGTTCGCCATCGCTGGCCTAGGCTCTATTACCCATGAGGGACTACAGATACACATTTACCAGGACTATTCAATTGCAATGAGTCAAAGAAGCAGAGTCTATGCTCTTTATGCCAATGGCTGGTGGAAGAAAAGATCCAATTTATCGTGCAGCACCCAGCTCAACTACAAATCTTCTGTAATGGCAAAAGCAGAACCTTTGAATCCACAGAAGAGGTGCTCCAGTAACTGCAGACCTTGCAACCAGCATCATCAACAATGGAAGAACCTTCAACAGAGACGGCATAAAAACTCTAAAGCAGGGCTTATTGCTCGATGCGATAGTAACAGGGACCTCGTTGAACTGAGCCTTGTTAATGCTAGAACACCAAGTAAGGTAGTGACTGCTGGACATAGACTGCCGAAAATGATCACAGGGCCTAGAACGCTGGAACAATGTGGATGATTTGAAAATCTAGTCTTGCCATTGAGATCCTGCAAGTCAGAGGACAGGGGATGTCTGTTGTGGGCAGAATGGAAGCAGTGCCTTTACAAAAGAAGGCGAATTTGTGGAGGTGAGTTTGGAAGGCCCATTGCTTTCTGTGGAGACTAGTTTAAGAGCCTAGAGATGACAATTTGAATAGACATGGGTAAAGTACCATGAGATAAAATAGGAGAGTTTTGTAATATCTGCACTATCCTAGGACGGGGTGAGAGGAAAGGAAAGAAAGGGAGCAGTGCGAGGCTGAATGGTGGGAATTGTGTGTGAATATAGGAATAGATATAAATGGTAAAATGTAGAGGGTGTGGGGCATTTGGAGAGATGAATATTATGCATGGAGGTGTTAAGGACAGAGTCTACTAGGGTCAATTAAGTTGTACTGGTGGGCCACGGGGTGGCGCTCAGGCACTGGACACCACTCTGGGAGTCTGCAGGGCTAGGAAATAATGCGCTCCGAATGTATTAAATGTAACAAGTTGAAACCTTTGAATCCCGGACCTGGAGTGATGGAAGGTGGAGTATTAAGCCTAGAGAACCAAGAACGCATGAGAAATAGGTGATGGGGTGGGAGGAAGACGAGCCATGGAGGTTTTGTATGTTGGGCGAGTGATAGCCAGGGAGGGGGTAGAGCGACAAGGATTAGCAATTACAACAACAAGCGAAGAGGTGGGGGGGCGAGGAGGGAGTACCCCTGACACACTGGTGACATGTCCTCAAACGTGCTGGCCAGTAAGGAAGGGGGATCAGACCGCTACAAAATGAAATGAGAAGTTCAGCACAGAGCTGTCATAAATTTGTAGATATGAGAGAAGGGGGGGCAGAGGAGGAGAAGGGATATATATATCTTGAAGGTGAGTTGCAAGCAATCCTACACAGGTGCTCGAGCGCATGTAAATCAACAGAGACAGAAAAGGGAGGCCCTAGAGTAGAGGGGGGGGCCTTGAACTACAGACCTCAGAACCCTGTTTTTAGGAGCTACAGGTACTGGAAAACAGCTGAAAGTCAGCCCACAGAAGTTTCAGGAAATATGTACCCCAATGAAATTGTATAAAATACTATGCGCATTAGCACAACATAGCCTTCCTTCAGGAGCTGCACCAGTTCACTTCAGAACACAACTCAACGAGATTGGGCTCTAAAAACTTGATCTACCCAGGCATAAGGTAAACAGGGAAGGGTGGTAGTCCTATTACACAAGCGCCTACGGTTTACATGCACAAATGAGATCTCAGAGGCTCGAGGTAGGCATGTTATCATCCAGGTGGGGGGGGGGGAGGGGGGATTTGGAAGGCCATCCATTGACTCTGTAACATATATGGCCCGAATGGACCAGAGGTATTGTTTTACCCACATTTGGCTGCCAGATTGGTGGGTGGTAACTTGAATGGGGTCCATGACCCTTTAATAGATACATCACGCCTGGCGATGGGAACCTGAGAGCATACTGCACGCATCCTGTGGCAATTTTATTGCCGGTTGCATCTGGTAGACCCTTTACGACTTTTGCATCCAGTTGAAAGGGACTATATACATCTGTCGAGAGCCCATGGTACTAGTGCATGTATTGACTACCTGCTCCTGTCCGAACATCTTTCCTCAGGTGGAGGGAGCCCAGATAGGGCCAGGGGAGATAGAACATGACTGGCATAAACGATGCGAGGGTTCACGGTGTGGCGTTTCCCTTGAATTATATTAAAAAGATGAACAATTCTGAACTTACATAAAAAGAGCGCTGGCAACTCTATGAAAGTAACAATTCACAACATCACAAAAAAATAGTAATTACACTTACCTGGTAATTGTAGTTCCTTGAGAGACGACAGCTTAGTCCTCGACGTATGGGTAGTGTACCTCCTCCTGCAGCATGAAGACTGGACCAATCAGAATTCAACTCCCCTGGATCCGTCACCCCAGGCAACTCTGGAACTCCAGTGAACTACTGTCAAAGCAAACTCAAACACATAGCTAACCTTTACGAAGGTCCCTTTACAGGATATATATTGTTTTGTTTTGGTTTTTTTTTTTTTTTCTTTTTTCGTTTTGAAATTGTATCCAAAAGCCACTAGACATAGGGACGGAAAGTCCCGCCCCTGCCACTGCAGAAACAGAGAGCGAGCATGAAAGGAAACAAAAAACATTGTAGCGAAAAGCAAGGAAAAGAAGGAAAAGAAGAGAACGCACTCACCTGGGAATATGTACCTCTGAACCCAAGGCGTGCCGCGCTAAAAGAAAGGAAATAGGGAGAGGCAGGAGGACTAAGCTGTCGTCTCTCAAGGAACTACAATTACCAGGTAAGTGTAATTACTATTTCCTTATCGTTCCTCCAGCTTAGTCCTCAACGTATGGGATGTATCAAAGCAGCCTAACGGGCGGGATTTTGCCAGCCGGCACGCAGAACCGCGGAACCAAAACCGGCATCGCTCGCCGCCAAGACATCAAGTCGATAATGTTTACTGAAAGTATGCAAAGAAGACCACGTGGCCGCCTTACAGATATCCACTGGCGAAACTAATCCGAACTCCGCCCAGGACGCGGCTTGCGCTCGCGTAGAATGAGCACGCAACCCCATAGGCGGGACTCGACCGTGTAAGAGATAAGCCGAGCCAATGGCTTCTTTAATCCACCGAGCAATAGAGGCCTTTGCCGCCGCTTCACCTTTGCGGGAACCTCCAAACAGCACAAATAAGCGGTCCGTTTTACGAAAATCACTGGTAACTTTCAAATAGCGGCGCAAGACCCTCTTGAGGTCCAACCGACTGAGACCGCGATCCGAAGCCCGTCCCTCCGACTCCGAAAATACCGGAAGGGAAACGACCTGATTCAAGTGGAAAGGAGAAGCCACCTTAGGTAAAAAGGAAGGCACAGGTCGCAGAACCACCTTTTGAGCCGAGAAGGACAGGAAAGGCTCTCTGCATGAAAGAGCCTGGAGCTCAGAAATACGGCGTGCCGAACAAATCGCCACAAGAAAAACCGTTTTGAGAGTCAAATCCTTTACGGAACTGCGAGAAAGAGGCTCAAAAGGCGCTGCCGAGAGGGCCCTCAACACCAAATTAAGATCCCATGAGGGCACCGAGACCCTGCGAGCCGGACGTAACCGAGAGACAGCTCGCAAGAAACGAACTACATCAGCATGAGCCCCTAAAGACACACCTTGAACCTTTCCACGATAACAGGACAGTGCCGCCAATTGGACACGCAAAGAACTGGCGGCCAAACCTTTAGCAAAACCGTCTTGCAAGAAATCCAGGATCACCGGAAGAGAGGCTGTAGCCGCTCGTAGCTGATGTCGAGAGCACCAGTCCTCAAAAATACGCCAAACGCGAACATAGGCCAGCGACGTGGAACGTTTGCGCGCTTGCAACAGGGTCGCCACGACCGAACGGGAATAACCCCGTTTCCTCAGCCGAGCCCTTTCAATAGCCAGGCCGTAAGAGAGAATTTCCCCACTTGAGGCATGCGAAGAGGACCCTGACACAACAGATCCGGAACCAAGGGAAGCCTCCACGGAGAACCGTCCACCAACCGCATCAGATCGGCATACCAAGGACGACGAGGCCAATCTGGCGCTATCAACAGCACTCGACCCCGGTGAGCCTCGATACGCTGAATCACTCGTCCCAGCAGGGGCCACGGAGGAAACACGTAGAGAAGACCCGCGGAGGGCCAAATCTGCAAGAGGGCATCCAAACCCTCGGACATCGGCTCCCGCCGTCGACTGTAGAATCGAGCCGCCTTCGCCGAGTGGAACGTGGCCATCAAGTCCATGACCGGTTGTCCCCAATGCTGAACCAGCTGTGCAAACACCCTGGGATGAAGTTCCCATTCGCCGGGATCCACCTGAACCCTGCTGAGAAAGTCCGCCGTTACGTTGTCTTTTCCGGCGATGTGCGCCGCGGAGAGGGCTGGCAGTCGGGGCTCCACCCACTCGAACAACGTTCGAGTCTCCGCCTCCAGACCGACGCTTCCGGTTCCCCCCTGTCGGTTGATGTAGGCCACAGTCGCCGCATTGTCGGAGAGAACTCGCACCGCCCAAGACGATATCCGAGTCTCGAAGTGTTGCAATGCCAATCGAACGGCCCGAAGTTCCAAGCGATTGATCGACCAAGTGCTCTCCTCCGGAGACCAGAGCCCCTGAGCGAACTGACCCTCGTAGTGAGCGCCCCAGCCCGTCAGGCAGGCATCCGTCAAGAGCGGAACCCACATTGGCTGCTCCAATGGCATCCCTACGCGAAGTGTTACTGGACTCAACCACCATCGGAGGTCCCGCCGAACCGCCATCGGGCAAGGTAGACGTTTGCTCAGGGAGTCGGACTGGTTGGACCAGCGACGGAGCAAGGCCCGCTGGAGCGAACGCATGTGAAAGCGTGCCCAAGGCACTACCTCCAGAGAAGCTGCCATAGTCCCCAGCAATTGCAGATAATGCCATGCCGACGGGGCTGGAGACTGACGGAACTTCCGCACGAGGGACTGAAGGGTCAAGATCCTGCGGTCGGGAAGAGAAACCAACCCCGCACATGTTTCGAACTGCACCCCCAAATACTCCAGGAGCTGCGTTGGTACCAAATGGCTTTTGTGGGGGTTGACCACCCAGCCGAGCGACTGTAAGAGCGCCACTACCTTTGCCGTCGCCGCCAAGCTTTCCGCGCGAGACTTCCCGCGAATCAACCAATCGTCCAGATAGGGATGCACTAGTACGCCGTCTTTGCGCAAGGCTGCTGCCACCACCACCATGATTTTGGTGAAGACCCGCGGTGCGGTCGCCAGCCCGAAGGGCAAAGCCTGAAACTGGAAATGACCCCAGGGCAGTGCGAAGCGGAGATACTTCTGCTGGTCTTCTCGAATCGGGATATGGAGATAAGCCTCCGTGAGGTCGAGAGACGTGAGAAACTCGCCCCGGCGAACAGCTACTATGACGGACCTCAGGGTTTCCATTCGAAAGTGGGGAATCCGCAGACAACGATTCACTCCTTTGAGATCCAAAATGGGACGAAGATCTCCACCCTTCTTTGGCACCACGAAATAGATGGAGTACCGTCCCAGACCATATTCCGCTTGTGGTACGGGAATAACCGCCCCCAGCAGAAGAAGACGATCGAGCGTTTGGCGGACCTGAAGGGTCTTTCGGACACCCCGGCAGGGGGACGCTACAAAGGAATCGAGCACTGGACGTGCCAAATCGAGAACATACCCGTCCCGAATGATGTCCAAAACCCACTGATCGGAAGTAATTTGGGTCCAAGCGGAGAGAAAACGTCGAAGACGTCCTCCGATTAATGGTAGCTCCACCTGGACCCGCCGCCCTTCATTGGGGCTTGCGAGCGGCTGGGGAACCGGTCGCCGAGAATCCTCGGCTGGCTCCTCGAAAGCCACGAAACCCCGACACTCTGGAGCTAAATCTGCCACGCTGGAAGCCGCCATAACGGGGCGAACGGAACCTACGAAAGTCCCGAAACTGCCCCCGAGCCACCGGAATCGACCTACCCCGCTTGGGTCTGTCTTCCGGTAGGCGACCGCCTTTGGACTCTCCTAGATCTTTGACCAATTTATCCAAATCCTCACCGAAGAGGAGTCTACCCTTAAACGGTAATTTTCCCAACCGTGACTTGGAAGAGCCATCGGCCGCCCAACTTTTTAACCAAAGGGCTCGACGGGACGCCACCACGGATGCCATGCTATTAGAAAGAGCGCGGATGAGATCATACTGGACGTCCGCCAAATACGCCGCACCAGATTCCAAGCGGTGAACTTCCGTCAACATGTCGGCCTCCAAGGAAGGAGTCTGCTGAAACCGCTGAACCCAGCGTAAACAGGCACGGGCAACCCAAGCACCACAGACGGAAGCCTGTAAGGCAATCGCGTCCGCTTCAAAGGCTTGCTTTAACAGTCCGTCCATTTTCCGATCCTGCGGCTCCCGTAAAGCCGCACTCCCTTCCACCGGAATGGTGGTTTTCTTAGTCACCGCCGACACGGCTGCGTCGACTTTAGGAGACCGAAAACGTTCTAGATCTGCGTCTGACAAAGGATAAAGACGACGCATAATCTTAACCCCTTTGAGGCCCGATTCAGGAGTGTCCCACTCGGCCTGAATCATCTGGTCAATTACTTTGTGAATGGGAAACACCACATTAGTTTGTCGCACCGCTTGAATGATGGGATCCGCTCCGTCGGCCTCCGCCACCGGAGCCGTAGGAGCCAACCCCAAAGTCTGAAGCGCCTCCGAAACCAGAGCTGGCAGCTCCTCACGGCGGAACACGCGAATAATCTTTGCCTGATCCTCCGGCTCGGGAAGCTCGCCCTCTTCCAAACCATCGGCATCCACCTCCTGGTCGAACTCAGGTTCATCACCTTCAGGCCATTCAGCCTCTGAAGGAAAAGAGTCGTGCACCCGCTGCCGCTTAGGAGCCCTGCTGTCGGACAACGGGGACTCTCCGGAAGAGGACTGAGCAGACAGTCCCTGCGCTGGGGCAGGTGCAGCTCCCATAACCTGGCGCCTACGGCAGAACGCCTGGTGCAGGAGCAAAACAAAATCGGGAGAAAAATCCTCCAAGGGCAAAGCCCCCCCGAGGCTGGACTGTCCTACAGATGGTAAGCAACTGGCAGAAGAAAGCCCCGAGGGTCCCTCCAAAGGAGACTCCAAGTCTCCTGTTGCGGCAGCAGTCTGTGCCGTCGTAGGTAAAGCACTTTCCAGGCGCTGTTCCATACTGCGGGACAGCGAGGCACAGCGAGGGCACACTCCTGTCTCCGCGTCAGCGCCCCGCCGAGATCCACAAATGAGACAGAGGGATCCCCCTGGCATGGGAACCTTTGCGCTGGGAAAGCTAGCAGTGCACTACTGAAAATGGCAAGAACCGGCTGAAGGCCCCAAAGGAACCCAGCGGTAATTGAACGGTAGCAGCCAAGGAAATATCTGTGCAGATGTAAGGAGGGAAACTTCTCCCCCTTGCTCAGCTAGCAGCAGATGAGACTCCCGATAGATCAGGGCCCTTTCTGTCCCCCTGTAAATCTCTGTACATATATATATATTTTTTTTTTTTTTTTGTAAAGATTAGGCCACCCAAGGACACCCCAGGGCAGACCAACCGCGTATTCCACAACTGCCCCGCTGAGAAGAGGAAGCACACGCTGAGCACCTCCCCCCCCCTTAGGAGCCGCGAGACCGGTGGATGCGGAGGATAAAGGGCTGACCAGAAACTAAAAACAACTGAAAACAAGAGAAAACTGATGAAACCAGCTAAAATATGGAAGGAAATGAAAGAAAGGAAAAAAGGCTACCGCGGGAAGCACGAAGGAAAACAAACCGCGATTCAGAAAAAAATGGCCGCGGCAGTCAGGAAAGTTGGCGCGCTTTTTCCCCCGCCGAGAAAAAACCGCCCGAGGGAAGCCAACCCCGCATGCAGAGACCTCGCACCCCCCAAATACCGCGACCCCGGGAGTCCCCCGAACAAGCAGGCTTAGTACAGAGAAATCGCAGAACAGCAGGGGAGATTACAGAACGCGGCTCTGAAGCAGTTCTGATCTGCCCCAGCTGACAGCATTCACCGGCACCAAATAAGTAAATTCAGCAACCCTCCGGAGAGGAGTCGCTGTGCAGCTGCCGCCGGAGCTCTGCCCCGAAGATCCCTGGGGCAGAGATCCGTTCATCCAAAGGGGAAATGACTCACAAATCAAAAGCGGCAAAGGCTGAGCAGGAGAGGGACTTTCCTGAGGCCCCCCCCTCACGGAGTGCCGTGATAGTAAGAAGAAATTTAAAGGAATAGTAACCTGACAACTATAAAAGAAAAATAAGCCCAAATAGGACCCAAACTAAAGACCCTAAAAGGTTAGCTAGGGAAAAAAAGACAAATAACTCCTCAACCAGTGAGCCCAGCTAGGCTCACTAACGTCTTCCTGCTGCATGAAGACTGGACACACTGGAGTTCCAGAGTTGCCTGGGGTGACGGATCCAGGGGAGTTGAATTCTGATTGGTCCAGTCTTCATGCTGCAGGAGGAGGTACACTACCCATACGTCGAGGACTAAGCTGGAGGAACGATAAGGAACTTCCGAACTTCTTTGGGAAACCGGTCTTGAGAGGTGATATCATCGCATATTCCACATGCTGGAGACGCCCACCCATTGTGCACGTACTGTGCATGGAGCAACAGGTGGGTATTAGCATGCAGAATATATACCCATCATCCAACTGGAGATGTCCGCACGCATCTTCGCGATACAGGCCACACTAAACGAGGTCTTGCATCAACATGAGAAAGTTGCTCATGCATTATAAAATTTCAACTTTACAAACACAGGGATAAGATGGGGACTCTTGGTACATTGCCTTTGCGGCACAAGACCAGACTGAACGGTTTCCCTATTGCGTATGGAAACAGGCAGAACCTATAAAGATAAAACAGATCTCACAACTTTCAGGCCTTTTACCAGGATCTCTACACAGCGGAGCAGGTCCCCCCTAGATCGGCTGACAACCTATTTGCAAAAATTGTTACTGCTTACTTACACAGGGATATTAATTGGAATGAGCGGGAAGTCTGCCGCTTTATTTGGAAGCTGGCCTGTCTTGCATCTCCTTATCTAAGCTACGAGAGCCCTGGAAACAAGGGGGTATTGGGTTGCCAGATATATTACATTATGCCCAAGCCTGACACTTGAGGGATTGATTAGGACATACAGAAATGTTTACCCCTCGAGCTTTCAAAGAAGAATTTGTGGAGCCTTATTCACTGATAGCAGTGTTGCACTTGACTTGGACAGCCACGAACTACCAATGCAGCTTCACCAAAGTTTGTTGGTGGCCCCAGTGAGAGGGGTGTAGCAGTATTTGTGTGCCCAGTGACGTACACAGATAGGAGTCTCAAGCTTTCTTCCAATTAGAGGAAACTCACGGTTTACACCGGGACTGGGCAGACAATGGGATAAATAGTATAGGACATGTGGTGGGTCAGATGAAACTGTTTCCGGCATTGTGCCAGGAATTTGAGCTGCAGAGAACCTAGATTTTTGCTTACCATCAACTCCAACACTATGTAAAATCTCTCCCGGTGGAAAGCCTGATGGCAGAGCGGTCTGGGCAGGTTTTACTATTTTTTGACATGGGCGATTGAGAGTAAATGTCCCTGTCTCAATTGTGCCAGAAGCGAGCGAAGTGGTGGCCACCAAACAACTTTGCTGACATTTAGATTAGGCGGGTGGCGGAACTGGGGTAGCCAAAGTCAAGGGAGCAGTGTGGACAGCATGGATGCATATACCCAGTCTGGTGCACTCGGCAAGACTTAGGGAGCTCCAACTTAGGACAGTGTCTGGAACTCAATTTTCTCCCCGGCGAGTCTTGCGAAGTGGTATGACATATACTGGTGACTGCCTGTGGTGTGGCGCAAGCATGGCTGACTTAGGCCCTATGTGGTGGGCGTGTGTGCAGATACAGGATTATTGCCACTGGATTCAAATATATGTGAGCAGTTTAATAGGTCAACCCGTGATGTGGGCAGGAATGCTTGTGGTGTTGGATCACCTCCCCTCCAGTAGTCTTTCCTCCTGTAGATTGAATGGAAATGATGCCTCAAACACCTGCGTAGCGAAATTGTCTTTGGAATGGTCGGGGGGGGGGCGGGACAGAGATGTAGCTCTATTATAAACTACAATTAACTATTCAAGTTTGATAGTACTCAGTTGTCCCAGGGCATGGTGTAATTGTACCCACCCGACCCGAGGACTGTCCGTCTGTGGTTTATTAATAAACTGTATACGTATAATGGAGGGGAGGGAGGGGGCAGTAATGGGGTGATAACCTAAATCCTTGTATTATATGCCACAATGCTGTTATATTTTTTGCTTCTGGTTCTAAATCTAAGGCTGCCCATACTTCTGTGTATTTCTTGGTTCCATAAACAGTTTTAAATATAAAAAGAATTTGTCCATTAAGCCTGTCTTTATCAGAGAGCTGCTCCAAAACTATTTTTTTGTTGCCACTTTCAGTACATATTCTAGTCCTACTATATTTTGTTGATATCAGGCAACCACAACCTTACACAGTTATGGTCATGCCACAGACTTATAGACACATACTACTTGCATTCTGCTTTCTATTCTTTCCAAATAATTCTTAAAAAAAAAAAAAAAAGTAAAATTTAAAATGTTAATTGTTGCCCCCCTAAAATTAGAACTTCTGCCACTCTTTAAAAATGTGTCCACATTGTGACTTCATCCACCATTTAAATGCCCTGATGCCCCTCCCCCTCAATCTTGCAGTATTCATATGCAATGCCTCAGTCTGCTTCATTACTTCTACATAAATTATTAATTACATTTTATGAACCCGCTGCAAGTATATTTTACACTTGCTTTAAGTAAACTTCATTATAAATCAGTCATTCATTCTATATGAAGTAAACGAGTATGATATAGTCAAAAATCAAACAAACCAACCAACCTTCAAAAGACAATGGATTTATGACTCTGATCGTATTAAATTCTGGGCCAGTGTATTAGTAACTACCACTGCCTACTCCCTCAGATCAGGGTAAAAACTGGGTCATCCCCAGGGCCGGCCCAACCATTAGGCAAATTAGGCATTCAACTTGAGCAGCAGCTTCTGAGGGAAGCAAAGAGCAGGGCATTCAAAGCCAAACAGATTCTAACAGCCAGAGTGGGAGAGGAGGGGGGGGGAGGGGTATAATGCTTCAGGTTTGCCTAGGGTGCCAACAACACTGTGATCCATCTCTGGGGCCGGCCCTGGTCCTCTGGATCTAGGTTATACTACCTTAAAATCTGATCCACGGAGGATCCAGATTTTACCTATTTAACAGCAGGGATTTAAATGAGCATTGGCACAATCGTTTCCTATAATGCTAGAGTGCAGCACCAGCCAGGTTTCTTTTCCAGCAGTGAAAAGTTAATTCTGAGAAATAGCCAAAATTAGATCTGCGGCATTTGGCTCTCTCAGAATTAACTTTTCACTGCTGGAAAAGAAATCTGGCTGGTGCTGCCTAGTAGCACTACAGGGGCAGTTGCACCAAACCCTGTTAAATTCCCACCACTAAATAGGTACAGTTATGGTTAACATTATTGGCACCTTTGCATTTTAGGTATATTGTGTACATTATCTTGAGAAGTAAATTGAAAATATTCCAACTCTATGCCATAATATTTTAACAGGCACTCTTCACTGATAGTTGGAGGCTGTCATCGCTGCCATGGGTTGTGCAACCAAATGTTTCTTATAGCCATCTATAAGTTTGTATATCTGTCTGCTGGAAATTTCCCCCACTTTCAACTGCAATTTGTCCAGCTCATTAATATTTTCAGAATTCCTTTTACCAATGGCAGATATCAGCTCTTTCCAAAGGTTCTTGATTGGATTGAGATCAGAACTCATTGCTGGTCAGTTTAAAAACAGTCCATTTGTTCCTTTTTAACCATTCTTTTGTACTTTTGGATGTATGTTTTGGGTCATTGTCCTGCTGGAAGACCCATGACCTTCGGCCCAGATCTAGCTTTCTGATACTAGGTAGCACATTTTGCTCCAAAATATCTCAGTAATCTCCGACTTCATGATTCCTTTTTACATTCCTGGCCTCCAATTCCTGAGGCAGCAAGACAGCCCCATAACATTATGGAACCTCCACCATATTTAACTGTAAGAAGGCTGTTTTCCTCCTTATAAAAGTTTCATTTCTTTGCCTGTAAACGTATCCTGGTTTGCAATACCAGAGAGCTCAAGTTTGGTTTCTGTCCACAGAACATTTTCCCAGAAGGATTGTGTTTTCTCAAAGTGGCTTTGGGAAAAGATCAGGTGTGCCTTTTAATGTCTATCGTTGAGCAGTGGGATCCTCCTTGACCTTCACCCATGAAGTCCTTCTTTGTTTAGTGCATGACGTATGGTGCAAATTGAACCAATCCCTCCAGATTGCTCCAGATCAGTCTTAAGCTCTTTGGATGTTGTATGTGGTGTTTTTCCAACATGTCGCACTAACCTTTAAAAACTTCTTGGATTAAATTTCCTCTTCCCACATCCTGGGAGGGTTCTTGACTGTTCCATGAGCAGAAAACTTCTTACTAAATGCAAGCTGTAGACACAGGACTCCCAAGGTCTTTGGAGATGGCCTTGTGCCCCTTTCAAATTTGATGTTTGTCAGAAAAGCCATTATCACCAGTCTCGGGCAGCTCTCGTCTTCACCATTATCAAAATGGAACAGGGAATGAATGTGTCCATTTTAAACATTCATTTTAAACATAACATTTAGACTGTATATTCTATATAATATGATGTTCCTTGTAAATATGTTCTGTTATAATATGACGTTCCCTGTAAAACAAACTTGCTTTGTTAACTATTGTTCACTGTAAACCGCAACTGAACTTTGGAAGATGCGGTATATAAATGTGTATAAAATAAATAAATAAACAAATAAACAAACATTCGAACCATCATTCATTGGATGATTCAATTCATATGAGTAATGACAGTTGATCACAGGTGCATCTAATTTTACTGCAATGGTGTTTCTTCTATTTAAACTGATTTGAATGGTTTATAAAGATGCCAATAATTATGTCCTAAAACAAATTGAGAGAATATCTATTCAGAGCTAGCGTGTGTGAGTGTAGTGTAATGTTATGTCGGAAGTATAGCCATGAAGCGAAATTCACCTCTTGAAGCTAATCTTCCATTTTACTCAATTATGATTGAGCCCATTAAAGAGCTAACAATAAATAAGGTTAAAACACTACAAAAGTGCAACCAATAATCTCCGTGCAAAATGATTAATTTGCCAGAATAAAATGAACCACTAAAAGTCTATGCTGGAGCTCAAGACAGCCAGAATTTGGAGCAATAACTTATCTGAATCCAACCAAGTCCGGCGGTGAGCAGCAATCCTTAGTAGCAGTTTTTAAAGTCCATCCAGATAGACTTATGGTGATGTTGCCAGCACAAATTTCACAAGATAGCAGACACAGTACTGCGTTTCGGGCGAACAATGTTTACACGCCCTGCTTCAACGCTCAGCACTCTGTACCGACAAACTTCTGTCTTCGTCTTCACCAGCCAAAAGAACGCCAACGCATGCTCTGTGCGTTAGCATGCGTTGGCGTTCTTTTGGCTGGTGAAGACGAAGACAGAAGTTTGTCGGTACAGAGTGCTGAGCGTTGAAGCAGGGCGTGTAAACATTGTTCGCCCGAAACGCAGTACTGTGTCTGCTATCTTGTGAAATTTGTGCTGGCAACATCACCATAAGTCTATCTGGATGGACTTTAAAAACTGCTACTAAGGATTGCTGCTCACCGCCGGACTTGGTTGGATTCAGATAAGTTATTGCTCCAAATTCTGGCTGTCTTGAGCTCCAGCATAGACTTTTAGTGGTTCATTTTATTCTGGCAAATTAATCATTTTGCACGGAGATTATTGGTTGCACTTTTGTAGTGTTTTAGCCTTATTTATTGTTAGCTCTTTAATGGGCTCAATCATAATTGAGTAAAATGGAAGATTAGCTTCAAGAGGTGAATTTCGCTTCATGGCTATACTTCCGACATAACATTACACTACACTCACACACGCTAGCTCTGAATAGATATTCTCTCAATTTGTTTTTGGATTTTATATTTGTAGAGAACTTTGGTTAGGTTGTATTCTTGAATAATTATGTCCTGGCAATGTTCCAATTTGTATACTATTTCCTTTTTCAATTGGTCTTGTTTTATTTGATTCTTTTGTATGTCCAATATGTATGCATATATAGTCCAAAGCCCTTTCACTAGCCACTTTGTTTTTTGGCGATACTGGACATTAAGGGGTTGAACTGCAAGGATGCCAATAATATTGACCACAACTTTATGTGAAATGTAAGTTTATAAACAAACATTTGTCTAGTGAGATCTGGAGTATTCAGGGGTTTTTTTTACCCATTTTCTCCTCCCAAGAAATACTGATGTGCCGCACAATATGCAAAGCACTAATATTTTCATGCAAGTCTATCACATATAAATACACTCCACTTTCCAAATGAACACTGTGCCCACAAAACGGGGGTCAATGCCATTTGTGATTAACTAAAACACTGAATAAATAAACATTGTAAGTACCACCACAAATCAACTATTTCCAAGTAATTGGTGACACACAAAGGGCACATTAAAACGAATTTCGGAAAATATCCTCAAAAAGGCAGCAATATGACAAGGGCACCTAAGAAAGCAAACGTCCATCTTCAAAGAAAAAAAAAACACACAAGACAACCTACAATTATTTAGTTAAATTCTAGCTACTGACGCCGACGCGGGCATTAAAAAAAAGCCTGCTTTGGCTATTACATCGTTTTTGAATCAATTGTATCAGTTATCACGAATGGAAAAAAAAGTCTCGAGCAAAACAATCCCCACCAAACCGCATAAACTATCAAGTAAGAACACTGTCCTCTACAGGAGTTCACTATTCATTACTCCACTAAAAGCTAAGAGATTAATTTGCCTTCTTGCTACCTTGCCTGAATTCGTCAGCATTGCTGAATGCCTTTGCTCCTTGGGATACAGAAGCTGTCAGATTTCGGTCCCTTATAAAAGGGGCTATGCACATCTCTTTTATAACTAGCACTTTTCTTGTTTTGAGAAATTCTTGCCAGTCGGCGAGGGGGTTTGTAGCAATTGCAAACTGCACTAGCAGTTCCGAGAGTGATGGGGGGAAGGGAAGGAAAAAGAGAGCAGAAGTACCCAGCCTTAATTTTCTTTTTTCAGCATTTCTGACCCTGACACCATTGCAGCTTTCCAAACTTTCCAAGCCCTTTCCTGAAGGATGAAAAGGAAAAAAATAGTAACGATCCTATATGGCCAAAAAGTGAGCGACAGGAATTTGCGCAGAGGCTGTCTCCTGCAAGGCTCCCAGCCACAAGACTGGATCCTAGTCAGGAACCCAGTCAGCCTAAATGAGGGTCACACGCCAAGAGCCAGCATCCTTCGCCTGCTCCTGGCCCGAACGAGCAAACTTTGCCCAGATCCAACCCAGCCCGGACGGAGGAGTGAGGCCAAGTCAGCGTAGCAGAGACAGGAGGCAGCCTTTACCCCGACCCTCACCTCTCAACGCTGAAAACAGGGAAAGGCGGAGCCCGCCGGAACACCCACCTGAGAGCCTCCAGGCGACCGCTGGGTCAGAAACTCCGACACACTGAACCAGCTCGGAGATCAGGCCTGAGAACTGAGGCCGCCATGTTTTGTTTAATAACGGCTTGTTTATCCGAGCAAAGAACCGCCCAGAACCCGCTACGTCACACCTGCCCTACTCCACCCCCAGATTCCGCCTCGCCGCCGCTCCTCCTCCGCTCACCTTCTCCGTCGAAGCCCCTCCCTCTCAGATTAAACCGCTGCCCCTCCCCGTCCCTCTCAATGCTAAACTGCTGCCGCACTAAAGTGGCCGATGCAGAAAACTAGCGCGGCATTTACCCACAGCTAACGCAACTTTTACACGTAATTACCGTCACAGCTATATGCAGAAAAGAAACAGAAGTGCGTGTAAACAGCAAAGGCACACATAATGCCAAGAGTATTTAAATTATAGGCAAATGAGCTGCATGTATTAAAATGGCATGCTTATTGTTTGCGTCAGATGCAGAGAAACATGTAGAAGATTTTGTAACCAGCCTTAGCGCCAATATCTGTATGCCTGGTCTTGAAGTGGCTTAAACATCTAGGCATGCCCCTGACAGTATTTTGGATCATCTGAGGGAAAATGTCATCCAGGAATCGGGGAAAGCTCCCGATGCCATCAAAATAGTGTTAAGGTGCATTTGCAAACTCCATACGGTGCCTCTGTTTCTCTGGGAGAGCATGCCAAACTTGCGCCGACTTCTGTGCGCATGTGTTTGGCTTGCTCTCCCAGTTTAATGCAGCCATTTGCACTACAGCTTAATACATGGCTAATTTGCATATGTAATAGATGACAATTTTCTTGTGGAAAGGGACAGAACAATCATTGCTTTCTTTTGTAGAATGGTTAAATAGTCTTAGAATTGACATTAAGGGGCATGTTTACTAAAAACCGCTAATTTGCGTGCCGCAAAATAGCGCACTAAAAGCGGTACTTAAGAGCGCTTAAACGCCCCGCAATCTTGCGTGTCACCCCCGCAGAGGTGCGCGGCACACTAACGGGCCCCTTACAAGTGCGGGCCCGCAAATTTCCGATAGAGGCGTGGAACGTCTAACGGAGGGCGGAGGAAGGCTCTGGAGGGGCGGAGGGACGGGGTCAATGGGTGGAGAGTGGGAGGGGAGAGGCTCCCCGCACATTATCGGGCCCGAATTTACAATGGAAAAATAGCGCGAGTGAAACACTCGCGGTAGAGGGCATTTAAAGGGAAGAGAAACCATTTCCGTCAGCAATGTACAGCAAAACGGGGGAAACCTGCAAAACGTTAGCAGTGTGAGACCCGTGCACAGCACAAAAATGCAATTAGAAGTATAAAATGACCACAGGAAAAAATGACTAATAGTAGCTCAGCTCGGGAACAGGTCCAGTAATGGGCCAAATGAAAAACCACACGCAGGAAAGTCACAAAACAAAATGCAGCGTGGAAATGTGTATGGAGCGGAGACACCTCTAAAAAGCATTTTCCCCTTATGGAGCTTTCCTGGGAGTGTCCCCCATGTTTGGCCATCAATATCACTGTTGCCCATCTTGGTCATATATTATCCCCCTTTTCCATGGTCATGTCTGGGGTTTATTTTCACGTCTGTCACCAGACAGGGTGAAGCAGCCCACAGTAAAAATGTGCAGAGCAGGGTTTGGGACCCCATCCTGCCAGGTTTACCATCTCCAGGTACTGCACAATTTCTGTGGCAACAGTGTGGTGCAGTGGACAGAGCCATGAATGCAAAGCCCAGAGGGACACAGGTTCAAATCCCATCTGGGGCTCATGCCAGCCCAGTCAGAATATTTTACCCACCACCAAGCAGAGATAGTAAAGACACCCCTTTATTACAGAGAACATAAGCATGTAGCAAACACCTATATTTTACTCTGCACCGCACACACACCAGAACAATGGGCATCACCCACAGCCGATTCACCCAAATGCAGCCCTGGAGTATCTCAACTCAATCTTGCCATATGCCTTTGCCAAGATAAGGAGTATCCAAAAAGGACAACCTAACCAAAATTCTCTACAAATATAAAATCCAAAAACAAATTGAGAGAATAGCTATTCAGAGCTAGCGTGTGTAAGTGTATTGTAATATAATGTCGGAAGTATAGCCATGAAGCGAAATTCACCTCTTGAAGCTAATCTTCCATTTTACTCAATTATGATTAAGCCCATTAAAGAGCTAACAATAAATAAGGTTAAAACACTACAAAAGTGCAACCAATAATCTTCATGCAAAATGATTAATTTGCCAGGATAAGATGAACCACTAAAAGTCTATGCTGGAGCTCAAAACAGCCAGAATTTGGAAAAAAATAACATGAAGATTATTGGTTGCACTTTTGTAGTGTTTTAACCTTATTTATTGTTAGCTCTTTAATGGGCTTAATCATAATTGAGTAAAATGGAAGATTAGCTTCAAGAGGTGAATTTCGCTTCATGGCTATACTTCCGACATTATATTACAATACACTTACACACGCTAGCTCTGAATAGCTATTCTCTCAATTTGTTTTTGGATTTGCCAAGATAAGGACATGCCAGCATGGTGGCAAAACAATACAGATGGTGGAGGGGGAAGTGCCTGCTAGCCACAGAAGACAGTGGTCAAGCCATGTGCAGGCTGGTCCCGTCCACTGCAACAGACAGGCCCTGATGGATGTACAGTCATGGACCTCCCAGGGAATACAACCAATCCATGGCAACATGGTGGTGCAGTGCACACAGACAGTGTATGCAAGAGCAGAAGGTCACAGGTGCAAAGCTCAGCTGGTGCCCCTGTCAACCCAGTCCACATATTTTATCCTCCATCAGACACAGATAGTGAGGACACCCCTTTATTACAGAGAACATAAGCGTGTCCCCAAACCCCATAATTTACCCCACCCCATCCCCCATTTACACACCACAGTTATAATTGACACACACCCCAGTACACACCCCATGTACACACCCCATTTATAATATACACATACCCCATTACAATGGTCATATCTGACAGCTGATTTGCACAAATGCAGTCCTGGAATGGCACAACTCCATAAGTTCACATGTTTTAAAAGATAGGGACATGTCAGCATGGTGTCGGACGGGTACAAGTGGTGGTGGGGCCAGTGTTTGCTAGCCACAGCATACGGTTGGCTAGCCATGTGCAGGATGGCACTGTCCACTGCAACAGACAGGCCCTGTTGGATGGACAGTCATGAATGTCCCAGGGAACCCAACCAATCTGTGGCTACACAGTGGTGCAGTGCACTCAGACAGTGTATGCAAAACCAGAAGGTCACAGGTTCAAAGCTCAGCTGTGGCTATTCCCAATCCTGAACACATATTTTAACCACCATCAAACACAGATAGTGAGGACACCCCTTCATTGCAGAGAACATAAGCGTGTCTCAACACCCCATAATTTACCCTCCCCCCCCGCCCCATTACAATGGGCATAAGTGACAGCCGAGTCACCCAAGTGCAGGTCTGGCGTGGCACAACTCTATATGTTCACATGTTTTAAAAGATAGGGACATGTCAGCATGGTGTCGGACGGGTACAAGTGGTGGTGGGGCCAGTGTTTCATAGCCACAGCATGCAGTTGGCTAGCCATGTGCAGGATGGCACTGTACACTGCAACAGACAGGCCCTGTTGGATGGACAGTCATGAATGTCCCAGGGAACTCAGCCAATCTGTGGCTACACAGTGGTGCAGTGCACTCAGACAGTGTATGCAAAACCAGAAGGTCACAGGCTCAAAGCTCAGCTGGGGCTATTCCCAGTCCTGAACACATATTTGTCATAGAAATAAACGGGGATACTGAGCACAATCCATTAAGGCTGATGACACAGGCATAGGATAGGTAAACCTGCCTTTTATTTTACATCCCAGGCACCCACACACCATGAACAAGGGCATCACCCAGAGCAGAGTATCCCAAATGCAGCCATGGAGGGTCACAAATCACTCAGCTCTGCTGATGTATCCAACAAATATGGGTGGTGTGCTGCAAGTCACGTAAACACCACCATGGTATGCAGCTGTATCAGAGCCATAATCATCATGGACAACATGAAAAACCAACCTGTGTCTGCACAACATTGACTGGAGTTGTAAACAACTGCAATAGAACACTGGCCAACAGAGGCAGAAACACATCCACCTGCAGGCCCCACTATCTTAAGACAAATGCAGTGGCAGGATGTTGGGCCTAGTGTGCCCCTCTAAAAACTAGCATGTGCATACATGATCAATCACACAATACAGATGTGGAGATGTCACACACATATTGAAAGCCTGTGATGAGCAGTGACTGATAGAAACGCCTATGCTAAGCACAACCACATCATCCATCTGTAACATACAAACGTCTCTGATGTATGTGCAATGCGTGTCAGGTCATGTCTGCCGCAGAGACTAGCACCCTGGGAAAGATCTCTAAATGTACACCCCAATGTTGCCATGCCTGCACCTCGCCCATTAGTGTTGCGTTGGTCAGGGCTCCCAAATAATATTGCATCAGCTACATGCTGTCCTAGGTGTGGGGAGTGTGTGTCTGTCTATCCAGTGTGTGTTGGCTGTGAACAACCCCCACAGCCCACAATGATAGCACTGTTGGCAGTATTGGCCTGACAATGTGCATAATGAGGAGCAAAGTACTGTGGGTACAGAACAGACAGGGCGGCAGGAGCAGGATGCAGCTACACAGGGCAAATGTGCATGCCAGGACCATGTTGTGCCTTGCCATCACCTCCACAGACATGTTGTCCATAGCATGCTCTGTGTGGAGGTCACTCTCACCTTGAATGATCAGTGACCATGGGATGGCTAGGTCACAACAGAGTAGTTCACCCATGTGATGTGTATGGGTTCTGTGTATATGGTGCCCAATCACTGAATCAACTGCGTGGTGGGTGTGCTCACATCCCAGTTAAGGATGCACAGAGTTTACCTGAGAGCATGCACTTTGGACTGGCTAGTGGCCTGTCTGCAGTTTTGCATGTGTCTGGCAGCAACACCTTGCAGGGTCATTAGCTGGGCACACACTGTGCCTTTTGCTGGAGAATGTCAGATGGTGATGGGTGAGTAGGGGGTCCCTAGCCCCACTGTTTGTCTGCCTGATCCTGAATTATGGATTTGTCCCAGATTGCACAGAGTGACCTGCAGGTTGTCCTTAACACAGCTGGACTGCATCTGCTGTTGCTGGCAGCTGCTAGCACCCTAGATGGTATATAGAATGTACATATCATCATTTTGGGGAAACTGTGTTCCACACAGAAGGTTTGGTGGTCAGACACACTCTGCCTATGTGTATGGAAATCTCCATTTCCCACACACACCCTGCACATATATCATGAAAGGCAGGGCACCCACACAGGATATGCACCCTTTGAGGAGCATTGCAGCCCAGAAGGCTCTGGGAGGCACAGATGCTGCAAGGTGGAGTGTAGGTGTGTCTGATGTGCCAACCTATCAGACATCGGCAGACAAGCTGTCATGATGTATAAGCCAGCTCAGACAGGATAGGTGCTGTGTGTCTCACATCACCCTCAGGGTGAGCACACACCACACACACTGTGATGGTGTGCACCCACTCTGTAGCTGCAACATTGAAGGTTAGTGCCCAACACTAGGCCTAGGTGCTGTGGGGTTGTAAACCCTCCCGTCCGGCCATCATGAGACCGCTGCTGTGCATATGCAGTGCATCATGGGTGTGAGTGGATTGACACCACCCTGTTTACTGCAGCACAAAGTCTGCAGAGGTCATATTGCAGGCAGCCATACCTCTCATCACAGCCACAGAGCTGTAGTCCACTGGTGCCTGCAATACCTCGGAATCGAAAGGGTGGTGGTTCAAATCCGAGGTGTGTTTGTACAAGCAATGTCTTTTGATCCTCACATTGTCCCATATAATCCACCAGTCAGCAGCAGTGCTGGTTACATTGCAGGAAATTAACATACATAGAACAAGCCATTGTAACATTTAAACAATCATTTCCAAGGTTCATGGGGGCTGTCACGCATGGAATGTGTGTAATATCATGTATTACTGGCAACCCCAACACCATGACAGTGCAGTAAGCCAGGTCCACACTATATGGTGGCGTGGGGAGCACCTGATGCTGACAGCACTGTGAGGATCTCCGAACATCCACCACTAGTTCACACTCAGGGACCTGTCAATGGCTGCACTCACCAAACACCCCACTGTGTATGGAATCACGGAACCCCTGGCTCCACAAGCAGCAAGGTCAGGTGTGGGCCACAACTAATTGATAAGAACAGATGCCTGGCTGGCTAAAGAGGCAATCCTGCAGACTGTGTGCTGTGGTTACCAGGGGTGCGGTGATCCATTTTTGAGAATGGTGTACCGCACATGATGTAGGCAGCAGTGTGAGGGTCTTGCCACTAGCATCACCTCTGTAATCCTGAAAGGGGTCTGTGGCAGGTAATAATGTTGCAATGTCAGAAAATATATGCTGGCAAAAGCATAGATGTACATGGAAAGCACCATGGCCAATGGTGTAACAAAGTATGATAATGTGAGCTTACTGTGACTGGCACACTAGAGCCCAACTGGAGGATGTAACCCATGACGCCTGGTTAAGCAGTCCATGTAGCAAACATTGTGCAAGATCACAGCCACCAGGACTGTATGCCGGCACACATACCAAAGGTTATTGTGCAGTGTGCTGACATGCTGACCACATCACCTCATAATGTCCAACACGCAACATAATGTATGTGTGCAATGCTCATATATTAATCTCATAAAGACCCCTACAGCAAACAATACAGCATTGGTGTCTGTACAAGCTGATACACCACAGAACATGGTCCACCAACATACAGAACCCCATATCACCAGTCTGATTGACACCTGGTGCTGATGTTCTGGCTGCACCCATTGCTATCAGTGTCAGAGCACTACCCTGCTATGTGACACACATAGCACACCTCATCTGACAATGGCCCAGAAATCAGTGGATATGTGTCCATAGGTTCAGGACCAAGTGTGTGAACAGGTGTAATACATAATATTTATCGCATATTTAAATGGACAGGAGAGGCACCTCGTAGTTATGTGAGTATGCTGAGCAACATGACACATATTGTTATTAAAATTATGAACTATTATGAATACTGCGTACCGGTAATAACCGCAACATCTTGCCACACAGCAATACCGATCGCACGTGCGCGCCTCGATTATTCGCGCCGCCATGCGCCGTGCACCAGCGCAAAAACCGCTACGCGCAAATGCGGAAGTTGCGTCGTTAGCGGTCGCGCGTGTACACACCCTGAAACAAAATGGCGTCCCGATTAAGGAAACCGGCATTCAGCCAACGAGAGCTGTGCCACCTGTCCACCCTGATTGCCAGGAAACAGAAGAGGCTCTTCCCAGGACCCTCCAGAGCAAAAACATGGCAAAGGTCCAGAGGGGCATGGGAGAGGCTGACCAGGCGATTCAATCGTCAGGCAGACCACCAACGTGACGTAAGTGAATGTACATACGGCACAACAAACATATACACAGACAGGGTTGATGACAGATGTCCATGCTGTTGTGTGTTATTAGTCTAGAGAGGTCAAGTGTAGCAGGTGAAACACATTCCATATGCACTGTGTATCACATCTGGGTGGATGGCCATTTAGGCCAGGTGGTGACGGATGTGTCCACAGAGGACATGATGCCCCCCTGACCTAATGACAGCTGGTGGTATTGATGTCGCACAGCACACAGCAACACAGCTAGTCCATGCATCTGGCTAAATAGCCACAGGAAACATCTTGTGGTGATGGCGGTATCTGCATCTGCAGGGTAACACATAGGGGCGACCACCATGGGTTGTGCAACGTTGAGCACATGGGCCCTCAGCCACACATGTGCCCTGGGGTGGTGTTAAACTATTCTAAAATATAACCCCCCTATCCCCATGGGTCCAGAGAGACCCACAAAGTGGGATCCAGTCACCCTGGGGATATGGGTGTGTGGCCTAATGTAGTGTTAAGCATCTCCCTACCTCCAGGGGTCCAGGAGTCCATTCAAAGTGGGCTCCTTGTCCCCCTGGAGATATGGCTGTGTGGCCTAATGTAGTGTTAAGCATCCCCCTACCTCCAGGGTCCAAGGGTGTCCATCCAAAGGGGGCTCGGTGTCACCCTGGTGATATGGCTGTGTGTACTAATGTAGTGTTAAGCATCCCCCTACCTCCAGAAGTCCAGGGAGTCCATTCAAGGTGGGCTCCTTGTCCCCCTGGAGATATGGCTGTGTGCCTAATGTAGTGTTAAGCATCCCCCTACCTCCAGGGGTCCAAGGTGTCCCATTCAAAGTGGGCTCTGTGTCCCCCTGGAGATATGGCTGTGTGTACTAATGTAGTGTTAAGCATCCCCCTACCTCCCGTTGTCCTAGGTGTCCATTCTACTTGTGCTCAGTGTAGCCCTGGAGATATGGCTGTGTGTACTAATGTAGTGTTAAGCATCCCCCTACCTCCAGGGGTCCAAGGTGTCCATTCAAAGTGGGCTCTGTGTCCCCCTGGAGATATGGCTGTGTGTACTAATGTAGTGTTAAGCATCCCCCTACCTCCAGGGGTCCAAGGTGTCCATTCAAAGTGGGCTCTGTGACCCCCTGGAGATATGGCTGTGTGTACTAATGTAGTGTTAAGCATCCCCCTACCTCCAGGGGTCCAAGGTGTCCATTCAAAGTGGGCTCTGTGTCCCCCTGGAGATATGGCTGTGTGTACTAATGTAGTGTTAAGCATCCCCCTACCTCCAGGGGTCCAGGGAGTCCATTCAAAGTGGGCTCTGTGTCACCCTGG
The DNA here is from genome assembly GCA_033557465.1 of Ichthyophis bannanicus. NCBI lineage: Eukaryota > Metazoa > Chordata > Amphibia > Gymnophiona > Ichthyophiidae > Ichthyophis > Ichthyophis bannanicus. Next base: position 1,542,376,011 of record CM066031.1, read on the forward strand.
AGATATGGCTGTGTGTACTAATGTAGTGTTAGGCATCCCCCTACCTCCAGGGGTCCAGGGAGTCCATTCAAAGTGGGCTCTGTGTCACCCTGGAGATATGGCTGTGTGTACTAATGTAGTGTTAAGCATCCCCCTACCTCCAGAAGTCCAGGGAGCCCATTCAAGGTGGGCTCCTTGTCCCCCTGGAGATATGGCTGTGTGGCCTAATGTAGTGTTAAGCATCCCCCTACCTCCAGGGGTCCAAGGTGTCCATTCAAAGTGGGCTCTGTGTCACCCTGGAGATATGGCTGTGTGTACTAATGTAGTGTTAAGCATCCCCCTACCTCCAGAAGTCCAGGGAGCCCATTCAAGGTGGGCTCCTTGTCCCCCTGGAGATATGGCTGTGTGGCCTAATGTAGTGTTAAGCATCCCCCTACCTCCAGGGGTCCAAGGTGTCCATTCAAAGTGGGCTCTGTGTCCCCCTGGAGATATGGCTGTGTGTACTAATGTAGTGTTAAGCATCCCCCTACCTCCAGGGGTCCAAGGTGTCCATTCAAAGTGGGCTCTGTGTCCCCCTGGAGATATGGCTGTGTGTACTAATGTAGTGTTAAGCATCCCCCTACTCCAGGGGTCCAAGGTGTCCATTCAAAGTGGGCTCTGTGACCCCCTGGAGATATGGCTGTGTGTACTAATGTAGTGGTTAAGCATCCCCCTACCTCCAGGGGTCCAAGGGGTCCATTCTAAGCGGGCTCTGTGTCCGCCTGGAGATATGGCTGTGTGTACTAATGTAGTGTTAAGCATCCCCCTACCTCCAGGGGTCAAGGGAGTCCATTCAAAGTGGGCTCTGTGTCACCCTGGAGATATGGCTGTGTGTACTAATGTAGTGTTAGGCATCCCCCTACCTCCAGGAGTCCCAGGGAGTCCATTCAAAGTGGGCTCTGTGTCACCCTGGAGATATGGCTGTGTGTACTAATGTAGTGTTAAGCATCCCCCTACCTCCAGAAGTCCAGGGAGCCCATTCAAGGTGGGCTCCTTGTCCCCCTGGAGATATGGCTGTGTGTACTAATGTCGTGTTAAGCATCCCCCTACCTCCAGGGGTCTAGGGAGTCCATTCAAAGTGGGCTCTGTCTCACCCTGGAGATATGGCTGTGTGTACTAATGTATGTTAGGCATCCCCCTACCTCCAGGGGTCCAGGGAGTCCATTCAAAGTGGGCTCTGTGTCCCCCTGGAGATATGGCTGTGTGTACTAATGTAGGTGTTAAGCATTTCCCCCTACCTCCAGAAGTCCAGGGAGCCCATTCAAAGTGGGATCCTTGTCCCCTGGAGATATGGCTGTGTGGCCTAATGTAGTGTTAAGCATCCCCCTACCTCCAGGGGTCCAAGGTCCATTCAAAGTGGGCTCTGTGTCCCCCTGGACGATATGGCTGTGTTGTACTAATGTATTGTTAAGCATCCCCCTACCTCCAGGGGTCCAAGGTGTCCATTCAAAGTGGGCTCTGTGTCACCCTGGAGATATGGCTGTGGTGTACTAATGTAGTGTTAAGCATCCCCCTACCTCCAGAAGTCCATGAAGCCCATTCAAGGTGGGCTCCTTGTCCCCCTGGAGATATGGCTGTGTGGCCTAATGTAGTGTTCAGCATCCCCCTCCCTCCAGGGGTCCACGGTGTCCATTCAAAGTGGGCTCTGTGTCCCCCTGGAGATATGGCTGTGTGGTCTTATTTAGTGTTTAGCATCCCCCTACCTCCAGGGGTCCAAGGTGTCCATTCAAAGTGGGCTCTGTGTCCCCCTGGAGATATGGCTGTGTGTACTAATGTAGTGTTAAGCATCCCCCTACCGCCAGGGGTCGAAGGTGTCCATTCAAAGTTGGCTCTGTGTCCCCCTGGAGAATTGCTTGTGTGTACTAATGTAAGTGTTAAGCATCCCCCTAACCTCCAGGTCCAGTGGCCATTCAAAGTGGGCTCTGTGTGCCCCTGGAGATATGGCTGTGTGTACTAATTAGTGTTGAGCATCCCCCTACCTCCAGGGGTCCAAGGTGTCCATTCAAAGTGGGCTCTGTGTCACCCTGGAGATATGGCTGTGTGTACTAATGTAGTGTTAAGCATCCCCCTACCTCCAGAAGTCCAGGGAGACCATTCAAGGTGGGCTCATTGTCACCCTGGAGATATGGCTGTGTGGCCTAAAGTAGGGTTTAGCATCCCCCTACCTCCAGGGGTCCAAGGTGTCCATTCAAAGTGGGCTCTGTGTCCCCCTGGAGATATGGCTGTGTGTACTAATGTAGTGTTAAGCATCCCCCTACCTCCAGGGGTCCAAGGTGTCCATTCAAAGTGGGCTCTGTGTCCCCCTGGAGATATGGCTGTGTGTTCCACTGAAGGGCTCAGTAACCCCCTACCTCCAGGGGTCACAGGTGTCCATTCAAAGTGGGCTCTGTGTCCCCCTGGAGATATGGCTGTGTGTACTAATGTAGTGTTAAGCATCCCCCTTAGTGCTTGGGTAGTTGTTTTGCTTTCAATTTGGGATCTGTGTCCCCCTGGAGATATGGCTGTGTGTACTAATGTAGTGTTAAGCATCCCCCTACCTCCAGGTGTCCAAGGTGTCCATTCAAAGTGGGCTCTGTGACCCCCTGGAGATATGGCTGTGTGTACTAATGTAGTGTTAGCCATCCCCCTACCTCCAGGGGTCCAAGGTGTCCATTCAAAGTGGGCTCTGTTTCCCCCTGGAGATATGGCTGTGTGGACTAATGTAGTGTTAAGCATCCCCCTACCACCAGGGGTCCAGTAGTCCATTCAAAGTGGGCTCTGTGTCACCCTGGAGATATGGCTGTGTGTACTAATGTAGTGTTAGGCATCCCCCTACCTCCAGGGGTCCAGGGAGACCATTCAAAGTGGGCTCTGTGTCCCCTGGAGATATGGCTGTGTGTACTAATGTAGTGTTAAGCATCCCCCTACCTACAGAAGTCCAGGGAGTCCATTCAAAGTGGGCTCTGTGTCCCGCTGTAGATATGGCTGTGTGTAATAATGTAGTGTTACGCATCCCCCTACCTCCAGGGGTCCAGGGATCCATTCAAATCGGGCTCTGTGTCACCCTGGAGATATGCCTGTGTGTACTAATGTAGTGTTAAGCATCCCCCTACCTCCAGGGGTCCAGGGAGTCCATTCAAAGTGGGCTCCGTGTCACCCTGGCGATACGGCTGTGTGTACCCCTCCACTGCTCACCTTCCACCTACCTCCAGCCGTCCAGGGAGCCCATTCAAGGTGGGCTCCTTGTCCCCCTGGAGATATGGCTGTTGTGGCCTAATGTAGTGTTAAAGAGCATCCCCTAGCCTCCAGAGGGTCCCAGGGTGTCCATGTCAAAGTGGGCTCTGTGTCCCCCTGTTAGAGATATGGCTGTGTTGTACTAATGTAGCAATGTTAGCATCCCCCTACCTCGCAGGGGTCCACGGTTGGTCCCCATTCAAAGTGGGCTCGTGTGTCACCCGTGTGGAGAATTATGGCTGTGTGTACTAATGTAGTGTTAAGCATCCCCCAACCCCCTAACCTCCAGAAGTCCAGGGAGCCCATTCAAAGGTGGGCTCCCTGTGTCCCCTGGAGATATTGCTGTGATGGCCTAATGTAGTGTTTAAGCATCCCCCTACCCTCCAGGGGTCCAGGTGTCCATCAAAGTGGGCTCTGTGTCCCCCTGGTAGATATGGCTGTTGGTGTAACTAAGGTAGTGTTAAGGAGCATCCGCCCTACCTCCAGGGGTCCAAGGTGTCCATTCCCAAAGTGGGCTCTGTTTCTGTTCCCTGTTGGAGATATGGCTGTGTGTACGAAATGTAGTGTTTAAGCATTAATCCCCTACCTCCAGGGGTCCAGTGGAGTCCCATTCAAAGTGGGCTCTGTGTGGTCCCACCCTGGAGAATAAGGGCTGTGTGTACTTAATGTAGTGTTGGCATCCACCTACCTCCAGGGGGTCCAGGGATCCATTTCAAAGTGGGACTCTGTGTCACCCTGGATCTTTGGTATGGCTGTGTGTACTAATGTAGTGTGTAAGCATCTCCCCCTACCTCCCAGAAGATCCAGGGAGCCCATTCAAGGTGGGCTCCTTGTCGTCCCCCCTGGAGATATGGCCTGTGTGTACTAATGTAGCTGTTTAAGCATCCACCCTACCTCCAGTGGAGTCCAGGGAGACGTCCATTTCAAAGTGGGCGCGTGTCCCCCTGTTTCCCCCTGGAGATTATGGCTGTGTGTACTAATGTAGTGTTAGGCATATTCATCCCCCCCCTACCGGTCCAGGGGTTCCAAGGGAGTCCATTCAAAGTGGGCTCTGGCTGTGTCCCCCGGAGATATGGCTGTGTGTACTAATGTAGTGTTAAGCATCCCCCTACCTCCAGGGGTCCAGGGAGTCCATTCAAAGTGGGCTCTGTGTCACCTGGGATATGGCTGTGTGTCTAATGTAAGTATAAGCATCCCCCCTCAGGGTCAAACAGTCCCCATGGCTGTGGTGTAAGTGTAAGGCATCCACTCCAGTGGTAGCAACCCACCCATGTCCAGTCCATCAAGGTGCTGGATTATATGCTGTGTACTAATGTGTGTTAATATCCCCCTATCCACAGTCCATCATTCAAGGGCTCCCAGTCCAAGTGTTAAGCATCCCATACCTCAAAGTAGGGCTCCATTCTGTCCTCCCTGGAGATATGGCTGTGTAGGGATACCTGGTCAAAGCATCTCCCCCCCAGGCTGTATGTCCTGGGAGTCTACCTGTCAAAGTGGGCTCTGTGTCCCCTGGAGATATGGCTGTGTGTCAATGTAGTTAAGCATCCCCTACCTCCAGGAGGGGGTATCATTCAATGTGGCTCCTGTTCACCCCACTGCTGTTACATGTAGTTAAGCATCCCCCATCAGGGTAGGTGAGCACTCCTGTCCTGAGATAGTGTGTGCCTTGGTCACACTAATAATGTATGTCCCATCAGTAGGTGTCCCCACTATGGCTGGTGTTGCCCCTATGTATAGTCCAAACCCCCTCCCCCTCCAGGGAGTCCAGTGTGCCTACTGTCAGAGGTCATGCCCATCCTGTCCCCCTGGAATCTGGTCATGTATAGCATCCCTACCCCAGGTCCTCAGTGCTTCAGCATCTGTATCCTGGGTCCAATAGTGTTAGCACCTACCTCCAGGCTTGTCCAAACCTTTTAAACCCCTATACTAAGTTACTACATCCTCCTACCTCCAGGTCAGGGTGAGACCATGCAAATGTCTGTGTCATTACTCCCCCTATCCTCTACTATGTAGGTAAGCATCCCCCTACCTCCACTCCATTCATTAAATACACCTCTGTCATATCCCCCTGCCGTGTGTGTTCTAGTGTTAAGCATCCCCTACCTCCTCCAGGGAGTCCATTCAAGTGGGCTCTGTGTTGGTACTGTTGCTAATGTATGTTAAGCATCCCCCTACCTCCAGTCCACAAGTTCAAGTGGGCTCTGGAGATATGGCTGTGTAATATCCTGTTAGCATCCATCCCCTCCAGGGTCCAGGGATTCAAGTCTCGTCCCCCTGGAGATGGGCTGTGGGGTTTTAACATGTTACCACGATCCCTACTCCAGGGTGGTGTCCAGTGGGCTCTGTGTCACCTGGAGATATGTGGTGTATAGTGTAAGCATCCCCTACCCCAGGGTCCAGTCTTCAAATGCTCCTGTAGTCCATCCTCCTTGGGTCATTCAAAAGTGTGTGTCACTGGAGAATGATTACTAATAGTGTTATCCCCTACCAGTCAGAGTCCGTGGGCCCATCAGTGGGCTCCTATTCCCCCTGGGAATAGCTTTGTATGCATCTTGAACCATCCCCCAAATAGTCTGTCCTATCATGCTGCTTCCACCCAGGGGCCTGTCAAAGCTCTGGTGGATATAGCTCCCTCTATGAGCACACCTTCCAGTCAGGGAGTCTGTTCAAAGTGTGTGTCCCCTATGATTCTGTGTGGAAATGTGATGATGGCTCACCCCTACGAGTCAGGCTCCCCCTCAATTCCCGGGTCCCCCCTGGAACCCAAAAATGGTGTTACGTCCCCCACTGGGTGTGTTTAATGAGCTCCAGTTACCTCAGGTCCAATCCATTCAAGCTTTCCCCCTGGGATATGGTCCAGGTGTGTACTATGTTTGTGTAATATACTCCAGGGTCCAGGACCCTCAAGTTCCTCTGTGTCACCTGGAGAATGGATTGTACTTTAAGCATCCCCTACCTCCAGTCCCCAAGTTCTTGTCCCCTGGTATGCTGTGTGTCTAATGTAGTGTACCCCCTACTCCAGGTCCAGGGAGTCCATTCAAAGGGCTCTCAGAGTACTGGTCATGTGTTTTTGCTTCCTCCAGCCCAAATCTTTGCCGTTATGGCTTTGTTTAAGCCCCTACCTTGTGGGTCCAGTCCATTTGGCTCTGTGTCCCCCTGGAGGTGCTCTTTTACAACAGTCAGACCCCCTCCAGGTCAGGGCCTTCCACTGCATGGGGTAGGGTCTGGCCTAATGTAAAATCCCCAGCTCTGGTAACAACCTGTTGACCCCCTGAGTCCACTATATATCTATCATACACCCTGAATAGGTGTCTGTGTACCACATCTGTCCTATGAAAATCAAAGATCATACTAGCAGCCAATCAACACCCTATGCACATGTCGCCATGGCAGTCCATATGGTCCCCTCTGGCGTCCAACCACCCAAGAACACATTATCATCATAAACACTCATGTTGTGTGACACTGTTGTAGGTAATTGAAAACACATTATTACAGTGTACCCAGCACACATCCCGCACTGGCATCATGTAATCAGATCACCTCCCCTCAAAAGAACACATGGTGCACCATATGTCCCTGCCAAACACCCATATGCCCTGTACATGAGCGCAATCACCAGTGCCCTCATGTGAAACCACCACAGTGCAGGTATCCTCCTTACCCCAGAGTGCAACATACACCTCTCATTTAACAATACAACCCCATCATGTTTGTTCAGTCACACGAACTGATAAAAACTGGAGGTAGGGAACAGCTCCTGTGGCCCACCAACCATGGGAAACCCGACCCACCGGGTAGTACAAAACACCACCGTGCCAGGGTGACAGGACACAAGAGAGCACAATCACTCGCTGGTCCACTGTCATGGACCTGCAATAGTGTGCTGAATGGCAAAGAATCACATGTGCAATGTCACCATGACTGGCCAGTGTAAAGCATCCAGGGGTGCTGGGCTGAACCCTGGCAGCCATGCCAAGAGCCCCCCGCTCCGACCCCACACCTGTGAGTGTGGTGGTAGGCACCATGTCACCTGTGGAGCACCAAT